>JARDYH010000009.1:11447500-13947500 GCA_029215795.1 Anniella stebbinsi | reverse complement strand
TCCCTCTTCCCTGGCTCCAGGACATCCCGCCTCCCCGTGGGGCTCACCCGGCAGCCCTGCCAACTGCCCCGGGACCAGCGCCTGGCCCTGCGGGGCCTTTGGGGGTCTCTGCTGAGGGTCTCTGTTCTCCCTCCCAGCGCTGTCGGTGCTCATCTTCATCTCGCTGTCCCTGAACGGCTTTGGGGGTATGTGCATGACCTTCACGTCTCTCACGGTGAGTGCCACGCCCACTCCGGGCGAAGGGGGGGGGGCTCTGCGTGGCCTCCTCTTCCGTGTTTCTGCTCTGGGCGGGTGGGGGTCAGTTGGCACCGGCCGCCCTGCTCGCTTTGCAGACTCACTCCAAGCCCTCCTGCTCCCACCATCAAGGGCTGTGCCCCCCAGAGCCCCACTTCTCCGGGGACACTGCTCCCTTGTGAGCTTCCCCCCCAAGCAGAATGGGGGGGGGCAAGAGCTCCCTTCTGCCATTGCTCCCCAGCAATGGGCGCTGGACATCCCTTTCAGCCACCCGGATGCCCGGTGAAAGTGCCGCGGGGGTGACTGGGTGGCATGGCCGTTCTCCAGGGCCCGGCTCCCTGTCCAGAGTGACCCAGCCGGGGCTGTGCTGCTTCTTGGCTCTGCTGTTGCTGTCGCTCGGTCCACAACACAAAGGCCACAGTTGCTGAGGCTCACGCCATCTTGCCGGCCAGAAGGCGAAAGGGTCGCTTTCCCTGCATCTTAGCTTCTGGCTCTGTTGCTGAGCAAGTGGCTGCAGGCGGCACTGGGCGGGGGGGGGGCAGTCTGGGCCCAGCAAAAGTGCTCCTTGGTTGGAGCACAAGGGTGTTGCAGCCACACCCTGTCAGCAGCTGGGAACAGCTGGAGGACACGGAATGTTCTGCAACATTATTATCAGGTCAGAGCCTGCCTTTGAGGAAAAACTGGCACAAAACCGAAACTGCAATGGCGGGTCAGGCTGAAGTCGTGGGGGGGGGGCCGCGTGTGAGCAAGCGTCTCTTGGGCCATCTTGAAGCTTCACGCCCTCCGACGCCTTCATGCCCCCCCCATTGTCCCAAAAATAATTGGGTTGAGAGTTGGGTTAAGGTGGCAAGTGGGGGCTGTGCTCCCACATCTCCCTGCAGGGCACCCTGTGGCTCTGGCAGCTGTATTTCTGGAATGCTGCTACTGGGTCTCAGGGCAGGCCTGGGCCTGAGCTGGGTGGAAAAGGCATCTCTCTACAGGCCCTGATTGATCTAGATGAGCTGCTGCTTCTTGCTCCCTGGGTGGTCCCAAGACCCTGCTCTGGTTGCCTTTGAGGGTGGGCAAGAGAGCCAGCAGGTAGCCCCTCCCAGCATGCCAGTTGAGGAGATGGGGGGTCCAGCCCCCCTTGGGCCATGTGTGCTTCCGCAGTGCAGGCCAGGCTCCCCTCCCAAATGCAGAGCAAATGTGTAAAGCAGCAGCCTCCTCTGCTGCGGGGTCATTTAAGGACTCGGCTGCTGCATTGCATCCTCATCGCTGCAGAGGCAGTGAGAGACAGTGAGAGAGGAGGAGGAGGAGGAGGAGTTGAGCCAGGTGGGAGGAGCTGCCTCTCTCACACACATCCGCCCCTACGTGCTCTTTCCTGCCAGAGGGAGAGAGAGAGAGAAAGAGATCCTCGCGGCAGGAATAGGCTCTGGGTGGTAAACAGCAGCTGGTGCAGGTGGCCCTTGCTACCCGTCTGCCGAGTTCCTGGAAAAGGCAGAGGGACCTTTCTGGTCATGTTTACGTGGGATGCAGCGCGGCAGAATTGGCCCCAGACTTCACTTGTGCAATGCCCTAGAGCAGCTGAGCTCTGCCTCTTGAGCCATGGGGCGCGGGGGGGGGGGGGGCAGCACCGAAGGCTCCCACCTTTTAAAAGAAGGCTGCTCATGCCCTCCCCCCATCTGCAGTATAGATGTGACGCTCACGCTTCCCTCCCGGTTCCCCAGTCGGGGCCCTTCCTCTCCTCCCTCCCTCCCACCCACCGACCCACCCCGGAGATGCCTCTGCCCCCCGGGGGCTGTTGCTGCTGCTGCTTTTCTGGGCCAGAGTGAAAGGGCAGCGTTGTCGGGGTGGGGGGGAGGTATAAAGGTGTCTCTCTGAGGAATCGAACAATGAGGCAGGGTGAAAAACCAGGAAAAAGCCCATTTCGTCATGGGTGGGGGAGGGTGAATTCCGAGCCACGCTGGCCGGTCCTGCTGCTGCTGGGGACACAGCCCCCCTCCCCCCCCGGTGACGGGTGTGTTGCCCATCGCCTGAGAGCAGGAAGTCTGTCATTCCGGCAGCAATATGCCCTCAAGAGCCCGACTTCATCCGTGACTCACCCCAGCCTGTCAGTTATTCCCTGCACGGGCCAGACCAGGGCTCTGCCTTCTGCCCTCAGATTATTTCTCCATCTCGCCCAGAACTGCCTGCTTTGCCTGGATCCGGGAGGGGTGGGGTGGAGGCGGCAGGGAAAGAGATGTACACTGAGACCCCCGTCCAGGTACAGAGCTGGCTGTTTGTGGCTCTGTGCCGCCGCAGCCCCAGACTCTCTATGACCCACCTGCGATTGGGGCTGGATGATGTTCCTGCCCTGTGAAGCAGCCCACGTTGCTCCTTGCCTTGGAGGAAGGTCACATGCCGGGACGAGGGAGGGGTGCCCTGGTGGTTCGTGGCGGTTGACCCACTTCCGGGCTGAACTCTGAGCAATTTCCAGCAGACCTGGCTGGGCTGGGCGCTTTGCCTCCGGTGTACGTTGGCCTTCCCCAGCCAGGTGCCTGACAGATGTGTTGGATTACAACTCCTCTCATCCCTGGAAGTCAAACAGTGGGAGTTCTGGTCTAACATCTGTCAGGCAGCTGGCTGGGGAAGGCTGGTGTACATTCTATGCTGGAGGTGGGCAATAACGGGAGATTTATCTCCCTCTCCCCGCGGCTATGAGAGAGAGTTGGCTCTTCATGGCAGATCCATTTATCCCTCTGTCAAGTAGGACCTACAGGTGTTCGTGGTGGTTGAGAAATGTGTGGCCGCGTGTTTCTCCCCTTCAACATTGTTCAGGTCTCTGCGAATGCACTTTCCCCGGCCGCAAGAGAGCTTAGAAGGTGCAGTGAGAGGATCCCTGACCAATTGGGAGGGGCATTTCTCTTATTGTGCCCTCCCCTCTGGCCAAGCGAGGCTCTGCATCAATCCTGGAACCCTGCAGGACCGGTGCAAGCGGCTGCTCCGTGAGCTGAGGTGGCTCTTTCACACAACCTTCATCTCTGTCTTCCTCTTTAAAATGACCTGCCTCCAGCTAAGATACAAAGACTCCCAAACTGCAGCCAAAGTGGCACTCGAACCCAGAGCAATGAGGCTGGCCCCCACTGAGCCTGATTCCCCCCCCCTCCTTTGCTGTCTGCAGGGCCCACCTCTTGCCAGCGTCTCAAGCGCTTTTCCTTCTTCCTCCCCAGCTGCCCAACATGTTCGGTGACCTTCGCTCCACCTTCATCGCCCTCATGATCGGCTCCTACGCTTCATCGGCTGTGACTTTCCCAGGAATCAAGGTAGGCAGGCAGGCAGGCAGGTAGGCAGGCAGGCTGCTGCAGGTGTGATCCAGGCATGTGATGTGCCTGGGCTCCTTTGCCAAGGGCCATGGGCGACTGTCCAGGCAGGTGTCTGGTTACTCCCTGGAGACTGAAACGGCCGCAAAACACATGTTGCTCCTGTAACTCCTGCTGTTGGCTAAGAGCAAGAGAATCTCTTTCTGTCTGGAGCGGCAGCTGCTTTGGTCAAGCGGTCAAGGTGGAGCACCGCGTTCCAGCAATGGCAGCGTCTATCTCTGTCCCCAAGCCCCTCGCCCCAACAGGTTAATATCATTGTCCTCTTGAGCAAGAGAGTGAGGGGGCTGAGCTGCACAGCTCCCTTCCCCAAATCAGAACACAAAAGGGTTATGTAGCCAAGACGTTACTTTTATCAACATCGACAAAGAAGCATAGAACTGCAGCTGGAAAAATAAAGCAGTAAGGTATACTTGCCCCTGCCTGAGTCAAGAGGCCGTTGCTTGCGTAGCATCGCTGGCCACCTCTGCTGTGCCCAAGAGCCCTGGATCGATCCCCTCCCATGAACGGGGCCATCTGAGCCACTGGCAATGGTGACCTATGGAACTCACTGCCACAGGGTGGGGAGTGACGTGCCACAAACACACGGGAAGGGCCTTTACGGGCACCAATGTCTGCAGGGGAGCCGCTGATGCAACTTCTGTGCTGCTCCCCAGCTCTGCTCTGCTCTTGGCAGACAGACCCAGCTGTATGCGCTGGGCAGGGCAGGGCTTCCCCCTCCCTCCGCTTCCAGCTTCCCAGCTAAGCGAGGTCCGGCCTTTCCCACCCTGCCTGCTGCCTGGTATATATATCTTTCCCACCCTGCTGCCCGGTGTGTGTGTGTATGTATATATATATATATATATATATATATATATATAGCCTGGGCGGCCCTGGGCCCTTCCACATGCAAAGCGAGTGCTCTGCTGTTGACCCAGGTAGACCCCAAAGAGAAACTCCCTTCCGCTAGAGAGGCCCCAAGGTCATCCCTCCCCGAGGTCAGACCTCTGGCACCGGCATGCCCTGTGCGAGCTCCCCGGAGGGCTCGGCCGGTGACGGCTGTCCTTGGGCTTCCCAGGTGATCTATGACTTCGGGGTCTCCTTCATCATCATCCTGATTGTCTGGGCCTGCTGCGCCGGCCTCGTCTTCTTCAACTGCTTCGTGAATTGGCCCCTGGAGCCCTTCCCGGGCCCGGAAGACATGGACTACACGTGAGTAGCTGGGCCATTCCCTCGGGGGGAGGGGAGGGGCAGCCCCCCGCCCGCCTGGTGCATGAGGGGGTCTCCAGGGACAGCCTTGCAGGAGATGGGCAGATTTCAACCAGGAGGGCACAGGAGCCCTTCCCGGTGGGCTGCCCTTCGGGATTCCACTTGGGCCAGCCTTGCTTTAGTTGACCATCCCTTCCACGCTGCCTTCAACAAAGCCTGTGCCCCTAAACCCCTCACGGCAAAGCACCCCCTGTCAATACGCTGGGCCTGTACAAAGCCTCTTTGGGGCCTGGTATGGAGCAGACAGAGAGCCAACCCGTTGCCCTACGCTCTCCCTCCCTCCCTCCCTCCGGCTGGACAGGGTGAAGATCAAGTTCAGCTGGCTGGGATTTGACCACAAAATCACCGGGAAGCAGTTCTACAAGCAGGTGACAACGGTGGGCCGCCGCCTGAGCGTGGGCAGCTCCATGAAGAACAGCAAGGAGGCGGCGGCACTGCAGGAGGGGAACAAGCTCTGCCTCTCCACGGTGGACCTGGAAGTCAAGTGCCAGCCGGACAGCGCAGGTGGGGGCCCGGAAGGGGGGGGACGGGTCCCCAGGAGCGCTCAGCGGGCTCCTGCCCTGGCTTGAGCAAGGCAGCCACGCCGCCACCGCCTCCACCAGCCCACGTGCTGCTGCATGCTGTGTAGCTGTCATGAGCCACGCTCGTTTCACTTGGTGGGGCTGAGGGAAAGCGTGGCGTGTTCCTGCGGTGCTGATTCTGCAGTGCCGCCTGGTCTGTCCTGAGCCGATGGGCCCCCATTGCTGTTGCTCTCCACACTTGGAGGAAGGGCGGAGGGCTATGGGGCATCCTGAGCAAGGCATGGCGTCCCCCTCTCCTCCACCTCCTTGGATGCCTTCCGGGCCTCCTCCTTTTGGCTTCCCCTCTGCCTGCAGAGGGTTATAAAGCCGCCAAGGGTGTGTGGTGAGGAGAGAGCTGCTCTCTCTCTCGTAACACTAGAAATCTGGGTCACTCAAATTCCAAACGTACAAAATGAGCATCCTGCATAATTGCACACTGCATAACGGACGTCTGGAATTCACTGCTGCAAGACGTGGGGGTGGCCACCTGCTTAGTTGGGCCTTAAAATGGGGGTTAAACAAAGTCACGGAGGAAGAGGAGCGATGGCTACACGGGGGCCTCCGTGATCAGGAGAGTGTGAGATCGTGCCCAGCGAGCCGCTGGCTGGCTGGCTGGCTGCCTTTGAGATCGGGGGCTTGGACTGGGTGGCCTCGGCCTCATCCAGCCAGGTGATTCTCCTGTTCCTCTTGAGCAGGGGCTCAGCAGGGCTGCGGCGGGATCACGTTAGAGGCTTCATCAGTATGGGCAGGGCGTGTGTTGGATTAGGGGAGGCCCTTTTCTCTTAGCCTCGGCTTTCTCCCTAGACTAGAGGATGGATGGCCAGGATGCAAAGCGCTTCGGATGCTAGAAATTCGCTCTGTGAATCTCCAGGGTGGATGATTATTTCGGTTTCCCTTTGGCCACGGCCAGACGGAACCCTTTGGGTGGCCCTCTGCCCACGTGGCAGCTCAGGCTGATGGCTTTCCTTCCGTTGCAGCCTCCCCGTCTTTCATGCACAGCGTGGTCAGCCCCATCCTGCTGCTGAGCCTCATCACCATGTGTGTCACGCAGCTGAGGCTCATCTTCTACATGGGCGCCATGAACAACATCCTGGAGTTCCTGGTGGACGGGGATCTGGAGACAGGTCCGTTTCTTTCTCCTGGCATTGCGTAGGCGGCGTCTCTCCCCCTGCCTGGGCGGGTTCTGGCAGCCAGCAACTCTGTGGGCCTTTCAAGGGCTAAATCAGAAAGTCTCTCGCTGCCACTTGGGAGCGGCCTCCATCGGGTTATGCCGTCGGTCCATCTGGTCTTGGTTCCTGAGATTCCTTAAGCCCGGGGTGGGCGATGGGTGTTTTGGCCTGCAGCCGCCATGAGCCCGAGCCAGCAGAGCCAATGGTGTGTGATGATGGGAGCTGGAGTCCAAACCACCTGGAGGGTCTCCAGTCACCCTCCTCTACTTTAAGGGGGACATATGCTCCTGGGGGGCTGCAAATCAGGCCTTTTGCCCCCCTACTGGGGTTCCATCTTCTGTAGCGCTTAGCCAAGGCAAAGGGGCTGAAGCGGCCGCTCCTTTAGCGTTAGGGACTGTGCCCATTCCGACAAGAGTGACAGGTGCGCATGTGTCAGTCCTGAACGGTCCTCGTGGGCACCCCCAGGCCTGCTGAACGTTGCCAGGCCCCAGGACTGACCCTTCCGGGAAGACGGCCGCTTGTAAGATGCCCCTGCTAATTTCAGCAGGGTTTCCATGACACACTTTCATGTGTCACGTCCTCAGGGTTGCGGAGTTTAGTTCTTCACAGAATGTCTGGATGCCTCCTCCTGTCTGCCTCTGGGGAGAGTGCCTGGTTGTGGGGGGGAGGGGATGCCGCCAGCCTCCGCTCCTCCTGGCCACGGGCTTTTCGGTCTCTGCCCACCCCCCACCCCCCACCCCCGCCTGGCTCCCCAAAGCCAAAGGAGAACAGCGTTGCTGCCTGTCAGGGCCGCTGAGCTTCGGTGCCTCTGAGTCAAAGCTTGTATTTATAGCACCTGGAATGGAGCCAGCCAGGAAAGGGAGAGATTCACATGAGCGGCTTGTTTGCCTTGTTTGCTCGGGAGGACGGAGCCATTTGTGTCTTGCATAGCGAGATCCAGTTCGGGCTTGTTAAATCTGGAATCTGAGAAGCAGACGAGCCGAGAGGCGCTTTCATGGAAAACAACTGTGAGGCGCTGGGGAAGGGAAGTGGGGAGGGGGAGCTCTAAGCTGCTGCTTGGCCCCCACTCATTCACCTCCCTCATGGACGCCTGTGGCTGAGGAGCCCTGGAGGTGGTGGTGGTGGGGGCTTCCTTCCTGCCTGCCCTCTTTGCCACCGCCGGGATTCGAGAGCCACCCTTCTCCCTCCACAGTGCTCTGGGCGGCCACTTGCTCACTGCAGGCCCTTCTCTGCTCCTGCCATGGGCCCCCGTGTCCAGGCCCAGCCCTTCTGCTCCTGGAAGCCGGCGTGAGGAGGCCCGCAGGGCACCGCCAACGCTGCTTCAGTTTCCCCTCAGGCTCTGCCTTTCACCAACACTCTACAAAGGAAGCAATCCAGCAAGCACAGCATTTATTTAGAAAGCGGCAAGGGGTTCAATCCGGCCAAGAAAATGCAAAATGCAATTCGTCCCTCCATGCAAGGGGAAGATGGGCCTTAGGTTGTTGGGGGGGGGGCGTAATCCTGCTGGATCCCTGGTGCGCTGTAAGGGTGCCGGCTGAGTTCTGCCATGGGAGCCTTGAGTTCCCCCTGTAGTAGAAGTGAGGGTGCTTTAGCATTACGCTGGGAAGAAAGTGCAGGGAGACCAGGGGTGGGGGGCTGGCTGCATCTATGTGTAGGGGGGCGCTGGCCAGAACCGGGACATTCCTTCCGCCCCCCCCCCCCTTGTGCTGGGCTCCTGGTACTGCCTTTTACAGGCTGAGCCATGCAAGGGGGCAGCCTGGTCCTGGCTCGGCTGGCGCAGGAAGGGCCCTTTGGAGAGGATAAAGACCCATCTCAAGAAGGTGGGATCCTCCCTCTGCATTCCAGGAGCACCTGTGGGCCCAAATTTGGCTCTCTCAGCACAGCGACGATGGGGCTCTGTTGCCTGGAGAGGCTCCCTCCCAGGCAACCTGGGCCATTCGGAGCTTGCGAAGGACGACAAAGCGCCTGTCCTGGTTGTTCCTGGTCGGAAGAGAGCCCTCTCTCCTTGGAAAGGGTTCCGCACTAGAGAGGAGGGGGTGCGTCTGGCACAGGCCTGCCAGAGACTCTGCAGCCATCCTTTCTCTCTGCCTCAAACCCGCTGCGCTTTCTCTTGGTGAACGAGGGGCTTCCTGACCCTACTGCGAAAGGGCTCAGCTGGCGCCGCCTCATGTGCAGTGCAAACTCTGACTGGGCCCTCCCATTCCCCCCCTTCTTCCAGTGGGTCTGTACTCCTCCATCTTTGGGGTCCTGCAGCTGCTCTGCCTGGTGACGGCTCCAGTGATCGGATACATCATGGACTGGAAGCTGAAGGAGTGTGACGACGGCCCCGACGAGGCGGAGGAAGCGGACGACGGCCCGTAGGTTGCGCCCCGCCCCGCCCCTCTCTGGCCCGGCTGCTCGGGTGTGCAGAGGACGCTTTGTCCGGCCCGCCCCCTCCTGTAGGTCATCCCGGCGTGGCCGGCTGAGGCTTCTTCCCAGGGCAAACGGTTCCAAGTGCTTGTCTAACCGGAATGGGAGGCTGAGATGCAATTGGGTCACTGTGCCAGAGTTCCTAGCGGACTCCCAAATGCCCTGCTGGCCTAGAAATGGGGAGAGGCCGTGGGTGGAGGTGGGGGGCGGTTTGCCTGGGGCAAAATGGCTGTAGGGGCAACTTGCAGTCGGAAGTGGCTGCTCTCGCAGGAGGAAAGATCCCCACAGAGCGGGGGTGGGGTGGGGGGTGGGGTGGGATGGGGGGAGGGACGGGCCGAGAGCGCCAGCCTGCATGGCCCTCCTCCAAGACTGGGCAGAAGCAGCCTGCCCCCTGGGCTTTCGTGCTGGGCCAATGAGGGAGGCGCCGGGGCCCTGATTCAAGGGCCCTTCCTTCCTTCCTGCAAGCCCCCCGTGACGCCTCTGAGATGCATCTTTCTCTCCAGGGTCGGCAAAAAAAAGCAACGCCGTGACCGGCAGATCCAGAAGGTCACGAATGCCACCCGGGCCTTCGTTTTCACCAACCTCCTGCTGGTGGGCTTTGGGGTCACCTGCTTGATCCCAAACCTGCCTCTGCAAGTGAGTTCCCAGGGAGTAAGTGGCCCAGGGAGCCACCGTGGGCAAACCGAAGCGCCTCGCAGGCGAGCGCCGGGCCGTGTGGGGCTCACCCCAGCTGCTGTGTGGGTGTCTCCTGGGGGCTGCGGGACCTCCTCGGCTTGTTCTGGGAAGGGGCCCACCCAACTCCCTCCTCCCGTCCGATGTGCCCCCAAGCGACCAGGGCTCCGTCCAGGAGTGCTTCTGTGGGCGCTGTGGGGGGAAGGGCCTCCCTGCCCAGATGGGAGAGGAGGTGCCCACCGCTGGGAGGAACATTAAGGAGACAGTTGCATTTGGGGCGGGTGGGTGAGCGTGCGCACAGGAGAGCAGTTTCGGAGCCTGTCCCGTGCCGACTTTTCAGGGCTGCGCATCTTTCTTTTTCAGATCCTTTCCTTCATCTTGCACACGATCGTGAGAGGGTTCATCCACTCGGCCATGGGCGGCCTCTACGCAGCTGTGTAAGCCCATCACCACCCTCCGTTAGAGTCCCTCAAGCTGTTTGTTTTCCCAAGCTCCGGTGCCGGTGGCAAACCCTGTTTTGTTCACAGGGCATCTGGTTTCAAGCTGGGACGCGCCCGTTTCCCCTGATTTCTGGGTCATGTTTCCCTGGATTCACTGATCAGCGGTTTCGCCTCCCGGGTTTGGGCCTGCGGCTCTGGGCATTGCTCAAGAGGAGTGTGGGGAGTGTGACCCACATACTTTTATCCTCTCCGCTTGATCTGATGCAAGCCCTGATGACACCCTTGGCTTCTGTCCCAGCATCCCTTTCCGGAGCAAAACAATGTCCTCATCACGGGCACAGCCCTTTGCGCTGAGCTCCTGCCCCCGTGTTGTCTTTGCATGTGTGTGTGCTTGCCTGGAGAGTCCCGGCTTGGCCAGCGCCCCTGCGCTGGGTTTCGCTTCCTCTTGTCTGCACTTGGGAGCTGGATCCAGTTTCAGCCGCTCCAACTCACTTGACCTGACTAGCACTCTTCTGGTGCTGTGTGTGTGTGTGCGCATGTGTGTGAAGAAATATATTAATATTCCATCAATGAGGGCGTTGGCCCTGCTCCAGCTCTTTTGTTCCGCAAACGAACAGTTGCTCAAGGGCGGGCGGAGGACGGAGCGCCCCGTCCTCCTTTCCCAGGCTCCTGCTTCCCCTTCGCAACTGCAATCTCCGGCGCTCATCACTTGGCGATCAGGGATGCCCTTCCGCCACCTGAGAGCAGAACATGTTTGTCCTCCAGCGAGGAAGGCTGGCTTTGGGAAGGAGGCCAAGAGTTGTCGCCGGGCCTGGTCCCTGAGTGCTGCTGCAGGAGCTCCCAGCGAGGATTTCTCTGGGTCTCGCTTCCACGTCAAGCGGGCTGAGGGTGGGAGGCCTCGCCGCGCCCCTGGCTTGGTCGGCTGGGCTGACGCCAGTGTGACCCGCTTCCTGCCGCAGGTGTTGACTCCGGCAGGAGTGTACATCTATGGCCTCCCCAGAGATACCAGGGACATCAGCTCGGAAGACTTATCTCCGAAGGACTTTCCTGCAGCTGCTAAACATCCCCAAACCAGCTCACCTCGTTAGTGACATTTGAGGAAGTTGAGGCCAGACCCCACGTGGGCAGCCAGGCAGTGCAAGCTCCCAGCCAACACCAATAATTTTTGCTTTCGCTTAGACCGCACCAGAACAATCTGTGGCCGGTTCCTGCCTCCTTCAGCAAAGCTTCCCCCCCCCCCCCCGCCCCAGTGTCCTCAGTATCTCCCAAATCCGCCCCCACCCCAGTCTGTGGCCTCCCTCAAGAGAGCTCCGGCTCTGCCTGGACAGAGCAGGAACGGCGAACGAGCTCTTACTGTTGGAAAGAAGAACTTGATGGCCGTGAAGTGAAATGAAGGCGTGGCACTTACTTGAGTGCCACTTGAAGGGGCCGCTGGCTTTGAGGCCTCCAAGCAGGCTGAGCAAAGAGAAAGCCCCCCCCCCCCCCGAGGGAAGGAGGGAGCGTTTTTGCGGGCGGCTCTCCTTTGCTGTGTCCATTGCTGAGCTGGCCAGGCTCCCCTTCTGAATTTAGGGCAGGGGGTTCCACAGCCTTTTTGGGGATGGGGGACGGGACATATCTAGCATTGTGGAAAACAAATTGGCTGCTCTAGGGGTGGGGGGTGCGGCTAATCACAAAATGTTAGGGGTGCCCCCTGATCTCTCTCACTCTGTGTGTGTGTGTGTGTGTGTATGAACAACCCACACCCTGCCTGCGTCCTGCCCACTCTGGCTCTTCTCGCTTTCTTTCCTGCTCTCTGTCTAGCTCATCTCTTTCCTTCCTTTGCTCTCTCTGGCTGCTCTTTCTTTCTCGCCCCACCCTCCATGCGTTCTGTCTGGTGCCTCTCTCTCTCTCCCTCTTCCCATGCAGAGTCGGGGGGGGGGAGGGTGGACTTTGCTCCCCTCTAGCTGTTTTTTTGGAAGGGCCCTTTTTCTCACCCCATGCAAATGAATGGAGAACTTGCCCCATTTGCTTGCAGAGAGCCTTGACGTGGGTGTCCTACGCCTCAGGCTCCCTCTCACCCCAGCCCACCCCTCTTTTTCTTGACAGGTACCCCTCCACCCAGTTTGGCAGCTTGACAGGGCTGCAGTCTCTCGTGAGCGCCCTCTTCGCCCTGCTGCAGCAGCCCCTCTTCCTGGCCATGATGGGCCCCTTGGAAGGAGACCCTCTCTGGGTAAGTGGTGCCGCAGCTGAGGGGCAGCCGGTGGACGCATCCAGGGAGCTTCCTTCCTTGCGGTGCAGGCAGGAGGAGGCTGGCAGAGGAAGCCAGGGCCAGTGGGGCTCCCTTGAGCGCTTTCTATGCAGGGCCCCCCCTCGCAGCACTTGGTGTGATGTGCTTGTAGGCACATGTGGGGAGCCGGCCCGGCTTTCGTCGTGCAAGGGGGCGGCCCGTTGCCCCGGTCAGCGACTCCGCAGCCGTCACAAGGATGGCCCTGTTCTGGGAGGCAGGTCCTGAGCAGGCCTAGCTGCTCTTCCTTCCCCGCCGGTCAGCAGGGTCCTTCCAGAAACAGCATGGGGGCCGCTTGGGATATCCGAAAGATGGCCAGGTGTACTGCTGGGGCAGGGTCTGGGAGCTGGAGGCCACGGGGGCTGGTCTCTCGTCCACACAACCTCCTGGGGTGCCACAAGCAGACTTTGCTTTGCAGTGGCTGTTGCGCAGGGTGCCCTCCTGACCGTCTGGTCACGCTCCCGGGTTCTGAGAAACCGCCGAGGCCTCCTGGCTGGTCTCCCAGAGACCACGTTGTTTTTGTTTATGTGGCGGATCACTTGGCACCTTGCTGGGAATAGCTGAGGGCCGGAGCATGGTGCCCTCCCAGTGCGCCGGGGGCAGGGAGCGGAGCGTTGCCAGAGTGACGTTTGTGAATGCCACGGGCAGGAGCTGCTCTGCTCGGCAGGAGGCCGAGCAGAGGAATTCTCCTCCTCTTGCTCTGTGAGGGGGAGACATTTCACCGAAGCATTTTTGCACAGAACTGGCTTGGTGGCTCCTGCAATTGGGAGAGCGGGAGTGAGGGAGACCTGCATGGGCATCTCCTCCTTCTCCAGAGCCAAGGGTGCCCTGTCATCGTGTGCTGGCATGGTGGAGCAGGAGAGCTCAGGCCCCGTCTTATTCGGGGTGGGGGGGTTGTGGCCTCTCCCCCTTCTGCCCCTGTGCAGAAGGGAGGGGAGGGGGCTTCTGCTTTTCTGGGTCTTGGCCGGCTCACCAGCCAACTAAAACTGAGCTCACCTGGCCACTGTGCCCCAGGCAAATAGCTTTGGGCAAGGGGCTTGGGGCTGCCTGTCTCTGGGCCAGCTTCAACCTGTTCTCCCCCTCCCCCACCCCCAAATCTGAAGTGCTAGATGGTTTCAAAATGGAGATGTGAGTCACAGCACCTGGCCGCAACCATTGCACACGTACGCATTGCGTTTGCACAGGTAAACACAACTCCAGGCGGGGGAAAGGGCATCAGACAATGAGGACCCCTCTACACACACACACACGCGTGCGGGGCTGCTTCCCCCTGGGCTAGCCGCTTTCCTGACCGGATGTGAGGAGAGAGAGGGCAGAGGGCAGCCTTGGCCCTCAGGGCAGGGGCCATAGTTCAGCCTCGCATGGGCAAGACCCACCATCCGCGCCCTGGCATCTGCTGTCGATGGCTCTTCGGGAGCCAGCAGTGGGGCAGAGCCTCCTCTCTCCTCCTCCTGAGCTCCAGGCGAGCCCCTGCCAGCCCAAGGCGGCCATATCCTGGGCCAATCAGGGCTGGAGCCTGGCTGGCGGGAGGCACCTGCTGGGGCCCTCGGGCACCTTTGCGCAGGCCCGACGTGGAGCTCCACGGGCACAGGAGAATCCCCTGGGAGGCCCGCCTGAGCGCAGGAGGGTCAGGCGGGCTGGAAAGCCGGAGGGGACGCAGGCCGCCCAGGCCTTCCCTACCACCCTGCTAATCCTGCTTCCTCCACTCTGCCAGGTCAACGTGGGGCTGCTTGGGGTGAGCATGCTGGGCTTCTGCCTGCCCGTCTACTTGGTCTGCTACAGGCGGAGGCTGGAACGGGAGAGGCAGCAGCGGAGCGATGACGCCAAGCTCTTCCTCAAGATCAACGGCACGCCGACCCAGGAAGCCTTTGTCTAGGCCCTCCTTGCTGACTCTGGGCTCCCTCCGGGGAGTGGGCTGCATTTCCACCGGTGCAGTCTCAGCTCCTGCCCGGCCCTCCTCCGCCCGTGCCTGTGGCTCGTGCGCACGGCAGCCTCCCGAGCCAGGTGGTGGCTGCTCCTCACGGCTCCTCTCAGCAGCACGGGCCTCGCTCCGAATCCTCCCAACGCTCGCCCACACTCATGCGCACACACCCTGGCACCTCTTCCACTTCCTCAGCCGGGTGGGGGCGCTCCCCGTCTGCAGGACCTCTCTGCCGTTGGCCCCGGAGAGGCCTGGTCCCCCATGGGGGTTGCCTGCTTCACAAGCGGGACTGAAGCAAAATGACTTTGCCACCGCTCCTTCCCTGGTTGCCTTGACTGGAGGGGGGGGGGCTCCATCCCCTCCGCTCCTCCCGACACAACGGCTTTGCGCTTGTGTGTGTGTGTGCGTGCAGGTCATGGACCCTCTCCTTGCACGCCACACACCTGGGGCTGCTCCCGAGGCCCCCAAGCGCACCTGCCGCCTGCCGCGAGCTTGGGCTTCACATTGTTCCTGGCACCCCGTCGGAGGAGGAGGACGTGGGCCAGGAGCAGCCAAGTTGCCCCCTGCGGCCAGAAATGCACTGCGACCGGAAATGAATGTATAGGGACTCTTCTGTGTGCCAAGAGAGGGTCTCCTCCTGCTCTGCCCCAGGCCAGGAGGGGGGAGCGCGGGGAGGCAGGGCTGCGGCATGCTGAATGTGCAAAGCCCCCCTCCCCCCGCTCTTTTACCTGGGGCTGGTGGGGTGGTTCTTTGTAATAATGCTACTGAAGAACACCAGCTGTCAACACCACCACGGCTCAGCAGGGCTTGGTTCCCAGAGTCAAGGCTGAGGCACGTCCCAAAGCCCAGCTGGTCTGGCGTTCCGCTCCCTTAGAGGCTGGCTGCTTGCTGCACTGAGAGGGGTTGGTGGGTGGGTGTGCGAGGGGGGGGGGTCTGAGCTGACTCTGCCAAGTGATACTTAGGCGTGGGCCTGCCCTGGGAGGCGGAAGGACCCTCAGGCGGGGCAGCCTGGATTGGCCCTCTTCCACAGCACATGCTGGCTGGAGGCGGGGAGGAACTCCCTGTGCCCCCCACACGGGTAGGGGGTGGGAGAGAAGAGGCCGCCGGTGGCCAGGCCTCGGCCACCCTGGGAGAGTCAGGGCTCCTCTGCCACAGCCGCCGCCGCCACCCACAAGGCTCCTCTTGGCGTCTTTTCCCCCTTTCCTTAAAGGGATGACGCAGGCCAGGACCATTTGAGAGGTTCCCACTTAGGAGAGCTGAACTTTAGGAACGGCCCCTGCTGCCCAGGACGATTTCACCACCCAGCTCCATCGCTGCCGGGGAAACGGCCAGTCCTCCTCCATGCATCCTGCGCTGGCAGCCTGGTGGAGCCGTGGCGCCCTCTGGCGTCAGAAAGCCTCTGCGAGGGCAGGAGGCCGCTGACTTCCTCGCAGCCGGGACGACCACGGCACCGCCAGCCTCGCGCGTCCTGGAAACCATCCCTGCTGTCTTGTCTCTTGAGAGTTTAATACATAACATTTTTAAGGAGTGTTTGCTGTGTTGCCTTTCCCCGTTTCTTCTGTTCCCTTCCCACCCCGGGAAGAAGCCCCTGGCGGTCCCCCCAGGTCAGGCTCCGTGTCCCACGTGCTCTGCAGGGCCGAGAGAAGGGCCTCCCCCCCCCCGCTCTCTGGAAGTGGCAGCAAGGAAACCTCAGAGCCACACCTGCGCCCCAGGCCCTCTCTTGCCCACCTGCCATGGCTTCTCCAGGGTCTCTGTCAGAGAAGGGGCGTCCTCATCACCCCTCCTCTTCATCGGAGATCCAACCTGGGAGCTTCTGTGTGCAAAGCACGGGCTCCACCACGGAGCGAAGGCCTCTCCGGTGCAACCCATCCCACAGCCGCTTCTCTGGCCTCTCACGGGGGGGGGGCAGTGGTGTTTCCCTGTGCAACTCTTTCGGCAAAGCAGTGAGCGAGAGGAGGGGGGTTCACCTGCCAGAGCAGCAGCAGCGCGGGTGGCCGGCCACATCGCGCCTCCCAAATGCACTGGAACCCCAACACGCCCCCCCTCCCCCGGGCCCATGTGAGGTTGCCACATCCTCAGCTGACTTAGCTGTTTGCCAACAGGTTTCTGATGGCTGTTCTACAGCCCATAACCAAGAGGGATTCTTCCATTTTAGTGTCATGGGGGAATTCTGAGGCTGCCACAAGTGGTGCCTTCCGGGTGAGGGGGAGGGAGCTTGACTAGCAGATGCCCAAAGCAAAGCTACGTTGGTGGGCATCAGCTGGCAGGAATTCCCCGGCGGGGGGGGGGGGGGAGCCACTACACTCAAGGCTCTGCTTTGGGCAGACACTAAACAGATCTCCGGTCCGCTTGGAACCACCAGAAGCCCTTTGTCTGATGACTTCAGTGACCAGGCAGGCTGGTAAGGAAGAATATTCTATGGCCCCAAGCTGTTTAGGGTTTTGTACGCCAATAACAAAAAATAAACGTGGCCCAATGACAAATGGGGAGCTAGTGCAGTTTTCTCCACATAAGCAAGCGTTGCAATTTGAAAAAGGGCAGCTCCTGACAACAGCCAAGCTGCTGCCTTCTGCTCTAGCTGCAGTTTCCGGACCAGCGTCAGGGTAGCCCCACCTAGAGGGTGTTGTGGTAATCCGGTCACCTGTGCCACTGGGGCCAAGCTAGCCCTGTCTGGAGGGGCAGGGATGCCAGGAGAAGCTGGTTTAAGGTGCTCCAAATCGCTGTGGCCATTTGGGCCTCTATCGACAAAGATGGACCCAGGAGTACCCCCTGCACCCAGGGGGCAAGAAGCCTTTCTCTTGAACTCAGGCTCCAATCATCCACGCCATCTTGCCAGGATTCAGCTCCAGTTTACTGGCCCTGATCCAGGACTTGCACAGCTTCACCTGGTTCAGAGTCTAGGCTCCTGCCCTAAAAGGGAGATGGAGCTATGTGTCATCAGCACACCGAAGGCACTTTGCTCCAAATCCCCTAATGGCCGCTCCCAGCGGCTTCACATAGCTGATGAACAACACTGGGAACTCCGCAGCTCAACTGCCCAGGGGGGACAAGGAATAGTCAGTGTTATACTCTCTGAAACCGATCCCACAGGTAGGATGGGACCACAGTAACACAGCGCCTCCAATGCCCAACCCACCGAGCGGCCCAGGAGAATCCCACGGTCGATGGCATCAAAAGCCAATGAGAGACTGAACAGAATTAACAGGGCCACATGGCTGCTCTTCCTCTCTTGGAAAAGGCCATCCGCGCAGATTAAAATGAATCCCAATAATCAGCATCCTCCCGGGACTGTTTGCAGTAGCCACTGGCCACGACCCTTTCGTGTCCCTGCCCCAAGAAAGGGGCATTTGCAACCAGGCAGCAGTTGTCAAATACCCAGACGGGATAGGACAGGCACAGCAAGCAAATCCCCACATCAATGCAGATGTGCCCAGGACAGAACTACACAAAGTCCAGAGGATGGACACACACTGCGTCTCCCCTCAAGGTGGTGACAGAGCCTTGCGCATGTGAGACCAGGAGCTGAGGGGGGGGGGGAGAGGTTAAGTGTGCTGCCACTGTTTACTCCCTCGCAGGCCTGATCTCCTAGCCACAGCCTGGGTGGTGCATGAGAGGTTGCCCTGAGTCAAGCTTGAGTCAGACCATGTCACCCTGAAACTGGCACAACCCAGATGCCCTGGCCAGTAGCTTGTCACCCTCATAGGAACACTGATGTGCAGTTTCACAAAAGGACACAGGAGGAGCAGGATTTTAGTTGATGGCAGTTTGTGAACCAAGCAGATCAACATACACATTCCAGATGTAAGCACCTCTGGACCGCCATCTGTACCACAGCCTTCCCCACCCTCCAGATGTTGTGGACTACAACGCCCAGTGTTCCTGACGGTTAGCCACGCTAGCTAAGGCTAATGGGAGTTAAAGTCTGAAACATCTGGAGGGCGACAGATTGGAGAAGGCTGCTTGACCACAGGATGCCCTGTAGCGTTGCGAGCCAACACATGCAGGGAGCTGCAGCCGCATACCTCTGGAGGGCATTAGAGGAGGGCGGGGTAGGACCAGCCGAGGCCCCCCTGCTCAGCCATGAAGCTCGCTGGGTGGCCCTGGGCCAGCCGCTCCCTCCCAGCCCTACTTCCCAGGGCTGTTGTGAGCATGAAACCACATGGATCCGCCTGGGATCCCGGGAGGCAGGAAAAAGGGATGAATGAAGCCTCTCTCCCAGGGATGGTTACGCCCCGTCAGAAAGCAGCGAGAACTCAGACGCCGCACCCAGTTCTGGGGCAAGCAGGGCGTCATCTTACCTGCCACTGGCCCTCTAGGGCCGAAAGGCCTTGTGTGGGCTGAACTCTCACCGCGGAGCGGCTGCGGCTGACCCCAAAGGCAGCGGCTGGGGCTGCCTCTTGGTTCCTGCTCGCACGGCCAAACCCACAGGGCGCCGTTGGGCCTGTTTGTGCAGCTGAGCCTCGTTCCCAAAAGATCACGTCCTCCTCTGCCTTCAACAGATCCCACCCCCCGGACCCCGAAGGGACTGTCAGCGTTGGGCCCCTGCCATCCGTCAACAGTGGCACGGACCACAGCAGGTGCAGAGGAACGGGCAAAGAAGCTTTCCTAGGGATCCGCAGGCAGGACCCGCAATTCAGCCTCCCTCCCTCCCCCCCATGCCCTGCCCTGCTCGTGGCAGTGGGTTTGCAGCCTAGGCCCCCCACCCCAGTAAAGCGGACTTTCCTCCTCGGGCTCCGTAAGTGGACTGGCGGCCGCCCTCGCCTGCACCTCCACCGAGCCAAGAACTGCTCGGCACTGCAGCAGGGAAGACGGAGCCCTCCGCCACTGCCGTGGGCCGGGCGAGGAAGAAAGAAGCCCACGCGCAAGCGGAAGAGCCGCGCCCGGGATCCTGGCCGCGGATGAGACCGGAGGGCACCGAAACTGCTGCTTCCAGAGAGAGGGGAGGGGTAGGGTGGGGTGGGGTGTTGTTCCACTCCCATTGTCCTTCCAGGGGAGGGAGGGAAGGAGGCGGCACTTGGAAGAATCCTAGAACGGTGGAGTTGGAAGGGGCGTGTGAGGCCATCCAGCCCAACCCCCTGCTCAGGGCAGGGATCCGCCAGAAAGCGCGCCTGTCCGGCTGCCTCTCGAAGGCCTCTTGGAGAGCGGGAGAACCCGCCAGCTCCTTAGGGCACGGGCGGTCCCGCCGTTGACTACTGCTCTAACACGGTGTTGGCAATAAAACAGGGCAGAAGGGCCCCGAGGAAGGGACTGGGAGGCGGTGGGGTGCGGGGGGTTCCTCGGTGGGTGGGTAATTCATTGCAAATTTCAATTAATTTTTATGCTGTGTTAAAATGAAGGTTTTGTTCTCAATCGAGCATTCAAAGGCGCCGCTGGGAGACGGAGCTAGAGGATGGGGGGGGGGGAAGGAGGAGTAAAATGCGTCCCTCTCCCCGGCTTGACTGGTTTGTTGATAGGCGCTCTGCACATGCTCGTGCTCATCCCTCCATTCGGCCTCGTTTTCCGCCTCAGCAACGCGCTCGTGCGCATGCGCTGCTTAGCCGCCACAGGGCATGCGGGAGGAAGAGATGCGCGCGAGCGGCCCGGCCTCGCGCCCCCTGGGCCACGTGACACTGCCGAGGGGCCCCGCTCCTCCGCGAACGAGCATGCCCGCCTTCCGCGTGACGCCATCGCGTCGGCGGCGTCGCGCGGTGACGCAGGGGCTGTTGCCGGGGAACGCGGCTCGGTCCTCCCTCCTCCTCGTCCCCCTCCCCCGCGGAACCCAGAGTGAGGCTGCCGTCGGCGCGGACGGAGGCGCCCCGGGACGGACCGCAGGAAGCCGCGAAGCCGGGAGCCCGCCGGGGAGCCGGCTCCGCTGTGCCGCCGTCCGCCTGCCCTCCCTCGCTCCGCCATGGTGCTCATCAAGGAATAGTGAGTGGTCCTGAGGGGGGAAGGGGGCTTCAGCTGGGGACCCCCAGACCGCTCCCTCCCCACCTCCCCTGGAAGGGGGCCCCTCGAAGGGCTGAAGGTCACGGGCTGCCCTCGCTGGGAGTTGGGGGGGGGCGGCGACGACGACCCCCGGAGGGGTTGAGGAGCCGCAGCGCCCCCCTCCCCCCGCGCTTGGGGTCTCCTTCCCTCCCTGCCAGGCGGTGCGGCTCCCCTTCCCCCTCCCGCAGCAGGGTCTGGGGGGAGGCAGGGAGCGAAAGGAGAGCAGCCCCCCCCGCGCCCCTCTTTCTCTCCCCCCCCATCCCATCCCTATCCTTATGCCTGTGATTCTCGCAGGGAGACGAGAGGGAGGAAGAGAAGGGGGGCTCTTCCTTCGCACCCCCCCCCCCCCCCAGGAAGGGCAAGCGGAGCCAGGCAAGGTTGTCCTTGTGGTGGACTTCTGCGAGGGGGGGTGGGGCTGCCTCCGCCTCCAGGGGGGTCTTGGACCTTCAGGCTGCTACAGCCCCACAGGACCAATGCCAGGGAACAGCCTCCCTGCTCTGGCTGGCCACGGATCCCTTCCTAGGGTGGCGCAGCGGCGGGGTGGCTGGGTGGGCTTCCCTTGCGCCTTCCCTGCTAGGCGCTGCTACATCCCCAGAGCTGGCAGCGCCCCGGAGCTCCGCCATCCCCCCGGGGCTGCTGGCTCGTGGGAGCGCCTTGCTGGGCCTCCCTCTCTCTCTCCGGCTCCCAAGGACGGCCCTGGCCGGCCCTCAGGTGCTGACAAGAGCCTGGAAGCCGCCGCCAGTGCCGCGGTTCCGTGTTTGACCTCTGTGAAGTTAAACTTCTGCCACTCACCCTGCAGCATTGTGCATCATCCGCCATGTGAACCGGAGACGTGGCTCCTCCTGCTGCTCAGCGCCGTCTCCCTTTCCGCTTGGGCAGGAATGGCTTCAACAGAAGAGCGTTCCCCTTTCTACAGCTGGGGGTGGGGATAGAGCAGAACGGGGCGTGTGTGTGAAAGATGCGTTAGTTTTGAGGGGGTCCCGAAAGATGCTTTAGTTTTGAGGAGCTTAATTTCTGTATTCACCCTGCTTGTTTACTTCGCAAGCAGTTAGCGTTGCAGCGCTTCTTAAAATGTGGGCCAATCCTCAGTGGTGGCCGTGTGGAAAATGGGCCATTTGTGACTGGTTGTGTTAGGTTCCAAAGTGGGATCAATTGTGGAAGTGCCTGCTAGTCATGTTCCGTTACAGGTTTCTCTTTGAAATAAACATTTTGGAAACTAAGGCAAATGTGACTGCCTGGTGGTTTTACCTGTTTGCGGATTCCTCAACGTGGTAGTCAGGTGGTAGCAGGTTACACACAGTTCACTTTTTCCAGGCACTCTGGACTTCCCTGTGTTGTATGTTTTGACAGCATACTTGACAATGAACGGAGACTTCCTGGTTAGAAATTGGTAATGATCTCTTGTCTTTTTGCAAATAGAGACACGTTTGCTCATTTGTCTACCCAAAGAATTTCTGTCCTTATTAGGAGCTCTGCTGGTCAATCTTGTTTTCTTCTAAGTGTTCTTTGCCATTATAACCGAGAAAGGGCAGGCTGTAGGTCTGTTCTGACCCACGGCAGGGCTGGGGAAAACTCTGATACTTCTGCTTTTGACATGGGTGCTTAGGGAGCGGGTGTATATTTCCAGCTCTGTCCAATGATGGAGAGAGCAAACAAGGCAGGCCTTTCCCTGCTTCACTGTCCTAGGCTGCCATGCAAACAGTCCTTCTTCCTCCTTTTGGCTGAAGGACATGTTTGCATAGTGCCAGTTTGGGGGTGGTGTCCATTCCCATCTGCTTGTGCAGGTTTCGTACTTCATGGGAACTGGGTGGCTTTGGCTCAACTTGGTCCTTGGCTTGGCAGCCTCGCTCCTGGGGGCTCATTGTGGCTGCTGTTGTATGGATGGCTAGTGCAGAGGGGTCTCTAGAACAGCTTTCCAAGGGCGTGTGCTGGCTGGGGGTGATGGGAGGAACATTCCCAACACATCCAGAGGGCACCAGGTTGTGGGGGGGGGGGGCGGCGCTCTGCCAGCATCTTTGGGGTTGCTTCCAGTGCTGAAACAAGGTCACATGAAGCTGCTGTTGAGTGAGGGGTTCCAGCCGACCCAAATTGTTCTTTCAGAAGCTGTTCACTTCAAGCGTTTCCTTGCTTTCCTGCAGTCCCATCAGTTGGGCTTCCGGAACATCCAAAGTTCTTATCAATGATCTTAATATATAATACTTGGTGTGGTTTTTTTTTTTTTAAAATGTCTGTTTCTTTGGTTCTGGTGGTGGCTGCATTTGTAAAACTATGGCAAACACCTGCATTTCTGTGTACTTATGCTAAACACCTTTTGGGGTTCGGCTGTGGTTTCTTTGCAAGCTGCTCTTTGGTGGGGCGCTAGCAGGCTGCCTTGCTACAGTAGAGTTTTACCATCTGTGCCACACTCGACTCATGGAAGTGGTTTCTACTCTGTCTGGCTCTCCTGGCTCTCTGTTCTACCTTTTCATGAGTCCTGCCAAGCTCTCATTTAGAAATACTGTGTGATGTTTCTTCACCCTCCATTTGTGAATTGGTTTGGGAAAGTAGCCATCGCTGAGTTCTAGGATCCTGTAAGGGGTTGTGCTTTATAAGAGCAGGCGAGGTTTGCTCTCAGGAATCCTTGAATGAGTTGCTCCAAGCAGCAAAGATACCACACATACCCCGAGCAGGCAGATCAGGGATACAGCGGCATGCAGGGTAGCTCAGCCTGAACCCCCTGGGCTCCAGTGAGACTGTGAGTTGCTGCTACCTCTGTGTAAATTGTCCTACTTACTGGCCCTGAGTGAATTTCCCCTTTTTTCTCTGTTTTCTTGCAGTCGTGTTATTTTACCTGTGTCTGTGGAGGAGGTAAGTGTTCTTCACTTCTTCCTTTTCAGGGCTGTGTTTACCTTAAGTCTTGTTTAAACTTGTGGCCAGTGCCAAAGCCCAAGAAAGAGGGAGGGTCACGCTTCTGCGAAGGAGAGAGATTTAGAGTGTACGCTGGCAACTGATGGATCAGCTGGTTTCGTGTCGCTAGCGTGTACTTTCGTAAGGGTAAGGGCCCATTTTGCCCCAGGCAGGGAGTGGGTTCTTAGGAGTTCGGGAACTTGTTACCCAGCCCTGCAAGTGGGTCTTGGTGACATTGAGCCAATTACCTGGGCTGTGCCACCTGGGGTGAGCCTTCCCCTCCCCTCACTGTTAAGCACACATTGGGCGGTGTCTCCACCATCCTCAAGTACTTGACAGGCCTTTCTGCAGAGCAAACTCCCTGCTTCAAAGTTAGCCTTAATTCTGCAAGTTTTCTCTTGGCTGACTGTCCTATTTTTCAGCCTGTTTGTTTAAATTGCTAGGAGCCAGTTGCTGACGAAAGAATTCTGCCTTTGCAACAAGACGAAAGTGTGGCACGATATGGCGTACATAGCCCTGTGCCATCAATTTCAGCATGGCCTATCTATCTGTAAGGGGCTTCTGCTGTTCTAAAAGCTGAACCCACCCACCCTGCCTTGGATGGAAACTGGGTCTTTGAAATTGCAGAGCAAACTTTTTCCTGTCTGAAATGTCTCTTGCTCCCTCTCGCTCTTTTGCTGATCCAGGGAAGCGTCTAGCCCTCACCGTGTGTCTACAATATATTTACGTGTCCACAATCAACTGCACACTTCTAGGTCAAAGCTACAAAGCTGATTTTTAAAAATGAAATGCAGCTGCAGAAGGCAGCAGTCTTGAGCAGATCGCTGGGATAGGAGCTGCTTAATCTTCCCTCTCGGCCTGTTCTTCTGCTCTTCTTCCCTTGGGAAGACAAGCAGCAGGTGGGGTGTGTGTGTGCAGTTTTGAGCATGATATTGTAGTTTGGACTCTAGAATCAATCTTCAATAAGACCTGCACTGTTATTTCATGGTTATGCTCCACAATGCTAATGCCAAGGAGTTCTGTGAAACCTGAAAGCTTGCCCCCAACCGATGATGTCCTTCTCCCCTCCCCCCCGACCCAGGGGAGAAAATGTCTTTCCCCTTCTGAATCTAAGAGTGAAAATGGTGACGTGGCATCTTGTGAGGGCTAAAGGCGTCGTCTGTTGTATTTGCCCAGTGACTATGGAACCGGAAGGTCCACTCTGCAGGTGTAATGGGTCTGCTTGTGAGCAAGGTGGAAGCAGGGCTTGATCCAGAAGTCAGCCGTAGGGCAGGGGACAGCTGGGGGCACAGCGTTTTGCCTGCAGCTGTGTGGGCTGCATACTTTGTTTGTTCATCAGCTGTGGCACTTGCCCACTGTTTGCCTAGTACCTCCCGATGGCTGCCTCTGCGCTGGCAAGGGTTGGGGTATAGGGCAAGTGAGGCACTGGAGGGCAGAACTAGGGACCCGTAGATCAACATCAGAGGGCTTAAGAAGCAAGTCCTGTGTGAGCTGGTTCCACGCTGGGAGACCTCACTGGGGCAGCTGTGTGAAAAGAGCCACGCGTGTTGGAGCAGCCCCCTGATACGGCTCTCCTCTCTCGCCTGCCTCATGGGGGACTTTCCTGGCCTCGGAGCCTGTAAGGTCGGCTTCTCGGAGTTAGTTTTGTTCTGCCACCCTGAGGCTGCTCATGGGGACTGGAGCTGGCTTGGATGGGCTGATATCCCTTCCGGCCTTTCCTCTTGGGAAGAGCCGCAAAGACCCTCCGATGAGGTGGACCATAGTCCGCAAAAGCCTCTGCTCTGACACACCTGCTGGTTTTTAAGGTGCTGCAAGACTATTGTTTTTGCTGCATGAGATTAACACGGCTACCGTTGGGCATACTGATTAGGAACAGAAACGTTTGAGTTCTGGAATTCCTGGTTGATTGCCGGCCTCAGCCACTTACTGGTTAAAGTGTTCAAAGTATTTCTCAGCTACTCTTCATCCTCAAGGACACCAGACTCAAACTAACCACACTTAGAATGCCTGGGCAAATGGGAGAGTTTGGGCCTGGCGCCGAAAAGCTAGTAATGCCGGGATGTCATCCTGGAGAAGGCTCTCTCCCTCCTTGTCATACCATGTGCTCCCCCTGGCAAGGTTGTATAGAGAAGAGCCTCCTCTGGAGAGCTCAAGATATGGGCAGGTTGGCAAAGGTCTCACTTATCCATGATCATGTTTGGTGACTTTAGGACAAATGACTCACTCTCTCTCAGCCGAGCTCCCTGTGTGGTATGATGACTTTGGCTAACCCTACAAGGTTGTTGTAGAGATAATCTATGCGAAGGTGCTCCGGGCACTTCAGGAACGGCTCTCCGCCTACTATGAGGACTGTGCTGCTGCCTCTTCTGGCCCTCGGATGCAGCCCTGTCAGACACGAAGCCAAAGAGGGCTGGGCTTGCCTTTCCAGGGTCCGCAGGACAGTGTTACTTGAAAGGAGACAGTGCGTTGCTCCGGGGGCCTTTGCAGCCTGGCATGCCTCAGTCTCCCGGGCGGGACCCCTGGGATGCGCCTGCAGCTGCAGCTCCAGAGGGACTGCAGAGGGGAGAGTGCTTTTGCGACGTGGCCTTTCTGGCTCCCGTCGTTGAGATTTGCAGTCGATCCAGCCTCCCGCGCGATGCTCCCTTTGAGACCGTCGCTTCTTTTTGTGGGTTTGATACCATTTGGCCGCTTGCGAAGCACAACTCGATGGGCAAACTGGAGCCCAGTTTCAATTAAAGAGATTGGGAAATTGGCGGGCCTTGAAAAGCCTTGCAGGTGCCGGCTTAGAGCAGGAGCTGCAGCCACAGGGCCCCGGGGAGCTCCGTGAGGGGCTCCTGAGCAGGGACAGCAGGCCTCTCGCTTGGAGGCTCTCCCTCGACTGAGTCAGGTCGTGGGGGCAGGTTGGTATGGGGAGCCGAGCGTGTCCTGAGAGAGCTAGTGGTCAGCTGCTGCATTTCCCTTTTGCTAGACCCTCACCCTTCCCTCAGGCAAACGGAAACCTTGCCAAATAAGGCAGCTTACACTAATGAAATGAAATGTGCCCTCCCCTTGTTTTCGCCTCGTGTGTTATCCTAACGTGAGAACGTGGGTGTCGTGCTTGGCGGCGGCTGTTCTCCTTGCCCTGTGGCGGCGGCGGCACTTGTGAGAGCCACGCGAGAAAACCCTGTGGGTCATTGCTTTCAGGTCCCGTATCCAGGGAGCATTTCGCCTCGGATACAAAGCCCCCCTCCTCCCTCCCTCCTCCCTCTTGCAGGATGTGTGGGTGTGTTCTCAGCTGGCATGTGTCTCTGCACTGTATTCCCCCCCACCGCTCTTGCCTATGGGATGGAGGTTCTGCATTTCTCAGCTGCTCCCAGAAAATGAGCTGCTTCCTGAGGACAAATGAAAGGCAGGCTGGCATTGCGTGTCCCCCTCTAGCGCTTGAAGTCCAGCCTGGAAGGGCAGGGCTCCAGGCTGAGGCAGGGGGCTTGACGGCAGGTGCCCTGACACCTCCGTAGCCAGAGAGCTCCGCCAGGTGAACTGCGTGCCTGGGCCAAGCTGTATCCTCCAGGGGCAGGAGGCAACTCCCCTCCTTCCTGGGAAAGGAGCCCTGGGGCACTTTCTCTGGAGGATCCCCCTGGGATCTGCTCTCATTCAACACTCTGCTTTATCTGGGCCTCCTTCCTTCTTCCAGTGGGATTGGAGGATCAGAAATAACAAGAGGGATTAAGGGGTGAAAATGGCAGGGCGGCAGCTTGATCCTCTTAGTGCCTGGACACAGGCTGGCGGAGGAGAGAGGGAGTGCCCTGCGCATGCATCTTGGTGGCTCAGTCTTGGGCATCCCCAGGGAAATACCCCCCCTTCAGTGGCCAAAGCCACTCAATCCATCCTGCAGCTTTCTCTTTCTGCTGCGCCCCTTCCGCCCGAAGGAGGCTTTTCGCAGCTGTCATGCCAGTGATCCGGGATCTGGTCTTGCGAAGGGGCCGATGGCCTAGAAAGCCACAGCGCTGCAGAGCTTGGACCAGGCCTAGACATTCTTGTGCCCTCCAGATGTTTGGGGCTGCAACCCCCATCATCCCTGACCTTTGACTGTGCTGGCTGGGGCTTACGGAGGGCCCCCAGGTTGCCTGCTTCTGGGCTAGAGTGTTGGACTTGAATTGGGCAGGCCCAGGGTCACATCCTACTCGGCTGTGAGGCCTGGTGCTGTCCTTCCGTATATGTCCTCAGGCTGCTGTTTTGCAGGACTGGATTAACTGGTCTGCCAGGTACTCTCTGGAGCACCTGCACCTGACCCTGTGGACTTCCCCGGCGGCAGGGGTGGAGTGTTCTTTCAAACCCTGCAGCAGCTCGTACTCCATGGGCAGGGGCTGCAGCGGCTGGGGGACTTTGCACCTGCTTTGCATGCAGACGGCTCCAAGTTCAGTCTGCTGCAGCATCTCCAGTTCAAAAAGGAGCTCTGCCAGCAGACCCCCCTCTCTGCCTGAGACCCCGGAGAGCCGCTGCCGGTCACAGGTGGCCTTATTGGGCTAGAAGGAGGGGTCTGTGCTGCGTTCCTCTGACTTCACATCTGGCCCTTTTTCCAGAGGTGGAGCAATTTGGCCAGTGGACAGGTGTATACCATGAGATCCTACCCCTGAAGGAGGAAGCGGTGCAGCATAGAAGGCTACAAGGCGGCGCATCTGCTGCTGCTGTGTCCGTTGGGCCCTGTTGCCTGCATTCTTCCAACCTCCCTGCTTGCTGCTAATGCAATAATATCCTGGTTTGTGTCTTCTTCTTCCTCCTCCTCCTCCTCCAGTATCAGGTGGGCCAGCTGTACTCTGTGGCAGAAGCCAGCAAGAACGAAACCGGAGGTGGCGAAGGGGTGGAAGTCCTGGTGAACGAGCCCTACGAGCGCGATGGGGAGCAGGGCCAGTACACGCACAAGATCTACCACTTGCAGAGGTACGTGGCCGAGGGAGGCCGCCTGGAGCTCCTTGGCCAAGTGGTCCCTCAGCATGGAGCACCCTGGAGGAGGGCTGCATGGTCTGCTTGCCTTTTGCCTTTGAGGGGACTTTGAGATCCTGGATCATCTGCTGCTGCTGCTGCTGCTGCTGTCGTAGAGCTGGGTGGGGGGCTCCTGGGGACCCTGGCCAGCCCTCTGGCAGAGCGAGGGATCCCTCTTCAAGTGGCCTCCAGGAGCTTCCAGGTGAGGCTTTAATTGTGCTTCGCTCGGCCTCATTCACACAATTGTGCAGGGTGCCTGGGCAGATGACATCATGTTCGTAACACTCCCGGGTTTTAGTCCTACAGTGTCTTTTTCTTGCCAGAAAAAAGCTGTTAAGGAAGAAAAGGCGGAATCGCTGCACATGGGCCTCCTGAGTGTTTGTGCCAGGAGCCTCTGGCTGTGGTCGTGCGTCGTCTGAGGCCTGGGCATCGTGGCCCCTAGAGAAGGGACTCTGGGAGACCCCTGTGCCTGAGCAGTTCCAGCCGGGTGTTTGTTGTAGACAGCTGTGGATGCCTCTCGTGTGGAAGGTTCCTCCTACCCACAGCAGCCCATTACGTGCTCCTTCACCACCCTCGTGGTTTGGAAGTTTGTTCAGCCTGAGCCTTTTCTCCCTCGGTCACAGTTTGAGCTGGTTCCTCTTGTCCTGCTCACGGTGGACGAGAAGAGCTACAGAAGACCCCAATCCACTCCTTGCCCACCGGGAGCAGGACAAGAGGGTCCCCTGTGGACGGGTTCCACGGACTGGCTTTGATTCCGGCTGCTCCCAAAGAAGTCGGCATTCCTGGCCTGGGTGCAGAGTCCCCTGGGCAGAGATGGCGTAGGCCGGGCATGTGTTTGATGAAGTTCTTCAGGTCGTAGGGACACCCCCTCCCTCCCTCCCGCCCCCCACGTCACAGAAAGGACTCCTGGAACCCTTTTGGTCACTTGGTAGCAGATAGAGGCAGGGAAGAGCGGAGGACCCACCAAGGGCTGTGTGTGGTACGGGGAGAGCCTTGGGGGCTCATTGGGTTTCTTTCTGGAGCTCCTCCCCGTGTGACCTCAAGCAGCAGCTCCCTGCTGAGTGCCTCTGTGAATGTGGAGAGCTATTCTGTGGTGGTGCTGGCGGTGTTTCTCCGCTAGGCCTTCTAAGCTGGGCTGGGGGTGAGTTCCAGGGGCCTCCGCCTCTGCTCCTGCAAGCGAGCCGGCCGGCAGCAGCTTCTCTCCACTTGGTCTGACCTTGGTGGTTCTTAATCCTTTGTGTTCAGGGAAGAGGCTGGGGGTGGGGGGAGGACACAGGGTTTACCTAAACTGGCCAGCTGTGGCAGCTGGCAGTAGAAAGATCAGCAGCCTTGGAAGCCCTGGGCCCTGCTGTTCGGCTGCTGCGGGGGGGTGGGCGGGGGGCTGCGTGTGTCTGTCTGTGAAGTTGGCAGTCCTGTCTTTTGAGCCATGTCCCATGTCTGAGATGCCACTGAACGGCGGCTGCTCCTTTCTTCCCATGCCTGCAGCAAAGTCCCTCCCTTTGTGAAGATGCTGGCCCCCGAGGGAGCCCTCAACATTCATGAGAAAGCGTGGAACGCCTACCCTTACTGCCGGACTGGTGAGTACTGGAGAGGAAACCACAGGCAGGCTTGGCTGCTGGCGGCCTGGGCTCCCTTTGGCAGAGCCAAGTGTGGGAGATCTTTCCGGCGACAGGAGTGGCGACTGGCAACTGTCTTTCCTGGGGGACAGGCCTGCCGAGAACCCAGCTCTCTGGCTTTTCCACGGGAAGGCCCTGATTCTGCTTCCTCCTATGGAGTCTGTGCCGCCATTTGCCTGGGCTCGGGCGCTGGGGGCCAGTGCTGAGCCTTCCTTGTTGAGTTAGCCAGCCAGGGGGCCTCTTGGCCCTCGTCTTTCTGGATTGGCACCGCAGGCGTTTCACCTGCTGCCCAGGCTGTGAAAGACACAAATGCTTCTTAGCTTCGGGATTCAAGCGTCTGCTTGTCAGGAAGAGTGGAAAGGGGGGATGTGAGAGCTTGCTGGTGCTCCTGGGGCTATGCTATCACAGGGTGGGTGCCTGAGTGCTGGGGAGTGGCCTGCTCCCGGGCACGCGGGGGCTGGGAGGCACGTCTGCCTTGGCATCCCTTGGGCAGCGCACAGCTGCGAGGCTCCGCGGGAGCGCCTGGGCCAGCTGCCTCGTGCTTGGCTCATCCCAGGAGCACTGTGCTCTGCAGCCAGGGCATGGGCCAGCGAGTCCTCGGCCAGGGTGGGGCTATGGATGCGCTCCTGCCAGAGAGAGTTTCTTGGGATCACTCCAGCTTCCCCAGCCACACACGATGGGGCATTGGCTCCCCATGCTGAGGAAGGAGCATCCGGGGCTACTCTCCCGCTATTGCTCAGCTATCCAGCCCCCCATGGAACAGCACAGCCCCAGTCCCTTGGGCCTCCCCGTCCAGCGGCCTGGCCGTTTGCTTGGCTTGCTGTTTTGGGTGGGGAGCGGGCCGTACGGTCATCCTGCTGCTTAGTCAGTCAGGAGTGGAAGCTGCAAGCCTGTAGCATTCCGGGAGAGGAACCCTAACCCAAGGGACTCCCCCTTTGTTCAGTATGCTCTTTGCTTTCCAATACCCTGAAGGTCCATTCCTGAAATACGCCTTGAATAAATTATTTTGTACAACTGCTCAAGTCTGCTGCTGTCTTTCTCATCCGGCGTTTTGTGCAGACGGTGGTCTCTCAGAATCCTCCCTGCGTGACCAGGAGGCTGCTGGAGAGGGGACCACCTGTGGTGTGTTCCTCCAGGGCCATGGAAGAGTGTCGGTCTCTGACCAGGCTCCTTTCCATGTCTAGGCTAGGCTGGTGGTGTTCGTGGCTGCTAGAGGGGTGGCCCTGTCGGTCTTGCTGCAGTGACTCTCCTGCAAACACTCTGTTTTCTCTTGTTCCTGGGTCTCCAAGAGGGCAGGGACTGTTCCCTGCCGGTTGCTGCTTTGGCCCCGTTTCCCAGGGCCAGAGAGGGCAAAATAGACTTCCCAGTTCTCACCTCTCCTGGGTCCTCGCATTGCGGAAGCCTCCTTGTACCCATATTTGCTGCTGCCGCCAGTTCATGGATCTGGGAACTCTGCCTGTCTTCCAGGGTGGATATTGGGCCTTCTGGGCTATGGGGTTGAGTCAAATTGGAGGGGAAGGCTAGTGAGGTAGGCAGTGGTGAGGTGGGCAGGGCAGGCAGAGCGGACCAGCTGGAGGAGGCGCTGGCTGCTCTTGGAACTTGCCTCATGCCCTCGCTTGACCCTCAGTGGGCTCAGCCCCAGGCTGCTTCCCTTTTGTAGCTGCTGGTCAGGGCTGGGCCTGGGACCCTGGAACGGGGCCTTTGAAATCCCCTCTTTCTGAAAGGACCAAAACAGCGAGGGTCCCGTGAGGGACTGCTGGTCTTTGGGGAGTTGAGCAGTTGTTCCTGGCCCACCCCCCTGACTCTGGTCCCCTCCCTTGCCTCAGGATGGTGACCCCGCTTCAAAGGCCTCCTGGGGTTACATGCTAAAGGGGATACCATAGCCACCGACGGTCAGCGTACATTTCCGGATGTTTCATAGAGAAACTTACAGGGAGGCAACCCTCCCTTCCCGTGCAGCCCCCCCTGGGTGCTCTGTGGCCCGTTCCTGATGCCTCCCTTTGGAAAGGTGGCATGAATGCCATGGAAGTCACCTTGCTTAAGCAGCCGCCTGGCGCACTGCTTTGAAAAGTTGGCTTCCATCCTGCTACTTTTGACTCCTCATGTTCAGAATGGAAACCATGGAGTTGCAGGCCGGGACTCTCTGGCTGACACCAGATCCACCCTGGCTTCTTGGCTCATGAATAATTGAGCCCAGCTATCTGCAGAGTCTGGTTACCACTGGCAGCAAGGCGTATTAATCCGAAGGCCGGGTCTGGTTACCGCGAGGAGGGCCGCAGCATCCTTTGAGGCGGCTGCCCTTTCCCCTTGGCAGGGCTGGGATAGTGGGGTGGGGTGCCCTTATCTGCAAGATGGAGGAGGCCTGGCAAACAGCCGTCAGCTGAACCAGCTTGTTCCACCTCGTTTAATTGGTTGGATCCAGGGAGCAAATGGCCGCCAGGGGTAACTCGAGGCTGCTCTGAGATCCCCCCCTCGCAAACTGCTGGGGCTGTGCCTGAAGGTGGGCCTTATCTCTTTAGGGGAGCTTCTGAGCAGCTTGAGCAAGCAAGGCGAGTCGAATTTGGGTCCTGCAACTCTTGCCTTCAGGCATGAAGTTGCAGGACCCGTGTGCTCTTGCTGTGCACAGAATTCATCTCATCCAAAGAGTGCTTAAAGGGCCCCACGAGTCCCCTCTCCCAGTGGGGCAGGATCTGAGCCGAGGTGTGTTCCATTGGGTGCAAGATCTGAGCCGTGGGTTGTCCCAGCCCTCCCTTGGAAGACTGGCAGGAGAGGCGGCCCCTGTGCTTTCCCAGGGGCCTGAACCGCACAGGCCAGGCTCTTCAAGCGGAGTGGCAGACACAGGGCCACCTCTTAAAAGCAGAGGCCGGGGCCAGAGCCCCCAAGGGTTGCTGGTGTTTCGGCAAGAGAACACGTTGGGTCCTTTGCGTGGATTTGGGGCAGTGAGGTCTCTTCCGGCCAGGGGAGTGGGGCATTACTGCACCAGCGAGCCATTGACCCCCGGCAAGTGCTCAGGCGGCCACATTTTCAGGTTCAGGGCCTGGTTGCTGCCACCACTGCCAGCATTAGGAGTGGGAAGGATATTATTGTTGCATGTCTGGATTTTTATCTCTCATTAAAACCGTATCTTTCTTTTCATGTCTCGGGTTTTTGGAGCAGTTATTACGGTAAGCATGGCCTGCAGCCCCTGCCTTGGAAGCGAGTGTGTGTGTGTGTGTGTGTGTGTGTGAGAGAGAGAGAGAGAGAGGGCGGGGAGAGAGAGCATTGCCACCGCCACCGCCGCCATCACCATTGCTGGCGAGCCTCTGGCTTTGGGCATTTGGAATTGTTTGGAAAATGGGGTGTTGGCGCTGCATGGCTGCCTCAGGCTCCTTTTTGATCCACACCCAACTCCCCTGTTGACTGCAGAGGGAAGTCAGCCCGGCTACGTCACCTTCCCTGCTCTCCTCCTCTAGGCCAGCCTCGGCAGCCCCTTCCGCACCTGTTGGCCTCCCCCTCCCTGCCACCAGGGCCCCTTCCGCCTCTCCCTGCCACCGGTGCCCCCTCCCTGGCCACCGGGCAGACGTGGCTTGTATCACAGGAAACATGGCAGCCATTCCTGGGATGCCAGTGTCCCCCCCCCCCCCCCCAGAAGTGGCTGGCTCACCCTACCTCTGTGACCCTGGAGAGCCTGTGCCCAGGATGGGTGGGCCGGGAGTCTGACTCGGCCTGAGGCGGCTTCCTCGGGTCCGCAAGGCATCAGCCAGTCACCCCTGTTTGTCTGTCCGTCCACTGGGAGCGCACAGTTGCTTGCTTAGAGTTTGGACTGCTCCTGCCTCACGTCCGTGGCACAGCTCAAACAGCGCAGGTGGCGTGTGAACGCCTCAGCCGGCCTCTCTGCCAACCCCCTCCTCCCCCCCCCCAAGGACAGGGTCCCTTGCAATGCTTCTACGGGACGTGATTCCCACGGAGGCCATGAGGTGACCCTAGTTGGTTCCTGTGTGTGAGATGCAGCCCCGTCGACATGCATGGGACTTCACAGAGCTCCCTAAGCCAAAAGAAGGTATTTGCCTCCAGGATCTTCCAGTGTTGGAAGCAGGGAAGGCAAAGAGGGAAGGGGGAGCCAGAGGCCGCGAGAGAGGAGTGGGGGCATCTATGGCTGCCCGAGGATAATCCCGAAGCATTTCCCCAGGTAATGATCTCCCTCTCCTCTTTTGGGCAGAACGAGTACATGAAAGACGACTTTTTGATCAAGATTGAAACCTGGCACAAAGCAGACCTGGGCATGCAGGAGAATGTAAGTGCCCCTGGCAGGCGGCCGCTGAAGAGGGCTGAGTTTTGTCTTTTTAGGAGGAGCCAGCGGGAGGAATGGTTTGTGCCGCACTTTTAGTTGTTCCGTTGATGGTCCTGGCAGCCACCGTGTAAGGAATGCCACTGCTGCCGCCGCCGCCACTACTCCCCCCTTGTAGGCATAAAGGGGAATGTGGCTGCCAAGGACAGCTAATCCGCTTCTGGCTGGGTACAATCAGTTGCCTCCTCCCCGGGGCACGGGCAAAGCCTTCTTGCTAGGATGGGCCTCGGAGCCTCCGGAGCGCAGCAAGAAGCGGGTCCCCTCAGGGGCCTCAAGAGATGCCTGCATCTCCAGGCGGGTGCAGTGCAGCCTTGTGGGGCTTTTCTATGGCACGATCTCCCGTGCGTATTCCCTGACCTTGCCTGCCTGTGGGCACACGTTCCCTCGCCCTCCTCTAGAGGGGAGCCTGGTCTTGCTATGCTTTGGTGCAGGAGCTGTTGCCGGCTGGGGTGGAGGGAGCGGCGTTCCTTGTCCTCTGGAGAATGGGCCTTTTCTGGCCAGCTTCTTCCTCTGAGAGTTTTCCTTGCTGTTTTTCAATTAACCTCTTGTTTTCCCTGGTAATCACTTCGGGTATGTTTTTAGAAGTCCTTGTTTTAGTCTCATTTTGCATCTGCCACCTTGAGAAACCCCAGTGGTTGCTAGAGACGCAGGATAAGTTGGGGGGCAGGTGGCATTCCGGTATAGAATGAGATCTCCCCCTTTTCCTGCCTGCAGGTTCATAAACTGGAGCCCAATGAGTGGAAGAATGTCGAAGCCATCTACATAGATATTGCAGATCGGAATCAAGTGCTCACAAGGGTATGGCCACAGGGCGAGAGCGCTGGATTAAAGGGGGGGTTCAGGAGGAGGGATTCTCTTGGACTGGTGGATAATGGAGTATGGGAGCAGAGAGGGAGGAGGAGGGCTGGTGAAAGGCAGAGTCCTCCACGGGGGAAGAGCTGGGCCTTGGGCAGAGCCACAAATAGCTACTTGGGATGTGCTGGGCTGGAAGTGACCTTGAGTTTCCTCCCATGCACAGGCAGAGATCGGGAAGCAGGCTCCCTTCAGGATGGACTTACAAAAACAAACACGCACCCCACCACCTCCACGGCTTGCACCCTCTGGTTTCTTTGGTGGGGGTGGGGAGTTCTGGGAGAGTTCTGTGCTACAAAGCTCTGGACCAGGACCTTAACCTCCAGCAGGACCCGCCCATTCCGTTGTTCAGGCTTGAGAGCAGCAGAGAGGTTCTTTGGCTCAGCAGAGCCCCTTATTCACAAGACAAGCATAGCTCAAGCCATGCAAAGCAGGGGGAAGGTGGAGATGCCCAGCTAGGAAGGTGTGTGTGTGGGGGTGCGCAATGATTCCTCGGTGCCCCTAAAGACTGAGGGAGCAGCAGCAAGGCTCCCTCGGATGTCCTACGCCGAGCTGTGCTAGTCCCTGATGCCGCAGTGGAGCCTTTGAGCTGGGGGGGATGGGGTCTTTTCCATGGAGGCTTCCAGGCGACAGGGCGGTGGGGGCGCTTTCTCTCGCAGTAACCTCCCTCCTGTTCTCTTTGCCGCAGGATTACAACCCACAGGAAGACCCAGCGAAATTTAAATCCGTGAAGACCAGCCGCGGCCCTCTGGGGCCCAACTGGAAGGTGGGGACTCTGCCCTGCTGCACAGCTGGTTTGGGGCTTCGATGCAGCTCCCGCCCTGGAATTGTAGTCGGGGGAAGGTGCTTTGTGGACAGTAGTGCTCAGAGGGCTGCCTAGATGTTATTGTTTCAGCAATTGCGGCGTGTGGCTGTAGCCTTGCGGAAGGTGGGCCAGTCCTGCCCTCGCCCAAAGCCTCCTGGGCAGTTTGTAGCAGAGCTGAGACGTGAATTGGGGGTCACAGCTCATGCTCTTAACTCCTGGCCTTCTGTTTGGGGCTGGATGGGGTGCTGCCAGAATGAAGGGGAAAGAGAGGTGGGAGGGGGAGGAGGAGATGGAGGTGCGGGTTGGCTGAGGGAGCTGGGCTGGTGCTCTGCACCTGCAGGCCCATCCTGAAGGGTCGTCTCTTCCGTTTGCAGAAGGAGCTGGGCAAGCAGGCTGGCTGCCCGTACATGTGTGCTTACAAGCTTGTAACGGTCAAGTTCAAGTGGTGGGGGCTGCAAAACAAAGTCGAGAACTTTATACAGAAGGTGAGTGGCGTGGGGGCCCATCTGTAAATGGCGGCAGCAGCACCTCAGCACTTAGGCACAGGAGATGCTGCGGCCCGTGGCGGGCTGCCTTCACAAGGGCCCTTTTCCAAACTGGAGACCTGCCTGTTCCTTCTGGCACTAGACGGGGCCTTCGCTTGCATGGGTTGTACGAGAAAGCTCTTGCCTTCTTCGGCACGTCTGCAAGGCTTCAGAAAAGTCGGTCGCTGATGATAGCCCAGAATGCTGGAATAGGCTTTTGGGAGCCCGTGAATACAGTGCTCTGCTTAAGGAGAATGCCGTGGCGTCGCTCGGCTGGCTGTGCGTCACGGCGGACGACCCTCATGCCCCCGCGTTCCACATTGCGCTTCCTTTTTTTGCAGCAAGAGAGGCGGCTTTTTACGAATTTCCACCGGCAGCTGTTCTGCTGGCTTGATAAATGGGTTGATCTGACAATGGAGGATATTCGCAGGATGGAGGACGAGACAAAGAGGCAGCTGGACGAGGTGAGCCCTGCAGGGCTGGTGTGTCCCCAGCATGGACCACTGGAGTCAAGTGTGGGGTGACTTTGGACACACGGGGGTCTCACTCCCTGGGCCTTCCACTTGTTGGGTCGGGCACACCTCATTAAGGCACCTTGAAGCTTGTTCTGACTTGAGTCCGTATCAGATTGCGAGCTTCAGGTTTTGTATTTTTGCATGAAAATGTCTATGCATATTTTATGCGTACTTTTCCAAACGTAGGCATCGGTTGTACACAGCTTGGAAATGTACGCGTTTTTCAAAAGTACTCTTTTTTCATGTGCATTTTAAAAATGTGTACGTGCTGTCGAACACATTTTTGGGGGGGGGGATCTGTGAATCACACTGCAAACTTAGACGTTTGTTGGCTCTGATCACAGATCGTGGCTGAGTCCATGTTCAGTCCAGAAGATGTAAACACAGTAAATCCTGATTAAAAATGAGCTGAAATGAATTTCTCGTTCATCCCTACATCTTGTGCAGGAAATGAGAGCCTGCTGAGGACTCTTGCTTGCTCTTTTCTGCCTGGTTGGTAGCAGGAAAATGGTTGAGTTGTGCCCTGGCCTGATTTAGCAAGAGACCAGAGAGTGCTTTCTTCTTATTGCAGATGAGAGAAAAGGATCCCTTGAAAGGAACATCAGCTGCAGATGACTAGCGTGGATTCCTCTCTGTACATGGTACGTAGTTCCCCACCTCTGCTACTGCCTCAAGACGAGAACTGTCAAGATAAAACCTCAATACCCGTAGTTCTGCAATCTTCGTGGACTAGAGTGTGGGGTCGATGCCTCTGAGAAGAGGGTTTGGCCCTGTATTACTCCACAGGTGAACACACACAATGGAGCCCATTGATGTCCCAGGCAGCAAAAGCACTCTCTCTATAAATGGAGCCCTTCTTCTCCTTGACAATGGTTCGAGCATGTTCATAACTTGCCTTATGCCCTGCAGTGCTGTTTTCTTGCGCCCTTGGAGCATCTCTTCCAACCTGCCCAAGTAACCCAAATGCGCTCTCTCTCTCTCTCTCTCTCTCTCTCCTTTAGTTTGCAAACCAGCCAGCAGGAAGGCCCAGGAACTCCACCCTCTTGACCAATGGACCATCTCTGGATCACATCCTCCTATCTCCAGTCAGCAGGCAACTTCCAATCTCCCCTAGCTAACTCTAGTTGCCCTTAATATCGTGAGCAAATAGACAGTCCTGAGCGCTCTGGCCTTGGCACCTGGGCAGGAGGTGGCTCCTTTGGGACGCTGCATCTGTGACTCTGCCACTTTCCCCAAAGAGTGCCCGGGCCAATCCCATGGGCCTCTTTGATTTCCACGTGGCAGTTTTAGCTGTAGTAGTCTTGTGATGTGGTGATTTAGGTTTCATATGTGTATATCTCTATATTTTTCCCCTTTTGAACAATGGGATAAACTGCTGCCTTTTATTTCCTCCAGCTCTTCAGTTTTCTTTGTCCATTTGTGGAGAGGGGAACTCAGTATTAGAGCGTACCGATGGCTCTTCTGTAGGAGACCAGGCCAGCCTTTTTGCCCTCCGAGTAACAGGGATGGGCAGGGGCTCCTGGAGTCCAGTATCAGGTGTTGCTGCTAACACACAACCCTTGGAACACCCTGCTCTTTCCCCAGTTTTCTTGCTGCTCAGCCTGTCAATATAGTTCTGGGGCCTCTGATCAGTGTTGCTGCTTTTCGGGTTGTGTGTGTCAGAGCAGGTGACTGTGTTGACCTCTTAGAACTGTTATGAATGTTGTCCTGGGAGTCCACCTTCTTGCCCTTTACTGCAGTAGATAAGCCGGATGGTCTTTACCTGACCACCGAAAAGTTGCACAAGTGGAATCCAGATATTCTCTTTCATTGTGCTCAGGTACGCCTGCGTTGGGTGTTTGTGCTGCTTCTGAGCAATAAGGCCTGCAGACTGAGCGGGGAGTTTGTGGAGGGGGGTTGCTTGCCTCTTCAGCTGTTGAGAGCCGCAGGTCCTCTCCAAAAGGCAGCTGAGCTCTTTGCTGCTAGAAGAGCAGCCCCCACCGTCGAAGGGATGCTAAAATCCAGGCGTGTCTCGCCTGGGGGCTGTTCTCTGCTTTAGACAATCAAACGAGCAGGATGGAGCAGAAACTGACTAGCTGAGTTCATGCCACGGGGTGGCTCCTTTAAAGGTAGAAAACTGCAGCTCTGCCTCTGCTCACCCTCCAAAGCAGACTGCAGCTCCTAAGGCAGTGACTACCTCCAGGGATGTTGCTTTCATTTCACACTGGAAGGGGAGAGGGACACGGGCCTGCCCAGAGTGAAGAGGAAAGATTTGGGCAGGGAGGGTGGCCCTGCCTCTGGGGGAAGGCAGCTTATCCCTGTTATCCTATTGTTTTGTTCATTATTTGCCTTATTGATGTCCAAGTGCAATAAGCAAACTTAATCTATCCTGGTAGCTCTCTCTCTCTCTCTCTTCTCTCGGCAGATGCTTTCTTAATGACCTTGGAAGACTCTCTTTTTGGTAACTTGAGTTTAGCAGACTCACCAGGCAGAAATGAATGGCAGAAATGGGATTCGGCTCAGCATTGGAACCTTTTCTGTGGAGAGAGAGAGAGAGAGAGAGAGAGAGAGAGAGAGAACCCTCCCAGCAGTTGAGGCAAAGTCCTCTGGGAACAGGAATGTGTTGAGTACACTCCTTTATTCCTCTCCTCCAGGGCCAGCAGGCCCCTGGCTAATCTTCCTATAGTGTAAAAAAACCAAGCAAACAGAGAACTGGGAATTAAAACACTGACCTTTTTGGGTGGGTGGGTGGGTAATAAAACGTAAGAGGATTCTTATGCTTGAATGCGTTACTGTTTTCATGGCTGTTGTTATATCACTCCTGCTGCTGAAAGATTTGTGTTTTCGCTGAGAGGCTTTCTAGCCGTTGACACCATATCTCTATGGAAACAGATAGTGACATTTTGAAGGGCGGGGGAGAGAATTAAAAAAAAAAAGATTGTAATCTGAAGGTGCGAAAGCTCTTCTCAAAACACAAAGCTTTCCTGCTTAGCAGTAAGAGCAAGAAAAATGTGTGTGTGTCCTTCGTTCTGCCCTTGTGTTTGAGTTTATCTAGAGTTTCTCTCCGCCCCCCCCCCAGCCCCCCGAGCTGCACTTGAGGCCTCTGTTGAGCCTTTGCTCCCCAGCTGCAGCCACGACTGAAGTCTTTGTTCCTGCTGGAGGAGGAGGAGGAGGAGGAGGAGGAGGAGGAGGAGGAGGAGGAGGAGGAGAGGAGCATGGCGATGTGAGCAGACAGTGTGGCAAGTACACCGCACAATGTGTTGCATTTGGCTTCCTCATCCAGGAGCCTCAAACCTGTTGGCTTCTGGGGGAGGAGGGTGGTTAGAGCATCGAGACGCGTCCTCCAGTTCCCTCCTGGGCTGCCCTGCTTGGGCTTCCAATCAGCTCTGCAGCTCCAGTGGGGCAGAGAACCCCCCCCCCCCCCCCAGCATGCTCCTGCCTTCTGGGCTCGTCCTTTGCTGGCCCCTGCAGGGAGGCCCTGACCAGTTTTGATTGGTCTCCTCGTGCTATTCCTTTTTATGGCATACACTTTGTAGGACTGATTAGATGATCTCATTGTTTCTTTCATGTGAGTTTGTGCCTTTTTTTGTCTCCCAATCTTCCAATACAGGCATATTGGAAACAACTCTAATAAAATCATAGACAGAGTATTCTGGAGTAGTGATTGATTGACTCGTGTTTACTTTGGATAGTGGGAGAAAAGGGGGTCATTTCCTTATCTCTCCCCCCCCCCCCCACCTTAATTCTGGGGAAGCTTCCCTCAGCTTCTACTGGAACATGGGTGATCATGATTTGGCCAGATGGTTGGGAGGCAGGGGGAGGTGGGGCTTGTGGGTGTCATGATGGGCTTTTGAGGACAGCAGGACATGGTAGAAATGCAGAAGGAATTGCTTCGGTCAGCCTGGAGGTGAAGAAATGGGCAAGGGGAAGGAGCTTCAGTTTCTGACATGTGTACCCCACCTAACCCTCCAAAATGGCACTGGAGGTGGCTCATGCCAATAAGATTTTGTTATTAATACGTACTTTAATTAAAACACAACTCAAAAACAAGCCCAATTAAAACCACACTCCTGGCCTGCAGCTGTCCAGAGGGTCGGCAGAAACCCTCTGCTGACTTCTCTGACTAGGTGGTGCTCAGCCCAAATATTATGCCCACAGGAGTTTGAAACCAGCAGGGATTTGAGCCTGGGCAGAGAATTAGAAGGTATGAGGATGAGATGTGCTGGTTTCCTGTGAGCCTCTTCTCCCCCACCTTTCCCTGAAAGGTAGGAGGAAAAGGGAAGATCCCTTTTTGCTGGAAGGTTTGGGGGTGTTTTCAAACTCTTTCCAAAGCCAGCGTGTGCATGCACACACACAGTAGTGCAGCCCATCCTTATCCTCTGCCCTGCCTCTATTGCTGGTGTAGGACTTAGGACAGCCCTGGGGTGTAGTCCATTGCCAAAAGTCTATCTGGTTGGTTAATGCATTTTTTTGCCCCTTCTCTGAGAGCTCAGAGATATGCAGCCAAAAAAGCGGGGAGCCCAGTACCACTGCTGTCCGACCCCCCCAGGTCCCCAATCCACCTCTGCATTCTCCCTGTTCGTGCCTCTATGGGCAGCTGCAGCAGAGAATGGATTTGTTGAGTCACTTGGGCCACGCCCCCTCCCTCCTGCATAACCACGGAGATATAAACTGTAGAGGGGGCCATCGCGCTGCTTGGATAGATGATCCTGGTTGCTATTGAAAAGACATTTGTTCTAAACATATTTTATTTAAAATATTTATTGGCTCACCGAAGTTTTTTTTATAGCAATAAAATACATAAAAACAGTTAACGTTAAAAGCGATAAAAAATAAACACAATAAAATAGCAATAAAAATAAGGCAACAGTAAACCAGCAACAGCAATAACAGCAAACGAATCATGAGAAAGCCAAGGTAAAATAACATGTTTTCAAGGCCTTCTTAAACGTCTGCATTGAAGGGGTATGGCGGACCTCTGATGGCAACTTGTTCCAAAGGCGTGGGGCCACTGCAGAGAAGGCCCTCTCATGAGAAGGGCCTCTTTTTCTGATCGTAAAAATGCCAGCAGGCTGATAAGGGTGAAAGCAGTATTTCAAGTAACTTGGTCCCAAACTGTTTTAAGGCGTTAAAGTAGGCTAACCATATGAAAAGGAGGGCAGGGCTCATGTAACTTTAACAGTTGTAGAGAAAAGGGAATTTCAGCCAGTGTAATTTTACCTGGTGGAATTCCCTCTTCATGACAACAGCGTCCTCCACCCGAAGTAGTTGGTTTCTCAACCCAACAGGACCTCCGTCTTGTCGGATTAAGTTTGCTGGGTGGAGGACGCTGCCTTGCAATATAGTCTCCAATGGAATATGCTACAATGATTATTGTGATATAATTAATAATAAAAACTTGGGTCAACCCGGAAATGCAAGGGATGCGCCCCTCTACACTTCCTATAGCTGTATTCGTCGCGCGTTGTTTGCATCACGTGCCCCGAACGGAGGCGGTCTCTGCGAGCCTCGACCAATCAGGCGGTGAGCTGCCCCCTCCTGATTGGACGGTGGTCGCGCGAGCCGAGCGAGGCCGGAGCTGGGTGAAAGCTCTTCGCCGGCTGCCCTGCTCCTTCTCCGGCTAGGGCAGTGCTGGAGGCGGCGGTGGCAGCAGCGATGGAGCCGGAGGAGAGGCTAGAGGTCGGGCGGAAGCGCCTCAGGTGAGGCGGGGGGGGGGAAGAAGCGAGCTGCGTCTGCGCACAGGTGGGGACGCAGGTAGCAGTGTGAAGTCACTAGGAGCATCCCTCCATCCCCCTACTCACGTGGTCCCTCCCGGTGCCGATGGGGTAGGCGCGTAGCGTGTCGTTGAGCATGTGCAGAATGCAACGCATTTCGTCCATCCCCTTCTTCTAAGGCGCTCCCCTCCCTGCCCGAAGAGACAGGGGAGGTCAGGCAGGGTGGGTGGTCACTCCGCCAAGATGCAGACCCCTCCCCCTCCTGCCTACAGCCCTCCTGCAAGGAAGGAGGGGGCTTGGTGGGCGCTGATTTCAAGGGGCCGCCGGCGCAGTCAGTCTCTCCCCGCCCCCCATGCACGTCAACCGCCGTTTGGGGGCAGCCAAGACTCCCTCGTTCCCCCCCCCCCCCCAGGGATTTCCGGATCCCATGACCGGCGGCCTCAATCCGCGGGCGCCCCTTCTTACGGCAAAGCCCCGGGCGAGCCTCCGCGGCCCCTCCTGACTCGCCAAGCGTGTGATTGGGAGCCTCCGCTCATTAGCCAGAAGGTATGCTAATCGCCGCATGAAGCACAAAAGCCGATTTTCGCTTGCAAAACACTTGCAGCCCCCCTTTCTCGTTGGGGGGAGGATCGGGGTTCCTTATTCAACAGGCTTCATCTTCTGTGCGCGCGCGTGCGCAAAGGATGGCAGCCGGGGGGCGGGGGGGGGCTGCCGCCGGCGCCCTTAATCCAAGCACTCCCTCTGCCAGTTCTCCCAAGATTGGCCCACACCTTCCTCGATGCAGCTGGGCAGCAAAGCCCCCGTGCGGCAGAGCACCTTTGATCCACCGTCTGTCCTCATAGACACAGCTGTCAAGGGCCAAAGGGATGGCTTGTAAGTGGGCAGGGTTGCATCTCCGCCACTCGCTGCCCTTCTCAAGAAAGGAGCGAGGGCGACACAGACGTGAAGGGCAGCCTGTTTTGCAGGCCATGGAACCTGCCTAGCATTAGGGCTTGTGGAGAAATCCAAACTCTGTCCTGGATAAACTTTAAGATTGCAACTTCTACCTGGCCTGACTCATCCCCTGCCGGGAGATCCCAACAGGCCTCTGGGTTGGGACACCCTCTGTCTCGCCTCTCCTGTTGCAGGAGTGCCCGGAAAGAGAGGTGGGTGGCTGCTTCTGGTTTCTGTGGAGGATCAGTTAGCCACTGGTCAGATAAGGAAGTTCAACCAGGTGGATATCCCAGTTCTTTTCTGATTACATAATGATGCCACACTCCTATCTTACTCTCTGGAGGAACAATGCCGGGAGTGTTTCCTCAGAGTTGGAGAGCAGGCTAAATGCACATGCTCCTTCCTTCCCCGAGAAGTCCAGCGGCTGTCATGTTGCAATTCCAAACACCAAACTCCATCCTAATCAGAAACTGCCTTATTAAATGCCTTTTGAGAGGGGTGCTTATCGGATTTGGCCCTTGGCTCAGCTGTCTTTCTGGGAATCCACACAGAATGATGTCTAGGCAGCAAGCAAGTGCCTCAAACCCAGAGATTATGTATCTCTGGCATGTCGGCAGGAGCATGTGATCGGCCTCAATCAACAGTAGATTTTCTTAAACCTCCGGGCTTCAAGGGCATTACTTGGAATTCCACTGAGGATAGAATGCCGTGAGCCTGTGCAACTCTCACTCTCCTTTCACCTCCCACCCGTAGCTTGTGCTGGGAGAGTCAGGCTTAGTTTTGCCCACTTTGTCACTTGGGCAGGCGCCCCGTGGGAGAGCTGCGGAGAGGCTTTCCTGGCCATGGGCCTCTGAGGTGGGGATGTGGCTCTTCTGGTGGCTGCATGGCATCTCTGGAGCCTGAAGAGGTGCTTCAGGACTTGCTCTCTGTGTCGTCGTTCGACTTGGAGAACGCACCCCATTCCCGCAGCCGCTCTGCCAGCGTGAGCAGCACTGGCTCCAGCGGGTGCATTCAGCTGCGGCAGCGCATGGCCCAGCTCATGGCGTGCGTGGAGGATGTCAGTTCAGACGATGAGATTCATGAGGAAGTCTCACGCACAATAGACGAGGCATTTCTGATCTGTAGGAAGAAACAGAAGGAGAAGCTCCAAGAGATCAGGTGCCCCCCCCCCATCCTTGCAGCTGCCCGACTCCTGTAGCATTTGTAGGGCAGGATTACAGATAACATGGGGTAGGGAAGATGGCTCTGTGCATCCAAGGAGGAGTCGGGCTGCAGGTTTTGGAGTGGCTAGTTCCTTATGTGTCCATGGTTCAGCTGTGCTGCCTTTTTCATGTGTTTGAAGGTTGTACTTGGTCACCTGGAATGTGGGGACGGCTTCACCCCCTCCTGATGTCACCTCTTTACTTCAGCTCAACTCGCAAGACCCGACAATGGACATGTATGTCATTGGGTAGGTATTCGGGGAACAAGATTTGGGGCTATTCTTTCTGCTAATTCAACGGGTGTCTTCTGCATGGTTGATTGGCTAGTACTGGATGCACAGGAATCATGTCCTGGTAATGCCCCCTGCAGCAGCGAGGAGGAGACTGGAGATGACCGTTGTGTTCATGAGCCCTGCGATGCGTGGGCCCTTTGGCAAACCTGCCCTCACCTCACTTCCGCTTTCTGCTTTAGCAGGGAGCCTTCTGGGTCCAGGACAAGCAACCCCAGGCAAGGCTGGCATACAAGCTGGTGTTCCTGGGGCACAGATGAAGCAGCTTCTTAAAGGAAGGGGGCTGCTGCCCATTACTGTGCAAACTCCCAAGAATGGAATTGGTTTGTGGCTTTGCAATTTCAGAGTACAAACAGTATTCCATGTGCTCTGATGGAATCCAGTGCTGAAGCTGTGCACAGTCTGATCTTTGCAGAATTGTGCCACCTGGAGGTGATACCACACTTCCTCCAAGCCTGGGCATTTCTGCAGTTCTTTCCCTGGAGTGTGTGTGTGTGTGTGTGTGTGCAGTGCTGCTGCTGCTGCTGCTGCCAACCTCGTTGTCATCTCCCTGCTGGGAGACAGGTGGCTGTTTCTCAGGCTTTTAGTATTGCCCATTAACTTTGGGTTGCTGTTGCTGCCCAAATGTGTTGCAAGAATCGCTGGCTAACTCTGGCGCGTTCAGTTTACAGGAGGTGAACTCCAAGATTGTGAATTTCCTGGCTGACATGGCTTTTGATGACCCATGGAGCATTTTCTTCATGACCGTTCTCTCTCCCCTGGGCTATGTCAAGGTAATCGGCTGATTTTCTATAGATTCTCCTCTGCCCACGTCTTGCAGTTTTGAAGCTCATTCTCTGTTGTGAAGGCACCAGGTGTTCTGCATCCTCCCAACTTGATTCCTCTGGGAAAGGGAACAGAAACTGCCTGTTTCTCTGTAGCTTTTCTCTGAGCTGGGTTTGGGCCCTGCCTCCTTACTGATCCATGTCCCTGTTCAGTCACATCTCCTAGATTTGCTGCACGTGCCCTAGAGAATGCCTTCTGCGCTGCCTCTGGGGATTTGGCAAAGCAGAAGCTATTCAAGACCACCTGGGCTTGCCTGGCTTTGGGGAGTCAGCGTTCAGGAGTCTGGTTTTGTCACAAGGAACCACCCAAATCCATTGTAGTTCCTCATTACAATAGGTTTCCATTGTAACTTATTGCTCGTACTTGTTCCTCAGACATTGTGCCACCAGTCAGAGCTCTGTGGGGCTCTGGCATTGCATGAGCCAATGGTTAGAAGCACCCCTGTTGTTCCCATATGTCAGGGCTCCTCCAGAACAGGGCAGGTAGAGGCTCTTGGGATTGCTTGCGTGCCACTGGGAGCAGAAGCTTCCCTGGGGCCTTGGCTTCCTTCCACTGAAACTGGGCATGGAGTTTGTACCACCTGCGTGTTGATTCCTTTCCCAGGTTGCCTGGAGCTTCCAAGTGCCCCGATAGTCTTGCGTTACAGGCATGATCTGGAGATTTGGAAGGCGAGACGTGAAGGTGCCACTTTTCCAGGGTGTTTGTCTCTTCTGCTTGCAGGTGTCTTCCATTCGGATGCAAGGACTCCTCCTCCTGATCTTTGCAAAGCAGGCCCACCTCCCTTTTATATGGGATATCCAAAGCCAGTTCACCCGCACAGGCCTCTACGGATATTGGGTGAGCTTCTCAGTTATCTTGCAGGGACTTTAATGGGTTTTCAAAGCCCAACTTGGGCCTGGATTTCAGTTTTTTTCTGTGGTGTTTTAAGTTTTAAGTTGCACAGCTGCATGTACAGCTGTGAGGAAAAAGAGGAGGTGTAGATTTTTGCTCTTACCAAATACTCAAAGCAACTAACAAAATCCAATGACAATTAAAATTACAATCATTCACATTGTAAAAACCATGAAATAGGTAACAACAACTATAAACAGCCTAAGAAAAAATGGAGAAAGCCAAGCAGTAAATATTTCACAACTTAGACAGTAACAGGGTTAAAAGCTTCCTGAAAGTGGAAAGTCTACAAGAACTGGCAGAATACCCTAAATGATGATCTAAATTTTTTGGGGAGGGGAGTTCTGCATATGGGATGCTGCTGTAAAAAAGCCCCCCCCCACACACACACACCCTGTGTTGTTACTAACTATACCGCAGAAGGGCTTGGTGCATGCAGGAGGGCTGTAGCAGGTGATCTTAATACCTGGGCAGATTTGCATGGGAAGAGACCCACCCCCACCCATTTCACCTTGAAGTGCACCCGGAAACTAACCTGTACACAATGATCTCACCACCTGGCCCTGGTTAAAATTTGGCAGCAGCATTCCGCACTGACTGACATTTCCAAGTGGTTCCCAAGGGTTATATGCTTATAGGTCCTACAGAGATAAATCTGCATGTCAGGGCAGGCTCACATCTAATGGTTTTGTCATTTGCATTCACATCCCACTTGTGGCTTTCCACAAGTTGACTGCTGTGTGAACAGAATGCTGAGCTAGATGGACCCTTGGCCTGATTAAGCAGGCCTCTTCTTAAGTTCTTATCACAACGTACAGGAATTTTGAAATGTGCCATGAGGCCTGTCCAGTTCCCAGAGCCATAAGAGCTATGGTGGACCAGACCGAGGGTCTATCTAGTAAATTGTTGCCATCTCTGACATTTGCAAACTTGGCCCTCATTGCCTTTTGGATCAGTTACATACCCAAAGTAAAATTCTGATTCCTGGTTACCTTTTTAACACTGGAAGGGGACAACATTTCTGTTCAGATGAGGATCCCGGCTTCCCATTCCTACCTGCAAAGAAGTTTCACGTTGGTCCTGCCTTGTATGTTTGACTGGCATTTTTCATGCGTGATGGCCCTCTGTAAATGAAAGCAAGAGATTTGTGCCCAGAACGGCCTCTCAAGCGCCGCTCCTGCTGGGAATTGGTCTGTCGGTGGCCTTAGCATCTACTGTCTTGCAGGGAAACAAAGGAGGTGTCACCATTCGCATGTCCCTCTACGGGCACTCCGTCTGCTTCCTGAATTGTCACTTGCCGGCCCACATGGAGAACGCGGAGCAACGGCTGGACGACTTTGAGCACATTCTGGAAATGCAGCATTTCGAAAGAGAGGAAATCCCCAGCGTCCTGGAGCATGAGTGAGTGGCACCTGCGCCATGCCCAAGCCTGTCCTGCTGCTTTGGCTTCTGGGAAAAGAGGACCCATATTGCCTGGAAGGCCTCTGCCGCCTGTGGCGGTGTCACTGTTGTTGTTCTGTTGGCTCAGGGTGTCCATTGGGTTTGAATGGCTTTGAGCTCTTGTGGGAGCTGTGGGGAGAACATCCTATCAAAGGTTATGGAGACTTATAGACTGGCATTTGTCCTGCCTCCATAGAAAACTGCAAGGGATAACGTGATTGCAAGGAGGAAGCTGCCAAGCAGATTGTTCCATGCTGGAAGGCTTCCCTTCTTCTCTGAAGCCCCCAGTTCTTGCTGGGATGGAAATGTGTGTGTCTGTAGCATTGGCATCTCTTTCCAGGAGCTGTCTTTGTAACAGTCTTACATAGTTAACCAAGCTTCTCCCCTATATTATTATTATTATTATTATTATTATTATTATTATTATTATCATCATTTATATACCGCTCCATAGTCGGAGCTCTCTGGGCGGTTTACAAAGAAATTGCCACTTTCAGTGCTGGGAGATAAAAAATTACTTTGTGCTCAAAGAAAAGAGCATGGAGAGTTTCAGCATGACCTTGTGTGTATTCCTGACTCTGCTTCCTTCTTGAAGCGTTCTCTTCTGGTTTGGCGATTTAAACTTCCGGATTGAAGACTACGGACTGCATTTCATCCGAGAGTCCATAAAGAACAGCCGGTTCAGTCTCTTGTGGGAAAAGGACCAGGTACTTACTGCCTCCAAGTTCTATTCTCCTGGTTCATGCAGGGATGTCCAGTACTTCCCTTCCACTATCAGGGCCTTCTACTGTCTTGCCTCTTCTGCCTTCCTCAGACACTAATTTGAGCAGCTCTCACCACCCATGTGTGACTTAGTGATAGACGCTTTTGTGAACACGCCCATTTTGTTCCCAAATGTTGTAGTGATCCATACCTGCTTTATGACTGGTTGAAAACTTCCTCTTTGGCAGTTTGTTGGATTTGGCCGACCCATTCTGTCTTGGTTACTGTGGAGTAAGGGGACCTTCCTGTGGTTCTCCCCTATCCCCTCCCCCACCCTCCAAAAAATGTCTCTAGGAGGAGGCTGTGTACCTCTGACTGCAGCAAATGCACAGAGACTCTAAAACTGTTCCCAGGAATTGTTTCTGGCATTTTGAGTTTGATATGGTTGGTTGGTTTGCATTTCTGAACAATTTTTGGCTTTTAATTCTTCAGTTAAATATGGCCAAGAAGAAGGAAACCTTTCTTCAGGAATTCGTGGAGGGCCCCCTGAAGTTCAAGCCCACCTACAAGTTCGACCTGTACTCGGATGAGTATGACACCAGGTAAGGACTCAAGAACCCTGTCCGTGGAGGGAGCCTGGGGCTGATGATGATGCTGGTCTTGCATTTATGGCCATGCAAGTGAAGCTAAAGAAATGGGCTGGAAGAAAGTAGGAGGTGCTTTTGGGAACTTGTGCAGTAGCACTGGCGGCTGCCATAGTTTGGAGAGGCTCATCTCCAGCACCTTTGCTCAGTCCTCCAGAAGAACCCAACCCTTTGATGGACCGGGGAGGAAGTGCTAGGATTTGTTAACTATTTGTATTTGTATTTCCAGGGGTCAGAAGACACTGTTTTGGTTTAAGTAAGGAGATTCCGATATACTTCGTCCTAAATCTTTAGAATGTTAAGCTAATAGATTCTCTCTCTCTTTAGGCGGAATTTCAAGCCGTCTCTGCTTTTTTCTCTGCTGCTGAAGACTGATCCTAACATATTAATTGGCATGATGGAAATGAAAGGAAAAAGAGCCCCTCACATCTGTGTGCAATGGAGAGTGTCTCCCCACAGTGATTAATGGGGCAGCTACTCTGGCTCAGTGGCCTTCACTCCCTTGCATCTGTGTTGGGCCTCCTGACAGGTCCAGAAAGGCAGGCCTCCCATGTTTGGCTTCCGCAGGGCATGGAAGTCTGTGCTGGCCACTCTTTGATTAGCTTGGCGGCTTTGAAGAAATCAGTCCGGTTGCTTGACTGCTGTGATGATTGGGTTTGGCCCTTGTCTAGCTTAAGCTCAATCCAGCCAAACCATTCGAGTAGGTAAAGAGTGAGACAGTTGTGCGCCTTCAGCTTCTGGCTGGGTCTTAAGATTGGTGTTACCTAGGTAGAGGTTTTGCTAACTCTAACTTTTCTGCCAGCCCACTTGTCTCCTGGAGCCTGTGACTGTTTCACTCTGAAGAATGGCAGCAGCTTTTCTTGATGTGCCCAGACATGGATACAGGGCCAAAAATTCAGGGTGTTGGGGGGAGGGGCACTACTATCTAACATGCAGCATCCTCATCACTGTGGGCAAACCTCTCCTAAGCGCTCGGTAGTGAGGGGGGCTCTTGCAAACTAACATGTGAATGAAAAGCCGTCTCTAGTGGCTACGGCTTGATTAATGCTTGATTGCTGCTAGTTCATGATACAGTCCATTAACCCCTCTTTCCCACCCTTGCCTTCATTTTAGATCTGCTCCGCGTGTGACTGATTGGGCTGGAGGCTGGGTGGGTGGGTTACAAGAGTACCTTGTCTCTGTAATGGCTTCTGATGACTGTCACCTGCTGCTTCTAGCAGCCGCTTCCTAGGAGTAGCTGGTTTGTTCTCAATGTCTCCATTCTGCTTGCTTTTGCAGTGGGAAGAAGCGGAAGCCTGCATGGACGGACCGGATCCTTTGGAGAGTGAAGCATCTGTTACACCCGGCCCCAGAAGCAGGAGAGGTGCCAGAAGAGCAGGCCATTTCGGTGTCTCTGCACAGCTACGGCAGCCACATGAGCTACGGCATTAGTGACCACAAGCCTGTCACAGGGACTTTTGAGCTTGAGGTAGTGGCCTCGTTCCCTGAAGGGCAGATTTGCCTTTTAGGAAAGGGCACCTGGAGGCCACAACTCTGGTCCTGTGCATCAGAAACAGCTGTTCCCCCTTTCCAGGCTGCGCACATTTTGACACTAGCCTGCCTGTCTTTTGTGATCGACACTTAACCCAACAGCTTTCTGGCTGTCGAAGAAAGATCACGAGAAAACTTAGGAACAAAAGAAGAGTCCCAAAGCTGATCCAGACCCAAGGGGGCCTCTTTAGCCCAGCATTCTGTTTACAGAGTGGCCAACCAGATGTCCTCATGGGTAGCCCACAAGTAGGACCTGCGCCCTCCCTCCCTCCTGTCTCTGTTTCCTAAGAACTGGTACGCAGATGTCTCCAATACGGGAGGCAATATACAGCCATCATGACTAGTAGCCATCGGTAGCCTTATCCTCCATACACCCTCTCCCTGCACTTTCTATTTTCTAGACCCATCACAACTTTGCTGCCATGTAAGTGCTTGCAAATTGTGATTGAACTGGCCTGCTGATTTGGGAGAGTCTCTTGCAAAGCAGCAGGCCTTTGTTCATGTAAGGTTCGTTTTGCAGCCTTCTTAGTAACAGTTTCCCTTTGAACAGCAGCCATTGAGACTCTTAACCGCTGCAGAGAGTTCTGGGCCTGGTGCTAAGCACGAAGGGCTCCCTCAGAGTGCAGGAGGAGGCTCCTGGAGGCTCCCGGATCATGTGCTAATCCAAGGTGACTCCTTTCCTTCAGATGAAGCCTCTGGCATCGACTCCACTGGTTGTGCTGCACCCTCTGGGAAACTGGAGTGCCGAGCAAGACGCCACCGTCAGCTACTCCACAGCTCCTGAATTCCCAAGCAGCACCTGGGACTGGATTGGCCTCTACAAGGTAACCTTCACACCGTGTTGTGCTCAGGGGAGTGGAACAGCACACTCACTCTTTGCTTCCAGAAGGTCCCAGGTTCGGTACCCAGCGGTATCTCTAGGTGGGCCTGGTAAAGAAAGACTCTTCTCTGCCTGAAAGCCTGGAGAGCCATTGCTGCAGTCAGTGTAGGCAACATGGAGCTAGGTGGTTTGCCTGGGTTTGTGTGGGAGCGTGTGAAATTACAGGCCGCAGGAATGGAATTGCCTGCTCTGGAGTTATTAGCTGATTTTTGACTAATAAAATTAAAAATGCTTCATACAGCATAACTGCTGGTCAGGTTTGAACCAGCAGCTCCCATCATGAGCAGCTTTTCAGGTCCTTGCTGTGTGACTGGCAGTGCCCAATGGTGGGTCAAGGCATGCCCAGAATACCCAGCGTTCAGACTCACTTTCTGGCGCCTTCAGCCAAGAATGGCATAGAAAGAGAGGGCCGTGTCTGGTTGGACAAGGCAAAGGCCTGGAGATGGTGCCGAGTGACCTAAGCAAAGGGTTTGGCTTTCTTGAGGGAAAGAATGTGTTGCCAAATTTGGTGGGGGGAAAAAGAACCTAGACCTAGGTAGTGTCTTAGCACACCTAAGAATCACTGGCGACGTACCTTGTTTCTGAAAATTCTCATTTCCTGGGAACCCACCAAGAGCTAGTCTAGTGATGATGATTTACATTTATATACCACCCCACAGCCGAAGCTAGTGGCTTGGTTGTTGGTCTGGGAGTCTTGAATCTTATAGTCACACTCTCTTGCAACCCAAACCCCGCAGCTGCATTGCTACAAATTCCTTGGATAGATAATTGTGTGGTCTTGTCTAAGCCATGTTTAAGTTTTGTCACACACGTTGCTGGTTTTTAAGTGTGAAACCTCCATGGCTTGTATCCTGTTTGCTCTGCGTTCCCTGGAGCAAATGGCTCATATATTATAGGTGCTCCTTGGCAACCGAGTTGTGTTCACAGCAACTTTCTTGGGGTCTTCCTTGCAGGAGACATTCAGGCATGCCAATGACTACGTGATGTACGCTTGGGTGCAGGACAATGAAATTTCCTCTGGGGAGGACGCCAAGCAGGTAAGGGGGGAATAGTTGGGATTTTCAGGGCTGTCTGCTTCACTTCAGGTGCTGTTGCTTAAAGATGCCTGCCTTTACTTCATTCTTCCCAGGTATACCTTGGTGCTGATGAGCTCCCTGCAGCAGGAGGGGAGTTTCTCCTGGGTTATTACAGCAACACGATGCAATCCATAGTTGGCATCAGCCAGCCCTTTCAGGTAGGGGCTTTGGGTTCTTCTAGAGGGCCTTGTACACACCAGGAGCACCTGCGGAGTGATCAGAACGTTCCCTCTGGCGGCATCTTGTGTCTGAGCCAGGCATGAGTCCATGGTGCAGTTTAGGTTCTTTGCTTGGGGCAGTAGCTCACAGCAACGTGCCTGCTTTCCAGAAGCACCTCAGCCATCATCATCCACTAGCTGCTCACATCTTTTGGCCCACACCTGAAACATGGAATTGGCTCCAGCAGCCCCTTCCCCTCTGTTTGGTGGTGGATTGGGGATGATTTTTGTGGTGGCTGAAAATGCAGACTTCTCCCAACTTGCCTTTTGCTGGCAGGTCCCTCCTGGGTGGGAGTTGCATCCCCAAGTCCTGGTTGATCAGTTTTGGGTTCCCTGGATCTGACTTGATCCAGACAGGAAGAGGGGATGGGGAATTATGAAGGAGATCTCTCTACATCATTTTCTCCCCTCTCTCGGTGCCGCTGCCCTGTCAGGTAGTGGGAGAGACGATGGGCTACCACTTGGTGGCAGGGGGCCTGCTTTGTATGTGGAAGCCCCCCACCCGGTTCAATCCTTGGCATCGCTGGATAGGGATGGGAAGGACGCCTGTGCAAGGTCTTGAGAACCTGCTTTTCCAGTCCATGCAGACTGGGGTGGCAACCCTTTGGCCCCCGAGGGTCACATGGGGTAGGGACTGCAGCTGCACACCCCACCCCACTCACATGTGCACACGTTCACAGTGCACACACACACGAGCAGCTGTGGTGAGCTGCACAGGCAGCCAGGTGTGGCCATAGGCAGCTCCACCCCTTACATTGCTTTCATGACCAGTCTTAGCAGGGCACCTTCTTCGCCCCTGGCTGAGGTACGGGGCAGTGGCATGTTGGCGAAGGAGCGCCAGGCTCTCAAAAGCGACCTCTCCTTCCAGATTCAGCCCAGCAGAACGTTGTCTCAGAAGGACCCGCTGTGGGACGGAGTCAGCAGGACGGAAAAGCTGTGCAATGAGAAGCCGCCGTGTGACTTTTGAAACATGCCCATGTCCCTGCAGTGGGTGCCGGGAAGGCACTCCTTCCTCTGCCTTAGTAACAGGCCTCTTTTTCTGGATCAGAAAGATGGTCACGTGAGTCTGAGCAGTCCAGAGCACCGTTTCCTAGGAAATAAATATTTCTATCACTGTCACGGGAGGTTGCACTGCTGGATTAGGGCTGCACTGCCTTCAGCTGCTGCTCAACTGTAGCTTTCCCAAGAGGAGCCTCAGAGGCATCCTTCTTCCAGGGACTTAAACTGGGGCAGAAGGCATTCATTCCTAAGGCCTGCTGCTTTTCTCTTTTTGTAGAGGGTATTTTAGGAACCAGGCAGTTCGTTTCAATATTAAGTGGTTAATGGTGGTTGCTGTTGCTGCTGTTTTTAAAAACACACACACACACTAGCATTCCAGGATTCTGCTCCTAATTTTTATGAAATGCACTTAGAACTTCCATGGGAGCTAGAATACATTTTATTTTATAGCTGAAAAGATAATGCAGCCAGCTGTTACACTTTGGTTAGTTGGAAACAAGTGTCAGTGGGGCAGCAAAAGGGGGGGCTGGTGTTGGGGAGGGAGAGAGGAAGCTTCTGGCTTGTACGGTGGTGTTTTCGTGGCTTCTGATATTTTCTACTTCCTGCCCGGGTAGTTTTATTCCCCTAGAGCTCTTGATTGTCTTATAAAAAAACAAAAAAGCATGCTGGTCGTACCACTTGGCACCCTTCCTGTGGTTTCCTCAAGTTCTCTAACTTCAGGAAGGAATAGGATGTGGTGTGTCTCCCCCTGCCCTCCGAAAGCTGTCTAATAACAAAGCCGTAACATTCAACCTTGCTGGCATCTTCCTGGAGACAGACAATCCTAACCAGTTTCTAGCTCCACACAGCAATGGTGCTGAAAACCCTTGCTGGTACAGGGAATCCGGCCATTCCCATGTCCACACTGCACTCACTGTGGTCTCCGTGGCCCATAGAATCAGCAGTGGAAGGGGTTCTTGCAAGCTCCTGAGGCAGAAATGTGTTGGGTGTGGGTTTGACTCAGCCTGGAAGCTCTTATAGGAACGTCTCCCACTTTGCTGCTCGTGGGAACCTTCAAGCACTCACAGGTCACGCATCCAGAAGTTGTTTGGGGGTGGGCGGTACAGAATGTATGGCCATCCCTGGAATCTGAGAATGTGCTGGCTGCTCCTGTGATTAAAAGGTTTCTGTTAGGAAAAGGGTTGACAAATTGTCAAGTGAATGGGGGGAGGGAGGGAAACCTGGGCCAAAATAATCATCTTTGTTGCTAGAGGGAAGGAGAATACACCACATCCACTCATCATCTTAGGCCTAAGCACTTTCTGTGTGTAAGTTTCACCTGAACGCCCCTGTTGCACCACAAAACAAGCTCTTCCATGTCCTGTGCTCCAGAGGAGAGGAATCCCTGCTAGTGCTTCTGAGAGGGCAGAAATGTTGTGCAATTCTAGGCAGGTGTCATCTTGGAAGGCTTTTAAACGGGGTGATGGTGGGGAATGTTTGCATGGCTCATATCTGACTCCGGTCAGATTAGTTTCAGTCACTGCCAAATGAATTTGAAATTGCAGGGTGCACTCAATGTAATTGGCTGCAGATTGAGAGGAGGATCTCCATGCGAATGGGCCCAAGGGAAGGAGGTGTGTCTGGCTCTGAGCCAGCTTCTGTACTCCCCTTGCATTATGGGAAGGTCACCTGACCTCGGGCTGCCCCTTGCAACCTAAGCCTTGGCGTTGTAGCTGGGACAGAAGGTTCTTTAGGAGCAGACTGCGTCAGATTGGAGTATACTGGTGCTTTTGTGCAAGTCCCTTCATTACATGCCTGTAGATGTCCTTGCTGGAGGTCTTATGTCTTTCAATAAACACCCCCGAGAGCCTGCCCTGACTGACAAATAATGTTGTGATTCATGCCTCGTGACTAGTCTGTTGTAGCCTCGGTAGAATTTCATTTTCTCTTTTAGTATTGTGGCCGTCCAGTTTGTTTGCTCTGTGCTCTGCCTTAGCCTGGTGGGAACTTTAGCAAAGGCCATCGAATTGGGGCCTAATATTTCTAAATGAAGTGCTGGAGTGCATGAAAGGGATTCACCCAAGCCATTCTTTAAGCATATTCTGTCAACACACCACACTGACAGGGTGGCCAAGAAGGCAGTGTGCTCTTTACTTGTGCCAAAGGGTTTTCTGCTGGTCAAAGGCAAACGGATTTGTTGTGGCAAAAGCGTGTGGAGATGGGTGCTCAGCCTGCTCTAGATGGCGGTGCGCTTGCAGAACAGGCTCACAGCTTGGTGTCGCCTGTAGCTCTGGCTCTGATGTAGGATGCCTACATGGCATGGAGCACAGCGATACCAGTGGCACGAAGCCCATTTTATAATCGCTCCCTGGTGCACCAGCTGTCTCCTCTCGGGCAGCAATGGTTTAGCCCACGGTCATCCATACCTGGGTAACACCTGAGTTAAGATGATTGTTGTGTGTGTTATGCTGCCTATGAAAGATGTTCAGGTGGCTCAGAGAGCAGCAGACAGGTTATTACCTGGACCTGCCTTGCACCACGTGCTGTACCAATATTTGGCCTTGTTCACCAGCTACCGGTTTGTTTCTGGGTACAGTTCAAAATGCTGCTTTTAAAAACCTGAAGCCTTTAAAGGGCATCTCAAGGTCTGCTGCTGCTGCCTCCTGTGTGAACATGTCTGTTCTCTTGAGACCAGTCTGAGATCCTGCTCCTTGTGCCCCACCTACGGAAGTCACAAAGGTGGTGATTTGGGGTAGGGCACCTCTCTTGTGCAACAGCCTTCCCAGGCATACTCACCTGGATCCCACTCCTTTCTGACTGTTAGTCACCCACTGAAATGGTTTTGTTTTCCCAAGCCTTGCTGTATTTTACTGCTGCTGCTTTGGCCTCTCCATTGCTTATTTGGCTCTGTGTTCTTGTATTGATTGTTCTGTTTTAGGCCATAGCTTCCTTGCAGACTTAAGGAAATGATAAATAAATACTAAACCTGGTAGCCTTTTAGGGTGCCACGAGGCAGCTGTTTTCGCCCAGTCATTCCGTCTCTGGGCTGATGCTGTGGTGCTTGAGCCACAGGGGGGTGGTGCTGAGCACATCAACGCCGCTTAAACCGTTCCAGTTGTTCACAGGGAGTGGCCTCTCCTTGGGAAGCTGTTCAGGAGAAATGGAAAGCAGAGTTCTCCAATGTTAGCATTATGGGCCGGGCTTTATGGCCTGAGTGAGACCTGGTGTACGTGGGTGTGGTGGCAGTGAAAAAGTGTGTCCTTTGTTACAATGGGAGAGGGAGGCCATTGCACACTTCCCCAATATTATATTTTCAAACCTAGGATACAAAGGAAGTCTCTTTTTATTAAAGGCTTTTCAGCGTCTCAAAAGAAGTGGGCACATTCTGACTCTCACCTGTGGAGGGAGAATAGATTTCCCTAGACCTCAGAAAGGGACAGGAATTGATAGCTTATTTCAGGAACGGCAAAGATGAGCCAGTGAGAACCTGATGACATTTCCGGAGTGAGTGGATGGCTCTGGCTTTAGTAAGCTAATCTCCTTGCAGAACAATGCGACTGGCTCAGCTTAAGGCTTTTTAATTAAACCTTCCCAGTGTGTGGTTTTCCCAAGCCTTTGTAAGAAGAGTGCAGTATCTGCTGGGGGTGGGGGAGAGAGAGAGCATGTGCTGATGGGTGCAACTCTCCAGCAAGGAGTGTCAGGCTGTCTCCACAGGGGGACTCTTTGGGCAAGGAGCCTGAGGTGGAAGAGACAACATTTTGGGTGGTGAGATTGGAAAGTATTTGAGGAAAGTCCTGAAATGGAAAATCGGGGGGGGGGGGGGGAAGGATGAACACTTTCTTTAAAATCTGCTAGACATCTATAGAAACTGGGGGGGGGAATCACACTTCAAGGGTCTCTCCCACCCTGTTCAGTTGTTCTTATGTGTATTTAATTGTTCTTGACGTGCCAAAAGTAACGCTATGTAAGTTGAGAGAAATGCTCTGACAATAAAACCTTTAGCTTTGTGTCCATCTGTGTCCTAGAAACATGGTGTCCTTCTGAGTCTCTGAGCCCCCCCACACGATGCATTTCAGTAGCATTGTTGGCCTGCAGAATAAAAGCTGTGGAGCAAGTGTGGGGAAATGTTAATGCCCCCTTCTTCTTCTTAGGCAGAAATACCAAAGCAGTCTCTTTTTAAAATGCAACAGAAAATGGAGCAGAAAGGTCAGTAGGGCTGAGTTCAAGAGGTGCACTGAATCCTTGCCTGCCCCTTTGGGAGCCTCAGATAGCGTTGGCACCCTTGGGCAGCTCTCCACAGATGCTACCCCTGACCCACTCCCAAATGCTTGTTTTTCAGCCATGCCTTTCTCCTGTCCTATTAGCCTCCCTTTCAAAACGCCCTCTCCTCCTTCGTCTACATCGCCCACCCCTCTCTGCCTGCCTTCTGGGCTCCCCAGTGAGCCCTCAGCGGCCAAGGGTGCTAGGGCTTCAGCCAGACAGGACCTCACGCAAAAGTGTGTCTCCCCGCCTCTCCAATAGACAAATATGAACTCTGGTGGTTACTCAAGTGGAGGAGGAAGCAAGTGCTGTCGTAGGTGCCCCAGTACACTCCTTTCTGTGTTCACTGGCTGACCTTGCCATGGACTGAGGATGTTTCAGGATTGCATTTTTACTTTTGCTACAAGCTTGTTCCCTGGCCTTGGCCTAGTCATTTCCCTTCAGCCTCTGTTAGGCTTGGGAGGGCTCTGGTGCGAAGAAGTGGGTGTGAGTCAGGCAGGAAGCATTGGCACAGGTGGGGAAGGGGATACTTGCGGAGGCGCGCGCGCACACACATCCACACTCCATCAGCCAGAAAGGTTTGATCAGGATGCTAGCTAGATTACAAGCTATCTGGAGCAGCTATTAGAAACAGGACAGTAAACAACACCATCAAATAGCAGCAGGGGAAATACTGAAGCACAGAGAAGCAAAGGCACCGCACGAGAGCTTTGGGTGTCCAGCACCCCCAGGCCGACAAACCCTATGAAAGTAGTGCAACTAATAATGTCAGCAGAACTGGAAATATCATGGGGTGCAAAAGCTCCTTGGAATGAGTTCATCCTTTTTTACTCTGTTCAGTCAAGGAAGCCGGGACAACTTTCTCTTCTTAGTGTATGCCCAAAATCAACATCCTCTTGGCACCCGTTGAGCTTGAGTTTTCCCTTGCCACATGCTAGGAAGGCTGGCGGGGGTGCTCCAAGCATTTGCCTTCTCCAGGTTGGGGCTCCAGTGGGTTCCGACAATGGGTAAAGGGGCATGGAATAAGGACAGAAATGCCATGTTGCTTCACTGGAGTGCAGTTGCCCAGCATGGATGAGGGAGGAAAAGCTCCCCCTGGGACAGGAAGAGATCCTGCTGGGTTCTGTCTGACAGCCCTTCCCTTCCCTCCTTTCCTTGGTGTTCTCATTTCCCAAGCACGTGGCAGCTGCTGGCTTCCTAAGACTTCCTTGGGCATTTGTACAATCTCAAATCACTTAATATAGCCAGAGGCATGTTTTCAGCCTATTGAAGCAATGGGGTGTGGTGCTCTCTGCTGCTTTAAAAGCCAGCCTTGCAGATTTCTTCCTACAGTTATCTGCCCCGCCCCCAGTAGGGCAGGCAGGGGGTCTCTACTAACTTTCCTAGGAGACATTTCTGACCCTCCAGACTCTTTGGATGGAAGGTGTACCTCTCCCATTTACGTAGCACAACTGCATGTAAACAGGAAACGTTTCCAAGATATTTTGCATGTTTTCTGGGCCCTAAAAATACCCTCTGATAAGAGCTATTGTTTCTCCCACTATGGCTTCCTGCAGCCCAAATTTATGTTTTCCTTGAGGGGGGAAAAGGAGCAAATGAGAACCCAGCCTGACAGTTCCAGAACATTGTCTCCCTTGTCCTTACCTGATTATCCTGGAACGTGGACCAAATGAAGCAGTTCCTCTCAGAAGGGCAGATGACAAAGGTCATCGAAGGTCTGCAGCCCCCAGGAGTGGATTTCTATGGCAATATCCATCAGGAAGCAATTGCAGGAAGTCACTGCAGGGCGGGAGGAAAATCAGCTGTCTGAACCCACCAGTGGAGAATCCATTCCCTCCTTATATCCCGGATGGTGGCCGTGCACCCAGTGAAGGGGCTGGCGTGGGAAGATTCCATTATTTTATAAACACATTTTTATACTTATTTTCAGTCCTAACGGCCTCACAATGGTTTACATAACAGAACAAAGAACAAACAACACCCATCAACTGAAAGTAAAACTAAGGCCTCAAAATCAAAAGGGGCAGAGATAAAGCCTTGAATCATATACTCAAAACTATTAAGAGCCTATCGAAAAAAGTATGTTTTCACTGTGCCTTAACACCATTAGGGATGGGGCGAATCAATTCTCCTTTGGAGGAAATTCCATAACGGGGGCTGCCACAGAAAAACCCAAGTCTTGGGTTCCCACCAGCCAAACCTGTCTCAGTGGTGGGAAATATAATGGGATCTGAAGATGATCTCAACCTGGGCAGGTTCCTATGGAAGTGGGTGGGAGGAGGGTGGTCTCTTGATATCCTGAGTTGGTGATACTGTTATACGCTGTACTTATTAAAGATGTCTAATAGTTTCATCACCTGCCTTAATCGTTTAGGAGTAATTCTGCACGCCGTTGAGCTCTTTAGATCACATGTTCAGGACTGCAACCTAAATGTACATATTTCAAAACCTCCTTTTGAGATGACTAAATAACCATGTGTAGTTCGAGGGAAAAGCCGGCTTTTCATTCCCTCCCCCATCAGTTTTGGAAATATGTCATTCCCCCCTGTTGTGGATGCTCACCAGAACCGAGAGGGCTTCAAAAACAAACAAATGCATGTGCTCCCCCCACCCCCTCCCAGGAATGAAAAGCTTGAAAAGACACATTGATTTTGACTGCCGTTATCTTTTTGGTAGATGAAATAACACACTTTCATACTGATATACGCTGCTGTCCTTGAATGCAAACTGTAGAGAAAAGCTGCCCTTCAGTATCTTTTCCATCTAGCTTGATCCTGGGCTTGGGAGCCTTCCCATGATGGTTGCTCTTCTGCCGGAGTCCTGAGGTTCCCAGCTCTTGGAGGTCAGGAACCCCGTGATTAACCAGACCCATTTGCCTTAGCTCCACCTTGAACTCTTAGCAGCAGTGATTCCGGCACTATTACAAGCTCAATTTATCAGCAAAGGCAACAGATGGGCAGCAACAGCCAGCGGTGGCCACGATCGGGAGCTTTGCATTTTTAATAATACATCTTCTTCTGGCAAGTTCATCAGCCTCTGGAGAAGAGGAATCCTTCCCCCACCCTGCCCTCCACATCTGAAGCTTCAGTAAACAAATTAATAAAAAGTACATTTTTCCAAACAAAAATAAACTAGTTATATTTTTGGAACGCTTCTCCCTGGGGAAAATATTTGGACAGCTGTAACACACCCACCTCTCTCCAGCCTTCTCTGTGGCTTGTCCCCACCTTTTCTTTTATTTATTTAATGCATTTCTATACCACCCAATAGCCGAAGCTCTCCGGGCAGTTCACTCCATTCGCCCCCCATCCCAAAATTTGCTTTCATTTGTCACTACTATTTGAGAGCCTTGTGGAATCCTTTCTGAAGGACAAGCAAAATTCCAGCCTGCCCCATGTTTGTAGGGACAGGAGATCTATGGGGCAATCAATTCAAACCAAAGAATTTGCTCTGGAAATAGATAACTCAACCCAGAGAAACTAGAAAAGTGCTTTTTATTCAGTACAAAAATAGCTCTGGGACTGGTGACAACATGGCTTTGCTGCTCCCGCTGAAGCACCCCTGGGCCTGGATGGTGGTGGCACCTTTGCACAGCTTTGTCCGGAGTCACGCAGGCCACACCTTTTCCCGGAGAAGCCTAATCTGGCCAGTTACACATCCCCCTGAGCAAATTCTGACCAGGCTACTGCCATATACCCTCTGTATGTGGGCCTGACTCTTGGGGTGCTTGGAAATTGCAGCTGGTGGAGAATGTTGTTCAGTCTCCATTGGCTCCTGATTAGTTTCTGAGCTCAATCCAAAGTGCTGGTTAGTGCCTTTAGTCCCAAACAGTGCTGAACCAGGTTATCTGGAGGGGTCTGGCTGAGGGCATGTGGGTGAGGTCTTTCTTGGCTGCGGCGCCTAGTTTGGCTCTCCCACCCTTGGGAAGCCCGCTTAGCCCCTTCCCTCTTGACATTTCACAGGTTGGTGAAGTCTGTCCTGTTTAGGTAGGTGTTTTATTTGCCTTAATTGTTGCATTCCCATGTAGACTGTGAATATCTGGTGACAGTTGCTGTTGCTTTTTGTGCTACTCTTTTATGATGTAGTTTCAGTTCTTATTAACTTTACAACTGCTTTGGGGGCCTTCAGCCAAAAAGGAGCATATACTGTTTAAAAACAAATTAGCTGTACTCCTTAGGGAAAGCCTTGAAAGAGAGAAATATGCCCAGGCATCTGTTTGAGCAAAGGTGGTCTCTTATGCTCAACAAAGCTGAAATACACCAAGAGCTGGATAGCAGATTCCGAGGTGAAAAGAGCCCCTTCCCGTATAAAACGTGATGTCAACAATGGCCCATGCGCATCGTTTTCCAGCGTCCCCTGGGTCAATGGGATGAAACATTTGAGCTACAAGCAATAAGCAAGGACATCAATTAAAGGGTTCTTGGAACTGCCCTGAGAAGCTCGCAAGCCAAAAGGACGTGGTGGAAACCAGTGCTTGAACTCCATTGTTGTTTGAGCTCACTCCTAGGGCTTGTACAAACACAGGCCTCCGGTTCTTCCGCTGCTCAGCCAACGGGCTGCCTTGTGTGCTGCCGCTTTGTCAGATAGTGCCAGTGTTGTTTGGTGGCAGCCGGATTCACGGGAACACTGAAGATCAGAGATTGAGCCCTGGGATGATGGAGCTACGGATCAAGTTTATCCCAACGGGAGAAATCGTCTGCCTGGTTGGCCAGGGCCGAGAGGCCAAGCCTGTAAGACGGGTTCCTCTTATGTTGCCTTCCTTCTCTTCTTGCTTTGGTAACTTGGCAAAGTGGGAGGGGCCTGCTTGGCAGCCAGACGTTCGATCCCCAGCAGCATCTCCAGGTAAGGCTAGGAAGGAATTCTGCCTGGAACCCTGGAGAGCTTTCGCTGCCAGTCAGCGTTGACAATACTGGGCTAGATGGACCCAGGGTCTGACGTAGTCTAAGGCAGCTTCCAAGGTGCCAAGGGTGGTGGGTAGAGGTGGGTGGGTTGAGGCTGCAGTTGTGAGACCTTAAGAGAGGTGAGAACGAGTAAAGTCATGGCCAATAGCTTCTTGGAACTGCCCAATGAGGGCATCATGCTTTGAAGAAACAGGCACTAGTGGCAAGTTTGAAGGAGGGAGGCAGCAGATATCTACGCTCCCTTTGCACCTTTGATGGATTTATGCTATGGAACCAAGCACAGTGAATGTATTAAGCTAGTCAAGGATCAGGTGGGCACAAGACAAAAGATGCCAGATGCCTCGTGAATTAGTTACTGTAGAATTGGTATGCTGAATGATTTGATTTGAACACAAAAAACACAATGGAAGAGGCTGTTACTCCTTGGGATTTACACATCCCTCAACAAAAACTACAGAGCGGATTACCTCTGAAAGTCCTTTGGGGGAGCTTTCGCATTTTAAAAAGAGAAACACACACATACATTTTGCTCCTCCTCAGATGGGCTCCCGTGTGAATGAGTTCTCCTTCTCCCTGCACGAAGGCTGTGTTCAGGATTCTAGCCTTCTTTGTACATGTGAATAGGCAGGACCCCAACTTTTAAGAGGTTAAAACATATTTGCCAAGGGATCTCTGGCCAAGGGATGCCTGCTCTGGTTCCTATGCAACCAAGGCATGTTTGCCTAGGTTGTCATGATCTGTGCATGGTCTTGGGTGGCTGGTAGTTCACCTTCTCAGGTGCCTATTCTGGCAGACCCTAGGCGGGGTTGCGACAGACTGGTGATACAGCTCCTGTCTTGACCTGGAAGCCACAGGCGAATGTCCTCCTGGGCCCCCACACCCCACCCAAGCTGGGTCTCTCTCTACCCCCAGCTCCTGAGGTTCCTGCCATCGCAAGACTTGGTTCCTCTTGTTTTTGCAACCAGGCTAGGTCTCTGTTTCTGTCCTTGGCTGCTCATCTCGGCCCTCTCAGGACATTTGTGTGCATGTGAGATACTAGCCCAAGTGCCAGAAATTTGGAATGACAGCAGCTATCTGGAGAAGGACTTGAGAAGCAGGCAAGCACGTCCTGAGTTGGCTAAGCCAAGTGGTGGGGCTGTTGTGGGGCAGCCAGTTTCCCACCAGTATGTTGGGGAGGGGTCTGCTTCTACATTTGGAGCAGCATCACGCTTTGGCTCGATACGGGAGTAGCTAGAACAGAGCCATGTGGACCAGACGGCATCCCCAGTTGGCATCAGTGGGTTCTCTTGAGCGACCTGCCCTGTGTGTGTGTGGCATGTTCTCCTCTCCTGGTAGACCCTCAGCTCTGCCAGCTTGCCTCTGCCCTGGCTGACCCTTGAGTGCTTTGCCTGGATTGTCTCTCTCTTCCGACGGTTTATTTCTTTGACCATATGCTACATCTGAATGAACTGCGGTTAGTTCCTTGCTTTCCGTGAATGTTGAGTTCTCTGCTATGGATTCACTGATTTTCCTTAGGACTAGGCTCAGCCTCAGTATTCCCCATCTGTAAAATGGGTAAATGTTTCCTAGAATTCCTTCAAATGCATAATTCCTTAAACACTGCAGATATGTGTCTTATACATATGACTTTAGCCTGTGGCCGAGTTCACCTGTTGGGAGTTCTCCAAGAGTTCTGCACGCACTTAGCTCTTGCTTTGTAAAAATGATGTGGTTGTAGTAAGGCTGATATTGTGGGCAGGTGACATTCATTGTTGGCAGAAGAACTTAGGAGCACCTGCAATAATTGTACATCTTTTCAGCAAAGCTCTTCTGTGGGTTTCATGACCAACTAGGCTTCCCCCCCATTTTGTGACTCACTGTGCTTGGTGAACCCTGAGACTCTCATTAAAAAAAGGGGGAAGCCCGAAGCCTGCCCAACCCTGCTATTAAAGTGTTTGCTGGCATCTGAATTTTCCTGTTTCCCTTTCCTTTCTGACTGCAGCAGACATTCAGTGCCTTGCTGGGAACGTAGCAGAGGCAATTGTGCACCATTTTATGTGGCAGAAGTTGGGTTTGCTTGGTTCTAACGCTCTCCTGCGCATGCCCTAACTTGGGCGGCTACTGAGATATATCTTTCTGTCTCTAATGATGCCACTGCCTCGTCTGGATGTGATTCATAAATCACTTCCAGAGCTATCTGTGGTTCGACTGGAGCCAACTGGAACGCAGCTGAATAAGTGACTTTTTCTGATTTCATTTCACTGGCTGAGCAACAGGAAATTCCTTTTTGAGAACACAACATAAGACCTGCATACACGCACACCAGGATCATGCAAGCCTCCCCTATAGGGACTCCTAGGCTACCCATAGCGCTGCTGTGCTGGTGCCAGTGACTATTTAAGTTTCCCCATTACTAAAAGGAAAAGAGAAGAGAGAAAGCTTAAAGAGGTGGACTGATTTTCCTAGAGAGTCCTGCTCTCTCAGATTGTGGATAGTACTTCTCCATGTTTTATACCTTCAGAAACAAAAAGTAAAAGCTGAACACATTCAAGACCCAAAAACACATTCAAGACCTTTGCCCTGTCATTGTGCGCAAATCGCGTCCCACTCCCTCCATCCGTATACCTCAGCATGAACTTTGGGGTGGATGGTGGACCCAAAGCATAACATACCCTCTGGAAGTGGAGATCGGGGCAGAGCTTGTATCCGAAGTGGGTGAGCTGCGGCCTCTCTGGCCTGCCCAGCAACTGGTAGAGACGGCACCAGGTGCCCAAGTAGTGCGCTGTGGACTGAGAGATTAGCCGTGCACCTGCCAACAATCACGAGGGGGTCCAACATCCTGGAGAGGCAATGAAAGAAGTGGTTTTTTTTTTTTTTTGGTAATATTCCAGAGGGCTCTCCAGAGCTCAGCTTTTCTGAAGTTGGAGGGAAGAGTTGACCAGGCCTTTTTGAAACTAGCCGGAAAGTGGAAGCGTAGGTGACTTCAACCCCAAAATTGACTCTCACTGAGTTACCAACACAAAACTTACCTCTCACAGCTGAACGATCATGGCTTTCTGTATAGGAGGAAATAAACACCCAACTATTCTCTGACCTCAGACATTTTTGATCAAGGCTTGAGGAGCATCATATCTAAAAGAAAAGGCTGCAGCAAAAAGTTGCAAAGCTCTTCTAGCCACTGGCAGCATCTGCAAAGAGTGAGCAGCAGTTTCCCCCTGCCAGTGGTAGGTAACTTGGAGACTGCCAGTCACCCTTACCTGACGCTGGGGTGGATTCAGAGTTTTCTTTTCTCCATCCATCCCCCCATGGACAAGGGGATCCATGGCCAGAGAACTCGAAGACTGCAGAACTTGGAGCTGCTAAAGAGAGAGAGAGAGAGAAGTGGGTCTTGAGAAGGTGCTTCCTCCCAGCCCAAAGCTCCCACTTGGCAGGGCATTTTCTACTCTGATAGTAGCTCTTCAGACGAGGCTTGTTGGCAGGGCAGTGCCAAATGAGCAAAGCCGAGCAGTACTGGGAAGTACTGTGAGGATATTCCAATGCCCCCCCCCCCACTGCACAGGAGTTCATACCTCTCCTGAACGAAGCGTGTCATGTGTGCAGTGCAATGCAGTACTTGTTTACTTGGAAGCAAGACCCACTACATTCAGTGGGGCTTCCCCCATCATCCCTGAGTTCTCCTCTGTTGGGACACAAAGCCCTCTGGATGGACAAAGGCCCCCTGGGAAAGGGGGCAGGGAGCTGTAATTCTGCCCTGCTTTGTTCATGTGAACATGTGCTTTCCCCTGCGCACTTCACCTCCTCTTGTGATCAGGACTGGTGGAAGCGTATTCAGACACATTGAACCCAAAGTAAAGACCCACGTTAATGGGCCATACAGAAAAAAGCACGCCCGCTGCTCCTGGCTTTTCCCTCTGTCTTTCCCTCACGGCAAGGGCGCAGGGGGTGTAGGAGCAATCTGCCAGCCTGTGTCTGTGTGTGTGCATGAGACAGCCTGTGTCTTTCAGCGGCGTTTCCTTTTCCTTTTCCCTGCGGACCCAGGTTCTCCCGGGCAACAAGTGAAAGTTGCAGCCAGCCAAGCCCTGGTCTGTGCACAAGTTGTGCTTGGAGGAGAACAATCACGTCGGCCCGGAAAGTCGCGGATGAGTGTTTGGGGTGGGAGGTTGTGAAGAGCCAAGCTGTGGAAAGAAGCGGTCATCCCCTGGGCAGGATGGGCGGCGCAGGCCACGCAGGCGCACCGCTTAGCCCGTGGGAGGTGGTTCTCGGTTCAAACTCCGGGGGCGGCGGCGGCGGCACTGCCGGCCCGAGAAGGAGGCAGCAGCAGTAGCGCAGGCCCCGTCTCAGCTGGCAGGCGGCTACACGATCCCCTGGGGGTCCTTTCCTGGGAGCCTCTGGCCGTAGCGTAGCCGCCTCCTGCTCAGCCGGCCCAAGGGCCTGTGGGCAGCTCCGTAGGGTGGCCAGGTGCCCTCTTCCGAGGGGGGGGAGACAGTCCTCTCCTGGAAGGGCTGCCCAGTCCAACGCTGGTTCGGAGATAAAGCGCCGAAGGAGCCGCTGGGGCCGCCAGAGAGCAGCAGCCGCGCCCGGCCACTGGGGCAAGGTGCCCCCCGCCCCCATTATAATAACGATAACCACTAGGCCTCAGCTCCTCAGCGGCCCCCGGGCCAGAAGGGGCGGCTCTTCAAGGGGGCTGCGCGGTCCTGAGGGGGGGAGGAGGAGGAGGAGGAGGAGGGGCTCATTCCCCTCTTTCACTGTTCAGCGGCTTTTGCTCTCAGTTTACAAACGGCTCCTTTGGTCCGGGTAGGGGGCGACAGAGAGACCCGCCCCCCGCCGGTCCATGTCTGAGGGAGCCGCTCGAACCTTTTTCCCGCCCAAACTGGCCCTCGAGGGGGGGGGAAAAGGGCGAGGGGCGTGGCCTCGTCAAGCCCCCGCCCCATCGCGGGGCCGCAGCCAGGCCGGCCCGCGAGCCCCGCCACGCATGCGCACTCCGCCCCTGCCCTGCTTGGCCCCGCCCGGCCCGTGACGGGTCTCCGAACCGCCGCCTCGGACTGACCGGCTGACTGAGGGACGGAGCGGGCGACCGACCGACCGACCGAGGCGGCGGAGGGCAGAGCGGAGCGGAGCGGGACGCCACCTCCCCTCCCCACGAAGGTAAGCCGGAGAGAAGGAGCCCTTCGGCCTGGCGAGCGCGCCTCTGAGCATGGGCAGAGCGCCCCTCCCCTCCTAGCCTCCCAGCAACCTCTCCTTCGCCCGGCTGCCCGCTCCCCCCCGCCCCCTCGGAGCCCCGCCTTCCCCTCCCCCCGAGGCACTAGCTCTCCACGTGCAGGGAGGGGGGTGCGAGGGAGCCCCGAGCGGTCCCGGGACAGCCTGAGCCCCCCTCACCTGCCCCGCCCGGGAGCCCCCCTGGAGTGGGGACATTCCTGCTTCCCAGTAGGCAGAGTCGGGGCCCCTGTTGCCCCCACCCGTAGGGCCGGTGGGCTTTCCACGCGACGGGGGTCCGGGGCGTGTGTGTGTACACGTGTCTATGCCGCCTGCTGGGGAGCTGCCTTCAGGGGCGCGGGAGGGGGGAGCCCCGGAGGGTCTGCTGGGGAGGGAGGGAGGGAGGGGAGTGTGTGTGTGGGCGCCCCCTCCCCGAGCTCCAGGAGCCCACGCTGGGGAGAGCGCCGCCCGCCACGCTGGGCCCAGGGCGGCGGCAGCAGCAGAAGGGGGGCTGGGGGGGGGGGCAGCGGCCGAGCGAGCGAGCGAGCGCCAAGGCGTGGCAGGGCGTGGGGGCCAAGCGCCCCCCGCCACGGCCCCCGCCGCCTCCCCTCTCTGGAGAAACCCCATTCCTCAAGAGGAGGAGGAGGAGGAGGGGGGGTCATGGGGCCCGTCGTCTGAAAGGCCTGCCTGAGGTTATGCCGGATCCTGAATAAAGGCGGGCGGGGGGTGGCCACCCTCCCTTGCCAGGGGTTCGCTATCGGCCACGCAGCTGTTTGCTCTGTACTTCTTTGAGTTGCTTACACAGCGCTTCTGGGGCAAACCTCAGAGAGCCGTTTGCGTGAAAACATGCAAACGAGAATGGCTAATGAGGCCTAGTAACAAAAAAGAGGAGACAAGCCGGGGGTGGGGGTGGGGGCATCTCTATGGGGAGCCAGGTGCCTCCTCAGAGCAGGGCAGCCTGGCAAGCGCTCTTGACTAGAAGAAGAAGTCCAGGGAGAAGCGTAGACGGCCTGCCAGGAAGCCAACGCACCACATCTGCCCGGCACGCCTTGCTGGGGGCATCGTGGGGGGTCAGGGGTGCTTGCTGGCTTTGGGGCGAGAGTGGCTGGCGGGGGCTCCATGGCTTCAGCAGGTCCAGAATGCAAATGCCCTTTCTTGTGGCCTCCGTGGCTGTGGGTTAGAGTCCCCTCCCCCCCATTGGACGTTTCGTGTATAGTCCTCCCTTGGCGGGTAGTGCAGGGACATCCTGGGTGGCGTGCGCAGTTATACCGTGGAGGATTTGCCCGTGTGGCGTGGCTGCCTTTTGCTTATTGTGTAAGGGACCGCTGGGTGACAACTGTGTTCCTCAGCTGGAAGCCTGCCATCGGGTGGGGACACTGCTGAATCCCACAGAAGTGGGTGTGAGTCCCCTCCGGAAAGGATGAGCCCTACAGCCAGCGACTGTGGGAAGGGAACCGGGTGCCCTTCTGAGGGACGCATGTCAGCGATTGCAGGCCTCGTGTCGCTGTCAAGGCTGTTAGCCAGCCAAGCCCTGGGAGTGAACTTTGTGTTAATTAAAAGTGAACCCAGGTCAGCCAATCCACAGCTTGACATGGGCAAGTGCCGTCTCTGTGGATGTCTGGGGAGGGGAGGGTGTTCTTGTGCCATTCCATGTTTGGGTGTGTACATTTTGGTATTTTTGCATTCCAGTGCTCAGTATTCACAGGGAAATCCCTGTGGTCTCAGGAGGAATCACTCAAACAAGGTGTGCCCCCCAGGCCTGTGACTTGATCGGAAGAACTCGCTATTGAGTGGAAACTTGAGAACGGCCCAAATAGGTCAGAGCTGTCTGTGTGTCTGCATGTGCTGCCTGCCTGCCTGCCTGCCCGAGGATGGGTTGTGTCGGGTGGGCTTAGCTGCAGAATAATTTCCCAGGTTGAGCTGTTGTACTTTAGTTGTGCTCAGCGTGTAGCTGCAAATAGCCTGCAAATGGGAACCAGGTGGCGAAAAGGAAAGGTGGCAGGTGACCTCTGGTGCAGTCTCAGTGTAGGAGGCTGAGGAAAGGGGCATGGCAGGCACTTAACTGCCTCCCCCACCCCATTTACAGCTTGGAAAGGGGCTGAGATCCACGTAGCTGTTCACGTAACTGGGCTTCCAGAATCACAGGACTGCCCTTTCCCCCTGCTCAAATCCTGCGATTGCTGGGCTGGAGGGAGGGAGAGGGAGGAGAGGTGTTTTTGAAGGCAGGAGCTGGCATTAGGTTGGCAGAACGCTGAGAAATTGCTTGGTCTGAAACATTTTATAAGATCTGAAACATTTTATAAGCTGGAAGTACAGCTGGCACCACAGACGCTGGTGCTGGCTGCTTGAAATGGGGTGATGGGAGCACAAGGCCAGGACGGCCTTTCCAGCCCTGGCCTTGAATGCTCCATACAGACTGCTGCGGTGTGAAAGGGAGAGGGACCGACCTATAGGGCTGCTGCAGGAGCTCTTTGTGAGCACAGAGGTCCCCGTGGTTGGCACTCCCATCCCCACAAGCTAAAGAAGTCTGCCCGGGAAAGTGTGTCTCTTGGAAAGCTGCTGTGTGTCTCAGCTGCAGCTGCTGTCACTCTTCCGTGTAAGAGGGGAGCTTCTTCTCCAAGGGGAGCAGTTGGGATCTGCCGTGGTCCAGGCCTTTCCTCCCTGGCCTTTTGGAAGCCAGGGCAGAGGCCTCTGGCTGAAGTGGGGTGGGTGGGTTGCTTTGCTAGCAGTTCCTGGTGCTGCTTCTATAATACAGTCAGGTCTGAGCCATCCTTCCTGGGGGGGGGGGGGAGCGGAGGGGGGATCTAATGGCCAGACATGCTGTCACCAGAGTCATTCTGAGTCTTTGTTTCCCCACCGGCTTGGCTTAACAGCATAATGAGAGCAGGCTTGCCATAAGTTAACTTGCTTAGCTGTAGCGAGCTAATTTATTGGCATCTGTAGTTTAAACAGGCAGCTCCCGAGCGGAGGGACTTACTGTGCACACCTGCCAGGTGAATCCATTCAGTGGGAGCCCTGTGTTGGCGCTGCCTCCTCATGTGTGCCGTGTTCTCCTGGCTGGGAGGGGAGAGGTGGCAGGACTCACAGCAGGGCCTGGCAGAACTCCTGTCTGGTGACTTTTCCTAGCAAGGAAGCTCAGGAGGGAGCGGAGGATTATTGGGCGTAGACTGCACAACCTTGCTGCTTTTTATATCCTGAGCCATGTGCCTTGTTCTTCGCCACCTGCTTCATCTCTGATCAGTCTGCTTCCTGGTGGCATGCGCTTCAGGCCTCGCTTAAGGCCTTGGGAGGTTGTACTTCCTGCAGCCTAGAAAGGCCAGGGGCTGCCTCCTCCCACCTGCGGCCCTGCTTTGGTCCCTGAGCCGGAGGCGGTGGGCGAGCAGGACCAGAGGTTGGGGCTGGCCCAGCCCCCGGGGTCACGATCTCAGGAACCCAGAGCCTTGCGGAGATATTGAGGCCAACCTCCGTGAGGCAGCCCGAAATCACAGGGTCCGGAGGCACAGCGGAGGGTGGGTGGGATTCCAGGATCAAGGCCTCTGCTGGGGTGAGTCCGGGTTGGCAGCAGGAGCTAGGAACTGGGCTGCACAGAGCTAGGGCCCAGATTGTTCCAAGTTCAACTGGGAGCTTACCTAGCTTGGTCTTCAAGGTTGCTGGCACTCAAGGAGTCCTTTACTCCTGAGAGGGAGCCTGGTTCTGCTGGGCCTTGTGGCTCGTACTTCATCGTGGGATGGGTGCCTGCACCTCCAACACCGGCATTCCTTGGGGATGCTAGGTCAGCTGACGTCACCCTCTGATCCTGCAGGTGAATGGGGAGCCCCTTCTGCGGGATCCTTGTTGCGAGTGGAGCCGGTGCCCTTTCTCTTGAGGTGCTGCGGGTGTCTGGGGCAGTGCTGGAGCCAGGCCCCCCCACAGGGCTTTTGGGCTTTGTGATATCGGAGGAGACATCCTGACTTGGGTGTAGCTCAGGCATGACACCCGTGAGTTCTGAGTGTGGGCGACAGATCTCTTTGGAGACCTGTCCCTGGGTTTGAGGGTCCATCCTGCCCGCTGCCTGCTACGTTAGAAGGCAACATTAGCAGGAGAAAATGAGAAATCTGTACAAGAGGGAAGATGATCTCTCCCTAAAAGGTGGGAAGAGTCTGGCTTCAAATGCGCGTCTCGAATGGAGTTCTGCAGCTGGCTCTGCCTTCACTGTGCGCTCTCTCGTCCTCCCAAGGTAAACAGATTTATGTCCCAGTGGGCCTGGCGCTCGTCACTGCGGCTTAATGAAGGCGGTGGTCCCAAAGGCACAGGCAGGCCTGTTTGCTCACACAGTGGAGGGAGGGAGGGAGGGCCCCCTGCTTTGAGCTGGAGTCACCAGCAACCTGACTGCCCCCCTCCTCAGTCTCCCCCGCCCCCCTCCTTTCCTTGAAGGATCTCAGGGCGGGGTGAGCCCATTTTGTTCTCCTCACCACCACCACAACTCTGTGAAATAGGTTAGGCTGGGAGAAGGTGCGTAGCCCACACCACCACTCCTTCATGGTGGAGTGGGGATTTGAACCCAGGCTCCAGCTATAGCCTCTGTACTCTGACCATGCAAAGCAGCCGCTCCCCTCCTACTCTTCCCAGCGCCCTGCCCTGGAGCAGAAAGACATCTGTTTGGGTGTAGGGAGATCTGTGGAAAGCAGAGGGCTGCTGAGAGCCTGCCGGGCCTTTCAGGGGAAGCCCTTCTCTCAGGGGCAACTTCTGCTGTGCCCCCCTGTCAGTGGGGGTGGGAAGGGAAGAGAGAGCGGCAGAGGTACTGTCTCAGAGAGCCCCTGGGCACTTCACTGCCTGGAGCTTGTGGGATAAGAATGTGCAAGGAGAGACAAGTGTGGGGGGGAGCAGGCCCACCATTCACCTGACTGTTGCAAGAGGAGCGCTCAGCGAAGGAGAGGGCATTTCACTGCCGAGAAGGCCTGGAGCTTGGCCCCACACCTATGGGAGGAAGGCTCCTGTGTGAGCACGTGGAGGTAGGTTGAGGAGCACAAGTCCCAAAGGGAAGTTGGTCCATAGCAAGAAGACAGGGAAGACAAACACATCTATTCCGCAAGTGGGGAGAGGGAGGGAGGCATCTTCTGCCTAGAGAGAAGTAGAGTTCATGATTTGAAGCTGCTAACACAAGCGCCTCTTTAAATGCAAGGCTTAGAAACATCCCACCGCATTCCAGCGTTTCTGTGCCTGTGCACAGCCAGCCCCTGGAAATGTGGCCCTGCTGCCTGGGAGTTTGACATGCTCTCTGAGTCGTCCTGCGCATGTAGCTGCAGTTCCGGGTTGGGGGTGGTGGTGGCTGGGGCTGACTGTGGTGTTGCTTTTACAGAGGGGCAGCAGGAGAGGGCGATGTGAGCAAGGCCTCCTGCGATGCCCTGGGTCTCAGATTCAGCTCTTCCGCGGCGCTCCTCCTTTGCATGTTGTTTTGCATACTGCCTGTGCGCTGCCGCCTTGGATATGCCACTTCTTCAGAAGGCTGGGCGAGGCAGGGTGTGTTGCTGCAGGGCACTTGCTTCTCGAGTCGCCATCCCCCCTACCCCCTGCCCCCTCCCCTGCATTCTGCTCAATGTGTGTCTAGAGGCGGCTGCTGCGGCACCCGGGTGAAAGAGCAGTGAGAGCATTGGTGGGTGTCAGGGGGGAGAGAGGGAGGGAGGGTGCAGCTCCTCTGGAAGAGGGGCTGCCACCTGCAGTTACACACCTTCTCCCACCCACCTACCCTGGATGTGGAAGCAGGGAGGGCCGACGGCTGAGGCTTTCCCAGGGTCCCTCTCAGAACACTGGAAATGCCATCGGCTGTCTTTCTTCCGATTTCCACCCAGAGAACTTTGCTGCTGATGGCCTTTCTCCCCCTCTTTTCCCTCTTCTCCCATTTAGCCCAGTCCAAGAAAGGAATTTGGGTGTGCTGGCAGTGCCAGTCTTCCCCAGGGTGGAAAGTAGGGTTAAAGCCCTCCCTCCCTCCCTGGCTGCATTCCGTTCATTCCATAGGCTTGAATTCAGGGGGGGGGGGACGGGGCTTGCTATGACAAGCTGAGAGCAGAGCTGCTGGCGCCCTCCCTTTGCAACCCAGGCCAGATCTTGCTGCCCCAGACCTTGTCACTCCATGGCTGTACAGAGCGATGGTCGTGCAGGGTGCTGCCCCCTATTTGGGTCAGGATCTGACTTTCCTGCTAGTGTGGAGTAATGGCTGGAGTGTTGGACTGGGAGTCGGGAGATCCGGGTTCTAGTCCCCACTCGGCCATGGAAGCTCACTGGGCGGTTTTGGGCCAGTCACAGACTCTCAGCCCAGCCTACCTCACAGGGTTCTTGTTGTGAGGATAGAAATGGAGAGGAGGAGGAGGAGGAGGAGGATTATGAATGGAACGAGGGGTGTGTTGGAGGCTGGACCTGCTCGCTGAGAGAAGGACATAGGGAGTGTGATGGGCTACCGGGTGGCGGTGAGTGTGTGGGTGCTCCTGTTGCTGCCCAGGCGCTCCTCCCGCTGATGTGCTTGGGCCCAGCTTTCAGGAAGAGAAAGGACATGGCCCTGAGGACATGACTCAACTCCCCCCTTCCAGGGCAACCTTGGAGCTCCAGTCTGCAGCGGCTGTTTGCTCTCCTCCATGTGCCCTGGCTCAGATCCTGCCAGAAAGAATGAGTCACTCATGTTTGGCCAGCATTACCTGTAAAGGGGTTGCAGGAGGAGGAGGAGGAGGAATTTTTGAGAGCTGTCATGGCAGCTTTGCGTTGTGGGCAGAGAGGCGCAAGTTGTGAAACGGTGGCCTTCTCCCAATTGTTATAGTTGGTCCAAGGTGTGGGTCCAGACAAGCTGTGGCATCAGACACCAGGAGTGCTTCCCAAAGTCCAGAGTCTGGGTGAGGTGATCGATATTTCTAGCACTAGATGGTTGGGGCAGGGAAATGAGTTTTGGGTGCTGTGCTGTGTGGAGATGGATTCTCTCCATCTTAAAGCTGGCCTGTCCCTACCTGCTGCAAGGGGGCTGCAGGAGCAGGACCCCCCTCCATTGGGTCCTCTGGTTCTTCCAGATGGGGCACATTCCTGCAGCTTCCTAGGTAAGGAGGGATCCTCCCTTTCCAGAGCTCACTAGCCTTTGTTTCCTGGTGGAATGCTGTGACATGCACTGTGTGTGCCTGAACAGTGTTGGCCCCGCTGGCTTCCTGGGACATGGCAAGGCCTACTGTCACTGCAGGCCTCCTCCCAGGGCTAGAGGCTTTGTCCTGACAGACAGACGGATGTCTGTCTGTCTGTCTTGTCTGTGTGCAAGGAGGAGAGCCTCGCTGTGCCCCTGAGAGGGGCAGGGCAGGACGCAGCTGCTGCAACATCTGGTAGTCTCGGTGGTTCTTCGTTCGTCTCCCGTGTGCGCCTGTCCCTCTAGTGCTGACGAGGCTTCCCGGTAGCCTTCCTCTCAATTACCACCTGTGGCTTTGTGTAGGAATCAGTGGGTCACTCACTGATCCGCCAGGATGCCTGTGACCCACGCCCTCCCACGCCCAGAGTTCCTCCTCTTGCCAGCCAGCCGTGCTGTGGGCTCTGTGTCTCCTTCAACCGACTGTGCACCGTCTCTGCCTCCTGAAGCCCCTTGAAGGAGAGGCTGTAGCCAAAGCCAGAGTATCCCGAGTCCCTGTCTCAAGGGGCAAAGAAGGGCTTCTTTTCGACAGAAATGCTCTCCTGCGTCCATTGCTGCCCAGCCCCTTCCGCCTCCAGAGATCTTGCTGATGCTACCGGGGGTGGTGGTGGGCATTTACGAGTCCTGTGGCCAAAAGGCCGCGGTACGAGCCGCTTTCCTCTTTGCTGGGAATCAGCCTGTGCCTGAAACTGAACAAACAAGCCATTAGCTGTCTCCGGGGACTCTGCCGCAGTAGTCATCAACAGGGCTGGCAGCGTGCTCAGTGCCGTGGTGCAGAGCTGGGACGCTGTGCCAACCTGCCAGGGAGGCACAAGGGGCTGCTTATGGGCTCCCTCTGTTCATTGTCAGTGTCCCAAGATAGTTGTTTGGTTATAATTAATTAGCTCTCGCAGAGCAATGGCTACGAACAACATCAGCCAGGGCTACCCTTTGACACAACTTTGTAGTAGCCTGTGTGTGACGGGACGTGCACAGGCCCAAGGCGGGGGCAACTGCCGGCCCTCCAGATGTGTTGGCCTGCAACTCTCGCTGCCCCTCACCACTGACTACGTTGGCTAGTGCTCGTGGGTGTTACAGGCCAAAACATCTGGAGGGCTGCCAGTTGCTCCCCCGCCCCATGCTCAGTGCGGAGCCCAGCGCAAGTAGTTTCGACATGGCCACAGAGTGGAACATCAACGTGATGGTGATGGCAGACGTCCTGCGCAGCAGCCCTGAGCCTCCTGTCCGCTCTGCGCTGAGAGGAGCGGCTGCCTGGGCTGCAGCGTGTTCCATCCAAATGGCAAATGTGGCCCATGGAAAGGGAGTGCGAAGCGGTGCCTTGGGGACAAAAAATTCCATCTCCCTATGTAGGTTGAGGAAGTTTAAACTGGCCCTGACTGGCAAGGGAAGGAGGGATCTTGGGGTTGTGGTGGGCAGCGTGATGGAGACGTCGACCCATCGCGTGGCGGCTGTGGAAGAGGCGACTTTCATGTCGGAGGTTAGGAAAGGGACGCCAGCGCTGCCACGGTCATCGTGCTTTCATACAGATCTGGGCTGAGGAAGGGTGGTCGCATTTTGGGACCCTTAGTGAGCATTTTCCTTTTAAAGGGAGGAATATAAAACAACGCATGGTGTGGCAGACGCGGACAGGGGATGGTTCCCTCTCCCGCCCTCGTGATGCTGGAAACCGATGGGGTGGGTGGTCCCACACAGCCGATGCCGGACAGGCCCATGGAGGCGACCCTTCTTCACGGAGTGCGTGATGGGACTGTGGAGCGCGCTTTCTTAAGGCGGGTGGTGCTGGTCATGGCCGTTAACTTGGAAAGTTTTAGAAGGGCGTTGGAGAAATCAATGGAGGATAAGGCCGACAATGGCTACTAGTCCTATATTATACTTCCACTGTTGCAGGCCTCTGAATACCGGTTGCTGTGGGCTTCCCAGGGCTCTCTGTTTGGCCACGGCGGGAACAGAATGCTGGACCAGCGAGGCCTTTGGCCTGATCTAGCGGCCGCCTAAAGCTGCTGCAGCTGGAATGTGCCATGTTTCTCCTCCTCTGCCTGGAAAAAACAGGCTTGAATGTTTGCGTTGGTGCTGCAGTAGAGCTGCTGCCGGTGCTCGCTTTTGCCTTCTCCCAAACTGCAAGGCGCTTGATGCAAATCTTCCCTTATACAGTCATTTCCTATTCTTAGAAGCTCTTCCCTGGGATTGTGCTCGGGGAGCCACTCAGAGGAAATCCTATTTCCTCCATTGAAACATGCAGGGGTGGCGGGGCACCCTGCCTGCCTGCCTACCTGCCTGCACTTTGCCTCAGTGGGTCTCTCGTCTCCCTGCCTGGAAGGGAGGGAATGCAGGCTGAGAAAGCCACGCCTCCCCCTCCTCCCCCTGCGAACGGCCTTTGTGACTACGCGTCCATCTTTTAACAAGCCCCTGCAAGACAACCTGACCATGTGTGAGGATGCACCAGGCATCCTGTGCACCAATGGCCTTTGTGTTTGTAGAACGAGAGGGGTGGTGGTGGTGGCCAGTGGGGGGGGGGCTCTCCCCGCAGGCTCAGCCAGCCTGTGCGCTTCCCATCTTCTCTCGGCTGCCATGAGGCCTTGACACCTGTCCTTTGTTTTTGACAGGAGAGTCTCTTTGACCATTGGACCCCCCTGCGTGGCTCTCCGTGCAAGCAGGTCCTCCTCCCCAGAGAGCCCAGTGGGGCATGTCTGCCCCACTGTGGCTGCATGTGGCTGGTCCCTCTCTTGACTGGGTTGGGGCTTCCAGTGCCGGCCGGCTGCTGAGCCTTTCTCTCCAGAGTCTGTTGCTGGGAGGATGCATTTCCAGCAAAAAGGGATTCCAGCAACCACAGACTCTGGACACTCCAGTTTTCCTGTGAAAACATTTTTTCTCCTTAAAAGGAAAATGACAGCCTGGCTGCTAGGAGGAGGAGGAGGAGGAGGATGGGCCCTTTTGGAGCTGACTCAGGCACTGTGCACTGGAGCGAGCGGCTCTGTGCCTGTGCCACATCTGGCAGGCCAGGGAGCGGTTGAGCCGGGCCCCCGCAGAGCAGAGAGTGGGGGGAGCCTTGGAACTGGGGTAGGGTGGTTGTCAAGGAGACCTTTCTTTTCTAAGGGGCACCACTTTGCCCATCACGGGAACTCCGGGGATGCTCTGGGGCTGCCCTTTTCTGAGGCAGCGTCTTCATAATAATAATAATAATAATAATAATAATAATAATAATAATAATAATAAATTTATTCGTATGTGAGCCACAAGCACCTTGCAGTCCCTAGGGCCCCCTTGGGAGGAAACGAGGGGCTGCTTTGGAATGGGGGAGATGCTCTCTCTTCTTTCACTTCCTGGGCAGTTGAAGACGGGCAGGGCGAAGGTGGCCAGGGTTATTCTAGGTCCTTCCAGCATGGCGGCTGCTGCCGCCGGCGGTGTCCTTGAAGGAGGTCCTGGCTCTTCTTGCCTGGGCTCAGGGGACTCCCCCTGCAGGGCTGCCGGATCCACCTTGTGTTTGGGGATTGGGGGCCGGCCGGCAGGCTGGATGGCTGCCTGCCTTTGGTTCTTCTCACTCCGGGGGGGGGGCGCTCGTGTCCCATCTTGTCCTCATCAGCCCCTCCCTTGCCCCACCTCTGTGCAAAACCGCCACCTCTACCCCCCCCCCCCCCGGCCGACCTCCACTTTGCTCCTTCCAACATGGTGCACCGAGCATGCGGAAGACGTTCTGGGCGGGGCAAGACATGGACTTGCTCAGGAGCCCGTTTCCTGGTGCAGACCAGTGGGGGACTTCCCTGGCCGTGTGGCATTGGCAGGAAAGAAGTGTGCCAGCCCCTGCCAGATTGGCTGTCCGCTCGCCTCCCTGGCAGCGTGAGCTTCGTGCCCTCTTCAGCTCAGGCGGGGGGGGGGGGGGAGGGCTGAAGCCAGCCAGCCAGCCAGCCTGTTGTCGTGCCTGTGTGTGTGTTGCAGTGACAAGTCATCCAGCCGCCCTTCCGAGAGCCGCCCCCTCCGGTTCTTGCTCGCCATGACGGTCCAGCCAACGCTCCATCGCCAGATTCTCCTGGGTGGGGAAGCGTTTCTGCCGCAGCCTTGGGAGAGTTTCCATCCAGCCCCTTCCCTGCATGGGAATCTGTGTGCTGGGAAGCAGCTGCTTATCAGCAGGGAGGGAGCCGGGCCACTCCGCTTTCGCCGGAGGCCGGCTTGGGCGCCCGGATCCCGTCTCTGCCAAGGGTGGCTGTGGAGCTCCTCCTGCAGCAGGCGCCCAGGAGGCACTTCAGGGGCTGCCACGAAGGGGGCCTCAGAGCCACCCTTGCATCCCGCCTGCAGGGTCGTTGCGCTACCCACCCACCCCGCTCCAGCTTTCCCATAGGCATCCAGTGGATTAGGGAGGCCATTCATCTGTGGTGGTCTCATGTGGGGAGGGGGCAGCGGCTGTCTCAGTGAGGTGATGTGGCGCAGCGGTTGAGAGCAAGAGCTCTGAGCTGGATGTCCAGGACTCTCCGTCCCTGAGGGGCTAGGACAGAGGCATGCATGGGCAGCGCTTTCAGGGCGCTGTGTGGCCCTCTCCCCTCCTCAAGAGGCCCTTGCAGCTGGGAGCTCTCGGGGGCTGCTCAGGAGGACCCCCCCCCCCCCGCCAGCTTCAGGGCCAGCTTCGGAGAGTTCTCTGACCCACGCTGCTTTGCTCGGTCTGTGCTGGCTGCCCCTCTCGCTGAGCCCGGCTGGGGCTGCCTCCCTCCCTTCCTCCCTCCCTGTGGCTTTTATGAGTTTTGGGCTCTGTCCCAAGTTTTCCCGCCGCTCAGATTCCTTTTCTCCCTCTTGTTGGTTGGAGAGAGAGAAAGATCCATCTGCCAGAGCAGCCAATGGCTGCTTTGAGTCCTGAGCTCCAACTTGTGATCCATCCGTCTGCTCACGCAGGAGGGAGGGGAGCTGCCGCCGCCTCCCTCTCGTCTCCCTCTTCCCCAGAGGGAGTCTGCAGCAGGAGACCCAAGGTGGGTGGGGGGAGGATCAGGAAATGCCCTCCTGTGGGGAGGCCCATGGCAGCTGAGACCCGTCTCCCTCCTCACTCCAGCCTCCAGAAGCAGCATCCAGTGACGCTGGAGCGGGACGGCCATGAAGCTCAGGGCTGTGGTAAGGGTGGCGGAGCGAGCGGGGCTCTCTTGGCCAGGGATGGCCGGGGCCCTTCAAGCACTGTGTCTCTGAGGGTCTCCTCCAATGGAATGCCAGGAGGAGAGTGTGTGTGTGTGTGTGTGTGTGTGTGTGTGCCAGGATTGGCCATGGGTTTCACTCTGGGTGGAGGGATCTGGGGAGGGCCCAGGCATTCTTGCGTGAGGCTCCTTTACCCTCTCCTCCTGGGGGCTCCCAGACCAAGCAGCCCTTCTTGGGCCGCTCTCGGCCAGTGCGTGCCGAGGCCTTTCCCCACAGAGGCAGATGATGCTGTAGGGACTGTGGAGGGCAGGGGGCAGTCCCAGCAGGGAGGGGGAAGGAGCCTTCCCCTCACGCCTGTGATGGGAGCGAAGGGACCAGGAGTGGGGGGGGGGGGCACAAGCCTCTTGCTTGCCCACAAGTGGTGGCCCAGGGGGGAGGGGGAGGGGGAGGGCTCTCAGGCGCCTGCCATAGGCAGGCATCCGTGGCACCATCAGGCCCGGTGTGCCGGAGGGGATGGGGGATGGGGCGTGGGTTTCCAGGTGTTGAGGGAGGTTGCTGTGCCCGTTGTGAAGAGGACCCCCCCCCCAATATGGGGGTCTCAGTGCCCCCCGGGAGCACTGTGGCAGTGGGGCCAAGAGCCGTTGTGCTCCCCTGCTTCCACACAGCCCTTCCTCTGGAGTGGCTGCGCTCTGCCTGACGGCTTTTGTCAAGAAAGGGACTCTGCCGAGGCGGACTAGGGCAGCGCTGCCCGTGATGTCACAGCTGCGCTACTGGCAGCAGCCTTGCGCTGGGGCTCCCCAGAAAGACCAGCCCTTGAGGGGGAGTGGGGGTGGGGAGGCGGATGCTGCTGCAGCCCCCAGGATTAAGTGTCTCATGGCAGCAAGCAGCAGATTGCTTCAGCTCCCTCCGTGGCCCTCCGGTTCTGCCCCCCACAAGGGTTTGTCAGGGTCCGTTCCTGATCCGTAGCAGGGATGTCACCCTGCCTCTTCAGGCATCCTTGCTCTTGCCAGGGAGACACCTGTGCTCACGTGCTGTGCTGTGCGTGGGACTGGGGCTGTTGAGGGCTGGGTGCTGAGGCCTCCTCTGTGGTGTCCGTTCCTCCGCCGCTCTGCTGCTGGTCCTGGTGCAGTTGGGCCTGAATGTGTTTGGGAAGGTTTTTGGCGACGGCTGCCATATGTCCAGCCCTGTTTGGGAACTCTTTGCATAAGGCAGCATCTTTCTTCCCTAAGCCAACAGTTGCGCCTGAACCGGGATGGGAGGAAGCAGCAGGCCGACCAGCAAGGGGGCGGAAAGCCACAGACCCCCCACCTGCTCTGCTCCTGCCCTTTGCCCTCCTTGCACACGCCTGGCAGAAGTGGTGCCTGTGAGCCACCTATTCCTGGCATGAGATGGTGGGAGGGACGGCCACCCCAGGGCCTCTGAAACGCCTTTCCGCCGAGGAGTTGGGGCTCTCAAAAGCTGGCGGGCGGCATGGCCTGTGAGCTGGAGCAGCCCGGCTGCCTCTGCAGGGAGCGCGCTTGCTGAGAAGATGCCTCTGGGGGCCAGCACAGAGTGGGAGCCTTGCCAGCCTTACCGATGGTCAGTTCATTGCCCCTGGCGGCTTCTCTGGGGGAGACGGCCCTTGGATCCTCGGGGCATGGCCAGCTCTGCCCAGGGCGCAGGGAAAGGCAAGCAGGCGCTGTCCCGAGAAGAGAAGCCGCCGCTTGGGGCCCTGGGCAGCCACAGTGACGGCACAACTTGGCTGAGTTTGTTCAGGCTGGAAGAGGAGGGGTAGCGCGGGGGGGGGGGAGATGGCGATGGCAGGTCGGTGGTCGGCTTGTTTGCTTTGGGAAGGAACCTGAGCAGCAAGACAGCCTGGACGGCCTTCTGGGCTGAGCCCTCCCCACTACAGATGCAACGCCTTTCTTCCATTTGACCTCAGTACCCAGGTCTGGGCTCCACATAATGCCGCCTTCGTTAGTGCTGTTTGTCACAGCATTCATGGCTCCGATTTTCTGTCTCTCCCCCCCTCCCCCCTTTCTCCCCCCCCCCCCCCCAGTGAGGGGCTCAGCCGCTTTTCAGCTCTGCCTCGACTGCTCAGGTCTTAATAAACACCGCAGCACCGTTGCTTCATAAATAGGCCAAACGGCATTTAGCTTTAAACTTTTAAAGACAAAGGCATGCTCCAGCCAAGATACAAATAAGTCACGCAAAATCAGAGCCCCATGTTACCAGGACTGGGGGGGGATCGCATGAAGGCCAGGAACGGCTGCCCATGACACTAATGAACGAACAACAGCCTTGTGAGGCGGCACTGGGCAGCGTGCGCATTTCACTGGGGGGGGGGGTTCAAGGAGGGTGCCGTGTTCCTGCCCGCCTCTGCGTCTCCCACTGCCAGGAGCCTTTTCCTCCTCAGGACGGGTCTCACTTCGAGGAGGAACCACCCCTTTCAAGGCCCTTCTGGTGGCAGCAGGGGGAAGGGAAGGAAAGGAACCGGGCCCAGGACTGTGCCCAGAAGGGCCAGAGCCCGCAGGGACAGGCTCAGTCTGGTTTGCAGTCACCTGGGGGCCTGGCCCTCGTGCTTCCTCTGCCTCTCTGGAAAGGCGGTGGTGGAGCAGTGCTGAGCCGTGGTGCTGGCTGCAAGCAAGGCAGAGAGGGAGGCGTGACTCTGGCCCAGGCGGGCCCCTCAGTTGATCCAGCTGGCTACTTGTGCTGCCAGGAGCCTGCTTTAGCAGCAGCCGCCGCCCCACTTCCATGCCAGCTGTGGCCGTTGGCCTGGAATGGAAAGGGGGCAGGAGCCCACTGTGGTGTAACGCCTGTCCTTCATGTTCCTGCTCTGGGCAGAGGCTGCTGGGCCTCGTGCGCGGTAGGAAGGGCTGCCCTGGCTGTTCCCAGACCATTGAGCAAAATGGATTTCAGGGCATGGCGTGTGTGTGTGTGTGTGTGTGTGTGTGTGTCTTCTCTCAGAGAGAGCTTCCAAGGCGGCCCCCCTCTTCCTCCACGCTGCATTCTCTTTAGTGTAGGGGGAACGTGCTGAGCGGTCTCCGTGCTGCTATGACGAGGCCCTGTGGGGCTCAGGACAGGGAAGAGCTCTGGGGTGAGGCAGGGATTGGAGGCCGCCTGGTGCTAGATGAGCTTCAGGGCTTCGTTAGTGACGGGCCGCGTCTGCCCCTGTTCCGCCCTTCCGCCTTTTGGAACGCACCGCAATTGGGCCTGGTGGTGGTGGTGGGCATCCTGGCTTGGCTCCCACTGCTGGCGCCCCTTTTTGACTGGCTGGGCAGTTCCTTCCTCTGCCTCCCAGGCGACTAGCCGCTCTGTGCCCTGCGTGCTGTGCTCCAGGACCAGGGCTGATGGGGCCAAGAGCAGGTGTGGGATTTCCTCCCTCTGGCCACGTGCTGAGGTTCCATGGAGAGGCACGTGGCCACCTCCACCCAGGAGGGCCACATGTTGGGGATGCAAGAGGCATTGCAGGAGAGTGTGCTCTTGAGGGGGGGGCTGCGTTGTGACCCTCCTCGTAGAGGACGCTTATCCTATGCGTGGGGCAGGACTGGGCCAGGTTGTGTGCCGAAAGTGGGGCCCTTCCTCTCCTGCCAGAGAGCACTAGGCCTGAGGCGGCCTCAGACTCCCTGTTTGTCTTGTGAGGGAAGGCCCGACCCCCAGCCCTGAAGTCCAGCAGGACCAGAGAGAGCACCGTGGAGGCCCGGTGGCGGTGGCTGGCTGACTGACTCTCTGCTCCCTGAGCAGGAGAAGTGGGGAGCCCAGGGGACGAGACGGCTGCAGGGAGCCCCTCCCCAAGAACCGCAGGTGCTGCTCCTTCTCCCTCCTTCTCCTGGGAATTCCTCAGGGAGGAGGAGGTGTGGGCTGTTTCCTCAAAGGGGGGGGGCTCTATTCTGAGCTATTGAGGCTGGTGGCTGATTCCACTCTGGCGGCGCCAGGGAGCAAGGGACACTGCTGCCGCTGCCGCCCTCACATCGCTTCCTGGCCGCCATGCTAGCTGTGAATGTGGATGGCTTGTGGTCACAGATCCAGCAGAAAAGGTCTCTCATTCCCGTGGGGTACCATCTGCCCCACCATGAGGAGGTGAGCACAAGTGGAGCCCCCAGGGCAGAAGTAAGGCGGAGGCGGCAGGATCTCTGCCCCCTGCTTGGGGAGGCCTCGTGCCCAGTTCAGTTGGGGCAGTTAGGAAGGCTGGACTCCCCTCTCTCTGGGTGAGATCCTGATGGTCTAGACAGCCGCCGAGTGGACCATGAACATCTGTTTGGGTGTGGCGTGGGGGGGGGGGAAGAGGAGGGGTGTGTGTGTGTGTGTGTGAGAGAGAGAATTCTGCCTCCCCTCCTTAGAGTGGAGGTCTCCACCCCCAGCCCTCCGCGGAGGCCCCAAACACACTCTTTGGAGGAGCTGTGGCCTGCTTTCTTCTGGCGCTGGTCACTCGCTCCACTTGCTAAGAACCTGGAAGCTCAGGCGGTGCCCCTTGGCTCTCGGACGCCGCGAGGTCTCTCACCAGCCTCCTCTCTGATCCTCCCCTTTGGCGTGCTCTCTTGCAGGCAGTCGGAAGCGACGGGGTTCGGCTAGTGATGGAGAGCGCCCTGACGGCCCGGGACCGGGTGGGAGTCCAGGACTTTGTCCTACTGGAGAACTTCAACAGCGAGGCGGCGTTCATTGAGAACCTGCGCAAGCGTTTCAAGGAGAACCTCATCTATGTGAGTGGAGAGGGAGGGGGTGGGTGGAAGTTGCCAGGCACGGGTGGAGGCCCTGCAGCTTCTTCCAGGAGTGCTCCCGGGGGGGCCCTGTGGCCACACAGTACCCTCCTCCCTCAGAAAAGGATAATCGGGGGGCAGTGATGCAGCGTCAGGATTCCAGGAAAGGGCACCGGGGTGGGCATCTTTCCACGGCTCTTCTTCCAGGAGGCAAACCGTTCCAAACACTACCACCACCCAGTTCTGATGCTCCACTAAAATCCCCTCACAGCCTGAGTCCAAGGGATGCTGGAAAGAGCCCTGTGATCGCAGGGCTTCAGGAGGGAGCGGGGCTGCTGGGGTGGTTTGGCCTTGAAACAAATGGCCCCCAGCGCCGAGGGGAAGCATAAACTGGGCTGCCTCTGTGTGCCATGTTTTGCGGCCGCGTCCTGGCTGTTCCCGCACTTCCTCCCCCCCCCCCCCCCCAGTCTCTTCCTCCTTCTGATCTTCTTCTGTGCCTTCCTCCTCCTCCTCAGACCTACATTGGCTCCGTCCTGGTCTCGGTAAATCCATACAAGGAGCTGGAAATCTACAGCAAGCACCACATGGACCGCTACCGTGGCGTCAGCTTCTATGAAGTCTCTCCTCACCTGTGAGTGGCCTGTGGGTAACTCAGCAGCAAGGGTGCCCTCCTCTCGGCCCACCCTGGCTCGGGTGGTTCTGGGCTTCCCCTTCTCAGCAGTGTCCTGCCACACCCAAAGCGCAAGGAAATCGGCGTGCCTGCTGCCAACGTGTGTGTGTGAGAGAGAGAGGGGTGGATTTTTTCCTTTCCCCTTTGCCCAGCCTTTGCTGTGTTGTTGCTAAGCTACCAGAAGCTCTGGTGAAACATCTCTGTTTGCGTAGCTGGGTGAACGTTCTCCCTGTGAAGAAAAGAGCTACGGGCAAAGCCTGAGAGTGGTTTTGGCAGAAGGAAGAGGAGGAGGTGCGGTTGAACCAGACACAACCTGGCAAGCAGTCTGGGGCAGCAGGCGGGGAAGGCCGCTGGTGATGATTCAGCTCCCCCTGCCTGCGAGGCCCAGCAGTGCTACTTGTGAGGAGAAGTGCAAAAGCTGCAGTCTCTCCCCCCCCCCCCCCCGGGTGGGCTTTGGGGCTTTGGGCTGTGCCAAGCGCTCCCCCAGGCAGGGAAAGGCCGAGAGAGAGATAAGGGGGCCGCTGCATTTTCAGGCTACTCGCCTGCCTCCCCACCTGCGGCTTCTGATGGGTCAGGTCTGCCAGTGCATTGATCCCAGACTGCAAGAGGAGAGAGAGGATGGAGCCTCACATTTGGAATTTGTGCTGGGTTTTCCCTCAATATTTACATCCTGCCTTTCTATAAAACGGTTTCTCAGTGGTAATTTATGGAAAGGAAAAGGGCCACGTGAGGAGGTGGCTGCTTTTAAATGAGGAGGAATTTGCTTGTTGTAGCACCTGTTCTATCCGCCTGATCGGATGTTGAACAGCGGTTACAGTTTGTGTATTGTTATAGGTTTAAAATCAATAAAAAGACCAATTTAAAAACATGGCAAGCAAGAATAAAACAGCACTCTAAGCCTCCATGTCTTGCTTCCGATTCCACGGGGAGAGGCCTCCTGGAGGGTTAAGGCTCCCCCGCGACCTGGCAGGGCAGTGGCCCTGGGGAGGGGCCACGCCCGACGCCTCTTGCTCTCGCCCCACCCCAGCTATGCCATCGCGGACAATGCCTACCGCTCGCTGCGCACGGAGAGGAAGGACCAGTGCATCCTGATCTCCGGGGAGAGCGGGGCCGGCAAGACGGAAGCCACCAAGAAGGTTCTGCAGTACTACGCAATCACCTGCCCGGCCAGCGAGCAAGTGGAAACGGTGAAGGACAGGCTCCTGCAGTCCAACCCCGTCCTAGAGGTAACCCGTGGGGTTCGCGTGTTGGCTTCCCAAGCTGCTCTTGGGCCTGAATGAGAACCGAGCACCGACACCCCCCCCCCCCCCCAGCTGCTCTGTATCAAGCAGGACCCAACACGTGGCTGCAGTCTGGCCCAGGTGCCCGGTGCTGAAGCAGGCGGCTGTCCAGGGGAGGTGGAGGCAGAAGGCCCAGAAGCGGCGGATCAGGCTCCGAGGGGCCAGAAGTGTAGTTCGGGGTGGGTAGCGGTCAAGCTGCAAGGGCCAGGAAGGGCGGATGGCTGTTGGTTCAGCCCCTCCTTTCCTCTCCCATCAGGCTTTTGGAAATGCAAAAACGTTGCGCAACGACAATTCAAGCCGCTTTGGGAAATACATGGATGTCCAGTTTGATTACAAGGTGTGTATGTGGAACTGGTCCTGAAGCGTCAGAGGGGGTGGAGGTCGTTGGGGACTGGGGAGGCCCGGATGGCGTGTTCTCCCCCTTTTCCTTCCTCTCTTTGGACTTGCCTGGTGCCCATTCTACTCTCTCCCCCCCCCTCCCCCCCTCCCCCCCGCCCTCTTGAGTGCCTTTTTTGGGCCGAGATGCCACTCTTCAAATGAACGGGTGTCACGGAGGAGCCTCATGCAGCTGCATCGCTGCACGTCCTGCGCTGCCTGTCCGAAGACGTAGCCTGGGCGGCCACAGCTTTAAAACCAGTTAATGCTTCCTGCACCCCGCATGCCTAAGACTGGAATGGGCGGGGAGCATTAACCTGCCCTCCTCCTCCTCCTCCTGGGGCCTTCCTCCTCCGCCCACGCGCAGCCTTTTTCCCCGCCTCCTGCCTGGTTCGCGCCATGCCCTGCAATGTCTCTGCCTTATTTGCCATAGGGGGCTCCCATTGGGGGCCACATCCTGAACTACCTCCTTGAGAAGTCGCGCGTTGTGCATCAAAATCACGGGGAGAGAAACTTTCACATCTTCTATCAGCTGCTGGAAGGTGGGGAGGAAGACCTTCTCAGGCGGCTGGGCCTGGAGAAGAGCCCCCACCAGTACCACTTCCTGGTGAAGGTAGGAGGGGGGCCCAGGCCGGGCAAGAGGCGAGGGGGGCTCTGCCTGGCAAGTGGAGGGGGGTGGGGGTGAGGGAAGGCAGGGAGCTCAAGGAGGCGCAGCGGCCGGAGGGTGAAATGGAGCCGACACCACCACAGGAGAGGTGGGGGGGGGCTATTGCTCTCCAGGGGTTCATGAGCCCCCCCCCCCAGCGGTTGGAAAGACAGTGAAGGCCGGGGTTGTGGGTGATGTGGAAGGCCCAACTGAGCTTCATCTCTCTCCCCCCTCCCCCCAGGGCCAGTGTGCCAAGGTCAGCTCCATCAACGATAAGAGCGACTGGAAGGTTGTGCGCCGGGCCTTGTCCATCATCAACTTCAAGGATGATGAAGTGGAGGTGAGAGGGCCCGCAGGCTGCCCCCACCCCTTCTGAGGCTGGGATGCCCTGGGGAGGCTTGGGACTGGCCTGGCCTCCCTCTTTGCCTCTGTACCGACAGAGTCTCCCCCTTCCCCTTGTGCCAGGATCTGCTGAGCATCGTTGCGAGTGTTTTACACTTGGGGAATGTGCAGTTTGCAGCTGACGAAGAGGGCAATGCGCAAGTGACCACGGAGAACCAGATCAAGTACCTGGCCAGGGTGAGTGAGCAGTAGCAGCAGCAGCAGTGTCTGCCAGGGAAGGAAGGAAGGAAGGACGGACGGACGCACAAGACGAGCCTGATTGCAGGGTGCTCTGGAGGGGTTCTCCCAGGCAACAGGCTGCAGATCAGAGAGAGAGAGAGAGAGAGAGAGAGATCTGGAAGCACAAGTAAACAGCAAGCCTAGCAAAGACCTTCCAAAACGAATCTCTTGAATGATATTTCGAGGTAGAATAATCTAGAAAGACGAGATGGTACTTTTCCCACTTCCTTATTAATATCTTTTAATATCAATTAGAGAAGTCATGTTTTGGAAATTACAGACCAATTTCTGTAATTCTTGACATAGGAACTGACTTAGAACAGTGGAAGTTAAATGATATGATTTTGCGGGATGAAGAATTTAGAAGGAAATGTGAAGATCTCGCCCCACCTTTTAAAAAAAAAAGGGATTTATCAACATGCACAAGCTGTGATATGGGCGACTATCAGAGCTCAAATAAGACTTCTTAGACTTTCTTTTTAAATAAGAAAAGGCATAAAAACAAAGCAGGACTTGACAATTCTTTTTTTAAAAAGAACACGTTATGCTCCAGATGGAAAGTTAAAACTATGCAAAACAGGGAGTTCTTCAAAAGGGTGATAAAATGCTTATATGTAAATTCTGAGAAGGTTTAAAAAAAAAAAAGATGATTTCCCCCATTAAAAAGAGGAAATGTGATGTATGCTAATAATTAGGTTATTTTAGGAGAAATTGAACCAGAAAAAATTACGTGACTCAACAGCATGTTCCATAGCAGCACTTCTAACCCCCCTCCCACCCTGCAAGGTAGGCTGCTGGTGCTGCATCCACAGGGGAAAGCACACACACGCACCCCTTCCCCAAGGCCTCCGGTGAGCCTGGGGTCTTCTCCGCCGGGATGCCCCCCAGGCCTTCCCAAACCGTGACGTTTGTGCTTGAATAATTTGCTGCTACGTTAATTCATTTCAAATGCTTGCTTTTATTTTGTTTAAATGTGTTGATTTTTCATCCCATGCTCTTCCAAAGAGCTGCAGGCAGCATGCGCTGCTTGCTGCTTACACCCATCCTGTGTGAAGTAAGTCAGGCTGAGCGAGTGCACTTGGCACAGGGTCCCCCAGTGAACCACATGGCTGAGCAGAGATTCAGGCCCAGGCCTCTCCGGGCCTCATCCTGGCACATGTGTGCTTTTCTGCCTGACGCCAGGCCTCCAAGGCACATGATTAAATTAAAATGCAATAAACATAAGGAGACATGTTCATCCCTCAGTAGTGTGGGGAGTCCCTGCTGGCTGTCTCCTTCACTGCCTGCGCTGCATCCACCCCCCCCCTTCCCCAGAAAGACAGGTTGTGGGGCATCACAATGGCTGCAGGAGGCAATGGGCAAGGGGGGGGGCTGCTTTAGCCCCACCTGGCCAAATCAGCCTGGCGCATCCTCTTCACAAGGAGCAGAAACGAGGCGGCCGTGTGACCAGCGTTCCTTTGTCTCTGGCTTTTAGCTCCTGGGGGTTGAAAGTTCTCTGCTTCGGGAAGCGCTGACCCACAAGAAGATCATTGCGAAAGGGGAAGAGGTGAGAGAGCCCCTCTGGGCACTCGGTTGCTGGCGGGCTGGCTCTGCTTGCTGGTGGCGGCCCCCTGGGGCCGAGGGAGCAGGCCTGGTGTGGGCACCGTGTCCGTCTCTGGCCAGAGAGCGCCTGACACTTCCGATCCCTCCCCTGCAGCTGATCAGCCCCCTCAACCTTGAGCAGGCCGCCTACGCGCGGGACGCCCTGGCCAAGGCGGTGTATGGGCGCACCTTCTCCTGGCTGGTGAGCAAGATCAACAAGTCGCTCGAGTACAAGGTGAGCTTAGGCCCAACGTCTGCCAGAAAGAGCGGAAGGCAGCAGGAGAGGGAGACGGTCGGGCCAAGCCCCCGAGCGCCGGTGGTGGTGGGGCCTCCCCTCCCCGGGTTGTTGATTCTGTGCCCCTTCGTTTGACAGGAGACGGAGTCCCTGGGCTGGAGGAAGAGCTCCACGGTGCTGGGGCTGCTGGACATCTATGGCTTTGAGGTTTTCCAGCACAACAGGTGAGTGAGACGGCTGGTGCCCTGGGGACCCTCGGTCTCTGTGGCCAAGCCCCGGCTTTGGGGGACCAGGGATTGCCTGCCTGCCTGCCCGCCCGAGGCCTGGGCTGAGCAAGTTCCTCCATTGGCCCACGAGTAGCAGTGGCAGAAGCCAGGGCTCCCTGATCCAGGCCGGCCTCAGCAAGCCAGCTGAACGGTTGTGCCCCTGCCCTAGCGCTTGCCCTGGGCGGCTGAAGCAGCAGGAACGGCCCCCTTTGCAGCTCTGAGGTGGGGCGTGAACTGCTCGCCGTGGCCGGTGGAGCTGTGGAGCCCTCGCCAAAGGGAGAAGGCGTTTCTCCCGTGGCCGCTGTGCCAGTGGGGAGCTGAGCTGGGCTCCTCTCCCCTCGGGCCGAGCATTGGCTTCCCTGTTGGCCCCTTCCCTTAGCTAGCCATGCTGGAGCAACACTTTCGCTTGTTTGCAGCTTCGAACAGTTTTGCATCAATTACTGCAACGAGAAACTGCAGCAGCTCTTCATCGAACTCACCCTGAAATCCGAGCAAGAGGAGTACGAGGCCGAGGGCATTGCGGTAAGAGCTGGCCGTGGGTCCGGCGGGGGGCTGGTGCGGTTCTGCCGGATCTCCCTGCTCCACAGTGGCCCAAGGCTGCCCCTCCTCCGAGTTAGGAGGGCCTGAAAGGCGATCAGTGGGCATCTTCCCTGGGTTCGGAAGTTGGGAGACGGCGATTTCTTGGGTTGTTGGTTCTTGTTTGAAAGGCAGGGCCTGAGAAGGTTCAGATCGGTCCCAAAGCTCGGGGTCCCATCCACCAGGTGCCCCTGCTCCCTTTCCCCAGATGGCCGTCGGGTGGCTTCTCAGCTTGGCTGCAGCTTCTCCCACTTCCCCCACTTCTGCTTTTGGCCCTGCCCACCCCTGGAATGTCCCGTCCCCTCCAGGTGCTTTCTCTGCGTGGATCACGGCTCTCAGCCTGGAGGGGTCTCAACACCGTGGCCCTAAGGGTGGCACCTGTCTCCACCGAGGCAGGCGCATGTGCCTGGCGAGGGCCAGAGGGCTGCTGTGAGGCAGGGCTTGGGCTGTGGGCCCAGTGAGGGTTCCCCCCCTTCCCTGCTCTCGATCGTCCCCTGACTCTTCTCACTTGGAGCCTCTGCTTTCTTCTCTCCTCTCCCCCCCCCCCCCACCATTGTGAAATGCCAGTGGGAGCCGGTCCAGTATTTTAATAACAAAATCATCTGTGACTTAGTGGAAGAGAAATTCAAAGGCATCATTTCAATTCTGGTAAGTCCTCAAGAGCGTTTGGAGAAGGAGGGAGTGAAGAGAGCGGGGGTGGAAGTGGAGTGGATGGGGGCCCTTCCACCCACCCGCCCGCCCCTCCCCCTTTCCCCCTGCCTGCCCGACCAACCAACCGACCGACTGCCTGCCCCTCCCCCTGCTCCCCTGCCCGCCCATCAGCGGGGCTGGTTTCTGACCCCAGGAGGTCTTGCAACGGGAATTCTGCTCACAGGCAGCAGGGGCATTTTCCAGGTCTGGTCTCTTCTGGCCTGGCAATTGACTTTCCAGGGTCTCTGGCAGAGCAGAGTGGTCCCGTCACCAGCTGCTCCCAGGCCCTTCCTTTGTGGGAGATGTGGGGGCAATTGAGGCTGAGCACCAAGCCCACGCTTGACCCCGTGTCTTGGAGTTGTACAAGCAGCCCCGAGTCACGGTCCTGGCTCTTGCCCCGATGCCCCTGGCTCTGGGAGCTTCGATTGCGCCTCCCCGCCACGTGCCAGTGAGACGACGCCCCTGCTCGTGGCCTCAGCAGTGCCCAAGAACGTCTTCTTGACCGGGCAGCCAAGGCAGAGTGGCCCGTTCTAGAATACTGGAGGGAGGGGGAGGCCAAAGAGACAGGGGTCATCCCTGGGGAAAACATCCCTCTGTGCTCAAAGGCCCCAGCGGCAGTGTGTGCTTCCCCCCCCCCCCCCCCCCGGTTGCTGGGCTGTGGTGTCTTGGGACGTTCCGGCTTCTTCTCTGCAGGATGAGGAGTGCCTGCGGCCGGGAGACGCCACGGACATGACGTTCTTGGAGAAGTTGGAGGAGACGGTCAAGAAGCACCCTCACTTCCTCACGTGAGTGGGCTGGGAGCTGTCTCTGTGTCCGTTGGAGCGGGAGGAGACCAGTGGACACAAAAACTCAGGTCTTTGCAGGGGAGGGGCATTCTGGAATCCCTCCTAAGTGGTATGGACTTTTAGGCAGGCCTTGAAACCCCCTTCTTTCAGGTTGCTTTTCATTGGGATTCCGGCTGAAGCCTCGGTTGGGGTTAGGGAATTGCTGGCGCAGTTTCTGCGGCTGGCTGAGTCCCCCTTCCTTCCTTCCTTCCTTCCTTCCTTCCTTCCTTCCTTCCTTCCCTCTCTCTCTCTCTCTCTCTCTCTCTTTCTGGAGGAGGCCAGCTCATAGCTGGCTTCTCACCCCCAGGCCTGTCTCCGCAGCCTGCTGTGATTTTTCCACAGGCACAAGCTAGCAGACGCCAAGACCCGGAAGTCCTTGGGCCGTGAAGAATTCCGCCTTGTGCACTATGCCGGGGACGTCACCTACAGCGTGGCAGGTAAACGCCGCTGTCCCCTGTGCGCTGCTGCGTTCCCCAGCCCAGCAGTCCTTTCCCCCCAGAGGAGACGGCCTCTCTCCCTCTTGGTCTCCCCTGGCTTTGCTTTGGACACTGTTGGTTTCCTCTTCTCCTCCTCAGGTTTCCTGGATAAGAACAACGACCTTCTGTTCCGGAACCTCAAAGAGGTGAGAGCCCCTGGTGGGACTTCCCAGCCGGTGCCTTCAGCCCCTCTCTCTGCTTCTGGGAGGAGGAGGAGGAGGAGGAGGAGGAGGAGGAGGAGATGACGGGCTCCAGACGAGGACTCTCGAGTCTTCTCCTTGCGAACCCTTGTGTGGCCCACGTCTGACTCCCTACTGTTCTCTTCTGCTCCCTGGCAGGCCATGTGCAACTCTGAGAACCCCATTATCAACCAGTGCTTTGACAGGGCTGAGCTGACCGACAAGAAGAGGCCGGAGACGGTAAGCAGTCCGGCTCCAGCATGGCCCAACCCAGCTCTCCGCGTCTCTGGGCCTGCTCCTTCCCTAATTCCCATCTTCCTCCTCCTCCTCCCGCGCAGGCCGTGACCCAGTTTAAGAACAGCCTCTCCCAGCTGATGGAGATACTCATGTCCAAGGAGCCGGCCTACATCCGCTGCATCAAGCCCAACGATGCGAAGCAGGCCGGTATGTCTAAGTCGGAGTGTGTTGGTGCTGGGAGCCGTTCTGGGGGGATTTCTCCCAGATCCCAGGAAAGGCCCCGTTTGGCGCCCGGGAGGGGACGCTGGGCTCCCCCAAGCCTGCCTAGTTTTTGATCTCTTCCGATTCCGGAACCCGAACCCTCAGCTAGCTTCCACCTCACTGCCTGAGCTGAGGGCTTCCGGCGATGCGGCCTGGCAGCCAATTTGGGGAGTGGTCTGGGGAGGGTGCAGAGCTGCCACCAGGCATCCAGACTCGAGAGTTGTCTACACCGTGTTGCGTTTCTGTTCTGATCATTTTCTAGGCCGTTTTGATGAAGTTTTGATCCGGCATCAGGTTAAATACTTGGGCTTGATGGAGAATCTGCGCGTACGGAGGGCCGGCTTCGCTTACCGGCGGAAATATGAAGTCTTCCTCCAAAGGTGGGAGGGCAGCCTCCACACCGTGCGAGCAGCAGTGGGCGGTGCAGCAGGAAGCCGTTCCGAAGGGCTGCTGGGCATGAGCTGAGGAGGGGATGGGTCAGCAGCACCAGCAGCCCAAGCGAGCTCTCTGGTCCCCACGGGTGCCTCGTCCGACTCGCTCCTCCCGGCTCCTTTCCCTGCTGCCGGTTGTGACTGACTAGAGTCCATGCCCAGCCAGGCCTGTCAGCAGCCCCAAGAGCAGCCTGCCTTTCCTGGGAGGCCCAGGGCGCTCCGGTGCTCCGCTGCCCACTGTAATCCAGCTGGCTTCCCTTCTCTGGGCAGATACAAGTCGCTGTGTCCCGAAACATGGCCCACCTGGGATGGGAGGCCCCACGACGGCGTGGCCGTGCTCTTGAAACATCTGGGCTACAAGCAGGAGGAGTACAAGATGGGGAGGTACGTGTCGGAAGTTGGGGACTGAGCGCACCTGGCCAGGAGAGCCTTCTCTGTCTCACTCAGGCATCTCTTTCCAGGACAAAAATATTCATTCGTTTCCCCAAGACTCTGTTTGCAACAGAAGATGCCCTGGAAATCCGGAAACAGAGCCTGGGTGAGTTTGCCAGGCCTGCTTGAGTCCGCACATTCCGTTGGCTCCCCCTCCGTCTTTGGGCCTTGCTCAGCCTGCCTCTTCTCCCCCCCCCCTCCCCCAGCTACCGAGATCCAGGCAGCCTGGAAAGGATTCTATCGGAGGAAGAAATTCCAGCAGATGAAACATTCAGGTAGGGAGGGGCCCTCCAGGACTCGTCTGTGGGGAACTTGCACGTTGGTTTATCACAGGTGGGCCTCCTGAAGGTCAGCAAGGGTGAGGCTACTCTCCAGAGAGGTGGAGCTGGCCTGTCCTGGGCTCCCATCGCAGGCGGGACGTGGCTCTGCGGAGGGGATTCCATGAGCAAACGCTTGACAAAGAGGCCCAGTGGGGAATGGCAGCTCCTGGCGCCTCGGGACCCACGGCTTCTCTTTCTCTGCCTTCTCTCCAGCTGTGACTATCCAGGCGTGGTGGCGTGGGACTCTGGGACGCCGCAAGGCTGCCAAGAAGAAGCGGGCAGTGCAGACCATTCGGCGGTGCGTGAAAGCCAATTCCCGTGCCCAGAGCAAGAGCCCCCGCTCGCCCACCCCAGGGGCCCCTGGCTGTCACGGGCATCGTGGTCCCCCAGACCCCTGCTCAATTCCCTTTGCAAAGGATGTCTCCCCATGGGGGCTGTGGGGGTTGGAGGGGGTAGCCCCCTGCCAGTCCCCTGAGTGGGCCGTCTCCCCTCGCCTCTCCCCACAGGTTCATCAAGGGCTTCATTTACCGGAATGACGCTCGAGGCCCCGAGAACGAGTACTTCCTTGATTACATCCGTTACTCCTTCCTGATGACCCTGAAGCGCAACCTGCCCAAGAATGTGCTGGACAAGTCCTGGCCGGTGCCCCCGCCCTCCCTGAGAGAGGTAGGCCCACCTCACGCGAAGGCAGGGCGCAGGACACCGATTGGGGTCCAACCAACGAGTGTTTGTAGCTCCTGCCTGGCGGCCAGATCCTTAAAATCCGCTGCCGCCAGTGCCTCTCTCCTGCCACAGCCGTGGCTAAGAGGGTGGGTGGGCCCCTCTAGCCAAGCCCGTGGGTGGGGAGAGAAGTGTGCTCTGGCAGGATGAGCCCCCCAAGCCTCCTGCCTGCTCCGCGTCTCTGCCCGTCCTGGTCCCTGCCCAGTCACCAGCTGCCCCTGCGGCTTCTTTTTTTCTCCTTCAGGCATCTGAGCAGCTGAGAGGCCTCTGCATGCAGAACATGGTATGGAGCTACTGCAAGAGAATCAGCCCAGAATGGAAGCAGCAGGTGGGTGGTGGCTTCCTAGAATCATAGAATAGAAGAGTTGGAAGGGGCCTCTAAGGCCATGGAGTCCAACCCCCTGCTCAATGCAGGAATCCACCTTAAAGTATCTCTGTTTAGATCACAAGTTGAATATGAGCCAACAGTGTGATGTGGCTGCAAAAGAAGCAAATGCTATTTTGGGCTGCATTAATAGAAGTATAGCTTCCAAATCCCACTAGGTACTGGTTCCCCTCTATTCGGCACTGGTTAGGCCCCATCTTGTTGCATCCATTTCTGGGCACCACACTTCAAGAAGGATGCAGACAATCTGGAGCATGTTCAGAGGAGGGCAATGAGGATGACTAGGGGTCTGGAAACAAAGGCCTGTGAGGAGAGATTGAAAGAACTGGGCATGTTTAGCCTTAAGAAGAGAAGATTGAGGGAGACATGATAGCACTCTTCAAATACTTGAAAGGTTGTCACACAGCGGAGGGCCAGGATCTCTTCTCGATCAACCCAGAATGCAGGACACGGAATAATGGTCTCTTGAAGTTACAGGAAGCCAAATTCTGGCTGGACATCAGGAAAAGCTTCCTGACTGTTAGAGCAACACAACAATGGAACCAGTGACCTAGGGAGGTGGTGGGCTCTCCCACCCTAGAGGCCTTCAAGAGGCAGCTGGACAGCCATCTGTCAGGGATGCTTTAACGTAGATTCCTGCATTGAGCAAGGGGTTGGATTCGATGGCCTTATAGGCCCCTTCCAACTCTACTATTCTATGACAGACGGCTGTCCAGCTGCCTCTTGAATATAGAAAGGACATCTTTGGGGAGCCCGTCGTGACGCTTGTGCGCCTGTTAAGCTACATGTGAGAGCAAGTGCATGAATGGTGAGGACTGGGAAACGGCTCTTTCAGAAACAACAGCTGCTGTGGCATAGGGGCTAAGGCTGCTGGGCTTGGGAGGATCCGGGTTGTAGTCATCACCCGGCCATGAAACCACCTGGATGACTTGGGACCAGAGGAGGAGGAGACCCATGCAAGCGGCCTGGAGTTCCTTGCTGCAAGAGGAAGAAAGAGACAGGATAGCGATGTAATAATCCATGAATTAATTCAACAGTCAGCTTCTCTTGATGGGATTATTTTAGCTTTGTGGACAGTTCTTGATACAAACATTAAACTGCAGCTGGTCACTTTAGATTTAACCTTCTCCTGTGAGCCGAAAGGATGTTGCCTTGAGCCTCCAAATGAAACAGAGGACGTTGGCCGCCACCTTTGCCTGGCTAGCGGCTGGCCAGCGGCTGCCTCGGAAGCCCCAATTCCAACTCTTTTGACTCCCTTGCAGCTGGAGCAGAAAGTGGTGGCCAGCGAGATCTTTAAGGACAAGAAGGATAATTACCCGCAGAGCGTCCCTCGGCTCTTCCTGAACACCCGCCTTGGTAAGTGCTGATTGGACGGGTTGGGTCGTGGGCTGCTGACAAGCTGCTTCTAACCTCTTCCCCACCCCACCTTTCTCGGTAGGTAATGATGAGATCAATGCCAAAATTCTCCAAGTGCTGGGAAATGAACCGCCCAAGGTGAGTCTCTGGTCCTGGCAAAGGCCGTTGAGCCGCCTGGCCTCTTCCGGGGGGGCTTGCTTGCCCCATTGGCCTCGCAGGTTGGACAGAGGCGGTGCTGGGGCGGGAGAGCTTGCAGCAGTCCCGGCCTGTGGCTAGGCCCTCGGGGCCGGTGGCTGCCAGGCAGCGTCCCAGCGTGATTTGGGAACTGTGGCTTCTTGTGTTTCAGTATGCAGTGCCTGTGACCAAGTACGACCGGAAAGGCTACAAGGCCCGAGCGCGGCAGCTGCTGCTCACCCCGAATGAGCTTGTGCTGGTGGAAGAGGCCAAGGTCAAGCAGCGCGTGGACTACGCCAGTCTGACTGGTACGGAGGAGGTGGTGGAGCGTCGCTGGAACGGCAGGCTGGGATGCTGCCAGGGGGGCTTAGAAGCCGGTTCTGGAACCTCCTTCCGGAGTTGTGTCGCTTGCGACCCCCGGCCTGGAGAATAAGCCCCCAGTTTGCTGATTGGGCCGCTGCCTCTACCCCCCCCCCCCCCCAGGCTTCCCAGCTCCTAGCCCTTCGTACGTGTCCTGTCCTTGTCGGAAGCGAAGCAGAGGGCAGCAGCTCTGCCTGCCCCACTTCTCTGAGCCAACCCCCCCCACTCCACTCCACCCCTCCCCCTTTCTGGTCTTGCAGGCATCTCCGTGAGCAGCCTGAGCGACAGCCTCTTTGTGCTCCACGTGGCCCGGCAAGATAACAAGCAGAAGGTAACACATCTCAGCCCGCGGAAGACCCAGGGCAGGTGGGGGCTGGGTTTCCCCCGCTGATGGCCTGGGCGAGGGACAGGGACACGCTCCCCTCCAGCTCCTCCTCCAGAACCTCTCCCAAAGATGTTTGGCCTTGTTTTCAGGGAGACGTTGTGCTTCAGAGTGATTTCGTGATCGAGACTCTGACTAAAGTCGCCATCAGTGCCGACAAAGCGAACAGTGTGAATATCAACCAGGGCAGGTGAGCGTATTTTCTCTGTCTCCGACCAAGTGCGCACCCTGGTTTCCTTTCTGGAACAAACTCAAAAGCCTTTGCTTGAGGAACGGCTTGGGGAGCTCCCCACGCCCCTGGCGCCTCCTCTGCAGAGCAGGAGCCAAGGCCGGGGGCCTCCCGCCCTTTCCCGCTCACGGTGATTCCTGCACAGACCGCAAGGTTGGTCAGAGCGCTGGAACTGGCGGCTTGCAAAGCCCGCTGCCTGCCGTTAGCGAGTCCTTCCTGGTGAAGCGGGGCAACGCAGTGGATGGGGTAGCTTTTCCTTTCCGTTTGTGCTGCGCAAGCTCAGCCCAGTGTCGTTCAGAGCCTGTGCTTTGAACTGACAGCTCACGGTTCAAATCTCAGCCTGGCTCCACACTCCCTAGGTGTGGGAAAGCCAGTCCCTCCGTCTTAACACGGTTGTTGTAAGGATTAAGAAGACAGGCATAAAGCGCTGGGATGCTATAGGTGTGGGTTACCATGGCTACCAGTCTTGTTTTATCACTTTGTATCCTGCCTTTCCTCTAAAACAAAACAAAAAAGCAGCAGCAGCCCCTTCCTTGCAACTGTTTCCCATCTATTACTTTGCTGGACTGTTGGCGCAGCCGCCTTCGCACAACCGGAACGGTGGGGGCGACCTTGGTGCCGTATGGCTCAGCCTGGCCCCATAGTTCATGCCGCTTTGGTCCAGACATCCACAAAGCCCCCATGGCTTCATCGGGGAATGTTTGTCCCTGCGACACGGAGCTCCGATGTCACTCCCAGCTCTCTTCCCTTGCTGCTTCCACAGCATCAAGTTCACCGTTGGACAAGGCAAAGAGGGCATCATTGACTTCACATCAGGCTCTGAACTTCTCATCGCCAAGGCCAAGAATGGACACCTTGCAGTAGTAAGTAGGGCTGTGCTGGTTAAGGCGACGGGCCGGCCTCCCACCTCATCAGACCCACTTTGTGCAGCTCAGCTGCACAATAGGGCAGGAAGGGCGCCTCGTTCTCCTGCCCGCGGCCACTGCTAGCACTGCAGGTGTTTTCAGCTTCCTTCCTGGAGCCAGAATGACACCGCAGCTCCTAGCCAGGGGCCTTGGAGCCGTTTTGAGCGGGTGGCTGTGGGGACCCGTGGAAGGGAGCGTGTGCAGTACCATTGGTTATCTTCCTCTCCTCAGGTGGCTCCGCGTTTGAATTCCCGATGACAACAGACTGCCCGTCTGCAAGGAACCGTTTCCTACGCTCTGTAACCTTGGTCGGACTTTTTCCCTGCCAGCCTTGTCGGGGGTGGGGGCTGCTTTGTGGATATTCTTTCTAGCTACCAAAGATCTGCGCATCCAAAGAATCCTCCTTTAATTATGTCCTTTGGTTTTCATCAGACCAAAAAACCTTTTCTCCTGGCACTGGACACGTTGTGGCCATAGTACACAAAACAGCACCAGTGGGGGGGGGGGGAGGGGGGAGGGGGGAACGACACACCTGCAGCGCTGTCAACGAATTAAGTGAAATGCCAAATTTTATACTAAAAATATTTTATGAAATTTTCTCCTAGATTTTTTTGATGCTTTGTATGAAAGTTATAAAAAGCCATAATGTATAAATGAGTGAAATTCTGTAAATATACCCTAACTCATTGTATGGGAGGATGTTTGCACTATGGAGATTATTTTATTTCCAGTCGGAAGAGTTGATAGCAATCCAATGCATGCCCCCCCACCCCCCTTGTCTTCCCAAGCCTTGCAGCCCTTGGCCTGGATGCGCATGTCTACGCTAGGACCGAGTGCAGCCAACTTATTTTAATAGGGAAGCAAGTCAATGGTAACTTCCTTCCGCAAGCTGCCATTATTTCTTTCCTGCCTTAAGGCCTTTGGCTGCCCCTCCTCCTTGGATGTGCCGTCTTTGCAGGGAATGTTACCATGAAGTGACAGACCATGGAAGTGAAGTTACGAGCTCAGAAATGCCTTTTCAGAGTGCTTGCGGGAATTTAGCTTCAACAATTCTGAAACCCCTAGTTTTTGGAATTGCAAGTATTTCGGTACACCTTAAAAAAAAATTGTCATTAAGAACCTGGACCTATATTTTGTTTTGATAATCCTTGGTGAAAGGTTTCAATGGTTGCAGGCACTGCTGTATGTCAAATAGTTTTTACCAGACTATTCAGATGAGAAAACCTGCACTGAATCATTCAGATTTTTTTTCTTTTTTAAAAATTCTTAAAACGTCTTTTGGAGCTTAATTCATTCCAGCTCTTGGAAGGGCGCACAAAATCATTGGAATTTGCCAGCTGCTCTAAAACAACAAAAGAAGTTGAGCTAGATCTATCCCGACGTTACTGAAATTACTAACTCCGTGTGCGTTGATTGCAATGACCAGCAGCATCGGTCCAAAGGCGAAACTTTTTTACTACAAAGATGCGGAAACAAGCTGCTTCTGCTGCCGTGCCTGCCAAGATGATAGAAGCTTCCAAGTAAGGGCCCTATTGGTTTTATGTTACTTACACGGAAGGTGTATAATGTTCTGCTCCATTATGGATTTTGTATGCCTCTGTGCTCAACAGTCCACTGCTGCCGTCACAGGCTTCCAGAAACCACATGGATTTTCTTTTCCTACTTGGGTGGTCAATGCTGCATCAGGCCTGGAATGTTGCCTATGCTATAGTGTATATAAGATTTAATGCTCTATGCTCTATAAATCAAGATATACAAGCCAAATAAATTTTTACTAAAACAACTTTCTTTTGTTTTAGACTGACTTGGGTTATCCAACTAATTTTAAGAATGACGGCACAGTTGGCAGATTGTGCCTTTGGCCACACCGGCGCTTCCTCTCTGGTCAGGCCCCTTTCAAAAGCCACTGTGCAGGGATCCCACTAGGTAGGCAGGAGCGCTCCGGGCAGATATGACCGCTGGGAACCTAAGTGTGCAATCAGCCCAGTTCCCTTAGCTCTTTATATACTTTATTAATAAGCAGGGGGGGGGGGGGGGGGATGGGGGGAAGATGGTTGTTTTTGAGTGGTCACAGTGTAGATCCTTAAGAGATATGGTCATACATCAGGTGCTGCTGCTCCAAGAAGCCCACACAAAGAATGGCTCTGCAGCTAGTTAATGGTCCCTACCAGGCTACATGAACTCCATTTCTGTTTTATTAGAAATGCATCCCCTCAACGAACATCTGCACAGGCATGAGCTGACCACCTCTACTTTCTACTACTCTGGGACAACCAAAGTCCCAGGCTCATCAGCAGGGCAGACCTATTTCTTTTAGAAGAGAAGACAGGGTGTCGGGCTATCAAGATACACACTAGCTGTACTGAAGTAGTAAAAGCCTTCTGGCTACATCTGGTAAAGACTCTTGCAGAAAATCCCTACGCACAGAAAACTGGGCAAAGTAGGAAGACAGCAAGGATGCGGCTTCATTTCTTAAGGTGTGCAGGGTTCTTCCACACACCTTGTAATACAGCTGAACAAGTTTCAGTCGTACAAGTTACCACTTTTGGACTGACTTTCAGTAGACTTCTCCTCTAGGATGGTGGGAATTGACAAGTTGTGCTTGTAAAGTAAGCAAACAGCCTTTGGGACAGACCTGGCAGCTACGAATCTTCTCACCACAGCAAGGCCCTTTTTCCAGCAAGCACGAAATGTGTCCCCGCCCCTGGCCTGCAAGCTTCCCCTCCCTGCCCCAAAAAGCTGGTGCTGAGCTCATACAGTAGCTGCTGTGCCTCCTCCCCCTCTCCATTCCAGGCACTTCTCAGCATTCAGTGCAGGCTACTTGCCTCCCCCACCCCACCCCCAGCCTGTTGATTGGAGTGGGGCAGTGGGAGTCATGTGCTGATTGGAGGTGGGAGAGGGGTTTGTCTCACTCTTAAGCAGGCAAGCAGGTACCTGCAGTGGCAGCCAGATGGATTGCTTGTGTGGCACTCTACAGCTCTCCCTAGCACAGCACTGAATAGAAGAGCCCAGGCCCTCTTCTGTCCCACCTCAGCTGTGCAAGTGCTCAGGGCTTCAGCCTCCACCCGCCACATGGAGACAAAGCTGCACACGCAGCTCAGAACTCAAGACCATTCCAACTCGTCGTAACTACCTGCCACCCAGTAGCAATAATGGAGCAACTGGCCTCGTTAGGAAGCTTAAGAGAGTTGCTGCAATCACAGTCACTGCGCAAGGCTTGCCAGAAACATTCAGCTGTAGCCCGTTGTAAAGTGGCTTCCCAGTAACGTAAAAGCGCTAGGCACCCAAGACCACAGGGGCACTTCTCACAGCAACCCAACCACCTCAGAATTTGGGCTACGCTGAAGCTCCCACCACTGAAAAGGTACTTAGCATTAATTTTCCACCCATGATCCACCTGCCCTTTTCACACACCAGGGTCTGTTCTTTGCACACAGCAGTAGTGAACAACATAGCGTGGTGGCAATCCCTCATCCTGGCCCACCACAAGCCAACTCAGCCAATGTGGAGATGCAACATGCACTGCCGTTCTGTAAGGGAAAGGGACCATCTTCACAAAACGCAAACTGGGAAATGGGTCCATCAGCTAGGAGATGCACTTGAGATTCCCGTACTGGGACCAGCTCATAGTGCTGTCGAAGAGGAAGCCCTGTTTGAAGCTCGGCCAGCTTCCACCGGGGGGGGGGGGGGGGGGGGAAGGTTACCTGGCTTGACTGCAAGGCTCGGGTTGGGAGGGAGGATGAGAAGCCTGCCAACGAGGCTGAACTACAGCTGAAGCAATTTCCACTTTTGATCGAGTTCAGCAGAGAGCAGTCTGAGGTGCAGAATCTTTAGACAGTATTTTATTTATCCAACAGACTCGCTGCTCAGTCCAAAGGGAAAGCCCAGATGAAGCTAAAAGTCAAGGAGACAGCAATTCAGACCAGAAGCAGTATGGCGTAAGGCATTAGCAAGAAAGGAAGTTGAAGCAGTGAAGGAATACTTTGGGGGTCTCGGTCTCTCTCTCTCTGTGTAAGATTTTCTCAAGCCCTTTCAGTGTTTTGCCTGCACCTGAACGATAGGACTGAACAATGACTTACAGCAGAAGCGAACTTTGAAAGAGAACAGAGCTTTTAAGAAACCAGTGAGCACATGGGTTGGTTTTCAAGGAGATCCTTGCTCTAGCAGAACCTGACCCCCTCATCTGGGTGTTGGCCTCTCTGCTTAACTGCTAAGAAACATTCCCTCAGGTTGCCATTATTAAGCAGATATGACCACCTCAGATTGGTTCAGTGCCCAGGTTTGTGCTCTGTGTACAGCCGTTAATTTAAACTCACAAATTCAGCTTTAGGCCAGCTAATTAAGTTACAGCCAACAGCACTCAATAAAATCACACTTTTCCCCTGCCACTTGTTCTGCCTGCACCTCTTGCTAAACAGTTACCAGGGTAAAGTAGCAGTAGTATTTGGCATCATTTTAATTTAGGGTTGTTTTATTTAAGTTTAATGTTAATTCCATGCTGTGTTTCAGTAAGAACAATACAGATCCTGTATCTGTGGCTCCAGTCAGATATCCAGTAGTACAAATTAGCTTCAAGTTACACATACTGAACAAAAGAGGTTGAGCTAGCGAAGAGGGAGGGGAGAGGGAGAGAAAAATATTGAACACACATGCAGGCTTTTCAACGCCACCTTCAATGCTGACCTGCTTGGAGGGAAAGTAAAGAGAAGGCAAGAATGAGCAGCCACGGATTGTTGAACCGTTCACCAGCACCATCGAGCGCAGTGACATCTCATCAGCTCAGCACAGTTTTGGATATTATTATTTTTTTGTTTCGTTTTTTTTTCTTTTACAGCAAAACCACTACAGAAACAGTTCCAATGAAACCTGTAACTTCAAGCTAAACGCCCAATTTTAAACACTGGTATAAAATTGTTTAAACAATTATAAAAAATGAAAAAATGCCTCCACATGCACCCGAGAGTGCAAAAAAAGCCTCCTCTAGAATTCTAATGGCTTCCAGGTGTCACCTCCAACACTGACAGAAGACAACACAGTAATGCAGGAAAAACCTCTATGCAGCCAGTCCGGTTAGTGTCTTAAAGAAACTGAAAGCTGGCACCAGTAAAATCCACAGACATTCACTCTTGCCTTTTAAAGAACGTTTCAACTGTGTAAAAAAACCAACAGGGTAGGAACCTAAATTCTGGGGCCCATCACAAACGTCAGATAAGATGGCTCCCAGGGGACACGGAAGGGCTTATGGGAGGGGGTGGGGGAGAAGGGGGCAGAGATGGGGTCTCTTATTGGCCTTGATGTCTCACTGGTTCTCGTCTTCCACATCCTGCAGCGCTTCTTTACTCGGTTCTTCACCTGGGAAGGGAAACGGACAAAGTTAGGCCACGCCCGAGTGACAGACAGTAGGTATCCCGCCATCAAGGACTTTGCGGTGGACCCCGGGCATCTCTTGTGGGTCACTGTCCACCACAGCACAGGGCACCGATGGTTGTGGAAACTGACATGGGGTTGCGGAGGTAAAGAACAGTCAAGGGAGACCACTCCAAGCGGGCACAGCCCCTGGGCAAAGCTTCAATATAGGCCTACAAAAGTGCCTCACCTGCACAGCAAAAAGGCAAGACTTCCACAGTGAAATAAAAAAGGAGGCACCCTTTTCAGTGGCCAAAGCCTAAGCAGCGCCACAAGGTTAGTCCATCCTTCCAACCTGCTCCACGGAAGGCAAATCCTATTTTTAACGGTTACTTTGAAACTCCAGTACAAGCAGCCCTGGGTCAAAAGTTACTCAAGGCCACTTTGGCCACGGTTGTTCGCATGCGTCTCATTAATCTGGTGCCACCTGCTCAGACTGCAGCATGCAACAAAACCATAACAGATTGCTCCACTGCACTCGCCACTGACAAGTTGAGCCTGGCCCTGCACACACAAGCACGGGTCCAAAAGACCAAGGAGCACACACCCCACGTTGCTGGACTCTCACCCAAGGCATGCAGTGGTCAGCCCAATCAGCCCAAGGGCTTGGTGGCCACAATGCCCCCCCCCAATGTGGGGCCCTCCAAGGCCAGTCTTGCAAGGTACAAGGGGCGCATCCACGAACCAGACGGTCTCACTGGGGCCAAATTGCAGGAGAAGCCCAGGGGGACCCGGGAGGCCAGAATTGAATGCTGACACTCCCAGGATGCCCAGAAAAGTCTAGAATGCTGGCTGAAGAGCAAGTGGGTGAGCGGGCCCACCCAGACAACCCGGCTTGGTTCCAGTTATGACGCGGGGGCTGGGGGGGGGAGGAGAGAGCTGGGGCACAGCCCTGGAATGGAGTCAGAGATGCAAGCAGGATGCAAGCAGGGTTAGTGACAGGGAGGAAAACAGATATTCCCCAAGTCATCATGAAGACTTACAAAGTAGAGTTTTAGAAAATGAACAGGTGGCGTTCCCCTTAAGAATCTACGCAACAGAAAAGGAAGGTGGAAAACAGGAGTTACAAAGAAGTCACCAATGTGATGGAGTACGACGTTTACAGAAAGCATGATGAGACAGGGATGGGATAAGCCCACGGCTACTTGTTTAGGAACGAGACTGCAAAGGTAACGGAAGGCAACGAGGCAGAAAGGGCGCCCGTGTGGGTCAAGCTGTGTGCCAACGTGCACCACGGAGACACGCTGCTGCCAGAGGAAACGCCGGCTCCGTGGCCTGCCGAATCCCTGAGCAGAGAGAGAAGGCCACACCTCCCAGGGAAGGCTCAAGCAAGCACCAGGCAGCCACTGGGCTTATTTCTGCGTGCGATTTCTGTTTTTACGAAGTTTTATAGTGACAACTGTGTACCGTATGACAAGCAAAGCATCTTTTCTCACCCTACCATCACAAATAAATATCATAAACCCATGCTGAAGGAGTAAGTTATGGTGGCAGAATACCGCCTACAGTAATTTCCTGACTTCCCAAAGCAGTTTCACATCTAGTGAGAGGCAGGACCAGGAGGATGAAGAAAAACCCACCATTGAAAGACAAAGAGACTTGCAGCTTTTCTATGAAAAAGAGGGGCAGAGCAGGGCGAGGGAAAAGCCCTCTCTGCATGCTGCTCTCTGGGCACCTTCACTATCTTCCCACTGGGGGGTAGGAGGAGGAGGTGGCTCCAGGACCGAGGAGATGCCACCCTGTGCCTCCCTAGCATTGCTTAACAGGGCCAGGGGTATTTCACACCTTCCAGCGGCCTGGATTGAGCTCTGCACTGTGTCTAGTTCTCAAGTTATAAATGGGTATGACTGTACCACCAAGCCAGAGGCATTTATTTCCATCTAATGTTGAAACACCACGTTACCAATTGCTCTTCTTTCCTTCCGGAAAGTTCTGGATACTAGTTACAACCCAATCCTATGCATGTTTATTTAGAAGTATGTCCCACTTTGTCCAATGGGGCTTACTTCCAAGGAAACCTGCACAGACTTAAGACTTTGCTTCAAGGCACTACTAATCCTGCGTATGAACCTTACGTGTGTACAGAGAACCAGATAGGAGGAGCTCTTAAGCAGGCATAATTCTGTAGTGCAAAAAGTCTTGAAGTCTACATAAAAACTTTAACAGCAATGCAAAATGTTGTAAGCATGCTTGTTCAGGAAAAATCTGAATTCCAAAAAGATCAATGACTTAAAACAAGCCTCTCCTCTTGGAGATTGAAATTATACCTTAAAACAGTATATGAGAGCCCAGTAATTTAAATCTACCCTCTCTGTTGGTAAGGCCTCAACATCTTCCTCCTGTGAGATGTTCTGTGCCTGGGATCAACGGGCAGCGCCAGGACACCAGCAGGAGCCTCACCACCCACCAGAAGCCCCGGAGAGGAGAGATGCGGGGCTGCATGGGGGTGGTGAGGGCTCTTTCCCACAAAAGCATCTCTCCCTAGTAAGCTTGGAGGGAGGAAAGCTGGGGGCTGTTTTCTCAAGCCAAGGCCAGGCAACCTTTCTGAGCCTGTGGGCAGCTGTGTCAATTTGAGCGCCACCAGAAAACGGCTGCCATGGGACGCGTGGCAAGTCATAAAGAGCAAGGACCTGGCCCAAATTTGCAATGCCAACAGGAACCTATTTCACAGAAGGCAAACTCTTTCACCAACTCATTCCCTCACCCATCTCTTTTGCGCTTTCACTGTGGATCACCACCCATTGATGCTCTCTCCCTTCTCATACTCTCTCGTCTTCATTTCCCAAAAATGTCTGCATGCCCCATCATGTAACACAGAGAGCTCACTTTGCTTGGAAATGATCCCAGCTTCCAGTAAAAAAACAAAAAGAAAAAGGGCTTTTGGTGTTGTGTTTTTAAAAAGGCCCCTTGGCAGCCAGCAAGGTGGGCATAACACGGACGACTCCTGCATGAAGCACTTCATGCAGACTACCGTTCCCTTCCCTCAACCGACTTCAAGCTTTGCAACTGGGCCAGCTTCTTTGCTCCTCTTTTCAACAGAAGCGGGGCCAGTATTCCTGGCCAAGCGTCACAGTGAACCTACAGCTCTGTGAACAAAGGCCTCTCCGCGGGATATCCACCTACAAGTGGCTGGAAGAAGTCGTGCTTCAAAGGCTCAGCGACATTTCCCACCGCCTAGAAGGCCATTGACATCTGAACCAGCCTTGTAAAGAGCCCAAAGCTGAACACCCCAAAAAGCCACACAGCTCTATTTCAGTAGGGCTCTAACAGCAAATGCAGGTAGTGCCCTGGTCCACACGGCACAGCAGCAAATTGTGGGTTATTGGACCGACCGTATGTAGGGACATGCAACATGCGCAATCCACCGGCTTTCTATAATCAACCTCCGATCAGAGCTTGTGAGCATGACGTGTGAACCTGGAGTGCTGGGTTGATAAGCCCATGGGCTGGGTTTTATGCTCACAACTGTTGTGAGGTTGTTTGCAGAAAGGGAAGGTGGCTCATGTGCATCCCACAGCAAATCCTGGGTTAATTGATCCCCAATTTACTGTCATGACATGTGAACGGGGCCAGTGAGTGCCAAAAGGAAGGGAGCCGAACGGTGGCATCAGCACACTTGGGGGAACGCTTAAGGCACCAAAAAATAAAACAAAATAAAATAAATCACACGCCCGCTATGGGAGCACCTCCCCCCACACCAATGCCCCCAAATACCACCCTAGCCCCACGAGGACTGAGAATGCAGAGTGTGAATTAAAAAAGGAAACTGGAGAACCGATGAGATGGGCAGCCTGCCCAAACACCTTGCTGTTCATAGCATGGGGCTGTGCGCTGCGAAACGGAAACAAGGGAACCCGTGCTAAGGAGGGTGTGATTGTGGGACCCAACTGAAACTCTCGAGTGTTGAGTGCCTGTCAGTTTGGAAGAGAAACGGGACCAGGCCGTTTACCTACTTGGGGGACAGGATGGAAGCCTTAGGTCCATGTGAATTAGAGAGAAATGACCTTGTAAAAACTTCTGAGAGAGGAAAGGGAGGAAGAGCATCTGCATAAACCAGACGTCAGACAGTGGGAATCTACGGCTGAGAGCAGTTTGAGAGGCAGGATAGGAAATTAAAGGAAGTGGACCGGGCAGCTTAAACTCCCTATCCTGGAGGGAGGTTCTGATTTGGGGAGCAGGCTTTGCTCATCTCCAAACTGCACTCTCTCCCCCAGTTTTGAAATGCTCAGGTTTGGCACTGCCAGTCCTAAAGTGGTAAACAGGACAGCGGGCCGGGGGGTGGGGAGAGAAAAGTGTGCCCCTGATCTCTCCCCACCTCATGACAACCCTCCTCCCCTGCTGGTTCCAGGCTCATCCTCTGTCCTCTCAGGTGGGGGGGGGAACACCCCCCCCCCCATGCCTCACATTCTCCCTACTGTCAAGACGAAGGCTGGAGTGTCGCTACCAGGCTACTCACCATCCCCTTGCATGTCTGAAGTCCATAGTGTCAGGTTATCACGTAACAACTGCATGATAAGCGTAGAATCCTTATAGCTTTCTTCACTCAGTGTGTCCAGTTCTGCAATAGCATCATCAAAAGCTGCTTTTGCCAACCTACAACAAAACGCAAAACATTTCAAGGTACCAGAGCCAGCAAATCAAGACGAAGGGGCCGCCCTGCCTCAGACGCCACCCTCCCCCCCCTTTTCAACTAGTGCTGGGGTCCCCTTCACCCTCACTAGATTCAGGGCTCTTCATCCTCATGTCAGCATGCAACATTTCCCTCATGCTGCTCTCCAAAGCAACCCATTCAGGCAGGCGGAGAAGAGTGTCCAACACTTGGCCAAGACCAGAGGAATGTCTTCAATGCTGAGTGGGGGCCCAAGACCCTCCAGCAGCCCCTTCCTGGTACGTGCCATGGCCCAGAACCTCTGCAACACAGCAGCACTGAGAACGTCTCAAGCCTGGGGGATCCAGCATAGGCCACTCACTGCCTCTCCTCCATAAGGCTTCTTGCCTCTTTCTATTATACCCGAGGTACATGCCAGGAGCCTCGGTCAGTGGGTGGGGTGTTAATACTCCAGATAAACGGGTAACAAGGGGGCCCTTTGCAAGCCTTCCAATATACATGCAATGGGAAAGACAAGGTGGCCGGGCCTGGGCAGCAAGCGAAACGTGGCAAGGAGCAAGCCTGCCCTCCGCACAGCGGCAGCTCACCTGCAGGCACGGTCAGGAGAATTAAGAATTTCATAGTAGAAAACAGAGAAGTTGAGGGCAAGTCCTAGGCGGATGGGATGTGTTGGCGGAAGTTCTGTCATTGCGATATCGCTAGCAGCTTTATAAGCCACCAGGCTGTTCTCGGCAGCTTCCTTTCTGTCATTTCCCGTGGCAAACTCAGCAAGATACCTGTGGTAGTCCCCTTTCCTGGGGGAGGAAGGAAGGAAAGAAAATATTGCTTACGTCGGCGGGAAAAAATGTTTTTAAAAAATAAAACCTCTTGATTTTTATTTAGGTCAATTCTTTTCAAAAACATTGTAAATCCTTAAAGAAGATCTTGTGCCACTGGAAACTGTAAATACTACATTCCTCTTAGAGAATCTCTTAGTTAGTATTACATAGTTGGAATATGTCAGTCTCTAAAACGAATCAATGCCTTCTACCCCAGAGACCCTGGCCCCATTCCCATCAAACGGGAAGCCTGGCTTACGGCGAATGAGCCACGTGCCCGCTGGCTTCCGTCCAGCTCCTCCCGCTGGTGCAAGCAGCCAACCTGAAAACCCAAACCTGGGACCCTGGCTTGCTTCTCCCTTCGCAAGCCAAGGTCTGTTCATGAAACACATCCCAGCTTGTAAAAGGAGCAACAAGTGGGGAGTTTGGATGTAGACCACATTTCTGCTCGTGGGAGGAGCAGGCAGAATCCTGACTTACCATTCCAGGCTCCTGCAGCCACTGAGGTAAAGCCAGCTGATCTATGTAAGTGAAGAACCAATTCGATCGTGTCTAAAACAGGAATATTCTTTCTACCTCATGAAAGTAAACTGCTATAGCTTGGCCAAAGACTAGTTTAAACTTTGCTAGCTTCATGGGCGTTTCATTTTTGCTGGCTACTTTTGTTTTTCTGAAGGCAAGACTGGACCAGAAAGGCAGAGCGTAGAAGAAATGAGCAACACAGGATGTAGGTCCTGCTATTTCCAACATACTCTGCCTTACAAACTGTTATGGCTACTGGCCGTAAGTCCACTTGGGAATCTTTTAAAAGCATTCTCTCTCTAGGTAAAAATGCAAAGCCTTCAAAATATATGCCGTGCGAAGGATGTGAAGCTTGGTTGTAAGGATCTATGTAGTTGTACATTAACATGGTTTAGTAGGCTGATTTGCAGCCTCATAAGTCTGATGTGATCTTTTGTCTTGATGATTTCAATCAACCTACCCTGTTACTCTGACAGTGCTTTATTATCTAATATGGAAGATGTAAAACAGAGCTAAGCAAATTATTGCCAGTTCAAAGAACAATGAAAGCCTTTGTTTAGGTGAAACACGGTACATAAAAGCATACAGGTTAGGAGTTGGAGGCTGTGGCTACGAAGCCCCTGAGCCCACTCCAGAAACAGCCTCACCCCTGGTCACACACCACAAGCCCAGAGAGGGCAGCTGCAGCGGCCAAGGGCTCGGCCTGCAGCATGGGGGAAAGAGTGGAGGTGTGAAGGGCCAGAAGAGGGGAGCAGAACCGCTGGCCCGCAGAGGTTCTCCAAGACCCGTGCCCTGGAGGAACCCACCCGCAACTGCTAGCTCTCATCTGAGAGCGGACGGAGCAGTTGGGCATCTCCTCGCAAGCGCTCCGGGAGAGCGGCCACCCTAAACCCACACAGACGAGTCCTGCTGCCCTGACCCCTGCTGCTGTCTGCCAATGCAGTTAGCGGCAGGGATGCCAGGAGGCCGGTGTCTCTTTCTCCGTGCTGGGAAGAGGCACAATTCTGTGCCTCATTGCAACGCAAAGAAGAAAAATGTGTTACGTGTGTGCAATGTCTGGGAGCGATGCCCCCCAGCACACATCATCTGAGCCACGGTAGATGGGGCGGGGAGCAATCCAGCCCCCCACCCCCAAACAATTCTGCATTCCAGGGCTAGAAAGGCTTGCGGAAATACGCACTCCACCCCCTTTTTCATTTTCACAGTGGGGAAAAAAACTCAGGAACTCTTGTTTTCTGCTTTAAAAAAAAATGAGCAAAATGCTTTTTAGGGCATGGCTTCAAAGTATTATTTTAGATGCACTTTCCTCCCTCAAAATGGTTTCTGATACCTGCCTTCTACAGCAGTTTTTCCCAACCTGTAGCTTGGACTACAGCTTATGGCATGCCTGAACATTGGGTTCATGGGAGTTGCATTCCTACCCATCTGGAAGGCCACCGATTTGGAAAAGGCCGATCTGTACAGAGACTGGAATGAGGCAAAACGAATCCCCATGCAACTCTCATCCTACTCTGTTAAACCACAGAAAGACATTTCTCCTTGGGACTTTCTCCAGATACATGTATGTAGTATTGCAGCCCAACGGAAGCAGAAACCGCTTGAAAGAGGGAAGGTGATTGTAGTGCAACTCCTCTCACGGTGCCTCCGAGAGACACAGTGGTTTCTTTGTGTTGCTTCATCTGTTTCTGGATAGTGCTGAATGTAGAGAGAAGATGTGTCTCGAGGCCAATGATAAATACCTTCCTTGGTACCTCAGGGTCAGCAGCTTGCACCTGGGTAATATTGGTAATTATCGTCGAAATAAAACTAAGGTGTTTCCCCTTTTTAAACTTAATATATGGGCACAGGAACGACAATGTAAAGTCCTACGCGGAGCATAACACAGTTTACGTTCTTGAAGTGGCACAGTTAGAACTGGGTTCAACATGTTTGGAAATGTGGCATCTCTGGGGCAGAGCTCCTTTGGGCACACCCGCTCTACAGGCGAGCACCCTAGCCCAGGCGCCGTCTCCCCCTTGTCACACACTGCACCCCAATGCATCACCTACATTTTGTAATAGAAAACCTTGGATTCGCCGGTGTTGGCTGCTGGAATGAGGTGTTTGTCCAGTACATCCAGAATATCACAACAGATTAGTTTCAATTCAGTCTCCACCTTGGGAGGAAACAAGACAAAAGAACGGCCGATTCAGGAAAGCTGCTGTCAGCGAAGAACAAATGCAACTGTCTAACGTTCACAAAACCATGCGAGGACCGATGACGTTCCCCACCTAGAGCAGAGTGGAGTGTCTGAAAGAGGGGTGCCGCCTGGCCTAATGGCACCCTCGCTGTTATTCTGCAACTCTCCTGGGTACAAATTTCATCAGGTGCCCCACGGATCTCAACATGCAAGGCTATCAAGAATTTTCAGGCTGACAGGTCCCAGGTGTTTGCAGTGTCATCCTTCATGTGCTTTACTCCCTCTTCCTGACCTCCTGGGCATGCAGGAACCAGCCCCACCCTCGGTAATCGATCACGGGCCATATTGCGCTGGAATAGGGTGATCAAGTCTATGCCTGGTTTACCCACCCTGGCCACAGGAAGACCACATCAGCTTGGGTAACCCGCTATTTAATCCAGCAACTCATCCAAAAGTCTTTCAACACACAGCTTTGTGTCTGGACACTTTTTACTATTACGAACTGAAGATAGTCACAGCTCTTCACAAATAAATCTGGGAAGGGAAGCCTTTAAGAGCTTTATTTTTCCCAGGTGAAATTTCACATTGTGCTCCAGTGTAGAAGAACGGGTGAGTACAGGATCGGGGTGGCTTCATTTCCACAGCACAGAGGGCCACAGCCCTTGGTGTGCAGCAGCAGCCCACTCTGCCAGAGTGGCCCTGGGGTGGGGTGGGGTGGAAGGAGCTCTTGCCACATTTCAAAGGGCCAAGAGCCCTACATCTGTCTACCAAGGAAGACACACACTCCTTTGTAAGCCTAGGAGCCAAACCCCACCCCCAGATCCCACAGAGCAACACAGAGCATGTCAACCTTGCGGTGGGTGGTGCTCAAATACAAACAGAACGTCAAAAAGGAAAGCCGGGTGCTAGGAATTAAAGGGAAAGGAAAGAAGATTCCAAGAATCCTCCATGCCTCATAGAAAACGAGATCTAACTGGAAGAGACGCCCGCAGGGAACAGCCCACCAAGGAGGGGGGTACTGCCACCGCAATTCGCTTGGTCCATGGGATTCCCGAGGGCACCTCTCAGACTAGATAGGCCTACTCTGGCCTGGCCTCATAGCTTGAGAGAAGCTCTGCTCCCCCACCAGGGACTCCTGAGTGGGCACACACTTGCAAGCCCTTTCCACCAGGGTCACGAAACAGAAACTGTGTTATGTGGAGGATCGGACTGAGTACTAATAGGTTACCTATGATCTTAGAAGCTATAAAAATATAATCTCAGCTTGGTTTCTAAGGCCACAAGCCTGCCTGAGGTTTCACAGGGGTTTATCCCTAGTGTAATGCATGATTACATTTCATTCTCACTGCACTACAGTTATGAGACATCAATTTTCTGAGGCTCTTTTAGGATTCCTGGGGAAGCATCCAATACCTTCTCTTTCCTTCCAAAAGTACAATGGCTACCAGCTTGCTCAAACAAGCCCCTAAGGGAACAGTGTAAAGCGGAGAAGGCATGTTGCCATCACAGGGTGCTTTACCTGAAGTATTTTGGTACTCCTGGAAACCTTGGGCTTCTCTGAAGCCTGCCGATCCCTCCCTCTCTGCATTGGCGGGGCCACGGGGGCTACAGAAGGATCCAGGCACACAGAGCAGTTCTCCAAGGGACTATGTAGGCGTGGTGGAGGTGGTGGAAGGGGAAAGCATGAAAAGACCCCCAAAGTCTGAACTGGGGAAGATTTTCCCTGAACCCAAGTGTGGCCACCACACAAACATCGTGAAGCAAAGCTAGTCACTGGGCCACCCATGCCCCCAACAGCTCTGCAGCTGGGAAAGCACGCTCTGCAGGTCAAGCTCACCTACTCCTTGGGGAAATAGCCCCATGGCCTGGCAGGCACCATGAAGACTTCCCAGTGATGCCTGCCTGTTCACGTTTGTATGGAGGAGCTCAATGGCCCACCCAGGGGCCCCCTCCCTGCCTGCCTGTAGGACTCACCATTTGCCGATATTCCCGGATCATCTTCAATTTGTCTTCTCCGCCTTTGTTTTCCTCTTTCTGTTCAATGCTGCTGATTATTCTCCAAGAAGCTCTTCTAGCACCGATCACGTTCTTGTATGCAACCGACAGCAGGTTCCTTTCTTCGACGGTCAGCTCCACATCCATTCCAGCCACTTTCTTCATGGACTCAACCATTTCTAAAGGAAGAATAGGTGTGTCTGTGTGTGTTTGCATGCTGCTGCTTACTCACACCCTTCAGGTTCCTCTATCTAAAACCAGAACCTCACCTTCAGCTCTGTTGGGGGGGGGGGGTATATGTAAATGTCAGTCTAGCCAAACCTGGACATAGTGCGCAGACATGGAGGAGGCAAACAGACCACACACATTCTATGCTGCGTTCATGAGGCAGAGTTCACTCTCTCAGGTACACAGATGCATCTGCCCTGAAAGCAGAGCTGCAAGAGGCGCGCGTGTGCTGAGCAACAGACCACAAGGGCTGCAATTCCAGGTTAACTACTCCAATTACTTCCACATCAGCCCCCACCTCCCCCCCACCCCACAGCCAGGAGAAACAAACACTGGGACAGAGATTAGCATCAGGCTAGATTACTAGACACAGCAGCAATGCAAGAAGGATCCCAAAGGGACCACCAGGATAGCAGCCTGTCCCAAACTGGATACAGGATGCAAGGAAAACCAGCTTCGTCTTTTGGGGGGTACTCGTCGATTCCCTCCCAGATCTGGGTTGCCCAAGTTTCAAGAGTGCTTTAGGCTCAGGTGGGGCTATTCATTGAGGAGTGTGATCCGGCCCCGGCGGACTCCCGCTATACACTCTATGTGGGGCTGCTTGGAAGGCTATTTAGAAACTACAGAGGGTTCCGAATACTGCGGCCAGGCTGTTGTCCAGGGCCAGTTTCAGGCAGCGTGGGACTCCTAGTTTCCTTGTTACATTTCTTCGCTGCCCAACAGCTGAAGCTCTGCCCATCTATCTCCATGTTGGTTATGACCAATGAAGCCCTAACTGGCTTAGGAGCAGGCTGCCTAGAGGCCTACCTTCCCCCGATAAGGTCTTCCGGAGGGATTCTTCTCTCACCAACCTCTGAGGTATATTTGACAGGAACTCAGGGAAGGGCCTTCTTGGGAGCTGTGTGCCCAGACACAAATTTGGACTATAGGAGTGATTTTTCTCTTCTGCTGTGTTTTAATTAAATTATGTTTTAACTGGCTATTTTTTGCAAGTTTTTGTTTGATTTTTAGATGTTCACTTATTGTTTATTATGTTGTTTTTAAACTGTGGATTTTGTTGTTAGCCATTTGGGCATACTGAGTGGGAAAGGCGGTTTGCAAATGCAGTAAATAAACAAGCAACCCCTATCGCCCAGGGGGCTTCCTGCAATCTTTTGCCACTGGCATGCTCCAGGACAAGCAAGATTGTCTCACGGCAGCTGGCGGCCAGACTGGAGATCTGATCTGCTAGGTAGAGAGGCATTCCAAGAGGAAGAGGCCTAGTCAGATGTTTGTTGGAGGACAGCATCGAAAAGACCCAGATTGTGTTCCTATATCTGTTAGCACATTTGTATACAGCACAATTCCTTCCAAAATCAAAGTTTCAACATTTGGAAGGGAAGAGGGCAGGGATATGGGCAGGAGAAAGGGTCTCAAAATGTTGGCAGGCCTTAGGAGAGGAAAGACAGGAAGGCAACAAGTGCAGGGAGACAAGGCAAGGGACTCCTTCAAGGTGCACAAAAGACTCCAAACCTCTTTCGTGACCCTCAGAGGTGAGTCGAAAATCAAGACGTTGGGGACTTTCAGCATGTCGGTACAGTTGAGGAAGCGTTTTCATTTGAAGCACGTCATCTGCACACCTTGGAGGTCTCCTCTAATTTCATGCCTGAGAGCTCATCAGATGCGGGTGATTGCCTGGACCCTGCCGACCAGGATGGAGTTGTCCTTGACCTCACCCTGTACTTCTGAAGCTGGGGGGGAGTGGGGAGAAGAGGTCCCTCCCTTGCAGGTTCACGCTGTGACTCAGCACACAAACGAAACACAACCTCTAACCCTTTAACCCAGCCTTGGAACTGGAGAGCAACAGACCATCCCCTGCACAGCTTCCAGGCCAGGATGTCTCAGGCTCAGAAAGGGAGAGGGACAGGTAGCAGTGGAGCCCCTCAGACTTCCTTGGGACTAAAGGCCTGGCTAAAGACCCCCCCTCCCCTGGCTTCCTCCCCTTCCCTGGCTTCCTCCCCTTCCCAGGGGCTCAGGTCATTTCCACGCAGCTGCGAGCAACAAGGGGCTGAATTTTGTCCTGCAAAGAACAGCTGGGAGTCAAGCTGCCCATTCCAGCAGAAAGCGGGAATTCACCCTAAACATGCCTCTAGACTCAAAAGCTGTGGGCTATACGGTCTTTCTGGACCTGCTAAGGGCAACCCAGGAGGGAGGACATATTTGCCATCATACAAAGACCTGTGGCTCCTGCATCATGGTCCAAACCGTGTCCACTTATGACAGGGCCAGAATTTGGGAGAGAGAGCGAGAGCCAGCTGCTCTCCATGTCCAGGGCATCACACTCCTCCTCCATCGACTGGAAGCACTGGTGTTTCGCTCCCCTGACGGCGCGCGCGCATGGAATGTGCAGGAAACGTGGAGGAGATGGTGGTGCAATGCCAGCATCGTCCATGGACCACCACCCCGACAGCCCAAGCCCACCCAGGGAAGTGCTCAGCACCAGTCCTCGGGTGCGGCTGGAACCGGGAAAGAACCCCCATCACGCTTCCCTCTCCTTGGCTTCCCGGTTACAGAGTGATGGGGGAGGGGGGGGCAGAGCCCCTCACCTACAACTCCCCAGCAGGGAACAAAGGCAACGGTGGGGCGGCTTCCCAACACATGCGTGCTCCGCACCGCCGGCCCCCCCCCAAGAGTCGGGGGCTTCTGCGCGTTTCAGGATGGAGCCCACTCAGCAGCGGGCGGAGGGCTTTGGATGTCCGCAAGCGCGATCCGAGGCTGATTTCCCCAGGCGGCACCCCGCTCAGGCCTGCCGTGGAAACGGGGCTGGGAAGGGGGCCGCAGCCTCCACCCCCCCCGGCACTTCTCCTCGGGAAGGTCGGGCGGTGGGAGGCTCCCGAGCACCAGCTCCGCCGCAGCTGCCCAGCAAGAGAGAGGGCGGCCGGCAGCGGCAGGGCCGTGACCCCCGGGGGGCGCCTCCCTCGGTCTGGCCCAGCAGACGGCCTCCGACACATCGAGGCTCCTTCCCCCGCTCTCCCGGGAGGCGCCACGCCCCTCCGCGCCCTCAAGGCCTCGGGGAGCCGCCCAGGCCCGGCCCGAGGCGGCGGCCGGGAGTTTTTGTCCTGCCCTGCCCTGCGAGGCGGCGGCGGCTGCTGCTGCTCGGGGCGCCCTGCCCGACCCGCCGCGTCTCTCCCTCCCGCCGCCGCCGCTCCCGGCCTTCCCCTTCGGGCTCCCGAGCGAGCGCGCGGCCGCCATTTTGTGTGTGCCCCCCGCCCGGCCGCCCGCCTGTCGCCCCTTCGCGCTCCCGGGCGCCACGGCCGCCTCCTTGCCCGGGCGGCCATTTTGTGCGGGCCCCCGTCCCCCTGCTGGTCGCCGCCGCCGCCTCCTGCCCGTCCCCGCCCGGCTCCTGCCCGCGGCGGTCCCGCCCGGCCTGCCTCCCCCTCGCCTCCCCCCTTCCCTGCCTGCGCGGCCGGCCCCGCCGCACCATCGTAGCGCTCGGCCTGCTCGGCCAGCTTGGCCTGGTAGACGAGGTCCTCCCGATCGTCCATGTCCGTGGGGCGAGGGCGGCGGGGGCTGCGCGGGGCGGATGGAGACCGATGGTCCGGCGGGGGGGCTCAGCCACGATCAGCGCTCGCTGCTCTCCGGGCAAAGATGGCGGCGGCGGCGCCTCCTCCTCCCGCTACATCCGGGCACTGGGCCGCCGCGCGCGCATGCGCACCGGCCGCCGGCCCCCTAGCAACGGCGGCTCCGTGGCAACCGCCGGACCGCAGAGCCCGCTCCAGTCCCCGAGGCGGCGGCGGCGAGTTCGAGGCCCGCCCTGGCCGCCCTGCGAGAAGGCGCGAGAGGCAGGAAGCGCGGCGGAGCCAGGGGAGCGGAGATCGGTGTGGCTCCGCAACGTAAGCAGAGGGCGTTTCCCGTGACCGCCACGGCGGTGTCCCCTAGGGGCTGCCACACCCCCACATGGGATGGCCCCGGGCGGCACTCCGCACATGTTCAGGGGCACTTCCAGGCAGAGCAGCAAGGAGGCCAGTCTTAAGGGCGACCTTCGGCCCAGGGCCCCAAGTGGCTCCTCTGGGGCCTTTGCGCTTGGCAAGCTGGGGAAGAGGGGCAAGTTGCAGCCCAACCAGCGCCCCCCCCCCCCACTCCTCATGGGGCAACACTTGAGGCGCGTTCTGGATCTGGGCCCTCCTGCAGCAGCCTTTGGTGGGGGAGGGGGGTTGCCTCTTGGAATGACCCCCTCCTTACCGCCCCCCATTGGCCCGGCAGAGAGCAGCTCCAGGGGCCCCGTTGGTCACTGCCGGCCGTGGGGCAGAGCAGTGACCAGGGCAGCTTGGCCGGGGGGGGGGGGAGATGGGGTGATGGGGGGGAGGGCTGCTCCTGCGTGCGCGCCCTGCTTGCTGTGGGCTTCCCGTTGGGCGCTGTGGGGGCAGGAGGGGGGGACCTGGGTCTGATCCAGCCGCAGGGAGAGGGGGCTTCTGGCCTGGGGTTCAGGCTCCTCACCCCAAAGCTGGGCAGGGCCCGCCCGCCTTCCTGCCTTCCGTCCAGCTGCGGCCCCTTCTCCGTGGGGGTCCTGCGGACGCAGCCCTCGCCCCAGCCCCGGGAACTCCGCGGGACTGGCCCTGTGAGGAGCACTCTCGGGTGTCGCCTGAATGCAGAATGGGGATTAGGTACCTCCAAAAAGCTCCCGCGCCCTTTTGGGCCCCTGGCAACACCTGGCATTTAAAGTGGGGGGGGGGGGTTGTGGGTGCAACGCTGTCGGGGGAGGGGAGGACTAGCCACACCGCGCTTCTCCTGGGATAGTGGCCTGTCCCAAAATGTTGGGAGCACAGACACCCCCCTGCTTTTTCCATTGTGTGATATTCTCTCTCTCTGTCTCTCTGTCTGTCTCTCTCTCTCTCTCTCTCACACACACACACACACCTTCCCCAGCCCCACGGTGGTGGGTGGGGAGAGAAGCAGGGGATGGGCACCTGCTGCTGCCCCACGCACCGTTTTTCAGCAGTGTAGATTCTCACCACCATCACTGCCCATCCAAGTCAATGGAGAAAGTGCTCCGTTCACTTGTATTGGGGGGAAAGTAGCAGGGGACAGCTGGCAGGCACGATGGCACATCCTGATGGGTGCAGTGGCACGTCCTTGCAGATGCCAGCGTGAGACGACTTGGCATGTAAGTGTGTGCGCACTCCTGTCCAGGGAGCATTTAGTGCCTGTGATCCAGATGAACCAACTGCCCTTGGCCCCAAGCTCTGCTCCAGGCAAGGCTTAGAGCGGAGAAAGGTCCTATTTAGTCAGTTGGCAAACACGTTTTGCATACCTGAAGCCAGATGTCCCTGTGGGGATTGATACAGGCTTGATGTAGGTGAGCAACAGCAGTTCTGAAGCAAGAAGCACAGTTTATACACCCAGGTTTTGTATAAGACATCCCTTCCATTGCAAGGAAAAACTCGTGTGTGTGTGTGTGTGTGTGTGTGTGTGTCTTTTCGGGTGGGTCTTGCCACCTGGCTGCAGTCCTGCCTTGGGCTCAAGGCAGCAGCAATGATTTGTTGGGTTTAATTCTGGTTCAGAGAATAAATTCTCCCAAACCTTCAGGGATGCGACTCTGTAAAAAGGCTCCATTTTATCCCCTGTGCCACAGGAAACCACTGGAGGAAGTTTTTAAATGAATATTGTATTATCTGTTTTTATGGTTTTTAAATTTTGTATATTGGTTTTTGATGTTCAGTGTTTTTAATCTTTGTAAACTACCCAGAGAACTTCAGCTATGGGGTGGTATATAAATGCAAATAATAATAATAATAATAATGATAATAATAATAATAATATAAAGATGCAGGCTGAGGTGCCACCATTCTGCAGATGGCATCCAGCACATCACATCTCCTTTGCCTCACAACTAGGTGAGGGAGACGCTGTTCTGAACCAGTGCCTGGTTGCGGTGCTGGACTGGATGGAGGCCAGGAAGAGGAGACTCAGTCCAGATCAGGTGGAGGTACTGATGGTAGGTGCTTCTTTTGCTTAGATGAGTGTTATTGAACTTGTTCTGGAGGGGGCTGCACTCCCCCTAAAGGAGTAGGTTCGTCGTTTGTGTGTGCTCTTGGTGGCACAGAGTCCCTTTTATCAGATGAGGCTGATATACCAACTACAACCCCATCTGGACAGCGGCAGTCTAGCTACAGGTATCCACTCACTGCTAATCTCACATTTGGACTTCTGCAGTCTGTTATACATGGGGCTTCCTTTGAAAACAGTCTGGAAACTTCAGCTGGTCCAAACTAAGGCAGTGAGATTGTTAACTGGGACTGGGAAATTTGAACATATTTCACCAGTGGCTTGTGATCTGTACTGGCTGCCAGTCCATTTCTAGGCCCAATTCAGAGTGCTGGCATTTGCACCAGCTTGGGCCCAGGTTTCCTGAAGGATCATCTCTCTTCATACATACCAGCCTAGACCCCAAGATATTCTTCAGAGGCCCTCCCCTGGATGGGTACCACTGCCAAATAAGATGAGGAGGGGCTACTTAGCAGAGGGCATTTGGGTGGCTGGTTGAGGAATATCCATCCCAACTGCTCACCTGGCACTGACATTCTAGTCTTTTTCAGTCCAAGGTGAAGGCCTTTTCTATTTTCCAAGGCTTTTTAAAATTTTGTTTTAGTGCATTTTCATTTTTAGATCTTTGCACTGCTGTTGACTTTTATTGGGTTGTGGGTTAGGTTTTTTATTATTATTATTATTATTGTTTTAAATTTAACATTTTAACATTACGCTTTATTGTGTTGTAGTATGTTATGAATTTTATATTTTGTTTTAAGAACTGCCGAGAGAGCTTCAGCTATTGGACAGTTTAAAATGTTGTGATACATCTCAGTGACTTTGAGATATTTTGGACTACATCTCCCATCATAGCCAATAGTCAAGGATTGGAGTTGAAGTCAAAAACATCTGGAGGGGATCAGGTTGCCTCCTCCTGGACTAAGGCTTCCCAGAAGCTGTGATGATACAGGACCATAGGCAGTTGTGATGGCCGCTAGCCAATGTAAGTTCAGCTTTATTAATAAACAGTATGGTTAAAGCACAGCCAAAGTGCAATCTCACTTTTCAGGAGTGTGTGTGAATGAGAGGTTAGGGGTTAATAAGAATGGATTACGCCCTATCATTACCCATCCTCAAACCAATCACAAGAGCAGTGTAAGAACTCTTTATCCAATCTGAAACTCATCTATTTTGGGGACACATGCTATACACCACCATCATCCCTTTTGGATCCTACTTCTGTACAGCAATTGATCCTGTCATTCAAAGTCTGTCACAAACGAATGGGATACCTTTAGAATCATATGACAATCCTTACTGCTTACCGGTACTTCCTTATTTTAAAGGCAATGAGTCACAAATACAATTTTTGCAGTTTTTATTTAGTATTATGCACATGTTGATTACATGCTACAAAAAAATAACTGTCAAGAAAGTGTGTAGTGTTATATAATACAGTGGCACATTTTTACATATGATTCTGCTTCAGATTTCTTTACTTAGCATTTTTCATCCAAATGGCATGTTATTAAAGATGATTAAAATACTTGCAGCATTAAGAATTCCGACAGATTAACAAGATTTAAACCACATCAGGTTTTAGTATGAAAGGCTGGGCTTGACTGAAATGTTAGATAGAAAATGCATTTCAACGGAGCTTAGTATATCTTTGCAAAAATGCACCAAGAACGAAAAACAGAGCAGCCAATGGTGCTCTGAGAAACCTTTAAGGCTACTCTAGTTCTAGGACAAGGAAACCACCTAGCAATGGCTCCCAGCCTTTGTAATCACTAGCAAGGAAGGAGCTTCACTGCGGTAAGGAAAAATAAACCAGAGGCCCGGTAAAGGACCTTTTGAGTTCATTAATGCCAATGTGCTTAAAAAAGACTCAAGTAGCTTGTTTGAAATCCGAACATTGTAACAAATGTAAGGTTTTTCCTGTCACCCAAGGAAGACAGATTTATTCCATTTCCACTTCCACCTGAATCATTGTTGCATAGTCGGCTACAGGGATTTCCCACATTACTTAGCAAGAACTGCTCAGATATTCTTCATCCGGTCAAGTTGATGGGCTCTTTAAGCCACAATGGGCTGCAGCACATGCCAGCAGCCATTTTGAATACTCAACGCCCAGCCGCAGCTTGCTGTCTCAGAGGACTGTGGGTTATGCAAGCATTAAACAGATCTTGCCTGACACGCACCACTACCTACCGTGGCTTAAACAATCTGCAGTGGGCTGTTTTTGTCATGCAAACCATTGTTTTTAGTAAAAAAAAATATATCTTGCATTTCTACTTGAAATGCAGTTTCCATGACAAAATATGTGGTAGTTTGCAAGATAAACTAGTAAATCAATCAAAGCAAAGACAAATCCTGTGTATTGGAAGAGTGACGAAGCTGCTTGATAGAGATAGACGACCTCAGAGTATAAGTGACATAGAAACTGGCAAACTTGCTTTAGAGACTCTAGCAGGTCTCCACTATTAAATTCCAGTTCAGAAGCAGAATGAAAATAGACATTCCCAATGCAAATCCAATAGAGCTCATGAAAGCAACCATGGTGCTCTTGACTTGCCCAAGAATCTGAGCAGCCTGATCCAGACTGTGCAACAGGCACTCATGGTGCTCAGAGCCAACATAATCTCCCAGCCTGAAGGATCAAGTGCGGTGAGCATGGCAGTGCATTTCGCTAAAACCTGTATAATACCCAGATCAGCCGTCAGTTTGGCATGGAGGGACAAATAGGAATCGTTAGGCCAGTCTCTTCCAGTCTTGAGCCATCTGATGCTGTTGGCCTACAGCCCGTCATACCTGAACATTGGCCATGCTGGCTGGGGATGATGGGAACTGGGTCTCTGGATGATGTTGGACTACAAGGTTGGGAAAGGCTGCTTTAAGCTGTGCCTAAAAGCCCAAGAAAGCTGCCCCCCCCCTCCAATTGCACTCCATCAACAGTGAAGGAATAACACTGCCAGTTCTATGGGAAGAATGTCTTGTGTTCTGTTTGGTTGGTGACCCTTTTGTGGCAGATGTGACTTCAGCAGTGGGATCCTTCCAGCATGGTTAAAGTAAGAGAATGATACTTGACGATATGTGAACATCTACTGGGCATTTTCGTTCTTTGTTATTTTAGAAAGAAAACTTTATAAACACTGCCAACGCAGCTACAATCTATTCTTGCCCAAAAAGTATCTTTGGGGGGGGGGGGGGCAAAATGCAAAGAAGGAATAGTTGCCTCTTGCTCAGCATCCTTTTTCTAGAGGAACTGTGTAAAAAATGATTTGACAATAACAGCCAGAGAAATATTAGTACAAAAAGGTTGAATGTTCAAGCACAGAATACAGGAAGCTATAAAAATGCTCCTTTTCTGAATTATCTATTTATTAGAATCAGTCCAGGACCATCTAAGTTTTCCATTAGTTTATTAAAAATAAGATGTTCAGGAATCCACCCATTTGAATGCTTTACAGATGGAAACAAAACAGTCCCAGACAGCATTTTTTAGAAGAAAGGATTTGGCATTTCGATTTAGGTTAGCAATACTTGTCTTGCTATATTTATTTCATTCCATTTATATACCGCCCCACAGCCGAAGCTCTCTGAGTAAGAGTAAGAACAATTAAAGAGACTTTCAGGTGCTCTCTTCCTTTTTAGTCCTACAGCTGGTTAAAGCTTTGGAGTGTAGTGCTCAGAACTGTAGTCAATTTTGTAACTCGCCCTTACTTATAGTAGAATAAAGTGCAATGAACATAGTTCGCTGCACTAGGAGGAAGGCTTAATGGTCCACCAATATTTATAGGTATTAATATCTACCTCTGAAAGTCAATCAGCTACTTGCTATGGCTGTATTGGAGAGTAATTTCTGGAACCTTCCTTCTTAGAAGCTCTGGAGAATGACTGGTTTTGACCCTGAACACATTTAAATGCTGGCTGTTATGTCACAGCTACCCCAGTATTGATGTACTCTATTTTAAAAAACCCAGCGTATTCTGTGCAGTTTACCCATTATGCAACGAGCAGATATGACACAGACATTTCAATACCAGTCAAAGCCAAAGAAGGGGAAGGACTCTGGTAAGCAAGTTGTGAGTTTGTTCAGGTTTTCCACCTACAAAAGCCATGGGGCTGGGAAAGGCAGGAACAAGAGCCTATATGGCGCCCTCGACCTACTGCGGGGGCAGGGGGAGGGCGCGGGGGGGGGGGGAGGAGGGATGTGATATGATGCCCTTTGACACTTATGCTGATGTGCTTGTTTGGCCACTTGGCACAAAAGCCACCGAATTGCGTACCCTGAAAACACAAACCTCTTCCAAGTGTTGGGTCCCAGGCCTATTTTGTGAATGCCGGGATGCGTGCAGAAACAGCACAGCTTTTGACATCGTTAGCAACAGTCCCTATGGCAGCTGCAGTGGAACGCCCGGGGCTTGCTCCCATCTGTAAGCAGGACAGTTGAGCCACACTCAGCTGAAGTCCTCCTCGGGGTTCTGCTGATCGAGCAGCCGGACGTGCGTGAATGGGAAGTGCCCCCGCCTGTTGTTGCACTCGCCTTCCCACTGGCCACTCATATTAATCTTGGTGACCTTTACCAGCTCGCCAACCTGCAGACCAAGAAGAAACGCATATGGTTACACGCTGCAAATGACCCTACAGTTTCTTAGACAAAGAGGCAGACGGCCACGTTCCGAGGAAAGGACCCTTTTCCCCAAATGCCAAGGGCAACAGGAAGCAGTGAGTGTGGGCCAGGGAATCGTGAAGGGCGAGGCTGCCCTCTGAGCCTCACTCTGTCAACAGGCCAAAACATCTTCCCTGACGCAGCAAGCACTTTCGGCTCTGCCTTTTTTCCTTCGATGGGCACTAGGAAGAGATAACACAATGCTCTACCAATCTCAGGTACTCCACAAAACCCAGTGCGGTCCCTGGGAAGCAGGCAAACGTGGAATGCACTTGGTAGATAGCCTGGAACCTCGATGTGGAAGAGTCGGAACCCGATCCTGTCGCTGTCTTCATTAAACCAGTGACATTTCAACATAGGCTAGGATCTACTGCATCCTATGACCTCTAGGAGGGAAACTCAAGCAGCGAAAGGCAGACGCATGGCAGCCTATTTGGGCAAGCACCGGACTCTAGCCACCTGTTCCTGTTCAGAGCAAGGCCTCCGAAATGTTAGCTGCAGAAGCACACTTCTGCTAGACAGGGAAATAATGCCTGTTGCCTGACCTCCTCATCTGGTAGCGAATTCTGATTGGTGAACTTCAAAAAGAAAAGCAATAATATCCTAGAGCTAGCAGGCAGAATAAACTCTGGAAATTAGGGCCATACTATTCCCTCTTTTCAGGGACAAAACAGCAGATGATAGAAGCCAAGATTCACTGTATTTCAAGACTGGTAGCAATTCTTACTCCGCAATAGGACAAGAAAGGACTGTTTTAAATGTTTTATCCTAGCTGGCACTGAATTGTGCTTTTCAGATAGAGTCGGGTGAGTGTCCTAACATTCCATGTACACAACAGGAACAACTCAAACAACCTTGCAAGGCTAAGGAAGCACAATCCGATCTGGCCTCCCATCAACATTAGCTGAAGCAGTAACCCTCCCAAGAAGGCAGGTAGGTACCTTTGCAATCAGCCCCTCATCAGTCACTGGGATTGCTTGCAAGTCCAGACAGACACACCAGAACTGGCTGCACAACAGACTTGTGTGGGGCCACTGGCTGCCCAATCATCTGTGGGTCTGGAAGAACCAACTCAGTCTAAGGTGACAGGGCAGCAGTGGTCGAGCCTCAACAGCAGCAGCCTGTTCACCGAAGCAACGTATCCAACCAGCTTTTTCAGGAGGCATATGTGGCTGTCGGGAACTACCTGTGCAGGGTCGTCCTCGCACTTTTGGGTGCACAAGAAAGCAGAATGAAAGAGCTTAAAGCTGACTATGGGATGCTGAAAGCTGAACATAATCAGCCTGTGGCCATTTCGTTTAAAGGGACAATTGCATGTGATTTCTGCCATGGAGAGATGGTCTCCATCCCAGGACCAAAGGGAGGGGAGACCATGCGCTTCAAGCCACACCATGAACTGACGTTCTAATGAGGACTGATGGGTGTTGCACTTGTAGTCATGTCAGCACCGTTGCCCCACCCACTCCAAAAGCATAGGTGTGCCCTCCTTCCCTCTTCTTGAATATGTTTTACACAAAACCTGCATGAAAGCACAATTACTCTCACAGTAACAGCAAGAAGATCCCTAACCAGTTGTAGATGCAAGGAATTTGAAAGGGAAATTTGCTCAAACACATCTCTTTCCACTACATTGTGCCCATTATGTACCTCCAAAGCCAAGGCTGTCTTGTCGTAGGCATTAGGGACCCGCTTCTGGATAACTCGGGCAAAAATTGGGCCATTCTGGAGGTTAGGGAGCGGAGTGTTGATGCTGGGCTGGGCATAGGGACCCGGCTCCGGTCCACCCAGTGGCGGTGGGAGCGGACTATCCTGGTTACCTCCAATCGGAGCAGATACAGAAGCAGAGGCTGGCCTGTACTTCTCGACGTAGGGAACGGGGATCATGCCTTTCTTGCCTTCACTGTTTTCTGCATTCCACCATTGCTCTTCGGGCTTTTCCCAGATTCTCAATACATCTCCTTTTTTAAATGGGAGATCTTCATCATCATTGCCATTAAAGTCAAAAAGGGCCCGCACATATTCAACTTCTTCCTGCCTCAACTGCACGTCACTGTTATGTTTGGATTTTGAAACAGGTTCTATCAAGGTTGTAGTGTCCAAGTAGTGTATTTTGTAGAACTCCAACAACGCTGGCAGGGAGTCAAACTCTTGATCACCTATTCGAAATCTAGAAGGATTCAACCCTGTTTGGGGGAAGGGGGAAGAAAACTACAGATTACTTGAGGAACTGAGAATGTGTCAAAGCAGGCAATTCTGAGGGCAGCCAGCATACCTCCGTTATATCTGGCCTTCCAATTTGTGATTTTCTTTTAATGATCTACATAGCAGATAGATTGAAAAACAAAAACATCTAAATTCACCTTGATACAATCATGATTGCTTTGAACATTTACAATATGAAATGTAAGCTCAAGCAGTGTAACAACCCAGCCTATTTGAGCTTAAGTTATATAAAGCCTATCTACCCAAACAGGCCTTGGCCTGCCATCTCAAAGGGACATGACTCGACCAGCTTCTCTAGCAAGGGAATTCCAGAACCCCAGAGCTACCACCAATAAGGCCTTGGGTCCAAATATATCTCACCAGTCAGTATAAAAGTCTGACATCTAAGCAATGAGCTTATTTGGCTCCACAGGCAGGATAGAAACAGGGAGAGGCAGATGCCAAGTGTGCAGGCCCCAGGCCCCTTGGTGCTTCAAAGCATCTGGGCAGTTGTGCCCCAGGTGTTCAACCGTGAGGGCAAATAGGTTACATGGCAGTGTCCCTCCATTGCTGTGGAGCAGCAGGTAGCCTTATGTTGTGCTAGCTACAACATTCAGACATCTTCCAAGTTTCTGTAATGCATCATGTCCTGACCAGCTCAGGACAGGATCATTTTATAACAATCATGACGCATAAGCTTACATATCATAACAAACGTATGCTGAAGCATCTTTACTCTGCCCATCAAAGTCACCCAAACGAAAAGGTGTTGCAGTGCTGTCAGCCACCAGTTGCAAACCCTCTCTGCAAGTCGGGCTTTCAGTTAAAAGCAGCACTTTAGGGGCCTGGTCCTCTTGTAGACACCCTGTCGCTCCTGATCTCCGAGGTGGTGCACAAGTACGTGGCTAGAGGAGGAGGAGGAGGAGGGGTAGGTGGGAGAGGCAGACAGCCGTTTGCCAGCAAAACCATGATCTCAGAAGGTGCCACAGGACAGGCAAGAGCACAGCCGCTTGCTCCCCTGGAACACTCTCCGGGGATCGGGATCTCAATAGAGCTACGCCCGGCACACGCCCTTCCCCGCGAATGGGGGCGCCGAGGAGCCCCGGAGGCCGCTCCGCCTGCGCGGGCAGCTCGCCAAGGAACGCAGCCGCCCCGCCCCTCGCCGTGGCGCCCCTCTCCAGCGGGGCCAGACTCACCCGGGGGCGGCGGCGAGGCGGCTCCTGCTGGCCCGGCGGCGGCGGCGGCGACGCCGTGGCTGTTGACGATGTAGTGGGAGACGCGGGAGCTCTCGGAGACGGAGAGCACGAAGTCGCCGGGGATGGTGCCGGAGTCGCGCACCAGGAAAGTGCCGTGGCGCTGCCCCTGCAGCAGCCCCACCGCCTCGGCCCGGCTCAGCCGCCCCCAGTACCAGCTCGCCTGGTCCTCCGCGTCGAACTGCCCCGCCATGGCCGCGGCGCCAGGGGGGGAACGGAGGGAGGCTCGGGCGGGCCGCCGCTACTGCGAGGCCGCCGGGCCGGCCCCTCCTGCTGCTGCCGCCGCCGCCTCCCTCAGCCGCCCAAGATGGCGGCCGCCGCGCCTCACCGCCCGGAAATGACGTACGGCACCGCAGGAAGCCCGCGGAAAGGGCCGGGCGGCGGCCGGACGCGCGTCATCCCTTTGCGCCGCAGAGGGAGGCTTAGAGCTTCGGGCGGAACTTCCAGACTCCGCCCCCTTCCCCCCCCCCCCCCCATGCAGCCCAGAGAGCAGAGCGCCGCTTCTTCCCCGCCCCGGCCGACTCCGGTCTGGATCCCCCCCCGCGGGAGCTGCCAGTCACGCCCCCTGCGCGGGTCGCGGCCCCAACACGGATTGGGAGGAGGCCGCGTCTTCCGAGTAGTGGTGCAGAAAACCCACTCTGCCCATGCTCAGAGGCACTCTCGCAACCACTCCATAGGATGCCCGCAACACCTGTCACATCCATGGAGGAGCCCTCATGTCCGGGCTCCAGAGCGACCCTCAGCCCCATTTCCAAAAGCCTCCAGCCCCGGGGACTCATCCTGGCCCTGCCTCTCGGGACATCCCCAGCCAGTTGCAGGCTCTGGGGGAAATGGGAGACGCGGCTGTACTCGCAGCCACGTAAAATGAATCATTGTCCTGGTTCTCAGACCATCTGGCTGGTTTCTGATTTGATGAAAAGTTTCCCTTCCCTCTCCCAGGTCAGAAGTAAAAACCCCATAGAAATCAGTGGGGAAACGCAAGATTGTAGGTTGGCTGTGATTGCACGGTAAGCGTCATGCCACCAAAACAAGAGGTACCTGGAAAGGAAAATCTTTGCCACCGAGGACTTACTCTGTGTGAGACATTTTTTAAAAAGCCTTTTGGTATTTAAAATGATCTATCACAGGTCAGCTGTCGACGATTCAATTTAGCAAGACGTTTTAGAGTAAATCTCTGTAAAAAGGGGCAGTGTTTTACATGGTTTGTTCTGACTGAAAATACATACCTGTGTCAGCCATATTTCTGACCAGCAATATCTATAGTGGAATACCCTGTGGGGCTCTTTGTAACCGCCCCCTCCATAGCACTCCTAACCAGCAATGTGTGAGTAACAGCGCTGGATAACATTGCCCTGACTTCCAGTCTCCGTTAGGGGTGTCAAAGCATTAGACTGCATTGCAATGTTGTACATATTTATTTTTAAAAATATATAAGCCACTTCTGGAGTATACTCCCCCAACCCCCCCCCCCAAAATAATAAAAGCATTTGTTTAAAAAGTTGTCTCGCCCCCTCATCTTGACTTGCAACCTGCAATTTTAACACAACATAATATATGGAGAGCCCTGCTAGATCACACCAAGGGTCCATCATGTCCAGCTGTCAACCAGGGTCCCACAAACAGGACACTGAATGACATTGTAGGACAGTTGTAAGCCATTCTCTTGTAGTCAAAACCCACTCCAACCTGTGATAATCAGTAGAATAGACTGTATTTGCATGGGCAAGGGTATTTTTAAAATGTTGGGAAACATAGAGGCCACAAAACCAGTGTGGTGCAGCAGTTAAGGTGTTGGACTAGGACTGGGGAGACCTGGTTTTGAATCCTATTAAGGCACACATCTCAGTGGGTGATCTCAAGTCTGCCCAGCTGCCCCTTAGAGTAATTGTTAGGATATGATGGGGCAGGGGAGGTGGTGAGAACTGTGTACATCTTCTTGAGGTCCTTAGAGGGAGGTGTATAAATGTAGCAAATAAATGTTTAATGTGAAAGATAATATTTCTGGCCCAGGACACTACGCAAGTGGCTACAAGAGAGGAGGGCTTCCCAGTTGGGTCACCCCACTCATGGAATGATCTCCCCAAAGAGATTCACTCGGGCACTTACGTTGCTATCTTTTCAGCACTAGTCAAAGACCTTTCTATTCTCTAAGGTGTTTTAGAGTACTGGTTGTGGATTTGTATGGCTGTTTTATCTATTCCTGTGTTAGTTGCTTTGTTTTCTATTGCATTGCATGTTGTTCCTTTAAATACTTGTATTTTATGTTTATCTGTTTGTATAGTTCTTTAATCTTATTGGCCAGATTAAAAATATAATAAATAAAAGTTATTTTTAAATATATATATATTGAGTTTTCGTAATACAGTGAAAAAACCAACAAACCAAACAACAACAACACCTCGACAAACATTCCCTCCCTCCGCTTGGTTTGTTTCAGAATTTTTCCAATTATCTATTCCAGGATGGTATATTAAATCAATTGTATATATATTCTTCCTTTCATGAGTCCCATAATTTAATAAGATAAAGTTATAACATAAATTTCCCTCTCTGCTGATACTTCTTTGAGGCGGGAATCTTGGTGAGCAGTAAGAGCTGAGCTGACATCCTAAACTTTTTTGCGGATTTTGTGGGCAGTTTTCACTTGGGTCGGCTCTGGGGACATAGAAGAATGCGGTCTCCCTTAGAATCCCTTCCTACTTACTCTACTGCCACCTGGTGGTCAAAGACTAAAGCATACTTGCACCTTCTTTTTAATGCCTACCTCTCTCATAAAATCTGCAGGTATTGCAGATAACACAAGAGGCCAAGAAGGTCAAGGATAAGGGAAAGAAGATAATCTTATTGTCCCTTAATTGAATTATTGTTTTGGCTGATGTAACGTCAGTGCCATACTGTATGTAAAGTGTATATGTTTGTACATTTGTATTTGATGGTGGCTGGCTGGGTGTTGATGGCTGATGTTGGAAGGTTATTATTCAGTAAAAACCGTTTGAAGAAACTCAACGTGTGTGAGTGCTTCTTTCACAAGAGCTCTCAGGACAGAGCAGGAGGTTGGAAGGTTGGAATTCTGTTGGAAACTCTGCTTAATAAATTATATCCGGACAGCCCCCCTCTATTTCTCTGTCAGAACCATGACCTTGCACCCCCATCTGCTGTCGGGTGGCATTAGAACACAGAGGCACCAAGCCCGGAAACCATTCTGTCATGGCTGACAAGGGTAGTCCGTTGTTCTTCAACTGGTGAGTAGTTGCAGCACCATCACAATTTCTAACAAGTTTTATTTTAAGAGCAATAGGGCAAGGAAGAAGGCAGCTGACGCTTTCTTTGCTTCCGTTGTTATTCTGTTAGGTCCTGTTGGGGGTTCGGCAGATACAGCATTTCGTATTCTTGTACAACCAGTTTACTTCCCCCAATGCCTCCTGGAAAAGATGAACATATGCAGTAGGGTTAGGGGTTTAAATTGGGGAGGGGGGACCTCCTCCAAAGGGCACTGAAGATCTCCAAAGTAATTCTAATTCTGACGTACGCTTGGGCGATCTTTACCCATTCATTTCCTTCCAATGAACTCTACATCCAACAGTTATTTCTTTATCACATGTTTATACTGCACAATAGCTGAAACTCTCTGTGAAGTTCACAATAATATGCAGAAGTTGCTGCTAAACATTTCCACCCACCCCCACCCCCCACCGTGTCGCCTCTTTTTGCGTGGGGAGTGAAAGGATCCCTCTCCCTGCCCATTATGTCTGCTACAATTGAGCTGTTCACAGCAGAAAGGAAGACTTCAGGCTGAGATGTAGCTTTCAAGGGGCAAAGCCCCCACCGCAGCCATCACTCAGGTGTGACTGACTCTCCCTGCCTTGTCTGCCGCCCACCTGAGCCAGGGCCTCCTCAGAGCAAGAGAGCAAAAAGGAGGAAGCTTACTTTCTCTGCAGAACCCGCGGAAGGTCTGGTGGACTCCATTTCATTCTTAATACTGATCAGGGCATCGAGAACCATCAGCCCACATCTAGAAATATAAATGCCAAATGCCTACGGTGGACATCAGGATCACTCGGCGTACAGTTTCCTCTCGTTTGGACTAAAAGTTTAAAGATTAGATCAATTACGCAGTTTGATGCAAATGCCCGTAACTTTATTTGCTGGACTACCATGACGTGCACAGAGGGGGGCAATATATTTCCCTTTCTGAAAGATTTTTCAGTGTCTTCCCCTCCCCTCGCTCAAGGACTCACGTGTTCAGGTCTATTTCATACTTCTGCACGCGCGGTTTCTCTCCGGGGTTGTCTGGGTTCCACCGATACGCCGCAAACTTCTTGATGCGGGCCGAGGCCTCTAAGGCAGGCGTCACCATAGTTGCTCCTGCTGCTGTGTGGACCCTGTAGCAGACCTGCAAGGCGAGATCACGTGAGCTTCTCCTCCTGCAACTGCCTTGAGGGGGATCAGATTTAATTGCCCGTGGTTCTCCATGGTGGTTGTTCTGTAGTGCTGCGATCTACGGAGCAATGGCCTTGTGTATTTGTTATTTTCCCCACTTTCCATATGAGACAAACCAAGGCAGAGAGCAACTTGCCCACAGATAGGCAATGAGGTGGGACTGGGACCCAGGTGCAAACCCAGGTAACGTCTGGACCGCTGCCCTCTCTTGGCTCCCCAAAGGGAACTGTGCACCTATTTCTCTCTCTGCCCCTTCTCATAGGCTGGTGTGGGGAGGGGTCTCTTTCCCACCAGTCCTGGAAGCAAGGGATATCAAGGTTTCCAAAAAGTTCCCAGTTTCAGCCTCTGCCTCCTTCTGTTAGTGGATGGGGGGGGGGGGAGTCATTTCCCCCTGAAGCAGGGAGGCAGAACCATGCAGGCCTGGGGTCCCAATCCAGCCTTCTGGGATTACCTTGCTGGCCCCATCTCCTATTCCAGATTTTGTGCCGTCTTCCCTTTGCATCCCCTTTGCCCCCCTACCCCCACCTTCTTAAAGGTGGCTACCAGGCAGAAGGGCCTTTCCTGCCCTGGAGCCCCAGCTTGTGGGATGAGCTCCCTAGAGAGGTTCGTGGTCCTCTCTCGGGCGCTAGAGGAAGATCTTTCCATTTCCCCAGTCATCCTGGCGCTCTAGTCTTTCAGCTCCGTCGTTTTAAGCCTGCTGTTGGCATTGTACTCTGGTTGCACTTTTATACTTTTATATACCAGTATATTCGGCTATTGGACAGTCTGCAAAGGCAACAAAGCAATAAAAGGCCGGGAGCCTCCGCCCCATCCCCCCACCCCGTCGGCTTCTTCCCTGGCAGGAAGAGCCTGGAGCTCACCTAGGCTGGTCTCTGCAGGGTTTCAGCCCCAGTCCTAGCCCCCCACCTCCCGCAGGCGGAAAAGCTCCTTCGCAATGGAGCCTCGTGGAGAAAGAGGCTCCGCTGCTGTGCTCAGGAGGCGCCCCCGCCCTCCTCGGGGCCCTGTGCGGTGGCGGCGGCAGCAGCTGAAAGGGGGCTTCGGCCAGGGCCAGCGAGGTCCGAGCGAGATCCCGAGGGGCGCCGAACTCACTGCGGACTAGCACCTTGCGCCAACGGACACCCCACCCCCCATCTGCCCTTCCGCCCTTCTGGGCCCCTCTCAACTCCGTGCCTGAAATACCCGGACAACGCGGACCTCGACGTCGTCCCGCCACGGTCACCTGTAGTAGCTGCAGCCCACTTGCGTTCCCCGACTGACCGATTGGCAGGCAGGGGTAAGACGTCGCTTGCGCGGCTCTATTAGGAGTGGCCCCCTGTGCGCACCAGGCGCTTGCTTCCAGAAACAGTTTCGCTTTCGATTTGGCCACAGCAGCTTGCAAGGTTTGAGCAGAGGGTCTTCCCGGCTCAGCAATGCTGCAGAGGCAGGCAGAGGTCGGTGCGTGGGTGGGTGCAGATTGACAAATTTATCAGAAATGGAAAGATAGTAAAGGAGAGTACAAGGGAGCTAACTGAGTGGGGAAAATTTATGGACAATTATAAAGATGGAGATAAGGTACTGATTACACAAATATATAGAATTATAATAAGACAGGAGACTGGAGGGAATGATATTATGGAATAGACATGGGAAGAAGATTTGGATCAAGAAATTGAAGATAGAGAGTGGCGAAGTATATTTGAAAAATTCCTATTCAAAACTACCTCCACAAAGATAAGAGAATAGGCTTTAAAAATGACACAAAAATGGTATTTGACTCCAGTGAAGGTAGCAAAAATGAACAGAAATGCGACCCCAGAATGTTGGAGAGGATGTACAGAGTTTGGAACAAATATGCATATGTGGTGGGAATGTTATAGAGTTAGGAAATTTTGGGATAAGGTTTTTCAAAAAAATAGAAAAGGTTACTGCTCAAAGGATTAATAGAACATCAGAACTAGCTCTTTTGAATATGTTTGTTAAAGAAAATAGTGATGTAAAGGATAAAATATTGATTGGATTTATGCTGACTGCAGCAAGGCAGCAGATAGCTAGTAATTGGAAGACAGCTAGAATGTTAACGATTAAGGTGTGGGGAAAAACTGTGGAATATAGCAATGAATGAAAAATTAACACAGAAACTTAGAGTCTATAGAGGAAAAAAGAAGAGGGATACATTTAGAAGAGAATGGTTTGCATATATAGATTATATGGGAAAAGATCCAAATAAGAACAATATTGCGGAAGCATATTAAAAGTTATGGGACTCCTGAAAAGAAAGATGAGATAGAGAAGAAGCTGGAAGAAAATAAGAAGAAGCGAACAGAGGCAAATTAACCAATAAAAGAGAGGAAGGGGGGGGGGAAGGGGGATAAATAAATAATAGTAATGGTGTTAAAAGGGTGGTTGAATCATGTAAGATATGTAAAAATGAAATAAAGATGTATTTTTTAAAAAACAATCCAAAAGTTATATAAACAGTAAAGGTATTTTAAGAACTCCATCTTATTCACTCACCACCAGTTATTATCTGGAAATTTCTTCCCAAGTGTTACAATGTTTGGCTGCTACAATCCTGTTTATTGGAAATCTAATAACAAACAATACAATATACCAGATGGTTATATAAATTCCATGTAATGATAGTATAATATTTAACTAAATCTGCACTGGGAAAAGGAAGTAATAAACCTTGCTTCAGTAAGTGAATTCTAAAAATTTTAATCTGGCAAATCTGCAGTCCAACAGTTGAAAGTGCTTTGGTGGCTTAAATACCTGAAATCCTATAAGTCTTAAAGAGATCTTCCATTAGGTTGGTTTCAATTGTACGGAAATGCATAAATTCACCACCAGAGGGCAGTGACTACCCACAACATTGTTTCATTTTACCAGAAAGGCAGACAGTTCCATGGCACTATTCAAACCATGCGGACTAACCGCATTGAATTTAAAGATCTATCCAGCTTCTTTTTTAAGTAGAGCATTGTCATGTTTCTTCCAACTGTATTTATGTGGAATAATTCTATCAATCACTAGGAAAGCAAATTCATCAAAACTGTGGTTCTTGTTTATAAAATGTTCAACCAATGGTGTTTTAGTTTGGAATGATGTTCTATTATACGTGTTCTAATGGTACGTGCAGTTTTTCCAACGTATAAAAGGCCACGAGGGCAGATAATTACATAAATGACACATTTGGTTGAACAGTTAAGAGAAATGAGTTAACTTAAACTGGCGATGATCTCCTGGATGGTTGAAAGTTTTTTGTTTGTAGCGCCAATGCGCACCCAGAGCATTTGCCACACCTGAAATGTCCATTTATAATATTAGGAACTGTCACCGGCATGTCCATATCCGAATGGATCAAGATATCATGAAAATTATAAGTACGTTTGAGCCCCGCATTGGGAAAATTCTTGCATCCGGGTAAGTCTTCCACAATGTGCCAGTGTCTTTTTATACTTTTAATTATTGGACGTGCAAGGTGAGACTATGCGAGTGCACATGTGATTCTGTTGGTATTTTTTAATTCCCGATTGCATAATAGCATGGCACGAGGGGTGTCAGCCATTCTCGTTTCTGCATGGTGGATAACCCGACTTGGGTATCCCCTATCCATGAGTTGCTTTCTTATGATTAATTTGGAAGACCTCTATTCCTCTGGTAGCGTGGGGTTTCTTTTAAGATGGAGGTATCCCATCAACATTTCATATTTTACAAACGTTATATTGATGACCTTTTTTTGGTATTTGCTGATGAACACAAACTTTATGAATTTTTCAACTGGATCAACCCTATCCATGATAACATCAAGTTTTCTTTTTCATCAAGATACATGCCGTATTCCATCTTTGGACACTTATATATATATATCGTGAAAACAATACTTTATATATAAAACCGTTTACAAAACCCACAGATCGTAATTCTTTATTACATTATACGTCCTTTCATCCTCCTCAACTAAAATCTAATTTACCATAGGGTCAATACCTCCGTCTTAAAAGAAACGCCACACTACCAGAGGCATATAGGTTCAAGGAAACAAAGTAGGTAGCTTCTCACCTTTTACCCTGCTTTTTCCCCCCTAGCTAAACAATCCTAGGTGTTTCAACTTTCCCTCATAGGGGAAATGCTGCAGCACTTTGATCATTTCAATTGTCCTTTTCTGCACTTTTTCCAGCTCTACAATATATTTTATTAGGTGTGGTGACAGTATTCTACACGGTAGTCTAAGTGTGGTTATACAATACATTGGTATAAGGGCAGTATGATATTGCCAGTGTAATTTTCAATTCATTTCCAAATTATGCATAATGTGGAGTTTGCTATTTTACAGCAGCTTCATTAATATTTTGATCTCATTGACAGCAAAGAGGGCATAGTGTCAAGCAGACTAGGACACCTGAACGGGGCAGATCCTTCCACAGAAGTGTTGTGGCTGACAATACCAGGCTCCACACCAATTTAGGGAGATGCTGTCATCTCCCAGACCAGAAGGCTCAGGGTAATGTTGAGATGGAAAATGAAATCAGGGAGGCTTCCAATTGAGGAAGTGTTATAATAATGAGTGACTTGCGTACAGAGGAACACGTCCCCCGGTATACCTTCCCCTGACCTTCCTATAGAACTTATAGCGAGAGATGACCATATCCCGGTAATTTTCTCTGTTCCAGCAGGTTTCCTTATCTACGGTATCTATAAGATATCTAAAACTGAGGAACTAGGCATGTGGCAGAGGGGCATGGAACTCCATAAAGGTTTTGCTTGTTCGCTTAGGATTTGTTGTTATTGACAGTTTTTTTATCCGAATAGCTGGGAATGTTAATCTTGCCTTCATTAGTTTGAGGGTTGAAGCCAGTAGCCTTATTCTTTTATTTCCAATTAATAATAATTGCATTGAAGATTGTGAAGGGTTGTATTTTGTCAATTTCAAGAGTTTGTTTTTCTTCTTGTGGCTTTTTCTTGTTTCTGTTTGGATAAACTACTAAAATATTTATTTAACTTTAATAATACATTAACTAACTTAGCAATGTGAGATAAAAATAAGAACATGCATGTGTCCTTATCTTGATTCCCGTAACATACATTTGCATTGCTTGTCAGATTCCTACGTCAGTTTATATTCTGTAAACGCAATAAATCTTTACATAAAAGACCACGTGACTGTGGCGGCTGAATTACCTCGATGTGCTTTATCGTAAAAATTACCACCCAAGTTCTGCTGCAAGTATCCCCTGTTAGCATAGATTTGTCTGCCCTTTGAGTGTCCCATTTTTTGTTGTCACAGTCGTAAGAGATATGGATCAGGGAGATACGGATCTCGTGATGTGTGACTGAAGCAGCCTCCTTAAACACCTTTTGCCGGAATGGATTGATGGTCGCACACAACCACCACGTGTGGAAAAATGGGCCTATTTTGTAACACTTTCCTCCCTCCCAGGAAACTCTTATGAGATACCACCTACTGTGGTAAGAGTCTTGAAATTAGACTCAGGTAGTTTCGTGTCCCAACCGTCACTATCCCAATCAGACGAAAGACACGTGTAAGATCGAAAACTTTAATTCTCCTTCTTGCAAGAAGTGACCATTTAGGAATCAAAACCTAGAAATGGTACTGAATACATATTTTGATCAACCTTAAATAGAAAAATCACACAAGGATACATGGATCTCTGCTCAGTTAAACAATAACTGATTTCTAACTTATCTTGAATACACATAGGCTTCAAAGAATCTTCTGATGTAGATGAAGTTAACTCATTCTTTAACTAAGAGACGGAATACACAAACATTGCAATCCTTATCAGATAGCCTGTCTCTCAAGAAAACAGGGTTCATTGATATGTCAGTTCCTGCCTTAACCTTTGTTTTCTGCTCTTAGGAATGTAGCTACTTAGCAATTCCTCTACGTGCTTTAACTCTGGTGTCAAGTTAACCTGAGGTCTTTCATGAGACCCACTTTATTAACTATAATTTCAGAGGCACTCATAAGGGAATTTTGAATTATCTTACAACACTCCTCCGTTTTGATCTAATGCGTCTTTAAACGTCATTAGGATCATTCTCCAGACTAGATAATTCAATCCAAGTTTGTAGCTCTCTCATCCTATTGTCAGTTACGCTTTCACCAGGCATGTTCTGATACATAATTAACATCTGTTTATGCACTCCTTTTTTCCAAAACTTCATCATACATTGAAAGACACAAGGAGTAATTAAAACAATCATTATTATAATCAATACAAATATAATTATTTGTTTTAACCAATTCCAGTTTGGCAACCAGGAATTTAGCCAATCCCATGGATTTGTTACTCCAGAGTAATTGTCTATTACCATTTGTTGTAGTTTTGACAACTCATCTTCGATAGTTTTATTCATATCATGAAAAACTACTTTGCAACCTTTCTGGATAATTTTACAAAAACCTCCCTGCTTTGCTAGGAGGTAATCAAGAGCCATTCTATGCTGAATAAGTTCTTGATTTAATTCTCCAATCTCTGACTGCATTGCCCGTACAATTATCCCTGTTGCATTAATAGTTTTTTCTAAACGGCATGTAAGACCCAAAATACTCTTTCTATTTTCTTGTGCTATTATTCCAGGGTAAGCACCTAAGGTTAAGATTCCTGTTATTAATCCACCGCCCACTCTGTCTCTTTCAGTTTTTGACAGTTGTTTTCCTATTATAACCATATCATTGCAATTTGGTCCAAGCTTTCTTAACAATTCACCAGCTCCTCCTTGAGTTGCCTTTTTTTTTTCTTTTATTCATTTCTGATTTACTTATTTGGACCGGTAGGGTCAAATATCCTACTCCTACACACTGGTAATTTCCTGAGTGATAGTTTGTTGCCCATCCATCATAGAAAAACCATAAATTTGGATCTCTGAGTTGCCATCCTGAACAAATACTTCCTATTCCTTGATAGGTGGGATGAAATATAGGATAATAAGGGTACATCTCATGGAACACAGTTTCATTTAACAGTACCTTAGTATGATATGAGGAGTTAGAGTTTCCCCATAACCAAAACTTTTCTGTGCAAGTAGAGTAATTTCCCAAATTCCTCAAGAAATCCCTTTGTCTTATCCAATCTTTCCATTTTTCATTCCATATTCCTGAATGGTGACAACAAAAACACATCCCAGGGGTATATATGCTATATTTGAACTTCCTGAAGTCAACTTCATTTAAATTACTGGGATCAGAAAACAAAGTATTCTTTTGCTGTAATGCTCCAACTATTACATCTGGACTTTCAATAAGAGCAGGTAATACTGAAAATGCTCTTATTGCTGCTGGATATTCGTAATACAAAATTGAATCATTCCTCCAGCGATTAAACATTTCTAAAGCATGTCTTTTAAACCAATTTGACTGTCCTTTTGGTATACAAAATTTTATACAATATAAAATGAATATTACTTTCATATTTATTTCTTTTGGAACCTTAACTTTAAAGGGTGTGTTTCTTTATCAGTAAATCTCACTGTCCACTGCGGTTCCACTGAAGGAGAGTGTAATTCTGGTGTGGGTAACACGGCCCACGTTTTGTCAATTTTAGGATGATGATCCTGTTCCTCCTCTGCCTCTGCTTCTTGTCCTGCTTCGTCCACGCAATTCGGAGAAGGACACGCGTTGATCCCTCGTAGCGAGACGTCCTCACTTTCGACCCCTCCCGCGCCAGCGAGATCAAAAGGTCCTTGTGGGTTTTTCCTAGCACAATGTGTGTAATGAATCCAAGCCCCTTTTCCTTTTACTTTCAACGCTGTATGAGTGGTCATCAATACAAGATGAGGGCCTGACCATCGCTCTTCCAAACCGTCTGCTGTCCAGATTCTCACGTATACTTCATCACCAGCCTGAAAGGATGTGCAGGAGTATCCAATGGCAAAGGTTGGGCATCTATCACGTGCCGCCTGATCTTCTGGAACTGCTTCTGGAGCTGTATAATATAAGCAACAAGATCTTCATCTCCTCCTAGTAAAGTTACATATGGCCTTGCATATTCTCCTCCTATTGGGGGGGCCTCCCATACAATGCTTCATATGGTGACAAACCTGTAGGTTGCCTTGGAGTGGTTCTGATAGAATAAAGAACCAAAGGGAGGGCAGTTGGCCATGCCAATTTTGAAGCAATGCACATTTTTGTAAGTTTTCTCTTGAGGGTAGCATTCATGCGTTCTACTTGACCTGAGGATTGTGGGTGATAGGGAGTATGTAAAACCTAGGGGTGTGCATCGGATCGGATCCGATCCACGATCCGAATCCGATCCGCCCCAAAAATCGGAAAATCCGATCCGATCCGATCCGATCCGATACACCATCCGATCCGATCCGATCCGGCGAGGTCCGATCCGGATCGGATCGGATCGGCGGATCGGACGCCATTTTAAATGCGTTTTTCCCATAGCAAAGTATTGTTGTTTTACAAAAACGCCTATAACTTTTTCATTTTTAACGACAGAAGGATGAAACTTGGGCACATTGTACACTGGTTAGGGATAGGTATCTGTGAGAAATTTCAGAAAGATTGGTGCATGCAGTTTGTGGCAATTAATTTTTTAATAAATAACATGGAATGCCTATAACTCGGTCATTTTTAAAGTTACACACATGAAACTTTGCCACATTGTAGGTGGTACCTTGGGACCCACGTGTGTGAAATCCCAGAACCGTGGGTGCTTGCCTGGTGTGGCAATGAATTTTTGAAAAATGGGTAGTAGTGGGGTAAATGCAGTTATGCCTCCCATGTTTTTATTTTTAAAGATACAAACAGGACACTTCGGCACATTACAGGGAACACTTCCCTTGATATGTGTGTAAAATTTCAGACAGCTAGCTCCAGGCATGTGTTGGCAATGAATTGTTGAAAATTGGGTAGCAGTGGGGTAAAATACAGTTTTGCCTCCCATTTTTTTATTTTCAAAGATACAAACGGGAAACTTTGGCACATTGCAGGGAACACTTCACTTCAAATGTGTGTGAAATTTCCGGAAGCTAGGTGCAACATTTTAGTGGGAAACGAACGTTTATTCATGGCATTTCACATGGGATTTATGGGTTGGTTTGAAGAGCTACAAACCTCTAACTCGCTCACATGGCACAGGACCTATGCCCGCTCAAACGCTGGAAATTTCACAAACTTTGGTGCAATGCTTTAGTGGGAAAACAAAGGTTTATGCATGGCATTTCACATGGGATTTATGGGTTGGTTTTAAGAGCTACAAAACTCTAACTCGCTCACATGGCACAGGACCTATGCCCGCTCAAACGCTGGAAATTTCACAAACTTTGGTGCAATGCTTTAGTGGGAAAACAAAGGTTTATGCATGGCATTTCACATGGGATTTATGGGTTGGTTTTAAGAGCTACAAAACTCTAACTCGCTCACATGGCACAGGACCTATGCCCGCTCAAACGCTGGAAATTTCACAAACTTTGGTGCAATGCTTTAGTGGGAAAACAAAGGTTAAACTTTATTATTTTAAACCTTCAGGAAAGGGAGGGGGAGGCTGTGTTTGTGTGTGTGTGTTTGACAGCTTGATCCACCAATTGTGCTTTAGAATACATGACTGAATCACCCAATCCTGTGAAGACTTTCTTCAGCCTCCAATCGCAATGCTGGAGGAGGGCACCAGTATATATTCTCTCAGCCCTGCCCTTCTGGCTCTTTGTGGGTTGAACGTGGAGGAGATTAGGGAGTGTTTTGGAGCTGTGTTGGAGAGACTGTATTGATTTGATTGCATTTGGAGGTGGTTTTGAGGAGTTTCTGATCTTTTACTTCAGCTTTTCTTGTTCTCTCTCTTGGCTTTCCTTTCTCTCTTGCCTTTCCTTTCTTAGATAGCACGTTTGTTTGTCTGTGAGTTCAGTTTGTCTTTGCAGTGAGTGTGTTTGTTTGTTCTACTTTCGCTTTCTGAAAAAAACTCAAAAAAATAATAAAAAAATATTTCTATCCTCTCTCTCTCTCTCTCTCTTTCTCTGTGTGTGTGTGTGTGTGTGTGTGTGTGCGCTTGTGAGTGAGTGTGTGTTGCTGGGCTGTGTAGCCTGCTGCTACAAACACAAAAAAAGTCAGCAAAGCACACACTTACACAAAAATAAATAATAATAAAAATAAAATGAAGCGTGGCACTCAAAGGGGGGGTGCTCCCAAGGCAGCATTTGGGAGAGGCCGCTCTGGGCATGGCGCTGCTGCTGCTGCTGCTGGGACCAGCAGCAGGCAGCCAACTTCCACACCCCCAGTTAAACTGAGGCGTTCTCCACTGGGGCAGCAGAAGCAGGCAGAGGCAACTCAAAGTAGTGCCTGCAGGGCACTCTTTCAGCAACATGAGGCAGGTGCTGGGAGCAGCAGTGGGCATGAAGAAGGAGCACTATATCCAGCTCCTTCTTTGGTGGGTGAGCCTGTGAACCCGCTGACTGATCTTTTCCCAGATCTTGTGGAAGTCAGCGAGGTTCAGAGTGAGGAGGAGGACTCTGATGTGGGGCAAGAGGAAGAGCAGGCAGCACCAGAGACTTACTCTCCACAATCCGTCCTCTCTTCCACTCATTCCCTTGCTCCTGAGGTGACACCACAGAGCGAAGGCGCCGGCAGGCCGTCTGTGTCACCCCAGAAGCGACAGGCAAGCAAGGTGTGGGACCACTTTGAGGTGGCAGTGGATTCCCGCTTTGCTGTCTGTCGCCACTGCAAGATGTCAGTGAGCAGGGGAAAAATGCCAGGCCACTTCACCACCACGAACCTCACCCGCCACATGCAGAGGCACCACCAGTCTGTTTTGCTTGGGACCGAGGCGGGCACCTCGCAGCAGACTGGTGCTAGCGGCAAGGGCAAGCAGAAGGCTCCTGCAACTTCTGCCAGCTCTCGACTTCCCATCCCCAAGAGGCTTCGCCAGGCCACCATGGAAGAGATGGGGTGGGGGAAGTATGGAGCCACAAGGTGGCGTTTTCCAGCGCCCAACCAGATCACCAATTGCATCGGTGAGATGGTGGCGTTGGATGACCAGCCATTCAGCCTCGTCGAGAACGCAGGCTTCAAGAGGCTGATGGCTCTTGTGGTTCCATACTACAAGCCGCCGTGTCGCACCACCCTGAGCAGGCGTGTGGTGCCCTCCCTGTACCAGGCATGCAGGGAGTTAGTTCTGGGTCGTCTGTGCCAGGCAGAGGCACAGAAGGTGCACTTCACTTCGGACATCTGGTCCAGCGAAGGAGGAGTGCACGCTTACCTGTCCCTGACGGCTCACTGGTGGGGAGCCTCAGGGCAGGAAGCACCCAGGACTTCTGGGACTGGGAAGGAGGGCTGCCGCTGGGCCCTCCTTCATACCGCAGTCATGGACCAGTCCCACACGGCGGAGGAGATTACGGAGGCCATGAACCGCATGGTGGCAGGGTGGCTGGGCGGGCACCAGCACACCCGCGGTTACATGGTCACGGACGGGGGAGCCAATATGCTGAAGGCGGTGCGCGATGGCGGATTTGAGGGCATCCGCTGCATCGCGCACGTCTTCAACCTGGTCGTCAGGGATGGCCTTGGAGGCAGCAAGGCCCCTCTCCCTCCCCAAATCCGTAATCTCCTAGAGAGCTGCAGGAAGGTGGCTGGGCATTTCCACCACAGCGTGAAGGGCAGTCGGTTGCTGCGGGAGAAGCAGCAGGAGCTGGGACTTCCGCAGCACCGGCTAGTGCAGGACGTGGCAACACGTTGGAACTCCACCTACCACATGCTCGAGCGTATGGTGGAGCAACAGCGTGTTGTCCACGAGATGTTCAGGGTCGGGGACATTGGCATCCAGGCCCCACTGTCCAGGCAGCAGTGGGAGGCCATGTCCCAGCTTCTGGTGGTCCTCAAGCCGTTCCTTGAGGCCACCGAGACCCTGAGCAGCAGCACTGCCCTTCTCAGCCAGGTGATCCCCGTGGCCAGGCATCTCCAGAATCAGATGGGCGAGTTTCTGGAGGCCGGGGATGCCGTCACCGGCAGGCGCTTCCTGCCAGAGGTGCGGGAAGTGGTGACGAGGCTGAGGGAAAGCCTATCCCGCCGGGTCCAGCCTCTCTACAACGAGAGGCAGTACATGTTGGCCACCATGTGCGACCCGCGCATCAAGGATGGGTTATGTGGGCAGACTTCCCGGGCAGGTTGGGTGGAAATGCTGGTGACGGACGTTCGGGCGGCCCGGGATGCCAGGATTGGGCAGGCAGAGGAGGAGCCCACCGAAGCCCAGGCGCTAAGTCCGCTGAGCACCACCAGCAGCGGCGGCACCAGCACCACCACACCCAGCAGGGGGACAGGCCAGGGGTTTTGGGACAAGGCTTTGCAGGCTGCGGTTGGGCATAGAGGCACTCAACCCAGCCGCCGCCAGGATGACGCTGCAGCAGCAGTGCAGCGTTACCTGGCGGAGCAGATGGAGGACGGCTCCATCGAACCCCTGGCCTACTGGTCATCTCGGCGCCAGATGTGGCCTGATCTGGCGCGGGTGGCCATGGACAGAATCAGCTGCCCACCGTCCAGCGTTCCAAGCGAGCGGGTGTTTTCCATGGCGGGCGACGTGGTCACACCCCACCGCTCTCGCTTGGACGCTGAGATTGTGGAGCAGCTGGTCTTCCTCAAGGTCAATCTGCCCCTGCTGGGATACCCCACCCTCATGCCCGCGGGGGAGTAATTGGCAGGCACCCCCCATCCATCCCACACCTTTGGGCAGGCACCGGCAGGCCCTTGATTTTTTAATTCTTATTTTCGGTTAATTAATTTTCTTTACTTTAATTTACTGGCTGTGTTGTTTACAGCTCAGTAACTCAACTCTGAACGATGGATCCCGAAGGGATCTAGTTTCTTCTCCTAGCCTCTTACATTGAGGGGATGCACAAGCATCTCACACATTCTATGTTGTTTGACTTGAACCAATGTGCTTGCACATGTGCCTCTGAAATTGGACTCCGATGGCTCCCTCCAGGCCTTCTGTAAGGTCCCACACTTCCATGGGCGTTTCTTCTTGTAAGACCACGTCAGAGGCTCATGAGAACTTTGGATAAGAAGAAGGCTTAATTTTATCGCCAAGGAACGCATGCACCTCTCTGACTATGAACGAAGGACGCGATAGGATTCCTCTTCCAGGCTCCTACATTGAGTGGATGACAAGCAGCATCCCACACTGTTTCTGACTGTGTCTTTTGGACTTATGTGGCAGCCTTGCAGGGCTGTCACTGTGTGTTGTGTTTATTTTGGCTATATGATTTAAAAAACTGCCTGCCCGCCTGCCCACCTGCTAGGTTGCCGCCATTGTGAAGTAGCCGGAATGCGTGGGCTGGTCTCACGGTTCTATTGCTTACTTGTGCAATGCGCAAGCGCCTGGCATCATGCCCGCCTCTGCCTCTGCCTTTGCCTGCCTGCCTGCCTGCCCGCCTGCCCACCTGCTAGGTTGCCGCCATTGTGAAGTAGCCGGAATGCGTGGGCTGGTCTCACGGTTCTATTGCTTACTTGTGCAATGCGCAAGCGCCTGGCATCATGCCCGCCTCTGCCTCTGCCTCTGCCTGCCTGCCTGCCTGCCCGCCTGCCCACCTGCTAGGTTGCCGCCATTGTGAAGTAGCCGGAATGCGTGGGCTGGTCTCACGGTTCTATTGCTTACTTGTGCAATGCGCAAGCGCCTGGCATCATGCCCGCCTCTGCCTCTGCCTCTGCCTGCCTGCCTGCCTGCCCGCCTGCCCACCTGCTAGGTTGCCGCCATTGTGAAGTAGCCGGAATGCGTGGGCTGGTCTCACGGTTCTATTGCTTACTTGTGCAATGCGCAAGCGCCTAGCATCATGCCCGCCTCTGCCTCTGCCTGCCTGCCCGCCTGCCCGCCTGCTAGGTTGCCGCCATTGTGAAGTAGCCGGAATGCGTGGGCTGGTCTCACGGTTCTATTGCTTACTTGTGCAATGCGCAAGCGCCTGGCATCATGCCCGCCTCTGCCTCTGCCTCTGCCTGCCTGCCTGCCTGCCCGCCTGCCCACCTGCTAGGTTGCCGCCATTGTGAAGTAGCCGGAATGCGTGGGCTGGTCTCACGGTTCTATTGCTTACTTGTGCAATGCGCAAGCGCCTGGCATCATGCCCGCCTCTGCCTCTGCCCCTGCCTGCCTGCCTGCCTGCCCGCCTGCTAGGTTGCCGCCATTGTGAAGTAGCCGGAATGCGTGGGCTGGTCTCACGGTTCTATTGCTTACTTGTGCAATGCGCAAGCGCCTGGCATCATGCCCGCCTCTGCCTCTGCCCCTGCCTGCCTGCCTGCCTGCCCACCTGCTAGGTTGCCGCCATTGTGAAGTAGCCGGAATGCGTGGGCTGGTCTCACGGTTCTATTGCTTACTTGTGCAATGCGCAAGCGCCTGGCATCATGCCCGCCTCTGCCTCTGCCTCTGCCTGCCTGCCTGCCTGCCCGCCTGCCCGCCTGCTAGGTTGCCGCCATTGTGAAGTAGCCGGAATGCGTGGGCTGGTCTCACGGTTCTATTGCTTACTTGTGCAATGCGCAAGCGCCTGGCATCATGCCCGCCTCTGCCTCTGCCTCTGCCCGCCTGCCTGCCTGGAGGTGCCCATGCAGCTGTGACTTTGCCTCTGCCAGTGGGACTTTGCCTCTGCCACTGGGACTTTGCCTGGAGGGGCCCATGCAGCTGTGACTTTGCCTCTGCCAGTGGGACTTTGCCTCTGCCACTGGGACTTTGCCTCTGCCACTGGGACTTTGCCTGGAGGGAGCTGTGCCAAACTGTGACTTTGCCTGGAGGAGCCTGTGCCACTGGGACTTTGCCTGGAGGGAGCTGTGCCAAACTGTGACTTTGCCTGGAGGAGCCTGTGCCAATGTGACTTTGCCTGGAGGAGCCTATGCCAACGTGACTTTGCCTGGAGGAGCCTATGCCACTGTGACTTTGCCTGGAGGAGCCTATGTGCCACTGTGACTTTGCCTGGAGGAGCCTATGCCAATGTGACTTTGCCTGGAGGAGCCTATGTGCCACTGTGACTTTGCCTGGAGGAGCCTATGCCAATGTGACTTTGCCTGGAGGAGCCTATGTGCCACTGGAGTCCTCCGATCCACAGCGGCCGCACGAATAAGGTAAGTGTGTGCAGTCAACGCAGGGACACCTGAGAGTGTCCAGAAGTGGGGCAGTCTGAGATCTTACTTCCGAGTAAGCAAGCAGGCAGCCCCGTGTGCCTACTGGGGCGTGGGCACTCAGGACCGGGCAGATGCCAGTCCTGGGTGAGAGGGAGCCAATGGTGGAAAAGTATGATTTATCTCATGTTAATTCTTTTCCCCCCCCCCCTCCTTCTTTTGCAGCCTATGGAACTCTTCGCCACTGCGCAAAGCGCACCCGTGATTCCAGACTGCCCATCTGCCCCAGCCACGGCCACATGGAGGTGGCCCCTCGATTCACGTCACCCCTACGACTCAGGTAAGAGTGCAGGCAGAGTGGCCATATAGAAAAGAAGGCAGGGCCCCTGCACCTTTAACTGTTGTGATGAAGAGGGAATCTCAGCAGGAACTAATTCCATACAAATGACACTGGCAGAAATTCCCTTTTCTCTACAACTGCTGAAGTTAGGAACCCTGACCTGGATTTGATCTGGTCAGCCTAACGTAGGGTGCTATTAGGAGTGAATGAATAACCCAAGGACAAAAGAAATGGTGATTCTCTAATGATCCGGTAAGCTGTGTCCTGCCAGACACAAAAGGATAGCCAATCCCTCTAACAATGGGCTCAGAAGAGTGATTTAGAAAGGGAGGGGTGCAGCAGGAGAAAGAGGATTGCATCACAAACAAGAGAAGTGTGCCGGTGGGAGACTAGTTACTAGGACTTGCATGTATTAATTAATACAAATCTTTATTTATTTTCCTTTCTTCTTTTGCAGTATAAAAGTATTTATGTAATATTCATTATCCCCCTCCTCTTCTTTTGCAGCCTATGGCACTCTCACTGCCACAGTGCCCGGGAAAGGAGAGACTTTGCCCATTACATGCCAGCCTGCCCGCCCGCTGATGATGCCGCCTGCCGCCTTCCAGATCGTTCCTGCGAGGCGGGCCAGCCGCCTTCCTTGCACAAGCCATGGGACTAGGGGTCCTCCAGGAGAATCTCACCGAGTCCTCAACGCCCTCAGGACTATGGTAAGTGTTCTGTGAATGGGGGGGGGGGCACCTTCCACCTAACTGAAGGTTGGCTGTCTGCCTGCTAACTTCCGAGTGAGCAGGCAGCCCCGTGTGCCTGCTGGGGCGTGGGCACTCAGGAAGGGCAATCCTGGGTGGAAGGGAGCTGGTTGTGTTAAAGTGGTCAACTAATATTCATTCTTTTCCCCCCCCCCCTCCTTCTTTTGCAGCCTATGGCACTCTCACTGCCACAGTGCCCGGGAAAGGAGAGACTTTGCCCATTACATGCCAGCCTGCCCGCCCGCTGCTGATGCCGCCTGCCGCCTTCCAGATCGTTCCTGCGAGGCGGGCCAGCCGCCTTTCTTGCACAAGCCATGGGACTAGGGGTCCTCCAGGAGAATCTCACCGAGTCCTCAACGCCCTCAGGACTATGGTAAGTGTTCTGTGAATGGGGGGGGGGCACCTTCCACCTAACTGAAGGTTGGCTGTCTGCCTGCTAACTTCCGAGTGAGCAGGCAGCCCCGTGTGCCTGCTGGGGCATGGGCACTCAGGAAGGGCAATCCTGGGTGGAAGGGAGCTGGTTGTGTTAAAGTGGTCAACTAATATTCATTCTTTCCCCCCCCCCCTCCTTCTTTTGCAGCCTATGGCACTCTCACTGCCACAGTGCCCGGGAAAGGAGAGACTTTGCCCATTACATGCCAGGCTGCCCGCCCGCTGATGATGCCGCCTGCCGCCTTCCAGATCGTTCCTGCGAGGCGGGCCAGCCGCCTTTCTTGCACAAGCCATGGGACTAGGGGTCCTCCAGGAGAATCTCACCGAGTCCTCAACGCCCTCAGGACTATGGTAAGTGTTCTGTGAATGGGGGGGGGCACCTTCCACCTAACTGAAGGTTGGCTGTCTGCCTGCTAACTTCCGAGTGAGCAGGCAGCCCCGTGTGCCTGCTGGGGCGTGGGCACTCAGGAAGGGCAATCCTGGGTGGAAGGGAGCTGGTTGTGTTAAAGTGGTCAACTAATATTCATTCTTTTCCCCCCCCCTCCTTCTTTTGCAGCCTATGGAACTCTTCGCCACTGCGCAAAGCGCACCCGTGAATCCAGACTGCCCATCTGCCCCAGCCACGGCCGCATGGAGGTAGCCCATCGATTCACGTCGCCCGCACGACTCTGGTAAGAGCCTGTCAGAGAGCTTACCCACGAGTAAGCAAGCAGGCAGCCCCGTGTGCCTGCTGGGGCGTGGGCACTCAGGACCGGGCACATGCCAGTCTTGGGTGGGAGGGAGCCAGTGGTGGAAAAGTATCATTTTTCTCATATTCTTCCCCCCCCCTTCTTCTTTTGCAGCCTATGGAACTCTTTGCCACAGTGCCCAGGAGAGACGGTAATGCAGACTGCCCACCTGCCCGTCACTGCCCGCCTGGAAGTGGCATCTTATCAACAACGCCCTCAGGAGGACTACGGTAAGTGTTCTGTGAATGGGGGGGGGCACCTTCCACCTAACTGAAGGTTGGCTGTCTGCCTGCTAACTTCCGAGTGAGCAGGCAGCCCCGTGTGCCTGCTGGGGCGTGGGCACTCAGGAAGGGCAATCCTGGGTGGAAGGGAGCTGGTTGTGTTGAAGTGGTCAACTAATATTCATTCTTTTTTCCCCCCCTTCTTCTTTTGCAGCCTATGGCACTCTCACTGCCACAGTGCCCGGGAAAGGAGAGACTTTGCCCATTAAATGCCAGCCTGCCCGCCCGCTGCTGATGCCGCCTGCCGCCTTCCAGATCCTTCCTGCAAAGAGAGCAAGCCGCCCTCCTCGCACAAGCCATGGGACTTGGCATTCGCCCTCAAGGAGAATGTCACCCAGTCCCCAACGCCGCTGTTGGACTTTGCCCATTAAATGCCAGCCTGCCCGCCCGCTGCTGATGCCGCCTGCCGCCTTCCAGATCCTTCCTGCAAAGAGAGCAAGCCGCCCTCCTCGCACAAGCCATGGGACTTGGCATTCGCCCTCAAGGAGAATGTCACCCAGTCCCCAACGCCGCTGTTGGACTTTGCCCATTAAATGCCAGCCTGCCCGCCCGCTGCTGATGCCGCCTGCCGCCTTCCAGATCCTTCCTGCAAAGAGAGCAAGCCGCCCTCCTCGCACAAGCCATGGGACTTGGCATTCGCCCTCAAGGAGAATGTCACCCAGTCCCCAATGCCGCTGTTGGACTTTGCCCTGGATGCCAGCCTGCCTGCCCGCCTTCCAGATTCTGCTGTGGAAGGAGAAATAAATAATACCAGGTGCTGCAAGAGACCATGTGGATTGGCTCTACATCAAAGCAGCCTTCTGGTTTAGAATTACATACTACACAAGAAAAGAACAATCACTTATCCTGCAAGATCCCTTCCCAGGCTAGGATCTGAATAATAGCTATTAGCTAGGATCTGAATAGCTATTACCTGGGATTAGCTACTAGTGCATTTGGTAGCATTCCTGCAACCAACACCTGTCTTGTCATGTAAATGTATGGGTCCCTAAAGCAATTTACAATCACTTTACATTTTACAAATGAATAAGTGAAACTTTCTTCCCTCATTACCAATCCACACCAGGCAGGCAATGTCCCCTTCCTGAAGGTTTAAAATAATAAAGTTTAACCTTTGTTTTCCCACTAAAGCATTGCACCAAAGTTTGTGAAATTTCCAGCGTTTGAGCGGGCATAGGTCCTGTGCCATGTGAGCGAGTTAGAGTTTTGTAGCTCTTAAAAAACCAACCCATAAATCCCATGTGAAATGCCATGCATAAACCTTTGTTTTCCCACTAAAGCATTGCACCAAAGTTTGTGAAATTTCCAGCGTTTGAGCGGGCATAGGTCCTGTGCCATGTGAGCGAGTTAGAGGTTTGTAGCTCTTCAAACCAACCCATAAATCCCATGTGAAATGCCATGAATAAACGTTCGTTTCCCACTAAAATGTTGCACCTAGCTTCCGGAAATTTCACACACATTTGAAGTGAAGTGTTCCCTGCAATGTGCCAAAGTTTCCCGTTTGTATCTTTGAAAATAAAAAAATGGGAGGCAAAACTGTATTTTACCCCACTGCTACCCAATTTTCAACAATTCATTGCCAACACATGCCTGGAGCTAGCTGTCTGAAATTTTACACACATATCAAGGGAAGTGTTCCCTGTAATGTGCCGAAGTGTCCTGTTTGTATCTTTAAAAATAAAAACATGGGAGGCATAACTGCATTTACCCCACTACTACCCATTTTTCAAAAATTCATTGCCACACCAGGCAAGCACCCACGGTTCTGGGATTTCACACACGTGGGTCCCAAGGTTCCACCTACAATGTGGCAAAGTTTCATGTGTGTAACTTTAAAATTGACCGAGTTATAGGCATTCCATGTTATTTATTAAAAAATCAATTGCCACAAACTGCATGCACCAATCTTTCTGAAATTTCTACCAGATACCTATCCCTAACCAGTGTACAATGTGCCCAAGTTTCATCCTTCTGTCTTTAAAAATGAAAAAGTTATAGGCGTTTTTATAAAACAATAATTTGCTATAGGAAAAAGCATTCAAAATGGCGTCCGATCCGGATCGGAAAATCCGATCCGCGGATCGGAATCGGATCCGATCCGATCCGACACACGATCCGATCCGATCCGACCCCCCAGGTCCGATTCCGATCCGCTATCCGATCCGATCCGGGGGGTCAGTGCACATCCCTAGTAAAACCCATTGTTCCCCTAAGCATTTTGACAAGTCTCTCATTAAGGCTAACCAGCCTGTCAACTTGTCTAAAATTACTAACATCCATTGATATTTTTGGAAGCGTGGCATATGGGCAAAGTCAATTTGGACTGATTCAAAAGGGAGCTGTACCCAGGGCCTTCCCCCTATTTGGCCCAGAGGCTGAGGTTTTGCATTTTCCTTAGCACACACAGTACAAGCTTGTACCACCCTTTTTGCCATCTGATGAACCCCAGGGGCAAACCAATTTCTTGCAATTGCTAATGCCAATCCAGTCTGTCCCTCATGCCCCTGATTATGCTGTTTTGAAACCACTGCCCTCAATCCTGCTTTTGGCAATACTAATCTCCCGTCTGGCATTTCCCACTGCCCTTCACTTTTTTCTTCTGCGCCCGCTGCTCTCTATATCTCTTTTTCCGTTGCACCCGCCTTTTCCCACCAAATACTTAGATCTTTCGACATCAAAGGGGGCACATCCACTTCTGCTGCCGCCATCAGATTAAAGGGTAAAGGACGAAGAGCAGCGGCCTTAGCTTCGTCATCAGCTCTCCTATTTCCTCTTGTCACCTCATCAGTCTCCGAACCGTGCGCTTTGCAGTAAACAATTGCGAGGGCAAGGGGCAGATGTATAGCACCCAGAAGGGCATCTATTTCTGCTCCATTGGAAATGGGTCTGCCATCTGCAGTAATAAACCCTCTTTCTTTCCACAACGATCCTGTTGCAAAACATACTCCAATTGCATATTTTGAATCAGAATACACAGTTAATTTTCTGTTTTTCGCCTTTTGACATGCTTTTGTTAACGCTATAAATTCTGCAGCTTGTGCACTTTTACTTCCTGGAAGAGGTCCAGAAATAATAATTTCTGTCAATGAGATAACAGCAAAACCAGTCTTTCTGACTCCTGCTATTATCTTTGAAGATCTATCTACAAACCACATTAATTCAGCGTCCACTAGAGGCATATCAGTTAAATCATCTCTTGGCAATTGTACTTCTTTAATTACTTCAATGCAATCATGTGGAGCCTCTGCATCCATTTCTGGTAATAAAGTGGCAGGATTAAGTACGTTACATCTTAACACAGTCAATTCAGGAGTTTGCAATAATAAAGTCTCATATTTTGTATATCTTGCATTTGTAAAATGTTGAGTATTCTTTTGCGTTAATAACGCAGAAACAGCATGTGGAACCCATAATTGTAATGGGTGTCCAAGCACAATATCTTGTACTTTTTCAACAATCAAAGCTGCTGCAGCTATACTCCTTAAGCAGGCAGCATATCCCTGTGCAACTGGATCCAATTGTGCTGAGTAATACCCTATAGGTCTCCGATGTGAACCCAAATATTGACATAAAACCCCAGATGCAACACCTTTTCTTTCATGTACAAATAAAATAAAATCTTTCTGATAATCAGGGAGACCTAGGGCAGGAGCAGAGACTAAAAGTGATTTTACTTCTTTCCAGGCATTCTCATCTGCTTTAGTCCATTCAATTTCTTCTGGGGCTTCTGCTTTCGTTTTTTCTAACCAGGGTTTAACAATTTGTGAAAAGCTAGGGATCCATGCTCTACAATAACCCAACATTCCTAACAGAGCACGAATTTGACTTTTTGTCACCTTTGCCTGCGTTATTGCATGTATACGCTTACAAGACAATTTTCTAGTTCCCTCTGACAAAACATGTCCCAAATATTCCACCTCTCTTTTACACCATTGTAATTTTCTTTTTGCAATTTTATGTCCACGTTCTCCTAAGGCCTTGATCAAGTGAATTGAATCAATTTTACAATTTTCCTCCGTTTCTGCACATAATAGTCTCAAATCTAAAGCTGTGTACACTTATGCAGAAACAGGTATACTACACATAATGGTGGCAAGATTTGGGACCACATTATGTCTGGGGATTACATATTCATTAATTCTCTTAATATCTATTTCTAAACAGTAAATAGGAGCCTCTCCCAGTTCTATCTATTTTTTTTTTCTCACAGCCATTACTGAAGTATTACATGGAGAGGAACATGGAACCAAAATTCTCTGTTCTAAAAATTTCTCAATTGTTTTTCCTATACATTCTTGGGCTTCTTTTGAAAGGGGATATGGTTTTCCCCTTGGGGGTACCATGTCATTACGGACAGTGATCTTAACTGGGGCAGCTGACTTTAAGAGCCCTACTTCCCCAGAATCTTCTGCCCAATAATGAGAGGGTATTTCCTGGAGCTCCAGTGGGAGTGTGTTGCCATCTATTTCTTCTGTTTCACTCATAAAAGCCAATACATTCTCAGCAGGAAGGGACACAAACACACCATCAGCAGTACATTTTATAGTGGCATTTTAATTTTGCCAATAAATTTCTCCCCAATAAGCTCACAGGGCTTTTAGACATCATAAGAAATGAATGATCACATGTAAGGGGCCCAATTTTAACTTGCACCGGAGTGCTAAGGGGAGTGGAAGAAGAAATCCCATCGATTCCTACCACCCTTTCTCTATATCCAGAAAGAGGCAAAACAGTTTTATTTAACATACTTCTGGCCGCACCGGTATCCAGAAGACAATTGTATGGCTGTCCATTAATGGTCAAAGTCAAAAATGGTTTATTTAATTTTAATTTCCATGAATTCAGCATTTCCCCAGTCTCCGTTTTTTCCACTTCTTTTCCTAAATCTCTTTCTACCAGTCATTGTGACACCACCTCAGCTCCTTGCATTTGACTAGACTGCTGTCTCAAAATACAATCTTTCTTCCAGTGTCCTGACTTTTTACAAAAAAAACAACATCCCTTCTCACTTTCATCAACATTTCTTTCTCCTACTCTTGAAAATCTTCTACGGCCCCTGCCACAAACGCAACTACCAAATCTTTCTGTGAGCACCTCTGCCAAAACTTTCATATCTATGCTTCACAAAATACTCCTTAATATCTGGGGCTGCCTGATCTACAAAAATTCCAACCACCAAGGAAGCATTCGCTACTGCCTCAGGATCAATACCACCATACATGCGGAGACTACGGGAAAGGCGAACCAAATAGTCAGCTGGCATTTCATCTTTATCTTGGAGCACCAATTTTACCTTTGACCAATTTACAGTTTTTAACTTTAAAAGGAGTATGCACATACGATGTAACACTCTGTAATTGTGCTGGCACTGCCAAAAATGGCAGGAGCTCCCCCCACTGCAGGAACTGCCGCAACTGCGGGTGCTGTTACTACAGTTTGAACGTTACTCAACAATGGATAAAGTCCCTCCTGAGGAAGTGCACTTTCCTCTGGAGGGCAATAAGGAGGTGGGGGTGCAGTTGCAGTAAAAACTTTCTGATCAATACTTTGAAAAAGATACCTGAGAAGGCTTAATTTTGAAACCTTCTGCAACATGGATCCAAACATACAAGTATTCTAAATGTCCAGGATATGATACCTCTAAAACACCTTTTAAATTTCTCAGTATACCCTTTTCAAATGTTCCAATACGTGGCCAATTTTTTTCTCCCAATTCTGGCCATGTATCCACACATAATTTAATAAGTCGACTTTTCTTTAAATCAGATTTTCCCGGGAGAGTTTTCCATTTCTCCAGGACTACATCCAATGGAGATCCTTCCGGAATACTTGGTTTTCCTCCCATTTATTCCTTTTATTTATCTTCTCTCCAGTAATATTTGATTTCGTTGCAAAACTCAAACCAAATATTCTAGAAGATAATCAACCTGGTCTTCACTACCCGCAATATTTATAGTTCAATGTGTTTCCAAAACACATCTCTTGAACTATTCCCTGGTCTTCACTACCCGCAATATCTTGGTTTTGCTGCGTGTGTATCTTTCACCACCTCTTTATAAGCTTTCACCAAAATATCACCGAAGACCCTTAAAAATATTACCGAAGACCTTTTACCTGCTTTATATCCTTCGATCTTACATTCATTGAAGGGAGTAGCCTTGGTTGATGACCGCCCGTCCTTCCCCAGACTGTAAGTTTCCCTTAGGTAAAAACTCACCTATGCCGGCAGGGCTTGTTCCAGTCTGAAAAAGGGCGCGATGATCATCTAGTTGGGCCTCCTGGCTTGGCTCGCCATTTGTGGTAAGAGTCTTGAAATTAGACTCAGGTAGTTTCGTGTCCCAACCGTCACTATCCCAATCAGACGAAAGACACGTGTAAGATCGAAAACTTTAATTCTCCTTCTTGCAAGAAGTGACCATTTAGGAATCAAAACCTAGAAATGGTACTGAATACATATTTTGATCAACCTTAAATAGAAAAATCACACAAGGATACATGGATCTCTGCTCAGTTAAACAATAACTGATTTCTAACTTATCTTGAATACACATAGGCTTCAAAGAATCTTCTGATGTAGATGAAGTTAACTCATTCTTTAACTAAGAGACGGAATACACAAACATTGCAATCCTTATCAGATAGCCTGTCTCTCAAGAAAACAGGGTTCATTGATATGTCAGTTCCTGCCTTAACCTTTGTTTTCTGCTCTTAGGAATGTAGCTACTTAGCAATTCCTCTACGTGCTTTAACTCTGGTGTCAAGTTAACCTGAGGTCTTTCATGAGACCCACTTTATTAACTATAATTTCAGAGGCACTCATAAGGGAATTTTGAATTATCTTACAACACTACGAAGTACCTTAATTGTATTAAACTTACTTTTTGCAGAGGTGCATTTCAGTTGGGCTGGCTAGGACAGTGTTTTCCAGAAACCGGGGATGGGATTAATCTCTAAAAGCAGCTAAACAGAGATAATATATGCCATCTTCTTGTTTTGATGTGCATAACTTTGGATGTTAAAACAGCTCTTTGAGTTTTGGGGTTAGAACTTTGATTATCTCAGAGTTTGTGTTGGTTTTTGCCAAGAGCAAAGTAAGGTTCTCTTGGTCTAAGGGGGTGGTGGTAGAATAGACCAAGTGGATGCTTACAAATACTTGGGTATCTGGTTTCAAGAAAATTTAAAATGGAATGTACATGGTAAATATGCCAAGGCCAAAGCTGAACAAATAGTGGAGGCACTTTCCCAATTCTTTTACTTGAAAGGGGGTAAATTTGTGCCAGCCGTTATCAGGGTATATAAAGCCAAATTGGTTTCACAGATCTTGTTTGGGGCCCCTGTCTGGTTTCCATTGTCAAAGGATTCCTTTGAGGGTGTCCAGTCTCTATTCCTAAGGCTAATGTTGGGTGCTTCAAGGTGTGTGTCTGGTCCCGCACTTAACCTGGAGGCTGATCTAAGATCTCTGAAATGCCTAGCTTGGAACCTCACTCTACAATTCTGGCTCCGCCAGTATCACACCCTTACCCCTAATTCTCTGGCATCCCAGGTCTTGCTAGATTCTTTTGAATCCCCCTGGACCAAAGTGATGGTCCGGAGGGTTACCATGCTCGGGCTTTCCCTCCCTCATCTATTTTTTTTAGACCTGGGAAGCGCTAAACGGACTATCAATCAGAGATTGGTCGATATAGATCTTCAGGAGCTTCGGGGTGCTGCCCGAGGCCCATGTTCCTCTGCAACGCTGGGTCTGCCAGACTACGCTGGTAAAGGTGAAATGGCGTACCTGGAATGGTTACTGTCCCCAAGTACAGGAAAGCATTCACTCTGGCTAGGTTCAATGCTCTTCTCTCCAAACTGCTTGAGGGAAGATATAAAAAAAGACCAGTGGAAAATAGATGCTGCCCATGTAATAATACCGAGGTTGAGTCAGTTGTACATGTCCTATTTTGCTGCAACTTTTATAACGAGATTAGAAATGTTCTACTATGACCAGTTACACAGGGTCTCCCCGGTCGCTCTATGGAGTCTATGATGACTAGTCTCCTACAGGGCAATAACAAGTATGTCACTATACAAGTATCAAAATTTATCTACCTTGCTATCTGTTGCAGAGCCCAAATGGTCGTTTGACTGCAATTTTTTCCAATAAAATATGTATGCTGTTATGTATACTGTATCCTGATTAATCAGCATGTTTTTACCTTGGAGAATGGTCTGTTGACTGTCAATAAAGATTGTTGTTGTTGTCCCTTCTCTCCTCCTAACTATCCAGTGTTGTCAAGAAACCCTGTTATACATTTTATGTTCCTGCTATGCATCAAAGTGGGTAGCTAGGATTTCCCTTGATTTAGTGTAATATCCCTCCAACAGTGACCTTAGGTGATGAATGCCAAGAGAAATCAATATAAAATGGGGCAACTAGGAAATACGAGTGAGATATCAGCATGTTCTGGGGAACATGGATGCTTGCAGAGGTTCCTCCCCCCCCCAACAATAAAAATAAAGGAAACTTTCCCACAAAAAACCAATCCAGCAAGAAGAATGGAGAATTCTCAATTGCCACAGAATGTTATGTCAGTTGGAAGAGAAAAATGGAAATCTGTTGTATCATGTGGAAAGTGGAATGTTCTCTTTCCATACAATGGCATTGCATTTATTTATATGTTTGTTTATTATAATTCTATACTGTCCAACAGCTGAAAACACTGTTACATATTTAAAACAGCAAAGCTAAAAGGACTAGGATGCTAAAATGTTTAAATGCTGGGAAAATAAAATAATAATAATAAAAAATCCGCTGGAAGGCAGATGTATCACAATACTCTAACACATGCAATATTGGCATGATATTAAAGTATTTCAAAAACTGAAGGATGTTTATGGTGCATGAACTGCTATTCAGAAAACCATTTTAAGTTTCTTGGGAAAAATGAAATGGCTCAGCAGTGAGCATAAGGATCCTTGTGGAAGGGATTCCATCATTGAAGAAATAACTCTGCACATTATTATTTGAATCATTGCACTGGGATTCTAAAATAAATATAGTTGCAAGGAAATTAGACTAGTAGGGCATGGTCAAAGTGTTAAATGCTTTACTTTTACTTTCCTTACTAGACAATCTCTGGTGTTGAGATTGGGCCTTAGCATAATAATGTAGCATTTGGGGAGAAAAAATGCAACCCAGGAGACCAGCCCCAGAGGCCAAAATCAACAGCATATGAAATAAATGCATAATTTTGAGAAATGCACAGCAATATGCACAGTGGATGGCCACCAGTGGATGTGTACATTTTGGGAAAATATGCATGAAAATACACACAGTTTTTCATGTGAAAAAAAAGAAGAAGAAAAAACTTTGCACTTTGACACAGACTCCAGTTGGAAGAACCTTTGAGATGGAATTCAGGGTTCCTCTAAATGAGTGATTCATTGCACACCCATGATTGGCCACTCAAGGAAGTTTGCGGCTGCATTACATGACATCATCAATGACCAGGACTTCTCCTGAGCTATCCCCTAGAAATCCTGCTATGAAAAGAACCACTTTATAAGTGATAATATCTGGAAAATATTAGAAACTAGATGGTGCTGTCTCAACGCAACTGAACAGAGGGGAAGTGTTCAATTCACACCATGTGGTTACCCCTCTCTGCCCATGAAATGGAGTCAATAACAATCATGCAAAAGAAGGAGGAAGAACAAAGTCATGGGTAAACAACGAGATTTCCCTTTAATAGAGAGATACTTACAGAGAATATCAGTCAGCTTGGGTCTTGCTGGTTGACACAATCCAAGTATTTTAGCTTCTAAACCAAACTGCCCCCCCCCCCCAACCTTTGGGCTTAATGCCCAAACAGCAGAGTTTGGAACTGTGGTTTTGGATTCTGCCTGGTGATTGTATTTTACACCCCACCTCATTTACCTGTGGCCCCACCCCTTTTGTCTTTACCTCTTTCCCTTTGTCCATAGGCCACATCCACAAAGACTAGGCTGACCATCTGAAAAGGAGGACAGGGCTCCTGTAACTTTAACAGTTGTAGAGAAAAGGGAATTTCAGCCAGTGTCATTTGTATGCAATTAGTTCCTGGTGAAATTCCTTCTTCATCACAACAGTTAAAGGTGCAGGGGCCCTGCCTTCTTTTGTATATGGTCACTCTAGTATAGTGCCTGCAACTTTAACTGTTGTGATGAAGAGGGAATTTCACCAGGAACTAATTGCATACAAATGACACTGGCTAAAATTCCCTTTTCTCTACAACTGTTAAAGTTACAGGAGCCCTGTCCTCCTTTTCAGATGGTCAGCCTAACAAAGACCCCCAAATTGAATTGGGCCCTTGGACTGAAAAGAGGTCCCCAAGATCTGCCTCAAGATATCAGGAATGGATAAAGAGATGGGAAGCATGGAGCGGCAGTGGGGATGAAGGCAATATGTGTTGTGTGCTTTGGAGCAGAAGGAATGCTCACAGACGTGTGAAGAGGAAGCCCCCATAAGGCCATTTGTTCAAGGTCTAAAATTTCACAGCAGTGCCATAGCCTGCCAGCCAGCCAGCAAGAAAGAAGAGTATCATTAAGCCTAGAGAAGCAGGTGGAAGGAAAGGAGGTTTAAAAACAACAACCCCCAACCACCTATGCTTTGGTTCAAGGGGTTCGGATCAATATAATTTATTGATTTAATATATAGCCCACATTTCTACCAGGAAATGGTAGTCATTGGTGTCTAACAGCAAGGAAAGACAAAATTTTAGTGAAAAAAGAATTAAAACTAGCATACAACGAATACATCAAAAACACAATTAAGAACACATCAATAGAAGAATCACCCAATCCAACAGACTAGCTTCCGTGGCCAAGGTATGTTTGAATAAAATATCTTGCCTATAAAACAACAGCAAAGGTTTCAGGTCCTTCAGGAGAGGGAGCTGGTTGGCCCCTGTTTGAAGAGAATGCTGGACCAAATGGAACTTTGGTGTGATCCAGCAGGACTTTCCTGATGTTCTGATGTTCAGCAACATGCTTTCTACAAAATAATGTTAGACATTCGGCTTTGCTCATACTTAAGTGAACTAATTGACTTTCAAGTCAAGTGTATACCAGAGCAGGGATTGAACGTCATCACTTGTCAGCTGGACTTTGATTGGAAGGAAAAAGACTGCCTTGGGAGATGGGTGGGTGTACTGGACTTGTTTAAGCAGAGGCTGGTCAGCCACCTGGGAGGGATGCTGTAGCTGCATCCTGAATTCAGAGTGTTCATTGTGCTGGAGTTGGTCAAGATGACATGCAAGGTCCCTCCATTGCCTGTGATTTTATGATGTCAAGATAGCCAGGAAAGGAAATATCTGGACTAAAGATGGGACAGAAATATCTGTCACATAGGATTGGTGCTGGTTCTCTCCCATAAAAAACCCAAGGTTGGGGAGACAGAGGTTGTTCATGGCATCCTCCTCCATATGTATGTCTTTTTGCCTGGGGAACATTTCTGAAAAGGACTTAACTGTTGGATCCTTCAGCCAGCTCCTCTCTATAGCCCAATTTGATTGGAAATCTGGACTAATTGTTAGATTGGCAACAGGTTGGCAACTGAACATGTGGAGTAGACAACAAAGTGTTAGATTCCATGATTGCTTTTCCTCATGAGGTGATCTTTGTTGTTGAGATTGGGCTTCAGCACAATAATGTAGCATTTGGGGAGAAAGATGCAACCCAGGAGACCAGCCCCAGAGGCCAAGATGGAGAAGACCTCCACGGCCACCATGGTCTTCCCCTTGGTGCTCAGGTAGGTGGGAAGAAAGGAGATCCAAACACTGCAAAATACTAGCATGCTGAAGGTGATGAACTTGGCTTCATTGAAACTGTCAGGCAATTTCCTTGCTAGGAAAGCCACCATGAAGGAAACAAGGGATAGGAAACCCATGTAAGTCAAGACAGTGTAAAACATTGTGACTGAGCCTTCATTACATTCCACTATGATCTCTCCAGTCAGGGAATGGAAGTCCAAATTTGGGAATGGAGGAGAGGTCAGCAGCCAGAAAGCACAGATCACAGCTTGAATGAAGGGACAAGCCAGGACAATGGAGGTTGTCAGTTGTCTCCCCAAGAATTTTCTTGCCATGTTTCCTGGCTTGGTGGCCATGAAGGCCAGAACCACCATGACTGTTTTTGCTAAAATGGAAGAAATGGCAATGGAAAAGATGAAGCCGAAAGCAGTTTGTCGTAGAAGACAGGTGACCTTTGTGGGTCGGCCGATGAACAGGAAAGAGCAGAGGAAGCAGAGCAGGAGGGAGACGAGGAGGACGTAGGTGAGGTCTCGGTTGTTGGCTTTGACGATTGGGGTATTCCGGTGTTTGATGAAGATTGCCAGCACAAGAGAGGTGATCAGAGAGAGGAAGACGGCTAGAGAAGCTAAAATCGACCCCAATGTCTCCTGATAGGAAAGGTAGTGGATCTTTTTGGAGATGCACTGGTCTTGATTCTTGTTTGGTTGTTGATCTTCCAGGCATGGGATACAATGATCAGCATCTGGAAAAATCAAGAAGTATTGAACTGTCTCAAATATAACACAGATGTTCCTTTCATGGGAGGCCATTCTCTAGTTCATTATTTTAACCATCAACAGTCATTAGACCAGAGTCAGGAAAGGTACAAATTATGTATTTGCCACCTCTTGTACCAGATGCATTTTCTATATTCTGTCAGAAAGAAAACACCAAATTATGTAACTAGAAATGTAGCGGCTAGAAATGTCAAAACTGAACTATCAGCGCCATCTGAATGGGCCATTTTCATTTTGTTAAGATTACAGACTTTCATCTGGGGAGATAGGTAGTGCAGACACTGGGCAGAATCTAGAAGAAATAACTCCATTTTAAAAGGCTCTCTGTTTGACGTACTCCAATTGTTACAAGGATAACCAACCATGTGTCTTCATCAGTGTTCTCCCCAACTACTTTCATGTCAAAACAACCAAGGCTGGAAGCGTGTGTGTGTGTGTATGAAAAGTTGAACCAATAAGAATGTGGAAGGGACGCCAGCTCTGTATTTTATTGTATTAGTAATTTGCTGAGTTTTATTAGTTCATCATTTTATTATTTGAATATGAGATTTCTTCAGAAAATTGAAGCGGTTAAACCAGAGAGGTATACCATCCAAAATCGTAAGTATTCCTTGGAGAAATGGTGGACTCTTCGTATCTACGATCTTCCCCTTGTCCCATTTCCAATCTGCCCCTTAAGCATCCTGCACTTTTATATTTCTCTCAAAGCTTGAGGTACCTGTCCAGTTAGAAATAGTTCCTTCTGGACAACAATAACATCTGTAGCAGCAAACTGGCTCCCCCTCTGGAACTTTTCTCTGGTGTCCTGGAGAGCACCTCTCCACACATCTCGCAATGGGCATTGCCTAAAAGGTAAACAGAAAACAGTTGAAGATTTCCCAGTGAGTGAAATTGCACTAAGCAACAGGACTCAGAATTACTCTATTGAGTTTCTCACTACCGTTAGATTCTGCTGTATCCTGATGATATCAAGGGGACGGTCACTTCTCCCACCCTGGCAAACTGTCTTCATGACATCAGGAGTCCAGCCACCCACTTACACCCAGTCCATGCAGAGAGTTGTGAGGAACTCTGTATCTCTCGCTGTCCAGAGATTGTAACCTGGTCTTCAAAACATGGTGAAGGTTGGGTGCCTCCTTTATTTGTTTATTTACAATATTTGCACACTCCTCCATATCGAAAACAGATACCAGAGTGGTGCACAGAGGAATAAAACAGTTAAAAAGACAAAATTTTAAAAACAGCAAATTATTTTTTTTTTAGTTTAAAACAAAGGAGCAATAAAAAGCAGTGGCTGGCCAGTTGAGTAATACTTCCTGGAAAAGAGATGTTTTCAAGAGGTACTGGAAGCAAGCTAGTGTTTCTGCCTGCCTCACCTACAGGGGAAGGGAGTTCCAAAGAGAAGGGGCCACCACACTAAAGGCTCTTCTCCAGGTAGACTCCAATTGGATCATAGGTCCATGAGGAACCACCAGGAGCATGCCCTCCAACGCCCTCAGAGACTGGGCAGGTTGGTAAGGGAAAGGGCTCTCTCTCAGATGTCCAGGTCCCAACTTGTTTAGGGCTTTCTACACTAGGACCAGAACCTTTAACCTGGCTCAGTAGCCAATAGGCAGCCATTGCAATTCCCTCAGCAAAGGTGTTCTATGCTGAAAAGAAGCCGCTTCAGAAAACAGTTTCCTGCTGCGTTCTGCGCTAGCTCTAGTTTCTGGAGCAGCCTTATGTCTGGTCAAGTTGGGGTGTGAAGTTGATCTAAAATATATTCTGTGGCACAAGCCTGAGTATGGGTCCAGCAAAAATGTTCACAAATGGTCAAACATGTGCTAGTTCCTGATTCACAGTTTGATGTGTGGGAATTTCTGAATTTACGCAAATTTCCCCAGTGCGACGAACCAGCCCTGCTTTGGCCTGTAGAGGACATTTGCAAAATTAGGAAATTAGTGCAAATTTGTGGAAATCTGTGACTGTCCCTTTTGATTGCTGCTCAATTTGTGCGAGTTTCCCTTTCGTGCAAAACATGGATTACAAATGCACACCAAAATTGGGTGCAAGATGAGCAGAGAGACAGAGTTCAGAGATTCCTAGCAAGCTTGAATATTGCCCTCTTGCCCATCCCTCATTGCACCTGGAGGTAGGGTGACCAGATAAAATCCAGGTCAGGGCTCATGTAACTTTAACAGTTGTAGAGCAAAGGGAATTTCAGCCAGTGTCATTTGTATGCAATTAGTTCCTGGTGAAATTCCCTCTTTATCACAACAGTTAAAGGTGCAGGCACGATACTAGAGTGACCACATACAAAAGAAGGCAGGGCCCTTGCACCTTTAACTGTCGTGATGAAGACAGAATTTCACCAGGAACTAATTGCATACAAACGACACTGGCTGAAATCCCCTTTTCTCTACAACTGTTAAAGTTACATGAGCCCTGACCTGGATTTTATCTGGTCAACCTACACCTGGAACAGCATCATTTGCATTGACTGGCATCACCTCTCCAGGGTTTGAAGGGAGGAACTCTTTTCCAGTCCTACGTGGGGATGATGGGGACTGAATCTGGGACCTTTGCATTCAAACGGTTTTCTTTATTTCCCAATAATGACCGATCCCTGGCTTCAATGGGCCTTTGGTTTCCTCTAGAGAGACAACATCTCAATGGAGAGAATGGAAACATCCTTTAATTCCCCCATGAACCCAGAACATTCACTTTAACCCCACCTCAGTAGCCCACACTATCGCTTCAGGATGTATGGAGAAATCTTGGCCTCGGGAACCTCTCAGATCCACCTGTCCAACTTTCACAGGCCCAAAAGTTCTATTTGGGAAGACGATCCAGTTCAGGATATCATATGTCTTGCCATTCTCAGCAAAAGAGACTTCATCTCCGGCGCTGTTGTTAAACCAGACGTTCCTCAAAGGGGCAAAAATCTGGAAGCGATGATACACATAGAAAGAAAGTAATTAATTATGACTAGCCAACCTCACAGGCTCAAAGTTTTGCTTCCAGAATCAGTTCACTGAGGGAACACCAAGGTTCCTGGTACAAGATTTCCAAGTCATATGGAGGACATTACCTGCCATGGCTGGATGTTCAGAAGCCCCTTGCCTTTCTCTGACATCCAACGTTTGGATTCAGATACAGCATGTAACGCTTGTGCCACAGAATTCACACCATTGTAGATGCTGTAGCTGTGGCTGTACATGTTCATTTTGAACCTGATGTCTAGCAAGTCCAGTAGTTTCTCCTTCCCAGTACATTTCCTCTCTCCTCTTGGAGAGGTTTGTCTTGAATTCAGAAACTTACAGTCAAATACAAGCTCCCACCAGTCACGGAGAAAGACGTCTCCTTGCGGTCGGAGTGGATCTAAAGCCAGGATAAAATGCTTGAATTCTGGCACATCCCTTCTGTGGTCTCTGAACTGCAAAGCGCCATGGAAGGGTTTTTGAAATTGCACACCAATGGGGGATTCCATCGCATCAATTTCTGAATGGGATGTCATGATCCAAACCTTCCTAAATGGGGTCTTGGTCTTTTGTTCATGATAGATCAACATGAATATTAATTGTCCCATAGTACTGTAGTCTGCAAAGATAATTATGACTTCGGGCTCAAACCAAGAACTTGGAATAAATCCAGTTTGTACCCTGTCCATTGGGTTGTACAGTTCGGTGAAGGCCACACAGATGTCTTTCTGCTTGAGCATTGGTGCCAATGTTTGGATGACATTTTCACCATACTCATTACTGAAAGCAACCAAACCAATCCAGTTCCAGTGGAAATGCAGGATTAGTTGGACTAAGCCCACATACTGAGGAATTTCATTGGGATCAATCCGATAGAAAGTAGGAAATGACCTTTTCTCTCCCTGTTCAGCGTCAAGCAAGCCATAACCAAGCTGAAGGAAGGAATTGCCTGTTATTCTATTGCAGCTGAATTTTGTGGCATTTTATATGCTTGCAAATATTTATGGCATAGGCTACCATGGATTACTTCCGATGCATGAGCAATCCAGAAGGAAGATATATGATGCATCAGGATACACAGAATAGAAAACTTGGCACATTGTTAGTAGGGATTAATAAGAAAATTCCCTCAATCAAAATAATTTCTGTTTCTACTCTAAGGAATGTGACTGAATCATAGGCCATTTTTATGAAAAAAATTAAGAAAAAAAGAGCCATGCTGAATTAGTCCAATGGTCCATTTAGTCCAGCTTTCTGTTCACACAGTGGCTAAGCTTTTGGGACACCGAAAAGGCAAGATGAGTGCCATAATTCCCTTCAGGAGGCAGCATTTGGCCATCAAGCTGGCCAATACATAAAAGACTGAAAAACATTACACAGTGGTGGTGAGTAGATGTCCTCCAATCACCAAATGGGTAGCTGGGTTAGTTGATCAGAACAAAAAGAACAAGTCTTCTTTCAGCACCTTGTTTGTTGTGAGACTTCAAGGTGTCACAAAAGCCCTCGTTATTTCCCCCAATCTGAAACCTTGTCTTACGTAACAGACCCATTGCTGGCTCAGTTCAGTCATGCAGAGCCAGCTAAGATATCTGACTATCACCAAGCTTAACTCTGGGCAGGTGAGTCAGCCCTACACGTGTCACCCAGAATCGAGGCAACAAAACCACTGCATCGTCAAAACTGTTTGCAGGGTTTGGCCTGTCCATCTTAGTGAGCCTGTGCTCTGCAGGTCCCCAAGAGCTCTCCCCGGAAGAATCTCCTTACCTGTGGGATCTTAAAGAGTCCCATTAAGGATACAATCGCTATTGCTGATTCGGAGTTGAGAACCTCAATAACAGAGAGCAGTTTATCTTGCTTGCCACATTTATAATTCGGCATCATCTCCCTGCCCCGAGTGGAAAGCAGAGCGAGGCTTTTCATATGCATCCATCTTGCAAGGTCCCTGTGTTCATAGATGCGGAAGCCGAGCGTTATGTTGGGAAGGAGAGTTGGATTCTTGTTGATTTTAGTGATGGCAAATGCCAAAGCCAGGATTTGCTGGTAATCCCTGACTATCCTCCTGGAGTGATGAGAGACATATTGGGAGAAATAATGAGAAGCAAAGGTTAAAAATGTGCATCTGGGTGAAACCTCTTTGAATAAAGGGGGGGAAAAAATCTAGACCAAAGACACCTGAACACAAGAATCACAGGCAAGTTTAGGTTGTTCTATTGACACAAAGAGACATAAGGTCTTGCTAGGTGAATATTGAGGAACATCTGAAGAGTCCAGTTGAAAGATATGGGTCAGTACTTTTATAATTCATTCATTTATTGAATATTTTCATTATTTATATTCCAAATTCCTGGATACAAATGTTTCCAAGGCCCTTCCTACACCATAAGGGTGTAGAGGGCAGAGGGCAGGTGATCCCGGAAGTACCTGCTTCCGGGATCGGTGTATTCAATCCTCATGGAGGAAGTGGAAGTTCCACTTCCTCCTGGGAGCAACGAGCTCGTTGTGCCCATCATTTGGGTTTTTCGGGGCTCCGAGCCTCACGCATGAGCACTCGTGCGCTCCAGTAATTTTTTTAAAAAAAAACATGCGATCAGGGCCCCACCACCCTCGCTGCCCTCCCGGAGGTGGAGAAACTGGTGCCACCCCCTCCCCTGATGCCCATTTGTGATGCCGCGCTTACTCGCAAGTAAGCATGGTAGCACCCAGGACGGGTGGACACTAGGGATGTGCACTGGATCGGACCCGATCCACGATCCGAGTCCGGTCCAGTGGGAAATCGGATAAATTATCCGATTTCCGATCCCGCAGCTGGATTGGCCGATCCAATCCGAACCGGTCCGAAAAAGCTCCGAACCGGTTCGGCGGATCGGCGGATCGGCGGGCGCCCACTGGCGCCCACCGCCACTTCCATTGGCGGGCGCCAGCGGGCGCCCGCCGATGAAAGTGGACAGCGGGGGGGGGAGGAGGGGGGCACTTACCTTCTCGGCCCGGTGGCTCCCGTCCGGCGCCGGCGCCTACTACTACTAGCAGGCTCCGCGGCCTGCTCTAGGGTGGCGCGCCGGGTGATGTCATCACCCGGCGCGCTACTCTAGAGCAGGCCGCGGAGCCTGCTGGAAGTAGTAGGCGCCGGCGCCGGACGGGAGCCGCCGGGCCGGAAAGGTAAGGAGGGGGTGCGTGGAGGGGAGGAGGGGGCGCGCGGAGGGGGGAGGGGGGCCCTTACCTTTCCGGCCCGGCGGCTCCCGTCCGGCGCCGGCGCCTACTACTCCCAGCAGGCTCCGCGGCCTGCTCTAGGATGGCGCGCCGGGTGATGTCATCACCCGGCGCGCTACTCTAGAGCAGGCCGCGGAGCCTGCTGGAAGTAGTAGGCGCCGGCGCCGGACGGGAGCCGCCGGGCCGGAAAGGTAAGGAGGGGGTGCGTGGAGGGGAGGAGGGGGCGCGCGGAGGGGGGAGGGGGGAGGGGGGCCCTTACCTGCCCGGCCCGGCGGCTCCCGTCCGGCGCCGGCGCCTACTACTCCCAGCAGGCTCCGCGGCCTGCTCTAGGATGGCGCGCCGGGTGATGTCATCACCCGGCGCGCTACTCTAGAGCAGGCCGCGGAGCCTGCTGGAAGTAGTAGGCGCCGGCGCCGGACGGGAGCCACCAGGCCGGGAAGGTAAGGAGGGGGTGCGTGGAGGGGAGGAGGGGGCGCGCGGAGGGGGGAGGGGGGCCCTTACCTGCCCGGCCCGGCGGCTCCCGTCCGGCGCCGGCGCCTACTACTCCCAGCAGGCTCCGCGGCCTGCTCTAGGATGGCGTGCCGGGTGATGTCATCACCCGGCGCGCTACTCTAGAGCAGGCCGCGGAGCCTGCTGGAAGTAGTAGGCGCCGGCGCCGGACGGGAGCCACCGGGCCGGGAAGGTAAGGAGGGGGTGCGTGGAGGGGAGGAGGGGGCGCGCGGAGGGGGGAGGGGGGAGGGGGGCCCTTACCTGCCCGGCCCGGCGGCTCCCGTCCGGCGCCGGCGCCTACTACTACCAGCAGGCTCCGCGGCCTGCTCCAGGGTGGCGCGCCGGGTGATGTCATCACCCGGCGCGCTACTCGAGAGTAGGCCGCAGAGCCCGCTGGTAGTAGCCGCCGGCGCCGGACGGGCCGAGAAGGTAAGTGGCGGGGAAGGGGGCTTACCCCCCCCCCCCGGAGCCGTCTGCTTCTATCCGCTGGCGCCCGCGGGCGCCAGCGGATGGAAGCAGGCGGCCCCAGGGGGGGTAGGGAGCGCGGGGGAGGGGGTTTACCTGCCGGGGCCGTCCACAGCGGACGGCCCCGGGGGGGGGAGGGAGTTAGGCCCCCCCTTACCCACCCGCCGCCATTTTTTCCTCATAGACTTGCATTGCAATGCAAGTCTATGGGGAAAAAAATGGCGGCCGATCCAAAAATGTACGATTTTTGGGTCGGGATCGGACTCGATCCGGTCCGGGGGGCCTCCGATTTTGTCCGAACCGGTCCGGGACAAAATTGGAGGTCCCGATCCGGGTCCCGATCCGATGGGTCCGTGCACACCCCTAGTGGACACATCTCTCACGGTCTCGGGAACTTCCCAGGACTGTGGAAGATTCGGGATTTTCCAGGGATCCTTTATCCCTGGCAAATCCTGTGCCTGCCCCATCACCCCCGGGAGTTCCTGTGCATCATGTGAACACACAGAGACCAGCCGGGGGCGATCCCAAGCCACAAGCCTGGTGTAGAAACGGCCCAAGACAATCTACTGGAAAAACCAAAACACAAATAAGATCAAAATAAGGCAATATGTTTTTCAAGAGCAAAAATTTGCCAATATTCCCACAGGGCAGCACATTCAGGCTTAACAATGGCTCTTCACATGTGATTGAACCAGCCCACTGCATTTATTTAACATATTAAAAACAACATCAGATGAACTGAGCTGGATCAGATCAAAGGGGTTCCATCTAGATCAGCTTCCTGGGAATCCCACAAGAAGGAGATGAAGACAAGAACCCTCCTGTCTTCTTTTCCCCACGTAATAACTCCCATTCACTGGTAGACTGCCTCTCATGATTGAATCTCTACTTAGCTCTCAGGAACTGACCTCCAGGAATTAGTCTAATCCTTTTCAAAGCAAACTTCACCCAGTAGTCAATCAGAACAGGCAGTTGCATTAAAGCTCTGATATGGCACAAAGCAGCTTCCAACTAAAGTCAGCCCTTTATTCAGAACCATGTGGACTGGAACCTTCTTTGATTTTTAGAAGAAAGGTGTTAGTCCAAGGACTGAGCATTTCCTTCACATGCAACTGGTCTGAGGAATGACCCCTGTCAGTCTAATCTGGAGGAGCATTTCTGCTAGATACTGAGCAATAGGAGATTGATGCTCTGAGTCAGTATAAGATACTTCCAGTGTTCCTGTATACAGAGCCATGAGGACTGGCATCTTGGTTTACTTATAGCCAAAGGACAGAAGGAGCACCTGCTTTGCATATGGAAGCACCCAGGTTCAATCCCCAGCACAATATGTGTGACCAGGAAAGGAAAGCTGCTGCCTCACAGTGCAGGGGAGGCTGAATTAGATGGACTGGTGCTCTGCTGGGGTAGAAGGAAGCTGTGTGTTTTACTCCCATTACATAGTCTGACCATCTGAAAAGGAGGACAGGGCTCATGTAACTTTAACAGTTGCAGAGAAAAGGGAATTTCAGCCAGTGTCATTTGTATGCAATTAGTTCCTGGTGATCCCCTCTTCATCACAACAGTTAAAGTTGCAGGCACTATACTAGAGTGACCAGATACAAAAGAGGGCAGGGTCCCTGCAGCTTTGACTGTTGTAATGAAGAGGGAATTTCACCAGGTATGAATTACATACAAATGATGCTGGCTGAAATTGCCTTTTCTCTACAACTGTTAAAGTTACATGAGTCCTGTCCTCCTTTTCATAGGGTCAGCCTACTCAGAGTGAAGCCAGGGAAAGAACTTCCAAGTCTCTGACTGTCGTTACATGTGGAAGCCAATTATGATGTACCTCTGTTTGAGATGCATCTATGATAAAATCAGTACTATCTTAATGTCAGCAGCATTAAAGAAAGGAGCCTCCTGATCTGATTGCAAAGGTAGGCAACAATCCATCCCGCATACCTCCTGCGGAAACTTACGCTGAAGTAAAGGAGAACTGTAATGGGGCTAAACTCCTAAAGTCTTCTGTCTTTGTATAAGAATAACTGCCCAGTGGTAAATTCCCACCAACAATGAGGTCTCCAGGCCTGTAATAATCAATTTGCTCCGCGTAATGTCCAGTCGCAGGGCATGTGCTCCTCAGCATCCTCTGGGTGGTCTGAGGCAGGAGCCAAAGTACTAGCAGCAGCCACAGCTGTATCATCATGGGTACAGAAAAGCCTTCCTTTCAATGTCAGCCACCAAACAGAACCGGAAAAAGAGCTGTCTGTACAAGACCCAGCAGGGGAATTAGATCTTAGCTAGAACAGACCAGATCAGACACCACCCCAGCCCCACCTGGAAGGGCTCAGGGTGCATTTATTTTAAGCATGTTTTCTCCAGGATTTCTTTGTTATTGACTTGTTGGATGGAAATCCATGGGGGATTCAAGAAGAATTACCTCCTTTTTGATAATTCCAGGGTAGTGAAATAATCACAGCCCCAGAACACTTTACAAGGAGGAAGAGATTTCTACTTGCTTTTCTTTGAGCTAGTTTGACACTTAACTTTTGTTGTCAGGTTCTGTCCTTTGGCCTGCATGAAGCTCAGCGCCTAATTCCAATTCAATAGCCCAGATGGATGGATGGGAAAGGGGGGAGTGGGAACCTGGTTAAATGGTGGCGGCAGCAAAGAAGGCCTTTCCTTATTGACCAGCATTGCACCCGCAAGGTTTCACATATCAGGAGTTAAAGCAGCATGGATCTTCCTCTCTCCTTCCCGAGACAGATGCTCAGGTTGAATGTTAGAATTGCAGGCCAAAATTGTCCCTTGGAGAACCTAAGAATAGGAAGCCCTCAAGATGCTTTGGATTGAACTCCTTCCTAACTCGTATAAGCATTTGGCACAATGTCTGGGATAGGCTGACCAGATAAAATCCAGGTCAGGGCTCATGTAACTTTAACAGTTGTAGAGCAAAGGGAATTTCAGCCAGTGTCATTTGTATGCAATTCGTACCTGGTGAAATTCCCTCTTCATCACAACTGTTAAAATTGCAGGGGCCCTGCCTTCTTTTGTATATGGTCACTCTAGTATAGTGCCTGTAACTTTAACTGTTGTGATGAAGAGGGAATTTCACCAGGAACTAATTGCATACAAATGACACTGGCTGAAATTCCCTTTTCTCTGCAACTGTTAAAGTTACATGAGCCCTGACCTGGATTTTATCTGGTCACCCTAGTCTGGGAGTGAGGAGAGGCCTATACCAATTATCCCTGGGATACCAAAACATGTCCAGAAAGTACAGGACACTGTGAAAGAGCAGGGACATGATACGTGACTATCAGGGATTATTATCAAGCTATTCAGAAGAAAATGGAGGAGTTTGGTTGTGATGGTTATAAACTGGAAGATGGTTCTGGTCATTTGATGGACAGGATAGAGATGGGTGAAGGGCTGGCTGTGGCCACATCCAGAACACTGAAGTGGCCAACGTGTCTCCACTCTCCCTCCCCTTCAGTCAGATCTGAACTTCCAGTCTCATTGGAGGGCAGGATGGAGGAGCTGACCTAACAGGACAAGAGCACAGGAAAGGGTTCATCAATCAAGAACATAGATTACGTAAAGAATGTCCTGGGTTCAATCCACATCATCTCCAGCTTGGGTGGTGAAACATTGCCAGTCTATGTAAACCAAAGGTTAGGGTGACCAGATAAAATCCAGGTCAGGGCTCCTGTAACTTTAAAAGTTGTAGAGAAAAGAGAATTTCAGCCAGTGTCATTTGTACGCAATTAGTTCCTGATGAAATTCCCTCTTCATCACATCAGTTAAAGTTGAAGGGGCCCTGCCTTCTTTTGTATATGGTCACTCTAGTATAGTGCATGCACCTTTAATTGTTGTGATGAAGAGGGAATTTCACCAGGAACTAATTGCATATAAATGACACTGGCTGAAATACCCTTTTCTCTACAACTGTTAAAGTTACAGGAGCCCTGACCTGAATTTTATCTGGTCAGCCTACCAAAGGTGGGCATAAAAAGTGGCACTCAAGGGCACCTGTGTGCCCTCAGACACCTTTCCTGGTCTTGCTGAAGTGACCAACACATTCCATTTTTTATTTTGAGTTTGGTTTTAATAACAAAATTTCTTAGTGACAACTGTGGTCACTTCCAAGCAATGGGGTGGGGGTGGGGTGGGGGTGGGGTGGGCTCAAGCTGCTCCCATCCTCTTTCCCTGTGAATGCCCCTGAACCTCATGTGAGTCTAAGAGACGTTCTTAGGAAATGAAGATGGTGGGTGGCTACAGGGTGATGCTTTCATCTGTAGGGTGCCCATTTTGTGCTGGTCTCCAGGACAGCTTCTCAAATGGCCAAATTATTGGAAACACAACGGCTGAATTCAGACAACACAATAGTCAATGGTGGGGTAATAATCAACTTTACAGTTGTTCATTTAGGGGGTACTCCCCACACAACATGGTTATAAATAGGCAGACCATCTGAAAAGGAAGACAGGGCTCATGTAACTTTAACAGTTGTAGAGAAAAAGGAATTTCAGCCAGTGTCAATTAGTCCCTGGTGAAATTCCCTCTTCATCACAACAGTTAAAGTTGCAGGCACTATACTAGAGTGACCAGATACAAAAGAAGGCAGGGCCCCTGCAACTGTAACGATGAAGAGGAAATTTCACCAGGAATAGGCTGACCATCTGAAAAGGAGGACAGGGCTCATGTAACTTTAACAGTTGTAGAGAAAAGGGAATTTCAGCCAGTGTCATTTGTATGCAATTCGTTCCTGGTGAAATTCCCTCTTCATCACAACAGTTAAAGTTGAAGGGGCCTTGCCTTCTTTTGTATATGGCCACTCTAGTATAGTGCCTGCAACTTTAACTGTTGTGATGAAGAGGGAACTTCACCAGGAACTAATTGCATACAAATGACACTGGCTGAAATTCCCTTTTCTCTACAACTGTTAAAGTTACAGGAGCCCTGTCCTCCTTTTCAGATGGTCAACCTAGTTATAAATAATCAACTGTGGTGTGGATTAGGATCAGCACTGAGTTGACTATGGCAGCATTCGGACGACATGATAGTCAATACAACTGACGATTGTTCCCCCCCCCCCCCCCGTTGCTTATTGTGTCGTCCGAATTCAGTCAATGTGGCTCCAACAGATAAGACAATCAAGGGTTCCATGAAGTTAAATGGAGATCATGGGTGGGCAGGTTGTTCTTAATAAAATCAAAAGGATTTCACCAATCTTCCTGAAAATTGCCTTTGCCAGAAGGAAATATCTATTTTACAGAACCTGAAAATTTCAGGAAGATTGGTTAAAGACTGAGGGTGACCAGATGACAGAAAAAAGGGGGACATGTCAGCGCCTTTGATAACAAATCCGGGGGGGGGGGGGGGAATTACGAAATTTGAAGAAAAATCTGGATTGGCCCTTTATGGCTGCCATAGTTTGCAGCCATAGATATAGGAAAAATGGAGGTGCCTTAACTTCATAGTCCTGGGGAAACAGGACTGTTGCTGCCTGTCCCTGTATGCATGAACACCTCTCCCTACCTCATCGTAAGGGGCTTCCTGCAAGGGCAGAGGGTGAGTGAGTGGGTGCTTCTTGGGGTGAGAGAGGAGGAGGAGGAAGAGGAAGAGGAGGCCGATGCCTGATGCATTCTGACACCGACTATGCTTAGCAGAAAAAGGGGAGGGGAATGCAAGGAACAAGGAAAATGGCAGGGAAAATCTTGGCTGAAGGAGGTGGGGTGGAGATAGAGAGCGAGAGAGAGAGAACGGTTGGGATTTTGTGGGCTGTAATCAAAGTTCAGTCAAGATTCTGGGCCCTCTATCTTCTAAAATAAGTAGTCACCATGTTTTTGGGCTCATTGGGGAAGGTAGTTTCTCAGCCCCTGAGTTATACGTTTTGTGGGGAGGGACTCTCAGTCTTCAACTGTAGTTTAGGGAGAGAAGATAACCTCACCCATTCTTTGCAAGGCACCGTCGTTTTCCCTCTTTCACATTTTTATTTTTTTTCTGTTAGAAAAGAATAGAAGGTGCTCACGCGTTGGGGATGGGAGGCTGCACTGGCCTCTTAGGCAGTTGAAGAAATTCTCAGAAGAAACCCTGCCCTGTCTCTCAAATGACTTGAAAAGGCAAGTGAGTCTGCTGTATTATCATGTGTTTGCATTTCATGAATATTTTTTTAAAAAATGGGGTGAAAAGAAATCTATCTAAATTTGTGGTCATTTTCTTCTTCTCATGTAGTCTCAAATTTCAATATTTTGTTCGTTTCTCTTGCGCACAGGGCAACCGAATCTCTGCAGGAGGAGGGAGGTTTCTGCCAGATCCCGCTAATTGTGAGTTGCCTTTATGGACGCCTTCCAGCCACCTGTGGCATTTATTTGAGATGTTGTGTGACAAGTGAGGGCAATAAGGAGCGCAGATCAGGAATATTTTCAAACTCAGACAACGCAATATGAATTTATTTTTCATGGAGTAAGGTTTGTATACCAAGTGGCCCAAAAGTAGGTATACAGTCTAGTTTATTTGCATTTTATTACATTGTTTATTACATTTACATTTGTTTAACACTGTTTAATCTCGTAAGTGCTCAAAATGTATTCCATCAACGTTGCAACGCTCTTCGAACCTGTTCAGAACACTGTGACACGCAGTACGACACAAATTCCGGTCTGCATCAATGTCCATCAATGCTTCCAAGATGAACTCTTTTAATTCGTTCATTGTCTGGGGATTTCTCTCAAAAACCTTCTTCTTTACTACGCCCCCCCAAAAGAAGGTGTTAAGTCGGGTGAATGTGGTGGCCATTCAATGCTGCCACGTCGTCTGATTCAATGCTGTGGGAAGGTGTTGTCAAGATAGTCCCTAACTGCAGAAGCACAATGAGGAGGTGCCCCATCTTGTTGGAAGAGTAGTTCGGCGAAGTTAGCCCTGGTTCTGAGTTGTGGCACTACCACGTCGCGTAACATGTTTAGGTAATTGTTACTATCCACAGTTGTATGGAAGAAAACCGGTCCTACAACACCTTCGCTGGACACTGCACCCCACGCTGTGACGCCTGGCTGGTTCAGTTGAGATGTGATAGTCAAATGAGGATTTTCATCTGCCCAATACACACAGTTATGCCTGTTCACGTGGCCTGACAACTTGAAAGAAGCCTCATCTGACCAGATGATCTTATCAAGAAGGTCTGGTTCGTTAGAGAGTTGGTTACGCGTCATCTCACAGAATTGCAACCGATGGTCTGGGTCGTCCTCCAGAAGGCCGTGTAACAGTCCTGGACGGTACGGCTTCAATTTCAATTTATGCATTAAGCGTTGCAAGGACGTTCTAGGTATGGATTGCTGCGTAGACGCACGTCGTGTGGACTTTTTCGGACTGTTCACAAATGTCAGAGCGACTCTCATCTCATTTTCCTCTGTCACAGACGTCCTAGGACGTCCAGATTTCGGTGCGAGGAGTGTCAGGTGCTTCTTGCCACGCTGTGCGCACTCGCTCGGCATTTTCAGTCTTCCAGGACTGCTTTAGAATCCACTTTCTTTGTTCTTGACTCAAGTTTGCTGCCATCATTCACAATATCAGTAAAAAAAATAGCTAAAAAACTAAACAACTGTACCTATTTCTGGGCCTCACTCCCCTCACTCTCCACACCTGTCACCACCTGTCACTCTTCCCAACTGTCATTCTGACTCCACCCACACATCTTCTACTCACACATTCTCTCCCCCTCCCATCAACAGTGCCACCCAGTGGCCAGTACGATTCATGACACCCAGAACTCTGATTTTTCCACACACAGTGTTTCAAATTGGTATGGGGCTGTCTCTACATGAGGCATTTAAAACTCTTTCAAGGCGCATTAAAAAATTTACCTCTACAAGAACGGAGCGCAAATCGGGCGTAGAGGCGCGCTATCCCTCCGATTATGCGCATTATCGAATGCGCGTTAAACAGCGAGTTTTATTTTGCTTCGGCCGTTAAAGCGCATTTTGACTATGTGAACAAGTGCTTATGCGCATTAACTACTTGTAAAGCGCATTTTGGTCATCCGTTAATGCGCTTCGCTGCCTCTCGTGCAGAGTTATTAGGCGTAAATGCGCTTCAGTGATTATGCGCATAATCGCCTAACCAGGCGCAAAAGCGAATCCTTGTAGAGGGGACGCGGGTTTACAGGAGTCTATAACGTGAACATTAATGTTGTGCAGCACTCTGTTACCGAATCCTGAATCAGAATCGAATCGGGGTGATCCGGCAGACAGAGCAACAGATCAGATGCAAGTCAAGGGAAGGTCCAGATCGATCCAAGTTGAAGCGGGTGGATCCAAAGCGATTCAGATCGATTCTGTTCTGTTTAGAAGTGCAGACAGCTTGGCTGCACTTCTAACTGCCGTTTTGGAGATGGAGGAAGGGGGTGGAGGAGTTTGCAGGGGGGAATGGGCTGTTAATTGACAGCTTCATCCCCCAATCCTCCTGAAGTTTCTAGCAGCCTCCAGTCACAGTGGTGGAGGAGGGTTTATGGAGGTCAGGCGATCGAGCTTCCTTCCCCCTTTCTCATTGTGGGTTAGTGACTTGGTAGGAATAGGTGTGATCTATAGCTTAGGCTTGTGTTTGGAGAGTCTTGGGGAATTTGGCTGGTTTTCCTTTTGCATTTTTCTGCATCTTTTCCCTCTTATCTCTCTGTTATCTCATTTTCTTGCCTTTTTGTATTCCTTTTCCTGCTTGTCTTGAAAAAAATAACCAAAATAAGATTTAAAAAATGCCTTCCTCCCCTCCTCTTCCCATCCATTTGTTCAGGCTTCCCCTCATCTCACTTTAATATCTGTTGTATTCATTCTTTTAAAAAAATACTTTTAATATTTGGGCTGGATAGCTTATGTGGGTGGTGGGAGTTAGGGTTTTTTTCTTTCCCCCACCCTTATGTCATTGTTATCTCCTGCCTTCTTCATTCCCCTGTAAAGTTAAACATTTTAAAAAATATATATTTAAAAAAAGCTCTGAAGTGTGTTTGTTGGATTAGTCCTCTTCCCATCTGTTTGTTGAGGCTCCCCCCTCCATCTCACTGTTCTATGTTTTGTGTGTTAGCATTAGCAATATTATTAATTCTTTTAAAAATCCTTTTCGTATTTGTGCTGGGTAGCTAGTAGCTCTCTCTCTCTCTCTCTCTCTCTCTCTCTCTCTCTGCCTGCCTGTTGGCTCTAGCCAACTGTGTTTGGCAAAGCAGGACATACAATACATTGTCTAGCAGTACATTGAATACTAATAATACTAATAATAAACAACAATAATAATAAAGCAATTATAATTCAATATGGAATGAAGTGGCACAACCTCCGAGTTTGGGCTAGACAGAGGAGTCAGAGGTGGGCATGGGTGAGGTGCTGGCGGGGCCAGTAGGCAGGCTGGCTCACCCGCAGTGAAACTTAGGCGCCCTTCTTCATGAGGGCAGCAGCAGCAGAAGTCACAGGTGCCTGAGGCCGAAACTAGTGCCTGCAGGACATTTTTTGAGGCAGGGAACAGTCCCCTCCCAGCCGATGCAGGTGCTAGTAGCAGCAGGAGTACCCTGGCAGGAAGAAAATCACAGCCTCCTTCTATATTGGTAGAGGGGAGTCTGCTGATGGACCTCACACCTGAGATTTTGGATGTCCTCAGCATGGTTGAGGGTGACGAGGAGGAGATCCTGAAGGATGTGGGGGCGGTGGAGCAGCAGGCACATGCTGAGCCTCTGGCTTGACCATCCAACCCCTCTTCCGGTCTTACCCCTGCTGCTGTGGTGACACCCGAGAGTGAAAGCAGGCAGTCCGTGTCACCACAGAAGCGACAGGGCAGCCATGGGGTGGGACCCTTTGAGGTGGGAGTGGATCTCCACTATGCTGTCTGTCGCCATTGTAAGGTATCCAGGAGCAGGGCTAAACAGCAAGGGCACTTTGCTTCCAGCAGCCTGCGCCTGCATCTAAAGAGACACCACCAGTCTGCCTTGCTTGGGGCAGAAGCAGGCACATCCCAGCCAACTGGTGACAGGGGCAAGCAGAAGGCTGCTGCTGGATCTGCTGCCAACACTCTCTCTCTCATCCCCGAGAGGCTTAGGCAGGCAACAATGGGCGAATTGAGGTGGGGGAAGTCTGGGGCCACAAGATGGAGGTTCCCGACGCCCACCCATGCCACCAACTGCATCGGTGAGATGGTGGCGTTGGATGACCAGCCATTCAGCCTTGCGGACAATGCAGGGTTTAAGTTGTGGTTCCCTATTACAAGCTGCCGTGTCGCACCACCCTCAGCAGGCGTGTGTTGCCCTCCCTGTACTAGGCATGCAGGGAGTTAGTGCTGGATCAACCATGGCCTCAGCCTCCTGCTGCCTCTCGTCCTCTGTGCCACCTTGCAGGGTTGATGTGTGTGTTATTTGACTTGAATCAAGAGACAGCCCTTGGTTCACTGACCTGGACTCTTTAAGGAAGGGGATGCTTTGTGCAATCCCTCCGTCCTCGTACAGCCGGTCAGCAGGCTCTATCCTGATCGTTATTAGCATTAAGTTATCATTACCATGATGATGATGATGATGATTACCATCGGCATTACCATTGAAACTGCCATTGGCTGCGTTGCTCACGTTGGAGTAAGTGAGCTCGGGTGGACTTTGAAACAATCCTCCTCCTTGCTGCCCACATGAAGGGCATACCACAGCATCTCTCGCTGACACTGCCTAGTATGTATCCAACTTTCCAACCACTGTGCTGCCTAGCAGGGTTGGTGTGTTTGCTCTGCATTTGAATCAAGAGACAACCCTTGGTTCACTGACCTAGACTCTTCGAGGAAGAGGATGCTCTGGGCAATCCCTCCGTCCTCTTACAGCCGGTCAGCAGGCTGTATAATTATTAATTGTTATTATTATTATCATCATCATCATTCATTCAAAGAAATGTGCCGCCTTGGCTCTGCCACCGTGCTGCCTCTCTGCCCTCCTGGTGCCTTCCTGGGGGATGTAGCTGGGCTGGGTGGGTCAACCCCACAAGCCTATGGCATACTTGCTCGCAGGACTCCATGGCCTCAGCCTCTTGCTGCCTCTCGTCCTCTGTGCCGCCTTGCAGGGCCGGTGTGTCTGTGGTTTTTTTCTTTGAATCAAGGCACGAGTCATGCCGCCACATCTCACATCAGCAGAAGCAGGAGTGACTCCCCTCCTGTGACTCCATCAGAACAAGCGGCAATCCCATTCATTCAGCGGTTCTTCTTCTCATCATTCGTATTAGTAGTAGTATTACTGCATACCCTGGAGTAAGGGTCTGTGGTTCTTCATTTGAAGCAAGACAATCCTTGGCTCAGTGACTCATGCCCCAGTGCTGCCCGCCCATGACTGCTTTGCCATCATGCCCACCCACCCACCCGCTCGCCTGCCCGCCCGCCTGCCAGCCTCTCTGCCTTTGGGGAGACATTAAGGAGTAGCCACATCCTGCCTGCTTCTCCCATATCATCAGTCTGGTCCTGCCTAGCAAGGTTGCTTTGTGTTTCTGACTTTGCTTTGACTCTAGCCTTGGCTCACTTCCTCTTCCCTAGACACATAGCTGCCTCTGTCTCTGCCTGCATGCTATGTGCCAGAGCACCTGCCCACCTCTCCCACATTATCAGTCTGGTCCCACCGTGCAGGGTTGGTTTGCTTCCAGCCAGGTGATGTGTGTATTGCTGGTACCCTACTTTGAATAGGAACTTTGGCCTGAGGGGATGTGTCACATTCCGAACACACAAAAGAAAACTTAGGTAGGGGAGGTTTGCACTTAAAAGGATAGTGTGAGCGGAATACACTTTCAAATTGCTCTTTGCCTTGAGTGGCAGCTTTGAGTGGTTCAGTTTGCCCAAAACACCATATTTTTTCACGCTGGTTTACAGGACAATCAGTGCACAGATCAGTCTGAAATTGGGTACATGTGAGCCCCTCCAGGGCATCTGTAAGGTGTCCAACTTACCTGTTTCATAAAAATGAGGAAGTTATCGCACTTTGTTTCCTTGAACAGTCACATTTTCAGCAGTGGATTTCAAGAAAACAACTGCACCGATAAATCTAGAATTTGGTACACAGGCACACCTCCAGGGCATCTTTAAGGTGTCCAACTTTCATGTTGTTATCTTGTAAAATAAAAAAGTTATAGACATTTTTTTCCAATGCACGTCTATGGGAAAATGACAAATCCGAATGATTCGGGCATCCGAATCTTGATTCGGATTCGGATCAGAATCAAAGCAGATCAGGCCCAAATTGATCCAAAGCGAATTCGGCTAGATCCAGTAGGTCCGAATCAGCATTATTTAATATATTTATATATCACTCCGCGTCTAAAACAGATTCTGCAGTGGTGAATAGGAATAAAACAGCAAAATGTCAAAAAGATTAAAGCAGCATATTCAAATTCTTCAATTTAAATAGAATACCAATAAAAATGATTGCTCATCAGCTGAAGAATGCTTCCTGGAAAAGAGTTGTTTTCAGGAGGAGCCGAAAACTAAGCAGATCTCTAGAGGCAGAGATTTCTAAAGAAAGGGGGCCACCACACAGAAGGCTCTTCTCCAGTCGGGTCAAAGGTCTATGTGGAACCACCAGGAACATGCCCTCTGATGACCTCAGTGATTGGATGGGTTGGTAAGGGAGAAGGCACTCTCTCAGCTATCCTGGTCCACAGTTGTTTAGGGATTTGTACACTGTTACGAAAACCTTAAACCTGGCCAAGTAGTGAATAGGCATTCAGTGCACTTTCCTCTGCAAAGGTGAACACCCCTTCCACATAAAACCTTGCACCTCCCTTTCTGAACTCTTGCTGCCTTATGGTGGGCCACCATAATGCTCTCCATCATTTTCAGGAGAGTGGTCCACCAGGAACATGAAGGAGAATCCAGCATTTTATCTCATTGTGGCACTGTGGTGTTACATAAGAATGTAAGATGAGCCTTGCTGGATCAGACCAAGGATCCATCTAGTCCTGTATTCTGCTCATACAGTGGCCAACCAGCTGTTCACCAGGAATCCACAAATAGCACATGAATACAACAGCACTATGCCACCTATGTTCTCCAGCAATTTGTTAACACAGGCTTACTGCATCTGCTACTGCAGGTAGGACATAACTATCATGGCTAGTAGCCCTGGACTGTCTTCTCCTCCAGGAATTATCTAACTCCCTTTCCCAAGCCATCAGTCCCACCAGCTCAGTTAAGCAAAGCAAGAAGGGCTGCAGTGTCTGTTATGCCCGATAATAGGTGTAAGAGAGATCAGATAGACTGCGCTGAGAGACTAGTGGGTTTTGTAGTAATATAGTGCACAGACCAAGCATGAGTTTTAGTAAGGGTTTTTAGCCTGGAAACAGAGAGGGTTGATAGGGGAGTTAAAATGACAAAAGACCTTGGCTCGGCCACCTGGTGAGAGATTGATAGCCCAAGGGCAAAAAAACAGGCCAGGAAGAACTGGGCTTATCTCAGCCGTAAATTCCAAGGCTGGGAGGGGGAGGTGTGAAAAGCGAACGAAAACTGGCTCCGAGAAGGGAGGGGGGATTCCAAGAGGAGGAATAAAGCAAGAGGCTTGGAGAACCTCTGTGTGTGTCTTTTTGCTGACCAGAAGTGGCAAACGAAGCCAGGTCCGGCTGGGTAACATATTTTATTGTCTCTTGTATATGCATGCTGGGTCTTGTTGTAGATTTTGGAATTTCAGACTACTTAACCTACTCTTAATCTAATAAAGTCTTATATCTCAAGTAAATTGAGTCTTGGTTTTGATTCTCTGGATTCTGCACATCTCTGCCAGGAGACGGTGCCAAGGCCCGTTCTCCTTTACAATAGGGATGACTTAGTGGATAAAGTGGCAGTCACAGGAACTCTGGGGGAAAGTGATCACGTCATACTTGAGTTCTTGATCTTAATGGAAGCAAAAGCTGAGTGTAGCCAAACGCAAACTCTGGATTTCAGGAAAGCCGATTTTAATAAACTCAGAACCATGATACGTAAGGTCCCATGGCAAGTGACCCTAATGAGAAAAGGAGTCCAAGATGGGTGGGAGTTTTTAAAAAAGGAAATTTTAAAGTCCCCATTACAAACAATTCCAACAAGGAAAAAAGATAGACGACAACAGAAGAAACCAATGTGGCTCCACAAAAAGTTTAGAGATGACATGAAAATAAAAAAGGATACATATAGGAAGTGGAAGGAAGGCCAGGTTACAAAAGAAGAGTACAAACAGGTAGCACAGAAGTGCCGGAATGGTATCAGGAAGGCTAAAGCTGAGAAGGAGCTGAGGCTAGCAAGGGATGCTAAAAGCAATAAAAAGGCTTTCTTCAGATACGTGACTAGTAAAAGACAGAGGAAAGAAATGGTGGTTCAACTGCTTCATGAGGATGGCAAATTGGTAATAGATGACAAAGAAAAGGCCGGAGTGCTCAATTCCTACTTTGGGTCTTCTCCCCAAAGCGGGTCTTTGACCCCCCTGGAAAAAGTGAAGTGCAAGCTGAAGGGGCAGGATTGCAGTTTGAGATTGATGAACAAATGGTCAAGGAACACCTAATTTCTTTGAACGAGTTCAAATCTCCAGGGCCCAGTGAACTCCATCCTAGAGTAATAAAGGAGCTGGCAGAAGAACTCTCAGAACCACTGTCTATTATATTTGCAAAATCATGGAAGACGGGTGAAGTGCCGGATGACTGGAGAAGGGCTAATGTTATCCCTGTCTTCAAAAAGGGCAAAAAGGAGGAACCTGGGAACTACAGACCAGTCAGTCTGACATCCATCCCTGGGAAAATTTTGGAGCAGATTATAAAGAAGTCAATCTGTAAGCACCTTGAAAACAATGCAGTGATTACTAGAAGCCAGCATGGATTTGTCAAGAACAAATCCTGTCAGACTAATCTGATCTCATTTTGTGATTGGGTAACCTCCCTTGTGGACTGTGGGAATGCTGTGGATATAGTATATCTTGACTTCAGCAAAGCTTTTGACAAATTGCCCCATGACATTCTGATTAACAAACTAGTGAAAAGTGGGCTAGAGGGAACAAATAGTAGGTGGGTCCGCAGTCGGCTACAGAATCGGACTCAAAGAGTGCTTATCAATGGGACCTTTTCACACTGGGGGGAGGTAACGAGCGGGGTACCGCAAGGCTCAGTCCTGGGCCCAGTGCTCTTCAACATTTTTATTAATGATTTGGATGAGGAGGTGCAGGGAATGCTTATCAAATTTGCAAATAACACAAAATTGGGTGGGATTGCTAATACCCTGGAAGACAGAAACGAACTCCAAAGTGATCTTGACAGACTGGAGAACTGGGCTGAAAACAACAGAATGCAATTTCATAGGGATAAATGCCAAGTCCTACACCTAGGAAAAAGAAACCAAATGCACAGTTACAAGATGGGGGATACTTGGCTAAGCAATACGACAAGAGAGAAGGAGCTTGGGATTGTTGTAGATCACAAGCTCAATATGAGCCAACAGCGTGATGTGGCTGCAAAAAAGCAAATGCTATTTTGGGCTGCATTAATAGAAGTATAGCTTCCAAATCGCACGAGGTACTGGTTCCCCTCTATTCGGTACTGGTTAGGCCCCATCTTGAGTATTGCGTCCAGTTCTGGTCCATGGCTTCACAGAGGTTCCTTCCTTTTCAAATGATTAATAAATCAGGGCATAGGCATTGCATTTCGAGTCTCTGTTTATCACCTCTTCTACAAGTCCCAGCAAGAAGATTATCAATAGTTGTGAGCCAGAACAGAGGAGTAGGAACATGTGTGAAACTTTACACAGCTTGAATGGTAAGTGGATCAGGAAACAGTTCCTTCACTGGGTCTTTTCGGTTTCTTGACCTTTCTGTTGCTCAAGTTTTATCATTATGTTTAATCTCTTAATGTGGTTAGCAGGAACCAGCAGAAGTAAAAAAAAGTTTACAAATAATTAAAACTAGAATTATAATAGAAAAAACAATGACAGCAGCAGGACTCAAATGGCTCCGCAGCTTGGAAATAACACATAAAACATAGGCAGCTAAAAGAGTAGAAGAACGGCAAAGCAAAAGGTGACTCCTACTATAAATGTGGGCGCACAGCAGCTAAAACAGATAAGGCCCCAACCTGCTACTTAAATCCTCAGAAAAGGGGTAAGACAAAATTTCTGATAAAATGTAACTGCTTACAGCAGCTTCTTTCAGCAATTCAGCAAAATGTAAGTATTTGGGGCAATTAAACACTTCAAACAAGTCTTTAAAATAGTAATATAATCACAGATTCTTTCTCCTTATTAGATGTTCTTTACAATTGAGATTGGGCCTCAGCACAATAATGTAGCATTTGGGGAGAAAGATGCAACCCAAGAGACCAGCCCCAGAGGCCAAGATGGAGAAGACCTCCACAGCCACCATGGACATTCCTTTGGTGCTCAGGTAAGTGGGCACAAAGGAGATCCAAACACTGCAAAACACCAGCATGCTGAAGGTGATGAACTTGGCTTCATTGAAGCTGTCAGGCAATTTCCTCGCTAGGAAAGCAACCACAAAGCTAATAAAGGACAGGAAACCCATGTAGCCCAAGACAGTGTAGAACATGGTGACTGAGCCTTCATTACATTCCACTATGACCTCTCCAGCCAGGGAATAGAAGTCCAGGTATGGGAATGGAGGAGAGGTCACTAGCCAAACAACACAGATAAGAGCTTGGATCAGAGGACAGCCCAGGACAATGGAATTAGGTAGTTGTCCCCCCAATAATTCCCTTGCCATGTTTCCTGGCTTGGTGGCCATGAAGGCCAAAACCACTGTGACAGTTTTTGCCAAGACAGAAGATACAGCAATGGTGAAGGTGATGCTGAAAGCAGTTTGTCGGAGAAGACAGGTGACCTTTGTGGGTCTGCCAATGAAGAGGAAGGCGCAGAGGAAGCAGAGCAGGAGGGAGACGAGGAGGATGTAGGTCAGGTCTCGGTTGTTGGCTTTGACAATTGGAGTATCACGATGTTTAATGAAGGTTGCCAGCACTAGGAAAGTGATCAGAGAGAGGAGAGGGGCTAGAGAAGCTAAAATGGAACCCATTGTCTCTTCATATGGAAGGAAGTGGATCTGCTTGGGGATACACTGGTCTTGGTTCTCGTTTGGATATTGGTCCTCTGGGCACAAAGAACAGTAATCTGCATCTGGAATTAGCAACAGGTAGTGAAGCATCTCAAGTAAGATACAGATGTGGTTGGGGGGGCAGTTCAGACTTCAAAGAAGAGGATGGAAATGTCAATTTCAAAGCTTATTTTACACCTTCAGTTGTTTTGTCTTTTAGATTCACCAGTCATAAGACTTGAGTCAGGAACAGTAAACAGAGTTTGTTTGTCTAGACTTGTGTGCAAGTGGCTTCTCAAAATCCTCCACCGTATTTGTGGGTAGAGAAGTTAGGGTGACAATTTCACCATCTTTTTCAACGGGGAATTTCTTACAGCTAATCATCACCATTGGCAAGGGATGTAGAACAGCTTCTTTCCCCTTTTTTTCCCCCCAAAGGGTTTTTGGATTTTTTGCACTGCCTCTACAAGGGGCAACAGCGTGAGCTGTGTTGGCAGCCTGGCCCCCATTTCACATCCTCCACAATGCCCCATATACATAGCATCACTCCAGGGCATGGCAGGGGTTTTGGAAGGATACACAGCCACCAAGAAACAATAATGGTGAGGAAAACGTTGAGAAAATTCTGAAAGCTATCCTTTTATTCCTAGGGAGTAAGAAAAGAAAAATCACAGGAATTTCCTGAAAGCTTTTTTCCCCCATGAACGGGGCTTCCGTTTTTCTGCCTCATTCTCAGGGCAGTTTAGAATTTATGTTGAATGTTTGTTGATGGTGTTTTTTTTTACCTTACCTAATCACTGTGAGGTGGCTGAGGGTACAGTCTGTATTTTTCTTTCTATTGCACATCTCACTATTGCTCCACAGTCCCCTAAACTGTCTGCACTTCCTGATCTGAAAACATCTCATGGGAGGAATACATTTATGATGTCTTCCCTAGGCAGGAAGCCAAGGAGGCTACAGGCTGTCAGAGAGAGGACTGTACAGTGAAAGACAGGACACTCACACATACACTCCTCAGTCATCTCATGAGTAAGGTCAGCACAAGAACCCTGGGCCAAACCCATGAGAAGTTCTTCAGATAGCAATTTCATTCTATCACATTGAATGAGAATGGTCAAAATTTTCATAGCTGAAATTTCTTGGTGTGAAACTAATTTAGTTCTTCTTAGAGAAGGGAATGGAAACATTCAGTTTCAAGCTTATTTTACACTTTTAAACATTTTTTTCTTTTAGATTTATTAGTCAGAAGGCTTGAGTGAGAAATGGTAAAAAATGTTTGTTTGTTTGTTTTTCATAGGAAGGCCCCTGTACCAAATTCAACTTCAGTATTCTGAATGGAAGAAAACCTCAATTCCATAACTTGAAATGCAATCCTGGTAAACCTGGAAAAAAACCCTGACACATCATCTGTCAACTGCACTAATTGAATCGGCAATTAAATGAATACTTATTTGTCATTTCCGATAGATTGCAAACTGTCCGTTGAGGAGATGTGTTGGTACTTAGGATGGAGAAGAGGTCCCAGAAATTAGTAAATAGATTTTCTTTAAAAAGCCTCATCTGCTTGAAACAACACACTCCAGTATTAAGAAGGATAATCAACCACTTGCCGTAATCAATGCTCTGTCCATGCAGCTTCAGCTCTGATGCCAAAACATCTGAAAATGGAGGCTTGTTCTTTAAAACACGATGCAAGGAAAGTGGAGCCAGTGCAAATACAAAAGAAAACCCCAGCAGGTTCTGTACTTGCAAATATTAGTAATTCACTGGGTGCCATTATTTTATCATTTAAATTGAAGACTTCATCAGAAAAGGGTGAACAGATTTCAAACCAGTAAACTACAGGGATGTGCAATCCAAAACGGAATTTACCGAGAAAATATTCCTAGAGGGACTCTTCTCCTTCGCAATGATATCCCCCTTGGCCTGGCTCCACTCTTACCCCAGTACATCTCTACTCTCAAAGACTGAGGTACCTGTTGAGTTAGAAAAGGTCCCTTCCGGACAAGGATCACATGTGTAACAGCAAACCGGCTTCCCCTCTGGAACTTTTCTCTGCTGCCCAGGAAAGCACCTCTTCACACACCTTGCAGATGGCCTCTTCTGAAAGATAAAAGACAAAAAGTTGAGGATATCCAGTGATAGAAATTGCACAAAACAGAGTTCCTCAACAGTGTTTTTCACTACATGATGGATTGGACCTCCAATGCAGGGGGACAATATATCTTCTGTAGGTTAATTGGAATTAGGGATGTTGCAGAGGACAGAGAGGGGTGTGGAGCCTGCCAGAACCCCTCCCTCTCCGCCTCCATTACCCTGTTCACCAAGGCACCACTGGTTACTGGACCTGCTTACTGGATGAAACACCTGTAATGTTGCGTATGGCCACTTTATGGCCTGTGCCGCAATTTTGCATAAAAAAAGTGGCTTGCTAAGTTTGGATGGTGATGAGTCTGTCCATCTCTATTTCAAACTGTCATGAAAGAGGCTCACATGGGAGACAGAAATTCAAAGCTACTGTACCCTGATGAAATCAAGGGGATGGACAACTCTTTCTCCTCTCCCCTGACATTGGGAGCCTATCCCATCCACATGGAAGATAATTATCACCCCTCTGTGGGCCTTTGGTCCCGTCTAGGAAGACAACTTCTGTTCTCAAGAGAGAGAATGGTGACATCCTTAAGATCTTCCATGACTGTAGAACATTCATTTCAAACCCACCTCTGTTGCCCATGTGATCACATCTGAGTGGAGCATAAAGTCCTGGCCTTTCGGAGCCCCTAAATCTACTCCTCCAACTTTCACTGGGTAAAAAGATCCATTTGGAAAGGAAATCCAGTTCAGGATATCATATCTCTTGCCATGTGAAGTGGAAGAGACTTCCTCTCCAGCGCTGTTGTTAAAGCGGATGTTCCTCAAAACGTCAAGAACCTGAGATGGAAGAGAGACTTTGAAAACGGGGTAAATGTGAGTGAGTTTTTGGCACATTCTAGCATACTGTGACTATAATTAAGGTAGAAGACTGCTTTTCCCTGGACTATCTTGTTTACTTTAATGCTTCAGATGCCCAAAGGGATGGATGGACATGGACACTCTAGTTTGTCGTGCAACATGAGCTGCCATGCATTCTACAAGCATGTGGCACATGGCGCATGGCCATTGATCTCTCTGACACACAGTCCTTCCCCCAGGCTCACCCTTTGATTTCAGGATCCAATGGGTGAGAAACCACCAAGACACTTCTCTAAAATTGTCAAAGCTGAAGGAAGACTTTACCTGCCATGGCTGAATATTCAGGCGCCTCTTGCCTTCCTTCATTATTGTGTGTTCAGATCCAGATGAGGACATGGCCTGTAATGTGTGTGCCAAGCAATAGACAGCATTGTAGATGTTGTAGCTGCGACTGGACATGCTGAATACAAACCAAGATTCTGGCAGATCCTCTAGATCCTCCTTCCCAGTACATATCCGCACCGTCTGTTTTAAAATTTGGCCTGATTTCAGAAATTGACACTGAAAGACCATTTCCCACCAGTCACGGAGAAAAATGTCTCCTTGTGGTTGGAGGGGATTTAAGGTTTTCAGAAAACGCTTGAATTCTGGCACATCCCTTCTGTGGACTCTGAAGTGCAAAGCACCATGGATGGTTTTTAGCTCTTCCCAATCCCGGATGGATCGCATCATAGGAATTTCTGCATCAGCTTTCATGATCCAAACCTTCCTAAATGGGAATTTAGTGTTTACTTTATGTTCATTCAACAACACTGTTAATAGTGCTATAAAATTGGTGTCACCAATGACTATAATCACTTGGGGCTCAAACCAAGAACTAGGAATAAAGCCAGTTTGTACTTGATACCGAGTAACTGGGTCTGCTGGGTTGAACATTTCAGTGATGGCTACACAGATGTCCTTCTGCTTGAGCATTGGTATCAGTGTCTGGATGAAATTTTCATTCCCGTCATCAATGGAAGCTAAGATCCCAATCCAGTTCCAGTGAAAATGAAGGAGCAACTGGACTAAGCCCACATACTGAGGAGTTTCAATGGCATCTATCTGGTAGAAGGTGGGAAATACCCTTTTCCTTCCTTGAACAAATGTAAAGAAGCCATAACCAAGCTGAAGGGAAAAAATGTTGTTAGTCTTACAGCAGAATTTTGTGGCAATTAAAATATGAACACTTGTTCTTTAATGGCGTAAGCTTCCCTAGTCTACTACAGTTGACTTCAAATGTGTGAAGGAAGAGATTCATTTTAAAAAAATGGACAACTAAATATCAAATGTAGCTCTATCATGTCTTTAAGGGTATTTTTATACGTGACATTTATTGTGTGCTCATGGCTGTTCACTCCCAGACATTGACAGGCCTTTTTCATGATGTTGTCAACCTCTAGTGCCTCTCTCCTTGTGTTTTAGGTTTATTCCACCATTTTAAAAACAGCTGAATATGCAGTAACAAGCCCCCAGCCAAAACCCACCATCAAAGAGGTGGTGTAATTCAAGAACTGCATGATACTTTTGAAATCTTGCAATGCCATCTATTGTGCTACAAAGATGCCAGAAGAAGAATCCCCAGTAAGGCTGTGGGAATTTTCCTAATGCTTTCTCTCACCCCGCCCCCCCTGCCCCCCCCACCCCATCCCCCCCACAGGAACCATGACAGAATTTCTAACCATTGGAATGAACAGGACTGTGTTTCTATATTCAAGACTTGTGAGGAATTGTACAGAGAAGGGGGTTTCCTGGCCCCTTGTTCAAGAGAATATTAATAAAAGACTGAGAAATTGTACATTGTTGTACAAGGGCTTCCCTCAGTCCCCAGAGAGAAGCTCAGTTAGTTGATCGCAGCAAGAACAACCAGGAGTCTTGGAGAATCTTGTGCGTTTGTGAGACTTTAAGGTGTTGCATGTCTACATTTTATTTGTCTCAATCCGAAACATTTTCTGACACATTGCTTTCTGGAATTCATCACACAAAAGCTACCTGAGATTCCTAGCTACCACCAAGGTTACCGTGTGGCAGATTAGCCAAAGTCCGTGGCCCCCCACACCTGCCATACAGAATCAAGACAACACACCCACTGGATGGGCAAATGTTGTCTCAGAAATTGGCTCAGCAGGTCCTCCACATCTCTCCCCGGAGGAATCCCCTTACCTGTGGGATCTTGTAGATGCCCATTAAGGAAGCGATTTCCCTTGAGGATTTTGAGTCAAGTCCCCCAATAACAGAGAGCAGTTGATCTTGCCTGTCACATTTATAATTGGGAACAATTTGCCTCCGAGTGGAAAGCAGAGCAAGGCTGTTCCAATTCATTAAAGTGACAATGTCCATGTGCTCATAGATGCGGAAGCCAAGGGTTGTGTTGGGAAGGAGAGATGGATCCTTGTTGATCTCAGTGATGGCAAATACCAAGGCACGGAAGTGCTGATAGTTCTTGATTACTGACCTGCAATGATGAAAGAGGCATCGTAGATCTGGTCAGAACTGTTGAGAAGTGGAGGGTTAAAAAGTGTTGCATTTTAAAAGTCCATCTGGTTCAACTGTCTTTGAAGAAAGGCAAAGCTTTCTAGACCAAAGAAATCTACACTGAGAATTCATAGACAGAGATACAAAGAGCTTTTCTATACAAGGCTGCTCATTGGTGATTAATCTACTGGATGTACATTCAGTTCTGATGCAGAATTTAGATCTTAGCAATACACAAGGAGTGCTTCCTTTCCTGCTTAAATGCAACATTCTCCAGATCTAAAAAGAAAAAAAAATCTCACAGGAAAACTCATTCTTTAGAGCCAGAAGTGAAACTGGAGGGTCACAACAATGTCCTAATAACCTGTGAATAACCATGAATTCAAACTTGTAAACTGCCAACAACCAGGAAATTGCTTGTGTAGAAAAACCCAATGACTTGCTACTAGATATATTTCATAGGAACAAATGGGGAGCCCTCATGGATCAGAGCACTAATCCAGCACATTTATAAGGTAATTTATGTTCCATCTTTCAGGATGCAAATTCATCCATGGTAGGCATGGGTGAGCTTGGTTGCGGCCCACCCTGCTCCAACAAGACCAGCCATTAGAGCCCTCTCCTCTGGCCCTTGGCAACCACTCGTCCTTTCCCCCCCTCTGTGCCAATGGCTACCTAACGTTAAGAGAGCCTTTAAAGTCCCAATTGGGGCAGTGGGGGGAGTGATTGTGGGAAAGTGTGCTTTCTAGAGCCTCAAAAGTGTGCAACTCCCTTGGAACCCACTAATGGCGGCCCTAATTCATGGTGGCCCTCAAGCCAAACCAAAATGCAATAATATAATCACAATAAGATAATATATATTTTAAAAAGAATAAGTTTGCCAGAATCCTTACTACAGGTCATATTTATCAAACTTAACAATGGCTAATCACACTTGATTGAACAAGCTACCTCCATTAATTTGCCATGAACATATCAAGAAAAACATGAGATGAGCCCTGCTAGATCAGACCAAGGTGGCTCCTTCTAGCCCAGTATTCTGTTTCCACCTGTGCTCAGCTGGGATCCCCAGAAGAAGGAGATGAAGGCAACAGCCCTCCCAGGATCAATATTTAGCATATACAGAGACTCTGTTTGACACCCCAAAGAGCCACCACTAGCTATGAAGGCAGAGTGGTGGGATGGTCTGACTCAGTATGAGGCAGCTACCATGTTCCTGTTTAAAGCAGCCCTTGATTCACAGCACCTGGCTTTCATGTTTAGCTATAGGACGAAAAAAGCACCTGCTTTGTAAATAGAAGCCCTCAGGTCCAATCCCCAACAGAACATCTGGGTAGGACAGGACAGGAAACCACTGCAACTCAGTGCAAGTGAGATGGAACAAGATGGATGGATAGTTTGACTCCAGGGAAGGAAGCTTTCTAGGGCTAGTTCTATACCAAGCAGGATATAGTACTATGTGTTAGGGGGGAAGCGTAAAGGAGACAAACGCTGCGAGCGTTTGTGTAATCAGTAAGTCCAGTAGCAATCCAGGAGCTGAACAAATACTCACACACCGTTTCTGTGTATAATACAAGTTGTTTACTTGTGGTCCAATATATACAAAGGCACAACAGGTTTCATCCAGATACATACAGTCCTCCAGCAATTCTCTCATCCGTAATTCTCCGTTCCAAAATACATACGCCCGACTCTCCACAACAGCCATTCAATTAAGGCTCACTTTTATACTTTTCTGACTCCAGCCCAGCCCAAATTAATTACCTCATCCTAATAAAAAAACTTTCTCACTATCAGGATGACCTTTCCAATTTCCAGTCTAGAAAAAATTCTTGTCCAACTTATTGCTTTCAGCTGGATGTTCTGTCCTTGTGGACACAAAACTTTTAACCAATCCACTTAGACTTGGAATTTTCCTCAACACTATGAAAGTGGTATGAAAGTGGTATATAAAAGGCAGGAGCCACACTACTGCTTTATAGCGGTATTGAAGTGCTTGACAACTGTTAGAGCCCATTGGCACATACCATATACCGCTTTCATCCTGCTTTCATAGTGCTATACCCTGCATGGTGTAGATCTGGCCCTTGTGACACAATCAGTTTTGTGTTGCTGCTGCTATAGAGCATCAGCACAGGAATGCTGAGACCTCATCATCAACATCATCATCATTAGGTCTTAGAAGAAGTCTGCTTGGAGCAGAGGCAGAGGGGCATTTCGGAGTCATTACCAGATGCATATCCCTGAAAGGAGCCTTCTACTCTGAAAGCAAAGCAGGCACACATCTGTCTGAGATCCCTCTTGTGGAAACTTACGCAAAAACAGTATAGGGTACTGGTGGGTCTGAACTACGGAAGTCTTGTATATTTTCAAAATGATAACTTCCTAGTGGTAAATTCCCACCAACGATGAGGTCTCCTGGCCTGTAATAGTCTGGCCTTTCAGAAAACCTCCTCACAGAGCATTTGGTCCTCCACATCCTCTGGGTGGCCTGAGGCAGGATCCAAAACAGCATCAGGAGCAAAATCATCATAATCAGAGAGAGTCTTTCCTTCTTACATCAGAGGCAAACAGAACCTGACAAGGAGCTGATTTTTCAGGCCCCAGCAGAGGAATTCGATCACAGCTAGAAATGAACAGACACCAAGTGATCAGAGACCACCCCAGCCATTCACTGAAGAGCACATATATCTTCAGCATGTTTTCAACAAATCTCTTTGTTATTGAATTGCTTGATTGAAAGCCAGTGGGAATTCATCAAGAAGTACTGTCATTTTAATAATTCCAGGCTAGAGAAAGAAAGATTCACAGCTCCAGAGTGCTTGGCTCCCTTTGTGTGTTGGAAGGAGGAAAACAAGTTTACGTCACTCTTTGCTTCTCCACGGGACAGTTGGACTTGACTTGAGTTGTCAGGTTCCGCCCTTTGTCCTGTGTGAAGCTGAGAACCTTGGTCTGAGACGGAGTTCAGGCTTGTGCCAAAGTTTGTGAGCCCAGATTGAGGTCTGGGAAAGGAAGGGGTAATTTCCCCAGATTTGTTCTGGTTTTTGTTCTATCCTTGGTATCGGGGGATTTTATGCAATAGCCTATAATGACCTGGAATTACATACTTTCCCCTTTAAGGCCACCATTAGTGTGGTGGGGGGAATGGCGTGCTTTCTGGAGGTGTGTCATTCTCCCCCACTGCTCCAATCAAGGCCTTAAAGGGAAAGTGTGTCATTCCCAGACATTATAGAAAAGTGCCTGATTGGAGTAGTGGGGTGGGGGTGAGAATGACACGCTTTTCCATCCTCCGCTCCAATTGGGGCCTTTAAGGTGGCCCCAGAAAGCCACTTTCCTGCCCCCTGCTAGGTGTCCTCTTTTTTGGTTTCCCAAATATGGTCACCCTACTCAGTTCTTGCACAGGCTGCATTTCCATCCCTAGATATTTACTCAAAAGTAAGACACATTGAATTTCCTTGGTCCTTGAAAAGCAACACACTTGCTTTTAGATTTGCCAGTCTCAGCATTCCATGGCTGGTTTCGCATGACACATTAGTCAACGGAGGGGGAAATTGCTATGCCGCCCGTTGAGCGGCTGAAAGTTCTGGCATCCATCTTGGCTGCAGCATCTCCTTCCTCCCCCCCTCAGTACTCCAGCCGTATCCCAGCATGCACCTCAAGTTCTTCAGGCTGTATCAGAGCGGCCGGGAGTTTTCGGCTGCTCTGGCCGGCAGAACTCTATGGCCAAACGGAACAGTCCATGGAGAGAGGGGGATTCCCCCCACACGACACTTCAAACAACGGAGTTGAGGATAAACAACGTGCAAGCCCGTTGTTTCCCTCCGTTGCTTAATTGGGCAGAATAGCATACCGTCAGTTGTGTGTGAGTGGCATGTAACCCTCCACACGTCATGATAAGCAACACAATTGACAGTTGCTTCCCCCCCCCCCCAAAGTTGCCTAATGTGTCATCCGAAACCAGCATATGTGTGCTATGAATGCCTGCTCTGTCTGTCCCTATAGTTTCCTGCAAGGTCCAGCCAGAGGAGGCCAGTAAATTAAACCCAGGGGTCGAGGGTGGGATTCCCTCAAGTTCATCTGACAGCAGGTGCTGTAGAACATGAAACTTCCTGGAGCATTGAGGCTGGATTTCTGGCAGACCCAGCCAGGCAACTTTATGGCCTGTTACTTAGGCTGACCAGATAAAATCCAGGTCAGGGCTCATGTAACTTTAACAGTTGTAGAGAAAAGGGAATTTCAGCCAGTTTCATTTGTATGCAATTAGTTCCTGGTGATATTCCCTCTTCATCACAACAGTTAAAGTTGCAGGGGCCCTGCCTTCTTTTGTATATGGTCACTCTAGTATAGTGCATGCTCCTTTAACTGTTGTGATGAAGAAGGAATTTCGCCAGGAACTCATTGCATACAAATGACACTGGCTGAAATTCCCTTTTCTCTACAACTGTTAAAGTTACATGAGCCCTGACCTGGATTTTATCTGGTGACCCTACTGTTACTCCCTCCATTTGGTAGCCCACAGGAGCACCTGCCTCATAAAGCAAATGGCCACATGAGAACTGTTATTATGGCCTGCTATTTTGTTTGTCTTTAGTAGTTTGTGCTCCAGATCTCTTCAGAAGGGGGAATAGTGTTATGTGGTTGGGGTCAGTCTAAATTATATCTAGGGGTCCCTCACTCAGTGGCTGGTTTCGGACGACACATTAAGCAACCGGGGGGGGGGGATAAACAACTGTCAGTTGTGTTGCTTATCATGTCGTGTGGAGAGCAACACACAACACACACACAACTCACAGTATGCTAAACAGGCAAAATAAGCAACGGAGAGAAACAATGGCTCAATTCGGACAACACAATAAACAACTGGTGTGGGGGAAACAATCGTCAGTTGTTTTGACTATTGTGTCATCCGAATGCTGCCATAGTCAACTCAGCGCTGATCCTAATCCACACCACAGTTGATTATTTATTACCATGTTATGTGGGGAGTACCCCCTAGATGAACAACTGTAAAGTTGATTATTACCCCACCATTGACTATCGTGTTGTCCGAATTGAGCCAACATGTTTGCATGTTGTTTAGCCCAAAGCCAGTTGATTAAAGTGTCGTGTGGAGGGGTGCATGCATTAAACATGTGCATCAAGGACGTTATCACAGAAGCCCATAGAAGCGAGCAGCCGGCCGCTCAGATGCACCCCCAACAGCTTGATGTCAACGTCAGCATAGCAGCCAAAGACGCCCGCCTCCCCCCCAGCAGCCGACACGGAGCTCAACAAAGGACCAGCTCCTGGAAGCAAGCACTCTGTGCGGCCGTTTAGCATCCAAACACAAATGCAAAGCCCCCTACCGAACAGAGCCGTAATCGGGAAACGAGGGCAAAGCAGGGGGGAAGCCACAGGACACGTGCCACCCCCAGACGCCCCCAGTCAACCAGGAACATGGGTGCCGGCCGCCCACCCAGCAGGGAGCACCACAACCCAGGTGAAAACGCCCCCGATTGCTGCATGCCCTCTACCGTCACCTTGCCTGAATGCAGGCTGGCCGTGGAAGCAGGTGTCACCAAGCCTCCCTTCATCCACCCAACACGGCTGGATAGCACTCACTGGCCATGGCCATTCCCAAGACGCATAGAATGCCAATGCAAAGGGTGCTCATGGGCTGCCCACCTGCACAACACGTTTGTCGGCCAGCTGCGGATGTTGTGGGAAACGTCCGAAGGTATGCACAACATTCCCATGGTCATGAAGCACCCGCAGCCAGCAACAACACCTCCACCGGCAAACAGGACACATTCCCAGCAAACACGACAGCCCACCAGCCCCAACCATCCCACAAGCACACAGGACGGGGAACAGCAGGTGAGGGCCGGAGACACCTGGGAGCACCGTAAAGCAGCGCCACTGGCACCATGGACCCAGGGAGAGAAGATAGCCGTGGCAGTCCAACCGAGGCACCGGCTCGCAAACCCAAGGAGAGGGAAGCAGCCAGGACCCCCTTCCCCCCGGGAAGATGCAGAGCGCAGCACTGGTCCGAGGCAGAAATCGGGAACTTCATAGAGCTGTGGGGCAGCCAGGAAGCACGGAGGGTCATGACCACAGCCAGGCATGACCAGCTCTACACCTGGCTCTCCAGGCAGATGGGGGAACGGGGACATAACCACAATGCCAAGCAATGCAAGGACAAGCTGCACGGACTCAAGAGGAAGTTCAAGGAGACCATCACGCACAATAACAGCACCGGGGTTGAGCCACGCACAATGCCCTTCTATGACGAGCTGGCATGCGTGCTGATGATGTCGTGCCAGGGCACACGGCAGGCAGCGGGGTCGCAACTGGCGATGCACTTCACATGTGACACCGAGCCCAACAGGCCCGAGGGGCCCGCTGCGATGACACCGCTACCCGGGCACCCCAACCGCCACCACGGATGGACGCCCCATGGCCACCGCCGAATAGCACGCTGGTGGCGAGGATCCAACCAGACCCACAGCCAGCCGTGCTGAAGCCGACGAGTGGGCCCACGGGGAACCAAAGCTCCTCTCTGCTGCCACACTTGCCACCTGTGGATGCCAGGAGAGCCCAGTCCTCAAGGAGCACCTCCCCTGTGACAGCCTCCTCCAGCACCAACAGCCCTACAGCATTCCTCCGGTTGTTCTGTGCAGAGTTGCAGGTAGAGGACAAACGACTTGTGCCTATAGTGCCAGAGACCCAGCAGGGGGATGATCTACCTGGGCCCTCATGGCCACGGGTGCCCACGCCATGGGCACCGGGGGAGCAGGGTGGGCAGTGGGCTCACCACGTATGTGGGTGGAGATGGAGAGCAGCCGCACCACGGCGGAGGGGTTCGACTGGTGCATCATGGACTCTGTTATGGAGATGGGGCCAGTGTCATGGGAGGTGCAGGAAGAAATGGAGCAGCTCGTGGAGCTCCAGGTGGGTGACGTTCTGGAGCCAGAACTGACACCTTCCTAGGAATTGCTGCAGAGCATCTATACGCAGGCCACTGACAACACCTTCGTGGATGTGGACGGGATGGAGGACGATGCACTTCTGGAAGCCGCACTCCAAGTTGGTGAAGCTGTGCTTGCGAAGGAGATAGAGGGCCCCCCATAGCCAGAGGTCGTAGAGGTGGAGGATGCAGCCCCCTCAGAGGAGGAGCCGCTGCCCCCGCCTGCCGACAAGGATGTCGCGGGCCCAGTTGCTCATGCCCATCCCCTGACCAACGCACAGAGGTGTGCCTGTCCACGCAACAGGCGCAAGGCAGACCGGCTGCAGGTGGCGAAGGACCTGGTCACGGCCAAGGAGGCAACAGGAGGCTGCATCCACAAGCTATTCACATGCATGGGAGACCAGGCGCACCAAGGAGCCCGTCCTCACCGTGTGGGCGACGCGCATGACCACCCATGCCATGGACGGATGCTCCCAAGCCATACTGGAGCTGGGGTGGGAGGCACGCCGTGGTCTGGATGACCATGTCACCGGGATGACGGAGGCCATGGTGGCCACCGACACCATCATCGTCCGTGGCATGTGCGAGTGCACAGCTGCCATCGACCGCCAAACCGAGGTTCTCAGGGAGGTTGTCCAGGCATTCCGGGAAGTGTACCACAGCGCCCCACAGCCCACCCCCTACATGCCGCTGTACGGATACATGACACCTTAGCAGTACCTGCTTCCGTCAGCGGCAGCAGCAGCCTATCAGGCCCCACGAGCAGCGGCGGCTGCAGCAGGTGCCTCAGGGATTAGGGGTGTGCATGCCAAAAAATATCATCGTTTATCGTTATCGTCATTTCGGACCAAAACAATTATCGTCTTCGTTCATATCGTAGGTGAACCGTATCAACTTCACGATAATTATCATGAAAAAAATGATATTTTTTGCAGCCTTATTTTTAAAGAAAAAAATGCCTATAACTTTTGCATTTTAAAAGTTAGAGGCTTGAAACGTGGTCACAGTTCTTATGGGGTATGTCTAAGTATGTGTATGAAATTTGAGATTGATCCCTCCAACCCTCGATTTTATATGAATTTATTAAAGATGTTTCTGTTCTGACAGATCAGAATGACAGCTTGCCACGTGTGTTCGTTCAGTTGTTCAACTCTTGTTGATTCATTGTTGGTAGTCAGCTTGAATAAATAACAGGACTTCTAACTCAGGAGTATAGGTGAGGTTGCTACTCAGACATCCCTTAATTGGTATCCCAGGTTTCCTGGGTGGGGGCTTGAGCCAGAGCTAACCATAAAGGGAAGAACAAACCACCCCTAGACACTGAACCCGGCCCTGGGTGCCAACCCAAGGGTTACACATGGATATACAGCCTGCTCTTCTTGAAACCTATGAATAACTCTCTCTGTCTCTCTCTCTCTCTCTCTTTCTCTCTCTCTCTCTCTCTCTCTCTCTCTCTTTAAATGAACGGTATACCTGTTTGGGGGGGGGAAATGATGATTTTCCTATATATGTAATGTTTCTTTGTTTTTCTTTTTCAGGATGCTTTTTTCTGTTTTGTTAATATTCACAATAAAGAAGAAAGAAAGAAAACGAAAAAAAAAATGCCTCTCACAACAAATAACTGCTTGGCCAGAGGAGTGTGTGTTCCTTTGAGTCCCGGCAAGAGCACTCAAGGAATGCTGAAAAGGAGATCCCACTACAGGAAAGGCCCTGCTCTGTGTTTCCAGAAAGGAAGGCCCTTGTTATGATGTGTAGGAGGAAAACAGGCAATGATCAAGCAGGATGCTCTGTCTTTTATTGCAGCCTAAGATGTTAGAAATAAAACTTCACTCATCCACAACTACAGCAAAAGGATTGTGAAGCAACAGAACTCTCTTCCAGTTTTGTATTTAGTGTGGGTTCACCATGCAGGGCTTGTAAAAGGCCCTGGGCTCAGGGAGGTTGCCCAGGGGAACCAGATTTATTTCCCACAGCCTGGAATGCCCACTACTGCTAACACCATATTTTCCCCTAAGCTAAACTACAATGTGAAGGGGAGGGGCAATTTTCAGAAGTAGCACAGTGGGGGAGGAAAGAATTTAGCTACCCAACATTGTTGCTTACTAAGATCCTGAGCCCCACATGTGGCCCAGGGGCATCCACGGGGAAAGAGGATAGGAGCAGTTAAAAGAAGACCTCTCCTTCCAAGAAAGGGATTCTACATTGCCAGTACAAAATGCATATCTCTATCTATCTATCTATCTATCTATCTATCTATTAGTTGGACATAAATAAATACATAATTGATTGTGACCAAGAAGTCATCCTTTTTCACTGCTGCAGGTGTGATAATGTGTTCTCACCAGTGCTTGTTCACATTTGTTCTGATACTTGTGTATTCCAGCCTGCTTCTTAGCCCGAAGCTCTCTAAAACAACTGAGATCCAACTAAAAGCAACAGTGCCAGAGTAGGAGAGATAGAGACCGGTCATTTCACCAGCAAGGCCTCACTGGTCACCCCTGCACTGCTACAATCATGTGCCAACCCTTTTCCAGCCCTCGATGTGGGCTCATAAACTTTGGCACAAGCCTGAATTTCATCTCAGACTAAGGTGCTCAACTTCACACGGGTCAAAGGGCAGAACGTGATAACTACAGTCAAGTCCAACTGTCCTACGGAGAAGCAAAGCGTGACGCAAACTAGTTTTTCTCCCTCCGCAGTGCAAAGGGAGCCTAGCGCTCTGGGGCTGTGGTTCTTTCTCTAGACTGGAATTATCAAATGACTGTAATTCTTGATGATTTCCCAATGGATTTCTATCCAGCAACTCAATAACAAAGAAATCTTTAGATTTCTGCTGAAGATACATATTCTCTTTCATGTGTAGCTGGACTGGTCTCTGATCGCTTGGTGTCTGTTCATTTCCAGCTGAGATTTAATTCCCCTGCTAAGGCCTGTGAAGTCAGCTCTTCTTCAGGTTCTGATTGTCTCTGACCTAGGAGGGAAGGTCTCTCTCTCTCTCTCCTGATGATGATTTTGCTTCTGATGCTGTTTTGGCTCCTGCCTCAGGCCACCCAGAGGATGCGGAGGAACCAATGCTCTGTGATGAGGTTTTATCAATGGCAAAACTATTACAGGCCAGGAGACCTCATTATTGGTGGGAATTTACCGCTTGGCAGTTATAATTTTTACAATTCACAAGACTTCCGTAGTTCAGTCCCACCAGAGTACATTGCTATCATGGCGTAAGTTTCCATAAGGCTGATTTTATTATGGTGTATTTTGTTTGTTTTGTATTTATTTATTTGCAATATTTATATACTGCTCCCCATCCAAAGATTTCAGAGCAGGGAACAAACAGAATATAAGAATACAAACAGAATACAAACACCATATTAAAAATGTAAAAACTTTTAAAAGAACTCTGAATTGCTGTAAACCACCCAAAGGGCTTCAGCTATTGGGTGGCATAAAATTAATTAATTAAATAAATAAAGTCCCAGCAATTCCTCTGTTGATGCTCAGCAGAAGGAGCAATACAAAACTGAATGTGTCGCCTAGAAAGCTTCCTTCTCCTGAGACAAAATATCCACTCATCTCGTTCATTCTCAGCTGCACTGAGTTGCAGTGGTTTCCTTTCCTGTCCTGCCTAGAAATTCTGCCAGGGATTGAACTTGAGGGCTTCCATGTACAAACCACCTGCTCTTTTGGTCCTTTGGCTAAAAATGGAAGCCAGGTGCTAGTCCTCATGGGTGACAATCAAGGGCTGCTTTAAACAGGAACATGGGTGCTGCCTCATACTGATCCTCTCTACCTTCATAGCTAACAGTGGCTCTGCAGGGTTTGTCAAACATTGATCCTGGGATCAATTGTATCCAAAGGACATGCTCTGTCACTGAACTATGGTTCTTCTTCTAAAAGTTAAACAAGGTACTAGTCCCCATGGCCTTGAATTTGTGGCTGAGTAAAGTTGGAAGCTGCTTTATACCATGTCAGATTTTCGGTGCAATTTGGACAATATATTTGCTTTAAAATGGAACAGCCAAATCCCAGGAGGTCTGGCCTATCAGAAGATGATAACGCTGATAGCAGAGTTTCCATTATGAGAGGCAGTCTTCCACTGACCAGGAGTTGTTATGTAGGGGAGAAGAAGACAGGATGCTTAATCTTGTGGGGCTCCCAGCTGACCACAGGTGGAAATATTGTATTGAGCAAGATGGAGTCTGATCCAGCAGGGCTCATCCGATGTTCTTGGCAAATTAATGAAGGAGGCTCATTCAATCGATATTGATTAGCCATTGTTAAGTCTGATAGATGTGCCCTGTTGGAAGGATCATGGAAAACATTTACTCTTTAGAAAATGTTCTCTTATTTTGACTTTATTATTGCAGTCTGGTTTTGCCTGAAAGCCACCATGGATGTATTTGCATACTGAAAGGTGGAACATAAATCATGAAAATAGCTTTAAAAATATATACTTTCTAAATGTGCAGAATGAAAGCTGTAATCCAGGAGGGCTCTACATATCTTCCTATGAAATATATCTTGCGAGTCTTTGGGTTTTTCTGCACAAGGTATTTATTGTGCACTCATCATGTCCTACTCATGATTGTTTACAGGTTCTTTAGACAACCTCATGACCCTTCAGTTTCACTTCTGGATCTAAAGAGCACATTGAGAGGCTTAAAGAAAAACCAAGTCTGGTAAATTGTGGTATTTAATAGTTAAAGTGAAAGTAATTGCTCTTCTCACTTGTTCATTTGCACTATTCTGCTATAATACAGTGCCGGCTAGACACTAAGCAGGAAAGAAAATTCTCCTTGTGTAGTGCTCAGATCCAAATTCTGCACCAAAACCAAATGTAGATACAGCAGATTAATTGCCAGTTTACAGTCTTGTATAGAAAAGTTCCTTCCATCCCAGGCTGGCAACAGAAACATTTTAATTTATCTTGGGATACTCTGTGCAGATGTCTTTGGCCTTGAAGGTTTTGACATTCCTCAAAGAGAATTGAAATAGATGGACTTTTTAACCCTCCAATTCCATCAGTTCTGTTTTATACTCACTACTCATTTCTCAATGTCTCCCTCATTATTGCAGGTCAATAGTCAAGAACTACCAGCACTTCCTGGCCTTGGTATTTGCCATCACTGAGATCAACAAAGATCCAACTCTCCTTCCTAACACAACCCTCGGCTTCTCCATCTATGAACATGGGGACATTGTCAGAGAGATGCATAAGAACAGCCTCTCTCTGCTTTCGACTCAGGGGCGAATTGTTCCCAATTATAAATGTGACAGGAAAGACCAACTGCTTTCCGTTATTGGGGGTCTTGACTCCCAATCCTCAAGGGAAATCGCTTCCTTAATGGGCATCTACAAGATCCCACAGGTAAGGGGATTCATCTGGGGAGAGATGTGAGAGACCTGCTGAGTTCCAGAACTGAACAAGCTGATCTCTGAGAACAGATTTTCCCATGCAGTGGGTGTGTTGTCTTGTTTCAGAACTAGGGGGTCACCAGAAGTAGGGGGCCATGCAGGAACCTTGGTGGTAGCCAGGAATCTCAGGTGGCTATTGAGTGACTTACTCCAGCCAGCAATGGACCTGATAGGGCAGAAAAGGTTTTCTATTGATCCAAATAACATATAGTCCTGTGACACCTCAAAGACTCAGAAACAGGGATGTGCATCGTATCGGGTCCGATTCTGATTAAAATCGGAGGAAATTGGGCATCCAATACCCAATTCCAATGCAATCCTGTGGAGGTCCGATCTGATCCGAGGGACTTCCGATTTTGTTTGAACCAATGCAGGACAAAGTCGGAGGTGCCGATCCGGGTCCCGAGCCGATCTGGGGGGTCCCTGCACATCCCTAGTTGAAAGGCCTATTAATTCTATCAGGGTGGATGATAGAAGCCTTAGGGCTTCTGTAAATAAAGGAAAACTCCCACAATCCACATTTACCATGGTCACTGTACACAGCTCTCCCCCCACCCCAGTTTTTCCTGGTTCCTTTGCGAGCACATTACATATTTTTCATTCATATGGCCAGGAGATAGTGGTGCAAGATGTCTACAATATCATGCCATTCTTGAATTACCCCTATGTCTTTGATGGCAGGTTTTGGAGGGATGAAAGTTGTTAATGAATTTTCAGCAATTTTTAAAACATGAAATGACAGGTGTTGGAGGTTGACGAGATCCTGACAAGGACCCATGAATATCCGAGAGTGAAAAATCACAAGTACACAATGACTGCCTCGTGTAAAAATGCCCTTGAAGACATCATAGAGCTTCATTTAATATTTAGATATGCATTCTTAAAATTGATGTCTTCCTTCATGCATTTGAAGTCAGCTGTAGTAGGCCAATGAAATGTATAGGCGTGTTATCACAAAATTCTGCTTCAAAGGCTAACAAGAAATTGCTTCCTTCAGCTTGGTTACAGCTTTTTTGAATCTGTTCAGAGAGGGAAAAGGGTATTTCCCTCCTTCTACCCCATTGATCCCAGTGAGACTCCTCAGTATGTGGGCTTAGTCCGGCTGCTCTTGCATTTCCACTGGAACTGGATTGGGCTGTTAGCTTCCAAGGATGACAGTGGTGAACATTTCATCCAGACGTTGACACCAATGCTCAAGCAGCAGGACATCTGTGTGGCCGTCACTGAAATGTTAAAATCAACAGACCCGCTTTATAAGCAGAGAGTATTCTCCGGTTCTATTCCTAGTTCTTGGTTTGAGCCCCAAGTGATTATTGTCTTTGGTGACTACAGTGTTATGCGACAATTGACCCTGTTGTTAGATGTACATGAAACAAACACTAAATCCCCATTTAAGAAGGTTTGGATTATGACAACCCATTCAGAAATTCCTGTGATGGGAGCCATCCAAGAGGGGAGAGAGCTAAGAACCCTCCATGGTGCTTTGTACTTCAGAGTCCACCGGAGGGATTTGCCAGAATTCAAGCGTTTCCTGAAAACCTTAAATCCAGTCCGACCGCAAGGAGACGTCTTTCTCCGTGACTGGTGGGAAATAACCTTTCAGTGTCAGTTTCTGAAATCAGGCCAAATTTTAAAAGAAGAGGAGAGAAGATGTACTGGGAAGGAGCAGATAGAGAACCTGCCAGCCTCCATATTTGAAAGAATCATGTCCGGTCGCAGCTGCAGCGTCTACAATGCCATCTATTCTTTGGCACACGCATTACATGCCTTGGCCTCATCTGGCTCCAGAGCCGCAATAAGAAGGGAAGACAAGAGACATCTGAATATTCAGCCATGGCAGGTAAAGTCTTCAATTGTCTGATCCCGATAGGCTGAAGGGCTGTGAGTCTGGTCTAAATATGCTAAGGAAGACATTCCCAGTCAGTATTTTTCCATGGCTTTTATTTCTCTAAAAGAATATCAAGAGGGAGCAAAATGTAGATGAAATTTATAGTGAATAATAATAATAATAATAATAATGTATTTACAACTATGGACATTGAGGTGGGAGGTATCAGGCAAGTCTTTTTCCCAAATATGTAGTTTCATCTAAGCAGTATTGATCCCCTCCAACCTTCAGAAGCCCAAAGCAGGCATCTCCCCTTGCACCATGTTCCTTCTTGCAAGTCAGCTGAAGACCCTCAGATGTTGGTCTCTTGGCTGCTATGAGCAAACTGTCTCCAGCTGGCACCTAAAGATATGAGGTTGTGTTGTATCAAGTACACATCACCAGCTGAAAAAGCCAAAACCACTGGGCAAGTATATTGGAGCAGAAAGTGCCCAAATGAAGGTGCATCTAGGGCTGCCCTAGGCATCCAATAGGTGGGTGGATTCCAGTGGACTCCCACCTGGTAAGCCTCACAGACTCCAGTCCGTGGACGGCACCACACTCGCCCCTCTGTGGCCCCTGAATCAGCCGACCCTTCAGCCAGCTGCTGTTTTGTGTAAAAAAATATGCAAGATTACAGGTGTGAATGGAGCGTTCACGCTCGTAATGTTGTGTAAATGGCCTCTGTATGGCCACCATTTAGGGAACATTACATATTATGAAAAACTCAACCTGCTATTTTTATGCAATTCGGTGGCTTGGTGAGAGATCAGACTGTATGGCTGCTTGTGTGGCATGGTGAACAGGCATGGGTTGCTAGTGGAAGTTCAGCCAGCAGGACGCTATGTGGGTAGAAATGAGTCTGTCCATCTCTTTGGGTATCTCAAGCATTAAACCAAACAAGATAGTCCAGGGAAATCAGTCCTCTACCTCTATGACAGTCACAGTATACTAGAATGTGCCAGAACTCACTCACATTTACGCTGTGTTGCGCATCTTTTTTCCATTTCAGATTCTTGCCTCTTTGAGGAGCGTCTGCTTTAACAACAGCGCTGGAGATGAAGTCTCTTCCACTGCACATGGCCAGAGATATGATATCCTGAACTGGATCTCTTTCCCAAATGGATCTTTTTATTCAGTGAAAGTTGGAGGAGTGGATTCAGGGGCTCCCCCAGGCCAAGACTTCACAATCTGCATGGATGTGATCACATGGGCAACAGAGGTGGGTTTGCAATAAATGTTCTATGGTCATGGCAGGACTAAAGGATGTTGCTGTTCTCTCCCTTGAGAACAGAAGTTGTCTTTCCAGTTGTAGTGTTTTTGACTGGAAGAAACGTCGAGGAAACTTAGTGAGTTCTCAGAGGTCTGTCCAGTGTACAAATCTCTCTCTCTCTCTCTCTCTCTCTCTCTCTCTCTCTCTCTCTCTCTCATCTATCCACACATAAACACACACACTGATATACATTTATGAATGATCATGTTATGCATAAAGAAGAGCTAGTATAGTGAAATACAGTGAGCAGCTTTTAGAAGGCTTTAGGTAGCCGAAGTAGGCCTCTTTAGTAGCAAAGCTTTCCAACCTTTCCCTCACCCCACCATTTAGTGCCAAGCAGCTACTCTCAGTGGTAAAGGTGTTGTGCATTATTTCCTCCTTTAACCTGGGAGTCGTCTTTCTTTTGCTTGGGAAAGTTTTGGCTTTCTAAAGGAAATAGCTCACCACGTTCCCAGGGTAGGGTAAAGTGTCTCAAAGACCTATATGACTTTGGGAACAAAGGGATTTAGCTGGTCTCGTTTCAGAAGGAGTCACGAATCAGCCTGAAGAATCTGCTTCGGCCCTGAGGAGAGGTGTTCCGTATGTTGTGGGGCCCCTAGCATACAACCAGGTGGACAACTGCTTTGCACCCCGAAGGGACACGAGCTTTCTTTGTTTATTCTTTCTACCTCCATATATCATCTTTTGTGAATCCAATAAACAGTTAAACTGATCCATTTGTGATCTATATCATTTTCATCACCCTTGAACTTGGGGTTTAGGTGGGATCCAGATCAATCAGACTCCCATAACTTAAGCAATTCAAGGCACTAGTTGATACCAAAGGCCTATTCTAGATGAGGGCTATTCAAAGCCAAAATTCCCAGACTCAATCCCAGGATCTCAAGGTAGGGCTGGAAAAGGGTAGGCTGACCATATGAAAAGGAGGACAGGGCTCATGTAACTTTAACAGTTGTAGAGAAAAGGGAATTTCAGCGAGTGTCATTTGTATGCAATTAGTCCCTGGTGAAATTCCCTCTTCATCACAACAGTTAAAGTTGCAGGCACTATACTAGAGTGACTATATACAAAAGAAGGCAGGGCCCCTGCAACTTTAAAGAGGGAATTTCATCAGGAACTAATTGCATACAAATGACACTGGCTAAAATTCCCTTTTCTCTACAACTGTTAAAGTTACATGAGCCCTGTCCTCCTTTTCATATGGTCAGCCTAGAAAAGGGTACTGAGCTTGAGACCCTGTCTGGAGCCCAGAGAAGCGCTTTTAGTCAGTGCAGACAATACTGTGCTAGCTGCACCAAGGGTCTGACCTGTGTAGAAGGAAGGAGGTAGCCAACCCGGAGTAAGTTGCAGAACCAAGACATGTCTGTCCCCTTGATTAGGCTGACCATCTGAAAAGGAGGACAGGGCTCCTGTAACTTTAACAGTTGTAGAGAAAAGGGAATTTCAGCCATTGTAATTTGTATGCAATTAGTTCCTGGTGAAATTCCCTCTTCATCACAACAGTTAAAGTTGCAGGGGCCCTGCCTTCTTTGTATCTGGTCACTCTAGTATAGTGCCTGTAACTTTAACTGTGGTGATGAAGAGGGAATTTCACCAGGGACTAATTGCATACAAATGACACCTACTGAAATTCCCTTTTCTCTATAACTGTTAAAGATACATGAGCCCTGTCCTCCTTTTCATATGGTCAGCCTACCCTTGATGTCATCAGGATATAGTAGCTTCCAATTTCTGTCTGCCATGTGAGCCTCTTTTATGATGGTTCTAGTGCTGTGGCAAATTTTCCCCGATGAAAATTTCAAACATTCTCATTCAATTTGATAGAAAAGAAATTGCTTCCAAAATGAAATTGAAAGGAGGAGATATTTCAGAGAATTTCTCATGGGCTTGGTTGAGAGTTCTTGTGCTTACCTTGCTTATTTATGAGAAGGCTGAGGAGTGGGTGCGAGTGTGCTGTTTTTCATTGTAAAGTCCTCTCTCTGGCAGCCTGGTGCCTCCTTGGCTTCCTGCACTTCCTGCCCAGGGGGAAGACATCATGAATGTTATTCTTCCCGTAGGGCCTTTTTACCTCAGGAAGTGCAGGCAGCCTGGGAGACTGCAGAGAAATGGCCAGATGTGCAATTGAAAGAAAAATACATAGTCAGTTTCTTCAGCCATCTTTACTTAAGGTCAAAAACATCACCCACCCACATTCAAAATAAATTATAAACTGCCCTGAGAATGGGGCAGAAAAATGGAAGCCCCTTTCACAGAGAAAGAAAACTTTCAGGACATTCCTGAGATTTTTCCTTTCTTACCTTCTAGAAATAAGAGGAGACTTTTCAGAATTTTCTCCACATTTTCTTCATTGTTAGTTTTTGCTGCGGCTGTAGTCCCTCCTCTCAGTGCCCTGGAGTGGTGCTAGTATATGGGTCATTATGGGATGCATAATGGGGGCCAGGCTGCCAACCCAATTGATGCTGCAGCAGCAGCAGTGCAAAACAACCAAAAACCCTTTGGGGAAAGATAGAAAGAAAGAAAGAAAGAAAGAAGCTACATTGCAACACTTGCCAATGGTGATGCCGGCCTGTGAGAAATTGGTGGAGAGGTTCTCCCTCCAAACTTGGTGAAATTGTCCCTCCAATTCCTCTACCCACGAATAAGGCGGGGGGATTTTGAGAGGCCGCTTGAACACAGCTCTAAATGGTTCTCAGTAGGGAATGGTCGGACTCATCACTGCCCATTCTCGTCAGGCGCTCCCCAAGCCGCTGCCCACCAAGCTGCACGGGTTCCTTAGTGGGCCACCAATTTGCATAAAAATGATGGCTCCGGTTTTTCCGGAACTTAATGTTGTGTTAATGGCAGCCGTAAAGGGGCTATTCACGCAAAATTACAGATGTTGAGTCTGGTGAGCAGGTCTAGTCTGTGGTGACGGCTTTGCGAAGGAAGTCTGGGAGGCTGAATGGAGGGCAGGGGTTGTTCACCAGATTCCACACCCCTCTCAGGCTACTATGACATCCTAATTCAAAGTAACCTACAGATGATATTTTGCCCTCCTTCATTGTTGATCCAATCCATCGTGTAGTGAAAAACACTGTGGAGTAACTCTGTTTCATATAATTTCAGTCACTGGATATCCTCAACTGTTTGCCTTTTACTTTTCAGAAGAGACCATCTGCGAGGTGTGTCAAGAGGTGCTTTCCAGGGCAGCAGAGAAAAGTTCCAGAGGGGAAGCCTGTTTGCTGCTACACCTGTGATCCTTGTCCGGAAGGAACCTTCTCTAACTCAACAGGTACCTCGGTCTTGGAGAGCCATATAAAAGTGCAGAACCTACTGGGGTAAGAGTGGAGTGAGGACAAGGGGGGAAATAGAGAAGGGGAAGAATCCACTGTCCCCCCCAGGAATATTTTCTCTATAAATATCATTTTTGATTGCATAACTCTGGTTTGCAATCTATTCACACTTAAAAAAAAAAGAATTCTTCCATTTTAATGGTAAAATAATGGCATTACTTAAATTTCAAATACCTCTAAAGTTCAGAACCTGCTGGAATTTCTTTCATTTCTGCACTGGCTCAATTTTTCAAGCATAATCTTTTAAAGGCCATCCCTCCATCATCAGATGTTTTGGCAACAAATCTTAAGCTGCATGAGGAGAGCTTGATCAGGGCACATGGTTTGTTACGCTTTTAACAATTGGAGAATGTTACCCCAATTTCAAACAGATTCGTTTTTTAAAACATGTTTACTGATTTTTGTGACTTGTTCTTCAGCCTCCATATCAATACATCTCCTCATTGGACAGTACATAATATCAAGAAAATGACAGATATTTATTCATTTGTTTGCTGATTCAGTTAGTGACAGTGACAGATCATGGTTTAGTTTCTTCAGGTTGACCTGGATTGCATTTCAAGTTACAGAACTGATGATTCCTTCCTTTCAGAATACCGAGCATGAATCTCGTATAGGGGGCCTTCCCATGAAAAACAAACTGTTTTTATTGTTTCTGAATCAAGTCCTTTGACTGCTGAAACTAAAAAATATATATTGAAGGCATAAAATAACCATGAAAATGGATATTTCCATCCCCTTCTTTGAGGTCCCCACTGCCCACAACTAAACACATCTGTATCTTACTTGAGATGCTTCACTACCTGTTACTCATTCCAGATGCAGATCGCTGTTCTTCGTGCCCAGAAGAGCAACACCCAAACGAGAACCAAGACTGGTGTATCCCCAAGCAGATCCACTTCCTTTCCTATCAAGAGACATTGGGGGCTGTTTTAGCTTCTCTAGCCATTTTACTCTCTTTGATTACAGCTCTAGTGTTGGCAACATTCACGAAACACCGTGACACCCCAATTGTCAAAGCCAACAACCGAGAACTTTCTTATGTCCTCCTCATCTCCCTCCTGCTCTGCTTCATTCTCTCCTTTCTGTTCATTGGTCGTCCCAGGGAGGTCACCTGTCTTCTCCGACAAGCTGTTTTTGGCATCACATTTTCTGTTGCAATTTCTTCCATTTTGGCAAAAACTGTCACAGTGGTTCTGGCCTTCATGGCCACCAAGCCAGGAAACAAGACAAGAAAACTGTTGGGGAGACAACTGACAAACTTCATTGTCCTTGGCTGTCCTCTCATCCAAACCATGATATGTACTGTCTGGCTGGTGACCTTTCCCTCATTTGCAAACTTGGACTTCTATTCCCTGGCCAGAGAGATTATAGTAGAATGTCACGAAGGTTCAGTCACCATGTTTTACACTGTCCTGGCCTACATGGGCTTCCTGGCCCTCATTAGCTTCATTGTAGCTTTCCTAGCGAGGAAATTGCCTGACAGCTTTAATGAAGCCAAATTTATCACCTTCAGCATGCTGGTGTTTTTCAGTGTTTGGGTCTCCTTTTTGCCAACTTACCTGAGCATGAAAGGGAAGTCCATGGTGGCCGTGGAGGTCTTCTCCATCTTAGCCTCTGGTGCTGGTCTCCTGGGTTGCATCTTTCTTCCTAAATGCTACATTATTGTGCTGAGGCCCAGTCTCAACACCAGGGATCATCTAATCAGGAAAAAAATAATGTGAATTTTATGCTTCTGAGAATTCCCTGGAAATTCATTAGCCAGTCGTTCAGTCATGATTCCCCATCATATTTATTCACACAGAAGTTAATGTGATCATGTTTGACCCTGTTCAGATGGCACACTAAGCCATGGTGGTTAAACATTTTGAGCTAAACATTATGGCTTAGCGTGTCATGTGAACCATGATTTAGCATGTCATGTGAACCATTCCTAACTATCATGGCTACATAATCATGGTTTAAACATGCTCAATAATCATTTGCTGCAAAAGGGGTAGCAGCCTAACCATGGCTTAGCGTGTACACTGTTAAAACTAACCAAGCAAATTACTTTTTGCCTGATGCATTTTCTTTAGGAGAAGCAGTCCTAAAAACCCAGAGAGGGACATTTTGTGAATTGCTTTTATTTGTGACCTGAATGACTAGTCACAAATTTGAGTTGAATGAAGCAGGGTAGTCATGAGATAAATATCCATCCAGGGAGAAAAGGACCATGGCCAACCCTGCATACCAGAATCTCAGTCTTACTCCCTGCCCCAATCTTCTACTATATGAAAGAAATGATGTGTACATGATTGTATGTGAATTATTCCTCTGACTCTGAAAGCATTTTGGGGGTAGGTGACCAAATATTGTTCTTGTGCATAAGATGAAGAGCTTTCTTTCCCCCAATGCAAGTCTATGGGGAAAACAAAAATGAACGATCCAGGACAATCTCGGAGGTCCCGATCCGGGTCCTGATCCGATCTGGGGGGTCCGTGCACACCCCTACCTGTAATAGTCTTGAGATGCAGAAGACCTCATCCCAGAGCATTGGGTGCTCAGCATTCTCTGGGTGCCCTGAGACAGGAAGTAAAACAGCAGTATCAGCAGCAAAATCAGCAGCAAAATCAGCAGTAGCAGCAGCGGAGAGAGAGAGAGAGAGAGAGACCTTCTCTCCTAAATCAGAAACAAATAGAACCTGACAAAGTGCTGACTTTTCAGGGCCCGGCAAGGGAATTAGATCTCATTGAGAAATGAAGCGATGCCAAATGATCAGAGACCACCCCAGCTACACACTGTCTGCTGCTCCTAGACTGTGGAATGACCTGCCGGAGGAGACTTGTCAACTTAACAGTCTTTTAGAATTTAAGAAAGCTATAAAGACTGATCTCTTCCAGCAGGCATATCCAGTGGAATTTTAGAATGTTTTTAGGATGTTTTAATGTAGTTTTAATAATGTGTGTTATGTTTTAATCAGGTTTATGTATTTTATCATATTGTTGTTCCCCGCCTCGATGCAAACGGAGAGGCGGGTAAGAAATAAATTATTATTATTATTATTATTAGTAGTAGTAGTATCTGTCTGGTTATAATTTATTAGCAGAGTTTCCAACGGAATTCCAGCTTCCAACCTCTTGCTCTGTCCTGAGAGCTCTCGTGAAAGAATCACTCATACACACTGAGTTTCTTCAAAGGATTTTTTACTGAATAACAACCTTCACCATCAGCCATCAACCATCAACTATCAACCACCAGCCACAAAGACAAATACAAATGTACAAATATATACACTTTACATACAGTATTGCCCTGACATTACATCAGCCAGACAATAATTCAATTAATCAATTAAGGGACATTGAGATAATCTTCATTCCCTTATCTTTGACCTTCTCCGCCTTTGTTTATCATCTGCAACACTTGCAGATTTATGACGCCACTGCCAATTCATTCAAGGCTCTTCTGTAGATAAACTTTTTAGTTCTGACACCCCTTCAAAAATTTAATCAACAGAAGAAAAGAAAAAGAAAAAGAATATTATACAACACTGTAAAATACATGTATGTATTTACACAAACTTTAAACCTGGTTTCTCAATTAAGTCTAAGTGTTGTAGTATGCCCAGAGGTTTTGTGAACAAATCTGCCACATTCTGATTTGATTCACAATATTCCAGTTTTATGATACCCCTACTAATATGTTCCTTAACATTACAATATTTAATTGCAACATGTTTGGTTTTTGATTTTAACAAATCAGACTTTGCTACAGCTATGCAAGATTGAGAATCTTCATGTACTTTAACTGGTGATGAAAAAGGTATTTCTAAATTGTTCATCAATTGTACAAACCGCGTTATCTCACCACCTAACTCAGACAATGCAGCAAATTCCGCTTCACACAAAGATGTTGCCACAAAAGTCTGCTTTCTAGACTTCCAACTCACAAGTGAGTCCCAAAATTTAATTACTAAACCACCAGTAGACTTTCTGTCTTCCAGGCATCCTACCCAGTCGCTATCAACAAAACATTCCAACGTTTGATTTTTTTCAGACGATAACCGCAAACAGAGATTTTTAGTAGCTTTCAAATATCTCAGTACCCTTTTTACACCTTGCCAAACAGCAGTTGTTGGCTTTGAGACGTACCGGCTTAGAATACCCACTGCACACGCTATATCAGGTCTTGACCACTGACCCAGATATAATAAACTTCCAATTGCAGATTGGTACAACTCAGGGTCTTTGAAATCCTCACTTTCTACAGTCTGACGAAAATCTGTTATCATAAGACTTTGCACTCCTTTACAGTCTTGCATTCCATAAGCCTCAAGCAGATTAACAATTTTGTTCTGTTGACTTAACGAATAACTTCCATCAGTTGTTTTGTTTATCTCTTCTCCCAAGTAATGCTTTATTTCTCCTATAGATTTTAGCTTATAACGGCTTTCCAGTTGGTTAGCGAATTTTTGAATGTGGCTTGTTGAACTACATGCCAAAAGTAGATCATCAACAAAAACTAACACAACCAAGTAATCACTGCCTTTGCCCTTTGTGTACATACATGGATCTGCAGTACTCCGTTTGAATCCCATTTCATTCTCCATTGTGGAGTTTAAGCAATTATTCCAACACCTTGCACTTTGCTTTAAACCATATACAGCCTTTTGTAGTAGCCAAACCTTATCTAGGTGCTGTTCAAAACCTTGTGGCTGTTTCATGTACACAGTTTCCTCAAGCTCTGCATTTAAATAGGCAGTATCAAAATCAAAATGATAAACATGCATTTGATTTTTTGCAGCAGTGTTTAACACTAAACGAAATGTTTCGGCTTTACAAGCAGGTGAAAAAGTCTCATCATAGTTTACTCCTTTTGTCTGATGAAAACCTTTAGCAACAAGACGTGCCTTATATTTAGTGTTGCCAGAAACACAGTTTTTCTTTTTATAAACCCACCTACATGCAATAGCTTTCTGCCCCTCCGGCAGCTTGGTCAAAATAAATACTTTGTTTTGTTTAAAGCTTTCTATTTCTGCTTCCATTGCATTAAACCATTCTTTTTGTTCTTTACTAGGCAATTGTAACACTTCTTGAAAAGACTGAGGTTCATAATTAACCATACAAACATGTACTTCTTCACAAAAACGTTTTGGTGGAATACCTTTGTTTGCACGTTCTGACCTCTTTGGAACCAAGAATTCCTCTCTATCTTTTTGTTCCTCCAAATCAATGCTGGAGGTTTCAAGTTTCACTGGGCTGGGAATTAACTCATTCCTCGCCCCTTCATTTCTTCTGACTGTTTGATTCTGTGAGCTTTCTGTCAAACCTAGTAATATTTCAGGGTTTCCATGTACTCTTTCCCAATTATGCTCTTCAAAATCAGCAGATTTTGAAACAACAGTTTTTCCTTGCCCCAAGGAAAAATGCCAGGATTTTGCTTGCGTTCCTTGATAACCTACAAACCTTAGCTTAATTGTTCTGGCTTCACCCTTCTTTCATTGACTTTTTGGTACATGTACATAAGCCCATGATCCCCAGGTACATAAATGAGACAAATCAGGTTGTTTACCAAACAATACATAGTACGGAGTATTATTTATAACACTTGACCAAGTTCTGTTGGATAAATCATTTGCAGATAAAAATGCGTCACCCCACAAATTCTTCTCATCATTTGCATCAATCATTAAAGCATCTTTTATGTTCTGCAAAAGTCCTCCAAGCCGTTCTACCGCACCATTTTACCATGGAGCATGTGGATCAATTAGTCTTTGCGTGATACTTTTCCTCATTTTCCCAAAAATACCTTGCCACTACACACCTGTTCATATGTTTCTGGAATTTCTCACACAAGTACTAACATACCATCTGCAGTGTGGCCAAGTTTCATGTGTGGATCTTTAAAATTAAAGTAGTTATAGGAGTTCTTGGTTCATTTTTCAAAACGTCAAAGCCACTACATGCTTTCACCTATGCACCTTAAATTTTGGTGCACATGACTACCTACATGCCATCTGCAAGGTCCCCAACGTTCATGCTTCTATCTTTAAAAATACAAAAGTTATAGGCATTTTTACCACAATACTAGGCTATGGGGAAAATAATTCAAAATGGCATCCGATTCTCCGATGCGATCTGATGCGAATCAGATAGAAAAAAACCAGATTGGATAAAATCAGATCTCCTTGAACCAGATCGGGAATTGGATGTCTGATTTTGCTTGAATCATATCGAATCGGGAATTGGACCTGATTCAATGCACATCCCTAATATCAGATGCTATGCTAGTGAGAAAATGAGAAGAGTTGGCATTGTTCTACTTCTAGCAGAACACATAAATAGTACAAAGATGTTAAAAAGCTCAACAAGAACAACAACAACAATTTAAGGATGCACAGCATGGCTCTTATATTCCTATGTTCACCCTTTATATCTGGGGGAAGGGGGTAGAGGAAGGTCAATTACTGCATTAATACCTGAGATGTAAATCTTGGATTTAGATGCTCAGCCTCACAAAAGGACAGAGCCAGACAATGGAAGTAAAATTGATTTACTTGAGGGTGCAATGGTGGCCAAGAAGTTGACAGCCTTCACTGCCACCACCACCACATGTAGGTCGGATAATGTCCTCTCACCTATCCTCAGATGCATTTGTTGTGATGCTTGCACCACCTGAGGTCTAGCAACTATCCTGCCTGCTTCATAGCCCAAAGCTGTCCTGAGCCATCAGAGCTCCACAGTGCCAGAGCAGATGCTTAAGAGCAAGCATGAGACGAGGTTCCTCAGCAGAGAGCACTGTCATGCCAGCCAGAAACTCCCCCAAGCATTCAAGAATCCCTTGGACTGCAGAGGTTTTGTGCGTGGACCATCCCAATAAGTCTGCCACCCCTGCAGGATCGCAGAACATAGACAGCCCAGTCAATTCATCCATCAGTGCCTGATTCCCCACCCCGGCGCTGCTATAAAGAGTTTATATTCTGCAACCCCAACTCTTTGTCAAAAACTGGAAATGTGACCGGCTGCCTGATTTGAGTGATTGGCATGGGGGAGTGTGGAGCTTGGCATTGTTGGAGAAACTGACTGAGCAAGTTAGACCAATCAGATATTGACACCTTTGAATGAACATGGTCACCATTCAGTAACTTTATCAATCAAGAAGGTGGTGGATTTCGGTTTGCCCTGGAGGCTCATGGTGATGCATGGAAAGGCCTACTCAGCTCTAAAAGAGCTGGACAAGAAGACTTTTTTCATTTATCTCCAAGTGCTTTCCTCATTTCAAGACTTTGACTTGTCTTTCTCAGAAGGTCTGGCAAGAATGGCATTTGCCTATATGTGACCATGTGCCATGTGTCTGTTTGTGTAACCAGTTGTATACTCTCCGTTTTAAAGATTTGGATGAACAGGCTAGTCAATGTATCCATCAATGCCTTCTTGCCCAGCCCTGCACTGCTATAAATAGGTGCTACTCTGCCATCCCCAGCTCTTCCTCCCTTGCTCCAGCCAGCAAAGTGGGCTAAGAAACTTTGTACAAGCCTGGACTCCATCTTGGATTTAGGAGCTCAGTTTCTCATAGGCCAGAAAGCAGAACCTGAGAAGTTAAACTTGATCTGGCCTACAGACAAGCCAAGAGGGACACAAACATATTTTTCTTCCCTCTGAAGTACAAAGGGAGTCCTGAGCCTTGAGGCTATGGTTATTTCTCTACCCTGGAATTATCAAAGATGACTGTCATTCTTGATCAATTCCCCATGGATTCCAATCCAGCAAGTCAATAACACAGGGCACCAGGAAAAACAAGCTTCATATAAAGATGCTCTGAGCCCTTCCAAGTGGGGCTAAGCTGGTGTCTGAACAATTGGTGGCTGGTTATTGGTTGCTAAGATCAGAAACTCCTGCTGGGGCCTGAATCACTGCTTCCCCTTCCCATTCTGTCTGATCACTGACTTAGGAGAAAAGGTCTATGTGCTACCAATCACTTGGCTGCTGCTGCTGGTAGTTTGGCTCCTGCCTCGGACCACGTAGAGGATGCTGAGGACCACGTGCTTCTTGACCAGGCCTAATGATGAACTTCAAAAAGACTATTACAAACAGGGAGACCTCATTGTCGGTGGGAATTTACCTCTCGGCACGTTTACTTCCCTATCGACACCAGCCTTTAATAACTTAGCCAGGTTAGAGCTCAAAACGGGAAAAAAGTAAGTTTCCACAAGAGGGATTTGGGATAGATGCCTGCCTGCTTTGCTTTCAAATTAGAGAGCTGCTTCCGGGGATATGCCTTTGAGAAGTTGCTGATATCTGTAATATCCTGGTTTGATATAGATTTGACTTGTAAGTAGAGTCAGAGACTTGAGGTCTCTTCTCTGTCTTCATTCTGTGCAGGAAGAGAACGTCCACCCCACTCCTTACCTGTCATGCACCATCAACATTGCTACTGTCATATGCTCCAGGCACCCTGGGAACCAGAGTTTGCAGGGAGGGAGGGAGTCATGCACTGCTGTGGCATCTGCTGCTGTAAAGTGAGATGCACAGAAAGGCAGCTAGGAGGCAAGGATTGGTGGACTCAGCAGAGGTTGGGCAGACATCTGGACCTTTTGTGTGCATGATGATATCAAAATATGGATTTATGTATTACTTTTTTATACTGCCCAATAGCCGAGGCTCTCTGAGCTGTTCACAATCAAAGCCATAAAATAGAAAACACCATGTAAAACCAAAATAAACCCAGCAGCACTTACAGCCTAGATGTGTTTTCAGGAAGCATTTAAAGGATGTTAGATTTTTCCGCCTCCTGAACTGTACGAAGGAGGGTTTTTCAGAGGGTGCCGCTGCTCTAGAAAAAGCCCCCCTGTTGAGTTTATTCATGGTAGCATTCCTTTCATTTTGGAATGACCAACAAGACTAGGGTAACCATTTGGAAAGAAGGAAAGGGCTCCTGTATCTTTAACAATTGTGTAGAAAGGGGGTTTCAGCAGGTGTCATTGTTATGCATGCAGAACCTGGTGAAATTCCCCCTTCATCACAACAGTTAAAGCTGCAGGATCCCTGCCCTCTTTTGTATCTGGTCATACTAGGCAGGGCTCCTGTAACTTTAACTGTTGTGATGAACAGGCAATTTCACCAGGTGCTTCATGCATACAAATGACACCTGCTGAAATTCCCTTTTCTACACAACTGTTCAAGATACAGGAGCCCTGTCCTCCTTTCCATAGGGTCACCCTAAGCAAGTGGTGGTAAGAGCTTAAACTGAAATATGCTGAAATATTGGATACTCCTGGCATTTTTGCCCTCTTCCATTTTGTGTTAAGACCTGCCCACCACTGGAGTATAGGCCGGTCTCCACAACTGAATTCTGCCCTGGTGATGAAAGAAATTCAACACCCCAAGGTGGACACTCTACCTATCCAGACAGATAAGCCATGATCAGGCATGGAGCTGCCCTGTGAGAAAAATCCCAGTGAACTGTTGCTTTAAAAAACAAATGTCTTATTGCGATTTTATGGTTTTAATTGTTAGCCGCATAGGGAGGATTTGCATCCCAAAAGGCAAAACAAATAATAAAAACTGGTAATATATGTGTAAATAATGTCCTCACCTGGATCTTTGGCCCAGTAGAACTTCTCAGAGGTTCTTGTGAAATGTAGCTAGCAATACTTTGAATCTCTGTGTGCCAAAGAACAACCTGAACTTGTCTGTGAATCCTTGGTTTATGGACTGAAGATGCCTTTGGACCTGAAGGTTTTCTCTTAGTTTGAAGTTGGTTGAACTTCTTTATCTTCCATTTCTTGGTGATTCTGTTGGGATCCCCACCCACCTCCCAATGTCACTCTCATTACAGCCCGATACCCAAGTATTACCAGCACATCCTGGCCTTGGTGTTCACCATCAGTGAGATCAACAAGGATCCAACTCTCCTACCCAACACCACCCTTGGCTTCCGCATCTATGACCACCGCAGCATCATAAGTAAGGTCGCCCTGTACAGCCTGTCTCTGCTATCCACACGGGGGAAAACATTTCCCAATTACAAATGTGACAGGCAGGATGAACTTCTCTCCGTCATTGGGAGTCTTGACTCCAAATCCTCAAGACTGATGGCATGCCTAACGGGCATCCTCAAGATCCCACAGGTAAGGTGATAGTTGTGGGCATTCCATAGTGAGATACAATAACCAGTCTCAGAAAATGGTCTCTTGCCCATAAAGATGGTACGTTGTACCATGGTGTTTTCTCAATTCTTGGATGGCAGGAAGGAATGGTTTTCTTCTGACTTTCTTGAGGAATGGGGAATCTCAGGAGGTTGTTGGATGACTAATTCCAGCAATGGGTCTTTCATGTAAATAAAGGCTTTAAATTGGGGAAAGCAGCAAAGAATCTTGTGACACCTTAAAGTCTCAAAGGCAGACAAGGTGCCATTAGAATCCTTGTTATTCTTGCTGCAATTAACTAAAAGAGCTTCCCCTCCTACAATATAAAATTGGTCACAGAGATAATCCTGAAATTTATTCGAGAAATTTCTTCCTTCAGCTCGGTTATGGCTTCTTCAACGCTATTGAGAGAGAAGAAAGGGTATTTCCTTCCTTCTACCAGATTGATCCTTATGAAATTCCTCAATATGTAGGCCTAATTCTGATTCTCCTTCATTTCCACTGGAACTGGATTGGGCTGTTTGCTCCCAAGAATGAGAGTGGGGAAACGTTCATTCAGATTTTTACACCACTTCTCAAGCAGAATGACATCTGCATGGCCTTCACCAAAATGCTGGAGCCAGCTAGCGTTGAGACCTATCTGAATGATTTCATATTCCTTCTTCATCTTGATTTTTGGCTTGAATCCCAAGTGATGGTTCTCTTTGGGAAGCCCAGTGAGCTACACCAATTAATATGGCTATTGAAATATCAAGAAAAGGCTGCCTTTGGGAAAGTTTGGATCCTAACATCCTATTGGGAATTTGTTGAAATAACAAAAGATGTCAGCCAGCAAGATCTAGAAGCCTTCCATGGTGCTTTGCATGTTAGAGTCCACTCAAGAGATATGCCAGAATTCAAACATTTTCTCCAGACTGTGGATCCATTGCAACCTCAAGGAGACATGTTTCTCCTTGACTGGTGGCAAAATGCATTTCAGTGTACGTTTCGGAAATCTTCTCCACAGAGGAAGTGTAGTGGGAAGGAGAAGCTAGAAGACCTGCCTGACGCCGTGTTTGAAATGAGCATGACCAGTCACAGCTACAGCATCTACAATGCCATCTATTCCATGGCACATGCGTTACATGCTGTGTACATTTTGGGATCCGAATGTGCAATGATGGGAGAAGGCAAAAAACTTCTGAATATTCAACCATGGCAGGTAAAGTCCTCCTTCAAACTTGACATTCTTATAAAAAAGCCGATTGCTGGTTTTTCAATGGCCTTATCCTAAAAGCAAAGTATGGAAGCAAATTCCAGGAGAAGGAAATTAGTCCATTCTAGAGGGGGAGGGGGGAACCATCTCCAAAACTGAGGGCCATCACAGTGGCTCAATTCGGACGACACAATAAACAACTGGTGTGGGGGAAACAATCATCAGTTGTTTTGACTATTGTGTCATCCGAATGCTGCCATGGTTAACTCAGCGCTGATCCTCATCCATACCACAGTTGATTATTTATTACCATGCTGTGTGGGGAGTGCCCCCTAGGGTTAGGGTTAGTCAACCCTAGGGGTGTGCACGGACCCCCCGGATCGGATCGGGACCCGGATCGGGACCTCCAATTTTGTCCCGGACCGGTTCGGACAAAATCGGAGGCCCCCCGGACCGGATCGAGTCCGATCCCGACCCAAAAATCGTACATTTTTGGATCGGCCGCCATTTTTTTCCCCATAGACTTGCATTGCAATGCAAGTCTATGAGGAAAAAATGGCGGCGGGTGGGTAAGGGGGGGCCTAACTCCCTCCCCCCCGGGGCCGTCCGCTGTGGACGGCCCCGGCAGGTAAGCCCCCTCCCCCGCGCTCCCTACCCCCCCTGGGGCCGCCCGCTTCCATCCGCTGGCGCCCGCGGGCGCCAGCGGATAGAAGCGGACGGCTCCGGGGGGGGTAAGCCCCCTTCCCCGCCACTGCTTACCTTCTCGGCCCGTCCGCTCCCGTCCGGCGCCGGCGGCTACTACCAGCGGGCTCCGCGGCCTACTCTCGAGTAGCGCGCCGGGTGATGACATCACCCGGCGCGCCACCCTGGAGCAGGCCGCGGAGCCTGCTGGGAGTAGTAGGCGCCGGCGCCGGACGGGAGCCGCCGGGCCGGGCAGGTAAGGGCCCCCCTCCCCCCTCCGCGCGCCCCCTCCTCCCCTCCACGCACCCCCTCCTTACCTTCCCTGCCCGGCGGCTCCTGGCCGGCGCCGGCGCCGGCGCCTACTACTTCCAGCAGGCTCCGCGGCCTGCTCTAGAGTAGCGCGCCGGGTGATGACATCACCCGGCGCGCCACCCTAGAGCAGGCCGCGGAGCCTGCTGGGAGTAGTAGGCGCCGGCGCCGGACGGGAGCCGCCGGGCCGGGCAGGTAAGGGCCCCCCTCCCCCCTCCCCCCTCCGCGCGCCCCCTCCTTCCCTCCACGCACCCCCTCCTTACCTTCCCTGCCCGGCGGCTCCCGTCCGGCGCCGGCGCCGGCGCCTACTACTTCCAGCAGGCTCCGCGGCCTGCTCTAGAGTAGCGCGCCGGGTGATGACATCACCCGGCGCGCCACCCTAGAGCAGGCCGCGGAGCCTGCTGGGAGTAGTAGGCGCCGGCGCCGGACGGGAGCCGCCGGGCCGGGCAGGTAAGGGCCCCCCTCCCCCCTCCCCCCTCCGCGCGCCCCCTCCTTCCCTCCACGCACCCCCTCCTTACCTTCCCTGCCCGGCGGCTCCCGTCCAGCGCCGGCGCCGGCGCCTACTAGTTCCAGCAGGCTCCGCGGCCTGCTCTAGAGTAGCGCGCCGGGTGATGACATCACCCGGCGCGCCACCCTAGAGCAGGCCGCGGAGCCTGCTAGTAGTAGTAGGCGCCGGCGCCGGACGGGAGCCACCGGGCCGAGAAGGTAAGCGCCCCCCTCCTCCCCCCCCCGCTGTCCACTTTCATCGGCGGGCGCCCGCTGGCGCCCGCCAATGGAAGCGGCGGTGGGCGCCAGTGGGCGCCCGCCGATCCGCCGATCCGCCGAACCGGTTCGGAGCTTTTTCGGACCGGTTCGGATTGGATCGGCCGATCCAGCTGCGGGATCGGAAATCGGATAATTTATCCGATTTCCCACTGGACCGGACTCGGATCGTGGATCGGGTCCGATCCAGTGCACATCCCTAGTCAACCCACCATTGACTATCATGTCGTCCGAATTGAGCCAGTATGTTAGAACACACCATCGACTATTCCCAGTTTTCTATATGCCTCAAAACAATCATTTATTGATACAGTCTATGACAAGTAAAATAGTAATAAAAACATGAAATACATATAGAATGCATTAAAAAAAACCTTAATGGGATAAAATGGGCAGCAAATAATAATAATAATAATAATAATAATTATTATTATTATTATAAGCCAACAATGTTATAATGTTTATGTCCATCTTGCGATCTCCCAAGGAGGATTATAATACCTCTGAGGTCGGTTCCTAGTGGGTTTTACATGCAGCAGCACAGAATTTGACAACAAGAATTTGCCAACTCTGTACGTTCAGTATTGTTTGCCGTGTTGTCTGAACTCAAGTGGTGAATGCATTTTGATCAGAAAGAAATGAGAAGGCATAAAAAGCATCCAGTTGCCTTGGCCATTTTAATAAAAGAGGTTCAGTACAATTTTTGCATAAGTCATGATAGAAGGAGCAGTTGAGAAGAATGTGAGTCATCAATTTGGCATCTCCAGAGTCATGGGGCAGTTGTGTTCATGTTGGGAGATTTTACCATATCTTCCTTCCAGAACTGCTGAGGGAAGAACATTGAAGGGTGCCAATGGAAAAGCTCTATGATATTTTTGGACCAGAATGACACATAGAGAGGTTAGGCCGAGGTCATGTTGGCATTCAACATTTGCAATACGTTGCTTGAGAATTGCTCTGGTCTCTCACATCCCAGAGTGAGTCCATATATCTGGAACCTTTGGGGCAGGATGTGCTTCCATCCTGACTGGAAATCGTCTCATAGAATTTGCGAAGCTTAGCCAGTTGGAAAAAAAGAGTAGCTTCAGCCAAAAATTAAAGATAGCCAGTCAAGTTGTAGTTTTGACCTTCTGAAGGCGGCCTCCAGAGTAGCCCTAAGAAATTTAGATTGAACAGCCCCCAGAGGTGTAAATTTGGGGAAAGGGCCAAGATGGGCTCCTCACAAGAGTTGGGGGAGTGAGTTACCATCAAGAAGTGCTATTGCTGCCGGTATGTAAAAGCCTCCACTCCTTCATGTGCGTCTGCCATGAATGATTATTAATTATGATAAATTATGAATAGTTATGGCAAAGACACTCCTTTGGGCTAATCCTTTGGGCTGCATACGCCTTTCTGTCGCCATTAGCTCGAAAGATAGCACCCAAGTATTTCAATATCTTTAAGGGTTCAATCTTATGACAAATTATGTGCCAACTGTATAGACTCAAGTCTTTAACAAAGACCATTACCTTTGATTTCTGGTAATGTATTTGAAGGCGTTCATCAAGGCAAAATTGAGCAAGGCCTTTTTAGGCCTTTTTCAAACAAATAGGCAGAACCTATACAGAACCGGGACAACATGGAGCATCTTTGCCAGTCTCAGGCACTCCATCCTCCCAACATGGATTTAGGACCAAAAGACCCAGGAAAAGTCTGGGTGCATGGAGGGTAAGTTGTAAGCAAGGGCAGTTTGGACCAACCTGAGATAGCCTTAGCTTCTGGTCTTTTAAATGGACAATTTTTTGATGATTGAATTTCCTTGACTTTTGAAAAGCAAATGTCTCCCCAACATTCCTGCTTTTAGATTTGCCATTCACAGCACTTGATACATGCTGTGCTTGCCTGCTCCATCCATCCCTATAACTCCCAGTGAGGTTCAGCTAGGGGAGGGCAGTAAATTAATCCCGGAGTGGAGGGTGGGATTCCATTAAGTTCGACTGACAGTAGTTGCTGTAGAATGTGGACCTGCAGGAAATGGTGGGGATGGTTTTCTGGCAGACCCAACCAGGTAACTCTATGGCCTGCTAGGCCCTTTATTTGGTATTCTGCAGGAGCACCTGACTCATAAAGCAAATGGGCATATGAAGAACTGTTATTATGGTCTGCCAATTTCTTTGCCTTTGTCTTTAGTAATCACAAGTCCAGAACTCTTCAGAAGGGGAAATAGTGTTATACAGTTGGGGATCAATCTAAATTGTCTCCAGAGGTCCCTTACTCTATTTCTCTTGTGACAAAGAGATTGTGGATTTCCCCCAACTTGGTCAGTTGAAAATATATTTTAAAATTTAAGCAGAAAAACCTTGAAAACCCCTTTAACTTTTAACAATCAAAATATGCCACATAATACGGATGGTTTAGAAATAAAAATAAATTCAGAAGAACGTAAATACAAAAGTTAAATGTGAACCATGCAATGATGAAAAAGAAAATCTATGTCTACACTGTTCAAAATAAAATACAGTTTAACTGTTGCTAAGGCCAATTTAAAACAAAACAAAACAATGTATGTAGCCCCAAAACAATGTTAGTAAGTACAAGTAGCCCCAGGGTGCCTCTACAAGAGTGATTTAAAGCTCTTTCAAAGCGCATTACCGATTTTACCTCCACATGAATGGAGCACAAATCGGGGGTTGAGGCACTTTTTCTGTCTGATTATGCACATTATCGAATGCATGTTAAATAGCTTTAATTTACCGCGGGAGTTAAAGCGCCTTACGCCATGTAAACAAGCGATTCTCCGCATTTGCATGCATGTCAACGACTTTAAAGCGTGTTGCATACAACTGTTAATGCGCTTCACCGCCTCCCGTGTATAGGGATTAGGTGTAAAAGCGATTGGGCGAAGATGCGCATAATCGGCCAACCGGGTGTCAAACCGAAATCTTGTAGAGGGGACCCCAGAAACAGTTTGAAGTATTACTTAGCTCAACTCAAATTTCTACCAGACCAAACCAATTAAATGAAGTATTAGAAGCTTTCAACGCTGGTCACACTGGGGGGGATCTCTTGTCCATCTTCACAGAAGTCCAGGAATTCACTGCTGCCGCTTTTACTCCACATGGCAGTTATTCCCCTTCCCCGCAACCCCCCCTCAACTTCCTGAGTGGTGTGTTATGAATTCCCACAGAGAGTAATTATATTTTTAAAATATATATATATTTACAAATAGTATAATTGAATGTTTTAAAAAGAAATTCCAACAACAAGAAAACAAAGGGAATGAGAAAACATTAATCTTTAAAATATGGAGCGTACAGTCTTTTTTATTTCTTTATTTTATTTCTTTATTACATTTGTATACCGCCCTATAGCCGAAGCTTTCTGGGCGGTTTACATAGGATTAAAACAATTAAAAACAATGTACAAAAATTAAAACAGCAAAAACATACAACATACACACAATACACACATACATTTGAAACCGCTACAGCAACCCCAAAAGCTACAAAAACAAAAACAAACCCAGGCTCCTCAAAATGGGCACAAAAGGTTGTCAACAAATATTTCAGGAACACTCTTGCATGACTAAGGCATTTTCCCCCTTATGAACTGCTCTTTTTGTTTATCGATCTTTAACCAATCTTCCTGAAATGTTCAGTTCTGTAAAATAGACATTTCTTTCTGGCATGTAAAATTTATAGGAAGATTGATTAAAAAAAACCTTTCAATTTTATTAAGGTTAGAATAAACCATTCCCTTTAATTCCCTTTAACTTTTTAGGGTCCATATTTTACTGATCACCTGATCTATTTGAGCCACACTTTTGGCTCTGATAATTAAGACATTGCCAAAACTCTTCTCTGCCAAGAAATACTCTGAGGGGCTCTGAGAGGCTGGGAAGCAGGGATAGCTGCTCTCCTGTCCTTCCTTGACAGCTCTTGCCTCATAAGCTGATTGCTCATCCGTAATTGTTTGCTGAGCTCTAAAACTTTCTTTCAAAAGTTGTAAATCTTTCCTGGCCCCCACCACACAGTTCATACGTGTAGGAGTTAAAAGGAGATTATTTCCAGCAGCCGAAGTGTAAATCAGACTTGAGCTGCACTATTATTATCATCATCATCTTCATCATCATCATCATCATTATGGGAAAGGGTGTAGTCCCAAAATCAAGCCAACCTGAAAACTGCAGAGCTGCTGCTGGCCATGCCCTGGAAGTCTTCTAAATGCCCCTTTCATTGCAGCTTCTTGCCTCTTTGAGGAATGTCCGATTTAACAACAGTGCTGGGGACGAAGTATATTTCACTAAAAATGGCGAGTTATCCGGTCGTTATGATATTGTGAACTGGATCGTCTTTCCAAACCAATCTTTTGCTCCCGTGAAAGTTGGACAGGTGGACCCGGGGGCTCCCCCAGGCCAAAGCTTCACCATTGACTCAGATGTGATTGTGTGGAGTGCAGAGGTGAGGCTGAAGTGTGTGTTTTGAGGTCATGGAAGACCTAAAGAATGTTGCCAGGTGTGAACAGGATGCTAGACTAGATGGACCCTTGGCCTGTTCCAGTATGGTACTACTAATGTTCCTATGTCCGTACAATGTTTGCACACAAAAAGTCCCAGATGCAAGCCCCAGTGTCTCCAGCTGGGCCTGGAAAAAAAACCCTGCCTGAAGACTCTGGGAGCCATTGGCAGTCAGTGTAAGCACTGCTGAGCCAGAAGGACCAATGTTCTCATTCGGTATAGAGCAACTTCCTCCATTCCAAGTTCTCTCTCCTATGCGGTGTACATTCTCTACAAGCCCCTATTCTGTTGGTTCTATCCCACCTGCAGGCATCCAGAAGTGATTTGACATCACCCCCCCCCAAACACAAACAAACTGATGGACCTATCCATCATTTAGTGGGAAACTCAGTTGAGAAACTCTGTTTGCTGCCATTCCCATCGCCTGGAAATCGTCAACAGTTTATCTTTTCCCTTTTAGAAGCCACCTGCTGCAAGGTGTGTGGAGCGGTGCTCTCCAGGGCTCCGGAGAAAAGTTCCAGAGGGGAAGCAGATTTGCTGCTATGACTGTGAAGGCTGTCCAGAAGGCACCTTTTCTAACCACACAGGTAGATGAAACCTTGAGGCCAATATTAACAAGCAGCATATCTAGGACATGAGTGGGATAGGGAGAGGCCCGATAATGGAGGAGGGGGCAGAGTCAGACATATTTTGGGATGTTGTGAGTGGCTGGTTGGGTCAATGGACGTGTTAGGCTTGTGCCCTGGCATCCGGGATCATGCCCCCTGCCCCGTCTTAATGGTAGCTGCCATTAACACAGCAGAGGGAACTGCACACTTTCCAGAGCCTTTGAAAAGTGTGCAATTCTCCTGGCTACACTAATGGCAGACATGGAAAATGCGCACATTCCTGAGGCTCAGCAAAGTGAGCTTTCCTTGCCCACCCCACTCCTTAAAGACTCTCTAAAGGATATGGAAAGAGCAGGAGGGGGTAAGCGCACATTTCCCCTGCTGTGTGAAGTGTGGCCACCATTAACGCAGTGGGGGAAATGGCTGGAAGCCTGTGTGGGGGCCACACGGCCCGGTTCACAGGGCAGGGGTGGCGTGAGCGCTCCCAGAGTTCACTCATCCCTACATAGTCAATAAAAAGAACTTTACATTTTACTATCCGTATCTCTATGATTTGCAACAGCAACGTTTAATTTAGATGATGATCATCACCAGTGAATCATTAATACTTCTGGGCAAGAACCCTCCAGTCCAGCAACTGTTGGGTGTTCTTCCATATTCTCATTGGGCCTGTTCAGATGTCATGCTATGCCATAGTTGGGCTGCTAACCCTTTCACAGCAAATGGTTAGTGAGGGTGTTTAAACCATGGTTATGTAGCCACCATGGTAGGAATGGTTTGCACGACACACATGACACGTGTTCAGATGACACGCTAAACCACAGTGGTTAAACATTTTGCGCTAAACATTATGGCTTAGTATGTCATATGAACTATGACTTATTGTGTTGTGTGAACCATTCTTAACCATGGTGGCTACAGAAGCATGATTTAAACACACTCACTAACCATTTGCTGCAAAAGGGTTAGTGGCCTAACCATGGCTTAGCGTGTCATCTGAACAGGCCCAGTGTTTAGCTCAAAATGTTTAACCATTATGGCTTAGTGTGTCATCTGAACAGGGTCAGTATCTCAGCTTCTCAAAAATAATATTTTGAACACCATGTTCCTATCGTGTTCTATGTGCAGATGAGACCTGCAGCTCTTTGAGAGCCCAACGCTGATTTGGGCAGGTGGTCGGTCAGCATTGTAATGATCAGGATATAACAGAATGTAAAAAGTTAACCTTCTTTCCTATATAGTCTTCTGTCATCTCTCTCCCAGTCTCTGTGGAAATACATGTTCTGAGGTAAATTATTTCTTCAGTTGCTTATTTGTTGTGGGCTGAACCAGCCACTACAAAATGAACATGTGTTCCATGGCAGAATATACACTACTGCTTTAAAATGACTTATAATGGTATTGAGAACTGTTGGAGCCTATGACACACTCCATAGACAGTTTTCAAACAATTTGTGTTATATCCTGCTTGGTGTAAATCTGACCCACGTTTGAGATAATTCTGTAGCTGTTGCTCCTTCTAGATTCAGATAGCTGTGTCCTGTGCCCAGAAGATCAATACTCAAACAAGAACCAAGACCAGTGTATCTCCAAGAAGATCCATGCCCTTTCATATAAAGAAACATTGGGGATCATTTTAGTTGCTTCTGCAGTTTTCCTGTCTCTGATCACATTGCTAGTGCTGGCAACCTTCATTAAACACCGTGACACGCCAATCGTCAAAGCCAACAATCGAGACCTCAGCTACACCCTCCTCATCACCCTCCTGCTTTGCTTCCTCTGCTCCTTCCTCTTCATCAGTCAACCCACGAAGGTCACCTGTCTTCTCCGACAAACTGCTTTTGGCATCACCTTCTCTGTTGCGGTTTCTTCCATTTTGGCAAAAACTGTCACTGTGGTTCTGGCCTTCATGGCCACCAAGCCAGGAAACATGGCAAGAAAACTCTTGGGGAGACAACTGACAAACTCTATTGTCCTGACCTGTCCCCTCATTCAAGTTATTCTCTGTGCTGTCTGGCTGGTGACCTCCTCTCCATTCCCAAATTTGGACTTCCATTCCCTGGCCAGAGAGGTCATAGTGGAATGTAATGAATGCTCAGTCACTATGTTCTACACTGTCTTGGGCTACTTGGGTTTCCTGGCTCTCATCAGCTTCATGGTGGCTTTCCCAGCAAGGAAATTGCCCGACAGTTTTAATGAAGCCAAGTTCATCACCTTCAGCATGCTGGTGTTTTGCAGCGTTTGGGTCTCCTTTGTGCCAACCTACCTGAGCACCAAGGGGAAGTCCATGGTGGCTGTGGAGATCTTCTCCATCCTGGCCTCTGGGGCTGGTCTCTTGGGTTGCATCTTTCTCCCCAAATGCTACATTATTCTCTTGAGGCCCAATCTCAACACCAGGGATCATCTAGTAAGGAAAAAAGATTAAGGGATCTAACACTTTGGCCCATGCGCTGCTAGTCTAGTCTCCTGTCAAGTATTTCTATTTAGGAAGGAAAACAAAATTTGGAAGAAAATAATGTGGTGAGTTATTTGTTAAAGAACGGGTCCTTTCCTCAGTCAACCAAAATGAAGATCAAAATGGAAGATCATAACAGTTATCCATATAGCACTATTTTTCTGATAAAAATCCTGCAACTGTTGAAAGATAAATGCTGCCTATGCACCATCAAGAATTAGTGTTCTATATGAGTCACTACACCTGCAACATGATGTTGCAGTATACCTCCCATCCGTAAGCGTTCAGGATTCCTGCCACCCAGTCATATCCTCCTCTGGGATTTTATAATGTGTAAGGAGCTTTATTTCATTGCACTCCTGTGCATAGGCATGCACAGCACATTTCATTAGGTGGTACCCCCAGGGAATTTTTTTTAAGGTAAACACTGATTGACTATACAGTCATAAAGGGCTTTTTTTCATTCGTCAAGCAAGCTAAATAAACTAAAACTTAACTAAACTGTATTTTTTAAATTAACAACTAATCTGTACTTTAAAAATACAATTTTTAAAAATGAGACCCTGAATACTAATTTTTGGCTGTAGTGATAACCAGGCATATATATATATACAGTCAATTTTCACCATCTTTAAATTTAACCAGATAATGACCTAATCCAAACTTTGCGGCCTTTTTTCACCAGAGTAATGCTGCAGAAAGCATGTTAGATGGGCCACCGGGGGGGAGGCGAGACATGGGGGGATGGCAGAGTAGATTTGATTCCCAGCAGTGGCGGCAGCAGCGAAGATGGGTGATGGAGGGGAGGGGGGAGGGTTAGGGCCCCGCAAGTTCCCCCTCCCCTCTCCCCCTCCCTTCTTACCTTGATTGCTGCCACCTCGGCCTGGCAAGGCGTTGTTACTCAGTAATGATGCCTTGCCAGGCCGAGGGGAGCGTTGCCAGCAGTGCGGAGCAGCGGCGGAGGCAGCGAGGATGGGCAACGGCGATGAAGGGAGGAGGGGAGGGTTGGGGCCCCACAAGTCCCCCTCCCCCCTTGCAAGTCCCCCTCCCCCCTCGTAAGTCCCCCTCCCCACTTACCTTGATTGCTGCTGCCTCAGCCTGGGAAGGCTTCAGTACTGGGAAAGAGGCCGCAATCTCAGGAAATCTTGTGAGATCTCGGCCTCTTTCCCAGAACTGAAGCTTTCCCAGGCCGAGGCAGCAGTGATCAAGGTGAGTGGGGAGGGAGGAGGGTTAGGGCCCCACAAGTCCCCCCTCCCCCCTTGCAAGTCCCCCTTGCCCCCTCGCAAGTCCCCCCTCCCCACTTACCTTGATTGCTGCTGCCTCGGCCTGGGAAGGCTTCAGTACTGGGAAGGAGACCGAGATCTCACGAGATTTCCTGAGATCGCGACCTCTTTCCCAGTACTGAAGCCTTTACAGGCCGAGGCAGCAGCAATCAAGGTAAGTGGGGAGGGGGGACTTCTGACCGGCCTTGTGGAGTCCCTTGGGACCCGCTAGGGTGAGTTGCGGGGATGGGGCATGCAGAGCCCTAGTGCCTTCTGCAAAAACTGGGGGGGAAATCCCGCGATTGCAAGGCGCCATCGATTCTAAGACGCACCCCATTTTTACAGATGTAAACATGGGAGAAAAAGTGTGTCTTAGAATCAGTAAAATATGGTGTATATAATTTTATTTAATTTTCATTCAGCCACAATGACAAAAAAGAAAGAAAAACACACACAAACAAACCCAAATACATACACAAAATTCTTCTCACCATCTGTTACAATAATAAATAATAAATTATATCAGGAATCATCACCATTTAGGCTATATAGTAGAGATATCAAGTCTTACATTCAATATATTTTGTATTTACTGCTTCAATGTATCTTTCCAATACTTCAAATGATGTTCTGGAGAGTTATTCAAAGAACTTTCTTTCTTTATAAATGAAATAAAGGGGAACCAAGTTTCTTCAAAATTGTTGTTCTTCTTTTGCATATTTTAATTTACTTGTCAGTTTTTCTAATAAAGCTGTTGTCCAGACCATTTAATCAGCTGCACTTAGTAAACCCATTTTTTCCCCATTGTTGAGCAATTTCAGACCTAGCCGCAGCAATCCAGCCAAATCTTTATGGTTTAATTGGTCACTTTGTCCAGAAAAAATAAGTCAGTAATAACAGCATGAAACTTGGCCACATTAGAGATGGCATGTAGGTAGTCATGTGTGCGAAATTTCAGAAACATAGGTGCAGGCTTGTAGTGGCAAGGTATTTTTGGAAAAATGAGGGAAGAAACACCTATTACTGTTTTATTTTTAAAGATAGAAACATGAAACATGGCCACATTGCAGATGGGTTTGAGGTACTTATGTGTGAGAAATTTCAGAAACATAGGTACAGGTGTTTTGTGGCTATGAATTTTTACTTTAAAAGTTCCAAAAGTTCCAAAACTGTGGGTTTGACAGCTGTCAAACAGCACCCCCCCACCTTCTCTCCCCACTGTTTTGGAATTTTTGGAACATTTAAAGTAAAAAATTCATAGCCACAAAATGCCTGCACCTATGTTTCTGAAATTTCGCACACATAAGTACCTCAAACCCATCTGCAATGTGGACTTCCGGTGAAGACATATGTGCCAAATTTGCAATCGATCCCTCCAACCCTCAATTTTATATGAATTTATTAAAGATCGTTTCAGTTCTGACAGATCAGAATGACAGCTTGCCACGTGCGTTCATTCAGACCTGTCAGAACGGAAATGATCTTTAAAAAATTAATATAAAATCGAGGGTTGGAGGGATCGATCTCAAATTTCATACACATACTTAGGCATACCCCATAAGCACAGTGACCAAGTTTCAAGCCTCTAACCTTTAAAATACAGAAGTTATAGATATATTTATATGGCAGTCCGATAAAACGATAAAATTGCCCGAAAATCATCGTCTCCGATGATTATCGTAGGTTTTTGTATTGTATCGTTATCGTTAAATACATGCACGATAATGACCTTATTGTATCATTATCGTACATTTTAACGATACGATACACATTCCTACTGGTAATTTTAAATCAACAACAACGATTAAATTCCCAGATTTCAGGAAAAAAGCCTGTGGGTCGGGTCAAAATGCAAGCCATAGTAGGTGAGCAGGTAAATCCAAAGAGCCCCAAAAGAGCTGGATTTCCCTGCAATGGCCATCCCTCATTTGGGGTGTGGCTCTAAAAAAATACAAAGAAATGCACACTTCTCTGGTACTATCCTGGGGGTTGGGGAAGGGAGCTCTCGTGTTTCAGGAATGGGAGTGAAATGAACCAACCTCTGAGGTGGAATTCAGAGAAATTGACTAGTTCCTCCATGCCTTGTTGAACCTTCAAAGTGGTGCCTGAGTTTTCCTTTTCCCTCCTCCTCCCTCCCTATCATAGGACTTTTAGATCCTAAGCCTGAAGGCAGGGACCGTCTTTCTACTAACCTTTGTAAGCAAACCTGGGAGCCTTTTTTTTGGTTGAAGAACTGAGTTTTTTAAAAATCCTGTAAATCATTCAATGAATAAAAGCTCCCCACCTAGATGGAAGTACAATTTGGGCAGCTGCTACCTCTAAGAAAAACAATCTTTGAAGTTTGATGATTGGTCAGTTGAGCTCAATATTAAAGACACCAGGATGAAACAAACATTTTGGGCCCGTGGGCAGACTTGGCCATTTGTCCTGGGCACCACCACAAAATGGGGAAGCCACCTGCCATATCTCCTGCCCGACCCTTAGCTGGCAACCTGACTTCATTTTTTGCCCTCTTGTGGAAGGGATGCAATAACACTCAACGACAGAGGTGGGGAACCTAAGACTCTGGGCCAAATCCCTCCCTCCCAGAGTCCCACCCACTTTGGCCCTCTGGAATAACTCTCCTAAGGTTTAGAGTTGCAGGAAGAGCTTCAAGATACAAGAGGCTGATGGTTCTTTGTATTTTGGCCCCATCCCCATTTGGTCCTTGGCCCTGCTCCCTTGGCCTTTGGCCCCACCACTACTGCCATGTGGCCCCCCAAGAGATTCTCCAACCTGGAATTTGGCCCTTGGTAGGAAAATGCCCCCCAGCCCTGGTCTCTATTGATCTTGGTATATCAATAGAACAAAATGTATGGAATAAAATTTGGATAACTCAGTCAAAGAAAACTATATCGACAATACTTAAGGAGAATTCTTTAAACCTGTTACATCGATGGTATATGACACCAATACGACTAGCAAGAATAATGAATATAAGTTAGGGCTGTGCACAGCCCCCCCCCCCCCCCGATCTGGTCTGGATCCAGATCCAGACAATCCAGATCAGGCCCAATCCAATCTGGACTGGATCGAACCTCCCCCAATCCGGTCCAGAACCAGATTTGCATCCGGATCTCTGGATCGAGATCCAGAGACCCTCTTTTTCCCCATAGACTTCCAAGTCTATGGGGAAAAGGACTCACTGCCCTCCCCCCACTCTCACTGCTTACCTGCTGCCTCCTCGTCGCTGCTGCTATCTGCTTCCTCTCTACTTAGAACCAGCCTTGCAGCCTGATTCTCAGAAGACAGACATCATGCCGGGTGATGACATCACCCGGCATGACGTCGTTCTACTGAGAACCAGACCATGAGGAAGCAGTGGCAGAGAGGAAGCAGTGGCAGCGGCGGACAGCAGACAGCAGCAGTGATACAGGGGCAGCAGGTAAGCAGGGACAGTGGGGGGAGGGAGGTGAGTCCAATGGACTCACTGCTGGCCTGGTGTCCCTGGGTGCTGGCTGCACAGCTGACACCCAGGGGCCTGGAAAGGCAATGGGCCCCGGATCTCTGGATTGATCTGGAATGATCTGGAACTATCCGATCTGGTCCGGAACGATCCAGACCTCTCCTGATCCAGTTCAGATCTGGATCCGGGTGGTCCAGATCACCCCGATCTGCTTCGGATTTGGAATCTGGATCCAGATCTGTGCACATCCCTAATATAAGTAATACAAAACGTTGGAGAAAATGTTAATATGATATTTACAGAAATGGAAAAGATCACACATCAAATTATAAATGTTAAACCAGCAAGGAAGGAACAAAGTGTAAATGTTAAGTCTAAAGAATTAATAGTATGTATGTTGATGGCTGCTCGAAGGGTAATTGCCAGAAACTAGAAAAACGAGAAATTGTTAACTTCAGAATTTCGGTATAGGGAACTGTGGCAAATAGCTATGGCAGAAAAGTTGACACATTAACTCAATTTAGCTAAGGCCAAAGCTAAAACTCCTGATTTCCACAATGTATGGTATGACTTTATATTATTTACAAGTCAAGGACACATGCAGCAGAATTTGTCACGGCCCTTTTTGAAACGATGGAAGAGAGACTAATTATAATGTACAGTTATGAAGAATTACATAATCTCCAATTATTTAACAGATTCTACTCCTAACTACACCTGTAAAGAAATGGACAAAATATGCTAAGTAGCAACAACAAAAATTGTTTGTTTGTATGTTTTTGTCTGTCTATGTATTTTGAAAATTAATTAAAAAAAAATTTAAACAAAAACTTTCATAGCATTATTTCCTGCTTTTTATTCTACATCATCCAAAATATCACAATGAATTCCACTGTGTGTCCGAAGAGGTATAAATGTGCAAGAGGGATATAGCATTGCCATGATGGGACTGCAATGATTTGACACAAGGTGTAGATCTGGCCCTGGTCTTTAAAATGTGCATTAACTGCTCACCTGAAAGTTCATTTTCAGACTTCAGTTTATGGAGGAAACTATATTTTCATTGTGCATTTTAAAGATCAGGCATCGTAGATGGTTGTTCCCTTTTCTTGTTTTATCATCCATTATTCTCCTGGGGGAAAAGGATCCATGAATGAGAGTTGTCCTTTGGCCCAGCGACTGCCCCGCCCATTGGCCAGAGAAAACCAAAGGACTTTGGGAGGCTGCATGCTCCTGCCTTCCAGGAAGAGCATCACAGCAAAGGGGAGACCAACCTGGCCCCATCCATGGGCCAGAGAAGGGACAGCTGCAGGGAGCTTCTTTTGCCCTTCCCTGCCAGAAGGAACGCAGATGAGGCAAAATGTGGGATGTTTGAGAATTCTGTTTTGGTTCCTTGTTGACTGGAATGTGCTCTGTTTGCAACCCTGAATGTCAATGAGATTCAAATTATCAGAAAAAAAGTTTACCTAATTCTCAAGATTGAGGACACGTTTGAAAAATGTCTTAGCAAGATTGAAAGTGTGCAAGATCTACACTAATCCTTTATAGCAGTATTGAAGTGCACTGATAAATATTGGGGCACATTGCACATTCCATATACCACATTTCTAGTGTTATTTTGGCTGAGGAGCCATGTTAAAATGCACAAGAGATCATATAAAATGCTGAAGCACAAAATATCTGAAGGACTAGAGGCCACATTATAACAGAGAGGTGGAAAGTTCATTTCACAGAAACCTTTAACTCTACAGACAAACCAGAGCCTGTAATATTTCTGCAGATAAAAGTCTCTTGGTTCAGTGAACTCAGTGTTGAGCTTCTCTACAAACAGGAAAAATCCCATAGCCTTATTGGGGCTTTCATCCTCCACAGCCATCCCACCATCATGATGCTCTCCTTTATATGCAACCATGTGATTTTGAATTGACACCTTCTTGGAAAGACTCCTTGTTTAATGAGACAGTGCTATAGCATGGCAAAATTATAGAACGATATCCCAGATAATACTACATTATCTCCATTTTTATTTCATTTTTAAACTGAGGGTACCTCTAGATGGGCGCTTTTCCCTGCAGTGGCTTTGGAGTGGTGGCAGGTGGTCTACATGATGCTGCCGCCACTCTGAAGCCATCTAGGGGCAAGACCCTGAAGCTCTGGATTAAAAAAGTTGATTGCTTACTGCGACTTTTCCTACTTGGAGCAAGGTGACAACGGCATCTACTATCTGTTGCCTTGCTTCGGAGCTGCAGCAGAGGCATGTCCAGCCAATGGTGACCCCTGATTGGTCACCATCAGCTGGGCAGGGGAGTGCGTGGGCCAGCAAGTCCAAGAAAAAATTCCACTACAGCCTCATACAAGTGTTAGAGCCAGATTCAAAGCCCATAAACATCAAAAATAGTAAAAAAAAAAACCAACAACAAACCTTTAAAAGGTGGGGGGTGTACGGATATGGGTGTACGGCCATAGAAGGGCACCTCCATGCCTGTCTGGCACAGCAGACGAATGCAACCCTGGAGATGCGCATAAACGCCCAAAAAGTTTTAAAAAAACTTTAAAGGATGTGGGGCAAACCTGCCCTGGTGCATGAGGTGTGCAGCCGCAGACATGGCGACGGTGGTGACTGCTCCTTCATGGAGACAAGAAGAAAACCCTAGCCCTGCCACGGTGACATTTTTGAGCATTTTGGAGCTGCCACCAAAGTCAGAAAGAGGCAGGCATAATTTTTCTTTCCCCAATTACACACACATACACACACACACACACACACACACACACTGCAACCCGCTATCGCCACCCCACCTCCCATTTTCCCATGTTGCCTTCTCTGAACTCCGCGCAGCAGCGGCTCCTTCCTACAAATCTCGCAGTACAGATAACGGGAAGGAGTGCAAATGCAGGGGATCAAGGGCTCGTGGCGCCAAAGTGCCATTGTCAAGATAAGGGCTGAGATTCCCAAGGAATAGTGCAGGAGTCACCTTGGACATTGATGATGTCATCTAATGAACTCACAGGCTTCTGTGAGAGGCCAATCATGAGCATGCTCACTTTCTACACCAGGAGGAGGTGATGTTGTCTCAATTTAAGCCGCTGGAGAAGCTGTCCCAGGCACCACCAGAAAATGGCTACCCTGCAGAGGAAACTGTCCCTCTACACTCACCCGCCATCTTCATTTCCAGGGACGTGGCCAGGGACAGGGACAGGGCCACGTTTGACAGCTCTCAAACTTTCGAGAACAGTGGGGCCTGGTTCCTCCCTGACCTGCACCCTTTGCCTTTCCCCCTGCTAATGGCATCTCTGTGTCGATGGGGGCTTAGTTTAAAGGCCCTCTTAACCTTGCATAAAGAGGGCTTTTAAGGCCCCAAATGGTACGGGGGGGGGGGAGGCAAAGCCCATTTTCTGGTGGCTCCAGAAAGTGTGCAATTCCCCCAGCTGCACTCAGGGCTCAGGAGGCTCGCACAGCTTCCAGAGTGCTCATCCAGCCTGGCTCCTTTGAATAGGCCCAGATAAGCAGGGCTTGGGGAACTCTCAAGGTGAGCCCCCCATGAGATTTGAGATCTCTATTCCCTACCCGGTTGCCACTAAGAAACCTTGTTATAAAACACACTAACTAAAAAGTAGCAGGGGCAGAGACTAGTCATTCCATTTAGCAAGGCTTCATTGGTCACACCTGCAGTGTTACAATCAAGCACTACAGTTGCCACAAGCATCCGACTGGGTCCAGGAGGCCAACGCATCCCCGGACCCGGTCGGGTACCACCAGCCACGAGTGTGGATATGTTACCTGGAATTACTTAAAAATCACACTCAGATAGCAAGGAGGAGGGTCCAACTCAATTTTATTAATTGAGAAAAATCAGCGCTGAGTCGGCTCCCTGAAGCCTCATGGCTAAAATTCAGAGGAACCGCCTCTAACAAAATTAAGCAAAGGTTTTTACTTCTTTGGTATGAAAAGGAACGCCTCTTTCTAGTGACGTATGTCTATTTGCAAGCGAAGAATACAGAAAAGCAAGCAAGCATTCAGAACAATTCTACATTCATTAAAAGTGAAACAGAGATAGCAAGGCTGTCTGACTTCACACAGAATCAATGAACCGTTATCTTCAAAAATAGCATCAGGCAGACAACTAGGGGATGCTAACACATCTGCAAGGCCACTCAGCACAGCATGCATTCTTCAAGAGCTGAGTGAAGATAAGGCACAGAGCTTATTACTTCAGTTTACAAAATTCAAAATTTAACCCTTCATGCCACAGAGGCACCACTGAGTGCTTCCGAGGCCTTGGGAAGCGCCCGGCAGTTGCCCACAGCCGCTTGCGAAATCATGCCATTTTGCCCACCATTAATGCAATCGGGGCCATGCGCAATTTCCACGAGTTTTGGAAATTGCACATTCCCCCCATGTGCCAATGGGGGTTTTAAAGGGGGGGCATTCATGTGGAAGGGGAAGTGCACAATTTCGCAAGTGGCTGTGAGCAGCTGCCAAGTGAGGAGCGGACACAGGCAATTTGACTCACCCCTATCAAGCACCCCTTCCTTTCCCAGACCTCAATCTGGGCTCATAAACTTCAGCACAAGCTGAACTCCATGTCGGACTCAGGTGCTCAGCTTCACACAAGTCAAAGGGCAGAACCTGAAAGCTAAAGTTAAGTCCAACTGGCCCATGGAGAAGCAAAGAGTGGCACAAACTTGCTTTTCTCCCTCCGCAGTGCAAAGGGAGCCTAGTGCTCCGGGGCTGTGGTTCTTTAGCATGGAATTATCAAAATGACTGTAATTCTTGGTGAATTCCTAAAGGATTTCTATCCAGCAACTCAATAAAAAAGAGATCTGTAGAAAATATGCTGAAGACACATATGCCCTTCCGTGCATAGCTGGGGTGTGTGTATTTCTGATCACTTGGCATCTTTTCATTTCTAGCTGACACCTAATTCCCCTGCCAGGTTCTGAAAAATCAGCTCTTTGTCAGTTTCTGTTTGTCTGTGACCTAGGAGGGAAGTTCTCTCTCTCTGCCACTGATGATTTTGCTGCTGTTCCTGCTGTTTTGGATCCTGCCTCAGGCCAGCCAGAGGATGCTAAAAACCAAATGCTCTGGAATGAAATCTTTTGCATCCCAAGACTATTACAGGCCAGGAGTTCTCATTGTTGGTGGGAATTTACCACTTTCCAGTCATCATTTAGAAAACCCACAAGACTTCCGTAGTTCAGACCCACGAGCATCCTTTACTGTGTTTACGTAAGTTTCCACAAGTGGGATCTCAGTTGCTTTTTAGATTAGAGGGCTCCTTCCAGGGCTATGCATCAGTGAAAATGCTGATGTTCAGGTTTGATACATGAGTCTCAAAGTCTTGTCGTGTTTGGCTTCAACACATAATGAGAATCATAGTATTCAGGGTTCTTCTCATGCTTCAATCTCAGGTATTTTCTGATAGGAGCAGAGGCAGACAATTTTAGATTCATGCTAACAATCTGTAAGTGACTCAGGAATGTCCCTCTGCCGCTGCCCCAAGCAGACTTCTTCTAAGACTGGGTTGGTTAAGACAGGTTAGGATCTACATTGAGATCTCTGGGTGAACTGCATGAGATTAGCAAGCATTTCTTACTCCCAACTAATGAAAGCAGCCCTAAATTGTACAGCCACCATGAAGGAAACTTGGGGGTAACCAGGAGTGGGTTTTGTGTCCAAGGCCTATGGGCTTCGTTCAGTTGTAGTTCTTGAAACAAATTCTGGAGCTCAGGATGTCTTATCTGGGGGATCTCAGGCTTCTTGTAAATGATGAAGTTGATCCTGAAAAGGAGTCTGCCCACTCCTGATCTGGTTCCAAACCTTAAATTTAGGGTGACCAGATAAAATCCAGGTCAGGGCTCATGTAACTTTAACAGTTGTAGAGAAAAGGGAATTTCAACCAGTGTCATTTGTATGCAATTAGTTCCTGGTGAAATTCCCTCTTCATCACAACAGTTAAAGTTGCAGGGGCTCTGCCTTCTTTTGTATATGGCCACTCTGGTATAGTGCATGTACCTTTAACTGTTGTGGGAATTTCACCAGGAACTAATTGCATACAAATGACCCTGGCTGAAATTCCCTTTTCTCTACAACTGTTAAAGTTACATGAGCCCTGCCCTGGATTTTATCTGGTCAGCCTATTAAATTCCCAGATGCTGTCTGAACCACAACTGAATGACAGAATGCAGGGGACAATGGGATTTGTACTGTTCAACGAAGGTGCCTGGAATGCCTCAGGTGCTTTGCAGGGTACATATAAGATTTTGTAGTGTGCAATTTCTGTGTGGCTTTGTAGCCCCAGAAACAAGAGCTCTGATAATCAAAGGCCAAAAGCATTCAAGGTGAGTTAGTAGTAAATTTACTGAAAAAATGACCTTTCCACAACATCTTCAAACATACTAAAATGTATATTACATTAACAATGACAGAATACTTCTCTCTCCAAGAAGAAAACCCCAAAAGGAAAAGAAAAGAAATGTTCTTCCTTATGTTCTTCCCCATTTTTATGCAAAAACTCATTTCACCACAAAGACAACAAACTGGATCCCTTTTTAAAAATTATGCATTCATCCATATCATTTGATATGGATGTTAAGAGATACTTTGGACCACTTAGATGAGCCATCCATGCCTGCTGTTTTAGAGCAGGTCTATTAGGGAAAACACTGTTGATTTAAATTGTTTGAGCAGTTTACATTATTTTATTTTTCTATGTTAAAATTTTAGACATTTTTATTCTGTTGCCTTTTGTATGTTTATGAATTGTTGTAAACTGGCCAGGGTCTCACCTGCCCTGAGTTGCAGTGGTTTCCTGCCATGTCCTACACAGACATTCTGCCAGTGATTAGACTTAAGGGCTTCCATGTACAAAGTTTGTATTCTTTTGGTCATTTGGTTAAAAATGAAAGCCTGGTGTCAGTCCTCATGGCTGTGAATCAAGGGCTGATTTAAACAGGAACATGGGAGCTTCTGAGTCAGACCATCCATCCTCTCTACCTTCATAGCTTCCTCTAAAAATGAAAGAAGGTTCTAGTCCACAGCCTTAAAAGCCATGAAGACATGGCTGCATTAAATTGGAAGCTGCTTCATACCATAGGGTGACCAGATAAAATCCAGGTCAGGGCTCATGTAACTTTAACAGTTGTAGAGAAAAGGGAATTTCAGCCAGTGTCATTTGTATGCAATTAGTTCCTGGTAAAATTCCCTCTTCATCATAACAGTTAAAGTTGCAGGGCCCCTGCCTTCTTTTGTATATGGTCACTCTAGTATAGTGCCTGCATCATTAATTGTTGTGATGAAGAGGGAATTTCACCAGGAACTAATTGCATACTAATGACACTGGCTGAAATTCCCTTTTCTCTACAACTGTTAAAGTTACATGAGCCCTGACCTGGATTTTATCTGGTCAGCCTATCATACCATGTCAGATTTTGGATGCAAGATGGACATTATTTCTTGCCATGATTGGCTGCTGGATTTTAAGTTTGCTTTAAAAAGTATCAGACTAATTCCAGGAGGTCTGGCCTATCAGGAGGTCTTGTTCCTGATATCAAAATAAAGATTTCATTCTGAGAGGCAAAGTTGTTGAATTGTTGTCGTCGTCTCCTTCTTTTGGGGCTCCCAGCAAGCATCTTAGCTGACCTCATACAGAAACAGTATACTGGGCTAGATGGTTCAGCCTTGGTCTAATCCAGCAGGACTCATCTGATATTCTTCTTGCTTTGTTCTTGACAAATTAATGGAGGAGGCTCGTTCAATCAGGAATGATTAGCCATTGTTACATCTGATGAATGTGCCCTGTAGGAAGGATCCTGGAAAACATATATATATATATATATATATATATATACTTTTATTTCAATTTTATTATTGCCTTTTGGTTTTGCTGGTGAGCCACTGTGGATGCATTTGTATCCTGAAAGTTGGAACATAAATAACGAAAAGAGCTTTAAAATAGATCCAGTAAAAATGTACTGAATTAGAGCTCTGATCCAGGTGAGTTATTCATATATATCTAGCAAGTCTTTGTGCTTTTCCAAACAAGTATTTTAACATGAACTCATCATTCCACGCATATGGTTGTTTACAAGTTCTTTATACAAAGTCATGACCCTCCAGTTTCATTTATTTATCTAAAGAGCACTTTTGGTGAGTTTTTATTTTAGATCTTGTAAAATGTCATATTTAATTGTTAAAGTGCAAAGAATCAAACTTCTCACTTCTTTATGTGCACTATTCTGCTACACTACATTGATAGCTGGACTCTAAACAGGAAAGGAAACATTCCTTCTGTAGTGCTCAGATCTAAATTTTGCACCAAAACTGAATGTGAATTCAGTGGATGAATCGCCTTGTATATAAAAAAGAGCTCTTTGTGTCCCAGGGTGATGACAGAAACATCTGGATTTCTCAATTAATCTTTTGTGTAGATGTTATTGGGCTAGAAGGTTTTGCCTTTCTTCAAAGAGGGCTGAACTAGCTGGACTTTTTAATCCTCCACTTACCGTCAGTTCTGTTTGGATCCTCACTCACTTCTTAATGTCACTCTCATCATTGCAGATCAATGGTCAAGTTCTACCAGCATTTTTTAGCCTTGGTATTTGCCATCACTGAGATCAACAAAGATCCACTTCTCCTTCCCAACACAACCCTCGGCTTCCGCATCTATGACCACAGGGACTATGTCAGAGAGATGCATGTGATAAGCCTCTCTCTGCTGTCCACTCGGGGGAAAATGTTTCCCAATTATAAATGTGAGAGGCAAGATCAACTGCTCTCTGTTATTGGGGGTCTCGACTCCAAATCTTCAAGAGAGATCACTTCCTTAATGGGCATCTACAAGATCCCACAGGTAAAGGGATTCATCGGGGGAGAGATGAATCTGAAAACAGATTTGTCCATGCAGTGGGGTTTGTTGCCTTGACTCTGTATGGCAGGAGCAGGGGGCCATCAGACTTTGGCTAACCTGCCACACAGTAACCTTGGAAGTAGCCAGGAATCTCAGGTAGTTATTGAGTGACTTATCCCAGCCAGCAAAGGGTATGAGATGTCTGAAAAGGTTCATCATTGAGCCAAATAACATGTAGTTTTGCGACACCTTAAAGATTCACAAACTGATGAGATTCCCCAAGACTCCTGGTTGTTCTTGCTGTTATGAACTAACTGAGCTCCCACTCTGGAGACTGGGGGAAGCCCCACCTATAAGAAAGTACAGTTTGTCGGTCCTTTATGTATTGGGCTATGAATATTGCCTTTGGGGAGGGTCCAGAAAACCCCTGTTCTCCGTACAACTACTCACAATTCTTGAATGTTTACACACAGGCCTATACATTCCAATGGTTTGGAATTCCATCACAGTTCTTGTGTGTGGAGACTTGGGGTACCTCTTGACGGAAATGTCCATCGACATTTCTTCATACTGGCGGCAGTTGTGCATTACATGACGCAGCTGCCAATGTGAAGACATCTAGGGGCAAAGGCCCTTTGCCGCAAACTAAAAAAAAATCACCCATTAAATGCGACATTTTTTAGTTAGCAGCAGTCCTCCCCCCCTTTAAAGTTTTGAAAGTAAAAAAAAACCCGACCCGCCTCCGCTCCCCTCCCCCTCCCTTTTTGTAGAATTTTTAAAAAAAAACACCTGGGAGTAGGGGAGCCGAGGCTCCCAGTCCCCCCTCCAGCAGCCGCCGCGCCGCCGGATGCTCAGCAGCACAGGTGGCAGCAAAAGAAAAGGTGCTGTCACACTCTTTACGTCAGGACTAGCGTAAGGGGCGTAAATGCGCTGCACACTGCCGGGGAGGCGTCAGGGCACAGCACTCCCAGCGGCATGAAGACGGTGCCAGAGTGGGGAGTTGTTGAGAGCCTTCAAGCTTGTTTTCATTATTGAAAACTCCCGCACCCTTCCCGGACCTTTGACTTTCAGAGTCCTTGTGGGTTTACAATGGGCACAATATGTACACTTCCCTCCACCGCACCAGTTTTTCCACAGTCCTTTGTGGGAAATTTCCATATATTTCATTTCTACAGCTAGTAGATGGTGAAGTCAATCTGTAAACACCTTGAAAACAATGCAGTACTAGAAGCCAGCATGGATTTGTCAAGAACAAATCCTGTCAGACTAATCTGATCTCATTGTTTGATCAGGTAACCTTAGGGTGACCAGATTTTGGAACCCAAAATCCCGGTCCCCCACCACCACCCAAAACAACCCCCCCACCAAGCCACCCCCCAAAACAACCCCCCAAGCCACCCCCCCACCCAAAACACCCCCCCCACCAAGCCACCCACCCCTAAAAAAATCACCCCGTACCTACCGTCTTCTCTTCTGCTGCCGCCCCCGCCGGGTCCGCTGCCCCCCCCCCAGGTCCTCCGCCGCCGCCAACGGGTCTTCCTCCGCCGCCGGGTCCCCCGCTGCTGGGCTCGTAAGGCCAGCGGCAGCGCGGAATAGGCAGGGGAGGGCCGGATCCGGAAGTGACGTAATCGGCCCTCCCCCGCCTCTACCGCGCAGGCGTCCGGGCTCCTCGGGGGTCGTCGCCATCACGACTAGCCCCGACGAGGCCAGAGGCCGCGCGGAAGAGGCGGGGGAGGGCTGATTACATCACTTCCAGATCCGGCCCTCTCCTGTCCCTTCCGCGCGGCCTCTGGCCTCACGAGCCCGGCAGCGGCGGTGGAGGACCCGGCGGCGGCGGACCCGGCGGCGGCAGACCCGGCCGCCCCAGCAGGTAAGTGCCCTGCGCCCCGCGCCCCGCGCCTCGCGCTCCTTACCCGCAGGGGTGTCCGCTTCCCTCTGGTGCTCAAATCTACTGAGAAACAGGCTTCGCGGCCTGTCTCTCAGTATCGCGCCAGGTGATTACGTCATCACCCGGCGCGCTACTGAGGGACAGGCCGCAAAGCCTGTTTCTCAGTAAATTCGAGCACCGGAGAAAAGCGGACGCCCCTGCGGGTAAGGAGCGTGAGGCGCGAGGGAGGGCACTTACCTGCTGGGGCGGCTGCTTCCCAGGCTCCTCCGCCGCCACCGCCGCCGGGTCTACCGCCGCTCCTCGCTTGCTGCCACCGCCGCGTGACCCCCTGCCACCCCGGTTTGCCCCCACCGCCCCCCGGTTGGGCCGGTTCACCCCAGGTTTCCCGGTTAGGACCGGGAAACCCCAAGTCATCTGGTCACCCTAGGTAACCTCCCTTGTGGACTGTGGGAATGCTGTGGATATAGTATATCTTGACTTCAGCAAAGCTTTTGACAAATTGCCCCATGACATTCTGATTCACAAACTAGTGAAAAGTGGGCTAGATGGAACAACTATTAGGTGGATCCACAGTTGGCTACAGAATCGGACTCAAAGGGTGCTTATCAATGGGACCTTTTCACAGTGGGGGGAGGTAACGAGCGGGGTACCGCAAGGCTCAGTCCTGGGCCCAGTGCTCTTCAACATTTTTAGTAATGATTTGGATGAGGAGGTGCAGGGAATGCTTATCAAATTTGCAGATGACACAAAATTGGGCGGGATCGCTAATACCCTGGAAGACAGAAAAAAACTCCAAAGTGATCTTGACAGACTGGAGCGCTGGGTTGAAAACAACAGAATGAAATTTAATAGAGATAAATGCCAAGTTCTACACCTAGGAAAAAGAAACCAAATGCACTCTTTAAATACTTGAAAGATTGTCACACAGAGGAGGGCCAGGATCTCTTCTCGATCAACCCAGGACACGGAATCATGGGCTAAGTGACAGGAAGCCAGATTCCGGCTGGACATCAGGAAAAACTTCCTGACTGTTAGAGCCCTATGACAATGGAACCGATGACCTAGGGAGGTGGTGGGTTCTCCCACATTAGAGGCATTCAAGAGGCAGCTGGACAACCATCTGTCAGGGATGCTTATAGGCCCCTTCCAACTCTACTATTCTATGATTCTATGCAAGACTTCTAAATTATCATACACTTTTTGGCAGGGTTTTTTTGTTATTGCATTTTCGATGATCCTTAAAATGGTGGAATAAAACTAAAACATGGCAAGAGAAGCACTGGAGGTTCATGGCATCATGGTAAGACCCATGAATGTCCATGAGTAAACAATTGCGAGCACACCATAAAGGTCTGTTGTAAAAACACTGCTAAAAACATCATAGAGCTAAATTTGATATCTTCCTTTATGCATTTCAAGTCAGTTTTAATGGAGGCTTATGCCATTAAAAAATAAAGGGTGTTGTCACAAAATTCTGCTGCAAGGACTAACACAAATGTCCTTCCTTCAGCTCGGTTACAGCATTTTTGAATCTGTTCAGGGAGGGAAGAGGATATTTCCCTCCTTCTACCAGATTGATCCCAATGAAACGCCTCAGTATGTGGGTTTAGTCTGGTTGCTCCTGCATTTCCACTGGAACTGGATTGGGCTCTTTGGTTCTAAGGATGACAGTGGTGAAAATTTCATCCAGACACTGACAGCAATGCTCAAGCAGAAGGACATCTGTGTGGCCATCACTGAAATGTTAAGCCCAGCGGACCTTAATATGTTTAGACCCCTATCTTTTACTGTTTCTAGTTCTTGGTTTGAGCCCCAAGTGATTATTTTCTTTGGTGACTACACTGTTGTACTACTATTAACAATGTTGTTGGATGTACATGAAGACAACACTAAATCCCCATTAAGGAATGTTTGGATCATGACATCCCATTCAGAAATTCCTGTGATGCAATCCATCCAGGGTTGGGAACAGGTGAGAACCCTCCATGGTGCTTTGCAATTGAGAGTCCACAGAAGGGATGTGGCAGAATTCAAGAGTTTCCTTAAAACCTTAAATCCACTCCGACCACAAGGAGACATCTTTCTCAGTTACTGGTGGGAAGTGGTCTTTGAATGTCAGTTTCTAAAATCAGGCCAAATAATAGAAGAGGACGAGGGAATATGTACTGGGAAGGAGGAGATAGAGAACCTGCCATCTTCCTGGTTTGATAGCAGCATGACCAGTCACAGCTACAACATCTACAATGCCGTTTATTCCTTGGCACATTCATTACATGCCGTGACCTCCTCTAGATCCAAACATACAATAACAAGGGAAGGCAAGAGGCATCTGAATATTGAGCCATGGCAGGTAAAGTCTTTATTCGTCTGATCTGGAAAGCACATGGTGGACCTGGGAGAAGGGTTGTGAGTCCAAGATAAAAAATCCTTAAAAAGGCATTCACCGTGGATATTTTTCCATAGCTTTCATTTCCCTAAAATAGGACTAACGAGTAAAATGTAGAGAAGATTCATGGTGCTTTTGTAATAATTATGTTTTTATAATTCTGCATATTGAGGTGGGAGGTATCAGGCAAGCTTCTATCCCAAATACGTAGCAAAAGGCAAGCATCCCCCCTTGTGACAAGTTCCTTCTTGACAGCCAGCTGAAGACCCTCAGATGTTGGCCTCTTGGCTGCTATGAGCAAACTCTCCAGATGCCACTTAAAAATATGAGGGTGTGTTGTATCAAGTAGACACCACCAGCCAAAAGGATCTGAAACCACTGGGCAAGCATATTGGAGCAGAAAGTGCTCAAATGAAGGTACATCTAAGGATGACCCTGCAGTTGGAGGAGGGAGAGTCCAGCAGATTCCCCCTGCTCAACCTCCAGACTATATTCAGCAGACAGCTCCACTTACGCACCCCCGTTTGGCCCCTGGATGAGACACCACACATCTGTCCGACCCCTGAGAGAGCTGCCATTTTGAGTCAAAATGACAGCTGGAGTTGTTTCATAAACGTACCATTACACACTTTGTGGTCACCAAGACATTTCAGGTGTGAACGGACCTGTCATCAGTGTGTCCTGTTCCCTCCGGCATTCACACATGCTGGCAAACTGACACGGGACACCCAATCAGTGAGACTTCTTTTATTCAGGGAAATCTCACGGTGAAAAGCTTAATGGTTACACACTTCCAAAATACTTAAAGCTGATAGATGGTCAGAAAGCTTTAGGCTCCAAGATAACGTACAGTCAAAATGCTACTCCCTACAATAATAACCTGGTTTCCTGGTTGCCATCTCAATGGTTCCATAAAATGGGTTCAAAGGGAGGGGAAAAAATCCTGATACGATCCTTCAGGAAATCTCAATGGGGAATTCTTGAATGGCTTAACAAACCATCCCAAGGGAACTAGTCCAAACGTGTCCACACGTTGGTAACTCAGAGAAGATGGCCAAAGAGTAAACAAGATCACAGGGTGGGTAAAAATCTCAGGCACAAGAACTCCCATGCACGTACTTTAGCACAGGGAACTCCCTGCCATCTGAGTCTGGCAGAGGAAAAGTCCATCAGTCAAATCCCAGCCTACCATGTTGCTGAGCACAATCCACAGCAAATGTGAGTTCAAGTCTATGAAAAGCCTCACAGTACTTTATATTTTGGATTTACCTTATAAATCCAAAATATAAATAGAAGAGAGGCCATGTGCAGAGTGCTTTCAAAGTCCCAAATGATGATGGATCCAAACAGGGAGGGATTTCAGGCTGTGAGTCGAAAGATGATCCTAGCAAAGGCTCCTCGCCTTTGCCCCAGCTTATAAAGGGAGGTGTGGGCCTGTTCAAAGCCACTTGACAGACAGGGGCTTGGCCTGTAAATCATGCCCATGTCCAAACAGGGCGGCACTGCTCAGGCCACCAAGATGATGCTATAATCTGAGTGACTCCTCCAACAAGCCCCCCACTTTTCTATCAGTTTCCCAGAGAAGTCTTACAGCCCCAAGGCTGGGGGGACAAAACTCCCTTCTATACTTCCCCTGAGAACCCTGATGGAGATAAGGCTGCTCAGATTCTGACGTTCCAAACTAGTTGTCATTAAATCTACCTACCATCTGCAAGGCCTCCTGGCCTTGCAAAACACCTATACTTGACAGGACCATTCATGCCTCTAATTTTGCTTAAATGGCCCTGTTACAGCCACCATTAATGTAACATTACATTTACGAGAAACAACAACAAAACCAAGCTCCATATTATTATTATTATTATTATTATTATTATTATTATTATTATTATTATTATTGCAAAATGGCAGCTCAGTGAGGGATTGGTTGGATGCTCACCACTTGCTGGCTGCCTGCAGACCAGTGTGGCTTCTGCAGTGGGGTGAAAAGCCATGGGTAGCAGACAGCAGATCAGTGTGCAGCGCACCACATGGACGGAACTGATTCCATCCATCCCCTTGGGCATCTAGAGGCAATGACCTAAACAAGATAGTCTGGGGGTAATGCAGTCTTCTAGCTTAATGGCAGTCACAGGCCCCTTTCTACACCTAAGGGTGTAGAGGGAGGGCCTGGAGGTGATTCCGGACTTACTTGCTTCTGGGATCATCGCCCAGTTTCTACACAGGAGCGCGACATCCCAGAGGCAAACAGGACATTGCGCTTGTTGCTCCTACCATTTTAATATAGATATATATGACAGAGCCGGGAATGCACTTGCGCTCCAACGCAAATGTAAGTAACAGTAACAACAACAACAACAAGCCCCGACCACTCTCCCCCGCAACCCTGATGCCCCTACACTCCCCCTGGCCTGGCTTCTTCCCTCTTGCAGACCCCTGCTACTCGCGGGGAAGAGGGAAGAAGCTGGGATGACTGCCCACACCGCCCGCGGTCCTCGGGATCATCCCAGGACTGCAGGGAACATGGGGTTTCCCCAGGGTTTCTTTATCCCTGGGAAAACCCGTCCCCATCCCCCCTGCCCCCAGGAGTCCCTGTGCATCATTTGGATGCACAGGGAGCACCCAGGGACAACCCCAGGTCAAAAGGCCGGTGTAGAAATGGTCACAGTATGTCAGAATGTGCCAGAACTCACTCACATTCACCCTGTTTTCTAAGTCTCTCTTCCATTTCAGATTCTTGCCTCCTTAAGGAGCGTCCACTTTAACAACAGCGCTGGAAATGAAGTCTCTTCCACTGCACATGGCGAGAGATATGATATCCTGAACTGGATCTACTTCCCAAATGGATCTTTTTATCCAGTGAAAGTTGGAGGAGTGGATTCAGGGGCTTCCCCAGGCCAGGACTTTACAATCCACACGGATGTGATCACCTGGGCAACAGAGGTGGGTTTGAAATGAATGTTCTACCGTCACGGCAGAATCAAAGGATGTTGCCGTTCTCTCCCTTGAGAATAGAAGATGAGACCAAAGGTCCAGAGAGGGGTTATTATTACCTTTCAAGGCAAAAATTCCCAAGTTCAGTCCCAGGATCTCCAGGTAGGGCTGGAAAAAGGTCCTATCTTTGAAAAACTGGAGAGATCCTATCTGACGCCCAGAGAACACTGCCAGTCAGGGCAGACAGTGCTTTGCTAGGAGCACCAAGGGTTTGACCTGGCCAAAGGCAGGATCCCATGTTCCTGTTTCAGAATATATTTTACATCAACCACCCACCCCAAGTGGGATTTGAGTGTGGAAGGGTACCCAACCTGGAGAAGGCTGCAGAACCAAGTCACATTCTCTGTGCAGAGGGATGTTCAGAGTTCCTTGCGACTCCCTGCATGGAGGAGGTAAAAGTGGATGGGATGGGCTCCCAATGTCTGGGAGAGGAGAGGATTTGGCACTTGGAGAGATGCCTCTCCCCTTGGTAATATTAGGATATGTAGTCTACCACATGAGTCTCTTTTATGATGCTTCTTTGAAACCTGCAGACATCTAGAAGATATTATGCCCATAAACGTTGTTGAGGAAATCTGCTTATACCATCTTTATCACTGAATATCCTCACCTGTATGCCTTTTACCTTTCAGAAGAGGCCATCTGCGAGGTGTGTGAAGAGGTGCTTTCCAGGGCAGCAGCGAAAAGTTCCAGAGGGGAAGCCTGTTTGTTGCTACACATGTGAACATTGTCCGGAAGGGACTTTCTCTGACTCAACAGGTACCTCAGTCTTAGAGAGCCATACAATAGTGCAGAACGTACTGGGGTAAGAGTGGAGCAGGACCAAGGGGAAGCTCAAAGAGAAGGGGAAGACTCCACTGTTTTCTCCAGGAACGTTTTCTCTATAACTACCATTTTGGTTTGCATACCTCTGTAATTTACTGGTTTGCAATCTATTTGCACGTTTCTGAAGAAGTCTTCTATTTCATGATAACATATTGGCACCCAGAAATTATGAACATATTGCAAGTACAGAATCAGCTGGCGTTTGCTTTCGTATTAGCACTAGCTCACCTTTTCATGCATACTGTTTTAAAGTTCATGCCTACATCTTTAGATGTGTTGGCATCAAAGATGAAGATGCGTGGGGAAAACTTTGATCCTGGCAGGTGGTTGGTTATGCTTGTAACAATCGGAGCAAGTTACCCCAATGTTAAGCAGATTAGCATTTTTATGGATCTACTGATTTCTGTGACTTGTTTCCCAGCCTACATAGCAACACATCCCCTCTTTGGACAGTTCATAATCTTAAGAAACTGACAGGTATTTATTTATATATTTATTTATTTGCTGATTCAATCCATACAGGCAATAGATCATAATCCAGTTTCTTCAGGTTTGCAAGGATTGCATTCCAAGTTACAGACTTGGGGTTTTCTTCAGTTCAGAATACTGAACATGAATCTGGCAGTAGGGGGGTTTGTCCTGTGAAACACAAAGTCTATTTGACATTTCTGACTGAAGTATTGTGACTGGAGAATCTAAAAGGCAAAATGATTAAAGGTGTAAAATGAGCTTGAAAATTAGTATTCCCACCCCCTTCTTTGAGGTCTGAACTGCCCCCCAAAGCACATCTGTGTCACGTTTGAGATGCTTCACTACTTCTTGCTCATTGCAGATGCAGTTCGCTGTTCTTCGTGCCCGGACGATCAATGCCCAAACAAGAACCAAGACCAGTGTATCCCCAAGCAGATCCATTTCCTTCCATATGAAGAGACAATGGGTTCTGTTTTAGCTTCTCTAGCACTTTCCCTCACTCTGATCACTTTCCTAGTCCTGGCAACCTTCATGAAACACCGTGACACCCCAATCGTCAAAGCCAACAACCGAGACCTCACCTACTGCCTCCTCATCTCCCTCCTGCTCTGCTTCTTCTGCTCCTTCCTCTTCATCGGCCGACCCACGAAGGTCACTTGTCTTCTACGACAAACTGCTTTCAGCATCACTTTCTCTTTTGCTGTATCTTCTGTCTTGGCAAAAACTGTCACAGTGGTTCTGGCCTTCATGGCCACCAAGCCAGGAAATGTGGCAAGGAAGCTCTTGGGGAGACAACTAGCTAATTCCATTGTTCTGGCCTGTCCCCTCATCCAAGCTCTTATCTGTGCTGTGTGGCTGGTGACCTCTCCCCCATTCCCAAACTTGGACTTCTATTCCCTGGCTGGAGAGGTCATAGTGGAATGTAATGAAGGTTCAGTCACCATGTTTTACACTGTCTTGGGCTACATGGGTTTCCTTTCCTTTATTAGCTTCTTGGTAGCTTTCCTAGCTAGGAACTTGCCTGACAGCTTCAATGAAGCCAAGTTCATCACCTTCAGCATGCTGGTATTTTGCAGTGTTTGGGTCTCCTTTGTGCCAACCTACCTGAGCACCAAAGGGAAGTCCATGGTGGCTGTGGAGATCTTCTCCATCTTGGCCTCCGGTGCTGGTCTCCTGGGTTGCATCTTTCTCCCCAAATGCTACATTATTCTCTTGAGGCCCGATCTCAATTGTAAAGATCATCTAATAAGGAGAAAGAATCTGTGATTATATGGCAGAACAGGTGAAGCTAAAATACTGAAAATATAGTTTAGTTCAAACCTCTTACCTCCAGTAACTAAGGCTTAGGAGAGGCATTTCAATATTTAAGAATTGGGGGGGGGGTATAAATCTGGGAAACCATGTAACAGTTACCGGAAAGGGTCGTTTGCCAGTTGGGGAACCCCAGACGTCCATATTCGTGCCTCAGGAGGGTTGGATTTGGCCCCTGGTAGGGGATGGAGAACTTGCAGGGTGTTGCTCAGCCAGGCCAGCCAAGCTCTCCACAAAGACCACTTTCCAGAGCCCCCAAAACATAGGCTTTGCTTCCCCTCCCCACCAGGCCAATCATGGCCTTAAAGGGCTTCTTAATCCAATGTTTTAAGAGGGCCTTTAAGACTCCCATAAATGTGGGGGGTGGGGAAGGAAACGCAATGGCTCAATTCGGACGACATGCTGAGCAACTGAGGAGTATTAACACACTGACAGTGTGTTAAAGGGGGCGGGGATTTACAGACGACATGTTCCAGCAGGCGCTGCAAAGATCCGTTAACCACCCAGATTGTTAATAATGTAGGAAGCTCCGTCGGGGATCCCGCCCGCCATTTTCCCTGCTCACCAAACCCCAGCAGTCCTCCGGGAGGTATCCCAGCACTTCTTGCGGCCGAAATCCATGGGCGCCACCATGTTAGATGAAGCAGGGCACGCCTCCCAAACCCCATTGGCTGCCTCAGTCAGTGGGCAGAACACAGCAGCTGCAGGCAAAGAGCCTGCCAGGAGCAATGGCAGAACCAATACAACAGTCCCACCCCGCACCCAGCACTGCATGTCCAACGCTGGCAACCACGCCCCAGGGAGCCACCCACCACCCACCCTACATGGGGGACCATGCAGTCCCTAGGAAGACCCCAGCCCCCAACCCCCAATCCCCCCTCCTCCCTCCTAGAGTAGCGCCCGCACACACAGGAAATAAGGCAAGAGTGGGGTGGCGTACAAAACTTTATTCAGCAGGCTGCCCAGGCATGGGCAAATAGGCACATAAGCACTACCAAGGCAGGGCAGTACCTATGGAAAAGACAGGCTCTCCAGGGAAGGGAGGTGGAGGCTGCTGCAAAGGCACAGCGGTGATGAGGAGATGGCCGAGGCCGCACCCCCAGGGAGTCAAGCACGGAACAAGCAAAGGGGACGTGGCGGAGAGGGGCGCTGGGCCAGGGAGAGATGCCAGTCCACAGATGAATGCCCTCACCGATGCTCACACAGGGTGGGGCTAGCGCAGCCAGATCCAGGCGCTGATGCTCTCACGCACCCGGGATGCCTCTGCACGGGCGCGACCCTCCCGCATGGGGTTCTCGGGCCCTGGCAAAGGCTCGATGTCACGCCCATCCACAGCGATGGCGTCAGCGTCCTTGCCCTCCTGAGGGAGGTTGGGGTGCTCGACACGTCCCCACGGAACTCGCAGATGTTGTGCAGGATGCAGCAGCACACCATCACGTCCGGAATGATGTCGGCCTGCAAGTCCAGCAAACTGAACAGGGAGTGCCAGCGCTCCTTCAGGCGCCCAAAGGCACACTCCACGGGCAGGCGGGCACGGCAATGGTAGTAGTTGTATTTGCGCTGCACGTTGGTGCGCAGGTAGCGGTACGGGGCCATCAGCCACGGCTGCAGCGCAAACGCCTGGTCGGCCAGGAGGAGCAGCCCAACCGCACTGCCGCACACAGAAGCGGGGCCGGACTTCAGGAAGTGGCCCGATTGTAGCTTGGCAGCCGGGGGGAGTTCCAGAAGACAGCTGTGTCGTGGCTCTGCCCAGACACGGCCGCATACACGTCCAGGAAGCGGCCCTTGGCATCCACAACTGCCTGGAGTACCATGCTGTAGTAATGCTTACGGTTGTAGTACTCCTCGCCACGGGAGGGCGGGGCCAGGATACACACGTGGGTCGAGTCCATTGCCCCCACCGCCCGCGGGAAGCCCAGGGCATGGAAGCCATGCATGTTCACCTTCTCGTCCCCCACCCGGATGACGTCGGCCAGGTACAGCTCGTTCAGCACGCTCACCTTCTCACGGAAGATCTCGCACGTGGTAGACACGCCCACTCCAAAGATGGTGGACAGGGGCAGGTAGCCCACGTTGAACGCCAGCTTGTACAGCGTAAGGGCAAGGCAACGGGAGACTGGAATACAGCGGCGCATATTTGTACACTCCCGCTGTAGGATGGGCGTCACCTCAGTCACCAACACATTGAACGTTGTGTGGGACATGCGGAAACTCCCACGGAAGCGCTCGTCGTCCCAGTCCTTCAAGTCCTGCATCTCATTCCACACGGCATCCGTCCGGGGGAGCACCCAGCGACGGACGGTCTCGCGCTCGGCAAGAAGCCTGGCCGACGTCAACAGGGGTGGGGCGCGGTGCAGAGACCCCTCAGCCGTGCCTTCGGCCAGCTTCTCCGCGACCATCGTGGGCGCTGCACGGGGTCGAACAAGTGGCAGGATTGCGGCCCGGAGACACGGCCTGGCCTCCGTTGCCCCGAGGCGCCAGCTGAAAGAGTCCGTCCCGAACACCGGCCTCGTGGGCATGGCCCCACCGAGCTGCCGCAGCCGCACCCGAAATAGGTCCTCCTCGTCGGCATCACCGTGGTTCTGCGTGGCTGCCTGGATCGCCCCCTGCAAGCAGGCCAATGCGAGCTCCCTCTGGGACATAGTCGCCACTGCTATGTGGGACAGTGGGGGGGGGGTGGGCAGGTCGGGAGGAGCGTGGGGCTGTATGGAGCAGGGGGGTGGTGGGAAGTGGGGCTAGAGCATGGGACCGTCCACATTGCATCACACATTTTGCATTTCCTCATAGACCTTAACCTTCTGCAGCCAAAAATGTATTTATATCTGATTATGTTTTGCTTTCCCATAATAATGGGCATAGCTAAGCCTTCCTCTCCCTAGGGTGCTCTCCAGATGTGTTGGACTGCATCTCCCATCATTCCCAGAGACCATAGTAGTTAGGAATGATGGAAGTTGTGATTTGGAAGGGAGGGAGTTCCAGACAAAAACATCTGGTGAATTGTGAAAGGCTGGAATAAACAATGCTATCTCTACCATGAGGGATCACCAAGAATACTGAACTCAAGGCGTCCATGACAGTGTAGAGATGAGTCACCTGAGACAGGGTTAAGGAAAAAGGTCATCCTAGGTGTCAGGGTTCTCCCAGGTAACCTTCCACAGGATCAAATCAGGGATGCAGCTCTAGCACTCATCCAGAACATCTGTCTAGAGATAGTAGGAGGAAGCTGATGCTGCCTCGACTCCTGATATGTGAACCTTAGATTGAGGGACTCAGTTTCACACAGATCCAAGGGCAGACTGTGACAACTAACGTCAAGTCCATGAAGTCGATGATGCAATGGTGGCCAAAATCCAGTCCTTCTTCTTGCTACCACCACATGGTAGGCATGATAAGGTGGGACCGGAGCATATAAGACCTACTCCGGCCCGTTTGCATTGGCTGCCTGTATGTTTCCGAGCCCGATTCAAGGTGCTGGTTTTAACCTATAAAGCCTTACACGGCTTGGGACCACAATACCTGATGGAACTCCTCTCCCGACACGAACCTACCCGTACACTACGATCAACATCTAAAGTCCTCCTCTGAGTGCCTACTCCAAGAGAAGCTCGGAGGTTGGCAACAAGGGAGAAGGAAAGCCTTCTCTGTGGTGGCCCCTCAATTGTGGAACGATCTCCCCAACGAGGCCCACCTGGCGCCAACATTGTTATCTTTTCAGCGCCAGGTCAAGACTTTCCTCTTCTCTCAGGCATTTAGCAATATCTGATGAGCCTGGGTTTGTTTTGTTTTTAGGCTTATGGCTTTTAAAGTTGTTATAGTGGTTTTAAATGTGTGTGTGTATATTGTATGTCTTTGCTGTTTTAATTTTTGTATATTGTTTTTAATTATTTTAATCTTACGTGAACCGCCCAGAGAGCTTCGGCTGTGGGGCGGTATACAAATGTAAATAAATAAATAAATAAATAAAGGTGCTCTCATCTCTGCTCGCTCTTAATTGTTCTGATACTTGCACCACTTCATAGCAGCATCATAACCCAAAACCTCTCCTGAAATCCATGAACAGTCTGAGCTCCACAGCACCATAGAGGACGCTTAGGCACAACTGTGAGAGTAGGATTACAGCAGGGGCGTTTGCCACGCCACACTGGAAACTCCCCCAAAGCATTGTGGATTCCCTCAGACTGCATAGTTCTTGGGATGGGGTGGGGTGGACCATCCTAATAGGTAATAAGTGCAGGCAGACCAGTCATTTCATCCAGCAGTGCATTATTGCCTAGCAAAGTCCTCCAGTCAGACGGTTCAGAAGCTGCAGCTTGTGCAAAATGCAGCGGCCAGAGTGATAACAGGAACCAGAAGGTTCGAGCATATAAGACCTACTCTGGCCCGCTTACATTGGCTGCCTATACATTTCCGAGCCCAATTCAAGGTGCTGGCTTTAACCTATAAAGCCTTACACAGCTTGGGACCATAATACCTGATGGAATGCCTCTCCCGACACGAACCTACCCGAACACTACGATCCACATCGAAGGTCCTCCTCCGGTTGCCTACTCCAAGGGAGGCACGGAGGGTGGCAACAAGGGAAAGGGCCTTTTCAGTGGTGGCCCCCCAATTATGGAATGATGTCCCCGACGAGGCTCGCCTGGCGCCAACATTGTTATCTTTTCGGCGCCAGGTCAAGACTTTCTTCTTCTCCCAGGCATTTAACAGCATATGATGAGGGTTTTTGTGTTGTTGTGTTGTTGTTGTGCTTTGACCCAGAAGGATATTGTAATTTTAACTTGTTTTTATGCTCTATGCTTTTAAATTTTGTATACTGGTGTTTTAATTGTTCAATGTTTTTAATTTTTGTAAACCGCCCAGAGAATTTCAGCTATGGGGCGGTATATAAATGGAAATAAATAAATAAATAAATAAATTCCCCAGCCATCAACTCTAGTACAAGCCTGGACTCCATTTTGGGATTCACACAGGTTAAAGGGCAGAACTAGACAACTCAAGACAGGCCCGACAGGCCCACAGAGAAGCAATGAGTGATGCAAGGCTGTTTTTCTCCCTCCGAAGTGTAAAGGGAGCCCGGTGCTGCGCAGCTGTGGTTGTCAATGTAAACTGGGATTATCAAAATGACAGTAATTCTTGAGGAATCCCCCATGGATTTCCATGAAGAAAGACAATAACAAAGGCATCCTGGAGAAAACATGCTTAATTTAAGTACAACCCGAGTCTTTCTAGATATGGCTGGGGTAGTGTCTGATCACTTGCCATCTGTTCATTTCTTGCAAAGATCTAATTCCTCTGCTAGGATTTGTAACAGACTGCTCTCTTTCAGGTTTTCTACGTCATGAATTTTATGAAGGAAAGTCTCTTGATGCCACTGATGTATTTGCTGTTGCTGCTGTTTTGGATCTTGCCTCAGGCTACCCAGAGAATGCAGAGGACCAATTGCCCTGTGAAGAGGTTTTTAGAATTTCCAGACTATTACAGGCCAGGAGACCTCATTGTTGGTGGGAATTTACCGCTTGGCAGTTATTATACTGATAAGAGAGAAGATTTCCGTAGTTTACAACCAGCACGGTTCTCCACTTACCCGCTGTAAGTTTCCACAAGGGGGATCTGGGATATACATTTGCCTTCTTTGCTTTCAGATTAGAAGGCTCCTTCCTGGGATATGGTGGAGTGATGCTGCAGATGTTCAAAATTTCGTAGTTCAATATTTGACTGTCAGATGCTGAATCTACTGCTCTATCTCTGCAAGATCTGCAGTGGATCAGCAAGCATTTCTTCCTCCCAGTTGTGTAATAATCGCAGCAAAACAGGATCCCCTCCCACCCTAAATTATACAGCTGAAATGAAAAAAACTGGGGGGGGGGGAAGGTATGCAAGAGTGGGGTGTTGTGTCCACACTGGGGGGCTTTGTTCACGTTCGGTGCTTGAAACAAACTCCAGAGCATAGAATGTTTCAATTCACATCAAATGTCTTAAATTCAAGGTACAGCCTCTCATTGGGGGATCTGCTGTTGCTAATATTGGCATTGCGATTGCTGGTTTTATTGCTGGTTTTATTGCTATTTTATTCTGTTTCTATTTTATTGCTTTTCACAGTTTAACTCTTTTTATATATTTATTCTTGTAAACCAGCTTGTGAGAGCTTCTGCCCTGAAAGGAAGCCAAGAAATGTTTTAAATCAACGAATCGATAAAATCTCTGAGTACTTGCAAAAAATGAAAGCAACCCAATGAGCACGAAGTTTGCTCATTCCTGATCCCCAGATGGCCTTTGGATTATAACTCCGATCATCCCAAATGCAGGGGTCACTTTGAGTTCCCCACAGCTGGATGCTTTAGGTGTTTTGCAGGGTGAGGTAGATAGTCTCCATTTCAAAGCACAAAGGCTCTTGGGCACAAAAATGGAAAACTGGTCACTTTTTAAAATTACAAATTTACCCATGCCATTTGACCAGATGTCTTATTTATTTATTTTATTTATTTTATTCCATTTATATACCGCCCCATAGCCGAAGCTCTCTGGGCGGTTTACAAAATTTAAAAACAGTGAACATTAAAAACACCGATATACAAAATTGAAAACCATAAAGCATAAAAACAAGTTAAAATTACAATATCCTTCTGGGTCAAAGCACAACAACAACACAAAAACACAAAACCGTCATCATATGCTGTTAAATGCCTGGGAGAAGAGGAAAGTCTTGACCTGGCACCGAAAACATAACAATGTTGGCGCCAGGCGAGCCTCGTCGGGGAGATCACTCCATAATTGGGGGGCCACCACTGAAAAGGCCCTCTCCCTTGTTGCCACCCTCCGTGCTTCCCTTGGGGTAGGCAACCGGAGGAGGATATATATTTGGATGTAGAAGAACCTTGAATGAGCCATTTAGAAAGCTTCCTTCTCCTGAGACAGAACTTCAGTCCATCTAGTTCAGCCAATCCTGCCCTGAGAAATATGAGCTTCCCTTCTATGTCAGTTCTGTAGTGGATTGATTCCGGGTGTTTCCATGTGGAATGCAGGGGCTCTGTTGGTCCTTTGGCTAAATTGAATAAATTAAATAAATTAAACTAAAAAAAAAAAAAGCAAGATGCCTCATGGCCCTGAATAACGGAAACTGGGAACTGCCTATCATTAAGTTAGAATACCAATCCTCTCTAGCTCTGTATCTAGCAGAGAGAGCTCAGCACCTTCGATAGTTCCTTAAGTGATCTGGCTGGTTCTGACTAAAAATCCAGAAGGGATTCACGGGCCCATCAAAACCAGAGCCCCCACCCCTCACTGATTAGGTGGAGATGCTCTATCATTGATCTCTGATCCTGCATCTAGATATGCAGCATGTTTCCAATACTCATGGTTCTGAATAAAGGGATAGTTTAAGTTAGAAACTGTTTTATATGACATCAGAGTTTTGTTGCAACTAGGTCAATATTGCCTGCCCAGATTAGCTGCTGGGTGAAATTGCTTTAAAGAGGATCAGACATACTCCTGGAGGTCTGGTCAATTGGAAGGTTCTGTATGAGAGGCAGTCTGTCACTGACCAGGATATATTATGTGGGGGAGAAGAAGAAAGAAGGCCTGTTGCCTTCATCTCTTTCTTGTGGGGCACCCAGGAAGCATCTTGGCTGACCACAGACAGAAACTGGATGCTGAGATGGTTGGAGCTACTTGGATTTGATCCTGCAGGACTCCTCTGATGTTCTTCTCCATGAAATTCATGGAGGAGGATTGTTCAAAGAAAGCAATAATCCATTCTTAATCCTAATGGAGTTAGCCTTTCAGAAGGATCCTGACATTTATTCTTTGTTTGTTTATTTGTTTGTTTAAAAATAACAACATTGTATTGTCATTTCTTTACTGCATTTGGGTTTTATGTGTAACACATCTTGGAAGCATTGGCATCCTGAAAGGTGGAATGTAAGTAATGAAAATAAATAATCGACAAATACATGGTAAATGTGCTGAATTAGGACTCTGGTCCAGCAGAGCTCATTAGACTTTCCTTTGAAATGTAGTCTCTGTAGTCCTTGCAAGTCAGCAGAACAATCTGAATTTGTCTGCGATATCTTTAGTTTAGAAGGGTTTTTTTCCTTTCCTTTGTTCAAAGATGGTTGAACAAGGTGGAATTTTAGTCCTTCACTCCTCGTCATTCCATTGGGATCCTCACCCACCTCCCATTGTCACTCTCACCATTGCAGGGCAATGATCAAGGACTACCAGCACTTCCTGGCCTTGGCATTCACCGTCACTGAGCTCAACAAGGATCCAACTCTCCTTCCCAACACCACGCTCGGTTTTCGCATCTATCAGCATTTGGGAATTGCCGGTGTAATGCATACAAACAGCCTCTCCCTGCTTTCCACTCGGGGGCGAATGGTTCCTAATTATAAATGTGACAGACGAAATAAACTGCTCTCCGTTATTGGGGGTCTGGACTCCAAATCCTCAAGGGAGATCGCATCCTTAATGGGCATCTACAAGATCCCACAGGTAAGGGAATTCATCTGGGCATAGATGTGAGGACCTGCAAAGCCAAGATAGTCAACCCAATCTCTGAAAACTAATTTGCCCTTGCAGTGGTTGGGTTGCTTCAGTTTTGGATGACCAGAATTTGGAGCCTTCTGACTGTCTCCCCTGCAACACAATATCCTTGGAGGTAGGCAGGAGTCTCAGGGGGTGGTTGCATAACTAATGTTGTCAGCAGTTGGTCTCTTATCTTAGAAAAGGTTTTGGACAGTGACATCCTAAATACTAAAAGACTCCATGTTCTTCACGTTGCAATCAATTAAGCCAGCTACGCATCCCTCACACTTGATATCAAATTTACCAGCCCTTTATATATTGGGCTATCAAAATGCATGTGAGGAGGGGCTGTGAAGCCAGAACACCCCCATGATTCATACCAGGAGTTCCATTTTTCTGTTCCTTTTTTTGACACTGCATCATGGGCCTATTCATTTTAATGGCCAAGTGAAAAATGTTTCATACGCAGCTGCATGGCAGGCCTGACTTTTGGGGAGAAATCCACATGAATGGGTTGGGCCAAAGGTAAAACTAGAGCTGTGCTCAAGTGGCCTCTCAAAATTCTCCATCCTATTTGTGGGCAGAGAAATTGTGGGGACAATTTCACTGAATTTCCCCAGGGGGAGGAAAAATGATCTGACAATTTCTCACAGGTAGGCATCCCCATTGGCAAGAGTTGTAGAACCATTTCTTTATTTTTTCTCCCTAAGGCTTATTTGTTTAGCAACAGCGTCAACTGTGTTGTCAGCCTGGCTTCCATTTTGCATTCCCCACAATGCCCCATGTACCTAGCATCATTGCAGGGCATTGAGGGGAGGGAATGCGGCCATCACACACACACACACACACACACCAAATAAAAATGGTGAAGAAAAGATGAAGAACATTCTGGAAAGTGTCTTTTTTATTTCTATGAGGGAAGAAAATAAAAATCTCAGGAATTTCCTGAAAGTTTTATTTCCCCATGAAAGGGGCTTCCATTTTCCTGCCTCATTCTCAGGGCATTATATAATTTATTTTGAATGTGTGTTGGTGGTGTTTTTGTTACCTTAACTAATCACTGTGAGGTGGTTGAGGGTACTGTCTATATTATTCTTTCTTTTACACATCTCACAATTGCTCTATAGTCTCCCAGGCTGCCTGCACTTCCTCATCTGAAAAGGCCCTACAAGAAGTATAAATTTATAATGTCTTCCTCTGAATGGGAAGTGCATGAACCCAAAGAGGCTACAGGCTGTGTGAGAGAGGACTGTACAATGAAAGACAGGACACCCTCTCACACACTCCTCAGCCATCTCAAAAGCCACGCAAGCACAAGAACCCTGAACCAAACCCATGAGAATTTCTCTGAAATTTCTTCTCCTTTGAATTTCTATTCGAAAGCAATTCCTTTTCTATCAAACTGAATGAGAACGGTTGACATTTTTGTAGGATAATTTTTTCAGCACAGCACTAAAATCTACTACTAAGCACCACATTATTTTTAGACATTCATTTTGGAAATCGACATCTTCTGACTTGGTAGCGCTTCATGCATCTTAGATTGGCTGCTGTTATTTCTCAAAGTGCCAGAAAATTCCCCTGCAACAGACTAGGGGTGCCTCTACAAGAGCGATTTAAAGCTCTTTCAAGGCAGATTAAAAGTTTTACCTCTACAAGAGCGGAGCGCAAATCGGGGGTCGAGGCGATTTACCTCCGATTATGCGCATCTTTGCATGTGCGTTAAATAGCGAGTTTTCATTTACCGCGGGAGTTAAAGCGCCTTATGACCATGTAAACAAGCGATTCTCTGCATTAAACACCTTTAAACCGCATTTCATGCAACCGTTAATGTGCTCCACCGCCTCCCTTGTATAGGGATTAGGTGTAAAATGATTGCGAGAAGATGCGCATAATCGGACAACCGGGCGTCAAACCGAATTCTTGTAGAGGGGATCTAACAGGAGATTGCTTCTTTCAGCTTGGTTATGACTTATTCAGCCTTGTTCAGGGAGAGAAAAATGTACTTCCTTCCTTCTACCGGATTGATCCCAATGAAAGTGCTCAGTATGTGGGCTTAGTCCAGCTGGTCCTGCATTTTCACTGGAACTGGATTGGGCTGATAGTTCACCATGATGAGAGTGGTGAACATTTCATCCAAACGTTGACACCAATGCTGAAGCAGAAGGGCCTCTGTGTGGCCTTCACTGAGATGTTCATGGCAGTGGGCATGCTCCATCAGCAGCGAGTTAATAGTGGCTCTATTCCTAATTCCTGGTTTGAGCCCCAAGTGATGATTGTTTTTGTGGACAGTGCCATTATGCTGCAATTAGCAAAGTTGTTGCATAATCATGAAAACAAGACCAAGACCCCACTTAGGAAGGTTTGGATGATGACATCCCACTGGGACATTCCGGTAACGGGATACCCCCGGGCCTTCCAGGAACTAAAAACGCTTCATGGTGCTTTGCACTTCAGAGTCCACAGAAGGGATGTGCCAGAATTCAAACTTTTTCTCCGGGCTTTAGATCCACTCAGACCACAAGGAGATATCTTTCTGCATCACTGGTGGGAATGGACATTTGAATGTAATTTTCAGAACTCAGGCCAAGCCTCTCCATGGGGAAACAGAAAGTGTACTGGAAAGGAGAAAGTGGAGATGCGGACAGATGGCTGGTTTGACCTGAGCATGTCCGGTCACAGCTACAGCATCTACAATGGTGTTTATTCTGTGGCACACGCCTTACGTGCCGTTTCTAGATCCAAGCGGGCCATGATTGAAGGCAAGAGGCTTCTGGATATTGAGCCATGGCAGGTAACGTTCTCCTACAGATTTGGCCATCACATGTAAAGTTCTTTGTCAGTTTCTGAATGGTCTGATCCTGGAAGCAAAGGGTGAGATAGGGGGAAAGGGATGTTAGTCTTCTCTAAAAATGCTAACCTTAACCCCATGGATATTCTTCGATTGTCCTCATTTCCCTTAAAGAGCATTAAGAAGTGGGTTAAAAGTAGAGGAGAAATATTCTGCTTCTCTGATAATTATATTTTTAAAAACTGTGAATATTGAGGAGGGAGGAATCAGGCAAGACTCTGCTCCAAACACAAAGTTGTAATCTAGAGAGGCATATTGACCTCCTCCAACCCTCACAAGCTAAGTGCAGGCAGCTCTCCCCTCGCCCCATGTTCCCTTCTCACCAGCCATCTGAAGACCCTCCAAGGCTGGTCTCTTTTCTACTTTGATCAAAACATCTCCCGCTCAAAGGTGTTGCACAGCAAGAAGACACTAGCCAAAAAGCCCAAACTACTGGACAAGCATGTTCGAGGAGGTACTGCCGAAAAACAATGGATCTCCGGTATTAAACCATACAATGGAACACAGAAAAACATAATTAGTCTCCTAATTGAATGGCAGTCACAGTGGGTTGGCTTGGATGTCACGATAAGCCACTCTGAAAATAAATCTTTGGGGAGGTTTGGAGAAATTGAGCTTTTGTTTGTTTGTTTATTTTGTTTTGTTTTGCACTTTCAGGGAGATTTGGGGAAATTTGATAAGATCATAGAATCGTAGAATAGTAGAGTTGGAAGGGGCTTGTAAGGACATCAAGTCTAACCCCCTGCTCAGTGTTAATAGGACTTTTAAAGCCCCCCTTGGGAAGAAGGGAGAAACCTGAGAGGTAGCGGGCAGCATGCGTGCTTGCAGGGTGAGTACTCCTGGGCTCGCCAAGCCCTGGCCAGAACTCACTCACAATTGCCCCCATTTTCTAACTCTGCTCCGTTTCAGATTCTGTCACCTTTGAGAAACATCTGGTTTAACAACAGCGCTGGAGAGGTGGTCTCTTTCACTGAAAATGGCAAGAGATATGATATCCTGAACTGGATCTTCTTCCCAAATGCATCTTTTCTTCCCGTGACTGTTGGAGGAGTGGATTCAAGGGCTCCCCCAGGCCAAGGCTTTACAATTCACCCTGATGTGATTGTGTGGGCTACAGAGGTGGGGCTGGAGTGGAATTTCCAGGGCAATGGTCAGCAAAGGGGAACTCACTATGACCCTTGATCACACCCCCAATTGACTGGAAGTGTTAGCAAGAGCAGAGAAATAATTGAGGAAGAGGGAGGAGGAAAGTAGGAATCTGGGGGGGGGAGGGTCAGGAAAAGAAACAAATGTCCACAGGATCAAATGGCTGCAGGGCAAATGCTCCCAGAAATTAAAAGACAGACATACCATCAGACCAGAAAATAGTGCCTGCCCTCCGTCTAGTGTCATGGGAGAACTATGGAATGTTGCAGTTCCTTATTTTGAGAAGAGAAGCTGTCCTTCTAGGTGTGACCAAAGGCCTATCGAGACCAGGGAGGGATAATTATCCAGTGTTAAAGAACCATCTTTGCATGGAGAAACATCCCAGGTTCAGTCCCTGGAATATCCAGGAAGAACAGGAAAAGGGTCCCATGCCCTAAGAGGGATGCTCCCAGTCAGTGCAAACAATACTATGCTATGTGGACAAAGGGTCTGATTTAGTAGAAGGCAGCTCCCAAAGTTCCAGTTTCAGAATTATAGATCAGACTTACACCTCACTGGTATGACCAGGTTGCACGACCAGACTGCTTTCTCCAGACACAAAAGGTACAAGGTACCTTACAATTCTCTGGATGGAGATGGTAAAACTGGGCGGACTGGGCTCCTTATGTCATGGAAAGGGAGATGATTTGCCATGTGGGGGGGGGAGGCATACCTAGACAGCATCAGGATACAGCTGTTTCCATTGCTTCAACATCATTCTCCCCAGCAGCACACATTTCAAATGAACCTCTTTTATGATGATTCTAAGTATCGCGGAGACATCCAGAAGGTATTTGACTGTCCAAAATCCGTGATTCCATTTGTTACGTAATGGGAAACTATGCCGAGTAACTCTGTTTCATACAATTTTCTTCCCAGAAAATTATTTCCTGTTTGTCTTTCTCTTTTAGAAGACACCTTTTGCCAGGTGTGCAGAGAGGTGTTCTCCAGGTCATCAGAAAAAAGTTCGAGAGGGGAAGCCGGTTTGCTGCTACAAATGTGATCGTTGTCCAGAAGGAACAATTTCCAACTGGACAGGTATCCCAACTATGCAGAATGTACTGGGATCAGAGCGGAGTGGTGACGGGGGAAGAACATAGGCATATAAATGCCAGTTTGGATTGCATATTGCCAAGGTTCATTCATGTCCAAAGAATTCACAGCTTCCATTATTTGTTTAGAAATCATCTAAACAAATACTGAAAGAATGATTCCCAGTTAAATAACTAATATTTGCAAGGACAGAAGCTGTTTTGCTTTTCCTCTCTCTCCATATTTTAAATGCATCACCTTTTCATGCATATATTCTTAAAGACCATGTTTCTATCCCCAAATTATTTGGCATCAGATGTCAAACAGAAAATTGATCAGGTCTGGTGGTAGATCATTCTGTTACAATGAGAGGATGTCAAACAGATTCCCGGTTTTATTCTACAGCGTCTGCACCAACATACATTCTCAGAGGACAGTCCATGATCTCAATAAAATGACAGATGTTTATTTGTTAATATGGCAATTCAGAAAGTACAGCAGGTGGCAGGTCCTAGATTGGTTTTTATACTTGCCAGTATGACGATGATTGTTTTTCTTCCGTGCAGAGGATTGAAATTGATTCTGATAGTAATAAATAAGAGAAGAAACAGTCTGTCCCCTTTTTGAATGTGACCTTTATGAAATATCTTGCCAAAAGCTTGAAGAGAAAACCAAATTTCCAGCTCCTTGTTTTTGTGTTGGCTAACATAGAAAGAACATGTGTGTTATGTCTGAGATGCTTCAATGCTTGTTGCTCATTCCAGATGTAGATCACTGTGTTCGGTGCTCAGAAGATCAGTATCCAAACAATAATCAAGACCGGTGTATCCCCAAGAAGATCCACTTCCTTCCTTACCAAGAAACATTGGGGTTCATTTTAGCTGCTGTAGCCCTGTTCCTTTCTCTGATCACAACTCTAGTCCTGGCAACATTCATTAACCACCGTGATACTCCAATTGTGAAAGCAAACAACAGAGACCTCACCTACGTCCTCTTAATCTCCCTCCTGCTCTGCTTCCTCTGCTCCTTCCTCTTCATCGGCCAACCCACGAAGGTCACCTGTCTTCTACGACAAACTGCTTTCAGCATCACGTTCTCTGTTGCAGTTTCTTCCATTTTGGCAAAAACTGTCACAGTGGTTCTGGCCTTCATGGCCACCAAGCCAGGAAACATGGCAAGAAAACTGTTGGGGAGACAACTGACAAACTCCATTGTCCTGGTCTGTCCCCTCATCCAAGCCATGATTTGTGCTGCCTGGCTGTTGACCTCTCCCCCTTTCCCAAACTTGGATTTCCATTCTCTAGCTGGAGAGGTCATAGTGGAATGCAATGAAGGATCACTCACCATGTTTTACACTGCCCTGGGCTACATGGGTTTCATGGCTCTCGTGAGCTTCATAGTGGCTTTCCAAGCTAGGAAACTGCCTGACAGCTTCAATGAAGCCAAGTTCATCACCTTCAGCATGCTGGTGTTTTGCAGTGTCTGGATATCCTTCGTGCCCACCTACCTGAGCACGAGGGGGAAGTCTATGGTAGCTGTGGAGATCTTCTCCATCTTGGCCTCTGGTGCTGGTCTCCTGGGTTGCATCTTTCTTCCAAAATGTTACATTATTCTCTTGAGGCCCGATCTCAATTGTAAAGATCATCTAATGAGGAGAAACAATTTGTAATTGAAATACATTGTGAAACAAACAAACAAACAACACTACCAATTCATTATCCAGTCAGTCAGTCAGTTAGTCACAATTCACAATGCTATTTATTATTACAGGACTTATTATCATCCAAATTTCATAGAAAACTCTCCAAGTGACTTCATTATTATGGTTTATTTTCATCATGTTTTGGTGGAGGAGTCTATTGTTATTTGTTTCCAAGCATGGAAAACTGTAAGATTTCTATAAGTTTGGGTTTGGTCTGAATGACCTTTTAGGTAGGCTGACCATATGAAAAGGAGGACAGGTCTCATGTAACTTTAACAGTTGTAGAGAAAAGGGAATTTCAGCCAGTGTCGTATGTATGCAATTAGTTCCTGGTGAAATTCCCTCTTCATCACAACAGTTAAAGTTGCAGGGGCCCTGCCTTCTTTTGTATCTGGTCACTCTAGTATAGTGCATGCACTTTTAACTGTTGTGATGAAGAGGGAATTTCACCAGGAACTAATTTTATACAAATGACACCTGCTGAAATTCCCTTTTCTCTATAACTGTTAAAGTTACATGAGACCTGTCCTCCTTTTCATATGGTCAGCCTACTTTTAGGGGATTGCAGAGATGTTCATTTTCCCTTCCAATTTTGTAACTCATGAGTCTAAGATTTCAGTAAATAGAGTAAATACCTGGAGGAAACGTCACTCATAGACTTGAGAATAGATAGGTGGCAGCCAGTAACCGTCAACCAATGTGTTTCAGTGGGAACTGGGACAGGTCAGGAAGGTGTGTGTGATGATGGAGGCATTCCACAGGATGTGTCACCATCGTTGCATTAGCGGGGCTGTGGCAAAGGCCTCCCACTGAAAGAGATGGAGGAACAGGTGTTGATGGATAGAGCTAAGAAAACCTCATCCATTCAACGGTTTCCAGAGGGCTGGCTGTTTTGTTGGTCCGTTGCTAACAACAACAACAACAACAACAAAACAAAGCTTCTAGCGGACCCTTATTTATTAAATTTCTATATACTCAATTTTATTTTGTTTCTACTTTTAGATTGTGCTTTTAAGATCCAAATACCTGAAGGGTAAATATCCTTTAAATACATTAATAGAGAAATCCACTCGTGGGCCTGCAATGAGATCTCAGGAACTGCTGACCACTGCCCCATGTGGTGAGCCCGGAACAGCAGCTTCTCAGGGAAGAAAGTTCCAGGTGTAGCTTGGCCCCATCCGTCCAGCCTAACCATTGGTTCCTCCTGGGTAGGAAGGAGTATAAAGGGCTTCCTTTTCCACCTGAGCCTGGCTGGAGCAACAAGGCCTGCTTGGCATGTTCTATGTCTTGCATTCTGGTCTTGGTCCTGAGTCCCAGTTCCTGACTTCTCCAAAACCACTGCCCAGTCCTGACATGTAGCCATCAGGTTGGTCAGAAGCGCAGGCAGGGGCTTCTTCACTAGGCAGGTGGGCTAAATGTAGCACAGGCTCTGCAACCCTTTCAACACAGAAGGGATCCACAGAAGGGATCAAGAGAGTAGTTCAAAGGGGGCAGATGAGGTCAAAGCTTCTGGGGCTCCCCAAAGGGCAGGCAGCAAGTCACCCTAGGTCAGCCTTCCCAATGTGGAAGACATCTGCCCCCTTCTCCCCCAATGAGTTGGAGTACAAGTTCAGTCATTCTCAGAAGACACACCTGGAGGACACCAAGAAGCAGTTAAGTGTGACAATCCATGCACTGAAGATATAGACAGGTTTGTCATGCTGCTACTCCCAATGGCCACAGGAAGGTGGGGTGCAATTTAGGGGTGAACTGAGATGGCCCCTGGTCTGTGGGCAATTCATGGGGAAAATCCCCCACGGTTGGGGATTGGTAGATGAGAAATTGCTATCTGAATGTGAGGTGTCCATGATGGAGCAGAGGTGAGTCATCTGAGATGGGGCTAAGGCAACATGTCTTCCTAGGTCTGAGGGTTTTCCCAGATAACCCTACAAAGAACCAATTTTAAGATGCAGTTCTAGTGCTCCAACGTATTCAGGAATCCCTTGGATTCCATTGGTCTTTGGGATGGACCATCCTGATAGGTCCTGTACCCCCTGCAGGATTATTTCACTGCAGATCTACCAGACATGACATCCAGCAATGCCTTTTTAACAGCCCTGAACTGGTATAACCCTCCTTTTTCCAGCCATCAATCTGAGCTACTGAAAGTTGGCACAATCCTGAACTCCATCTTGGATTTGTGTGCTCAGATTTACACAGGCCAAAGTACAGAACATTAGGCTGACCAGATAAAATCCAGGTCAGGGCTCATGTAACTTTCTTCATCGCAACAGTTAAAGTTGCAGGCACTATACTAGAGTGACCAGATACAAAAGAAGGCAGGGCCCCTGCAACTTTAACAGTTGTGATGAAGAAGCAATAGCACCAGGAACTAATTGCATACAAATGACACTGGCTGAAATTCCCTTTTCTCTACAACTGTTAAAGTTACATGAGCCCTGACCTGGATTTTATCTGGTCACCCTATAGAACATGACAACTACACTCAAGTCCAACTGGCCCACAGAGAAGCCAAGAGTGACATAACCTGTTTTTCTCCCTCAATGTGCAAAGGGAGCTCTGGGGCTGCGGTTCTTTCTCTAGCCTGGAATTATCAAAATGACAGTACTTCTTCAGGGATTGAACAGGGAATTCTATCCAGTGAGTCAATAACAAAGAAATCCTGAAGAAAACAGGCTTCATACAAATATTGCCTGAGCCCTTTGGTGTAGGGCTGGGGTGGGGTCTGATCACTTGGCATCCCTCCATTTCTTGCTAAGGTCTAATTCCCATGCTGGGGCCTGTAGAATCTGTTCTCCTTCAGGTTCTCTTTGTCTCAGATTTAGGAGGGGAAATCTCTCTCTGCAGCTGCTGATGATTAGGCTGTTCCTGCTGCTGTTTTGGCTCCTGCCTCTGGGCACCCAGAGGATGCTGAGGACCGAGTGCTGCATGACCAGGCCTTATGAACTTGAAGGAGACTATTACAGACAGGGAGACCTCATTCTCGGTGGAAATTTACCGCTTGGCAGTTATTCCTATGAAGAGATAGCAGACTTCCGTAGATTACACCCATTACAGATGTCTGAAATTCTGGGGTAGGTTTCCACCACAGCAATCTGGGGTAGCTGCTTGCCTGCTTTGCTCTCAGATTGGAAGCCTGTTCCCAGGGAAATGCATCAGCAATGCTGCTGACATTAAATAGATGCAGGTTTGGTATATATGTCTCAGAGGCTTGTCAGGAGCAGCTTTGACCTGCAATGAGAGTCAGAGACTGGAGGATTCTTCTCATTCTGAGGGGCTTTGTGCAAAAAGCATAAGAAGAGTGAACCAATAATATGGTTTCATGATGACAATCTATTATTATTATTATTATTATTATTATTATTATTATTATTATTCTGCCTTAATTGTTCTCGCAAGGAGACCCAGGCAGCTGACATTGTCCTTTTCCTCTCCATATTATCATCCCAACAGTCCCTCAGGATAGTTAGGCTGAGAGTCAGTGACTGGTCCAAACTCACTCAGTGAGCATCATGGCCATGTGGTGCGTAGGCAGACCATATGAAAAGGAGGACAGGGCTCATGTAACTTTAACAGTTGTAGAGAAAAGGGAATTTCAGCCAGAGTCATTTGTATGCAATTAGTTCCTGGTGAAATTCCCTCTTCATCACAACAGTTAAAGGTGCAGGGGCCCTGCCGTCTTTTGTATATGGTCACTCTAGTATAGTGCCTGCAACTTTAACTGTTGTGATGAAGAGGGAATTTCACCAGGAACTCATTGCATACAAATGATACTGGCTGAAATTCCCTTTGCTCTACAACTGTTAAAGTTACATGAGCCCTGACCTGGATTTTATCTGGTCACCCTATCCTAGGAAGCATCTTGGCTGACCAAAGGTGGAAACAGGATGCTGAGCTAGATTGGACCTCCTTCATCTGATCCAGCTGGGGTCTTCTGATGTTACTTTTACTATGATCTTCAAGGACACATTCATGAAGGAAGTTGTTTCAATGAAGAGCGATTAGACTTTGTTAATCCCGATAGAACTTTTCTGAGGGAAACATTTCCTGGCATTTTTTTTTTTAAAAAATGATATTCTCTTAATAGATATTAAATCAATAAACTATAAATCTCATGTAGCAGATCTCAGCTGGACTTTGTGTCTCTGTGTGTCAACAACACAATCTGAATTTTTCTAGGAATCCAGCAGGTTGATGTCTTTGGTTAGAAGGATTTGTCTTTGTTCAGAGAACGTTGTACCAGATGGACTTTTGAACTCCAAAATTCGCATCAGTTCCGTTGTGATCCTCACGCACTTCCCAATGTCACCTTTGCAGGACGATAATCGACAACTACCAGCACTACCTGGCCTTGGTGTTCACCATAACTGAGATCAACATGGATCCAACTCTCCTTCCCAACACAACACTTGGCTTCCGCCTTTATGAACACAAGGACCTTGCCAGATGGAGGCATGTGAACAGTCTCGCCCTGCTTTCCACTCGAGGGAAAATGATTCCCAATTACAAATGTGACAGGCAAGATCAACTGCTCTCTGTTATTGGGGGTCTCGATGCCAAATCCTCAAGAGAGATTGCACCCTTAACTGGCATCTTCAAGATCCCACAGGTAAGGGGATTCACCTGGGGAGAGATGTGGGGGACCTGCAGAGCTCAGGAACACTAAAATGGACAGGCTAATCTCTGAAAAATGCCCAGGGAGTGTTGCCTCAGTTCTGGATGGCAGTAGTTGAGGTCCTTCTGACTTTGGCTAGCCTGCCACACAATAACCGTGGTGGTAGTCAGGAATCTAAGGTGGTTCTGGTGTGACTAATCCCAGTGAGCAGTGGGTCTTTTGTGTAAGAAAAGGTTTCTTTTTTTGAGGACGTAAAAAGAAGTTTTGTTTCACCTTTAAGAGTTGACTTATGCAACTACTCTTCTGTGGATTGGGGGAAGCCTCCTCCCCCATACAGGAATACACAATTTGGCAGTCTTTTATGTATTGGGCTATGAATGGCTGCTTGTTCGTATGGTCACATGTTACCTCCAGCAGGGAACTGGGCAGATGCTGTTGCAGTCATGTCCTCTTGTAGGTTTCCCAAAGGCATTTGGTTGGCCACTGTGCAAACAGAATGCTTGACTAGGTGAAGCCTTGGTCTGATCCAGCAGGGCTCTTCTTATGTCTTTATTTCCATATAGAATCACCTATGTTTCAGCTGCAGGCCTCGTTAGCAATGAGCCACTTTTTCTAATTTGTGTGTCCTGATCCATTTCCATGCAGAACGCCAGTGGTTTCACCAAAATATTGTCTTTGGGGAGGGGCCCTAAAGACAGAAAGCCCCCAATACAGGCACAGAGTGCCACATTTCTTGAGAATAAATACACTGGCCAATTCATTGCAATGGTTTGGATTGTCTCATGGTGAATTGCATGGGACCCCTGCCTTTGGATGCGTGTGAAATCTACACTGGGGAGGGGGGGACCTCGAAGACATCATAGAGCTTTATTTTATGTGAAGACAACCAGTTTTAATTTTGATGTGTTCCTTCTGGGCAGCACTTCATGCACCTGAAGTCCGCTGTAGTTGTCCAAGGGAACCTATGCCATAAATAAACAGGCTAATATTTAAAGATCCACAAAATTCTGCCACAACAGAATGATAGGAAATTTGCTCCTTCAGCTCGGTTATGGCTTCCTCAACCCTACTGATGGAGAGATGAGAGAATTTCCTTCCTTCTACCGACTTGATCCAGATGAATCTTCTCTATATGTGGGTTTAGTCCAGCTGCTCCTGCATTTCCACTGGAACTGGATTGGGATGGTTGTTCCCAGTGATGACGCTGGTGAAAATTTCATCCAGACCCTGATACCAATGCTCAAGCAGAAGGACATATGTGTGGCCAGCACAGAAATGCTCAATCCAACATACTCACTTCATCAGCTTCAATTGCGTGCTGGCTCAATTTCTAATTCATGGTTTGAGACCCAAGTGATGATTGTGTTTGCGATCCCTCGTGTTCTAGAACAATTATGGATTATGTTCGCTGTTCATGAAGAAAAGACGAAGGCCACATTTAGGAATGTTTGGATCCTGACATCCCATAGCATAAGTTCAGTGGTGCCATCACCCTTTGCTGGAGAATATCATAAAACCTTCCACGGGGCTTTACACTTCTGTGTCCACATAAGGGATGTGCCAGAATTCCAGCATTTTCTCTTGGCTTTAGATCCAGTTCGACCACAAGGAGACATCTTCCTCCATGTCTGGTGGGAAAGGGTCTTTCAATGTCAGTTTCTGAGATCAGGTCAAACCATTCCATCAGGATGGGGATGGAGAAATTGTACAGGGAAGGAGAAGCTAGAGGACCTTTTTGAGGTGAAAAACAAGATGTCCGGTTTCAGCTATAGAATCTACAATGCAGTCTATTCTGTGACACATGCGTTACATGATGTGTCCTCATCTGGACCCAAACGTGGAATGAGGGGGGAAGGCAAAAAGCTTCAGAATATTCAGCCATGGCAGGTAACATCCTTCCTCTGATCTGGCAATCTTATAAAAGTTGTGTTGGTAGTTTGTCTGATCCTGGAAAAAAGTGTGAGCCTGGGAGAAGGGCTATTGGTCCACATAAAGCTCCAAAGGAAAACATTCACCATGGGTGTCATTAACCTCGGAGATTGAAGAAATGAGTAAGGAAGATATGAAATTTCTAGATATTCCATACTAATTAAGCATTTAAATCTCTGAATATTCAGGAGGCAGGAAGAAGACAAGTCTCTAGGACAAAGTTTGAGTCTATAAAGCAGTATTCCTCCACCCACAGAAGCAAAAGCAAGACCATGTTCCTCCTTGACAATCACCTGATGACCTCCAGATGTTGGTCTTTTTGCAGCTATGAGCAAATCACTTGCAGCTCCCAGAAAGATATGAGGGCATCTTGAACCAAGGAGACACTACCTCCAAAACCCAAACCACCAGGCAGGCATATTCTAGCTGATAGTATACAAACAAGATGAATCTTTGGGATTAAAGCTAAGGATGTTGTGGGAGAAGAACTTGGACGTCACAGAGTCCCGTCTGCGGACCACCATGCTTGCCCTAATCACCATGGCCAAGCCGGGAAACGGCGGTAGTCCCTATGGGTCCGCTGAGCCACAATATCACATAAAAATGGTGGCTCTGCCTTTTCAGAAATGACTGCTATACAGGGCCTGTTTGTGCAAATGTGCTCTGTATAACAGCCATTTTTGTGAGATTACAGGTGTTCATGGACCATAGACACCTGTAATCTTGCATCAATGGCCATTTTATGGCTGACATTTATGTAAATGGGTGTTTACAAAAAAGGCCAAAGTGCCATTTTTGCACAACATAGGAGTGATTGATCAGTTGTATGCAAATAATAAAGCAGAAATAATAGTTAATGATGGGTTAACGCAACAGATTATCTTAGCCCGTGGCACTAGACAAGGATGCCCACTCTCACCGATTTTATTTGCAATAGTGATTGAAATTTTGGCGAATGTTATAAGGGAGGATTCAAGATTAAAAGGGATAGGAGGGAAAGAAAAGGTTAAGATGAACATGTTTGCGGATGATACATTACTGACTTTAGAAGATCCTCTGGCGAGTGGGGAGGTGATTAAGAAGCATTTGAGAGAATTTGGGGTGATTACAGGCTTACAAGTAAATTGGGGGAAGTCAGAATTGATGTTATTTAATTATAACAAGAAGGAAATGGAGGAGTGTAAATCTAAATTAGGTTTTAGGCTTAAAAATATAGTGCGTTATTTAGGAGTTAATATTGCAAAAGATTTAGATAGATTAGAAGAAATTAATTTTGCTAGCTTGAAAAAATAGATGGGGAAAAGTTAGAGGTATATAGAAAATTAAAGCATTCTTGGTTTGGTAGAATAGCGGTTATTAAAATGAAAATATTACCTAAGATTAATTTTTTGTTTAGAATGTTACCGATTAAAATAACGGAAGTAGAGTTAAAGAGTTGGCAAAATATGATTAATGCTTATTGTAATGGAGATAAAAAAGCAAGGATTAATAAAGGGCTATGGTATAAGACACAAAAGAAAGGAAGTCTAGGACTTCCAAATATAAAGAAGTATTATACTGCTAATCAATTAAGATATGTTGTAAATAGTATAATAGGGGAGGATGATTTGGAATGGTTAGAGACGCAAACAGGGGAACAAGATTTTAAACTGCAAAATATTTTTTTTACTAAAATTCAAAAGAAAGATTTGAAGGGACTGGACAACCCATAGTTGAAAAATATTTTAGAGATCTGGGAGAAAGTTAAAGGGAAGTTAATACCAGGAGATTCTCCTCTTACCCCAGTGGTAGCAATGGGAAACTTCCCAAAGAATTTAAAAGTTGAGTTGGAAAGGGGTCTGAGGGATCAGAAAATTATCAAGTTAAGAGATTGGATGAAAAGTATGACAAATAGGGAGCAAATTGGAGAGTTATTAAGAGGACAAAAGATAGCTTGGTTTAAATGTATACATTTGGAACAATGGACACAGAATTGGAAAAAGAAAAATAAGGAATGTAGAGATAATACAAGATTTGAATATTTAATTGAATCAAGAGGAAAGAAGGGGGAAATTAGAATTAAAAGAAGTTTGACCAGTGAAATATATAAAATTTTGATAGAGGATGATGAATACCAAGACTCTCTCAAAATGATTTGGGAAGATGATTTAAAGGAACAAATTAATGAAAATAACTGGGGGAGGATATGGGATGCAAGAATGTTAACGCTTTTGTCGATTAGAATTAAGGAGCATTATTATAAAACTGTATGGAGATGGTATTTAACGCCGGTAAGATTTCATCAGATAGATAAAAAAGTATTTAAGAATTGTTGGAGGGGATGTCAGGAGGTTGGAACATATTTTCATATGTGGTGGAGCTGTGAACATGTACAAAAATTTTGGAAAAGGGTTTTTAAAGAAATAAGTGAAATAATAGGAAGTAAATTGGAAGTAAGCCCAAAGTTGGCTCTACTAGCAATATGGGATAAAGAAAATGAGAATATAAGCATGAGGGAATTGATAAACAACCTCCTGGCACCCATTAGAATAATGATAGCAAAGAACTGGAAAGGGCAAGGGAAATATACAATAGAAGAGTGGTATAAAGAAACATGGGATATGGCACTTAATGATAAGCTAACGTGTAATTTGAAAGTAAAGAGGGGAATGTCCAGGAAGAATGATTTTGAAGATATATGGAGTCCATTTTTGGAATATGTGTTAAGATCGGGGAAGGGGCAAACACCTTCAAAAGATACTTTACAATTTTGGAAAGATGTATAATGGAATATATGTAGGTCTCCTGGGGGGAGGGGAGCACGGGGGGGGGGGGGGTAAGAGGGTTGTTAGTTTTGTATTGTATTTTATGTTATGTTATTTTGTTTTAAGTTGAAAATAAAAAAAAAATAGAAACAAAGAACAAAAAAACATGGAGGCTTGGCAAGGGATTGGGCAGCCATGCACCACTCACCATGTGCCTGCGGACAAACTGATAGGGTGACCAGATAAAATCCAGGTCAGGGCTCATGTAACTTTAACAGTTGTAGAGAAAAGGGAATTTCAGCCAGTGTCATTTGTATGCAATTAGTTCCTGGTGCTATTGCTTCTTCATGACAACTGTTAAAGTTGCAGGGGCCCTGCCTTCTTTTGTATCTGGTCACTCTAGTATAGTGCCTGCACCTTTAACCGTTGTGATGAAGAGGGAATTTCACCAGGAACTAATTGCATACAAATGACACTGGCTGAAATTCCCTTTTCTCTACAACTGTTAAAATTACATGAGCCCTGACCTGGATTTTATCTGGTCACCCTACAAACTGATGCCTCACCGCATGTGGCAAACAGGGTTGGGCATCTGACAAGGGTCTGGCCAGCCACCAATAGTTAATGAAAAGAGTACAGAGAAATAATCAGTCTCCTAACTTGATGGCAGACACAATATGTGAAAAGACACTAGAACTCACTCACAGCCTGACTCTGTCTTCCATTTCAGATTCTTGCCTCTTTGAGGAATGTCCACTTTAACAACAGTGCTGGAGAGGAAGTCTCTTTCACTGAAATTGACAAGAAATATGATATCCTCAACTTCATGTACTTCCCAAATCGATCTTTGTATCCAGTGAAAGTTGGAGGAGTGGATTCAGGGGCTCCCCCAGGCCAAGACTTCAGCATTCGCTCTGATGCGATTGTGTGGGCTACGGAGGTGGGGCTGAAGGGATTGTTCTGGAGTCCTGGGAGAACTAAAGCATATTGCAGCTTTGCAAACAGAAGCTGCCTTTCTAGATGAGGTTAAATGACTACTGAGTCCAGGAGGTTGAGGGTATTGTCCAAATTGTAAAGTACGATCTTTGCCTGCAAAAAGTTCCAGCTTCAGTACTTGGCATCTCCAGGTTAGGGCTGGAAAAAGGTCCTTGTGTGAAACATTGGAGAGAAGCTGCCAGTCCGTGCAGGCAATACTGGCGAGGTAGACAAAGGGACTGACTCAGTGAAAGCAACTTCCAATGTTCCTGTTTCTGCCCCAGAATATATTTTATACAAGGCTGTTGAATAATGGTTCTAATTAACCTGCAGGCATCCATCAGATATTTGGCCCTCCTAATTTGGTGGTTCATCAGGAAATTCTTTGGAGTAGCTCCATTTAGTGCAATTGCTGCTGCTAGATGTCCTCAACTGTTTCTCTTTTCCTATTTAGAAGATGCCCTTTGCCAGGTGTGTGGAGAGGTGCTCTCCGGGGCACTGGAAAAAAGTTCCACAGGGGAAGCCGGTTTGCTGTTACAGATGTGACTGTTGTCCAGAAGGGACAATTTCTAACTCAACAGGTACCACAACGGTTGAGAGACTTATAAAAGTGCAGAACATGTTCAGTGAAGAATGAAATAGGGTAAAAAAAGAAGGTAATGGTCAAGGAAAAAAGTCCACCATTTCTACTGGGAATATCCCCCCCCCCCTTTAAATTCTACTGTATATCTCTGAGGTTTCCTTGATTGCAAAGGATTCACCATTTCCTAAAGAAATCTTTGATAATAAAACAATAACTCATACAGCTCATTTTCTAAGATGTTAGTTAAGCATCAGGCCAGGTGGTTGGTTATTCTTGTAACACCTGGAGCATGTTACCCCCAAAGTCAAACCGATTACCGTTTTTATCCATAGCGATATCTTTGACCTGTTCTCCAGCCCCTGCGCCAACACATCTCCTCAGAGGACAGAACTTAGAATGAAAAAAAATGTCTGTCAGTAATGTATTTACTTATTTGCTCATTCAGATGGATTTGCATATAATTAAGTTCTTACTCAGTTTTCATTTCTAGAGACATAGTTCCGGGTTTTCAATCTTGTGAAATACCAAACATAAATTTGGTGCAGAGGGTTTAGAAAAATATTTTGTACATGATCTGAGTCTGGTCTTTTAAATCCTGATGCTAATAAAAGGTGTGGAATGTTTTTGAGAAGGAATATTTCTGCTCTTTCTTTGGAGACTAAATTTGCCCCAACACAAAGAACATCTCTGCCATGTGTGAAATGATTCAGTATTTGTTCCTGATTCTAGATGCAGATCACTGTGTCCCATGCCCAGAAGACCAACACCCAAACAAGAACCAAGATCAGTGTATCCTCAAGAAGATCCACTTCCTTTCAATTCAGGAGATATTGGGGGCTGTTTTAGCTTCACTGGCCCTTTCCCTCTCTCTAGTCACTTCTCTAGTGCTGGCAATCTTCATTAAACACTGTGACACACCAATTGTCAAAGCCAACAACCGAGACCTCACCTATGTACTCCTTGTCTCCCTCCTGCTCTGTTTCCTCTGCTCCTTCCTCTTCATCGGCCGACCCACAAAAGTCACCTGTCCTCTACGACAAACTGCTTTCAGCATCATCTTCTCTGTTGCAGTTTCTTCCATTTTGGCAAAAACGATCACTGTAGTTCTGGCCTTCATGGCCTCCAAGCCAGGAAACATGGCAAGAAAACTCTTGGGGAGACAAGTCACAAACTCAATTGTCCTGACCTTTCCCCTCATCCAAGCTCTTATCTGTGCTGTCTGGCTGCTGACCTCTCCTCCATTCCCAAATTTGGACTTCTATTCCCTGGCTGGAGAGATCATAGTGGAATGTAATGAAGGCTCAGTCACCATGTTCTATACTGTCTTGGGCTACATGGGTTTCCTGTCCTTTATTAGTTTCGTGGTAGCTTTCCTAGCGAGGAAATTGCCCGACAGTTTCAACGAAGCCAAGTTCATCACCTTCAGCATGCTGGTGTTTTGTAGTGTTTGGATCTCCTTTGTGCCCACCTACCTGAGCACCAAGGGGAAGTCTATGGTGGCCGTGGAGGTCTTCTCCATCTTGGCCTCTGGTGCTGGTCTCCTGGGTTGTATCTTTCTCCCCAAGTGCTACATCATTCTCTTAAAGCCCAATCTCAATTGTAAAGATCATCTAATAAGGAGAAAGAATCTGTGATCATACGGCAGAAGAGGTGAGGCTAAAATACCAAAAGCACCAGCGTAGTTGAGCTTAAACCTCTTACTTCCAGTAACTAAGGCTTAGGTTGAGGGATTTCAACCTTTCAGAAGGGGGAGAGGTGCCAAGGGCATTCCAATACAATTAGCCATTTAAAAGTTACTTGCTTATAGTTCAACAAATTGTTATAGTAAACAATGAAGATTTCTTGGTTCATAACACCCTTTGCCTTCTGCTGTTGCTTATGGTCCTTTCTGCACAAGCCATTTTTCCCAGGGCTGCCCCTACCTGCTCACGGAGAGTCCGCATGATGTACAGAGCATCCCGCAAGCATGCAGGGGCCAGCCCTCAATCTTCCCTGGAGTTCAGGGAACGCTATTATCCTGGTTTGTTCCCTGTTCCCGGGAGGGCAGCGAGATGGGCAGCTGGTGTGGCCGCCCATCCTGGGCGCAGCCGCTTACCTGCAAGTAAGCACGGCTGCACCGATGGCCACGGAGCCGCACCGCGCGGCTCCGAGGCCATCAGGAGAAGGGGGACCCGATTTCGCCATCCCCAGGATAGCAGGGGGAGGGGGGTGCGATCCTGTGTGGGTATTTTTTTTGTACTTACAGTTGCGGAGGACCACTTGCGCGCTCTTCCGTGGATCTTTAGGAAAAACGGCCACTGCAACTTGCGACGGCCCAGGAGAAGCTCGGGCCGTCACATTCCTGATGCAGCTTCAGCAGGCTGAACCCGGAAGTGGCTACTGGGTTTGCCCACTTCCCACCCTTACATAGGAAAGGGCCTATCTAAGAGGGATGTAAGAAATGAAACAGTACAAGGTTGTAAAGGGAAGTGTGTGTCCTTGCAGATAAAGGACTGAGTAAAGGGTTGGGTCTCTGCCTGAAAGGTCCTGGTGGCAACGAAACCCAGTGTGTGTGAGAGCGAAGGTTGTTCCTACTTGGGGAAGGAAAAGGCCTTAGAGAAAGGGAATCCTCACCAGGATGATGTGAGGACGCCACAAGCGCTATCTCCCCCCCAAATGAATCATCAGCCCTAATAGACCCTGCAGCCCTTTCTGCTTTGTTTAACTCGATAAATCCTTGCAGAAGAAGGCCATCAGTGGCTACTGGCCCTGATAGCTATGTGCTGAGATTCCTTCCCCAGAAAGACCAAATGCAAGCAGGCTACCATGAGGGATTCCTTCTGTGCAGTTCACTGTCCTCCCCCCCCCCTCCTCAGGATGCGCACCCCTCCCAGCACTTCCAAGAGCAGGTCCACACGACTGGCAGAGTCGCAGAAGTGGATGTGCTCTCATGAACCCAGGCCCTGGGCAGAGAATCTGCAAGGAAGCAGGCGCAATGGTGGCTGAAAGTGGCAGGTAGCTACCAAGCAGACTCAACAAGGGGTGAATCCTCTTGCCTCATCAGATAGTGTCATGCTTGAAGAGAGATGCTTCTAGAGCCAGGATGAGATGACATCTAAGGGTCACCCCCATATTCCTGGTGGACCTTTCTCCTAAAAACGAAGGACAGCATGGAGGTAGCCCACCTAAGAAAGCAGCAAAGTTTCAGAAAGAGAGGCACCAGGTTTTATGTGGAAGGGGAGTCATCGTTTGCCAAAGGAAGAGCACTGGCTGACTATTTGCTACCAGGTCAAGTTTAAGGATTTGGTCCCGGTGTAAAAATCCCTCAAAAAACTTGGGATCAGGATAAAGGAGAGAATGCCTTTTCCTTTACCAACCTGCCCTATCACTCCGGTCACCAGAGGGCATGCTCCTGGTTGGCCCACATGGACATACGGCCCCACTGGAGTCCACCTGGAGAAGAGCCTTCAGCGTGGTGGCCCCCTTCTCATGGAACCCCCGCCCTCTGGAGGTCAGGCAGGCTCCAACACTGCATTGTTTTCTGCACCTCCTGAAAACAGCTCTTCTCCAGGAAGCATTCCTTGGTTAACCAGCCTCACACTTTGTTTTTTAAAGAATAATTTTAACATCATGCTTTATTCTTTTTCTCTTTTGTTCATTTTATCACTTGTTCTTCAGTGCTCCGGAATCTGTCTTGATGTGGAGTAGTATACAAATGTTATAAATAAATACATTTCGGGTGAATGAAAAGTGATATTTTCCCCTCCCCCCCTCCGCCCGTGTAATTTTTGCGGAAATTCCTACAAAATGGTACATGTCATAGAGCTGTGTGCAGGTAAGAGATCTGCCAAGTTTCAGGAGGATGGGGGCAGGGACCAGGGAGTTGTTCCAATCATACTGAAGCTCAGGAGCATTGGCTAGATGTCAATCTCACAGTCCCCTCTGTGTTGCATAGCCCTGAGAAGCCCCCCGCCCCCCAGAGTCACAGGAGAGCAGGGGAAGAGCACCCCAAGAAAGGCCCCTCTGGGACCGTCAGGAAAGCAGATGGTCTCCTTGCAATGAGGGTGTCCCTTGTTGTCCCCCAGAAAGTGGAGTTTTTCACCAGCTCACCGGTACTTGTTCCTCGCCAAATTTGCTCCTTGGCTGGGGTGCATTAGACATCTTCCTGGAGCTCACTTGCTTCTTGCAGGGACAATACATTGTTTGTTAATATATCATAGAAATAAATGGTTTGAACTGGAGGATCTATGTAATCTCGGGATGCTTTGGGCCTTGGCTGGTTGTAAACGCTGATACATACCGACCCACTTTCAGACCACTGCGTGGATCAGAACATCTCTCCACCAGGTTTTGCTCCTTTACAATGCAGGTCTTAGCAATTTAAATGGCTCAAAAATACACAGAGAAATCCAAGGGTTGAGCAAAAATAGGTTTCAAAATGTGCAATGAAGCACACATTTAAATGCACATGTTTGTGATGATGGTTTCCTTCAAATATAATAGATTAATGTGGAAAAACACAGAATGGCTCAATTCGGACGACATGATAGTCAATGGTGGGTTGACTAACCCTAACCTTAACCCTAACACTAGGGGTACTCCCCAAACAACATGGTAATAAATAATTAACTGTAGTGTGGATTAGGATCAGCGCTGAGTTGACTATGGCAGCATTTGGACGACACGATAGTCAATACAACTGATGACTGTTTCCCCCACACCAGTTGTTTATTGTGTCATCCGAATTGAGCCAATGTCCTTGTGGGTGGAGAAAGGGGGAAATGGGATGGATGGGTGACACTTGTACGCAATCCCTAGGTCAGGATTTGGCCCCCTGGGGCTTTCTGGGCTATCCATTTTTAGTGCCCCTCCAGGTGCTGGACTGCAAGATCTGCCATTTTCAGTTTTAATGGCCGTTGGCTATTCTGGCTGGGAATGATGGGAGTTAAAGTCAAAACTATCTGGCGGACCCCTAGTTGGGGATGCTTGATCTAGGTGTTTGGACTACAGCTCCCATAAGCCCCAGCCAGCATGGCCCAATGATGAGGGATCATGGGAGCTGTAGTCCAATAGATCTGGAATATACCACATTGTCATCTCTCTTGCCCGACCCTCAGCTGGCAACCAGACTTCACCTTTTGCCCTCTTGCGGAAGGGATGCAAGAACACCCAACGACAGAGGTGGGGAACCTCAGGCCCAGGGCCAAATCCAGCCCTCCCAGAGTCCCACCCACTTTGGCCCTCTGGAATAACGTTCCTAAGCTTTAGAGGTGCAGGAAGAGCTTCAAGATACAAGAGGCTGATGGTTCTTTGTACTTTGGCCCCATCCCCATTTGGCCCTTGGCCCTGCTCCCTTGGCCTTTGGCCCCATCATTTACTGCCATGTGGTTGCTGAGAGCTTCTCCAAACTGGAATTTGATCCTTGGCAGAAGAGAGTCCTCCCACCCCTGGTCCCCCAGGATGTCCCCTGCCTTCCCATCAGCCACTCCTCCTCTGATCAGCTGCCAGCTCCCAAGCAGGAGTGGGGAAGCGTTTCCTTTCTGCTGACCATCTGAAAAGGAGGACAGGGCTCATGTAACTTTAACAATTGTAGAGGAAAGGGAATTTCAGCCAGTGTCATTTGTATGCCATTAGTTCCTGGTGAAATTCCCTCTTCATCACACTAGTTAAAGTTGCAGGGGCCCTGCCCTCTTTTGTATATGGTCACTCTAGTATAGTGCCTGCAACTTTTAACTGTTGTGATGAAGAGGGAATTTCACCAGGAACTAATTGCATACAAATGACACTGTCTGAAATTCCCTTTGCTCTACAACTGTTAAAGTTACATGAGCCCTGACCTGGATTTTATCTGGTCACCCTACCTCCAGGTGCAATGAGGGATGGGCAAGAGGGCAATATTCAAGCTTGCTAGGAATCTCTGAACTCTGTCTCTCTGCTCATCTTGCACCCAATTTTGGTGTGCATTTGTAATCCATGTTTTGCACGAAAGGGAAACTCGCACAAATTGAGGTACTAACTGCATACAAATGACCCTGGCTGAAATTCCTTTTTCTCTACAACTGTTAAAGTTACATGAGCCCTGTCCTCCTTTTCATAGGGTCAGCCTACCATAGATAAAAGTCTCTTGGTTCAGTGAACTCATTATTGTCAACGCCTAGGCTGACCATCTGAAAAGGAGGACAGGGCTCATGTAACTTTAACAGCTGTAGAGAAAAGGGGATTTCAGCCAGTGTCATTTGTATGCAATTAGTTCCTGGTGAAATTCCCTCTTCCTCACAACAGTTAAAGTTGCAGGCACTGTACTAGAGTGACCATATACAAAAGAAGGCAGGGCCCCTGCAACTTTAGCTGTTGTGATGGAGAGGGAATTTCACCAGGAACTTCAGCCAGTGTCAATTGCATACAAATGACCCTGGCTGAAATTCCATTTTTTCTACAACTGTTAAAGTTACATGAGCCCTGTCCTCCTTTTCATATGGTCAGCCTATCAACACCAGGAGTAGGTGACATTTTGGAACCTGTGGGCACATTTGGCCATTTGAGGGCATCACCACACAATGGTCACCCTGCAGATGAAAGCATGCCGTACAGCCACCTGCCGATTTCATTTCCTAAGAATGTCTCTGAACCCCTAGTGTGGCCCAGGGGCTTTCGCAGGGAAATAGGATGGGAGCAGTTAGAGGCCCTCTCTTTCCTGAAAGTAGATGGGGTGGAGACCAGTCATTCAATCCAGCGATGCCTCATTGGTCACCCCTGCACTGCTTACAATCAAGCACCACCTCCTCCCTTTCCCAGACATCCATCTAGGCTAAAAAACTTTGGCACAAGCCGGAACTCCATCTCAGACTAAGGTGCTCAGCTTCACACAGGTCAAAGGGCAGAACCTGAAAAATAAAGTCAAGCCCAACTATCCCATGGAGTAGCAAGGAGTGACACAAAGTTGGTTTTCTCCCTCCAAAGCGCAATGGGAGCCTAGCACTCTGGGGCTGTTTTTTTCTTCTCTCTAGCCCAGAATTATCAAAATGACTGTAATTCTTGATGAATTCCCAATGGATTTCCATCCAGCAACTCAGTAATGAAGAAATCTGTAGAAAACATGCTGAAGATACATATGCCCTTCCGTGTGTAACTGGGGGGCGGGAGGGGGAGGCTGGCCTCTGATCACTTGGTGTCTGTTCATTTCTAGCTGAGATCCAATTCCCTTTCCGGGGCCTGTAAAGTCAGCTCTCTTTCAGGTTCTGTTTGCCTCTGACCTAGGAGGGAAGGTCTCTCTCTCTGCCGCTGATGAATGTGCTGCTGCTGCTGTTTTGGATCCTGCCTCAGGCCACCCAGAGGATGCTAAAAACCAAATGCTCTGGAATGAAATCTTCTGCATCTCAAGACTATTACAGGCCAGGAGACCTCATCGTTGGTGGGAATTTACCACTTGGCATTTATCAGCTTAAAAATACACAAGACTTCCGTAGTTTAGTCCCACCAGTGTACAGAACTATCAAGTTGTAAGTTTCCACAAGGGGGATCTCGGATAGATACTTGCCTGCTTTGCTTTCAGAAAAGAGGGCTCCTTCCAGGGATATGCATCAGTGAAGATGCTAATATTCAAAATGTCCTGTTTTGATCTATGAGTCTCAAAGTCTTGTCATGTTTGGCTTCAACCCATAATAAAAACCAGAGACTTCAGGGTTCTCTTCTTGCTTCATTTTCAGGGATTTTCTGAGAGGAGCAGAGGCAGAGTTGACCGACAATTTTGGTTCTATGCTGACAATCTGGTAGTGACTCAGAAATGTCCCTCTGCCTCTGCCCCAAGCAGATTTCTTCTAAGACAGGAGATGTGAAGGTAGGTCTGGATCTACTGGGAGGTCTCTGAGTGATTTGCATGAGATGAGCAAGCGTTCCTTACTCCGAATGAAAGCAGCAATAAATGACTTCTCCAGCCTGAAATTATACAGCCATCGTGAAGGAAACTTCGGGGTGACTAGGAGTGAGGTTTTGCGTCCAAGGACTGTGGGCTCCGTTCAGTTCTTGTTCTGAAAATGAACTCCTGCACTCAGAATACTGTATTTGGGGGAATCACAGGCTGCTTATAAATGATGATGTGAATTCTGAAAACTTGGAGTCTGCCCGGTCCTGATCAGGGTCTCAACCTTGAATTCCTAGATGTTGTTTGGACTACAACTCCCATGATCCATGACAGAATGCAGGGGACAATGGGAGTTGTACTGTGGACCGAAGATGCCTGGATACTTCAGGTGCTTTTCAGGTTGAGGATGAGATTCTGCAGTATGCAATTGCTGTGTAGTTTTGTAGCCCCAGAAACAAGGGCTCTGATAATAGGCTCATGTAACTTTAACAGTTGTAGAGAAAAGGGAATTTCAGCCAATGTCATTTGTATGTAATTAGTTCCTGGTGAAATTTCCTCTTCATCACAACTGTTAAAGTTGCAGGGGCCCTGCCTTCTTTTGTATATGGTCACTCTAGTGTGCACCTTTAACTGTTGTGATGAAGAGGGAATTTCACCAGGAACTAATTGCATACAAATGACACTGGCTGAAATTCCCTTTCCTTTACAACTGTTAAAGTTACATGAGCCCTGTCCTCCTTTTCATATGGTCAGCCTATCTGATAATCAAAGGCCAAAATCATTCAGGCATCTACACTACTGCTTTAAAATGGTTTTGACAACTGTTTGGGCCTGTGATGTTCAGCTACTTTAGAGGTCCTTGTATATAAAAAGTTGTAAGCAATTGTTTATAAAATGCCAAAAGTTCCAAGAAAGAAGTAAAATAGACTCACAGTTATGTTGCAGCCGAGTAAGTATAAGGGGGGGAGTTCATATGTGAATGCTGATTGGATGGTGGCGGGGGAGTGCCTGGATTGGCTGGTTGTGTGAGAGTGGGAGGAGTTAGAGAATAGTGTCTGGGTGCCTCTACAAGAGTGATTTAAAGCTCTTTCAAGGTGCATTAAATTTTTTACCGCCAGATGAATGGAGCGCAAATCGGGGGTTAAGGCACGTTTTCTCTCCAATTATGCGCATCTTCGCATTTGCGTTAAATAGCTAGTTTTAATTTATCGTGGCCGTTAAAGCGCATTATGACCATGTAAACAAGCGATTCTCCGCATCTCAACAAGTTTAAAGCGCATTTCACACAGCCGGTAATGTGCTTCACCACCTGTCGTTTATCGGAATTGGTGTAAAAGCGATCGTGAGAAGATGCGCATAATCGGGCAACCAGGTGTCAAGCTGAATTCTTGTAGAGGGGGGCCTATATATATATATATATATATATATGGCTGACCAGAGCAGAAAAGGGGAGAGTTATTGTTGATTGGATTAGAGTCTAGGAAGGGCCAATGTGTTTTATTATTTGGTGGAACTAGATTGGGTGAAGAATGTAATGTAGCTTAGAGTGGGTAGAGTAAGCAGGAGAAACGTAAAATTTGAAAGTTTATATTTGAAACGTATTATGAAGAGAAAGTATTGAAACCATTAAGCATTGTGCCTGTAACCAATACGCTGTTGAACTAAAGAAACCATCAAGCTGTTGCTACCTGAGCAATCATCTTGTTAATAAATTACATTTAATTATATCAACTGGTGTGGTCCTTGAAGCGTACCTGAGGAAGGTACTGGTGGTAGCGGATAGAACGAAGGGGGATTTGGGGGCTAGGGTGCTGGACGGTGGAGCTGTGGGGCTTAAAAGAGTAAAGGCGGGACAGGAGCAGCAGCAGTAAGCCTAAACCCTCAAACACGTCGAAAGCACAGGAGGGGTTGAAGTAAGCCCTGAGTGCGAGTGTCATGTAGCCCGGTGAGTGTCACGGGTGCAGGCAGGGCGTCACAGGGCCCAGTTTTCCAAGTGTTATAGACTGCTAAGTGTAGATTTGGCCTCAGTGTTAGTCAGGAGTATATTGAATGCAAGGAAAGAGCATTTGCAAAAAATATTCAGTCAGACTGAAATGTACATTAAACAATGACAGAATATTTCCCTCTCCAAGATGAAACCCCCCCAAAAAAGAGAAAGGAAAGAAATACTCTGTATTAGATAACCTTTATATTTTTCCCATTTATATGCACAAAGTCCTATAGCCACTAAAACATCAAACTGAGTCCTGTTTTAACAAATAAAATAAAATCCACATTTATCCGTATTATATAGGTGTGTGTGTGTGTGTGTGTGTGTGTGAAGAGATACTTTGGGCCACTATGAGGAGGCATCTATGTCTGCTGTTTTAAAACAGGTCTATGAAGAAAAACATTTTTTAAATTTAAATTGTTTTAGCTGTTTACATTGTTTTGAATTTTCTATGTTAAAAATGTTAACTGTTTTTATTATGTTGTGTTTTGTATGTTTATGGATTGTTGCAAACTTCCCAGAAGCCTTCGACTATGGGGCAGTATAGAACTGAAATGAATAATAATAAACTCCTAGCAATTCCTCTGTAGAGAGATCAATACAAAACTAAACGTGTCATCTAGGCCAGATCTACACCAAGCAGGATATGACACTTTGAAAATGATTTGAAAACTGTATACAGAATGTGTCCTGGTCCTGAACAGTTGTCACTACCATTATAAGTCATTATGAAGCAATAGTGTAGATCCTGCCCTTGAAAGTTCCCTTCTCCGGGGCCAAAATCTCAACCCATCTTGTTCACTCCCACCTGCACTAAGTTTCAGTGGTTTCCTTCCCTGTTTTACGTTAGGGTGACCAGATAAAATCCAGGTCAGGGCTCATGTAACTTTAACAGTTGTAGAGAAAAAGGAATTTCAGCCAGTGTCATTTGTATGCAATTAGTTCCTGGTGAAATTCCCTCTTCATCACAACAGTTAAAGGTGCATGCACTATACTAGAGTGACCATATACAAAAGAAGGCAGGGCCCCTGCAACTTTAACAGTGGTGATGAAGAGGGAATTTCACCAGGAACTAATTGCATACAAATGCCACTGGCTAAAATTCCCTTTTCTCTACAACTGTTAAAGTTAAATGAGCCCTGACCTGGATTTTATCTGGTCACCCTATCTTACAGGACATTATGCCAGGGATTGAACCTGAGGGCTTCCATGTACAAAGTAGTTGCTCTTTTGGTGCTTTGGCTAAACACGAAAGCCAGGTGCCAGTCCTAGGCTGACCATATAAAAAGGAGGACAGGGCTCCTGTAACTTTAACAGTTCTAGAGAAAAGGGAATTTCAGCCAGTGTCGTTTGTATGCAATTAGTTCCTGGTGAAATTCCCTCTTCATCACAACAGTTAAAGTTGCAGGCACTATACTAGAATGACCAGATACAAAAGAAGGCAGGGCCCCTGCAACTTTAACTGGTGTGATGAAGAGGGAATTTCACTAGGAACTAATTGCATACCAATGACACTGGCTGAAGTTCCCTTTTCTCTACAACTGTTAAAGTTACAGGAGCCCTGTCCTCCTTTTCATATGGTCAGCCTAGCCAGTCCTCATGGCTGTGAATCAAGGGCTGCTTTAAAGAGGAACACAGGAGCTGCCTCATCATCCATCCTGTCTACCTTCATAGCCAGCAGTGGCTCTTTGGGGTGTCAGACATGGTCTCTGTGTATGTGAAGTATTGATCCTGGGATCTGTTGCATTCAGACATGCTCTATCACTGAACTATAGCTCTTCCTCTAAAAATAAAACAAGGTTCTAGTTCTCATGGTCCTGAATACATGGCTGAGATAAGTTGGACACTGCTTTACACCATGTCAAATTTTAGGTGCAATTAGGACCCTATTGCCTGCACAGATTGGCTGCTGGGTAATGTTTGCTTTAAAAAGGATCAGACACATTCCAGGAGATCTGGCCTATTGGCAAGGGTGATCAGATAAAATCCAGGTCAGGGCTCATGTAACTTTAACAACTGTAGAAAAAAGGGAATTTCAGCCAGTGTCATTTGTATGCAATTAGTTCCTGGTGAAATTCCCTCTTCATCACAACAGTTAAAGTTGCAGGCACTATACTAGAGTGGCCATATGCAAAAGAAGGCAGGGCCTCTGCAACTTTAACTGTTGTGATGAAGAGGGAATTTCAGAAGAACTAATTGCATACAAATGACTCTGGCTGAAATTCCCTTTTCTCTACAACTGTTAAAGTTACATGAGCCCTGACCTGAATTTTATCTGGTCACCCTGCTATTGGCAGGTCTTAAACCTGATAGCTAAACAGAGATTCCACAATGAGAGGCAGCCTACCACTGAACAAGAGTTGTTATGGGGGAGAAGAAGAAAGGAGGGCTGTTGCCTTTACCTCCTTCTTGTGGGGCTCCCAGCAAGCATCTCAGCTGACCACTGGCAGAAACATTGTACTGGGGCAGATGGAGCAGGGCACATCTGATGTTCTTCTTGCTCTGTTTTTGGCAAATGAATGGAAGGGGCTGGTTAAATAAAAGAGTGATTAGCCATTGTTATGCCTGATAAATATGCCCTGTAGGAAGGATCCTGCAAAGTTTTTCATTTTAAAAAATAGTATCTTATTTTGATTTTATTTTTGTATTACTTTTTTGTTGTTGCCTGTGAGCACCATGAATGGATTTGCATCCCAAAAGGAGGAAAATAAATAATGAAGATGGATGATAAATGTGCTGAATCAGGTTTCTGATCAAGGAGGGCTGTTCATATGTTCCTATCAAATATATCCAGCAAGTCTTTAGGTTTTTCTACACAAGTCATTGACCGTACACTCATCATTCCCTACTCACTGTTGTTTAAAGGTTCTTTAGACAAAGTTGTGACCTCCCAGTTTCACTTCTGCAACTAAAGAGCATTTTCTGTGAAGATTTTTGTTTTCTTTTGTTTTTAAGCTCAGGGTATTATATTGTTAAAACGAAAGTAACCATCATTCTCATGTGTTTATTTGCACTATTCTTCTATGCTACAGTGCCACCTAGACTCTCAGCAGGAAAGGGAACTCTCCTTGTGCGGTGCTCAGATCTAAATTCTGCACCAAACCCGAACGTAAATACCACATGTTAACAGCCTTGTACATTAAGCTCTTTGTATGTCAGGACAGTGACAGAAAATTCTGGATTTCTCTATGAATTCACTGTGTAGATGTCTCTGGTCTAGAAGGTTTTGCCTTTCCTCAAAGAGGGTTGAACCAGATGGACTTTTGAACCTTCCATTTCCAGTCAGTCCTGTTTGGATCCTCATTCACTTCTTAATATCTCTCTCATCACTGCAGGTCGATAGTCAGGAACTACCAGCACTTCCAGGCCTTGGTATTTGCCATCACTGAGATCAACAAAGATCCAACTCTCCTTCCCAACACAACGCTCGGCTTCCGCATCTATGACCACAGGGACATCGTCAGTGTGATGCATTTGAACAGCCTCTCTCTGCTTTCGACTCGGGGGCAAATGGTTCCCAATTATAAATGTGACAGACAAGATAAACTGTTCTCCATTATTGGGGGTCTCGACTCCAAATCCTCAAGAGAGATTGCATCTGTAATAGGCATCTACAAGATCCCACAGGTAAGGGGATGCATTTGGGGAGAGATGTGGGGGACCTGCTGAGTTCCAGAACCCTACGATGAAGAAGCCAATCTCTGAAACCTGATGTGCCCATGCAATGGGTTTGTGGCCTTGATTCTGTATGGCAGGCTTAGGGGGCCGTCAGACTTTGGCTAACCTGCCACACATTAAACTCTCCCCCTCCCCCGTTTTTCCAGGTTCATTTGTGGGCATGTTCCATATGTTTTATTTATACACCAGTAGATGGTGCAGCAAGATTTCTAAATTATCGCCCAGTTCTTGAATTACACCACATCTTCTGTAGGGTTTTTTTGGGTGTATGTGGGGTTGTTACTGCATTTTCATTGATCTTTAAAACAGTGGAATAAGCCTAAAACATGACAAGAGAGGCACTGGAGGTTGACAACACCATGAAAAGATCCGTGAATGTTCGTAAGTGAACAATCATGAGCGCACAATTAATGTGTTGTGTAAAAATGCCCTTAAAGAGATAATAGAGACTAGGGATGTGCACTGGATCGGACCCGATCCACGATCCGAGTCCGGTCCAGTGGGAAATCGGATAAATTATCCGATTTCCGATCCCGCAGCTGGATCGGCCGATCCAATCCGAACCGGTCCGAAAAAGCTCCGAACCGGTTCGGCGGATCGGCGGATCGGCGGGCGCCCACTGGCGCCCACCGCCGCTTCCATTGGCGGGCGCCAGCGGGCGCCCGCCGATGAAAGTGGACAGCGGGGGGGGGGGGAGGAGGGGGGCACTTACCTTCTCGGCCCGGTGGCTCCCGTCCGGCGCTGGCGCCTACTACTACTAGCAGGCTCCGCGGCCTGCTCTAGGGTGGCGCGCCGGGTGATGTCATCACCCGGCGCGCTACTCTAGAGCAGGCCGCGGAGCCTGCTGGTAGTAGTAGGCGCCGGCGCCGGACGGGAGCCACCGGGCCGGGAAGGTAAGGAGGGGGTGCGTGGAGGGGAGGAGGGGGCGCGCGGAGGGGGGAGGGGGGCCCTTACCTTTCCGGCCCGGCGGCTCCCGTCCGGCGCCGGCGCCTACTATTCCCAGCAGGCTCCGCGGCCTGCTCTAGGATGGCGCGCCGGGTGATGTCATCACCCGGCGCGCTACTCTAGAGCAGGCCGCGGAGCCTGCTGGAAGTAGTAGGCGCCGGCGCCGGACGGGAGCCGCCGGGCCGGAAAGGTAAGGAGGGGGTGCGTGGAGGGGAGGAGGGGGCGCGCGGAGGGGGGAGGGGGGCCCTTACCTTTCCAGCCCGGCGGCTCCCGTCCGGCGCCGGCGCCTACTATTCCCAGCAGGCTCCGCGGCCTGCTCTAGGATGGCGCGCCGGGTGATGTCATCACCCGGCGCGCTACTCTAGAGCAGGCCGCGGAGCCTGCTGGAAGTAGTAGGCGCCGGCGCCGGACGGGAGCCGCCGGGCCGGAAAGGTAAGGAGGGGGTGCGTGGAGGGGAGGAGGGGGCGCGCGGAGGGGGGAGGGGGGCCCTTACCTTTCCGGCCCGGCGGCTCCCGTCCGGCGCCGGCGCCTACTACTCCCAGCAGGCTCCGCGGCCTGCTCTAGGATGGCGTGCCGGGTGATGTCATCACCCGGCGCGCTACTCTAGAGCAGGCCGCGGAGCCTGCTGGAAGTAGTAGGCGCCGGCGCCGGACGGGAGCCGCCGGGCCGGAAAGGTAAGGAGGGGGTGCGTGGAGGGGAGGAGGGGGCGCGCGGAGGGGGGAGGGGGGCCCTTACCTTTCCGGCCCGGCGGCTCCCGTCCGGCGCCGGCGCCTACTACTCCCAGCAGGCTCCGCGGCCTGCTCTAGGATGGCGTGCCGGGTGATGTCATCACCCGGCGCGCTACTCTAGAGCAGGCCGCGGAGCCTGCTGGAAGTAGTAGGCGCCGGCGCCGGACGGGAGCCGCCGGGCCGGAAAGGTAAGGAGGGGGTGCGTGGAGGGGAGGAGGGGGCGCGCGGAGGGGGGAGGGGGGCCCTTACCTTTCCGGCCCGGCGGCTCCCGTCCGGCGCCGGCGCCTACTACTCCCAGCAGGCTCCGCGGCCTGCTCTAGGATGGCGCGCCGGGTGATGTCATCACCCGGCGCGCTACTCGAGAGTAGGCCGCGGAGCCCGCTGGTAGTAGCCGCCGGCGCCGGACGTGCCGAGAAGGTAAGTGGCGGGGAAGGGGGCTTACCCCCCCCCGGAGCCGTCCGCTTCTATCCGCTGGCGCCCGCGGGCGCCAGCGGATGGAAGCAGGCGGCCCCAGGGGGGGTAGGGAGCGCGGGGGAGGGGGTTTACCTGCCGGGGCCGTCCACAGCGGACGGCCCCGGGGGGGGGAGGGAGTTAGGCCCCCCCTTACCCACCCGCCGCCATTTTTTCCTCATAGACTTGCATTGCAATGCAAGTCTATGGGGAAAAAAATGGCGGCCGATCCAAAAATGTACGATTTTTGGGTCGGGATCGGACTCGATCCGGTCCGGGGGGCCTCCGATTTTGTCCGAACCGGTCCGGGACAAAATTGGAGGTCCCGATCCGGGTCCCGATCCGATCCGGGGGGTCCGTGCACACCCCTAATAGAGACTTTATTTTTTGTAAACCGCCCAGAGAGCTTTGGCTATGGGTGGTATAAGAATGCAATAAATAAATAAATAAATAAATAATTGAGGTTCATTTAATATTTAGATAATCATTTTTAAATTGGACATCTTCTTTCATGCAGTCAGCTGTAGTAGTCCAGGGAAATTTATGCCATAAAAAAGTGTTATTCATTGAAGTATCACAAAATTCTGCTTCAAAGACTAAAAAGAAATTCCTTCCTTCAGCTCGGTTACAGCTTTTTTGAATCTGTTCAGGGAGGGAAAAGGATATTTCCCTCCTTCTATCAGATTGATCCCAATGAAACTCCTCAGTATGTTGGCTTAGTTCGTTTGCTCCTGCATTTCCACTGGAACTGGATTGGGCTAATAGCTTCCAAGGATGACAGGAGTGAACATTTCATCCAGACACTGACACCAATGCTCAAGAAGAAGGACATCTGTGTGGCCATCACTGAAATGTTCAACCCAAATGAACCAATCCATCTCCTTCAAGTCCGAACTGGGTCTATTCCTAATTCCTGGTTTGAGCTCGAAGTGATGGTATTCTTTGGTGACTACAGTGTTATGCGACAATTAACTGTGTGGTTGGCTCTACATGAAGAAAACACTAAATCCCCATTTTGGAAGGTTTGGATCATGACATCCCATTCAGAAATTCCTATGATGGGATCCATCCGGGGTTGGAAAGAGGCCAAAACCATCCATGGTGCTTTGCATTTCAGAGTTCACAGAAAGGATGTGCCAGAATTTAAACATTTTCTGAACACTTTAAATCCATTGCAGCCACAAGGAGACGTCTTTCTCCGTAAATGGTGGCAACTAGCATTTCAGTGTCAGTTTGTGAAATTAGGCCAAATTTTCAAAAAAGAAGAGAGAATATGTCCTGGGAAGGCAAAGATAGAGGACCTGCCATCATCCTGGTTTGAAAGAAGCATGTCCAGTCACAGCTACAGCATCTACAGTACCGTCTATTCCATGGCACATGCATTACATTACATTCCCTCTTCTGGATCCCAAACCGCAATAAAGAGGGAAGGCAAGAGGCGCCTGAATATTCAGCCATGGCAGGTAAAATCTTCAATCGTCTGTTCCTGTTAGGGTGGGCCTGGGAGAAGAGCTGTGAATCAGATCTAAATATCCAAGTAAGATGTTGCCCAGTGATATTGTTCTATGGTTTTTGTTTCCCTAAAAGAGAATTAAGAAGGAATAAATTGTAGAGGAGAGTTATACCGCTTCTTTAAGAATTACATATTTACATCTATGGATAGTGAGGAGGGAGGCAGCAGTCATGCCTCTTATCACAAATTACGTAGTTTGATGAAAAGCAGAATTGGTCCCCCCGCAGTCCTCAAAAGTCAAAAGCATACATCTAGGCTGACCAGATAAAATCCAGGTCAGGGCTCATATAACTTTAACAGTTGTAGAGAAAAAGGAATTTCAGCAGGTGTTATTTGTATGCATGCAGCACCTGGTGAAATTCTGTCTTCATCACAACAGTTAAAGTTATAGGGGCCCTGCCTTCTTTTGTATATGGTCACTCTAGTATAGTGCCTGCACCTTTAACTGTTGTGATGAAGAGGGAATTTCACCAGGAACTAATTGCATACAAATGACACTGGCTGAAATTCCCTTTTCTCTATAACTGTTAAAGTTACATGAGCCCTGACCTGGATTTTATCTGGTCAGCCTAATACATCTCCCCTTGTGCCATGTTCCTTCTGGCGAGCCAGCTGGAGGCCTGCAGATGCTGATCTCTTGGCTGCTGTGAGCAAACTGCCACCAGCTGCCACTTAAGTCATGGGGGGGGGGGATGTACCAACCAAAAAAAGCGGAAACCACTGGGCAAGCAGGTTGGAGCAGAACGTGCCCAAATGAAGGTTCATTTAGGAAGGTCCTGGGTGTCGAAGAGGGGAGGGAAGTCCAGTGGACTCCTCACTGCTCAGCCTCCTGGACTCCAGTCCACGGACAGTACCGCTTACCTGCCCCTGTTTGGCCCCTGGAAGCCACACAGCAGCCTGACTCCTCCATGAGCCACCATTTTGTGTAAAAATTGAGAGTTGTTTTTCCCTCATCAATTTAATGTTGCATACATGGTGGCCGAAAAGCTGCCGTTCGGAAGGATTACGGATGTGACTGGAGCATCCATGCCTCTAACGTTGCATACATGGCCCCTTTACAGCCACCAAATACACAGCATTACTTTTACAAATAAAAATAAAAATCCCAAGCTGCCATTTTTTGCAAACTGGCGGCCAATGAGGGATTGGCTGGCTCCTCATCACTAGCTGGGTTCCTGCAGACCATGTGGTACCTCAAGCAGCACCTGAAACAGGTGTGGGTGGCCAGCAGGTGTTCAGCAAATAGTACGCCAGTCCATCCATCCCTTTGGGCATCTGAAGCGTTAAACTAAACATGATAGTCCAGGGAAAAGCAGTCCTGTACCTTCCTGGCAGCCACCATATGCTCTTGCATTTAAGATTCTTCAGTCTTTGAGAAGTGTCTGCTTTAACAACAGTGCTGGAGAGGAAGTTTCTTCCACCGCACATGGCAAGAGATATGATATCCTGAACTGGATCTCCTTCCCAAATGGATCTCTTTATTCAATGAAAGTTGGAGAAGTGGATTTAGGGGCTTCCCCAGGCCAGGACTTTACAATCCACACAGATGTGATCACATGGGGAATGGAGGTGAGTTTGAATTGAAACTTCTACTTTTGTAGCAGAACTAAAGGATGTTGCTGTTCTCTCCCTCAAGAACAGAAGTTCTTTTTCTAGATGAGACCAAAGATCCAACGTGGAGTTATCTTTCAAAGCAAAAATTCCCAAGTTCAGTCCCAGCATCTCCAGGTAGGGCTGGAAAAGGGTCCTATATTTGAAACCCAGGAGAGACCCTGCCTGAAGCCCATAGAACTGGTACTAGTCAGTACAGATGCACCAAGGGTCTGGCCTGGCAAAGGCATGTTCCCATGTTCCTGTTTCAGAATATATTTTACATCAACCTCATACCCCAACTGGGACATGAGTATAGAAGGAAGGAGATGCCCAACCTGGAGAATGATGTGGAACCAAGTCTCTTCATCTGTGCAGAGAAAGGTGCAGAGTTCCTTCCAACTCTCTGCATGGAGGTAGTCAACATTGGGATCCCAATGTTATGGAGCGGAGAGGATTTGCCATGGTGAGAGATGTCTGTCCCATTGATATCAACAGGAAAAAGTAGCTTCCAATTTCTGTCTCTCATGTGGGCCTCTTTTATGATGGTACTAAGGAGGGATGGACAGACTCATCAACGTCCGAGCTTAGCGAGCCACAATTTTGACAAAAATGGCAGCTCTGGGTTCTCCAGAATTTTTTTTTGTGTAAATGGTGGCCATAAAGGATCTAGAAAGTGGAGGGTTGTTGAACAAGGCTGAACAGGGATAGTGTGTCCTCTTACATTGATGATCCAATCAATCATGGGATAAAACAAAACAAAAAAAACCACTGTTGAGGATCTCTGTTTCATGCATTTCCTGTCACTGGATATTCCTCCCCTGTTTGTATTTACCATTTAGAAGAGGCCATCTGCGAGGTGTGTGAGGAGGTGCTTTCCAGGGCAACAGAAAAAAGTTCCAGAGGGGAAACCTGTTTGTTGCTACACATGTGATCATTGTCCAGAAGGGACCTTCTCTAACTCAACAGGTACCTCAGTCTTTGGGAGCCATATAAAAGTGCAGAACGTACTGGGTTAAGAGCAGAGCAAGGACAAGGGGAAGAAAATAGAGAATGGGAAGAATCCACTTTGTTCCCCAGGAATGTTTTATCTATAAATATCATTTTGGGATGCATAACTCTGTAGTTTACTGATCTGCAATCTATTCACACTTTTCTGAAGAAATCTTCCATTTAAATGATAGCATAATGGCACCCAGTAAATTATAAAGTTTTCACATGTATAGAATCTGCTGGGTTTTCTTCTTCTTTTATATATATATATATATATATATATATATATATATATATTATACATTAGATGTTTCGTATACAGAATCCAAACAAAACAAAAGAAAAACAGCTGAGAAGTGCCATCTAGTAGAATATGACTAGAGTTTAACTGTAGGAGTTCATCGCAATCAAATCAAAGGCTTTACATCTTTCGTTCACATCTGATAGCAGATCTTTAAGCAATCCCAATAAAACCAGGATGAGGGTTGATTATCTTTCAAAATTAATAATATTTTAAAAATCTGCAATTGCATTTAACATCAATAGATTAAATTTTTTAACAAAGATATAAAGGGGTGCTGATTAAGGATGTGCACTGGATCGGATCCGATCCACAATCCGAATCCGATCCAGGGGGAAATCGGATAAATTATCCGATTTCCGATCTCACCGCTGGATCGGCCAATCCAATCCGAACTGATCTGAAAAGGTTCCGATCTGGTTCGGATGGATCGGCGGATTGGTGGGCGCCCGCTGCCGCCCGCCAATGGAAGTAGACAGCGGGGGAGGGGGGCCTTCCCTAGCGGGGCTGTCCGCGGCGCGCTTATCTTCCAGGGACGTCCGCTCCCATGCGGTGCCAGCTGCTACTGTGAGCGGGCTTCGCGGCCTGCTCCAGGGTGGCGCTGTCATGAGTCAGTCTGAGGAATCTTCCTCTGAGGAGGAAGAAGTGGCAGAGACTGCAGCTTCACCCATTCCCCAGGACTTACCGGAGGAGGAGGAACGGCAGGGAAGTTCCTCAGAAGAGCTCCAGGAAAGCCACCTTCTCCCACCCCCTGTCTCTAACGAGGAAGATTCTGGGCCTGAAGGGGTTTGTCCGGTAACTCCCCAGCAGAGGCAGCGGCTCAAGCGTGCGGAACAAGCGCGTCCCACAAGACGCAGCATGAGATTACAAAAACAGAGCACAGCTGACGCAAGCCTTAAATAAGATTGCAAAGGAATAGGACACAGCTGTGGGCAGACGCAAACGAGGATAAAAAGGGTGGAGGAGTAAGCAGGGATTTCTTTGGGAACAACCAACGTATTCGGCTCCTGACACTCCTGCGTACTTCTGGCTTGCAACCTGTGGACTGAACACCCGGCTTGACTGTTGACTCTGGACCCTGGACTTCGCTCATACCTGGTTTGACCTTCGGCTTCAACATTTGGACTGACTGAATCCCTGGCGTGACCCTGGCTTTGTTAAATGGACCTTGTGTACTTCTTAAAGTGATTTTGGATCCTGGAACGGGACTGAGGATTTCTCTGCCTTGCAGTGTAAGTTCGGCACTTTACGCAGACCAGGGGGTTAATCTCTGGAGTATAAATAAAAACCTTCAAACAAATAAGTGCTGGCGTCCTTCCCGGACATTCTTTGATAAGGGGGTTGGCTGGAGTCCCAGACCATAGACTGTTGAAATACGACAGGCGCGCCGGGACATCACCCGACGCGCCACCCTGGAGCAGGCCGCAAAGCCCGCTCGCAGTAGCAGCTGGCACCGGACGGGAGCGGACGTCCCTGTAAGGTAAGCAGGGGGCGGGGTGAGGGGAGGAGGGCGCGCGCGGTGCGCTTACCTTACAGGGACGTTCGCTCCCATCCGGCGCCGGCTGCTACTGCGAGCGGGCTTCACGGCCTGCTCCAGGGTGGCGCGCCGGGACATCACCCGGCGTGCCACCCTGGAGCAGGCCGTGAAGCCTGCTTGCAGTAGCAACCGGCGCCAGACAGGAGCGGATGTCCCTGTAAGGTAAGCAGTGGCAGGGGGTAGGGGGCTTACCCCCCCGGGGCCGTCCGCTTCCATCCGCTGGCGCCCGTGGGCACCAGCGGATGGAAGCGGACAGCCCCGGGGGGGTAGGGAGCGCGGGGGAGGGGGCTTACCTGCCGAGGCCGTCCACAACAGACGGCCCCGGGGGGAGGGAGTTAGGCCCCCCTCACCCACACTCCGCCATTTTTTCCTCATAGACTTGCATTGCAATGCAAGTCTATGGGGAAAAAAATGGTGGCCGATCCAAAAATTTCCGATTTTTGGATCGGGATTGGACTCGATCCGGTCCGGGGGCCTCCGATTTTGTCCAATCCGATCCGTGACAAAATTTGAGGTCCCGATCCGGGTCCCGATCCGATCTGGGGGGTCCGTGCACACCCCTAGTGCTGATTGCAGAGGTTATAGAGAGTACATTCATACACTTCCCCCTTTGGTTGGACTATAACAGGGAGAAACAGTTATACCTACCGATGTCTAAATTATATGTATCTCTCATATAGACAATGAAAGGGTGCCAGACATTGAAAAAACAGGCAGTTTTTGGACAAGCATATTTGGTTAACTTTGTCATTTCTGCTACTTTCCAGACTTTGCACAGCCATTATTTTAGGGTGAGGATAGCATTACTCCTCCTGTTTCTGGCAACCAAAATCCTGGCAGCAATCAAGAGATGCTGAACCATTTCTCCATATATGGGGTCTATCTGATCCTCCATGTAGCCAAGCAAGACTGTTAGAGGGTCACAGGGTACAGAAATATGTGTAATTATAGACATTGCACTAACAATTTTCCCCCAGGAATGGTTAATCAGAGGGCACTCCCACCAAACAGGCATAAAATTAGTTTTTTTGGTTCCACGTCGCCAACACTGATCTTCACAATTCTTGTAAATATGACTCAGTCAGCTAGGTGTCGCATAGTATTGGTATAGTATTTTATAATGGTTCTCTTTCATGTTAACACAAGGGGAGCATGCTGGGCCTTGTAAGAATATTTTCTTCCACATCTGTGATGTAATTGGATGGCCTATTACTCTTTCCCATCTAGTTTGTTTTCATCCCTCTCTATAATTAACATATACATCTGTGAGAACAAAGCCTTTCCATTTCTTCCCTTCATTAATTAGTTGGTCAAAAGCAGTGAGATCTGAATTTAGCAAGGTGTTACGAGTGTTAAAATTTATGTAGGTTCTTAATTGATTATATGGGAGCCAAAAAGGGACCTGTCCTATGTTGTGTGTAAGATCATTTAAGGAAGTGCATGTATAGTTTTTCATTGAAATGACAGAATCTGTTGGGATTTCTTTCATATCTGCACTGGCTCAACTTTTCTTGCATAATGTTTTAAAGATGATGCCTCAGATGTTTTGGCACAAAAGCTGAAGCTGCAAGAGCAGAGCATGCTTCTAACAATTGGAGCATGTTTCCCCAATGTCCAGCAGATTAGTCTGATTAATCTCTTTACTGATTGCTGTGGCTGGCTCTGTTGCTTATGTACAAACACAGCTCCACTTCGGACAGTTAGAAATCTTATTTATTTATTTATTTGCCAATTCGGTCAGTACAGGTAACAGATCATAGCTCAGTTTTTTCCCGATTTACCAGGATTGCTTTTCAAGTTACTGAATTTAGTTTTTCTTCTGTTCAGAATACTGAACATGAATCAAACTATTTTTTTTTACCATTTCTGACTCGTCTTATGACTGATGAATCTATTTTTTTTTAAAAAAAAAAACAGCAACAATTGTAGGTGTAAAATACACTTGATACTGGATATTTCCATCCCCTTCTTTGAGGTCTCCACTGCCCCCCAGAACATCTGTGTTATGTTTGAAATGCTTCTGTCCCTGCTGCTCATTCCAGATGCAGATCGCTGTTCTTCATGCCCAGAAGATCAACACCCAAACAAGAACCAAGACCAATGTATCTCTAAGAAGATCCATTTTCTTTACTATCAGGAGACACTGGGACTCAGTTTAGCTTCTCTAGTTGCTTTCCTCTCTCTGATCACATCTCTAGTCCTGGCAACATTCATGAAACACCGAGACACCCCAGTTGTTAAAGCCAACAACCGGAACCTCACCTACGTCCTCCTCATTTCCCTCCTGCTCTGCTTCCTCTGCTCCTTCCTCTTCATCGGCCGACCCACAAAAGTCACCTGTCTTCTACGACAAATTGCTTTCAGCATCACCTTCTCTGTTGCTGTTTCTTCTATTTTGGCAAAAACTGTCACTGTAGTTTTGGCCTTCATGGCCACCAAGCCAGGAAACTTGGCAAGGAAACTCTTGGGGAGACAACTAGCTAATTCCATTGTTCTGTCCTGTCCCCTCATACAAGCTATTCTCTGTGCTGTCTGGCTAGTGACCTCTCCTCCATTCCCAAACTTGGACTTCTATTCCCTGGCTGGAGAGGTCATAGTGGAATGTAACGAAGGGTCTGTCACCATGTTCTACACTGTCTTGGGCTATATGGGTTTCCTTTCCTTTATTAGCTTCCTGGTAGCTTTCCAAGCTAGGAAATTGCCTGACAGCTTTAACGAAGCCAAGTTCATCACCTTCAGCATGCTGGTGTTTTGCAGTGTTTGGATCTCCTTTGTGCCCACCTACCTGAGCACCAAGGGGAAATCTATGGTGGCTGTGGAGGTCTTCTCCATCTTGGCTTCCAGTGCTGGTCTCCTGGGTTGCATATTTCTTCCCAAATGCTACATTATTCTCTTGAGGCCCGATCTCAATTGTAAAGATCATCTAATGAGGAGAAAGAGCCTGTGATTGTTTTGCTGAATAGGTGAGTGTAAGATATAAAAAAACCACCAGCATAGTACAGCTTTTACTGCCAGTAATGAAGGCAGAGAAAAGGTGTTTTCATTTGGAAAACCCAACTGTCCGGATTGGGACCGCATGAGGGTTCCATTTGGTCCCTGGGCCTCAGTTTCTGCATTGCTTTACACTGTCATGCTGGAAGTCTCCTGGGTCTCACGGGGCTCTTTCCTATCCCTGGAGTAGCTGAGTGTTGAACCTTGGCTGTCCTGCAGGCAAAGTACATGCTCTACCACCAAGCTGCAGTCCTGGAAGGAGAAGGCTGTCCTGGATTGACCTTCATTCTGACTGAGCTGGCTTCTGGGTATATTCTCATTTGTCTTCATTCAGGCAAGCAGGGTGTTTGGGCACATGTGGACACAGTGGCTCAATTCGGATGACACAATAGTCAATGGTGGGTTGACTAACCCTAACCCTCACACTAACCCTAGGGGGCACTCCCCACACAACATGGTAATAAATAATCAACTGTGATGTGGATGAGGATCAGCGCTGAGTTGACTATGGCAGCATTCGGATGACACAATAGTCAAAACAACTGACGATTGTTTCCCCCACACCAGTTGTTTATTGTGTCGTCCGAATTGAGCCACTCTCTCTTTCCCAGGCTTTTTCCAACTGAGAACCAGGCCTTTCAATTCACTGGCTTTGTTCAGTTTCAGCATGAGCACTGTGAAGTTACACATCTGTCCATACTGAGTTTATGTTTATAACTGTATATTCTTACTATAGATCTGTGGTTTGGTAAGCCTTCTCTGTGGTGAGAAGGGAGTATTTGCATGTGTGAGCTGATTAGCTGAGAGTGAAAGGGTGCGGGTGAAGTTGTATGTACTATTTGAATCAGATGCTGTGTGTGTGGGAGGTGGATAGGGATTAGATGTGAGATGGTTTAGATCAAAATAGGATGGGAGAATCATAGAATAGAAGAGTTGAAAGGGGCCTCTAAGGCCATGGAGTCCAACCCCCTGCTCAATGTAGGAATCTACCTTAAAGCATCCCTGACAGATGGTTGTCCAGCTGCCTCTTCAATGCCTCTAATGTGGGAGAGCCCACCACTTCCCTAGGTCATTGGTTCCATTGTCATATTGCTCTAACAGTCAGGAAGTTTTTCCTGATGTCTAGCCAGAATTGTTTTCCTGTAACTTGAGCCCATTATTCCATGTCCTGCATTCTGGGTTGATCGAGAAGAGATCCTGGCCCTCCTCCGTGTGACAACTTTTCAAATATTTGAAGAATGCTATCATGTCTCCCCTCAATCTTCTCTTCTCCAGGCTAAACATGCCCAGTTCTTTCAGTCACTCCTCATAGGACTTTGTTTCCAGACCCTTGATCATCCTCGTTGCCCTCCTCTGAATACGCTCCAGCTTGTCTGCATCCTTTTTGAAGTGTGGTGCCCAGAACTGCATGCAGTACTCAAGATGGGGCCTAACCAGTGCTGAATAGAGAGGAACCAGTACCTCGCACGATTTCGAAGCTATACTTCTATTAATGCAGCCCAAAATAGCATTTGCTTTTTTTTGCAGCCACATCACACTGTTGGTTCGTATTCAGCTTGTGATCTACAACAATTCCAAGATCCTTCTTGCTTGTTGTATTGCTTAGCCAAGTATCCCTCATCTTGTAACTGTGCATTTGGTTTCTTTTTCCTAGGTGTAGAACTTGGCATTTATCCCTATTAAATTTCATTCTGTTGTTTTCTGCCAAGCACTCCAGTCTATCAAGATCACTTTGGAGTTTGTTTCTGTCTTCCAGGGTATTAGCGATCCCACCCAATTTTATGTTGTCTGCAAATTTGATAAGCGTTCCCTGCACCTCCTTGTCCAAATCATTAATAAAAACGTTGAAAAGCACTGGGCCCAGGACTGAGCCCTACGGTACCCTGCTCCTGATGCCATAGAAATGTGGAAATGCGCCCTGTAATCCCCTCCCTCATGGCCATCCGGGCTTCTTTGTGGCAATCATGATGGCGTCAGCCAAGAAAAGGCCCAGATGGCCATGTGGGAGAAGGGCGTGACTTTCCCGGACATTATAGTAAAGGATAGGATTTCCCCCCGGAGCCCCATTTGGCTCCCTTTGGTCAACTCTAATTTTGGAAGGCTTCATTTATATGTCAATGGTGTGTCTCTGAGGTAGAATAGGCCTGACAGTGTTCCCCGCATAGGCCTCATGTCTTAGCAGAGACCAGGCTTCGTCTACCAAATTGACTTCATCTGCTTTACCTTAGTTCTGGGCTGGGAAATCTGCCCAGCCCTGAACTGAGGAGGAAAACGAGCAAGCTGCTTCAAAGATAACCCTTACTACTAGGATATTTTGAACTGGTTAAAATAGTGGACGGTGCCTCTGAGCTTATGCAGAGCACAGCTGCTTCGTAACCTTAAATCAGCTCACAGGCATATGAGGTAAACATCTTGAGCAGTAACATCTCGTTAGCAAAGAAAAGTGGCAGGAAATACCAACAAGGAAGGACTTTTAAAAAATAAATAAATGAGAGATGCCCCTGAATGCTTCCCTCTGCTAAAAACCCAAGTCCTCTGGCCTCTGAAAGTGTCTTCTGGATTTCTCCAGACCACCAGAGATTTATGGGGAGAAAATTAATTGCCACCCAAGGCAAGCACCTATGGTTCTGAAATTTCACACACATGACTCCCAACATACCATCTGCAATGTGGTAAAGGTTCATGTTTGGAGCTTTAAAAATAAAAATGTTGTAGGCATAACTGTCTTTACCCCACTGCACACCATTTTTCTAAAATTAATTGCCACTCAAAAAGTTATAGGGGGTCCCCCAAAAGCCCCACCCCCGCTGTAACTTCTTCATTTTTAAAGATAAAAAACTTGAAACTTGTGGGACATTGAAGATGGGATCTGGCTGGTCATTTGTGAAAAAAAAATATCAGCGCAATTGCTCAAACTCTCAATTTTCTATGAATTTTTTAAAGATCATGCTCGTTCTGAAAGCTGAGGCCAGGTCAACCAGCTTTCAGAAGGAGCACGATCTTTTAAAAAAATCACAGAAAATTGAGGGTTTGAGCAATTGCTCTGATTTTGTTTTCACAAATGACCAGCCAGATCCCATCTTCAGTGTCCCACAAGTTTCAAGTTTTTATCTTTAAAAATGAAGAAGTTACAGCGGGGGGTGGGGCTTTTGGGAGACCCAATATAACTTTTTATTTTGAAAAGTGAGAGACAAACTTTTTGGACATTGTAGATTGGATCTTGCTAGTCCTGGCTCCCCAAGTTTCATGTCATTATCATTTTGAATAAAAAAGTTATGCACGCGTTTCCCCCAATGCAAGCCTATGGGGAAAAAAGCAGACAACAACATGACAGCACGGAGGCCTGGTCAACCAGCCATGTCAATAAAGTTGCACGAACTTTAATAAATTCATATAAAATCGAAGATTGGAGGGATCGATCTCAAATTTCATACACATGTCTAGCACATATTGCTACACATATGTGCCAAATGTCAGATCAATCCCTCCACCCCTGTATTTTATATGATTTTTTTTAAGATTGTGCAACTTTTTGATAGATCTGAATGAACATACGTGGCAAGCTGTCATTCTGACTTGTCAGAACTTAAACGTTCTTTAATAAATTCATATAAAATCGAGGGTTGGAGGGATTGATCTCAAATTTCATACACATACTTAGGCATACTCCATAAGCACTGTGGCCAAGTTTCAAGCCTGAAAATTTTCGGATCGGATATTTACTGGAGGTTTTTCTATCGTATCGTTATCATTAATCGGATGTCCGATAACAACCTTATTGTATTGTTATCGGACATTATAACGATATGATACACATCCCTACTTGTAATCCATCATGGGATTACTTAGAAAGTTCTATTTTAAAATTTTCAGCAAAGTCCCTTATCATTTTTTTCAGTTGAAAGGTCTACGGAACTCTTTCTTTTATCTCTATTATTCAAACTTTCATATCCCCATAGCAACCAAAGTCACAGTCCAGCATTTTCCTTGTCAATTGTTATGGAACATTCTGCCTTCCACTCCTTTCTGCTCAGCTCAGCGCAAGATAACAAACTGAACTGGAAAAAAAATGACATTTTGCCTGGCCAGCCGCTCTCTTTCACTATCAGAATGTTCCATACAGCTGTTTCGCCACCAAAGAGAGACAAAAAAAAATCTCTTACCTCTTAGATCTTATTTACAATTATAATCCAAAGATGTTACGTCTGTAATTCATTCCAATGTTCTTTTTTTGTTCCCCTTTAATTATTATCCCAGAACTTAGGAATCGCTCACCAGATAAGCCGCAAGCTGTTTCCTCTTTGCTGGAGCGAAGATCTTTCTTTGTTATCAATTAGTTCCTTGATAAATCATTCAACACACAGGAGCTGTCAGACTTTTCTGCCTCTTGGAGACATTCAAAGCAGCTGCTTAGATGTTATAAGTCCATAAATTTTTCACGCCTCCTAACAAGTCCACTGGCACAGCTTCCGCTGTGACGCAAGACTCCCACCAGAAGCTAATGAGTTTGTTATGGTTTCCCTTGCTCTACCCTTTGATTCTAGGGACACTTACCAACCTGGTATCAGTTTTATAGCTGCTTTGCCTTTCCGCCGAAGGCAAAGTGTTCAGTCCGTCATAGCTCCAAACCGGAAGTGCCTGTAATATTTCAAAGATAAAAGTCTCATGGTTAAGTGAACTCAATACTGAGCTTCTCTACACACAGGAAAAGTTCCACAGCCTTCCTGAGACTTGCATCCTCTTCAGTCTTCCCACCATCACAACACACACTCCTTTAAATGCAACCAAGTCATGTTGAATTGAAACCTTCTCCTCTTGAAAATGCTCCATGTGTTTAATGAGGCAGCACCATCTAGTGGCAGAATTATAGCATGATGTCCCATTTACTTTTTCTTTAAAAAGCGAGACTCCTGGGGATAGCATGTTTTTAATGTTCAATGTTTTTAATTTTTGTAAACCGCTCAGAGAGCTTCGGCTATGGGGTGGTATATAAATGGAATAAAATAAATAAATAAATGGGAGACCTCCTGGACGTTAGCAATGTCATGTAATGGACCCACGAACTTCTGTGCATAGTCAATCATGAGCATGCACAAAATAACTAATATTTCCTAATAATGTCTCTAAGCTCCCCATGTAGTCAAGAGGCATTCATGGAGAGAGAGGATGAGAGCGGTTAGAGCCCCTCACCTCACTTGAAAGGGATCCCAACTAACACAAATAAAGTTTGTTATAAACAACAACACCAAAATCAAAAGTAGGAGAGGGAGAGATGAGTAATTTCATCCAGTAATGCCTCATTGGTGACTCCTGCACTGCTACAATCAAGCATCAACTCCTCCCTTTCCCAGACAGCAGTCTGGGCTAATAAACTTTGGCACAAGCTGGAACTCCATTACAGATGAAGGTGCTCAGCTCCACACAGGTCAAAGGGCAGAACCTGACAACTCAAATCAAGTCCAACTGGCCCATGGAAAAGCAAAGAGTGACATAAACTTGCTTTTCTCCCTCCAAAGTGCAAAGGGAGCCAAGCACTCTGGGGCTGTGGGTCTTCTTCTAGCCTGGAATTATCAAAATTACAGTAATTCTTCATTAATTCCCAATGGATTTCCATCCAGCAACTCAATAATGAAGAAATTTGTAGAAAACATGCTGAAGATACATATGCCCTTCCGTGTAGGGCTGCTGTGTTCTCTGATAACTTGATGTCTGCTCATTTCTAGCTGAGATCTAATTTCTCTGCTGGGGCCTGCAAATTCAGCTCTTTTTCAAGTTCTCTGATCTAGGAGGGAAGGTCTCTCTCTCTCTCTCCGCCACTGATGATTTTGCTGCTGCTACTGTTTTGGATCCTGCCTCAGGCCACCCAGAGGATGCGGAGGACCCAATGCTCTCTGAGGAGGTTTTTTGGAAGGCAAGACTATTACAGGCCAGGAGATCTCATTGTTGGTGGGAATTTTCCACTTGGCAATTATCATTTGAGCAGTATACAACACTTCCGTAGTTTATCTCCACCAGTATACAACACTATCTTTTCGTAAGTTTCCACAAGAGGGATCTCAGATAGATGCTTGCTTGCTTTGCTTTCAGATTAGAGGGCTCCGTCTAGGAATATGCATCAGCAGGCCTGCTTTGCATCAGCAGGGCATGTCCTGGTTTGATATATGAGTCTCTAAGAGCTCTTTCAGACAGGGAAATCATATGTCCTTACCATCATTTTTGTTCCCTTGTCATGTTTGGCTTCAGCTCATAATGAGAATCAGAGACTTCTGTGTTCTTCTATTGCTTCTTTCTCAGGGATTTTCTGAGAGGAGCAGAGGCAGCGCTGACCAACAGTTTGGTTTCATGCTGACAATCTGGGAGTGACTCAGAACTGTCCCTCTGCCTCTTCCCCAAGCAGACTTCTTCTAAGACAGGGATGGTGAAGGTAGGTCTGGATCTACTGTTAGATCTCCGGGTCATCTGTATTAGATGAGCAAGCATTTCCCAATTGTGTAATGAAAGCAGCAACAACAACTGATTCCTCCCGTCCTAAATTATACAGCTATAATGCAAGAAACTTGGGGGTAACCAGGAGTTGGGTTTTGTGTCCAAGGCCTGTGGGCTCTATCCCATTCTAGTTCTCAAAACAAACTCCTAAGCTCCAAGTATTTTATTTGGGGGATCTCGGGCTGCTTGTAAATGTTGATCCTGAAAGCTTGGAGTTCGACCACTGCTAATCTGGTTCTGAATCTTGACTTCCCCCATGATACAGGACAAAATGCAGGGGACAATCGGAGTTGTACTGAGGATGGAAAGTGCCTGAATGTTTCAGATGGTTTGCAGGGGACGGATGAGATTCTGTAGTATGCAATTGCTGTGTGGTTTTGTAGCCCCAGAAACAAGGGCTCTGATAATCAAAGGCCAAACTCATTCAGGGTTAGTCAGTAGTAAATATAATTCAAGGAATGAGCTTTTGCAAAAATCTTCCATCATATTATAATGTACATTACATTAAAGAATGGCAGATTACTTCCCTCTCCAAGAGGAAGAAGAAAAGAAATGCGCTGTACTATATGCTGACCAGATAAAATCCAGGTCAGGGCTCATGTCACTTTAACAGTTGTAGAGAAAAGGGAATTTCAGCCAGAGTCATTTGTATGCAATTAGTTCCTGGTGAAATTCTCTCTTCATCACAACAGTTAAAGGTGCAGGCACTATACTAGAGTGACCAGATACAAAAGAAGGCAGGGCCCCTGCAACTTTAACTGTTGTGATGAAGAAGGAATTTCACCAGGAACTAATTGCATACAAATGACACTGGCTGAAATTCCCCTTTCTCTACAACTGTTAAAGTGACATGAGCCCTGACCTGGATTTTATCTGGTCACCCTACTGTACTAGATTATCCTTACATTCTTCTCTATTTCTATGCACAAAGTCCTTTCATCACTAAAGCAATAAACTGGGACGCTTTTTAAAAATCACACATTTATCCATCTCATCTGATATATATGTTAAGAGATAATTTGGACCACTATGATGAGTCATCTATGTTTGCTGTTTTAGAACAGGCATATTTTTAATGTTGTTTATTGAAACTCTTTTAGCTGTTTATACTGTTTAAATTTTTCTATGTTAAACGTTTCAGTCTGTTTTTATTATGTTGTATTTTGTATGTGTATGAATTGTTGTATACTGGACAGAGTGGTTCAGCTATGGGTTTGTATAGAAATAATAATGATGATGCTAATAATAATAATAATAATTAATAAGTCTCAGCAATTCCTCTGTAGATGCTCTGTAGAGAGAGAAATTCAAAACTGAATGAATTACCTAGGAAGCTTCCTTCTCCAGAAGGAAAATATCAGTCCATCTTGTTCATAGAATCATAGAATAGTGGAGTTGGAAGGGGCCTATAAGGCCATCGAGTCCAACCCCCTGCTCAATGCAGGAATCCACTTCAAAGCATCCTTGACAGATGGCTGTCCAGCTGCCTCTTGAAAGCCTCTAGTGTGGGGGAGCCCACCACCTCCCTAGGTCATGGGTTCCGTTGTCATACTGCTGTAACAGTCAGGAAGTTTTTTCTGATGTCCAGTTGGAATTTGGCTTCCTGTAACTTGGCTTCTTAACCCTCTACTTGCTGACAGTTCTGGTTGGATCCTCACTCACTTCTAAATGTCATTCTCATCATTGCAGGTCAATAATCAAGAACTACCAGCACTTCCTGGCCTTGGTGTTTGTCATCACTGAGATCAACAAAGATCCAGATCTCCTTCCCAACACAACACTCGGCTTCCGCATCTATGAACATGGGGACATTGTCAGAATGATGCATGAGAACAGCCTCTACCTGCTTTCCACGCGGGGGCGAGTTGTTCCTAATTATAAACATGACAGGCAAGATCAACTGCTCTCCGTCATTGGGGGTCTCAACTCTCAATCCTCAAGAGAAATTGCATCCTTAATGGGCATCTACAAGATCCCACAGGTAAAGGGATTCATCTGGGGAGAGATATGGGGGACCTGCTGAGCTCAAATTCATTAAGATGATCAGGCCAATCTCTGAGAACAGATCTGCCTATGCAGTGGGTGTGTGGCCTTGATTATGCATACCAGGAATAGGGGGCCATTGAACTTTGGCTAACCTACCATGCAGTAAACTTGGTGGTAGCCAGAAATCTCACATGGCTCTTGTGTGATTAATCCCTGCCAGCAATGGGTGTGATATCTGAGAAAAAGTTTTGGATTGAGCCAAGTACCATGTAGTCTTGTGACACCTTAAAGACTAAAAAATGCACAAGATTCCCCAAGCCTCCTGGCTGTTCTTGCAGCTATCAACTAACTGAGCTCCACAGCTGGGGGCTGGGGGAAGCCCCTCCCACAACAATATACAATATCTCAAACTTTTATATTTTGCACTATGAATATTGTCTTCGGGGAGGGGCCAGAAAATCCCCATTCTCTGTACAAATCCTCACAATTCTTGAATGTAGATACAAAGGGCTATTCATTCCAAAGTTAGAAATACTTTCATGGTTCCTGTGTGTGTGGTTCAAGTTAGAGGGTGGGAATAGAGCCTTAGGGCTTCGCTATGTGAAGAAAAACTCCCACAGCCCTACCGGGGCTTCTTCTTCTGGAGTCCTTACAGCTTTACAATGGGTACAATAGATGGCACTGCAAGATTTCTAAATTATTGCAAAATTCTTGACGGAGGGTTTTTGGGGAGAGGTGTTGTTACTGCATATTCAGAGACTTTTAAAATGGCGGAATAAACCTAAAACACGAGAGAGGCACTAGAGGTTGACAACATCATGAAAAAGGCCTGTGAATGTCTGTGAATGAAGAGTTATTAGAGCACAATAAATGCTCTTGTAAAAACACCCTTAAAGACATTTTAGAGCTTCATTTGATATTTAGATATCAATTTTAAAATAAGCAGCTTCCTTCATGCAGTTGATCAGCTTATGCCAAAAAAATAATGTGTTCTCTTTAAAGCATCACAAAATTCTGTGGCTAAGAGCCTCTCCAGATTGTGTGTGTGTGGGGGGAATCATGTTTCCTACCATCACTTTGCCTTCTGCTTCTGTCCACCAATAGGGATAAGCAGCTTCCTCTTTTTTCACATGGGGAAGGAAGAGGAAGCAAGCAACGACCACATGGCCCATTGAGATGGCATTTTTATTGCAGTTTCTCCTGCACACAGTAGGAAATGGCAGCAAGTATCATTATAGCTGGAAAAAATTCAGATTTTCAGGGTCTTATTTTGTGAGGAGAAGGAGCGGGAGACATGTGGGAGAATTACTGCATTGTAAAAATCTCTTGCAAAGAACCGTGACTGGTCAGTTGAGAGTGTGCGATAAAATGCTTGTCTGAAGAAGCTCAGAGGGTAACAAGAAATTCCTTCCTTCAGCTTGGTTACAGCTTTTTCGAACCTGTTCAGGGACTGAAAAGGCTATTTCCCTTCTTCTACTCCATTGATCAAAATGAAACTCTTCAGTACATGGGCTTAGTCCAGTTGCTCCTGCATTTCCACTGGAACTGGATCGGGCTGTTAGCTTCCAAGGATGACCGGAGTGAAAAATTCATCCAGACTCTGACACCAATGCTCAAGCAGGAGGACATCTGTGTGGCCATCACTGAAATGTTCAACCCAACGGACCCGTTTCATTATCATCGAGTACAAACTGGGTCCATTCCTAGTTCTTGGTTTGAGCCTCAAGTGATGATTTTCTTTGGTGACTGCAGTGTTCTGCAACAATTAACACAGTTGTTGAATGCATATAATGAAAACTTGAAATCAACATTTAGGAAGGTTTGGATCATGACATCTCATTCAGAAATTCCTGTGTTGAGATCTACCTGGGGTTGGGAACAGGTAATAACCCTCCATGGTGCTTTGCACTTCAGAGTCCACAGAAGGGATGTGCCAGGATTCAAGCATTTTCTGAAAACCTTAAATCCACTCCGACCACAAGGAAACATCTTTCTCCGTAAATGGTGGGAATTGGCATTTCAGTGTCAGTTTCTGAAATCAAGCCAAATCTTTCAATGGGGGAAGAGAATATGTACAGGGAAGGAGCAGATAGAGAATGTGCCAACCTCCTGGTTTGACGTCCGCATGTCCAGTCGCAGCTACGGCATCTACAATGCCATCTATTCCTTGGCACACGCATTACATGCCGTGTCCTCCTCTGGATCTAAACACACAATAACGACGGGAGCCAAGGGTCATCTGAATATTCAGCCATGGCAGGTAAAGTTTTCCTTCTGGTTTGACAATGTAAGAAAAGTGCCTTGGAACTTTCTCTATTGTCCGATCCTGAAAGCAAAGGGTGGGTCTGGGAGAAAGGCTGTGAGACCAAGCTAAATATCCTAAGAAAGACCTTCCCCGGGGGTATTTTTCTATAGCATTTGTTTCCTCAAAAGATAATTAAGAAATGAGTTAAATGTGGAGGAGACTTATAACTCTTCTGTAATAATTCTGTATTTACAACTATGGATATTGAGGAGGGAGGTATCAGGTATTAGTCTACAGATTTGTTCCTCCCGCAATCCCCAGAAGCCAAAAGCAAACATCTCCCCTTGCACCATGTTCCTTCTTTCCAGCCAGCTGAAGGCACTCAGATGTTGGTCTCTTGGCTGCTCTGAGGAAACTTCTTTCTCCTGCCACTTAAATATGAGGTTTTGTTGTATCAAGGAGATAAAAAAATGAAACCTCTTGGCAACCATACTGTAACTGAACATGCCCAAATGAAAGTGCATCTAGGGATGCTCCAGGTGTTCAAGAAGGGGGTGGAGTCCAGCAGACTCCTGCTCAGTCTCCCAGACTCCAGTCCACGGACAGCATCATTTACCCTCCCTGTTTGGCAACTGGATGAACAGCTGTGCAGCTGCCCGGCCCCTCAGGGAGCTGCCATTTTGTGTAAATGGCAGCTTGGGTGGTTTGGGTGTTTTCATCAATGAAATATTCCATGCGTGGCAGCCATAAAGGAGGCATTTCAAAAAATTACATGTGTGAATGGACCATTCGTGCCTCTAGTGATGTTTAAACGGCCCCTTTAAGGTCCCCATTCACACAACAGTCTTTTCACAAAAATGAAAAGAAAGCAGTTTGTTTTGGTAAAATGGAGGCTGAATGTAGTGCAGCGAAGAGAGATGGCCGGCCGGCGGGTGTTCGGCGAGCAGGAGGCCATGTGGTCAGAGGTGAGTCCATCCATCCCTTTGGGCATCTGCAGCATTCAACTAAACATAATAGTTCAGCGGAAAGCAATCTTCTACCTTCCTGGCAGTCACAGAATGCCAGAACTCACTCACATTTACCCCATTTTCTAAGTCTGTCTTCCATTTCAGATTCTTGCCTCTTTGAGGAGTTTCTGCTTGAACAACAGTGCTGGAGATGAAGTCTCTTCTACTGCAAAGGGCAAGAGATATGATATCCTGAACTGGGTCTTTTCCCCTAATGGATCCTTTTATCCAGTGAAAGTTGGAGGAGTGGGTTTAGGCCAGGACTTTAAAATCCACATGGATGTGATCACATGGGCAACCGAGGTGGGTTTGAAATGAATGTTCTGCAGTCATGGCAGGACTAAAGGCCGTTCTCTCCCTTGAGAACAGAAGTTGTCTTCCTAGGTGAGACCAAAGGTCCAGGGAGGGGATATGATTATCATTCAAAGCGAAAATTCCCAAGTTCAGTCTCACGATCTCCAGGTAGGGCTGGAAAAGGGTCTTATGTCTGAAACTCGGGAGACCCTGTCTGAAGCCCTAAGAAGTGCAGCTAGTCAGTGCAGACAATACTGTGCTAGGTGCATCAAGGGTCTGACCTGGGCAAAGGCAGATTCCCATGTTCCTGTTTCAGAACATATTTTACACCAGCCTCGTAGCCTAACTGGGACAAGAGTGTGGAAGGAAGCAGGTGCCCAACCCAGACAAGGTTGCAGAACCAAGTCACTTTCTCTGTGCAGACAGAGGTACAGAGTTCCTTTCAACTCTCTGCATGGAGGAGGTAAAAGTGGATGGGATGGGCTCCCGACGTCATGGGAGGGGAGAGGATTTGCCATGTTCCCTGTATCTCATTAGGATACAGTAGCTTCCAATTTCTGTCTCCCATGTTTAAGTGGGGATGGGCAGACTCACCACCGTCCATTCTCGTCCAGTGCTTGCCAAGTCACCACCCACCATGCTGCATGACCTGTGGTACAGCCCAATGAGCACCCGGCATGTGGCAGCTGTTCCCTCAACAAGCCACTATTTTGTGTAGAAAATGGTGGTTCAGGGCTTTTCAGAAATTAATGTTGCAGAAATGGCAGCCATAATGGGGCCATTTATGCGGCATTGCAGGTATTGCGCCCATCGAGAAAGGCCAGTAAGTGGTGGTGGTGGCTCAGTTGAACAGGGTCCTGGGGGCCTGGGGGGGGTCTGTCAGACTCCGCACCCCTCTTGGACCTCTGCAACATCTCTAAATCTAATTAATCTATAGACATCTAGATCCATCAGGCAGTGAAAAATATTGCTGAATAACTCTGTTGTGCAATTTCTGTTACTGGATATTCTCACCGGTTTCCATTTTACCTTTTAGAAGAGGCCACCTGCAAGGTGTGTGAAGAGCTGCTTTCCAGGGCAGCAGAGAAAACTTCCAGAGGGGAAGCCTGTTTGCTGCTACACATGTGATCGTTGTCCAGAAGGGACCTTCTCTAACTCAACAGGTACTTCAGTCTTTGAGAGTAGGGGTCATACTTGGGTAAGAATGGAGCAGGGCCAAGGGGAAGAGTTTTCCCCAGGAATAATTTCTCTGTAAGTTCCATTTTGGATTTCATATTTCTGTAGTTTGGCATCACAGTTGAAGCTGCGTGGGCAGATCATTGATCAAGGCAGGTAGTTGGTTATACTTATAAGAATTGGAGCATGTTACCCCAATGTCAAACAGATGAGGGGTTTGTTTGCTTTTAAATCAGTTTATTGATTTCTGTGATCCCCTTCCCCAGCCTACGTACCAACACATCTCCTCAATGGACAGTTTGTAATCTTAGAGAAATAACAGATATTTATTTATTTATTTCCTGATTCAGACAGCGCAGGTGACAGATCATGTGTCAGTTTCTTTCAGGTTTACCAGGATTGCATTTCAATTTATGGAACTGAGGTTGTCTTAAATTCAGAATACTGAACTTGACTTTGGTACAGGGCCCTTCCTATGAAAAACAAACAATTTTTTACCATTTCTCACTCAAGCCTTCTGACTACTGAATCAAAAAGAAAAAAAAGATTGAAGGTATAAAATAAACTTGAAAATGAATGTTTCCATTCCCTTCTCAAAGAAGATCTAAACTAGTGCGGTGCCAAAAATTCCACCTATGTAAATTTATACCATTCTCATTCAATGGTATATTGCTATTGAAAGGAATTTAAAGGAGAACAAATTTCAGGGAAATTCTCATGGGTTTGGTTCAGGGTTCTTGCGCTTACCTGAGGAGTGTGAGAGAGTGTGTGGCTGTGTCTGAGTATCCCAACTTCCATTGTACAATCATCCCTCTTACTGCCTGTGGCCTCCTTGGCTTCCCACACTTCCCACCCAGGGGAAAACATCATGAATTTATTCCTCCCATACAGACTTTTCAGATCATGAAGTGCAGGCAGCCTGGGAGACTGTAAAGCAATGGAGGGATGTGTAATAGAAAAAAATATATAGACAGCAGCTCAGCCACCCCAGAGTAATTAGTTAAGGTAAAACAAAATACCACCAACACACATTCAAAATGAATTATAAACTGCCCTGAGAATGAGGCAGAAAAATGGAAGCCCCTTTGATGGGGAAAGAAAGCTTTCAGGAAATTCTTGAGATTTTTCTTTTCTTACTCCCTAGGAATAAAAGGACATTTTCCAGAATTTTCTCCACATTTTCTTCACCATTATGTTTGTGGGGGTCGTATTCCCTCCCCTCAATGCCCAGAATGATGCTAGGAACATGGGGCATTGTGGAGGATGCAAAATGGGGGCCGGGCTGCCAACAGAGTTGATGCTGTTTCCACTTGCAGGAGCAGTTCAAAAAATCCAAAAGCCCTTAAGAAAAAAGGGAAAGCTGTGACAAATCCCCCCGGGGAAAAAATTGGTGAAATTGCCCCCCCCTCCATTTCTCTACCTACAAAAGGGGTGGAGACTTTTGAGAAATCACTTGTGCACAGCTCTAATCTCAAGATGATGGATAGGTATTGGTTCGTTTGTTTGTTTGCCAATTCAGTCAGTGCTGGTGAGAGATCATAGCTCTTTTTTTAGGTTATGAAAAGACTGACAAACAAACAATTTTTAAACCATTTCTGACTCATGTTTTCTGATTGCTGAATCTAAATGGGGAAAAATGATTGAGAGTGTAAAATGAGCTTGAAAATGGATATTTCCAACCCCTTCATTGAGCCGCCCCCAAAAGAACATTTGGGTCATGCTAGAGATGCTTCACTGCCTGTTGATCATTCCAGATGCAGATCTTTGTTCTTCCTGCCCAGAAGATCAATATCCGAACAAGAATCAAACCTGGTGTATTCCCAAGCAGATCCACTTCCTTCAATATGAAGATACAATGGGTTCCATTTTAGCTTCTCTAGCCTTTTTCCTCTCTCTGATCACATCTCTAGTGTTGGCAACCTTCATTAAACACCATGGTACCCCAATCGTCAAAGCCAACAACCGAGACCTCACCTATGTCCTCCTCATCTCTCTCCTGCTCTGCTTCCTCTGCTCCTTCCTCTTCATCGGCCGACCCACAAAAGTCACCTGTCTACTACGACAAACTGCTTTCAGCATCACCTTCTCTGTTGCGGTTTCTTCCATTTTGGCAAAAACTGTCATAGTGGTACTGGCCTTCATGGTCACCAAGCCAGGAAACATGGCAAGGGAATTCTTGGGGAGACAACTAGCTAATTCCATTGTCCTGTCCTGTCCCCTCAATCAAGCTATTCTCTGTGCTGCCTGGCTGGTGACCTCTCCTCCATTCCCAAACTTGGACTTCTATTCCCTGGCTGGAGAGGTCATAGTGGAATGTAATGAAGGCTCAGTCACCATGTTCTACACTATATTGGGCTACATGGGTTTCCTTTCTTTCATTAGCTTTGTGGTAGCTTTCCTAGCAAGGAACTTGCCTGACAGCTTTAACGAAGCCAAGTTCATCACCTTCAGCATGCTGGTGTTTTGCAGCGTTTGGGTCTCCTTTGTGCCCACTTACCTGAGCACCAAGGGGAAGTCTATGGTGGCCGTTGAGGTATTCTCCATCTTGGCCTCTGGTGCTGGTCTCCTAGGTTGCATCTTTCTCCCCAAATGCTACATTATTCTCTTGAGACCTGATCTCAATTGTAAAGATCATCTAATGAGGAGAAGGAATCTGTGATTATATGGCAGAACAGGTGGGGCTACAATATCAAAAGCAGCAGCATAGTTCATCTTAAACCTCTTCATGTCAGTAACCATGGCTTAGAAGCGCCATTTCAGTCTTTCCGAATGGGTGAAGGGAGGATAAAACTGGGAAACCACCAAATGATCAGCTGATTGGATCCCTTGCTATTTGGGGAACCTAAGAGGTTCAGATTTGGATCCCAGGATTGTTGCATTTGGCCCCTGGGCCTGAGTTTCTATACTGCTTTATATTGACTTGCTGGAAGTCTCCAGGGTTTCAAATGGGCTCTTTCCCTGCCCTGGGTTGGAGTTGCTGAAGATTGAACCTGGGCTCCCCTGCAGGGAAAGTACTTGCTCTACCACAGAGCTGCAGCCCTGGAAGGAGAAGGCAGCAATGGATCAACCTTCATTCTGACTGAGCAAGGTTCTGGGTATAGTTTTAATTGTCTTCATTCAGACAAGCAGAGTGCCTTGGACACATGTGGATGGACTCTCCTTTTCCCATGATTTCGCAAATGAGAGCCAGGCCTTTCAATTCTCTGGGTCATCTGGAGCATCCATTGTGTAACAATGGCGGCTCTGGAAATTGCATAATTCCAAAATTGTATGAATGGCACCTGTAAAGGCCCCATTTGCACAACATTAAAATACTGGAACAGAACATTCCAATTTGGAAACACTCCGTTTTTTCAGAATTGTCATCATGTCGCACAGCAGAGGGGCTCTCGAACCGATTCGCTGGGCGCTTGAAGAGTGGGTCGGAAAATGCACCATGGCTCAGTGGGTGTGGGGGCAGGCGAGGGGGAGCCCGCTGGACACAGACAGACGTGGCATCCCTATGCATTGTGAACTTCATAGAGATTCCTTGGCGCTCCATGAAAGGCCAGAATGGGCCCGGAGGCTGGAGGTTCCAGACCAGGACAGTTGATGGCTGGAGCGGAGGGTTCTTTGTGGTAGGCAGAGGGAAGCCACAGGTTCTATTCCAGCTGACGGACGAGGTTGGCCTCGTCTCCCCTTTCCCATGGGCATCCATCTGCCCATGGGGGGCAGGGATGTGACTGCCCCCTCTCAGATTCAGGTCAGGGCATATCCTTCCCAGGCTGACAACAGTGGCTGCTCCTGCAGCACACCTGCTCTGCCTTTCTGCACTTCAGTTTCAGGCTCAGGACATGATATCAATGAATTGAGCATGGGAGGGGGGGATGTTATGGAATTTCACCTGCACCACAGAAACCGCCTGCATTGTAAGCATGTGGACCTGGAATGGGCAGTGAGGGCAGCTTTCTGGCAGGCAATCCCTCACTTCCCATGCTGTGCCACCTGGCATGGGGCCTGGCGGAGTTTTACTTTACTTTGCTTCCTTTTAAAGTGAAATGGTGAGTTAATTTCCAGCCCACAGTTGTGGTGAGGTGGTCAGGGGAAGGAAGTCACAGGAATGTCACCCATCTGGGAAGTGCGTGTGTCATGCTCGTAAGGACAATCCCAGAATCCTGAGTGAAGATACTGTCCTTATGTGCGGTGCCTTTTGGTGGCTTAACACCTCACCCCTATAAGCATGCATGGGATTGGGCTGTTATTGTTGTCCTGCCAAAGCACCCTAGCAACCGATGGTTTCATCCACAAAGGCTGGGAAAGTGGTGAGAGAGAACATGGGGGAAAGGGAGAGACGGCATGAGTCTGAGATGGCCCGGGAGGAAGCCGGGTCATTGCACTTCCCATGTGCATTACAGCGACGATCCCAGAAGCAGGTACTTCCGGGATCCTCCCCCCCCTCCCTCCATCTACACCCTTATGGTGTAGAAAGGCCCAAAGAGCTGCTCCTTCCTAGGGAGGAGAGAGATGCCAGCAAGAGGCCCCAATCAAAGAGACTTTCCTGCTCACCAGTCCAGTGTTGTTCTCTTCTTTGCCATTGATCATGTGGGCCATGAGCCTTTGACATGGAAGGGAGAACGAAAGGAAGAAAGGAAGTGTTGGGTAGGGTGACCAGATGAAAAGGAGGACAGGGCTCCTGTATCTTTAACAGTTGCAAAGGACAGGGAATTTCAGCAGGTGTTGTTTGTATGCATACATAACCTGGTGAAATTCCCTTTTCATCACAACAGTTAAAGCTGCAGGAGCCCTGTCTCTTGACCATGTACAAAAGAGGGCAGGGCTTCTGCAGCTTTAACTTTGTGATGAAGAGGGAATTTCACCAGGTTCTGCATATATACAAATGACACCTGTTGAAATTCCCTTTTCTATGAAACTGTTAAAGATACAGGAGCCCTGTCCTCCTTTTCATATGGTCAGCCTAGTGTTGGGTAAGTGGAGGTATGGAATGCTCTCCCCATAGAGGATTCTTCACTATGAGGTTTGGCAAGGGTCGGTTTGTCCCCAAGGCTATTTCACATCTACATGCAACCAAAAGGATTGCAAAGCAACAGAACTTTCCCCCATTCTTGTATTTAGTTTGGGTTTGCCATGGAAGACTTTAAAAAGGCCCTGGACTGAAGGAGGTTGCTTGGCCTGAGCCCAGGGGAACCCGATTGATTTCCTAAGCTTAACTCATGGCACACCATGAGTATCTAGGGTGACCATATTTGGGAAACCAAAAAAGAGGACACCAGTGGAGGGCAGGAAAATGGCTTTCTGGGGCTACCTTAAAGGCCCCAATTGGAGCGGAGGAGGTGTGTCATTCTACTCCAATCAGGCCCTTTTCTATAATGTCTGGGAGTGACACGTTTTCCCCTTTAAGGCTTTGATTGGAGCAGTGGGGGAGAATGACACACCTCCAGAAAGCACGCCATTCCCCCCGCCACGCTAATGGTGGCTTTAAAGGGGAAAGTGTGTTATTCCAGGTCATTATAGACAATTGCAGGAAATCCCCCTGACACCCAGGATAGGAAAAAAAAGGACAAATCCGGGGAATCCTGACAGTTGGTCACCCTGGAATTGAGCAATGCCAAGTTGGAAGCTGATCAGTTTGTGCCTTGATTTTTAGGTTTTTTTAAAAAAGTTTGACTTAAAACAAATTTCCTAAAATTCAAGACATGATCTGATCTGCTTCCAACTTGGCATGGCTCAATCCCTACTTCAGAGTTACTGTGCTGCCAAGTTTCATACTTTATCTTTAAAAATGACAGAATTGTAAGCATTTTAGTTAATTTCCATGGGCTATAATGGACAGTTTATTCCAACTTTATAAAATTCCTAAAAATCAAGGGATGAACGGATCTGCTTCCAACTTGGCATAGCTAAATCCCTACTTCAGAGCTACCAAGGTGCCAAGTTTCATATCTTTCTCTTTAATTTCATTTTTTAAACTTCTACTGATCATAGAATCATAGAATAGAAGAGTTGAAAGGGGCCTATAAGGCCACTGAGTCCTACCCCCTGCTCAATGCAGGAATCTACCTTAAAGCATCCCTGAGAGATGGTTGTCCAGCTGCCTCTTGAATGCCTCTAATGTGGGAGAGCCCACCACCTCCCTAGGGCACTGGTTCCATTGTTGTATTGCTCTAACAGGAAGCTTTTCCTGATGTCCAGCCAGAATCTGGCTTCCATGAGGACAGGATGGAGAATATGATATGCAGAAGTGACTGTGGGGTTATGGAAAACTGATGATGAACAACTTAGGACCAACTAATTCTCTTTTTTTGTTTAGAGCAGCCCTTCCCCAATCTGCTTCCTTCCAAAGGTGTTGGATTACCACTATCATCATTGTAAGTCAGTATGTTTCATGGTCAGGAATGCTAGGACTTGTAATCTCAAACATCTGGAGGGCAGCAGGAGGGGGGAACACTGTTCTATATCCTTACCAAATACAGGGTCTGCCCAGTACTTTTCTCTCACACAGATCTCGCATATAGCAGCATGCTTGATAACAAAAGGGGCACTATTCATTACAGATCTAGAACCAGAGCATGTGCCAGGCACTTTAAACTTTTGGTCAATATCCTGCCCTTCACAGAACTAAAGTTTTTCTTTCTTAAAATGTATTTATACAAAATATACTGTTCACTCCCCACAATCCCTCCACAATACATCATCTCATCAAAGCGACAGAGGAATCATAGAATCATAGAATAGTAGAGTTGGAAGAGGCCTATAAGGCCATCGAGTCCAACCCCCTGCTCAATGCAGGAATCTACCTTAAAGCATCCCTGACAGATGGCTGTCCAGCTGCCTCCTGAAGGCCTCTAATGTGGGAGAGCCCACCACCTCCCTATGTCATTGATTCCATTGTCGTATTGCTCTAAAAGTCAGGAAGCTTTCTGATATCCAGCCGTAATCTGTTTTCCTATAACTTGAGCCCATTATTCTGGGTCCTGCATTCTGGGTTGATCGAGAAGAGATCCTGACCCTCCTCTGTGTGATGACCTTTCAAGTGTTTGAAGAGTGCTATCATGTCTCCCTTCAGTCTTCTCTTCTCCAAGCTAAACATGCCCAGTTCTTTCAGTCGCTCCTCATAGGGCTTTGTTTCCAAACCCCTGTTGCCCTCCTCTGAACACGCTCCAGCTTGTCTGCATTCTTTTTGAAGTGTGGTGCCCAGAACTGCACACAATACTCAAGATGGGGCTAACCAGTGTCGAATAGAGGGGAACCAGTACCTCATGCAATTGGAAGCTATACTTCTATTAATGCAGCCCAAAATAGCATTTGCTTTTTTGCAGCCACATCACACTGTTGGCTCATATTCAGCTTGTGAACCACAACAATTCCAAGATCCTTCTCGCTTGTCATATTGCTTAGCCAAGTATCCCCCATCTTGTAACTGTGCATTTGGTTTCTTTTTCTTAGGTGTAGAACTTGGCATTTATCCCTATTAAATTTCATTCTGTTGTTTTCAGCCCAGCGCTCCAGTCTATCAAGATCACTTTGGAGTTTGTTTCTGTCTTCCAGGGTATTAGTGAACCCACTCAATTTTGTGTCGTCTGCAAATTTGATAAGCATTCCCTGCACCCCCTCGTCCAAATCATTAATAAAAATATTGAAGAACACTGGGCCCAGGACTGAGCCCTGCGGTACCCCACTTGTTACCTCCCCCAAGTGTGAAAAGGATCCACCTAATAGTTGTTCCATCTAGCCCACTGTTAACTAGTTTGGTAATCAGAATGTCATGGGGCATTTTTCAAAACTTTGCTGAAGTCAAGATATACTATATCCACAGCATCCCCACCGTCCACAAGGGAGGTTACCCGATCAAAAAACGAGATCAGATTAGTCTGATTTGTTCTTGACAAATCCATGCTGGCATCTAGTAATCACTGCATTGCTTTCAAGGTGTTTACAGATTGACTTCTTTATAATCTGTTACAAAAAAATTCCCAGGGATGGATGTCAGACTGACTGGTCTGTAGTTCCCAGGTTCCTCTTTTTTGCCCTTTTTGAAGATAGGGACAACATTAGCTCTCCTCTGTCATCCGCCACTTCACCCGTCTTCCATGATTTCACAAAGATAATAGACAGTGGTTCTGAGAGTTCTTCTGCCAGCTCCTTTATTACTGTAGGATGCAGTTCGTCAGTCCCTCGAGTAGAAGAGGTTTAGTTTGGCTGTCTTGAACTCCTTTCACATGAGATTAGTTTTCAATCCTATACCACTTGGGAGTAAACCCTAGCGAATTCAGAGCCACTGGCTTCTGAGAAGACATGTATAGGAATCAACCTTCTCCAGCCTGGTGCTCTCCAGATGTGTTGCACTGTAACTCCCATGTTATGTGTTATGGGAAAGACAAAAATCATTTCATACTTTTGATCCCACACTGCTGAACAAGTAAGAGAAATCCTATCTCTGATATTCAAGAAACAGACATCCTATGCTATGTTGACATATGAAGGGCAATCTGGATTAGGTATTCAAGATTCATTCATTGTCACTTCATTTGGTTTAGACAGTTTATTTAAAGTGATGCAGCTCTTTTGTATGTCCTTGATCAATCACATATCTTAATGCTATAAAACATCATACTTTAGAACAGATGTGGGCAGAAAATAAATCTATCCTGATGTTTTGGACATCATCTCCCAGTATTCCTGATCATTGCCCATGCTATAGTGGCTTTTACAGATTGAATCCCAAAACATCTGGAGATCTACATTCTCCCTGCCCTTGTTCTAGAACAGCATTCCCCAACCTGGTGCCCATCAGATGTGTTGGGTTGCAACTTTCAACATAAGGAGATGCTCTAAAAAAGAGAAGTAGGTGGTCCTAAGTTGTTCATCATCATTTCCCACAACCCCACAGTCACCTCTGCATATCATATTGCATATCTAGATTGAGATGACAGGTCCAAGACATTTTTTTTAAATAATTTTTTTTATTGATTTCAACATACACATACACATAATATAAAACAATAATATGAAACAACTACCCCCCTCGACTACCCCCCGTGCACCCCCCCTCCGAGACCATCTCATAATCATTCATCCTCCTTCCAAAATTTTAATGATTCTTTTGAAGGCGTTTGTCCCTTTCCCGATCTTAAAACATAATCCAAAAAGGGAGTCCATATTTCTCCAAAATCACTCTTCCTGGACATTCCCCTCATTATTTTCATTGTACAAGTCAACATATCATTCAAAGCTAAATCCCAAATTTCTTTATACCAATCTTCTATTGTATAACTTCGTTCCCCTTTCCAATTTTTAGCAATCAGTATTCTAACGGGTGCCAGGAGGTTGTTTACCAATTCTTTATTTATTATATGCTTATTCCTACTATCCCATATTGCTAGTAGAGCTAACTTCGGGTTTAATTCCAGATTACTTCCAATTATATCACTTATTTCTTTAAAAACCCTTTCCCAAAATTTTTGTACTTGTTCACAGCTCCACCACATATGAAAATATGTCCCAACCTCCTGACACCCCCTCCAACAATTCTTGGGCAGTTTTTTATCAATCTGGTGAAATCTAACAGGTGTTAAATACCATCTCCAAACTGTCTTATAGTAGTTCTCCTTAATTCTAATCGACAATAGCTTTAACATTCTTACATTCCATATCCTCCCCCAATTATCTTCATTGATTTTTCCCCTTACATCTTCTTCCCATACCTCTTTTATAACCTTAAGTGAGTCCTGAAATTCTTCCTCTATTAATATTTTATATATCTCACTAGTGAGTCCTTTCTTAGCTCTGGCTTCTTCTTTTTTCCCTGATTGTTCAATTAAATCTTCAAATTTAGTATTGTTTCTACATTCCTTATTCTTTATCCTCCATTCCTGTGTCCATTTTATCAATTGCAAACACTTGAACCACGCTATCTTTTGTCCTTTAAATAAATCTTTAATATGCTCACTATCCTTCATCTTTTCCATCCAATTCCTTAATTTAATAATATCTTGTTCTTTCAGTCTCGCTTCTATCTCTGGTTTTAATACTCTTGGGAAGTTTCCCACTACTACAACTGGGGCGAGCGGAGAATCCCCTGGTATCAACTTCCCTCTATACTTCTCCCAGATCATTAATATATTTTCCAACAATGGGTTGTCCAGTAGTTTCAATTCTTTCTTTTGCATTTTAGTAAAAAATATATTTCGCAATTTACATTCTATCTCTACTGTTTGCGATTCCAGCCATTCCAAATCTTGCTCCCCTAAAATAGCATGAATAACATATCTTAACTGATTAGCAATATAATAATTCTTAATATTCGGAAGTCCTAAACCTCCTTTCTTTTGAACCTTATACCATAACCCCTTATTTATCCTTGCTCTTTTATCCCCATTACAATAAGCATTAATCATATTTTGCCAACTTTTAATCTCAGCTACTGATATTCTAATAGGTAACATTCTAAACAAAAAATTAACCTTAGGTAATATCTTCATTTTAATAACGGCTATTCTACCAAACCAAGAATGTTTTAATTTTCTATATGTCTGTAATTTCTCCCCTACCTCTTTTCTTAACCTAACAAAATTAAGTTCCTCTAATCTATCTAATTCTTTATCTATATTAACTCCTAAATATCGTATTATATTTTTATGCTTTAATCCTAACCTAGCTTTACATTTCTCCATCTCTTTCTTGTTATAATTATACAACATCAATTCTGACTTCCCCCAGTTAACTTGTAATCCTGTAATTTCCCCAAATTCTCTCAAATGTTTCTGAATCAACTCCCCGCTTTCTAGGGGATCTTCTAGTGTCAATAACGTATCATCCGCAAACATATTCACTTTAATCTTATGATATCTACCTATCCCCTTTAATCTTTCATCTTCCCTAATTACATTTGCTAAAATTTCTATAACTATTGCAAATAAAATCGGCAAAAGTGGACATCCTTGCCTAGTTCCTCGAGCTAGTGTTATTTGTTGCGTTAACCCATCATTAACCATTATTTCCGCTTTGTTATCTTTATACATCTGGTTAATCACTCCCATAAATTTAGGTCCCAACCCAAATGTTTTTAATATTATTTTTAACGCTGGCCATTCCACGCAATCAAAGGCTTTGAAAATATCTAAAGCTACTAATCCTGCCTTTAAGTTCCTTTTTTTTTATAATATTTATTATATTTATAACTCTCCCTATTAAATTCGGCATTTTCCTACCTACAATAAATCCACATTGATCATTTTTTATATATTTAAAAATAAATGTACCCATTCTTTTAGCCATTATTGCTGAAAATATTTTTGCATCCTGATTTATTAAAGATATTGGTCTATAAGATGCTGGATCTGTCAGATCCTTGCCTGGCTTCTGTATTAACATAACCATGGACTGATCCCATGATGGCGGAGTCTTTCCTCCTTCTATTATATTGTTGTATAAATTTATTAATCTAGGTATTAAAATATTCTTAAATGTTTTATAAAATTCCGGCCCCAATCCATCAATCCCCGGAGACTTACCTCCTTTTAGTTTTGCAATAATTCTCTCAATTTCTTTCTCAGTAACCAAGGCTTCCATACTCTCCTTATCTTGATCATCCAATCTTATTTTCCAATTTCTTTCTACATATTCCTGTATCCTATCTTTTGAAACCGCCTCTGAAGTATATAACTCTTTATAAAATTCCTGAAAAATTATTAATTTATCTTTCATTAAATTACATCTATTCCCTAACTTATCTCTTATTGTCCCTATCATATTTTTAACCTTCTCTGACTGTGTGGATCTAGCCAGCATCTTAGAATTTCTATTATTATATTCAAAAAAATCTCTCTTTAAATATAACAGATTTTTTTGGACCTGTTCTATTTCTTCTTTCTCCAATTCCTTTTTTTTTTGCTTGGATTAGGGCATATAACTGCTTATCTTTAGACGCTCTCAAACTTTCCTCTAGACTCTTTATTTCTTCTTCAGCCTTTTTATTTAGTACTTCCTGTTGCTTTTTAAGTGTGGACATTTCCCTAATACACATTACTGCTTTCATCGTATCCCATAATAATCCTTGCGATTTAACTCCTTTTTCATTTATCTGCCATATTTCCTGCACTTCCTTTTTTAATTTCTCTACTATGTTTTTATTTTTAAAAATTCTTCCATCCAATCTCCATCTCTTTGCTTATTTGTAATCCTTCTTCCTTTTCATATCCATCAACATTAATGCATGGTCAGTGATCTTTATTACTCCTATATCACAATCTATTAATTTTGGTACCATATTCTTTGATATAAAAATATAATCAATCCTTGAATAACTCTTAAATCTAGGTGAGTAAAAGGTATATTTTCTCTCTTCCCCTTTCAATACTCTCCATACATCCATTAATTCTTTCCTCTCCATTAATTTAGCTAGTTCCGTCTTCCCCCCACCTCTAGCATCTCTAATAATATTATCCCTATCTTTCCCTTTATCAAGTACCATATTAAAATCTCCTGCCATCACAATGTTTTTTTTCCCTAAATCTCCTGCCATATCAAATACTTCTTTAAAGAATTCAATTTGTTTCCCATTTGGAGCATAGACATTAATCAACACGAATTCTTCCCCTTCCATCGTACAGTAAATTATAAGGATCCTTCCATTCTTATCTTTCTTTAAACTTTGAATGTTAATTCCACATTTCTTCGATATTATGATTGCCACACCTCTCGCTTTAGAAGTACCAAATGACTTTTCATACACTCCTACTTCCCTCATTCGTAACTCATTAACCCCCTCCTTTATCTGATGAGTTTCCTGCAAAAAAATTATATCAATTTTCTCTCTTTTCAACATTGTTTCAATTCTTCGTCTTTTAACCACCGTTCCTAGCCCCTTAACATTTAGAGTTGCACATCTCAATTTATTTTCCATTTCTTACTTTCAGCCATATGATTGAATTGATCTCGGTCAGTGAACCACATACCCCCCTCCCTTCCCTCCCCCCACACATACCCTCTTTTTTACCCCCCTCCTCACCAGACCTCTGGGCACTGGTCCCAATTATTTTAGGACTCTTCAGGGGTGGGGGGAACCCGGCCCAACCCTCAGAGCGAAGTCCGATCCTCCTCTCCTTTTTAACCCTTTCCCCACTAATCCCTTTTCATTGACTGGAACCTCCAACCGCTCCTTCTTCTTGGACTATTTCTCCCGCCTCATTGGCATCAATTATGCCCAACTTCTCCAACAGCTCGATTCCCTGCTCACACGATGTTACTCTTTCTTGCTTCCCACGCCAGACAAATCTCAAAAATACTGGATATCCCCAGCTGTACGTTATCGATTTCTTCCTCAATGCTGCTGTGCAAATCTTGACACTCTTCCTCCACTGCACGGTCTGCGGGGAAAGATCCTGATAAATTTCCACTTCTGTTGCTTGAATCTTTGGTTGAGCTTGTCTTCTAATTGCTTGCATAAATTTTTCTTTTTTATAATAATTTGCAAATTTAACAATTATGTCCCTTGGAAGCAATCCTTTACGCTTGAAACCAACTCTATGCACCCGTTCGAGATCAGCTTCATCCCAAGACTCATCTGGAAGTTGTATTCTTATCCATGACAAAATTGTATCTCTTAAATCTTTTAAATTCTCTCCTTCTTGTTCTGGATATTTTCTTATACGGATATTTGCCCATCGATCCCGATCCTCCATAGCAATAAGGCGTAGTTCATGTTGAGACAGCTGCTCTTCCTGCTTCTTACAAACTCCAGCCAAAGGTCCAAGACATTTTATTTGAAATTAATTTTGCAACATGCGTAGTCTCATGCACAACAACATTTGGTCACCTACCCACCAAAATGCTTTCTGCATCGGAGGGCCACATTTGTGTTTGACGTAGCAAAAGTTGGTGGGTGGGTGGAGTGAGACTGAGATCCTGGTGTGCAGGGCTGGGCCATGGCCCTTTTCTCCCTTGATGGAAATTGTCCCACTGAAGGTGCTATTTGGACCAGAAGGGAAGCTCCCACTGGAGCCAGAGGGAACTTCTTGTCATGAGGCAGTCTGAAGAATCTTCCTCTGAGGAGGAAGAAGGGACAGAAACTGCAGCTTCGCCCATTCCCCAGGACTTACCGGAGGAGGAGGAACAGCAGGGAGATTCCTCAGAAGAGCCCCAGAAAAGCCACCCTCTCCCACCCCTTGTTTCTAATGAGGAAGATTCGGGACCTGAAGGGGTTTGTCCAGTAACTCCCCAGCAAAGGCGGCAGCTCAAACGGGCAGAGCAAGCTAGGCCCACAAGACGCAGCATGAGATTGTGAAAACAGAGCACAGCTGATGCAAGCCTTAAGTAAGATAACGAAGAAATTGCACGCAGCTGTGGACAGGCTCAAGCAAAGTATATAAGGGGGAGGAGGCAGAAGTTAAGATTCGTTGAGAACAACCGACGTATTCGGCTCTTGACATCCTGCGTGATTTCGGATCAGAACCTGTGGACTGAACACCCGGCTTGACTGTTTTGCTTTGGACCCTGGACTTCTGGAAAACCTGGTTTGACCTTCGGCTTCGACGACTGGACTGACGGAACTACTTGCGTGACCCTGTAACCTGGAGTTACTTAAAATCAAACTCAGATAGCAAGGAGGAAGGTACAACTCGATTTTATTAAAAAAAAGAAAGCAGCGCTGCTGGCAAATTCCCTGGTGCCTTCTGGCTAAAATTCCGGGGAACCGCCCCTCGCAAACTTAAACAAAAGCTTTTACTCTCTTGGCATGAAAAGGATCCACCCCTCTTTAGTGACGTTTGGGAGTGAAAAATAACACTTCTATTTGCAAGCGAAGAATACAGAAAAGCAAGCAAGCATTCAGAACTATTCAACCTTCGTAAAAGTGAAACAAAGATAACGGGAGACTGCCTGACTTCTCAGCTAGCAAGAAGGGAGTCTGCTATAGATAACAATACTTCTTCTACAAGGCCGAACCTAGCACAGTAAAAAATTCCTCAGGAGAAAAATACAAACAGGCTTTGCTCCTAACATAAATTCAAAATTTAACCCTTCATGTCACATTTCCCCTCTTTAAAGAACTAATCTCATCTTTACATTGGTTCTTTACTATATTTAAAAAGCGCAAGGTTACAGAAAAAAAGAAAATCACTGTTAGTTACATTCATCCTGTCTATAGTCATTCATTGTTCTTTGTGTCTCAAAAGCTGCTAGCAGGATTTAGAATATGTGTAGAGTGCAAAACAGGAATTAGATACATTCTTAACTATGTCTAGTTTTCTACTTCTTCATGTTTTACATCTTCTTGCATAGTTAACGATACATAATGAGAATATATTTTGCGTTCTACAATGGAGTTTACTACTCGTGTCACCAAAGCCATAAAACACGGAATAAAGCAAGGTAAAATGCAGATCAGAATCACAACCAAGCAAAATACTAAAAATGCAGTTTTAAGCCATCTAAAGTTAGGAAGCCATGATGTAAGCCAATCAAAACTCCATCCATTCCAATTTTGGACTGGCACATGAGCTACTTCTTTTATGGTTTTGCTAAGCCTTTTATAACTTCTCCATTGTCATCTATTTGGAAACAACAATCAGAAAAATTCAGGGCAACACAAAGACCGCCCTGCGCTGCCAATACATAATCTAGTCCCAATTTTAATTGTAAAGTGGCTGTCCTGAGCTGAGTTAGTTGAGTGGCTATCAAATCTAAAGCATCAGCTGTGTGATTTGCCATGATTTCCACTACTGCTTGCAAACGTATAAGTCTGTTCGTCAAATAGTGGCTGGTCCTGCCACCCACATTAGATTCCCAGGTAGCAGGACCTATCCACTCAACTATACGCTCAGCCGGCCATTCTTCACTTCCCCATTTCTGATTTCCTCCTCCAGCTATGCTTTTTAGATCCAAAGATCTCTTTTCTCTCTTATAGATGTCAGGGGAAGTGTCAGGGGAAATCATCCACAATCCTGGAACTACAATTCCCAAATAACAACTTCCTTTCCAATTTCGAGGTAATTGTTTGAAAGCCCATTCTCCACAAATCCACCACAAGTGGTGTCCATGTCCCTTATCTCGGGACAGGAGGAGAGCGAGGGTCAGAGAAATCAGTGTGGCAGGCCTTTCCATACGGACCCCACTTCTGTAGTGGGTGCAGTTCCTCTTCCCAGTATGCATCCATTCTTCACCCAAAGAGCAACCACAATATTTAAAAAGCTCTCTTTTCAAGTTGCTACAATTCCAGGTTCCTTCTCTGGGGGCTGCTTGGTCAGAATACCAAGTCTCCTGACATTCTGACTGGCCTACAAATATCCCAGAACCATTCTGCGAAATGCAGATTTGCCCTGGCAAGGAAACTACTTTGAGGGCTCTGCTGGAATCATAGTGTGCGTATTTGAAGGGCACCTTTTGAAACCCCCAATCTGCCACAATCCCTGTTCTGTTAAGGGGGATGGGCAAGAACGGAAGTCCATCTTGGTGAGATTTTGGAGTCAATGCACAGATTACACAAGATTTATTATTACTGAGTACTGCTGCAGTTTGCTTCACGATTTGAATCCACAGATTTGGCTCTTCTTTTTCTACAGATTTACTCAAACATATGGTTATCAGGGTTAATAACCAAAAGAGGGAGCACATTTTGGCGAGATCTGCCAAGAAACTGTTCTGGTTTGAAACAACACACTATTGTTATTCCAATTACAGTTAATGCTATGATCAAAACTATAATCAGTGGCCCATCAATCATGGCATAGAGTTCATTTAGATAGTCCAATGGGGTGGAAATCCATTTGCTGGCTTCTTCGTCAGAGGAGTCTGTCAGCTTCCGGGTGTGACAGCTCCTATGAGCTGGAGCTCTCCCTCTCTCTACAGAGTGTCAGCTCTTGGCAAGGGGGGTCGCTTGGGTCAGGCAGACGCTTTAAGATTTCTTCAGTTTAACCCTTAGAGTTCCCTTCACTGGGCTGGCCTTCCACAGTCCCAGTGCTTCAGCACGTTTGGCTCTGCTATAATGCGTCCAGGATTTAAAACCAAAACATTTAATAGCAGTTGGAGTAACCAGCATAACTTGATGCAGGCCTGACCATTCAGGCTTTATATTATGTAAGAGGTAAGGCACCTTCCAGTTTAAATTCTTCCTTACCTCTGCAATGCATTTTGCCCATGGGACTACCTTCCTTGGGGCATCCTAACTACTGCCATATTTCTCCACAAAGGGGAGGGTCTACCACACACACATTGCCTCAAAGGGGTCAATTTACCCTTTCCTTTGGGAGTGTCTGGTATCCTGAACAGTACCCGTGGCAACAGCGAACTCAAGTCAGTAGGTCTTCAGTAGTTCAGTTTTCCCAACTTTCTCAGAGCTTTCTTTTTGTGGATACCACGCAGCGTGCAATCTCCACTCAATGCTTAGAGACCTCGTTGTCTCTTACACTCTCAACGAGTGTGCTTCTATTGTCTGAGTTCAGCTGGAAGGGAAACCTGTGGGTTTATTTCCATGGAGCGTCTCTTCTAGACTCTCTACTCCTTGCTTATGCAGAAAGGCCTCTCGTCTCAGCTTTTCTCGGCTTCTTAATCCCTCCTGTCTCTGGTGTGAGGATTTGCTTCGATTTCTCCCTTCTCTGTAACATATAATTGGAAGGGTTTGGACAGGTTGGGTCCATGTGCTAGCTGATGCTATAATTCTTCAAACTTTCTTTGCTGCTCTGTGCCTTTTTCTTTTACCTCTTAGAGTGGTTGCGCGTGTGTAGCTGGGCAGATTCTGTGTTTTGGGGGATGTGAGCCCATGGCTAAGGTTCTTGAGTTTGCAGGACTGGTGTGTACAGAATTAGCTTTTTCTCTTGGGCTCAGCCTTCTGGTTTTATTTAGCAGTATCAGACTCTCCTTTCTGATGTCTGTGACAATGCATTACTGCTACTTTTCGCTCTTTGGGTCACAGCTTCTGACAGGGCTTGTCCTTTTGGACTTTCTCAGAACTATGAGGTTTCATAGTTTATCTCATAAGCCCTGACACCATGACTTCCAAAACTATGCCTTGCAGGCAGTATGTTCTTGCTAATTCTGTCAGTTCTCCTTAAGTTTCTCTGCATCATTTCTTCTTATTGCTTTCAATGAGGGGTAAAGTTAAACGCTCTTCTCTGGCAGACTCTGCTCCAGTTCAAGGCTTTAACTCTTTCTGCTCCCCTCTTGCATTCTTTCTTTCTGTTGCTTCATTTTGCCAAGGAGCAAACAGATCTGGAAAACCTTTGAGTAATCCCATTACTCCTGGTCTGCCTTAAAAGAATTCAAGCAAACAGTCTGCATTTTCCACACAAGTTGCATTTTCTGCACAAGCGGGGTTTGCAACTTGACTCTGTAGCTTTAATCTTGATTCTTTTAGCAAAACTGGCTTTTCTAACGCTTTAGCATTCTTAGTTGCTAGTTCAACTTGTTGATTAGACCTTTCACTGTCTAATTCTCCCCTCTTTTTGGCATCTAGAGCCTCTTCAGACCTTCGTGTCTGAGGGGGAACATATTTTTGTAGCACCTGGCCCCTGTGCTTCTGAAGTCATGGGCTGTGTCTTTTTCTTTCTTTTCACTTTCATCCCTTTCCACACTGAAGTTTGCTAAACTTCTCGCCTTTTCTCCCATAGCCAAAATCCAATTTCTCCTGGTCTGCATTCATCTCCTGTCTCTCAAGGAGTCGCCGTGGTCTTCGGGAGTTGCCACTGTCTTCACAACCAATTTCTGGCACCTGTCGCTCCGGTCTCTCCGTCTGCCGGTTGCGCAGTCTTGCCTCTCTCTACTCTGTGCACGACTTCATCTTCACAGTCTTTTTCATCGACTTTTCCTTCGTCCATATTCTCCTCTGCTTGCTACTTTCTCTGCCTTTTCATTTTCTGACTTTTAAACTGCACGTCTGGGCTTTCTTCTAAAATTCCCTCACGTTTCTGGAGCTTCTTCCTGTATGTCTCTGTAGCTTGACTCGCAAAGGACATGTTCACTGTACGTCTGTTGGCAGCCTCATCTGGGTCCACTGGGGTGTATTGTTGATAGACTTCTTTTAGTCCTTCCATAAAAGCCCTTGGGGATTCTCTTGGACCCTGCATCACTTCAGCTACTTCTGACATATTCATAGCTTTCCTGGCTGCTCTCCGAATCTCTCTTGTGGTCAATTGGCACAACTCTTGACGCCTCTACTCATGGTTCACATTATGAGGGTCTCATTGGGGATCCTCTGTTATATCATATCACGTCTTTGCTATTCGAAGGTACGTGTCCCATCTGCAGCTGCTAGATCTTTCAGTTCTTGCCCCATGGCCTGATGTAGGCGCCCTCTCTCTTCTGTACTAAACAGAGGGCTTTCTGAGGTTCTTAGGTCCTGTCATGTGAGACTATACGTGTTTATGACATTTTTCTCACAAATCAGCCATTTGTATGGGGTCTTCAGTCAGTGATTTCTGTGACATTCCATCTGGGGATCATCACATTGAGATCTATGGGAACTGGGTCCCGCCACTCTTGCACCTTCAATGTTACTTGAAGCACAAGTTTCAACTTTCCTCCCTGTTGCTGAGTGCGTTGGCCATGAAAACGCTGGGGCGCTAGTTTGAGTAGCTTCTGGTGACTTAGCAACCAGTGGGGCGTCGGGGCAGAATGGGGCGTTGTTTGAGGGGATGGCAAAATTGGATCTCAGCATCACCTTGCCACTTTCCAAACTACATAGTTATACACGCCATGCAGGGCTTCAAAAGGGACGCAGTCATCGGGAAAACTCTTGTCTTCTAGCCCCTGCTCTCGCGTCTGCATACTTTTACTTCTCCTCCGCTGACATCGCTCCAATTGGAGGAATGCTAATGAGGACAGCCGCTGCTGCTTGCATCAATGCTCTGGTCAGGGGGGATTCTCAGCTGCTAACTTTGAACAATCTCGTTTGAGAGTTTTTATTACTCTGCCATAAAAAACCTCTCACTTTGCAGCTTAGTTTCTGAGCATTGGTCGCGCTGCCTACTTCGCCGGATCTAGCTCAATGGGGGCGTTGACTCTTCACCTCTCTCCTCGGCTCCCGATCTGCTTCCTCTTGCCAAAGCACTTAATCGGTCTGCCATCTGCGCTGCTTCCACTGCTGTACTGGGGTTCTGACATCATCTCTCTCTGGGTCCCTGTTCCTGCTTCTTTGCACGCCACCTCGAACCAGGGGAGAAGCCATTGCCCGCTGCAATGCCTCTTCTCTCTCTCTTACATTCACTGGACCTGCTCTCCTTGCAGGTCCGTCTCCTTACTCTGGAGACATTTCCCTGGATCGCTGTTTTACTTTTCTCTTCAGCCCGTGGGGCTTGGAGACTCGGCTGGTTAAGCCTTTTTGTAGACTGGCGTGTCTGCACTGGTGAAGCTTGTATACATACAGGCTTTGGGATACAAGATTGGGACCATCTCTCGTGCTGCTCTCTTTGCACACAAATCTGCTAGGACATTGTGCCATTGCATGTCAGGTGGCAGTCTGTTGAGGAGGGTATATGGGTCCTCAACCAGTGGAGTCAATGGTTCTACTCTAGAGTTCACAGTGCATAGATCATTTACTGGTCTGTACTGGCCTGAGTCTTTCTTTTCAACTGGATACAAGCTGATGGACTTGGTTGGGGTGCTTGCAAAGCTGGCTATATGGTGGCTGTGGTGGTGACAATTCATCTTCCCCATCCTGGGCAAAGGCTCTGGGGAGTTTAACTCTTTTCTTGACTTGCGTGCCCTCACTTTTCTTCTCTCTGACTCTAGGGACCTCTTCATCTGGGTGCCCTCTGCCTTTAAGGCTTCTTTTTTCTTCTTCTAGGCGTTCACTGTACTGGCATCACCAAATTGGCTGTGGTGCATGCCTGTTTACAAGGATTTCTTAGCCACGCTGGCATTTCTTGATAATTAGTGGGCTATTGATATAGGAACTGATCAGGATGTGGAACACTCACAATGATTGGTAGACTTCCTTGAATTTTTTTTCATCTATCTAAGTTACACCTCTCCTCTGCCTTCTAGGAATCGCTCTGACTTGGCTGATCTATTTGACAAACAACGTCTCAATGCATGTGAGTCTAACTCTTCTCTACATTCTCTTGAATCCACTTTCAAGATTTTCTACCCCTCTCTTGAATCTATTTCAAGATTTTCTACCATACACTGCATTATGGTTTGGGGTTTGAGTTTCTCCCACCCATTATGGTTTTCACAGAGACGTCACGCCTTCCATACAAACAAGACAACACAAGGGGAAAGGGGAACGGGCCGAGTGGTAAGGGGTCCACTACAGCTGACACAAAAAGGGTATGGACAGACAATCCAGACGTACCCCTCTTTCACGGCCCTGCCTGTCTCCAGGACAAGGAAACGCGTTAGTCAAGGGTCCCACTCTCCAGGGAGAGTCACACTCGTTTTTCGGGTCTCTGCTAATCAGATAGCCGTCTCAGCCACCAATCCACGCATTCACCAATCACACTTCCAAACCCCTTTTTCCTTAAGACTACATCAGGGTAGTGGAGCTAAAGCCAGGCTCCCCCTCGGTCTAGAACAGGATGGCTAGTTCCTGTTTCTCTATGGAGGCCTCCCTTTTTCATACGTTACCTGCCGGCGTCTTGTCCTGCTTGAGAAAAAAAACCTGTCCTTTTTCACCCTTTCATGGCTGCCATACAGCTGGCTTCCAGCCACCGGTGTTCAGCCCTCTCTCTCCGCAAAGATGGAGTTGGCGCCGTGAGGTGTGAATATCTGCAACAGGAAGCCTCGCTTGTCACAGCTTAAGCCAATTGGGCAGGTAATTCACCAGAATAACCATTCGAGCTTTCGCGGCACCAGATTTGTAACCTGGAGTTACTTAAAATCAAACTCAGATAGCAAGGAGGAAGGTACAACTCGATTTTATTAAAAAAAAAGAAAGCAGCGCTGCTGGCAAATTCCCTGGTGCCTTCTGGCTAAAATTCCGGGGAACCGCCCCTCGCAAACTTAAACAAAAGCTTTTACTCTCTTGGCATGAAAAGGATCCACCCCTCTTTAGTGACGTTTGGGAGTGAAAAATAACACTTCTATTTGCAAGCGAAGAATACAGAAAAGCAAGCAAGCATTCAGAACTATTCAACCTTCATAAAAGTGAAACAAAGATAACGGGAGACTGCCTGACTTCTCAGCTAGCAAGAAGGGAGTCTGCTATAGATAACAATACTTCTTCTACAAGGCCGAACCTAGCACAGTAAAAAATTCCTCAGGAGAAAAATACAAACAGGCTTTGCTCCTAACATAAATTCAAAATTTAACCCTTCATGTCACAACCCTGGCTATTGGTAAATGGACTTTCGGAATGCAAATAAAAACCCTTTAAACAATTAAGGCCTGGCGTTTTTCCCAGACATTCTTAGATAAGGGAGTTGGCAGGCTTCCTAGACCAAGAGTAGTAAATACGACACTTCTATTGCACAGCAAGTAAAAGCTATGGTGGCCTCCAGTTCAGACCATTGGGAATATTGCAACCTCATCTGTAAGTTCCTATAAGGGGGCAGTATGGCAGTTAGTTAGTTCATGGGAATTTAGGCCACAGCCAGCCTTGGGATCTCCATAGCCTACAATGTGGTTTCCTCTGATTTCTTCCTTGTGCTACTTTCCTTCCTTCTTCCCCCACCCCCCTGTCCTCCTCCTTTGCTGGGAGCACATATATTTGCTCTTTTGTTACTGCCAGTGCAATGGAACACCAAGTGGACCGAAGGAATTCTTTCAAAACTACGCTGTACCTGCATTTTATATGCAAGAATATTTGTGAGTAAAGCTATTTTCTTTTCTTCACCAAAGAAGGGGGTGGTCTACTTCTGTTCTTCTAAGATAGCCTGTGTACATGTGGCCGTGGTAAGTGCTCATTCTATTTTGCCTTTTGTGTTTACTCTGCTAATTGCCTTTCTAACAGGTGGCATCATTACTAAAAGTCACGGACCAGGCGAAGGATGAAAAAATTACCCTGCACCCATTCCATTGTTTAGATAACACACATGGATGCTATTTATTTGCAATACTATACAGACATAAAGCTTGTCATGTGATTGTTTCATCTAGTTTACACAATGAATGAAAGGGATTTTTTTTTTGTTCCTGGAATTCTCCATTACCTGAGAGGGTGGGTAATAGGAAGAGAGTAGAGATTTGGGAATGTCTTAATCTCAATAATACTAAATAATTCAAAAATTAAGCATATCTAGGCATTTCACATAACATAAAACAGAAACAGAAAATTGTACACAGGCTTGCAAGAAATATTGTGAAATGACACATTTTATCTCACGTCTAAACTGCTTCATTCAACTAAAATTTGTGACTAGTCATTCAAATCACAAATGGGAGCAGTTCACAAGATGTCCCTCTCTGGATTTTTAGGAATGCTCCTAAAGTAAATGCATCAGGCGAAAAGGAAGTGCAGAGCAAAATTAGTTTGATTGGCTAGTTTTATTTTAAAGCATAACAAACAGGATCCCATTAACTCCTACACTGATAAATATGAAGGGGAATTGTGACTGAAAGGTTGGCCAATGAATTCCCAGAGAGTTCTCAGAAACATAAGATTCACAGATTATTTTTTCTTTATCAGATGATCCCTTGTGTTGAGATTGGGTCTCAATACAATAATGTAGCATTTAGGTAGAAAGATGCAACCCAGGAGACCAGCCCCAGAAGCCAAGATGGAGAAGACCTCCACAGCCACCATGGACTTCCCCTTGGTACTCAGGTAGGTTGGCACAAAGGAGACCCAAACGCTGCAAAACACCAGCATGCTGAAGGTGATGAACTTGGCTTCGTTAAAGCTGTCAGGCAATTTCCTTGCTAGGAAAGCTACAATGAAGCTAACGAGGGCCAAGGAGCCCATGTAGGCCAGGACAGTGTAAAACATGGTGACTGATCCTTCTTTACATTCTACTATGATCTCTCCAGAGAGGGAATGGAAGTCGAAGCCTTGGAATGGAGGAGAAGTCACCAGCCAGACAGCACAGATAATAGCTTGGATGAGGGGACAGGCCAGGACAATGGAGTTTGTCAGTTGTCTCCCCAACAGTTTTCTTGCCTTGTTTCCTGGTCTGGTGGCCATGAAGGCCAGAACCACCATGAGAGTTTTTGCCAAAATGGAAGAAATGGCAGCAGAGAAGATGATGCCAAAAGCAGCTTGTCGGAGAAGACAGGTGACCTCCCTGGGACGACCAATGAAGAGGAAGGAACAGAGGAAGCAGAGCAGGAGGGAGACGAGGAGGAAGTAGGTGAGGTCTCGGTTGTTGGCTTTGACTATTGGTGTATCACGGTATTTAATGAATGTTGCTAGCACTAGAAAAGTGGTCAGAAAGAGGAAAATGGTTAGAGAAGCTAAAACAGACCCCAATGTCTCTTGATACGAAAGGAAGTGGATCTCCTTGGGGATACACTGGTCTTGGTTCTTGTTTGGGTATTGATCTTCTGGGCACAAAGAACAGCGATCTGCATCTGCAAAGAGCAATAGATATTGAAGCATCTCAAATCTGACAAAGATGTGCTTTTGTGGGGGTCAGTTCAGGCCTCAAAAAAGGGGATGGAAATATCCGTTTTCAATCATTTTTTCCCCTTTTATATTCAGCAGCCATAAGGTTTGAGTTAGAAATGGTAAAAGGGGTCTGTTTTTCATAGGAAGGCCCTATTGAAATAGAAAGTGTGAATATGTTGCGAACCAGTAAACTACAGAAGTATGAAATCCCAAATGTTTTTTATAGAGAAAATAACACGGATTCTTCCCCTCTCTATTTTCTTCCCTTGGCCCCATTCCACACTTACACCAGTACGTTCTACACTTTTATACAACTAACCTGTTGAGTTAGAAAAGGTCCCTTCCGGACAAGGATCACAGGTGTAGCAGCAAACAGGCTTCCCCTCTGGAACTTTTCTCTGGTGTCCTGGAAAACACCTCTTCACACACCTCGCAGATGGCCTCTTCTGAAAGGTAAAAGACAAACAGTTGAGGATTTCCAGTGACTGAAATTTCACAAAACAGAGTTCCTAAACAGTGTTTTTCAGTTTGTGATGGATTGGATCATCAGTGTAGGAAGGCAAAATATCTTCTAGCTCTCTGTAGGTTACTTAGAATTAGGGATTTAGCAGGGGTAAAAGAGGGGTGTGGAGTCTGGTGGACACCCCTCCACACCCCTTCAGCCTCCCAGACCATGTTCACCAAGCTACCACCACTTACTTGGCCTACTTGCTGGACTCATCACCATTTTTTGCACAAAATTGTAGCTCGCTAAGTTCAGACAGTGATGAGTCTGTCCATCCCTACTTAGAACCATCATGAAAGAGGCTCACATGGGAGACAGAACTTGGAAGCTAATGTATTCCAATGATACGAAGAGGATGGACACCTCTCCTCGCGGCAATTCCTCTCCCCTCCTCTGACATCAGGAGCCCATCGACTCCATGCAGAGAGTTGGAAGGAACTCTGTACCTCTGTCTGTACAGAGTAAGGGACTTGGTTCTGCAACCTTCTCCAGGAGGGCATCTCCTGCCTTCTACATTCTTGTCTCAGCTGGGGTGTGAGGTTGATGTAAAATATATTCTGAAACAGGAACATGGGAACCTGCTGTTCTCAAGGTTTTCAGACAGGGTCTCTCCAGGATTTCAAACATAGGACCATTTTCCGGCTCTACCTGAACTTGGGAATTTTTGCTTCGAAAGACAATAATAACCCTTCTCTGGACATTTGTTCTCATCTAGAAAGACAAGTTCTGTTCTAAAGGGAGAGAACAGCAACATCCTTTAGTTCTTCTATAGTTCTATGACTATAGAACATTCATTTCCATCCCACCTCTGTTGCCCATGTGATCTCATCCGTGTGGATGGTAAATTCTTGGCCTGGGGGAGCCCCTACATCCGCTCCTCCAACTTTCACTGGATAAAAAGATTCATTTGGGAAGGTGATCCAGTTCAGGATATCGTATCTCTTGCTATGTGCAGTGGAAGAGACTTCATCTCCAGCGCTGTTGTTAAAGTGGACGCTACTCAAAGAGGCAAGAATCTGAAATGGGAAGAGAGACTTACAAAATGGGGTAAAGGTTAGTGAGTTCTGCTTCATCCTAGCATACTGTGACTGCCATGAAGGTAGAAGACTGCTTTTCCCTGGACTACCTTCTTTAGTTTAATGCTTCAGGTGCCCAAAGGGATGGAGGGTCTCACTTTGGTGTGTGTGGCATGCTGCTTGCCGAACACCTGCCACCCACCCACCAATCCCTGTTCGCCATGCTGCATGAGCCACCGCATGGTCTGCAGGTGCCCGGCAAGTAGTGAGCAGCCAGCCAATTCCTTATTCAGACACCATTTTGTAAAAAATAAAAATAAAATATTGTAGTATTTATTTATTTATTTTGTAAATGTCCTTTACACAACGTTGGAGGCATGAATGCACATTCAAACCTGTAATCTTTTGAAATGGCTGCTTTACAGCTTCTACGTTTACGACATGACATTCATAAAAAATCTGAGATTCCCTTTTTACACAAAACAATCAGGCGCCGAACAGGTGTGGGTAAGTAGCGCTGTCCATGAACTAGAATCCGGGAGGCTGAGCAGTGTGGAGATCGCTGGGCTCCACCACCTCCTCAGACTCCTGAGACCTCCCTAGATGCACCTTCATTGGGGCACTGTCTGCTCCAATGAGCTTGCCCAGTGGTTTCAGCTTTTTTGGGCTGGCGTTGTCTACTTGATACAACACACCCTCATATCTTTAAGTGGCAGCTGGAGGCAGTTTGCTCATGTCAGCCAAAAGACCAACATCTGAAGGTCTTCAGCAGGCTGACAAGACAGAACCTGGAGCAAGAGGAGGTGCCTGCTTTTGGCTTCCGAGGATTGCAGGGGAACCAAGGCTGCTTTAGAGTAAAACTATGTATTTGGGATAGAGGTTGGCCGTTCACCTCCCTCCTCGATATCCGTAGTTGTAAATACATAATTATTAAAGAAGCACTATCATTTTATTCCTTCTTAATGCTTTTTGGGGGGACATGAAAGGCATGGGAAAATATCCATAGGGAATGTCTTTTTTTTTTTTTTTTTTAAAGAATATTTAGCTTGGTCTCACAGCCCTTCTCCCTGGCCTACCGGGTGCTTTCAGAATCAGCCAATTGAAGACTTTACCTGCCATGGCTGAATATTCAGATGCCTCTTGCCTTCCCTTCTTATTGCGACTTTGAATCCAGTTGAGGACACGGCATGTAAGGCATGTGCCACAGAATAGATGGCATTGTAGATGCTGTAGCTGCGACTGGACATGCTGGTTTCAAACAGGATGGCTGGCAGGCTCTCAGTCGGCTCCTTCCCAGTACATACTCTCTTCCCCCATTGAAAGATTTGGCCTGATTTCAGAAACTGACAATCAAAGGCTATTTCCCACCATCTATGGAGAAAGATGTCACCTTGTGGTCGGAATGGATTTAGGGTGTTCAGAAAAGGTTTGAATTCTGGCGCATCCCTTCTGTGGACTCTGAAGTGCAAAGCACCATGGATGATCTTTAGATCTTCCCTTGCCCAGGTGGATCTCGTCACAGGAACTTCTGAATGGGATGTCATGATCCAAACCTTCCTAAATGGGGTCTTGGACTTTTTTTCATGGATAGAAAACAATGCTATTAATTGTCGTACAATGCTGTAGTCACCAAAGACAATCATCACTTGGGGGTCAAACCAAGAACCAGGAATAGAACCAGTTTGTAGTCTATGCTGATGAAGCGTGTCCAATGGGTTGAACATTTCAGTGATGGCCACACAGATGTCCTTTTCCTTGAGCATTGGTGTCAGGGTCCGGATGAAATTTTCACTCCAGTCATCCTTGGAACCTAACAGCCCAATCCAGTTCCACTGGAAATGCTGAAGCAACTGGACTAAGCCCACATACTGGGAAATTTCATTGGGATCTATTTGGTAGAAGGAAGGAAATACATTTTTCCCTCCCTGAAGAGATTCAAAAAAGCCATAACCAAGCTGAAGGAAGGAATTTCTTGTTAGTCTTTGAAGCTGCATTTTTCACTCATCGACATTCACGGGCCATTTTCATGACATTTCCGTGATGCATCTCTCATTGTGTTTTAGGTTTATTTTGGCATTATTAAAATGGCTGAAAATGCAGTAACCCCCCCCACACACACACACTAGAAACTGCCATCAAAGAGGTGGTGGAATTCAAGAAGTTGGTGTTTTTCAAAGAAATCTTGCAACACCATCTACAGTCTGTATAAATGAAACAGCCTGTTGAACGTGCCCCAAAAATGAACTGGGAAAAACTGAGTGGGGTGGAAGAGCATGTATTATGACCGTTGTAAAACCACATGTTCTCCAGAAAATGAAGCCTTGTGGGAGTTTTCCTAGACCCCCACTCTGGAACCTTGATAGAAATTCTAATCATTGTAATAAATGGGCCTGTGTGTCTACATTCAAGAATTGTGCGTATTTGTACAGAGAATGGGACTTTTTAGTCAATCCCCAGGGACAATATTCATAGCCCAATACATAAAAGATGGACAAATTGTATTCTGTTGTGGGAGGGGTTTCCCCTTATCTCTGGAGGAGAAGCTCAATTAGTTGATAGCAGCAAGAACATCCAGGAGTATTGGGGAATCTTATGCGTTTGTGAGCCTTGAAGGTTATTTGGCTCAATCCAAAACCTTTTCTGGCATATCAGGCCCATTTCTGGCTGGAATTAGACACACAACAGTCACCTGGGATTCCTTGCTGCCACCAAGGTGACTGCGAGGCAGTTAAGCCACAGTCCAATAGCCACACAGAATCAAGGCAATACAACTGCTGCATGAGCAAATTGGTTTTCAGAGATTGGCCTGTTCATCGTAGGGTTCTGGAGCTCAGCAAGTCCCCCACATCTCTCCCCAGATGTACCCCCTTACCTGTGGGATCTTGTAGATGCCTATTACAGATGCAATCTCCCTTGAGGATTTAGAGTCAAGGCCCCCAATAATGGAGAGCAGCTGATCTTGCCTGTCACATTTATAATTGGGAACCATTCGCCCCCGAGTGGAAAGCAGAGAGAGGCTGTTCATATTCATCTTTCTGACGATGTCCATGTGCTGATAGATGCGGAAGCCGAGGGTTGTGTTGGGAAGGAGAGTTGGATCTTTGTTGATCTCAGTGATGGCAAATACCAAGGCCAGGAAGTGCTGGTAGTTCTTGACTATTGACCTGCGATGATGAGAGAGACATTAAGAAGTAAGTGAGGAGCCAAACAGAACTGATGGGAAGTGGAGGGTTAAAAAGTCCATCTGGTTCAACCCTCTTTTAGAGAAAAGGCAAAACCTTCTAGACCAAAGACATCTACAAAGAGGATTTATAGACAAATTCAGATATTTCTGTCACCACTCTAAGATACAAAGATCATTTCCATGCAAGGCTGTATCTCCATTCAGTTTTGGTGCAGAATTTAGAACTGAGCACTACGGAAGGAACATTTTCTCTTCTGCTTAGATCCAAGTGCAGTGCATGGTTATTTGCGCTTTGACAATTAAATATCACATTTTCCCAGATCTAAAAAGAAAACTTACAGAAAGTGTTTTTTTTTTTTTTGATACAGAAGTGAATCTGGGCAGTCACAACATAGTCTAAAGAACCTGTAAACAACAATGAGTAGTGAATGATGTAGTGAATGACTCATGTAGGAAAAACCTAAAGACTTGCTAGATGTATTTCATAGGAATATATGTAATGCCCTCCTGGATCAGAGACCTAATTCATACATTTATAATGTATTCATTTTTATTCTGTCTTCATTATTGATGTTCCACCTCTCAAGATGCATCAGTGGTAGTTCACCAGCAAAACCAAAATGCAATAATAGAAACAAAATAAGAGAATATTTTTCAAAAAGTAAATGTTTGCCAGGATCACTCCTACAGGGCTCATTTATCTGGCTTAATAATGTCTAATCATTCTTGATTGAAACAGCCTCTTCCATTAATTTGCCAAGAACATAGCATGAAGAACATCAGATGAGCCCTGATCCATCTAGCCCAGTATAACGTTTCCACCTGTGGTCAGCTGAGATGCTTGCTGGGAGCCCTACGAGTAGGAGATGAAGGCAAAAGCCCTCCTTTCTTCTTCTCCCCCCATAACAACTCCTGTTCAGTGGTGACTGCCTCTCAGAATGGAAACAGGTTTAAGAGCTGCCAAAAGACAAGACCTTGTGGAATTTGTCTGATTCTTTTTAAAGTAAATGTAACCCAGCTGCCAATCAGTGCAGACAAAGTTGTCCTAATTGCACCCAAAATCTGACATGGTATAAAGCATATTCCAGCTTAGCTCCGCCATGTTATCAAGACCATGACGACTAGAAGCTTGTTTTATTTTTGGAGGAAGGGCTGCTGTTCAGTGATTGAGCATGTCCTTCGAATGCAGCTAATCCCATGATCAATATTTGCCATACACAGAGACTCTGACTGACATACCCCAAAGAGCCACTGCTAACTCTGAAGGTAGAGAGGAGGGATGGTTTGACTCAGTAAGGTCCCCTCTACAAGAATTCGGTTTGGTGCCTGGTTGCCCGATTATGCACATCTTCTCACAATCACATTTACGCCTAAATCCTGTAAATGACATGCGGTGAAGCGCATAACCGGCAGTATGAAATGCGCTTGAAAGTGGCTGAAATGCGGAGAATCGTTTGTTTACATGGTCAAAATGCGCTTTAACGCCTGCAGAGAATTTAACGCACATTCGATAATGCGCATAATCGGACAGATAAAGCGCCTCAACCCCCGATTTGCGCTCCGCTCTTGTAGAGGTAATTTTTTAAATTGCGCCTTGAAAGAGCTTTAAACCACTCTTGTAGAGGCACCCTAAGAGGCAGCTCCCGTGTTTTTCTTTAAAGCAGCCATTGATTCAAAGCCATGAGGACTGGCACCTGGCTTTCATGTTTAGCCAAGGGACCCAAAGAGCACCTGTATCTTTCATAGAAGCCCTCAGGTTCAATCCCTGGCAGAATTTCTGGGTAGGACAGGCAAGGAAACCATTGCAACACAGGGCAGGTGAGACTGAACTAGATGGAAGGATATTTTACCTCTGGAGAAGGAAGCTTTCTCCGTAACACATTCGGTTTTGTATTGCTCCCTCTACAGAGCATCTACAGAGGAATTGATTAGACTTTCTGTTGTTGATGTTCTTCTTCTTCTTCTTCTTCTTCTTCTTCTTCTTCTTCTTCTTCTTCTTATTATTATTATTATTATTATTATTATTATTATTTCTATACTGCCCCATAGCCAAAGCTCCCTGAGTGGTTTAGAACAATTCTTAAACATGCATGATACAACATAATAACACAGTTTAAATTTTTTAACATAAAAAGTAAGCAATATAAGAAGCTAAACAATTTAATTAAACATTCCCCCCTCCCAATAGACCTGTTCTGACACAGCAGACATAGATACCTCATCATGGTGGTCCAAAGGATCTCTTAACAGTTTGGATCAATGCATAATTTTTAAAAAGGGACCAAGTTTATTGTTTTAGTGGTAAAAGTACTTTGTGCCTAGAAATGGAGAAGAATAAAGGTAAACTAGTACAAAGCAATTCTTTTCTTTCCACTTTTTAGGATTTCTTCTTGGAGAGGGAGGTATTCTGTCATTCTTTAATGTAACGCACATCTTACTATGTTTGAAGATTTTTTGGGAAGCTTATTTCTTCCATTAAAAGTAATAATAAATGTAATAATACATAAATAAAAGCTGACTCATCCTGAGTGATTTTGGCCTTTAATTACCAGAGCCCTTGTTTTTGGGGCTATAAAGCCACAAAGGAACTGCATTGCACAAAATCTCATCCACCTCATTTAAAGCTCCTGAAGCATCCAGGCACCTGTGATCTGCAATACAACTCCCATTGTCCCTTGCATTGTGTCATGGATCATAGGAGTTCTGGGCCAAACAACATCTGAAAATTCAAGGCTCAGAACCAGATCAGGAGTGGGCAGACTTAAAGTTTTCAGGATTTGCTTCATCATTTACAAGCAGCCTCAGATCCCTCAAATAAAATACTTTGAGCTCAGGAGTTTGTTTTAAGAACTAGAACAGAATGGAGCCTACAGGCCTGGGACACAAAACTCCACTCCTGGTTACCCCCAAGTTTCCTTCATTACGGCCGTATAATTTAGGGCTGGAGAAGTCAGTTGTTGCTGCTTTCATTACAGAATTGGGTGTAAGAAATGCTTGCTCATGTAGATCACCCAGAGATCTCACAATAGATCCAGACGAATCTTCACCACCCCTGTCTTCGAAGAAGTCTGCTTGGGGCAGAGGCAGAGGGACAATTCTGAGTCACTCCCAGATTGTCAGCATGAAACCAAAATAGCCAGTCAGCTCTGCCTCTGCTCCTTTCAGAAAACCCCTGAGAATGAAGCAAGAGAAGAACCCTGACGTCTATGATACAAATTATGGGTTGAAGACAAACATGACAAGACTCATAGACCCATAGATCAAACCAGTACATTTTGAAAGTCAACAGCATCGCCGATACATATCCGTAGAAGGAGCCCTCTAATCTGAAGGCAAAGCAGGCAAACATCTACCCGAGATCCCTCTTGTGGAAACTTACGCCAAGATAGCACTGCATTGTAGTGGGACTAAGCTACAGAAGTCGTGTGTATTTTCACAATGATAACTGCCAAGCGGTAAATTCCCACCAACAAGGAGGTCTCCTGGACTGTAATAGTCATGAGTTACAGAAAACCTCTTCCCAGGGCATTGGGTCCTCCGCATCGTCTGGGTGGCCTGAGGCAGGATCCAAAACAGCAGCAGCAGCCAAATCATCATCATCATCAGCAGCAGCAGCAGAGAGAGAGAACTTTCCTCTTCTGTCAGGGACAAACAGAACCTGAAAAAGAGCTGATTTTACAGGCCCCAGCAGGGGAATTAGATCTCAGCTAGACATGAACAGATGCCACATGATCACACCACCCAGATTTCTTTGTTATTGAGTTACTGGATGGAAATCCATTGGGAATTCCTCTAGAATTACAGTCATTTTGATATTCCAGGCTAGAGAAAGAACCACAGCCCCAGAGTGCTAAGACCCCTTTGTGCACTGGAAGGAGGAAAACAAGTTTACATCACTCTTTGCTTCTCCACGGGACAGTTGGACTTGGCTTTACCTGTCAGGTTTCACCCTTTGACCTGTGTGAAACTGAACACCTGAGTCTAAGATGGAGTTCAGTCTTGTGCCAACGTTCATTAGTCCGAATCGATACCTGGGAAAGGGAGGAGTTGGCGCTTGATTGTAGCGGTGCAGCAAGGACCAGTGAGGCTTTACTGGATGAAGTGGTTGGGTTTTATCCCTCCTGCTTTATATTTTGGTTATTTCATAACAATTTATTTTAGTGGCAGCTGGGATCCTTTTAAGCAAGCTGAGGATCTCTAACTGCTCCCATTGTCCTTCCCCGTGAATGCCCATGGGCTACATGTGGGGCTCAGAGACATTTTTAGGAAACAAAGATGGCGGGTGGCTGTAGGGTGATGCCTTCTCATGCAGGGTGCCCATTTTGTGGTGGTGCCCAGGATAGCTTCTCAAATAGCCAATGTGGCCACAGCCCCCAAAATGTCACCTACTCATGGTGTAGACAATAAGCTTCTTTAAACAAGAGATTTAGTACCTGCTCATGATTTGCCAGTCACAGACATTTGTGGATGCATTACATCATCGACATCCAGGACTTCTTCCATGCTATCCCCCAGGAATCTTGTTTTTTTGAAAAAAATTTTTTAGATAATGTGGTATTATCTGGAATAGTGTGCTACAATTGTGCCACTAGATGGTGCTGTCTCATTAAACAAATGGAGCCTTTTTGAGAATGGATGGTAAGGCTGGGGGAATTTTCCTGTCTGTAGAGAAGCTCAATTCTGAGTTGATTGAACCAAGCAACTTTTATCTATAGAAATATTACAGGCTCCAGTTATTCTCTAGTTAGATACTTCTGTGAAATGAGCTTCCCACCTCTCTGTTATTATATGGACCTCTAATCTTTCAGGTATTGTATTAGTCAGGTTAGGCTGACCAGATAAAATCCAGGTCAGGGCTCATGTAACTTTAACAGTTGTAGAGAAAAGGGAATTTCAGCCAGTGTCATTTGTATGCAATTAGTTCCTGGTGAAATTCCCTCTTCATCACAACAGTTAAAGTTGCAGGGGCCCTGCCTTCTTTTGTCTATGGTCACTCTAGTATAGTGCCTGCAACTTTAACTGTTGTGATGAAGAGGGAATTTCACCAGGAACTAATTGCATACAAATGACACTGGCTGAAATTCCCTTTTCTCTACAACTGTTAAAGTTACATGAGCCCTGACCTGGATTTTATCTGGTCAGCCTAAGTCAGGTACACAAACAGATTCTATGATCTTGTGATATTTTTCTCTTCCATGGCAGCTTCTCAGTCTGCCTTACCTGTTTTCTGCCTTTCTGTTTGTTTGTGCTTCAGGTTTTTACATGATCTCTTCTGCATTTTAGCAAGGCTCTTCAGCCAAAAAGGGCTCCCGGAGTGGCATGAACAAAATTAATAATGAGACTGTCTCAGCCCTCTAGCTAAGGGTGACCAGATAAAATCCAGGTCAGGGCTCATGTAACTTTAACAGTTGTAGAGAAAAGGGAATTTCAGCCAGAGTCATTTGTATGCAATTAGTTCCTGGTGAAATTCCCTCTTCATCACAACAGTTAAAGTTGCAGGCACTATACTAGAGTGACCATATACAAAAGAAGGCAGGGCCCCTGCAACTTTAACTGTTATGATGAAAAGGGAATTTCACCTGGAACTAACTGCAAACAAAAATGCAGAGCAAAAATGAATTTGATTAGTTTTATTTAAAAATAATAACAAACACAGTCCCATTAACTCATACAAGGATAAATATGATGGTAATTGTGACTGAATGGCTGGCATTTCCAGGGAATTCTCAGAAACATAAGATTCACAAATTATTTTTTCCTTATCATATGATCCCTTGTGTTGAGATTCGGTCTCAGCACAATAATGTAGCATTTGGGGAGAAAGATGCAACCCAGGAGACCAGCACCAGAAGCCAAGATGGAGAAGATCTCCACAGCCACCATGGACTTCCCCTTGGTGCTCAGGTAGGTGGGCACAAAGGAGACCCAAACACTGCAAAACACCAGCATGCTGAAGGTGATGAACTTGGCTTCATTAAATCTGTCAGGCAATTTCCTCGCTAGGAAAGCTACAACGAAGCTAAGAAGGGCCAGGAATCCCATGTAGGCCAGGACAGTGTAAAACATGGTGACTGAGCCTTCATTACATTCCACTATGATCTCTCCAGCCAGGGAATGGAAATCAAAGTTTGCAAATGGAGGCGAGGTTACCAACCAGATTGTACAGATCACAGCTTGGATGAGGGGACAGGCCAGGACAATAGAGTTGGTCAGTTGTCTCCCCAACAGTTTTCTTGCCTTGTTTCCTGGTCTGGTGGCCATGAAGGCCAGAACCACCATGAGAGTTTTTGCCAAAATGGAAGAAATGGCAACAGAGAAGATGATGCCAAAAGCAGCTTGTCGGAGAAGACAGGTGACCTCCCTGGGACGACCAATGAAGAGGAAGGAACAGAGGAAGCAGAGCAGGAGGGAGACGAGGAGGAAGTAGGTGAGGTCTCGGTTGTTGGCTTTGACTATTGATGTATCACGGTATTTAATGAATGTTGCCAGCACTAGAAAAGTGGTCAGAAAGAGGAAAAGGGCTAGAGAAGCTAAAACAGACCCCAATGTCTCTTGATAAGGAAGGAAGTGGATCTTCTTGGGGATACACTGGTCTTGGTTCCTGTTTGGGTATTGATCTTCTGGGCACAAAGAACAGCGATCTGCATCTGGAATGAGCAACGGATATCGAAGCATCTCAAACATGGCACAGATATGCTGGGGGGGGGCAGTTGAGACCGCAAAATAAATAAATAAATAAATAAAGGAAATGGAAATATCCATTTCCAAGCTCAATTTACACCCTTGATTTTTATATTTTTTACATTTTTATAATTTGATTTATATTTTTATAATTTCAAATTAACAATCATAAGACCTGAGTCAGAAACAGTACATACAGTTTGTTCTTTTTTCATACGAGAGCCCCCTGAACCAGATTCATGTTCACTATTCTAAAAGAAAGAAAACCTTGATTCTGTAACTTGAAATGCAATCCCGTTAAGCTGAAAAAAATGAAACATGATCTGTTGCCTGAACTGACTGCATTAGCAAATAGATAGATAGATAGATAGATAGATAGATAGTAGGGATGTTTATCGTATCGTTCCGATGTCCGATAACGATCCAATATTGGCTTTATCGGACATCTGATTAACGATAACGATACGATAGATATTCCTCTGATAATTATCGGATCTGATACCACCACTATCCCAAACCTCTTCGAGGGCTTCTACCCCTGCTCTTGTGGTGACACCCCAGAGTCCAGGCATTGGCGGGCAGACTGGCTCACCCCAGAAGCGACAGGGCAGCATGGTGTGGGACCACTTTGAGGTGGCACCGGATCCCCGATTTGCTGTCTGTCAGCATTGCAAGGTCTCCATCAGCAGTGGTAAAATTCAAGGGCACCTCACCACCTCCAATATGCTGTACCACCTGAGGACGAACCACCATATGGTCCTGCATGGGAGAGAGGCGGGCACCTCCCAGCTGACTGGTGCCAGTAAGGGCAAGCAGAAGGCTGCTTCTACTGCCAGTTCTCCATCTCCCATCCCCAAGCATCTTAGGCAGGCCACCATGGAACACATAGGGCGGGAAAAGTATGGGGCCACTCGTTGGAGGTTTCCAACGCCCAACCAACTCACCAACTGCATCTGTAAGATGGTGGTGTTGGATGGTGGTGTTGGATTCAGCTTTGTGAACAATGCAGGGTTCAAGAGGCTGATGGCTCTTGTGGTTCCATACTACAAGCTGCCATCTCACATCACCCTTAGCAGGCGTGCCGTGCCCTCCCTGCACCGGGCATGCAGGGAGTTAGTGATGGGTCGACTGTGCCAGGCAGAGGTGCAGAAGGTGCACTTCCCCTCTAACATTTGGTCCAGCGAGGGCGGAGCACATGCTTACCGTACCTGTCCCTGACAGCTCACTGGTGGGGAGCCACAGGGAAGGAAGCATCCATCACTTCCCGGACTGGGAAGGAGGGCTACTGCTGGGCCCGCCATCATATTGAAGTCATGGACCAGTCCCACACGGCAGCGGAGATCACAGAGGCCATGAACTGCATGGTGGAGGGGTGGCTGTCCGGGCATCAGCACACCCGCAGTTACATGGTGACGGAAGGGGAGCCAACATGGTTAAGGTGGTGCATGAGGGAGGTTTTGATGGCATCCGCTGCATCGCGCACGTCTTTAACCTTATTGTGAGGGGTGGCCTTGGTATGGGCAGCAGCAGCAGTGTTATTCCCCCTACCAAGCCAGGAGTCCATAACGTCCTGGAGAGTGGTCGGAGGGTGGCTCCTTCAGGATGTGGTGACACGCTGGAACTCCACCTACCTCATGCTCGAGCATATGTTGGAGCAACAGCGTGCTGTTCACAAAATGTGCAGGGTTGGGGACATAGGGATCCAGGCCCCACTGGTCAGGCAGCAGTGGGATACCATGTCCCAGCTAGTGACAGTCCTCAAGCCCGGCCTTGAGGCCACAGAGACCCTCAGCAGCAGCACCGCCCTCCTTAGCCAAGTGATCCCTGTGGCCAGGCATCTCCAGACCAAGATGTGGCAGTTTCTGGAGGACGGGGATCCCAGCACCAGGAATCGCTTCTTGCAACATGTGCAGGAAGTGTTGAACAGGCTGAAGGCAGGACTAGTCAAGATGATGGAGCACCTGATGAAAGACAGGATCTACATCTTGGCCACGATGTGTGATCCACATCTAAAGATAGTGTGTGTGATGCCAATTTTAAGCTGGGGTGGTTGGAAATGCTGGTGGGGGAAGTTTGGGCTGCATGGGAAATCAGGCCTGGGCAGGCAGCAGTGGCAGAGGAGGGGGAGGAGGCCACAGCTTCACAGGTCAGCAGTCCCTGCAGCAGTGGAAACAGCATCCCTCCCAGCAGGAGCAGCAGAGGCCTTGGGTTCTGGGCAAATGCCCTAGAGGTAGTGATTGGTCAGGAAGGCGACCAACCCACCCATCAGGATGCTGCTGCAACTGCTGTGCAGTGTTACCTGGCAGAAGCCAAGGAGAACATCTCCGTAGAACCCCAGACCTACTGGTCATCCCGGAACCTCATGTGGCCAGACCTGGCTCGGGTGACCAAAGATCGACTGAGCGGCCCGCTGACCAGTGTTCCAAGCGAGCGGGCATTCTCAATGGTGGGCGACGTTGTGATACCCCACTGCTCCTGCTTGGATGCTGAGTTGGTGGAGCAGCTGGTCTTTCTGAAAGCCAATATGCCCCTGCTGGGATACCCCACCCTCAAGCCCTCGGGGGAGTGAGAAACCCGCCTTTGTTTAAGTCAAGCAGGCTCAACTTTTCATTTTTTGTTTTTGTGTTCATAATTTTTATGATTATTTGCTGTTTTTACAGCTCAGTAACTCAACTCTGATGGAAGGATTCCAAGGGATCCTGTTTCTCGCACTGTCCCATATTGAGGGGATGCTAAGCATCTCACACTGCCTATGGTTTAGTCCTGCCTGTATCTGCATCTGCCTGCCTGCCAGTTAGCCGCCGTTGTGAAGTAGCGGGATCTCTGGGTCCAGTCCCCGAGTTCTATGGCTTACTTGTGCAAAGAGCTAGCAACTGGCACTCTGCCTGCCTCCGTGCCCACCTCTGCCCAAAAGAAATGCCTGCATCTGCCTGCTTGCCAGTTAGCTGCCTTTGCACGGGGATTGTCTGGCTGGACGTCTGGCTGTTTCATTGTGCCAGTTAGCTGCCTTTGCACGGGGATTGTCTGGCTGGACGTCTGGCTGTTTCATTGTGCCCGCCTTGCGGGGCTGCTTGTAGCCTTAAGGATTGTAAAGTTCAAATATAAAGGTTTCTGGTCTTGAGAGGCAAACTCCACAAGAGATCCTGCTTCTCCAACCATACTATATTGGGGGGATGCTAAGCATCTCACACTGACTATGGTTTAGTCCTGCCTGCATCAGCCTGCCTTCCAAGTAACATCTGTAGCTGTGTGTCTGAAATTGGGCACAGATGAGTCCCCTCAAGGACATCTGTGAGATGCCCTTCTGAACTGGACGTCTGGCTGTTGTTGTTTTTTTAGTAATACTACTTGGCCCACCTTGCAGGGCCGCTTGTAGCCTTATGGAATATTAAGTTAAAATATCGAGGTTTCCTGTCTTGAGAGGCAAACTCCCTCATCAAGTCATTGCTCCTTGACTTCACCCAGTTCAGGTGGAGCAGCAAGTCTTCCTTGGCGCTTCAGAAGCCTGGGCTGTGCAGGCGCTTCCTGCCACCTCTGCCCAAAAGAACAGCCTACCTGACTGCCCGCATCTGCCTGCCTGCCATCTGTGCATGGGAATCGTCTGGCTTGACGTCTGGCTGTTTAATTTTTTTTGTAAGTTGTACCAGGCTCACCTTGCAGGGCTGCTTGTAGCCTTACGTGTTGTTTAAAAATCGAGCTTTCTTTTGATGAGACGCAAACTCCCTCATCAATTCGTGCACCTCATTGACTTCACCTAATTCAGGTGTAGCCTGGCTTCCTTGGGGCTTCAGACAGCCTACCTGACTGAACCTGCCTGCATGGGGATACCCCTCCTCCTCCTCCTCCTCCTCCTCCTGGACTCCATTAGTGAGGGACTGCAGAAGCATCCATTCTTTGTTTTGGAGACACTGCTCCAGCCAATGTGCCCTCCTCTGCCCAAAAGAAGTGCCTGCACCTGCCTGCAGAAATATTAATAATATCTCCTACTTGTGGGATCATCCAGGTTTCCGCGCTGTAGGGGAATCTCCTGCCCCAATGAGGCCCTGCCTGGGTAAGGCTGGCTGGTTGGCTCTAAAAGAACATCCGTGCTATTCCCCTACCCCCCAATGTCCTTTTCTTTGTACTTAGACATGCATGGCCTAATCATTGAGAGAAGCTACTGCTAGGAGCATAGTTCCTCCTCACGGTCAGTTCAGTTTGGTGGAGTGCATCCACTCACTGTGCCATGCAGAGGCGCATAAATATTAATAATATCTGCTGGCTACTCAACAAAGGGTAAGGCTGGCTACTCAACAAAGGCCGTGAATCGTCTCTCCCATGCAACTGATTCCCCCCCATCCTCTCCCCTCATTATTCCTTTTATGATTTGTGGATGGGTCTTCCTCAGCCAGGTGCATCTTATCTCCAGATACCTAGGGAACCAGCCACCTCATTGACGTCACCTAATTCAGGTGCAGTAGCATTAGTGAGGGATTGCAGAAGCATCCCTCACACCTTGGTTTATTTTTTTGCCACTGCTCCATCCAATGTGTGCAGCTCTGGCCAAAGAACTGCCTGCCTGCCTGCCGTCTGTGCCTACACGGGGATGAAATCCAAAATGGTATTTACAGAGGAAACTAATATGGATTATTCTCTGTGATATTCCATTTGGCCCCACTCCACCCTTACCCCTGTATGTTCTTTATTTTTATATGCCTCTCAAAGACTGAGGTACCTGTTGAGTTAGAAAAGGTCCCTTCCGGACAGCGATCACACGTATAGCAGCAAACAGGCTTCCCCTCTGGAACTTTTTTCTGATGCCCTGGAAAGCAGCTCTTCACACACCTTGCAGGTGGCCTCTTCTGAAAGGTAAATGCAGACAGGTGAGGACTTCCAGTGACTGAAAATGCACAAAACAGTTCCTCAACAATGCTTTTCACTACATCTTGGATTAGATCACCACTGCAGGAGGGCAAAATATATTCTAGATGTCTGTAGGTTACATGGAACTAGGGATGCTGCAGGGGTCTGAGAGGGGTTGAGTCTGGCAGACACACCTCCCCATCCCCCATTCAGCCTCCTGGGCCCTGTTCACCTTACTAGGTCTGCTTGCCAGACTCAATACCTGTAATGTTGAGTAAATGGCCACTGTCCATCCTGACTTAGAAACATCATAAAAAATTCCTGTTCCCCTTAGTGTGGAGGAAGGAGTTTTAGGCTGTCAAGCAGAATCAGATTCTGAACCAGAAGAAACAGGACTGGAAATGTACCTGCCTACATAGGAAGTGGGGCAGGAGGATCTTCCAGGCTCTTCACCAGACAGGGATGAATCTTCACCAGACCTTATCAGTGAAAACGTTAACAACTCAGAGTCTATGGGAACTCAGCAATCCTCAGAGGGGAAAGGGTTGACCGATCCCAGGGTGTGCCATATATTCAAAAGGGCAGAGCTAAAAGAAGGCTCGAGGTGATCAGCTTGGCTAGCTTCTCACCAAAGGCTTATTCAGAGGGAGCCTCCCTGAACTTAAGGGACTCAGGGAAAAGACTCCCCCTTTTGTTGAAAGGGTGATTGTCTCACTTAGGGCCGATCTACATACAAGGTTTTTGACATTTTATAAAGGTTATGAAAACTCTTTGGGCCACATGACGCACTCCCTATAACGTTGTATATCTGAGGTTTTTTAAAACTCACTTCAGTTATATACAACGGTTTCACTTTTAATAAATCGTTTTAAGTAAAATAATGTGTCCTTCCTTACTGTTTGTGATTCATGGGGGCAGTACTTCATTTACTGGTGCCCAAATGCTTAGCAATTGATTGGTGGGGAAGAAAGAGGAAGTGGGTGAGTGAACTACAACACCCACAATTCTTAGCCCTATACTCGCTAGAGAATGACAGAGGAACTAAGAAGGAAGTGGGTGACTGAACTACAACTCCCACAATGCCTTGCCCTAAGCTCATTGTAAAAACGAAAGAGAAAGAGACAGGGCAGAACAGTGTGTGACCGCACACACCGCTTTAAAGACTGAAGACTGTTCTCCTGTAACGTGAGTACTCAGTAATGTGGCCTAAGATGTTTTAGAACGCACCTATTTGGAACGTTTTAAAATACTTTTTAAAACGTTCCAAAGGACTGTGTAGATCGGCTCTTAGTTAGCTAAGTTTTAGCCTAGAGGAAAGTTCCTGGTGTTTAAACTCTCTTCAGGTGTGAAGAGATGTTTGCTGAATAAAGATTTGTGGATCATTTGGCAAACCTCTTTACTGTCTCGCACTGCAGGGGAGGGCTTGGAACCATGACAGAAGCTCACGTCAGAGACAGAAATGGGAAGTTACTGTATCCAGGTAATATCAAGGGTTGATGAACAAATTCTCTCCCCTCCTTTAACATTGGGAGCCCATCCCATCCACCTTTACCTCCTTCATGCAGAGAGTCGCAAAGAGCTCTGCAGTTGTCTGGATTTTCAGACAGGGTCTCTCCAAGGTTTCAAACATAGGACCCGTTTCCAGCCCTACCAGGAGCTGCTAGGACTAAACATTGAAATTTTTGCTTTGAAGAAAATAATACTCCCCCCCCCTCCCTGGACCTTTGGTCTCATCTAGAAAGACAACTTCTGTTCTCAAGGGAGAGAACAGCAACATCCGCTAGTTCTGCCATGACCACAGAACTTTCATTTCCAACCCACCTCTGTTGCCCAAGTGATCACATCCGAGTGGAGTGTAAATTCCCGGCCCGGGGGAGCCCCTGAATCCACTCCTCCAACTTTCACTGGATAAAAAGATCCATTTGGGACAGAGATCCAGTTCAGGATATCATACCTCTTGCCACGTGCAGTGGAAGAGACTTCATCTCCAGCACTGTTGTTAAAGCAGACACTCCCCAAAGAGGCAAGAATCTGAAATGGAAAAGAGACTTAGGCCAGATCTATACCAAGCAGGATATAGTGGTATGCAAGTGGTATATAGAAGGCAGAAGCCACACTACTGCTTTATAGCGGTATTGAAGTGCACTGACAACTGTTGGGGCCCGTTGACACATACTATATACTGTTATATCCTGCTTAATGTGGATCTGGCCTCAGAAAATGGAGTAAATGTGAGTGAGTTCTGTCACATTCTAGCATCCTGTGACTGCCATGAAGGTAGAAGACTGCTTTCCCCTGGACTAGCTTGTTTAGTTGAATGCTTCAGCTGCTCAAAGGGATGGAGAGACTTGCCTCCATTTGAGTGGGATGCTGCTCACTGAACCCCACCGGCCATCCACCCTGTTCGTCACGTAACATGAGCCACCGCACGGTCTGCAGGTGCTCAGTGACTGAAACACGTTCACTGATCCCTCACCGACCTGCCATTTTGTGTAAAATTCCGGGTCCCCCCCCCCCCACCGAATATGTAATGTTACTAAATGGTGGCCATAAAAGGGCCATTTGTACAACATAACAGGCATGAATTGTCAACTCCCACCTGCCATCTTGCATGGAAGGGGTGTTTTACAGCTGCCATTTATGAAAAAAGTGCATTTAACTTTGTCCAGTTCTGGTAACCACACCTAAAAAAAGATATTATAGAGCTGGAAAAAGTGCAGAAAAGGGCAACTAAAATGATTAACGGGCTGGAGCATCTTCCCTATGAAGGAAGGTTACAAACAGCTGGGATTGTTTAGCTTGGAAAAAAGGAGGCTAAGGGGAGACATGATAGAGGTTTGCAAAATTATGCCTGGTGTGGAGAAGGTGGACAGGGAGACATTTCTCTCTCTTTCTCAAAATACTAGAACCCAAAGCAGTCATCCCATGAAGCTGATTGGTGGTAGAGTCAGGACAGATAAAAGGAAGGACTTCTTCACACAGTGTATAGTTAAACTATGGAATTTGCTACGACAAGATGTAGCGATGGCCACCAATATGGATGGATTTAAAAGGGGGTTGGATATCTTTTTGGAGAAGAAGGCTATCAATGGCTACTAGCCCTGATGGTTATGTGTGACTTCCATTATCTGAGGCAGCATGCCTATATGCACCAGTTGCTGGGGAACATGGGTGTGGGGGTACTGTTGCACTGTGTCCTGCTTTGTTGGTCCCTGGTGGATAGCTGGTTGGCGACTGGATTAGATGGACCCTTGGTCAGATACAGCATGGCACTTCTTATGTTCTCATGTTCTAAACATGCTTTTTAGGACTGCTTAGTAAAACACACCCTCATATCTTTATGTGGCAGCTGGAGGCAGATATGAGGGTCTCCTGCTGTCTGGTAAGAAGGAACTTGGTGCAAAGGGAGATGCCTGCTTTTAGCTTCTGAGGGGTGGAGGGACCCCAATACTGCTGTAGACTAAAGCTATGTATTTGAGATAGAAGCCTGCCTGATACCTGCCTCCTCAATATCCATAGTTGTAAATACAGAATTATTACAGAAGCACTGTCTCCCCTACCAGGCTCACACTTTGATTTCTGGTTCACCAAGGCACTGTTCTAAGACTGCCAAATCTGAAGGAAGACTTTACCTGCCATGGCTGAATATTCAGAAGTCTCCTGCCTCCCCTCGTTATTGTGTGTTTGGATCCAGGTGAGGACATGGCATGCAATGCGTGTGCCAAGGAATAGACAGCATTGTAGATGCTGTAGCTGCAGCTGGACATGCTGATATCAAACCAGGAGGCTGGCAGATCCCAAAGCTGCTCTTTCCCAGTACATATCCTCTCCTCCTGTTTTAAAATTTGGCCAGATTTCAGAAACTGACACCGAAAGGCTCTTTCCCACCAGTCACAGAGAAAGATGTCCCCTCGTGGTCGGAGTGGATTTAAGCTTTTGAGAAAAAGCTTGAATCCTGGCACATCCCTTCTGTGGACTCTGAAGTGCAAAGCACCATGGAAGGTTTTTACCTCTTCCCAACCCTGGATGGATCCCATCACAGGAATTTCTGAATGGGATGTCATGATCCAAACCTTCCCAAATGGGGATTTAGTGTTTTCTTCATGTATTTGCAACCACAGCATCAAGTGTCCTATAACGCTGTAGTCACCAAAGACAATCATCACTTGGGGCTCATACCAAGAACTTGGAATAGAACCAGATAGTACTGTATCACGATAAAGCAGGTCCGTTGGGTTGAATATTTCAGTGATGGCCACACAGATGTCCTTCTGCTTGAGCATTGGTGTCAGTATCTGGATGAAATTTTCACTCCTGTCATCCTTGGAAGCTAACAGCCCAATCCAGTTCCAGTGAAAATGCAGGAGCAGCCGGACTAAGCCCACATACTGAGGAGTTTCATTGGGATCAATCCGGAAGAAGAAGGGAAATACCCTTTTCAGCCCCAGAATGGATTCAAAAAAGCTGTAACCGAGCTGCAAGGAGGAATTCCTTGTTAGTCTTTGCTGCAGAATTTTGTGATGCTTTAAAGAGAACACAAGTTTTCATGGCAAAGGAGGACAACATGGTCGGCATGCCCCCCCCAACAAGTCTGGTCCCGGGGGTGGGTGTCCAGCACCAAGGGGGTGTGCCCACCTGAACATAGCCTTGGTCACATATCTGATTTTACAGCACACAATTAAGACAAATCTGTTCTACATAACATCTTAAAATCACTGAAATAAAGAACAACGTATCTAAAATTAACTTCACTTACTCCTACTTTTGTAGCTTTTGTTGTACTTTGAAGCTGTTGCTATACTCTGTGTGATACATTCTCCCCTTCCCTCAAACAGCTTTTCTGATTTATCCTCACTCCACTGCAAACTGCTGCTGCTGCTTTTAACAGGGCTTGCTGCCAGCCAGCTGGCTGGCTTTTTTATTTTTAAATTTCATTTTTTCAAACAAACCTTGTATAAGATTGTCACAAGTTTATTTACTCTAACATTAGGGTGGGTGTTATGGGCAGCAGACACTACTTTGCCCATTCACACTTCTCACTTATATACATTAGCTTCTCAAGGCTTGGGTGTTGACACCACTTCTCACATACAGATTTTGAACTTCTGTCTACTTCCTGCATAAATATGTGACTCTGAGACCCTCTTTCTAATGCCCTGCGTTGCCTGCCAGCACCGTAGGGCTAAGTTACAATCTCTCTCTCTCTCTCTCTCTCTCTCTCTCTCTCTCTCTCTCTGCCAAAGTCTCCCATTGGTCCAGCCGGGCCGCACACTTGGGGGCATGGGTATTGCTTATTGTTTGGTTATGTCTGGTGATTCTTACTGTAAAAAACTCCGCCGCCAGCTGTCTCACTCTCCACCTCCTCTCCTCCTGCACAACTGCTTGACTCTGATGCACTCTAAAAACACTCTGGGTGGCAAGCCAGCCTCTCAGGGCCAAGCTACAGGTGAATCTGGGTTGCCTTCAGCCTCGCTATGCCTTATGCCAGCCAGCTGACATCTCCAGCTTCCAGCCTCAAACAATCCACACTCTCTCTCTGCCAAAGTCTCCCAACAGTCCAGCCAGGCTTTGCACTTGAACCCTGTGGCTGGGGGTAGGGTGGCAGCTTATAGCTTGGTCACATCTGGTGACTTTTATTCTAAAAAAACCTCCGCTGCCAGCCACCTCTGTCTGCACCAACACTGGACTCTGAGATGTTCTTAAAAGGCTCTGTGTGGTATGCCAGCCTCTCAGGGCTAAGCTACAGCCATCTCTGAGTTATAACTCTGTCTGAAACTGATGCCAGCCAAAGCCTCCAACCAGCCAACACCTGCACCAATACTTGATTCTGAGACGCTCTTGAAAGGCTCTGTGTGGAATACCAGCCTCTCAGTGTTCACCTACAGCTATCTCTGAGTTGTGTCTTCAGTCTAACTCTGTCTCTAAGAGATACGCCAGCCAGCCCAAGCCTCAAATCTATCTATTTTTCTCCGACACGCACTTCAAACATTCTGCATTGCATGTCAGCAGTGCAGACAGAGCCTAGCTCAGAAGTGAACAAAGTGAAATGGAAGGGAAGGGGTAGCAAAGCAAAGCAACGACATGCCAGGTTCCAACATCCGCATCAACAGGACACCCGCAAAGATGAGAACCTCCCTCTCGACTGACACCTCACTGTTGATCGTGAGAGTTTTTCCTCTAAGGATGACCCTTCATCGCCCATGATGTGGAACTCTGAGGAAAAGGCCTCTGGCCTGTTCTGTTTTGCCCTGTGAGCTGCTTTAACTAACCTCTCCTTCCCCACATGTTGATCTGTGGATGCCTCACCTCTGCTGAGCTCCAGGTGCCCGACTGCCCACCAGATCTGCAACAGGAAATGTGCTCTGCTTGCCCAGCACTTCTTAGCTAAAAAACTTGATATTCCATTGATGCCAAGGGCTGAAATTCTTAAGGTGCAATACCCTAAAGAGGAGGTTTGACAACCTGAGTTTGAAGGATTTGGCTCCAGCATTTTTTTATTTAAAACCTCAAACTTTAAAAAAATCCCTAAAAATTAGTAGATAAATAGATTTGCTTCAAACTTGGCTAGGCTAAAGCTCTATCTGAGAACTATCATGGTGCCAAATTTCATCTCTTTATCTTCAAAAATGACTGTATTATTTTAAAATATATATATTTTAAAACCTTAAACTTTTAAAAAAGTCCTAAAATTCAACGAATGAATGGATCTGCTTCAAATTCAGCACTGTTAAAGTCCTTCCTTAAAGCTATCATGATGCCAAGTTTCATCTCTTTATCTTTAAAAATGGCAGAGCCGTAAGCATTTTTGTGAATGCTTATTAAAGTAGAGCTGCCCTTTGGCTTGGGAGGATGGGAAAAATCCAAATTTTCCATCAAATTTCATAACGTCCCCCACTTCCTGGATTGGTTACCAAAAATCCTGATAAATCCAGGTTTTTCCTCCAAAGCCTTTTCTGACATATCAGGCCCATTGCTCACTGAGAATAATCACACAAGAGCTACCTGATATTTCTGGCCAGCCCCAAGTTTATTGCAAGGGAGGTTAGCCAAAGTCTGACAGCTCCCCACCCCTGCCATACAGAATGAAGGCAATACACCCACTGCTTTGGCAAATCTGTTCTTAGAGCTTGGCCTGGTCATCGCTGAGTTCTGGAGCTCAGCAGGTCTCCTGCATCTCTTCCCAGCTGAATCCCCTTACCTGTGGGATCTTGTAGATTCCCATTAAGGATGCAATCTCCTTTGAGGATGTGGAGTCAAGACCCCCAATGATGGAGAGCACGTTATCCTTCCTATCACATTTGTAATTGGGAACTACCCGCCCCCGAGTTGAAAGCAGGCGGTGGTTGTTCAAATGCATCTCTCTGATAATGTCCCCGTGTTCATAGATGCGGAAGCCGAGCGTTGTGTTAGGAAGGAGAGTTGGATCTTTGTTGATCTCAGTGATGACAAACACCAGGGCCAGGAAGTGCTGGTAGTTCTTGACTATTGACCTGCAATGATGAGCGAGACATTGAGAGGTGTGGGAGGATCCAAACGGAACTGAAGGGAAGTGGAGGGTTAAAATTAGGGGTGTGCACGGACCCCCCCCGGATCGGATCGGGACCCGGATCGGGACCTCCAATTTTGTCCCGGACCGGTTCGGACAAAATCGGAGGCCCCCCGGACCGGATCGAGTCCGATCCCGACCCAAAAATCGTACATTTTTGGATCGGCCGCCATTTTTTCCCCCATAGACTTGCATTGCAATGCAAGTCTATGAGGAAAAAATGGCGGCGGGTGGGTAAGGGGGGGCCTAACTCCCTCCCCCCCCGGGGCCGTCCGCTGTGGACGGCCCCGGCAGGTAAACCCCCTCCCCCGCGCTCCCTACCCCCCCTGGGGCCGCCCGCTTCCATCCGCTGGCGCCCGCGGGCGCCAGCGGATAGAAGCGGACGGCTCCGGGGGGGGTAAGCCCCCTTCCCCGCCACTGCTTACCTTCTCGGCCCGTCCGGCGCCGGCGGCTACTACCAGCGGGCTCCGCGGCCTACTCTCGAGTAGCGCGCCGGGTGATGACATCACCCGGCGCGCCATCCTAGAGCAGGCCGCGGAGCCTGCTGGGAGTAGTAGGCGCCGGCGCCGGACGGGAGCCGCCGGGCCGGAAAGGTAAGGGCCCCCCTCCCCCCTCCGCGCGCCCCCTCCTCCCCTCCACGCACCCCCTCCTTACCTTTCCGGCCCGGCGGCTCCCGTCCGGCGCCGGCGCCTACTACTTCCAGCAGGCTCCGCGGCCTGCTCTCGAGTAGCACGCCGGGTGATGACATCACCCGGCGCGCCATCCTAGAGCAGGCCGCGGAGCCTGCTGGGAGTAGTAGGCGCCGGCGCCGGACGGGAGCCGCCGGGCCGGAAAGGTAAGGGCCCCCCTCCCCCCTCCGCGCGCCCCCTCCTCCCCTCCACGCACCCCCTCCTTACCTTTCCGGCCCGGCGGCTCCCGTCCGGCGCCGGCGCCTACTACTTCCAGCAGGCTCCGCGGCCTGCTCTCGAGTAGCACGCCGGGTGATGACATCACCCGGCGCGCCATCCTAGAGCAGGCCGCGGAGCCTGCTGGGAGTAGTAGGCGCCGGCGCCGGACGGGAGCCGCCGGGCCGGAAAGGTAAGGGCCCCCCTCCCCCCTCCGCGCGCCCCCTCCTCCCCTCCACGCACCCCCTCCTTACCTTTCCGGCCCGGCGGCTCCCGTCCGGCGCCGGCGCCTACTACTTCCAGCAGGCTCCGCGGCCTGCTCTCGAGTAGCACGCCGGGTGATGACATCACCCGGCGCACCATCCTAGAGCAGGCCGCGGAGCCTGCTGGGAGTAGTAGGCGCCGGCGCCGGACGGGAGCCGCCGGGCCGGAAAGGTAAGGGCCCCCCTCCCCCCTCCGCGCGCCCCCTCCTCCCCTCCACGCACCCCCTCCTTACCTTTCCGGCCCGGCGGCTCCCGTCCGGCGCCGGCGCCTACTACTTCCAGCAGGCTCCGCGGCCTGCTCTAGAGTAGCGCGCCGGGTGATGACATCACCCGGCGCGCCACCCTAGAGCAGGCCGCGGAGCCTGCTAGTAGTAGTAGGCGCCGGCGCCGGACGGGAGCCACCGGGCCGAGAAGGTAAGTGCCCCCCTCCTCCCCCCCCCGCTGTCCACTTTCATCGGCGGGCGCCCGCTGGCGCCCGCCAATGGAAGCGGCGGTGGGCGCCAGTGGGCGCCCGCCGATCCGCCGAACCGGTTCGGATTGGATCGGCCGATCCAGCTGCGGGATCGGAAATCGGATAATTTATCCGATTTCCCACTGGACCGGACTCGGATCGTGGATCGGGTCCGATCCAGTGCACATCCCTAGTTAAAATGTTCTCTGTTTCAACCCTCTTTGAAGAGAGGCAAAACCTTCTATATCAAAGCCATCTATACTAGGCTGACCAGATAAAATCCAGGTCAGGGCTCATGTCACTTTAACAGTTGTAGAGAAAAGGGAATTTCAGCCAGTGTCATTTGTATGTAATTAGTTCCTGGTGAAATTCCCTCTTCATCACAACAGTTAAAGTTGCAGGCACTATACTAGAGTGACCATATACAAAAGAAGGCAGGGCCCCTGCAACTTTAACGGTTGTGATGAAGAGGGAATTTCACCAGGAACTAATTGCATACAAATGACACTGGCTGAAATTCCCTTTTCTCTACAACTGTTAAAGTTACAGGAGCCCTGACCTGGATTTTATCTGGTCACCCTAATCTACACCAAGGATTCAGATGTTTCTGTCACCACCCCGGAATACAAAGACCTTTTCTGTACGAGGCTATTAGTTGGCGATTCATCTGCTGAATCTACATTTGGTTTTGGTGCAAAATTTAGATCTGAGCACTACAGAAGGATCATTTCCTTTGCTGCTTTATTTGCACTTTGTTTATTTTAAAATGTGTTATTGTGCCATCCAGAATTGAGTCCACACAGTGGCACCACAAACACCCCTGTATGGGCAAAAAGCTTGCTTATAGGGACTGATCTTTTGATCTCCATGTCCCTGACTTCTGCATAATGCTTACACAATATCACCCTGAGACTCCGCTCTACAGCCAATATTATTCCACTGCACATTAGCCAAAGTAAGAAGGCTATTCATAGAACCTTAGAATAGTAGAGTTGGAAGGGAGCTATAAGGCCATTGAGTCCAACACCCTGTTCAAAGCATACTTGACAGATGACTGTCTAGCTGCATTTTGAATGCCTCTCAAGTGGGAGAGCCCACGACCTCCCTAGGTCATTGGTTCCTTTGTCATACTGCTCTAACAGTCATAAAGTTTTTCCTGATGTCCAGCTGGAATCTGGCTTCCTGTAACTTGACCACATTATTCTGTGTCCTGCACTCTGAGATGATCGAGAAGAGAACCTGGACCTCCTCCATGTGACAACCTTTTAATTACTTGAAGAGTGCTATCGTGTCTCCCCTCAGTCTTCTCTTCCCCAAGCTAATGCCCAGTTCTTTCAGTCTCTCCTCATAGGGCTCTGTTTCCAGGCTCCTGATCATCCTCGTTGCCCTCCTCTGAACCCTCTCCAGAGGAAGGGTTATAGTTCAATAACAGAGCATGTCCTTCTAATGCAACTGATGTCAGGATCAATATTTGGCATATACCGAGACCCTGCCTGACACCCAGAAGAGCCACTGATAGCTATGAAGTTAGAGAGGATGGATGGTCTGACTCAGTATGAGGCAGCTCCCATGTTCCTGTTTAAAACAGCCCTTGATTCACAGTCATGAGGACTGGCACCTGGCTTTCCTATTTAGTCAAAGGACCAAAAGAGCACCTGCTTTGTACATGGAAGTCCTGAGGTTCAATCCCTGGCAGAATGTCTGGGTAGGACAGGGAAGGAAACCACTGCAACTCAGGGCAGGTGAAGCTGAACTAGATGGACGGATATTTTGCCTCCGGAGAAGGAAGCTTTCTAGGTGACACATTTAGTTTTGTATTGCTCCCTCTACTAAGCATCTACAGAGGAATTGCTGAGATATTATTATTATTATTACTATTATTATTAATAGTAATTTCATTTCTATACCACCCCATATTCAAAGCTTTCTGGGCACTTTACAAGAATTCATAAACATACAAAATACAACATAATAAAACAGTAAAAAAAAATTGACAGAAAAAAATACTCAAAGTAAAGAGCTAAAACAATTTGAGTAAACTATGTTTTTCCATAGTAGACCTATTCTAAAACAGCTGACACAGATGCCTCCTCATCATGGTCCTAAGAATCTCTTAACATAAATATCAAGATCTGGAGAAATGCCTGATTAAAAAAATTGACCAAGTTTGTCGTTTTAGTGGCTAAAATGCTTTGTACATAGAAATGGAGAGGAATATAAGGGTAAACCAGTGCAGAGCAATTTTTTTCCTCTCTCCCTTTTGGCTTTTCTTCTTGTTGAGGGAAGTAGTCTGTCATTTTTTAATGTAAAGTACTCTTTAATATGTCTGAAGGGTTTTTTTTGCAAAAGCTCATTCTTTGCATCAAATTAACGACTGACTAGCCCTGAATGATTTTGGCCATTGATTATGAGAGCCCTTGTTTCTGGGCCTACAAACCCACACAGCAATTGCATACTACAGATTCCCATCCACACCCTGCAAAGCACCTGAAGCACCCAGGCACCTTCGGTCCACAGTACAACTCCCATTGTCCCCTGTGTTTTGTTATGGATCATGGGAGTTGTGGTCCAAACCACATCTGGGAATTCAAAGTTCAGAGCCAGATCAGGAGTGGGCAGACTTCACGTTATCAGGGCTTGTGACATCGTTTACAAGCAGCCTGAGATCCCCAAATAAAATATTCTGAACTCAGAAGATTATTTTGAGAACAAGAATGGAGCCCACATGCCTTGGGCATAAAAAACCCACTCCTGGTTACCTCCAAGATTCCTTCATTACAGCAGTTTAATTTAGGGCTGGAGGAGTCATTTGTTGCTGCTTTCATTACACCATTGGCAGACAGAAATGCTTGCTAATTTAATGCAGATCACTCAGAGATCTCACTGTAGATGTCTTAGTAGTCGGCTTGGGGCAGATGCAGAGGGACATTTCTGAGTCACTACATCCAGTCAGCATGAAACCAAATTGTCAGTCAGCTCTGCCTCTGCTTCTTTCAGAAAATCCTTGAAAATGAAGCAAATGAAGAACCCTGAAGTCTCTGATTCTCCTTATGGATTGAAGCCAAACATAACAAGACTTTGAGACTCATATATCAAAACAGGAAATTATGGATGTCAGCAGCATTTCTGAATGCTGGAAGGAGCCCTCTAATCTGAAAGCAAAGCAGGTAAACATCTATCCCAGATGCTTCGTGTGGAAACTTACGCTTCAGTAGCATAGGCCATTGGTAAGACTAAACTACGGAAGTCTTGTATATTGTGAAACTGATAACTGCCAAGTGGTAAATTCCCACCAACAATGAGGTCTCCTGGCCTGTAATAGTCTTGCCTTTCAGAAAACCACATCACAGAGCATTGGGTCCTTCGCATCCTCTGGATGGCCTGAGGCAGGATCCAAAACAGCAACAGCAGCCAAATTATCAGTGGCAGAGAGAGACTTTCCCTCCTGGGTCGGTGGCTTAACAGAACCTGATAAAGAGCTGATTTTACAGGCCCCAGCAGGGGAATTAGATCTCAGCTAGAAATGAACAGATGCCATGTGATCGGAGGAGAGACAAGCTACACACAGAAGAGCATATGTATCTTCAGTATGTTTTGTTCAGATTTCTTTGTTATTGAGTTACTGGATGGAAATCCATTGGGAATTCATCAAGAATTATGGTCATTTTGATAATCTCAGATTTGAGAAAGAACCACAGCCCCAGAGTGCTTTGCTCCCTTTGCACTCTGAAGGGAGATAATGGACTTTTTGCTTCTCCATGAGCCAGCTGGACTTGAGTTGCCAGGTTCTGCCCATTGACCTGTGCGAAGCTGAGCACCTGAGTCCAAAATGGAGTTCAGGCTTGTGCCAAAGTTTATGAGCCCAGATTGATGTCTGGGAAAGGGAGGAGTTGGTGCTTGATGGTAGCAGTGCAAGGGTGACCAGTGAGGCAGAGCTGGGCGAAATGACTGGTCTCTTCCCCTCCTACTTTGCATTTTGGTTTTAATAACAAACTTTCTTAGTGTCAGCTGGGATCCTTTTCAAGCAAGGTGAGGGCTTTGGCTGTTCCCATCCTCTTTTCCTGGGCCACATGAGGGACTTAGAGACATTCGTAGGAAATGAAGATAGTGGGTAGCTTAGGCTGACCAGATCAAATCCAGGTTAAGGCTCATGTAACTTTAACAGTTGTAGAGAAAAGGGAATTTCAGCCAGTGTTATTTGTATGCAATTAGTTCCTGGTGAAATTCCCTCTTCATCACAACAGTTAAAGTTGCAGGGGCCCTGCCTTCTTTTGCATCTGGTCACTCTAGTATAGTGCCTGCACCTTTAACTGTTGTGATGAAGAGGGAATTTCACCAGGAACTCATTGCATACAAATGACACTGGCTGAAATTCCCTTTTCTCCACAACTGTTAAAGTTACATGAGCCCTGACCTGGATTTGATCTGGTCAGCCTAGGGTAGCTCTAGGGCTCCGCTTCCATCTGCAGGGTGCCCAGTTTGTGGTGGTGCTTGGGACAGCTTCTCAAATTCCCAAATTTGCCTATATCCTCGATTATGTCTCCTACTACTAGTGTAGACAATGAGCTTCTCTAAATGAGTGATGTTGTGCTCGCTTGTGATTGGCCATTCACAGAGGTTTGTGGGTCCATTATACGATATCGTCAACATCCAGGACATCTCCGGCACTATCGCCTCGGAATCTTCTTTTTTTTTAATAGTTAATGTATTGTCTGGGATAACGTACTATAATTCTGCCACTAGATGGTGCTGTAAACATTGCTCATCAGGTGTTATTATGTCTTAAATAATCATTATCAAATACTATTTCTTTAATGTACTTGTCACCCCCAGCTCTTCACTGGCAAGTCACCCAGAATGGCTTACATAAAAATATTCAAAGAAATCACAATTGCAATTTTAGAAAGCCCATAAGACAAAACAATAACCGGTCCAGCTGATAATATTTCCAGCTTTAAAATTAATTCCTGGAAAAATAATATTGCTTTATAAGAAGTAACTTTGTATATCCACCAGACATCCTCTAAGACAGACTCATTCAGCAGGCCTCAAATCATATCTCTTTTTCATATATTGCTTCATTACTATAAACAAACAAAGGAGTGACAAAAAATAAAGCCGACTCTATAAGGGACAGCAGTAAATATATTTTGAGCTGTGGCCACAACTAATTGTATGCTTTAATAAAATACTTCTACAGAGGTTATAGATCCATAGACATCCCTCTCCAATTTGTTTGATATACTTGGCATGACGTATTGCTGATAATTGTTAATCCTTCTTAAAAAAACTTTTAAAAAATTAACAGGGTTGCCATTATTATTATTATTATTATTATTATCATCATCATCATCATCATCATCATCATCATCTCTCTTTTCTTGCTCATGGAGGTTTTTCTAGATGAACCTGACAGCCTTTGCCAAGTCATGCTGTCTTTTACTGATTCAGAAATTTCCTGACTATTGAACATGTTTTAAGTTTGACAGCTTTCTGGATGTTGGTGTGGATGTATTTTGGTAGGCCCAGTTACTGAAGGATTTTTGTTGAAAAAAAAACTGATATGATGCTGGTGACTGATGTGACTAACAGAATAATTGTAACTTTTTCTTGTTACTGTAGTTCTTTAACTTCCATAGTGGTGTATATTTTTCTCTTTTTTCTTCTTCCTTTTCCACCACATTTTTTTCATTAGGTATTGCTATGTCAATGAGGTATGTGTGTTTTTCTGTTTTGTTTATGACTGTTATGTCTGGTCGATAGCAAAGTATTGTCTTGTCCCAGAATTGTTCTGTCTCAGAAATATAATATGTGAGTGCATAGCATGGCTTGGCTTGGCTTGACTTTTTGAGTGTGTTTGGATCTCCTAGGCTCTGAAAGCATCTTTCTGGAGAGAACCTGCCGGTTGCATGATCCATGAGACCAGGTTCTGGTAAGTGTATAGTTGCACTCGCTAGAGTAAAGTGAAGAGATGTGAAGAGGCTTCAATCCAATATTCATTTATCTGGGAGTAAGCTTTATTGAAAACAGTGGGACTTATTTCTGAAGTTTCCTTGGGCAGTTTTCTTTGGGTCTCTGATTGGGATTTGTGTTCTTTTCAGACTTAGGCAGTGTAATATTTGGATAAGAGGAGGGAAAGATCCTTGTCTAGTATTGTGATAATGGGCATCCGTTCTGGCCTTTTTTTGTGTTGCTACTGACCGTGATCTTGTGTACATGGCTAATGAACCAGAGGTATAATGACTTTTTTTTATTAGTTTCTCATTAATAAACCAGAAGTTGAAACAGGCTAAGAAGTGCTAGTGAGAAGTGACTGCAACAAGCCTTTAGTCCATTTTGTTCCATGGCTAATATTTGCAGGGAAATAGTATTTTATACTCTATCTGAATGCTAGTTTGCTGTACTAGATTTTTCTGCACTTGTCAACTGCTTCATTTGTTCAGTGGTAGCAGTATGCTGAATCTGTGAATATGGATATGAGAAAGGTGATGGGGAAAGAGTGTTAAATGTTAGGAAAGGTGAAACTATGGTCATCCAGTGAAGGATTTGCAGGCAGAAAAGGGAAAGGGAGACTGTATCACACATAGTATAGCAAAAGCCTCAAAGTACAGCAAAAGCTACAAAAATAGGAGTGAGTGAAATTAATTTCAGATGCATTGAATGTCTCACTTGTTCTTTATTTCAGTGATTTTAACATTAAGATGTTGTGTAGAACAGGTTTGCTTTAATTTTGTGCTGTAAAATCAGACATGTGACCAAAGCTATGTTTCAATGGGCACGCCCCTTGGGGAAGGACACACAACCTGGGGGCAGCCATGTTGTTTTCCTTTTTGGTTTCCATCATCATCATCATCATCATCATCATCATCATAATTTATTTCTTACCCGCCTCTCCATTTGGATCGAGGCGGGGAACAACAATATAATAAAATACATAAAACTGATTAAAACATGACACACATTATTAAAACTGCATTCAAACATCCTAAAACATCCTAAAAACATCCTAAAAACATTCTAAAATTCCACTGGATATGCCCGCCGGAAGAGAACACTGGTCACCTTAGATGATTCCATTGGGGAGAAAGTGCTTGTGGCGTTCCCACCTCGCCTTGGTGAGAATTCTCCTCCTCTAAGGCTTTTCTCCCCACCCACCCCAGCAGGAACCACCTTCTCTCTAACACACACTCTGGATTTTGTTGCCACCAGGACCTTTGAGGCTCAGGTCCAACCCTTCACTCGGTCCTCTCTCTGCAGGGACGTGCAGACTTTATGCTTGAACCTTATATTCTCCTTTTATTTCCATCGTCTTATGTGGCCAAGAGCAGAAGGTAAAGGATTTTATAAACAAAGAAAGCTTTATTAATCACAATTAATTGACCACATTGAAAGTGTGGAAATTGAAGTTGGAAATATTAACCTCAGGGCTCTCACCATTAATTCCGATTGCTCAGCACCCGTCTTTCGAAGGCAGATTAACATCAGTGGAAGTGGCTAAGTGGAAATCCAGAGGAATTTATCATCTCATGGATTTCTTTAAAAATGGGTAATTGGACAGTCAGGATCAACTGAACAAAAAATTAGGCCAGTGGAGGGTACAGTGGTTAATCATGGCACAAGTATCCTCTTTTCTTTCTCAGCCAGCAATACAGATAGGGTCCAGCAGGAAACTGACTGTGTTTGAATGGGAGGTGGTGAGAAATACAGGAGTAATGAAGGGTTTGACATCTAATTTATACAAATGGATAGTAGCTCCAGAAGCAGGTCTGAGTGACCGACTCTGGATGGTATGGGAAAGAGATCTCATAATTCATATAGAGGGGGGAAATGGAAGGCATTGTAGGACAGGTGTCCATTAAAAAAAAATAGGGGTTTAATGTTAAAACTGACCCACAGGTGGTATCTCATACCAAGGAAATGATCAATGATGAGCCCGACGGGCATCCCTGGAGGGGAAATTCAGGCATAGGTACAGATATGGTGGGTGCACCCTAAAGGAAATAATTTCTGGATATCAGTGTTTCGGCAGACTGCTTCAGTAACAGGCCAATGGGTTCATCATCTCCTCATCTAGCCTTGCTAAATGTATATATATATATATATATATATATGACTAGACATTAAGCTGCTAAGACATCTACTGTCAGCGGCAAGATGGCTGATAGCCAAATATCAGAAAGATTGAAAAGGGCTTTATATTGAAATCAGGTACCAGAGAGTATTGCAGATCGGGAGAAATTGATAGACATGTTAAGGATAGCACAAGGACTATTGAAGGAAGGGGTATGGAGAAAATTCACTGAATTTGTAATTATAGCAGAACATGGGAGAATGCCTCTGCTGACATACACAGGGCAATGGAGAGCATAGATCTAAGGAAACGAGACCTTCCCTTTCCAGCATGTCTGAAAGAAAACGTGGTCCGGAAATGGGAGATCAAGGGATTAAGATTTGTGAGTAATGAAATAAGGTGTATCCAGCAAGTCAATGAATAAGTAGTATTAAAAACCAGGCAGAAATTAGAATTGGAACTGAATGTAAATGAATGGCATATTATTTGACTTATGTAACTACAACTAAAGAGAAATAAAAATATTTTCAGGGAAAAAAATTAAAAGGTGGGGGAAACATAACCATAATAAGTTGTTGAATAGTAAACAAGTAACTCCTAAATGGCTCTCCTAATATAGGTTTTCTCATAGCTTACACTGCAAAATCACTCTCTTAAACAGTCCTTGCACAATTGCCCTAGGTGTATCTCTCTCTCTCTCTCTCTCTCTCTCTCTCTCTCTCCTAAAATCCTTTCTCTAGCAGGATCTACACTGCTGTTTTAAAGTGCTTTAAACAGCAGTGACAACTGTTGGGGCCCAGGACACACTCCAAAACAGTTGTCACTACTGTTATAAACCAACCGCTTTAAACCGCTTTAAAGCAGCAGTTTAGATCCGCCCTCTGATCTCAACCCAATCTCATCTTGTCCCTCTCCGATCCTATCTTGATCTAAACCTTCTCAGATCAAATCCCGGTCTGCTTCCCACAGGCACAGGACCCAGTTTATATAGAAACGAGAGACAATTCCCAAACCATAGATTTAGGACAAGAATATCCAGTTATAAACATAAACTCGATATGGACAGACGTGTAACATCACAGTGCCTACGCTGAAACGCTACAAAGTCAGAGAACTGAAAGTCCTGGTTCTCAATTGGGAAAGCTTGCCAATGTACACTGCTTGCCAGATTGAGGACAAAGAAGGCTATATCCAGAACCCTGCTCAGTCAGAAGGAAGGTCGACCCAGGCCTGCCTTCTCCTTCCAGGGCTGCAACTCAGTGGTAGAACAGGTACTTTGCCTGCAGGAGAGCCCAGGATCAATCCTGAGCAATTCCAGCCCAGGGCAGGGAAAGAGCCCCGTCGGAAACCCTGGATAGTTCCAGTGAGCAAGTGTAGGGAGGTGAAGAAACTCAGGTACAGGGGCCAAATCCAACCCTCCTGGGCTCCCAATCCAGACTTCTGAGGTGCCCTAAATGGCAACAGCCCACCATCCACTGATCATTTGATGATTCCCCAGCTTTATCCCCTCCCATTCTGAAAGGTTGAAATGCTTCTCCTCAGCCTTAGTTACTTGCAGTAAGTGAATTAATCTAAACGATGCTGGTAATTACAATATTTTAGCTTCCCCTGTTCTGCCATAGAATCTCAGATTCTTTCTCCTTATTAGATGGTCTTTACAATTGAGATTTGGCCTCAAGAGAATAATGTAGCATTTGGGGAAAAAGATGCAACCCAGGAGACCAGCACCAGAGGCCAAGATGGAGAAGACCTCCACGGCCACCATAGACTTCCCCTTGGTGCTCAGCTAGGTGGGCACAAAGGAGACCCAAACGCTGCAAAACACCAGCATGCTGAAGGTGATGAACTTGGCTTCGTTAAAGCTGTCAGGCAATTTCCTTGCTAGGAAAGCCACGGTGAAGCTTACAAAGGAAAGGAAACCCGTGTAGCCCAAGACAGTGTAAAACATGGTGACTGAACCTTCATTACATTCCACTATGATCTCTCTAGCCAGGGAATAGAAGTCCAAGTTTGGGAATGGAGGAGAGGTCACCAGCCACAAAGCACAGAGAATAGCTTGGATGAGGGGACAGGACAAGACGATGGAGTTTGTCAGTTGTCTCCCCAAGAGCTTCCTTGCCATGTTTCCTGGCTTGGTGGCCATGAAGGCCAGAACCACCATGACAGTTTTTGCCAAAATGGAAGAAACAGCAACAGAGAAGGTGATGCTGAAACCAATTTGTCGTAGAAGACAGGTGACCTTTGTGGGTTGGCCGATGAAAAGGAAGGAGCAGAGGAAGCAGAGCAGGAGGGAGATTAAGAGGACGTAGGTGAGGTCTCGGTTGTTGGCTTTGACGATTGGGGTATCACAGTATTTAATGAATGTTGCCAGTACTAGGGACAAGATAAGAGAGAGGAAAAGGGCTAGAGAAACTAAAATGGAACCCATTTTCTCTTCATATCGAAGGAAGTGGATCTGCTTGGGGATACACTGGTCTTGGTTCTTGTTTGGGTAGTGATCTTCTGGGCATGAAGAACAGCGATCTGCATCTGGAATGAGCAAAACGTAGTGAAGCATCTCAAACATGATACAGATGTGGTTAGGGTGGACAGTGGATACCTCAAAGAAGGGGATGGAAATATCCATTTTCATGGTTATTTTACACCGTCAATCATTTTATCTTTTAGATTCAGTAGGCATAAGACTTGAGTCAGAAATGGTAAAAATAGTTTGTCTGTCTGTCTGTCTGTCTGTCTGTCTGTTTGTTTGTTTGCTTGTTTGTTTCATAGGAAGGCCCCCTATACCAGATCCATGTATTCTGAAAGGATGAAAACTTCTATATTGTAACTTGAAACCTTAAAAAACTGGATCATGCTCAGTCGTGTGAGCTGCATTGAATCAACAAATGAATAAATAAATATCTGATACTTTCCTAAGATTGTGAACTGTTCAATGAATAGAAATGTTGGTATGTAGGCTGGGGAACAGGTCACAGAAATCAGGAAACAGAAAAAAAAGGCTGATCTCCTTGGCATTGGGGTAACATGCCCCAATTGTCAGAAGCACAACCAACCATCTTCCAGGATCAATTATCTGCCCATGCAGCTTTATCTTTGATGCGTAAACATCTGAAGATTGACGCATGGTCTTTAAAACATGATGCATGGAAAGCTGAACCAGTGCAAATATGAAAGAAAACCCAACAGATTGTGTACTTGTGAAATTTTCATAATTTCTGGGTACCATTATGTCATCATGTAATGGAAGATTTCTTCAGAAAAGTGTGAAGAGATTGCAAATCAATAATTTACAGAGGTATGCAATCCAAAATGGTATTCATAGAGAAAATATACCTACTTACCCCAGTAGGTTCTGCACCTTTATATGACTCTCAAAGACTGAGGTACCTGTTGAGTTAGAAAAGGTCCCTTCCGGACAAGGATCACATGTGTAGCAGCAAACAGGCTTCCCCTCTGGAACTTTTCTCTGTTGTCCTGGAAAGCACCTCTTCACACACCTCGCAGGTGGCCTCTTCAAAGAGGTAAAAGACAAACAGTTGAGGGTGCAGGGGCACAAAAAAATCGGATCGGAATCAGAACTTAAGATTTAAAGAAAAATCGGATCGGAAAAATCGGAGGTCCATTGTGTCGTATCGGAGCCAATCCCGATATGAAAATCGGAGCTCCGATTTTTGAATTGGACGCCATTTTTATTGTGTTTTCCCATAGCCTAGTATTGTGTTGCAAAAATGCCTATAACTTTTTTATTGTTAAAGATAGAAGGATGAAACTTGGCCACATTGCAGATGCGTTAGAGTTACTTTTCTGTGAGAACTTTCAGAAAGATAGCTCCAGGCATTTTGTGGCTAAGCATTTTTTTAACAACCAAAACTGGAATGTCTATAACTTTTTTATTTTTTAAGATCCAGACATGAAACTTGTCCACATGAAAGGTACTACTTTGATTGACATGTGTGAGCAATTTCAGAAGCATAGCTTCAAATGTGTAGTGGCAAGGTATTTTGGGAGAGATGAGGAGAGAGACCCATTTAACTTTTTATTTTAAAAGCTAGAAGCATGAAACTTGCCCACATGGAAGATGAGAGCGAGATACTTATCTGTGAAAAATCTCAGAAAGATAGGTCCAGGTATTTTGTGGCTATGATTTTTTTTACTTTAAAAGATTCAAAAGCTCAAAAACAGAGGCTTTGAGTTTTGACAGCTCTCAAACCACACCCCCACTCCCCTGCCTCCCCCACCGTTAGCTGTTAAAGCCTCTGTTTTTGAGCTTTTGGATCTTTTAAAGTAAAAAATTCATAGCCACAAAATGCCTGCACCAATCTTTTTGAAATACCTTGCCACTACACGCTTGTAGCTATGCTTCTGAAATTGCTCACACATGTCAACCAAAGTGGTACCTTTAATGTGGACAAGTTTCACGTTTGGATCTTTAAAAATAAAACAGTTGAGGGCATAACTTTCTTTTTCCTACTGCTACCCATTTTTTTTAATTAATTGCCACACAAGGCAAGCACCTATGGTTCTGAAATTTCACACACATGAGTCCCAACATACCATCTGCAATGTGGCAACATTTCATGTGTGGTTCTTTAAAAGTAAAAAAGTTATAGGCATTCCTGTTTCGTTTGTAAAAAATGCATAGCTGCAAAATGCCTGGAGCTATCTTTCTGAAATTTCTCACAGAGAAGTAACTCTAACTCATCTGCAATATGGCCAAGTTTCATCCTTCTATGGCGTCTGATTTTCCGATTTTTTCTAATTAAAATTGGAGACCAAAATATCGGATCAGAAAAAAACTGGATTTCAAAATTTTCGAATCGGAATCGGTATCGGATGTCCGATTTTCTCCGATTTTAATCGGAATCCGATATGGGATCCGATTCAATGTACATCCCTAGTATCCAGTGACAGGAATTGCATGAAATAGAGTTACTCATCAAGGGTTTTTACTACATGATGGATTGGATCTCTAATGCAGTGGGGCAAAATATATCTAGACAGAACCATCCCAAAAGAAACAGAAATTGGAAGCTACTGTATCCAGATGATATCAAAGGGATGGACAACTCTCCTGTGGCAAATCCTCTCCCCTCCTATGACATTGGGAGCCATCCCATCCCCTTTTACCCTCTCCATGTCGAGAGTCGCAAAGAATACTGTACCTCTGTCTGCACAGAGAAAGTGACTTGGTTCTGCAACCTTCTCCGGGTTGACTTGGTTGAGCATGTCCTTCATTCTACATTCAGTTGGGGTTGATGTAAAATATATTCCAAAACAAGAAAATGGGAACTTTCTTTGCCCAGGTCAGACCCTTGGTGCTCCTAGCACAGTACTGTCTGCACTGACTAGCAGCAATTCTCTGGGTTTTCAGTCAGGGTCTCACCACGGTTTCAAACATAGGACCCTTTTCCAGCCTTACCTGGAGATGCTGGGAATGAACGTGGGAATCTTGCTTTGAAAGGTAATAACAACCCCCTCCCTGGACCTTTGTTCTCATCTAGAAAGACAACTTCTGTTCTCAAGGGAAAGAACAGCAACATGCTCTAATTCTGCCATGACTGTAGAACATTCATTTCAAACCCACCTCTGTTCCCCATGTGATCACATCCATGTGGATTGTAAAGTCTTGGCCTGGGGGAGCCCCTAAATCCACTCCTCCAACTTTCAAAGGAAAAAAAGATCCATTTGGGAAGTATAACCAGTTCAGGATATCGTATCTCTTGCCATTTGCAGTGGAAGAGACTTCATCTCCAGCGCTGTTGTTAAAGCAGACGTTCCTCAAAGACTCAAGAATCTGAAATGGAAGAGAGACTTAGAAAACGGGGTAAATGTGAGTGAGTTCTGGTACATTCTAGCATATTGTTGCTGATATTAATGTAGAGGGCTACTTTTCCCTGGACAATCTTTTGAGTTTAATTCTTCAGATGCCCAAAGGGATGGATGGTGTGGGGCGTGACAAACACCTGCCTGCTACCCACCCCTGTTTGCCAGAGTACATGAGCCGCCCTATGCTCCGCAGGCACCTGGTGAATGGAGTGCAACCAGCCTATCCCTGACTGATCTGCCATGTTGCAAAAAAATAATATGGCAGTTTGGTTTCCCCCTTGTGAACACAATGTTTATCTAAATGGTGGCTGTGATGTGGCCATTTACACAACATTCGAGGCATGAATGGTCTATTCACACCTGTAATCTTGCACAAATGGTTGCTTTATGTCTGCCATTTATGCAAGATTGTACACCATGTATGCAAAATCAGGACTCTTCATTTTTACACAAAATGGCAGCTTGCTGAAGGGTTGGAAGGCGGTGCAGCGGCTTATCCAGTGGGCTGATTGGAGGTGGGTTGGTGGTGCTGTCCATGGACTAGTCTGAGAGGCTGAGCAATGGGGTGTCTGATGGATTCGACCCCCCTCTCAGATGCCTGTGACATCTGTAGCTGCACCTTCATTTGGGCACTTTCTGCTCCAATATGCTTGCCCAGTGGTTTTGGCTTCATTTGGCTGGTAGTGTCTACGTGATACAACACAACATCGTAACTTTAAGTGGCCGGTAGAGGCAGGTTGCTCATAGCAGCCAAGAGACCAACATCTGAGAGTCTTCAGCTAGCTGCCAAGAAGGAACACGGCACAAGGGGAGATGCCTGCTTTTGGCCTCTGAGGGTTGGAGGGGGACCAATAGAATAAACTACTCATTTGGGATACAGGCCAGCCTGATACCCTCCTCCTCCATATCCATAGTTGCAAATACATAATTTTTACAGAAGCACTATGAGTCTCCTTAACTTTTTACCCCGTCTTAATGTTCTTTAAGGGAAAAGAAAGTCATGGAAAAATATCAACGGGGAATGTCCTTCTTAGGACAATTAGAATTGACTCACACATCTGTTGGGGGAGGAGACGAAACGAGGAGGCCGGTGGGCCAAACTCCTGAACAGTGTAGGTCCCACTTGTCATTATGGAAACCTGAGGTAATTACCATGGTGTGTGTGTTTGAACCTGGTCTGAGCCTTTCCCTTCCATAAGCTCTCCCCTCTCTTCCTGCAAATCTACTTCCCCTTCCACAAAAAGAGCCACCCACATTTGTGATAGGCCTCAGTGTGTACATTTGAGATGATAAGCCCTCACTCGGCCTGAGGGTGGATGAAATGAGGGGAAATGTTCTTCCTTATTTCCAAGAAACAATGCTTCAGCACAACCACGTGGTGACGAACTGCAGCTGCGGCATGCAGAGCGTTGGCAAGACCTGAGCTGTTCAGCATGAGGGGATGCTTGAGAGTTGCGCCTATTGGTATTGTTTGTCTCTCATCCAATAGCTCAAAGGGCCAGTTCACCCAGCCATATACCCATGTGAGCGCTTTTTCTCGGATAATGCTCCCTTGAAGATCTGAAGACAGGCAAATTGCAGATACAGCCGGCAGTAACCTAAACAACTGTGGCGACTGACAGGTTTCCAGTGTAATCAGGTGTACTTTTTATTACTTTGTGTGAGAAACTATTTCCTGTGTTTGGGGCCAGTTTGCCCATGTGAGTGAGTGGCTGTCTTTCTCTTCTCCTCCTAATACATGGCACATTGGGGGTGCCGCTGATGTACCACCCACCCTGCCACCCAGAGACTAAGCTGGCAGAGGTGGTCCCAAGGGTGATGTTGGAGGATCCCAGGGCAGTGGTTCTGTGTGACTTTAATTTCCATGCTGAGGCTGTCTCAGGAGCTCCCACTTGGGGCTTCATGGCTTCCATGACAACCATGGGGCTGTCTCAGTTTGACATCAGCCCCAAACCCTTGATCTGGTCGTTGCTCCAAGCTGAGATGAATAGTCTGAATATTGTGTGTGCGTGTCCAAATAACCCAATTGTTCTGATCAAACCATTTCCTGTTGAGATTTGAATTCATGATGTTACTTTCCTCCTGCAGGTGTGTGTGTGGGGGGGACCATTCGGATGGTCCTCTCCAGGAGACTGATGGGATTTAATGGATTTCTGAACACTCTTGGGGTTTTCCAGTGGAGAGGGCTGGTGATTCCCATGAGCCCCTTTTCTCGCTATGAGTGAGATGCACAGGGCCATTGACTTAGTTGCAACAGAGTGCACTCTCCAGCGCTGTGGAGACCGTGCTGCTCCTTGGGATATTGGGAAGCTACAGTTAGTGAAACAGGCTAGAGCACAAATGGCATAAGATGTGAAGACAACTACGCACACTCTAGAGCACATAATTATGCCTATTGCGCCATGGCGCTGGCAGCAAAGGAGGCTGATTCTGCTGCCTCCATTACATCCTCGAGTCTTTACCCAGTGGAGCTCCTTCAGGTGGTGTAGGGGACTGTTAACTCCCTCCCTAGCGAATGGGCCTCCGGTCCCCTCGACGACCACTGTGACCTTTTTGCATTGCACTTTGAGGACAACAATCGTTTGTCTCTGCAGCGGCCATAATGCTGTTGTTAGTGCAGTTTCATTTGAGGTGTCCGAGGCCGCCATCTGTCCAGTTTCTGTGGGCTGATGATGTGGACAAGGGGGTTACAGCAATGTGACCAACCACGTGCCTTCTCAATCCTTGTCTGTCCTGGCTAATACAAGCTAGCTGAGGAGGTGTGACTAGGTGGGTCCAGGGAGTGGCCAGTGCTTCCCTGCAGAAATGTGTGGTTCCTGTTGTCCTCAAGGAAGCAGTAGTGCAGCCACTCCTGAAGAAACCCACATTGCACATGGTACTAGACAACTGGCACCCCGTCGCAAATACCCCTTTCCTAGAGAATGTACTTGAGAGGATCATGGCGGAGCAACTGCAGACGCTCTTGAAGGACATTTATTATCTAGATCCATTGCACTCTGGGATTTGATCTGATTAGAGGACTGATTCAGCCTTGGTCACCCTGATGGATGACTTAGTTGAGAGAGGGACAGGGGGAGTGCAACCCTGTTAATTCTGCTCGACCTCTCGTCTGCTTTTGATACCATTGACCATGGTATCCTTGATCGACTCCGTGGGTTGGGCATTGGAGGGACGGTGTTCCAGAGGTTCCAGTCTTAGCTGCAGGCTGATTTCAGAGTGACCACTCCTCAGCCCCTTGGCAATTGAGCTATGGGTTTCCACAGGTCACCTTCTTGTCCCCAGTGTTGTTGAACATGAAGCTGCTGGGAGTGGTCATTAGGGGATCAGGAGTAAAGTGCCATCAGATATATGCTGATGACTCACAGCTATATCTCTCTGTGGCATCTGAATCAGGTGAGGCTGTGCAAGTCCTGGATCAGTGCCTAGACTCAGTAACAGGCTGGATGAGGGCCAATGAACTGAAGCTGAATCCTGGCAAGATGTGAGTGAGTGAGTGGTCCCCGAGTCCTGGAGACAGGCCCATGGCCTGCTCTGGACTGGGTTGCATTCCCTTTGAAAGATCAGGTTCGTAGTCCAGGGATATTTTTAAATCCATCACTGTCGCTGGAGGCCCAGTTTCCAGTTTTGGCTGGTTCACCAGCTATGGCCTCCCCTGGACAGTTGGCCACAGTGGTTCAGGCGCTAGTAACCACAAGACTGAACTACTGCAATGCGCTCTATGCAGGGCTGCCCTAGTGTAGAAAAAGCAGCTTGGCTGTTTTCAGGAGCTGCCCCTTTTCATCCTACAACTCCTTTCACTGCACTATGTTTCAACTATCAGTTATTAACCAATAACAATGCACAGTTCACAATCCAGCAACAAACTATGAGTTTTCTTCCTGGGTTGTTCATGGTTAGATTAACTATGCGCTGTAAGAATCAGCTTCATGGGGAGAACCCTCTGGGTTCTAGTATTATGAGAGAGGCAGAGGGCCTTCTCTGTGGTGGCCCCCAAATTGTGGAACGATCTCCCTGATGAGGCCCACCTGGCGCCAACATTGGTCTCTTTTCGGCGCCATGTCAAGACTTTGCTCTTCTCTCAGGCATTTGGCAATAGCTGAGGAGCCTGGGTTTGTTTTTGTTTTTGTAGCTTTTTGGGCTGCTGTAGCGGTTTTAAATGTATGTGTGTATTGTGTATATGTTGTATGTTTTTGCTGTTTTAATTTTTGTATATTGGTTTTAATTGTTTTCATCCTATGTAAACCGCCCAGAGAGCTTTGGCTATGGGGCGGTATACAAATGTAATAAATAAATAAAATGATTGCGACACCATCAAGGCCCTTTTCTAAGTTTGTCAGACCTGAAGGAAGACTTTACCTGCCATGGCTGAATATTCAGATGCCTCTTGCCTTCCCTCGTTATTGCGCATTTGGATCCAGATGAGGACACGGAATGTACTGCATGTGCCAAGGAATAGATGGCATTGTAGATACTGTAGCTGCAGATGGACATGCGGATGTCAAAAATGTAGGCTGGCAGGCTCTCTACCTCCTCCTTCCCAGTACATATTTTCTCCTGCTGTTTGAAAATTTGGCCTGATTTTAGAAACCGACAGCGAAAGGCTCCTTCCCACCAGTTACGGAGAAAGATGTCTCCTTGTGGTTGGAGTGGATTTAAGGTTTTCAGGAAATGCTTGAATTCTGGCACATCCCTTCTGTGTAATCTGAAGTGCAAAGCACCATGGATGGTTTCTATCTGATTCCAACCCCAGGTGGATCCCACCACAGGAATTTCTGAATGGGATGTCATGATCCAAATCTTCCTAAATGGGGATTTAGTGATTTCTTTATGTAAATAAAACAGCAGTGCTAATTGTAGGATGGTATCGTAGTCAGCAACGAAAATCATCACATGTGGCTCAAACCAAGAACTAGGAATAGAGACAGTCTGTATTCTACGCAGGTGAAGGGGGTCCGCTGGGTGGAACATTTCAGTGACGGCCACACAGATGTCCTTCTGCTTCAGCATTGGTGTCAGTGTCTGGATGAAATTTTCACTCCTGTCATCCTTGGAAGCTAACAGACCAATCCAGTTCCAGTGGAAATGCAGGAGAAGCCGGACTAAGCCAACATACTGAGGAGTTTCATTGGGATCAATCTGGTAGAAGGAAGGAAATACCCTTTTCCCTTCCTGAACAGATTCAAAAAAACTGTAACCAAGCTGAAGGAAGGAATTTCTTGTCAGTCTTTTGCAACAGAATTGTGTGGCACTTTAAATATTTTTTTTTGTCACTAATAAGATAAGGTTCCCTGGATTTCTACAGCTGGCTTCAAATGCATGAAGGAAGACGTCCATTTTAAAAATGGATATCTAAATATCAAATAGAGCTTTGTGATATCCTTAGTGGTCAATTTCTTGATGTTGCAAATGTCTGGTGCCTCTCTTCTCATGCTTTACGTTTATTCTGCCTTTTTAAAAATCTCCAAAACTGAAGTAACATTCCTGCCCCCACCAGAAACCCCCATCAAAGAGGTGGTGTAATTCAAGACTTGCACAATATTTTTAGAAATCTTGCACCACCATCTACTGGCTGTATGAATGAAACATATGGAATATATGCACAAATGAATTTGGGAAAAGCGGGGTGGGGTGGGGGGATGGCATGTATTGTGCCCATTGGAAACCTGCAATGACTCCAGAAGATGAAGCCCTGGGAGGATTGCAGAATTTTTCCTTAACGTAGAGAAGCCCTGAGGCTCTCTCCCACACTCCACCCTGCACCACACACACACAGGAACCATGACAGAATTTCTAACCATTGGAATGAATAGGCCTGTGTGTCTTCATTCAAGAATTGTGAGTATTCCTATAGAGAATGGGGGGTTTTCTGTCCCCTCCTCAAAGACAATATTCATAGCCCAAAACATACAAGACTAACAAATTGTGTATCATTCTGTGAAGGGTGTCTCCCAGCCTCTGAAGCAGGAGCTCAAGTTAGTTGATAGCAACAAGAACAACCAAGAGTCTTGAGGAATCTTGTGCATTTGTGAGTCTTTCCGGTGTCTCAAGACTACCTGTTCTCTCTCTCCATCCAAAACCTTTTCTGGCTGACTAATCCCATTGCTGGTTGGGATTAGTCACACAAGACCCTCCTGTGTTTCCTGGCTACCATGAAGGTTACTGTGTGGCAGGTTAGCCAAAGTTTGATGGCCTCCTACTCCTGCCTTACAGAATCAAGGCCACATGCCCACTGCATGAGCAAATCTGTCTTCAGAGACTGGCTTGTCTATTTTAGCATTCCAGAGCTGTTTATGTCCCCCACATCTCTCCCCAGATGTGTCCCCCTACCTGTGGGATCTTGTAGATGCCCATTAAGGATGCGATCTCCCTTGAAGATTGGGAGTCAAGACCCCCAATAATGGAGAGCAGCTGATCTTGCCTGTCACATTTATAATTGGGAACCATTTGCCCCCGAGTTGAAAGCAGAGAGAGGCTGTTCTTATGCATCATTCTGACAATGTCCCCATGCTCATAGATGCAGAAGCCGAGCGTTATGTTGGGAAGGAGAGTTGGATCTTTGTTGATCTCAGTGATGGCAAACACCAAGGCCTGGAAGTGCTGGTAATTCTTAATTAGTGACCTGCAGTGATAAGAGTGACATTAAGAAGTGAGTGATGGTCCAAACAGTACTTTCGGGAAACGGAGGTTTAAAAACTCGATCTGTTTCAGCCCTCTTTGAAAAAAGGCAAAACCTTCTTGACCAAAGACATCTACACTGAGGAGTCATAGAGAAATTCAGACCACCCTGGGATATGAAGGGCTGTTAATCTGCTGTATTTACATTCAAATTTGGTGCAGAATTTAGATCTGAGCAGTACACAAGGAGGGTTTACTTTCCTGAATAACCTCTAGGTGGCACTGTGGTATAGTTGAATGACACAAATAAACCAAAAAAAAGCAGTTACTTTCGCTTTAACAATTAAATATGACATTTCCTCTGATCTTTTTTTAAAAAAAAACTCATAGAAGGGACTCTTCAGATATAGAAGTGAAAGGGCAGGTAAAGACACTCCCTAAAGAACCCATAAATACCCATGAGTAGGGAATGACAAGTTCACAATAAATTACTTGTGTAGAAAAGTTCAAAGTCTTGCTAGATATATTTCATACAACATCTGAAAAGCCCTACTGGAGCATGGGTTTAATTCAGCATATTTATGATCTATTTATCTTTCATCTATTTTCATTATTTCTGTTCCGCCTTTCAGGATGTAAATGCATCCATGGTAGCTTACAGATAAAACCAAAAATGCAGTAAAGAAACCAAAATAAGACAATGTTGTCTTTTAAGAAGTAAAAGTTTGCCAGAATCCTTCCATTGGGGCACATTTATCAGGCCAAAAATGGCTAATCATTCTTGATTGAACCAGCCTCCTCCATTAATTTGCCAAGAACATATTATGAGATAGTCCTGTGCCTAAAATTTCTCCCATGAAAATTTTGACCGTTCTCATTCAATTTGATAGAAAAGAATGTCAAAGGAGGGGGGGGGGGAATCAGAGAAATTCTTATTGGTTTGGTTCAGGGTACTTGCACTTTCCTTACTGATGAGATGGCTGAGGAGTGTGTTTGAGTGTCCTGTTTTTCATTGTACAATCATCTCTTTGACAGCCTGTTGCCTCCTTGGCTTTCCACACTTCCCGCCCAGGGGGAGACATCATGAATTGATTTCTCCCATCCGGCCTTTTCAGATCTGGAAGTGCAGCCAGCCTGGGAGACTGTAGAGCAATGGTGAGATGTGTAATAGGAAGAAAAATACGGTCAGTCCCCTCAGTCCCCTCAGAGTGGTTAGGTAAGGTCAACAATCCTGCTAACTTGCATTCAAAATGAATTATAAAATGCCCTGAAAATGAGGCAGAAAAATGGAAGCCTCCTTCATGGGGAAAGAAAACTTTCTGGAAACTAGATATTGGCACATCATTTGCTGCCCCATTTTTTTGGAGTTAGAGGCAACACTGCTCCCCACCTCACACCTGCTACAGGGCTTTCAGGGAGGGAACAGTGTTGTCAGTACCTGCATTAGAGACAGGATGTATCCACAATCATCTCTCAGAAATGAAATGTTTGGAAGACCCCAGGGAAGGTGCTGAACCCTGAAGAAGTTTTCGGAATACCTGTTTTTCAGAAAAGTCCTGAGACTTTTCTTAACCCCTAGAAATAAAGGGACACTTGGCAGAATTTTCTCCACATTTTCTTCACCATTGTTTTTTTAGTGGTGGCTGCACTTGCTTCCCCCCCCCCCCACACACACACACACTGTCATGCCCTGGAATGATGCTACATAGATGGGGGTGCTGTGAAGGATGCAAAAGGGGGGGCTGTTCTGCCAACACAGTGGATGCTGTTGCTGCTTGCAAGGGCAGGACGGAAAACCAACAACACCAGAACCTGCAAGGAAAAATAAATAAAACAAAAGAACCTATTCTACAACCCTTGCCAATGGTGATGCCTATCTGTGAGAATATACTGGAGAATTTCTTCTCCCACTGGAGAAATTTGGTGAAATGTCACTGCCCACAAATAGGGTGGGGAATTTCAAGAAGCTTCTTACACACAGCTCCATTTAGAAGAACATCCGATGAGTCCTGCTGGATTGGACCGATGTGGCACCATATAGCCCAGTGCCCTGCTTCTGCCAGTGGCAAGCCAAGATGTTTCCTGGGAGTCACACAAGAAGGAGAGGAAGGCTACAGCCCTCTTTTCTTCTTCTCCAACACATAACATCTCCTGTTTAGTGGTAGACTGCCTCTCATAATGAAATCTCTATTTAGCTCTCATGGCTATCAGAACTTTATTTTCTATCAAATTGAAGGAGAATGGTCAAAATCTTAATGGGAGAAATTTTCGGCACAGCACTCCTATCTACACCAATTCCTGGGGAACATGGATCGGAGGGTGCTGTTGCACCATGATCTGCTTGTGGGTTTCTAGTTGACAGCTGGTTGGCCCACTGTGTGAACAGAGTGCTGGACTAGATGGTCCCTTGGTGTGATCCAGCAGGGCTCTTCTTATGTACTTAAACCAGGATCAAATCAGTTCAGGCAATATTGTACTAATTGCAACAAAAATCTGACATTGGATGTAGCAGCTGCCAATTTAAATCAGCCATGTATTCAGGGCCATGAGGACTAGAACTTGGTTTTATTTTTAGGGAAGGGACATAGTTCAGTGATAGGACATGTCCTTTGAATGCAAATGATCCTAGGATCAAGCTTTGGCAAATACAGCCAATGCCGGGAGAGATAGAGACCCTGGCGCTTTCTACACCATAGGGGTGTAGAGGGAGGGAGGGAGGGCAATCCCGGAAGTACCTAATACACACCATCGGTGCACAGGGAAGGAGGGAGGGCGATCCCGGAAGTCCCTAATACACACCATCGGTACACAGGGAGCAGCCGGGGGCCAACCCAGGCAAGAAGCCTGGTGTGGAAAGGGCCTCTGTCTACCCCCCCCCCCCCCCCCCCGGAGAGCCACTGCTAGCAATTAAGGCAGATAGGATGGATCAGTTTTAAAACAGCAGACATAGATGCCCCATTCTAGTGGTCCAAAGTATCTCTTAACATCTATATCAAATGATATGGGGAAGTGAGTGATTTTAAAAAGAGACCCAGTTTACTGTTTTAGTGTGGTAAGGACTTTGGGCACAGAAATGGAGAAGCATATAAGGGTAACCTAGTACAGGTCATTTCTTCTTGTTCCCCTACATGGAGAGGGAAGTATTCTGTCATTGTTTTATGTAATGTACACTTTAGTTTGTTTGAAGATTGTGATGAAAGTTCATTCGTTTCATTAAATTTACTTCTGACTAATCCTGAATGATTTGGGTCTTTGATTATCAGAGCCCTTGTTTCTGGGGCTACGAAGCTGAACAGCAATTGCATACTACAGAATCTCCTCTGCATCCTGCAAAGTGCTTGAAGCTTCCACGCACCTTCGGTCCACAATATTCTCATTGTCCCCTGCATTTGTCATGGATCATGGGAGTTGTGGTCCAAACAACATCTGATAATTCAAGGTTCGGAACCGGACCAGGAGTGGGCAGACTTCAAGCGTTCAGGATCGGCTTCATCATTTTACAAACAGCCTGAGATCCCCCAAATAAAATATTCTTGGCTCAGGAGTTTATTTTGAGAATTAGAATGGAAAGAGCCCACAGGCCTTGGATGCAAAACTGCACTCCTGGTTACCCCCAAATTTCCTGCATTATGACTGTATAATTTAGGTTGGAGGAGTCATTTGTTGCTACTTTCATTACACAATTGGGAGTAAGAAATGTTTGCTAATCTCATGCGGATCACCCAAGGATCTCCCGGTAAATCCAGACCTACCTTCACATCTCCTGTCTTAAAAGAAGTCTGCTTGGGGCAGAGGCAGAGGGACATTTCTAGTCACCACCAGATCGTCAGCATGATACCACAATTGTCATTCAGCTCTGCCTCTGCTCCTTACAGAAAATCCCTGAGAATGAAGCAAGAGAAGAACCCTGAAGTCTTTGAGTCTCATTATGGGTTGAAGCCAAATATGACAGGACTTTGAGACTCATATAGAAAACCAGGAGATTTTGAACATCAGCATCTTCACTGATTCATATCCCTGGAAGGAGCCCTCTATTCTGAAAGCAAAGTGGGAAAACAGTATCTGAGATCTCTCTTGTGGAAACTTACGTCAGGATAGCAGAGACCTCTGGTGCGACTGAACTACGGAAGTCTTGTGTATTTTTAATCTGAAAACTGCCAAGTGGTAAATTCCCACCAACGATGAGGTCTCCTGGCCTGTAATAGTCGTGAGATGCAGAAAACCTCTTCCCAGGGCATTGGGTCTTTGACATCCTCTGGGTGGCCTGAGGCAGGATCCAAAACAGCAACAGCAGCCAAATCATCAGTGGCAGAGAGAGACTTTCCCTCCTGGGTCGGTGGCTTAACAGAACCTGATAAAGAGCTGATTTTACAGGCCCCAGCAGGGGAATTAGATCTCAGCTAGAAATGAACAGATGCCATGTGATCGGAGGAGAGACAAGCTACACACAGAAGAGCATATGTATCTTCAGTATGTTTTGTTCAGATTTCTTTGTTATTGAGTTACTGGATGGAAATCCATTGGGAATTCATCAAGAATTACGGTCATTTTGATAATCTCAGATTTGAGAAAGAACCACAGCCCCAGAGTGCTTTGCTCCCTTTGCACTCTGAAGGGAGGTAATGGACTTTTTGCTTCTCCATGGGCCAGCTGGACTTGAGTTGCCAGGTTCTGCCCATTGACCTGTGCGAAGCTGAGCACCTGAGTCCAAAATGGAGTTTAGGCTTGTGCCAAAGTTTATGAGCCCAGATTGATGTCTGGGAAAGGGAGGAGTTGGTGCTTGATGGTAGCAGTGCAAGGGTGACCAGTGAGGCAGTGCTGGGCGAAATGACTGGTCTCTTCCCCTCCTACTTTGCATTTTGGTTTTAATAACAAACTTTCTTAGTGTCAGCTGGGATCCTTTTCAAGCAAGGTGAGGGCTTTGGCTGTTCCCATCCTCTTTTCTGGGCCACATGAGGGACTTAGAGACATTCTTAGGAAATGAAGATAGTGGGTAGCTTAGGCTGACCAGATAAAATCCAGGTCAGGGCTCATGTAACTTTAACAGTTGTAGAGAAAAGGGAATTTCAGCCGGTGTCATTTGTATGCAATTAGTTCCTGGTGAAATTCCCTCTTCATCACAACAGTTAAAGTTGCAGGGGCCCTGGCTTCTTTTGCATATGGTCACTCTAGTATAGTGCCTGCACCTTTAACTGTTGTGATGAAGAGGGAATTTCACCAGGAACTAATTGCATACAAATGACACTGGCTGAAATTCCCTTTTCTCCACAACTGTTAAAGTTACATGAGCCCTGACCTGGATTTTATCTGGTCAGCCTAGGGTAGCTCTAGGGCTCCGCTTCCATCTGCAGGGTGCCCAGTTTGTGGTGGTGCTTGGGACAGCTTCTCAAATTCCCAAATTTGCCTATATCCTCGATTATGTCTCCTACTACTAGTGTAGACAATGAGCTTCTCTAAATGAGTGATGTTGTGCTCGCTTGTGATTGGCCATTCACAGAGGTTTGTGGGTCCATTATACGATGTCGTCAACATCCAGGACATCTCCGGCACTATCGCCTCGGAATCTTCTTTTTTTTTAATAGTTAATGTATTGTCTGGGATAACGTACTATAATTTTGCCACTAGATGGTGCTGTAAACATTGCTCATCAGGTGTTATTATGTCTTATTTATTTTATTTATTTATTTATTTATTTATTGCATTTTTATACCGCCCCATAGCCGAAGCTCTCTGGGCGGTTCACAAAAATTAAAACCATGAAATCATTTTAAAATATATAAAACAAGGCACAATCTAAAAACACAGAATAACATACAATATAAAAACACAACCAGAATAAAACCAAGCAGCAGGAATTAATACAGATTAAAATACAAATTTAAATAATCATTATCAAATACTATTTCTTTAATGTACTTGTCACCCCCAGCTCTTCACTGGCAAGTCACCCAGAATGGCTTACATAAAAATATTCAAAGAAATCACAATTGCAATTTTAGAAAGCCCATAAGACAAAACAATAACCGGTCCAGCTGATAATATTTCCAGCTTTAAAATTAATTCTGGAAAAATAATATTGCTTATAAGAAGTAACTTTGTATATCCACCAGACATCCTCTAAGACGGACTCATTCAGCAGGCCTCAAATCATATCTCTTTTTCATATACTGCTTCATTACTATAAACAAAGGAGTGACAAAAAATAAAGTCGACTCTATAAGGGACAGCAGTAAATATATTTTGAGCTGTGGCCACAACTAATTGTATGCTTTAATAAAATACTTCTACAGAGGTTATAGATCCATAGACATCCCTCTCCAATTTGTTTGATATACTTGGCATGACATATTGCTGATAATTGTTAATCCTTCTTAAAAAATCTTTTAAAAAATTAACAGGGTTGCCATTATTATTAGGGGTGTGCACGGATCCCCCGGATCGGATCGGGACCTGGATCAGGACCTCCAATTTTGTCACGGATCGGTTCGGACAAAATCGGAGGCCCCCCGGACCGGATCGAGTCCGATCCCGATCCAAAAATCGGAAATTTTTGGATTGGCCGCCATTTTTTCCCCCATAGACTTGCATTGCAATGCAAGTCTATGGGGAAAAAAATGGCGGCAGGTGGGTGAGGGGGGCCTAACTCCCTCCCTCCCCCCCGGGGCCGTCTGCTGTGGACGGCCCCGGCAGGTAACCACTCTCCCCCGCGCTCCCTACCCCCCCCAGGGCCGTCCGCTTCCATCCGCTGGCACCTGCGGGCGCCAGCGAATGGAAGCGGACGGCCCCAGGGGGGTAAGCCCCCTCCCCCCACCCCCTGCTTACCTTCCTGGAATGTCCGCTCCCGTCCGGCGCCAGCTGCTACTGCTCCCGGGCTTCATGGCCTGCTCCCGGGTGGCGCGCCGGGTGATGTCCCGGCGCGCCACCTGGGAGCAGGCCGTGAAGCCCGGGAGCAGTAGCAGCCGGTGCCGGACGGGAGCGGGCGTCCCGGAAAGGTAAGGGCCCCCCTCCTCCCCTCCGCGCGCCCCCTCCTCCCCTCCCCGCGCCCCCTCCTTACCTTTCCGGGACGCCCGCTCCCGTCCGGCGCCGGCGGCTACTGCCAGAGGGCGCCTGCTGATCCGCCGATCCATCCGAACTGGATCGGAACCTTTTCGGTTTGGTTCGGATTGGATCGGCCAATCCAGCGGGGAGATCGGAAATCAGATAATTTATCCGATTTCCCCCTGGATCGGATTTGGATCGTGGATCGGAACCGATCCAGTGCACATCCCTAATTATTATTATTATTATCATCATCATCATCATCATCATCATCTCTCTTTTCTTGCTCATGGAGGTTTTTCTAGATGAACCTGACAGCCTTTGCCAAGTCATGCTATCTTTTACTGATTCAGAAATTTCCTGACTATTGAACATGTTTTAAGTTTGACAGCTTTCTGGATGTTGGTGTGGATGTATTTTGGTAGGCCCAGTTTCTGAAGGATTTTTGTTGAAAAAAAATTGATATGATGCTGGTGACTGATGTGACTAACAGACTGTAGTTCTTTAACTTCCATAGTGGTGTATATTTTTCTCTTTTTTTTTCTTCCTTTTCTGCAATGTTTTTGTCATTAGTTATTGCTATGTCAATGAGGTATGTGTGATTTTCTTTTTTGTTTATGACTGTTATGTCTGGTCGATAGCAAAGTATTGTCTTGTCCCAAAATTGATCTGTCTCAGCGAGATAATATGTGAGTGCATAGCATGGCAAGGCTTGACTTGACTTATTTGAGTGTGTTTGGATCTCCTAGGCTCTGAAAGCATCTTTCTGGAGAGAACCTGCTGGTTGCATGATCCATGAGGCCAGGTTCTGGTAAGTGTATAGTTGCACTCGCTAGAGTAAGGTGAAGAGATGTGAAGAGGCTTCAATCCTAGGCTGACCATATGAAAAGGAGGACAGGGGTCATGTAACTTTAACAGTTGTAGAGAAAAGGGAATTTCAGCCGGTGTCATTTGTATGCAATTAGTCCCTGGTGAAATTCCCTCTTCATCACAACAGTTAAAGTTGCAGGCACTATACTAGAGTGACCATATACAAAAGAAGGCAGGGCCCCTGCAACTTTAACAGTTGTGATGAAGAGGGAATTTCACCAGGAACTAATTGCATACAAATGACACTGGCTGAAATTCCCTTTTCTCTACAACTGTTAAAGTTACATGAGCCCTGACCTGGATTTTATCTGGTCACCCTACTTTAAGGCCCCAATTGGTATGTGGGGGGGGAGGGAAGCATGCAGGGAAAAGTGCACTTTCTGGAGGCCCTGGAAAGTGCACTTTTCTGAGGGCTCAGGAGGCTCATACGGCCTCCAGAGTGCTTGTCTGGCCCAGCTCCTTGAAACATGGCCAGACTAGCAGGGCTCAGGGAAGTCTCAGGGTGAGGCCCCATGCAAGTTCTCTCTTCTCTACCCAGTTGCCACTAAGAACTTTTGTTTTAAAATAATCTGACTAACAAAAAGGTAGAAGGAGCAGAGACCAGTCATTTCATTCAGCGATCAGTCAAGCACTACAGTTGTCACAAGCATCCGACTGGGTCCTGGAGACCAATGTTGTCCCCCCAAACCCAGTTGGGCACCTCCAGCCATGAGCACGGGACACCGCTGAGTGCTCACGAGGCCTTGGAAAGTGCTCCGAGTCCACTTGAGAAATTTTGCCCTTCGCTCATCCACTTTAATGGCAGCCACCATCAATGCAATGAGGGGATGAGAGAAATTTCCAGAAATTCAGGAAATCGTACATTCCCCCCTCCCATGTCAATGGGGGCCTTAAAGGGGGCCATTCATGTGGAGGGGAAGTGCGCAATTTCACAAGTGGTTGTGGGCAGCTGACAAGTGGGGAGCAGAAGCAGGCGATTTCACTCACCCCTATCAAACACCCCTTCCTTTTCCAGACCTCAGTCTGGGCTCACAAACCTTGGCACAAGCCTGAACTCCGTCTCAGACCAAGGTTCTCAGCTTCACACAGGACAAAGGGCGGAACCTGACAACCCAAGTCAAGTCCAACTGTCCTGTGGAGAAGCAAAGAGTGATGTAAACTTGTTTTCCTCCTTCCAACGCACAAAGGGGTCCTAGCACTCTGGGGCTGTGAATCTTTCTCTAGCTTGGAATTATGAAAATGACTGTAATTCTTGATGAATTCCCAATGGATTTTCATCCAGCAACTCAACAACAAAGAGTTCTGTTGAGAACATGCTTAAAATGCATTTGCCCTTCCATGAGTAGCTGCGGGTGGTGTTCTCTGATCACTTGGTGTCTGTTCATTTCTAACTGAGATGTAATTCCCTTGCCAGGGCCTGAACAGTCAGCTCTTTTTCAGGTTCTGATTGTCTCTCTCTACCACTGATGATTTTGCTGCTGCTGCTGCTGCTGCTGTTTTGGATCCTGCATCATGTTGAGGACCAAATGCTCTGGGATGAGGTCTTCTGAAATGCAAGACTTTTACAGGCCAGGAGACCTCATGGTTGGTGGGAATTTACCACTTGACATTTATCAATTCAAAACTGCACAAGACTTCCGTAGTTTTGTCCCACAACAGTATCCGAATATCTCAATGTAAGTTTACACAAGAGGGATGTCAGATAGAAGCTTGCCTGCGTTGCTTTCAGATTAGAGGGCTCCTTCCAGGGATTAGCTACAGCGAACATGTCCTGGTTCAATATCTCCTGGTTTGACATATGTGTCCAGTGGGAAAGAGGCAAAGTCTGGTGCTGGGTGACGTGCGTTTTTATTATTTTACATTAAAAGCCCAACGTTTCGGATGTACTCCTTCCTCAGGAGCTGTGTCTCAACACATGTTGCCTAGACAAATTAACAACTTTTTTCAGAATAAAAATCCTCCAGCAATTCTCTTTGAAGGCTGCATTCTCTCTGCGAGTGTCCTGAGGAAGGAGTACATCCGAAACGTTGGGCTTTCAATGTAAAATAATAAAAACCCACGTCAACCAGCACCAGACTTTGTCTCTTGCCCACTGGTCAGCATTGGTGCTACACGCTTCGCTCCACGACATTGTCATATATGTCACAAAGTCTTGGCATGCTTGACTTCAACCCATAATGAGAATCAGAGACTTCAAGGTTTTTCTCTTGCTTCTTTCTCAGGGATTTTCTGAGAGGAGCAGTGGCAGAGCTGAATGACAATTGTGGTTTCATGCTGACAATCTGGGAGTGACCCAGAACTGTCCCTCTGCCTCTGCCCCAAGCAGACTTCTCCTAAGACAGGGGTGGTAAAGATAGGTCTGGATCTCCTGTGAGATCTCTGGGTGATCTGCATTAGACTAGCAAGCATTCCTTAATACCAATATTGTAATGAAAGCAGTGACAAATAACTCCCTCATACCTATATTATACAGGCATAATGAAGGACACTTGGGGATAACCAGGAGTGGGGTTTTGTATCCAAGACCTGTGGGCTCCATTCAGTACTAGTTCTCAAAATAAACTCCTGAGCTCCAGGTATTTTATTTGAGGGATCTGAGGCTGCTTGTAAATGATGAAGTAGATCGTGAAAACTTGGAATCTGCCTGCTCCTGATCTGGTTCTGAATGTTGAAGTTCCAGATGTTGTCCAGACCACAACTCCCATGATGCATGAGAGAATGCAGGGGACAATGGGAGTTGTACTGTGGACCGAAGGTGCTTGGATGCTTCAGGCGCTTTTCAGGTTGTGGATGAGATTGTGTAGTAAGCAATTGCTGTGTGGCTTTGAAGCTCCAGAAACAAGGGCTCTAATAATGGAATGCCAAAATCATTCAGAGTGAGTCTGTAGTAAATTTAATGCAGGAAATGAGCTTTCCCTGAAATCTTCAAACATAGTAAAATGTACTTTATATTCAACAATGACAGAATACTCCCTCTCCAAGAAGAAAACTGCAAAAAAGGAAAGTAAATAAATGTTCTGTGCTAGATTACTAGATTATTATTATTGTCCATTTCTAGGAACAAATTCTTTTCGCCCCTCAAAAAACAAACTGGATTACTACTTAGAAATTACACATGTTAAGAGATACTTTGGACCACTCTGATGAGGCATCTATGCCTGCTGTTTTAGAACAGGTCTATTAAGGGGAAACAGTGTTGATTAAAATAGCTTTAGCTGTTTACATTATTTTTATTTTTCTATGTTCAAATTTTTAGACTGTTTTTATTCCGTTGCATTTTGTATGTTTATGAATTGTTGTAAACTATCCAGAGTCTCACCTGCATTGAATTGCAATGGTTTCCTTCCCTGTCCTATGCAAACATTCTGCCAAGCATTGAACCTGAGGGCTTCCATGTACAAAGCAGGTGCTCTTTTCGTCCTTTGGCTAAACATGAAAACCAGGTGCCAGTCCTCATGGCTTTGAGTCAAGGGCTGCTTTAAACAGGAACATGGGAGCTGCCTCATACTGAGTCAGAGCATCCATCCTTTCTACTTTCAGAGCTTCCTCTAAAGAGGAAACAAAGTCCTAGACCCCCTCTAGATGGATTCCGTTTGATGCCTGGTTAGCTGATTATGCGCATAATTGCTGAAGCGCTTTCTCGTAAATGCTTGTATGCAGGAGGTAATTGAGCACTCAACTGGTGACCTTACCGGTTGTTTCAAATGCGCTTTACAAGTAGTTAATGCGGAGAATCGCTTGTTCGCATAGTCAAAATGCGCTTTAACCGCCGGAGCAAAATAAAACTCGCTATTTAACGCGCATTCGATAATGCGCATAATCGGAGAGAAAACGCGCCTCTACGCCCAATTTGCGCTCCGTTCTTGTAGAGGTAAATTTTTTAATGCACTTTGAAAGAGCTTTAAATGCCTCTTGTAGAGGCAGCCCTAGTCCTTAGATGTCATGAAAACATGGCTGAGTTAAGTTGGAAGCTGCTTTATACTACATCAGATTTTGGGTGAAATTTGGACATTATTGCCTGCATGGATTGGCTGCTGGATTTTAAGTTTGCTTTAAAAAGGATCAGACAAATTCCAGGAGGTCTGGCTTATCGGCGGTTCTTAACCCTGATATCTAAACAGAGATCCCATTCTGAGAAGCAATCTATCACTGAACAGCAGTTGTTATGTGGGGGAGAAGAATACAGGAGGACTGTTGTCTTCATAATAATAATAATAATAATAATAATAATAATAATAATAATAATATATTTATTTATCACCCGCCTCTTCATCCCCTTCTTGTGGGGCTTCCAGCAAGCCTCATAGCTGATCACAGGCCGAAACAGTATGCTGGGCTAGATGGAGCAACTTTAGTCTAATCCAGCAGGGCTCATCTGATGTTCTTCTTGCTGTGTTCTTGACAAATTAATGGAGGAGGCTCATTCAATAAGGAATGATTAGTCATTGTTACTTCGGATGAATGAGCACTGTAGGAAGGATACTGGCAAACATTTGCTATAGAGAGAGAGAGAGAGAGAGAGAGATAGAGAGATATAGATATTCTTTTATTTTGATTTTATTATTGCAGTTTGGTTTTGACAGTAAGCCACCATGGATGCACTTGCATCCTGAAAAGTGGAAGATAAATAATGAACTTCTGTATCTAAATGGCTGATGGATCCTTCTGGATTCCAGAAAGCCTTAGAGGGTTCTATGGCTGGTATCGTCAACGATCCTGTAGAAGCCCTGGTCAATAGATGGAATCAAGAACTAACTAGGGCTATCAACACAATCACCCCCAAAAGTCCTCTCTGACCCGCTTCTAACTGGGCGCCCTGGTATACAGAAGATCTCAGGGAGCTGAAACGGGAAGGACGACAACTGGGGCGCTGATGGCGGAAAACTTATATCTGAGAAGACATGATATAGAGAACATCTCCGTTCCTATGGGGTGGCAATATGTGCAGCGAAGAAAACTTTCTTCTCTGCACACATTGCATCTGCAAATTCACGTCCAGCAGAACTGTTCAGGGTGGTGAGGAGTCTAACCCAGGTACCTTCCCCCCCTGAACCCAGCCTTAGAGCCTTTGGTAGTTTGCTGGGATGCCTTTCATGATCATTTCACAGATAAAATCTCTCGGATAAGAGCCAACTTAGATGCCGTCATTATAGCAGAGGCTGACAAAGGAGTGTCCAGCAACTCTGCGAGTTAGGTTACACTGGATCAGTTTCAGTTGGTGGGTACTGAGGACGGGGACAAGCTGCTTGGACAAGTGAGGAAGATGACTTGCCCTCTCGATCGCTGCCCTTCTTGGCTGGTCGTCCAGGGAGGAGATGCAGTTCGATCACATCTACAATATATTATTAATGCATCTCTCAGGGGAGTTTTCCATCATGTTTAAAAGAAGCAGTGGTATGGCCGCTTCTAAAAAAGCCCTCCCTTTATAACTACAGACCAGTAACAAATCTTCCATTTTTGGGCAAGGTTATTGAGAGGACTGTTGCCTTCCTACTCCAAGCAGTTTTGGATGACACTGATTTTCTAGACCCATTTCAAACTGGCTTCAGAGCGGGATATGGAGTTGAGACCACTTTGGTTGCCTTAGTGGATGACCTACACCTGAGTATTGACAAGGGGAGTGTGTCCCTGTTGGTACTCCTGGACCTCTCAGCGGCTTTCGATACCATCAACCATGGTATCCTTCTGAAACACCTGAGGGGATTGGGAATTGGGGTACTGTGCTTCAGTGGTTCTGGTCCTACCTCTTGGGCAGGTTCCAGATGGTGATGCTTGGGGTAGCTGCTCTGCAAAGAAGGAGCTGCTGTGTGGCGTACCACAAGGTGCCATCCTTTCCCCAATGCTGTTTGACGTTTTTATGACACTGCTGGGACAGATCATTCGGAGGCATGGGGCGGGGTGCTATCAGTATGCTGATGACACCCAAATATATTTCTCTATGCCTTCGATAACAGTGTGTCTCCTCTGAATGAATGCTTGGAGGTGGTAATGGGCTGGGTGAGGAAAAACAAACTGAAGATGAATCCGGACAAGACGGAAGTGCTTGCTGTCAAAGGCCACAACCTGGGTTTGGAGGTGTGTCAACCAGTTCTGGATGGGGTTACACTCCCCCTGAAAGACTGTGTTCACAGCTTGGGAGTGCTCCTGGATCCTTCGCTCCAAATGACAGCCCAGATAGATGTGATGGCCAGGAGTGCCTACTATCCGCTTTGGCTAATATGCCAGCTGTGTCCCTTCCTAGAGTTGGAAGACCTAAAGACAGTAGTGCACGTGATTTTAACTTCAAGGCTTGACTTCTGCAATGCGCTGTACATAGGGCTACCTCTGTGCCTAGTCCAGAAACTTCAACTAGTTCAAAATATGGCTGCCAGGTTGGTCACCAGTACACCTAGGGGTGACCATAATACACCAGCTTTAAAATCGCTTCACTGGCTGCCAATTAGTTTCGGGGCGAAATACAAAGTGTTGCTTATTATCTTTAAAGCCCTACATGGTTTGGGTCCAGGTTACCTGCGGGATCGCCTTCTCCCATACAATCCACCCTGCATGCTCAGGTCCTCTGGGAAGAACTTACTACAGTTGGCCAAGACTAGGCTGACAACCGTTACCCAGAGGACCTTCTCTTCTGCCGCTCCCAGACTGTGGAATGACCTGCCAGAGGAGACTCGTCAACTTAACAGTCTTTTAGAATTTAAGAAAGCTATAAAGACTAGTCTCTTCTGGCAGACATATCAAGTGGAATTTTAGAATGTTTTTAGGATGTTTTTAGGATGTTTTATTGCTATTTTAATAATGTGTACTATGTTTTTAATCAGCTTTATGTATTTTATCATATTTTATATTTACTGCTGTTCCCCGCCTCGATCCAAATGGAAAGGTGGGTAAGAAATAAATTATTATTATTATTATTATTATTATTATTATTAAAAAGTACTTCCTGTGAGTTTTTATTTTAGATCTCAGAAAATGTGGTATTTAATTGTTGAAGTGCAAATACCCATTCTTCTCACTTCTTTATTTGCACTATTCTGCTACACTTCACTGCCAGCTGGACTCTCAGCAGGAAAGGAAATGCTCTGTCTGTAGTGCTCAGTTCTAAATTTTGCACCAAAACAGAATGTAGATTCAGTGGATGAAACACTGATTAACAGCCTTGTATAGAAAAGCTGTTTATTTCCCGAGGTGGTGATAGAAACATCTGGATTTCTCAATGAATCCTCAGTGTAGATGTCTTTGGTCTAGGTTTTGCTTTTCTTCAAAGAGGGTTAACCGGAGGACTTTTTAATCCTCGTCTTCCCAGCAGTTCTGTTTGGATCCTCACTCACTTATTAATCTCAGTCTCATCATTACAGGTCGATAATAAAGAACTACCAGCATTTCCTGGTCTTTATATTTACCATCGCTGAGCTCAACAAAGATCCAACTCTCCTTCCCAACACAACCCTGGGCTTTTGCATCTATGACCACAAGAACATTATCAGAGTGATGCAAGAGATCAACCTCTCTCTGCTTTCCACTCGGGGGCAACTGGTTCCCAATTATAAATGTGACGGGCAAGATCCACTGATCTCCGTTATTGGGGGTCTCGACTCCAAATCCTCAAGAGAGATTGAATCCTTAATGGGTGTCTACAAGATCCCACAGGTAAGGGGATTCAGCTGGGGAGAGATTTGGGAGTCTGCTGAGCTCCAGAACCCTAAGATGAACAGGCCAATCTCTGAAAATACATTTGCCCATGCGGTGGGTGGGTGCCCTTGACTCCGTATGGCAGGAGTAGGGGGACATCAGACTTTAATGTGGGGAGAAACAAGTTCTCAGGATACAAAAAAGCCTGACAGGTTTCAGCTAAGTGATCAGAAGTGGATACAAATAATATAACAGAGGTTTTTCCAACATTTTACCTGGTGCCACCATGCCGTGTGGACACTGCTGCTAATGTATTATTATTACTTATTTATTTTATTTTATTTCTAACCCACCTCTCTATCCAGATCGAGGCGGGGAACAACAATAACTATAAATATAAAAAAATCATAAAATACATAAACCATTAAAACAGATAAAAACAAATACATTATTAAAAACATTAAATACACCTCCAAGGTCACAGAATTCAACCATCCCTCCGATTAGCAGAGATATTTTTGAGACATTTCATCACCTGTAGCAGTGAATTTGTCATTTATGCCTTCCATTGTGATTGCCCTAAGATTTATGTAGGTATAACTATCAGTCCTCTAAAAAGATGCATAGGAGATCACCTGAGCAACGTAAAAAACAAAAGGCCAGGTGCTCCACTAGTAAACGATTTTGCAGGACAACACCATTCCTATGTGGACTTACAATTTTGGGAACTGGAAAAACTCAGCATACATGATGACAAATTGCTATTTAGGAAGGAAATAGTATGGATTCTAAAATTAAAAACTTTGAATCTGATGGTTTGAATGAAGAACTTGAATTTTTGCAACTCCTATGACTCAGCAATTCCTTGCAGGCACTCCTCCACACACATCAAGGGCAGCAGTATCTCATTATGAGACCTTGTACTTATCCCAGCTGCATGAAAACACCTGGCATCCCCCCCAAATAAATAAAAAATGAACAAGAGTATGAGGGCTCTTAAAACGTTATTCTTCTCAGTCACCATTGATGATTATCATAGGAGGCAACTATCTTGCCAGAATGATTGCTGCAGGCATCTTCTAACAAGAAAGGATATATTATACTTTTGTTGAAAATGATTTTTATATGCTTTTAGCATTATTAGGGGTGTGCAGAGTGGGTTTTCTCTGCACCGAAATTTGGGGCAGAGCTCCATTGAGGTGATTCTCCACCCCGGTTTCTGGAGCGGGTCCCTCTCTCTGCTCCGCCAGATAGTTTGCTGAAAAACTGCTCCGTTTTTGGGTAACCACTACATTATCGTCAATGGGAATTAACAGATATGCTTGCAGCTCCCTCAGTTTTAAAGATAAACACATGAAACTTGCCACTGTGACAGTTTTTAAGGAGCGTTTTAGGCAAGGTGTGTTTGGAACAGATCCCTGCATGCCGTGATTTATAAGGAATTTTTAAAGTCCAAACTCAAATGTCTTCTCAGCAGCAGCAGCTAGTGTTTCCTATGCTTCATGATGGAATGTTATCAAAGTGTGCTTTATTAATTGTGTACAGCTTGTGTGTGCTGCACAACCCTAAAACACACAAACATACAAGTACAAGAAGAGACTTGTAACTTTGAAGCCAAGTGCTCCTAGGAAGACTCAACCTTGAGGAAGGAGAGCTACAGTATGCCAAACCATTGAGGAGAAATTAGTCATCATCATCTTAATCATCATGGAACCCAGTCCTGCAAGGCAGGACAGGGGGGGTGGGGGTTGTTTCTACATTTTTGGTGATACTTAAACTAGTGGAATAAACCTAAGACACAACAATAGAGGCACCGGAGGTGCACAACACAATGAGAAGGACCCACAAATGTCCATGAGTGAACAATCATGAGCACACAGTGATTGCCTCATGTAAAAAAACACTGTTAAAGACATCATAGGGCTTCATTTGATATTAGATAATCATTTTTAAAATAGATGTCTTCCTTCATGTATTTGAAGTCATCTGTAGTTGTCCAGGGAACCTTATGGCATAAAAAAAAAGTGTGTTCTGTTCATAACATCACAAAATTCTGCTGCAAAGATTAACATGAAATTCCTTCTTTCAGCTTGGTTACAGCTTTTTTGAATCTGTTCAGGGAGCGAAAAGAGTATTTCCCTCCTTTTACTCCATTGATCCCACAGAAACTCCTCAGTATGTGGGCTTAGTCCGGCTGCTCCTGCATTTCCATTGGAACTGGATTGGGCTGTTTGTTCCTGAGGGTGACAGTGGGGAAAACTTTGCCCAGACACTGACACCTATGCTCAAGCAGAAGGACATCTGTGTGGCCTTCACTGAAATGTTAAACGCAATGGACCCGTTTATTGAGCAAAGAGTACTATCTGGTTCTATTCTTAGTTCTTGGTTTGAGCCTCAAGTAGTGGTTATCTTTGGTGACTTCGGTGTTGTATTACTATTAGGAAGCTTGGTGGAGATTCATGAAGAAATCACTAAATCCACATTTCCGAAGGTTTGGATCATAACATCCCATTTAGAAATTCCTGTGGGTGAGGAAGAGATGAGAAACATCCATGGTGCTTTGCACTTCAGAGCCCACAGAAGGGATGTGCCAGAATTCAAGGCTTTTCTGAAAACCTTAAATCCACTCCAACCACAAGGAGACACCTTTCTCCCTAAATGGTGGGAAATAGTCTTTGACTGTCGGTTTCTGAAATCAGGCCACATTTTAGAAAAGGGTGAGAGACAATGTACTGGGAAGGAGCAGGTAGAGAACCTGCCAGCCACCCTGTTTGACAGCAGCATGTCCAGCCACAGCTACAACATCTACAATGCCGTCTATTCCTTGGCACATGCATTACATGCCGTGTCCTCATCTGGATTCAAAGTCGCAATATGGAGGGAAGGCAAGAGGCATCTGAATATTCAGCCATGGCAGGTAAAATCTTCAACTGTCTGATCTGGAAAGCACACGGTGGGCCTGGGAGGAGAGTTCTGAGTCCAAGATAAAAATCCTAAGAAAAATGCTCACCTTGGATATTTTACCATTGCTTTCATTTCCCTAAAAGAGCATGAAGAAGTTAGTAAAATGTAGAAGAGACTTAAGGTGCTTCTGTAATAATTATGTATTTCCAACTCTGAATATTAAGGAGGGAGGCATCCAGCAATCCTCTTTCACAAATTGGCTGAATTCAGACAACACGATAGTCAATGGTGGGGTAATAATCAACTTTACAGTTGTTCAGCTAGGGGGTACTCCCCACACAACATGGTAATAAATAATCAACCGTGGTGTGGATTAGGATCAGCGCTGAGTTGACAAATGGCAGCATTCGAATGACACAATAGTCAAAACAACTGACGATTGTTTTCCCCACACCAGTTGCTTATTGTGTCGTCCGAATTCAGCCATTGTGTAGTTTTACTCTAAAGCAGTATTGGTCCCCTGCAGAAGCCAAAAGCAGGCATCTCTCCCTGTGCCATGTTCCGTCTTTCCAGCCAGCTGAAGACCTTCAGATGTCAGTCTCTTGACTGCTACGAGCAAACTGCCTCCAGCTGCCACGTAAAGATTTGAGGTTGTTTTGTATCACGTAGACACCACCATTTTTTTTTTAAAAAAAAAATACATACACTGAAAACACTGGGCAAGCAAATTGGAGTAGAAGGTGCCCCAATGAAGGTGCATCTAGGGAGGTCCCAGGAGCACAAGAGAGGGTTGGCATCCAGTGGACTCTCCCTGCTCAGCATCCCAGAGTATGTTCAGCAGACAGCACCACTCATGCACCCCTGTTTGGCCCCTGGATGAGATGCCACACAGCTGCCCAACTTTTCAGTGGGCTGCCATTTTACATCAAAATGGCAGGTGGAGCTGTTTTTTTTAAAGTATTCTGTTGCACACAGTGGCTGAATTCGGACGACACGATAAGCAACTGGGGGGGGGGTGACAATTGTCAGTCGCATTGACAATCGTGTTGTCCGAATGCTGCCATAGTCAACTCAGTGCTGATCCTAATCCACACCACAGTTGATTATTAATTACCATGTTGTGTGGGGAGTACCCCCTAGCTGAACAACTGTAAAGTTGATTATTACCCCACCATTGACTATCGTGTCGTCCGAATTCAGCCATTGTGTCTGTTAATACATTTTTCAAGGTTACAGGTGTGAATGAACCATTCATGCCTCTGATTTTGCTTAAATGGCCTCATTACAGCCATCATTTATGTAACATTACACTTATGAAAACAACACAAGGTCCCATTTATATTTTTACTTTGCAAAATGGCAGCTCAGTGAGGGACTGATTTTTAAAAAAATTATTATTTGTTTATTGCCTTTATATCCCACCTTCTTTCTTCCAAGGAACTCAGGCAGCGTACGTAATCGTCTGCCTCTCCATTTTATCCTCACAACAGCAACCGTGTGAGGTAGGTTGGGCTGAGAGTCTGTGAGTGGCCCAAAGTCACCCAGTGAGCTTCCATGGCCGAGTGGGGACTAGAACCCGGATCTCCCAACCTCCAGCTCAGCGCTCTAACCACTACACCACACTGACTGCACACCACTTGCAGGATGCCTGCAGACTGATGCAGTGTGGTGAAAAGCCCTGGGTAGCAGTTGGGTGATCACTGTGCAGCACCCCACGCAAATGGAGGTGACTCCATCCATCCTTTGGGCATCTAGTCTGGGGAAATGCAGTCTTCTAGCTTAATGGCAGTTGCAGTATGCTAGAATGTACCAGAACTCTCTCATTTAACCTGTTTTCTAAGTCTCTCTTCCATTTCAGATTCTTGAGTCTTTGAGGAATGTCCTCTTTAACAACAGCGCTGCAGAGGAAGTCTCTTCCACTGCACATGGCCAGAGATATGATATCCTGAACTGGATCGCCTTCCCAAATAGATCTTTATATCCAGTGAAAGTTGGAAGAGTGGATTTACAGGCTCCCTCAGGCCAGGATTTCACACTCCACTTGGATGTGATCACATGGGCAACAGAGGTGGGAGGGATTATTATTATTATTATTATTATTCCCAAATTCAGTCCCAGGGTCTCCAGATAGGGCTGGAAAAGCGTCCTCTGTTTGAAACCCAGGAGGAACTCTGCCTGAAGCCCAGAGAACTGCTGCCAATCAATGCAAACAATACTGTGCTAGGTGCACCAAGGGTCTGACCTGGGCAAAGGCAGGTTCCCATGTTCCTGTTTCAGAATATGTTTTACGTCAACCTCGTACCTTAACTGAGACATGAGTATGGAAGGAAGGAAGTGCCCAACCAGAGATGGTTACAGAACCAGGTCCCTTTCTCTGTGCAGATACAGGTACAGAGTTCATTGTGACTCTCTGCACAGAGGGGGTAAAAGTGGATGGGATGGGCTCCCGATGTCAGGGGTGGGGAGAGGATTTGCCATGAGGAGAGATGTCCATCCCCTGGATCACATCTCCCACGTGAGCCTCTTCTATGATGGTTCTAAGTAGGGATGGACAGGGTCATCCGACCTTAGTGAGCTGCCATTTTGCACAAAAATAGCAGCTCAGGGTTTTCCGGACATCAATGTTGCATAAATGGCGGCCATAAAGAAGCCACTTATGCAATATTACAGCTGCTGCTTCCAGCACACAGGTCCAGTAAGTAGTAGCAGCTCACCAAACAGGGTCCGGGAAGCTGAGCGGGGTGGGGGGGGGGGGGAAGGGGTGTCCGCCACACTCTACACCCCTCTTGAACTTCAGCACCATCCGTAATTCTAAGTAGCAAAGAGACATCCAGAAAATATTTTGCCCTCCTGCAGTGGCGATCCAATCCATCACAGTTGGGGAACTCTGTATTGTGCATTTTCAGTCACTGGATATCCTCAAATGTTTGTCTTTTACCTTTTGGAAGAGGCCATCTGCACGGTGTGTGAAAAGGTGCTTCCCGGGACACTGGAGAAATGTTCCAGAGGGGAAGCCTGTTTGCTGCTACAGATGTGAACGTTGTCCGGAAGGGACCTTCTCTAACTGCACAGGTACCTCAGCTTTTGAGAGCCATAGAATGTCCTGGGGTAAGTGTGGAGCGGGCCAAGAGTAATATTATAGAGAAGGGGAAGAATCTCCTCCCCCACCCCATGAATATTTTCTCTGTAAATTCTGTTTTGGATTGCATATCTCTGTAGTTTACTGGTTTGCAATCTGTTCACACTTTTCTGAAGAAATCCTTTTAAATGACATAATAATGGCACCCTGTAAATTATGAATACTTTGCAAAGTACAGAATCTGCTGGGGTTTCTTTCATATTTGCACTTTTCATACATATTGTTTTAAAGACCATGCCTCCATCTTTAGATGTTTTGGCATTAAAGCTAAAGCTGAATGGGCAAAGCATTGATCCTGGCAGGTGATTAATCATGCTTCTAACAAGTGGAACATGTTACCCCAACGTTAAGCAGATTAGCATTTTTTTTGGATTTACTGATTTCTGTGACCTGTTCCCCAGTCTACGTAGCAACATATCTCCTGACTGCACATTTCAGATTTCTAAAATAAAATGACAGATATTAAGTAAATAATTTGTCGATTTAGTTTGAGCAAGCGACAGAACACGGTTCAGTGTCTTTCAGGTTTTGCAGGATTGCATTTCAAGTTGCAGAAATGAGGATTTCTTTCTTTTAGAATACTGAACATGAATCTGGTACAGGGGCCTTCCCATTAAAAACAAACAAACGAACTATTTTTTTTTTACTGTTTCTAACTCAAGTCTTAGCTGAATATAAATGGGGAAAAAGTTTGAAGGTGTTAAATAAGATTGGACATGGATATCTCCATCAACTTTTTTGAGGTCGGAACTGAAAGTACATCTGGATCATGTTTGAGATGCTTCACTACCTGTTGCTCATTCCAGATGCAGATCGCTGTTCCTTGTGCCCAGAAGATCAACACCCAAACAAGATCCAAGACTGGTGTATCCTCAAAATTACCCATTTCCTTTCATATAAAGAGATACTTGCACATATTTTAGCTTCTCTAGCCCTTGTTCTCTCTCTGATCACATCTCTGGTGCTGGCAACATTCATGAAATACCGTGACACCCCAATTGTCAAAGCCAACAACCGAGACCTCACCTACGTCCTCCTCATCTCCTTACTGATCTGCTTCCTCTGCTCCTTCCTCTTCATTGGCCGACCCACAAAGGTCACCTGTCTTGTAAGACAAACTTCTTTCAGCATCACTTTCTCTGTTGCTGTATCCTCTGTGTTGGCAAAAACTGTCACAGTAGTTTTGGCCTTCATGGCTACCAGGCCAGGAAACATGGCAAGGAAACTCTTGGGGAGACAACTGACAAACTCCATTGTCCTAGGATGTCCCCTCATCCAAGTTATTCTCTGTTCTGTCTGGCTGGTGACTTCTCCTCCCTTCCCAAACTTGGACTTCTATTCCCTGGCTGGAGAGGTCATAGTGGAATGTAGTGAAGGCTCAGTCACCATGTTCTACATTGTCTTTGGCTACATGGGTTTCCTGTCCTTTATTAGCTTTGTGGTAGCTTTCCTAGCAAGGAAATTGCCTGACAGCTTTAACGAAGCCAAGTTCATCACTTTCAGCATGCTGGTGTTTTGTAGCATTTGGGTCTCCTTTGTGCCCACTTATATGAGCACCAAGGGGAAGACCATGGTGGCTGTGGAGATCTTCTCCATCTTGGCCTCAGGTGCTGGTCTCCTGGGTTGCATTTTTCTTCCCAAATGCTACATTATTCTCTTGAGTCCCCATCTCAATTGTAAAGATCATCTGATAAGGAGAAAGAATATGTGATTATATGGCAGAACAGGTGAGACTGAAATACCAAAAATATCAGCATAGTTGAGCTTAAACCTCTTACTGCCAGTAACTGATCCCTAAGAGAGGCATTTCAATCTTTCAGAATTGGAGGGGGGGGGGGATAAAGCTGGAAAACACCAAACAATTAGCAGATGGGGTCCATTGCCCGTTGGAGAACCCCAGATGTCTGGATTGGGACACCAGGAGGGTTAGATTTGCACCCTTGGCCTGAGTTTCTGCACCACTCTTCACTGACTTGCTGGAACTCTCCAAGGCTTTCATTTTTGGCTCTTTCCCTGCCCTGGGCCGGAGTTGCAGAGGATTGAACCTGGGCTCTCCTGCAGGCAAAGAACCTGCTTTACCACTGAGCTGCAGCCCAGGAAGGAGAAGGCTGCCCTGGATTGACCTTCATTCTGACTGAGCAGAATTCTTGGTACATTCTGATTTGTCTTCATTCAGGGAAGCTTTGAGCACATGTGGACACACTTTCCTTCCCCATGCTTTCCCAACTGAGAATCAGGCCTTTCAATTCTATGGCTCAACGCAGCCTCCATTGTGTGCAACAAAGGTGGCTCCAGAAACTGCATATTTCCAAAATTGCCTTTAATTTTGCGTAAATGGGGCCTTTACAGACACCAGTTATGCAACTTTGGAAACACACATTTCTTCAGAGCTGCCTTTGTTGTGCACCATCATGATCTGTGGGCCGCTCAAACTGGGTGGTCCCTAGGCTGACCCTATGAAAAGGAGGGCAGGGCTCATGTAACTTTAACAGTTGTAGAGAAAAGGGAATTTCAGCCAGTGTCATTTGCATGCGTTTAGTTCCTGGTGCAATTCCCTCTTCATCACAACCGTTAAAGTTGCAGGGGCCCTGCCTTCTTTTGTATCTGGTCACTCTAGTATAGTGCCTGCAACTTTAACAGTTGTGATGAAGAGGGGATTTCACCAGGAACTAATTGCATACAAATGACACTGGCTGAAATTCCCTTTTCTCTACCACTGTTAAAGTTACATGAGCCCTGACCTCCTTTTCATAGGGTCAGCCTAGTGGTCACCAAGCCACAGAGTGCTCAAAGAGCAGGCCAATAAATGCACCATGTCTCTGTGGGCATGGGGGCAAGCACACGGGCGTCTGCTAGACTCCTGAACCCAGACACACTCGTAGCACCATGGACATTGATACAGTGATCCAGGAGTTTATTATTATTATTATTATTATTATTATTATTATTATTATTATTATTAAACAACTTATTATTGCAACTAATAAAGCTTCGTTTCTTTATATAACCCAATGCCTTCTGCTGTTGGCTACTTAGAAAGGAGGTAAAAACAGGTAAAATCCATATGTCCTTGCAGATAGAGGACTGAATAAAAGGTTTGGGCTTCAGCCTTAATCACCCCCCCCCCCCTTTGACACCTTTTAATGTCCTCAGTAGGCTGGTGGGGAACATTTCCAAGGCCCACTTTAGACATTTTCACACCCCATAATACCTGGATTGAAGCTATCATTTCAGAATGGTCCATTTTACATCCGGCCCTGTGGCCAAGATAACCTCCTCAAAAAGGCCAGCTGTAAGCAGACCACCGTGAAGGAGTCCTTCTGTCAATGCAGTTCATTGCCCTCCCCGCTTTGCAGGATGCACTCTCCTCCCAGCTCTTCAAAGGCATGTCCACACTATTGGCAAAAGTGCAGAAATGGGTGTGCAGCTGTGAGCCCTGGCCATCGGGGATGAATCTGCAAGCAAACAAGCAGTCACAGGGGTGGCTAAAAGTGGCTGGTGCCTACCAAGCAGACTCAACAAGGGGTAAATCCTCTTGCCCCACCAGATGGTGTCATGCTTGAAGAGAGATGCCTCCAGAGCCATGAGGAGATGCTATGCCAGAATCATCTCCATGTTCCTGGTGGACCATTCTCCTGAAAGTGATGGACTGCACAGAGGTGGCCCACCAGGAGAAAGCAGCAGAGATTCAGAAAGAGAGGTGCAAGGATTTATGTGGAAGGGGAGCCCTCCTTTGCTGAGGGAACTGCACTGGACTATGGCCCAGAAGGACTATTGAAACATCATTTCCATGGAAAGTTTGGAGCTTATTATGTGAGTACCTGGAAGCTTTGGAGCTCACTACATCAATCCCATCTGTCAATCCCATCCCTTGAATCAGAAAATGAATACCTCTTCATCTGACACAATAGGCCTCCTCTCATTGAATGGAGTCCCAGAGCATCAGTGCTCCTATAGATGGCTAAACAAGAGCACAGAACCAGAGACAGAGCTAAAGCAAGAGGACAGAAGGGATGTTCTCAGAGGCCTCCAGGTAACCCTGCTCATCCCACCCAGTCCCAGGTGGTGACAACATGACCTTCTTTTAAAAAAGGAATTGTTAATGTAATAGGTATTGTGTGAGAGGAGGTATGGCACATGGCACAATTATGTAGACTTCTTCTTTAAGAACACCTGAAGAGCCCTGATGCTGGATCAGACCAAGGGTCCATCTAGTACATCATTCTGTTCACACAACCAGCTGCCCACGGGAATCCCACAAGCAGAACATGAGTGTAACAGCAGCCTCCCACCCATGTCCTTTGCGTTTGTACTGCTATGTGCCATTGCTGTGTACCTACATTTCCTATTGAGAGGGACATGAGTTCATACCTGCTTTTGACTATTCAAGCAGCTGGTGGTTCGTGGAAGGCTACGAAGCTTGAAAGGAAATAGTCATCATCTTCATATTCCATCCCTTTCTCTTATTTTCTTGTGTATTTCTTTGAAGAATCAACCTTCTTTCTTATTAAAGTCCATATTCCCAATTGCACCACAACTCTGTTTCAATTGCACTATTTATTTTTAACAACTGCACAAAATGTGTCCAGCTGGACATGAGAACAAACACTGGAGCCTGGTATGAAGACTCCTACTGTTTTGCCATGCTCTCTCCAGTCAGCAACCAGGTCTTGCATGATGCTTTGCAGCATGTCAGGTATGGTTCCTCACCCAGACAGCATCTGCTCAGAAGGACAAGGGACCCAAGAGGCCTCAGCGTCTACCTAAGAAACTAAGAGGGACCAGGCTGGATCAGGCCAAAGGTCCATCTAGTCCAGAAACCCCTTTCCCATACTTATGGCTTATATGTTTAGGTAATGATGACCTGACACTGTCTCGATGGCATCACCTAGCCAAATTAGAAGTTTTTTCTTGACCACAACAACAAATCTGGTGGCACATTCAAGACCAATGAATTTATTACAGCACACATTTATTTTTCTATGGCATATGGCATAAAAATGTTTCTCAGGCTTATGGCCATCCCCATAGGATTGCACGCTAAGCGTCTGCCAGTATTCACAAACATTATAGAATAAAAACCTTGATGTAATTGACTTTGGCTCCCTCTACAAGGATTCGCTTTTGCGCCCGGTTCGGCGATTATGCGCATTATCGCAGACGCGCGTTTACTCCTAATCCCTCTGCACGGGAGGCGGCGAGAGGCGGCGAAGCGCATTAATAGATGTCCAAAAAGCACTTTACAAGAAGTTAATGCGCATAATCGCTTGTTCACACGGGGAAAATGCGCTTTAATGGCCGGAGCAAAATAAAACTCGCGATTTAACGTGCATTCGAAAATGCACATTATCGGGGAGATAACGCGCCTCTACGCCCGATTTGCGCTCCGTTCTTGTAGAGGTAAAATTTTTAATGAACCTTCAAAGCGCATTAAACCTCTTTTGTAGAGGCACCCCTTAATGCACAAAATTTACAAACGATTTAAAACCACTAAAAATCATTTAGAGTAATATACCAGCTGTGTGCCAGTCACCTCCTCGAAAAACTATGAAGCTGGATGGAGGAGGAAAATGTTTTGGAAGATGAGCAGGCAGGCTTTAAACCTGGGCGCTCCACAGCTGACCAAGGAGTCACCTGGCTGAAAAGTATTCTTCTGTCTCCGGGGGGGGGGGGGGGAGGGAGGACTTTATATAGCCTTTGTTGACTTTAAGTCTGCTTTTAATCTAATCCCGAGAGATAGGTTATGGCAAAAACTTGAGGACACTAACATTGATAGGTGACTGTTGACCCTTATTCGTAGCCTCTATGATAAAACCTGGGTGCAGGTGAGATGTAATCGAGCAGGCTATTTGACCAGCGCGATCCCAACTTATATTGGTGTTAGACAGGGTTGTGTTCTTGCCCCCACCTTGTTTAACATTTATATTAACTCCCTGGTCAAGGGGCTCTCTGAGATAAACTCTCACCCTCCTAAGTTGGCATATAGATCTTTGTCCATTTTACTCTATGCAGCCACTCCCAGTCCTATGTGAGAGATCTCTATGTTCCATCCTTGTTCTATATGTCTCTCCTCCTGGCTCTATGAGGATCATAGAATCATAGACATGGGAGGTCCTGTGGAGGCCATCTAGCCAATGCCAATGCATGTCAGAGAGAGAAGTACCGCGTCATCTGCATATAGTGGCTCCATTCTGCAAGCTGGTGGGGGTGGGGGGAATTGTACATGTCATCCTCCTCCACATGTTTGCCTGGATGGTATTTCTGACAATAGTTGCGTTCTTGGATCACTCATCCATAGACCTCTATGAATTTAACCTCTATAGACAGGGTTAAATATTAGACTGGCAAATGAATAAGCATGGAAGACACCAAAATGATATATTACCTAATTATTTTTCCTGATGAGAAGATCTCTGGTGTTGAGATTGGGCTGCAGAACAATAATGTAGCATTTGGGGAGAAAGATGCAACCCAGGAGACCAGCACCGGAGGCCAAGATGGAGAAGACCTCCACAGCCACCATGGACTTTCCTTTGGTGCTCAGGTAAGTGGGCACAAAGGAGACCCAAACGCTGCAAAACACCAGCATGCTGAAGGTGATGAACTTGGCTTCGTTAAAGCTGTCGGGCAATTTCCTTGCCACGAAAGCCACGACAAAGCTAACAAGCGCTAAGAACCCCATGTAACCCAAGACAGTGTAGAACATGGTGACTGAGCCTTCATTACATTCCACTATGACCTCTCCAGCCAGGGAATGGAAGTCCAAGTTTGGGAATGGGGGAGAGGTCAGCAGCCACACAGCACAGATAATAACTTGGATGAGGGGACAGGACAATACAATGGAGTTTGTGAATTGTCTCCCCAAGAGTTTCCTTGCCATGTTTCCTGGCTTGGTAGCCATGAAGGCCAGAACCACTGTGACAGTTTTTGCCAACACAGAAGAAACAGCAAGAGTGAAAATGATACCAAAAGCAGTTTGTCGTAGAAGACAGGTGACCTTTGTGGGTTGGCCGATGAAGAGGAAGGAGCAGAGGAAAAAGAGCAGGAGGGAGATGAGGAGGACGTAGGTGAGGTCTCGGTTGTTGGCTTTGACAATTGGGGTGTCACGGTTTTTAATGAAGATTGACAACACTAGGAATGTGATCAGAGACAATGAAACAGCAGAAGAAGCTAAAGTGAGCCCAAACATCTCTTGATGTGACAGGAAGTGGATCTTCTTGGGGATACACTGGTCTTGGTTCGTGTTTGGATGTTGATCCTTTAAGCATGGGGCACAGCCAACTGCATCTGGAAAACAACAATAATACTTAGTAAAGTATCTCCAACGTGACACAGGTGTTCATTTTGCCAAGGGACCAGCATCCCTTTGATGGCTCGCTGTTTCAGCTTCAGCAACATATTTCACAGGTAGTAGAGCGACCAGATGATAGGAAAAAGGAGGATTTGTCAGGATTTCTGATAACAAATACAGGGAAGGGAGGTGTCTCTGGACGAGTAGTTTTATTTCTCTGGTTAAGGTTCATTTCTCCAGTTAAGTTTCATTTTTTCAAGGTTCAAACAGTACTTTCTGTTTTGGGGAAGAGGGTATAAAGAGCCACACCAAGTAGGATATAGCACTATGAAAGCGGCATATGGTATATGGGCTCCAACAGTTGTCAATACACTTCAATACCGCTATAAAGCAGACGTGTGGCTCCTGCCTTTTGTATACCGCTTTCATACCACTTTCATAGTGCTATATCCTGCTTGGTGTTGATCTGGCCCATGTCCCATTCTTTCCCAGGTACCTTCTGCACTTTTATATGGCTCAGAAGGTCGAGTTACCTGTCTGGTTAGAAAAGGTCCCTTCTGGACAACGTTCACATTTGTAGCAGCAAACAGGCTTCCCCTCTGGAACTTTTCTCCAGAGCCCTGGAGAACACTTTTCTGCACACCTTGCAGTGGGTGTCTCCTAAAAGGAAAAAGAGGAATAGTAGAGTTTTTTTTTTCATATGATGGAAATTGCTCTCAACAGTATATGGGGATTTTCTCTCCCCAGCTCTGCCTCCACTTATGGGGAAGCTGCTCCTTCACTGAACGATCCCAACTATGGGGTTTCTTATTTTCAGCAAATGCTTCTAAGGGACTCTCTGCCACTGTTGCAAAGCCTGGGAGGAGCCACCAATAAGGCCCTCTCATGTTCCCACCAAACACACCTCTGATGGCAGTGGTACAGAGAGAAGAGCCTCCCCCAAAGATTTTAAAAACTAGGCTGGCTTATATGATTGAAGTTAATAGTCAAATAAGCTGGTCATGAGCAATATAGGGCTCAACTATCACTTTGCCCAGAAAAAGCCCTATAGCCAGTGAAGCTGTTGAAACACTGGAGTCTTGCTCTTCTTGTAGCTCAACCCAGTCAATGGTCTGCTCATAGCATCCTGGACTGGGTGAAGTTTCTGAACAGTTTTCAAAGGCACCCCTACGTACAGCATATTGCAGTAGTGTAAACAGGATGTAATTAAGACTCACATGACCACAGTCCAATTAGAAATCTCTAGGAACAGGCATTGTTGGTGAACAGCCTTCAAATGTACTCCTGGCTACCACTGAAACCTGGGCATCCAAGTTCAGGCCGAGTCCAGGAGTACAACAAAACTAGATAGGGGTAGTATAACTTATCCAGCCCAGGTTGAGTTCCTGAGCTGCCTTTCAAGTAACCAGGAGGACCCTCACTTGTCTGGCGTCAACTTCAGTTTGTTTGCCCTCATCCAGTCCATTGCCAACATCAGGCACTGCTTTAGAAATAGAACAGCTTCCTTTGATTTAGATTTAGGGACCTTCTTTATATAAAGCACATTCTCTGCCAGTGAGCTATGGTCCTACCCTTCAAGATAAGAAAATTTCTGTCCTCATAGTTCTGAATAAAGAGCTGCCTTAAATAGTAAACCACGAAACTGGACCAAAAGGGTGACATGTCCTAGCCCAGTGTTGTCGACACTGACTGGCAGTCTCAAAGAGGAGACTTTCTCAACCATACCTGGAGATGCTGTAATTCAACAAGCATACAAAGCATCTATATTACCACTGGGCAATGATACCATCTATTAAAGCAACTCACATTATCCCAAAGGATAGGGATACATACAACATTTTTAATGCTCCCATGAGCCTAGAACATTAACCAAACCTACTTTGGTAGCCCACACAATTGCATCAGAGTGGATGGTGAAGTCTTTGCCTGGGGGAGCCTCCGGATCCAACCATCCAACTTTTGTAGGGGCAAAAGATTGATTTGGGAATAAGATCCAGTTCAAAATATCATAAGTAGTCGATATCTCGCCATTTTCAGTGAAAGAGATTTCATCTCCAGCGCTGTTGTTAAACCGGATGTTCCTCAAAGAGGCCAGAATCTGAAATGAAAGAGACGCTGAGAAAACAGGGAGACTGGTTGTTACTCTGAGGAGTGTCTGGCCATCAAGTAAGAAGACTGGTGTGTCCACACACCTTACCCTGGATTCCATTGTTTAGTTTAATGCCAGAATATGTTTGTGCCAAAAGATGGGCACATGACACAATGGCTCAATTCGGACGACACAATAAACAACTGGTGTGGGGGAAACAATCGTCAGTTGTTTTGACTATTGTGTCATTCCAATGCTGCCATAGTCAACTCAGCGCTGATCCTCATCCACACCACAGTTGATTATTTATTACCATGCTGTGTGGGGAGTACCCCCTAGGGTTAGGGTTAGGGTTAGTCAACCCACCATTGACTATCGTGTCGTCCGAATTGAGCCAATGTTTCCAGCCAGATAAAAAGAAAGGCAGCTATTACTCCGCTTTTGCAAGCTGCAGCCAAAAAAACATTTTTTGTTTGTTTGAGCAGAGCACTTAGTCACAGTCGGACTAAAATCCATAGCAGAATTGTCTCCAGAAGATCAAGAGCTATCTTAGCCAGTTCAATTTGTTGGATGATGCCATAATTATTCTACAGCTCCAGATCTCAGCCCTTCTAATTCCACAGTCAGTGGCTGAATTCGGACAACACGATAGTCAATGGTGGGGTAATAACCAACTTTACAGTTGTTCATCTAGGGGGTACTCCCCACACAACATGGTAATAAATAATCAACCGTGGTGTGGATTAGGATCAGCGCCGAATTGACTATGGCAGAATTCGGACTACACGATAGTCAATACAACTGACGATTGCCCCCCCCCCACAGTTGCTTATTGTGTCATCTGAATTCAGCCAACGTTTCAATTTAAATGCTGAACAGCATCGCAAAATCCCAGATGAGTGTCAATGGCTGGGTTAAGACACCAGACTAACCCACCATGGGTTATCACGTTGTCTGAACTCAACATGTTTCCTGCAGGGTGGGTTAATGTGTTGTCTGAATGCAGTGCTTTTTCTGCAGGATTGGTTATTGTGTTGACACAACTTGACAGCATGTTTTTCTGCAGGGTGGCTTATTAATGAGCAACCCAATGGAAAATGCACTGTGTCCAGACAACACGATAATCCATCCTGCAGAAAACACAAGTGTTCAGGCAACACGACAAACCACGGTTCAACCACAACCCACACTGGGTGGGTTAGGGCGTTGTGTGAACCCAGCCAATGTTTCCAGAGCCTGAGAGAGGAGGACGTTCTTGTGAATCATTAAATGCCTGTAAGGATTGTTGTTCTGCCTGGAGCAGAGCCTATGCTAAATGGAAAGCTCAGGACACCACACCTAAACAAAAAATATTGTAGAGCTGGAAAAAGTGCAGGAAACAGCAGCTAAAATGATCAAGGGGCTGGAGCGACTCCCCTACGAGGAAAGGTTACAACAGCTGGGATTGTTTTGCTTAGGAAAAAAGGGAGAGTAAAGGGAGACATGAGAGAGGTGTACAAAATTATGCATGGTGTGGGGAAAGTTTCTCCCTCTGTCATAATACTAGAATCCAAAGGGGTGATCCCATGAAGCTGATTGGTGGGAGATTCAGGACAGATTAAAGGAAGGGCGTCTTCACACAGCTCATAGTTAAACTATGGAATTCACTTTCACAAGATGTAGTGATGGCCACCCATTTGGATGGACAAATCCATGGAGGATAACACTATGCATGGCTATGATAGCTACATGCTACCTTCGTACTAGAGGCAGCATGCCTATACACCAGTTGCTGGGGAACATGGGTAGGAGGGTGCTGTTGCACTCATGTCCTGCTTGTGGGTTCTTGGTTGACAGCTGGTTGGCCACTGTGTGAATGGAGTGCTGGACTAGATGAACCCTTGGATTGATCCAACCAGACTCTTCTTATGTACTTATCTTCTCACCTAACTTTACTCAAAGAAAAGATCACTAATTGCCTCTGACAAGGCACAGATCTGTTGCCCTTGGCCACCATCCCATCATGTTTTCTCTCTGAATCTAGGAAGTACACTCAGAAGGGTGCCTGTGACCATAAATTCCAAGAAATGCTCCGATCAGCTCCACCTGAAAAGATGGAACTGACTGCTCCAGTTTTTGAAGGACTTGGTGTCATCAGTGCCTTTAGAGAGCCTAGTCTTCTGTGACTAGCTCATTCAGCTGGCCAGGAAGCACTGTGAACACTTTGCAGCTCAATGTTCAGCTCCACAGATTCAGCTCCCCCTTGCTGCCCCCCAAAGGAAAGTAAAGGCCCACCCAAGGAACACAAGAGCAAGTCAGCCCAATCTTGCCCTCCATCTTGCAGGGTCCCCAACCTCTGTCTAGCAAGGCCTCTGGTTTTCCCAAAGACAAGCCAATTCAAATTGAAGGGTTGTGTTCAAACTGAGGAAGAGGGAGGGGCAGGGAGTGCAGGCTACAGCTTTAGGGATTTCTTAATAGCTGCATGCAGATAGACTTCGGGGTTCATTACACGAGGCAGAAATCCCACATCCTCACCAGGGCTTCCTGCTTCCAGTTTCTTTCTGGGATTATGCTCGACTCCTTCACACAGCGGACATGCGATTTGAGGTCAACTTCCTTTTTTCAATCTTTTCCGTAACACTGCACCATCTAGTGGCTGAATTGTAGCACACCGCTGACATTTCACACAGCTGATTGATTGGAATAACACTCCTTTTCACGTTATCTCCAATCTTTTTGAGAGCTGGATAAAGGGGGAAAGTGGGGGGAGATGTCCTGGAGGTTGATGATGTTGTGTAAAAGACCAACTAACCTTTGTGAGTGACCAATCATGAGTGTACAATAAATCACTCACGTAGAGAACCCCTATGCCAGTAAAACTATCATTAAGCAACCATACTTCAGCTTCCTTGGTCTTATGCATGCTGTGGCTGGCTCAGCATGATCCTAGGATTTTTAGGGAGTGCTTAGAAGTACATTTCTGTCCCCCTCATGGCTTGGATGAGGGCTAATGAACAGAAGTTGAATCCTAATAAGCCAGCAATCCTTTGATTGGGCAGTTCTTAGGTTCAGGAATTGGGTGTTTTCATGTTCTGGATGGGGATGCACCCACTCTGAAGGAGCAGATATGTAGTTTAGGGATGGTCCTGACTCCTGCTCTGTGAATGGAGGCCAAGATGATCTCCGTGGATGGAGCACTCATTACCAACTTTGATTGATGGGCTAACTATGCCCATTCCTGGAAAGGGACAGCCTCACCACGGTGATGCATGCAGTGGTAACTTCACAAGCGGAGTATTTATTTTCTGGCATTTCTATACCGCCTAATAGCTGAAGCTCTCTGGGCAGTTCGTTACTGTAATGTGTTCTATGTAGGGCTTCCCTTGTACCTGGGTCAGAAGCTGCAGCTAGTGCAGAAGGCAGCCATAACGGTGCTCACTGAAACAACCAGCTAAGCACACACAACACCCATGTTAAATGAACTGCACTATTAGCTGCTGAGCAATGTTCAAGGTTATGTTATTGTCATGCACAGCCCTCAATAACTTAAGGTTAGGGTTAGGGCACATCTTGACGAGCAGTTTGCTCCGTGGTGGTTTCGGAGTGGCGGTAGGTCATCTACATGATGCAGCCGCCATCGCGAAGCCATCTGGGGGCAAACCCCCAAAGCTCCACTTTAAAAGTTGGGCACTTAACCCAACTTTTTTAGCTTGCAGAGAGGCGATGACGGCATCTGCCATCTGTTGCTCTTGCTCCGGAGCTGCTGCGGAGGCATGTCACAGCCAATGGCAACCCCTGATTGGTTGCCATAGGCTGGGCAGAGAAGGGGGTGGACCAGTGAGCCGAAATAACTACAGAAACTAAAGGAAGGAACTAGAGGAACGGCTATCCTTGACTTGATACTGACCAATAGAGATGACTTAGTGGGTAAAGTGGCAGTTACGGGAACTCTGGGGGAAAGTGACCACGTCATATTTGAGTTCTGGATTTCAAAGGAAACAAAAGCTGAGTGTAGCCATATGTGTACTCTGGATTTCAGGAAAGCCAATTTTAATAAACTCAGAACTATGATAGGTAAGGTACAAGCTGAAGGGGCAGGATTGCAGTTTGAGATTGATAAACAAATGGTCAAAAAACACCTAATTTCTTTGAACGAGTCCAAATCTCTAGGGCCTGACGAACTGCATCCTACAGTAATAAAGGAGCTGGCAAAAGAACTCCCAGAACCACTGTCTATTATCCTTGCGAAATCATGGAAGGCAGGTGAAGTGTCGGACGACTGGAGGAGGGCTAATGTTGTCCCTATCTTCAAAAAGGGCAAAAAGGAGGAACCTGGGAACTACAGACCAGTCAGTCTGACATCCATCCCTGGGAAAATCTTGGAACAGATTATAAAGAAGTCAATCTGTAAACACCTTGAAAACAATGCAGTGATTACTAGAAGCCAGCATGGATTTGTCAAGAACAAATCCTGTCACACTAATCTGATCTCAGTTTTTGATCGGATAACCTCCCATGTGGACTGTGGGAATGCTGTGGATGTAGTATATCTTGACTTCAGCAAAACTTTGACCAAGTGCCCCATGACATTCTGATTAAGAAACTAGTGAAAAGTGGGCTAGATGGAACAACTATTAGGTGGATCCACAGTTGGCTACAGAATTGGACTGAAAGAGTGCTTATCAATGGTACTTTTTCACACTGGGGGGAGATAACGAGCGGGGTACCGCAGGGTTCAGTCTTGGGCCCAGTGCTCTTCAACATCTTTATTAATGATTTGGACAAGGGGGTGCAGGGAACGCTTATCAAATTTGCAGACGACACAAAATTGGGTGGGATGGCTAATACCCTAGAAGACAGAAACAACCTCCAAAATGATTCTGATAGACTGGAGCGCTGGGCTGAAAACAACAGAATGAAATTTAATAGGGATAAATTCCAAGTTCTACACCTAGGAAAAAGAAACCAAATGCACAGTTACAAGATGGGGGATACTTGGCTGAGCAATACGACAAGCGAGAAGGATCTTGGAATTATTGTAGATCACAAGCTGAGTATGAGCAATATGACAATGGGACACATGACCTAGGGAGGTGGTGGGCTCTCCCACACTAGAGGCATTCAAGAGGCAGTTGGACAACCATCTGTCAGGGATGCTTTAAGGTAGATTCCTGCATTGAGCAGGGGGTTGGACTAGATGGCCTTATAGACCCCTTCCAACTCTACCATTCTATGATTCTATGATATGATGCTCTATCTTGTAACTGCTTGTGTTGCTGTCCTTGTAATTGGAAACGTTATTAATAATGCACTTCAAATGTGGTTTTAATATTTATATGTGAAGCACCTCGGTATTTTATTATATTAAGCAGTACAAAAGTGTCACTAATAAACAATCGATAAGCAATTAAATAAATAATTGTCAAGTCTGAAAGAGGATGTTACCTGCCATGGCTGGATATCCAGAAGCCTCCTGCCATCCCTCATCACTGCATGCTTGGATCCAGATGAGGACACAGCATGTAACGCATGTGCCACCAAGTAGATGCCATTGTAGATGTTGTAGCTTTGGCTGGTCATGCTCATCTCAAAGATGGAGGCTGGTAGGTCCTCTAGCTTTTCTTTCCCGGTACACTTCCTCCTTCCCCATGGCTGGCCTTCATGAACCAGACAATCAAATGCCCCTTCCCACCAGTGACGGAGGAATATGTGTCCTTGTGGTCGGTATGGATCCAAAGCCCACAGAAAATGCTTGAATTCTTGCACTTCCCTCGTGTGGGCTCTGAAGTGCAAAGCACCGTGGAAAGGTTTTAGATGCTGCCGGCCAAAGTAGGATCCAGTTGCTGCAATTTCCCAATGGGATGTCAAGATCCAAACCTTCCTCATGGGGGACTTGGTGTGTCTTTTTTCATAACCAGCCAATAACCTTGTTAATTGTTGTATAACAATGGAGTCCCCAAACACAATCATCACTTGGGGCTTAAACCAAGAACTAGGAATGTAGCCATATTGCTCTAGAATCTGCAGGAACATCTTCGTTGTCTCGAGCATTTCAGTGAAGGCCACACAGATCTCCTTCTGCTTGAGCATTGGTGCCAGTGTCTGGATCAAATTTTCACCACTGTCATCCTTGAAAGCAAACAGCCCAATCCAGTTCCAGTGGAAATGCAAGAGCAGCCGGACCATGCCCACGTACTGAGCAATTTCGTTGGGATCAATACGGAAGAAGGAAGGAAATACATTTCTCTCTCTCTGAACAGGATCAAACAAACCATAACCAAGCTGAAGGAAGGAATTGCCAGAGGGGTAACCGTGTTAGTCTGTTGCAGCAAAAGCCATGAAGAGTTTCGTGAAATGTTAAGGACTAAACACCATTTTTTTCTGGTTAAGCTTTCGTGGATTCTACAGTCCACTTCATCAGATGCATGAAATGTTATCGTGAAGGAAGAAGTTCCTTTTTGCAAGTGGATTTCTAACTTTCTAAATGTAAGCTGAACCTCTATGGTGACTGCAAAGCTCCTCACGAAGTGCTGATCACCCAAAATCTCAAGGCCCTAGAGGTAACTCTGACCCAGTTTCTAACCATTGCAATGAATAGGCTGCTGTGTATATATTCAAGATATGTGACTCTTAATAAGAAACTTGGGGGCTTTGGAACACCTCTCCAATGCCTCTGAATTACTTCAGTGTGCACAAAATATGGCATATTAGTGGGGCTTAACAGACATCCCAGAAGTGCCCCCTCTCCAATCACCTTCTGCTTACACCCTAAAACACGCTCCTAAAAAGGGCCATGTAATATAGTGGTCAAATCCTACTTCGTATGCAGAAGGTCCCAGGTATGATTTCTGGCATCTCTAGGTAGGGCAGGAAAAACTCCTACTTGAAACCATGGAGGCCTCCAGTTAGTGTCGACAATACTGGGCTAGGCTGCTCATCATGGACTGGCTCATTATAAGGCAGCTTTCTGCATTACTATGAGTGGAACCAACGTTATTTCATATGGAAATATATTCCAATGCATGAACGATTTTGTACGATTTTTGTATTTTCCCCAAAGGCACAGTTGTGTTAGTCAACTGCAGCAAGAATAACAAGGAATCTGTTGGCAACTTGCTTGCTTGTGAGTCTTTAAGGTATCACAAGACTGTTTGATGTTTCTCCCAGTTTCTCCCACATTGCTGGCTGTGATAAGTTACACAATTGTGTTCTGAGACCTTCTCTACATGAGAGAATCATTGCACATTCATGATTGGCCACTTATGGAAGTTTGTGGGCCATTTACATGATGTCGTCAATCTCCATGATGTTCTGCTCACCTTCCCCCTCTAATCTTGCTTCAACAACAACAACAACAACCAGAGATAATGGATTATTTTAAATAATTGCAGGGTTTATTCCCACTAGATGGTGCTCTTTCATTGAACTTCATGGAACATTTCTGAGAGGGGAAGTTTTCAATTACAGATGACATGGTTGCTGTTGCTCACTGTCTAAAGAAGCCCGTAGTGTACATGGAAAGACCCAAAGAAAAAAACACCTTGGTAAGGGTGCAGGTCTTTTCCTTGAGACTCTTGGCTTCCACCAAGCTTATTATGTAATAATTGGCCAAAGGCCATCTAGTCCTGCCATCTAGAATTGAGGCAATGCACCCACAGCATGGGCAAGATACTGTTTTGAGAGACTGGTCTTTTGCATCTCTATGTGTTTGAGTTTTATTCATTCTCCATAAGTATTCCCAGGTGAATCCCATTACCTGCGGTATCTTCAGGATGCCCATGAGGGATGCAATCTGTTTTGAGGATTGTGAGTCAAGGCTTGAAATAATGGAGAGCAACTTCTCCTGTCGGCTGCATTTATAATTTGGAGCCAGTTGCTTCCGTGTGGAGAGCAGAGACAGGGTGTTCAGATGGACCCTTGTTGCAATGCTGTTCTCACAGATGCGGAAGCCAACTGTGACGTTGGGTAGGAGAGTTGGATCCCTCTTGAGATCATGGACGGCAAATGCCAAGGCCAGGAATTGCTGGTACTTCTTGGATATTGGCCTGTAATAAGAGTGACATTGGGCATTGGTGTGTGGGTGTGGGTGTGTGCGTGTATGCGTGTTGGAATCGTAACAGAATTTCCCAAAGGTGACGTCCTTCTGGTTCAATGCTCTTTGAACAAAGACAAACCATTCTAGACCAAAGCCAAAGTCTATTTAACCTATAATTCACAGACAAACTCAAATTATTCTATCATCACAACACATAGACACATGCAGACGGCAACACATAGGCTCAATTCGGACGACACAATAAACAACTGGTGTGGGGGAAACAATCGTCAGTTGTTTTGACTATTGTGTCATCCGAATGCTGCCATAGTCAACTCAGTGCTGATCCTAATCCACACCACACCACAGTTGATTATTTATTACCATGTTGTGTGGGGAGTACCCCCTAGTTGAACAACTGTAAAGTTGATTATTACCCCACCATTGACTGTGTCGTCCGAATTCAGCCATAGTGTTGGTACCTGAAATTCATAAGCACATCAGAAAAACCCTGCTGGATCAGAGATCTATTATTTATTTTCTGTTTATTATTTATTCACTTTCTCCATTTCAAGATACAAATCCTTCCAAATTGATTTATAAGTAATGCCAAAATACAATTAAAAAGTCACAAAAATATAATATTTAAAAACATGACATTTTGTCAGGGTCCTTCCCACGCTCCAACAGACATAACCATGGCTAGAGCCTCTTCTATGAATTTGCCTAAGACGTGCATGAGAATAGAGGAACGTCAGAAGAGCCCTGCTGGGTCAGACCAAGGTGGTTCGATCCAACTCAGCATCCTGTTTCCATTTTTGGTTGGCCAAGATGCTTCCCACTGGAGCCCCACAAGAAGGAATTCAAGTCGAGCCCTCCGCCCGTCTTCTCATCCCTCTCAGCAAATCCTACTCAGTGGCAGACTGCCTCTAAACATGGAATCTCAGTTTAGCCACAATGGTTGATAATTGTCAATTCACCTGTCCTCCAGGAATATGTCACCATGGGGTAGTATCCAATTATGGTCCTACATAGCATAGACCCATTGAAATCAATTAGACATAACTAATAGGTCTCATTCTTTCCAATGACTCTACTCTATGTGGGACTACCATTGGATACTACCCCATATCTCTCCATATTGAAGCAAGATTTTGCCTGATTAATTCAGAACTGATGTGGTGCAGGGCTGTAGCTCAGCCATAGAGCCCCTGCTTTGCATGTGAAAGGTTCCCAATTCAATTTCATCACCCGGCGCGCTACTCTAGAGCAGGCCGCGGAGCCTGCTGGAAGTAGTAGGCGCCGGCGCCGGACGGGAGCCGCCGGGCCGGAAAGGTAAGGAGGGGGTGCGTGGAGGGGAGGAGGGGGCGCGCGGAGGGGGGAGGGGGGCCCTTACCTTTCCGGCCCGGCGGCTCCCGTCCGGCGCCGGCGCCTACTACTCCCAGCAGGCTCCGCGGCCTGCTCTAGGATGGCGCGCCGGGTGATGTCATCACCCGGCGCGCTACTCTAGAGCAGGCCGCGGAGCCTGCTGGAAGTAGTAGGCGCTGGCGCCGGACGGGAGCCGCCGGGCCGGAAAGGTAAGGAGGGGGTGCGTGGAGGGGAGGAGGGGGCGCGCGGAGGGGGGAGGGGGGCCCTTACCTGCCCGGCCCGGCGGCTCCCGTCCGGCGCCGGCGCCTACTACTACCAGCAGGCTCCGCGGCCTGCTCCAGGGTGGCGCGCCGGGTGATGTCATCACCCGGCGCGCTACTCGAGAGTAGGCCGCGGAGCCCGCTGGTAGTAGCCGCCGGCGCCGGACGTGCCGAGAAGGTAAGTGGCGGGGAAGGGGGCTTACCCCCCCCCCGGAGCCGTCCGCTTCTATCCGCTGGCGCCCGCGGGCGCCAGCGGATGGAAGCAGGCGGCCCCAGGGGGGGTAGGGAGCGCGGGGGAGGGGGTTTACCTGCCGGGGCCGTCCACAGCGGACGGCCCCGGGGGGGGGAGGGAGTTAGGCCCCCCCTTACCCACCCGCCGCCATTTTTTCCTCATAGACTTGCATTGCAATGCAAGTCTATGGGGAAAAAAATGGCGGCCGATCCAAAAATGTACGATTTTTGGGTCGGGATCGGACTCGATCCGGTCCGGGGGGCCTCCGATTTTGTCCGAACCGGTCCGGGACAAAATTGGAGGTCCCGATCCGGGTCCCGATCCGATCCGGGGGGTCCGTGCACACCCCTAGTTCTAGTCCCCACTCTGCAATGGAAACCATGGGTGACTTTGGGCCAATCACAGACTCTCAGCCCAACCTACCTCACAGGGTTGTTGTTGTGAGAATAAAATGGAGAGGAGGAGGATTATGTATGCCGCCTTGGGTTCCTTGGAGGAAAAAAGGCGGGATATAAATGCAGTAATAAATATAAATAAATAAACAAACAAACAATAAAAGTCACAGTTTCCTGGTTTCCTGTTTCCGTTTTAACAGATTTCTCCTAGAACCCCACCCCCCACCCCCCTCAGCTCAGTTTGCATTTGCGAGACAGGCCAGGCCAGGCCGGGAGCATGTTCTCCACATTCAGGAACTTTCTTGTCTTTTCTTCTCCTTTTTCCTTGTAAAAACATCACTTACACAAACTGTGGTGCAATGGGCATAAGTGAAGCAGATTTCGGCAGTAATTTGCACAAGTTGTGGCTGTAAAAAATGCCCAAGTGGCATTTGCCAAAGTGATGCTTTTACAAGGGGGAAAAAGACAAAAGACATGGAAGTTTGCAAGCTAGCCCAACTTGACACCTATCAACGAGCAACGTGGAGTTGGGGGGAGGGAGAGAAGCTTGGCCTCCCCTGATGGATTCCTCTGATATCTCTAATTTAAATGAGCCATTTATTCAGAACCATGAGGACTGGAACCTTTCTTTGTCTTTGGAGAAGCCATACCTGAGTGGGACAACCCCTGCTTTGCATTCCAAAGGACCCAGGTTCAATCCCAGCATCTGGAGGAAGGACAGGGAAAGGCCCACGTCAAAACCTCTGGAAAGATGCTACAAGCCACTTGGCTGGCAATACCGAGTCAAGCAGAACAATGGTTTTATTCTCTAGAAATCAACTTCCGATGTTCCTGCTTAAATGTGTCCTTTATTTAAAAGCATAAGGACTAGATCCTTTGTGTTTTAGGAGAGGGGCAATTGCTCAGGGGCAGAGCACCTGCTTGGGATGCAGAGCGTCCTGGACTCAATGCCAGCTCAGGTGCATTTCTAGTTAAGTCAGACAGGGAAGGAGCTCTGCCTGAAACCCTGGGGAGCTGTTGCCAATCAGTGCACGCAGTCCTGAGCCACAGGAACCAGTGGTCTGCCTGGGAAGAAGGGACCTCCAAGGTTGCTCACTGTGGTTTGTCTTGCTCACAAAAGACACTTTACGCATCTTTTGAGGTCCAGAATGTTAACGATGGGGATAGAAATGGTTTATATGTCGAAACGCTCTGGTAAGTTTAAGTGGATCAGTTTGTTGTTTCATTGGTGAAGGGACTTTCTGCGTAAGAATGAAGAATTCTGTGTGGGTAATAATCAGAGGATATATAGGGCTTTCTTTTCTCCTCCTAGTTGTTTTTCTTTGGGAGGGGAGACAATCTGTCATAATGGGATGTATATTTCTATCTGTTTAATGGGGGGGAGTGAAAGCTTATTGCTTTAGATAGGTGTAAGTAACTCCCTAACTTTGAATCCTTTCCACATTTGTTTATTCAGTCTCCTATTTCTGGTGCTGCAAAACCCACACAGTTCTTCTATAGGGCAGAATATACCCTCTCCCAGCTTCTACCCCTGCTAAAGGTCTGAAGTACTCAATAGTGAAACACTTTCCATGATTTTCATCTTTGGGCGTCCAGATGTTACTCAGCTACACACCCTTAATCCTCTTCATGCTATTCTGCAATTGGTGTATGCAATCTATGTTTCAGGATTTGGGATCCTTTTTTTAAAATGAAAACCGCCTGCCTGCAATGAATATACTGCCGCCTAACTATGATGAATTTCAGTGTTTGATTATGAGACCACTTATTTTGGGGACTACAGAAGCCGCATAATTCTTTTATAGTATAGAATCTCATCCCGCATGATCACTGTGAGAGTCTGAAGCACCTCCCTAGGGGAATACTTTAACCGATTCTCTGCTTGACTTTGCCCTTAATCTCCAGCCATCATATGGCCATGGATGATGGGATTTGAAGTCCAAGGATACAATCCAACATCATGAATGGGATTTAAGTTAGTCTCATTTGTTTCAATGGGTTTACTTTAAGTAGGAGTTACATTGAATTTTACCCCAAGGGCTGCTGATAATTCAGCACTACTGAACGAAATGGAGGCTGCCGGTTCATGACCAAATACTGAACATGAAATCAAATGAATGCTTCCCTCTGCCTCCTTTTCTTGCACCTAACAGCTTCTACAGGCAGATCAATTGTTTTCCCAGTTTACAAGGGAGTGGATTCATGATGGCAAACTCTCCCCAGCATATTTCGTCAACCGGCTTGATTCAGACTACGTCCCTGTAAAGTGAGCCTTTGGCCCTCCAATGCTGAGAATAACTAGGGTTTGCATCTTGCAAGATGCAGAGGGAGAAATTGGATTTAGTGTTTCCTCCTGGAGCAACATTGACAGACAGTAATAGATGCAACAGCAGCACTTTGCTTCTTTACTCCCTGGAAATCTTAGGCCAGATCCAAGCAGGATATAGTGGCATGGAAGTTGTATATAAAAGGCAGGAGCCACACTACTGCTTTATAATGGTATTGAAGTGGCATTGACAATTGTTGGGGCTCATTGACACATACCATATGCCACTATATCCTGCTTGGTGTGGCTCCTGCCTTTTATACACCACTTTCATACCGCTTTCATACCGCTATATCCTGCTTGGTGTAGATCTGGCCATGGTTTTCAGGCTGCCCAGGGCTTTACCATTGATGATTGTGTCAGAGAGGGAAAGTCAGGGAGTTCTCTTCCAGCTCAGAATGAAGGCAGAGGAGAACCATCAAGACCCTCACTCTCATTACAGGCAGAAGCCAATCACGACAAACCTCTGAGACTCATATATCGAATCAGGAAATTACAAACTTCAGTAGCATCACTAATGCATATCCTGGAAGAAACCTTCCAATCTGGAAGAAAAGAAAGCAAACTTCTGTCCCAGGTAGAATCTACACTACTGCTTTAAAACAGTTTGTAATACTAGTGACAATGGTTGGTGGCCAGGACACATACTCCATATACAGATTTCAAACCATTTTCAAAATGTCATATCCCGCTTGGTGTAGATCTGGCCCCAGACCCGTCCCATGGAAACTTACTCAAAAGAAACACAGGTCCACCACGGGCTTTTCCTAAACTTCAGCTTTGGCATGGAGCGAACCTTGTCAAGAGGTAAATTCCCACCTATGAGGAGGTCTCCTGGCTTGTAATAATCATTTTCAAACTGGAACAAGTGGGAGCATTTGTTCCTCACCTTCATTTCAGCATTTGCCAGAAAAAGGAGCCAAAATAGCAGCAGCAACAAAACCGTCAGCTTCGCCAAGTGACCTTCCATTTTACATTCACAGCTACAGTTTTTTACGGAAGCTGAGCTGCAGCTAACTTCACAAATCCCAGGCTGAGACTGTCAAGAGAAACCATCACCTGTCAAGGTGACCCTCCCCCAGCCCATTTGGAAGGACTTGGGAGATATTTATATTAAACATGTTTGCTCCCAGAGTTCTTGGTTATTGATTTGGTAGGTAAAAACTCATGCTGGACTCCATAAGAATTACTATCATTTTGATAATTGAAGGATAGAGAAATAATCACAGCCACATAGTTCTGGGATCCTGTCACACCTCTGAGGGAGAAAAACATGTTTGCATCGTTCTTCGCTTCTCCGTGGGACAGGCAAGCGCAGAGATTTCACTTTTCTTGTCAGGGTTTGGCCTTGGGCTTGTGTGAAGTTGAACTCCTCAATCCAAGACAGAGTCCAGGTTTGTGCCAAAGATTGTTAGACCAAATTGATGGCTAGGGAAAGGGAGGAGGAGTTGGATGTGGCTACATCGTAGTTGATTCCAATAGTGCAGGGTGGGCAATAAGGTATTGCTGGATGACATGTCAGGTCTGTCTGTAGATATAAAAGAGGGTGGAGGACATATTAGGATGGTCTGCCCCAGGAGACACAAGGAATCTGAGGGATCCTCCTGAATATGTCTTTGGAGATTCCAGCTGGCACAGTAGGTGCCTCTGCTGAGAGCCACATCCTATTGCGGAACAGTGAGATGAAAAGGGCCATTCAGCCAAAATGGTCACACTGAGGGATGTCAGAGAAATCCACAACAGAACCAGCTGAGTTCGGATTTTTATGAATCTGATCTATGTGTTCCGCAGTTGATCCGCTTTTCCCCTGTCAAGTGACATCCACAGACTTGCAGACATTTTCCTAACCTTTAGGAATTTTGAGCACATTTCATCATAGAAAAAATATGCCACAAAATGGGCATTTTCTCTATAGGCTAAAGTGTGAAAATATGCATTTGAGCACATGTGAATTTGTGCAAATTTGGAATCTGGACAAAAAAAATCCGATTCCGTCAACAGGTAGATGACGGAATGAAAGTTGCCTGGCAATGCGCAAAACACAGACAGCACAGATTTTTCACAGTCCGTACATCCCTAGTCCCACCTAAGTGCTCTCTCCAGGTGGGTCCCTGGATATCTGGAGACCTTTGGACTACAAAGCAGGCTGGATGACAGCTATAGTGCAAGCAGTGGAAACATCAGAACAATTGCAGCCAAGCACAGGATCACTTTTGACCATGTAAAGAAGAGCTACTTCTCAGACACCATTGCAACTCAAGTAGATGGTTCAGGTTCTGGCCATGGGTGAAGAGTTCCTAAATCCAAGATGGAGTCAAGGTAGTAGTGGAAAAGTCTATGTCACCTCAAACTCTAGGTCCTGCCCCCTTTCAATAATGGCAGGTGGCCCTTAACCCTTTTCAGGATTTAGCCCCACCCTAGCCCTTTCCAACTCCGGATGACCTGCCCTGGATGGAAGGATCTTTTGATGGGGGTCATATGACCCCCCTCAGGATTAACTGAGCAGGTCATGTGCCACTGTGAACCAATAGGAAGAGGCCGTCATCCCCTATCATAAATAGGGTGGAAATGGACTTGTTCCATCACAGAAGACTAATAGGAAGAAGTTGTTGTAGTGATTGCATGTAAACATCTTCTGATTGGTCCATTGTGATGGGATGACCCCACTGGGCCAAACAGGGAGGGGTTAGAAATGACATGGTGGAGTCACTTTGAGAAAAAAAAATGGGTTTTTCTTAAATAACCCCTGAGTGGATCAGTGGATCAGGCTAACACCACTCGGACCTTATGAGGGAGAAGACAGGAAACGCACCCAGCTTGTGAAGCAAACAAAAGAATTTATTGAGGGGAATTGGGGGATGGGGAATAGCAATGAGTTATGACTAGGGATGTGCACTGGATCGGACCCGATCCACGATCCGAGTCCGGTCCAGTGGGAAATCGGATAAATTATCCGATTTCCGATCCCGCAGCTGGATCGGCCGATCCAATCCGAACCGGTCCGAAAAGGCTCCGAACCGGTTCGGAGGATCGGCGGATCGGCGGGCGCCCACTGGCGCCCACCGCTGCTTCCATTGGCGGGCGCCAGCGGGCGCCCGCCGATGAAAGTGGACAGCGGGGGGGAGGGAGGAGGGGGGCGCTTACCTTCTCGGCCCGTCCGCTCCCGTCCGGCACTAGCAGCTACTCCCAGCGGGCTCCGCGGCCTGCTCTAGGGTGGCGCGCCGGGTGATGTCATCACCCGGCGCGCTACTCTAGAGCAGGCTGCGGAGCCTGCTGGTGGTAGCCGCCGGCCCCGGACGGGAGCGGACGGGCCGAGAAGGTAAGGAGGGGGTGCGTGGAGGGGAGGAGGGGGCGCGCGGAGGGGGGAGGGGGGCCCTTACCTTCCCGGCGGCTCCCGTCCGACGCCGGCGCCTACTACTCCCAGCAGGCTCCGCGGCCTGCTCTAGGATGGCGCGCCGGGTGATGTCATCACCCGGCGCGCTACTCTAGAGCAGGCCGCGGAGCCTGCTGGAAGTAGTAGGCGCCGGCGCCGGCGCCGGACGGGAGCCGCCGGGCCGGGAAGGTAAGGAGGGGGTGCGTGGAGGGGAGGAGGGGGCGCGCGGAGGGGGGAGGAGGGGGCGCGCGGAGGGGGGAGGGGGGCCCTTACCTTCCCGGCCCGGCGGCTCCCGTCCGGCGCCGGCGCCTACTACTACCAGCAGGCTCCGCGGCCTGCTCTAGGGTGGCGCACCGGGTGATGTCATCACCCGGCGCGCTACTCGAGAGTAGGCCGCGGAGCCCGCTGGTAGTAGCCGCCGGCGCCGGACGGGAGCGGACGGGCCGAGAAGGTAAGCAGTGGCGGGGAAGGGGGCTTACCCCCCCGGAGCCGTCCGCTTCCATCCGCTGGCGCCCGCGGGCGCCAGCGGATGGAAGCGGGCGGCCCCAGGGGGGGTAGGGAGCGCGGGGGAGGGGGCTTACCTGCCGGGGCCGTCCACAGCGGACGGCCCCGGGGGGGGAGGGAGTTAGGCCCCCCCTCACCCACCCGCCGCCATTTTTTTCTCATAGACTTGCATTGCAATGCAAGTCTATGGGGAAAAAAATGGCGGCCGATCCAAAAATTAACGATTTTTGGGTCGGGATCGGACTCGATCCGGTCCGGGGGGCCTCCGATTTTGTCCGAACCGGTCCGGGACAAAATTGGAGGTCCCGATCCGGGTCCCGATCCGATCCGGGGGGTCCGTGCACACCCCTAGTTATGACAATACAAGATAAGCAAACGCAAATGTTACACATAGGCTCAATTCGGACGACACAATAAACAACTGGTGTGGGGGAAACAGTCGTCAGTTGTTTTGACTATTGTGTCATCCGAATGCTGCCATAGTCAACTCAGCGCTGATCCTAATCCACACCACGGTTGATTATTTATTACCATGTTGTGTGGGGAGTACCCCCTAGTTGAACAACTGTAAAGTTGATTATTACCCCACCATTGACTATCGTGTCGTCCGAATTGAGCCTGAGAGTCTCACACCCTCTCTGGATAGAAAGACTTAGTTACAGAACACTCATAAAGTCACAAGAACTCTGTGAGGGCAGAAACACTTTGGAATTGTGCAAGCCCAGCCAATTAGGAAGTGAGGAACAAAGCTCTCTGGATTGCAGCCCTGCTTACAAGGGGCAAAACTACCAGTCACGCCAGAGCTACTTTTCTAGCCCTTTCTCTGATCAGTAGCACAACCCCACTGAGTTACACCAATCCAGCCAACTAAGCCCCAGCACAAGAGTCCACTGGATCACACCCTGCCTTAAAGGGCAGTGAACAAGTCACACCAGGAGGGCTCTCCCTGCTGTCCTCAGTTGGTAGTGCAACTCCTAAGAAATTTTTCAACTCCTAGTTACCGTTAGGGGTGTGCACGGACCCCCCGGATTGGATCGGGACCCGGATCGGGACCTCCAATTTTGTCACGGATTGGATCGGACAAAATCGGAGGCCCCCGGACCAGATCGGATCCGATCCTGATCAAAAAATTGGAAATTTTTGGATTGGCCGCCATTTCCCCCCCCCCCCCATAGACTTGCATTGCAATGCAAGTCTATGAGGAAAAAATGGTGGCGGGTGGGTGAGGGGGGGGCCTAACCCTCTCCCCCCCGGGGCTGTCCACCGTGGATGGCCCCAGCAGGTAAGCCCCCTCCCCCATGCTCCTTACCCCCCCGGGGCCGTCCGCTTCCATCCGCTGGCGCCCGCAAGCGCCAGTGGATGGAAGCGGATGGCCCCGGGGGAGTAAACCCCCTCCCCCTGCCCCCTGCTTACCTTTCCTAGCCGTCCGCTCCTGTCCGGCGCCGGCTGCTACTGCGAGTGGCTTCGCGGCCTGCTCCAGAGTGGCGCACCAGGTGATGTCATCACCTGGCGTGCTACCTTGGAGCAGGCCGCGAAACCTGCTTGTGGTAGCAGCAGGTGGTGGACCGGAGTGGATGGCCAGGATAGGTAAGCGCGCCGCGCGGCCCCTGCCCCCCCCCCCCCCTGTCCCTGCCCCTGCCCCCTGCTTACCTTTCCTGGCCATCCGCTCCCATCCGCTGCCGGCTGCAACTTTAACTGTTGTGATGAAGAGGAAATTTCACCAGGAACTAATTGCATACAAATGACACTGGCTGAAATTCCTTTTTCTCTACAACTGTTAAAGTTACATGAGCCCTGACCTCCTTTTCATAGGGTCAGCCTACCTTCTCTAGAATTTTAGAAACATTTAGTCAAAAGTAAATGAACAGGGCAAAAAGGAATCACACAGCAATTAGATTTGATTGAATAGTTTTATTGTAAAATAAAAGAAATAAGGTTACATTAAGCTCCAGTATAGAAATATAGGATGCGGAATTGTGAGTGATTGGTTGAAAAACAAATAAGCAGTTAATTCTACAGATGTTTTGTCCTTACAAGATGGTCTCTGCAATTGAGATTGGGCCTCAGTACAATAATGTAGCATTTGGGGAGAAAGATGCAACCCAAGAGACCAGCCCCAGAGGCCAAGATGGAGAAGACCTCCACAGCCACCATAGACTTCCCCTTGGTGCTCAGGTAAGTGGGCACAAAGGAGATCCAAACGCTGCAAAACACCAGCATGCTGAAGGTGATGAACTTGGCTTCGTTAAAGCTATCCGGTAATTTCCTCGTTAGGAAAGCTACCACAAAGCTAATAAAGGAAAGGAAACCCATGTAGCCCAAGACAGTGTAAAACATGGTGACTGAGCCTTCATTACATTCCACTATGACCTCTCCAGCCAGGGAAAAGAAGTCCAAGTTTGGGAATGGAGGAGAGGTCACTAGCCAGACAGCACAGATCACAGCTTGGATGAGGGGACAGGCCACGACAATGGAATTAGTTATTTGTCTCCCCAGCAGTTTTCTTGCCATGTTTCCTGGGTTGGTAGCCATGAAGGCCAAAACCACTGTGACGGTTTTTGCCAAAATAGAAGAAACAGCAATAGAGAAGAAGATGCCAAAAGTAACTTGTCGGAGAAGACAGGTGACCTTTGTGGGTCTTCCAATGAAGAGGAACGAGCAGAGGAAGCAGAACAGAAGGGAGGCAAGGAGGATGTAGGTGAGATCTCGATTGTTGGCTTTGACGATTGGCGTGTTGCGGTGTTTAATAAATATTGCCAGCACTAGGAATGTGATTGAGGAGAGGCAAAGAGCTAGAGAAGTTAAAATGAATCCCAGAGTCTCTTGATAGGAAAGGACGTGGATCTTCTTGGAGATACACTGGTCTTGGTTCTCGTTTGGGTATTGATCGTCTGCGCATGGAGCACATTCACCTGCATCTGGAATGAACAACAGCTATTGCAGTATCTCAAACATTAAAAGACGTTTATCGTCACAATGAATGAGCAAATAAATATATGAATTTCTATATGTCTTTTTTCCTGTTTAGGAATGATTCCCCAGGATATGTACTAGTAGGCTGACCATATGAAAAGGAGGACAAGGCTCATATAACTTTAACAGTTGCAGAGAAAAGGGAATTTTAGCCGGCTTCATTTGTCTGCAATTAGTACCTGGTGAAATTTCCTCTTCATTGCAACAGTTAAAGGTGCAGGGGCCCTGCCCTCTTTTGTATCTGGTCACTGTAGTATAGTGCATGCAACTTTAATTGTTGTGATGAAGAGGGGATTTCACCAGGTACTAATTACATACAAATGACACTGGCTGAAATTCCCTTTTCTCTGCAACTGTTAAAGTTACATGAGCCCTGTCCTCCTTTTCATATGGTCAGCCTATGTACTAGTACAGGTGCTGGGGGTCAGGTTACAGAGGACACTATTGCAAAAAGAAGTCTTAAGATTGGTGTATCATGCCCTGGAAGATCAAATACCTACTGAAATCAGCCTCTTCCCCCAAACATTCTCAGGTCTGATAGCCAAACATCTGAGGTTGTTAACATGATGTGTTTTTTTGGTTTTTTTTTTAAAAAGCTGATCCAATGAAGGCATGGGGGGAAAAAACTCACTAGAGAGTTATGCTGGGTCAAACCAAAGGCCCATCTCATTCTGTTCACACAATGACCACCGTTGATCCACCCATCCCATATTTTAGATTCACAACCCTCTGAAGCAGCTTAGACTGAGAGGTAGTGATGTAGACGTAGAGTCTGAAGTAATGACGTTCTGGGCTGAATGAAGAATTAAACATGATTCTTCCCCATCCTAGTTGGACACTAACCATGCCAGCCACCTTTTAAGGTTTTAAATCAGCAAAGGCAAACAGATGATATATCATGGATGGGTATTGTGTCATTGACTGTGTGTGCATGGGAGTGGGTGGAAGGAGCTCAGGCAGTGATCCACGGAAATTTGGTGTGAGAGTTACAAGCATCCCCTGGACTTGAGGGCACCTTTTGATACTCAGGCAGAAAAATGTGTTGAGGCAGCCCTGTGTATTAATCATATATTGACAATTATCATTATAGAAGACCCTTCAGGAAACTATGAAGACTTCACATTGAAAAATGGATCCGCAGAGGCACACTCATCAAAAATTATTTGCATTCCTAAGAAAAATTAAAGACTTTGCCCCTAATCCATGATCTGTGCCTCTGCCTGACCCATTCTTGTCTGGTATGTACTGCACCTTAATATGGCTGTCAATGTTTCATCTACCTGCCCGGTTTGAAAAAGTCCCGCCTGGACAACGGACGCATTCATAGCAGCAAACCTGCTTCCCTTCTGGAACTTCTCTCCGGTGCCCTGGAAAGCAGCTCTCTGCACACCTCGCAGAGGGCATCTTCTAAAAGGAAAATAAAAGAGAGGAAGGAATAGTTGAGGTTTTTTCCCCCCCAGGACTTGCAGTTAATCACTTGGTTTTCCCATTGCAAGATGGATAGACCCAACAATTTAGGAGGACCAAATATCTTCTGGATATTTTCAGGTTATTTAGGACCATCATAATAGAGCCTCTTATAAATGTCTGCTGTTTGGGACAGAAATATCAGAAAATCAGAAGCAGCTTCATACTGAGTCATGCAGGTTAGAATTTTATTTCTCAGCCCTTCCTGGAGTTGCTGGGATTTGAACATGCATATGAAGCATGTTCATCACCAATGGACAATGGCCCCTTTCTGGACTCAATACACATTGGCTCTCATCTAGAAAATCATCTTATATTTCAAAGGATAGAAATGCAACTTTCTATCATTCTCCCATGATCTTAGAACATTTGCTTCAAAAACCTACCTCTGTAGCCCAAATGATTGCATCAGACTGAATGGTGAAGTCTCGGCCTATGGGAGCCTCCGGAGCCAACCGCCCAACTTTTCTAGAGGCAAAAGATTGATTTGGGAAGGAGATCCAGTTCAGAATATCATAAGTCAAGGACATTTCCCCATTTTCAGTGAAATGTACTTCATCTCCAGCACTGTTATTAAACCGGACCTTCCTCAAGGGAGCAAGAATCTGAAATGAGAAAGAGACCATGGCAGGATCTACACTACTGCTTTATAATGGTTTATAATGGCATTGACAACTGTTGGGGCCCAGGACAGATTCCATAGACAGTTTCAAACCACTTTCAAAGTGTTATATTCGGCTTGGTGTAGATCTGGCTTTAGAAAATGGGGTGACTGCTTGTCACTGGGGTCTGGGGTGCTCTAACATAATGTGATGGCCGAGTAAGGGGGTCCATTCTTTTTTTCTGTACTCCACTGCTTAGTTTAGAAATTTCATTGTTTAGAATGAAATTTAATAGGGGATAAATGCCAAGTTCTACACCTAGGAAAAAGAAACCAAATGCACAGTTACAAGATGGGGGATACTTGGCTCAGCAATACGGCAAGCGAGAAGGATCTTGGAATTGTTGTAGATCACAAGCTGAATATGAGCCAACAGTGTGATGTGGCTGCAAAAAAAGCAAATGCTATTTTGGGCTGCGTTAATAGAAGTATAGCTTCCAAATCGCGTGAGGTACTGGTTCCCCTCTATTTGGCACTGGTTAGGCCCCATCTTGAGTATTGCGTCCAGTTCTGGGCACCACACTTCAAGAAGGATGCAGACAAGCTGGAGCATGTTCAGAGGAGGGCAATGAGGATGACTAGGGGTCTGGAAACAAAGCCCTATGAGAAGAGATTGAAAGAACTGGGCATGTTTAGCCTTGAGAAGAGAAGATTGAGAGAGACATGATAGCATTAGGCTGACCATATGAAAAGGAGGACAGGGCTCCTGTAACTTTAACAGTTGTAGAGAAAAGGGAATTTCAGCCAGTGTCATTTGTATGCAATTAGTTCCTGGTGATATTCCCTCTTCATTACAACAGTTAAAGCTGCAGGGGCCCTGCCCTCTTTTGTATCTGGTCACTCTAGTATAGTGCCTGCACCTTTAATTGTTTTGATGAAGAGGTGATTTCACCAGGTACTAATTGCATACAAATGACGCCAGCTGAAATTCCCTTTTCTCTGCAACTGTTAAAGTTACATGAGCCCTGTCCTCCTTTTCAGATGGTCAGCCTAGATAGCACTCTTCAAATACTTGAAAGGTTGTCACACAGAGGAGGGCCAGGATCTCTTCTCAATCAACCCTGAGTGCAGGACATTGAATAATGGGCTCCAGTTCCTTACTGTTAGAGCAGTACGACAATGGAACCAATGACCTGGGGGGGGGGGCTCTCCCACACTAGAGGCCTTCAAGAGGCAGCTGGACAACCATCTGTCAGGGATGCTTTAAAGTGGATTCCTGCATTGAGCAGGGGGTTAGACTCGATGACCTTGTAGACCCCTTCCAACTCTACTATTCTATGATTCTATGCCAAAATAGGCTTCCCCACTGTGTAAAATGTCTGTAAATTTTGAAGCCATGGAGGAAAAACAGGTTATTTATTTATTTATTTCATTTATATACCGCCTCATAGCCGAAGCTCTCTGGACGGTTTACAAAAATTAAAAGATTGAGCATTAAAAAGTCAATATACAAAATTTAAAACCATCAAACATAAAAACAGCTGATATTTTCCCAATGTTTTTGTTTTGTTTTGTTTTGTTTTGGGTAAAGAACCAAACCAAAACAAACAAACAAACAAGCAAAAGAAGAACAACCAGAAATTTTTGGGAAAGATTGAAAAATAAGCTCTTCTTCTTCTCATTATTATTTTACAGAGTTTAAGTCATTTTGTTGTTTTAGGACATCCTTCCCCAACTTGGTGCCCTCCAGATATTTCGGACATTAGCTCCCATCAGCCCCAAAGAGCATGGCCAATGGTCAGGAATGTTGGGCATTGTAGTCCAATAAATACATCCAGAGAGCTCCAGGTTGGGCAAGGCTACTTTAGGAACACAAACCAGCTTTTATGTTCCTAAAGTTGTATAAGTTGCGTAACTTGGTTATTAATTAATTAATCTATTTATCTATTTTAATTATTGATTGATTGATTGCATTGCATTTCTATACTGCCCAATAGCTGAAGCTCTCTGGGTGGTTTACAAAAATTTAAACCAGAACAACTATTAAAAATATAAAATAACAACAGTATAAAAACATAGCATAAAAATAAAATATAAGAACACAAGCAGGATAAAACCAAGCAGCAAAGCTTAAATTAATACAGATTTAAAGTACACATTCAAAACAGCAAAGTTAAAAATTAAACTGATAAACTGTTAAAATACTGAGAAACTAAAAAGGTCTTCACCGGGTGTCTAAAACAGTATAATGTAGATGCCAGGCAAATCTCCTAGAGAGCTCATTCCACAGCTGGGGTGCCACAGCAGAGAAGGCCCTCCTCCTGGTAGCCACCTGCCTCAGTTCCTTTGGCAGGGGCTCACAAAGAAGGACCTCTGAGGATGATCTTAGGGTCCGGGCAGGTACATATGGGAGGAGGTGTTCCTTCAGATAACCTGGCCCCAAGCGTTTAGGGCTTTGAATGCTAATACTAGCACTTTGAATTGGGCCCAGACCTGAACCGGCAGCCAGTGAAGCTGGAAAAGGACTGCCATAATATGGTCTCGTTGTCCAGTCTCTGTTAACAGTCTGGCTGCCCTGTTTTGTACCAGCTGTAATTTCTGGACCATTTTCAAAGCAGCCCCATGTATAATGCATTGCAGTAATCCAGATGAGAGGTTATCAGATCTTGGATAACTGTAGCTAGGCTATCTCTGTACAGGTAAGGGCACAGTTGGTATATCAGCCTAAGCTGATAAAAGGTGCTCCTTGCCACCGAGTCCACCTGTGCCTCAGGTGACAGTTTAGGAGCACCCCCAAACGTTGAACCCAATGCTTTAGGGGGAGTGCAACCCCATCCAGAACAGGGTGAACATCACCTAACTGGACAGACGAACCACCCACAAACGGTACTTCCATCTTGTCTGGATTGAGTCTCAGTTTATTGGCCCTCATCCAGTCCATTACCATGCCCAGGCACTGATTCAGAACAGCCACTGCCTCACCTGAGTTTGAAGAAAAGGAAAGATAGAGCTGGGTGTCACCGCATATTGATGACACCTCAACCCACATCTCCGGATAACCACTCCCAGCGTTTTCATGTAAACGTTGAGCAGCTTAGGGGATAATACAGAGCCTTGTGTAACCCCATGGCCTAGGGTGCCATTGCACAGAGCAATAATTCCCTAGCACCACCTTCTGGAATTGGCCATCCAAGTAGGAGCCGACTCCAACTCCCAGCCCAGACAGCCTATCCAGAAGGATACCATGGTCAATGGTATCAAAAGCCACTGAGAGGTTCAAGAGAATCCACAGGGTCGCACGCCCCCTGTCCCTCTCCCAACAAAGTTCATCCCACAGGGCGACCAAGGCAGTTTCCATTCCAAAACCAGGCATGAAGTTCAACTGAAATGGATCTAGATAATCTGTTTCATTCAAGAGTGACTGGAGTTGTCCTGCAACCACTTGCTCAAGCACCTTACCCAAGAAGAAGATATTAGCCACTGGCCTATAATTGTTAACATCCTCCAGGTCCAGGTTAGGCTTTCTCAGGAGCGGTCTAATTACTGCCTCTTTTAAAGAGGCCAGCACCACTTCCTCTCTCAGGGAGGCATTTACAAACTCCTGTACCCAGCCAGCGATCCCCTCCTTATTTGATGTAATCAGCCATGAAGGGCAAGGGTCAAGCACACAGGTGGTCAACCGGACTTGGCCAAGCACCCTGTTCACATCCTCTAGTCCAATAAAACTGGACTAGTGGAACTGCATCAAACATGGAGTCCAATTCATGACAAATCCGAGTGACTTTATCTTCAAAGTGCCATGCAAACTCATCACAGCGTGCTATCGAGGGTTCCACTATCTCTTGCCCTGGCCCAGAATGTAGCAGGCCACGAACCACCTGGAAAAGCTCATCTGGATGACACTTAGAAGATGCAATGCTGGTGGAAAAGAACTGTCTCTTTGCCACCCTTACCACCACAGAGTAGGCTCGATAGTGAGCTCTAACCCATGTTCGATCAGACTCAGCACGAGTTTTCCTCCACCTGCATTCTAGCTGTCTCCCCTCTTGCTTCATTGCCCTCAGCTCAGGTGTATACCAAGGAGCTGGCCGGGCTCTGGTCAGAGGCGGCTTGGGTGCGATTGTGTCAACCGCCTGGATCATCTCTGCATTCCACAAGGCAACCTGGGCTTCGACAGGAGCACCAGCCACACCAGCAGGAAAATCCCCCAGAGCCCCCTGGAATCCATCAGAGTCCATTAGCCAATGGGAGCAGACCATTTTAATAGGCCCCCCACCCTTGCAGAGGGGAAAGGCTGCCGAGAGTCTAAACCTCAATAGAAAGTGATCTGACCCTGACAAGGGAGGAGGTGTTCATTCCCCCACTTTCAGATCACCAACTTCCTGCCCGGTTGAGAAAACCAGATCAAGTGTGTGTCCCTTTGCATGCGTTGGGCCAATGACTTGTTGAGACAGCCCCATGATTGTCATGGCGGCCATGAAGTCCTGAGCCGCTCCAGATACAGCAGCCTCAGCATGGAAGTTGAGATCCCCCAGAACCACCATCTTGGGGGTCCTCAATACCGAATCTGAGACAACCTCTGTCAGCTCAGGCAGGGAGACCGATGGGCAGTGGGGTGGGTGGTACACCAGTAGAATCCCCAATCTGTCTTGGGTACCCAACACAGAGTAGAGACACTCAAGACCAGCACTCGAATGAACAGGAAGCCCAGAGAGGGAGATCGTGTTTTTATAGACCACGGCAACCCCCACTCCCCGGCCCTCAAGTTGGGGCTGGTGCTGCACTGAGTACCCAGGAGGGCAAAGCTGGGTGAGAGTGACCCCCTCCCAGTTCACCCACCCAGGTCTCAGTGATACATACCAGGTCAGCCCCCTCATCCACAATCAGGTCATGGATGAGGATGATTTTAGTTTGGACCGACCTGGCATTCAGCAGAAGCACCACCAAACCCGAGGGCAAGCTGGCAAGGCCGCCAGGAACCATCCGGTTGGGGGAAGAACCAGAACAAGGGATAGATAGCTGTGAGAAATCTAGCCTGTCTTCTCCTCATCTGGCCCGTTGTTCCCCCATTGCCATACCTCCCCCTACCCGTGACCCTGAGCTCCCCAGGCACATATTTTAAAAATACAGTTTATAAGATAATGTAAAATGTTGCAATTTGCTGCTGGTTGCTATGTGGAACTGCTTGAGGATGTCCATAAGCAGTAGGTCAGGTTGCTTGTGTGCTCCTCATTGTGACTCCAAGTGTGACTCCAAATGTGACTCCAAGTGCACATTGAGCATCACACTTTGCACACGCACAGGTGCTGCCTCTTGCAGCCTTGTTCTTAAATACTTGTTGGAGGAGAGGAGCAGCTGGTCAGCATGTGATAATGCCCATCAGGTGGCGGTGGGGGGGGGGGCATGTAGCAGCGGAAAGCACACTGCAATGATGGATTCCTCCCACACCCTAAACACACCCTATATATATATATATATATATATATATATACATTTGTAATTATTGTCTGAATAAACCATACCTTTAAATTTAAAATGCCAAACGTGATGGCCTTATGAGCAAACCAGGTTATACATAACATATTTTAGGTTCCTATTTTATGTATGACCAGTGGGAACTTCAGGAAGTAGTCCCTGAAACATCTGGATCATCTTAGAAGCCAAAAGAAGCAGGAAGAACTGGAGGCAGAGGTAATCTGGTGTACAGCATCTGTTCCTGTTTGTGTAGGGTGACCAGATAAAATCCAGGTCAGGGCTCCTGTAACTTTAACAGTTGTAGAGCAAAGGGAATTTCAGCCAGTGTCATTTGTATGCAATTAGTTCCTGGTGAAATTCCCTCTTCATCACAACAGTTAAAGTTGCAGGGACCCTGCCTTCTTTTGTATATGGTCACTCTGCAACTTTAACTGTTGTAATGAAGAGGGAATATCACCAGGAACGAATTGCATACAAATGACACTGGCTGAAATTCCCTTGCTCTACAACTATTAAAGTTACATCAGCCCTGACCTGGATTTTATCTGGTCACCCGTAAGGGAGAAATGCACAACTTCTGGAGCCTCTGGAAATCACACATTTCCCTCGTTTGTGCCAATGATGGCCACCATTAGCGGGGGGAAGGGCATTCGCTCGCCCAATACTTGTGGGGACTCATGAGCCTCAGGAGCGCTTGGCAGAGGCTCAGATAGCCCAACTCGTGGGCACGGATCTGAGCCTCAGCAGGGTGAGCGCCCACGGGGCAAGTGCTGGCCAATTTTGTCCCCTGCCTACAACCATACTTAATTTTAGATTTTTTAATCATTCTCAACCTATTATTTGAAGTCTGACATTTTATTCACTTTTGGAAATAATTTCCATTAACGAACATCTTATTTTGTTTTCATTTTGTAAGGTTGCCTCTAGTGGTTTTGGCCATAGGAACCAAGCTATAGATTTTCTTTTAGGTAAAGGGGGTTTATTCTAGTGTCAACAGTGAAAATGTTTTATAACTCCCTAATGGTGAGGTCTAATTGAAAACTTTGTTTTAGGATGTGTGTGTGTGAACATTTGAGGCCTACAGGCAAAGTATACAGGTCAGGCCTTAGTCACCTGGGGTTATTCTCTTGGGAGGGGGTATCCTAGAGAGGAGTAGTTCCATTTCTCCAGTTAAGATTCATTTATTATATAGGCTGACCATATGAAAAGGAGGACAGGGCTCATGTAACTTTAACAGTTGTAGAGAAACTGCTTATTTGTTTTTCAACCAATCACTCACAATTCCGCATCCTATATTTCTATACTGGACCTTAATGTAACCTTATTTCTTTTCTTTTACAATAAAACTATTCAATCAAATCTAATTGCTGTGTGATTCCTTTTTGCCCTGTCCATTTACTTTTGATTAAGTGTTTCTAAAATTCTAGAGAAGGTAGGCTGACCCTATGAAAAGGAGGTCTGGGCTCATGTAACTTTAACAGTTGTAGAGAAAAGGGAATTTCAGCCAGAGTCATTTGTATGCAATTCGTATCTGGTGAAATTCCCTCTTCATTACAACAGTTAAAGCTGCAGAGGCCCTGCCCTCATTTGTATCTGGTCACTCCAATATAGTGCCTGCAACTTTAATTGTTGTAATGAAGAGATTTCACCAGGTACTAATTGCATACAAATGACACTGGCTGAAATTCCCTTTTCTCTTCAGCTGTTAAAGTTACATGAGCCCTGTCCTCCTTTTCATATGGTCAGCCTAATTTATTCAAGACTGAAACAGTACTTTCAGCAGGGGGTGGGAGGTTTGGAGGGGGGAAGAGGGGACAAATGGAGAGAGATGCCAGAGACAGGAAGAAAAAGAGAAGACCAGAGCCAGGGCGGGGCAGGAGAAGAGAGAGAGAAAGAAAGAGAGAGAGAGGAAAAGATGAGAGCATGAGGAAGAAGTAACTGGAACAGCCAAAATACAGCTAGGGTAAAAGAACGTGTGTTTTGCAACTTTTATTTTCTTTTAATGCCTTTGTTTCACTCAGTTCTATTGACTAAAATGCTTTTTTTTGTACTTTGGATGTTTTACTATTTTAGTAAACTGTTGCATTCAACCTAAAGTGTCCACTCACCCCCATGTTTACAGCTTAAACCCCATGTTATTGGGAAGGAGAAGATGAAGGAAGGAAGGTGGGACTGTTAAGGAGGCAAAACGATTGTTAATGAGTTGATCAGAGTGTTCAGGTCATAGAAGGAATCCTGACAGGGGAAAAACATGGCCCTTTCCCTGTTTTTTTTTTTTCCTGGGCCTTCACATCTTTAGTCCTTCACCATCCACATCTGCCTCAACTGAGCTGGTCTCAACACCACAGCAGCCTGGGAGGAGAAGTTGAACCCTGGCAGAGCCTCACAAAGACCAATGTTGCTTTATAAACTTGCTCTGTGTTGTGCCAGGAAGCTTGATTCCCATTCCTCAATATCCACATTTGTAAATGAAGTATTATTATTTTTATTAAAGCATTATAAGTCACCACTACTCACAGTTCACTTTGTCCTGCACCTTAAGGGAACGGATGGCCATGAAACAATATCCATGGGTCTTTGGAATGGACTATGAGCCCTTCTCGCAGGCTCATTCTCTACTTCTAGGATCTCACTTTAAAAAACAAAACAAAAAAACCCACCCACTCTTTACAAGATTGTCAAAGCTTAATGAGAACATTACCTCCCAAGGCTGAATGTTCAGAACTTTCTTGCCTTCCCCCATCATTGAATGTTTGGGACTCGATCCGGACACAGCATGTAATGTATGTGCCACAATATAGATGGCATTGTAGATGCAGTAGCTTTGACTGGTCATGCTCATTTCAAACATGGACAAGGGCAGGTCTTCTAGCTTCTCTTTTCCTGTACACTTATGCCAGTTCTGCTGAGGATTTTTCAGAACCTGACAAGCAAATGCCTTTTCCCACCAGTCAGGGAGAAAGACGTCTCCTTGTGGTCGAAATGGGTCTAAAGACTGAAGAAAATGCTTGAATTCTGGCACATCCCTTCTGTGGACTCTGAAGTGCAAAGCACCATGGAAAGGTTTTAGATGCTGCCAGCCAAAGTGGGACCCTGTCCCAGCAATTTCCCAATGGGATGTCAGGATCCAAACCTTCTTCAATGCCCTCTTAGTCTTTCTTTCATAAGCAGCCAATAACCTTGCGAAGTCTTCGACAATCTTGGAATGCCCAAAGATAATAAAGACTTGGGGATCAAACCAAGAACTAGGAACAGAGCGAAGACCTTCTATAAGCAGTACCATCAGGGAACTTGGCGTAAGCATTTCGGTGAAGGCCACACAGATGTCATTCTGCATGAGCAAGGGTGTCAGTGTCTGGATGAAATTTCCACCACTCTCATCTTTTGGAACAAACAGCCCAATCCAGTTCCAGTGGAAATGCAGGAGCAGCTGGACTAAGCCCACATACTGAGGAATTTCATTGGGATCAATCCGATAGAAGGAAGGAAATATTGTTTTCTCTTGCTGAATATGTTCAAAGAAGCCATAACCGAGCTGAAGGAAGTGATATCTAAGGTTATCCATTTTATTCTGTTCCAGCAAAAATGATCCAAGAGTTTTGTGGCACTTTAAAGACTATCTTTTTTAAAAAATAAATAAACGACATAAGCTTTCCTGCATTCCTACAGCTCATTTTCATCAGATGCATGGTGTTATCACAAAGCATTCCTAAAACATTCCTATTCTAAAACATTCAGTTTTAAAAAACAATTTCTAAATATAAGCTGAAGCTCTGTGTTGACTTCAAGGCTTCCCACAATGTGAATATCATCGCAAAGGCCAGGACTGCAAAGGAGGTAACCCCAAAACATTTTCTAGCTGTTAATCCGGTACTAAAGGGGTTAAATAAGCAGTTTAGCCAAAGTGGACAATCGCATGAGGGAAACAATTTTACGAGACTAACCTTTTGCATCTCTGTGACTTTCAGCTTTGCCTGTCACCCACATCTCTCCCCACATTAATCTCCTTACCTGTGGGATCTTGTAGATGCCCATTAGGGATGCAACGTCCCTTGAGGATTCAGAGTTGAGATTTGCAATAATGCAGAACAACTTATCCTGTCGGTCACATTTATAATTTGGAACCATTTGCCCCCGTGTGGAGAGCATTGACAGGGTGTCCATGAAGACCCTTCTTATGATGTTGCTGTGGTCATAGATGCGGAAGCCGAGTGTGATGTTGGGAAGGAAATTAGGATCCTTGTTGAGCTCACTGATGGTGAATGCCAAGGCCAGGAACTGCTGGTAGTACTTCAGTATCCTCCTGCAATAGGAGTGACATTGGGAATTTGGGGGGGTGGGGGTGGAGTTGGAGTCCCAACAGAATCACCAAACAGTGGAAAGTGATGATGGTCATCTGGTTCAAACCTCTTTGCAAACAACCAAAACCTTCTAGACCAAAGCCATCCTCCATTCTCTAGGCTAGAGCCATCTTCAGTCCATAAAACAAGGACTCACAAAGACATCCAGCTTGTTCTATTGACACTTATGCAGAGTGAGAATATTGCTAGCTGCATCTCACAGTAAGAGCTTGTCTGGATTAGAGATCAAAGGTCCATGTAGATAATGGTGGTGGTGATGATGATGATGATTCCTTATGACCTGTGTTTCAGGATATAAATCCTTCCAAGGAAGTATAAAGACACTTACCAATCCACCAGGACTTTCCCACAGGACAGTTAAAGTTGCAGGCACTATACTAGAGTGTATAGTATTTGCTACCTTTGTTCTGCAGGCAACACTGAGTTAGATGCACCAGTGGTGTGACTTGCTTGAAATCAGATACGTTTGTTCCTACTTGTATGAGTCCTGTAATCAGGAACATAAAGACTAGAATCTTCACTGTAGGGGAGGGACAGAGGACCTATTTTGCAGGTTCCAGGTCGGGCAGGGTAGGAAACTATTGAGAGCCACTTCCAGTCAGTGAAGGCCTCCCTCCCAAGGATGCTCAGTAGGATTTTGTGTTTCGGGATGGGGGCTGCTTTTGTTTGGGCTCCCGTTACAGAGCATCTAGAATGGGATTGCTGGGTCATCTGTGGTCCAGAATATTAGTTAACATTCACGTTAAACAATATGGATAGATACGTAGCCCAGTTTGCTGTTTCTGTGGCGAAAGGGCTTTGTGCACAGGAGTGGAGAAGTCTGTAAGGGTAATAGTCAAGAGTAGATTCTCTTCTTGTTTTCTTTTTCTTTTCTTTTTTTTTTGAGGGGGAGCTAAACTTATTATTGAGCATTCAATGGTGTTTTGTGAAAGCTTATTGCTTGCAATAAATATACTACTCACTAATAGTCAATCTTTTCAGCATTTGATTGTCAGAACTTTAGATTTTGGTGCTACAAAACCCGCACAATACGTACATAGTGCAAAAGCTCATCCTGCCTCACACTGATGCAATCAATGAAGTGCCCAGAAGTGGGAACTTTTTCAATGGTTCCCAGATTTGGGTGCCCAAGTGTTGCTGGGCTAGAGCTCTCATTATTATCCTCAGTCTGTGCTTATCCATGAATGACGGGAGTTGTAGTTCAAGAACAGCTGGGAATTCAAGGCCACTGACTTGGAGGAAGATGGTTGTGGGGGTGGGCAAGGGAGGACACGTCACCCAGTTCTTCACATGGAACCCAATGATTGCTTAGCTCAGCCTGCACCAAACAGCCTCTAGAGGCAGATCAGTTGTTATCCCAGTAAACAAGGCTGTGGATTTCTAACGTCAAACCCTCCCTAGCTTCCCATCCCACCCCCCAAACCTGGTTGATTCAGAAGAGGACTCTGCAAAGCCTAAAATCAGAAGATAACTCATTCTAAGGAAATCACTCTTCTATGACATCATGGGGCGGGGGCATAACCGGGTCTGAAATCTCCCAGCTTCTCTGATCCCCAGTCCTACCTCTAAGTTCCTATATTCTGTCTTGCACACAACATCTATACAAACATCTCCATGTATTTCACCTTACAGTAACTGATGCGACAGCAGCGCTTGGCTCCTCTGCTCTGCAGAAATTATACTCCCCAGAATGCCTGGGAGACTACCGGAGCAGCATCAATGCTGCCAGAGAGGGAAGGACAGTGGGAGAGTCCTCTTCCGACTCAGCATGAAGTTGGAGAAGAACCCTCGAGTCTCTGGCTGAATTCGGACTAAACGATAGTCAATGGTGGGGTAATAACCAACTTTACAGTTGTTCAATTAGGGGGTACTCCTCACACAACATGGTAATAAGTAATCAACTGTGGTGTGGATTAGGATCAGCGCTGAGTTGACTATGGCAGCATTTGGATGACATTATAGTCAATACGATTGTTCCCCACCCCCAGTTGCTTAATGTGTCGTCCGAATTCAGGCTCTGACTCTCCTTTTGGGTTGTAGTCAACCATTAGAAACCTCTGTGACTCATATATAAAATCAGGAAAATTACTATTGTCATCAACATTGCTGATACAAATCCTCAGATGTAGCACTCTTAACCTGCAAGCCAAGCTGGCAAATATTTGCTCCAGACCAGTCCTGTGGAAACTTACACAAAACTAATGCAATTCCGACATTGGCTTTCCACAAACGTCAGTGTTTGACTGCCGCCAAACTGGTCAATGTGCAAATTCCCACCAATGACAATGTCCCCTGGCCTGTAATATTCTTCTTGAAATAGAGCCATGGGGATGCACTGAGTCTTCCCTTCCATTCTGGCACTGCCTGGACTAAACAGCCCAAATAGAAGCAGCAGCGAAATTGTCCGCTTCATAAAGAGACCTGCCAGTTTGCAGAGAAGCTGAACTTCAGCTGACGGCAAAGATCCCTGATGGAGCTTTAGACTGTCGGGACAAACATCACATGTCACGGTGCCTCTCCCCAACTCCAGCCCTACTTGGAAAGGCTCAGGGGGTGTTTATATTAAGCATGTTTTCGCCAGGATTTCTTTGCTGTTGACTTTCTGAATGGAAATCCATGGAGTGTTCCTTGAGAATGATGATCATTCTGCTAATTCCAGTCTAGAGAAATAACCACACTCTCATAGCGCTGGGCTCCCTTTGCACTTCGGAGGTAGAAAGAAAGGAACAAAACATGTTAGCAACACTCTTCATTTCCCTGAAAGGCAAGGTGGGCTCAGGGATTTGACTTTAGTTGTCAGGTTTGGACCTTGGGTCTGTGTGAAGTTCAGCACCTAAATCCAAGATGGAGTCCAGACTTTGTCAGGCCAGTTTGATGGCTGGGGAAAGGGGAGGAATAGCTGGTTCTGGTGGAGTAGAACTCAGTTACAGCCAAGCAGGGGTGAACAATGACACATTCCCAGATAGAATTACTCCTCTGTCTGCGCTTAGGACATGTCATTGCCCTTCATTTCATGCTTTCTTAGAGCACTCAGGATGGAACAAAAGCCAGGGATCATGGGATACAGACTCTCCAAAGATGACATTTAGGGTACTTCTCAACCAGGTAATGGGCTTGCAGTAAGTATCCGGGAGGATTACTCTTCCACTTGATCTGAGGCAACGAAGCCACTCATCAAAGCCACTGTCTCTGGTTTAGAGTGATTCACCCTCCATCTCAATCCAATTAGTGCTTGTTTGTGTTAATGACGAACCTACATGGGGCCATGTTGGAGAAATCTGTAACAGGAGCAAATGAATTTGGATTGTGTCTGAATCCGCCCCAAGGATTGATCAGTGAGCTGGCTTTTCCTGAGCTGCACAGATTCGGCAGATTTGTGGAATGTTTTTTGTTTGTTTTTTTGGATTTCCCGGAATTTTATTCAAATTTAATTGTACAAAAATATGTAAAATTTTAAAAATACAAGCCCAAAAATGTGCATAGGCTAAAGCATGAAAAATGCACATGGGGGGGGGGGGTTGCACATTCTTGCAAGTATGAATTTGACTAATTATGAATTTGGGCAATGTGAATTTGGGCAAATTTGGGAAACTGGAAAAAAAGGTGATCCTGTTAATGAGTGGATGGCGGAATGAAAGGCTACTGACTCTTAGTGAAACACAAACATAATGGATTTGCAAAATCTACACACATCCCTAAATATTAGGATCCCCCATTTTGAGGAATGGGAGGAGCTTTGGTTTGAATCATGGCTCGTTCCCTGTCATGGTTTCCCCAAACGCAAGCATTGCTAAGCAGTCATCTTAAAGAAAGATCATGACCATGCCCAGGCTGGACATCTTGGTAAGGAGAAGACACTTAAATGGAATAAGAAGATGTTTTATTAGCCACAGCTTTTTAATGTAAGTCCTGCCCTTGTATGAATTGGTAGCTTTTAGAGCTCCAGGAAAAGAGGCTGTTTTCCCAGATGCTGCTAGTGGTGGGCTGGAAGAACTTTTGGGGATGTCCCAAGGGTCTAGGATCTACCATACATTGATGGTACACGATGCCATTAGATATCCTGAAAGATCAGGTTTGTAGTCTGGAGGTTCTCCTAGATCCACCACTGTAACTGGAAGCCAAGTGGTTGTGGAGGCTCGGAGTGCCTTTTACCACCTTCATCTGGTTCACCAGCTATGGCCTCTCCTGGACAGGGATAGCTTGGCCACAATGGTATAGGCATTAGAAACCTCAAGGCTAGATTACTGCAAAGTGCCCTATGTGAGGCTGCCCTTAAAGCTGCTCCAGAACTGGAGCCAGTGCAGAATGCAGCAGCTTGGCTACCCCTTTTCAGCATTCCAGTGGAACCAGGAGAAGATCAGAGAGCAATCAGGATCTGAGGAGAAACCAGGGGTCAGGAGGACCAAGAGCAAGGCCAGTAAGTGGTTTGGGGCATGTTGTCTCCTTCCCCAATAAATTCTATGCTGGAGCCCTCAGACGGCTGCTGTGATAGCAGCAAAGCCCTTTGCAAAGTCCTTTGTGGATAAAATCACTCAGCTTCATGATGACTTGAAGGCTGCTTGTGGTACAATATCTGGTGAGGTGTCCAATGCAGTATCTGGTCCAGGTTTAGGGGTGGGGGTTAGGCCTGAGGATGTAGACAAGACACTTGAAGCTGTTTGGCCTAGGACCTCTGCTCTCTCAAACCTTATTTATTTATTTATCTCTGGGCGGTTTACATAGGATTAAAACAATTAAAAACAATATACAAAAATTAAAACAGCAAAAACATACAACAGACACACAATACACACATACATTTAAAATCCACTACAACAACCCAAAAAGCTACAAAAACAAAAACAAACCCAGGCTCCTCAGATATTGCCAAATGCCAGAGAGAAGAGGAAAGTCTTGACCTGGCACCGAAAAGCTAACAATGTTGGTGCCAGGCGGGCCTCGTCAGGGAGATTGTTCCACAATTGGGGGGCCACCACAAAGAAGGCCCTCTCCCTTGTTGCTGACCTCCGAGCGTCCCTCGGAGTCAGCACTCGGAGGAGGGCCTTCGATGTGGATTGTAGTGTATGGGTAGGTTCATGTCAGGAGAGGTGTTCCATCAGGTATTGTGGTCCCAAGCCGTGTAAGGCTTTGTAGGTTAAAACCAGCACCTTGAATCGGGCTCGGAAACATACAGGCAGCCAATGCAAGCGGGCCAGAGCAGGTCTTATATGCTTGAACCTTCTGGTTCCAGTTATCAATCTGGCTGCTGCATTTTGCACCTTGTCCATTCTGGCTTATTCAAGCTATTTATTTATTTATTTTATTTAATTTAATTTCTATACCACCCAATAGCCAAAGCTTTCTGGGTGTTTCACAGAAATTAGCTGGAAGGGGGTTTGCTGAGTCCAGGGAACCTTTGCATGATGGAGTGCTATCCATGACCTTGAAGGAGGCAGTTGTGTCTCTACTCCTAGAAAAGCCCTCCCTGGACCTGGGTATTTATACCAACTACTGCCCAGTCACTAATACCCATTTTGGGGACAAGGTGCTTAAGAGGATGGTCACTGAGCAATTGCAGCCATTCTAGTAGGGCACTGATTATCTTGAACCTTTCCAGTCTGGGTGGAGGCCTCATTTTGGGACTGAATTGGCTTTGATTCCCGGATGGATGACCTCTCGTGGTAGAGAGATAGAAGGAAAGTGGCTCTATTGATCCCGCTTGACCTCTCAGTGGCTTGTGATACCACTGGTCATCTTTAAGGGTAGAAACCTCACAGTTAGACGGTGGAGTGCTTTTAAAATTAACATTATGTGCAGAAACCTGGCCAAACCAGTGAAGACCCACCCCTCCATCCCTTTAGATGGTTGTGGCTTTGCCCCAGCCCCACTGAAGCCAGGGTGGGGTCATGTGATATCACTAGGGATGGACGAAGTCACCTCTATCCAGGGCCGTTGGTAGGGATGTGCACGGACCCCCCAGATCAGATTGGGACCCAGATCGGGACCTCCAATTTTGTCCCAGATCAGATCGGAACAAAATTGGAGGTTCCCCCAGATCGGATCAGACCCGATCCTGATCCAAAAATCGGATGTCCGGTTTTTGGATAGGCCGCCATTTTTGCCATAGGCTTGCATTGGGGGAAAGAAAGCTTTCCCCCAATGCAATTCTATGGGGAAAACATGGCAGTGGGGGGGTGAGTATGGACCTAACTCCCCCCTCCCTGTCCCTCCCCCCTCACGCTTCTTACCTGCGGACGGCCCCGGCAGGTAAGCCCCCCCCTTCGCGCTCCTCCTTACCTGCCGGGGCCGTCTACTTGCGTCCACTGCCGCCCATGGACGGCAGCGGACGGAAGTGGATGGCCCCGGCAGGTAAGCTCCCTCCCCCCTCGCGCTCCTTACCTTCTGGGGCATCCGCTTCCCTCAGGTGCTCGAATCTACTGAGAACTAGGCTTTGCAGCCTAGTTCTCAGTAGAGCACCAGGTAATGACATCATCACCTGGCACCCTACTAAGAACTAGGCTGCGAAGCCTACTTCTCAGTAGATCGAGCACCTGAGGGAAGCGGATGCCCCGGCAGGTAAGTCGGCCCCCCTCACGCTCCTTACCTGCCGGGGCGCCCTCTTCCTTCCACAGCCATAGATCTACTGAGAAGTAGGCTTCGCGGCCTAGTTCTCAGTAGATCTACGGCTGCGGAAGGAAGAGGGCACCCTGGCAGGTAAGTGGGGCCCTCCCCCTCCCCCCTTGCGCTCCTTACCTGCCGGGGCCATCCATGAAGCGCGAGTGCGGGGAGGGGGTCTGATCCTATGATCCAATACGATCCAAATCAGGTCCTTTTCGGATTGGATTGGATCAGCTGATCCAGGTGCTGGGGATTGGGATCGGATAATTTTATCTGATCCAGGCCAGATTGAGTTCGGATCATGGATCGGACCCGATCTGGTGCACACCCCTAGCCATTGTTGGTCCCTTGCTCAGCCATCGTCATCGCCCATGCCTGCTTGCTGAGCTGCGTAAGCCCCTCGACAGCTCAATGAGCAACCAATAATTTTGTGTAACCTATGCAACCTTACAGGCACGAATGGCCCATTCTTATGCAAAATGGTGAGTCGTCAAAGGAGCAGGCAGGAGCCAGATGCTTGTAGATGATGCAGTGAGCGCCGTATGGTCTTCCCTACATGCAACACCCCCACCCATCTACCTGTAAAAGCAGTATGGGATTAGCTGGTCATCATTATTGGTAGGAAGTTTTGCAAGGAATTTTCTGAGTCAATTAGTCATTGTGTAGTCATTTTTGATCACCTAGTCCATACTGCTACCTCATCCAGATATTGTATGAATATTTGGCTAACTTGTCCATGTTTTCTTTTTTTGTCACAACTGGCAGGAAATGTGGCCAGGAAGGAAAGAAATTGATGATTAGGGATGTGTATCGTATCGTTCTGATGTCCGATAATGATCCGATAATAGCGTTATCAAACATCCGATTAACGATAATGATACGATAGAAATCTCTGTTAATTATCAGGTCCAATAATGTTTGGTCCAATAATTATCGGATTTTATCGGATTATCAGAAGGCTGTTTTACTTTTGGCGCCAAATGGACGGAGCTAGAAGGTGGGGTGTGTTTGCTTGAGACTGACAGATTCAGTGACTAATCGTGCAGCAAGGATTCTAGCAAGCTCCAATCTCAATGTTGGAGGAGGGCTGAGTATATCCCAGCATAAAATCCCCACCCTTGGGTTTTCCAGCTCTGTTGGGAGTTAGGAGTAGCGTGACTTGGTGTTCCCTTCCCTGTTTAACTGTTACAAAAAAAAATTTTTTAAATTATATTCTGTGTGTGTGTGTTTACTTGATTGATTGATTGATTGACTGTGAGTGTTCTGTTGTGTCCTGTAACACTCCACAAGCTGTGGTCAAAGCAGCACAAACTCACAAACTGTTGGCAAAGCATTGTAATTAATATTTAAAATTTCAATAACTTCGCAGCAGAATGAAATGCGGCTCTAAGGTGCACCTTGGGCGAGGTGGCTCTGGGTCTAGGAGAGATGCTATTGCTGGGGGCAGTTCTTGGGTGGCTGTCTCTCCCCCAGTGCAAATCAAGCACACATCTTCCTTGGCACTTCAGAAGCAGGTAGAGGCACCAGCAGCCGCTACTGAAATGACTGCCCACAGCAGCAGCTACTGAAATGACTGCCTGCAGGGCCCTATTTGAAGAGCCACTTCCAGAGGCCGGTGGTAGCAGCAGCACTGGCCTTCCAGGAGTAGAAGTGCCACCATTTCCTTCTCCAGTGGTTGAGGTGGGGAGCCCGCTCAAGTATCTTTTCCCTGAAATAGCAGAGGTCCACCCGGTTGAGGTTGAGAAGGAGGAGGCGGCTGTGGTTGAGGAGGAGCAGCAGGCAGTGGCTCTCTCACCACTATCCCAAACCTCTTTGAGGTCTTCTACCCCTGCTCCTGTGGTGACACCCCAGAGTCTAGGCACTGGCGGGCAAGCTGGATCACCCCAGAAGCGACAAGGCAGCATGGTGTGGGACCACACTGAGGTGGCACCGGATCCCTGCTTTGCTGTCTGTTGGCATTTTAAGGCCGCCATCAGCAGATGTAAAATTATAAGGCACCTAACTACTGCTCCAGCCAATGTGCCCAGCTCTGCCAAAAAGAACTGCTTGCCTGCCGTCTGTGCGTGCACGGGGATGGCCTTCCTCCTCCTTCTCCTCCTCCTCGTGGACTCAAATGGTGCTGTGTCGCTGTTTCATTGAGCTTCATGAAACATTTGCCATAGTGGAAGATTTCAATTATGAATCGTGTGGTTGCATCTGAAGGAGCCATAGTGAATGTGAGAGGACCCAAGGGGGGACCTTGGTAAGACTGCATTTTTCCCTTAATGTAGAGAACCTCTATGTGATAGGGGTTAAACAGTGGGCATTCAAGGTTGGGAAACCAAATCAGGAGTGAGCAGTCTTCAAGCTTGTAGGATCTCTTTTTTCCCCCCAAGCAGTCTGAAATCCTGCAACTGGAATGTGTGATTTGAATTAAAGGCATATGAACTGAATTAAAATATTCTGAGTTCAGGACTTTGTTTTGAGTGAATGGTGCCCACAGGTGTGGACCCAAACCCCACTCCTACTTACACCCAAAGCATTCTTGATTGCAGCTCTATCATTTTGGGAACATTTTTTTGCTGCCATCGTTCCACAAAGGCAAGTAAGACATGCTTGCTGACCCATTGCAGATGATGCAGAGATCTTGCAGTTGATCCAGATCTACCTTACCCACACCTGCCATAGAAAATATCTACTGTGGGCAAGAACTAGGGAACAATTCTCAATCATTACCAGCTCATCAATAATATATGGAACCAAATTATGAGCCAGTTCTGCCTCTGCTCCATGCACAAAGCCCCTCAGAATGGAGCCTAAGAAGAATCTTTGAGTCTCTGATTCCCAGCACTGATCAAGACCAGTCATAGTAATTCTCTGAGGCCCATAAATCAAACCAGGAAGCTTTGAACATCAGCATGCATCTCCCTGGAAGAAACCTTCTAATCTGAAAGCAAAGCAGGGAAATGAGGATTGCAGATCCCTCTTCTGGAAACATATGCTGGAATAGTGGAGACCTGTGTTAAGGGTAAACCACAAAAGTCTTGTGTCTTTATATAAAAATAAGAGCCAAGCGATTAAATTCCCACCAACAATGAGGTCTCATGGCCTGTAATAACCTTTCATTTCATTATTCCTGGGCAAGCTGCATTTGGTCCTTCGCATTGTCTGGGAGGCAGGATCCAAAACAGCAGTCACAGTAGCAACAAAATCATCAGTAGCACAGAGAGACCTTCCCTGTTCTATCAGCTACCAAACAAAACCTGCAAGAGAGCAGTCTTTTATTGGTTCCAGCAGGGGAATTAGAGCTTAGCAAGAAATGAACTTACAGCAGGCACCACCCCAGTCATACCTAGAAGGACTCAGGGTGTATTATTAAGCATGTTTTCTCCAGGATTTCTACAAGTGGTAGAATGGGCTAAGGGAATTCCTGCCCCCCCGCACCCCCTTATCACAGGAAGGGATGGGAAGGGGGCGTTGCCAAACTATGAAACAAGCCCAGGATAAGCTATGGACGTCTGTTTTCAACAGGCTGGATGTAATCGAAGCGACCGCCAGTGCAATGCATACCAGGGATCCAAGGGTTGAGACAGCGACATATCTGAGTGACAGTGGAACAACACCCACCATGACCGAGAGACAGCAGGAATCACAGGGGTACTCCAGTAGTGTGCCACTTACACCAGCCTCAGGAGCAACTGCAGGTAAGACTAACAGTTTCATGCAACAACCACAAACATATACATTGGGGTCCTTCCCTCCTTGGGGGGCTTACCCGTGGTTCCCAGTAATGGGTTAACCATATGTGGGGAATTCAGGAGTGCCACAACAAGGTAGCACCTTGCCAACGACTAGGCCTAATTAGTTTCGGGTCGATAATACAGCACATAACACTAGTCCCCTGCCACAACAGAATGTTGTGTCAGGTAGTGGTACACTGTCTCCATTACTTAGACATGGTGAGGGGTCTCTTCAGCGCCAGTCTACTACCTCCATAGTACAATCTCAAACAACAGCTATGCCCCTGTGCTTCAGTCTGGCAAGACCCAGCTGGCATGCCGGCATTAGGCATTAACGATTCTACCCAGCAAATTAGGGACACTTATGCAGGGGTGGAGAGGCGATACCAACTGCTAGCATGTCCATCCCTCTTGGATATCATCTCTTGCCAGCAACAAGAGAAAATATTTTGAAAGGGGAGTATACAGACATCTTCTCCTTGCTCTTCCGGGAACCAGAGGAAAAGGAAAGGGACAAGGCCACAGAAAAGGAATGTGAAAAATTAAAGAAGAAGGTCACCAGGACATGGGCAAACTGGTTTCCTGGTTTCCTTATTTATATGGGGGTGGTGCAACAGAGATTCCCCAAGCGAGGGTGCATCCTTGTAAAATACCTCGATATGATCTATCGAGCGTATACAGAATATGAGGGTGGAGTCTGGCTGGCTTATGATGAATTGTTTCGTCATAGGGCTGTTTTCGACCATTCCCTCAAATGGGATACAAAAGTTCATGGCCTCTGGCTGCAGTTCATGACTCCAGACAGACCAGGTTTTGGAGAACGAGCTGACAGTGGCCATATTCTTGCCAAGTATCATCCCGCACCCACTCCAAAAGGGGTTCAACACCGCCTGCCTTGCTGGGAATACAGTGCAAGAGGCAGCTGTACTCGCATCCATTGCCACTACAGACATGAGTGCCCCATATGCAGCAATCAACAGCCAGCCTCCACCTGCCCCAGAACAAGGGGAGGAAGGGGGGCTGGACACGATGGCCAAGGATACAAAAAAATCTGGTGGTCAGCAATCTCCTCCAAAAGGGCCCCAGCCCAATTAGGCTGGGACCTTTGAAGTGTTTCTTGGCATATTAACCGAAATGGGCTGATGCACAATACCTGGAACTGGGCTTTTCAGAAGGTTTCCGCATCCCCTTCATGGGTGTCCATCGTGTCCAGCCCCCCTTCCTCCCCTTGTTCTGGGGCAGGTGGAGGCTGGCTGTTGGTTACTCCCAGGGAAGTGGGTAGTGGATTGCAACTGAAGTCTCATTCTTCAACTATATAAATATGTTGAACGTCTTATGACTTGGGTATGATGAATGAAATTTTTGTGAACTACCCAGGCAGCTTCTGGTCTTGGGTGGTATAGAAATGCAATAAATAAATAAATGAATAGCTCAAAGCTTGCATTATTCCCTTTGCATTATATTTTCTCTTTATTTATTTTGCCAGAAACATCAGAAAGTACAAGCGAGAAACCTCACAGAAGCCAGTGAAGGAGTAATCTCTTATGTATTACAGTTATCTAAGTTGCTGAGACATATGCAGAGAGCAGCAAGAGACACTCAGCCACTCCCTGCTGATATACCTTGCCATGACTTTCAGCCAGGAGATTCAGTCTTTATTTATTTATTTATTATTTATTTTATTCCATTTATATACCGCCCCATAGCCGAAGCTCTCTGGGCAGTTTACAAAAATTAAAAACATTGAACATTAAAAACCTCACAGAAGCCAGTGAAGAAGTAATCTCTTATGTATTACAGTTATCTAAGTTTCTCCATGTGTAAACAACTTTTAAATTGCCTTGCATAGAGCCCGTCCTGTGCTTCGACGGCTCTTGTGTGTAGGTATTAGGCGTAAACGTGATTGTCAGGAGATGTGCATAATAGGAGAATCGGGAGTCAAAGCGAACTCTTGTAGAGGGGACCTAAGTTTAACTGGTCAGCATTTAAATGAATTGGAGCTATTAGTGCATCAAGTGACCAAGATTTAATTTCAACTCTCCTCCCCCCCCCACTTTCCTTCATAATTTTGGTGTGTTTGTGTTTTCTCAGTTAACATAGCTAATAGCTCTTGTTTTCTTAAGTTTTTAACTGCTTAAGTCTTTCTGGATGTAAACATAAAAAATCATTTGACAGACTTGTGTATATTTAAAGGCCCAGCTGCTCCCTTGAAGCTCGTACGTTCAAGAATTATTAAACTGTGTAATAAAGTGCTTAATAGTTAATCTGATGACCAAATGTGCTGGAAAGGCTTGTGGGCGGACATGTGGATTATTATTATCATTTCGGATTTATGCCATGATAAATGAATTGCTGTTGTCCCCATTGCCAAACATCCACACATTTGTGAGAGATCGTTTGGGAAGACATTCCATAAGCATCTAGAACCTAGGCTGTGGCATACAGTGTACAATATAGATTGGTTCTAGGGCAGCAAGGAATAAAGAACTGAATAAACATACACACTGAAAATGCTATTCTTGATGCTAGGGACGGATGAATCTGTCAATCCTGTTCAGTCCTCTTATAAAAATAAACCAAACCAAATAAAATTCTCACTTATCCCTGTATGCATGTTTAACTAAGTGCAGGTCTCACAGAAATTGGCAGGAAACAACCACAAAATTGGGATAGCATTACTGGCAAGCAAGCAAAAAAAAAAAAAAAGGGGGGGGAACCCACTGAAGAGGGTAGGAATAAGATTTATTCCAGCCGCGAAGTGTTTCAGGGGGGAAAACACGCCTTTAGGGATACCATACATATATGAACAAATACTTAGAAAACGGGATAGTAAGGATGAAATAAATAGAAACTATAATACATTATAACATAGAGGAAAGCATCTGGAGGAAGAGACCATAGGGAGGTAAACTCTGGGCAGAGCATAGGGAAAATTTAGGGCTCCATCACAGCAGCGTTTTTTCGCACTCTCGTCATGCCTGGTTTGCAGTTTTGCACCCTGTCACTCCATTGATGTCCTGCCTGCCCTGCAGACACCCCACCTCTTCCCCTGCCTTTTCCGCATTTTCCTAGAGCAAGGGAAGTGTGGATCATTTCCTCCAAATGGAATTAAAGAGCATTTCAGCCCCTGTGTAGTGCCATCATCTCGCTATTTCCTTTGTTGGGGGCATGTGAAGGGAGAGCTTGCTGAGGAAAGAGGAGGGCCGGATGGTTCTCCTCCTCCCCAGCCATGTCTAACGAAGGGTCTAACATACTTTTGCTGCTCCAACCCCACCCTCCTTGCCCACAGTTCCCTCATTTTTAAAGATAAAGAAATTAAGCTTGGGACCATGAGAAGTGCAATGGAGCTCTTATTCTCCCTGACCCCTTCCAGCCATTAGAAGCTGTAAGTCTGAAGATATATTTTTCTTGCCATAATATATGAAGGCATTTATTTTATTAAATGAGGCACAAATCTGCTGATTTCTGCAGAGACTTCTTATTACGTCGATGTCAACAGGTAATAATTCAATGAATCAAATAAGATATAAGTCATCTCAGAGTACTTTCCCTCTTTCTTTCTTTCTTTCTATTCTTTTTTTACCTTTTAAATAGTTTTATAGCATTCATTCTTTTAAAAACCTTAGGAAAGTTTAAAGGTGCAGGCACTATACTAGAGTGACCATATACAAAAGAAGGCAGGGCCCCTGCAACTTTAACAGTCGTGATGAAGAGGGAATTTCACCGGGAACTAATTGCATACAAATGACACAGGCTGAAATTCCCTTTTCTCTACAACTGTTAAAGTTACATGAGCCCTGACCTGGATTTTATCTGGTCACCCTACCTATGGCACTGCTGGTTCCTCTGGAAATGCAGTGGGGGCCAGTATTGGTTGGGATTGTTCATGTTGTGAACCTCCACGTTATGCTTAACCTGTATCTTTATAGATCAATGCAAATACTTTCACGCCCCAATAGGTATGGGGTGGGGGGAAGAGGAGAGGGAGGGTGGAATTTTGTCAGTGAACACAATCCCAGTTCTTTCAATGTCCATGAGTTGTGGGGATGGCCACTGGCTAAGGCAACATTAAAAGGGTGGACAAATGAATTCAAGATCACCTATCATTACTATAGAGCAGAAGTGGGCATCTTGTGGCCTTCCAGATGCTTTGGCCTACAATTTCCCTCAGCCTTAGCCAGCTCAGGGATGATGAGCCTTGTAGTCCAAAAATCAGGAGGGATTGTGTCCAGAAGCAACAGACCATTATACACTTCCAAAGTAGGAGTCATTCGTTTGGAGTCACACCAGCTGGGGCCAGACGTTGGACTTATTGAAAACGGCAATCCTAAATTCACTTCTGTAGAAATGGATCCTGATTTTGGGATGGCAAAGGAGAAATAGACCTTGCAAGATATGATATGCTAGGCTGACCATATGAAAAGGAGGACAGGGCTCATGTAACTTTAACAGTTGTAGAGAAAAGGGAATTTCAGCCAGGGTCGTTTGTATGCAATTAGTTCCTGGTGAAATTTCCTCTTCATCACAATAGTTAAAGTTGCAGGCACTATACTAGAGTGACCATATACAAAAGAAGGCAGGGCCCCTGCAACTTTAACAGTTGTGATGAAGAGGGAATTTCACCAGGGACTAATTGCATACAAATGACAACAGTTGAAATTCCCTTTTCTCTACAATTGTTAAAGGTACATGAGCTCTGTCCTCCTTTTCATATGGTCAGCCTATTATATGCTAGCCTTCCCAACCTGGCACCCTCCAGATATGTTGGATTTCAAAACAGTTGAAGTCCAAAACATCTGGAGAGCACCAAGTTTGGGACAGCTGTTGTTGGCAATATAGTAGGCTGACTGTATGAAAAGGAGGGCAGGGCTCCTGTACCTTTAACAGTAGTACTGAAAAGGGAATTTCAGCAGGTGTCCGTTGTAGCTGCAGGAGTCCTGCCCTCTTTTGTGGTCAACCGCCCAGAGAGCTTCAGCTATGGGGCGGTATATAAATGGAATAAAATAAATAAAATAAATAAACTGTTGTGATGAAGAGGGACTTTCACCAGGTGCTGCATGCAGAACAATGGTACCTGCTGAAATGCGCTTTTCTATACAACTGTTAAAGATACAGGAGCCCTGTCCTCCTTTCCATAGGGTCATCCTATTAATAATCTATTACCATCTCCATGACATCCAGAATTATATTGGAGTGGGAAAGAGTAAAGGACCAGTTGTAATTTGCCCCAAATTATCTCTATGCAATGGTTTTTTAAATGGATTATTGGTAGCTAATCTCTGTACCAGTGGGGGTTACAGTACCTGTCTGGCCCAACTCCAAGCTTGCCTGTCCTAATTGGTTGCTAATGTCCAGCCTACTTACATTAATTACTGATCATGTGCAGCGTGTTCTTCATATGTTCAAGTTTTCGCCAAAATTCATGATGTTCATGATACTTGTGTGGGGCAGATGTTTCTTAAATTGGTAATTTAATAGTTTCAGGACATCGATTTTTTTTCTCTTGTTAATCGAAAAATAAGGATATGTTGGAATGAAGATTTGAATTTAGATTCTATGCTATGTACTGAATCACTTTATTCCTTTTAGTCTTCTACTCAAGGCTTACTTTCTCCTGGACCATCTTGGAATAAAACTCTCAAGTGTCATTTTGTTGGAAAGAGACCTTTTGGGTTTTCCCTTACAAACATAATGCTTTCAGTACCTAACTGGGAAGGCATAACGTTGGTCTTCTATATTGAAAACAGTGTATGCTAAAACTCTGAACCTTCTTGCTTCTTTTACATGCTGCCTGCAAGTATTTTCATACATATATGAAAATGTATAACATTTTGGTCTATAATGTATGCCCCTGCCTCTTTTACAGCTACTCAATGTTCCCACGTAGCTTTTCAGACAAGTGAATAAATGTAGGTCATTTCACTTGCACGTGATACGGTTGTCGTGTCAAATGTCCTTGAATCTTGAATCTAATCTGTTTCTGGAAATATAAAATGCTTAGAATCCCTATACAAATGCTGTACTTTGTTGTTTGTGAGTTGGTATGCCAGATGAGCAAGAAGCCTCTTTGGCCACACCCTCTTGGGGCCAACCATGCCCCTTTGGGGGCAGCCATCTTGACCTCCATTTTGGTTTCTAAAATATGGTTACCCTAGTCTGTAACAAACATAAATTCAGCATGAGCACTGTAATTAGGCTGACCAGATAAAATCCAGGTCAGGGCTCATGTAACTTTAACAGTTGTAGAGAAAAGGGAATTTCAGACAGTGTCATTTGTTTGCAATTAGTTCCTGGTGATATTCCCTCTTCATCACAACAGTTCAAGTTGCAGGGGCCCTGCCTTCTTTTGTATATGGTCACTCTAGTATAGTGCCTGGAACTTTAACAGTTGTGATGAAGAGGGAATTTCACCAGGAAATAATTCCATACAAATGACACTGGCTGAAATTCCCTTTTCTCTACAACTCTTAAAGTTACCTGAGCCCTGACCTGGATTTTATCTGGTCACCCTAACTGTAATGTCATGGTACAAACTGAAAGGCCTGGTTCTTAGTTGGGAAAGCAGGTGGGAAGCATATGGGCCCAGGCACCCTGCTTGCCTGAATGAAGACAAAGAAGACTATACCAAGAACCCTGCTGAGTCAGAATGAAACTTGATCCAGGCCAGCCTTCTACTTCCAGGGCTGCAGTTTGGTGGTAGATCAGGTACTTTGGCTGCAGGAAAGACAAAGTTCCATCCTCAGCAACTCCAGGCCAGGCCAGGAAAAGAGCCCCATCTGAGACCCTGGAGAGTTCCAGCAAGTCAGTACAGAGTGGTGCAGAAACTCAGGCCCAGGAGCCAAATCCAACCTTCCTGGGGTCCCAATCCAGACACCTGGGGTACTCCAACTGGCAATGGACCCTATCCGCTGATCACCATGCATTCTGAAAGGTTGAAATGCCTCTTCTAACCCTTAGTTCCTGGCAATGAGAGGTTTAACCTCAACTATACTAGTATTATGTGTATTTTAGCCTCACCTGTTCTACCATATAATCACAGATTCTTTCTCCTCATTAGATGTTCTTTGCAATTGAGATTGGGCCTCAAAACAATAATGTAGCATTTGGGGAGAAAGATGCAACTCAAGAGACCAGCACCAGAATCCAAGATGGAGAAGACCTCCACGGCCACCATAGACTTCCCCTTGGTGCTCAAGTAAGTGGGCACAAAGGAGACCCAAACGCTGCAAAACACCAGCATGCTGAAGGTGATGAACTTGGCTTCGTTAAAGCTGTCAGGCAATTTCCTTGCTAGGAAAGCTACCATGAAGCTAATAAAGGAAAGGAAACCCATATAGCCCAAGACAGTATAAAACATGGTGACTGAGCCTTTGTTACATTCCACTATGACCTCTCCAGTCATGGAATAGAAGTCCAAGTTTGGGAATGGAGGAGAGGTCACCAGCCACACAGCACAGATAACAGCTTGGATGAGGGGAAAGGCCACGACAACGGAATTAGTTATTTGTCTCCCCAAGAGTTTCCTTGCCATGTGTCCTGGCTTCGTGGCCATGAAGGCCAAAACTACAGTGACAGTTTTTGCCAAAATGGAAGAAACGGAAACAGAGAAGGTGATGCTGAAAACAGTTTGTTGTAGAAGACAAGTGACCTTTGTGGGTCTGCCGATGAAGAGGAAGGAGCAGAGGAAGCAGAGCAGGAGGGAGACGAGGAGGATGTAGGTCAGGTCTCGGTTGTTGGCTTTGACGATTGGAGTATCACTGTGTTGAATGAACGTTGCCAGCACGACGAAATTGATCAGAGAGAGGAAAACAGCCAAAGACACTAAAATGAGTCCAAGTATCTCTTGATATGAAAGGAAATTGATAATTTTGAGGATGCACCGGTCTTGATTCTTGTTTGGGTATTGTTCTTTTGGGCACAAAGCACAGCGATCTGCATCTGGAATGAGTAACAGGTAGTGAAACATCTCAAACATGACAAAAATGTGCTTTTGGGGAGACATTTCAGATCTCAAAGAAAGGGATAGAAATAGCCATATTCAAGCTTATTTTACACCTTCAATGATTTTTTTTCTTTTAGATTCAGCAGTCATAAGACTTGAGACAGAAATGGTAAAAATTGTTTGTTTGATTTCATAGGAAGGCCCCCTGTACCAGATTCATGTTGGACTCGATGGCCTTATAGACCCCTTCCAACTCTGCTATTCTATGATTCTATGAATAAATCCTCCAGCCTGTCATTTGAAATGAAATCCTGGTGAACCTGAAAAAGCTGAACCCTGATCTGTTGCCTAAACTGACTGAATCAGCAAATCAATCAATTCATTAATAGGTATCTGTCATTTTCTTCAAGATTAGGAACTCTCCAAGGAGGAGATGTGTTGTTATGTAGTCTGGAGAAAAGGGAACAGAAACCAGTAAATAGATAAAAAAAAGGATAATCAGTTTGACATTGGGGCAACATGCTTCAATTGTTAGAAGCATAACCAAACACCTGCCAGGATCAAAGCTTTGCCCACGCAGCTTCAGCTTTGATGCCAAAGCATCTGAAGATGGAGGCATGGCCTTTAAAACATGAGTTATGAAAAGTTGAGCCAGTGCAACTGTGAACGGAAACCCAGCAGATTCTGTACTTCTGAAGAATTTGTATCTTTCTGGGTGCCATCATTTATTTCTTTTTCATTTGAATGGAAGATTTCTTCAGGGAAGGGTAAATAGATTGCAAACCAGTAAACTACACAGACATGGTACTTACTTATAGAGAAAATATTCCGGGGGGGGGGGGAGCAGATTCTGCCCCTTCTCAATGACTTTCCCCTTATCCGTGTTCCACACTTACCTCAGTAAGTTCTGCACCTGTATATGACTCTCAAAGACTGCATTACCTGTTGAGTTAGAGAAGGTCCCTTCCGGACAATGTTCACATGTGTAGCAGCAAACCGGCTTCCCCTCTGGAACTTTTCTCAGCTGCCCTGGAAAGCACCTCTTCACACACCTCGCAGGTGGCCTCTTCTGAAAGGAAAAAGATAAACAGCTGAGGATATCCAGTGACCGAAATGGTACAAAACGGATTTCCTCAACAGTGCTTTTCAGTGCATGATGGATTGGATCGCCACTGCAGGAGGGCAAAATACCTTCTGGATGTCTTTATGTTACTTAGAATTAGGGATGGTGCGGAAATCCTATTGAAGAAATCCCCAAAAGGTATCCATTTCCCCTTGACACGCATACACACACTCAGACTCGCAACGGTACACGTATGTATACACATGTCCGCTGACACACGCACCCAAACCGTCCACATACAGCACCCCAAATCCCCATTCCCCACTGCCTGTCCATAGTATCCATTTCTGCAAAAGTCAAGCTGCTTGCAAGTGATTTAGCAGCGCAAGAACTAGGAGCTTGTCAATATTGCCATTGCTCCTTCTTCTCCAGGTCAGACTCCATTATACGCAATCAGAAACGCACGTAGGCTACCTGACTTAGAGGAACCAAGGGTGTGACTCATCCAGATGTGACCGTGACACACCTGGAGAGGGACAAGATGACCATATAAGGAAATGATAGAAGTGAAGAGACATTGCAAAGCATCTCTGGGTACAAGTAAAATCACACATGGCAATGCAACGCCGCGTCTGGCCACTACTCGGGACTACTCGAGAGTAAAATAGAGTTGGTCAAATGATGTCACTGGGGCTATAAACCAATGGGATGAGGGCTGATGATGTGTAACATCTGGAGTATAAAAGCACTGTTTGGACCTTGGTGTGGGGTGACTCTGGCAGGCAGCGATAGCGCCCAGCGGTCACCTATTCTGCGCATAATAATAAATCAGTTTCCAAAGCTTCCAGAGGTCTTTCATCGAGTGTTTCATATCTGGACTTTGGCACACTTGGGAATAGCATAACTTATGCAACAATCCAAGAGGGGTGTAGAGTCTGGCGGACAACTCCTCTGCCTGCTCATCCTCCTGGACACTGTTTGGTGAGCAGCTACCACTTCCTGGACGTGCGTGCCTAAGTGGCTCCATTACGGCCACCATTTACACAACATAAATGTCCGGAAAATCCTAAGCCACCATTTTTGCACAAAAGGGTGGCTCACTTAGCTCGGATGAGTCTGTCAATCCCTACTTAGAACCATTATAAAAAAGCATCGCGTGGAAGAGACAGGAATTGTCTCTCCCCATGACAAATCCTCTCAGTCCATCCATTTTTACCCCCTTCTTACAGAGAGTCGCAAGGAACTTTGTATCTCTGTCTGCACAGAGGAAGGGACTTGGTTCTGCAACCTTGTCGGGATTGGACACCTCCTTCCTTCTACACTCATGTCCCACTTGGGGTGGGAGGTTGATGTAAAATATCTTCTGAAACAGGAATATGGGAACCTGCCTTTGCCCAGGTCAGACCCTTGGTGCACCTAGCCCAGTATTGTCTGCACTGACTAGCTGCACTTCTCTGGATTTTCAGATAGGATCACTCCAGTGTTTCAGTAATATTATTATTATTATTATTATTTATTTATTACCTGCCTCTCCCTCCGGATCGAGGCGGGGAACAACATCAGTAAATAAAGGATGCTTTTCCAGCCCTACCTGGAGATGCTGGGACTGAACTTGGGCATTTTTGCTTTGAAAGATAATAATAACCCCTCCCTGAACCTTTGGTCTCATCTAGAAAGAGAACTTCTGTTCTCAAGGGAGAGAACAGCAACATCCTTTAGTTCTGCCAGGACTATAGAACATTCATCTCAAACCCACCTCCGCTGCCCAGGTGATCACATCTGTGTGGATTGTAAAGTCCTGGCCTGGGGGAGCCCCTAAATCCACTCCTCCAACTTTCACTGGGTAAAAAGATCCATTTGGGAAGTATAACCAGTTCAGGATATCATACATTTTGCCATGTGAATTGGAAAAGACTTCATCTCCAGCGCTGTTGTTAAAGCGGACACTCCTCAAAGAGGCAAGAATCTGAAATGGAAGAGAGACTTGGAAAACGGGGAGAATGTGAGTGAATTCTGGCACATACCGTGACTCCCATTAAGGTGAAAGACTGCATTTCCCCGGACTCTTGTTTCGTTCATTGCTCCTACATGCCCAAAGGGATGGAAGGAGTCAACTTCATTTGCATGGCGCACTGCTCACTGATCACCTGCCTGCTACCTATGGCTTTTTGCTGCACTGCAAAAGCCACCCAATGGTGAACAGCCAGTCAATTCCTCACTGAGCTGCCATTTTGCAACTACTACCTACTAGGCTGACCATATGAAAAGGAGGACAGGGCTCATGTACCTTTAACAATTGTAGAGAAAAGGGAATTTCAGCTGTTGTCATTTGTATGCAATTAGTCCCTGGTGAAATTCCCTCTTCATCACAACAGTTCAAGTTGCAGGGGCCTTGTCTTCTTTTGTATATGGTCACTCTAGTATAGTGCCTGAAACTTTAACTGTTGTGATGAAGAGGGAATTTCACCAGGAACTAATTGCATACAAATGGCACTGGCTGAAATTCCCTTTTCTCTACAACTGTTAAAGTTACATGAGCCCTGTCCTCCTTTTCATATGGTCAGCCTACCTACTACTACTACTACTACTAATATAAAATGAGAGGTTGTTTCTCCCCCCCCCCCTTGTAAATGTAATGTTATGTAGATGGTGGTCATAAAGGAGCCGTTTCAGCAAAATTAGAGGCATGAGTGGTCCATTCACCCCTGTAACCTTGCAAAATGTTGTTACAGCCACAATGTGTGCAACAGTACACTAAAGAAACAACTTCAGTTGTCATTTTCATGCAAAATGGCAGTCTGCTGAGGGGTTGGGCTGCTGTGCAGCATCTCATCCAGGGCCAAACGGGCGGGTAAGTGGTGGTGTCTGCTGAACATAGTCTGGGAAGCTGAGCAAGGGGAGTCCACTGGACGCCACCCCCCTCTCAGACTCCTGGGACCTCCCTACATGCACCTTCATTGGGGCACCCAGGTTTGTTTGTTTTTTAAGTGGTGGTGTCTACATGATACAACAAAACCTCAAATCTTTACATGGCAGCTGGAGGCAGTTTGCTCATAGCAGCCCAGAGACCGACATCTGAGGGTCTTCAGCTGGTTGGAAAGAAGGAACATGGTGCAAGGGGTGATGCCTGCTTTTGGCGTCTGAGGGTTGCAGGGGGACTAATATTGCTTTAGACTGAACCCATAAATTTGGGGTAGAAGCTTGCTCCTCAGTAGGAAGAGTTGGAAATACATAATCATTACAGAAGCATTTCAAGTCTCCTCTATATTTTACTCACTTCTTAATGCTCTTTTAAAGAAATGAAAGCCATGGAAAATCTTAGCCTTTTTATCTTGAACTCACAATCTTTCTCCCAGGGCCACCGTATGATTTCAGGATCAGACAAAGACTTTACCTGCCATGGCTGAAGGTTCAGATGCCTGTTGCCTTCCCTCTTTATTGCAACTTTGAATCCAGAGGAGGCCACGGCATGTAACGCATATGCCAAGGAATAGATGGCATTGTAGATGCTGTAGCTGTGGCTGGACATGCTGATATCAAACAGGATGGCTGGCAGTTTCTCTATCAGCTCCTTCCCAGTACATCTTCCCTTCCCCGGTTTAAACATTTGGCCTGATTTCACAAACTGACACCGAAAGACTATTTCCCACCATTTACGGAGAAAGATGTCTCCTTGTGGCTGTAGCGGATTTAAGGTTTTCAGAAAAGGCTTGAATTCTGGCACATCCCTTCTGTGGGCTCTGAAGTGCAAAGCACCATGGATGGTTATTACCTGTTCCCAGTCCCGAACGGATCTCATCACAGGAATTTCTGAATGGGATGTCATGATCCAAACCTTCCGAAATGGGGTTGTAGTTTTTTTTTCATGTTTAGCCAGCCACACTGTTAATTGTAGTACAAGACTGTTGTCACCAAAGACAATCATCACTTGGGGCTCGAACCAAGAACTAGGAATAGAACCAGAGAGTACTCTACGCAGGTGAAGGGGGTTCATTGGATTGAACATTTCAGTGACGGCCACACAGATGTCTTTCTGCTTGAGCATTGGTCTCAGCGTCTGGATGAAATTTTCACTCTTGTCATCCTTGGAGGCTAACAGCCCAATCCAGTTCCAATGGAAATGCAAGAGCAAGCGGACTAAACCCACATACTGAGGAGTTTCATTGGGATCAATCTGGTAGAAGGAGGGAAAGACCCTTTGCATTCCCTGAACAGATTCAAAAAAGCTGTAACCAAGCTGAAGGAAGGAATGTCTTGTTACTCTTTGCAGCAGAAATTTCTGATGCTATAGAGAGAACAATCGATTTTATTTTATGCTATGGGGTTAACTGGACAACTACAGCTGACTTCAAATACATGAATGAAGGCGTTCATTTTAAAAATCATTATCTAATATCAAATGAAGCTCTTTGATGTCTTTAACAGTATTTTTGCATGAGGCATTTATTGTGTGCACATGATTGTTCACTCATGGACATTTACATTATTGGATAATAATGTAGAAATCTTACAGTGCCATCTACTGGCTGTAGAAATGAAACATATGGAACATACCCACAAAGGTCCCTGGGAAAACTGGGGAGGCATAGGGAAGTGTGTGTCTTGCGCTCATGGTAAACCCACAGGGATTCCAGAACTCGAAGCCCTGGTAAGGTGCAGGAGTTTTCAGTAATGAAGAGAAGCCCTAAGGCTCTCTCCAAACCCACGCACAGAAACCCTGACAGGATGTCTAACCATTGGAATGATTAGGCTTGTGTGTCTACATTCAAGAATTACGAGTATTTGTACAGAGATTGGTTTTTTCTGCCCCCTCCCCAAAGACAATATTCATAGCCCAATACATAAAAGACTAACAAATTGTACTTTGCTGCAGGAGGGGCTTCCCCCCAGTCCACGGAGGGGGAGCTCAGTTAGTTGATAGCAACAAGAACAATTGAGGAATCTTGTGTGTTTGTAAGCCTCTGAGGAGTCACGAGAATATATGTTATTTGGCTTAATCCAAAATCTTTTCTGACATATCAGACCCATTTCTGGCTGGGATTAGTCACATAAAAGCCACCTGAGATTCCTGGCTACCACCAAGGTTACTGCATTGCAGGTTAGCCAAGGTCCAATGGCCCCTTACTCCTGCCATGCAGAATCAAGGCAACACACCCACTGTATGGGCAAACTTGTTTTCAGAGATTGGCCTGTACTTCTAGGGGTTCTGGATCTCTGCAGTCCCCCACATTTATGCCCGGATGAATCTCCTTACCTGTGGGATCTTGTAGATGCCCATTAAGGATGCAATCTCTCTTGAGGATTGGGAGTCAAGACCCCCTATAACAGAGAGCAGTTGATCCAGCCCGTCACATTTATAGTTGGGAACCATTTGCCCCCGAGTGGAAAGCAGAGAGAGGCTGTTCTCGTGCATTGCTCTGGCAATGTCCCTGTGCTGATAGAGGCGGAAGCCAAGCGTTGTGTTGGGAAGGAGAGTTGGATCTTTGTTGATCTCAATAATGGTGAATACCAAGGCAAGGAAGTGCTGGTAGTTCTTGATTTCTGATCTGCAGTGATGGGAGTGATATGAAGAAGTGAGTGAGTGAGTGAGTGAGTGAGTGAGTGAGTGAGTAAGTGAGGATCCAAACAGAACTGATGGGAAGTGGGGGATCAAAAAGTTCTCTGGTTCAACCCTCTTTGAAGAAAGGCAAAACCTTCTAGACCAAAGACATCTTCACAAAGGTGATGCATTGAGAAATCCAGATGTTTCTGTCACCACCTTGAGATACAAAGAGCTTTTCAAGACAAGGCTGTTAATTGGAGTTTCATCCACTGAATCTACATTCTTTTTTGGTGCAAAATTTCGATCTGAGCACTATGGATGGAGCATTTCCTTTCCTACTTAGAGTCCAGCTGGCAGTGTAGTGTAGCAGAATAGTGCAAATAAACAATTGTGAAGCAGATTGCATTTGCTTTAACAAGTAAATACCACATTTTCCGAGATCTAAAATACAAACTCACCAAAAGTATTCTTTAGATACATAAGTAAAACTGGAGGGTCTCGACATTGTCTAAAGAACATGTAAACAACCCTATGCGTGGCATGATGAGTGCCCGTTAAATGACTTCTTTAGCAAAACCCAAAGACTTGCTGGGTATATATTTCATAGGGACATATGAATAACCCACCTGGATCAGAGCTCTAATTCAGCACATTTTCGTTATTTATCTTCCACCTTTCAGGATGCAAGTGCATCCATGGTGGCTCACTGGCAAAACCAAAATGTAATAACACAGTCAAAATAAAAGAATATAATGTTTGCGAGGATCCTTCCTACAGGGCACATTTATCAGATGTAATTCATAAACATACAAAATGCAATGGAATAAAAACTGTCTCAAGTTTTAACATAGAAAAATAAAATAATTTAAACTGCTCAAACAATTTAAATCAACAGTGTTTTCCCCTAATAGACCTGTTCTAAAACAGCAGGTGGAAATGCGTCATCATGGTCCATAGTATCTCTCTCTCTCTCTCTCTCAAATGATATGGATAAATCCATAACTTTTAAATAGTGATCCAGATTGTTTTAGTGCTGAAAATAATTTGTTCCTAGAAATGGAGACTATTAATCTCATAATCTAGTACAGAGCCTTTCTTTTATTTCCACCTTTTGGGTTTTCTTATTAGAGAGAGAGGTATTCTGTCATTGTTTAACGTGATGCGCATTTTAGCATGTTTGAAGATTTGGGGGAAAGCTCATTTCTTGCATTAAATTTAATACTGGCTCATCCTGAATGATTTTGTCCTCTGATTATCAAAGCCCTTCTTTCTGGGGCTACAAGCCATACAGCAATTGCATACAACAGGATCTCATCTCGACCCTTCAATGCGCCTGAAGCATCCAGTCACCTTCAGTTTGCAGTACAACTCTTATTGTTCTCTGCGTTCTTCATGCATCATGGGAGTTGTGGGTCCAGACAACAACTCGGAACCAGATCAGGAGCAGGTAGATGCCAAGTTTTCAGGATCTATTTCAGCATTTACAGGCAGCCTGAGATCCCCCAAATAAAATATCCTAAGCTCCAAAGTTTATTTTGAGAACTAGAATAGCAATGAAGACCACAGGCCTTGGACACAAAACCCCACTCCTGGTTACCCCCAAGTTTCCTTCATTAGAGCTATATAATTTAGGGTTGGAGGAGTCATTTCTTGCTGCTCTCATTACACAATTGGGAGTAAGAAATGCTTGCTAACCTCATGCGGATCACTCAGAGATCTCACAGTAGATCCAGACCTACCTTCACCAGAAAAAGCCTGCTTGGGGAAGAGGCAGAGGGGACATTTCTGAGTCACCACCAGATTGTCAGCATGAAACCCAAAATTGTCGGTCAGCTCTGCCTCTTCTCCTTTCAGAAAATCCCTGAGAATAAAGCAAGAGAAGAACCCTGAAGTTTACAGTTGTGATTATGGGTTGAAGCCAAACATGACAAGACTTTGGGACTTGTATATCAAACCACAACATTTTAAATGTCAGCAGCATGGCTGATGCATATCTCTGGAAAGAGCCCACTAATCTGAAAGCAAAGCAGGCAAACATCTATCCAACATTCCTCATGCGCAAACTTACGCAAATACAGGATAGGGTACTGGTGGGTCTGAACTACGGAAGTCTTGTGTATTTTTAAAACGACAACTGCCAAGTGGTAAATTCCCACCAACAATGAGGTCTCCTGGCCTGTAATAGTCTTGAGATACAGAAGACCTCATTCCAGAGCATTTGTTGTTTAGCATCGTCTGGATGGCCAGAGGAAGGATCCAAAACAGCAGCAGCAGCAGCAGCAGCAGCAAAATCATCAGTGGCAGAGAGAGACCTTTCCTCCTAGGTCAGTGGCCAAACAGAACTTGAAGTTGGACTCCATCACACCTATTTTTTCCCCTGGTTTGCCTCCACATTTTTTGCCTCCTTTTCATGAGTGTGTCAAGGTAATAGTCCCTTTCACATGTGTTTATGGTATTGTGCTTCATCGTGAAACCTCCCTTTCACTTGTTTGCTCTTCCACTCCACTCCACCCCTTCTCCTTCCACCTCCAGTTCATTGGTTGTGGTACTATGATGGGCGTGGGCTCCTTACCCCCTCTCTCTGGCTTTATTGTCTAGTGATTTACTGATTTAATGTTTCATTGGCTGGGTTCTGTTTCTGTGAGCTATGAGGGTGGGATTAGAACAGAAAAAAGTCCATTCAACCGACTATGCAAAAGTCCGTTCGGCATGCTGGAGCAGAAGAGCCTTCCAGCCTCCCCTTTCGTCAGCAAGACTCCATTCAAAGCACACACACCCAGCAGTACACAGAGGCTTAAGGGCGCATTAAATACGCTTGGAGGAAATAATCTAGACTTTCCCAGCTCCAAAATAATACTCAAAATGGAGGAAAACAGGTGAGATGGGTGCAGGACAGGGACAACGTCATGTGAGTCCTGCACTGCAAAACCAGATACCAGACGTGGTGAGAGTGCATTAAACCACTGGTGTGATGGAGCTGCTGACTTCACAGGCCCTGGCAGGGGAATTGCATCTCAGGTAGAAATGAACAGATGCTAAGTGATTAGAGAACACCACCCGCAGCTACTCATGGAAGGGCATATGTATCTTCAGCATGTTTTCTACAGATTTCTTTGTTATTGAATTGCTAGATGGAAATCCATTGGGACATCATAAAGAATTACAGTTATTTTCATAATTTCAGGCTAGAGAAAGAACCACAGCCCCAGAGTACTAGGCTCCCTTTGCAATTTGGAGGGACAAACAGAAGTTTGCATCACTCTTTACTTCTCCATGGGCAAGTTGGTCTTAACTTGAGTTGTCAGGTTCCTCCCTTTGACCTGTGTGAAACTGGGCCCATTAATCTGGGTTGGAGTTCAGTCTTGTGCCAAAGATTATTAGCCCAGATTGATATCTGGGAAAGGGAAGAGTTGGTATTTGATTGGAACAGCACATGGGTGACCAGTGGGGCTATTCCTGGATGAAATATTGGGCTTTACCACCACCACCACTACTAAACACACATCAAAATTTGTTAAGAGACAGTTGGGATTTGTTTCAAGCCAGGCAAGGGCCTCTAACTGCTCCCATACTCTTTCCCTGTGAATGTCCCTGGGCCACATGAGGGGTTCAGAGACATTCTTAGGAAATGAAGATGGCAGATGGCTGTAGTGCAATGCCTTCATCTTAGGCTGACCATATGAAAAGAAGGACAGGGCTCATGTAACTTTAACAGTTGTAGAGAAAAGGGAATTTCAGCCGGTGTCATTTGTATGCAATTAGTTCCTGGTGAAGTTCCCTCTTCATCACAACAGTTAAAGTTGCAGGCACTATACTAGAGTGGCCATATACAAAAGAAGACAGGGTCCCTGCACCTTTAACTGTTGTGATGAAGAGGGAATATCACCAGGAACCAATTGCATACAAATGCCACTGGCTGAAATTCCCTTTTCTCTACAACTCTTAAAGTTACATGAGCCCTGTCCTCCTTTTCATATGGTCAGCCTACTTCAACTGCATGGTGCCCATTTTGTGGTGGTGCTCAGAACAGCTTCTCAGGCTAAATGTGCCCACTGGCTCCAAAATGTTGCCTACTCCTGGTGTAAACAGTGAGCTTCTCTGAACTTGTGATTGGCCATTTATGGAAGTTTGCGGGTCCATTATATGGCATCGTCAATGTACACTGGGATTCTCAGTGTAAAATAAAATTTTTAAAAAGAGAGAAAGGGATAATGCGGTCTTATCTGGGATATCACACTATAATTTCACCACTAGATGGCACTGTCTCGGAGCCTTTCCAAGAAGTTCAACACTAAGTTCACAGAACCAAGAGACTTTTATCTATGGAAACATTACAGGCTCCAGTCTGATCTAGAGTTAAAGACTTCTGTCAAATGAGCTTCCTACCTCCCCATTATAATTTGGGCCTCTAATCCTTCTCATATCCTATTAGTCTAGGCTGACCGTATGAAAAAGAGGACAGGGCTCATGTAACTTTAACAGTTGTAGAGAAAAGGGAATTTCAGCCAGTGTCATTTGTATGTAATTAGTTCCTGGTGAAATTCCCTCTTTATCACAACTGTTAAAGTTGCAGGCACTATTCTAGAGTGAACATATCCAAAAGAAGGCAGGGCCCCTGCGACTTTAACTGTTGTGTGATGAAGAGGGAATTTCACCAGGAACTAATTGTATACAAATGACACTGGCTGAAATTCCCCTTTCTCTACAACTGTTAAAGTTACATGAGTCCTGTCCTCCTTTTCATATGGTCAGCCTATATTAGTCATGTATGCCAATAGATTCTAGAATCTGCCTTTATCTGGTAGTTGGCTTTCTTTTTGTACTTCAGCTTTTTATATGATCTCTTATGCATTTTAACAGGGCTCTTCAGCCAAAAAGGGCTGCCAGAGTGGCTTCCAAAGGTGAATACTGGGAATGAGACTGATCCCAAAACATGAGTCTTCTGGCCCCACCCATCTAATCCAGCATTTTGTTCATACAGTGACCAACCAGCTGCACACTGGAAACCCACATACATTATATGAGAGCAACGGCACCCTCCTGCCCATGTTCCTCTGCAACTGCTGAACACTGGTATACTTGTTACTGATACTGGATGTAGCTAGGGAAGGCGCAAACATCTGGTTGAGCATCCCTCATGTACACCCCTCATAGACCCAACCAGACACACCCGGTGTGATGGTGGGCCCATCATTAGCATGGCCAGGGGAAATGCACACTTTCCAGAAGCTCCAGAAATTACGCTATTCCCTCTGCTGTGTTAAAGGCTTCTGCCATTAATGCAAGTTTACGAATGCTTGGAAGAGGCTCATGAAGCCCAGCTTGGGGAACAGATGGGGAGCAGATGGCAAGTGCTAGCAGGCCGACCCTGCCCCACGTTTGCTATCCCCCTAGAGGTAGCATATAGGCATGAGGACTAGTTGCCATTGATAGCCGTCTTCTCCAGGAATTAATCTAACCCCCTTTCAAAGCCACCCAAATTGGTGGCCATCACTCCTTCTTTTGGCAGCGAATTCCATAGTTTAACTCTGCACTGTGTGAAGGAGTCCTTCCTTTGATCTGTCCTGAATCTCCCACCAATCAGCTTCATGGGATGATCTCTTTGGGGTTCTAGTATTATGTCTGAGGGAGAAAAATGTCTCCCTATTGACATTCTCTACACTCTGCATAATTTTGTACACTTCTATGATGTCTCCCTATATTTGCCAATTTTCCAAGCTAAACTGGCATGTTTTCCAACTGTTGTAACCTTTCTTCGTAGTGGAGATGCTCCAGCCTCTTGATCCATTTACTTGCCCTTTTCTGCAATTTTTCCAGCTCTACTATATATATATATATATATATATACACACATATATATGGTGTGCTGACCAGAGCTTTACATCATATTACAAGTGTGGTCTCACCATAGATTTGTATAAGGGCAGTATGATTCTTGCTGTTTTATTCTCAATTCCCTTTCTAATTATGCCTAACAACTGTCAGGATTTCCCCAGATTTGTCCTGGTTTTTTGTTCTATCCTAGGTGCCAGGGGGGATTTTCTGTAATTATCTATAATGTCCTGGAATGGCACACTTTCCCCTTTAAGGCCGCTATTAGCGTGGTGGTGGGGAATGACATGTTTTCTGGAGGTGCATCATTCCACCCCCACCCCCCACTGCTCCAATCATAGGGTGACCAGATAAAATCCAGGTCAGGGCTCATGTAACTTTAACAATTGTAGAGAAAAGGGAATTTCAGCCAGGGTCATTTGTATGTAATTAGTTCCTGGTGAAATTCCCTCTTCATCACAAAGTTGCAGGGGCCCTGCCTTCTTTTGTATATGGTCACTCTAGTATAGTGCCTGCACCTTTAACTGTTGTGATGAAGAGGGAATTTCACCAGGAACTAATTGCATACAAATGACCCTGGCTGAAATTCCCTTTTCTGTACAACTGTTAAAGTTACATGAGCCCTGACCTGGATTTTATCTGGTCACCCTATCCAATCAGGGTCTGAAATGGGGAAGTGTGTCATTCCTGGACATTATAGAAAAGGCCCTGGTTGGAGCAGTGTGAGGGGTAGTGACACGCTTTCTGGAGGCCCCAGAAAGCCACTTTCCCCACCCCCACCACTGGATGGCCTGTTTTTTGGCTTCCCAAATATGGTCACCGGAAGAGGGCTGAGACAGGGTCTTGGCAACTGCAGGCTCACGGCGCTCCGAGTAGCAGCCAGCTGCTCCCTCATGTGGTGGGAAAGGATCCTGAGAGACGACGGCCTGGTGAGAATGGAGAAGGAAATGGTGCATATGAAGACTGGGAAGTGCAAGGAAATATCTCTCTCTCTCTCTCTCTCTCTTCAAAGCAGTGGGCAGTTTCTCTCATCTGCCCCTCCTCCCCTCCTGATAAGCTCTGAGTCACCATCTGTGGCTGCGTCACATAATGGATTCAGATAGATAAACACTGAAGGAATAAATATTCCTTAAAAAATCAAATACATGGGATTTTTTTTAAAAAGGAAAAGCATTCCACCAACTACGATGAAGAAAGAACAAGACACCACCACTGGATCAATTAATAAGGGTCTAATTACTTCACAAATCAAGATCACAAATATCACCAACATAAATCAGGAGTTCTATTTTGATTCAGATTTTTTTTTCTACTTTAATCTGCCTTCCTTTCCTCAATCTTTCACCAATCTTCTTGAATTTTTTAGATTATGTAAAACCATCACTTCTTTCTGGCCCATATAAATTTCAAGAAGTTTGGTGAATTGTTTTCGATTTTATGAAAGTTAGAATGACCCCCCCCCCCATTACCCCCTTTATCATGGTAGAATGTTTTTTTGTTTTTTTTTTGTTGTTTAGTTTTGTTTTTTTACTGTCGGTCCTTAACTAAACCTGCACAGCTGTGCATGTTTAAATACTTATTTCTGTAATCTCTGCATTGACACATCTCCTCAGAAGACAGTGCATAATCTTAAGAAAGTAACAGATCGTATATTTGTTTGTTTATAATAATAATAATAACGATTTATTTCTTACCCGCCTCTCCGTCTAGATCGAGGCGGGGAACAACAACATGATAAAATACATAAAACTAATTAAAACATGACAGATATTATTAAAACTGCATTAAAACATCCTAAAAACATTCTAAAAATTACACTGGATATGCCTGCCGGAAGAGAACAGTCTTTATAGCTTTCTTAAATTCTAAAAGACTGTTAAGTTGACGAGTCTCCTCCGGCAGGTCATTCTGTCCATTCAGATGGCACTCAGTGTAGTTCAGGTCTTTCAGTTCCCCAATTTTCATTTTGAGTAACAGAATTTGGGGTTTTCTTCCTTGCAGAACACTGAACATGAATGTGTTACAGGTGGTCGCCATAATAACAAAACAAACAAACAAAACACCCCATTTTATACCATCCTATGATTGCTGGAGCTTAAATAATAACATATTGAATGGACATTTCCATTACTTTCTTTGAAGGCTGAATTGCCCTCCACCCACCAACCTACTACACACACACAATGGTGGGGGGGTTGGCATCAGACCTCAAGCTGCTCGGGGAGAACATTAATCAGGGCAAGCAGGGAATGTTTATCAAATTTGCAGTTGACACAAAATTGGGTGGGATTGTTAATATCAGAAACAAACTCCAAAGTGATCTTGATAGACTGGAGCGCTGGGCTGAAAACAACAGAATGAAATTTGATAAGGATAAATGCCAAGTTCTACACCTAGGAAAAAGAAACCAAATGCACAGTTACAAGATGGGGGATATTTGGCTAAGCAATACGACAAGCGAGAAGGATCTTGGAATTGTTGTAGCTCACAAGCTGAATATAAGCCAACAGTGTGATGTGGCTGCAAAAAAAAGCAAGTGCTATTTTGGGCTGCATTCATAGAAGTATAGCTTCCAAATCGCGTGAGGTACTGGTTTCCCTCTATTCGGCACTGGTTAGGCCCCATCTTGAGTATTGTGTCCAGTTCTGGGCCCCACACTTCAAGAAGGATGCAGACAAGCTGGAGCATGTTCAGAGGCGGGCAACGAGGATGATCAGGGGTCTGGAAACAAAGCCCTATGAGGAGAGATTGAAAGAACTGGGCATGTTTAGCCTGGAGAAGAGAAGATTGAGGGGAGACATGATAGCACTCTTGAAGGACTTCAAAGGTTGTCACATGGAGGAGGGCCAGGATCTCTTCTCAATCATCCCAGGGCGCAGGATGCGGAATCATGGGCTCAAGTTACAGGAAGCCAGATTCTGGTAGGACATCAGGAAAAACTTCCTGACGGTTAGAGCGGTATGACAATGGATCCAATGACCTAGGGAGGTGGTGGGCTCTCCCACATTAGAGGCATTCAAGAGGCAGCTTGACAACCATCTGTCAGGGATGCTTTAAGGTAGATTCCTGCATTGAGCAAGGGGTTGGACTGGATGGCCTTATAGACCCCTTCCAACTCTACTATCCTATGATTCTATGAGTCCATGAGTCTATGATTCTATGATTGGTCATCCTTGCAGCAATTGGAACATGTTGCCCCAATGTCATGCACGTTGCTCATATTTCTATCGTGACTTTTGCAACCTGTTACTCAGCTTTTCCACTAACACATCTTCTCAAGGAACAGTCCATAATCTGAAGAAAATAACAGAAGGCGCTGCAGGTTACACTTTATGATTCTGGCGGATAGTTCGAGGAAAATGTCAACCCACTGTGTGCCTGCTGTAGAAAAAGGCAAATTCTGTGTTAGGCATGACTAGGAAAAGAATCGAAAATAGAACTGCCAAGTTCATATTTCCCCTATACAAACCTATAGTTTAACCATAATTGGGATACTGTGTACAGTTTTGGTGACTGCACCTTAAAAAAGGATAGTATAAAGTTCAAAAAGTGCAGAAAATGGCAATAAAAATGATCAAGGGGGCAGATGAGAAAAGGTTGCAACATTTGGAATTATTTAGCTTAGGATAGGGATGAGTAAGGGGAGACATGATAGAGGCATACAGAATTATGCATGGTGTGGAGAATGTGGCTAGGGAGACATTTTCTCCCTCTTTCATAATACTAGAACCCGGGGCCATCCCATTGGTGGGAAATTCAGGACAGATAGAAGGAAGGACTTCTTCACACATCACGTAGTTAAGCTACAGAATCCCCTACTACAAGATGTGATGATGGTCACCAGTTTGGATTGCTTTGAAAAGGGGATTGGATCAATTCATGGAGGAGAAGGATATCAATGGCTGCTAATCCTGATGGCTATTTGCGATGTCCAGTATCCGAGGCAGAATGCTTATGTACACCAGTTGCGTGGGGACACGGGAAGAAGGGTGTTGTTGCATTCACATCCTGCCTGTAGGTTTCTCACCGGCAGCAGTTTAGCCACTTTGTGAGCAGAAGGTTGGACGGGATGAAAATTGATTTCATCCAACATGGGCTCTTCTTGTGTTCTTACATTCTGTTCCTACAGTTTCCCAGTTTTCATTCCTGGTTAAAGAGTTTGGGTTTTGACTCTTAACATAATATTGAACATAAATCTGGTACAGGGGGCTGTTATGTACCTTTTCTGATGGTGGTCTAATGAAGAAGTTACTGAAGGTTAACCAGGAAGCAACCAAACAGAAATTATACCCTTATTTATACAATAAGCTGCAGAATTGATATTTCCATCGCCTTCTTTGTGGGCTGATCTAGTCCCCACAGGAAGAATATCGGTATCATGTTTGAGATACTTCAATAATTGTTGATTATTCCAGATGCAGAGCGCTGTGCCCCATGCCCAGAAGATCAACAACCAAAGAACCAAGATCAATGTATCCCCAAGAAGATCCATTTCATTTCCTATCAAGAGCCATTAGGGAATATTTTAGCTTATTTTGCTCTATTCCTCTCTCTAATCATATTCGTAGTATTGATAATCTTCATTAAACACCACGGCACATCAGTCATCACAATGACCAACCAAGATCTCACCTATATCCTCCTCTCTCCTGTTCTGCTTCCTCTGCTCCTTCCTCTTTGTCGGCCAACCCACAAAGGTCACCAGTCTTCTATGACAAACTTCTTTTGGCGTCACCTTTTCTGGTTCTGGTTCTTCTGTGTTGGCAAAAACTATCTCTGGCTGCCTCTACAAGAGAGGTTTAAAGCTCTTTCAAGGCTGATTAAATTTTTTACCTCTACAAGAGAGGAGCGCAAATTGGAGGCTGAGGCGCTTTAAACATCCGATTATGCGCATTATCGAATACGCGTTAAACCGCGAGTTTTAATTTGCGGCGGCAGTTAAAGCGCCTTACCGCCGTGTAAACATGCGATTCTCTGCATGTCAACAAGTTTAAAGCGCGTTTCGGTCGTCCCGTAATGCGCTTCGCCGCCTCTCGTACAGAGGTATTAGGAGTAAATGCGCTTCCGCGAATATGCGCATAATCGGGCAGCCAGGCGCCAAAGCGAATCCTTCTAGAGGGGGTCACAGTTGTTCTGGCTTTCATGGCCATTAAGCTAGGAAACATTGCTGGAAAACTCTTGGGGAGGCAAATGACAAACTTAATTGTCCTGGCCTGCCCCCTGCTCCAAGGTATTATCTGTGCTGTCTGGCTGGGTACCTCACCCCCATTCACAAACTTGGACTTCCATTCCCAGGACAGTGATATCATTCTGGAATGTAATGACGGTTCAGTCACCATGTTTTACACTGTCTGGGCTCACATGGGTTTCCTTGCCCTCATCAGCTTCACGGTGGCTTTCCTAGCAAGGAAATTGCCCAAGAGCTTCAATGAAGCCAAGATTATCACGTTCAGCATGCTGGTGTTTTGCAGCGTGTGGGTCTCCTTTGTGCCCACTTACCTGAGCACCAAGGGGAAGCCCATAGTGGTTGTGGAGATTTTCTCCTCTTGGCCTCTGGAGCTGGAGTTCTGGGTTGCATCTTTCTCCCCAAATGTTACATTATCATCCTGAAGCCTAATCTCAATTGTAGAGATTATCGCATAAGAAAAATAAATAATCTGTGAATTTTAGGTCATTCCCTGCTAATTCATTTTTTATCCAAACAATCTCATTTCCCCTCTGTATTTATCAACAGAGGAGTTAATGTGTCCCTCTTTGTTTTATTTTAAAATAAAACTATCCATGATTTTGCTGTGTTTCTTTTTTGTCTGATGCATTTATTTGGATTAAACATTTCTAAACCTCCAGTCCGAGATGTCTTGTAGAGGCTGTCACGTGTGTATTCACAGCCATTAGGAGGTCACTGTTAGTCCTAGATTTTAGTTGAAAGAAGCGGTATGGTAATTAGATAAACTGTACACTTTGACAAGCTCTATTGCAAGCTTTCCCTTCATCTGGTTCATCTCATGTTACATGCCTAGATATGCTGAATTCATGAATAATTTGGCATTATTTGGATGGAGACTTTGCCAAACTTCTGCTCCCCTCAGTATCAACCACCCTCTCAGCTAATGGAGAGTTCTAGTATCAAACAACCTTTCGTTTAAGGAACAATCTAGATGTGACAATCTCATGATTAGCTGTCCTTATATTATTGCCACCAAATAGCAACCTGGACCATGGGAAGAGGTAGGGTTCTCTTTACATGTAAGTTTGGTCTGGATTGCAGCCCCCAAGTCTCTTCTTTGCTCTGCAATGAAATTTCCTCTTGGCACCAGTGTGAATTTCTCTTCTGGTGCAAACAGCAGTTTTAGACTTTTTGGGAGTAGGGGGTTCTAAACAGGACTTGGTGCATGAGAAAGGAGCGATGCCCCCTTCTTGCACATTATGGTCTCAATCCTACTTGGTCCCCTTCCTATCCACAGCCCCTAGATGAAGAGAATTCTGTGGAACATCATATGTAGTTTGGCTCTGAAACATTCCTCAGATGATAACAGGTTACCCCCCCCCCCCCATACACACACTACAAAGCTAAAGGTATTATCATAACATTTCCAAATAAAATTTCCAAATTCTTGAGATTTCAAAGGAAACTGGAGGTTTTTATGTTTTGAATGAAGGAAATTTATATTTTAGGTTAGTCACAATAGCCTCTGTTGGTGTCTCCAAGCAAAGCCTCCTCTATTTCTTCACAAAATTAACTAAATGAACAAATGGATATAAAGGGTGGGAATAAATGATTTAACATGGTATTTAACATGTTCCATTTTATTCAATACTCATTAAACAAAAAAACTACAGTTTACAAAACAACGTTAAGGCTCTACAGTTTTCAACCAAGCACCAAAAAGCAGGGAAATTGGGAGTTAAGGCTCACAAGCCTTAACGCTACATCCTTTCTAACGAGGCAGAAAGTGCAAGTCAAATTCTCATTCACCCAAAGCAGATAAACCATGAGGACAGGATGGTGAATATGATATGCAGAGGTGACTGTGGGGTTGTGGAAAACTGATGACGAACGACTTAGGGCCACCTACTTCTCTTTTTTTTGTTTAGAGCAACCCTTCCCCAACCTGGTGCCCTTCAAAGGTGTTGGACTACAACTCCCATCATTGCACTGTGGGTAACAGTTGTCAGCCTGGTTTTGGCTGACTGTAGTAGATTCTTCCCAGAGGACCTGAGCGTGCAGGGCGAAGGAGATCCCACAGGTAACCTGGACCCAAACCATGTAGGGCTTTAAAGGTATTAACTAACACTTTGTACTTCGCCCGGAAACTAATTGGCAGCCAGTGGAGTGATTTTAAAGCTGGTTTTATCCAAAAGAGAAAAGAGAACTCTTCTTCTTCTCTTAAAAGGGAGGCAAGAAGCAGGCTGAGTCTGCTTCTCAGAAAGTTTCAGTCCCATTCAATTCCATGGCTTCCTTGTGGTGGGGTCTGCTTAGGCTGCTTAGTGGTTGAACCAAAACCCAACTATCATAAAGAATAACTAAGAGAATTCCACTAAGACTAGAGGAGGCAGGTGGCCATTTTATTTTCAACATTCTAACCTGGCTGAGGCAAGAGGGAGGGGGAGAGTGATGCTACTGAGCATGTCTCATGCTATGAGGGAAGAAGGCCTCTGCATTGACTCCAGTGGGATGAATAAATATCAATTAAAAATCAACCGAAGGGAATTTTTTTTAAAAAGAAAAGCTATTCCACAAACTGCAAGGAAGGAGGAAGAAGTCCCCACCACTGGATTACTTAGCTTATTCATTACAAAAACCCATGACATAAATACTCGCCAGTCATAATGATCAGAATCATTCTTATTCAGAGAGTTTTTCTTTCTTTTCTATTTTAAACTGCCACCCTTCCCTCAATCTTTCACCAATCTTCTTGAAATTTCCAGGTTATGTAAAATCAACATTTCTTTCTGGCACATGTAAATTTCAGGAAGATTGGTGAAACACTTTCGATTCTATGAATGTTAGAATGAAACCCTCCCCCCCCATTACCCCTTTAACATGGTGGAAATGCTTTTTTTTCCGGTTCGCGCTTAACAAAGGAGGCACTACAGTGCCTCCATTGATAACAAGAAAAGAGCGTGACAAACATAAACTAAGTCTGGACAGATGTGTAACTTTAAAGTGTACAAACCCTGCTTGCCTGACTGAAGACAAATGAGAATTTACCAAGAACCCGGCTCAGCCAGAATGAACGTTGATTCAGGGCAGCCTTCTCTTTCAAGGGCTATGGCTTGGTGGTAAAGCAAGTACTTTGCCTACAGGAGAGCCTAGGGTCAACCCTCAGCAACTCCAGCACCAGGGCAGGGAAGGAGTCACGTCTGAAACCTTGGAGAGCTCCTGCAAGTCACTCTAGAATGGTGTAGAAACTCAGGCCCAGGGGCCAAATTGAACCCTCTTGTGGTCCCAATCCGGACCTCTGGGGTTTTCCAAATGTAATGCTTCTTCTAAGGCTTCGTTACTAGCAGTAAGAGCTGAACTATGCTGGGGTTTTTTTTGGTATTTTAGCCCCACCTATTCAGCAAAATAATCACAGATTCTTTCTCCTTATTAGATGATCTTTACAATTGAGATCGGGCCTCAAGAGAATAATGTAGCATTTGGGGAGAAAGATGCAACCCAGGAGTCCAGAGCCAGAGGCCAAGATGGAGAAGACCTCCACAGCCACCATGGTCTTCCCCTTGGTGCTCAGGTAGGTGGGCACAAAGGAGACCCAAACGCTGCAAAACACCAGCATGCTGAAGGTGATGAACTTGGCTTCATTGAAGCTGTCAGGCAATTTCCTTGCTAGGAAAGCTACCACAAAGCTAATAAAGGAAAGGAAACCCATGTAGCCCAAGACAGTGTAGAACATGGTGACTGAGCCTTCATTACATTCCACTATGACCTCTCCAGCCAGGGAATAGAAGTCCAAGTTTGGGAACGGAGGAGAGGTCACCAGCCAGAAAGCACAGAGAATAGACTGGATCAGGGGACAGCCCAGGACAATGGAATTTGTCACTTGGCTCCCCAAGAGTTTCCTTGTCATGTTTCCTGGCCTGGTGGCCATGAAGGCCAGAACCACCATGACAGTTTTTGCCAAAATGGAAGAAACAGCTACAGAGAAGATGATGCCAAAAGCAGCTTGTCGGAGAAGACAGGTGACCTTTGTGGGTTGGCCGATGAAGAGGAAAGAGCAGAGGAAGCAGAGCAGGAGGGAGACGAGGAGGACATAGGTGAGGTCTCGGTTGTTGGCTTTGACAATTGGAGTGTCACGGTGTTTCATGAATGTTGCCAGGACTAGGAAAGTGATCAGAGAAAGGAAAAGGGCCAGAGAAGCTAAAATGGAACCCATTGTCTCTTCATATGGAAGGAAATGGATCTGCTTGGGGATACACTGGTCTTGGTTCTTGTTTGGGCATTGATCTTTCAGGCACGAAGAACAGCGAACTGCATCTGCAATGAGCAAGAAGTAGTGAAGCATCTCAAACGTGACACAGATGTACTTTTGAGGAGGCAGGTCAGACCTCAAAGAAGGGGATGGGAATCAGGACTGTGTGCTCCGCTCTAGAAAAATCTGATATCTGCGAACCTCTGTGGAGCATTCGATCTTCCAGGGCGGGGATTGGCCACTTCAAAACCCATGAAATAATTTCAGAGTTGAGATGTGCCCTGTCGGAGCTTCTCATATCTCCAGAATTATCCTACTGTTTATTGTGTGTGACCTCCTAATAAGGAACATGACCGTTTTTTGTAGGGATGTGCACTGACCCCCCGGATCGGATCGGATAGCGGATCGGAATCGGACCTGGGGGGTCGGATCGGATCGGATCGGATCGGAGGCTGGTCGGATCGGATCGGACCAGATGTCCGATCCGGATCGGACGCCATTTTGAATGCTTTTTCCCATAGCCAAGTATTGTTTTACAAAAACGCCTATAACTTTTTCATTTTTAAAGATAGAAGGATGAAACTTGGGCACATTGTAGACTGGTTAGGGGTAGTTATCTGTGAGAAATTTCAGAAAGATTGGTGCATGCATTTTGTGGCAATTAATTTTTTAATAAATACCCAGGAATGCCTATAACTTTGTCATTTTTAAAGTTACACACATGAAACTTTGCCACATTGTAGGCGGTACCTTGGGACCTATGTGTGTGAAATTTCGGAAACGTAGGTGCTTGCCTTGTGTGGCAATTAATTTTAGAAAAATGGGTAGTGGTGGGGTAAATACAGTTACGCCTCCCACTTTTTTATTTTTGAAGATACAAACAGGAAACATGGGCACATTACAGGTACCACTTGGCTTGATATGTGTGTAAAATTTCAGACAGCTGGGTCCAGGCATGTGGTGGCAAGGTATTTTTGAAACAATGAGGAAAGAAACGCCTATAACTTTTTTATTTTAAAAGTTAGAAGTCTGAACATTGCTCACTTTGTAGATGGGTTAGGGGTAGATATGTGTCAGAAATTTCAGAATGATAGGTCCAGGCATTTGATGGCTATGGAATTTTTAAATTACATGTTTCAAAAAAATTTCTACAGAGGCCAGGTCTTCCCCTCCCGCTTCCCGCGAAGAAAAGGAAACACTCTCTCGTCTCGATCCCTTTGAAGTTGCTAGTAGTATCCATTACAGGGCTCGTGTTTCCTTTCCTCCTTTCACTTTTCAAGCAGAACGGCTGAGCCTAGCTGAGTTTTGCAGCCATGCGTGCAAGGAAGGATCACTCTGGTCTCGATCCCTTTGATCCTTGGTAGTATCCATTACAGGGCTCGTGTCTGCTTTCACTTTGTACTCAAGCAGACACGAGCCCTGTAATGGATACTACTAGCAAGGATCAAAGGGATCGAGACGAGAGAGTGTTTCCTTTTCTTCGCGGGAAGCGGGAGGGGAAGACCTGGCCTCTGTAGAAATTTTTTTGAAACATGTAATTTAAAAATTCCATAGCCATCAAATGCCTGGACCTATCATTCTGAAATTTCTGACACATATCTACCCCTAACCCATCTACAAAGTGAGCAATGTTCAGACTTCTAACTTTTAAAATAAAAAAGTTATAGGCGTTTCTTTCCTCATTGTTTCAAAAATACCTTGCCACCACATGCCTGGACCCAGCTGTCTGAAATTTTACACACATATCAAGCCAAGTGGTACCTGTAATGTGCCCATGTTTCCTGTTTGTATCTTCAAAAATAAAAAAGTGGGAGGCGTAACTGTATTTACCCCACCACTACCCATTTTTCTAAAATTAATTGCCACACAAGGCAAGCACCTACGTTTCCGAAATTTCACACACATAGGTCCCAAGGTACCGCCTACAATGTGGCAAAGTTTCATGTGTGTAACTTTAAAAATGACAAAGTTATAGGCATTCCTGGGTATTTATTAAAAAATTAATTGCCACACAAGGCAAGCACCTACGTTTCCGAAATTTCACACACATGGGTCCCAAGGTACCACCTACAATGTGGCAAAGTTTCATGTGTGTAACTTTAAAAATGACAAAGTTATAGGTGTTTCTTTCCTCATTGTTTCAAAAATTAATTGCCACACAAGGAAAGCTCCAATGTTTCTGAAATTTCACACACATATCAAGGCAAGTGGTACCTGTAATGTGCCCAAGTTTCCTGTTTGTATCTTCAAAAATAAAAAAATGGGAGGCGTAACTGTATTTACCCCACTACTACCCATTTTTCTAAAAATTAATTGCCACACAAGACAAGCACCTACGTTTCTGAAATTTCACACACATAGGTCCCAAGGTACCCCCTACAATGTGGCAAAGTTTCATGTGTGTAACTTTAAAAATGACAAAGTTATAGGCATTCCTGGGTATTTATTAAAAAATTAATTGCCACAAAATGCATGCACCAATCTTTCTGAAATTTCTCACAGATAACTACCCCTAACCAGTCTACAATGTGACCAAGTTTCATCCTTCTATCTTTAAAAATGAAAAAGTTATAGGCGTTTTTGTAAAACAATACTTGGCTATGGGAAAAAGCATTCAAAATGGCGTCCGATCCGGATCGGACATCTGGTCCGATCCGATCCGACCAGCCTCCGATCCGATCCGATCCGATCCGACCCCCCAGGTCCGATTCCGATCCGCTATCCGATCCGATCCGGGGGGTCAGTGCACATCCCTACAAAAAACGGTCATGTTCCTTATTAGGAGGTCACACACAATAAACAGTAGGATAATTCTGGAGATATGAGAAGCTCCGACAGGGCACATCTCAACTCTGAAATTATTTCATGGGTTTTGAAGTGGCCAATCCCCGCCCTGGAAGATCGAATGCTCCACAGAGGTTCGCAGATATCAGATTTTTCTAGAGCGGAGCACACAGTCCTGATTCCCATCCCCTTCTTTGAGGTCTGACCTGCCTCCTCAAAAGTACATCTGTGTCACGTTTGAGATGCTTCACTACTTCTTGCTCATTGCAGATGCAGTTCGCTGTTCTTCGTGCCTGAAAGATCAATGCCCAAACAAGAACCAAGACCAGTGTATCCCCAAGCAGATCCATTTCCTTCCATATGAAGAGACAATGGGTTCCATTTTAGCTTCTCTGGCCCTTTTCCTTTCTCTGATCACTTTCCTAGTCCTGGCAACATTCATGAAACACCGTGACACTCCAATTGTCAAAGCCAACAACCGAGACCTCACCTATGTCCTCCTCGTCTCCCTCCTGCTCTGCTTCCTCTGCTCTTTCCTCTTCATCGGCCAACCCACAAAGGTCACCTGTCTTCTCCGACAAGCTGCTTTTGGCATCATCTTCTCTGTAGCTGTTTCTTCCATTTTGGCAAAAACTGTCATGGTGGTTCTGGCCTTCATGGCCACCAGGCCAGGAAACATGACAAGGAAACTCTTGGGGAGCCAAGTGACAAATTCCATTGTCCTGGGCTGTCCCCTGATCCAGTCTATTCTCTGTGCTTTCTGGCTGGTGACCTCTCCTCCGTTCCCAAACTTGGACTTCTATTCCCTGGCTGGAGAGGTCATAGTGGAATGTAATGAAGGCTCAGTCACCATGTTCTACACTGTCTTGGGCTACATGGGTTTCCTTTCCTTTATTAGCTTTGTGGTAGCTTTCCTAGCAAGGTACCTTGGGACACACATGGGTCCCAAGGTACCACCTACAATGTGGCAAAGTTTCATGTGTGTAACTTTAAAAATGACAAAGTTATAGGTGTTTCTTTCCTCATTGTTTCAAAAATTAATTGCCACACAAGGAAAGCTCCAATGTTTCTGAAATTTCACACACATATCAAGGCAAGTGGTACCTGTAATGTGCCCAAGTTTCCTGTTTGTATCTTCAAAAATAAAAAAATGGGAGGCGTAACTGTATTTACCCCACTACTACCCATTTTTCTAAAAATTAATTGCCACACAAGACAAGCACCTACGTTTCTGAAATTTCACACACATAGGTCCCAAGGTACCCCCTACAATGTGGCAAAGTTTCATGTGTGTAACTTTAAAAATGACAAAGTTATAGGCATTCCTGGGTATTTATTAAAAAATTAATTGCCACAAAATGCATGCACCAATCTTTCTGAAATTTCTCACAGATAACTACCCCTAACCAGTCTACAATGTGCCCAAGTTTCATCCTTCTATCTTTAAAAATGAAAAAGTTATAGGCGTTTTTGTAAAACAATACTTGGCTATGGGAAAAAGCATTCAAAATGGCGTCCGATCCGGATCGGACCTCATCGGATCGGATCGGACCGGATCGGAGGTTGTCCGGATCGGATCGGATCGGATCGGATTTTCCCGATTTTGGGTCGGATCGGATTCGGATCGTGGATCGGATCCGATCCGATGCACACCCCTAGTTTTTTGTGTGTGGTGTGTCTAAATTGAAAACCTCCCAATAAGGAATACAAGGTGATGAGATCGGATCGTTTAATTGATATTGACATCTGTGACTAACCAATTAGGAATTACCACAGTGCTCTCCCTCCCTGTTTTTGCTCCCTGTTCTGTTCTCCTCCAATCACAGTGTTTGGCATTCCTTTCGGTCAGAGAGAGAGAGAGAGAGAGAGAGAGAGAGAGAGAGAACTTTGCACACACAATGCAGCAAACAATGTTTGTTTGCAAAGTGAGATTCAGGGAGGGAGGGAGAGAGATGATCCATGAGGTCTTCTGGCATCATGAGTAAGCTTCTACTCCTGAGTCAGTCAAGCTCTCTTATTTCTGTTCAACTATTACTCCTATTGTATGGCTGGGCTTCCAGCTGTCAATCTCCTCCTCGCTGCATGCATGAGCGTAGCCGACAACAGGCAAGCTGTGCGTTGCCTCGTCTCCACTCGTTCCAATATGCTTGATCAACAGTGAGGGAGGGGTGCCTTCTCCTCCTCATCCTCCTGTCTTCTCTGAGAATTGGCAAGCTGTGTGCTGCTGTTGTGGGATATAGATATATATATATATAGCATGAAGCGCTTCCCGCTGCTTTGGTTCCCTCCCCCAAAGCATGGGAGAGGTGCCTGCCTGAGAGAGAACATTTGAGTTCAGACTTTAAAAAATTCCCTATCGATCACTGCATATCGGGATCTGATCCCAAATGGCCATGCGTAAAGCCCTCTTCAAAAGCTATCATGGTGCCAATTTTCATGTGTTTCTCTTTAAAACGGAGCTGTGAGCATTTCTGACAAAACCCAGTTACCCCAAAATGGAGTGGCTTTTTATCAAACTATCTGGGAGAGCGGAGAGAGGGATCCGCTCTGGAAATCAGGGCAGAGAAATGCCTCTACAGAGCACCAGCTCGAATTTAGGAGTGGAGAGCACCCACTGTGCACACCCCTATTGGAAATATCCATTTTCAAGCTTATTTTACATCTTCAATATTTTTTCTTTTAGATTTAGTAGTCATAAAACTCAAATCAGAAATGGTAACAAATGTGTGTGTGTGTTTTCATATGAAGGCCCCCTGTATCAGATTCAGGTTCAGTATTCTGAAGGGAAGAAAACCTCAATTCTGTAAGTTGTAATGCATTCCTGGTAAACCTGAAGGAACTGGATTATGATCTGAATAACCCTCTGTCATTTTTCTAAGATTATGAACTGTCCAATGAGGAGATGTGTTGGTTCTGAGGCTAGGGAACAGGCCACAGCAATAAGTACATAGATGAAAAGGGCTAATTGGTTTGACACTGGGGTACCATGCTCCAGTTGTTAGGAGCATAAACAACCACTTGCCCTGATCAATGCTCTCCTCATGCAGCTTCAGTTTTGATACCAAAACATCTGAAGAAGGAGGCATGATCTTTAAAATATTATGCACGAAAACTTGAGCCAGCGCAAATATGAAAGAAAACCCAGCAGGTTTTGTACTAGTGAAGTATCCATAATTTACTGGGTGCCATTATTTGTTCATTTAAAATGGAAGATTTCTTGAGAAAAGTGTGAATAGATTGAAAACCAGTCAACTGCAGAGGTTTGCAATCCAAAATGGTATTTATAGAGAAAATATCCCTGGAGAAAACAGTGGAGTCTTTTCTTTGATCTTCCCCTTGGTCCCGCTCCACTCTTACCCCAGTACGTTCTGCATTTTTCTATGGTTCTCAAAGACTGAGGTACCTGTTGAGTTAGAGAAAGTTCCTTCTGGACAACGTTCACACATGTAGCAGCAAACAGGCTTCCCCTCTGGAACTTTTCTCCAATTCCCTGGGAAGCACCTCTTTGCACACCTTGCAGATGGAATATTCTAAAAGGTAAAGACAAAGAGTTGAAGATATCCAGTGACAGAAATTGCACAAAACAGAGTTACTCAACATTGTTATTCAGTGCATGATGGATTGGACCATCACTGCAGGAGGGCAGAATATCTTCTAGATGTCTATAGGTTACTTAAAACCATCATAAAAGAGGCTCACATAGGAGACAGAAATTGGGAGCTCCTGTATCCTGATAATATCAAGGGGATGGACATCTTTCTCCCCGTCAAATCCTCTCCCATCCCATGACATCAGGAGCCCATCCCATCCACTTTTACCTCCTCCATGCAGAGAGTCAAAAAGAACTCTGTACCTCTGTCTGCACAGAGAAAGTGACTTGGTTCTGCAACCATCTCTGGGTTGGGCAACTCCTTCCTTCTATACACATGTCCCAGTTGGGGTTCGAGGTTGATGTAAAACATTTTCTGAAACAGGAAATGGGGACGTCCCTTTGCCCATGTCAAACCCCTGGTGCACCTAGCACAGTATTGTCTGCACTGATTAGCAGCAGTTCTCTGAGTTTTCAGACAGGGTCTCTCCAGAGTTTCAAACATAGGACCCTTTTCCAGCCCTACCTGCAGATCCTGGGACTGAACATGGGATTTTTTGCTTTGAAAGACAATAATAACCCCTCTCTGGACCTTTGGTCTCATCTAGAAAGACAACTTCTGTTCTCAAGGGAGAGGACGGCAACATCCGCTAGTTCTTCCATGACCACAGAACATTCATTTCAAACTCACCTCTGTTGCCCATGTGATGTCATCCGTGTGGATTGTAAAGTCCTGGCCTGGGGGAGCCCCTGAATCCACTCCTCCAACTTTCACTGGATAAAAAGATCTATTTGGGAAGTAGACCCAGTTCAAGATATCATATCTCTTGCCATGTGCAGTAGAAGAGACTTCATTTCCAGCGCTGTTGTTAAAGTGGATGCTATTCAAAGAGGCAAGAATCTGAAATGGAAAGAGAGACTTAGAAAACAGGGTAAATGCGAGGGAGTTCTGGCACATTCTAGCATACTGCGGCTTCCACGAAGGGAGAGGACTCCTTTCCCTTGACTGCCTTGTTTAGATAAATGGTTCAGATGCCCAAAGTGATAGTCAGGTACACCTCCGTTTATGTGGCATGCCATTTTCTGAATACCTGCCAGACTCCACCACTCCTGTTTTCAGCAGCGCGTGAGCCACTATATGATCTGTAGGCTCCCAGTGTGTAATGTATAACCAGCAATCCCTCATTGAGCCGCCATCTTGCAGACCAATACTGCTTGTGAATAAAACAACGGATTTGGCATAGAGGCTTGCCCGATACCTCCCTCATTACCCGAAGTTGTAAATACATAATTATTACAGAATTGTTATAGGTCTCTTCTACCGTTTACTCCATCTGGTTGCTCTTTTAGTTAGGCTGACCATATGAAAAGGAGGACAGGACTCATGTAACTTTAACAGTTGCAGAGAAAAGGGAATTTCAGCCGGCATCATTTGTATGCAATTAGTACCTGGTGAAATCACCTCTTCATCAAAGCAATTAAAGTTGCATGCACTATACTAGAGTGACCAGATACAAAAGAGGGCAGGGCCCCTGCAGCTTTAACTGTTGTAATGAAGAGGGAATTTCATCAGGTACAAATTGCATACAAATGACGCCGGCTGAAATTCCCTCTTCTCTACAACTGTTTTGTAGCTTTTTGAAGTGTTGTAGTGGTTTTCAAATGTACAGATTGTGTGTATGTTGTATGTTTTTGCTGTTTTAATTTTTGTATATTGTTTTTAATTGTTTTTAATCCTATGTAAACCGCCCAGAGAGCTTCGGCTATGGGGCGGTATACAAATGTAATAAATAAATAAATAAATAAATAAACTGTTAAAGTTACATGAGCCCTGTCCTCCTTTTCATATGGTCAGCCTATTTTAGTTAAAAGGCAACCGTGGGAAAAATATTAGAGCTGTGCGCTAGCGGCCTCTCAAAACTGCCCACCCTATTTGTGGGCAGAGAAATTGAGGGGATAATTTCACTGAAATTTTCAGGGGGAGGAGAAATTCTCCAACAATTTCTCACAGGCCAGCATCACCATTGGCAAGGGTGATAGAACAGCTTCTTTCCATATATATATATATATATATATATATTCTTCCCTGACACTGGAAGCAGTAACAGCAGCAACTGTGTTGGCAGCCTGGCCCCCATTTTGCATCCTTCCTCAACGCCCCATAAATGTAGCATCATTTCAGGGTATTGCGGGGGGTGGAGAAGAGAATGCAGCCATCACAAAAAATAATGGTGAAGAAAATTTGGAGAAAATTCTGCAAAGTGTTGTTTTATTTCTAGGTGATAAGAAAAGAAAAAAAAATCTCCGTTTTTCTGAGAAAAATATTCTGAGAAATTTGGGCTCAGCTCCATTATTTATTCATTTATCCCGTTTTTATACCGGCCCATCACCAAAGCTCTCTAGGTTGTTTACAAGGTTCAGCACCTTTCAAGGGTTTTCCAAATGTTACATTCCTGACAAGAGATTGTGGAAACATCTTGTCTGTAATGCAGGTGCTGGAAAGCCCTGCAGCAGGTGTGAGGAGGGGCACGATGGTGCATCCAGCTCCAGGGAACAGGCGGGACGAACACTGTGCCAAAATCTGTCCTCCAGTTCCCTGAAGGTTTTCTTTCCTGGCGATAGGGGCTTCCATTTTTCTGCCTCATTCTCAGGGCAGTTTATAATTTATTTTGAATGCGTGTTGGTGGCGTTTTTGACCGTAACTATCACTGATACAAAAAAAAGAGAAAGGCCACAGCTGTGTAGTTCATAAAAAACAGAATGCCTTTGGGCATACAGCTGACGAAATATCAACACAAAACAATTCTTTAGTTCTAGAATATAATTATAATGTCGCCTTTACCTGACATTCAAAACCACAATCACAATTGAATCGCTGGTTTATAAGGCATACATATTAGGGATGTGCATGCCCAAAAATATCGTATTTTATCGTTATCGGAATTTCGGACCAAAAAGGTTATCGTCTCCGATAATATCGTAGGTTAATCATATTGTCTTCACGATAATTATCGGAAATCCGATATTTAATTTGCAGCCTCATTGTGCCCTATAGAGCTGATTTTTAAAAAAGAAAAAATGCCTATAACTTCTGTATGTTCAAAGTTACAGGCTTGACACTTGGTCACAATTCTTATGGGGTATGCCTAAGTATGTGTATGAAATCTGAGATCGATCCCTGCAACCCTTGATTTCATATGATTTTTTTAAAGAGCGTTTCCGTTCTGACAGGTCTGAATGAACGCACGTGGCGAGCTGTCATTCTGACCTGTCAGAATTTAAATGATCTTTAATAAATTCATATAAAATCGAGGGTTGGAGGGATCGATCTCAAATTTCATACACATACTTAGGCATACCCCATAAGCACTGTGACCACGTTTCAAGCCTCTAACTTTTAAAATACAGAAGTCATAGGTTTATTTATATGGCAGTCTGATAATCCGATAGAATCGGGCTGAAAATTTTCGGACTGGATATTTATTGGAGGTTTTTCTACCATATCGTTAATTGGAAGTCTGATAACGACCTTATTGTATCGTTATCGGACATTTTAACGATACAATACACATCCCTAGTACATATAACATCATACATGTGTTTGTAAAATTATACAGAATTGAACAGAAAAGATTTATAATGGAATACATTAATACTAGTCCTGAAAATACGTTTGTACTACAGTATAATTAGTGCTTGTTGTGACAGGAGATAATCCTGTCACAACAAGCACTAATTATACTTTAGCACAAATGAATTTTCAGGACTAGTACTAATATATTCTATTATAAATATTTTCTGTTCAATTCTGTATTATTTTACAAACACATGTATGATGTTAGATGTACGCCTTATAAACCAGTGATTCAATTGTTATTGTGGCTTTGAATGTCAGGTAAAGGCGACATTATAATTATATTCTAGAACTAAAGAATTGTTTTGTGTTGATATTTCTTCAGCTGTATGCCCAAAGGCATCCTGTTTTACTAAACTATTACTGAGCATCATCACATCGGAGGAAATTGCATTTTTTTTTTACCGTCGCTTCTCTGCCCCCGCTTCTGTCCCTCATTACTTCCTCATGCTTCCCGGCTGGGAAAGAGGACATAAAAAAAGACCATGTGGCCCATTCAGGGGCTGTTTTTATCACGCTGCGTTTCCTGCACACAGCAGGAGATCACGGTACATTCCATTTTTTTTTTTTAAAGGCAGATTTTGGGGTGTGTGTCTATTTTGCAACTGAAAAATGAGCAGAAAGAGTAGGAAGTGCACAGACACATGCACATCCATAAGTGGGCAGTAGTGAGTGCGCATCTGATGATGCTCACTGTGAGGTGGCTGAGGGGACCGTCTGTATTTTTCTTCTTATTACACATCTCACCATTGCTGTACTGCCTCCCAGGCTGCCTGCACTTCCTGATCTGAAAAGGCCCAATGGGAGGAATACATTCACGATGTCTTCCTCCTGGGCAGGAAGTGTGGGAAGCCAAGGAGTCTACCAGCTGTCAGAGAGAGGACTGTACAATAAAAGGCAGGACACCCACCCACACTTCTCAGCCATCTCGTAAGTCAGGCAAACACAACAACTCTCAACCAAATCCCTGAGAAATCCTTCGAAATTTCTGCTCCTTTGAATTTATTTTCAAAAACAATTTCTCTTCTATCAGATTAAATGAGAAGGGTTGAAATTCTCAGGAGAGAAATTTTCGGCGCAACACTAAAAACATCTATGGGGAATGTCTTCCTTAGGTTATTTAGAATAGCGAAGTTGCAAACATTTGCTTGGGTCCATAACAATGTGCTTCCCACCCCACTCCAATGCCCCCCTTATCTTGATGCATTAGCACCCTAATTTAGAATGGAGTCACAGCCCTTTTCCCAGGTCCACCATGTGCTTTCAGGGTCAGACAGTGAAGACCTTACCTGCCATGGCTGAATAGTCAGATGCCTCTTGCCTTCCCTCATTTTTGCAACTTTGGATCCAGATGAGGACACGGCATGTAATGCATGTGCCAAGGAATAGACAGCATTGTAGATGCTGTAGCTGCATTGGAACATGCTGCTTTCAAACAAGAAGGCTGGCAGGTTCTCTATCTCCTCCTTCCCAGTACATCTTCTCTTCCCCCGTTGAAATATATGACCTGATTTTGGAAATCGACACACAAAGGCTGTTTCCCACCATTTACGGAGAAAGATGTCTCCTTGTGGTTGGAGTGGATTTAAGGTTTTCAGAAAATGCTTGAATTCTGGCACATCCCTTCTGTAGACTCTGAAATGCAAAGCACCATGGATGGTTATTAGATCTTCCGCACCCCGGGTGGATTCCATCTTAGGAATGTCTGTGTGGGATGTCATGATCCAAACCTTCCGAAATGGGGATTTCGTGTTTTCTTCATGTACAGCCAACAACATTGTTAATTGTGTTATAACAGTGGAGTCACCAAAGAAAATCATCACTTGGGGCTCGAACCAAGAACTAGGAATAGAACCAGTTTGTACTCTGTGCAGCTGAAGCATGTCTGTTGGGTTGATCATTTCAGTGAAGGCCACACAGATGTCCTTCTGCTTGAGCATTGGTGTCAGTGTCCGGATGAAATTTTCACTCCTCTCATCCTTGGAAGCTAACAGCCCAATCCAGTTCCAGTGGAAATGCAGGAGAAGCCGGACTAAGCCCACATACTGAGGAGTTTCATTGGGGTCAATGGGGTAGAAGGAGGGAAATACCCTTTTCCGTTCCTGAACAGATTCAAAGAAGCTGTAACCAAGCTGAAGGAAGGAATTTCTTGTCAGTCTTTGCACCACAATGTTGCTATGTTTTAAAGAATAACACACATTTTTTTTATATACCATAAGGTTCCTTGGACTATTACAGCTTTCAAATGCATGAACGTTTTCCTTTTAAAAATGGACATCTAAATATCAAATGAACCTCTATGATGTCTTTAAGGGTGTTTTTACTAGTGTCATAGTGAGCGTCTGACTGGGTCCAGGAGGCTGATGGACACCCCCGTCCCAAACCCAGCACCCCTGGACCCAGTTGGACATGCTCAATGCAAGTATGGACCCATACCTGTGCTCTCACGAAGCCCCTACGAGCACTTGGAGGCATAAAGGACCCATTAATGCAAAGATAAAGTCTTCAAGATGTTGGGAGACGACATGTTAGTGCTAGTTGGCTCAATCCAAACCCCTTTTCTGACATGTCAGGCCCATTGCTGGCTGGGATTTGGCACACAAGAGCCACCTGAGATTCCTGGCTACCACCAAGATTACTGCATGGTGGGGTAGCCGAAGTCCGATGGCCTCCTACTCCTGTCATGCAGAATCAAGACAACACACCCACTGCATGGGCAAATCTGTTCTCAGAGATTGGCCTGTTCATCTTAGAGTTCCAGAGCTCAGCCCCACATCTCTCCCCAGATGAATCCCCTTACCTGTGGGATCTTGTAGATGCCCATGATGGATGCAATCTCCCTTGAGGATTTGGAGTCGATACCCCCAATAACGGAGAGCAGTTGATCTTGCCCGTCACGTTTATAATTGGGAACCATTTGCCCCCGAGTGGAAAGCAGAAAGAGGCTGTTCTCATGCATCATTCTGACAATGTCCCTGTGGTTATAGATGCGGAAGCCGAGGGTTGTGTTGGGAAGGAGAGTTGGATCTTTGTTGATCTCAGTGATGGCGAACACCATAGCCAGAAAGTGTTGGTAGTTCTTGATCATTAACCTGCAATGACGAGAGGAGGACAACGAGGATGATTAGGGGTCTGGAAACAAAGCCCTAAGAGGAAAGATTGAAAGAACTGGGCATGTTTAGCCTGGAGAAGAGAAGATGGAGGGGAGACATGAGAGCACTCTTCAAATACTTGAAAGGTTGAAGGCCAGGATTTCTTCTCGATCAACCCAGAATGCAGGACACGGAATAATGGCTCAAGTTACAGGAAGCCAGATTCCAGCATGACATCAGGAAATACTTCCTGTCTGTTAGAGCAATACGACAATGGAACCAACGACCTAGGGAGGTGGTGGGCTCTCCCACACTAGAGGTTTTTAAGAGGCAGCTGGACAGCCACCTATCAGGAATGCTTTAAGTTAGATTCCTGCATTGAGCAGGGAGTTGGGACTCGATGGCCAACAATACTACTCTATGATTCAATGAGAGACATTGGGCTCCATCACACCTACTTTTTTTTCCTGATTTGCCTCCGTGATTTCCACCTTCGTTTCATTAGCTCGTCAAGCTAATGGTCCCAATCACCTGCATTTCTGGTATCGCCACTGTACCAGTGAAACCACCTTTCGCTTGTTCTTTCTCCCACTCCGCCCCACTCCTCCCTATTCTGCCCCTTTGCTTTCCCCCTCCAGTTCATTGGTCCTTACCCTTATCATTGATGGACATTGTGATGAACGTGGGCACCTCTCCTCCCTCCCGCTGGCTTTGTTGTCTAACGTTTTATTGATTTAGCATTTCATTGGCTGGGTGCCATTTTTGCAGGCAATGACAGTGGCGTTGGAGCAGCAAAAGTCCGTTCAACCAACTCAACACACGTCTCCTCAAGCCATTCCACCGCCCCCTACACACACACACCATCCTATCCCCATCGCTTCCTGAAACAAAGAAGTGAAAAGAAAAAAGAGAGTAGAAGCAAAAATCCCAAGTTATCCAGAACAGGAGGATCTGCCCATTTGTAGAGGATCTGTTATCCTTTAATTTGATAATGTACAGCTGTGCATTATCAAAGTAAATGATAACAGATCCCTCCACAAATGCGCACATCCTCCTGTCCTTTACTTTGATAATGCATAGCTATGGGCCTTCAGTTTATAAAAATAGAGAATGGCTGCTTCCCTGACAATCTGTTCTAATGAGGTGAAATGGGTAGGGGTGCTCTCCCTAAGAGAGCATCCCCCCACCCCAATTTCATCCCATTAGAGCAACTGAAGATGCACAACTGCACATTATCAAAGTAAAGGGTAACAGAAATGCCCCACCCTCATCTTTCGTCAGCAAGACCTCCCTTCAAAGCACAAGCCCCCAACAAAGGGCATAGCGCAAGGACGGCAATACACGGTGTGGAAGGGTGCTTTAATCCCATCTGGAGGAAATAAACTGGATTTTCCTTGTTCAAGGAAAACAAGGAAAGGCGGGGGGGGGGAAGAGGCAGGGTGACTGCAGGACATCATGTGAGTACTGTGCTGCAAAACAGCAAACCATGCATGACCAGAGTGTGATAAAATGCTGGTGTAATGGAGCCCATTAAGGAGTGAGGATCCAAACAGAACTGATGGGGATTGGAGGGTTAAAAACTCCATCTGGTTCAACCCTCTCTGAAGAAAGGCAAAACCTTCTAGACCAAAGAAACCTACACAGAGTTTTCATAGAAAAATTCAGAATTTTCTTTTGCCAGCCAAATATACAAAGACCTTTTCTACACAAGGTTGTTAATTGTAGGCTGACCAGATAAAATCCAAGTCAGGGCTCTTGTATCTTTAACAGTTGTAGAGAAAAGGGAATTTCAGCCAGTGTAATTTGTATGCAATTAATTCCTGGTGAAATTCCCTCTTCATCACAACAGTTAAAGTTGCAGGGGCCCTGCCTTCTTTTGTATATGGTCACTCTAGTATAGTGCATGCACCTTTAACTGTTGTGATGAAGAGGGGATTTCACCAGGAACTAATTGCATACTAATGACCCTGGCTGAAATTCCCTTTTCTCTACAACTGTTAAAGATACATGAGCCCTGACCTGCATTTTAACTGATCACCCTAGTTAATTGGCTGTTAATCTACTGCTTCTACATTTAGGCTTGGTGCAGAATTGAGATCTGAGCACTACACAAGGAGTGTTTCCTTTCCTGCTTAGATTCCAGCTGGCAGTGTAGTATAGCAGAATAGTGCAAATACACAAGTGTGGAGTGCTCTTATTTACCATTTAACAATGAAATACCATATTTTCCCTGATCTAAAAAACCCCAAGCAAACACAAAACTCACAGAAAGTGCTCTTTAGATAGAGAAGTAAAACTATGAGTGGGGAATGATGCGTGCATGAGAAATTATTAATGTGGAAAACCCCCAAAACTTGCTAGATATATTTCAAACGGAACATATAAAGTGCCTTCCTTAATCAGATCTGCAATTCAGCACATTTATAATGTATTTATTTTTAATCTATTTTCATAGGTAGTTCCATCTTCCCCAATATAGTGTTTCCACCTGTGGTCAGGTAAGATGCTTGCTGGGACCCACACAAGAAGGAGATGAAAGCAACAGCCATCCATTTTTCTTTGGTTCCACTTAAGAACTCCTGTTCAGTGGTAGGCTGCCTCTCACAATTTCTATTTAGCAATCAGGATTAAATATTGCCAGTAGTAGGCTGACCCTATGAAAAGGAGGACAGGTCTCCTGTAACTTTAACAGTTGTAGAGAAAAGGGAATTTCAGCCAGTGTCATTTGTATACAATTAGTTCCTGGTGAAATTCCCTCTTCATCACACAACAGTTAAAGTTGCAGGGGCCCTGCCTTCTTTTGGATATGGTCACTCTAGTATAGTGCCTGCAACTTTAACTGTTGTGATGAAGAGGGAATTTCACCAGGAACTAATTGCATGCCGGCTGAAATTCCCTTTTCTCTACAACTGTTAAAGTTACATGAGCCCTGTCCTCCTTTTTATAGGGTCACCCTAGCCAGTAGGCCAGACTTCCTGGAATTTGTCTGATCCTTTATTAAGCCAAATGTAACCCAGCAGCCAATCAGTGCACGCAATATGTCCTAAGTGCACCCAAAATCTGACATGGTATGAAGCAACTTCCAACTTAACTCAGCCATGTATGTTGAGGTCTAGGCCCTTGTTTTATTTTTTAGATGAAAGGCTATAATTCAGTGATAGACCACGTCCTTCGAATGCAACACATCCCAGGATCAATATTTGGCATATACAGACACCCCAAAGAACCACTGCTAGCTATGAAAGTAGAGAGGAGGGATGGTCTGACTAGGGCCCTTTCTACACCTAAGGGTGTAGAGGGAGGGGGGAGGATCATGGACTTACCTGCTTCCACAATCCTCCCCCAGCGTCTCAACAGGAAGCACACCATCCCAGAATAAAACAGGGATGTTGAGTCTGCCATTTTTTTAAAAAAGCAGCAGGAGCCAGGAGCGCAATTGTGCTCCTCCGAAAAAGTAAGTGTAAAAAAAAGAAGCCCCGACCCTGCTCCCCTCCGACCCTGATGCCCCTGGATTCCCCCCGGATCAGTTCCTTCCCTCTTGCTGACCCCCGCTACTCGCGGGGAAGAGGGAAGAAGCTGGCACGGGTGCCCACACCACCCACAGTCCTCAGGATCGTCCCGGGGCCACAGGTAAAATTGGGATAATCGAGTTCTCAGTTATCCCAGGAAAATGGAGGAATCATCTGTACCTGCTCCAGGTATCCCCTGTGCATCATTTGGATGCATAGGGATGACCCAGGGATGACCCCGTGTCGGCATGGCCTCAGTAGGAGGCAGCTCCCATGTTCCTGTTTAAAGCAGCCCTTGACTCACAGCCATGAGGACTGGCACCTTACTTTCATTTTGAGCCAAAGGACCCAAAGAGCACCTGCTTTGTACCTGGAAGCCCTCAGGTTCAATCCACGGCAGAATGTCCAGGTAGGACAGGGAAGGAAACCACCGCAACTCAGCACAGGTGAGACTGAATGAGAGTTTACCTCTGGCGAAGGAAAAGCTTTCAAGGTGACGCCTCCACTTTTGTATTGTTTACTCTACAGAGCATCTACATAGAAATTGCGGAGACTTTATACTATTATTATTATTGGTGCTGTTGTTGTGGTTGTTTCTTTACCTCCCCATAGCCAAAGTCCTTTGGATGGTTTACCACAATTCATAAATATAGAAAATACAACTTAATCAAAACAATCTAAAAAATTAACATAGAGCCTATCTACACTACTGCTTTAAAACAGTTTATAACCGGTTTAAAACTGTTATAAACCTTTTTAAAGCAGTAGTGTAGATAGGCTCATAGAAAAAATAAAGCAAACAGCTAAAACAATTTATAAAAAAAACACTGCCCCCCCCAAAAAAAGACCTGTTCTAAACACCAGTCTTAGATGCCTCACCATAATAGCCCAAAATATCACTTCATACCAAATGATATGGATAAAAATGATTTTTTTTAAAAAGGGGGAACACACTTTGCTGTTTTTGTGGCAAAAGGGCTTTGTGCATAGAAATGGAGAATACATGGTTGGTCTCTTACAGAGCATTTCTTTTCTTTCCCTCTTTTCAGTTTTCTTATTGGAGAGGGAAGTATTCTTTCAATGTTTAATGTAATGCCCATTTTAGTATGTTTGAAGATGATTTTGGCCTTTGACTATCAGAGCCCTTGTTTCTGGGGCTACAAAGCCACACAGCAATTGCATACTACAGAATCTCATCCGTCCCCTGCAAAGCACCAGAAAACATCCAGGCACCTTTGGTCTGCAGTACAACTCCCATTGTCCCCTGCATTGCATCATGAATCATGGGAGTTGTGGTCCAAACAACATCCAGAAATTAAAGGTTTGGAGCCAGATCAGGAATGGGCAGACTTCAAGCTTTCATTTACAAGCTGCATGAGACCCACCAAATAAACTATTCTCAGCACAGGAGTTACTGTTGAAAACTAGAGCTGAATGGAGCCCACAGGCCTTGGACACAAAACCCCATTCCTGGTTACCCCTAAATTTCCTACATTACAGATGTATAATTTAGGGCTGGAGGAGTCATTTGTTGCTGCTTTCATTACATGATTGGGGGTAAGAAATGCTTGCTAATCTCATGCAGATTATCCAGCGAGTTCACAGTCGATCCAGACCTACCTTTACCACCTCTGTCTTAGAAGAAGTCTGCTTGGGGCAGAGGCAGAGGGACAGTTCTGAGTCACTCCCAGATTGTCAGCATGAAACCAAAATAGCCAGTCAGCTCTGCCTCTGCTCCTTTCAGAAAACCCCTGAGAACGAAGCAGGAGAAGAACTCTGAAGTCTGTGATTCTCATTATGGGTTGAATCCAAATATGACAAGACTTTGAGACTCATATATCAAACCAGGTTATTTTGAATGTCAGCATCTAAGGCCTCCTCCACAAGAGACATTTAATGAGCCTTGAAGGCTCATTATAAATTTTACCTCCACACCAGCGGAGCGCAAAATGGGCGTACAGGCGCGTTATCTCCCCGATAATGCGCATTTTCGAATGCGCGTTAAATAGCGACTTTTATTTTTCTCCGTCCGTTAAAGCGCATTTTCGCCATGTGAACAAGCGATTATGCGCATTAATGTCTTCTAAAGCACTTTTTGGACATCAATTAATGCGCTTCGCCGCCTCTCGCCGCCTCCCGTGCAGAGGGATTAGGCGTAAATGCGCCTCCGCGAAAATGCGCATAATCCCCGAACCAGGCGCAAAAGCGCATCCTTGTGGAGGGGGCCTAAGCTGATGCATATCCTTGGAAGGAACCCTCTAATCTGCAAGCAAAGCAGGCAAGCATCTATCCGAGATCCCTCTTGTGGAAACTTACGCCTTAATACCATTGTACACCCGTGAGGCTAAATTACGGAAATCGTGTGTATTTTCAATATGATAACTGCCAAGTGGTAAATTCCCACCAACAATGAGGTCTCCTGGCCTGTAATAGTCTGGAAATTCAGAAAAACCTGTCGCGGTGCATTTTGTCCTCCACATCCTCTGGGTGGCCTGAGGCAGGATCCAAAACAGCAGCATCAGCAGCAAAATCATCATCAGCAGAGAGAGAAGTTCCCTCTTAGGTCAGTAACCAGACAGAACCTATCAAATAGCTGATTTTACAGGCCCCAGCAGGGGAATTAGAGTAGAAACGAACAGACACCAAGTGATCAGAAACCCACCCACCCCCAGCTACACACAGAAGGACATATATATCTTCAGCATGTTTTCCACAGATTTCTTTGTTATTGAGTTGCTGGATGGAAATCCACTGGGAATTCATGAAGAATTGCAGTCATTTTGATAATTCCGAGCTAGAGAAAGAACCTCAAGTCGGCTCCTTTTGCACTTTGGAGGGAGGAAAACAAGTTTGCGTCACTCTTTGTTTCTCCATGGGCCAATTGGACTTGACTTTAGTTGTCAGGTTTTGCTTTTTGACCGGTGTGAAGCCGAGCACCTCAGTCTGAGAATTTTTTAGCCCAGATTGACATCTGGGAAAGGGAGGAGTTAGTGCTTGATTGTAGCAGTGCAGGGGTGACCAGCGAGGCATTGCATTTTGGTTGTTTTGTAACAAATTAGTGGTCTCTACTGCTCCTACTTTTTCTTTTTTCAATAACAAAATTTCCTAGTGTCAGCTTGGATCCCTTTCACGCACCTGCTCCCATCCTCTTTCCCCATGAATTCCCCATTGGCCATGCTTGGTGCTCAGCAGCATTCTTAGAAATCGGAGATGGCAGGTGACCATTTTGTGATGCAGGGTGGCCATTTTGTGATGGTACCCAGGACAGGTTCTCAAATTGCCCAATGTTTCCTACATGCCCCAAAATGTTTCCTATTCCTGGTGTAGACAATGATGTCTCAGAATTTGCAATTTAGTGCATACTCGGGATTGGCAACACACAGAGGTTTGCAGGTACATTACAAAATGTGGTCAACATCCATGACATCTCCTGCACTGTCCCCTGAGAATCTCGCTTTTAAAAAATATATATGCAGATAATGTGGTATTATTTGGAATATCGCATTATAATACCACGACTAGAGGGTGCTGTCACATTAAACGCATGGAACCTTTCCGAGAAGGGAGGATTTCAATTCAAAATCATGTGGTCGCATGGAATGGGGCGCATCATGATGGTGGGAAGCATTTTCTTATGCAAAATTGACTTTATGGTGAAATTCAGATTTAAAAATTGGGAAAAAATGTTTTTGAGGAGGAGATGGATGGATAAGGCAATATTTACTTTGGATCAATTAATTGGTTTAGATTATGAGTTTTTGCCATTTCCTGATTTGCATGTTAAATATAATTTACCTGCTACAGCTGAATGGCAATACTTACAATTGCAACATTTGCTGAAATCTAGATTTGGGCTGGCTGCTTTTACTGCCTCAGAGCCTCCATTACTGTTACAAACACTTATAGCAGCTGAGCAGACACATTGACCCACAACCCATATATATAAATATTTAGTGGCAGTAAATAAATACTATACTCATAGTTTAAGACAGGATTGGAATCGAGAATTGGAGTGTCCTATTTTGCCCAATCAATGGACTGTTGCTTTAGAGACTGTATCTGAAGTTTCTATGGATCTTACGCTACATCTTATTTAGCAAAATATCCTGTTCCAGGTCTACTGGACCCCACAACGCTTTTTCAACAAGGGGCTATCTAACTTACATAATTGTTGGAGATGTAACACACCTAATGCTTCTTTAATTCATATGTTTTGGCAATGCTCAGTTGTCTCCTCCTTTTGGGAGGAGGTTAAAATAAGGATAAATCTTGTTCTGAATCAATCTTTAATATGGAAGGATGTGCAGGTCCTTCTAAACTAGCTGCCAGTCTCCTGGAAACCAACACAGGGTCAGCGCAAATGGATTTTCAGAGCCCTTATGACAGCTAAAAGACTTATACTATCGTATTGGAAGGATAAAGGCTCACCTCCCATAATGCAATGGATTGAGGACATAATAACCTTATCGACATTTGAACGGGTGATATACAGGCGCAACTTGCGGATGGATAAATATATGGATATATGGTCTGATTTTAAAAAAAAAATATGCAAGATTCTCTCCTCTTTTTTTAAAAAAAATTCTGATGAAAAAATGATGTCATCGCTGTATATGTAATGTGTTTTTTCTCTTTTTTCACAATTTGTTTTGTGAAATGATGGTGGGAAGATGGCAGAGTGTGAAAGCCCTGGTAAAGCTGCAGGACTTTTCCTGTCTGCAGAGAAGCTCAATACTGACTTCACTGAACCAAGAGACTTTTATCTTTGCAACTATTACAGGCTCCAGTTTGTTTCTATAAAGACCTCTGTGGAATGAGCTTCCCATCTCTCTGTTATAATGTGGGTCTCTAATCCTTCTGTTGCATAATAATAATAATAATAATAATAATAATAATATATTTATTTATTTATTACTCGCCTCTCCCTCTGGATCGAGGTGGGGAACAACATCAAATAAAAAATACATAAAACTGATTAAAAGCACATAAAGCCAATTCATTATTAAAATACCAATAAAACTCTTAAAATTCAACTGGGTAGGCCGGCTGGAAGAGATCAGTCTTTATGGCTTTCTTAAAGTCAAAGAGACTATTAAGTTGATGAATCTCCTCTGGCAGGCCATTCCACAGTCTGGGAATGGCAGAAGAGGAGATCTTCTGGTTAACAGTTGCCAGACTAGTTTGGGCTGACAGTAGCAAATTCTTCCCAGAGAAAAGGAGAGAAAAGAGAGAGAAACCAGCAGTGTGGTGGAGAAGGAGACAGTCTGAAGTTTAATGAAGAGTGCACTCCATACGCACACACACACACACACAGAGAGAGAGAGAGAGAGAGAAGCAACTAGGGGACGAAAGAACAAGATAAACAACTGCTGTTCATCCAGCAAAACTAACATTGCTCTTCACAGAGGACTGTGGGTTGAGAGGGGAGTTCATAGAATCACAGAACAGTAGAGTTGGAAGGGTCCTCTAAGGCCATTGAGTCCAACCCCTTGCTCAATGCAGGAATCCACCTTAAAGCATCCCTGACAGATGGTTGTCCAGCTGCCTCATGAATTCCTCTAATGTGGGAGAGCCCACCACCTCCCTAGGTCATGGGTTCCATTGTCGTATTGCTCCAACAGTCAGGAAGTTTTTCCTGATGTGCAGCCAGAATCTGGCTTCCTGTAACTTGAGCCCATTATTCCGCGCCCTGCATTCTGGGTTGATCGAGAAGAGATCCTGGCCCTCCTCTGTGTGACAACCTTTCAAGTATTTGAAGAGTTATTTGAAGAAGAGTTATTTGAAGAAATATTTGAAGTATATTTGAAGTATTTGAAGAGTTGAATGTATTTGATGCATAGTTGTGTTGTTTGCTTCATGTTATTATTTGCTAAACCTTTTAAAGTAATTTTTGTTAAATGAAGAGTCTCACAGTCATCTCTTGGTAAGGTCACTCAGTAAAAAACACATTCCATCATGTTAAAGGGGTCATGGGGGGGATCATTCTAACATTCATAAAATCAAAAAAGTTTCACCAATCTTCCTGAAATTTAAATGTACCAGAAAGAAATGTTGGTTTTACATAACCTGAAAATTTCAAGAAGATTGGTGAAAGATGGAGGGAAGAAGGGCAGTTTAAAGTTGAAAGGGGGGGAATCCTCTCAGACTCACTTTGGTTACTGAGACTGGGCTGGAGATAGTTTTTGATGAGGTCCCCTTCTGAATTCACAGGTTAAATAATTAAAATTCCAATGAATTTTCTTTTACCTTAGAGTTGATAGAATAGGCGTTATTTCTTTAAAATTCCTTTTAGTTTGTATTAAATTCAATTGATAAGCTCTCATAGTAATGAATGGAGCTCCCTCTAAGTGAATCCATGCGGAGTAGCATCTCTCTCTCTCTCTCTTTATCTCTCTCTTTCTCCCTCTCCCCTCTCCAACTGGATTAGAACATTGAGAGTAGGGATGTGCATCATATCAGATCCACTATCCGATTCCAATTAAAATCGGAGAAAATCGGACATCCGATACCGATTCCGATTCAACAATTTGGAAATCCAAATTTTCCTATTGTCTATTTTTGTGTTACAAAAACGTCTATAATTTTTTTTAGTTTTAAAGACAGAAGCATGAAACCTGGCCACATTGCAGATGGGTTTGAGGTACTTCTCTGTGAGAAATTTCAGAAAGATAGCTCCAGGCATTTTGTGGCTATGAATTTTTTAGTATAGAAACAGGAATGCCTATAACTTTTTTATTTTTAAAGATCCACACATGAAACATTGCTACATTGCAGATGGTATGTTGGGACTCAACTGTGTGAAATTTCAGAACCATAGCTGCTTGTCTTGTGTGGCAATATTTTTTTAAAAAATGGGTAGCAGTAGGGTAAAGACAGTTATGCCTTCAACTTTTTTATTTTTAAAGCTCCAAACATGAAACCTGTCCACATTAAAGGTACCACTTTGTTTGATATGTGTGAGCAATTTCAGAAGCATAGCTCCAAGCGTGCAGTGGCAAGGTATTTTGGGAGAAATGAGGAGAGAAACCCATTTAACCTTTTTTATTTTTAAAGATGGGGGCATGAAACTTGCCCACATGGAAGATGGGTTTGAGGTACTTCTCTATGAGAAATTTCAGAAAGATAACTCCAGGCATTTTGTGGCTATGAATTTTTTACTTTAAAAAGTTCCAAAAGTTGAAAAACAGAGGCTTTGACTGCTGTCAAACTGCACCCCCCCATCCCCTGCCTCCCCCCCCCCCGTAAGCTGTGAAGGAGGCTGCTGCTTCTCCACCACCATGGTGCTCCCAAGTGGACAGATGCGACATAACCAATAAGTTTTGGTAGTTTCCCAGCTTTATCCCCCCATTCTGGAAGATAGAAATGCTTCCCCTAAACCTTAGTTACTGACAGTAAGAGATTTAAGCTCATCTATGCTGGTAAGTTTTGGTATTTTAGCTTCACCTGGTCTGTGATGTAATCAGATTCTTTCTCCTTATTAGATGGTCTTTACAATTGAGATCGGGCCTCAAGTGAATAATATAACATTTGGGGAGAAAGATGCAACCCAGGAGACCAGCACCAGAGGCCAAGATGGAGAAGACCTCCACAGCCACCATGGTCTTCCCCTTGGTGCTCAGGTAAGTGGGCACAAAGGAGACCCAAACGCTACAAAACACCAGCATGCTGAAGGTGATGAACTTGGCTTCATTAAAGCTGTCAGGCAATTTCCTCGCTAGAAAAGCTACCACAAAGCTAATAAAGCAAAGGAAACCCATGTAGCCCAAGACAGTGTAAAACATGGTGACTGAGCCTTCATTACATTCCACTATGACCTCTCCAGCCAGGGAATAGAAGTCCAAGTTTGGGAATGGAGGAGAGGTCACCAGCCAGACAGCACAGATAACAGCTTGGACGAGGGGACAGGCCAGGACAATGGAATTAGCTAGTTGTCTCCCCAAGAGTTTCCTTGCCATATTTCCTGGTGTGGTGGCCATGAAGGCCAGAACCACTGTGACAGTTTTTGCCAAGACAGAAGAAACTGCAACAGAAAAGGTAATGCTGAAAGCAGTTTGTCTTAGAAGACAGGTGACCTTTGTGGGTCGACCGATGAAGAGGAAGGAGCAGAGGAAGCAGAGCAGGAGGGACACGAGGAGGATGTAGGTGAGGTCTCGGTTATTGGCTCTGACGATTGGTGTGTCACGGTGTTTAATGAAGGTTGCCAGCACTAGGACAGTGTTCAGAGAGACAAAAAAAGCCAAAGATGCTAAAATGAATCCAAGTATCTCTTGATATGAAAGGAAGTGGATAATTTTGAGGAGACACAGGTCTTGGTTCTTGTTTGGGTGTTGATCTTCTGGGCACTGAGTACAGCGATCTGCATCTGGAATGAGCAACATACACTGAAGCATCTCAATTATGACACAGATGTGTTTGGGGCAGGGCAGTGGAGAGCTCAAAGAAGAGATTGGAAATATACATTTTCAAGCTTATTTAACACTTTCAATCTCTTTTTTTTCTTTTTAGTTCAGCAGTTCTAAGACTTGAGTCAGAAATGGTAAAAACAGTTTGCTTTTTCATAGGAAGGCCCCCTGTACCAGATTCAACTTTAGTATTCTGAAAAGCAGAAAACCTCTATTGGCTCAATTGGGCCGACACAATAAACAATTTGTGTGGGGGAAACAATTGTCAGTTGTTTTGACTATTGTGTCATCCGAATGCTGCCATAGTCAACTCAGCGCTGATCCTCATCCACACCACAGTTGATTATTTATCACCCTGTTGTGTGGGGAGTATCCCCTAGGGTTAGGGTTAGGGTTAGTCAACCCACCATTGACTATCGTGTCGTCCGAATTGAGCCATTCTGTAACCTAACATGCAATCCTGGTTGTTACGTGATGGGCTCTCATTAGTCCTGTGTACAAACTTGCACACATTCTAATGAGACCTACACACCCACTTATAAAGAATCTTTAGACATTGGCAATAGCGCGTCTGTGGCTAAGTCAGGTGATTCTTACCCAAATAAATCCATGCTATTGAAGAGGATAACACCACAATGGCACATTTATTGAGGTATAAACAGATTCAAATGCACAAGCTAGTTTTGGGGAAATTAGCTGAGCAAATGGAGGCTTAAAAGTAGTTTCAAGACTGTGAAAGTAGTCTTCTTGAGACTTAGAGTAGGGTGACCAGATAAAATCCAGGTCAGGGCTCATGTAACTTTAACAGTTGTAGAGAAAAGGGAATTTCAGCCAGTGTCATTTGTATGTAATTAGTTCCTGGTGAAATTCCCTCTTCATCACAACAGTTAAAGGTGCAGGCACTATACTAGAGTGACCATATACAAAAGAAGGCAGGGCCCCTGCAACTTTAACTGTTGTGATGAAGAGGGAATTTCACCAGGAACTAATTGCATACAAATGACACTGGCTGAAATTCCCTTTTCTCTACAACTGTTAAAGGGACATGAGCCCTGACCTGGATTTTAACTGGTCACCCTAACTTAGAGCATGCATACACACCCAGACAGCAGGGGAAAGGAGGGAGGGAATCTCTAAAAGCAATATACCTTTCCCTGGATTGAAGCAACTAGTGCGTGTTGCAGCTCCTGGTCTCAGTGGAGCGGAAGGAAGGAGCAGGGGCCTTTCCTCTGGGAGGAGAGACTCAGCAATTTCAGCAGCATGGCCCCATGCTTCTAAGAAGGGGGTGGGTGGGGCCGAGACTCTCAAAACCTGAGGGGTTTTACTATCTAGAGAAAAGCAGCGACATCACTGCCCATAAGCACTGGAAAAATGATGTTACTTGCTATGGGAGAAAGACTGAGCTGGCCTTTCATTTCAGATAACAAAAGAGGGCACTTGGGGATGATGGCTGTACTGGCTGGAAACATTCTTTTAACAAAAGATGACTTTACATGCTAATGGCTGTATTAACGACTGCCGTCCAGGCTGGAGTTCAACAATAGGACCCTTTGCGGTTGCATGACTAGATGCATTACCAGATATCACTTTTGCCATCCAGCATTCATATTCAGCTCAATTTTACTCCCACCTTTGCTTCTGGGGAATGCATTTTAGGAGGTCTATTTGGAACTGAGAGCCTATCTACACATGCAGCATATAACACTTTGAAAATGTTTTGAAAACTGTATATGGAGTGTGTCCTGGGCCCCAATAGTTGTCACTACTGTTATAAACCGTTTGAAAGCAGTAGTGTAGATAGGCTCTGAATTGCCTGATCTAAGCCTTACATGATGGTTCTCAGCCCCATTCCTGTGCCGGAAGTGGGGAATGAAGACGCCTTGGCTTTTTGGCTGCTTCAAAATGGAGTCAGTACTGCTCGTAACATGGTAAACCAGGAAAAACTGAACTATGATCTGTTGCCAGCACTGACTGAATTGGCAAATTCATTATTTAATAACTATCCGAAATTTTCCTAAGATTGTGAACTGTCCAATGAGAAGACGTGTCCATATTTAGGCTTGGGATCATGGAAATCAGAAATAGATTTTAAAAAGCATAATCTTTTTGACATTGGGTAACATTTCACAGGGACTGATGTCATAATTTTGGAGCAGATTATAAAGAGGTCAATCTGTAAGCATCTTGAAAACAATGCAGTGATTACTAGAAGCCAGCATGGATTTGTCAAGAACAAATCCTGTCAGACTAATCTGATCTCATTTTAATCGGGTAACCTCTCTTGTAGACTGTGGGAATGCTGTGGACATAACATATCTTGACTTCAGCAAAGCTTTTGACAAACTGCCCCATGACATTCTGATTAGCAAAGTACCTAAAAGTGGCTAGATGGAACAACTATTAGGTGGATCCACAGTTGACTACAGAATCAGACTCAAAGATATCAATGGTACCTTCTCAAACTGGGGGGAGGTAACAAGCGGGGTACCACAGGGCTCAGTCCTGGGCTCAGTGCTTTTCAACATTTTTATTAATGATTTGGATGAGGAGGTGCAGGGAATGCTTATCAGATTTGCAGACAACACAAAATTGGGTGGGATAGCTAACAAACTTCAAAGTGATCTTGATACGCTGGAGCACTTTTATGAATACAACAGAATGGAATTTAATAGAGAGAAATGCCAAGTTCTACACCTAAGAAAAAGAGACCAAATGTGCAGTTACAAGATGGGAGATACTTGGCTCAGCAATACTAAAAGCAGGAAAGGTCTTGGAATTGTTGTAGATCGCAAGCTGAATATGAGCCAACAGTGTGATGTGGCTGCAAAAAAAGCAAATGCTATTTTGGGCTGCATTAATAGAAATATAGGTTCCAAATCGTGCAAGGTACTGGTTACCCTCTATTCAGCACTGGTTAGGCCCCATCTTGAGTACTGCATCCAGTTCTGGGCACCACACTTCAAGAAGGATGCAGACAAGCTGGAGCGTGTTCAGAGCAGGGCAACGAGGATGATCAGGGGTCTGGAAACAAAGCCCTATGAGGAGAGTCTGAAAGAACTGGGCACGTTTAGTCTTGAGAAGAGCCTTCACACAGAGGAAGGCCGGGATCTCTTCTCAATCATCCCAGAATGCAGGGGACACAGAATAATGGGCTCAAGTTACAGGGAGCCAGGTTCCAGCTGGACATCAGGAAAAACTTCTTGACTGTCAGAGCAGTATGACACTGGAACCAATTACCTAGGTAGGTGGTGGGCTCTCCCACACTAGAGGCCTGCTAAATGCAGATGGACAGCCACCTGTCAGGTATGTTTTAAAGTGGAATCCTGCATTGAACAGGGGGTTGGACTGAATGGCCTCAGGAGCCCCTTCCAACTCTCCTATTTCATGATTCTATGAACAAACTCCAATTGTTAGAAGCATAACCAACCACCTGCCCTGATCAATGCTCTGTCCATACAACATCAGCTCTGATGCAAAAACATCTGAAGATGGTGGCATGGTCTTGAAATATTGTGCATGAAAAGTTGAGCCAGTGCAAATATGAAACAACACCCTTCAGATTCTGTACTTGTGATGTATTCGTAATTGACTGAGTGCCATGATTTAATCAGTGAAATGGAAGATTTCTTCAGAGAAGTGTGAATAGATTGCAAACCAGCCAACTACAGAAGTATGCAATCCAAAATGGTATTTATAGAGAAAATATTCCTGGGGGAAACAGCAGATTTTTCCCGTTCTCCATTTAATTATTATTATTATTATTTATTTATTTATTTATTTATTACATTTCCTCCCCTTGTCCTTGGTTCCACACTTACCTCAGTAAGTTCTGCACTTTTCTATGTCTCTCTAAGACGTAGTTACCTGTTGAGTTAGAAAATGTCTCTTCCGGACAACGTTCACACGTGTAGCAGCAAACAGGCTTCCCCTCTGGAACTTTTCTCTGGTGTCCTGGAAAACACCTCTTCACACACCTCGCAGATGGCCTCTTCTAAAAGGTAAAAGACAAACAGGTGAGGATATCCAGTGACAGAAATTGCACAACACAGAGTTCCTCAACAGTGTTTTTCACTACATGATGGTTTGGATCACCAATGTAGGAGGGCAAAATATCTTCTAGATGGCTGCAGGCTACTTAAACTAAGGGATGTCATGTAGGGTGACCAGATAAAATCCAGGTCAGGGCTCATGTAACTTTAACAGTTGTAGAGAAAAGGGAATTTCAGCCAGTGTCATTTGTATGCAATTAGTTCCTGGTGAAATTCCCTCTTCATCACAACACTTAAAGTTGCACGGGCCCTGCCTTCTTTTGCATATGGTCACTCTAGTATAGTTGTCATGTTATGGAGGGTGTAGCACCAATGCTGAACAGTAGGAAAAAGACAAAAAGTCTGGTGCTGTTTGACGTGTGTTTTTTTATTATTTAAAGTTAAAAGCTCAATGTTTCGGAATGTATCCTTCCTCACTCTAGTATAGTGCCTGCAACTTTAACTGTTGTGATGAAGAGGGAATTTCACCAGGAACTAATTGCATACAAATGACACTGGCTGAAATTCCCTTTTCTCTACAACTGTGAAAGTTACATGAGCCTTGACCTGGATTTTATCTGGTCAGCCTAATGTCACAGGAGTCTGAGAAGGGTATGGAATTGAGCAGACACCTCCCCCTCTCACCCCACTCAGCCTCTGGGACTGTGTCCGCCAAGCCACCACCACTTACTGGACCTGCTCACCAGATGCAACACCTGTAATGCTGCCTAAAGGGCCCCTTCATGGCCCAAACAGAAAAAGGAGAAACAGGTTCTCAGGATGCAAGGAATGCTTTATTTCAAAGTCTGACACGTTTCGGCCAGGTTTCTTTCAAAGGCCTTCTTCAGGGGGTTGTTAAAATATGTCTGCAGAAATGCTTCTAGCAAGGTGATTGCCTCCTGTGATGATCAATGGCTCAGTCACCACTGATTTTTCTGCCCTGACTTAGATGCTCCCTTCCTTTTGGTTTGTCTTCCCTTAATGGCTAGAACTGCCTGTTTCGTGCAAAATGGTGGCTTGCTAAGCTTGGATGGTGATGAGTCTGTCCATCCCTACTTAGAACCATCGTAAAAGAGGCTCACATGTGAGACAGAAATTGGGAGCTACTGTTTCCTTTTGATATCAAGGGGATGGACCCCTCCCTGCGGCAAATCTTCTCCCCTCCCATGCCATCGGGAGCCCATCCCATCTAGTTTTACCTCCTCCATGCTGAGAGTCACAATGAACTCTCTACCTCTGTCTGCACAGGGGAAATGACTTGATTCTACAAACTGAATCTGTCCATCCCTGCTTAGAACCATCATAAAAGAGCCTCACGTGGGAGACAGGAATTGGAAGATCTTGTACCTGATGATATCAAGGGGACGGACATCTCCCTCATGGCAAATCTCCTCATCCCATCTACTTTTATCCCCTCATTGCAGAAAGTTACAAGGAATTCTGTCGGCACAGAGAAAAAGACTAGGTTCTGCAAACTTCTCTGGGTTGGGCATCTCCTTCCTTTTACACTCATGTCCCAGTTGGGATGGGAAGTTGATGCAGAAGATATTCTGAAACTGGAACATGGGAAACTGCCTTTGCTCAGGTCAGACCCTTGGTACCCTTAGCACAGTATTGTCTGCACTGAGTAGCAGCTGTTCTCTATGCTTCAGACAGGGTCTTTCCAAGGTTTCAAGCATAGGACCCTTTTCCTGCCATAGCTGGAGATCCCAGTACTGAACTTGGGGAAGTTTTGCTTTGAAAGTTAATAATATCCCCTCCCTGGACTTTTGGTCTCATCTAGAAAGGCAACATCTGTTATCACTGGAGAAAATTTCAACATCCTTTAGTTCTGCCATGATGGTAGAATATTCATCTCAAACCCACCTCTGTTGCCCAGGTAATCAAATCCGTGTGAATTATAAAGTCTTGGCCTGGAGGAGCCCCAAAATCCAGTCCTCCAACTTTCACTGATGAAAAAGATTCATTTGGGAAGGAAATCCAGTTCAGGATATCATATCTCTTGCCATCTGCAGTGGAAGAGACTCTATCTCCAGCACTGTTGTTAAAGCGGATGCTCCTCAAAGAGGCAAGGATCTGAAATGGAAGAGAGACTTAGACAACAGGGTAAATGTGAGTGAGTTTTGGCACATCCTTCCATACTACGACTGCCTTTAAGCTAGAAGACTGTATTTCCCCAGATTATCCTGTTTAGTTTAATGCAAACACCTGAACGGATGGATAGACTCACCTCTGTTCACAAGGTGTGCCACTCACCAAACCCCCACTAACCAACTACCCTTGTTCGCCATGCCACATGAGCTGCCACATGACCACTGATCCCTGACTTCATCCAAAGGGATGGACGCCATTTTGCATGAAAATCATTGCTTGGGTTTTTCATGGGTATGTAACTTTACACACATGGGACCACTGACACAACATAACAGGCCTGACTGGTCCATTCATACCTGTAACCATTTGAAATGGCTGCTTTAGGGCTGCCATTTATGCAACATATCCATAGTTGTAAATATACACTTATTGCAAACCTCAAATCTTTCCATGGCAGCTGGAGGCAGCGTGGTCACAGCAGCCAAGAGACCATCTGAGGGTCTTCAGCTGGCTGGCAAAAAGAACACGGCACAAGGGGAGAGGCCTACTTTGGGCTTCTGAGGGTTACAGGGGACCAATGCTGCTTTAGAATAAAACTACGTAATTTGCAAAAAAGGCCTGCCTGATGCCACCCCCCTCAATATCCAGAGTTGGAAATACATGATTATTATAGAAGCATCTTAAGTCTCCTCTACATTTTACTCACTTCTTGATGCTTTTAGGGAAAATGAAATCCATAGGGAACTATCCCTGCAGAACATCTTTCTTAGGGTATTTAGAATGGACACACAACCCTTCTCCCAGACTCCCCCGTTTCTTTCAGGATCAGACAACTGAGTAACCACCAAGGGACTTTTCTAAGAATTTCAGATCTGAAGGAAGACTTTACCTGCCATGGCTGAATATTCAGATGCCTCTTGCCTTCCCTCGTTATTTCGTGTTTGGATCCAGACGAGGACACGGCATGTAATGTGTGTGCCAAGGAATAGATGGCATTGTAGATGCTGTAGCTGTGACTGGACATGCTGGTTTCAAACATGAAGTCTGGCAGGTCTATTAATTTCTCTTTCCCTGTACATATTCTCTCCTCCTGTTTAGGAATTTGGCCTGATTTCAGAAACTGACACCCAAAGGCTGTTTCCCACCATTTACGGAGAAAGATGTCTCCTTGTGATCGGAGTGGACTTTGGGTTCTCAGAAAAGGCTTGAATTCTGGCACATCCCTTCTGTGGATGCTGAAGTACAAAGCACCATGGATGGGTTTTAGCCTTTGCCAAATCCATGTGGATCCCATCACAGGAATTTCTGAATGGGATGTCATGATCCAAACCTTCCTAAATGGAGTCTTCATATTTTCTTCATAGAAAGACAACAATGCTGTTAATTGTGTTATAACAGTGGAGTCCCCAAAGAAAACTATCACTTGGGGCTCAAACCAAGAACTAGGAATAGAACCAGTCTGTATTCTATGCAGCTGAAGCGGGTCCACTGGGTGGAACATTTCAGTGAAGGCCACACAGATGTCCTTCTGCTTGAGCATTGATGTCAGTGTCTGGATGAAATTTTCACTCCTCTCATTCTTGGAAGCTAACAACCCAATCCAGTTCCAATGGAAATGCAGAAGCAAATGGACTAAACCCACATATTGAGGAGTTTCATTGGGATCAATCTGGTAGAAGGAAGGAAATACTCTTTTCCCTCCCTGAACAGATTCAAAAAAGCTGTATCCAAGCTGAAGGAAGGAATTTCTTGTTAGTCTTTGAAGCAGAATTGTGTGATGCTTTAAAGAGAACATACTTTTTTATGGCATAAGGTTCTTTGGTCTACAACAGCTGACTTGAAATTCATGAAGGAAGATGCCCATTTTAAAAATTGATATCTAAATGTCAAATGAAATTCTATGATGTCCTTAAGGGTGTTTTTACAAGAGGTATTTATCATTAGGGTGACCATATGAAAAGCAGGAGCTATACTAAAGTGAGCAGATACAAAAGAAGGCAGGGCTCCTGCAACTTTAACTGTTGTGATGAAAAGGGAATTTCACGTGGTGCTGCATGCATAGAAATGACACCTGCCGAAATGCCCCTTTTAATACAACAGTTAAAGATTCAGGAGCCCTGTCCTCCTTATCATATGGTCACCCTAGTTATCATGAGCTCGTGATTGTTCACTTATGGACATTTGGGGGTCCTTTCTATGATGTTATCAAACTCCAGTGCCCCTCTTGTTGTGTCTTAGGTTTATTCCACTATTTTAAAAATTGCCGAAAATGCAGTAACAAAGGACCCCTCCAAAAACCACCATGAAAGAGGTGGTGTAATTCAATGTGTGATATTTTAGAAATCTCACAGCACATCTACTGGCTATATAAATGAAACACATGGAATGTGCCCACAAAGGATCCAGGAAAAATAAGGCGGGGGAAGCGTGTGCATTGTGCCTCTTGAAAACCCACAGAAATCGAGGAGACGAAGCGCCGGTAAGGCTGCTGGAGTTTTACTTTATGTAGAGAGGCCCGAAGGCTCTCACCCTGTACCACACATAGGAACCCTGACAGAATTTCAAACCATTGGAATGAATGGGCCCTTGTGTCTACATTCACGAATAGTGATGATTTGTACAGAGAATGTGAGTTTTCTGGCCCCTCCCCAAAGACAATATTCATAGCCCAATACATAAAAGACTGACAAATTGCATATAGTTGCGGGGAGGTCTCCCCCCAGTCCCTGGAGGGGGAGCTCAGTTAAAAGATAGCAGCAAGAACAACCAGGAGTCTCCGGAAATGTTGTTCATTTGTGATTCTTTAAGGTGTCACAAGACTGCTTTTTTTTTTTGGCTCACTCCAACACCTTTTCTGACATATCAGACCCAATGCTGGCTGGGATTACTCACACAAGAGCCACCTGAGATTCCTGGCTACCACCATGGTTGCTGCACATCAGGTTAGCCAGAGTCTGACTGTCCCCTACTCCTGCCATACAGAATCAAGACAACACACCCACTGCATGGGCAGATATTTTTTAGAGATTGGCCTGCTTATCTTAGGGTTCCAGAGCTCAGCGGCTCCCCCACATCTCTCACCAGATGAATCCCCTTACCTGTGGGATCTTGTAGATGCCCATGATGGATGCAATCTCCCTTGAGGATTGGGAGTTGAGACCCCCAATAATGGAGAGCAGCTGATCCTGCCTGTCACATTTATAATTGGGAACCATTTGTCCCCGTGTTGAAAGCAGGTGGAGGCTGTTTAAATGCATATTTTTCACAATGTCCCTGTGCTGATAGATGCGGAAGCCAAGAGTTGTGTTGGGAAGGAGAGTCGGATCTTTGTTGAGCTCAGTGATGGCGAACACCAAGGCCCCAAAGTGCTGATAGTTCTTGATTATCGATCTGCAATGGTGAGAGTGACATTAAGAAGTGAATGAGGATCCAAACAGAACTGCTGGGAAGTGGAGGGTTAAAAAAGTCCATCTGCTCCAACCCTCTTTGAAGAAGAGGTATCTACACTGAGGATCCATTGAGAAATTCAGATGTTTTTCTTGCCACCCAGGAATACAAAGAGGTTGTATTTACAAAGCTGTTAACTGATGATTAATCAGCTGTATCTACTTTTGATTTTGGTGCAGAATTTAGATCTCCGCAGTAAAGAAGGAGCTTTTTTTCCTCCTAGGAGTCCAGCTGTCACCGTAGTTTAGCAGAATAGTGCAAATAAACAAGTGAGACTTGTGATTATTTTCTCTTTAACAATTAAAAACCACATTTTCCCTGAGTTCAAAAGATAAAAAGAAACTCACAGAAAATCCTCTTTAGCATCAGAAGTGCTAAAGAGGGTCACGACATTGTCTAAATAATCTCGTGCATTTCTCATGAATGCACAAGAAATGATTCATGTAAAAAAATCCAAAGACTTGCTAGATATCTTTCATAGGAACGTATGAAGTGCCCTCCTGGATTAGAGATCTAATTCAACAAAGTTATAATGTATTTAATTTTCATCTGCTTATTTTTTCGTCCATCTTTATTGTTTACTATCTGATATGCCCGGCATTGCTCGGGTCCGTGAATAAGGTTTATGACATTTATTTAATAAATAATAAATTTCTCTGCACATTATTCATCTTTAGATTGGTTGGTTTTTTTTTAGTTTTAGTTAGTCAGCCAGCTCTGCCTCTGCTCTTTTCAGAATATCCCTGAGAACAAAACAAGAGAATGACCCAGAAGTCTGTGATTCACATCATTGGCTGAAGCCAAACATGACAAGACTTGGAGACTCCTACATCAAACCAGGGCATTTTGGATATCAGCAGCATCACATTCACATCCTTGGAAGGAGCCCTCTAATCTGAAAGCAAAACATGCAAGCATCTATCTGAGATCCCTCTTGTGGAAACTTACATCTTGCTAGCAGTGTACACCGGTGGGTCTGAACTACGGAAGTCATGTGTGCTGTTCAGACGATAACTGCCAAGTGGTAAATTCCCACCAACGACAAGGTCTCCTGGCCTATAATAGTCTTGCCATCCAGAAAATCTCTTCGCAGAGCATTTGGCCTTTAGCGTCCTCTGGGTGGCCTGAGGCAGGATCCAAAACAGCAGCAGCAGCAGCAGCAGCACAATCATCCTCAGCAGAGAGAGACCTTCCTTCCTAGGTCAGAGACAAACAGAACTTGGCAAAGAGCTGACTTTACAGGGCCTAGCCGGTGAATCAGATCTTGGCTAGAAACGAACAGACACCAAGTGAGCAGAGACCACCCCAGCTACACACGGCAGTGCACATATATCTTCAGCATGTGTTTACTGCTGTTTTCTTTGTTATTGAGATGCCGGATGGAAATCCATTGGGAATTCATGAAGAATTACAATCATTTTGAAAATTCCAGGGTAGAGAAAGAGCCACAGCCCCAGAGCGCTAGAAACCCTTTGCACTTTGGAGGGAGAAAAACTAGTTGTCATCACTCTTTGCTTCTTTGTAGGGCTGTTGGTCTAACCTTTGACCTGTGTAAAGCTGAGCACCTTGGTCCGAGACGGAGTTCAGGCTTGGGCCAAAGTTTATGAGTCCAGATTGATGTCTGGGAAAGGGAGGAATTGGCGGTTGATTGTAGCAGTGCAGACGTGACCAATGAGGCCTTGCTGGATGAAATGAGTGGTCTCTTCCCCTCCTCCTTTTTAGTTAGTTTATTTTTTGTAGCATAAGTTCTTAGAGGCAGCTGGGATCCCTTTCAAACAAGGCAATGGCCTCTAATTGCTCCCATCCTCTTTTCTCATGTGGGGCTCAGAGACATTCTTGGGAAATGAAGATGGTGGGTTCCTGTATGGCGATGCTTTCATCTGCAAAGTGGCCATTTTGTGGTGGTGCCTGGGACAGCCTCTCAAATGGCCAGATGTGCCCATAGGCTCCAAAATGTCACCTACTCCTGGTGTAGACAATACTGAGTTCACTGAACCAAGAGACCTTTATCTATGGAGATATTACAAGCTCCAGTGTGCCTCTACAGTTAATAAGCCTCTAATCCTTCAGATGTTGTATTAGTCAGGGATGGCAACAAATTCTGTGATATCTTTCTCTACCGTGGCAGCTTCTCCATCTACCTTTACCTGGTTTCTGCCTTTCTTCTTGTGCTTCAGCTTTTAATACGATTTCTCATGCATTTTAACAGGGCTCTTCACTCAAAAAGCGCTCCCAGAGTGGCATACAAGTACTAATAATGAGAATGCCCCATCGCTCAAGCTGACAATCCAAAAGACATGGCACAAAAGGGAAAGGAATTGGGAGGGAGGAGGAAAAATACAGAATTGTTCTTCATTCTAAACAGGGATGGAAGAACCGGTGAGGTTCATTTTTGTTGAGGTTCTCTGACGTTCATCTCATTCCTATTCCGGAACCATGAGTGTTACTGTTGTGCCCGATTTATGCAAGGAAAGTGTGCATTTTGGTGCAACTGTTTACAGTGCACACTGAAAAGGCAGTTTCCCACATAAATTAAAGTCTGAAGATGATTTTTGGAAGAGTGGGGAATGCACCTTTTAATGACCACATTCATTTTTACTAAGATATTTTCCAAATGCATCTGCAAGCTTGAGGATTATGCAAGCTGTTTCTGCTAATTGCTTTCCCACTGACATTCGGGGTTGCAAACAGGGCACATTCCAGTCAAAAAAGAATCAAAACAGAATTCTCACGCCTCCCAAGTTTTGTCTCATAGGCATTCCTTCTGGCAGAACTTAGAGTAGGGCCATCCCTCTTGCATTTCAGTAGTAGAGAATGTACAGGGCAACAGGGCCATCTTAACAGCATCATAGGACCCTGGTCAAAGCAGTGCGTTGGGGCCTTACCTACACAACCACAGGAATAAAAATGTTAATTATCAATAAAATTAAACTTATATTTCTTGGTACCTCCAACAAAAGCAGTGTTTAAACATTAGAAAACAGCAAAGATTAATCAACACAAACGTTTGGACAATAGAACTTGAAAAACACAAATTTCAACATAAAAATGGTACTCAGTTGGTAAATCATACAGATGGAGATGGCACAGTATGAAATTACTATGAAATATTTATTATTAATCAAGTGCTAAACACAAACATTTGCGAAATTCCTTTGCAGAGAATTCCTTTATAATTGGCTTGAAGTCAATGGTCTTCAGGATGTCATTTTCCATACACATGAGTGAAAGCCAGTTCAATAGCCGCTGCCCCATTGTGCTGCGAAGGTGATTTTGTATAGGTTTCAGTCTTGAAAATGAACGTTCTCCTGCACAGTTGGTCACCATCATGCACACGAACACTCTGAGTGCAATTTCAACATTGGGAAACACAGATTTCAAGTTGTCCCAAATTATTTTTCTGTACAACGGAGGGAGGGTCTCACAATTTTCATCAAGAACCATGTAGTGCTTGAGATGCTCACATTCATTGAAAAGGTCACCGTAATCAAGGTCTTTGTGATATACATTAGCCAGAGGTTCACACTTTTTGTTTAGCTCCTCAGAGCCAACTGCTTTCAATTCACTGAAGAAGGAAAACAGATTTCCAATCAATGAATAAGCTTCTGCGCGTTTTGTCAGCTCAGGAATTAGAGAGTCCAGAACAGGAAGGAATGTTTCCACCTTGAACTTTTTACTTTTACTGAGAAGTACCTCTTCTCCTGATCCGTCATATCTAGTAAGTCGCACACCTCACTTTCGTTCCCGTTTTTTCACATCCCTATAATCTGAATCTGGACACCTACTCCTGGCTTTCAATTCGTATTCACCAAATTTGTCTCTAATTTCCTGAAAATAGGTTTTTAGAGACTCAAGAAGAGTCATGGCAACAACTATGTTTACATCCTCTGACTGCTCATCCTCTGACTGCAGGATCTTACTTGTTTTGTTCACTCTTTCAAGAATGTCATTCCAAAGAATTATGAGGAAGATCATTTCCAGGTTCTCCATTTTCTCGCTCAATCCTTCTGTCTCTCGCCTTGTGTTCACTTCCTGTTCAGTGTCAGCTGATACAGAATCCAGTGCATGTTTAAGTTTCTCAAAATCCCATATAGAGCATGAACAGCATCAAAATGTGACGATCATCTCATGTCAGACAAACGCTTGACCACAACATTTGTTTCCTAAAGATGATGCCAGAACATTCCATCGATGTGTAGAAGCAGAGAAAAAGGAATACAGTCGCTGAACAAAGTCAAAGAATTTTACAGTCTGTACACAACACTCTGCTGCTTTTACTCCCACCAAGTTCAGGCTGTGTCCAGCACAGGGGACATACATGGCGAACTCATTCAGTTGATGAATCCGTGCTTGCAATCCAGTATAGCATCCAGACATATTTGAGGCATTGTCGTACGACTGACCACGGCAGTTTGATAGTGGAATTTTGTTCTCATTAAGGAAATCCACAACAGTGTCTGCTAGATTCTTTGCTCCGTGAGAAAATATGGGGATGAACTTAATGAAATGTTCCACAGGCTCGCATCCTCGAATGTACCGGACAGTAAATGTCAGTTGATTAGTGTGTGAGATGTCTGGAGTGGAATCCACACTTACTGAATAATACTTTGATTCTTTTATTTCTTCAAGAATAGCACAAAAAACATGTTGTCCCATTAATTCCATAAATTCCTCACAAATGTTTGCCGATAAATACGATGGGTTCCCCTTTCCTGGATTCCCATACAGTTTGAGATGTTCTTCCAAAAAAGGGTCAAATTCACTCAACAGCTCTAGAATACCTAAATGGTTTCCATTTTTTTGCTGACCCAATTATTTGATTTGCTCCACGAAATGGCAAACCTCTGGAGGCAAGAAAGCGAATTACAGAAACCACACGTGCCAACACTTTATGCCAATACTCCTGCTCTGAGCGATGATGTTGAAGTAATAAAGAATCTACATTTCCAGTTTCTTTATGCCGAATCAAATATGTCGTCATGCACTTGCGATGTTCTTCTCCGTTTTCATGTGCTACAATAACATTGCTGTGTTTCCAGTCATTGAATCCTGATGTAGCAAAGGGAGATTCTGTCTTGGAAAATAGGCAACATACAAAGCAGTACAAACGACCTTGGGATGGTGAATAGAGTAGCCATTCATGCTTTACATACTTGCCATTCCACAGTTCACGTTTGAAACGATGGCTGCATTCGGACAACACATTAGTCAATGGTGGGATGAGTAGCCAACTCACAGTTGGTTATTTTGTGGGTACTCCCACACAACATATTCCTACACAACTTTGGGTGGTTGGGGCTAGCATTAAGTGGACTAATAGTCAACCCAGCATTTGACTGACACAGCCTCTCCCTCTCCCCACCCTCCCTCCTCCCTTGGTCCTCCCAGTTCTATCCCAGCAGCCTCTGCAAGTTGCACCAGTTGTAGCAGAGTGGCAGCCGCCACTTTGGTTGCTCTTGCTGCCTGCCTCTATGGGCTTGTGTTTTAACCCACTCACCACACGCCATTAACACACTACCCCTCCACACAACACTTTAAACAACTGGCTTCGAGCTAAACAACTTGCAAGCCAGTTGTTTCTCTCAGTTGCTTATTTGGGTAGAATAGCATGCCATCAGTAGTTTGTGTGTTACCCTCCACACAACACAATAAGCAACACAACTGATGATTGTGTCCCCCTCCCCTCAGTTGCTTAATGTGTTGTCCGAATGCAGCCATTCTTTGATAAATACCTTGTCTGAGTATTCTCTCCTCCAGCTCCTTTATACACTCTGGCTCAACACTGATCCTCATCCACACCACAGTTGATTATTTATGACCATGTTGTGTGGGGAGTGCCCCCTAGTTGAACAACTGTAAAGTTGATTATTACCCCACCATTGACTATCATGTCATCCGAATTGAGCCCATATCTCATCTTGTCCCTCTCCCAGGTGGGTGTTTCCATCAAAATCCTCTTACTGCTACCAGTCCAAAGAGATTGTGCAGCGATTGAAACTTTTCTTTCTTATTGGATTTTATGTGTGTGTGGAAGCAATGGGAGAATCAGTGGGAAGATGACAGTGCCTGGAAACGCAAGTAAAACCATCTGTGAATGATGCAAGGCATTGAAGCCTCATTAAAAGCCTATGTTTCAACTTCTCTACGCACAGGAAAATCCCAGGGCTTTTGTCCTTGCAGTAATCCCACCATCGTGATCCTGACGCACTCCTTCACAGGCAACCGTGTGATTTGTTCCCTTCTCAGAAAGGCCCCATTATGTTTTAATGAACTGCTGCCATCCAGTGGCAGATAGATCCTGCACTACCAGGCTGATACCACATTATCTGTGCTTTTGTGAGTGGCCAAAAACAAGCATGCTATAAATCACTTGTTTAGAGAAGCTCTTGGGTTGGCAATTTTAAGACCATGGTTCACTATAGTGAGGATTTCTTCTTGGTTTGATCAAGTGATAGAAATAAGTTTTGCCATTTACCTGTTAATTTTATAACCTGAGTTAGAGGTGGGGGTGGGGGGTTTCCACCCATTCTCTTCAAACAGTTTTGAGAAATAAGCTCTGGAAGAGCCAGGCAAATAAGAATGGCCATCTAAATAAAATCAGTTCTGTATCTGAGTTGAATTTACCTTGGTACCATGTCTGTGGAGTGAAAAACCAATTTCAAAAGCAGCTGGTCCAACAGTCTGGGCAAACAATAATGGGAAAAAGAGGACAATCCTGTCTTGTCTGTGAGTTGTCTGTTAACTGTTAATTGAATTTTTGTAAACCACCCAGACAGCTTTGGCTATGGGGTGGAATAGAAATGAAATTTAATCATAATAACAATAGCAATAATAACTCTACTGAGTGCTGTTGAATATATGGATTTAACAGACTGAGGTGCAGTACTGTAGTTCCCGTAATGTCATACAAACAAGAAATCATTCCACCCAGTCAAATACTTCAAAATGTCCTTTAGTTGTCTGTCTGTTAGTATTGTTGTTGTTTTAACTTTTTTATTCTACAATTTCCAAAAAGAACAAAAGAAAGAGCACAAAGAACAAAAAATGTGGCTACATAGATTTGGAAATATCAGTTTCAATGCATGCATAGGACATGTTCATATGTACACGTATACATGTGTATACGTATGCGTGTGGGTATGAAAATACAGGTTTCTAAGAACTATACATAAACTTCAACAAAAGCACACCAAATATAAAATTGCATCCATTTGCAGGAGGCTTCTATACACCAGCCATTCAAATTTTGGAAAATTGTAACATCTTCAATCCATTGCAATATAAAGTAAAATTAACTGCAAAAAAAAGTATCAAAAAAAAAATCACAGATTGTTTTTCCTTGTGAGATGGTCCCTGGTGTTGAGATTGGGCTTCAGCATGATAATGTAGCATTTGGGGAGAAAGATGCAACCCAGGAGACCAACACCGGAGGCCAAGATGGAGAAGATCTCCACAGCTACCATGGTCTTCCCCTTGGTGCTCAGGTAAGTGGGCACAAAGGAGACCCAAACGCTGCAAAACACCAGCATGCTGAAGGTGATGAACTTGGCTTCATTAAAGCTGTCGGGCAATTTCCTTGCTAGGAAAGCCACTGTGAAGCTAACAAGGGCCAGGAAGCCCATGTAGGCCAAGACAGTGTAAAACATGGTGATCGATCCTTCATTACATTCCACTATGATCTCTCCAGCCAGGGAATGGAAGTCCAGGTTTGCAACTGGGGGGTAGGTTCCCAGCCAGACAGCACAAATCACTGTTTGGATGAGGGGACAGAACAGGACCATGGAGTTTATCTGTTGTCTCCCCAACAGTTTTCTTGTCTTGTTTCCTGGTCTGGTGGCCATGAAGGCCAGAACCACCATGACAGTTTTTGCCAAAATGGAAGAAATGGCAACGGAGAAGGTGATGCCAAAAGCAGTTTGTCGTAGAAGACAGGTGATTTTTGTGGGGTGGCCAATGAAAAGGAAGGAGCAGAGGAAACAGAGCAGGAGGGAGACGAGGAGGACGTAGGTGAGGTCTCGGTTGTTGGCTTTGACGATTGGGGTATCACGGTGTTTAATGAAGGTTGCCAACACCAGAGATGTGATCAGAGAGAGAGAAAGAGCCAGAGAAGCTAGAACAGCCCCCAATGTCTCTTGATAGGAAAGGAAGTGGATTTTCTTTGGGATACACTTGTCTTGGTTTTTGCTTGGGTGTTGATCATCTGGGCACAGGGCACAGTGAAATGCATCTGGAATGAGAAACAGCTCAAACATGAAACAGAAGTTTATTTTGTGGTGGCCTGTTCAGCCACCATACAATGTACATTACAATTTGTCTTCAGAGTATGAAAGATGGGGGATTAGTACAGAGGCTGAGGGACAGGTTATGCAACACAAACACAATATAGCAGAAAAGGCCATCTTTTTAGAATTGGGGTGAGGTATCATACCCCAGTTGTTACAAGGAAGACCGACCACCTGTCCAGATCAACTTCTGTCCCAAAACAGCTTCAGGTCTGACACCAAAACAACTGAGGTTGGCAACATGGCCTTTAACATGAAATGCTCAGCCAGTAAGACTATGGAAGAGTGCTGGCACATACGTGTTGAAACATCTGTCCCTCCTGCAGACAGGTATTAACACATCTGGCCCTGCTATGAATACCTCCTGCACAGGTGGCAGAAGGCATTTCAGGTAATACCTGTCTGATTAGAAAAGGTCCCTTCTGGGCAACGGACACATTTGTAGCAGCAAACTGGACTGTTCTCTGGGTCCTTCCTCCAGTGTCCTGGAGAGCACCTCTCCATACACCTTGCAAAGGGCACCTTCTAAAAGAGAAGAGAGAAATGGTTGAGTTTTCCACACATCAGAATTGCTCTGAACAAGCACTGAGGAAAATTCCCATTGCATGATACTATCACCAATTTGGGGGGGGGGGGCAAATCCATACTGGATATCTGCAGGTTGTTTATGACCATTATAACAGAGGCTCATATAACGGGAGGTGGGTGAACTCACCCATGCCTGCCTCACCCCATCGCCTCCGCCATCTGTCCTTGCTCACTGGACCACACGAGCCTCTTCTCAGCAGCCGCCCACCCTCACTGCCAAAATTGTGCACTTCCACCTCTGTGTCAATGGCAGTCGCCAACGACGCACCAAGGGTAACTGAGCAGTCTCCAGAGCATTCATGCCTTTACCCTTGTGCAAATGGGGTATTTAGGGCAGCGAGGGCAAGTGGCTGCTGAGCACTTGTAGGGTCCTCTCGAGTTCCAGGTCTGTGCTCATGCCAGGTGTCACCAACTGGGTCCAGGGAGGTGGACACGGGGGGTGTCTGTTGTACTTCCGGACCCAGTCAGGCTCTCGTGACATCCTACATCTAACACATGAACCACTTAGGAGTCCGAACTAGGAACTTCAGAAAATGCTTTATATACCAAGTCGGATGACTGGTATTTCCCAGCCCTCCCTGGAACTGATGAGGATTGAACCTGAGGCTTTTCAGCATACAAAGTGTGTATATCATTATTGGGCAATGGCCCCTTTATATAGCTTGGGACTCCTCTAGAAAGACCCCTTATAGTATCAAATGACAGAAATGCAACTTCCTATAATTCTCCCATAACCTTAGTACATTTGGTTCAAACTCACCTCTGTAGACCACACAATTGTACCTGAGTCAATGGTGAAGTCTTGACCTGGGGGAGCCTCCGGATCCATCCACCCAACTTTCGTAAGGGCAACAGATTGATTTGGGGAGAAGACCCAGTTCACAATATCATAGCTAGAGGACATCTCACTGTTGTCAGTAAAAGAGACTTCATCTCCAGCACTGTTGTTAAACCGAACATTTGCCAAAGGGGCGAGGACCTGAAATGAAAGAGACACTGAGAAAACAGGGTGACTGTGAGTGGAGTCTGGTGTCTTGGGGTCTGGAGCAGGGCCTGGAGGTGATGATGGGCTGGAGGTGGGCCCATAAACTCTGGCTGAATCCTGAAAAGAGGGAGGTACTGTGGATAGTGGTTCTTGGATCCAGGAATTTGGTAGACAATGGTTGGACCTTGTCTAGATGGAGATTTGACTGTCTCACACACTGATGATCATTTAACATTCCCTTAAAACATTTTTAAGTACCATCTGTTGTTGTTGTTGTTGTTTTTTGCTTAGTAGGACATGCATCGGTTTCAGAGGAAGCCGGAGCAGAATTGGGCCTCTTCGGTCTGGTTCTGTTGCTTCCTAGGTCGAAGCTGTCTTTCCTCTGAAGGCAACAGAATTGGGCCAACTCTTAAAAAAACAGAAACAATACTGGAGGGTCATGTCATCATCTAATCTGTGCTCAGATTAGGAGGAAGGGCAGGGTATAAGAAACATGTGAACAGCTTTATGGACTAAATAAACACTTCTCATTTGGGATACGCAAACAATAAATCAATAAAGACACAAGCAGACTGCTGAAATGCCTAGTGATGCTTCTTCATTAGGCAAAACCTGCTAGAAGATGCTTACCTAGAGCTTTGGTGGGGTTTGGCTGGTGGCTACTTGCTACACTCTCTCATATCTTTGGAGGGGCACCAGAGGGAGCAGCAGCAAAAAGGTTGACACCTGAGGCTCTCCAGCTTCCAAACAAGAAGGAGCATCAGAAGAGGACCTGCCTGCTGTTAAGGTTATACTATTTTATACACTAGGAACATGTGCTCGGGGTGGGGATGTGCCTAATTTCCCCTTCCTCAATATCCATGTTGAAAATACGTAACTATTACAAGAACACTATAAGTCTCCACTACTCTTTACTTACTAACGCTTTTTTAAGGAAATGTTGGCCACGAAAGAGCCAGTGTGGGGCAGCGGCTGGAGTGTGGGACTGGGAGTTGGGAGATCTGGGTTCTAGTTCCCACTCGGCCATGGAATCTCACTGGGTGGCTTTGGGGCTAGTCACAGACTCTCAGCCCAACCTACCAACAACAGGGTTGGTGTTGTGAGGATAAAAAATGGAGAGGAGGATTATGTGCACCGCCTCGAGTTCCTTAAGGAGAAATAAAGGCAGAAAATAAGAATAAGAATAAGAATAAGAACAGATGATCTTTACAATGGACTAGAGCCCTTTTCCCAGGATCATCATTTGCTTACAGGATCAAACTTTATTAAAAAAATAATAAACCACCGAGTCACTTTCGTTAAGAGACTCAAGTACAAAGGACAATGGCGTTACCTGCCACGGTTGGATATTCAGGCGTCTCTTGCCACCGTCCATCATTACACGTTTGGGTCCGGATGTGTAAGCAGCCTGTAGTGCATGTGCCACAGAATAGACTGAATTGTAGATTCTGTAGCTTTGGCTGGTCATGCTCATTGAGAACACGGAGGCAGGCAGGCCCTCTAGCTTCTCCTCCCCAGTGCAGTTACTTTCTCCCCCTTGAGAGGTTTGGCCTGATTGCAGAAACTTACAGCCAAATACCTCTTCCCACCAGTCACGGAGAAAGATGTCTCCTTTTGGCCAGAATGGATCCAAAGCCCAGAGAAAATGCTTGAATTTTGGCACGTCCTTCGTGTGGACTCGGAAGTGCAAAGCACCATGGAAATGTTTTGGTTCAACCAAGCCAAAGTTTGTTCCCGTTGCAGCAATTTCCAAATGGGATGTCAGGATCCAAACTTTCCTAAATGGGGTCTTGGACAAATATTCTTGATGAACCAATGCCAAGGAGATACTTTCCATGCTCCTGAAGTCCCCAGAGAGAATCATCACTTGAAGGTCAGACCAAGAACGAGAAATAGAACTATGGCCTAGTTGATTCTTTCTATACAGAACCATGCTAAATGCCACACAAATGTCATTCTGTTCAAGCAATAGTGTCAGCGTCTGCATGAAATCTTTACCACTGTCACCCTCAAAAATAGCCAGCCCAATCCAGTTCCAGTGAAAATGCAGGAGCAGCCGGACTAAGCCCACATATTCAGCAGTTTCATTGGGATCCATCCGAAAGAAGGGAGGAAATACCCTTTTCTCCCTCTGAATAGGTTCAAACAGGCCATAAGCGAGCTAAAGGAAGGAATTTCCAGAGTGGGGATCTGTGTTAGTCTGTTGTAGCAAAAGCAACAGTGCATGGTTGTAGTACTTTAAAGACTTTATACATTCATTGTATAAGCTTTCTTGGACTCCAGCAACCCATTTCATCAGATGCATGTACTGTTACCTTGAAGTAAAAATGATCATTGTAAAAATAGATTTCTAAATGTAACCTGAAGCTCTGTGTTGACCTCAAGGCTTTCCCCAATGTGGTTCTCATCCCAAAAGCCAGGGCTGCTACAGAGGTAACACTTTGATTTGTCCTAGTTTGTATCTCTTTCTGAGTGACTTCTTACTCTCCCTTTTTGGGGGAGGAGGAAATTCTGGAGGCAACCCCAACGCAATTTCTAACCACTCCAATGCATGGACCTTTATGAGTGTCTCTACATTAAGGGGAAATCACATTGCTTACCAAGGGCTTTTGTGCTTCCTGCTTTTTGACGTGATTGTTTTGGGCTGCATTACATGGGCGGAGAGGGGTGACCACATGGGTTTGAATTGAATTGAACACTTCCCCTCCATTCAATTCAATGTGACAGTGCCACCTAGTGGTGGATGTTCCTGCTTTTTCAGGTTGTTACCACTTTAAAAGTGGTTCTTTTCATGTCGGAATTTCCAGGGGAGATGTCCTGGTCATTGATGACATCATGTAAAAGACCCTCAAACTTCTGTGAGTGGCCAACCAGGAGTGTGCAATAAATTGCCTATTTAAAGAAGCCTTATGTGTATATTCAAAAAATGTGAGGCTTTCGAGCTTTAAAGCACATCCCCAAATACCTCTGAATTACCTCATAAATAAAATGGCTCAAACTAGAACCGTTTCATGTAGAAAAGTCTCTAGACACACAAAGACATGATGCAATGTTAGCAGGGGCTTTAATGAGACACACCCAAAGTACCCCCATTCCCAATACTTTCTGCTTAAATCCTAAGTCGCGTGGCTAAAATCAAAGCTATTTTATATGGAAATATGTAGAAATGCATAAAATATACATCAACCACTGATAGAAGTTATATTGTAGCAGGGGATTGCCCCTAATTCCTGGAATGGTAATTTTGTTATTTGGTTGCCGCAAGAACAACAAGGAGTATTGTGGCAACTTTTTAATTTGCGATTCATTAAAATGTATCAACATTCTTGATTTTTTTTTTCTCCCAATCTTACACAAAAGACCCATTGCTAGCTGAGACTACACCTGTACTCTTCTGCCATCCAGAATTGAGGCAACACAATGTACTGTTTTCAGAGACTGGCTTTCTGCATCTCTGTGTGCTTGGAGTTTGCTGATCCCCCTATAGCCCCCATATCTATCCCCAGAGGAATCCCCTTACCTGTGGGATCTTCAGGATGCCCAATAGGGATGCTACCAGCCTTGAGGATTTGGAGTCAAGACCCTCAATAATGGAGAACAGTTTATCCTGCTGGTCACATTTATAATTGGGAACCATTCTCCCCCGAGTGGAGAGCAGAAAGAGGCCATTCCCAAAGACTGTTGCTACAATGCCACTATGGATATAGATGCGGAAACCAAGGGTGAAGTTGGATAGGAGACTTGTGTCCTTGTTGAGCTCATTGATGGTGAAGACCAAGGCCAGGATGTGCTGGTAGTTCTGGGTTATCAGCCTGCAATGAGAGTGACATTGGGAGGTGAGTGAGGAATTGCTGAGAAGTGGACAGCAATAATGTCCATCTGGTTCCGCCTGCCTTTGAGCAAAGACAAAACCTTCTAGACCAAAGCCATCTTCAGTCCATAAAAAAGGATTCACAACGAAGTTGAGATAGTTCTGTTGACACTCATACGCAGGGAGACATGTGTATGTGCTGTGCATGCAAACACACACCACATACACAGATTCCTGCTACCTGCATTTTATAAGAACACTAGAAAAGCCCTACTGGATCAGATCTAGATCAGCACTTTTATTATTATTTAGTATTCTTCCCCCCCCCCCCAGTTATTTGCATCCCACATTTCAAGATACAAATCCTTCCATGGCAACTTACAAGTAACAACAAAATGCAACAATAAAGTCACGATAAAACAATATTCTAAAACAAGACAATTCGCCAGGGCAGCTCCACCAGGCTTAACCATAGCTAGTAGTTGTTGATAGTCAGCATCTCCTCTATTGATTTGTCTAAGAAGAACATAAGGAGAGGAGCATCTGGAGAGCCTTCTGGGTCTGACTGAGATGGCTCCACCTAGCTCAACATCTTGTTTCCTACTGTGACCATCCAAGATGCGTTCTGGGAGCCCCACAACAAGGATATGAAGGCATCATCCCTCAGCTCTTCTTTTCTTCTTCTCAGCAACTCCTGTTCAGTGGTAGACCACTTCTAAATATGGAATCTCTGTTTAGCCATCATGGTTAATAGCCATCAATAGGCTTTTCCACCATGAATTCTTCACTTTCTCTCCAAAATTCCCCAGTAGCGAAGCAAGATTTTGCTGGTGTGATTCAGAACTAATGAGGTGCTTTGCAGGCTTGAAGGTTTCAGGTTCAGTGCCCAGCATCTCCAGGTAGGGCTAGGAAGATCCCCATCTGAAACCCCAAGAGTCGCTGCCAGTCAGTGCAGACGATGTTGAGCTAGATGATCTGGCCCAGTAGAAGGCAGCTTCCAAAGTTGCTCATTAGGGTTTGGGTTTTGTTTTTGTTCCTTTACAGTCCAGTTTGATGGGTCTTTTGCAATCCAAAATATAAATTAACATATTTGATAAATGGTACTGATGGAGTTGTAGTTTTAGCAGTGAAAGGAATTTATACATAGGAATGGAGAAGAGTGTAAGGGTAATACTCAGAGTATGGAAGTTTTCATTTTATTTGTCTCCCTTTTTTTGAAGGTAGAGCTACTAACTGGGTTCGCACAACATGTTAACCCACACTCAGTGATGGAGTGTGAATTGTCGTTGAACCCAGGACATTTCCTTCACCGTGGCTTGTGACCCATGCAGTGTGGCTGATTTTTCTCAAATAACCCACCTTGAGAACCCATGGTTTGTTGTCGCGGAAAATGTCCTGGCTTCAGGCAACACGCTAACCCATGGTTCAATAACAACCCACACTCAACCACTGAGTGTTGGTTAGCGTGTTGTGTGAACAGCCCCATTCTGCTCTTGTTCAATGCAATGCATATTTCTATATGCTTTTTTAAAAACCTGTCTGCTTGCAATGAATATCCTACTGACTAACCATGAATCATCTCAGCATTTTGATATTAGCACTGACATTTTGTGCTATGAAAACCTCACCGTCCTTTTATAGTACACAATATCCTCTCCCGTCTCACCTTCCAAAACGTCTGAAGCACCTAGCAGTAGGAACACTTTCAGTGGTGTCCAGGTTTGATGAACTACATAACCTATTATCCCCAGACAGCACTTGGCCAAGGATGATGGAGTTACAGTTCAACAGTTGGAAAGTCAAGCTCAGATGCAGGGGGACATTTCATAGTTATTTGCCAATTCTTATCATGAAACCAAATTCTCACTTAGCTCTGCCTTCATACCTTTCACCAACCAGCCTCTAGATAGGGATTTCACAGGTGTCTGATTGGATCAGGGAGTATGGCAGACTCTCCCAGGTCTGCCCCCACCCCACAGACCCAGCTCACTGAGCCATGGGGTGTTTAGCAGCCCACACTTCCAGCAGCCCACGGCGACTGCCTACGCTTGTCCAGACTCACCATTGCATGCAACGGTGGCGGCTCTGGAATTGTGTATTTCTAAAGTTGTGAAAATAGCAGTGCAAAGGCCTGATATATGCAACATTAAGACGTAAAGGCCTTTAATGATGAATCTGGATGAGGGTGGGCAGCACTGTAGCTTCGTCAGGTGCTTGACGAGCCGTGAGGAAGCTGGCAACCACCGCATGTGGTGATGAGCAGCGGCTTGGTTGGTGCCCAGTGGAGTTGGCCACGGGTACGTCCCTCCATCCCTACCACTACAGGCAGATCAGTTCTTCTCCCAGTCAACAAGGATACCTTTCCACAGGGATGTGCACCACCTCGGGCTGAACCCCCGAATCTCACCTTGGCCCAATTATGAGACAGTACCAGGTCAGCCTGAGGCCCTGTGAGGAAGAGGGGCAAGTGGAGAATCCAATGGAGTCCTGGTCAGCCTTGCATGATAAATGCCCCCCCCAAAAAACTGCAAACACTGACCCGATTCGAGGGGGCGAACCTCGCTTCAGATTCAGTTCCAAAGCAAGGTGGCCCTGCCCCAAAGCACCCGAGTCAAATCAGGGCCATTTCAGAGGCTCCAAAATGGCCTCTGAGGCGAGTCGTGGGGCCTGTGCACAGCCCTAGTTTCTACATCTCTCACCTCACAAGAGCAGAACTTGGCTCTCATGTCACTCTCTGAAAATAATAGTTCCCATGGTGATTGGGGCTCAACTGGAGCAGTGTTGATGGCCTCATGGAGGGGGTTTCTTCAGAATCAGAATTAAGCCATTAACCTCCAAATCTCTGACTCTCACTGCAAGGTCAAAGCCAATCATGCAAGCCTCTGAGACTTATATATCAAAGCATCACTAATGCATATCCCTGGAAGTAACCCTCTAATCTGAAAGGAGAGCAGACCAACAGGTGTTCCACAACTGTCCCATGGAAACTTACTCAAAAGCACCGCAAGTCTGCCATTGTTTTGATGTAAATGTCTGCTTCCTTGTCACTACAACCTGGTCAAGGGGCAAATTTCCACCGATAATAAGGTCTCCTGGCTTGTAATAGTCTGTTTGAAATTGGACCATCATCAGGCATTTCATCTTCAGCTCCATGATGGCCGGAGGAAGGAGCCAAAATTGGAGCAGCAGCCACTTCATTGGTTTTGGAAAGAGACCTCCCACCTTAGGTCAGCAACCAGAGTTTGAACGGAAGCTGAGCTGTGGCTGGCTGCAGAAATCCCAGGCAGAGTTGGAGGCTGCAGGGACAAAGAAGAACACGTCAAGGTGACCCTCCCCTACCCCACCCTCACTTGGAGGGGTTCAGGGCACATTTATGTTAAGCCTGTTTTCTCCTGGAGTTCTTACTTGCTAGATGGAAATCCACATGGGATTTCTGAAGAATTACTGTAATCTCAATCATCCCAGGCTAGAAAAATAACTAAAGCCCCACAGTGCTGGACTTCCTCACACGTTGGAGGGAGGAAAACATGTTTATGTCATTCTTTGCTTCTCTGTGGTGCAGACTGGATCAGGGATTTGACTTTAGTTGTCAGGTTCTGGCCCTGGGCCTGCGTGAAGCTGAGCTCCTAAATCCAAGATGGAGTCCAGGCTTGTGCAAAATTTCACTAGCCCAGATTGATATCTGGAAAAAGGGAGCGATAGATGGGCATGGCAAAGTGGAGCCTGTTTAGGCTGACCATCTGAAAAGGAGGACAGGGCTCATATAACTTTAACAGTTGTAGAGAAAAGGGAATTTCAATCAGTGTCATTTGTATGCAATTAGTTCCTGGTGATATTCCCTCGTCATCACAACAGTTAAAATTGCAGAGCCCTGCCTTCTTTTGTATATGGTCACTCTAGTATAGTGCCTGCACCTTTAACAGTTGTGATGAAGAGGGAATTTCACCAGGAACTAATTGCATACAAATGACCCTGGCTGAAATTCCCTTTTCTCTACAACTGTTAAAGTTATATGAGCCCTGTCCTCCTTTTCAGATGGTCAGCCTAATCCTGTTTATAGCAAGGCAGGAGTGAAGAATAATGGCATATCCTCCAGGTATGTGGTTTGAAACAGCATGACAGAATCATAGAATGGTAGAGTTGGAAGGGGCCTATACAGCCATCGAGTCCAACCCCCTGCTCAATTCAGGAATCCACCTTAAAGCAGCCCTGACAGATCGTTGTCCAGCTGCCTCTTGAAGGCATCTAGGGTGGGAGAGCCCACCACCTCCCTAGGTCATTGGATCCATTGTCGTACTGCTCTAACAGTCAAGATGTTCTTCCTGATGTCCAGCTGGAAACTGGCTTCTCGTAACTTGAGCCCATTTTTCCATGTCCTACACTCTGGGTTGATCGAGAAGAGATCCTGGCCCTCCTCTGTGTGACAACCCCTCAAGAACTTGAAAAGTGTTATCATGTCTCCCCTCAGTCTTTTCTTCTCAAGGCTTAACATGCTCAGTTCTTTCAGTCTCTCCTCATAGGGCTTTGTTTCCAGACCCCTGATCATCCTCGTTGCCCTCCTCTGAACCCACTCCAGCTTGTCTGCATCCTTCTTGAAGTGTGGTGCCCAGAAGTGGGCACAGTACACAAGATGAGGCCTAACCAGTGCTGAATAGAGGGGAACCAGTATGTTACATGATTTGGCAGCCCAAAATAGCATTTCCTCCCCCCCCCCTTTGTTTTTTGCAGCCACATCACACTGTTGGCTCCTGTTGCTTTAAAATGTACATGTTGGTTCAAAATCTACATGGCTCATATTGGTTCAAAATGTACAATCAGGCAATAACATATGTTAAGAAATGTTTTGAGAAAGCACCTGCACATGACTTTAGAGCATTTGGTTGTGAATTAGAGTCAGAGAAGACTTTGAGAGTCGGCCTGTATTTGGGCTCACCTTTCACACTCTGCCAGCATACTCAGAAAAGGGCCAAAGGCTAAATTTCCACAACAGTAAAGGCTCCTGGCCTGTAATAATTAGGGCTGTGCACAGATCCAAATCCCGAATCCGAAGCGGATCGGGGTGATTCGGACCTCCAAAACCATATCTGAATCAGATCAGGGAGGTCTGAATTGATCTGGATTGGATTGAATTGGTCCGAATCGATCCAGATCGATCTGAAGATTTGGACACCATTATAAGTGTTTTCCCCATATACTTGCATTGGGGGAATGAAAGGGTTATAACTTCTTTATTTTTAAAGATACAAAAATGAAACTTGGGCACATTGCAGATGACCTGTTTGTACTCATGTGTGCAAAATTTCAGAAACATAGGTGCAACCGTGTAGTGGCTATGAATTTTTGCAAAATGATCAAGAAATGCCTATAACTTCTTTATTTTTTAAGATACACACATGAAAGTTGGGTGCATTGCAGATGGCATGTAAGTACTCATGTGTGCCAAATTTCAGACATGGGTGCTCCAAATCAGGTATTCATGTCTAGGCTTGCTGCATTTCCAATAGCTTGCATGGCTTAGAAGTGTGCCTGTGATATTCATGGGCGCCCTGGATCAGCAAGGTAGTTTTTGAGGGGAGGCAATAGGAAAGATCGAGAAAGGTATGCGTTATTGTCCCAAGATAGGATGCATTTTCGCTTTTGCTATATGCATGAGTTGAGCCATGGTGGTCATCAGGACAGTGACATTAAATGTAAATGGCTTAGGGAGTGCAGTAAAAAGATCAAGAGTTATAGATTATCTTAGAAAAAATGAGCCCTCAAATCCTGTTTTTGCAAGAAATTTATAAGATAAAAAAGAGAAAGAAGGTTTTTAAGCACCCCATGTTTAGTCAACAATTTTACACGTGTGGTACTGTGAAATAAAAGGGAGCACCCATTATATTACATGTGAATGTTGACTTTAAAGTGTAAAAGGTTTTAAAAGACAAGGAAAGTAGGTTTATTTTTGTGAAAGGAGTGTTTGAAGGTACAAGATGTCTCACACTGGGATCAATATATGCACCAAACACTGGACAGATGAAGCTTCCTTTATGGAAGGGGATTTGATCTTAGGAGAGCGATTTAAACTGGAATTTAAATTTCAGAAGGTTCAACTTTAGAAGATCAGAAGTAATGTTTTATAACGTATGTCCAAAGGAGCAAGCAGAAGTGGCAAAATATTTAGAGATAACAGCCAGCTACTCTAAATGTCGGTACCTAGGTGTAATAATTACTAAGAATTTGAATAAGTTATACAATGCAAACTATAGCAAGTTCTGGAAATTGATTTCTTCAGATGTACGTAGATGGAGAAAGATGACCCTATTCATTATGAGTAGGATAGCAGCTGTAAAAACGAAGGCCTTTCCCCAATTATTGTCCCTATTTAGAACTCTGCTACTTACCGTACCAAAAGGACAGTTATTGTCATGGCAGAGATAACTTAATGCATTTATTTTAGAGGGTAGACTACGAGTGAGGCAAAAATTATTATAGAAGTTGTCAAATTGGGGAGGATGGGGCATCCCAAATTTTTACTTTTTTATTAGGAAGCCTGACAATTGCAGCATCTGGTTTCCTTCATTTTGGAAGAGCCCAACAGACAATGGGCTGCTTTGGAGAATGTTAAAGTAGGTGGAGTCCCCTTGACAGTTACTCCATATGAAGCATAAACTTAGATCTCTTCATTGGATTTCAAATAGGTTCACATATTTCATGTTTAATATATGAGTTATGAGGTCTGAAGTTCCTGCCCCAGGGGTCTCACCGTTGTTGCCCCTTTGTTTTCACCCTGTTTTTCCTGGTATTTTCCAAGTAGCTAACCCTGGTATTACATGGTTCCTGTGGTATTGACTGCAGTCTTTCCGCTCCAACAAGGGTGTAAGGGACCAGGCGGTTCAGTGTTTAACTAGCTTTGAGAAACTAATGGATAATGATACAGGCTGTGTTAAAGGAATGGTCTCCACCATACATAAGATACTATTGCTCTCTGATGAAAACAACAGTGCTGGTTTTAAGTGCTGGTGGGAGATGAATTTAAGCACCCCTATTGATGACACAGTTTGGACTAACATGTGGGTGAAACCACCATTTAAAGCTATACCTGCTAACACAAGAGAAATGTCTCTGCAGCTAGTACATGGTTGGTATCTGACTCCTAGAAGATTGGCATACATCAAATCTGGTTCTTCTCCCATGTGCTGGAGGGGATGCCAAGTGGTTGGCACTTACCAGCACATGTGGTGGGAATGTGCTGAGACTCAAAACGTCTGGACTGCAGTGCTTTCTGAGATTACCCAGATTGTAAAAATTGAAGTACATGTGGATTAGGAATTGGGTCTATTGAATTTATTTGTTGAAGTAAATATGAATTTGAAGCATAAGGAGCTAATCTCCCATCTTTTGTTTGCTGCCAGGAAAGTAACAACATTGCATCAGAAGGATTTCAAATTTACAGACTTCAATGAGTGGTATGACACATCTGAGCCCCACAGCACCATAGCAGACATTTAGGCACAATAGTGAGAGTAGGATTTCAGCAGGGACACTTGCCGTGCCATACCAGAAACTCCCCCAAAGCATTGGGGATTCCCTCAGACTGCATTGTTCTTTGGGTGGGGTGGGGTGGACCATCCTAATAGGTAATAAGTGCAGGCAGACCAGTCATTTCATCCAGCAATGCCTTCCTGAGCAGCCCTATACTGCTATGCTAGGTGCGAACTCCTCTGTTCCCCAGCCATCCACTCTGGCAAAATGCTGGAATTCACACAGGTCAAAGGGCAGAACTAGACAACTCAAGTCAGGTCCAACAGGCCCACAGAGTAGCAAAGAGTGATGCAATCTTATTTTTCTCCCTCGAAAGCGCAAAGGGAGCTCCGTACTCTCAGGTTCTACTTCTTCCTGTAGCCTGGAATTATCCAAATGACAGTAATTCTAGAGCAATTCCCCATTGGATTTCCATGCAGGGAGAAAACATGCTTAATATAAGTATATCTTGAGTCCTTCCATCTGGGACTGGGGTGGAGTCTGATCACTCACCATCTGTTCATTTCTTGCTAAGATCTAATTCTCCTGCTGGGGCAAGTAAAGTCTGTGCTCCAACAGGCTTTGCTTGATAGCCAATTCATGAGGGAAAGTCTCTCAATGTCAATTGCAATGAAAAAGTTGCTGCTGCTGCTGTTTTGGATTCTTCATCAGGCCACCCAGAGAATGCAGAGGACCAAATGCCGATTGTCCATGTATAAAGAAATGCAAGATTATTACAAGCCAGGAGACCTCATTGTTGGTGGGAATTTACTACTTGGCGTTGCTTTTTATGACAAGGGAGAAGACTTTTGTAGTTTACACTCAGCAAAGTTCTCCATTCTTCATGAGTAAGTTTCCACAAGAGGGATCTGGGATACACCTTTGCCTGCTTTTCTTTCAGGTTGGAAGGCTCCATCCAGGGAAATGCATCAGCGATCTTGCTGATGTTCAACATTTCTTTGTTTGATACATAAGTCTCAGAGGGTTGTCTTGACTGACATCGACCCATAATGAGAGCCGGAAACTTTAGGGTTCTTCTCTGGCTTCATTCTAAGAGATTTTGTGAAGGGAGCAGAGGCAGAGCTGACCCATAATTTGTTTCCATATTGACTATCTAGTAATGACTAAGAAATGTCCCCTCGTTCCTGCCCTCAACAGACATCTTCTAAGACAGGGTGGTGAACATAAGTCTGGATCTATTAGTAGTTCTCTGGAAGAGCTGCACGGGATCAGCAAGCATTTCTCACTTCAAATTGTGTAACAATAGCCTCAAAGTATGACTCTTGCCTGCCCTAATTTATACAGCAAAAATAAACCATTGCTGGTAACCAAGAGTTGTTAGATATGTATTACATATAAACAACATAGTAAGATTAATACAAATTTATAAAAGAAAAGAAAGGCAAATACAGTACTCAGATAATAAAGAAAGGGAAGTTAAAACATATTTAATCATAAAAAACATCTGATGGTTTAAAAGACCAGAAGATAAGGCTTTCTTTTTTTTCCAATTTAAAACTTTTTATTTTTCAAACAAAAATAAAACACAAACAATATAACAATACAACATACAAACCCAAACCTCCTCTCTTTTTGGCATCTTGTAATATTTTAAACGTCACCCTTGGTTTTTTGGATTGCCATATAAATTTAGAAATCTCTCTCTGCCATTCGGTGACTCCGAAGTTACAATAGGTATTGTCTGAAATAGATACAACATTCTTGACAAAACATTCATCTTAATTGTTGCAATTCTCCCCATCAAAGACATTTGAAATTTATCCCATCTTATTAAATCTGTTTAACTTCATTCCAGACCTTAACATAGTTATTATGAAACAACATACAATTCATATTTGTCAAGTTTATGCCCAAGTATTTCACCTTCTTTTCTACTTTAAAACCTATTTTTTCTGCCACCTTTAGTTGATCTTGCTTATTCATATTTTTTTAAGTATCTTAAACTTTGTTTATTAACCTTGAAACCTGCTAATACGCCAAATTCATTCAACTTTTTCATTAAAGTTTCAATTCCACTCAGTGGATCCTCTAAAGTAAACACCAGATCATCTGCAAAAGCTCTTAATTTGTAAGATTCTTTTCTAATTTTTATTCCTCCAATTTTTTCTTCTTGTGTTACAGCTCTGTTCAATACTTCCAACACCAAAATAAATAACAAAGGTGATGTTGGACAGCCCTGTCTAGTCCCTCTTGCAATCTTACACGGTTTTGAGAAATCTCCATTAATGATGATCTGTGCGCTCTGTTCAGTATAAATTGACTTCACCTACGTTGTGAAATTAGACCCAAAGTCCATTGCTTCCAAAACTTTAAACAAAAAGTCCCAATTAAGATTGTCAAAGGCCTTCTCCATGTAAAAAAAAATCAAAGCCGCTTGTTTTTCTGGATGTTTATCCAAATATTCTACAATATTCAATACAACTCTGATGTTATCTTTTATCTGTCTTTTCGGTAAAAATCCACATTGATCTTCATGAATAAATTCCCGCAACACAAACTTCAACCTTTCCGCCATTATCAATGTAAACAACTTGTACTCATTATTCAAAAGCGATATTGGCCTATAATTTTAAGTCAAAGTTAGGTCCTGACCTACTTTAGGTATCAACGTTATATATGCTGTTTTCCACATCTCTGGTATCTTCCCCTCTTTCAAAATAGAGTTCATCATACTTTGCAAAGGTAATAATAATTCCTCCTCAATTTTTTTGTAATATGTAGCTGGAAGACCATCCGGTCCTGGTGTTTTCCCCAATTTTATTCTTTTTATAGCTGCGACCATTTCAGCCATAGTGATCTCTCCATTTATTATTTGTTTCTGATCCAAAGAAATTTTAGGCAAATTCTGTTTTTGTAGATATGTATCTATTCTATCCAATGGCGTCTCATGTTTCTTATATAAATTTAAATAGTACTGCCAGAATATTCTTTGTATCTTGGCATCCTCCTCCTGAATTTGTATCTTGGCATCATCCTCTTGGCATCACCCTCCTGAATTTTCACTATAGTCTTTTTTTTTCTTTTTCTTTCCTCAGTTTGTAAGCTAGCCATTTTCCCGGTTTATTTGCACCTTCAAATTCTCTCTGCTTTACAAAATTTAACTTCCGTTCCATTTCTCTGACCGTCAACATAGACAGTTGCTGTTGCAATATCTTGATCTGGTGGCTGATCCCAGCCTTTCTTCATGTGCTCTTTAACTCCTCTTCCTTCTTTTTAATCTCATCCGTAATAGCTTTCATTTTTTTCCTGTCTTTCCCTCTTAATTTGATTGTTCTTCTGAATAAAATATCCTCTTACAAAAGCTTTACTTGTGTCCCAGACCGTACTTTGGTTAACACCTTTGTTCAAATTCAATTCAAAAAATTCCTTATTTTTTTTTCAGCCTTCTTCCACCACCCTTTATTTTGTAGTAAAGATTCATTTAATCACCATCTGAACGTTGTTGTTTTTTTTCAAAACCATCAATACTGAATTATGATCCGAAAAGGATTTTGGCAAGACCTCTATCTTCTTTACTTTTGTAATTATTGTCTTGGACATCAAAATCATGTCTATTCTTGAAAAGGATTTATGTCTATCCGAAAAATAAGTATATTCCTTAGAGCCACCATTTCTATGTCTCCATACATCAAGCAAACCCAAATTGTCCACCAGCTCAAAAAAACTTTTTGGAAGCTTTCCCTGTTGACCTTTGATGTCTTTCTCCAAATGTTTATCAATTTGTGGTGATATCACTCCATTCCAATCACCCAAGATACACCAGCTTTCGCTCGAAATATCCACCAATCTATGTAACAGTCATTCATAAAATTTTGCTTTTTGTTCATTGGGAGCATAAGCCCCCAATACCATAATTTTCACTCCATCTACAATGGTTTTTTCATCCATAAAACATCCTTGTTCATCAGATATAACTAATTCTGGTTTTAAATGGGGTTTAATATACAAGACCACCCCTGATTTTTTCTTTGTGCTTGCGGAAACATATTCTTCTCCCAAGCCTTTATTATGCAGATATTTTATATCTTTTTTTCTAATATGAGTTTCTTGTAAGCAAATAATATCCAATTTTAATTTTCTTAGATGGTAAAATATTTTTTCCTCTTTTGTGGAGAATTTGGTCCATTTATATTCCATGATAGATATTTGTAATCCATTTTAAAGTTATTATTATGTATCAATAAGAGTCTTTAATTCCACCAATATTACTTATCTGAAGTTTCTCCCTCTCCCCCGGGGTCCTCCAATTCTCTTTTATATCCCTCCACAAAGTATTTTGCTTTTTCCATTGAGTTCATCCCATATTTTCCCCCAGAAAATGTGAAAGTCACACCCTCAGGGATTTCCCATCAGGAGACAATCTTTTTCTGTTTCCTCAAAGCGTTCACTGGTGCCACACAGGGTTATTTCTTTTGTCTCTTCTTCTTTCATTTTTGTTTTGCAGGCTGCTTGACCCGCCCACTTCTGTCTCCATAACTCATTGCCCTCCTGTTTTCAGCAGCACTGTCTGATTTTACATTTAATTGACAGCTTGGGCAAGATGAAGTTACAGAGATGGAAATGGGCAGGTCAAGCAGCCTGCAAAACGAAAACGAAAGAAGAAGAGACAAAGAAATAAGCTTGTGTGACACCAGTGAACACTTTGAGGATAGAGAAAGCAGTCGCTATGAAACGTAAGTACTGCTCAGTGTGTCCTACCACGTCAAGAAACAACTAAAAAAACACGTTTTTAAACAGAATATAAGTCATTTTAAGGGCAATGTGGATAGGCTCTCGGGCACAAAATGGTTGCCAACATAAGAAACACTTTTGTGTGACCAAAGTTTCCCACCCCCCCACCCCCTGTTAACTCCTCTTTCTCTTGCAATCTTTAACCAGTAACCCTGAAATTTTAATGTTATGTTAAATCAGTATTTCTTTCTGGCATGTGCAATTTTCAGGAAGATTGGTGAAACCTTTTTTATTTTAGTAAGGTTAGAATAATGCATCCCCTGATTTCCATTTAACCTTACAGAATCCTTATTTTATTGATTGCCTTATCATTTGGAGGTACTATTGTGCCTCCAGTAATAACAGTGATGCCAGAATATAGAAATGCTTCAAGCATTTAAATAACTACAGTTTCAACAAATGGTAACAGAAACACCGTAAGTCTGTTGCTGTCCTGTCCTTCCTTCCTTCTCCCAACCTCCGGAGGTGTCCCTTCAGAAAACATCTCCCCCCCAACGTTCTTTATGCTTCAGTCAGGGTTGACACAACACTGATCCTTCACTTTCTCAGGCACATATGCTTCTTGTGTGCAGAGTAACTGATCTATTTTTGAGTCAGTTCTGCTACCCTTAGACTTCTGGGGTCTCGGGTGCTTATTCTCGACTTCTTCATCTGTTTTATTCTTCCTCTCATGAAGACTTTCCTTAGCTTCTCTCTCCTCTTCCCCCACACCCACTCCCATTAAATCAAATGTCAGTATTCTTTTTTATGTCACCTGGCAACTTGCTCCCTCCCCACCCCCACCCCTGTATCTACCTGATACTTCCAGCTCTTTCTACAATATGTTGTCTTATTCTGATTTGGCTTGGCCACAGAGGTTCAGGCGCTAGCAATGTCAAGACTGGGTTACTGCGACGCAATCTATGTTGGACTGCCCTTAGGGATGGTCTGGAAGGTGCAAAATGCAGCAGCTTGGCTGTTGTCAAGAGCTGCCTCTTTTCAGAATGTAACACCTTTGATGAGGGAAATACACCGATGGTCTGTTCACTACAGGGCCAAGTTTAAAGTTTTGGGACTAGTGTACAAAGCTGTAAATAAGAGGGAGCGCCTTGTCCCTTATCCACCTGACTGGTCACTGAAGTCATCAGAGGCATTCTCCTGGTGGTCCTGCATGGACATTTGGCCTGGATGGAGTCCACCCAGAGAAGAGCCTCCATGTAGAAGTCAGGCCGACACCAACATTGTGATGTTTTTGTAGTCTCCTGGAAATACCGTTAGTTCAAGTAGCCTTCCCTGACTGACCAGCCATGTTTTTTTTACTGTTATTCTGTTTTTAGAAATGAAAATGTTAATATGATGGTGGTTCCTCCCCCCCCTTCTGATTGTTTATTTTCAGCAGTCCAGGAACTATTTAAATGTGGAGTGGTATATAAATGTTGCAAATAAATAAATAAAATGTAGTACTGCGTTTTGATATTACTGGTGAGCAACCTTGGACACATTTACATCCTGAGAGGAAGAACTGAAATAATGAAAATAGATTTTTTTAAAAGGACCCAAAAAGATTATAAATGAACTGAATTAAGTATCTGATTAAGCTGGGGCATCAGATGTTCCTTTGAAATGCATGTACCAAGACTCTGTGTCTCTGTGAATCAATGGAAAAATCGAAATGTGTCTGAGAATCCTTTCAGTAGACGTCTTTGGTAAAGAAGGTTTTTGTTTGTGAGTAATGGAGGATGAAAAAATAACGAGGCGACACACAGGAGTGGATTTTAAACAGGGCCACTTTATTAAAGATCTGCAGAGTGGGTTAACCTATGCAGGCATCCTAAATATTTCAGGGTGAGACATTCACCATCTGTGAAGTGGTGCTTCCCAATTCGCCACAACTCAGACTCCCCCTTATGGGGTAGGAAGGCCTTCCGATGTCGACCTCCCCTTGCACCGTACAGCTCTGAGTAGGTGAGGAAGGTTGGCCTCAAAGGTAACCCTTATCCCGCCGGCTGAGGCCATAAAACTCACAGCTGGGGGCCCTCAGGCATTACCAATCACCGAAACAGTGCCTGTAAATGCTCACCAACCCTATGACGCTCCAGATGCCTGCACCTACTTGCCAAAACATAAAAGTGACCGAAACATTAATGAACATCACCTATTTAATACTCCCAGGCTGCCTTGCAGTGTGAAGTAGGCAAAAAACCCATAACCGAAAGTGATTATGAGCCAAAGATTCCTACTTGGCACTCAACAGAGCGACCGGCGGACCCACACTACCTACAGGGCAGGAGGGAGGGGTAAGCCTGCTTTTAAACTCCCTCAGTCCCCTCCCTGCCACGAGGCACCACAGGAGCAGCCAATCGCTGCCACCCACGCCACCTCGTCACCCCACCCCCACCCGCAATGGCCTCCACGTGCACAGGCACGCCAGGCCCGTTGTTAAGGCATTTCTTTATTCAAAGTCAGAGCCTATCTACACAGTCCCTTGGAATGTTTTAAATAGTATTTTAAAACATTCCAAATAGGTGTGTTCTAAAACGTCTTAGGCCACATTACTGAGTACTCACGTTACAGGAGAACAGTCTTCAGTCTTTAAAGCGGTGTGTGCGGTCACACACTCTTCTGACCCGTCTCTTTCTGTTTCGTTTTTACAATGAGTTTAGGGCAAGGCATTGTGGGTGTTGTAGTTCAGTCACCCACTTCCTCCTTAGTTTCTCTTTCTTCCCCACCAATCAACTGCTAAGCATTTGGGCACCAGTAAATGAAGCACTGCCCCCATGAATCACAAATGGTAAGGAAGGACACATTATTTTACTTAAAACGATTTATTAAAAGTGAAACCGTTGTATATAGCTGAAAAGAGTTTTAAAAAACCTCGGGTATACAACGTTATAGGGAGTGCGTCATGTGGCCCAAAGAGTTTTCATAACCCTTATAAAACGTTAAAAACCTAGCATGTGGATCGGCTCTCAGTTGAACAAGATGGACTTTTTATCCCTCCACTTCTAATTTTTTCCTCACCCACATCCTAATGTCACTCCCATCCTTGCAGGTCGGTACTCAAAAACTACCAGCACTTCCTGGCCTTGGTGTTCGCCATCACTGAGCTCAACGAGGATCTGACTCTCCTTCCCAACATAACTCTTGGCTTCCGCCTCTATGAGCACCTCGACATTGCCAGTGTAATGCATATGAACAGCCTCTCTCTGCTTTCCACTCGGGGGCAAATGGTTCCCAATTATAAATGTGACAGGCAAGATCAGCTGCTCTCTGTTCTTGGGGGTCTCGATTCCAAATCCTCAAGGGAGATCGCACAAGTCATGGGCACCTACAAGATCCCACAGGTAAGGGGATTCATCTGGAGAGAGACGTGGGGGACTTGCAGAGTTCAGGAACACTAAGACGGAAAGGCAAATCTCTGAAAACTATCCTTGCATTGGTTGTGTTGTTTCAATTCTGGATGTAGACCGTAGGAGGCCTTTCTGCCTTTGACTAACCTGCCTGGGAATAGCCTTAGTGGTAGGCAGGAATCCCAGGTGGCTCTTGCATGGCTAATGTTGCCAGCAATGAGGCAGTTATATAAGAAAATGTTTAGGATTGGGAGAAATAAGGAGTTATTTGAACTGTGAAGACTCACAATTGAAAAAGTTGTTACAAGACTCCTTATTGACTTGCTGCCATTGACTAAGGCCGCTAGCCTTAGAACACGCCCCCCCCCCCCACGAGAACAACATAAAATTTCTCAGTCTTTTATGTATTGGACTATGAGTATTGTATTTGAGGAGGGGGCCTAATGCCACAAAGCCCCTGTTCATATACACACACAAAAGGGCCCCTGTTCATTGTAATGTTAGAAATTGTGTCACGACCGCCTGCATGGCAGGCCTTCTCTTCTGGGGTGATTTCCACATTAAGGGTGAAAGACAGAAAGACACTGAAGAGCTCAATTGATGTTTACATTCACTTTACATTCCTTCTTGGTAGCACTTTGTGAATCTGAAGTCAGATTCTGTAGTCCAGGGAAGTTTATGCAATTAAATAACAATAACAACAACAACAACAACTATAATAATAGCACACATTGAGCTCGAAGAAATAACGCACACTGAACTCAAAGAAATAAACAGACTCAGTCGCAACAAACTCACAAAACACCACATGCTCCATCCCAACTCATGCATTGAAAGAATAACAATCAGCAGGAAAGAAGGAGGAAAAGGTCTGCTGGACATTAACACAATGCATGCTAAACAGATAAAATCACTCAGAGAATTCTTCCACACTAAAAACACCCCCATTCATAAAGCCATAGTAACAGCAGATACAAATTACACCCCACTCAACCTAGCACTACAAAATGAAGACCGAACACAACCACTCACACTCGCAGAGAAAAAAGAAAAATGGGCACAAAAAGCACTCCATGGGATCTGGAGGGAGAGGCGGGTTATAAATAAATAAATTTATTATTATTATTATTATTATTATTATTATTATTATTATTAAGCACTACAACATAATATAGAACCCACGAATAAACAAAGAATGGCTAAGGAAGGGTGAGCTATTTCCAGAAACAGAAGGATTCCTAATAGCTATACAGGATCAAGTTATAGCCACCAAGAACTACCAAAAATACATCATAAAAGATAACAGTGTAACAACAGACCTATGCAGGAAATGCCATAAGTTCCAAGAAACAATAGACCACATAACAGGAGGATGTAAAATTCTGGCAGGAATGGACTATACAGACAGACACGATACATCTGCAAAAATAATTCACCAACAACTGGCCATCAAATTCAACCTTATCAAACTATCTACACCATACTATACATACTCACCTGAAACAATCTTGGAAAATGCAAATCATAAAATATACTGGGACGGAACAATTCATACTGACAAGACAATACCCTGCAATCAACCAGACATAACATTCATAGACAAAAAAGAAAAACACACATACCTCCTCGACATAGCAATACTGAATAACAAAAATGTTGTGGAAAAGGAAGAAGAAAAGAGAGACAAATATACACCACTAGCCATGGAAGTCAAAGAACTATGGCAACAGGAAAAGATCACAATTATTCCGTTAGTCACATCGGTCACCGGCATCACATCAAAAAATTATACAGAAAACCTTCAGAAATTGGGCCTACCAAAATACATCCACACCAACATCCAGAAAGCAGTCATACTTAAAACATGCTCAATTGTCAGGAAATTCCTGAATCTGTAAAAGACAGCATGACTTGGCAAAGCCCATCATGTCCATCTAGAAAAACCACCACGAGCGAGAAAGATATAATAATATTAATAATCTGCTATGCTTTAAAGTCCCGCAAAATCCTGCTGTGTGAGACTAACACAAAATTCCTCCCTTCAGCTCGGCTATGACTTTTCCCACCTTGGTCATGCAGAGAAAAGTGCATTCTCTTCATTCTACCAGATCAATCCTCATGAAATTACTCAGTATGTGGGCTTAGTCCGGCTGCTCCTGCATTTCCACTGGAACTGGATTGGGCTGATTGTTCACAATGATGACAGTGGTGAAAATTTCATCCGGACACTGACACCAATGCTGAAGCAGAAGGACATCTGTGTGGCCTTCACCAAAATGTTCAGCTCAATTCACATGCTCAATCGGTTTCAAATTCCAACCGGATTTAGTCCTAAGAATTGGTTTGAGCCCCAAGCAATTATTGTCTTTGGAGACCGTGGTGTTACAATGAAATTCTCCTGGTGGTTGGATGAAAATGAAAAAAATACCAATACCTCATTTAGGAAGGTTTGGATCATGCCATCCCACTGGGATATGCCTGGATCGGGATTGCCCCAGGCCTTGACATTTCTAAAAAACATTCATGGTGCGTTGCACTTCAGAGTCCACAGAAGAGATGTGCCAGAATTCAAGCACTTTCTTCAGGCTTTAGATCCACTTAGACCACAAGGAGACATATTCCTCTACGACTGGTGGGAAAGAGCATTTCATTGTCAGTTTTGGAAGTCAGGCCAAACCTTTCAATGGGAGACAAGCATATGTAATGGAAAGGAGAAACTGGAGACCCTGGCAGTTGGCTGGTTTGATATGAGCATGACCAGTTGGAGCTACAGCATCTATAACAGTGTTTATTCTGTGGCACACGCCTTACATGCTATATCTGGTTCCAAGCGTGCCATGACTGGGGAAGACAAGAGGCTTCTGGATATTCAGCCATGGCAGGTAATGTCCTCCTACAGATTTGGCCATCATAGATGAGGTTCTTTGTTGATTTCTGAATGGTCTGATCCTGGATGCAAGGGTGAGCAAGAAGAAAACGGGTGTTAGTCTACTCTAACGATGCTAAGAAAGATATCCCCCATGGATATTTTCCAGTGGCCCTCATTTTCCCTTGGAAGCATTAAGAAGTGAGTAAAACATAGAGAAGACTTTTTTTTTAATATCCCCCCTTTTTTATTGTGAATGTCAAAGAAACAAAACAAAAACAACAAAAACAAATCATGAAAAAAAAGAAAAAGAAAAACACATTATATATAAAGGGATGTCGTAATTTTTTTAATCAGGTGTAACCAAACAAACAAAAGGAAAGAATTATACATAGGTTTCAAAAAAAAATCAGACCATATAGCCATATACTTATCCATTTGCAAGTTGCGCCTGTATATCACCCGTTCAAATGTTGATACGGTTATTAAGTCTTCAATCCATTGCATTATGGGAAGTGAGCCTTTATCCTTCCAATATGATAGTATAAGTATTTTAGCTGTCACAAGGGCTCTGAAAACCCATTTGTGCTGACCCTGTGTTCGTTTCCAAGAAACTGGCAGGTAATTTGGAAGGACCTGCACGTCCTTCCATATTAAAGATTGATTCAGGACAAGATTTATCCTTATTTTAACCTCCTCCCAAACGGAGAAGACTACTGAACATTGCCAAAACATATGAATGAAAGAAACATTAGGTGCATTACATTCAACAAGGTAGACACCTGTTGAAAAGGTGTTGTGGGGTCTGGTAGGCCCGAAACAGGATTTATTTATTTTTTTGCTCAATAAGACGTAGCCTAAGATTCATAGAAGCTTCAGATACAGACTCTACGGCAACAATCCATTGGTTGGGCAAAATAGGACACTCCAATTCTCTATTCCAATCCTGTCTGAAACCATGGGTTTAAAAAAAAACTTTACAAATTCCCTTAAGTCACCGCATGCAGGAATCTGCTCCAAAAGCCCTCTTTAAAAGCTGTCACGGTGATAATTTTGATGTGTTTATCTTTAAAACGGAGGGATCTGTGAGCATTTCTGTTAATTCCCATTGAAGAGAATGTAGTGGTTACCCAAAAACGGGAGTGGTTTTCCACAAAACTATCCAGCAGAGTGGAGCGAGGGAAATGCCCTGGAAATCGGGGCAGAGAATCACCTCATCAAAGCACCAGTTTCGGGGTGGAGAATACTAGGCTGACCATATGAAAAGGAGGACAGGGCTCCTGTAACTTTAACAGTTGTAGAGAAAAGGGAATTTCAGCCAGTGTCATTTGTATACAATTAGTTCCTGGTGAAATTCCCTCTTCATCACACAACAGTTAAAGTTGCAGGGGCCCTGCCTTCTTTTGTATATGGTCACTCTAGTATAGTGCCTGCAACTTTAACTGTTGTGATGAATAGGGAATTTCACCAGGAACTAATTGCATACAAATGACACTGGCTGAAATCCCCTTTTCTCTACAACTGTTAAAGTTACATGAGTCCTGTCTTCCTTTTCATATGGTCAGCCTAGAGAATACCAGCTCTGCACACCCCTAGTAAATAATGCTAAATTTGCACAAATCTCCCGAAAGGTTCCGTAAAGCTGTTGCTGTCCAGGGTGGTGCTGACATGAAGGAATACATTGACTGACGCAATTCCTAATTGGTGTATCAGAGGAAAGGTGGAGGACAAGGGAGGAGGCAGGCAGGTGGCAGCACTTGCAAAAATCATGGTGCAACCAGTTTTTCAAGGCTCTTGCCAGGTGACTCTATAGGCCTTTCCCAAAAGCCATGCATCTGCCAGTCTGCTATGTCCGCAAATCACCATAAGCCACTCTGAAAAGAAGCCACTCTGAGCAACCCAACAATGACCCATGGGTCCTCTGGGTGGCTTGTGTATGGTTAACTAACCATGCTGAGGAAACAGCACCGGGTTCAGATGTCACCATAACCCACCTCGAAATAAGCAATGGTAACATTTCACCATTGGATGTTGTGTCCTGTGAATCAAGCCAGTATATCAGAAGACGCCAGAACTCACTCACAATTGCCCCATTTCTGCTCTATTTCAGATCCTTGTCGAGTTGAGAAACATCCGGTTTAACAACAGTGCCGGAGAGGAAGTCTCTTTCACTGAAAATCACAACAGATATGATATCCTGAACTGGATCTTCTTCCCAAATGAATCTTTCCATCCTGTGAATGTTGGAGGAGTGGATTCGAGAGCTCCCCCAGGCCAAGACTTTACAATTCACCCTGATGCGATTGTGTGGGCAACAGAGGTGGGGCTGAAGTGGAAGTTCCAGGGGAAGGGGCAGCAAAGGGGAGACCACTATGACCCCTCATAGCACCCACAAGACCCCTCCCTCACCCCTCCATTCTCTCCCTCCATTCACTTCCAATCCAGTGGAAGTGGAAGTGGTAACAGGGAAAGGGAGGAAGGAAAACCAAGTAGTTAGAAGAGTTGTGGGGGGACAAGAAAAGTAGGAATCCAAGGGGTAGGGTGACCAGATAAAATCCAGGTCAGGGCTCATGTAACTTTAACAGTTGTAGAGAAAAGGGAATTTCAGCCGGTGTCATTTGTATGCAATTAGTCCCTGGTGAAATTCCCTCTTTATCACACCAGGTAAAAATTGCAGGGGCCCTGCTTTCTTTTGTATATGGTCACTCTAGTATAGTGCCTGCATCTTTAACAGTTGTGATGAAGAGGGAATTTCACCAGGAACTAATTGCATACAAATGACACTGGCTGAAATTCCCTTTTCTCTACAACTGTTAAAGTTACATGAGCCCTGACCTGGATTTTATCTGGTCAGCCTACCAAGGGGGCAGGCAAAAAAAAAAAAAAAGGAAGGAAGGAAGGAAGGAAGGAAGAAAGAAAGAAAGAAAAAAGAAACATATCCCACAGGATCTTCAAGAAAGGGAAAAAAAGAGGATCCCAGTAATTATGGACCAGTGAACCTAAAATTAATCACTGAAAAGATGTTAGAGCAGATAATAAAGCAGGCCATTTGTAAGCATCTTGAAGACAATGCTGTGATTGCTAAGAGTCAGCATAGCTTTGTCAAAAACAGGCCATGTGAGACCAATCCTGTCTCCCTCTTTGACAGGTTAAATACTCTAATGGACAAGGGGAGGCTGTGGACATAATTCATTTTGATTTCAGCAAAGTTTTGATAAGGTTCCACATGACATTCTCATTGACAAGCTGTTAAAATTTGGCTTGGATGACACTCCAGTAAGGTAGCCCACAGCTGGCTTGCCAACCATACTCAGAGATAATGTGCATCGTATCAGATCCAATGTCCGATACTGATTAAAATTGGAGGAAATTGGGCATGCGATTCATAATTCCGATGCAGTCCCTTGTAGATTCATTTTTTTTCTGATCTGATTTTTTGTTCTCCGATTTTAATCGAAGAAAACTGAGCATCGGACACCATTTTGAATTATTTCCCCCCTAGCCTAGTATTGTGTTACAAAAATGCCTATAACATTTTTATTTTTAAAGATAGAAGCATGAAACATGGCCACATTGCAGATGGGTTTGGGGTACTTATGTGTGAGAAATTTCAGAAAGATAGGTGCAGGCATTTTGTGGCTATGAATTTTTTACTTTAAAAGTTCCAAAAGTTCCAAAACAGTGGGTTTGACAGCTGTCAAACAGCACCCCTTCCCTGCCTTCTCCCCCCTCTGTCAGCTGTCAAACCCATCGTATTGGAACTTTTGAAACTTTTAAAGTAAAAAAATCATAGCCACAAAATGCCTGCACAACTCCATGGTAACAGAATCTGATTTGTATACATTGGAAGACTGGGCTGAGAGGAACAAAATGTCCTTTAATAAGGAGAAATGAAAGGTATTACATTTAGGAAGGGAAAATTTAGGGTACACATACAAGATGGGTGATTCATGGCTTACAAGCACTACATCGGAGCAGGATTTGTGTGTGGTCATTGACAGCAATCTGAACATGAGTCAGCAGTGTGAGAAAGCCACTAGAAGGGCTAACACAGTTCTGGGCTGCATTAGAAGCGGCACTGTATCAGAGATATATGAAGTTCCTATTCCTCTCTATCCGGCAATAGTGAGACCACACCTGGAGTATTGTGTATGATTCTGGATACTACATTTCCAGAAGGACGTTGACAGCTTAGAACAGGTTCAAAGGAGGGCAACAAAGATGATAAACAGCCTTGAGGACATGCCCTTTGAGGACAGGCTGAAGGAACTGGGGACGTTCAGTCTGGAGAAAAGAAGACTGAGGGGCGACACGTTAGCAGTGTTCAGGTACATAAAAGGGTGCCACAGGGAAGGTGGTTATGAAATATTTTCCATGGCCACCGAAATTAGGAACTGAAATAATGGGGATAAGTTAGAGAAACCTCGATTCCAATTAAATATAAGGAAAAACTTCCAGAGGGTAAAATCTGTACAACAATGGAACACTCTAGCTACGGAGGTTGTGGGTTCTCCATCTCTGGAGATTTTTAAGAAGAGGCTGGACAGCCACCTCTCAGGGATGGTTGAATGGGTTTTCTAGTACATTTCAGAGAATTGGAGTAGATAATCCTTGTGGTCCCTTTCCAACTCCACAATTCTATGGTGGAATAATGTACCAACAGGCCCGAAATCATTTCCTATCCTTGGTCTGGTGTTATGGGACAAAGATGCTCAAAATGTTTGCCTTCCCCTGTTCTAGTGTAATGGAACTACTATAGAATCTTTCCATTCTCTGCCTTGAGAACAGGAATTGGCTTCCTAGGTGAGACCAAAGGCCTACTGAGACCAGGGAGGGATCATTATCCATCTTTGCATGGGAAATGTCCCAAGTTCAGTCCCTGCTATCTCCAGGTAGGGCTGAAATGGTTCCATTTCCTGAACGCTAGAGTGGTGCTCCCAGTCAGTGAAAACAATATTGTGCTAGGTGAACGAAGGGTCTTATTCCATAGAAGTCTGATCCCAAAATTCCTTTTTCAGTCTCCAAATATATTATATATCAGACTAGCACCCCAATTAGGACAGGTACATGGAGAGGGTAAAGCTGGGTGCGCTGGTCTCTAGCATTCATGGGAGGGGAGAGCAGTTCCATGGGGGATGGGAATCCCCTAGACAGCATCAGGATACAGCAGTTTCCAGTGTTCCAACTTCTGTCTCCCCAGTGGTATAACTGCATATGATTCTCTTTTAGGATAGTTCTAAGTCATCTCCAGACACCCAGAAGATATTTGGCTCTCCAAAATTTGCGATGCATCTTGTAATGGGAAATTCTGTTGAGTCACTCCATTTAGTTCCATTTTTCTCCCCTAGAAATCCTTACCTGTTTGTCTTTCTCCTTTAGAAGATGCCCTCTTCCAGGTGTGTAGAGAGGTGCTCTCCAGGTCACCAGAAAAAAGTTCGAAAGGGAAATCCGGTTTGCTGTTACACGTGTGATCGTTGTCCAGAAGGAACAATTTCCAGCTGGACAGGTAGCTTAGAATTTGAGAGCCATAGAAAAATGTAGAATATACTGGGGTCAGAGTGGAGTGGCAACAGGAGGAAGATCATAGCAAAGGAGATGAATCTGCCATCAATTCCATTCTGGGCTGCTTTCCACCATGGACCACTAGTTGCCAAAATATTCACAGTTTCCTGATGAAATCATTTAACACACCTTCACAGTGGAAAATCCATAAACTGAAGAAAATGACAGATATTTTTTTGTTTGTTTGGTTATTCAGATAGCACAGCAGGTGACAGATCGTAGATTTTTTTTTCTTCCTGACATTGAGTTTGTGTGTTTGTTTTTCATTTTTTTTCTTATTCAATTTGTTTTATGTGTTTTTATGTGTTTGTTTCTTCTTTGCATAAAATTGAAATAGAGTCTGGTACAAAAACAAAAAGGAGATAATGAAACATGTTGTCCCTTTTTTGATGTATTTATGGAATAGGTTGACAAAGCATGAAAAGAAAGTAGTGGGTTTGCAATAAGCTAGAGTTATTTCAAGCTCCTCCTTTGTAGGCTAGTCAACACAAAAATGATATGTGTGTCATGTTTGAAATGATTCACTGCCTTTTGCTCATTCCAGATGCAGATCACTGTACCCCATGCTCAGAAGAACAGCATCCAAACCAGAACCAAGACCAGTGTATCACCAAGAAGGCCCACTTCCTTCGCTACCAAGAGACTTTGGGGTCTGTTTTAGCTTCTCTAGCCCTTTTCCTGTCTCTGATCTCATCTCTAGTCCTGGCAACCTTCATTAAAAAACGAGATACACCAATTGTCAAAGCTAACAACCGAGATCTCACCTACATCTTGCTCATTTCCCTCCTGCTCTGCTTCCTCTGCTCCTTCCTGTTTATCGGGCAACCCATGAAAGTCACCTGTCTTCTGCGACAAGCCACTTTCAGCATCATCTTCTCTGTTGCTATTTCTTCTCTGTTGGCAAAAACTGTCATGGTGGTTTTGGCCTTCGTGGCCACAAAGCCTGGGAACATGGCAATAAAACTCTTGGGGAGAAAACTGACCAACTCCATTGTCCTGGCCTGTCCATTCTTCCAAGCTATTATTTGTGCTGTCTGGCTCATGACCTCTCCTCCATTCCCAAACCTGGACTTCCATTCCTTGGCCAGAGAGGTCATAGTGGAATGTAATGAAAGTTCAGTGACCATGTTTTATACCATCCTGGGCTACATGGGTTTCCTGGCCCTCCTTAGCTTCACAGTGGCTTTCCAAGCTAGGAAATTGCCTGACAGCTTTAACGAAGCCAAGTTCATCACCTTCAGCATGCTGGTGTTTTGCAGTGTTTGGGTCTCCTTTGTGCCCACTTACCTGAGCACCAAAGGGAAGACCATGGTGGCCGTGGAGGTCTTCTCCATCTTGGCCTCTGGGGCTGGTCTCCTGGGTTGCATCTTTCTCCCCAAATGCTACATTATTCTCTTGAGGCCAAATCTCAATTGTAAAGATCATATAATGAGAAGGAATATGTGATTATAAGGTTTTTGGGGGTGGATCCTGCCAATCAATTTTACATTCAGTCAATCACAATTATAGGAATTATTGTGATCCTAATTTCTTTAATTTTTAATAAAACTATCAACCATCTTCATTATTGTGGTATGTTTTCACACTGACATTGGTGGAAGGGTCTATTGTAGTTTGTTTACTAATATGGACAACGGTTATAGTGTTATGGGGTTGGGGTTGGTCTGAATTATTTTTTTCAGGGGGTCCCTTACAGCCCAAAGACTCTGACTGGAAAGATATTCAGGATCGTCTCCAACTTGATTGCTCTTGATTCTAAGAGTTCAGGAAGTAGAGTAGATGCCTGGAGGAAACATCCCATAAAGGCCTGAGACTAGACAGCTGACAGCCAGTGAGCTCCTGCATATGTTTTTCAATGGGAGCTGGGATGAGTCAGGAAGGCCAAATGCAGAACAGAATTAGAAATCTTGTCAGCCCATAATTGACTGGCACAAAGATAGGGAAAACTCAAAAGGAATGAAGTCCCTCCCGATCCTGGCAGAAAGCCAGGTCACCAAAGCTAAATGCCTCCAGATGCCTTCTGGCTGTGGAACCTTTCCTTCAAGAGTAACTCTTGATGCCAAAATGACTCCCCGTTGAACCAGCAAGATCAAAGCAAACAGCCAGCTACTCCCGTCTGGTGGATGTCATTCCAACCCTAGATATTTTCGCCTAGCATAGCAAAATACAGGCAGCATCCCACAATGTCCAGCAGGGCATGTAATGTGACCATATGTGACCGTGTCATAAATGTGTGTTCCCTCCCCCTTTAAAACCAGGAGTTTAAGGTCATGTGGTTTGGTGCACTGGTTAATTGTGTCCAGCTCTAAAAGAGACCTGCCAATGAGGGAGTAGCAGAGCAAGGGGAAGGTCATAGAACCTGTCAATTTAAAGCCCAGAATGGACTTCTGCTTGTAAGAGAAATGGGACCTGCATGGCCACTGGAATTGTATTCTGACACTAAAGAGAAACTATGCTCGAGGTACATAACATACCCCCACCTAGGGTACTGGCTGCAGAGTGGCTGAAAAGGTTTGAATTTAGCTGGGCCGGGTCCCTCCTGGAGTGGGAGGGGGTATAGCCCAACACCCCACAGATTAGACAGGAATAGGTCATGGCCTGAGTCATATGAATGGAGCCCATCCTGCCTCTTTTGCTCCCTCTGTGTCTGACACATCAAGGGTGATCTATAACCCAATCGCTACAATGACCGTGGTTGGCTATTTCCCTCCAAACCATCTTACGGCCATGATCCACTGGTCGAAGGGCCCAGCCATAACTCCCGCTCACACTGGGAATCAGGCAGGAGCACAGATTCACCATCCTGGGACAACGCCTGTGAATGTGCTGAAATCAGCGAAAGCCTCCCTGCGGTCTGTTCCTTGCCTCACAGGTGCTGCAGCCACAGAAGCCCTGCTCCTGATCCCCCCCCCCCCAAAGGGTCGCCAGTGGGGTAAGCGCAGCAGTCAGGCCGGCACCACGTAGACAGGAGGAACAAGACAAGGCCTCTGTAGCATCCAGGCGAGCTGCAACTGAATACTGAATAGCCTCTTGAGTACAAGTTTTCCAAATGGCATAGCCTCTTTCCTGAAGCTTATATAAACTCTGATAACTCACAATACTGCAGAGTTTGCATCCACAGGGACCATTAACTATGTCAAAACTATGTTCTGCATTAGCATCAGATATATAGATAAGAACAATGATGGGTGCATGCTGTCGAGGCTGGCTGAGTCAGAAGAAGGACAAACTGGGTATAGAACATGCTTCCAGTGCATCAACATGAACTGTCAAGGAAGTCCGATCCCTTTCTCAGTGTGTGTCGCCGATACAGGTGCTAAGTCCACACCGCTCCCCACAAAATCCCCAAGGTGAGCTGTTGTGGGGCAAATTGGTTGGGTGAGGGGATAATCCATCCACACAGACAGAGGCACTGGGCAGGGGGTTGGACTAGATGGCCTTATAGGCCCCTTCCAACTAACTATTCTAAGATTGTATGATTCTATGGGACCAGGCACATCTATGGCTACATGCTGCACCCCTTGGCACCCCCTAAATCTATCCCAATGGGAAGGTCCAACCAACCTGAGATTCACTCATGGCTCTAAAGGTCCCATATGTGAGAAGGCAAATCACCCTGCCACACAACCAGTCCTGCAGGCACAGCGGAGCCACCTGCTGTAGGGTGGGAGGTCAGGTCCAATACACTGGCTGTTTGGGCTTCAGGAACCAAACCATCCAGCCCCATGGCCCTGGGACCCAAATCTGCTGCCAATCATGGTGGGGAAGGCAAAGGGGAGGGGAGAAAAAACTCTATGGGGTGAAGAAGAAACTACATGTGCCAGGCACACGCACTGCCCAAACCCCAGCCCCAAGCCAGCTGCCAAGATGGGGGGCACTGCCCCTCCTCCACCGAACTAAACCTCGGGGCCTGTCAGGTTCTGCTGGGGCAACAGCACTGCTCACTGTGCCCTGTCGGAGCAACTGACCATGCACTCAACTTTGGCGTGAGGGGCAGCACTGCCCGGTCACATTACATGCAGCTGACGCCCCAGGCTTCACTGAAGCAGGGAAGCTGTTCCCCATGCACCGGGACTCGAAAGGCCAGGGATGAGGCTCTCACACCCCAAAACAACTGAAGGCCCCACTGGCCAATCATGGGCTCGCCAGGACTCAGCAACACAGCCAGGCCGCCTGCCTCCATGCCGCAACAGCAGCATGAAAAAGAAGTTTGAGGAGGTGGAGAGAAGAGAAAGAAGCCCGGTGCAGGGCCCTTGTGCTGACCCTGGCCACCCGCCACCACCGTTGTGATGGGGAAGTGCCATCAGAGCCCTCCAAAAAAAGACCTCTGTGCCAACCAGGACCCAAGATGCTCCTCAAAGAAACAGCTGCTGGCATGCAGCAAGCCAGACATAATGCAGGTAACATCCTGGACGTTGACGATGCCGTGTAATGGACCCGCAAGCCTCTGTGAGTGGCCAATCATGAACGTGGACAAAATCACCATCTACATGAGGAGTAGACAACGTTTGGGGTTGTGTATGCAAATTTGGACATTTGAGAAGCTGTCCTGGATGCCATCACAGAATTGGTAACCTGCAGATGAAAGCATCACCCTACAGCCACCCGCCATCTTTGTTCCCTAAGAATGTCTCCAAGCCCATGTCTGGCCATGGGGCATTCATGGGGAAAGACGATGGGAGCAGTTAGAGGCCCTCGCCTTGCTTGAAACGGATCCCAGCTGTGGCGGACGAAAATGCCTTTTTGTTGTTGTTGCTGTTCTCCAGTCTTCCCACCATCACGGCATGCTCCTCCTTTACACGTGACCACGTGATTTTGAATCAGAAAGGATCCATGTGCTTAATGAGACTGTGCCATCTAGTGGCGGAATTTTCCAATCACAGAAGGTGGATTCGGCTTTCCGGATCTTCTATATACCATTGGGTTTACCTGCTGACCTGCACCAAACTTTGCTCTTTTCCACTTCAATTTGATTTCACACCTTAGTCAACTTTGGAATCTTCTTATCTGGTACCTCTTTCTTGGCATGTTAAGGTGCCTCCTCCCACAATTTCAGCGGTTAGAGATGTGTGGCGTATAATGTCAGGCCAATTACAATTTGACCCATTTTTCCATGCTAAATTGAGTTTATGTGGAAATCTGGATCTAAGTATTGGAAAGAAAATGTTTTTGTGGTGGAACTGGACAAACAGAATGATTTTTACCCTGGAATAACTATTGGGTGTTGATGATGATTTTTTGCTATTTTTATTATTTCAAGATAAATTTGAATTGCTGGCTGCAGCTGAATGGCAGTTCTGCCCTACCTGGCAGGGGAGACACCTTGATCATGAAGGCACTTTGGGTGTGCTGACCCCTGCGATTTCCCCAAATGTTGGAAACTCGATTGCAATTGCAGCATTTGTTAGAATCTAGATTTGGCCTAGGGGCTTTCACTGCCTCAGAATCTCCTATGCTATTGGAAACTCTTATTGAAGCTGACTAAGCATATTGACCCACATTCATGTTTATAAACATTTATGATCAGTGAATAAATATGACTCATAGGGTCTTCAGCAGGAATGGAACAGGGAACTGGAATGTCCTATTTTATCTACTCAATGGACCACTGTTTTTGCATCGGTATCTGATATATCTATGGATCTCCGGTTGCCTCTTATCCAGGAAAAACTTTTGTTTCGGATCTCTTTAACGTGCATTTGTCTACGTCAGCTAATTTTTGAAACAATGAGGAAAGAAACGCCTATAACTTTTTTTAGATTAAATGTTACAAAAGTTTTTCCACAGAGGCTTGAGCTGTCAATTGCACCCCTCTCCCCCTCTCTTATCTGTCAAAACTCCGTGTTGTTGCAACTTTTAATCTAAAAAATTCATAGCCACCAAATGCCTGGACCTATCTTTCTGAAATTTCTCACAGATAACTACCCCTAACCCATCTACAAAGTGAGCAACTTTCAGACTTCTAACTTTTTAAAATAAAAAAGTTATAGGTGTTTCTTTCCTCATTTTTCAAAAATACCTTGCCACTACACGCTTGAAGCTATGCTTCTGAAATTTCTCCACATTAGACATACCACTTTGGTTCACATGTGTGATAAATTTCAGATTCCGATTCCTATCCAATTTTTCCATCCACATCTCTCCTAGACCCAGAGCCACCTCACCCTAGGCGCGCCTTAGAGCCACATTTCATTGTGCTGCAAAGTGATTGGAATTATTTATATTAATAACAATCCTTTGTAAACAGTTTGTGTGCCGCTTTGACCACAGTTTGTGTAGTGTGTAGCAGGCTACAGGACACACCAGCACACTCACAGTCAATCAAGCAAACACACACACAGAGAGAGAGAGAGAGAGAGAGAGAGAGCGAATATAATTGGGGGGTTGTTTTTTTATAACAGTAAAACAGGGAAGGGAACAACAACACACTCACTCACAGAATCCCCAGTCACACTAACCTAATCCTCAATCAAACCAAGAAGCAGCAAACACACACAAGAAATGAACCTGAGACACAGAGGGGAACAGAAAGAAAGATGTGAGAAGAAAACAGATAGATAGAATCTCCAATCACCACCAAAATCCAGTAAACTACACAGACCTCCTCCAAAATCCACCCTTCTCCTTCAACTCCTACTCCCAACAGAGCTGGAAAACCCAAGGATGGGGGTTTTATGCTCAGCCCTCCTCCAACATTGTGATTGGAGCCTGCTAGAATCCCTGTTGCACGATTGGTCACTGAATCTGTCAGTCTCAGCAAACACACCCCACCTTCTAGCTCCATCCATGTGGCACCAAAAGAAAAAGAGCCTTCCGATAATCCAATAAAAATCCGATAATTATCGGATGGTTTTATCGGATCCAATAATTATCGAAGGGATTTCTATCGTATCGTTATAGTTAATCGGATGTCCGATAAAGCCCATATCGGATCATTATCGGTCATTGTAATGATACGATACACATCCCTAACAACTGGTTGCAGCAGCGGGAGGTGGGAAGTAGGCTCATTCTATCAGTTGTATGGAAAGACCAGCTCTACCAGGATCCTGTGTCCTGTTGTTCATTATAAATTAATATTTATTTATTATATATTTATTTACAATATTTATATAGCACTCCACACCTAAAATGGATTCTGCAGTGGTGAATAGGAATAAAACAGCAAAAAGATTAAAAAAAAAAAGATTAAAGCAGCATATTAAAATTCTCCAATTTAAACAGAATACTAATAAAAATTATTGCTGGTCAGCTGAAGAATGCTTCCTGGAAAAGAGCTGTTTTCAGGTGGTGCCGAAAACGATGCAGTGTTGGCAACTGCCTGAACTCTAGAAGCAGGGATTTCTAAAGAAAGGGGGCCAACACACAGAAGGCTCTTCTCCAGGTGGACTGCAGTCAGACCAAAGGTCTATGTGGAACCACCAGGAGCATGCCCTCTGATGACCTCAGTGAGTAGGCAGGTTGGTAAAGGAGAAAGTACTCTCTCATATCCTGATCCCCAGTTGTTTAGGGATTTGTACACTGTTACGAAAACCTTAAACCTGGCCAAGTAGTGAATAGGCATTCAGTGCACTTTCCTTTGCAATGGTGAACACCCCTTCCACATAAAACCTTGCACATCTCTTTCTGAAATTTTGCTGCCTTCTTATGGTGGGCCACCATAATGCTCTCCATCATTTTCAGGAGAGTGGTCCACCAGGAACATGAAGGTGAATCCGGCATTTTATCTCATTGTGGCACTGTGGTGTTACATAAGAACGTAAGACGAGCCTTGCTGGATCAGACCAAGGATCCATCTAGTCCAGCTTCCTGCTCATACTGTGGCCAACCAGCTGTTCACCAGGAATCCACAAACAGCACATGAGTGCAACAGCACTATGCCACCAATGTTCTCCAGCAACTGGTGAACACAGGCTTACTGCATCTGCTACTGCAGGTAGGACGTAGCTATTATGGCTAGTAGCCCTGGATAGTCTTCTCCTCCAGGAATTATCTAACCCCCTTTCCCAAGCCATCAATCCCACCAGCTTAGTTAAGCAAAACAAGAAGGGCTGCAGTGTCTATTATGCCTAATGATTCCCTTGGGAAGAAAGTGCTTGTCATGTTCCCATCTTATCCTGGTGAGAATTCCCCTTCCTCAAAGGCCTTTCTCACTCCCAAGCAGGAACCACCTTCTCTTACACATTCTGGGTTTTGCTGCCAGCAGGACCTTTAAAGCTCAGGTCCAACCCTTCATTCAGTCCTCTCTCTGCAAGGACACACAGACTTTACACTTTAACCTTACATTCTCCCTTTATTTACACCCTCTTCTGTGGCCCAGAGCAGAAGGCAAAGGGTTTTATAAACAAAGAAAGCTTTATTCATTACAATAATAATTGACTACACTGGAAGTGTGAAAATCGAGGATGGAACTATTAACCCCAGGGCTCTCGCCATTAATTCCAATTGCTCACCATCCAACTTTTGAAGGCAGATTAACATCAGTGGAAATGGCTAAGTGGAAATCCAGGGGATTTTATCGTCTTGTGGATTTCTTTAAAAATGGACGATGGATCAGTCAGGATCAATTGAAAGAAACATTAGGCCATGGGAGGGTACAGTGGTCAACCATTGTTCAAGTACACTCTTTTCTTTCTCAGCCAGCAATACAGACAGGGGCCACCAGGAAACTGACTGCGTTCAAACAGGAGGTGGAGAGAGACACCAAAGAAATGATCAGTGATGAGCCCGACGGCATCCTCAGAGTGTTGGAAGGGGAGTTCAGGCACAGGAACAATACATATGTTAGTGGTGGGTGTTCCCTAAGTGTAATAGTTTCCGGACATCAGTGTTTCAAGAGACTAGTTCGATAACTGGACAATGGATTCATTCATCTCCTCATTGAGCCTTGCTAAATTTGTAACTAAGAACAGACACTGACCTGCTAAGCAAGGAATTAGTGAGTCATGTATTGTTAGCGGCAAGATAGTTGATAGCCAAACATTGGAAAGATTGAAAAGTGGGTACCAGAGAGTATGGCAGATCACTTTCCTAGAGGAATTGACACAAAAGTTAAGCACAGAACTATTAAAGGAAGACAAGTTTAAAAGGGTATGGAGGAAATTCATTGAATTTGTAAATACAGCAGGACATGAGAGAATAATTGTGTCACCATATACAGGGCAATGGAGAGTGTAGATCTAAGGAAATGAAGCTCCCTTCCCAACATGTCTGAAATAAAACTTGGCCCATAAATGGAAGATTAATGATTAATTCAATTACAATTCCAGGCCAAAATTGGAACTGAATGCAAATGAAGGACATATTATTTGACTTATATAACCAGAAATAAAGTGAAATAAAATTATTTTCGGGGGGGGGAGAAAATAATAAAAAAGAAAACAACTACAGTAATAAGTTGTTGAATAGTAAACAAGTAACCCTTAAATGGCTCTATCAATATAGGTTCTCTCATAATTCACTCCAAAATCACTCTGTCAAACAGTCTTGCACAATCACCACAGGACCCTCCCCTCTCTCTCTCAATGCTAAAATCCTATCTCTGATCTCAACCCAATCTCATCTTGTCCCTCTAACATCCTATCTTTTTTTATATATAATTTTATTTAATTTTCAACATATAATACATAAAATAAACACAATACATAAACAAACCCTCCACATCCCCCCTGTGCTCCCCTACCCTTGAGACCTTCATTGCTCTATTATACATTTTTCCAAAATTGCAGTGATTATTTTGAAGGTGTACATCCTCTCCCCTTTACTAAAACATATTCTATAAATAATCCCCAAATACTTTCAAAATCATTCTTTTTGGATAGTCCCATCCTAACTTTCATTTTACATGTTAATCTATCATTAATTGCAATATCCCACACTCCTTTGTACCATTCTTCTATACTATAATTCCCTTGTATTTTCCAACTTTTAGCTATCATTAATCTAGCCGGTGTCAGGAGGTTGTTTATCAATTCTCTTATATTATTATTCCCATATTCTTTATCAAACATCCCCAATAAAGCTATATTTGGACTTGCTTCCACATTCTTACCCAATATTTCACTTATTTCTTTGAAAACTCTTTTCCAAAAATTTTTTACATACTCACATGTCCACCACATATGGTAATAAGTCCCCACTTCCTGACAACCCCTCCAGCATAGCTTTGACATTTTCTTATCTATCTGATGTAATCTTACAGGAGTGAGATACCATCTCCAGATTATTTTATAATGATTTTCTTTTATCCTTATTGATGACAACTTTAAAGTTCTTAGTTCCCGTATCTTCCCCCATCTGTCCCAGTGATTTGAATTTGTAAATATTCTTCCCAGATTGTTTTCAAAATTTCTTGTGACTCACCCTCCTCTAACAATATATTATATATTTCACTTATTATACCTAATCCTATCTTGATTAGGCTGACCAGATAAAATCCAGGTCAGGGCTCATGTAACTTTAACAGTTTTAGAGAAAAGGGAATTTCAGCCAGTGTCATTTGTATGCAATTAGTTCCTGGTGAAATCCCCTCTTCATCGCAATAGTTAAAGGTGCAGGCACTATACTAGAGTGACCATATACAAAAGAAGGCAGGGCCCCTGCAACTTTAACAGTTGTGATGAAGATGGGATTTCACCAGGAACTAATTGCATACAAATGACACTGGCTGAAATTCCCTTTTTTCTACAACTGTTAAAGTTACATGAGCCCTGACCTGGATTTTATCTGGTCACCCTAATCTTGATATAAACCAACTCACATCAAATCCCTGCCTGCCTCCTGTTAGAATAGGTAGCAGTTCCAGCCTATCAGAGGAATGTACGGAGACTGGAAGCAGGACCTCAGTACACAGGTCATGTGGGAGGAACCTTAGTGAGCTCAGCAGATTCTTTCACTTTTGAATAAAAGCTTATATCACAGCAAGTCAGCATCTGTCCTCTGTGGGATAAAAGAGCAATAATAAAACACCTCCCGCTGGCACAGCACCCAGTTTATATAGCCCCTCCTTCTCACTCTCAGCCAATCAACTCACATGTGCAAATCCACCCTTTTCACCCTAGAGATACTTATCAAACCATAGATCTATAACAACAATACACAGTTATAAACATAAACTCAGTATGGACAGTGCTCATGCTGAAACTGTACAAAGCTGGAGAACTGAAAGGCCTGGTTCTCAGATGGGAAAGCACGGGGAAAGGAACCCTGCTTGCCTGAATGAAGACAAATAAGTAGGGTGACCAGATAAAATCCAGGTCAGGGCTCATGTAACTTTAACAGTTGTAGAGCAAAGGGAATTTCAGCCAGTGTCATTTGTATGCATTTAGTTCCTGGTGAAATTCCCTCTTCATCACAACAGTTAAAGGTGCATGCACTATACTAGAGTGACCATATACAAAAGAAGGCAGGGCCCCTGCAACTTTAACTGTTGTGATGAAGAGGGAATTTCACCAGGAACTAATTGCATACAAATGACCCTGGCTGAAATTCCCTTTTCTCTACAACTGTTAAAGTTACATGAGCCCTGACCTGGATTTTATCTGGTCAGCCTACAAATAAGACTAGACCAAGAAGTGTCTTCAGTCAAAATAAAGTTAGACCAGGGCAGTGTTCTCAGTTTAGGGCTGCAGTATGGTGGTACTTTGCCTGCAGGAAATCAATGCTCAGCAACTCCAGCCCAAGACAGGGGAAGAGCCCCGTCTGAAACCCTGGAGAGGTCCAGCAAGTCTGTGTGAAGCCATGAAGAAACTCAAACTGAGAGGTCAAATCCAGTCCTTCTGTGGTCCCAATCCAGATCACTTGGGTTCTCCAAAACATCATTTGGTGGTTTCTCACCATCATCCCCCCCCCCCAATTCTGAAAGGTTGAAATGCCACTCCTAAGCCTTAGTTTCTGACAGTAAGAGGTTTAAGCTCAGCTATGCTATGCTGGTATTTTCACCCCTTCTGAAATATACTCACACATTCTGTCTCCTTATTAGATAATCTTTACAATTGAGATTGGGCCTCAGCACAATAATGTAGCATTTGGGGAGAAAGATGCAACCCAGGAGACCAGCACCAGAGGCCAAGATGGAGAAGACCTCCACGGCCACCATGGTCTTCCCTTTGGTGCTCAGGTAAGTGGGCACAAAGGAGACCCAAACGCTGCAAAACACCAGCATGCTGAAGGTGATGAACTTGGCTTCGTTAAAGCTGTCAGGCAATTTCCTTGCTAGGAAAGCTACCATGAAGCTAATAAAGGAAAGGAAACCCATATAGCCCAAGACAGTGTAGAACATGGTGACTGAACCTTCATTACATTCCACTATGACCTCTCCAACCAGAGAATGGAAGTCCAAGTTTGGGAATGGAGGAGAGGTCACCAGCCAGACAGCACAGATCACAGCTTGGATGAGGGGACAGGACAGGACAATAGAATTAGGTAGTTGTCTTCCCAAGAATTTCCTTGCCATGTTTCCTGGCTTGGAGGCCATGAAGGCCAAAACCACTGTGACAGTTTTTGCCAAGATAGAAGAAACCGCAACAGAGAAGGTGATGCTGAAAGCAGTTTGTCGTAGAAGACAGGTGACCTTTGTGGGTCGACCGATGAAGAGGAAGGAGCACAGGAAGCAGAGCAGGAGGGAGATGAGGAGAATGTAGGTGAGGTCTCGGTTGTTGGCTTTGACAATTGGCGTGTCACGTTTTTTCATGAATGTTGCCAAGACTAGAACTGTAATTATAGAGAAGAAAAGAGCTAGAGAAGCTAAAATGGAACCCATTGTCTCTTCATATGGAAGGAAGTGGATCTGCTTGAGGATACACTGGTCTTGGTTCTTGTTTGGGTATTGATCTTCTGGGCACAAGGAACAGCGATCTGAATCTGGAATGAGCAACAGGTAGTGAAATCTGAAATATGACAGAGATGTCCTTTTGGGGAAGCAATTGAGACCTCAAAGAAGGGGATGGAAATATCCTTTTTCAAGTTTTATTTTACTCCTTCAGTCATTTTTTTAATTTAGATTCAGCAATCATAATACTTGAGTCAGAAATGATAAAAATAGTTTGATTCATATTCAGTATTCTGAAATGACAAAAACCTCAATTATGAAACTTAAAATGCAATCCTGGTAAACCTGAAAAAACTGAACCATGATCTGTCACCTGCACTGACTGATTTGGCAAATAAATAAATAAATAAATAAATATCTGTCATGAACTGTCCAATGTGGGGATATATTGGTACCTAGGCTAAGGAACAGGTCACAACAATCAGTAAATAGATGAAACAGGATTGATATTGGTGTAACATCCTCCAATTGTTAGAAGCATAACCAGCCACCTGCCTTGATCAATGCTCTGCCCACACAGCTTCAGCCTTATGCGTGAAAAATTGAGCCAGTCCAGGTTCAAAAGAAAACCCGCAGATTCTGTGCTTGCGAAGGTTTCGTAATTTACACGGTACTATTATGTTATCATCTAAATGGAAAATTTCTTGAGAAAATGTGAATAGATTGCAAATGAGTAAACTACAGAGGTATGCAATCCCAAACAATATTTATACAGAGAAAATATTCCAGGGGGGGAACAGCAGAGTGTTCCCCTTCTCTTTGACCTTCCCTTTGGTCCCTAGAATTTTCTGTATTTTTCTACAGCTCTCAAAGACTGAGGTACCTGTTGAGTTAGAGAAGGTCCCTTCTGGACAACGATCACATGTGTAGCAGCAAACAGGCTTCCCCTCTGGAATTTTTCTCTGCTGCCCTGGAAAGCACCTCTTCACACACCTCGCAGATGGCCTCTTCTGAAAGGGAAAAGGCAAACCATTCAGGACATCCAGTGACAGAAATGGCACAGAGTTACTCAACAGTGTTTATTACTACATGATGGATTGGATCACCAATGTAGGAGGGCAACATATCTTCTAGATCTCTGTAAAGTACTAAGAATTAGGAATGTCATGGAAATCTGAGAGGCAAGCGGAGATTAGTGAACACCCACCCACACACACCATCCCCCCACTCAGCCTTCTGAGCCCTGATCGCCGAGTCGCCACCATTCCTTGGATCTGCCAGATGCAACACCTGTAATGTTAAGTAAATGGGAAACTTATGGCCACCATTCAGGCAACATTAATTTCCAGAATATCCCAGGTCTCCATTTTTTTACTCATTGGATCACCAATGTAGACGGGCAAAATATCTTCTAGTTGTCTGTAGGTTACTTAGAACTATCATAAAAGAGGCTCATGTGGGAGTCAGAAATCAGAAGCTGCTATATCCTGATGATATCAAAGGGATGGACATCTTTCCCCATGACAAATCCTCTCCCCTACCATGACATCGGGAGCCCATCCCATCCATTTTTACATCCTCCATGCAGAGTCACAAGAAACTCTGTAAATCCCTCTGTGCAGAGAAAGTGACTTGGATCTGAAACCATCTCCGGGTTGGGCACCTCCTTCCTTCTACACTCATGTCCCAGTTGAGATGTGAGGTTGATGTAAAATATATTCTGAAACAGGAACATTGGAACCTGCCTTTGCCCAGTTCAGACCCATGGTGCACCTAGCATAGTATCATCAGGACTGACTGGCAGCAGTTCTCAGGGCTTCAGATAGAACATCTCCAGGGTTTCAAACATGAGGCCCTTTTCCAGCCTAAACTGGAAATCCTGGGATTGAATTTGGGAATTTTGGCTTTGAAAGGCAATAGTAACCCCTCCCTGGAACTTTGATCTCATCTAAAAAGAGAAGTTCTTCTCCCGGGAGTGAATGGCAACATTCTTTAATTTTGCCTTTCAAACCCACCTCTGTTGCCCAGGTGATCACATCTGTGTGGATTGTAAATTCCTGGCCTGGGGGAGCCCCTGAATCCACTCCTCCAACTTTCACTGGATAAAAAGATCCATTTGGGAAGTAGATCCAGTTCAGGATATCATATCTCTTGCCATGTCCACTTGAAGACACTTCATCTCCAGCACTGTTGTTAAATCGGATATTCCTCAAAGAGGCAAGAATCTGAAATGGAATTGAGACTTTAAAAACAGGGTAAATGTGAGTGAGTTCTGGCACATTCTGGCATATTGCAACTGCCATTAAGATAGAAGACAGCTTTTCCCTGGACTATCTTGTTTACTTTAATGCTTCAGATGGCCACAGGGATGGATGGACTCACTTCTATCCTTGAAGCATGCATTCCCCCCATCCCCCACCAGTCCCTCATCCCTGTTCACCGCACCATGGTGGCTCATCTGGGAGCCAAGCAGGGGTGGGTAAGTGGCCTTTTCTGGGGGGCTGGTGGTACAATGGTTCTCTCATTTCTTTCAGTGGCAGCTGGAGGCAGTTTACTCATAGCAGCCAAGACACCAACATCTGAGGGTCAGCTGAGGGCAAGAAGGAACATGGCACAAGGGGAGAAGGTCAGTTGAACAGAGGCAACAATACCAAGGTCTACAACAAGAAGAGAAGAGTAGTCAATGCTGTGTGGCATTGAAACCCAAGTATGTTGTGAAGACCCATGGACTCGCCGGGTATGCTGTCTCCCTAGAGGACAGATTAGAGATGTGACTGAAGGGTTGCCAAAGCTCATAAAGTCCACTGACGTGTATCCTTCTCTTCTCATCCAAGTGGGAACAAATGATACTGCCAAGCATTGCTACCAAGAAATCACATCAGACTTTGAAGATTTGGGAAGAAAAACTTTGGGGCCCAGATAGTTTTCTCATCCATCCTCCTGGTTCTTGGAAGAGAAATAAAAAGGGAAAGAAAAATACTCTGGGTGAACGGCTAGCTATGAAGACGGTGCCGACGTGAGAGATTTGGATTCCAGGACCATGGGCTACACTACTTGGAAGATGGACTTCTGGCAAGAGATGGGTTGCATCTCACAAGGGCTGGGAAGAATGTGTTAGGCCACAGCATGAAGAACTTCATCAGGAAGGCTTTAAGCTGGATCCTATGGGGGAGGGAGGCATAAACTTTGAAGTAACAATGGGCCAAGACACTATAATAGAGAGAACAGCTCCAACAGCGCCCCAAAATAGTCTTCACAATAGTATGACTATAAAGCACATGGCCTTCGATGCCTGTATACGAATGCCCAGGGTATGGGGAACAAACGGAATGAACTTGACCTCTTAAAACATGAAGGCAAATACGACTTGATAGGTATAAGTGAAACTTGGTGGGATGACTCCCATGACTGGAATTGAAGGATACAATTTGTTCAAAAAGAACAGAAGAAATAGAAAGGGAGGTGGAGTTGCACTATATGTTAAAAAATACTTATCCCTGCACAGAAATACAGGAGGATGAGCCTAGGAGTCCCATCGAAAGCATCTGCATTAACATAAAAGGGGCAAGGAATAAAAGGAACATGATGGTCAGAGTCTGCTATCAACCACCCAATCAAGCAGGAGATGAGGATGAAACTTTTGAGAAGCAAATTGCCAATGTTTCAAGGAAATCCAATGTAGTAGTAATGGGGGACTTCAATTACCCCGATATCTGCTGGGAGACAAATTCTGCCAAAAGTGGCCCCTCCAAGAAATTCCTGACATGTGTGGCTGAGAACTTTCTCCTACAGAAAGTAGAGGAAGGAACTAGAGGAGTGGCTATCCTTGACTTGATACTGACCAATAGGGATGACTTAGTGGATGAAGTGGCAGTTACAGGAAATCTGGAGGAAAGTGACCACATCATACTTGAGTTCTTGATTTTAAAGGAAGCAAAAGCTGAGTGTAGCCATATGCGTACTGTGGATTTCATGATTCAATAAACTCAGAACTATGATAAGTAAGGTCCCATGGCAAGTGACCCTAATGAAAAAAGGAGTCAAAGATGGGTGGGAGTTTTTAAAAAAGGAAATTTTAAAGGCACAATTACAAACAATTCCAACAAGGAAAAAAGATAGAAGACAACAGAAGAAACCAATGTGGCTCCACAAAAAGCTTAGAGATGACCTGAAAACAAAAAAGGATACATATGAAAGGAAGGCCAGGGTACAAAAGAAGAGTACAAACAGGTAGCACAGACGTGCAGGAATGGTGTCAGGAAGGCTAAAGCTGAGAATGAGCTGAGACTAGCGAGGGATGCTAAAAGCAATAGAAAGATTTTCTTCAGAAAAGTGAATAGTAAAAGACAGAGGAAATAAATGGTGGTTCAAAGGCTGAACGAGGATGGCAAATTGATAGCAGATCACAAAGAAAAGGCCAAAGTGCTCAATTCCTACTTTGGTTCAGTTTTCTCCTATAAGCGGGTCTACGACCCCCCCCCCCTTCCGGAAAAAGTGAAGTACAAGCTGAACAGGCAGGATTGCAGTTTTGAGATTGATAAACAAATGGTCAAGGAACACCTACTTTCTTTGACTAAGTTCAAATCTCCACCTGATTAACTGCATCCTAGAGTAATGAAGGAGCTAGGAGAAGAACTCTCATAACCACTGTCTATTATCTTTGCAAAATCGTGGAAGATAGATGAAGTGCCGGATGATTGGAGGAGGGCTAATATTGTCCCTATCTTCAAAAAGGGCAAAAAGGAGGAACCTAGGAACTACAGACCAGTCAGTCTAACATTAATCCCTGGGAAAAAATTTGAAGCAGATTATAAAGAAGCTAATATGTAAGCACCTTGAAAAAAATGCAGTGATTACTAGAAGCCAGCCTGGATTTGTCAAAAACAAATCCTGCCAGACTAATCTGATCTCATTTTTTGATCGGGTAACCTCTCTTGTGGACTGTAGGAATACTGTGGACATAATATATCTTGACTTCAGCAAAGCTTTTGACAAGTACCACCTGACCTTCTGATCAGCAAACTAGCTAAAAGTGGGCTTCATGGAAGAAATATTAGAGGGATCCACAGTTGGTTATAGAATCGGACTCAAAGAGTGCTTATCAATAGTACTTTCTCAAATTGGGGGGAGGTAACCAACAGGTACCACAGGGCTCAGTCCTGGGCCCAGTGCTCTTCAACATTTTTATTAATGACTTGGATGAGGAGGTACAGGGAATGCTTATCAAATTCGCAGTTGACACAAGTTACAGGGCTCAAGTTACAGGAAGCCAGATTCTGGTTGGACATCCAGAAAAACTTCTTGGCTGTTAGAGCAGTACGACAATGGAACCAATTAGCTAGGGAGGTTGTGAGCTCTCCCACACTAGAGACATTCAAGAGGCAGCTGGACAGCTATCTGTCAGGGATGCTTTAAGGTGGATTCCTGCATTGAGCAGGGGGTTGGACTCGATGGCCTTATAGGCCCCTTCCAACTCTACGATTCTATGATTCTATGCCTGCTTTTTGCTTCTGAGGGATGCAGGGGGACCAATACTGCTTTAGACTAAAACTACATAATTAGGATAGAGGCCTTCCCGATACTTCCCTTCTCTATATCAATAGTTGTGAATATGTAAGTATTCCAGAAGCACTAAGTCTCCTGTACATTTAACTCACTTCTTAATGCTCTTTTAGGGAAACAAAAGCTATAGAAAAATATCCATGTGGAACATCTTTCTTAGGATATTTAGAATGGACCCACAGTCCTTCTCCAAGGCTCATCCATTGCCTTCAGGATCAGATGACTGAGAAACCACCAAGGCGCTTTTCTAACATTGTCATTTCTGAAAGAAGACTTTACCTGCCATGGCTGAATATTCAGGTGCCTTTTGCCTTCCCTTGTTATTGTGCGTTTGGATCCAGATGAGGACATGGCATGTAATGCATGTGCCACAGAATAGATGGCATTGTAAATGCTGTAGCTGTTACTGGACATGTGGATGTCGAACCAGGAGGCTGGCAGGTTCTCTATCTCCTCCTTCCCAGTACATAGTCTCTTTCCCCGTTGAAAAATTTGGCCTAATTTCAGAAACTGACACTGAAAGGCAAATTCCCAACATTTACGGAGAAAGATGTCTCCTTGCGGTCGGAGTGGATTTAAGGTTTTCATAAAATGCTTGAATTCTATCACGTCTCTTCTTTGGACTCTGAAGTGCAAAGCACCATGGATGGTTTTTACCTCTTCCCAACCCTGGATGGATCCCATCACAGGAATTTCTGAGTGGGATGTCATGATCCAAACCTTTCTCAGTGGAGTCTTGGTCTTTTCATCATGGATAGTCAAAAGCCCTGTCATTTGTACAATAACACTGTAGTCTGCACAGACAATCATCACTTGGGGCTCAAACCAAGAATAAGGATTAGACCCAGTTTGTAATCTCTGCTGATAAACTGGGTCTGCTGGGTTGAACATTTCAGTGATGGCCACACAAATGTCCTCCTGCTTGAGCATTGGTGTCAGAGTCTGGATGAAATTTTCACTCCTGTCATCATCCTTGGAACCCAACAGCCGAATCCAGTTCCAGTGGAAATGCAGGAGCAACCGGATTAATCCCACATACTGATGAGTTTCATTGGAATCTATACGGTAGAAGGCGGGAAAGACCTTTTTCCTTCCCTGAACAGATTCAAAAAAGCCATAACCGAGCTGAAGGAAGGAAGTTTTGTTAGTCATTGCAGCAGAATTTTGTGATGCTTTAAAGAATAACACTATTTTTTCTTTAATTGCATAAATGTCTTTGGACTATTAAAGCTGATTTCAAATGCATCAAGGGAGACGTCATTTAAAAAAATGTCTATCTAAATATCAAATGAAGCTCTGTAATGCCTTTACACAAGGTATTTATCGTGTGTTTGTCATGATTCACTCACATTATCGACCTCCAGTGCCTCTCTCGTCATCTTCTAGGTTAATTCTACCATTTTAAAAATCACCCAAACTGCAGTAACGAAACACCTCTGCCGAAACCCGCCATCAAAGAAGTGGTGTAATTCAAGAATTATGCAATGTTTTAGAAATCTTGCAATGCCATCTCCTGGCTGTATATATAAAACATGTGGCATATGCACACAAAGGAACCAGGAAAAATAGGCAGGTTGAAGCATGTGTATTGTGCCCATTGGAAGCCAACAAGAAATCCAGAAGCCCCAATAAGGTCCCGGGATTTTTCATTATTGTAGAGACGCCCAAGGATCTCTCCCGCCACCACTCCTACCCCGTACCACACACACACAGGAACCCGGACAGACTTTCTATCCATTTAAATGAATAGGCCTGTGTGTCTACATCCAAGAATTGCAAGGATTTGTACAGAGAGTGGGGGGTTTCTGGACTCTCCTCAAAGACAGTATTCATAGCCCAATACATAAATGACTAACAAATTGTATATTGCTGTGGGAGGGGCTTCCCCCAATCCCAGGGGGTGCTCTGTTAATTCATAGCAGCAAGAACAACCAGAAGTCTTGGGGAATCTTGTGCGTTTATGAGTATTTTAGATGTCCCAAGACTACATGTTATTTGGCTCAATCCAAAACCTTTTTCTCAATCTATTGCTGGCTGGGATTAGTGACACAAGCGCCACCTGCGATTCCTGGCTACCACCAAGGATATTGCATGGCAGATTAGCCAAAGGTTGACAGCCCCCTACTCCTGCCATACAGAGTCAAGGCCACACACCCACTGCATGAGCAAATCTGTCTTCAGAGACTGGCCTGTTCTTCTTAGGGTTCCAGAGCTCAGAGGGTCCCCCACATCTCTCCCCAGATGAGTCCCCTAACCTGTGGGATCTTGTAGATGCCCATTAAGGATGCAATCTCCCTTGAGGATTGGGAGTCAAGACCCCCAATAACGGAGAGCAGTTGATCTTGCCCATCACATTTATAATTGGGAACCATTTGCCACCGAGTGGAAAGCAGAGCGAGGCTGTTCCAATGCATCTCTCTGACAATGTCCATATGCTCATAGATGCGGAAACCGAGGGTTGTGTTGGGAAGGAGAGTCGGATCCTTGTTGAGCTCAGTGATGGCAAATACCAAGGCCAGGATATGCTGGTAGTCCTTGATTAGCGACCTGCAGTGATGAGAGGGACATTAAGAAGTGAGTGAAGATGCAAACATAATTGATGGGGAGGTTTAAAACTCAATCTTGCTAAACCCTCTTTAAAGAAAGGCAAAGCCTTCTAGACCAAAAACATCTACATTGAGAGCTCAAATAAAAATCCAGATGTTTCTCTCCCCACCCTGAGATACAAACATTCATGGGGCATTAAGAGACCCTTTCAGATCCAATGGGCAAGGGAGAGGGGGAGAGGCGTGGGAAAGCACCCTTTCTGGGCCCCTGGACATTGCGCAAATTCCCCCAGCCATGCCTGAGTTGAAGATCCGAGGACAATGGCATGTAGCATAAACACGGCTGTACTAAGCATTCTGAAATTGGGCATGAATAGTATGCTCCTCCTTATGGGATAGCAGCCCTTTCTGCTTTGCTTCACTAAGCTGGTGCAACACGGCTTGGAATAGGAGATTGGAGAAATTCCTGAATGGCTACTAGTCCTGACAGCTGCGGGCCACCTCCAGGGTCAGAAGCAGTTAGCCTATGTACACCAGTTGTTGGGGAGCATGGGTGGGAAGGTGCTGTTGCACCATGTCCTGCTGGTGGGTCCCTGGTCAACAGCTTGTTGGCCACTTTTTGAACAGAATGCTGGACTAGATGGATCCTTGGTCTAATCCAGCAGGGCTCTTGTTACGTTCTTAACCCAGGAGCAAATCAGTGCAGGCAACATTGTCCAAACGGCACCAAAAACCTGACATGGAATAAAGCAGCTTCCAATTTAAATCAGCCATGGATTCCGGGCCATGAGGACTTCATTTTATTTTTTAGGCAAGGGCATAGTTCAGTGATGGAGCACATCTTTCAAATGCAAATGATTCTAGGATCAGTCTTTAGCAAATACAGGCAACCCAGGGGAAAGAGACCCTGGCCAGATCTATACCAAGCAGGATATGGCGGTATGAAAGTGGTATGAAAGCGGTATATAGAAGGCAGTAACCACGCTACTGCCTTATAGTGGTATTGAAGCGCACTGACAACTGTTGGGGACCACGGACACATACCATATTATATCCTGCTTGGTGTGGCTCCTGCCTTTTATATACCGTTTTCATACCACTATATCCTGCTTGGTGTAGATCTGCCCCCTGTCTGACACCACAAAGACCCACTGCCAGCTGTGAAGGCAGAGAGGCTGGATGGCCTGACCCTGCGTGAGGCAGCTCCCATGTTCCTCTTTAAAGCAGCCCTTTATTCACAGTCATGAGGACTGGCACCTTGCTTTCATGTTTAGCCAAAGGACCAAAAGAGCACCTCCTTTGTACTGGAAGCCCTCAGGTTCAATCCCTAGCAGAATATCTGGGTAGGACAGGGAAGGAAACCACTGCTACTAAGTGCAGGTGAGTCTGAACTAGAAGGACGGATGCTTTGCCTCTGGAGAAGGAAGGTTTCTATGTGACAGTTTCCATTTTGTGTTGCTCTTTCTACAGAGCATCTACAGAAGAATTATTGAGTTATTATTATTATTATTATTATTATTATTATTATTATTATCTTTACCTCCCCATAGCTAAAGATCTCTAGTCTGTTTACAAAAATTTCTAAAAAAAATACAAAATACAACTTAATAAAAACAGTCAAAAAAAATTAAGACAGAAAAACTGAAACAATATAAACAGCTAAAAAGATTTAAATAAATGGTTTTCCTAGTGGATCTGTTCTAAAACAGTAGAAATAGTTGCCTCATCATCGTGGTCCAAAGTAGCTCTTAACATATATATCAAATGATATGGATGAATGTGTATGTTGTTGTTGTTTTTTAAAAAAGGGACCCAATTTGTTCTTTTAGTGGTGAAATGATTTTGTGCATAGAAATGAATAAAATGGTCATCTACTAAAGGGCATTTACTTCCCCCCCCCCATTTTTTTTTTTTTTGTAGAGGGAAGTAATCTATCATTGGTTAATATAATGTAAATTCCAGTATATTTGAATTTTGTGTGTGTGTGAAAGCTTCTATTAAAAATACTACTGACTAACCCTGAATGATTTTGGCCTTTGATGGTTTAGCCCCTTTGTTCCGGAGCTAATAAACTGATACAATTACTGCATACTACAGAATCGCATTCAGTCATGGGATGTGTTCAGTGTTTTCCTACCTTGGGCTCTCAGTACAACTCCCACTGTCCCCTGCATTATGTCATGCATCATGGGAGTTGTGGTCCAAATAACGTCTAGGAATTCAAGGTTCGGAACCAGATCCGGAGTGGGCAGACTTTTTTTAAAAAAAACATTTTAATATATATTTTATTTTGTTATTTCTGGTTACATAGGTTGAGAGTTACTTTTACAATTTTATATATATATACGTATTTTTACACAAAAAACGAACCGTGACAATCTAGAACAGAGTTACAAATTTATTGCACCAATATCTATAGGGGTTGGAAAAAGATTCTCAGACAATAGCTGCCTCGTTAACGACTCCAGATATCTATATATGGTAGAGGGGGCAGTCTCCCCCCTTCGTCTTTGTTCATAAAATTAATAAACTTACACCATATCTTCTTAAATGTCACTTTACTTAGATGCCCTCACACTTTCCTCATTTTCTCTGTCAGTTTTTCCATAAGAGCAATTTGCCAAACCCTTTGGTACCAGTTTTCAACATGGAGCCCTTTGCCATCTTTCCAATGCTTGGCTATCAACCATCTTGCCGCCAATAATAGGTGGCAGATTAAACCCTTATCCACAAGTTTATTATCTAATCCTTTATATAAGTTTAATAGAGCTAAATGTGGGGATGGATGTACCCATTGTCCAGTTATTAAACTTATCTCCTGGAACACCTTGTTCCAGAACATATTCACCCGAGCAGCCCCTCCAACAGTCTGGGGGTGTCCCTGGGCTCATCAATGATATTTTTCTTGGCATTAGATACCACCTATGAATCAGTTTTAACATAAGTTCCCTGTTACTACATGATACTATATCAAATGGACTTTTATCCCACAGTGCGCTCCAATCTTTTCCCTCAATGTGGATTCCTAAATCCGTTTCCCACACCATTTTAAGTGGGTCCTCTATGCCAACATCCTGAGTCAATATCCATTTATATACTTTCAAACTCAAGCCTTTTATAACTCCATTGTATCCCATCATCTCTTGTTCAAATACTGTTAGATTCCTAGTAGCCGCGATTTGCAAATCTGTTCACAAGAGGAGCGCATGAGCCTGTGCAATTTTTATCCATTGTCCTTTCTCCTTTCCTAACTTTTCTGCCAGTTGTTCTTGCCTAATCAAATGCCCATTTTGGAAGAAATCCCTAAAGCGATATAATCCTTTGGATTTCCACTTAATTTTTTCCCTGGCTGTAAGTCTCTCTTCAAACGCTGGATGGTAATAATTTGGAGTTAACGGTGAGAGTCCTGGTGATAAGGTTCCCCTCCTTGATTTCCAAACTTTCAAAGTTGTTAATGTGAATGGATTCTGCACCTGCTCAACCCATCTAAATTTATATTTCCAAAATAGTCTTGAGCAGCTGGATAGTCCCGCACTCCTTGAACCTTCTATTTTCACCCACTGTTTAGACATGTCTTCCTCCATCAATGGGAGGATTTGTTTAAGTTGGTTAGCATCATAATATCCATTTAAGTTGGGGATACCCCATCCTCCTGTCTCCCTGTGTTTATATATTAATGATTTACGTATCCTCATACGCTTTGTACCAAATATAAACTCATTTAATTGCTTCTGCCATTGTTGTATCTGATCTTTTGGGATCCAAACTGGTAATGTTTGGAATAGAAATAAAAGTTTGGGAAGAGATATAATTTTAATAGCAATTAAGCGGTCAGAGATACCCAGATATTGTTTCTTCCATCTCTTAATTTCAGAGCTAATGGTTTTCCAAACTTTCTTATAATTTCCTTCGTATAATTTATTTAAATTCTTAGTGACCTGGATCCCTAAATATCTGAAACTAGTATGGCAGAGTGGAATTCCCATCTTACCAGCCAATTGTTTTTGCTCAGATGGAGGGAGATTTAAACACATTATCTCAGATTTATTATAGTTTATCTTCAGACCTGCCATGGAATGAAAGACCTCTAGTTCTTTTTTCAAATATGGGGCTATGTTAATTGGTTGGTCTGTAGTCATGGGATGTGTTCAGTGTTTTCCTTCCTTGGGCTCTCAGTACAACTCCCATTGTCCTCTGCATTATGTCATGCATCATGGGAGTTGTGGTCCAAACAATGTCTAGGAATTCAAGGTTCGGAACCAGATCCGGAGTGGGCAGACTTCAAGTTTTCAGGATCTGCTTCATCATTTACAAGCAGCTTGAGATCCCCCAAATAAAATATTCCGAGCTCAGGAGTTTGTTTTGAGAACTAGAGCTGAATTGAGCCCACAGGTCTTGGACACAAAACGCCACTCCTGGTTACCCCCAAGTTTCCTTCAATACGGCTGTATAATTTAGGGCTGGAGGAGTCATTTCTTGGTGCTTTCATTACACAATTGGGCATAAGAAATGCTTGCTAATCTCATGCAGATCACCCAGAGATCTCACAGTAGATCCAGACTGACTTTCACCACCCCTGTATTAGAAGAAGGCCCTTCCTACACCATAGGGGTGTACAGGGAAGGAGGGCGATCCCTGAAGTACCTAATACAGACCATCGGTGCACAGGGACCAGCCGGGGGCTATCCCAGGCAAATAGCCTAGTGTAGAAACGGCCAAAGTCTGCTTCAGGCAGAGGCAGAGGGACATTTCTGAGTTCCTACCGAACTCCCAGCATGAAACCAAAATAGTCAGTCAGCTCTGCCTCTACTCCTCTTAGAAAATACCTGAGAATGAAGCAAGAGAAGATCCATGAAGTCTTTCATTGTCATTGTGCGTTGGAACCAAAATGACAAGGCTTTAAGACTCATATATCAAACCAGGAAATTTTGAATGTCAGCAGTATTGCTGATGCATCTCAATGCAAGGAGCTCTCTAACATGACGGCAAAGCAGGGAAGCATCTATCCGAGATCCCTCTAATGGAAACTTACGCTGTGATAAAAATGTACTCTGGTGGGACTAAACTACGGAAGTCTTGTGTATTGATCATATGATAACTGCCAAAAGGTAAATTCCCACCAACAATGAGGTCTCCTGGCCTGTAATAGTCTTGCCATTGAGAAAACCTCATCACAGAGCATTGGGTCTTCCACATCCTCTGGGTGGCTTGAGGCAGGAAGCAAAACAGCAGCAGCAGTAGCAAAATCATCAGCAGCAGAGAGAGAGAGAGAGGCCTCCCCTCCTAGGTCAGAGGCAAACAGAACCTGAAGAAGAGCTGACTTTTCAGGCCCCAGCAGGGAAATTAGATCTCAGCTAGAATTGAACAGATGCCAAGTGATCAGAGACCGAACCATCTACACACAGAAGTGTATATGTATCTGCGGCATGTGTTTTGTTTTTTAAACAGATTTCTTTGTTATTGAGTTGCTGGATGGAGATCTTTTGGGAATTCATCAAGAATTACAGTCATTTTGATAATTCTGGGCTAGAGAAAGAGCCCCAGCCCCAGAGAGCTAGGCTCCCATTGCGCTTTGGAGGGAGAAAAACTAGTTTACATCCTTCTTTGCTTCTCCGTGGGCCAATTGGACTTGACTTGAGTTGTCAGGTTCTGCCCTTTGATCTGTGTGAAGCTGAGCACCTTAGTCCAACATGAAGTTCAGGCTTGCGCCAAAGTTTATTATCCCAGATTGATGTCTGAGAAAGGAAGACGTTGGCTCTTGATTGTAGCAGTGCAGGGGTGACCAATGAGGTATTGAGGGATGAAATTACTGGTCTCTACCCGTCCTGCCTTTTAGTTTGTTTTGGGTTTTATTAACAAATTTTCTTAGTGTCGGCTGGGATCCCTTTCAAGCCTGGCGAGGGCCTCATTCCTGAACCATGACTGCTCCCGCCCCGCCCAATTCATACAAGAAAAGTGAGCATTTTGGTGCACAATTTTTAAAGCACACACTCAAAATGCAGTTTCCCCCATAACTTAATATCTGAAAATATTTTTTTTGAGTGGGGGTCATTTTAAAGACCATGACCAAATTATAACAATCCCATAATGGCCATGCTATGTTCCTCTCACGCATTCATACCTCATAGGACACACAATGACGTTTGTTGCAATATTTTGGATAATGTAGAATAAAAAGCAATTGCTAACACTATGTAAGGGGTATATGGAATGTTTCATGGGCACCAACAATTATCAGTGTGCTTCAATACCCCTACAAAGCAGTCGTGCAGACCTAGCCCACGTTCATTCTTCGATTTAAAGCATTTTATTTTTCAAACAAAGATAAAACACAAACAGTACAACAATACAACATACAACATTAAAATGGACTTCCGAATTTCTCCAACAAACAAAAATATCTATGTTTTCTTAATGCTTTATCAAAATAAGACTAATAAAAAATGAAGCAAAATAGTGAGTGAATTTCCCGACTTCCCTATCTTTATCAATTGTTTTTCTTCCAATTTGATCGCTGAATCCGCATGCAAATATATCCTTCCCTCCTCACTCTTTTAAAAAAATATATCAGAGGTTTCCATTCCTCAGTGAACCCAGTTGTTGTTTTATCTTTTATTATCGCAGTGAGCTTTGCCATTTCTGCCAATTCTGTAAGTTTTAACAGCCATTCCTCCTCTGTTGGTACTTTCTCAGTCTTCCAGTTCTGGGCATATATTAATCTTGCTGCCGTTATCATGTATAAGAATAAAGTTCCATAACCTTGCATCAACTGTTCGTCTATTATCCCCAACAAAAAGTACTCTGGACGTAGTTGTATTTTAATCTTCAGGACATTTTGCATCACGTTATGCATTTGTACCCAAAAGGATTTCACTTTTTTACATGTCCACCATAAATGATAAAAAGTTCCTTCCTGTTCTTCACATTTCCAGCACCTTCCCGATGTCCCTTTATACATTTTTGCCCATTTTGATGGAGATACATACCATCTATACATCATTTTGTAAAAAGAAAATTCAATCTGGCACATAGTGTAAACTTCAAGCCTTTCAACCACATATTCTCCCACTGATCCATAGTAATGTTATATCCAACATTTTGAGCCCACTTTATCATATAATCTTTTATCTGTTCATCTTCAGTCTCATACTTTAACAAAAGTTTATATGTCTTTGAAATAACATGATCATCATTTGTACATAAAGCTTTCTCAAATTCAGATTTTGTACATTCAAAAACCCAATTTTTTTAATCTATCTTAAATTTGTAAATATGAGAACCACTGACAAACATTTCCTTCACTCACTAAATTCTCTCTTGATTTTATTTTCACATCTCCTTCTATTATTTCTAATATCTCATTGTACGTCAACCATTTATTCATACTTGCCAGTTCTCTTCTATAAAAAGCCTCCTGTGAGGAAATCCATAATGGCGTTTTCTGACACAATCTGGGTTTATGTTTAATCCATGTTCTCAAAATCACTCATCTCACATATTGATTATTAACTTCTACGTTCACTTTAGCTTTATCATACCACAAATACCCATGCCAACCAAATCTTAAATCATGTCCCTCTAATTCCAGTAGTCTTCTAGTTTTCATCAACATCCACTCCTTCATCCACATCAAGCAACAGGCAGAGAAATACATCCTCAAATCCGGCAAACCCAAACCTACTCTCTCTTTGGCATCTTGTAATATTTTAAACGTCACCCTTGGTTTTTTGGATTGCCATATAAATTTAGAAATCTCTCTCTGCCATTGCTTGAATGGTGACTCCAAAGTTACAATAGGTATTGTCTGAAATAGAAACAACATTCTTGGCAAAACATTCATCTTAATTGTTGCAATTCTCCCCATCAAAGACATTTGAAGTTTATCCCATCTTATTAAATCTTGTTTAACTTCATTCCAGACCTTAACATAGTTATTATGAAACAACATACAATTCATATTTGTCAAGTTTATGCCCAAGTATTTCACCTTCTTTTCTACTTTAAAACCTGTTTTTTCTGCCACCTTTAGTTGATCTTGCTTATTCATATTTTTTTAAGTAGCTTAGTCTTTTGTTTATTAACCTTGAAACCTGCTTATACGCCAAATTCATTCAACTTTTTCATTAACGTTTCAATTCCACTCAGTGGATCCTCTAAAGTAAACACCAGATCATCTGCAAAAGCTCTTAACTTGTAAGATTCTTTTCTAATTTTTATTCCTCCAATTTTTCTCCTGTAACGTGAGTACTCCTTAATGTGGCCGAAGACGTTTTAGAACGCACCTATTTGGAATGTTTTAAAATACTATTTAAAACGTTCCAAGGGACTGTGTAGATAGGCTCCTAGCTCTTTCTCTGTGACTCCACAAAGCCACAAGTGTCCCAGGCCCCCTCCACAAGGATGCGCTTTTGCGCCCGGTTCGGCGATTATGCGCATTATCGCGGAGGCGCATTTACTCCTAATCCCTCTGCACGGGAGGCGGCGAGAGGCGGCGAAGCGCATTAATTGATGTCCAAAAAGCGCTTTACAAGAAGTTAATGTGCATAATCGCTTGTTCACACGGGGGAAATGCGCTTTAACGGCCGGAGCAAAATAAAACTCGCTATTTAACGCGCATTCGATAATGCGCATAATCCGGGAGATAACGCGCCTCTACGCCCGTTTTGCGCTCCGCTGGTGTGGAGGTAAAATTTATAATGAGCCTTCAAAGAGCATTAAACCTCTCTTGTGGAGGTACCGCCAAACATCTGAAAATACTTTCTTTGATACTCAGTGGATGACTTTCCAGAGACTTCATGGGGGATAGGAAAATGTCTGAAATATCCCCTCAGCCTCTCAAGTTTTTGCTGACATTCCCATCCATGTTCCTGCCATCTGCCTTGCGCCCATGCAGGCAACTCCCACATATCTTGTCTTGCAGCAGAAGATGCAACAGCAGCACCTGCCCCCCCCCACTCTTTCCAAAGCTCACTTCCCAGGATGCCTGCGAAACTCCCAGATCACCTTTGGTCATGCCAGGGAGGGGAGGAGGAATTCTCCAGGATGAAGCCAAAGAGGAACCCTCACCTCTCTGACTGTGTTTGCACATGTGTGGGTAGTTCATAAGCTATGACCCTAATTACTCTGGCTTGCTCTGGCTTTTCATTGCATGCGAACCCAATGAGGGAGTGTGTGGCTGCATTGTGAACTAGCTTTATGATCCTCATTGGAGGTTGAAGCCAGTCATGACAAGCCTCTGAGGCCCATATTTCAAATTTGGAAATTTTGATCATCATCAGCATTGCTGATGCATTTCCCTGGAAAGAAGCATTGAATCTGGAAGCAAAGCAAGCAAACATCTGGCCCACATCTGTCTCATGGAAACTTACATAAGATCACCAAAAAATGATGTATTGGACAATCTTGTAAAGTCCTGTGTCTTTATGGGGGGAAAATCCCCAAGGGCTATATTCCCACCGACAATGAAATCTCCTGTCTTGTAATGGTCTTCCATCAGTTCGTATGTCCCAGACATTTGGTCCTCAGCATCCTCTGAGAAGCCCAAGGCAGGAGCTCAAATATTAGCACCAGCCACAGCCAAACCATCAGGGCCACTGGGAGACCTTCCCTTCTTGGTCTGTGTCAAAGAGAACCTGAAAGAGCGACAAGTATTCAGGCCCCAGCAGGGGAAGTAGATCACAGGAACAAATGTCCAGACACAACAATATCAGACACTGCCCCACCCCCAGCATGGAAGGGCTCAGGGCGTATTTATATTGAGCATGTTTTCTTCTGGATTTCTTTGTTATTGATTGGGAGGATGGAAAACCACAGGGGATTCCTCTAGAATTACTGGTGGCTTCTTCATAATAACAAAGCAGCAAAATGACCCCAGAGCCCTGGGCTCCCTTTGCACTTTGGAGGGAGAAAAACAGATTTGCATCACTTTCCGCTTCTCCATGGGCCAGTTGCACTTGACTTGTCAGGTTCTGCCCTTTGGCCTGCGTCCTTCTGAGAACCTAAACCCAAGATGGAGCCCAGGCTTTGGCCAACATTCACTAGCCATGATTGATGGCTCAAAGTGAGGAATTGGCATCAGGTTACCACAGTGCAGAGCTCGGCATTTAGCCATCACTGGTCTGTTTGCAGTGACTTAACTCTGTAGCGGGCAGAGGACCTAGCAGGATGGTCCATCGCAAAGATCTAGGGGAGCCAATACTTTTAAGAGGTAGAAGTCGGTCCTAAAATTGGTTCTTTGTCAGGTTCCCTAGGAGAACCCTCAGACCTAGGATAACATGTTGCCTTAACCTCATCCGAAGTGATCCAACTCTGCTCCATCATGGATGCCTGGCATTCAGTCTTCTTGCACTGCAGAGAGCTATAACCTTCTGTCTTCCCAACCAGTTTGCCCATTGGCTGGGATGATGGGACTTACAGTCCTATGCATCAGGAGGGCACCACATGTGGGAAGACAAGCCTATACCACTTATACCTGGGATGCAAATGGTGTCCAGGTACAAGTCAAGTGGCAGCCCCAGGAAGTCCAGGGCCCTGTCCAGGAGGGGATGCCAGATGTGTGACAATCAGGGATTATCCACCCTTCCAAAAGCAAATGGAGATATCTGAGTGGGATGGAGCCAAAGTCTGGAAGATTAGTGTGTGCATTCAAAAACATAATTCCAACTTGCCTCCATTCATCCTCCCCTGCATTTACTCTGATATCAACCTCCTGGGAGGACAATGAAGCTGAGCATTTAAAACAGGTGGGCATGGAAAGGCCATAATTCAGTGGTGGAGCACACACATTCTATGCCAAAAGTCCCAGGTTCTGTCCACACCATTCCCAGCCAGGGTTCGCAGAGTCTCTTGCCTAAACACTGGAGCCCACAAACACTTCTCTCTCTTGGTGAAAAAGTATGAGGTTGGCAATATCCTGAAAAAGAACAATTTGCTCCCCTCTCCTGACACCCCAAATTCTTGGTTATATTATTCTGCCTTGTGGAAGGACTGGTCCTGTAGGAAGGGCCTTTTTAATGTTGGCACCAAGTTTGTGGAAAACATTCCCTAGGATGCTTGATTGGTTCCTCCCGGAATTTGCATTGATTATGGGAATTAGAATAAGTATTCAGATTCACAAGCATTAGAGGACCAGGGTAGTGTCATTTTGGAGGGCCTGATTGAGACTCAAGGGTCCTGGGTTCTAGTCCTCACTTAACCACAGAGCTCAGAGTCCGTTCAAATTTGGTGTTCAGACCTGAGGTGGTGCACAGCCCTAATAAAGATCAGCAGGTGGAAGTTCTTAAATTTGACCATCAAGGAGCACTGCAGTAGAAGCACTGAGGATTTAACAAGGCTATTGAAATCAGCAGGCTGCATGCTCAGATTTGACCCCCAGAGGGCACCCCAGTATAAGTGCTGAGGTCTCAGCTGCACTACCCAGATGTTGCCTTGCTCGGAGGTGGCCATCAGAGGGCAACGCTGTTTAGGTGCTGAGTCTTTCTTAACAGGGCTACTGAAATCAGCAGGCTGGAGTACTCAGAGTAGGCCACCAGAGGACACCCCAGTACAAGTGCTGCGGACTTAACTGGACTATTAGATCAACAGGTGGAAGTTCTAAGATTTAATCAGCTCTTCTTTTCAGAACCACGAGGACTGGAAATTTACATTATTTCTTGAAGGTCATTCGTAGAGCACATGTTTTGTGTGCAGGATAGCCCTGGCTTGATCTCTGGCATCTCCAGTTAGGGCTTGGATGGAGCCTCAGCTCAGGGGACCAATCTTTTGACCCAGTATGAGACCTCTTCCACAGATCCTAAAAATAGTTTCAGCCTTAATGCATCATAAGAAGGTTGTAATGTGCTTCTTAATCTATAGCCACCATTTCCAAGTGGCAGATGTGGTGCTCATTTTATTTATTTTTATTGCTATTTTTTTCACTGCCATCTACTGGCCAACAGGTATTTGTGAAGAAAGGGGCCAAGATGGCTACAGTCTGGCTAAGAAAGGCAGCGTTGGCCTACCTTGCAGGACTGGGGCCTCTTGGTTGGGAGGGGGAGAATTCTGATGATTAACTGTTACAAGACTCAGAGCCGTGGGTTCCCAGCAACCGCACCTGGCCTCTCTTATCTTGGGAGGCCCAGGCAAGGGTCAGGCGCCAAGGTGAGGCTCTGGCGCCAAGGTCAGCGTTAATTGAAAGTGGGCAGCAAGAGTTTCAGCTGTGGGAAAGAGCCGCTCGCAGGGAGGGGGCTGTCAGAGCGAGCAGGACGCCCGGGGATTGGTCTTGACTAGTCACGGTACTAGCAGACCCAAAAAGGGACAAATGGGATAGCAACCGGCTGGAAGCCATCTTCTCCTGGACTGGTACTTGGATGGAGGGATACCTGACCAGCAAGGTGACAGCTGGGGAATAGATAGATTTATTGTTTTAGTGTCTGGTTCATTCCAGGGAAAGACTTGTCACCTTCGGGTGTGATTTAGAGTGGGTTAATTGGCTTATTGCTGCTGAATTCTACCTCACATTCTATCCTTAAACGCCCCCATCCCCCTCTACCCCTCCTTTCCTTCCTTGCTTGTATTTTAATGGCTTACTGTCTGACTGAGTCCCTACAAGAGATTTTAAGGTTTTAATAAATTGCTTCAGTCCTTCCCGTGTGTGGTTATTTCTGAAGGCTGGCTTGAGGCCATTTAGCATTGGGCTAGGGAGGTGGGCTGGGGGAACCTGGACGGTGAGTCCTTAGCCTACGTGGTAGGGAGGTGGGGTGAGCCCTGCTTTCCTTCACAGTATTTATTTATTTTATTGCATTTCCATACCAACCATTAGCTGAAGCTCTTTGGGCAGTTGACAAAAATAGCAAGGTCAACACTGAGACAAGAGGGAAATGGAAAAAGCAAAGCTTCAATAGATATTTCTGGCACTTAAAATAAATAAAGAGAAAATATAATGCAAAGGGAATAATGCAAGCTTTGAGCTATTTATTTATTTATTGCATTTCTATACCCCCCAAGACCCAAAGCTGCCAGGGTAGTTCACAAAAAATTCATTCACCATACCCAAGTTATAAGATGTTCAACAAATTTATATAGTTGAAGAATGAGACTTCAGTTGCAACCCACTTCCCTGGGAGTAACCAAAGGCACCTCGTGGGAGTTACCTTTCAGGAGACAAAGATAGGGTTGCATTGTTGTTTTCTAATTTTCAATCAAAGGTCCCCAATTTTGAGGGAATCTGTTATACTCTTCTTGTTCCATCTGTTAGCCAGTCATCCCTAGCTACTCCATGACAATCTCCTAAAATGTGAGCAACAGAAGGGCTCCTGGGGAACAAAACAGAAGCATCCAGATGTTTGGAGGAAAAGAACCCCCCCAATTTTTTTTTTAAAAAACCTACCACACAAAAACATCTAGTGAAAAGAGCACAGTATATTCAATAGCCAGAGAATGTTGTGTCTGATGAAAGAGAAAAACAGAAAACTGGTATGTCACAGGAGAGAGAAAAATGGTCTCCTTGCGTGTTTAAAAAATCTATACTATCGCAGAAGAAGGGATGACTGGCTGGCAGAAAACCTGAACACTTGGGAGCTGAAGAAAAACTGCAAAATTTTATTGCAGTGCAATGTGTTCCAAATAACATGAATTCTCACCATTTTAAAACTCTTCCAACGATTGCAGGATTTTTAGGCTGAACATACTGCCATAGAGATAAACATTTTAAATCCGCTTCAAATGTACTGGGAAAGAGCAAATGCCTTCATAATGGGCAAATGCTTGGTTATGGAAGGTACCACATTGTTTGAAAAATAATTCAGCGCGTTAAATTTTGAGTAAATCTACTGATGTTGCAAACTAGATATAGCTGACTGGAAACTAGACCAGTGGGGCTTGCTCCTAAGTGTAAGATCCTTATCATTTTTTCCTTGTTAGATGAGAGTTGGATGAGAAACAATAATGTAGCATTTCGGAAGAAAGATGCATCCCAGAAGACCAAACCCAGATACCAAGATGGAGAAGATCTCCATGGCCACCAAGGACTTCCCCTCGGTGCTCAGGTAGGTGGACACAATGGAGACCCAAATGCTACAAAGCACCAGTATGCTGAAGATGATGAACTTGGTTTCAGTAAAACTGTTGGGTGATTTCCTTGCTTGGAAAGCTACCGTGAAGCTGAAGAGGGCCATCAAACCCAGGTAACCCAAACCAGTATAAAACAGACCAGCACACAGATTGTCTATTGCATCTTCCTCCACATATTTGCTTAATGCCTGGAGGACAATTCTGAAAAGTCCTTAAAACTTGAATCATTCATCCACCTTCCTGATAGGCAATCAGGATGGAGTGTAAGATTTCAACTAAATTAGCATGGAAGACATCAAATATTACATACTTTAATATTTGTACTAACTAAAATGATGTCTGTAATTGAGATTTGGATGCATAAAAATAATGTAGCATTTGGGTACAAAGATGCAACCCAGGAGACCAGCCCCAGAGGCCAAGATGGAGAAGACCTCCACAGCCATCATGGACTTCCCCTTGGTACTCAGGTAGGTGGGCACAAAGGAGACCCAAACACTGCAAAAAACCATCATGATGAAGGTGATAAATTTGGCTTCATTGAAGCTGTTGGGCAATTTCCTTCCTTAGAAAGCCACTGTGTAGCTAACGAGAGCAAGGAATCCCATGTCGCCCAAGACAGTGTAGAACATGGTGATTGAGCCTTCGTTACATTCCAGTATGATTTCTCGAGTCAGGGAATGGAAGTCCAAATTAGGAAACGGACGAGAGCAATCAGACAGCACAGGTATTAACTAGAATCAGGGAGCACACTAGGACAATGGAGATTGTCAGTGTCTAGGCCGGGAATCCTGTGAGCCATGGTTGCCCTGAGGCTTCTGGGAAGTGGTTGCCTCTGCTTCTCACAGCACAGCCTGCAAGTTTGCTGTATTGCATCTTGCTAATTGCTGGGGAAATTGGTTCAAAGACGTCTCATGCAAAGAGACACCTGCACCTTATCTGTCCGCCTAACAAGACGGACAAAGTATAACGAGCTTACATTCCAAAGCTGTTGTGTCAAGAGGCAAGGCTGTTTGGGTAAATGCCTATGTGCTGATATTTACTCAATAAAAGGTCTCCTTATAAGCAAACCGTTTGATTCTCTGAGAGTGCCATTTCCATGGTGATCTGAAAGAACCGCGGCTGGGGGAGGTCTACAGCCAAGACCCCGGGACGCAACAGTCAGTCCTTTCCCTAAGAGGTTTTTTTTTTGGGGGGGGGGGCGGATTTCCTGGCCTGGTGGCCATGAAAACCAGAACCACCATGACAGTTTTTGCCATAATGGATGATCCAGCAACAGAGAAGATTATGCCAAATGAAGCTTGTTGAAGAAAACCTTCATGGGTCGAACAATGAACAGGAAGGAGCAGAGGAAGCAGAGCAGGAGGGAGATGAGGAGGACACAGGTGAGGTCTCGGTTGTTGGCTTTGACAATTGGAGTGTTACAGTGTTTACAGAAGTTTGCCAGAACTAGAAAAGTGATGAGAGAGAGGGAAAGGGCTAGAGAAGCTAAAGTAATCCCGAGAATTTCTTAATTAGGAAGGGATATAGGGTTAGGTTAGATAGACACTTCTCTTGTTTGAGTGTTGGTCTTCTGGGCACGAGTCACAATGATCAGCATCTGGAATGAGCAACAACTACTGAAGAAACTGAAATATGACCCAAGTGTTCTTTTTCTGGGGGCCAGGTCAGCCCACAAAGCCAAAAGCAGAGGAGTGAGCCAATCTGCACATTATTATACACCCAATACTACAGCCTCCCTTCAATTGCTCCCTCTTTCAGCCTCAGCAACTTATTTCTTAAGAAGACAGTCTGAAAAGGTGGGAACCACTTACAGAAACAAAACATGCCATTCCCTTTTACCAAACTCATTCTGTAACTAGGAATTGAACCATAATCTCCTAGGTCCTCTGTCTGAGGCAATAAAGAAATGATTTCATTCAGATTATGAATCCCCCCATACCAGGACCTGTCATTGCAGAGGATGAAGGGCAGGTTACTGAATTTTTTTTTAAAAAAAAAGAGTGTTGAGTTTGGGACTAAGTTATTGGGCCTTGTTTGTTATTCTGAATGATTCCTTAGAGATGTATGAGAAATTAATTTCATTTTCAGTTGGGATTTACTCAACTTGCACCCTCTGGATTGACTCTGAAGCAATCTATAGTCAATGTCCATACATTTCTGAGCTTGAGATGTGATTCACAGACCCAAACTTTGTATCCAGCAGCATGCATATGTTTGAAAAATGCATACGAAATAATTTGTGCATATTTTCTAAAAATGCACAACGATATGCTTCAATTCATGGGAGAACAATGCATACGTGTTAAAGAAGTGCAAAGTGGATGTGTACGTTTGGGAAAATATGCATGAAAATACAAATTTTCATGCAGATAGGGAAAAACTAAACACAAACAAACTCACACTTTGAGATGGACTCATGGTGGAAAAAGCTTCCAGCTGGAATTCAGGGCTCCTCTAAATTAACGATTTATCACATGCCCATGATTGGCCACTCGCAGAAGTTTGTGGGTCCATTCCATGAATGTTGTCAATGACCAGCACTTTCCCTGAGCTGTCATGCTATGAAAAGAAACACTTTAAATGTGGTAATATCCAGAAAAAGATGGGACTTCTGCCACTAGATGGCACTGTCTCAAGGTAATTGAAAGAAGGGGAAGTATTCAGTTCAAACCATGTGGTCGCCCCTCTCCGCCCATGTAATGGAGCCCATAACAACCGCAAAAAAATAAATAAAAGCAGGAAGCACAAAGCCCCGGCTAAGCAACAAGATTTCCCTTCATGTAGAAACGCTCAAAAAGAAGTTCATTCAGCTTGAGCTTGGCTGGTTCACACATCCCAAGTATTTTAGCCTCTAAGCCAAACTGCCTCTCCCAAACCTTTCAGCCTATTTTGAAAACAACAGAGTTTGAAATTCTGATGTTGGATCCAGACTGGTCAGACGTCTGAGCATAGACCCATTGAAATCAGCGGGATTTCTAAATCATGATTAACATAAGTCCCAGCGATTTTGATGTGTCTCCACAACATAATACTAAATCTGGTTCGAACATATGGTCTTAAAAAAAAGAAGTTGAGCAAGATGCAGATGAAAGAAAAGCCAACTGAGTGAGTTCTGGCTCATAAATGTTAATAATTGGCAGACTTGCTGTGCATTATAATCATAAACAAATAGAACATTTCTTCAGAAAATTATGACATTACGAATTCTCTGCAATGAAACGCAACACCAAAACGCAACATGCATGAGGTGCCCCTCTCCTCTCCTCTCCTCCCTCTCCTCTTCCATTCATGTCTTGGCAGATGCCAAATTTAGAGACAGCTCTTAAAAGTTCAGCTATCTATCTGGTTAGAAATGGTCCCTTCTGGACAACGGATGCATTTGTAGCAGTAAACTGGCTTCCCCTCCATCAATGACCATAGGGGCCCTCTGTGGAAGGGATCCCATCAGTGAAGAAATAACATGTCATATTATTATTTGAGAGATTGCAATGAGATTCTAAATCAGATATAGTTCTCAGGAAATTGGACTAGCAGGGCATGTTCGAAAGTGTTAGATGTTTTATTTATTTTTCCTTACGAGATGAACCCTGGTATTGTGATTGGGCCTCAGTATAATGATATAACATTTGGGTACAAATATGCAACCCAGGAGACCAGCCCCAGAGGCCAGGATGGAGAAGACCTCCACGGCCACCATGGACTTCCCCTTGGTGCTCAGGTAAGTGGGCACAAAGGAGACCCAAACACTGCAAAACACCAGCATGCTGAAGGTGATCAACTTAGCTTCATTGAAGCTATCCGGTAATTTCCTTGCTAGGAAAGCCACCATGAAGCTAATGAGGGACATGAAACCCATGTAGCCCAAGACCATGTAAAACATGGTGACTGAGCCTTCACTGCATTCCACTATGATCTCTCCGGCCAGGGAATAGTAGTCCAAGTTTGGGAATGGGGGAGAGGTCACCAGCCAGACAGCACAGATCACAGCTTGGATGAAGGGACAGCCCAGGACAATGGAGCTGATCAATTTCCTCCCCAAGAGTTTTTTTGCCATGTTTCCTGGCTTGGTGGCCATGAAGGCCAGAACCACCGTCAAAGTTTTTGCCAGAATGGAAGAAACGGCAATAGAGAAGGTGATGCCAAAAGCAGCTTGTCGGAGAAGACAGGTGAATTTAACAGGTTGGCCAAAGAACAAGAAGGAGCAGAGGAAGCAAAGAAGGAGGGAGAAGAGGAGGACATAGGTGAGGTCTCGGTTGTTGGCTTTGACAACTGGTGTGTCATGGTGTTTTATGAAGGTTGCCAGCACTAGAGATGTGAACAGAGAGAGGAAAATGGCTAGAGAAGCTAAACCGATTCCGAGAGTCTCTTTATACGAAAGGAAGTGAATCTTCTTGGGGATACAGTGGTCTTGGCTCTTGTTTGGGTGTTGATCTTCTGGGCATGAGTCACAGTGATCTGCATCTGGAATAAGCAACAAAGACGGAAGTATTTCAAACGTGACACAAGTGTTCTTCTTGTGTGCGCCAGGTCATCCCACAAAGCCAAAGGTGAGCCAATCTGCATATCATTGAACACCCAAAACTAGAACTCCTTCTTTCTGCCTCAGCAACTTCTTTCTGAAGAAAAGAGACTGAAAAGATGGAAACCGCTTAAACAACAAACAAAACCATGCTGCAGCCTTTACCAAACTCATGTTCCATATTCTGCAGGGTGGAAAAGAACAAGTTCTGTAAATAGGAATTGAAATATGATCTCCAATATCCTCTAACTGATGAAATGAATAAATGTTTTTATTCAGATTATGAATCCCCACCCCCCAAGCATGGACACGTCATTGCAGAGGCTGAGGGACAGGCTACAGGCAACATTATTATTATTATTATTATTATTATTATTATTATTATTATTATTAAAAAGAGCTTTATGTTTGGGACTGTGGTATCGTGCCTTGGGTGTTATCCTGAATGATAACTTGATTGGTGTTCTTATACGAGAAATTCATTTTCTTTAGTTTTCAATCCAGATTCACTCAACTTGCACCTTCCAGATCATCTCAGAAGCATTTCTGAGCTTGAGATGTGATTCACAGACCCAAAATTTGTATCCAACAGCATGTGCATGTTTGAAAAATGCATATGGGATTATGAGAGCTTTTGACAAATGCATGCCATATGATTTCATTAACCGGAGAAGAATGCATACATTTCAAAGATGTGTGCAGCGGATGCCAATATTTGGGGGAAATAGGCATGAAAATGCTCGTCCATTTTCATGCAGAAAGGAAAATCAAAAACAAAGGTCACACTTTGATACAGACACACATTAGAAAGGAATTTGAGATGGAATTCAAAGAACTGCAGTCAGCTAAAATTTTGCAAGATCGCACATCTGGAGTATTTTTAGCCTCTCATCTAAACTGGACTTCAAAACTTTGGGCCTCATGCCAAAACAAGAGAGTTTGAAATTGTGATGTTGGATCCAGCCTGGCGTATGACTGAGAATAGACCCACTGAAATAGAGGGATTTAATAATCATGACTAACCTAAGTCCCAATGAGTTTGATGGGTCTCCACGAAATATGACTAAATCTGGATTGAACACATGGTCTGAAAAGAAAGTAGCAGGGCCCTTGAGCAAGATGCATATTGAAGAAAAGCCAGTGGAGTGAGTTCTGGCTCATAAATGTTAAAAATGGCTGACTTGATGTTGATTATGATCATAAGTATAAACAAATGGAGCATTTCTTCAGAAAACTATGAAATTATAAATTCTGTGCAATCAAATCTGACTCCAAAACTGAATGATATCCAGAGAGAACATGGCAGCCTCTGCCCCTCATTTATGATGTGCCCCTCTCCTCTCCCACTGATGTCCTGGTATATGCCACACTTAGAGATAGCTCTTAAAAGTTCAGCTACCTGTCTGGTTAGAAAAGGTCCCTTCTGGACAACGGACACATTCGTAGCAGCAAACCGGCTTCCCCTCTGGAATGTTTCTCCAGTACCCTGGAGAGCATCTCTCCACACACCTCGCAAAGGGTGGTGTCTGAAAAGGAAGGGAGAAATAGTTCAGGTTTTCCACAGGCGAGCTATTGCCCTACAAAGAGTTACTCAATAGCGTTTCCCATTGCATGGTGAGTAGAATGAATCTGGAAGGCCAAATCTCATCTGTGATGGTTGAATGGAAAGGATTTTGCTTGGTGCCGAAATGTCTACAAAGTAGGTGTCAGGTGGACCTAACTAGGGAGGATATTCCACAATTTGGGGACCACTAAAGTACCCCAGACTCATATTTGAAAGACCCCAGACTTATATTTCACACACCTGAGCCATGGGCATGAAGACCTTGATGTTTGGATTCTATGCTTGGATTCTATGCTCATTGACTGACAACATGTGTATAAAAGCACAGGGAACTAAGGCTATAGCACTTGAATTTTGGGTTGCTTCACCTCTGATTTCCTTTTGACCAACGGACGCAAGGATTTGGGTGACTATGGATCTCTTTAAGGTTTTGGACTTTAGGAGTTTGACTGTTTTGTGAAGTTTGGACTTATTCTAAGTTTAGCTTTGATTTAGTTTAGCTTAAAAACACAAGTAGTAAGGAGGAGAGGATAAGGAGGAATCTTAACAACATTTGAAGCTAAATTCGAACCAGCTTTGGCAATTGCAGTTCTTTTAATTAACCTTCTATTTTTGTTGCATTTTCTTTCCCTCGAAAAGAGATATTTTACTCTCATATGACCACCATGCCACTACTTACTTTTAATTTTCTAATATTCTAAAATCAATAGATTCCTATCCACAGTTTTGTGTGTGTGTGTGTGTGTGTGTGTGTGGTGATGGTTGTCTGTTTGGATTAGCACTGGTTACCCACCTGGTTGTTTCCAATCCTTTCGGTGTAGATTCTGAAGTTAAACAGGACTAGATTTATAACCTAGTATTGGGTCCAGAAACCAACTAGCAGCCAATAAAAAAAAGATGCTGAAGGTAGCACTATACATGCATGATGTAATCACAAAGCCCAGTTATAGTCAGTGTCCCAGAAGCCATTTTTTTTTACTGACTGAAGTTCCCGGACCACCTACAAGGGGAGTTCCACATAGGATGTGTTGCAGTAGTCTAACTGGAACATTAAGCCAAGCTGTTTCTATGCAGAATGGGTAGAAGCTGCCATTCTACCCTAAACTGGTAAAAGGTGGTCCATGCCCCCAAAAGACATGTTTGCCTCTAGGGACAACGTTGGATCTTCAAACAATCCCAATCCATAGACTTGATCCTTATGGAGAAACCACAGCCTCTTTCAGAAAAAAATGATGAACAGAGGTAAACTACTGGCCAGTAGTATCTCTATCTTGTTTGGATTGAGATAAAGTTTATTGGCCCTGATCTAGCCCATTAAAGTGATGAGACTGTAAACGGGTGATCAAATGGGAACAAAGAAGCAAGTGCCAGGTCAATTCCCAGCCTAGCTGGAAAGACCTGGATTGAATCTGGGACCTTTCTCATTTAAAACACTGGTTGAACCATAGAGCAGCAGCCCCTCCCTGGACTCAATAGGCCTTTGGAATGATCTAGGAAGAAGACATCTTATGGTCTCAAATGACAGTCCTCCTGCAGTTCTCCCTTGACCCCAGAACATTCACTCCACACCCACCTCTGTAGCCCACACGATCTTCTCTGAGCGGATGAGGAAGCCTTGGCCTGGGGGAGCCCGTGGGTCAAACCATCCAACTTCAACAGGAGCCATAGAGCCATTTGGGAAGAAGACCCAGTTCCGGATATCATATCTCTCGCTGTTCCTCATGAAAGAGACTTCATCTCCAGCGCTGTTGTTAAACCGGACATTCCTCAAGGCGGCAAGAATCTGAAATGAAAGAGATGCTGAGCAAAGAAGGTGATGGGTTGTGGCTTTGCATGGGGTCTGGGGTCTTCTAACATAGTGTGATGGCCATCACTGGAGGAGGGGGGTCTCCAACTGACCAGACCTCCCCAACTGTCCCAACTCATAGTTTAGTTGAAACCTTAAGGTGCTGCTTCTTTGGGCAGTAACCATCTGAAGCTGCTTCCCCACTAGGTGTGTAGGCTTAGCCAGGATACTTTCACTACTTGCTCCAAGGCACTCTCACAGCTATGGAAGGGGTCGGCGGGGGCTGGCTCATACCTTGAGAGAGACCAACATCAGGCGTTGAAACATGGGCTGGGGCAAGCTTCAGGTCATTGAATTCTCTGGGCTGGGGGGAACAGATCCTGTTTCAAAGATTCAGACAATTTTCAGACATTGCTTGAAACTTCACTCCTCAAGCATCATTGGGCCTGTTCAGACAACACACTAAGCCATGGTTAGGCTGCTGAGCTGTTTGACCATGGTTAAAACATGGTTACGTAGCCACCATGGTTAGGAATGGTTCACATGACACACTAAGCCATAATGCTTAGCTCAAAATGCTTGACCACCGTGGCTTAGCGTGTTGTCTGAACACAATCACTGTTGTAAATACAGTGTAAATACACAAGTAATTATCTTTGGCGCTGGACCAGTATACAAATATTGCAAATATATATATAAATAAATAAATAAATAAATACAGAAGCACTATAAGTCTCTGCTACTTTCTACTGATGTTCTATTACACTTTAAGGGAAGAATCTCTTTGAGGGATGTCTTTCTTAGGATCTTTAGAATGGACTCCCTCTTACCTACCTTTTAAAAAAGGCACTTTTCAGAATATACTTTTTAGAATGAAGAGGAGGTTACCTGCCACAGCTGGACATTCAAAAGCCTCTTGGCCACACCCATCATTGCACATTTGGATCCAGATGAGGACATGGCATGTAACGCATGTGCCACAGAATAGACAGCATTGTAGATACTGTAGCTCTGGCTGGTCATGCTCATTTCAAACTTGACTCCTGCCAGGTCCTCTAGCTTTTTAGTACAATTTATCTTTCCCCTTTGAGAAGTCTGGCCTGATTTCAGAAATTGACATGTAAACGTCTTTTCCCACCATTCACGTAGAAAGACGTCTCCTTGCGGTCGGAATGGATCCAAACCCTGGAGAAAAGGCTTGAATTCTGGCACATCCCTTCTGTGGACTCTGAAGTGCAAAGCACCATGGAGAGGTTTTAGAAATTGCCAGACAAACTGGGAGTCTGTTGCAGCAATGTCATAATGGGAAGTCAAGATCCAAACCTTCCTTAAGAAGCTCTTGGACTTCTGGAGAGGAACAAACACGTCTAAAATTCCTGGGTTCCCAAAAAGAATAATAACTAAGCACTCAAGCCAAGAACTAGGAATAGATATATGTTGTGCTTCTGTCACAAGGAGCTTCTCTGTGGGTTCCAGCATTTTATTGAAGAGCACACAGATGTCATTCTGCCTGAGCATTGGAGTCAGGGTCTGGGTGAAATGTTCACCTCTGTCATCATCGCGGGAAACCAGCCCAATCCAGTTCCAGTGGAAATGCAGGAGTAGCTTGATTAAGCCCACATATTGACTTATTTCATTAGAATCAATCCGGTGGAAGGAAGGAAATACTCTATTCCATCTTTGAATAGGGCCAACTAAGCCGTGACCGAGCTGAAGGAAGAAATTTCGAGAGGGGAAGCCCTGTTAGTCTGGAGCAGCAAAGACAACAACAGCTTTTGTGTCAGTTGAAAGATGAACACATTTGTTACGGCATAAACGTTCATGGACTCCTATTGCCCATTTCAGCAGAGACATCAAATCTTATCCTAAAGGAAGATTTTTAAATGAGGTTTTCAAATGCAAGCTGAAACTGCATGACGACATAAAGGCAACCACCCTAATAGCCATAGCTTTCAAGGAGTCAACACCAGCAGAATTTCCTGAAACAAAGGCTATTTTGTATGGAAATGTGTCCCAAACATACAGTATATAAACATCTCTCCATACACATGTCCTCTACAACTGTGTCCCAATGCACACGATATATATAACCCCCCTGCTCGGGGCAGGAATCTAGCTTAAAGCACCCCTGACTGATGGCTGCCCAATCTCTCCTCCAGGGACAGAGAGCCGACCACCTCCCTAAGCAGTTAGTTCCAATATCTGACTGCTCTGATCATTAGGACATACTTTTCCTAATGGTCAACCAAAACCTGCCTTCCTGTAACTTCAGGCCATTACTTCATGTCCTTTAATGTTGGATCTTAGAGAACAAGGTGCAGTCCTCCTTGATGTGGCAACCCTTTAGGGACTCTGACGCTGCTGCCCTATTCTCCCCCTCCGTCTTCTCTTCTCAAGGCTAAACACACCCAGCTCCTCCCATCTTTCCTTGTAGGTCTGAGCTTCCAGTCCCTGGGCATGTTTGAAATTGCCCAGATGTGGGGTGTCCAGCACTGGGCAGAGTAATCAAGGTGAGTGCTGACCAGCCCAGAGTAGAGTAGAACTATTTCGTCCTGTGATTTCAAAATAATACTTCTATTCATGCAACCTAAGGTTGTATTTGCTTCTTTTTGCAGCTACATCACACTGCTGCCTCATATTCAGTTTGTGATTGACTGTGAAACTAAGAGCTTTTTCATACATACTATTGACAAACTAGGTATCCCCCATCTTATGTGCATTTGATTTCTCTGTCTTTCATGAAGAAATATATAGACTTTTCATCCCGCATTATTTACTGTGGCTTCTGCTTCTGGGTTACTTGCAGGATTATGATCAGTCCTTCATATATGCTTCCTTCCCCTTTCCCTTTATCTGTGAGTTTTATATGTTTCATTAGACAGTGCCACCTAGTGGCTGTAGTAGCACAAAAGAGGCGCTGGGGGTTGAGGACGTCATGTAAAGGACTTGCAAAATTCCATTAGTAAGCAATCTCAACCACAGGATAAAAGCTCCATGTGGACAATCCTGTTGTCTCTGTTCTACTGTATTCTGTTAATTTCTGCCCCATTTTCTAACCTATCAGGATCATTTTGTCTCTATCTTCTCAAGTTACAGGAAGCCAGATTCTGGCTGGACATCAGGGAAACTTCCTGACTGTTAGAGCAGTACAACAATGGACCCAATGACCTAGGGAGGTGGTGGGCTCTCCCACACTAGAGGCATTCAAGAGGCAGCTGGACAACCATCTGTCAGGGATGCTTTAAGGTGGATTCCTGCATTGAGCAGGGGGTTGGACTTGATGGCCTTAGAGGCCCCTTCCAACTCTACTATTCTATGATTCTATTCCTCCCAATTTTGTGACATCTGGGGGTTTGATAAACATTCCCCCATCCTCTTCTAGAAGTGTACAGGGCCCATGACTGAACCCTACAGTATCCCGTTCAATACCTCCCTCCAGTGAGATGAGGAACCATGGGCAAAAATACCATGGGTCTCTTTCTAAAATGTCTTGCAGAAGTCACAAGATGTGATGTTCACAGCATTAGATTATTAAAAACTGGCAGATCTTATATGGAAGTGGGGCAAAGTGGCTGTCCCAAATCCCATTTCAAGCAAGAAGAACTAGGAGCCTTTTGTGAGACTGTAAGGTGTTGCTTGACCCTCTGTTGTTTCATGAGAAACATCCTGCTGGATCAGAACAAGGGTCCATCTAGACCAGCACTCTGTTCACACAGTGGGTTACCAGCTGTCGACCAGCGAACCACAAGCAGGGCACAAGTACTACAGCATCCTCCCACCCATGTTCCCATGTTGTATATAGGCCCACTGCTTCTGCTCCTGGGGGTAGCACAAAGCCATCTGGACAAGGAGCCATCGCTAGCAGTTTCCTGCAGGAATCTTTCCAATACCCTTTTAAGGTGACCAAATTTCGATTTCCCCCCAATCAAAAACATTTCCTTACAGACAAGACCTATTGCTGGGATTCCTCATTTGGGATTATCACACCAGGGGTATTGCCTAAGTTGGAAGACCATTTTGCCATCCAAAATCACAGCAGCACTGCAGCACCACACAGCCACTGCATAGTTTCCAGAGATTGGCCTTTCTATCTCCATGTTCCTGAGTTCTGCAGAACCCTCACATAGCTCCCCACATGAATTCCCTTACCTGTGGGATCTTGAAGATGCCCAAGATGGAGGCCATCTGCCTTGAGGATTCAGAGTCGAAACCTCCAATAACAGAGAGCAGTTTATCCTTCCTGTCACATTTATAATTGGGAACCATTTGGTCCCGTGTTGAGAGCAGAGAGAAGGTGTTCACGAATACCCTTCTGACACTGTTCCTGTAGTCATAGATGCGGAAACCAAGCGTGGTGTTGGGAAGGAGAGTCGGATCCTTGTTGAGCTCATTGATGGCGAACGTCAAGGCCAGGATTTGCTGGTAGTTCTTGTATGTCCACCTGCAATGAGAGGGACATGGCAGGTGGGTGAGGATCTCATCAGAACAGTTGAGAAGTGGAGGATGATTAAGAGGTCCACGTGGTTCAACCCTCTTTTTTAAAAAATACAAAAGCTTCTAGACCAAAGCCACCTTCAATTCATGAGAGCCAGCATGGTGTAGTGGCTAGAATGTTGGACTGGGAGTCAGGAGATCTGGGTTCTAATCCCCACTTGGCCATGGAAGCTCACTGGGTGACTTTGGGCCAGTCACAGACTCTCAGCCCAGCCTACCTCACAGGGCTGTTGTTGTGAGGATAAAATGGAGAGGAGGAGGAGGAGATTTATGTACGCTGCCTTGGGTTCCTTGAAGGAAAAAAGGCGGGATATAAATGGGATAAATAAATAATACATAATAATACAAAAATACACAGAGAACTGCTGATAATAAAATCACCATAAATATATTGTAAAATAAATGAATGAATAACAGTTCACCAGTAAACGTCCCAGAGGGCAACTTTACCAGGTTCAAACAATAGCAAATTGCTCTTGACAGATCTCGCCTTGACCTTGAATTTGTGTATTTATTTATTTTTATTATATTTTTATACTGCCCAATAGCCAAGGCTCTCTGGGCAGTTTACCAGTAAAAACATGTAGGAAGAACATAAGAACAGAAACATCAGAAGAGCTTCCAGGGACAGACCAAGGTGTTTCCATCTAGATCAGCATCCTGTTTCAGACTATGCTCAGCCAAGATGCTTCCTGGAAGCCTCACAAGAAAGAGATGAAGGCAACAGCCATCCTTGCATTGTCTCTCCACTCTCAGCAATTTCTATTAAGGGCTGGACTGTCTCAAAACATGGAATAGCTATCATGGTTAAAAACGGCCAGTAGACCCACCCTCCAGGAATTTGTCTGATCTTTCAAGGAAACCTGACGCTGTGGCCATCTCCACACCTCCAAATTGACACTGAGGCAAGATTTTGCCAATGTTATTCAGTGCAGACTGTAGCCCAAGGCTGGAGCTCAAGCTTTGAATGCAGAAAGTCCTATATTCAAGGCTTCTCCACATAGGGCAGAAAAAACTCTAATCCCAATCCCTTGAGATCCACTCAGTCCTCACATACACAAATCCCCTCCTGGATACCCCCGGTTTTCTTCATTTCAACAGTATAACGTAAGGCAGGAGTGAGTTGTGGGTTGCATATTTTATTAAACAAATAAAAGTAATTGCTGATCTACTGCAGTTATCTCCCAGTAGATCTAGATCTTCTGCCCACCCTTGTCATACATGAAGACTGCTGAGGTCCTGGAAGCCAAGTTTAGGTTGCTAGGCAGGAAGTTGAAACCCAGGACAACCACGGTGGCTTTCTCTGAAATGCTACCAGTTCCATGTGCAGGGCCAGCTAGGCAGGCGCAGCTGAGACGTCTCAATGCATGGATGAGATGGTGGTGCAGAGAGGAAGGGTTCAGATTTGCTAGGCATTGGGGAACATTTTGGGACAAGCCAGGCCTGTACAAGAGGGATGGGATGCACTTAAACCAAAATGGAACCAGACTGCTGGCACTACACATAAAAAAGGTGGCAGAGAAGTTTTTAAACTAAATCCTGGGGGAAAGCTGACAGGAGCTGGGAAGCATCCAATTCGGGTTAAATCATCTGAAGGAGACAAATATGAAATTCTTTTTGATTGTCCCAATGTAGAGGGGTAGAAACTTCACCATGAGTACTGGATAGAACATGATAGCCAATTAAAGAGGCTAAAATGCAACACTGAAAAAGGGACATGCCAGAGACAGTTGGGGAGGGACCCCCCATGTATAAGTGTTTCTATGCAAATGCTGGAAGCCTCCGAGTCAAACTGGGAGCATTGGAGTGCTTGATTTCAATGGAGAACCTGGACGTAGCGGGCAGTACAGAATCATGGTGGAATAGGTAGAACCAGTGGGATATGGTCATCCCTGGATATAAATTCTACAGGAAGGACATGGAAGGGCATACTGGGGGTGGTGTTGCTCTGTACATCAAAGAGGTCATTGGGTCAAGTAGACTAGAGCACATAACGGGGCAGACTCTTCCACAAAAGTGCTGTGGGTGACAACACAGGCCTCCAAAACTAATTTAGCACTAGGAATGTGCTATCATCTCCCAGACCAAAATGTTCAGGGTGACCTTGAGATGGAAAATGAAATCAGGCAGGCCTCCAAACGGGGAAGTGATGTAATAATCGGTGGCTACAATTATCCTCATATTGACTCGATAAATGCATATTCCAATCATGACAAAGAGGTTAAATTTCTTGTTGTTCTAAATGACTGTGCCCTAGACCAGTCGGTCATGGAACCGACCAGAGAGGAGGTGACTCTGGACTTAAGTGGTGTCGCCCAGGACCTAATACGAGATGAAAATATTGTTGAACCAGTCGGTAACAGCGACCACAGTGCTATCTGCCCAGGACGTCCAACACAATCACATTTGACTTCAACAGAGGAAACTTCTCAAAAATGGGTGAAAAGGAAGTTGAAAGGGGGAGTCAAGAGGGTTAAAGCCTTGCAAAAGGCATGGATGCTTTTCAAAAAACAGCATTTTGAAAAGCACTTCATTAATAATATCAAGGCCAACAATAAATAATTCTTTAAATATATCAGGACACCAGCTAGGGAAGCAATTGGACCATTGGATGACAACAGAGTTAAGGGAGGACTAAAAAGGGACAAGCAGATTGCAGAGAAGCTGAATGAATTCTTTGCATCCGTGTTCACTGCAGATGATACAGGACAGATGCAGTGCTTGAATTGATGTTTTCAGGGAGTCTGACAAATAGTGGTGACAAAAAATGACGTTTTCAACTTTACTGACAAACTGAAAGCAAATAAATCACCAGGCAATGGGATGGGATCCATCCTAGAGTTCTCAAAGAACTCAAATGTGAAATTGTGGACCTTCTAACATGAATACCCAACATGTCCCTAGGAGGACTGGAAGATGATCAATGCAACACCATTTTTTAAGAAAGGATCCGGGGGGGATCTGGGACATTAAAGGCAGGTTAGCTTGACATCCATTCCAGGTAAATTGGTTGAAAGCATTATTAAAGATAAAATTAGTAAGTATATAGAAGGGCATGTCCTGCTGAAGAAGACTCAACACAGCTTCCACAATAATAATAATAATAATAATAATAATAATATATTTATTTATTTATAACCCGCCTCTCCCTCCAGATCGAGGCGGGGAACAACAACAAATATAAAACACAAGGACCACAAAATAGATTAAATATTAAAACAAATAAAAACTAATACATCATTAAAAACATCTTAAAATTCAACTGGGTAGGCCTGCCAGAAGAGATCAGTCTTCACAGCTCTCTTAAATTCATGAAGACTGCAAATTTGTCGAATCTCCTCCGGCAGGCCATTCCACAGTCTGGGAGCAGCAGAAGAGAAGCTGAAAACTAATCTTCTTGAATTAGTTGAGAGTGTCAACAAACATCTAGACAGGGGAGATGTGGTGGACATTGGTTACTTGGACTTCCCAAAGGTTTTTGATAAAGTCCCTCACCAATGACTCCTGAATAAACTTAGCAGTCATGGAATAAGAGAAGAGGTCCTCTTATGGATCAGTAACTAGTGAAAGAACAGAAAGCAGAGGGTAGGAATAAATGGTAAATTCTCCCGCTGGAAGGAAGTAAATAGTGGGGTCTGACAGGGATCGGTATTGGGACCAATGCTTGTCAACTTGTTCATAAACTATCTTTAATTAGGAGTGAGCAATGAAGTGGCCAAGTTTGCCAATGACACCAAACTAGTTAAGGTTGTTAAATCACAAAGAGATTGTGAAGAGTTCCAAAGGGATCTCTCCAAGCTGGGAGAGTGGACATCCAAATGGCAGATGTGGTTCAATGTAAGCAAGTGTAAGGTGATGCAAAAGCAACAACCCCAACTTCAAGTATAACCTGATGGGATCTGAGCTGGAGGTGACTAAACAAGAAAGAGGTCTTGGAGTTCTGGTGGACAGCTTGATGAAAAGGTCAACCCCCAGTGTGTGGCAGCTGTAAAGAAGGCAAACTCCATGTTAGGCATTATAAGAAAAGGAATTGTGAATAAAACTGCCAGTATCATACTGCCTTTATTCTAATCTATGGTGTGGCCACACTTAGAATGTTATGTACAGTTCTGGTCACCACACCTAAAAAAAGAAGTTGTCAGTCTGGAAAAGATGCAAAAAAAGGGCAACTAAAACAATTAAGGGGCTGGAGCATCTCACCTTTGAAGGAAGGTTACAACTAGGGCTGTGAACAGCCCCCCTCCCGATCCGGTCTGGAACCAGATTCAGATCCAGATCCGGGTCTCCTGATCCGGGTCTCTCACCGCCCTCCCCTCATACTCTGTGCTTATCTACTGCCTCCTCGTCACAGCCGCCATCTGCTGCTGCTTCCATTCTACTGAGAACCAGGCCTCGCAGACTGATTCTCAGTAGAGCGATGTCACGCCGGGTGATGAGCCAGGATTGGAGCACCGCATTTGCCGGTTGAGGCGGTTGTTATCACCCGGCGCGAGCGGAAAAGCGGCCAGTTCACAGCGAGGGGGGAGGACTATGTGGAGGACAACAGGTGACGACGTGGAGGACAACAGGGGACGACATGGAGGAGGCAGCAGGTAAGCAGGGAGAGTGGGGAGAGGGAGGAAAAGAGCGGGGAGAGTGGTAGGAGGGAGTGCTGTGAACAGATCCAGATCGGATCTGGATCGTGGATCCGATCTGGCCCAATTCAGGCCCAACCTGATCCAATTCAGATCTGGGATCCAGAGGTCCGAATCAGCCCAATGCGATCCGGATTCGGGATCTAGATCCAGTCACAGCCCTAATCATCAGCATTGCTGATGCATTTCCCTGGAAAGAAGCCTTGAATCTGGAAGAAAAACAGGCAAACATCTGTCCCACATCTCTCTCATGGAAACTTACGTGAGGTAACCAACAAATGATGTTTCGGACAATCTTCTAAAGTCCTGTGTCTTTATGGGAAAATATTCCCCAAGGGCTATATTCCCACCGACAATGAGGTCTCCTGCCTTGTAATAGTCTTCTATCTGTTCATATGTCCCGGACGACAGACATTTGGTCCTCAGCATCCTCTGAGACTCCCAAGGCAGGAGCCCAAATATTAGCACCAGCCACAGCCAAACCATCAGAGTCATTGGGAGACCTTCCCTTCTTGGTCAGCGTCATAGAGGACTTGAAAGAGAGACAAGTATTCTGGCCCCAGCAACGGAATTGGATCACAGGAGCAAATCACTAGACACAACAATATCAGACACCGCCACCTCCACAGCATGGAAGGGCTCAGGGCATATTTATATTGAGCATGTTTTCTCCTGGATTTCTTTGTTATTAATTTGAAGGATGGAAATCCACAGGGGATTCCTCAAGAATTACTGGTGTCTTCTTCATAATAACAAAGTAGCAAAATAACCCCAGTGCCCTGGGCTCCCTTTGCACTTTGGAGGGAGAAAAACAGGTTTGCATCACTTTCCGCTTCTCCATGGGCCAGTTGAACTTGACTTGACTTGTCCGGTTCTGCCCTTTGGCCTGTGTTACTCTGAGAACCTAAACCCAAGATGGAGCCCAGGCTTTGGCCAACATTCACTAGCCACGATCGATGGCTCAGAAAGTGAGGACTTGACATCAGGTAATTGCAGTGCAGAGCTCGGCATTTAGCCATCACTGGTCTGTTTGCAGTGATTTAACCCTGCAGTGGGCAGAGGACCTATCAGGATGGTTCCACCCCAAAGATCTAGGGAATCCAATGCTTTGAAGAGCTATAACTCTGTCCTGAAATTGGTTCTTTGTCTGGTTCTCTTGGGAGAACCTCAGACCTAGCCTCATCTCAGGTGATCCAACTCTGCTTTATCATGAACACCTGGCATTCAGTCTTCTTGCACGGCAGAGAGCATTTTCTTTTCTAGCATTCCCTATCTTTGTGACTTCCTAACCAGAGTTTGCCCATTGGCTGGGATGATGGGACTTGCAGTCCAACACATCTGGAGGGCACCACATGTGAGAAGACAGGCCTTTACCAGCAATACTTGGGAAGCAAATGGTATCCAGGTACAAGTCAAGTGGCAGCCCCAGAAAGTCCAGAGCCCTGTCCAAGAGGGGATGCCAGATGTGTGACCATTGGGGATTACCAACCCTTCCTATAGCAAATGGAGACATCTGAGTGGGATGAAGCCAAAGTCTGGAGGATTAGTCTGTGAATTAAAACTCATCATTCCCACATGCCTCCATTGGCCTTCCTCCAAGTTTCCATTGATATCCACCTTTTGGTCACAGAGGAAGGGAGGAGCTGAGCATTTAAGACAGGTGTGCCTGGAAGAGCCATAGTTCAGTGGTGGAACACATGGCACACAGTAGGTCCCAGGTTCCATCCACACCATTCCCAGCCAGGGTTGGCAGAGCCTCTTGCCTGAACCCCTGGAGTTCCAATGCCAGTCAAGGTAAACCAGGGCTCAGCAAGAAATGTGGCACCTGAGGACAACTGTGGGCACTCTAACATGTTTCCTGGACCCTTCTGAGGTGCCCTGAACCTCCTAATTTTTATTTATTTATTTAAATAGAAACAAAATACAGGGATGTCATGGTTAGCATGGATGTAAATTTATAAAAATTAGAAAAATAATAAGGCAAAATACAAGAGCCCCCCACTCCAGCACCCATTCCGAATGGCCATAGGAATACACGGAAATGACAACACAAGCCCCTGAAGAAGCAGAGGGAGCGCTCCTCCTTGCATGCAAACCCCCATGTTCGCTCCTTCACGTGTGGATAATGCGAAGGAGCACTTCTTCAAGTTTTAGATAGATTAGACAGATTAGACAGGATAGATAGATAGATAGATAGATTAGATAGATAGATGATAGATAGATAGATAGATAGATAGATAGATAGATAAGATAGATAGATTAGATAGGTAGGTAGGTAGGTAGGTAGATAGAGATAGATAGATAGATAGATAGATAGATAGATAGATAGATAGATAGATAGATAGATAGATAGACAGAGATTTTATTTGTCTATGGCACAAAGGCCATTACCGCAACAATAAAACAAGAGATATCTGTGACAACCAAAATTCTTACAAACTCATAGGGAGAAAATGCATGTAATGCATTTATACTGTTGAAAAATGATGCAAACCCTAGTAGCAAAAATCACAGAAAATTGTAGCAGGTGGTCCCCTCTGCAATCTACACCTGATTTCTTTAGGAAATTTTGGCAGATTTTTTGAGCTGCTTCAGCAAACATTGCAACCTTGATTGTAATTGCTTTGCTATGATCTGCTAACAGATCACAGATAATATCAGCAGTGGGCCAACAACCCGCTCTTGTTCCCAGAAGATCTCCCAGGAAACAACCCCTAATATCTTTATACAAGGAGCAGCGTAAGCAGCGTAACAAGTGATGTCCTACATCTTCCACCTCCCCCGCGCCACAAATACAAGTCTGCTGGATGGAGGGAACCCCTTTATACTTCCCCTCCAGGTAGGCTGAAGGCATTGTGTGAAAACGGAGGGCAGTAAAGGCCTTTCTGAGATCAGGGGAAGTCAGGTCTTGTAAATACTGTGGTAAGTACCGTTCTCTCTTAATACAGCTCAACCATGGGGAGAAGGCCTGCTGCTGGCTAGCAAGTGCATTTTCATAGAAATCTGCCTCAAAAAATTTATTTCTTATTTAAAAAAATTATCTGGAAGAATCTGAGCATCCTCTAAACAAGAATGTGACAGTGCCATCCAACTGCAAGCCCATCCACCTTTCGCAAGCTGTTCGGTGAAACATTGCTTCGCCAGGTTGCTTTCTTCAAAATGCATACATCTTTTCCCATAAAGTATGATCGCCTTGTGAATCCTTGCCTTAATGGAAGGCAAGTCAACTTCCAATCTTAATAAAGGGGAGGGTACCCCAGGGGGGAGTGCCAGCAGTTCATTCACAAACTTATTCCGTAGGATCTCAGCAGTTGAGGCAAAGCCCTGGCCCCATAACACCACCCCATATAGAAGTTGGGGGAGTACCTTAGCTGTATATAACTTCAGAACAGGGACTACTAGGGAGCCACCTTTATGTCTCCCATAAGAGAGAATTACTTTTGCTGTTCTCCAGGCTGAAAGTTTTGTTGCCTCTAGATGAGATTTCCAACTGCCATTATATGCAAAGTGTATCCCCAAGTATTTAAAGCTAGTACATTGTTCAATCAGATGTCCAGCTAAGCGCCATTTATGAAGGCGTTTTCTCCTAGAAAAAACTACCACCTTAGGTTTGGAATAGTTTATCATCAGTTTCTCCTGGCTATAAATCTTGCCTAGTCTACTTTGGTGTCTCCACAGGCCCACCTGAGTGGTAGGTATGAGGGCCATATCATCAGCATTCTTCAAATTTTAAAAGAAAGGGAGATGGGAGACTTGTGCAAAACTCTCATGCCAAGGAGGACCATGAGCCTCCAGAACCTGGATACATGGATCATGTACAGAGCAGATACAGTCCAGAAATATAATTACAGAGCCAAGGAGCACCAGACACACTCAAGCAAGCCATCAAGCTAGCGCAAGTTGTACACTTCTCATACATGACCTTGTTCCAAATTCCAAATTGCTGCTCATTCAAACCCTTTGCGCGACCAAAGCCTCTTCTCCTTTTCCCCAAGCTGAAGTATAAGCGCCATCTTGGAGGAAGCTACAATGTTGAAGGACTTGGGCAATATCCGAGTAATCTTCCTCCACAGAATTCAAGTATGAAATTGCTGGTCTGCAAACCAAAATATGCAACATATCCCTAAGATCACCCTCTATGCCAGAGGACTGGAAGATAGCCACTGTAACACCAATCTTTAAAAAGGGATCCAAGGTAACTTGGAAATTACAGACCAGTTACTTTAACATGTGTTCTGGTTGAAAGCATTATTAAATACAAAATTTGTAAGCATATAGACATACATGTCATGCTAGGGTGACCAGATTTTGAGAATCAAAATCCCGGTCCCCCCCGCCACCCCCCCAAAACAACCCCCCACCGCGCAGCCCGCACTGCCCGCGCCGCGCCGCCATCCCGCCTCGTGCCGCCCGCCCGCCTGCACACCCCCCCACCCCGCGTCCCCCCACCCCGCCTGCACGCCCCCCCGCCCGCACCGTGCCACGCCGCCAGCCCACCTCGTGTCACCCGCCCACGCCGCCTGCACCGTCCGCACGCCCCCCCACCCCATGCCGCCCCACCCCACCCGCATGCCCCCCCGCTCCACGCCCCCCCCCGCACCGCCCGCCCGCCTCACGCTCCTTACCTGCTGGGGCGTTTGCTTCCCTCCGGTGCTCGGAATCTACTGAGAAACAGGCTTCCTGGCCTATCTCTCAGTAGCGCGCCGGGTGATGATGTCATCACCCAGCGCGCTACTGAGGGACAGGCCGCGAAGCCTGTTTCTCAGTAGATTCAGAGCACCGGAGGGAAGCGGACGCCCCAGCAGGTAAGTGCCTCGCGCCGCCCGCCTCGCGCTGCCTGCCCGCCTCCTGCCGCCGCTGTGTGACCCCCCCGCCGCCCCGGTTTGCCCCCGCCGCCTCCCGGTTGGCCCGGATCGCCCCAGATTTCCCAGTTAGGACCGGGAAACCCCGGGCCATCTGGTCACCCTATGTCATGCTGAAAAAGAATCAACGTCAAAGGTAAGTCCTGTCTAACTAATCTTCTAGAGTTCTTTAAGTGTTAATAAATCTGTAGATGGGGTGATACAGTGGGCATTGTGTACTTGGCCTTCCAAAAGGCTTTTAATAAAGTCCTTCACTGAAGACTCCTGAGCGAACTAAGCAGTCATGTGATCATTTTAGGTATTCTGCTTAGAGGAAGGTCTGGAATATCTATCCTAAGTATCTAGTTTATCAGTGCTACAAGCTGGTGACAACGAATAATAGTCTGTACTATTATCCTTTGAATAAGTCCAATTATTCAGTAGGACTTATTGAAAGGATAGACAGGGGTGCTCCAGTCAATATTGTTTACTTGGTTTTCCAAAAGGCTCTCGACAAAGTCGCACACTAAAGACTCCTCAGCAAACTTAGCAGTCATGGAATAACAGAAATGTCCTCTTATGGATCAGTAACTGGTTAAAGAACAGAAAGCAGAGAGTAGGAATGGAGATATGTTAATAGTGTAGTCCCACAAGGATTGGTATTGGGACCAAGGCTTTTCAACTTGCTCATTATTGATCTGGAATTAGGAGTGAGCAGTGAAGTTTGTTGATGACATCAAATTATTTAAGGTGGTTTGAAAAAAAAGGAATTGTGAGGAGCTCCAAAAGGATCTCTCCAAACTGGGAATGGGCATCCAATGGGCAAATGTGATTCAACGTAAGCAAGCGTAAAGTGAGGGCAAAACATCCAAACTTCAAGTATAACCTGATGGGATCTGAGCTACTGATCTGTGGGATCTGAGCTAGAAACCTTGGGTTGTGGTGGACAGCTCGATAGATTGTCAACCAATTGTGCAGCTGCTGTAATGAAGGCAAATTCCATATTAGGCAGTATTAGAAAAGGAATTGAGAATAAAACTGCCAGTATCATACTGCCTTTATACTAATCTATGGTGCAACCATACTTAGAATACTGTGTACAGTTCTAATCACCACACCTAAAAATAGATATTGTACACCTGGAAAAAGTGCAAAAAAGGGCAACTTAAATGATGAAGGGGCTGTAGACTCTCCCCTATGAGTGAAGGTTACAACAGCTGGGATTGTTCAGCTTGGGGGGGGGGGGGAGGAAGGTGAGGGGAAGTATGATAGAGGTGTGTAAAGTGGTAGATAAACGAGTATTACACCACCCCGTGGGGGGAGCAAGAAAAATATGCTCCAGCATGAAGGAGCTCATTACCATGGAGCTCATTTGCATGTGGGATAGAATTGTGCATTTGCTTTGCTGGGATGGTTGGAATAAGTTAAGGGACAAAAGGGATGGTTGAGACCTTTGTATTTCCATCTCGTGTCAGCCACCCACACTATGGGCGCGGACTGAGTGCTGGCTCGCCCTGAGTCAAAAAGATCCTTGGAGAGCAGGGGTCAGGACTCTGATCAGGAAGAGATGCCTAAAAGGGGGGATTGGGAGCCACAATCTCCCTCTGTGAAGAGAAGAGCTGAACTTGTCCCTGGCTGGAAGCCGTTCTTGGCTGGCTGAAGGGACAAAGAGCGGAGCGGAGCTGACTCTGTTGCCTGCTGAAAATTGCCTTTCCTTAAATGAAGAGAACACCGAAGAGTTGAGCTAACTTCTACAAGGAATTGCTAAGCCTTAGTATAACCCTCCTCTGGGAGCGGCTGAATCACAGAAGCCCACTGACTGGCGGAGCCCCTCATCACACCCCAGTTCCTGTTGCTGCCGCCTGCCAGTACATCATATTGCAGCACCCTCTAGTTGCATGCCTGGAAGATCCCTATTCATTGGCCATATCCTTGGACTAACTGTGAGTACAGCCAAAGGACACAGACTTCCATCGGCCTACCTAGACCTTGGGAGATAGATGTGTTGACCAAAACATTGTTGCTCTTTTCTATATTCTTGTTGCTTATTGTCAGCTTGAATAAATACCAGTATTTATACCTCAGCTGTGTGGGTGAGGTTGCTACTCAGACATCCCTAAATTGGCGTCCCAGGTTTCCTAGGTGGGGGCTTGAGCCAGAGCTAACCTTAAGGGAGGAACAAACAACCCTAGACACAGAACCCGGCCCTCGGTATTGACCCAAGGTTTACAGGTGTATAAAACTATGCACGTTGTGGAGAATGTGGAAAGGGAGACATTTTCCTCTCTCTCCCATAATACTAGAACCCAGAGGGGTCATCCCATGAAGCTGATTGGTGGGAGATTCAGGACAGATAAAAGGAAGTACTTCTTCAGATAGCATATCTGAAGTACTTCTTCAGATAGCATATCATATCTTCAGATTCACTACCACAAGGTATAGCGATGGCCACTAATTTGGATGTCTTTAAAGGAGGTTGGATAAATACCTGGAGAAGGCTATCAATGGCTATGTGCTACCTCTTCTGATAATGATCCAAAGTATGAAATGGATTTCTGTTTTGATCAATATAGATGGGTTTCAAAAGGATCCAATCTGAATAGTCGCAGAAGCAACTTACCAAAAGTCATGAAAAGGTACTATTATGTGAAAGATCCTAATGGCTCAGAGAAACAAAAACTTCCTGGATTTAAGAAGCATGTCTGCTGTCTCCGTAAATTAATTCAGTCTAAAAAAACTATATATCGTTCATTACATAGGAAATGAAGGCTTGTGTCATTCATCTTCACATGGGAATGTAGTGACATCTATGAGACCCTATATTCCATCAATCATCCAATGACCAAAATAGAAGATGTTGTAAAGATTCTGAAGGCCTCTGCAAGAGCAGCCATGTTTTGGGAGCAGAAACAGTATCCACTGAACATATTGTTGTAGACCATCCAAGAAATTTGAAGCAAGTTCAAAACGTAAGGTCTAAACAGAGGAATGGGAAACAAATATCCAATGATGAATATTTTGCTTTGGTGGAACTGTCCACCCAGATTGATGGGTTTATTACAAGACTACAAATAGTTCCAGACAGTTTCATTTGGACGTCCTAATATCATACAAGAAGTAAATAAACTCATATCTTTGTCAAATTACGATAGCTCTTTACCACAGTTGATTTCACATGATTCAACATTTAGCCTTGGTGATTTCTATTTATCGCCTTTGGTAATAAGAAATGTTATTGTGAAGGTTTGAGGACTACACATGCTTAGTTTTAGTTTAGGCCTGAAGGCCTGGAAATCCTCTGATGGGAGGGGAGGCATTCCTGAGTTTCATTTTCCTCTAAAGGAGTTAAGTTTGATTTCCCCAGTTTTAGGTTACCAGATTAGTACTTTCAGTTTCTGGATTAGGGTATATAAAGGGGTGGAGTTGACTGCACAGTGTGGTTGTTGGGGAATAGAGAGAGAGAGAGAGACCCTGGAACAAAGAACAGGCCCAGAAGAAAAACAGCCAGGAGCAGGTTGAAAGATCCTCCCAACTACAGGTAGAAGTGTAGCTAGGCTAGAGGAAACTGAAGTTTTACTTCTTTTTATTTCCATTGTAAATGCCTTTTGAAGTAACAGCTCTTTTTGTGTAAATACCTTATGTGATGTTGCCTTACTATATATAAAATAGTAAATTGTTGTGGTTAAAACCTTGTGGTTCTGAGTGTCATTTTCACCACGCCCTTCTGAGAAGGGAAGGTGAGAGGTAAAAACTTGATTGCTGATGTAAAGAAGGGCTCTTAAAGAGGCAAATATCTTTAAGGAGCTAATCAAGGGATCCAGGTGTTAGGGTTTCACCAGAGGAAGCCTCCTCAGACGAGGAAGAGGTAGACTTACCAGAGGTAGAGGGTGTTTCCTCCCCCATAACCAGGCCAGAGACCAGCGCACAGATAGAGGGAAACTGGGCAACAGGATGCAGGTCCCTCAGTAGAGCCACAGGTCAGTTGGACTCTTCCTCTGCCTGTCTCTCCTGGGGCAGAGTCAGAGACGGAGGCATTTCAACCACCCAGCTCCCATGAGAGGAGGGGTAGGAAAAAGGCAGAGCAGACTCAGGCAGTCAGACAAAGTATGCACCTGCAGAATCAGCAGGGAAGAAACGCCAAGCTTAAATAAGGGGCTGGGTCAAAGGGTGGAGTAATGAGGCACAGCTGGGATCGGGGTGGGATCATATTGGCAGGGCTTGAAAAGTGTCATGGCCCCATCTGAGGAATCTTCCTCTGAGGAGGAAGATGAAGTTCCAGAGACTGCAGGTTCACCCGTTCCCCAGGACTTACAGGAGGCAGCATTGGAGGAAGAGGAGGGATGGGCCAGTTCCTCAGAAAAGCCTCAGGAAAGCCACCCTCTGTCTCCAACAAGGAAGATTCTGGACCCAAAGAAGTTCATCCTTTAACTCCTCAGCAGAGGCGACGTCTGAAACATGCGGAGCAGATTCGACCAACAAGATGAAGTTTGTGATTACAGAAACACAGCGCGGCAGACGCTGGCCTTAAATAGATTGCTTCAGTAATATGAGGCAGCTGGGGAAGGGCAAGTACAGGCTCAGGTGAGGCATAAAAGGCTCAAAGGGGGGGGAGGGCTTTTGCTGGAAACAACTGAAGTAGACGGCTTCTAGTTTCCCTGCCTGCTTCCTAGATCGTGGACTGACTACCTGGCTTGACTCTGGACTTGTTGTCTCTCTGGCTGGCCCCTGACTTCATTGGACCCTGAACTGGGGATTCTGGACCTTACACTCTTGCTCTGTGGGTTGGAAGGTTTGGCACTCCACTCTTTACTGGGGTTAATCTCTTGTTAAGAAACAAAAAAAAACCCTGCAGTGTAACTGCTGGCCTTATTCCTGGACATTCCTGAAATAAGGAGTTTATTGGCTAGTTTCCCAGAAAAGAGCCGGCGTAACATGACAAAAAGGAAGAAGACGAACGCTGTCTCAGCCTGGCAAAGACCTTTTGCTCTTCACCAGTGTGTTTCCTCGCCTTGCCTCCTGACCGTGACCCTGGGTTCTTGACTCAGACCGGCTTGATTGACTTCGCTTGGATGCTTGACCCTTGCATTCTGGACGACTGACTCGGCTTTTGACATGGGCTGGACTTTTGACTCCCTCTTGCTCTTGGCTCCTCGATATCGGCACTCCCTGCTTGGCTGCTCGACCCGGACCGGTAGGACTTCGCTTCAGTACCTGTTGTCTCTGTATTTGGGCAGAACTTCTGGATTCTATTTAAAAGATTATGATTCTCACTAACAGCAGCAGTTCCCTCCTGCATTCTTGGCCAGAGATTTAAGGCCGGGTAATTGGTCAAAGCAATAAAACACTGAAGATAATGCCTCAGCTCTCGGCTGGTATTTAAAAGAGTGTTTGCCAGCCAAAAAGAATGGAGGAGGTCCTGACAGAAGAGAACCAGGTGTTAAGGCAGCAAATTAATTAGCTGCAGCGGTGAACACACAGCAAACACAGTTATCACAGCTACAGCAACAACCCATGCTACCAACTCAGGCCCTTCCCCGTAAGTGTCCTATTGCCCCGCTGGAGAAGTTTGATGTCTCACCAAACAAGTTTGCAGCCTTTCTAGCACAATTTGAGCTCTACATGCAGCTGCAGTCCCAAGACTTTCCCACAATGCAAGTCCAGGTGGGCTTTCTGATAAGCCTATTGATGGAGGGGGCGGCCAAAGGGGCATCTCCCTTGTTACTGCAGAAAAGCCCATTACTTCAGAACTATGGGGAGTTAAAGAATTCCGGGTGGCATATGAGGACCCCCAAAAGGCAGAGGCTGCCAACAGGAAAATCCAGCGCCTCTTATCAGGGCCATGATACTGTGGCCACCTATGCCAGTGCATTCCGCTACTGGCTTAGGATCTCACCTGGAACGAAACTGCCCAGATGGACCACTTTCAGGAGGGGTTGCATGAGGAGATCCTGGATGAATTGGCAAGGGTGGACCAGCCCAAGACTTTGAAGGGCCTTATCCAGTTGTGCTTATGCATTGATGGACGCCTCGAAGGCCGATGGTTGGCCAGACAACCATGCACACCTCGACCAGCCACCCCTGCAGGCTTTGGGCAGCCAACAGTCGCCCTCGCACCAAGTTTCTGGTCTAGTGAGGAGGAGCCTATGCAGTGGGGGGGGGGGCTAGACCCTACCTCTCATCTCAAGGAAAGGAGCCACAGCGACAGGGGCACTTGTGTCTGTACTGTGGGCAGGAGGGGCATTTCACTCGAACCTGCCCTGCAAAATAACCACGCCCCATGAGTTCAGGAAACGGGCAACCCCAGTCCTAGAAGGAGTCATAGGACTGGCTCAGGAATTCAGCACATCCTTGGAGGCTCCAACTCGCCACTCTTGCCAGCCCTTGGCTCTGCCAGTGACCATGCATCAGCCAAGTCAACCCCCAGTTCAGACCATGGTCATGGTGGATCCTGGGCCCTCCAGCACATTCATGGACAAGGGCTTTGCACAGCAACAGGGGTTTCAAGTGTACCCGCTGGCCACACCCCTCAATATCGAGACAATTGATGGGAGGCCTTTGGCATCGGATCTGTGACACATGAAACCAAGCCGTTATGGGTCGAGATCCAAGGACACCAGGAGCAGATCCGGTTTCTGATGGAAGCCATAGCTCATTTTCCGGCAGTCCTGGGGATGCTGTGGTTGATGCTGCATGACCCCCGCATCACATGGCTCCGGGGGAAGTCATCTCTGCATTGGATTATTACAGCTCCCATTGTTGGCAGGGGACAGTGAGTGCCGTTCTCAAAGGACCGTGGCAGGATCCTCCTGAGGGGCTTCCAGCCAAGTACCAGCATTTTGCGGATGTGTTCGATAAAAAGTAGGCAGATCACTTGCCACCCCATCAGCCGTACGATGGTGCCATCGATTTGCTTCCTGGGGTCCGGATACTGGCGGGCCAGATTTATGCCTTGTCTGAACCGGAGTTGGCCGCCTTGTGGGACTTCCTGGAAAGGAACCTGAAACGGGTTCATTCAGCCATCTACATCTCCAGCGGTGGCGCCCGTGCTCTTCGTGAAGAAGAAATGTGGAGAACTGAGGCTCTGCAATGACTTTAGAGCCCTCAACCTGATTACATGTTGAAACCGCTACCCGCTACCGCTCATCCTAGAACTCTTGGAGTGGCTCCATCATGCCACCATCTATACCAAGCTCGTTTTGCGGGGACCATACAATTTGGTGCGTATCCGAGTGGGGGATGAGTGGAAGATGGCATTTCAGACCAAGTATGGCCATTTTGAATATACCGTCATGCCATTCGGACTGTGCAGTACTCCTGCAGTTTTTCAGCACTTTATGAACAATATATTCCGGGACTATCTAGACCGTTTCATCATTATCTACCTTGACAACATTTTGATCTATTCTGCTAGCCCCCGGGCTCACGAGTCCCATGTGCGAGCAGTGCTAAAGATTGCGGGAGCATCATCTCTATGCCAAGTTGGAGAAATGTGCATTCAATCTGGAGATGGTGGTCTTTCTGGGGCAATGGATATCACCTAGGGGCATAGAGATGGACTCATGTCTTGGCAACCTCCTAGGAATGTAAAGGAGGTCCAGCGCTTTTTGGGTTTTGCCAATTATTACTGCCGTTTCATACTTGAGTTTGCCCAGGTGGTGACCCCTATCACAGACTTGTTACGTTCTCAGAAAACGTTCCAGTGAGGTCTGGAAGCTCAGCAAGCATTCCAACACCTAAAGGTACAGTTCACCATGAAACCCATCTTGCAGCATCCAAATCAGCAGACCCCATTTGTGGTGGAGGCCGATGTGTCAGATGTGGCCATTGGAATGGTGTTGTTGCAGGCTGTGGGAGAGGGGAGGACCCTGTTGCCCTGCACATTTCATTCCCGCAAGCTTAGCCCAGCAGAGCAGAAATACACAATTTGGAAAAAGGAATTGCTCACCATCAAGTATGTGTTTGAAACATGGTGTCATCTGCTAGAAAGCCCGTTACCCTGTAGAAGTGTGGACGGATATCCAGAATCTGGAGCATCTAAAAATGGCATGGAAACTGAACCAGTGTCAGAGCCGGTGGGCCCTTTTTTTCTCCCGTTTTCATTGCAAGGTTACCTACATTCCCAGCTCCCAGAACCAGCAGGCGGATGCACTTTCCAGAGTCTGGGGCAGTTCAACCACCCAGCCCCCATGAAAGGAGATGTAGGAAAAGGGCGGAGCAGACTCAGGCAGTCAGACAAAGTATGTGCCTGCAGAACCGGCAAGGAAGAAACGCCTAACTTAAATAAGGGGCTGGGTCAAAGGGTGAAGTAATGAGCCACAGCTGGGATCAGGGTGGGATCATACTGGCAGGGCTTGAAAAGGAATAAGCTGGACGCTGGCTCGGCCTAGTAAACACCTTTTGCTCTTCCGGTAGATAGTGTGTTTCCTCACCTTGCCTCCTGACCGTGACCTTGGGTTCTTGACTCAGACCGGCTTGATTGACTTCACTTGGATGCTTGACCCTTGCATTCTGAAAGACTGACTCGGCCTTTGACGTGGACTGGACTTTTTACTCCCCCTTGCTCTTGGTTCTTCGATATCGGCACCCTCTGCTTGGCTTCTCGACCCGGACTGGTAGGACTTCGCTTCAGTACCTGTTGTCTCTGTATTTGGGCAGAACTTCTGGATTCTATTTAAAGGACTGTGATTCTCTCTAACAGCAGCAGTTCCCTCCTGCATTCTTGGCCAGAGATTTATGACCAGGTAATTGGTCAAAGCAATAAAACACTGAAGATAATGCCTCAGCTCTCGGCTGGTCTTTAAAAGAGTGTTTGCCAGCCAAAAAGAATGGAGGAGGCCCTGACAGAAGAGAACCAGGTGTTAAGGCAGCAAATTAATTAGCTGCGGCAGTGAATGCACTGCAAACACAGTTATCACAGCTATAGCATTCCCAGCTCCCAGAACCGGCAGGCAGACACACTTTCCAGAAAACCGGAGCAAGCAGATTCCAGGCAGGAGGATCCCACCTCGATCATGTTACGGCCTGAAAACTTTTTGGCAGCACTATTGCTCCCTACAGTGCTACCCCAACTACTACAACAGCAGGGGCAGGATCAGTTTGCCCAACAGCGACTACAGGAAGTAGTCAGGGCAGGAGAATTCATTGCTTTTTTCAGTGTGGGACGGCATCCTGCTACAATGAAACCAGATTTATATACCGTCGGGACTGCTGCGGGTGCAGATTCTGTGCCAATGCCATGACAGTCGGCCGGCAGGACACCTTGGGCTATACAAAACTCTTCACCTCGTGACATGGGAGTTTTGGTGACCGAGGGTACATGCGGAGGTGGAGCGGTACGTCTAGTCATGTGAAACCTGCCGCAGGGCGAAGTACCAGACAGGGAGGCCCGCGAGTGTGTTGCACCCATTACCCACACTGTCAGGGCCCTGGAACGTTGTGTCCCTCGATTTTATTACAGACTTGCCCTCATCAGAAGGGCATACCACCATTCTGGTGGTGGTGGACCTGTTCTCGAAAATGGGCCATTTTATACCATGCACAGGCACCCCCACGGCCAAGAAAACAGCAGAGCTATTCATTCGGCACATATTTCAATTGCATGAGTTGCCAGAGGGAATAGTCTCTGACAGAGGTTCGCAATTCACGTCACGTTTCTGGCAGGGCCTGTTTCGACTTCAGGAGGTGAAGCTGCACCTCTCCTCGGTGTACCACCCACAGTCGGATGGACAAATGGAGCACACTAACGCCACCTTAAAGCAATATTTGTGATGCTACATGAATTTTCAGCAGGACAATTGGGGGGGGCTGCTACCCCTGGCGGAGTTTGCATACAACAATGCTCCCCACGCTTCTACTCAGCAGACACCATTCTGCGCAAATTATGGGTATCACCCATCATTTTTTCCCTCGTTGGTGGTCGCCTCCACAGTGCCAGCAGCAGATAGCTTCATCCAGGAGCTACAGGCAGTCCATGCCTTGCTGCAGGAACAGTTTGATCGGGTGAAGGAAGCCTATAAGCAAGGGGCAGACACTAGGCGGCAGGAAGGGACTGTATTGAAAGTGGGGGATCATGGATGGCTCTCCACCTGGCACCTCCCAGTAGCACAACCCAGCCAGCAGTTGGCACCCCAGTTTATCGGTCCATTCCGGATCCTTGCCCAGGTCAATCCGGTGGCATTTCGCCTGCAACTCCCGCCATCAATGCACATCCACCCTGTGTTCCATTGCGTATTGTTGGCACCGGTGGTGCAAGGACACCCACTTCGCCCCCAAAATAGGCCACCACCTCCAGTAATGGTGGACGGGAAAGAGGAATATGAGGTGGGGGAGATACTAGATCCTTGACTTCGCAGGAGACGCCTGCAGTACCTGGTGGACTGGAAGGGGTATGGGCCAGAGGAGCAGTCCTGGGAGAATGCTACTCAGCTTCATACCCCAGACTTGGTCCGTCGGTTTCACCGCCGGTACCCAGGGAGACCACAACTTCATGGTTTTTCAGGGGAGGACCTTGGGGGGGGGGGGGGGAATAGTGTTATGGTTTCACCCAAGGAAGCCTCCTCAGATGAGAAGGAGGTAGATTTACCAGAGGTAGAGGGTGTTTCCTCCCCCACAACCAGGCAAGAGACCAGCGCACAGATAGAGGGAAACCGGGCAATGGAAGAGGATGCAGGTCCCTCGGAGGAGCCACAGGTCAGTCGGACCCTTCCTCTGCCTGCCTCTCCTGGGGCAGAGTCAGAGACTGAGGCAGTTCGACCACCCAGCCCCCGTGAAAGGGGGCGTAGGGAAAGGGCAGAGCAGACTCAGGCAGTCAGACAAAGTATGCGCCTGCAGAATCGGCAGGGAAGAAACGCCAAGCTTAAATAAGGGGCTGGGTCAAAGGGTGGAGTAATGCAGCACAGCTGGGATTGGAGTGGGGTCAATACTGGCAGGGCTTGAAAAGGAATAAGCTGGACGCTGGCTCAGACTGGCAAACACCTTTTGCTTTTCTGGTAGCTAGTGTGTTCCCTCGCCTTGCCACATGACCGTGACCCTGGATTCTAGACTCAGACCAGCTTGATTGACTTCGCTTGGATGCTTGACCCTTGCATTCTGGACAACTGACTCGGCTTTTGACATGGACTGGACTTTTGACTCCCGCTTGCTCTTGGCTCCTCAATATCGGCACCCCCTGCTTGGCTTCTCGACCCAGACCAGTAGGACTTCGCTTCAGTACCTGTTGTCTCTGTATTTGGGCAGAACCTCTGGATTCTATTTAAAGGACTGTGATTCTCTTTAACAGCAGCAGTTCCCTCCAGCATTCATGGCCAGAGATTTATGGCCGGGCAATTGGTCAAAGCAATAAAACACTTAACATAACGCCTCAGCTTTCGGCTGGTCTTTAAAACCAAGTAAGGGTGGAACCTTGTCAGTTATTCTGAAGGATGATCCAATAGTCTCAGGTGCTATTTTGCTGCATTCATGTAAGTTCTTGAAGGATCAGGAGGAGTTTTTGAGTAAAGTCATTGAAAAATTAGATGTCAGCAAAATGACTGGTATTCCATTTGTAACTGATAGGGGGAGGGGTATTGTGAGAGCAATTGAAAAGAGATTCTGACAGATTAAAAATGTACGGTGCACCCTGCATATTCTAAGAGATGTGACCACATGGTTAAAGAGTCATCGAGGGACAAAAGAAGACCAAATGTTTTTGAGAGACCATCTCAGGCAAATCATAGATTCTAAATCCATCCAAGAATATTCTGAAAAATATGAAAAATTCCACCAGTTGTGGAGCTACTCACGAAATACCAGAACATGCTGTGTGACTGTTGTCACAAATGTATTCGCTGTGTCTAGGAAAGACAGAGCAGCCACTAACAATATAAGTGAACTTTTCAACAAAATGATAAAAGATGAAGCAGGATGGAAGGCATTACCAGCTGATACCATGGTCCTTGCAATGTACCGCATGCAATGTTACTTTCATCTGGAATTTGGGAGGGCATACTGTGGCTTAGGGAAATATGAACTGAAGGGGGGGGGGAAATGCATCTCTTAGCAAAAAGGCAGCACGTGTTCATTTCCTTCAGTTCTATCAGCTGGAAAAAAATAACCGAACAGATAAAAAACAGTGTTTCCACTCCAGTAAAATGGGTAGAGAAGAAGCCATACTACAGAATGACTTGGAAGGCTATCACACGATATGTTGTAGACTCTGGTGGTGTTTCTCTTCGTGCTCAAGCTTCAACTTTCACTGGGTGAGATGTTCATGGTTCCAAGGTGCAAACCGGTAAAATGGTTCCTAAGCTTGTCTGCTCTTGTATTAGTACTAGGGGTGTGCATCGGATCGGATCCGATCCACGATCCGAATCCGATCCGACCCAAAATCGGGAAAATCCGATCCGATCCGATCCGATCCGGACAACCTCCGATCCGATCCGATCCGATCCGATGAGGTCCGATCCGGATCGGACGCCATTTTGAATGCTTTTTCCCATAGCCAAGTATTGTTTTACAAAAACGCCTATAACTTTTTCATTTTTAAAGATAGAAGGATGAAACTTGGGCACATTGTAGACTGGTTAGGGGTAGTTATCTGTGAGAAATTTCAGAAAGATTGGTGCATGCATTTTGTGGCAATTAATTTTTTAATAAATACCCAGGAATGCCTATAACTTTGTCATTTTTAAAGTTACACACATGAAACTTTGCCACATTGTAGGGGGTACCTTGGGACCTATGTGTGTGAAATTTCAGAAACGTAGGTGCTTGTCTTGTGTGGCAATTAATTTTTAGAAAAATGGGTAGTAGTGGGGTAAATACAGTTACGCCTCCCATTTTTTTATTTTTGAAGATACAAACAGGAAACTTGGGCACATTACAGGTACCACTTGCCTTGATATGTGTGTGAAATTTCAGAAACATTGGAGCTTTCCTTGTGTGGCAATTAATTTTTGAAACAATGAGGAAAGAAACACCTATAACTTTGTCATTTTTAAAGTTACACACATGAAACTTTGCCACATTGTAGGTGGTACCTTGGGACCCATGTGTGTGAAATTTCGGAAATGTAGGTGCTTGCCTTGTGTGGCAATTAATTTTTTAATAAATACCCAGGAATGCCTATAACTTTGTCATTTTTAAAGTTACACACATGAAACTTTGCCACATTGTAGATGGTACCTTGGGACCTATGTGTGTGAAATTTCGGAAACGTAGGTGCTTGCCTTGTGTGGCAATTAATTTTAGAAAAATGGGTAGTGGTGGGGTAAATACAGTTACGCCTCCCACTTTTTTATTTTTGAAGATACAAACAGGAAACATGGGCACATTACAGGTACCACTTGGCTTGATATGTGTGTAAAATTTCAGACAGCTGGGTCCAGGCATGTGGTGGCAAGGTATTTTTGAAACAATGAGGAAAGAAACGCCTATAACTTTTTTATTTTAAAAGTTAGAAGTCTGAACATTGCTCACTTTGTAGATGGGTTAGGGGTAGATATGTGTCAGAAATTTCAGAATTATAGGTCCAGGCATTTGATGGCTATGGAATTTTTAAATTACATGTTTCAAAAAAATCTCTACAGAGGCCAGGTCTTCCCCTCCCGCTTCCCGCGAAGAAAAGGAAACACTCTCTCGTCTCGATCCCTTTGATCCTTGCTAGTAGTATCCATTACAGGGCTCGTGTTTCCTTTCCTACTTTCACTTTTCAAGCAGAACGGCTGAGCCTAGCTGAGTTTTGCAGCCATGCGTGCAAGGAAGGATCACTCTGGTCTCGATCCCTTTGATCCTTGGTAGTATCCATTACAGGGCTCATGTCTGCTTTCACTTTGTACTCAAGCAGACACGAGCCCTGTAATGGATACTACTAGCAAGGATCAAAGGGATCGAGACGAGAGAGTGTTTCCTTTTCTTCGCGGGAAGCGGGAGGGGAAGACCTGGCCTCTGTAGAGATTTTTTTGAAACATGTAATTTAAAAATTCCATAGCCATCAAATGCCTGGACCTATAATTCTGAAATTTCTGACACATATCTACCCCTAACCCATCTACAAAGTGAGCAATGTTCAGACTTCTAACTTTTAAAATAAAAAAGTTATAGGCGTTTCTTTCCTCATTGTTTCAAAAATACCTTGCCACCACATGCCTGGACCCAGCTGTCTGAAATTTTACACACATATCAAGCCAAGTGGTACCTGTAATGTGCCCATGTTTCCTGTTTGTATCTTCAAAAATAAAAAAGTGGGAGGCGTAACTGTATTTACCCCACCACTACCCATTTTTCTAAAATTAATTGCCACACAAGGCAAGCACCTACGTTTCCGAAATTTCACACACATAGGTCCCAAGGTACCGCCTACAATGTGGCAAAGTTTCATGTGTGTAACTTTAAAAATGACAAAGTTATAGGCATTCCTGGGTATTTATTAAAAAATTAATTGCCACACAAGGCAAGCACCTACGTTTCCGAAATTTCACACACATGGGTCCCAAGGTACCACCTACAATGTGGCAAAGTTTCATGTGTGTAACTTTAAAAATGACAAAGTTATAGGTGTTTCTTTCCTCATTGTTTCAAAAATTAATTGCCACACAAGGAAAGCTCCAATGTTTCTGAAATTTCACACACATATCAAGGCAAGTGGTACCTGTAATGTGCCCAAGTTTCCTGTTTGTATCTTCAAAAATAAAAAAATGGGAGGCGTAACTGTATTTACCCCACTACTACCCATTTTTCTAAAAATTAATTGCCACACAAGACAAGCACCTACGTTTCTGAAATTTCACACACATAGGTCCCAAGGTACCCCCTACAATGTGGCAAAGTTTCATGTGTGTAACTTTAAAAATGACAAAGTTATAGGCATTCCTGGGTATTTATTAAAAAATTAATTGCCACAAAATGCATGCACCAATCTTTCTGAAATTTCTCACAGATAACTACCCCTAACCAGTCTACAATGTGACCAAGTTTCATCCTTCTATCTTTAAAAATGAAAAAGTTATAGGCGTTTTTGTAAAACAATACTTGGCTATGGGAAAAAGCATTCAAAATGGCGTCCGATCCGGATCGGACATCTGGTCCGATCCGATCCGACCAGCCTCCGATCCGATCCGATCCGATCCGACCCCAGGTCCGATTCCGATCCGCTATCCGATCCGATCCGGGGGGTCAGTGCACATCCCTAATTAGTACAGGACTTTGCTATCATATAATTGCAGTACAAATGGCAATTGGATACACAGACAATGTGGATAAATAGTCCTATTCATTATCTATGCTAATTAAAAGAAAAAGAGGAACCTCACAGAAATCGGGGTTGCAGATTTTGGTTTACCCAGCACCAGACTCTACACTCTGTACAACCAAGGATGACATGAAAGCTATGTCAGATACGACAGTGGATTTTCCTGCTTCTGAGTTCGAAGGCATTCCGGAGGGACAGACATCTCCATGGGAATCAACGCCAGTAGATAAATATCAAAAAGCCCATGTCTTCACCGGAAGTCCAAAACAGAATACAATTAAGCAAGCATGAGGGGAAATAGGAATGGGTTCGTTGGGAAAAAGGGAGGGGAAGGTACGTTGAGGTAGATTAGGTTTAGCAGCAATACAAACCACAGAACAATCAATCATACTCTTAAAAGTGTCAGAGCTTCCCCAAACTGATCAGTTGGTAAAAACAATAAAACTTCTAACACCCAGCGTGCCCTGGCCGAACAGGGATCTTCTTCCAGTCAAGCGCCTGTTCCCGAAGAAGATGAAGAAAGTTTCCCAGCTAACTGCTTTTACTCTCTTCTGGCTCCTGGCACCGTAGGCATAGAAACCACCCTCCCGACACTCCCTTCAAGCCTCCCCCCCCCCCGCTTTCCCACAGCAGGAGCTCGTTAGCGCCTGGTTCTGGCCATCTGGCTGGCCTTGACCGCACTTCCCAAGATAAGACGAAACAGAGGCCTGAGAGAGAACATTCCACCGCCATCCCCCTCCCTTCAACTCGAAGGCCAATGCTTTCAGGAAGGACAGCCACTCCTGCAGAGTAGGCTAGTCTCAAAATACATTTTCTTCACAATGACCTTCTATTTGTTCCTTACAACACAGATACAATGGATTCTGGACAGCACTGGTGCCTAGGTGTCATTGTTTTTAATGTTTTAATGGGGGAAAAAGATTACCATTGTAGATTCATGTATCTATTGAGCACATACCACAGAGAATGGAAAAGTACTGCTTTCCATTGCGGCTGCATACCATCGATTGGCTGGGATTTTGTTTGATGGACTAGCATGGACAATGATGGTGTGCAATGATATGATATAACAATCGAACACCTATGATTGTGGGGTATTTACAGTTCTAAATGCCTACTCTGTGGTGTCCGGCCAGGAATACTTACATAAGTCCATGCACTTGCACATGGATTAGAGTGAATGTGGTAACGCACACCATGTGCTCTTGCAGGAGAAGTCATTGGAGGACACGTATCCTGAGGAAATCTTATCGAAAAATGCATGGAAAACTAATGGAAATGAAGAGTGAGGTCCCATACAGATGCAGACATTATTCACTGATGGGGAGATAGATGGTGTTCATCAGAATTGGACACAATTTAGTACATTAAAAAAGAAGCACATTAAATTAAATTTACATGCCACCTCCCTCATGGACTATTGTAGAGTTCAGAGGATCCCACGGGGGTTACGCATTAATAAACCGAATGTTTAAGGAGGATGAACCCTTTAAAATGAAATGGGTGTCTATACTGAACAAGTGTTCATTGGACTTGATGTTACTACTAATTGAAAGGACCCAGGAGGAAGCTAATGAGGTTTCAGCTCAGCTTGACACATGTGAAAGTCTTCTCAAGGATGAGAATACGGAAGAAAATTTCAGGAACAAATTAATACAGATAGAAAAGGAGACCAAGGACTTTTATGATGAAGTGAAACAGTATAAAATTAAGAATTTTTCCAGGGATGAGAAGGATTATGTTGAAGCAAGGGTCTATAATTGGGCTACGCATACATCCCAATGCACCAATACCAAACGGGTGACGTGGATGGATCACCCCAGTTTTGTATCCGATACTGATCTCAGTGCTTCTGACTCTGCGGGCACGTCAGCTGATGAGATGAATCAGGGCTATGAATCAGGGCTATGGACAACGCTCACAATATAGGCGTTATAGAGGTCGTGATACAACTGGAGGAGAACGTAGTGGTATGCAATTACGACCACGTCAATACGAACCAATACCCACTGGCCCGTCCCCTTTTCGAGGGGCCAGGAGAGGGTGGAACAAAATTTAGTAGTGAACCTGTCTTCGAGAATATTGTCTCCAGAGGACTACAACACCCTTAATCTTGGGTTGAGTTTTGTACCGACCGCCTAGTATAATGCCTTTCAAACTAGAGTGGACTTATTCCGACTGACACGACTAATTAAGTTACGTGAATTGTTTGGGGGAACAACTGATGTGAGATCGCCCTTTAAGCCCAAATCGACTTTTACTCCGGTTACTTCCAATCCCAACATCAAGGTTTTTGAACAAATTGTGGAACGAGACATACAAAAACTTGAGAAGTTACAGAGGAGGACCTGGTTCAATCTTACCAAAATACAGAAAGATATAATTACAGACCTAGCGGAGGATAAAACTATTGTCATTAAGGAAGCAGACAAAGGGGGTGCTGTGGTGATAATGAATACAGATGACTATACACAGGAAGTTTATAGATTATTGAATGATACGTCCAGTTATTTACCAATCACAACAGATCCTACTAAACATATTTCTTCAATTATCAGAACTACCGTGATTGAAGCATGGGTTATGGGTTACATTCCAGAAATTACCAGTCAATTCTTACAGAATCCCTTTCCACGTGAACCAATTTTTTACATTTTACCCAAAATTCACAAACCTGATTTTCCACCTCCAGGACGTCCGATCGTATCAGGTTCCAATTCGGTTTTAGAACCACTCTCACAATATTTGGATTACTTTTTGCGTCCTTTCGTACAAGAGATTCCATCGTACCTAAAGGATACTAAGGACTTCATTAATAAAGTGGAGGGTACTGTCATGCTCCCCGGGGCCATCATGGTAACACTGGATGTGGGAGCTCTATATACAAACATCCCTCATGAAGAAGCCCGTCAGGTCATTGAATCAACATTGGACAAAAGGGAGGAACTGCTTCCACCCACACCATTTCTAATGGAATTAACCGATGTAGTTTTGGAGAAAAACTACTTCAGGTTTAAAGACCAGTTCTATATGCAAATCAAGGGTGTAGCCATGGAGAGTTCCTTTGCCCCTACTGTGGCTAATCTATTTATGGCGCACTTGGAAGACTCCAGGATCTGTAACCCACTATACAATCCCTACTTCTCAGCGATTATGTTCTACAAACGTTTCATCGATGACATATTTTTAATTCTCAAGGATAAAGATGTCCTACTGGATCTTGCACTGTGGTTGAACTCTATTCATGATACCATCAAATTCACTTGCAAATCTGACAACAAGAGGTTAGCATTCCTGGATACCTACGTCAATGAGATTGGGGGTAGACTTTCAGTTAGTGTATATACCAAGGTTACAGATAAGAATTCCCTCTTACACTATTCTTCGTTTCATACGCCTCAACTCCGTCGGATGCTACCATATGGACAATATTTACGATTAAAACGTAATTCCTCCTACAATACGGATTATCATGGAGCCAGGGTACAACTGAGACATCATCTACTAGATAGGAATTATCCAAGCAATGTAATAATGCAAGCAGAATACAGGGCGGATAAGGTTCCACGTACCCAGTTATTACAGGATAGAACAAGAATAGGGGATAACAGATTAACTTGTTCTTTCACGTACTCGCATCTTTCATTTCAGATAAACAATGTTGTCAAGAAACACTGGCATTTGATTGAAGACATTCCGGGGTGTAGGGAAGTTCCCAGAATTGGCTGGAGAAGAACCAGTAACTTACGTGACAAACTAGTACATTCTGATTTGGATAAACCTGTTCGTGCTTCTCCTGCTGCCAGTGGACATTATCGGTGCCATGGTTGCTCTGTCTGCTCATTAGCTCTAGTAACAAAACAGTATGTCGATCCTACAACTCAATATACTTATCAACTGAAACATTTTTCAAATTGTGCCACTAAACAGGCTATTTATATCATTATATGCCCGTGTGGACTACTGTATGTAGGAAAGACTATTCGCAGGATTCGCACTAGAATCACTGAACATCGTTCCAAATTAAAACATCAAATTTTGGAAGCACCATTGGTGGAACATTTCATGGATAAGAAACATAGATTTGATGATTTTAGATTCTTCGTGATTGATACAGTACAGCCACATAAATACAACTGGCAAGACCATGAAAAATTGCTGTTACAGCTGGAGGCTAGATGGATTTACAAGCTTAATACTGTGGCACCTCGGGGGTTAAACCAGAACCTTGACCTAGCACCATTCCTGTAATCTATCTACTGATGACAGTTAGTACCACAATTAAGCCAAGGGAGCATGTGAATCAGTATTTAATGAGTACAGCTGACACAGGAGGTTATCAAACACTCAGGAACGGTCGAAGGCAGCTTCCAACGTGAGACAGGTCTGTAAGGAAATATCTTTTAATAAATTGGATAGTCTATGGGACAAGAATGATATGGACTAAATGTTTCCTCTTTAACTTAGCAGTTAACTGGAAAATTAACTGAGATTACATATAAGGTCCTGCTAGCGAAAGCCTAATGAGAATATGGGGGTGAGTGTCTTACTATCTTCAGAGTTACGATTAGGGAGGACTTATGATTACAATAACACGGGTGGGACAGGACCTAAGTGTGTTAATTATATTTACAGAGTGTTCAGCAATAAGAAAAAAATCTGAAGAAGAGACCGAAACGAGAAGCTACTGGAAACTCGTTATCATTTATTGCTGTCATATGACTAATCAAAATATTTTTGCCAATGTTATGTAACTGATTTTGTGGTATAAAATGAATACCAAATCTTTGGCTGTTATATAATTAATCAGTGGTATATAGTCAATACCAATAATACTTAGTAATTTGAATGTGTTGTAAACTTAAGTGAAACGAAAAAACGTCAGCGTTTAGTAGACTGTATGTTGAATTTAGTTGGAGTATGATAATAACCCGTTACTGTTAAAATAACAACTCATTGCTGTTATATAAGGATTTAACGATATGAAGTGAATATCAATCACAGCCATTAATTTGAATGTTATGCTCATTGGTTTAACAATATTATCAATTCAGGAATAATACACATAATAGTGAAACCACCTGTTGTTTGTTCTTTGCTTTTTCTTGTGTACTAATATTTATGTTAGTGATTACGTTGGGTTATATTGACATATACTATATATGAGAGATTATTTTTGTAGTGGTTGCATGCAGTAGCATTAGTGTATATTAAAACCAGTGTCGCCACCCTTTCTAACATTTTGCTAGTCTGAATGTTCTTTGAATATCACCGTCTTTTATTATGATCCAATTACAGTTGAAGATACTGACTGAAGCTTTCTGATGGTGTGAGGGTTCAACTGTATTATCAAGGATTAAATTGTATGTACAGAGTTAAGGTTCGTAAACAAAAGCGTGTTGGGAAAAGACTAATAGGAGTAAATCACTCCAGAGCTAAAGATAGCAGGACACTCAAAAGGTTTCCTGATTAGATTAACAACTCTCTGGCCCGGTAAGATCAGGTTTCTAGGTGAAAGGTAGAAGGCTGGGAGCAGGAAAATTACTGAGAGAGGTGGAGTTAAAACAGCAGTTGGCAGTCCAAACTGAGAAGTGGGGAAAAAAGAGCCAATGGGAAGAGCTAGACAGAGAGCCAATGGGAAGGGCTGGCTGGTCTGTTACAGAGAGTTTGAAAAGGAGAAAACCAAGAGGGGGAGGCATTCAAATTGTTGGGGATGGAGGACTGAGTCATCCCAGAGAGATGCAGGACAATTGGGCGCTGGGAGGGACTCAGAGCCTGATTGAGGAAAGCTGGACTTAACTACCAAGTTTCAGGTAGCCAAGCCAGATGAAACTGTGGTTTTATTTCTGTTTGTTTGTATTGCCTTTTAAGTAACAGCTCTATGTGTGTAAATATCTTAAGCAAGTGTGCGTTACGATGTCTGGAATAGTAAAGAGTTTTTTGGTTTAAAACCTGCGTTGTTGGAGATTCCATTTCACACCCGCCTACAGCTCAAAACCCCATGCTACTGAGAGGGGAAGGAGAAAAGGTGGAAACTTGTGTCCCAAAAGGGACAGTGTGGCTCTTAAAGAGGCAATATATCTTTCAGACGCCGGGTCAGAAGGTCCAGCCAGGAAGTTGGAACCCTGACTGTAAGGGTGGATCCTCGACAGATGGTAAACTCAACTCCTTCTGTACACCAATCGCATTGTGAAATTGAATTCCGGCCAAAAGCATGAATCTGTTAGATGAGCGAGTAGAACAAGCATTGATCAGTTGTGGATCAGTGACATTTGTTAGTCAAGGTCCTGTTATGAATGGTGAAGAATTCTGCCATCGCCACTTTCCATGCTCCAGGGCAGGACTTTGGTGCAGGAAGTCACCAAAGCAGAATGAACCCACTAAGCAGAATGAATAGGTTGCCCCCAAATGCACCAGAACTGTCTGACTACATTTTGAAGGAAGTGAAGTAATATATATTTGTATCTGAAAATCCTCCCCCTCCAGACCATGAAGTCTAAGGGAGAGAAGCATAAGATTTAGGTTTCACCTACTTATCTTTAAAAAGAGGGAGCTGCAGGCAAGGAGAGTGGTGTTGGGGCAGTAAAAAGTCAATTCATTCGAACATTCGACATGGAGGAGTGCTGTAGAACCAATCCTTTCCCCTTTTGTCACAAAACTCCATTCAAAGCACATGCCCCCAACAAAGGAAAAAGCGAGGGAACAGCACTAGATGGAGGCTTAAGAGCGCATTAAAGTCGCTACAGGAAAATAATCCAGATTTTCTCTGCACCAAAATAATATGCAAAACAGAGGAAACGAGGCGAAACGGGTGCAGGATTGGGACGTCATATGAGTCCTGCGCCGCAAAACCAGATACCAGGCGTTGTGATGCTGATTTGAACCTCCACAAACATTTTGGGGACTTCCCCTGTTTTTTCAGGGCCTTGTGGTAGCATTTCCATGTATTCCTAAGCCATTCACAAATACAGGCCTGTTGTAAGGAGGGGGTGCTGGAAGAGGGCGCAGATGTAAAGACGGACATAAATCTTCAGCAGATTTTGGCATCCCCTCCTCCACAGATCTGGATCTTTTAAAACCGGTGCTTATAAAGCATTGTATAAAACCACCTTTACCCTCTGTTTATTGCATTGTTTTCTTTTTGTATTTGGAGATGATACCTAAAAACCACTGTGTTGGGGGGGGGGGGGTTGTCATATGAGTCGTTCCCTAAAACTGCTCTGTCCATTTGTACTTTGGTATTGTGTTGTTTTCTACGAAAACTAAATGTTTATCCCCTTTTTTGATGATCCCTAAGCTTCTCCAATGATTTCCTATGGCCGTGCAGTATGGACGAGTGCATTTCAGTGGCCATTCCGTGTCCTTTTTAGCAAGTCCCCTAAAAATCATTGACCTAAAGTATCTTTTAGTGACAGACATGGATGCTCAGCAGTTTGCAGTGACCAGCCCCGCACAGAAGCCCCCTCCCTTCCTGACCGGGGGGGGGGGGAAACGGCGCCACCCCCCACACGTGCCTTCTTCATCCTCATCCTCTTCTCTGCAGTGGGGAGGGGGCCTTTGCCCTCTAGGGCCAGGGGGAAGGGGGGGCAGCAGCAAAGGTATGGGGGGGGGGGAATTGGCTGCATGGACCGTGAGGAAGAGAGAAGGGCGTTCAATGCAGCGCCCCCCCCCGAGGCACCCACCTATCCCCCCCACCCACAGCGAGAGCAGCAGCAACGCCAGGCGACCCCTCCACACACAAAAGCCCCCGGTGCGAGCTAGGACCCCAACCCCACCGCACCCCACTGCGGGACCCGCGGCTATCAGCTACGCCCTCGCTGAGGCCGGCCAGACTGCCGCGCCCCATGGGGCTCCCTACGTAACAGGGCGGATCCCTCGTCTCTCCCAACATGGCTGCGGGGAGGTGACGCGCCGCTACTTCCTGCCTGCCTGCCAATCGTCCCACCCATCATGGCCGCGGGGAAGCGACCCGCAGCTCCTTCCTGCCCGGAAGTTACGTCTCCCCTAGTCTCTCCCAACATGGCGGCCGGGAGGCGACTCCCCCGCCCCTATCAGTTCACGCTCCGATAGAGCCTCCCTGCGCCTGCGCCACCGCCCAGGCCTTGGTAAGGGGGAGGAGGGGGTGGGGCGCTTGGACCGGTGAACTGCACCAAAGGCAGCTTTTGCCAGCACTCATTCAAACTCGATAGCTAAGTGTATGTAAGTGAATAGGCACCGTGCAAATCACACACTTTTTATTTAATATAGCACAACAGGAACAGTTAACAACGCAACGACTTTTACAGATTTTTTTAAAAAAATGTTTTTAAACCTTCTGATCTTAAAAACAGACAATAGTAATGAAGCTTAAAATACAACCACACAGCTTACTATTTTGTGCCACTTGCCTGGGCCCAGCGTGGCTACTGACTCCTTAAAGTGGCCGTTTCTGTGGCCGCCACTTGCTCACCTTCCAGATCGAGCACAGTTGTCTCTGCGAGGCAAACCAGTGCCTTCTTGGTACAGGCCCCTCAGCCAGTTTGAAGCTGGAGCCACGGAGCTACTTTGGCTGCCGTTGGTCTGAGAACAATGGTTGGTGCGAACCTTATATTTCACCAGGAGAATGGAGATGAAAACGAAGACCAGAGGCCACAACGATGCTGGCGACAAAGACAATGATCATTGTCCCACTAAGAAACGGGGTGGAGGGAGTGGCACTTCCGGCACTCTTTCACTGGGGTGAGCTGCACGCAGTAGCAGGACAAAGGGCCACGCACACAGCCATGAAGGTGAACTAACAGATGACCTGGCAGAGGAAGAAATGAGTGTTGGGTGTTCAGCTGAGGACCGCAGAACATCACGCTATGCTTTTGAACTCCGCCATGGAACAAACGCCAAACCATCTGTACTACGGAACAATACGCTTTGAGAGCCCTCAGGAGCCCCAGGCACATCCCAAGAGGGCCCGGCCATGACTCATCAGTCTTCCTGCTTCTCTCCGTGGTCTTTCCTCATCCGCCTGCAGGCAGGAAAAACCTGGGCCTGCCTTGGAGAAGCATCAGCCGCTGGTCTTTCAGGTTTGGCTTGTGCTGATCCCCATGGAATTTCCATCCAGCAAGAATGTCACAAAGGAGACACAAGGCATCATTTCTCTCTAAGTGAGAAAACATTAATTAGTACATCACACCTTGCTAGAGCGCACCCAGTGAAGAAGCCATTGGGGTGCTCTGATTGTGGAAAGGGCTTCCTTCAGTCGGAAGATCCAGCCTATTACACACTGCAGGATCCATCCAGGAGAGAAGCCATATGAATGCTCTCCGTGTGAGAAGAGCTTTGGCCAGGAGATCCACCTTACTAAACATCAGAGACTGCACACTGGGGGGCAGGAGAGAAGCCGTATAAAAGCTCCACATGTGAGAAGAGGTTCGGTGACAGCACAAGCCTCCCTTGCCATCAAAGCATCCACATGGGAGAGGAGCCATTTCAGGGCACAGAATACGTTGTGAGGTAGGGCAGGGGGGTGCATTTGGCTTGGCCCTCCCAGACAGGCCCCCCCTGAAGGCAGGTCTCAAAAGGGTCTTGATCCACGGGCAATTTCCTTGGACACCTCAGCTTGTGGAAGTGTGCTTTTGAGAGATGACGATGGAATTGTCCCATATCTTTCAGAATTGGTAGATGAGGGAGAAAAACACCCTTGGACGTTTGTTTTCGGTGCTAGAGTCTGTCCAGTTTTGTACACGTGGTTGAGGGGAATGGGGTGGCCTTGCCACAGGAGAGATTGATTCCTGTTTCTGCTGCATGCCTAAATGGGAGGGACGGAGGGGATGGAGGAAGAAGAGCCACCTGCCGGACCAAAACACATATATGCTGGGCATGGGGGTGTTCCTTGGTGCTTCACTCGCTCTGCCAGCTTCTCAAGGGAGGAGCGCAGAACCTTCGAGTGCAACAGCAGAGAGGCAGCTTTCCAGGCAGGGGAGAAACAAACCCAATAGGCAGAAGGGACCTGCAGCCTCTCTCTGCTGTGTGTGTGTATATTTCTTCACACACCTGCTCAGGAATACCGCCAGTTGAGGAATAAGATTTGGACTGAGCAGGGAACCCTGCCAGTGAACCTGGCCTGCTGCCTCCGTTGCAGGCTGGGCGGGCCCGTAACGAGGTCAAGTGCTGCCATCTACCATCCATCCATAAGCAATACACACTCCAGTTGTTTTTGATATATTTTATATGACATTAAACCACTTTAAAACATCTGTGTTTTTCAGTTTGTTTTCAAGGCAGGTAGTGGGCATCCAGCTCACCTAAAACAATTGCCAGTAGGGAAAACAATTATGGCAGGAAGGTTGCTTCCCCTCCTGCCGCATCCTCTTCATTTGTAGCATAGCAGAAACACGTTGCAAAACAACAGGTGGGATTCCTTTATTGTTGGGGGAACTGAAGTCCTTGGGGTGGGCGCTGGTTTCGTGCGCGAGCGTCTCTCTGCCCACGTTTTTAGGGCGGGCGTTGGGTGCATACTGCGCGTCTCTGAGTATCACCAACTCGCCTTCTGTGAAATGGGGTTTGGGGCTTCGTGGGGTGGGGTGGGGTGGGGAGTCCCTCACTGGGCGTTTGGGCCTTTTGCTGCCGGGCCATTTGGGGAGGGGGGCAGGACCCCCCCCCCTCCCGCAGCAGCCATTTTGTGAGGGCGCCCTGCTCCCTCGGGACGGCAAAGGCGCCCACTGGCCCCACGGGGGGGGGGGCTCACGAAGACCCCCGGCCCTCCCCTGACAACAGCGACGGGCTCCAGTGCTCCTGGGGGGCCCCGGGGGAAGAGCTGCCTGGGGCCCGGTGGGGCGAAGGAGGCTCCCGGCTGCCCGACCTCCCCGCGCACCTCCCGGGCCTCTGGGGCGGGGCTTTCCTACCGGAAGCCCCCTCCCCGCGCAGCCTGGGCAGAAGGAGGAAGTGACGTCGCCCCAGGTATCCTCAGCGCGCCTGCGCACGAGGCCCCTCTAGGACTGAAGCTGATATTGGCTTTAACCCTTAGAGAGCCAGTCTCCCCTCCTTCCCCCCCCCCCCCCCGCTTCCTCCTGCTCCCAAAGCCCCTGGCTGCTGCTGCTGCTGCTGCTGCCTTTAAGTGGGCGGAGCCCCGGGGGGAGGGGCTCAGTCCTTCTGGCGCCCCCTGTTGGGCACCTAGAAGAAAGGGAGAGAAAAAGGGGGCTCCGAAGACCCTCCTGGGGCGCCTGGTAGGGAGTGCGAAGCGCCCCAGGGTGCCGGGTAAGGAGGCCCAGCCCCAATGGCCCCTGCTGGGGAGGGGGGGGGGGAGGAGGGGCCTGGCCTTGGGGGGCCAAGCAGCTGGCGTGGGCAGGCGAGGGGGTCTGTGCCTGGGAGGGTCCCCTGAGCCCCCTCCTCTGCCCCCCTTGCAGGAAGAGCGGCGCACGATGTGGTCCCCGCCGCCGCCGCCCCCCAAGCTCCGGCCGTCCTTCTCCGTGGAACGAGACTGTCGGCAGAGCCAGGAGATCCTGCGGGTGCTCCTGGAAGCTGAGCTGCAGCAGCACCAGGCGCCCAAGACGGAGGAGCAGGAGCAGGATGGTGCTGAGCCCCAGCCGGCAGCCCCGGGCCCCCAGCACGGCCAGGCCGGGGGCAGCGGGGAGTCCTGGGACCGAACCCTGCAGGAGACGGAGGAGGCGGAGGCCGCTGCCAGCTGCGAGGTCCAGCGCCTGCGCTTCCGGCGGTTCTGCTACCCGGAGGCCCGGGGGCCCCGCGAGGTCTTCCGCCGCCTCCAGGACCTCTGCCGCCGGTGGCTGAGGCCCGAGAAGCACACGAAGGCTCGGATGCTGGACCTGGTCACCCTGGAGCAGTTCCTGGCCGTCCTGCCCCCGGAGATGGAGAACTGGGTCCGAGCAGGTGGGCCGGAGACCGCTTCTCAGGCGGTGGCCCTGGCGGAAGATTTCCTCCTGAGCCAGGAGGAGGACAAGAAAGAGGACAAAGAGCAGCAGGTGAGAAGGGGCTCCATCCTGAAGGGGCTGAGTACACGTGGTAGAGCGTTGTGGAACCACCCACCTCTTCCCCCAGCAGCAGCAGCAGCTGCTTCCCCATCTTTTCCTGGCTGCCCTCCCAAGAAGGGATGCCTCAATCCTCAAGATGGCAGGATGTAGATTAGACCCTTCTTGGAGGGTCCCAAGGCAATTGGAGGGGGAAAGAGGGGATCCTTCTTTGGCCAGCTGTCGGGGGGGGGGAGTGTGAGGCGCCTGCTTCTCGTCCTTGTCTTAAGGCTGGGCATGAACGGCTCGATGGCAAAGGCACAGCTGTGAATGGGTGGCAGGTACGTTAGACGGCCCACAGCCTTGGCCTGATCTCCCCCCCCCCCCCCGGTCTTTCCTTGCCTTCCCTAATTCCTCCCCCTCGCCTGGGTTCCTCACTCCTTTTATAGGTGCAGGGGACGCTGGCCAACGTGACTCCGGAGTCCTCTGAGGCCCGGAAGGCTCCATCCGGCTCCACTCCACGGCCGCTGCTCAGAGGGATCGTGCAGGAGGGCGTTGGAGACGCCACAGCTCTGGGTAAGGAGTAGCAGTCTGGAGGGATATTTCCACGTGGCCCTCCTCTCTTGGAGAGGCCTGCAACACATGGACTGCTTCTACGTTCCCCTTGAGAGCCCTGCGCTGGGAGGAGGCTTGTCTCTGTCTCGCTCCTCTGACGTATTTTACAAAGGAGGGGCTACCGCAAGGTGCCATCCTTTCCCCAATGCTGTTTAACATTTATATGAAACCGTTGGGAGAGATCATCCGGAGGCATGGGGCAGGGTGCTATCAGTATGCTGATGACACCCAAATATATTTCTCTATGCCTTCGATAACAGCGCCAGCTAAGGATAGTGTGTCTCCTCTGAATCAATGCTTGGAGGCGGTAATGGGCTGGATGAGGAAAAACAAACTGAAGCTGAATCCAGATAAGACGGAGGTGCTTGCTGTCAAAGGCCGCAACCTGGGGTTGGAGGTGTGTCAACCGGTTCTGGATGGGGTTACACTCCCCCTGAAAGACTGTGTTCGCAGCTTGGGGGTACTCCTGGATCCGTCGCTCCAAATGACAGCCCAGATAGATGCGACGGCCAGGAGTGCCTACTATCAGCTTCGGCTGATATGCCAGCTGCGCCCCTTCCTAGAGTTGGAAGACCTAAAGATGGTAGTGCACGCGCTGATAACTTCGAAGCTCGACTTCTGCAATGCACTGTACATAGGGCTACCTCTGTGCCTAGTCCGGAAACTTCAACTAGTTCAAAATATGGCAGCCAGGTTGGTCACCGGTACATCTAGGGGTGACCATATTATGCCGGCTTTAAAATCGCTCCACTGGCTGCCAATTAGTTTCCGGGCGAAGTATAAAGTGTTGGTTATTACCTTTAAAGTCCTACATGGTTTGGGTCCAGGTTACCTGCGGGATCACCTTCTCCCGTACAATCCGCCCCGCACACTTAGGTCCTCTGGGAAGAACTTACTGCAGTTGGCCAAGACTAGGCTGACAACCGTTACCCGGAGGACCTTCTCTTCTGCCGCTTCCAGGCTGTGGAATGACCTGCCGGAGGAGACTCGTCAACTTAACAGTCTTTTAGAATTTAAGAAAGCTATAAAGGCTGTTCTCTTCCGGTAGGCATATCCAGTGGAATTTTAGAATGTTTTAAGGATGTTCTTAGGATGTTTTATGCAGTTTTAATAATATGTGTCATGTTTTAATCAGTTTTATGTATTTTATCATGTTGTTGTTCCCCGCCTCGATCCAGACGAAGAGACGGGTAAGAAATAAATTGTTATTATTATTATTATTTTCCCAATAGATTAAGACGTCGCATACATTCAAAGCAGCGCTTTGATTTATGTCCAAAAGCAAAGTGGAGGAAGACTGATTTCTCACAAGGAAAGGGATTGAAATGGAAAATGCTCACGAAGTATAAACTCTCCTCCTGCCTTCTTTATCTTCCTCCTAGGAAGTGGAATGATGCTCAGAGTTCCCTGCCGGCCCCCTCCTCTTTGTGCTGGGATGGAAACCGCTTCTGAGCAGCCTGAGCAGGTAAGGGGAGGGATCCCTGAGGAGGCGGGGGGGGGGGGACAGGGGACTCTATCCCTGGCACCTCTCCCTGGGCCTGAAGGAGCCAGCCTCTTTCCTTCTCATTCTCTGAAAGGAAGAAAGGTTTCGACAGCCATTGATAAATTTTTGGCTCCTCCGGAAGAACCTCTACCGCTCCCCTCACCTTGGCAGCCATTTTAGATGCTTACATTTCTTCTGTCAGGATCTGGTGAGCTTTGAGGAGATGGCTGTGCATTTCACTGCATTTCATGGAGGAGGAGGAGTGCACTCTGTTGGATCCAGGCCAGAGGGCTCCACACGGGGACATCACGCAGGAGACCTGTGGCACTGTCAGAACCTGGCCTCTTTGGGTAAGGCATCCTCTTTGCCTCCTAGCGTGAGTAGAGCCCTGATCCTGGGTCAGGCCAAAAGCCTGCCTGCCTCTTCCAGCATCCGGTTTCCCCACAGCAGCCAAACAGACGCCCCAAGGGGAAGATGCCCCAAAGGGAAGTTGCCCACAAGCAGGACATGAGCGCAAGTAGAACACCCTCCCCAGCCACTGGCATTGAGAGACACCCAGCCTTTGATCCTGGATCCAACCTAGGGCATTAGAACTAGTAGCTATTGGTAGGGAGCCTCTGGGACTTTGTCTAATCCCCCTTCTAATGCTGTCCAAGTTGGTGGCCATTGCTACATCTTGCAGTAGCAAATTCCATAGTTTATATGGTACGGAAGAAGGTCTCTTCCTTTTATCAGTGTTGAACCTCCCACATTCAGGTTCATGGGATGACCCCTTTGGGTTCTAATATTAGGAGAGGAGGAGGAAGACTCAGTTTCCCCTCATCATCCTACCTGTATACACCTCTCTCAGGTATACGTCATTGTCTACACCCTTCACACACCATACTCCTCTTTTTGTAAGCTAAATCACCCCAAAGATTGTCACCTTTTTCTCAGAGGGGAGTTGCACCAACCCCTGGATAACCCTGGTTGGTCTTTCCTGTGCCTTCTCCAGCTCTATGGAATCCATTTTGCGGTACAGTGACCAGAACTGTACACAGTACTCCCAACTGTGGATGCACCAAACATTTCTGTAAAGGCCTGGCAATTGTTTTCGATCCCTTTCCTAAATGATCCCACACTGACACACACATGGTTGGTTTTTTCGTTCAACTGTTCCCCAAGTTTTCTTCCTGGTCAGAAACTGTGGCTCAGGTTTAGGGGGTTTTGCCCTTATATGCATCTTTTTACACTGACTTACACTGAACCGCATTTGCCACCTGGTCCTGTTGGTTTGTATATTTCTAATTTAACAGTAAAGCCTAGAACTTTTATTTCTTTTGGCCACTTGCTGTCTCCCTTCTTCAGACTCCCCTCTTGCAAAAGTCAGTCCAGGTCCTGCAGGTCCCATCGTGACGATAAATGCAGTTTTTTCCCCCAGAGTCTCTGCGGATGTCCATACCCTCCTCTTTTCAACTCAGTTGTCATCCAATGACCTAACTGCCTCCGTTCGAGCTTCAGAGGTGTTCAGAAATGCCTGTAGTGGTTTGTTCCTCAAATCCTCCTCCTTTGGCATCCCGTTCTCTCTTGCATTTCATTTGCCAGGGTTTGTGCCCCTTTTTGTCCTCGCTTGTTTTTAATTGCCTTGTGGAAAGCGTTGTGCCGAGCAGCCTTCCACCGAGAGCAAGAACACGCCAGAGGGGCTCCGGGGCCCTCCTCCCGGCCGCCTTGAATGGAAGCAGCAGAGGGAGGGAGGGGACGCGTCCCATGGGGCTGTTGGGGCTGCCCCCCTTGCCCTCCCTCTTCCCTCTGTTGCAGCCAGGCGGGGTGGGGTAGTAGCCAGGCTTTCATTTCCCAACAGACCCTTCTTGCCTCTCCTGGCTTCCTTGATGGTGCTCATTGCTCCAGCTGGGTGGGAGGTGATGTGCCTACAGCCCTCCGGGACGTGGCAAAACACTCGCCGCTGCCGCCTCTTCTGAGCTAGCGGGATTGTGGAGCATCTTCTGCCCTTAACTTTGTGTCCTTCTTTTAGCCACTGTGGGGGTTGCCTGCTGGCCAGGGCCTCCTGGCTCAGCCTGGGAGGGAGGGGAGCATTCTGAGAGGGCATTTCCCATGCTCGTGGCAGCTTCGCTTCCCAAGGAGGAGGCCCCTGCTGCGTTCTCCCTGTCGGCCTCTTGCATGTGATTATGCAGCAGCAGCCACCTTCTGTTAGCAGACTGGAGCTTCTTGTTCCAAACAGGAACCTTCTGTCCCGTCCCACCCCTGTGCCATTGGAAGATCTGGAGATGCAAGACCTGCCCCCTCCTTCCTCTGACTTTGATGGGGCTTCAGGCAGGCTGGTTTCAAATCCCCGAGTGTTCGTTGCAATTGGATTTCTCCGTTTCTCTCTTCTTTAACAGGGCTTGCAGTTCCCAGAGCCGAGCTAATTTCCGGGCAGGAAGATCCGTTTGCTGAGGGCTCCGATGAAGGGGAGGAATCGGCCAGTAAGTGTCCAGGTGTGGTGGAGCCCTCGGGTCAGGCTCTGCATCCCCCTGGCAGACCTGGTGGTCTCTGGCTAAATGCCGCCCACTTTACACTTGAGAGATTTGTAGAGACTCTCCCCTGGGGAAAGGGTAAGCTTGTGTCTAAATTGAGGAAGAATTCTCTGTGGCAGATTGGGCCTTGAAGGCCATGCCAGCAGAACGCGTTCTGCCCAGTATTACCTGCTCTGACTGGCAGATGTGGCCTTCCTAGATTTCAGGTGGAGCTCCGCTATGGCTGTGTCTACCTTCACAGATGCCAGGGACGGAACCTGTGACCTTAGGCATGCAAAGGATCCCACCCTGCCGGCCGTATTGACGGCCTGTTCTATCGACCCTTGTTTTACTAATTAGTTAAGGTTCTGATCTCAGAAGCAATTACAACACAAGTGGTTAAAAGTCTAAAGCTTTTATTATCTACCTAGCAGGCTAAAGAAATACATAGATAAGATTAAAAGCAAAGCGAGACCTTACGTTCTCCATTCAGATCTCCAAAAGACAACGGAGAGACTCCGTCTGCTGGGCAATTCAGTCCACCACACCCTTTACTGCAAGCTAGGTCTGTGGCGAAGTTCCATTTTACAGATGCCAGGGGAGCCATATTTATAGTCCTAGCTAGCGTCTACGGGCCCTTGCATCACTGTGGGAACTTATGATGTAATACATAGAAATCATGTTGAGAGAAGGCGTTCTCATAGGATTTCGAGCATTGGGTCAGGATGCTGCATATCAAACCTAATCTCCTGGAGATAACAAAGGTCTTCCAGATTTTCCCACGCAATCATCAAGAGGAGACTTAATATATTTGGCCAGATCTGCCTTCCCTCCAAAGTGCAATTTGTGGCGTTTGTTCCCCGATTCGTCCCTGATTTCTGTTTCGATTCCTGCAGGTGACGGGAGGGAGAGCAATAAAGAGGGCGAGCAGCAAAGAATAAATATGGAAGAGAAGCCGAAGTGGGGGAACAAATCCATTGCGTTCGAAGGGTCGGACTTCCACGTCCTCCCAATCCTAGAAGAATCTTGCGAAGGGAACGAAAGGGACACTGGTAACGTGGAGAAACTCTTGAAATGCTCCAAGTGTGAAAAGAGCTTCAGTCAGCCGCTGGACTTTATTAAACATCAAAGAATTCACCTAGGAGAGAAAACGTATAAACTCTTGGAGTGCGGCAAGCAATTCAGCCCCATCTCAGCCCTTAGCTTGCATCAAAGATTCCATGCAGGCAAGAAGCCCTATAAATGCTCCACATGTGGAAAGAGTTTCAGTCATAGCTTAAGTCTTAAATGGCATGAGAGAAGTATTCACACAGGGGAGAAACCCTATAAATGCTCCACGTGTGGAAAGAGTTTCAGCGACAGCAGAAACCTTAAAAGACATGAAAGAATTCATACAGAGGAGAAGCCCTATAAGTGCTCTGAGTGTGGGAAGAGCTTCAGTCGCAGCCCAGAACTTAAATCACATCAAAGGATCCATACTGGGGAGAAGCCCTATAAATGCCCTGAGTGTGGAAAGAGTTTCAGCCAGAGCTCAAATCTTAATAAACATCAGAGAATCCACACAGGGCTGAAACCTTATAAATGTTCGACATGTGGAAAGAGTTTCAGTCATAGCACGCACCTGAAAAGACATCAGAGAACTCACACAGGAGAGAAACCCTATAAATGCTTTGAGTGTGGAAAGTGTTTCAGCCAAAGAATAATTCTTAAGTCACATCAAAGGATTCACACAGGGGAGAAGCCGGATAAATGTTCTGTGTGCGGAAAGACTTTCAGTAATAGCGGAAACCTTAAAATACATCAAAAAATTCACACAGGGGAGAAGCCCTTTAAATGCTCTGAGTGCGGAAAGAGTTTCAGTCAACGCATAATCCTTATATCCCATCAAAGAATTCATACAGGGGAGAAACCCTATAAATGCTCTGCATGTGGAAAGAACTTCAGTGATAGCAGAAGCCTAAAAGTGCATCAAAGAATTCACACCCAGGAAAAGCCCTACAAATGCTCCGAGTGTGGAAAGAGCTTTAGTGATAGCAGAAGCCTGAAAGTGCATCAAAGAGTTCACACCCAGGAGAAGCCCTACAAATGCTCCGAGTGTGGAAAGAGCTTCAGTGATACCAGGATCCTTAAAGTGCATCAAAGGATTCACACCGGAGAGAAGCCCTATAAATGCTTGGAGTGTGGAAAGAGCTTCAACCAGAGCCCGCACCTTAAAAGACATCAGAGAACTCACACCCGTGAGAAGCCCTATAAATGCTCCGAGTGTGGAAAGAGCTTCAACCAGAGCACCCACCTCAACTCGCACCGAAGAATTCATATTCGTGGGAAGCCTTACAAATGCTCCGAATGTGACATGGGCTTCCATCAAAACAGACACCTAGAGTCGCATCAAAGAAGAATGCACACAGCAGGGGATCCTGTAAACCCCAGCTCTGACTGAAATGTGGGAGATCTTCCAACATTTTCAATGACGCAAACACAGAAGAAAAAGAATAAATAATTATCATTTATTTGTCCACTCAAAATTTGATAAGCAACAGCTAATCCATGCCAGGGAATGACCAACCCTGCCAGTGCTCACGATGCAGCAGAAAAGCCCCTTGGCATGGCCAAGGGTGGGCCATGAACTCCAGAAGGAGGCAGCATCTTGTAAGGCATCCAAGGAATTCTGTGCCTTGGGCACCAAACCGATTGCCTGTGGTGAATAGACGTTGCCTCCAAGGGACTATGTGGGTGCAAACCGCCACAGGGGCAAATGCATGCATATTGTGAGCCGCTCAAGGTGTGCTCTGTGAGCTAACAGGACGCTGTGTTGGAGCCTAATACGTTTGAGTTGCGGCCATTTCTTTGACCTCCCCATGATTTGTGCTATAATATTGCATTTAAATATTGGGTGGGCTGCAGGGGACAGGTGGTGGGCTTGGCCGGAGGCAGCCATGGGTAAGACTGGTGGTACCCTGCTCCCTCTTTCTGTCTGACCCGCACACACCAACAGAATCCTCCCTGCCCCCTATTCCCCCTTATCTCGATCAGGGTTTTAACTGCCCCTCTCCCCAGCTTTTCACTAGAAGGCGGCTCTCTGGTCATCTGCCACTCTAGCCAGCTGAACTCCAATATTTTCTCAAAACTTTTATCTTGAGAGGAGCCATAGAGCATAGCTGGCTTGAATGGCTGAAGGCACTCTAGCCTTCCATGTTGGTACTGAGAGGGAAACCACGGAGTCCAGTGGGCTAGAGGGGCAAAAGTTTCCTTTTAGGCCTTAAATGTGTTGTGCACTGTGGGGGAGGGGAATTGCAGAGGGTGCAGGGGCACCCTGGGGCCTCAGCAAAGTCCCCCCCCGAGAGCCACCCACCCCTACATTAAAAAAACGTGGTGCTTCTTTGCCGAGGCTACCCAGACTGCCCCCACCCACCCATCCAGCCATCCCAGCCTGGCTAGAGCCAGGCCGGCTACTGCTCTCTCTCTGGTTCCAGTGACCTCCACCCTCACCCAGCCTTTACAGGGGCCTTTATATGGTCTCCCCCATCCTCCTTATGAAATATTTTGGTTCAACTACTTTGGGCTTTTTTTTTCCCAATGCAACTTCTGAGGCGGAGGGGGATTGGCCATGGGGAGTGCTACCTCCCCCATTTGACATGACCCTGTTGCCAGGGAGGTGCGTCTCAGCTGTGATACCCCACTGCTGTCTCATGGCCACCCCAAAGAGTTTGCTCGGTGTCAACGCTCCTCCCCTGCAGGCGCTGGGCAAAATCATGTTTTATTTACCAAGGGCGTTTTAAGGCTTCTAGTCCGTTTGGAGGTTTTCCCTTGCTTTTTCCCTTGGTCTGCGTTGCATTGATCCGCTTGTTCTTATGCTTTGTAGGCCTAAGATGATATATTGGGGGGGGGGGGGGGGGAGGGGCATGTAAGTGTTTTAAGGAAAGAAAGTTACCACCAGCTGCCCTCTTCTCTCCCTGGTCCCCCCATCCCATGCCCCATCCTAGCTACATCTTCGTCATACTCTGCAGTTGCATCTGTAGGAAGGCTGATCATATCCATAATTAATAATTTGATCAATCGGTCAATAAACTGGAATGATTCTGCCACCGGGACTTCAAAGGGAGATGGCAATGTGAAACTGCAGAATTGCACTTCATCAGGAGTTTCAGTTCGTTCCCCTGCGGCTTGAATGGGGATGCACGATTCTCGTCGGAGTCCATGTCTTCATTAGCCTGGCCTGCTCTGTGAATGGCTGTGTTTAAAAACTGAGTTGCCGCCATCTGTACTTCCTTCATTTCGTTGCCCTTTGCCCTCACGCGTTACAACTCCCACCCACCCCACCCCCAAGAGTGTATGTTTCTGCAATTTAGGATAGCCCTTCATGCATCTGATGGAAGTGGATAGTAGCCCACAAAAGCCTTTGCCGTAATAAAAGTGTTCAGTCTGTAAGGTGACACAGGACTCTGTTGCTGCTGCTGCATCATGGGGGCCCCTTCTAGAAATTGTTCCCCTAGGGAAGGCTCTCTTGCAGGGAGCGACTGCTCACAGCTTCCAAAAGAACCAACCCCAGGGGGAGTCATCAGCGATGCCCCCCGATTCATCGGGCGGCCCGTTCTTGCCCTCAAAAAGAATATCTTGATCCTGGCTCTTAGGAAGGTGTTGCTTTAGTAAAATACACCGAGCTCAACTGGTCCCTCGCTGACTCTGTAAAAGACGGAGCCATATCAGTGAGTTCTTGCAAGCGAGCGTTTGTCCAATTCGTACAAGTATAACCGCCGTGCCGATCTCTTCTGCTCTCCCTCCTTGCCAAAGCTCCAGGGAATCCCCTCAAAACCACCTTTGGGAGCAGTCATCTAAACACCGGACTCAAGGGCAGCAGGGAACCTGGAAGGGACTGGTCCATAAATTTCTCCTCTGCTGCCGCTCAGCTTGGTGGCAGAGAGGAGGTGGCATGTAGGCAGGGGAGATGCGGCAGACATTGGTTACTTGGACTTCTTCCAAAAGGCTTTTGATAAAGTCCCTCAACAAAGACTCCTGAGCAAACTTAGAAGTCATGGAATAAGAGGAGAGGTCCTCTTACGGATCAGTAACTGGTGAAAGAACAGAAAGCAAAGAGTAGGAATAAATGGTAAATTCTCCCGCTGGAGGGAACTAAATAGTGGGGTCCCACAGGGATCAGTATTGGGACCAATTCTTTTCAACTTGTTCATAAACGATCTGGAATTAGGAGTGAACAGTGAAGTAGCCAATTTTGCAGATGACACCAAATTATTTAAGGTTGTTAAAACATAAAAGGATTGTGAAGAGCTCCAAAGGGTCTCCAAGCTGGGAGAAAGTGAGCATCCAAATGACAGATGCGGCTCAATGTAAGCAAGTGTAAAGTGATGCATGTTGGGACCAAAAAAAACCCAACTTCAAGTATAACCTGATGGGTTCTGAGCTGGCGTTTGTAGTGAACAGTTAGATAAAAATGTAATTCCAGTGTGCAGCCGCTATAAAGAAGGCAAACTCCATGTTAGGCATTATTAAAAAGGAATTGAGTATAAAAATGCCAATATCACACTGCCTTTATACAAATCTATGGTGCAGCCACATTTAGAATTCTGGTCTGGTGCAGGAAAGAGCAACTAAAATGATCAAGGGGTTTTAGCATCTCCCCCGTGAGCTAAGGTTACAACAGCTGGGATTGTTTGGCTTGGGGGGAAAAAGAGGCTAAGAGGAGACCTGATAGAGGTGTATAAAATTATGCAAGCTGTAGAGAATGTGGAAAAGGAGACATTTTTCTCCCTCTCCTATAATACTAGAACCCAAAGGGGTCATCCCATGAAGCTGATGGGTGGGAGATTCAGGACAGATAAAAGGACTTCACACGGCTCATAGTTAAATTATGGAATTCGCTACCACAAGATGTAGTGATGGCCACCAATTTGGATGGCTTTAAAAAGGGGTTGGATAAATTCCTAGGCTATCAGTGGCTACTATTCTGATGCCTATATACCCCAGTTGCTGGGGAACATGGGCAGGAGGGTGCTGTTGAGGGTTCCTGGTCAACAGCTGGTTGACTACTGTGTGAACAGAGTGCTGGACTAGATGGACTCTTCGTATGATCCAGTATGGCACTTATGTGCTTAAGGTGCCGGAGGAGGGAATTTCCCTGAAGTCACAAGGGGGGCACCTGGCGCAGAATAATACTGCTGCCGCCCCATCCCACCTATGGGATACTGAAGGCAAAGTGCTCATTGAGTCCAATTGGGCATCAAAATCCATCCCTGCATCCTTACAGGCCAGGAGATCAGCTCCTCGTTGACAAGGCCATACCTCCAAATCGGCTGAATTGCAGCTTTCCTTCTTCTCTGCCAGCCTCAATTAATCAGTAGTAGTCGCGGGTGGATGCAAGGCCTCCGCACTTGTATTGCAAGGTCTGTGTCACATTCTCCAGCCTTGATCCCCCCTGGCTCTGAAGAGGGCTCCAAGGTGGAGGAGGCCTCATCCTTTGAGCCATCATCTCCCACCACAGGACCGGAGGACACAGCTACCACCAGAGCCTACCCACCATGCAGTCCTCACCAGCCCTGTGCTGGAGGAGCCGGCAGTTGTAGAATCAGTGAAGAGTCTTCATCAAGCCTCAGAAGGCCTCTGCACGTTGCTGAGACGACAGCTCCTCCAGGTGAGTACCAGCAGAGACCAGTCCAGGTTCATCAGAGACGGTGCCGTCCTGCTACATTGGCCTCAACCTTTTAGTAAGTGCTGCTGGCCTGGGGCTGGGTGACATTTGGGTGCTATGGTGTGGGTAGGTTTGCAGAGGCCCAGACGGGTATTGATGGGAGGGCTTTGTTGGCCTGCCCCCATGGGCTTGCTTCAGCAGCTCTGACAGCAAAGGCAAGTCTCTGCCTGCAAGGAGCTCACAATGCCCAAGAACCAAAAGCAAAGGGAAGCAGCAGCTGAGGACGTAGAGATGAGGGGCGGGGACCTGATGCTCGCTTGCGCAATGACGGAGGATTTTCACTGGAGCTGAAATGCATAAATGACACGCTGAAGGGCGCATTTCTAATGAATACATTTTATTATAATTTCAGTATTGACTGACAGCTGGAGACAATAAGAAAAACGCAGAGATGTATAATTTTGAAGGGTTCTTGAGAGGGGATGGGGGGACCTAAATCTTTTGTATGAATCTCATGGCAATCATGAAGTGGAGGGAGGGGGAATCAGGAGACTTGTGTTTTTACAAACCATCATAACGAAGGAAAATAATGCCCTTGAGTTCCTTCCCCCTCCCCCAACACGTGTCCCTGATGTAAGACAAACGTACAGGTGGAGGGAGCCGGCAGAAAGCGCGAGAGGAAGAGCCATGGATACAGGGAGAGCATGGGAGCCTCACGAAACTGAAGAAGGTCGTTCCCCCAAGCATCCAGGGGTCCAGATCTTCCTCCTCCTCCACCACCACCACGTATTTCAGGTTAACCCCCGAGGTGCCAGAGGTGTGGGAATTGTAGCTTTTCCTGGGCACCAGCATTGCAAGTCAGCTTCTCCCCTCCCCCCCCCCCCGCTGTCCCCCCCATGCCCACCCCCCGCTGAAAAAGGCGGGTGGCTTGTGTGTGCATTGCAAGCACCCAATTTTGCCGTTACCGCTGAAGTCATGCTGGTTTTCCCTCCCACTTCCTTACCGCTGGTATTTTTCACGTAGAGAAAGCAAGGGGGGGGGGGGGGAATCCTAAACACTGTACAGAGATTTTCACCACATAAGTGAAATGATGCGAAAGTAGAAAGGGAGGAGGGAGAGCATTCCCTCTGGCTGGTTGGCTGGGTGGTGGATCAGCACCCTGCGGCTTGTTTCTCCTCTGGCTGAGGGATGCGGCCAGGCAAGTCCTCTCCCCCCAGCCCATGTTTGTTATGTTTTTCCTGAGAGGCCACGGGTGCAGACATGCAGGGGCCCTCCATGCTCTGGCTCGGGAGGAGGGGTTCACACAGAGGAGGACCAGGATCTCTTCTCAATCACCCCAAAGTGCAGGACACGGAAGACTGGGCTCGAGTTACAGGAAGCCAGATTGGACTCGATGGCCTTCCAGGCCCCTTCCAAACACTACTATTCTATGATGCTTTCTCTCCGGGGTTCTGCCTTGCGAAAGCAGGAGACATTTGGCTTAACTGCCTCTGCTGGGTTCTGCGTCTCACCCTGCGCAGCCAAATGCCTCCCGAAGCAGAGAGAGAGGACTCTCCACAGTGAGCGCTCCGCTCCCCCCGGGCCTTGCTGGGATTCAGCACAGTTTGGGTCCAGACTGAAGTCCCTGTTGAACTCAGTGGGATTCCAGTCATGACGATTTAGTCCCACTGATTCCAGTGGGGCTTCATCTGAAGTCACGTCATCTGGACCCAATCCAGCATCGTTCTGCTCACAGCAACGCCCTGCCGTTACTCCTGCCGTCGCCTGCATGATGAGCTCAGGGGAAGGCTGTGCGGGAGAACGGACGCCCCTCTGCTTGTCAGGGCACTTACAGGCTGCAGTTGCTCAGAAGCAAGGAGAAGGCACTCTGCCCAGGCCCAGAGGCACCGCTCTTTTTAATCTCACTCCAGGTTTCTTACGCAAACTCATGGAGGGCCAGGGGCTCAGGGCTCGGGGCTACCTCCAGGATCAGAAGCAGCGTGCTGGGGCCCTTCGCTCCTGCCCTGCCCGTGGGCTTCCCCTGGGGGCACCTGGTTGCCCGCTGCGGGAACAGGATACTAGACAAGCTTTAGCCCTGATCCAGATTCAGGGCTGGTCTTACGCTGCCCTTTCCTCCCCACGGCTCAGCCCCACCCAAGGGTGCTGGCGAAACAACCTCACACAATGAGGGTGCCATGCAAATACCACGGATGGCAGAAGCAGCCCAGACACTGGTGGCTAGGAGAGAGCTCACAGGTTGACCCACTGTGGCAGCAGTTTCAGCCACAGACCCATTCCCGTGGTAGAGCCACATTGTGGCTGGGAGGGGAAGTTCTTTCACCAGAGGCGACATTGCCAGGGCGCCACAGAAGACGCCTTCTCCGACGGCCGTCCCGTTCCCCACCCTCGCGCCTTCTCTCTAGGGTAGCTCAGCTTGCAGGCCATGGGGCGTTTCTGCTGCATTTCAAACATCTACACAGTTTTATCCCTAGTTGGGCGTTCTTTGCTAGGACTGGTCAGAAAAGCTCTAGCCTAGATATTGTCACTGGCCTGGCGCTCTCTGGATGTGTCGGACTGCAACTCCCACCAGCCATGCTGGCTGGGGATGATAGGAGCTGTAGTCGTAGCACACCTGGCAGGCACCAGATTGGGAAAGGCCTGATTTAGACAACGCTACCAGGGGTGTGAATCACGAAGCGGAGGATTTCCGTTCCGCCTCAGGTTCTTTCTGTGTGACACACACACACACCAGTCGTTTCCATCAGTCACAGGCGCCCCTCCTTTGCACTTCCTACGGGTTACTGGGCCAGTTTTTTTCCTTCGGACGGCAGCTCAACGCGCTGAATGTTGATGTGGTGTTTCAAATGATCCGCCAGGCTGTTGCTGCGGCTGAAGCTCTTCCCGCACTCGGAGCAGCGATACGGTTTTTCTCCTGTGTGGGTTCTTTGGTGAGAAGTCAGGTTGATCCTCTGCGTGAAGCTCTTCCCGCACTCCGCACACTTGTAGGGCTTCTCCCCCGTGTGGATGGTGCGGTGCAGCGTGAGGCTCACCTTCTGGCTGAAGCTCTTGCCGCACTCGGCGCATGGGTAGGGCCTCTCCCCCGTGTGGACAGTGCGGTGCCTCGTCAGGTTGATCTTCTGGCGGAAGCTCTTGCCGCACTCCGAGCATTTGTAGGGCTTCTCCCCGGTGTGCACCCTTTGGTGCTTATAAAGGGTCGAGCTCTCGCTGAAGCGCCTCCCGCACTCGGAACACTCAAATGGCTTTTCCCCGGTGTGTATCCTTTCATGCCTGATCCGGCTATTGCTACACCTGAAGCTCTTCCCGCACACGGAGCAAATCCACCATTCCTCCGCGGTGTGGATTCTCTGGTGTCTGGTAAGGTGGTACCTCTGACTGAAGCTCTTTCCGCACACAGAGCAGATCCACCACTTCTCCCCAGTGTGCACTCTCTGGTGTCTGGTCAGGCTGTAGCGCCGATTGAAACTCTTTCCGCACTCGGAGCACTTCAGCACTGCCTCCCCTTTGTGGGCTCTCTGGTGTCTTCTCAGGCCGGAGTGGGTGGGGGAGCTTTTGGCACGCACAGGAAGGAGCGGCTGCCTGTCAGTCCCTGCCCAGCACTCGTCTTGGGTGGAGATTTCAGGGATGTCAGCGGCTGCCGACCAGGTGGCTTTCTTACTCCATGCCTGCTCTTCTTGTGCTTCGGTTTTTCTTCTCTGCTGCTCAGCATCCCCTACGCTCTCCATCGCTTCACCTGCAGGGACAGAAAGGAGTCAAGACTCAAATCCAGGGAACAAAGACTGAACGGGGAGGCAGATGGGGCCACATTGTCCGTAAGAATGGCAGTATCCCACCTGGGGGCCCTAAGAATCCCCCCACCCCTCCCCAAAGCAGCTTCCCATAAAAGCGGGTCTTTATGAGGTGCAGTCTTTCAGGCACATGAAACTTTGCAGGCATAAAGGGCTAGGTGAAATCACTGTTCCTTGTCTCCTAAAGCAGCTCGCGTAAATGAAAGAGGACCAGTTCGACTTGCCAGAGCCACGGGCCGAGTGGGGAACGGGCCCTCGTGCCCAGCTGGGGCCAGGCGGCCTGCTGTAAGGAACGTCAGGAGCTGCCTTGTAAGGAGACGGGCTGCTCTGGGACCATCTAGCCTAGTATCATTGACACTGACTGGCAGCAGAGGCGGCTCTCAGGGGTTTCAGGCAGGATCCTTTCCTAGTAAGGATGTGCACGCCCAAAAATATCATATTTTATCGTTATTGGAATTTTGGACCAAAAAATTATCATCTCCGATAATATCGTAGGTTAATCGTATCGTCTTCACGATAATTATCGGAAATCCGATATTTAATTTGCAGCCCCACTGTGCCCTATAGAGTTGAATTTTTTAGGAAAAAATGCCTATAACTTCTGTATGTTCAAAGTTACAGGCTTCACACTTGGTCACAATGCTTATGGGGTATGCCTAAGTATGTGTATGAAATTTGAGATTGATCCCTCCAACCCTCGATTTTATATGAATTTTTTAAAGATCCTGCAACTTTTTGACAGGTCTGGATGAACGCACGTGACGAGCTGTCATTCTGACCTGTCAGAACTTAAATGATCTTTAATAAATTCATATAAAATCGAGGGTTGGAGGGATCGATCTCAAATTTCATACACATACTTAGGCATACCCCATAAGCACTGTGACCAAGTTTCAAGCTTCTAACTTTTAAAATACAGTTATAGGTTTATTTATATGGCAGTCCGATAATCCGATATAATCGGGCTGAAAATTTTCGGATCGGATATTTATCAGAGGTTTTTCTATCATATCGTTATCATTAATCGGATGTCCGATAATGACCTTATCATATCGTTATCGGACATTTTAACGATATGATACACATCCCTATTTCCTAGCCTTCCCAGGAGATGCTGCTGAGGATCAAACAGGAACCTCCGACATGCCAACCCGGGCCTCTGCCGCTGAGCTATAGCCCTGTGGGGAGAGGAGCTTCCAGGGATGGAGTAGCCCCTGTTCCCAGGACTGTTTGCAGAGGCTCGAGTGCATTTCCCTTCAGCTCTGCAAACAGAGTGGATTTCTTACTGCAACTACGCTTGGAGCACAGCATTCTTTTATTGCTTCCATTTTAATCCTTGCTTGGGTTTTTTATTAACAGTAATGCATATCAGTTTCTGTAAATGAGGTTTGTTGCATGCAGTCCTCCACCTGTACGGCCTTTATTTTACAGTATCCATGTTCCCTGGCTGTCTTTGAGGTGTGGCTGATGGTAATAAGGGAACTGGCCTTCTCGGTGGGGGCATCCGATGGTGGAACGTGCCCCCACCACCACCCAAGAGGCTGGCCTGGTGCCTGTTCATAACATCTGGCACCAGGCAGAGACTCTTTTATTTCCTGAAGCCATTTATTTATTTATTTATTTATTTCATTTCATTTCATTTCACTTCTATACCTCCCTATAGCTGAAACTCTCTGGATGGTTTGCAATGATTAAAACATTAAACATCGATATACAAGATTTAAAAGCATAAAAACATACAACATACAGAAACAATATGTCATCTGAGCCATGTAATACCCTCATTAAGATTTTGGATCCTGCTGGCTTTCGTCTCATGGCTTCATTATACTTTTGACTGAGTACTGTAAGCAGCCACGAAGGACAGGATATAAATGCCCAGGATTGATGCGGGAAGAAATCCATCCGGAAGGGCAACCGGGGAGGGGGGGGCCTTACCCAGAGAGGACAGGTTGCCGTAATTCTCCACCATGACTTCCCACTGCATGGCTCTTTGGCCCGGATCCAGCAGGGCCCACTCCTCCTCTGTAAAATACACAGCCACCTCCTCAAAGCTCACCGGACACTGAAAGACGAAGGAGAAGAAAGCAGGTCATGTCCCCATGCAGAAAGGCCGTCTCCTGCAGGATCCGACGCTTCTTCCGTCGCTTCCGAAGCCCTCCTGTGGGGCAGCCTCAGTAGAGCCAAAGGAACGGGACGGAGGCCCATGGAAATGAGCAGGGGCCAGAGGCCATCTCCCGGCCAGCTCTTTTGCTCTCCTCCTCCTACCTGATCCGGCAACTGCGCAGAAACCATCTCTGCTCCATTCCAAATTGGAGAAGGCGCAGAATGAATTCCCAGGGTTCTGCTGCTGCTGCTGCTGCTGCTGCTTCCTAGGGAAAGACGGAAAGGCATTGATCAGAGGTTTTGGTCCAGCTCAGGGTGGCCGTTCTCCCTTTGAAGGCCCAGAACTGCCCGGCACTCGCACCCATCACATTCTCCCACCTATGAAGGTCACCTGGGGAGCTTTACTTGCTCTGCATCCCTCCAATGAAGAGCCTGACATCTTAAGCATCGCCTCTACCAGTCGGATGCTGCCCAAATCTGGAGGTCCTCAACAGAAACCCCACTCTGTGCCGGAGGTCCGGTAAAATGGACGGGGCCTTTTCTATGGCAGCCCCAAGGCCTGGAAGCCCTGACAAAGAAAACCCCTGCCCCCAGGCCCCATCGCCAATCACCTTTCAACAATCAGTCATGCTGAAAACACCAATAATTCACCTAAAATCTCTCTCAGGTGTTGCCTTTTAAAAATGCTTTTCCCCGATAGCTGCGGCTTCTATAAAGATTTGTTTTTTACTGTTACTTTAATGTAAATTTTAGGGATTTTGTATTATTATTGTGCCTCCCCCCTATACATCTTCCTAAGTGAAAATGTTTCAAGGCACTTGGGCATTTGGCAGAGGCTATCTAGGCTGCTGGTCTACTCGCTGAATTTAGTCAGATATTATCGCTGGCCTTTTTTTTACATGCCTCTTTGAACAGTGAATTTTATTTGCTTCCGCTCGTCTGAGATTTCCTTTCAGCCAACAGTGTGAAAGGGGGCTTCACACAACGCAGAGCAGGGGGAGACGCTCCTGGGAATAAGCGAGAATTGGAATAAGCACATCATCGACAGCAACCACCTTCCGTATCTCGGATCCTTGTGCAGAAGCAACCTTTCCACACTTGGGGAGAAGTCAAAGGCCTCGTTTGGACCTAGAAAGTCTTTCAAAGTTTGAAGCTAAATTCATTTTTGAGCTGATTGGAGAGGCTGGAGTGAAACACGCCCCCCCCATTGCAAACACACACCCCCATCCCACAGGCAGGAGGAGGGATGTAAAACAGCCAACCGATGTCAGGAACCCATGAGACTCGGTTGCCAACCAATTGAAATATGCTACCCTGAGCCCTTACCCAGTGAAGGGGCACCTCCTGCATCCTCTTGCACAGCCCCCCTGAACAGTGGCCTCTGCCTGGTGCCCGACGGCGCCTCCTGTACCATGGGAAAATCCACAGCCACTGTGGCGAACATCTCCTGCACCTGGAAGAGACATGGGGGTCCCCCGAAGAGGAGAGAGGAAAGGGCGGAAGAACAGGCACAAGGAAAGGTCAGTTTAAAGACATTTACATTAATCTGAGTATATTGTAAGCTGTCTGGTGGGGACTTCCACCTGCAAAAGCAGCATAATTGATGTGCACACAAATACCTGGCTAAACGTGCATTGAGAAAGCTCAGCCAACAGGTGGGGATTTGGGGGGACACGTCCCCGGCCCCCGGGAGTTGCCAGGATGGAGCCCGCTCTCACCTGCTGCTCTTCATCCTCTTTCTTATCCTGTGCCTGGCTGAGGAGGAACCCTTCTGCCAGGGCCACCGCCTGGGAACTGGTCTCGGCTCCACACTCCCGGACCCAGCTCTCCATCTCCGGGGGCAGGACAGTCAGGAACTGCTCCAGGATGACCAGGTCCAGCATCTGAGCCTTCGTGTGCTTCTCGGGCCTCAGCCACTGGCGGTAGAGGTGGTGCAGGCGGCTGCACACCTCCCGGGGGCCCTCGGCCTCCAGGTAGCAGAACTGCCGGAAGCGCTGGCGCTGGATGTCGGGGCTGGCGCCCTGATCTCCACCACCCAGGATCTTCTGCACGGTACGCTCCCAGAACGCCCCGCTGCTCTCCCCCGCCTGGCTGCACTGGGGGCCTTTTCCTGGCAGCCAGGGGGCAGCCGGGCCTGGTTCTCCCATCTCTGGCCTCCGCTCAGCCTCCGAGGGTCGCCTGGCGCTGCTGCCAAAAAGACCACGTTAAATTGGCGGGGGGGGGGGGACCAAGGCCACACGCCTCACGGCCACCTCCACCCTACCAGAGGAGAGATGCTATTCCAGAAACCCTGGTTGGTTGCACGGGGGGGGGGGGGGGGGGGGAGGGGGTCGCCCTGGGTCTCAGAGGGAAAACCCATGGGGGCTGGAGGGGAGGGGGCACGGAGCATCTCTTAGCCCCGCGGCGCCATCCACCCACCGACCCCGGGGCCACAACTGCTGGGTCTGCTCCCCTCTCCCACCCACCCCGCCCCAAGGCTCCAGCTCGGAACTGGTTTGAAACCAGCTCCGGCTGCAGAGTGGGGTTTAGTCCTGCTCGCCTTTTGTTCCGTCCCGCCCGGGAAGGGGCTTCTACGGCCTGCCTTAACAAAGGAGACCCTCCGAAAGGGGGGTGGCGCTGGAACACCAGATGAGCCGGCTGCGCAGCCCACCTCCCTTTCAGGCGAACTGGGGGGGTGTCTCCAGCTCCCTGGTCCGCCCCCTCCCTTTTGTTGCCCCCGTACAGTGTGTGGGCTCCCCTCCCCCGGCCTGGGGGCTCCCCTCCCCCGGCCCCCGCCTTGCACCCCCCTCCCATGCACTTAGCACTCACTGGATCCGGGGGAGGCAGCGGCGGGGGTGGGGGGCGGCTGAGGATGCTCCTGGGGAAGCCCCGGCCCCTCGGATTCCAGGCAGAGCCCCCTCCCCTCGCTCCGCCTCCTCCCCAGCCCCTTTCCCTCCGCCCCCCAGGAAGCCTGGCCTCTCTCCCTCCCTCCCTCTCTCTCGCCTTAACCCTTCCCCGACTCCCTTTCGCTCTCTTCCCCCCACCACCACCCGGTGATTTGGGGAGGGTGGAAGCCACGGGGGGGGGGCACACCTGCGCGGCCCACCTCCTTTTTTCTCCCCCCCCCATACTGGGAGGGGTCTGGTGGGCGGGACAGGGGTCTGGGGGCGAGGGGGGGAATGTTGGCTCCTCACGGGCAGGAAGGCTTCTCTGGGCAGGATGTGGAGGGCAAAAGGCCCCGATCCACGCTGCCCATTGCCAAACTGGACGCAAGCAAGGCAGCGATTTCTGCTCCCGGTTGTGAGTCCCCCAAGACTGGGGCGTGGGGGGGGGGGAGTTCCTTCCAGATGAGCTTTCTCTGGCACCACGGCATTTGAGGGGGTGGGCGACGCCCCCGCTGCGCGCGACGCCACCCCCACCCCCGTGTCCCCCTCGCCACTCGCGACGCGTTCAGACAGGACACGCCACCTGCGTCAGCAGAGATCTCAAAGTTCCGGATCGATGAAACCCCCTGGATGAGGAGCTCCCCTCCCCGTCTCGGATTGCAATGCCCACGGTCCCCAGCCATCCATTGGCCGCACTGACTGGAGTGATGGGGGTGGTAGTCCCATTGGGGAGGGCAGGGTCCATCCACCTGGAAACACCCCACGAGCCCTGCTGGGTCCGCTGCACTTTCCTGAGAAACCCCCCCCCCCCCAAAAAAAAAAGATCAAAACTTATCGGATAGTTCGTGGATTACGCCCGCTGACCCTCCCAGGCCAAAAGGGTCCCGGGCTGAGGGTTCGTAGCCAGTGCGGCGAGCAGGCGGATCCTCAGGGCTCGTGGCCCGTGCAGAGCTGCCGGCGCAACCCGCAGCCCCCGTGAGCCTGAACCACGAGGCGTCACGTTTGAATCCCTGAATCTCCCGGTGGTGTCCAGAAGGACGGTGGACTCCGAGACACGCAGGCGGGATGGAAGGCAGGGAAACGCAGGCGGACGTAGGCCGGGAGACGCCTTCGCTGCCTGGGCCACCTTCTCAGGCTGCCTGCGTGCTGTGAGATGCGCAGGCACAGCTAGCTTTTTTTCCCCCACCTATTATTATTTTGGTATGGAAACAGCCTTGGTCGCCCTGTATGATTACCTATGTCGGGAGAAAGACAGGGGGAGTGTGACTCTGTTGATTCTCCTTGATCTCTCAGCGGCTTTCGATACCAGCGACCATGGTATCCTTCATTGCAGTGGTTCCGCTCCTACTTGGGGGGTCGGCTCCAGAAGGTGGTGCTTGGGGAATATTGCTCGGCCCCGTGGATTCTCCAGTATGGGGTTCCGCAGGGGTCAGTTTTGTCCCCCATGCTGTTCAACATCTACATGAAACCGTTGAGTGCAGTCATCCGGAGTTTTGGAGTGCGTTGTCGTCAGTACGCTGATGACACGCAGCTCTATTTCTCCTTTTCACCTTCATCAGGTGAGGCTGTAGATGTGCTGAACCAGTGCCTGGCTGCGACAATGGACTGGTTGAGGGCTAACAAACTGAAACTCAATCCAGACAAGACTGAGATGCTGTTAGTGGGTGGTTCCGCTGACCGGATGGAGGGTGTTCAACCTGTTCTGGATGGGGTTGCACTCCCCTTGAAGGAACGGGTTCGTAGCTTGGGGGTTCTTCTAGAACCATCTCTGTCACTTGAGGCGCAGGTGGCCTCAGTGGCACGGAGTGCCTTCTACCAACTTTGGTTGGTGGCCCAGCTACGTCCCTATCTGGACTGGGATAACCTGGCTTCAGTTGTCCATGCTCTGGTAACCTCCAAGTTAGATTACTGCAATGCACTCTATGTGGGGCTGCCTTTGAAGGTGGTTCGGAAGCTGCAGCTTGTGCAAAATGCAGCGGCCAGATTGATAACCGGAACCAGTAGGTTCGACAATATAAGACCTACTCTGGCCCGCTTGCATTGGCTGCCTGTATGTTTCCGAGCCCGATTCAAGGTGCTGGTTTTAACCTATAAAGCCTTACACGGCTTGGGACCGCAATACCTGATGGAACGCCTTTCCCGACATGAACCTACCCAAACACTACGTTCAACATCTAAGGCCCTCCTCCGAGTGCCTATTCCGAGGGAAGCTCGGAGGTCGGCAACAAGGGAGAGGGCCTTCTCTGTGGTGGCCCCCCAATTGTGGAACGATCTCCCTGACGCGGCCTGCCTGGCGCCAACATTATTATCTTTTCGGTGCCAGGTCAAGACTTTCCTCTTCTCTCAGGCATTTGGCAATATCTGAGGAACCTGGGTTTGTTTTGTTTTATTTTTGTAGCTTTTTGAAGTGTTGTAGTGGTTTTAAATGTACAGATTGTGTGTCTGTTGTATGTTTTTGCATTTTTAATTTTTGTATATTGTTTTTAATTGTTTTTAATCCTATGTAAACCGCCCAGAGAGCTTCGGCTATGGGGCAGTATACAAATGTAATAAATAAATAAAAGGAAAAAGAAATTAAGGAGATTGTTCAGCAGGGCTGGTGGGAAGGCCCTGCTTCCCCCCCCCCCTTATCTCCCAAAGGAGAGGCAGACCAACAGCTCCTTCTTCTTCCCCACAGGGTCAAGATGACCATTAGATGACTTTCTTCTCATTCCATTTTTGTTTAAAGTCAATACAAGACAAATCCATGTTCCGATCATGGATACAAGCACATGTAAAAGCAGTGAGAAGGTGACATTGGACAAGTGGGCAATAATATAACCCCACACCACACAAACACACCCACCCTTCAGTGCTCCTTTTTTGGAGCAATTCCCTCGCGTACGTTTGTTTCTGGATTCGGCAAATGGGTCTGTGATTTCTTTTAATAGTATTCCCCCCACCCCCCGGTCCTTCACAAGTATGCTCAGATTGGCCTTCCTGCTATGTACAGCCTCGCGTCGTCAATTTCCTTATGTATTACAGCTTTGGGACTTCCCTGAAGTGGTGAAAGTAATCTGCTAGGGAACTGACAAGGTAAAACTGAACACTGCAGGCGCTTGCAAAGGATTGGGGGGGGGGGGGTGTTGGTGCACGCTTCAGAAGCGCCCAAGAAAGTGCTGACATGTGGCCCTCCCAAAGTGCATTTTGGCAGCAGCAGAGGGGCAGGCCTCAGCGGGGATAGAGGCAGTTGGCTCTGGAGAGATGGCAAGGAGCAGCCTGGGCTTTTTAGTTGCTCTTTCCATGCGGCTCTGTAGCCGTTTGAGACCAGCCACACTGCCAGGTTTGGGCGTCACAACAAGACGCCCTGAGAACACGCCATGTTCAGCAGCCCTACCACACACCGTGGGTTCTTCGGGTGGGTTGCACGTGGTTAAGAAACCACGCTGAAGCATCCACGCTGGGTTCGCACATTACGGTAAGGCTCACAACCCACCGTAGTTTACTGTGTCATGTGAATCCAGTCCGCATAATTTTATATCAAAGCAGATGCACAGTGGGGAATTGGCCAGCAGAGGTTGCTCTGGCCGTCCCAGAAAGTGTTCTATGCAGACCAAACCTCAAAAGTTTTCCAAAGAAACCCTTCCCTTCTCATCAGCTCCCCCTCCCCAGAAAACTGGCTCTATCTCTTTTTCCCTCTGGCCCCAAATCCCAGCTCGTTGTCGGCCACATGAGTCTGTTCCACGTAACCCCAGAAAAGTAAAGAAACTTCCATCTTCCAAAGCAAAATGACTGGCAAAATTAAGCAGAATATCATCTGGAATGATTTGTTGCCAGATATTTTAATTTAGGCAGCCACAGCCTTTCATAACTACTGGAAATATGTCCAGTTAAGGAACAAATCTGGCTTCAGGAAGGCTGAAAAACTTCACTTGTTTACATGTAAATGGTTTTGATTGCCCGCAGGCTGCTATAGTCCGGAGCTGACTAACGCCAGTGCTCTGTTGCTTCTGTAGCAGAGTTAGTCTTCCAGCAGATGTCAGGATCATTGCCATCCTCCCCACTCCCCGCTGTGGAAGTATTAGCATCCACTGAAGCAAAGTGTCATCTGTGTCTCCCACTGGCTGGGTGACCTGCAGCATTCAGCCAGGACAACATGACCCCTGTTGCGCCTCTCTCCTTCTGTCCTCACCCAGAAGCCGCCATGCTTAGATCCAGGGATTTCCACTTAGGTGCATGTGCCTTCTTTGCATATAACACTACTCCCCCTCCCTCTCCCTTGGTCTGTTCCTTTGGAACAAGGTACACCCTTCAAGGGCTATATTCAGAGAATCATAGAATAGTAGAGTTGGAAAGGGCCTATAAGGCCATCGAGTCCAACCCCCTGCTCAATGCAGGAATCCACCTTAAAGCATCCCGACAGATGGCTGTCCAGCTGCCTCTTGAATGCCTCTAATGCCACCTCCCTAGGTCATGGGTTCCATTGTCGTATTGCTCTAACAGTCAGGAAGTTTTTCCTGATGCCCAGCCAGAATCTGGCTTCCTGTCACTTGAGACCATTATTCCATGTCCTGCATTCTGGGTTGATCGAGAAGAGATCCTGGCCCTCCTCTGTGTGGCAAACTTTCAAGTCCTTAAAGAGTGCTCTCATGTGTCCCCTCAGTCTTCTCTTCTCAAGACTAAACATGCCCAGTTCTTTCAGTCTCTCCTCTTAAGGTTTTGTTTCCAGACCCCTGATCACCTTTGTTGCCCTTCTCTGAACCCCCTACAGCTTGCTGTAGATGAGGCCAAACCAATGCCGAATAGAGGGAAAGCAGTACCTCGCACACTTTGGAAGCTATACTTCTATTAATGCAACCAAAAATAGCATTGTTGGCTTATATTCAGCTTGTGATCTACAACAATTCCAAAACCCTTCTTGCTTGTAGTATTGCTGAGGCAAGTATCCCCCATCTTGCATTTGGTTTCTTTTTCCTAGGTGTAGAACTTGGCATTTATCCCTATTAAATTCATTCTGTTGTTTTCAGCCCAGCGCTCCAGCCTATCAAGATCACTTTGAAGCTAGTTTCTCTCTTCCAGGGTATTAGCGATCCCACCCAATTTTGTGTCATCTGCAAATTTGATGAGCATTCTCTGCACCTCCTCATCCAAGTCATTAATAAAAATGTTGAAGAGCACTGGGCCCAGGACTGAGCCCTGCGGTACCCTGCTCGTTACCTCACCCAGTTTGAGAAGGTACCATTGATAAGCACTCTTTGAGTCCAATTTTGTAGCCAACTGTGGATCCACCTAATAGTTGTTCCATTTAGCCCACTTTTAGCTAGTTTGCTGATCAGAAGGCCATTGGGGCACTTTGTCAAAAGCTTTGTTGAAGTCAAGATATATTATGTCCATAGCATTCCCATAGTCCACAAGGGAGGTTATCCGATCAAAAAATGAGATCAGATTAGTCTGACAGGACTGCATTTTTTTTTCAAGGTGCTTACAGATTAACTTCCTTATAATCTGCTCCAAAATTTTCCCGGGGATGGATGTCAGACTGACTGGTCTGTAGTTCCCAGGTTCCTCCTTTTTGCCCTTTTTGAAGATAGGGACAACATTAGCCCTCCTCCAGTCGTCCGACACTTCACCTGGCCTCCATGATTTCGCAAGGATAATAGAGAGTAGTTCTGAGAGTTCTTCTGACAGCTCCTTTATTTAGGCTGACCATATGAAAAGGAGGGCAGGGCTCATGTAACTTTAACAGTTGTAGAGAAAAGGGAATTTCAGCCAGTGTCATTTGTTTGCAATTAGTTCCTGGTGAAATTCCCTCTTCATCACAACAGTTAAAGTTGCAGGCACTATACTAGAGTGACCATATACAAAAGAAGGCAGGGCCCCTACAACTTTAACTGTTGTGATGAAGTAGCAATTTCACAAGGAACTAATTGCATATAAATTGCATACAAACACTGGCTGAAATTCCCTTTTCTCTACAACTGTTAAAGTTACATCAGCCCTGTTCTCCTTTTCATATAGTCAGCCTACTTTATTACTCTAGGATGCAGTTTGTCGAGCCCTGGAGATTTGAACTCGTTCAAAGAAATTAGGTGTTCCTTGACATTTGTTCATCAATCTCAAACTGCAATCCTGCCCCTTCAGCTTGTACTTCACTTTTTCTGGGGGGGTGGGGGTGGTCATAGCTCCGCTTTTGGGAGAAGACTGAACCAAAGTAGGAATTGAGCACTTCGGCCTTTTCTGTGTCATCTGTTATCAATTTGCCATCCTCATGAAGCAGTTGAACCACCATTTCTTTCCTCTGTCTTTTACTATTCACCTATCTGAAGAATGCCTTTTTATTGCTTTTAGCATCCCTCGCTAGCCTCAGTTCATTCTCAGCTTTAGCCTTCCTGATACCACTTTAGCCTTCCCTGATTCCAGTCAGGGGTCTCTTCCCCACCCCCTGGCCATGTCTCAATGATGCCTGTCACATTGTACCTACCACCCCACGTTAGGCATTCCTGTTCATCCCATTCGTTTCCCATGCTCTGTGTATTTGTGTACAGACAGTGGGGGGCACAGCTGTTGCACCTTCCTGGCTCCCCTGCCGTGTTCATGGCTGGATTGCCAGGCCCGTCGGCATGTGAAGGTAGAGAGCAAACCTTCCCGGTCCTGCTCTGGCTGGGGGAAAAGTGCGAGACCCCCATTCACCTCCAGCACACTGGCTCAGCCCCACCTGCCTGCAGGCCTCCTTGCTGACTTCGCGCCACTTGCAGGGGGAGTCGGAACCCCTCCAGCTGCCTCTGGGCGGCTTCCCTTTCGCTCACGCTTCCTCCTGCTTTCTGCTCCGCTGCCTCAAGTCTCTTTTTCCACACGGTGATGGCTTCTCCTCACACCTCCCCTTGGGATGCCTCTGTGCTCTGGGGCCTAAGCTGAGGAGATTTGGGTCCAGAGTCGGGGTTTCTGTTAGGTCCAGATGTTGGGGGGGGAGCAGGATGAGGTGTGCAAAAACACGTGCAAAGTTCTGGGGCCCGAAAGGAACGGGTCGTGCGTGACAACCTTGCCGATACTTACAGGCCACTCTCATGTCTCACATTTGCCCTTTTTTCTCAGCGCTTCCAATTCTCCTAGGATTTAGTTTCACACTGGACGGAGCTCAGAGTTCCAGTCCCCACTCAGCCATTAAACTCACTGGCCAACCACTCCCGTTCAGCCTAATCTACCTCACAGGGTCATTGTGGGGGGTGGGGAGAGACACTTGTTACCTAATTAATAATGACCCGAAAGAACAGGCACCCAGAGGACTGGGGGCGGGGGGGAGGCAGATTCCGCACAAGTGATTCTGGTTTGCAGATAAATCCTTTCCCACGCTCTTCTCTTTGCTCTTTTTTACGACACAGGTGCAAACTCCCCCCGGCAAGAAAGACCCTTTCTGTTTGACGCCAGGCTTCTTACAGCCAGCTGGACGTCTGTCGGTCTGGACAATCTTCCCACTCAGGCAAGACGTGCCTGGCCAAGAGCCTGCTTCCCTCCGTGTGCATCCCAGTTATTCCCCGGGGGAGCCATCAGGAAAAGGTGTTTTTTGTGCTCCTGGAGGGAATTCTCTTCCTGCCCCCGTTCCCCTCCATGGCCCCACAGAAGCCCAGGAGCCCCCAGGGGGTCTTCACTGTGGGCTCGTGCGTGCATGCTTCTTTAGCCTGGCGAAAAGGAGACCGGGACTAGCGGAGCTGTTATGATAAAGCCCTCTGCAAATCTCTGAAGGGTTGTCCCACAGAGGAGGGCAAAGTATTGTTCTCTGCTGTCCCAGAGGGCAAAGGACTAATCCTCATGGGTTTCAGTTACAGGAGGGCAGGTTGTGGTGGGACATTAGGCATAACTTCTTCACGGCAAGAGCAGTTTTACTATGGAACCCATGCTCTAAGAGGGTGGCTGGGTGGGCTCTCCCTCACTGGGGGGTCTTCTTCAAGCAGAGGCCGGGCGCCATCTGTTGAGAGATGAGCTGGCTCTGGATTTCCTGCAGTGAGCATGGGGTGAACTAGATGGCCTCCAAAGCCCCCTCCGGGCCTAGAATTCTCTGATTTCATACACTCTCACTTTCCCTGTTCACCAAGGGCAGCCCCTCTGGTTTACTAGTAAGTTGCTGCCCCAGTTTTTGCCTTTGGGAGCGTGTTTGTGAGGGCTGCCGTTTGAAAAAGTTGTTGGTGTGAGTTGCTAGGGCTTTCTGTATATGATATATGGATAATACCATTGTGTATATGGTGTTATCTGGTTTTAATTCTTGGTTTTGATTTCATTATTGTTTTGTTATCAATATTATCATTATTTTATTATGTTCTTCATGAGTTCCCCAAAAGCCAGCTTATAAATCTTTTAAATGAATAAAATAATAGGGGACTCTGCCCCACCCCCACCGCCAGTTTCTCTAGGAGTTAGATCTCTGAGGCTGCAGTTACCTGAGAGAAAGAGCCATTGAACTCGATGGGATGTACATTTCGGTAGCCACGTGTAGGATTATTCATGCTGTGTGAATGTGGGGAATGGACGCATCTCGTCTCTTCACATTCAAACACTTGGAGCCGTTTCACACTCTGCAGCTGGAGAGAGCGATTTTAATAGCAGGTTTTGGGACAATTATTTTTCTCCCTCATCCCACCCCAGAATACCTTTAACCTAAAGGACAGGCATCTGCTTAGCCTCAGCAAACGCACAGTGCATGCATGCATTAGATGGAGGAGTGATATCCTTTGGAAGTACATCACTTGTTGGGTGAGGGGAGGGCATCATCCAGATAGTCATCTTGGGTACGGATCAATGATGGGTCCCAGTTTTCCTCTGTGGGTGTGAGCCCTTTGCACACATCGGCCACTTGTCATGTGTACTTCCAACCGTTATCAGTGTCAACAAAGGTCTGTGCTCCCTCCACTCTGGCATCCAGGTACCCCTCTGACTGGCATTTTGCCCATTTCGTAAAGCATGTTCCAGCTGATCTTCAGAGCCAGGAGAGCCAGGAAAGGCTTTTACGCGTGTTTCCCTTTCTCCCAGACCACGAGCTTCTCTTTTGCATGCTCTGGGGTGCCCAGAGGCTCATCGTAAGTTTGCTTTGCAACCCACAGACTGCCAAGCGGAACTTCCAGGCTCCACCCTCTCAAACGCTTCTTTTGTGCTTGCTGTCTGCATTTTATTTATTACATTTGCATCCCACCTTGCTTCCTCTTACAAGGGACCCATCTCAGGAACTGAGCAGGAGAGCATCTCCTGCACCCAGCCGGTCTCAGGTTCGGGGCTTCCACCTCCCCCACCGCACGTCTAGGGCGAGATGGCTGTCTCTCTGCCCCACGGCAAGCGTGACAAGGGTGGCATGTGGACTCAGCAGTTCCACAATGGACCTCGGCAAGCGCCCCGCCATGCCAGATTTGAGGGATTAGAAGCACTGAAACATCTGTCTCGACCCCACCCACCCATACATATACACACAGTATTGGGAACAGCTGGATGTGACGGCATCCTTGGATGTAGTTCGAGAGCAACAAGCCAGCCCGGAAATTGTGTATGGACACATCTCTAGGCTCACACTCCCCCCCTTTTTTCCAAGAGTGTAGTGGATTCCCACCCCCTCCCTGAGCATACATGCCCCGTCCGTTTCCCCCAATGTTGGATTCCCAAAGACAATATCCAGGGGACAGGGTGCACCCCGATGCCGACACGTGGGCCTTGGCCCGTTTGCCAGCATGCCCTGCAAGCCACCCGCTGCCTTTCATCTTGCTTATCGTGAGCAAAAGGCCCTGTTATCATATCTGGCAGTTGTTCTGTCAAGTTCCTGTACGCCTTAACTGGGGACTGGAATTCAACCAGGAAGACTGCACTCCCTTTTCCAGCTATGTGGGGGTTTTTTTGCTTTGCTTTTCTGACCTAACCTCACAGCAGAAAGAGAGGAAGACACAAGGGCTCTCTGAGGCACCAGAGTCAGAATCTCCCCAGGTGCAGGTCCCTGTCTCGTTCAAAAGAGGTGCTAGCAGGCTCCTCCCCTTTGACCCAGAAGTCCCCGCCCCCTGAGCTGAGCCAAAAATAAAACCCAATAAATCTGGCTTGAATATTTCCAATTCAGAGTTCATTTCCAAATTTGTTTTTTATATATAAAAAAAAAGCCAAAAGGACTTTATTACCATGTGTCAAAGCTTAAAACAGTAGTTCTACCCACCCTCCTCTTGTGCTGTGCTGAACATTTTATTTTATAGCTAAACTTGGAAAGCCAAGTTTATGTAGCTCCTTTTCAGAATTGAATCTTTACCAGGTGCTGGTTTGATTGAGAAACTTGGCTTCTAAAATTTTCACTAGGTTGTCTTAATTAACTTGAAGAAAACCCAAGCTTCTGAAAGGATTTGGGGCTGTAGCTCAGCTCTTGCAAAGCTTATGCTGGTTAACACGTAAAAACATAAGCGGAGCCATGCTGGATCAGACCATCTCGTCTAGCATTCTTTGTTCACACAGTGGCTAAACAGCTCTTGACCAGGAACCCACAAGCAGGAACCAGGTGCAACAGCACCCTTCCCCTCATGTTCCCCAGCAACTGGTGTACACTGTCCAAATTGGTGGTCATCACTACATCTTGTGGTAGTGAATTCCATAATTTAACTCTCCTTTCATCTGTCCTCAATCTCCCCTTTGGGGTTGTAGTATTTTGAGAAAGGGAGAAAAATGTCTCCCTACCCACATTCTCCACAACATAGCATGATTTTGTACACCTCTATCAGGTCTCCCCTTTTGCCTCCTTTTTTCCAAGCTAAACAATCCCAGCTGTTGTAACTTTCCCTCATAGGGGAGATGCTCCAGCCTCTTGATCATTTGAGTTGCCCTTTTCTGCACTTTTTCCAGCTCCAAAATATCTTTTTAAAGAGCAGCAGAAAATATGTGATACAGCAGCTCGGATCTTGCAAAGTTTATCTTAATTACAACATAACAGCCCCCCCCTCCACCCCGGCTGCAGCTCTTAAAAATTAGCCTATACAAATCTACTCAGAAGTAAGTGACCACCATTAAGTTCAATGGGACTTATTCCCAGGTAAGAGAATATAGGATTGCAGTCTTTGTTATCCTTGCAGCCTTAATTAACCTGAAAAGGAGCCCAGATACTGCAAGGAATTTGAAACTTCAGCTCGACGCTTGCAAAGTTTCTGTTAATTGCAAGCTTAGCTCTTCCTAATAGCGGTGTCAAATGCTACTAGTTTGATATTGCAGTTCAGACCTTGCAAATCTATCTTCATGGTCTAGCTAGGTATAGCTATATACAATAAAACTCCAGGCAGGTCTACTCAAAAGTAGGCCCTGTTGTGTTCAGTTAGACTTATTCCCAGGTAAGCATATTTAGAACTGTAGACACAGTAAAGGAAATTTCAGTGAAGATACATTTGCTTTGCCATTGTGTAGAATAAGTGTCCAGGATGAGGATGCAGACATCAGCCAAATCGAGGCTGAAACGTTGCAGATGTGCTGCCATATTCATGGTCTATTGTCCAAAGAGAGGCAAGAGGTCAGCTGCATCTTAAAACTCCTCTGTTTGCTCTCACCCTGTGCAGAGAGATTCGCCCAACTAAGCGCTAGAGGATATCGCAGATGTGGGCAACTGCCCCTTTTTAACTTCAGGTGTAAGGTAGGTTGCTTTTGTAATGGTTCAGGCTCAGCACCTCTTGGGTGACAGGTAAACAGCTGCAGTTCTGTCTTTGCTTGAAGAAAAAGAGCAGAGAGGGAGGGAGGGAGCTGCCTTTGAAAGGGGAGGGCATATCACCCAAGGAGCCAGGCTTGACTCCAAAACCACCATCCCTGTTCTGTCCCTCAGTGAAACAGCTGCTCCCTCTAGTCGATTTCATCCCATGAAGCCTGAAAGGTCAGTGGCCATCCAGCCAGGGAAAGGCCCAGGAGTTCACTGAGCATAGCTCTTCCCTCGCCCCGCCCCAGTCAAAATGAACGAAGTTGGATTATAAATATTTGTATTAATTTAATATGAGAGGTTCCAAGCCATCTTCTAAGCACTAAGCTCCCATGGATGGGACATCATTCTAAGCGTTGGTGTGTTAGTTCAGCCCCATACAGGTTTATTTAGAAGTCTCACTAGGTTCAAAGTTTAGGGCTGCAGCCTTAACCTGCCATCTGCCTAACCATGGAAATGGTCAGTCAACCTGAAGACGCATCTAGCTAGCTAGCGACATCAGGATATCAACCGAGCCAGGCTGAATCCGAGCAAGGGGCTCCCACCTCGTCCGGCATTCTGTTCTCCTCGCAGCGGGGAAGCCCATAAAGAGGACGTGAGCACCATGAAAGCCCCCTCCTGAGCAACACTGCCTCTGATCCTGGAGGGCGTATATGGCCATCTATCTATCTGTATGAATCTCTCTTTGTCAACAGCATAAGCAATAATTTCCACTGTCAAATAGGAACAACCACAAAAGGCAAAGCAATAAACACAGCTTTACAGAACTAAAAACAACACAATTGCATCTGTTTAGAATTGGTGTTGTCTTTATGTTTCCCAAACCCAGGGCTTGGTTTTCAGCTCTTCCCAGAGGCCCCCCAGGTCCTCCTTTTTTAAGCCACCCTAGGACAATATAGGCCTTAGTCCTTGCAATTTCGACAAATTTCCAGGGTTTAGCAGTTAGGAGTTTGGCTGTGCCCAGTGCTAAGTAATGGCATGTTTAGCCCACCTCTTGCTGAATTGAGGTCCCCAAATCTCCTTTTACCTCCTGCCAGGTAAGTGAGGTTGAGAGGTGGGGGGCTCTGGCTTGAGGCTTCCCAGGGAGGGCTACTGGTAGGTTGGAACCGAGTCCCCCTCTGACACTCGCCTGCACTCCTGGCCACCAAACAGGAGATCAGGGAATACTGTTCCTCTCTTCCTCTTCCCCTTAGGTATCCCCATAATATAACCAGGGCTCCAAAACGTCATCATATTTGGGGGCCTTATAGGGATCTGGAAGCACAACATCTGGAGTTGCATTGGGAGGGTGCTTTTGGAGGGGTAGAGTAGCCATTCCCAAATGCGTACAACCCTATAAGGGAAAGTAATGACAACAAAGGCCAGGAGACTTAAAATATGGCTCAGAGGAAATGCTTCTATTTACAGGCGACACACATGCCCCAAGGGACTTGGAATCCACCTCCTGCCTGGCCATCAATAGTTCTGAAACCTGCCTCGAGAGCTGCATGTGCCGAGAGCAAGCGGCTCAGGAATGCTTGCAGGGCAACGTGCGGAACCCGCCTCCGTCTCTGCCCTGAAATATTCTTTGTTCCAGACATACCAATGAGTCCCACTCTGGCGTAGAAGACTCTCCCCTCCCTCCGCCAACCGCAGGGAGTCCGACGGTTTCCTCACCCCTGGGCCGGTACGTGCGGATGGGGAGCATCCAGGGGGGTTGGGGAAGCAGAGGGCTGCCTCCGTCCACGGCCTTGGGCAGGAGCTGGAACTTGGCTCTGTGGCAGCCTTTTCCATAACGAAGTGGAATGGGCTGGTGGGGAGTGGCGCACTCCGGGTTCCCAATGGGAACCAAATTTGGAGAATGAGCGACATTCCCCCATGGCTCACCGGGGGGGGGGGGGTGACCAAAGCCGCATCCGGGTTGCCTCTGGCCTCTCGCTCTCCTTGGGAGCATCCACATTTCTGCCCCACAAGAGGGACCCTCTGGGACCCTCCACCAGGGTCTTTTTTTCTTGCTAGCTTTACAGGCTGCAGCCTCACTTGTGCCTGAGTTCAAAGATAGGCAATTTTGCCACCTCCAACTGAATTTGGGAATCCCCAGAGGGATCTGCCACTCCTGAGGAGAAAGCTATCAATGGCTACAAGCCCTGATGGTTCTGTGCTGCCTCCAGTATCAGAGGCAGTATGCCTATGTGCGCCAATTGCTGAGGAACATGGGTGGAAGGGTGCTGTTGCACTTTGTCCTGCTTTGGGGTTTCTGGTCAACAGCTGGCTGGCCACTGTGTGAACAGAGTGCTGGACTAGATGGACACTGGGTCTGATCCAGCATCAGGGCTCTTCTTACATTCTCATGTTCAGAGAGGGAGGCCTATTTTGTCTTTTGAAAGCACCCGAGAGACAAACAGGCTCCTTGTCACAGGCCGCCACGGAAGATCCAGCCAGGATAAATAGGGCTGTGGGAGGGACCCTTTGTGGCTTGTCCTATCTGGGGAGTCCAACGGGGTGGCGGTGGGAATGTCCCGTCATGTGAGGAGTAAACAAACTACAGCTTCAGAGATGCTTTCAGAAGACAAAAGAGGCCGGGTCTTCTGGATTGTTGGGAAAGGCTCCCTCCGAAGCCGTTCTTATGCAGATTCTGGCCAGGTCTTGCTCCACACACTTCCTCTGAGTAAGCCCTGGTGGATTAAAAAGCCAGGGGCTGCTCCGCTCCGCTGACCTCCAGTGTCAACTTTGTGGCTCTTGGGCTTAAGCAGCGTTCCCCTCCCCAACTAGTGCCCCCCAGGAACCTTGAACCGCAACTCCCATCATCCCTAGTCCCTAGGTGGCTGAGGAGGATGGGAATTGTAGTCCAACACATCCAAAGGGCGCCAAGTTGAGGGGACGCCGGGCTGTAGGCCGTATTGGCCCAATGAGAAGGATGTGGGCAACTTTTAAAACTTCTCTTGCCCGGCTGCGACTAAAGGCGCAGGTGCAGGCGGTGGGGTGGGGTGGAGGCATTTCTCCCCCGAAAGCCGCTTTCCCTGGCCGGGACGGGGTTCTTGCCGGCCTCCGATCACCTCGCTGTCTCTCCCAGGAGTGCGCGAGGAAGGCCTTCCTCTCCCAAGGCTTCGCAAAGGCGCATCCCCGACCCCCCCTCCTTGGCCCAGGGCTGAACCTGACCGGTGACACCTTCGCGGGCTCGCCCCCTCCCCTCTTCCCAGTGCTTGCCCCCACCCCAACGGGGCACGTATTTATAGCCTCGCCTTCCCAGGCATGCGTCTGGCAAGCGGCCTGGAAAACGAGGTCGGGGGTTCAGATCGAGCCTCCCCCCCGTTTCCCCCTTCTTCCTGTCCTGCTCTCGCAGCCGCCGCCCCCCCCCCGACTCTTTTTGGCCCCGAAGGGACCCCCCCGCGGGGGAGGGCGCGCGTGTGAATGGCGGGGAAGGGCTGACCCCAGAGCCGCCCTTTCTTCCCGTAGGACTCCGAGCAGCAGTCCTGGTTGCTGTGGGGTGGAAGGAACATTGCCAAGCAGCCGGAGAAGGGGCGCGGGTGGGCGGCGGCGGCTGGGGGGGGGGGATCCCAGCACGACGCGCTCCCGCTCGCTCTCTGGCTGCCCGCCCCCCGCGGGACGCCTCCCCCCCCCCCTCCTAAGCTCGCTGGGAGCCGCTCCAGGGCAGCTGTTGCGAGAAGCATGCGGCGCTTTGCGCAGAGGGCGCCTGGCTGCGCGAGCCTCGATGTGGATGCTCCGTTGCTGGGCTGAGAGGGGCCAGGCTGCGTCGTACCCCGGAGTAGGGGACCGGGGCCCCGGCATGTCGGGAGACTTGGCCTCCCGGGGCTCCCCGGGCGCCAGGGGAGGGCTGAGCCAGGAGCCGCCGGCTTTGGAGCCCCCCCGCGGCCTCTGGTGAGTACGCAGTGGGCCCCGGGGGGTGACGCTCCCCGTTACAGCAGGGGAAACTGAGGCTGAGCGGCTGGAGGCATTCAGCCAAGGGCAGGCGGGGAGGGGCGGCAGGGAACTGGGGACTGCGGGATTCTCTGTGCCCGATTCTCCGGGGGGGGGGCGCCCCACTCAGCTCCCCCGGAACGGCCGCCTCCCAATACCCAAGCATTCACGGACTCTGACCATTAGGCCGAGCTCCCTCTTCAGAGCAGCATCCAGAGCTCCAGGGCTGGCTCGTCCGTCCTCCAGCTTCGCTTTTGAGATGGTGCGGGCGAATGAGCCGAAGAAGAGCCCTGCCGGATGAGCGCCCTGTTTCCAACGGTGGTCAGCCAGATGGGGAGCGTTCCTCCCTCGCCGTTCTTCCCCGGCCCACCACTGGTATGCAGAGGTAGACAGCTTCTGCACAAGGAGGCTCCATTGAGCTCCCGCGGCTCATCACCTTGATCAAGCCCCAGAGCGGTGGACACTGTGTCATGAAGTCGCATCAGCCCCACTGGTTTGTGTGCTGTGGGGGAAAAGGGCCCTATGAAATCCTGGTGGATAATCCTGGGGAGCAAAGCCTCCTGGCTCTAGAGACGTGACAGCCGTGAGCCTTCTGGGCTCCAAAACCTGCGGCTCGCGGCCTGTGACTGCCGACCCTGTTTCTCTTGGGAAGAGCAGAGCACCCTCGGGTGGGGCAGGGGAGGGGGACGAGGCCTCGGCAGTAAGAAACTCTGCCGCGCCCAAGGAGGGTCTGTGCAGGCTCGACGGAGCTGAGCTTTCTTGCCTCTACAAGAGGCATTTAAAGCTCTTTCAAGGCGCATTAAAAAATTTACCTCTACAAGAACGGAGCGCAAATCGGGCGTAGAGACGCGTTTTCTCTCCGATTACGCGCATTATCGGATGCGCGTTAAATAGCGAGATTTATTTTGCTCTGCTGTTAAAGCGCATTTTGCCTATGTGAATAAACGATTCTCCGCATAAACTACTTGTAAAGCACATTTCAAACAACTAGTAAGGTCACCTGTTGAGTGCTCAATTACCTCCTGCATACAGGCATTTACGATAAATGCACTTCAGCGAATATGCGCATAATTGGCTAACCAGGCGTAAAGCCGAATTCTTGTAGATGAGGCATGGAGGCTATGGAGGGAAAGCCAATCTGTGTATGCTCAGAGGCCCAGCGCCGAGTCTCGTTGGCCCCAGCAGAGCCCTGGAGCTTAGAGGGGAGAAGGAGGGGAGGGCCCCAGTGTTCTTTTCTGGCTCACGGAGATTTCATGCCTCCTACATCTTGTTTAAGTTTCCGGAGCGACTTCCCCTCCCCACCCCCCGGCGTGTCTGAGACATGCACACAGCTTGCACCCTTCAGCACAGTCTGGCGTCTCCAGGTGTACAGTTTGCCTTCTTTACAGCAGCTGCACACTGGGTTGACATTTTCATCCATCTGTCCACCCCAACCCCAAAATCTCTTTCTTGCTTGGTCACCACCAGTTCAGATTTTCTCCCATTTATCATCCACACACATATCTGCTGATGTTATACCCACTTATTTCTATAAAAAGACACCCGGGAATACCTCTTGCACATGTATATGTATAGGGCCCAACTGGACCCTGCCGGCAGTGACGTTTCCAAGCCCCCTGGCCCCCTGAGCAGCCTCTGGAGAGGCAGTGATGCTCCGAATTGGCCAAGCCAGCCCGGATCCCGAAGGGGGAGAGCCCTCCCCAGCCCACGGCACATGCTCCGCTGCTGCACACAGGGGTGTAGTGAGGAAGGCTTTCTGAGGGACGGGGTGGTGGTGGGAGGCATTGTTTTTCCATCCAGCCTATGCACTCTGTTCCTCTCAGGAGGAGGCCAGCCATGCTGGACTGGCAGTGAGCTCCGGATAGCTGCACAGTTTCGAAGCTGGCAGCCTCTTTTGGAATGGCTGATTCTGTACCGTCTTCCGTCCTCTGCTGGGCACGCAGGGCTGGCCAGGAAAGAGTCCCGTCTGAGCCCTGCTGCTGGCTCTTTGAGCCTGACCCATGGGTGGAGGGGGGCCCTCTCCGTCCCCCCTCACCTGCCAGATCTCCCAGCGGCAGCAGCCCTGGAGAGGGAGCTGCCACCCGTTCCCTGTACCTGGTTCCAGTCCTTTCCTGTGCTCAGCCACAGGGGCTCTGCGCGGTCTCAGTTTTCCCCATCTGTGAAATGGCCATAACTGGATGACGTGTTTTGCCATTTGGACCAAGCCCCCAAATTGCGGTGGGTTAATTAATGCCTCCCCTGGCAACCATGTAAGGGGAGGGTTTGCCCCCTGGGCCTGCAGTTTCCCACCTCTGATTTAAGCTTCCTTCCGTGTAGCACGCCACAGTTATGGGGTGCCTGTCCCCGATCAGCCCTTCTTCGTGCTGGGAGATGGGAGAGCTTAAGTGGGTGAGGGCTGCCCCTCTTCCCTGTGGGTGAATTGGGGGCTTCTAAGATGAGGCTGCTGGTGAGAACAGAGCCAGGGAGCAAACCGCTCAGTGTGATAAAGGCGAGGGCTCTTCTTAGGGGTAGGAAGCCTTCAGAAAGTACAGGTGGCATTCATGCCAGGATCTTCCTTGGCACACTGTGCCACCTTCCCAGCCTCCGGTGTCCTCCCGCGCCCCAAACATCCACCGGCTGGAGGTTTTAGATCCCTCCAGACAGAACAAAGAACGGACTTCTTGGCACAGTGCAGACCTGGCTTTCGGAACTCTCTGCTACAAGCTACAGCAATGGCCGGACACTTAGGGTCAAAGTAGGTGTGATGTTCACAAAAATGCTCATCCAGTTCATCTTTATTTGCAGTCAACAGACCATTAGTACAGCATATGGCACAATTTATAAAATTTAGCTAAATTTAAAAACATAATATATGGAAGTTTAATTAGACATCTAGGGGAAATTGAACTTCATGTTGGCACAAGTAACAATTTGCAATATCTACTACGTAGTTTAGTACAATTAGAAGTAAACAGAAGGATTTTCATTTGCATAACGTCAGTCTGCAACTTATTGCTATACAGAGAAATTTAGAAACTTGCAGAGTTACATATTTGTCAGTACCCTGTAGGAGGCTTGACAGCGGGGAAGTCCCGGTGCCAGTAGAGAAACTTTGCATAATTGGTCGTATTATATCTTCTCTGGCATCATTATAAAAGTTACAAAAGAACAACACATCATATTATTATTATTATTATTATTATTATTATTATTATTATTTATAACCCACCTCTCCCTTCAGATCGAGGCGGGGAACACAATGCAAAATACAAGAATCACAAAGTTAAAAAAATTTAAAACAAGAGAAAATACATCATTAAAACATCTTAAAATTCATCCGGATAGGCCTGCCGGAAGAGAGCAGTCTTCATGACTCTCTTAAATTCATGAAGACTGCTAATTTGTCAAATCTCCTCTGGCAGACCATTCCATAGTCTGGGAGCGATGGAAGAGAAGGTCCTCTGGGTAACACTCGCCAGCCTAGTTCTGGCTGGCTTGAGTAAGTTCTTCCCAGAGGACCGAAGTGTGCGGGGCAGATTGTACGGGAGAAGGCGATCCCGTAGGTAGCCTGGGCCCAAACCATGTAGGGCTTTAAAGGTAATAACCAACACTTTATACTTCGCCCGGAAACTGACTGGCAGCCAGTGAAGTGATTTTAAAACTGGTGTAATGTGGTCACCCCCTGTGACCAACCTGGCTGCCATATTTTGAACAAGTTGAAGTTTCCGGACTAGGCACAAAGGTAGCCCTATGTACAGCGCATTGCAGAAGTCGAGCCTCGAAGTTACCAGCGCGTGCACTACCGTCTTTAGGTCTTCCAACTCTAGGAAGGGGCGCAGCTGGCGTATCAGCTGAAGCTGATAGTAGGCACTCCTGGCCGTCGCATCAATCTGAGCTGTCATCTGGAGCGACGGATCCAGGAGTACCCCCAAGCTGCGAACACAGTCTTTCAGGGGGGGTGTAACCCCATCCAGAACTGGTTGACGCACCTCCAAACAGACTCTGCCTCGCTGCTATTGCACGGGCAAGACCTGTTAGCCAATGGTGTTTTCTTATATCTGCCCTCCAAAAGATTTGATTGAAGTACATTAAATCTGGCCAGTGTAAAGGCCTTTCTGTACTTTGGGACTACTAACCACTCCAAATATGGCATTGCCCCTTTTGAGGGTCATCCAGCATTTTTGTTTTTAAATGATAACGATTAGAACTGTGGTGCTGGGGAAGGAAGGTTAGCCAGTTGGAACCCTCCACCCCACTAACTACAACTGAGTTCTCCAAACCCATAGGATTAAAGAATGCTGCGTAACTTTACTCAGCCAGCTAAGGAGAAACTCCATGTTCAGGAGAAGACTACCACTGAATCCCGGGTGCTGGGGGCAAAGAAACACGAGGGGAGCATCTGGTCTTCATGGCCTGCTTTTGGCTTTCTTCTTGGGGCCTGCTTGGCCATTGCAGAATCAGATACTGCCTGGGCTCACTTTGGTCTGATCCAGCATGGCTCCTCTGATGTTCTTGACTGTCCGTGAATCTCCAGTCCACTGTCTCATTCACCAACAGGACTAGAACCTTGATTTGTAGAGGACATTTGTGATTGTTCTAAGCAGGGCCCACCTCTTGTTCTAAGCAGGGCCCACCTCTGCTCTGCAAGCAACGGCGGAGACGTTGTGTGCTGTGCATGTTGAAACATTCCAGCGGGTCCGTGGGCCCGCCTGATCGTGATTAATTTAGGAGGGCTGCTCTAAACAGACGCGGTGCTTTCAGCGATGAAAGACAAAATTCCACGGGCTTTACACTCTGCAGCTCCGGATGACTCACGGCGCACGGAAAAATCCCCAGGAGCGTTATGCTGCGGCGTTCTTGACTCTCTCTCTCTCTCTCTCTCTCTCTCCGGAAAGCCCGTCCTGCCCGCCGGCTCTGTTTTAATGGCACTTACTGCTGCTGAAAGAAGAGCAGAGTGACCCGCAGGCCCTCATGGGCTTTACTTCTGGCTTTTATCTCATTTTTTCTAGGGTGGGAGCACGTGGGATCTTATCTGTGCTCGTTTCTTTTGTCCTCCGCCGCCCACAGATCAAAATGCCAGAATAAATTTGGCAGCTGCAGCCAGAGCCAAGACACTCCAGGGCACAACCCCAGCCAGAAACATCCCTCCCTCCTTGTGTGGGAACTGATTGACGAACATAGACATAAGGTGAGAGTCTTTTCTCTGAGCATGTGCAGAGTCCTTTCTCAGCACATGCTCAGAGGCCCCCCTGGCTTTGCTTGTTATTCCATCTGTGAATTCAGGCTCCAGTTAAAGCTGCATCTCTGCAGGACAGATGAGGACGCTGGGGTTGTCACAGCTGGGCTGGGTGTCGTGTGTGGGTGTGGGCGCATGGTGCATGGAAGAGGCCGCAAGGCAGCCCCTTCCCTTGAAGCCCCTTGATGTGAACTGGGGCGGCACCGAGGCTGGATTCAGGAGACGCCTGTTCTCTGGGCCGGGCCTTGCTGACTTGTTCCTGCTCCCTGTAGCGCTCAAGGCGGTTCTGCCTTCTTTTACCGGGATTTATCTCAACTCCTCCAGCAGCCTGTCCCAGGGCAGGGAGCGCGACAGTCCCGTCGCTTGAGTCTGCCGCCCCCTCTGCTCCATCCCTGACTTCTGCCGTCCTTCAAAGAACCTTCCTTTCTCAAACTAGACTTGGCCCTTGCCTTTCAGTGACCCGCTCGGAGGGCGTCTCGGGTGACACAGCGGAAGCTGCAGCCTCCGGAGGGGGACATGCTCTGGGTTTGCTGCCAGGGACACCAAGGAGCTCAGCAGGCCTGCGGCCTGCAGCGCCTCTGTGTTATTTGCTACAGATCAAACACCCGTGTGCAAAGGCATATCGAGATATATGGTGCAAATTGCCACCGGGGTGGGGAGGGCAGAAGACCATGAAACACACACGATCCAAGGTCAGTGACATTTTTACACAAACCTCAAGGTACGCACAGAGGTCACCTGCCAACAGCAATACAAATTTAACACCTCTGGTGGAGGAGGGGACCCTGGGTCCAGTTGGGCCCTAGACATATACACGTGCAAGAGGTATTCCTAGGTGTCTTTTTCTAGAAATAAGTGGGTATAACATAAGCAGACATGTGTGCGGATGATAAATGGGAGGAAATCTAAGCTGGCGGTGACCAAGCAAGAAAGAGATTTTGGGGTTGGGGTGGACAGATGGATGAAACTGTCAACCCAGTGTGCGGCCGCTGTAAAGAAGGCAAACTCCATGTTAGGCATTATAGGAAAAGGAATTGAGAATAAAACTGCCAGCATCATACTGCCTTTATACAAATCTATGGTGTGAACACACTTAGGGTACGGTTCTGCTCACTACCACACCTAAAAAAGATATTGTGGAGCTGGGAAAAGGGCAGAAAAAGTCAACTCAGACGATCAAGGGGTGGAACATCTCCCCTATGAGGGAAAGTTACAACAGTTGGGATTGTTTAGCTTGGAGAAAAGGAAGTTAAGGGGAGACCTGATAGAGGTGTACGAAATTATGCATAGTGTGGAGAATGTGGGTAGGGAGACATTTTTTCCCCTCCGATAATACTAGAATCCCAAAGGGGTCATCCCATGAAGCTGATTGGTGGAAGATTCAGGACAGATCAAAGGAAATACTTCTTCACACAGCTCATAGTTAAGTTATGGAATTCACTACTGCAAGACGTAATGATGGCCACCAATTTGGATGGCTTGAAAAAGGGGTTGGATAAATTCCTGGAGGAGGAGAAGGCTACCCATGGCTACTAGCCCTGCTGGTTCTGTGCTTCAGCCATCATCTGAGGCAGTAAGCCTGGGTGCACCAGTTGCTGGGGAACATGGGCGGGAGGGTGCTATTGCATTCATGTCCTGCTTGTGGGTTCCTGGTCAACAGCTGGTTGGCCATTGTGTGAACAGAGTGCTGGGCTAGATGGACCTCTCACCTGATCCAGCAGGGCTCTTCTGATGTTCTTAAAATCCAAGTGTGCCATTTTTTTTTTATTTCGTAAAGTGGAAGCTGTTGGACCCCCCACCCCGCCCGCCTGGGATTGCTTCCCAGCGCTCCCTGGAGAGGCTGCCGGGAATCAAACCTGGGACCTTCTGCATGCAAAGTGGGGGCTCTGGCACTGAGCCACAGCCCCTCCCTGCTGTGAAGGGTCACTTTTCTTGCCCTCACTCTGGACCTTGCGTGGAAATGTCACGGCACACCCACGCACCACTTGCATTGCATGCCTGTTGGCCACTCTACTAACAGGTTTCCCTCCCTGTATCCACGCGGGTGCGTCTCTCGAACTGAGGACTGCCAGCAGCATGGAGTCTGGTGCCTGGCCTCCTGCGCCACCTGCGCCTTTTCCCTCCTGCGCCACCTGTGCCTTTTCCCTCCTGCATGCCTGGCAGGCTCAAGCACCGTGGCTGGAGGGCTGTTCAAGCGGCAGGACTGGGAATCCTTGCACATCCAGCCAGCGGACAAAGCCAGAGGTTGCCAGACAAGGGTCCAGGGTCTTCCCTGAGCATCAGTGGGAGGCAGCTGCCTCAAGGGCTGAGCCCTCTCCTCTCCCGGAGGGGCTGAGGAACTCTGGCTTGCCTTCCGTTCTTCGCTGAAATGTCTGCACATTTAGAAAAAAGGAAAACAACACACAGCAATGGCTGCTTACGAAGAACAACAACGGCACATCTTGACTCCTCCTTTGGCCGGGCTTTAAACGAGAGCCTGCTGGTGTGGAAATATGCATTTCAGCCGAAGAAGCAAACGCCACGGAATCCCCTCCCTCCCTTGCCTCTGCAGCCTTCCAGAGGATCATATGGGAGCTAGTTCTCAACGGCAAAAGAGAGCAGTTAGAGGGAGGGAGGGCAAGTGTTTGCAGCAACTTTGGGCCCTGCACCCCCTTCTCTACCTGCTCTTAGGGTGACCAGATAAAATCCAGGTCAGGGCTCATGTAACTTTAACAGTTGTAGAGAAAAGGGAATTACAGCCAGTGTCATTTGTATGCAAATAGTTCCTGGTGAAATTGCCTCTTCATCACAACAGTTAAAGTTGCAGGGGCCCTGCCTTCTTTTGTATATGGTCACTCTAGTATAGTGCCTGCAACTTTAACGGTTGTGATGAAGAGGGAATTTCACCAGGAACTAATTACATGCAAATGACACTGGCTGAAATTCCCTTTTCTCTACAACTGTTAAAGTTACATGAGCCCTGACCTTGGGACTTATTTATTTATTGCATTTTATATCCCACCTTTTTTCCTCCAAGGAACCCAAGGCGCGGCCTACATAATCCTCCTCTCCAATTTTTATCCTCACAACAACAACCCCCCTGTGAGGTAGGTTGGGCTGAGAGTCTGTGACTGGCCCAAAGCCACCCAATGGGTTTTCATGGCCGAGCGGGGACTAGAACCCGGATCTCCCGACTCCCAGTCCAACGCTTTAGCCACTACGCCACACTGACTGCACCATCTGTGCACCGAACTCAAAACAGCAAAGAGACTACTTAGAGGGGCATTTCAGCAGCTGCCCCACTTCAGTGGGACATCTTTCCCCACAGGGCCCCTTTTAATTTCAAGCTGCAGACTTTGCTTCCTTAGCTTGGCATTCAACGGCCTGGATTAAGCCAGCTCTAGATAGCTTTTTAATTTAATTTTATATAGGGTGTGTTATTTTTGCTTTTTTTCTTTGTGTGCCTGCATATTGCTTTGTTTTTAACTGTTTGCCCTCCCCCAAGACAGCAAGGGAACTACCTAAAGGAACATGTATCTTGTTCCGGCACCTTCAGAGTGGCACGATCGCCCGTAGCAGGCGGTGTGCCTGGACACAGCTGCTCCCGAAGGCTTTTGTGCAGCTGCCTGTGCCAAGCTATTCTGAATATGCGCCGGGTCCCTTGCCATGGATGGAGCTGGCTGCTGCCTTCAGAGCTCACCCTGCAAAGAGATCGGTTTGCTTCTTCTAAGAGTCCTCAGTAACAGATAGTTGTATGGGTTTGTTTGTTTGTTTATTTATTACATTTATATACCACCCCTTAGCTGAAACTCTCAGGGCAGTTTACAAAAATTAAAAAACATTGAACATTTAAAAACCAGTATACGAAATTTAAAACCATAAAAACCTAAAAGCAAACTGCATATGCTTTAAACTATCCAGGGGTCAGTTTAAAAAGCTCAACATAGGCTGTTAAATGCCTGGGAGAAGAGAAAAGTCTTAACCTGGCGCTGAAAAGATAAAAGGGTTGGTGCCAGGTGAGCCTCGTCAGGGAGGTTGTTCCACAGTTGGGGGGGGGGCACCACTGAAAAGACCCTCTCCCTTGTTGCCATCCTCTGAACATATATGTGGATAGATATATTCACATTTCGATATCTATGGATGTGTTTCATGGCTGCCACTTGGTGTGCACACATGAAAGACAGAAATGCGGCTTTAGATGCGCATGGATTCATTTTTTATACTTGTGAGATGGTCAAGAGACCTGGATTTCCTAGTGCATTTCAGCCGTCCTGCATTTTCATGATCACCTGTGGCATGTTTATTTGTCTTGTCCTTCTTCCACATCCCCATTTGGGAAGTGGGGTCGGGCTGCCATGTCAGCTTCACTAGCTCTGACTCCTTTCCCTGGGGGAAACAGACCAGGGGAGTTTCCAGGCCAGGCTTTTATTGTACACCCTCCTGCCTCATTCGCTGAATTTTACGGAGGGTCCAGGTGACGTTGTGATCCCTTTGGAATCAGCCCATGTTCCCACCCACTCACCCACCCTCCGCTGCATCTGCCTGTTTTCTAATGGCAAACAATCTGATAAGAAGGGAAAAAACAGAACAGCGGTGCAATTTTTCAGCATGGGTGGGCAGGAAAGGGCACAACTGAGGCACAGGGGGAGCAGTTGCCGTCCCTGCAGAACGCAGACGATGTCTTGAGAATGCCCCTCCTTTCTCTAGGGCTTTTGCATTTCCCACTGCAGAGCCATTTTCTGTCCTGCACGGCAACAACTTTCCTCTTCCCCAAGGCTTCCCCAAGCTTAAAAAGCAGGGAGAGATTGGCTCAATTCGGACGACACGATAGTCAGTGGTGGGGTAATAATCAACTTTACAGTTGTTCATCTAGGGGGTACTCCCCACACAACATGGTCATAAATAATCAACCGTGGTGTGGATTAGGATCAGTGCTGAGTTGACTATGGCAGCATTCGGATGACACAATAGTCAAAACAACTGACCGATTGTTTCCCCCACACCAGTTGTTTATTGTGTCATCCGAATTGATCCATTGTGTTGAACACAGCAGGGCTTCCTTCTGAGTAAACATAAGCTCACTCTAAGGGCTCCATCATGCCTATTTCTCTCCCCACCCCACCCCGGTTTGTATCTGCAGTTTCCCCCTCCATTTCCTTAGCGAGTCAAGCTCTGGGCACTTTCACATCTGTGCGTTGTTGCGTCATTTCAGCTCATGTATCTTTTCACCTGTAATAAATAATAATAAACCGCCCAGAGAGCTTCGGCTATGGGGCAGTATATAAGTGCAATAATAAATAATACTATGCCGGTGAAATCTCCCGCCCTGCCCCCTAGGTTCTCCTTCCCCCTGCAGTATATATATCTGCACAAATATATTACGACAGCCTGAAACTGTGCAATTACGGTGAAACAACACACTATGCTTTCCCCTACGATCATATTAAACAATATAAGTGAAGAGAAAGGATTACAATTGGTTTTGGGAGAAGTTTGTGGTGAATGTTGGCAGGGCAAGGGGAAGCCGACATTGCTCTGGTCAGGACACCTAGACATCCCTACTCAGGAGTGAGAATCATAGAGTTGAATGGGACTGAGTCCCAGGCACAGGCGGCAGCAGCCTCCTCGCCTTCTCTGGGGGAGGGGGGGTGTTCGGGCGCCCTCCCTCCCCCTTCATGGTTGAGCAGTTGAGCGAACCGCCCTGCCCTCCTCTTTTGTCAGTGAGACCGCCCTGCGACACACGTGCCCCCAACAAAAAAATGGGATGGTCCAATATTGCTCAAGGACAGCAATACACAGGAGGGAGGAGTGGCTTTATTGCACACAGAGGGGAAGAACCAGATTTTCCCCACTCCAAAATAAGATGGAAAACGGAGGGGAAGAGGTGAGATGAGTGTAGGACAGGGACAATATCATCTGAGTATGCAAAGACACATACCAGGCATGGCAAGAGTGCGATAAATTACTGGTGTGATGGAGCTCTAAGACTGAAATCTTCTTATTGCTGCACAATAGCTAATTTTTAAAAAATGTCTTTGCCCTATGTTGGAATACAGTCATTCTGAGATTGCGCAATTCTGTAATTTTATTGTTTGGTCAGGAAGGCAGGGAGGTGCAACTGATACACAATGTGTCCATTTTAATTGCTGCTTCCCCTTCTCCCCATGAGGGCTTCTGGGAAGATGAATTAAAGGAGCCCCTTTAAATACTGGGAGGGTTGGGGATTCTATGGCTTTGTAGCCTGATTTTGTAACTGACTAGCACCAGTTTGAAATTGACTAGAAAAATCAAGCTTGCAAGTCTCCTAGCTGGGCTGCAAAAGCCACCAGAAATGTTTTTTTTAAAACCACACAGGCAAAATACAGGACGCTAAAAGGGTGCTGAGATGTGGGTGGTGACCAGGAATGGTCAGGAAAGGGGAGGAGAGAACGCTGCCTATTTGGCTATGTTATGTTCACTGTGTCCATGCCCCAAAAAGCACCAGACCCCCTGAAGTGGGGGGCTGTCTGTGATAATTCTTCTTCTAGCTTACAAGACCAAAAGGGGTGGGCGGGTGGGGAAGCCTCTTCTGTTTCACCAGTGAAATTTTCTTTGTGAAACTGTTAAGGTAGGGTGACCAGATAAAATCCAGGTCAGGGCTCATGTAACTTTAACAGTTGTAGAGAAAAGGGAATTTCAGCCAGTGTCATTTGTAGGCAATTAGTTCCTGGTGAAATTCCCTCTTCATCACAACAGTTAAAGTTGCAGGGGCCCTGCCTTCTTTTGTATAGGGTCACTCTAGTATAGTGCCTGCAACTTTAACTGTTGTGGTGAAGAGGGAATTTCACCAGGAACTAATTACATACAAATGACTCTGGCTGAAATTCCCTTTTCTCTACATCTGTTAAAGTTACATGAGCCCTGACTTGGATTTTATCTGGTCAGCCTATGTTAAGGGGCCTTTTCGGTTTTACTGGAGAGAAAGAGACGGCGAAGGAAGTGTGTCTGTCTGTGTGTGCAGGGGAGGAGGAGGAGGAGGAGGGTGTTAGGCTAGGAGGATACTGGTGGGAGTGCTTCTGATTTTAGCCGCAGGATTTTGGAAACCTTAATTCCAACGGCACATTTTATTCCCCCTTCTACCCCATAGGCACACCTCTCCTCGGAGCGTTTTGCTTCTCATCTGGCTGGCTTTTGCGTGTGCTGCTCAGGTAAGTCCGAAGGGCACAGAGATGCTTCTCTGTCAGTGGGGGACCCGAGCCCTGCTCTCCAAATCTCGCTGACAAGCCTTGATTGGGGCGTGACCACTTGATAGCAGCACCTGAGCTAGGCAGGTGGTCGGACTCCATTTAAAGCTGTGTCGTAAGTAGGTATGGCATGCAGCCTCCAGACAACTCACTTCCCATATGAATGATGCTTTCCCCCCCCCAACGCCCCCCACCCGCTGCCTAACAAGCACAGCGAGGTCACAATCCTGCTGAGGACAGTGAATGAGAGGCCGCAATTGAGTGCTGAGGAGCACAGTGGAAGTCAGGCCTAGCCAGAGGAGCCAGGAAAGGGTGGGTTGGCAGGGGAATACGGGAACTCGCATCAGTGCAAAACTACAAAAAGAGCTAAACATGAGTGTTTTCGCACAGACCGAGGGACTAGATGCTTACCTTTTTAAAAAAAAAATGTGAAAGCTGAAAATTCAACAGAGGGCCCTGGATTTCCCTGCACCTCCATCCACCCCACACACATCTCCTTTGACTCTGAACCATAACAGTGCCTTGTGGGGCTCTGGAAACAGCTCATCTTCCACAGGAGACATCCAAGGCAAATGTCCTTTGTGACTCCGGGGCTCGTCTTAGGAACAGAAAACATTCCTGGGCTGTAGGAGATGCAGGGAGGTTTGGGACCCTGCCATGGGGGGCAGAGTGGTTCCTGGAGGCAGCAGGGCCTTTGTTCGCTCAGCATGACTAGCCCTCGCCTTCCCTGGCCGTGGTGCTTCTCCCTGGGTTTGCTTGCACTGGGCCTTTTGGCAGCCTCGGAAGCTGGCCGGTCCCTCCACGGAGAGACAGCGAGAGGCCCCCAGATGAGGACCGAGCTACCAGCCCCATGAACTCAGCTCCTGTTCCTTTGGCCTGGTACTGGAGGTCATGCAACGGTTGCTCAGTTCCCAGCTCAGCAGCCACCGACCTCTTTATCCCTTCGTGTTTATTCTCCTCTTCAGCCCAGGGTTCATCCACCCAGAAAGTTTTGGGAGGGGTTGGCAGCCAAGCCCTGCGGGACATGCTGAATTTCCACTGAATTTCTGGGCGGCTTTGGGAGGGCTTTATCTGTTCCAGGCACATGAAGTCCATTAAGCATAGCTTAATTTCTGGAGTTTAGGAAATCACTCTGCGCCTTACCTTCTGGGCGAGGGAAAGACACTTCGTACATGCCCAGGTTATCATCATTTCACGTGTCACAGGGCTTAGCTGTGGCATTGCAGACAGATTTAGGAGGTTCAGCAAGTAGACTCCAATATGTTCATGTTTAAAAACCCAACGAGCCAAATACAAGCGCCCACCCACCCATCCCATGGATATCGGGAGTCCCTGACAGTAAAAGCCATCAAATTAGCCCTTGCGCTGATCTTGTTTAATCCATACGCTCTTTCACACGCTGCTGACATGTATTAAAGCGCAAGTGAGGCCCCCTCCCTCCCTTGCCCTCCCCAGCTCTGCTTGTGGTCTGTTAATTTGGCTCCAAAAGTATCTTCTTTCCGGACAATCTGGAACATCTTGCAGAAATGATCTCACTTGTGGCTAATTGGCAGATTGAACTCGCTCAGCGAAGCCGCTTCAGAGCTGAGCTCTTGGCTTTGAACCAGCGCGTTGGCTACGACAACTCGTGCAAAAACAAACCCGGGCGTGCTTACTCAGAAGTCAATCCCACTAAGCTCAATGGACTTACTCTCCAGCCGTTGTGCGTAGGACAGCAGCCTTACCTTGGGTTATCTCTGATACGGACATGCTGGTCTACTTTACGTGGACTGCGTGATGTTATTTCAGCTGCAAGCAGTGGTGAGGCTCCCAGCCTTTCTCCCAATCAACAGGAGGGTTCTCAACGCTTATTTATTGATTTAAAAGGGGGTTGGATCAATTCCTGAAGGAGAAGGCTATCAGTGGCTACTGGTCCTGATGGCTATGTGCCATATCCAGTATCAGAGGCAGTAAGTTGCTGGGGAACATGGGCAGGAGGGTGCTGCTGGTCGGCCACTGTGTGAACAAAGTGCTGGACTGGATGGACCCTGGGTCTGATCCAGCATCGAGACTCTTTTGATGCTGTCCTGTTCTTATTAGCCATATTTTTTGAACCTCCTCCGTGGGGATCAGAGCAGCGTCCTTCAGGCTGCCTCCCCAGGTACAGAGCTTCATTTTGCTTCCAAGATGGGTCTATATCAAACCATTCCCTAGGCTGCGGTGAGGAACCTCACTCGGTCCCAGGGGCAGATTCCATTTCGGAGAAGCTGGAGGACGGTAGGGGGCATCCCAGCAGTGGGCGGGGTCAGAGGCAGAAGGAGGGGGCAAAATCATCATCATCATCATCGTCATCTGATGACATCTTTTAGCTTCAAGCTCTTCCAGACAGTCACTCAGTCTGAGGAGAGGCCATTCAGCCTTTCAGAACGGGGAAATCCAGAGGGCTGGATTTGGCCGCCACATATGAGCTCCTCACTCCTGCTCTAGGCTAAGCCACGAAAATTATTTTTCCAACCCTGGGCTCCACAACTGGCTTTGAGAGCCACTCATGCAGCAGCTCTCCTCTTGCAAAGCTTACCTTGACACGCTGGTTGCCAATTTGAAGTGACGACACACTTCCGTGGAAAATAGCCGGTGTCAAAACAGGACTTACTTTGAGCCTGGTCCCTCTTTTCAAGGCGCATGAGGGAACCGCCCCCCCCCCCCTTGTCCCAGAGCAGGCAATCGGGCAGATCGGAGCCCGGGCTTCTTTGGGGGTCTCGGATTCTGCTCTTCCTTTGCGTCCTTGCCAGTCTTCTTGAACCTCCTGGAGAGAGGGAACGCTGAGCAATCCCCGCACGCACGTCCCCTCGGAAAGAATTTAACCTGCTGCATCTGAGGAATCCTTAGGTGACGAGATCCAGATGAGGAAGGACTGGCAGCGTGCGCCTTTACATCCCTTTGAGCCCCCACCACCACCAAGGGGAGGGGTGTAATCTGGGATTTTTCTGCCCCCCCAGTCCCTGGATCCTCAGGCTTCTTTCGGAGCAGCATGGCCATTCCAAGGCCTGACATTTTTGGATCATCTGAGATCCCTGCTTCATTTGCAGAGGTCTTTATAAATTGATGTCTCACACTTGTCTGGAAGCAATGTTGTCTGCCCCAGGAGTGTGTGTGGATGAATATGAAGATTTAGCAAGGCTCCAAAACTCAGGCAATTTAGCTGCCTCTTTCACTTTTTTAAAAAATAGAGGCTGGTGAGCAGGCAGCACGGATGGGGTCCCTCGGTGCCTGTATGGTTTGCTCTTAGGGAGGCTGGGCAGGTGCAGTGAGAGCTCCCTTTGCTTGAGGTGCCATTATCAGGGGCAGTATGCCTATGTTCACCAGTTGCTGGGGAATATGGGCGAGAGGGTGTTGTTGCACCTATGTCCTGCTTGTGGGTCCCTGGTCGACAGCTGGTTGGCCACTGTGTGAACAGAGTGCTGGATTAGATGGACCCTCGGTCTGATTCAGCATAAGGGCTCTTCTTCTGAAGTTCTGATGTTGCTTGCCTTTTGCAGATGGCAAGGGAAGCCAGAGCTTCTGGGTTGTGAGGTGTGTGTGTGTGGGGGAGACAGTCTTCAAGGGCAGGACTAGCCTTGGGAAGAAATGGGGAGTGCTGCTATTATGGCCCAGAGGATGGGCTCAAGGACCGCAATGGGATGGAGGAGAGAAGGGCCTCTTCCACACGGGGCGTTTAATGAGCCTTGAAGGCTCATTATAAATTTTACCTACACACGAGCGGAGCGCAAAACGGGCGTACAGGCGCGTTATCTCCCCGATAATGCGCATTTTCGAACGCGCGTTAAATAGCGACTTTTATTTTGCTCCGGCCGTTAAAGCGCATTTTCGCTGTGTGAACAAGCGATTATGCGCATTAACTACCTGGAAAGCGCTGGGCATCTTTTAATGCGCTTCGCCGCTTCTCGCCGCCTCCCGTGCAGAGGGATTGTGAGTAAATGCGCCTCCGCGATAATGCGCATAATCGCGGAACCAGGCGCAAAGGCGCATTCTTGTGGAGGGGGTCAGAAGAGCCTTGCTGGTGGATCTTGCCTAGCCCAGCCTACTTTCTCCAACAGGAGATAGTCAGAGGCTCCAGGGCAGGAAGGCAGCAGACAGTTCTCTATGGAAAACTGGGAACTGTGTCCATTCATTCATTTCAAAGATTTATATAACGCTCTTGATCCTGTTTGGATTTCGGGGCAGTGTGCAATCAGAATATATATCATCATATAAAATAAAACACTAATCAAAACAGAACACACCACATTTGAAAGCAAAGTTTAAAGTGACAACGATGAAAGTGCTTTTCCCCGGGGCCCAAAATATTGCAACGTGGGCCTCTTTGGGGGATGCCATTCTGCAGTTGGGGGCCACCACGGAAAAGGCCCTCTGCTTTGGATAACGTATCTCTGATAAAAGTTCCTGGAGAAGGGACTCAGCAGAAAATTTGCAGGCAGGGATAGAGAGGTGGGTCCTGAAGTGCCCACGCCCATCCTGTCAGCGCCTGGGGCCAGGGTCCTACAGAGAGCCCCAAAATTCAGGCGGATCCTAGGGACACGGCCCCAGAGCCTTCATATTATAATATATATTTTTTTAAAACTTTCATATGGGCATAGGCCTCCGTGGCAATGTGCCTAACTAACCTCTAAACATATATATTTATCTATGTTATGTGTTAGCCCTTCAAACATAATTTAATGTATTTTAATATTACAGCCCCCTGATGAAGGCCGTAAAAAAGCAACACAGGCCGAAACGCGTTAAAGGGCTTGGAAATAAAGTATTTTAGCATCCTGAGAACCTGCTTCTCCCCCTTTTTTTGGGGTCCTGATTTGGATGCCCTCCTCCTCCTTTTGGTTTTCAGATCCTAGAGACAAGCAGGCCCTATCAGTTTCCTTCACCCCCAGGCAGGGCTCTTTTGTCAGGCAAATGGTCTTAAGGGCCCCTTGGAACCCAGACCCTCCCTCTAAGGCCTTTTTGGTCGCAACAGGCAACAACCTCTTGTTGCTGGGACAATTTCTTGCCCCCCTGCCCCCAGCTACTGTGAGGGTTGCAGCTGATCTCCGGAGGGAATTCTCGGGGAGGGGAGGGGCCAGGATGGCGCTTGCACCCTGCGAGGCTGGGATCCACCACTCCGACGCAGCTGGTAGGTGCCGGTAGACCAGTCTGCCATGAACATGGTGACTTTCCATAAAACCACGGGAAGAGTCCTACTGGACTGAGACCAGGTCCCACCTCCCCCTGCATTCCGGCTCACATCCAGAGTCCTTTCGTAGAGGGGGGCTCCACGGAGGGACCTTGTCGCCTCTGCAAATGTCTCTGAGCCCCTTTTAAAAGCCGTCTGGTTTGCGGATGGCCATCACCACGTCTCGTGACAGCTGCGAGCAATCAAGAGACAGACGAGAGTGGTCCACTGGGGATTTGACGGCTGGCCAGTTTCTCATGGACCACCTTGCACCTTCCGCTTGCTGGGGCTCTTGCAAGGAACGCCGGGTAGACAGATCCGGTTCCGATCCAGCACGGAACCAAGAGGGCAGACTCAGGGTCGCTCAGCACAGAGCGTTGGCAACGCCGTAAGTGTTGAGGGGTCCCAGGTCTCCTGCATCGTAAATCATCTCAGGGCTCCTGAGTGCTCCTGTGTTGCAGATTGTAAAGCACACCTGGCACCACGGGGATCATTTTGGGGTCTTTTTCTCATGAAAAGTAGAGTTGGCAAGACAAGGCCATGCCCCCCCCCTCTTTCTTTTCATTGGCCCAGCAGTGTTTGAGGCCTGCTCCATCTCCCCTCATCTTCTTGCCATGCTCACACACATACAGACATCCACGCCTTCTTCTGTAGCTCCTTCCCAGCGCCCTTCCACAGTTTGGACGCTTCTGTCTTATTTGGGAGCCGTTGCTTAGTCCAGCGATAAATATTTAATTCTTTTGACCTTTCTGTCATAAACAAAGATGGATTTTTCTCGGCACAACCTCTGAGGATGATCGTATACACACATACACGAATCTGTATCTGGACCATTTGGCCAGGACCAGTAAAAGAGGGGGGGAGGAAGGTTCATCTGCTGCCTCCAGCTTCCATTTTTTTTCCTGTAGTTTGAGAATTTGGGAAGGTACCTTGGGGTGTTTGCGTGTTTGCATATGTGCGTGCTGGCTTGGCTCTGTGCAGATACAGGATCTCGACAGGGAAACCTGTTATAAAACTCCGTTCCAAATTTCTGGCAAGAGATGATAAAGCAGATGTTAGGAGGAGACTCCAGAATTTAATAGGACCCAGTGGAAAGGACAAAAACAAAACACGGCGGAAGAGTTAATTTAGGCTGACCATCTGAAAAGGAGGACAGGGCTCATATAACTTTAACAGTTGTAGAGAAAAGGGAATTTCAGCAGGTGTTATTTGTATGCAATTAGTTCCTGGTGAAATTCCCTCTTCATCACAACTGTTAAAGGTGCAGGCACTATACTAGAGTGACCATATACAAAAGAAGGCAGGGCTCTGCAACTTTAACTGTTGTGATGAAGAGGGAATATCACCAGGAACTAATTGCATACAAATGACACTGATTGAAATTCCCTTTTCTCTACAACTGTTAAAGTTATATGAGCCCTGTCCTCCTTTTCAGATGGTCCGCCTAATTAATTACTATGAAAAGGAGGACGGGGCTCCTGTACCTTTAACAGTTGCATTGAAAGGGGAATTTCGGCAGGTGTCATTTGTAGGCATGCAGCACCTGGTGAAATTCCCTCTTCATCACAACAGTTAAAGCTGCAGGAGCCCTGCCTAGTGTGACCAGATGCAAAAGAAGGCAGGGCTCCTGCAGCTTTAACTGTTGTGATGAAGAAGGACTTTCACCAGATGCTGCCTGCATACAAATGACACCTGCTGAAATTCCCCTTTCATTACAACTGTTAAAGGTACAGGAGCCCCATCCTCCTTGCCGTAGGGTCACCCTAGCTAAGACTATGATGTTGTGGGGAATGAAGTGGGGTAGTGTGCTTCTTGAACTGCAGGCTCTTGGGACCAGAGCTTCCTCCTCCCTTGGAGAGACATGGTTCCATAAAGGGGGAAGGGGGGGGCGAATGCCCTGTCTCTCTCCTGCTGTGTGTGTGTGAGTGAGTGAGTGAGTGAGTGAGTGAGTGAGTGAGAGAAAAAAAAATACTGTATTTGAAGAGCATTATCACACTGGAAGCCAAAAGTGGCTCAGGCTCATGTTGGTTTGGCAACATCATGGGAAATGCAAAACCAACACAAACCACAAGGCTCCTTTGCAGGAGAAATGCCTCTTCTCCGCCACGATGATGATGATGGTCACGTGCAGAACGTGAGAAAGGGCCCAACTCAATGGTCCAGAAGCAGAATATCTCAAAAAGAGCCCCGCCTCTCTTCTCAGGTAAAATCCTGCCTGGACACTCTGCTCCGTGTCAGACATCTTCTTTCACCCCCCCAACGCCAGACTTAGGACAGGCAGGCAGGGAGGAAAGGCAGGGCCTTCTCAGCTGTGGCTCCCAGGATGCAGAACTGCCTCCTTTTGATGGGCCATGGAGACCATTTCTTTTTATTCCAAGGGGCTTTCTCAGATCTTTTTTGCTGGCCAGCGATGAAAGAATGACTGGAGGTGTTTGTTCCCAAGATGTTTTGCTTGGCAGTTTAAACAAAGCTGCGACCCTCCAGCGTGTGCTGACTTTGACATCTTTCTTTAAGTAGGGGGCAGACAATGAGACACCAGGGCTCAGCCAACCTCGCCACCGGCGCCAGCCGGGCCACGGGGCGTGGACCCACTGGGGCAGCTGGAGCGCCTGTTCCAGTACGTGTGGGGATGGAGCCTCCTTCCGGACCAGGAGGTGCATCAGGTGAGCTGGCTTTAGCATGGGGATCGTGTCTGTCCCTGTCTGTGGCATGGCTCGCGCAAGGATTAATGGACCCGTTAACTTGCAAAGCAATCTTGTGCCTGTCTACTCAGAAGTAAGTCCCACTGAGTTCAATGGGGCTTACCCCTAGGGAAGTGGCAATAGCATTACAACCTCAGGCTTCGATCCTGGGTGCACTTACCTGGGCGTGAGCCTCGCTGAACCCAAGGCCATGCACAGGACAGGTCCCAGGCGCTGGGCCAGTCTTGTGGGTCTCTCTGCGTGGCCAAAGTTGGGGAATGATAACCGGGGATTTTTTTCTCTGGCAACTGTCATTTTTTTACGCGGAAATGTATTCCCCCCCCTCCCCCCGAGCCTAAAGGGTAGGGCGGGACAGACATGTAAACCAATATTAGGAAACATGGGAAGTTTTGTGCCGTTGCCGCTTTTAGCACTTGGCAGCTCATAATAATTTCCACTTGCCACAGTTCCTGAGCCTCCGTGGAAGGGGCGGCTTCCCCTTCCTCTGCTTCCACACTGTGCCAGCAGATACATATTTATCTTACTCTGGGCATTTCGTCAGTTAATCTGTGGTTCTTCTGCTGGACAGCAAAGACCTTTCTGTTCAAGTGGGACTTTGGTGTTGAGAACGCTGCTCCGTTGGGTTGGCTTTTAGTTCTGTAATTTTTGCGTTGTGTTTTAAATGTATTGTTGTGGTGGTTGTTTTAAACCAAGCTTTTATCTTTTTTTTTTAAAGCTCATATGGTCATTAGCCACCTTGAGTGCCAGTTTTTGGTAAAAAGGATGTGTGTGTGTGTACAAATTGAATACCTAAATAATCAACGGAAGTTCTTTTCCGTCACATTTAGTGGCTTAGTCAAAAGATGTAGCCGTTTTAGTAAAGGGTCAGTTGTGATGGCTCGGTGGGATCTCCATGGGAAGAGGCAACGTACCACAGCTGTCACTGGGAGATTCAGCTGCTTCACCCTTTTTCCTCTTTGGGTGCAGATTCCCTGAGGAGGAGCACTGTCGAGGGAAGCCCAGGCAGTATCGTGTGTGTGAACGGGACGTGAGTATCGGCCGACCGCAGAGCGTCTTGCAAAACGGGCTTGTTTTCGCCAGGGCTCATGCCCAGGCCCAGATCCAACTCCCAAACTGGACTTGCTCCGCTTCTTCAACACCGCGGTTGGCTTGCTCACCTGCTTCTTGCTCTGGCCCCGACAAAGGTGGTGGTGAGAAGGTGGAGCAGGAGACGCTCTGGCCTCCGTGCTCCCTGGCTCTCTGCCTGCCAAGCAAGCCAGTGGGAGCCAGGAGGAGGAAGAGGAGGAGGAGGAGCTGGTGGCCATGGCAGTTAGAAGGGGGCTCTCTGAGGAAGGGGCCCATGGTGGATGTCTTGTTCTAGGGCCCTCCGAAACTTGGCACTGCCCCCTTTTTTGTGTGGTTAACCTATCTGGAGGAGGCAGCATCCTGCAGAAAGGCATGGAGGGTCCTAGCTTGGAGCAATGTCCGGAGATGCTTTGAGAGGAGAGTGCTGCCATTGGTGTTGCCTAGTAACCACCAATAGGGAGGGGAGGCACCTGTGCATCACTGCAGTCGCCGCCAGCAGGCAGGGGGCAAATGTGGGGCCAGGAAGAACGATGAGCAGGAGGCTCCTTATGGGTGGATTTCCCCCTTCCCTCAGCTCACCCTTGTGGGTGGTGCAAGAGTCCGAATCCAGTTAGCACTCAGCGAGTCCAGGCTGGGTCTTGGGGTCTGCATTTTCCCTGATTTTTGCAGCCTTTATCAGCCTGCGCTTTTCCTTTCTCCCTCCCTGCGGCAGGAGTGCCCCATTGGCTCCGTTCCCTTCCGGGCGATCCAGTGCTCCCTCTATAATGGCAAACCCATCTCCGGGGGCCAGACCCCATACGAGTGGGTCCCGTTCCATGGAGGTAAGTTCAGCCCAGCTTGCCTGGCAAAGTTTCGTTGTTTCCAAGTTTCAATCGCTTAGATGAGATTTACAGAACTCCTTTCACGCCAAGGGCTGGATTCTGTTTTGGAGAAGCTTCTGTGGGTCATATGTTGGTGCTGGGCAGGGCCCAAGGCAAAGAGGGCAGGGCCAAAAATACCGGTATGTTTTAGCTTAAACGCCTTAATACCCAGTACCTAAACCTTCGGAGAGCATTTCGAGCTCTTAGAACGGAGGAAAAACTGCACCAAATGATTGGGCGGTTGTGGAAAGGGGGAGGGGCAGGGGCCACCTACACACCTGACTGAGATTAGTTATTAAACATTTTAAATCTACTAAAAAGACAGAACGGGAAGAAAAGAAACAAACTCCCAAACATATTTAATTCTAAAGCAATCCTAAGATAGGGTGACCCTATTTGGGAAACCGAAAAAGAAGACACCCAGTGGTGTGTGGGGGGGGGAAATGATGCACTTTCTAGAGGCCCCTGAATGTGCTGTTTCCCCTCCTCCGCTCCAGTCGGGGCCTTAAAGGCCCCGATTGGAGCTGGTTGGGGGGGAATGACGGCCTTAAAGGAGAAAGCATATAATTCCAGGACATTTTAGAAAATTACAGAAAATCCCCCCTGGCACCTAGGATAGAACAAAAACAGGACAAAACTGGAGAATTCCTCGCAGTTGGTCACCCTAGCTAGCTGTGGTTAAAAATTTCCATGGATTAACTAGCTGCAACACTGCCCCCTTCCAGTAACTTTAAGATACAAGAGGTTGCAAGATTCCCAACAGACGAAAGACAGGGTTTAAATATTTTTAGGCCGAGGATGATAGATGCCAATCCATGAAAATATCTGCCACAAACCACCAGTCAGTCTTCACTGTTTCCCAGAGTCTTTTGTGTGTGACCTACCCCGATCTTACCCTGTTTGCCTCCCTGTTTGCCAGCTCCCAACATCTGTGATCTAAACTGCCTGGCAGTGGGACACAATTTTTACTACACCTTTGGAAGGGTTTTGGATGGGACCCGTTGCAGCCCAGAGTCTCGAGATCTTTGTATCAGCGGTCAATGTTTGGTGAGTCGTGTCAAACTTAGGGGCACAGAAATGGGTGGACAAAATACACCTCTCTTTTTCAATTCTGGAAAGAGAAGAAGAGTGCATTTTGTGATGCTGTAGAGCTGTGGGTTCGAGAGAGCAAAGATAAACGGGCTGCCATTCATGAGGACAGAGTGACAGATTTATGAAGACACCTTTCAGCGACCGGAGGAATCTGTTGCCGGTTGTCAAAATGCTGCCAATGCAGGATAGGAAACAAGAGGGAACCACTTTTAAACGAAACATGCATCCCCTGGCCAATGTAAGGTTTACACCCACCCTATCCAAATGCATCATGCTTTTAATGGGTTTGTTGTCTTAACTGGTGTGGCGCCTCCCAGAGAGTTTTGGGGAATTATAGTTTTCTGAAGGCGTTAAGAAGTCTGTTAGATACACACTCACACTAGTCCGACATGACCTGATTGGAAGTATGAACCTGTGCATCCCATAATGCTCCCCTCCATTAGGAAGTGAGCTCATTTCCTCCTCACCACTACCCCCCTCCATTCTTTAGCATGTCTTTCCCGCCTTGGCACCTTGAACACAAAAGCCATCGCCCTAAGTGCCAGGCACACATGGAAATGTAGTTTTCTCAGGGTATCTGAGTCCTTAGTGTGGAGCTCAGGTGTCCAGAAACAACACCTCCCTTGGCTCCTGGTGGTGGGGAGGCAGCTCACCTTAGCTCATGGAAGGCAGGTCTGGAGAGCTTGCAGTTTGCAACATCAGAAGCTGCTTAATACTGACTCAGACCTGGGTTCCATCCAGCCCACTTCTGTTGACGCTGGCTGGCAGTAGCAGCATCTCTCCAGGGATTCAGACAGGATTCTTTCCCAGCCCTCCCTGGAGATCCTGCTGGGGTTTGAGCCAGGGACCTTCTGCATGTAAATCAGGGCCTCTGACACCGAGTTCGGCCCCCTGTGCTGCAGTCTGGACGTGAGGGAGACCTTTGGACTTCCTCTGCTCCCAGTGATGTAACAGAGAGCCAGTGTGGCATTGTGGCTAAAGTGTTGGACTGGGAGTCGAGTGATCCAAGTTCTAGTCCCCACTCGGCCATGGAAACCCACTGGGTGACTGTGGGCCAGTCACAGAGTCTCAGCCCAACCTACCTCACAGGGTTGCTGTTGTAAGGATAAAATGGAGAGGAGGAGGATTATGTATGCCACCTTGGGTTCCTTGAAGGAAAAAAGGCGGGATATAAATGCAAAAATAAATAAATACAGGGAGAAGAATCAGGGCTGAGTTTCACAACTGGAATTAAATAAGATCTTTTCCAATTTGAGGGAGGGGAATATAGCTTAATTTGTCAAATTATTTCTATGAGTTGTTTAAGCAATTCTACCTGAATTTCAAAAAATAGAGTTAATATATGAAGCATGTGAAGTACATGAACACCCACCAATCGTTAAAATAGTTACAACAAACGCAAGGTAAAGGGGTCACCATTTGAAACATGCATATTTCTAAACTACGGCAGCACAGTGAAAAGACTTGTTAAACTATTTCAAACGGAGCAAACTATGAGAGGTGAAAAGCCTGTTTCAATAAGTTTTGAATGCTTATCCGCCTTTGGGAAGGTGCCTGACAAATCGCTCCGGGGAGGGCATTTCACGGATTTGGTGCCATCACCAAAATGTCCCTGTCTTTAGTACCTGCCTATTGGAACTCTAGCAGGACAAAGAATCACTTTGAAAATTGACAGCTCTGTCGTTAATACATAGCCCTAACAATTAAAACGTGGCCGACACTTTGGTCGTGACTTCCTCACCCCGAGGCTGACTGGATGTGTCTGACGCCTCCTCCTCCTCCTTTGCTGTCTTTGCCAGCGAGCAGGTTGCGATGGGATCCTGGGCTCGGAAGCGCAAGCCGATGCCTGCGGCGTTTGCCACGGCAGGAACGAGTCATGTGTCTTCGTGCAGCGGGTGTTCCGGGCGGCGTTCCCCACCTCTGGTGATTGAATGCCCTGACGTTCTCCGTGGGTGAATGCTTTGGCTTTTGGCTTTGTTGCTCCCCACCCCACCCCTCGTAGCGTGTACTTTCCCTCCCCAACACCTCTACCTCTCATCCTTGCCTCCCCACCCCAGAGCCCCTCTGACACCTCCTCCGCTTAGAGCTGGCCTTGCTTCGGGGGGACACACATGCGCGCGATCCAGTTCGGGCGGGGAAGGGGGGGAGGGCGAGGGATTTTAACAAAAAACTTCAGTTGAACGAATCGAGATAATATTTTTTTTGTTCAGAGCCCTCGTTCCACAGTTTGAGTCGTTCATGTGGATGGTTTCCCGAGGGGCGGCCGTGTTGGTCTGTTGCAGCAAAATCCACCTTTAAAGGGCCACAAGACTCCTGGTTGCTTTTGCTGCCCCAGACGCACGTGGCTCGGGGGACTAGGAGCTGCAGGGAATGTCACACACAAAATTTGGAAAGGAAAAGTGCAACACTGTGTCATTTTGAATGCACCAATTCTGCTTTGGAAAGACCAGCAAATTCGGAACGCCTCAAATCTGGGGAGAAATTCCCGAGGGGAGTTTCAGAAGGATTTCATGGTGCCATTTTGGGAACTATTTCCGGATATTTTACATCTGGTGCCTTGGAAAGCCTTTTGCCCAGAGTCGTGTGTCACACTACGAGCGCTCTCCAGGCCCTGGTCACCCCCTCCCCCGTGCTGTTCCCTTCGACCCCCCCTTTCACTCAAACACGCCTCACCCTGTGCCACTGATGGAAGCAGCCCCCTCACCTATCTCCCCACATTCGCTGGCCCTTCCTCTCCCCCTACACGTGACCTGCCTCCCTGTGATCCCTTGGCAGGTTTCTTCGGGTACAAGAACGTGACCCGGATCCCGGCTGGAGCAAGGCACATCAAGGTGACGGACCACAGCCGCAACTATCTCGGTAGGTAAGAAGAGGCCGCGGGCCTCCATCTTATTCCCATGCCTCCGGTGGCCTCTCTCCTTGCGCTGTGACACCAGGGATCCTGGTTCTCTTTTCCCTCCCTGGAGATGGATCCCGGGCATTGAGTACCAGTTCTGGCTCCCAAAGAACTGTTGAACGGCTCTCCGTTTCACCTAATATTTAGCCCAAATCTGCCCCCTGTTGGAATTTCTTCCCATCAGTCAGCTTTGTCCTACTTGTACGTCCCTATCCATTTATTTATTATTTACATTATTTACTGTAGTTCTATAGCTGCCCCACAATGTGGCTCATTGAACACCGAAATACAATATAAAACAATAAACCCTATTAAAGATCAAAACACACGTTTGACATTTAGCCCCCTGGCCACTGCCCACCCAGCCTCCGACATCGCTGCTCTGGGCTCCTCACCCCTCCCGCTTTCTTTCCCCCTGCCCAGCTCTGATGAATGCCAACCAGCGCTACATCATCAACGGGGAATGGTCCATTGACTGGCCAGGCATGTACACCGTGGCAGGCACCAAAGTGCATTACGCTCGCACGGGCGACGCACAAGAGAGCTTTGAGGCGACCGGGCCCACCCAGGAGGACCTGTGGGTCATGGTGAGTCAGGCTGAGAGTCCCTAGAAGAAGTCAGAGGAGTGGGGGAGAGTCTGTCCACGGCCCTGAGCCACAAAAGCTGAGCGGACGTCCGGGGCTGTCCACCTCGGAGCAGCAGTTGCCTGGTGGGAGGGCAAAGCCGCAGGGGTTGTTCACGCCTTGCCTGCCTGCTTCCCTTTGGGACATCTGTTTGCAATCGAGGTCCTGGAGAGGACGGACCTTTGGCCTAATCCGGAAGGGTCCTTGTCCTGTTCCTTCAACTGACAGGCAAAGCAGAGTCCGATGGCTGCTCTGCGGACGGGAGGCTGGGGTGTGTGTGGCTAAATGCAGAGAGGATGATTTGGGGTCTCTCTGCCATGGGCACACGATATCATTGGATCTCACGCCCTACCTTCTGTGTCAGGTCCTCTTCCAGGAGCACAACCCGGGCATTGAGTACCAGTTCTGGCTCCCGAAGGAACAGTCCCATCACGTCCAGAGCGACGCCAGCCCTCTCCGCCAGCCCCAGACCAGGGAGGTCGAGGGAGGGCCCCCAGAGGAGACCCCAACGCTCCCACCAGCCACGGCAGCTGCACCCCGCTTCCAGAATGCCCGGGACGTCGCCAAGGAGACTCTGCAGGGGGAGGCGACACTGACGCCAGCAGAGACACCTACCCAGCCAGGTAGCGCTGAGATCTTCTGGCGGGGAGGGATAGTTGTCCTGGTTCTGGTGGGGTGGGGGTGAGATGGGGGCTCTATTTCCCCCAAATGTTCTCTTCCCATCTCTTTCTGTTTCGCCTCCTTTCCCCCAAGTAGTTTGAAGGAGAACTTCTCAGGGTGCTTTTGGAAGGAAGGAAGGAAGGAAGGAAGGAAGGAAGGAAGGAAGGAACTTTGTATTTACAAATAAAAACTTTCAGATTTCCTGGTTCAGGAAGGCCCCATGCCAGGCCCTGATCTCGGTTCCATCCAGAGCCCCCCAGGGGTTTCCATTCTGCCCGCTTTCTCTGGCATTGACCCCATTCACTGACCTGGTTTGCCCAGCCATCATGGTGCACTGACCGCCCACAGCCCACCGTTATGTCATGCGAAGCTGGGACCAGGGGTTATACAAGTGTGATTGGGTCTCTTGTTTGACCCTCACTTAACCCACGGTCCCCAGGTTCACACAGCACTGCAAGCCATGGCTGGGTGTGGAATTCTCAAAGCCCCCGAGGCTGCAGGATCAGGTGCCCGTCTGTGGCATCGGCTTATGGCACTGGGTCGATACAGCAGTCCTCCAGCACGCTAGAAATTCTGCCTCTGGCCGCTCTTCCATGTGGCGCTTTAAGGCTGAGCCCACAGATCGGTTCGAGAGTCTTGTTCCCCAAACATCTGGAGACATTTTCATTCCTTTTGCCTGTTCTCATCGAGCGAATGCTTTGGACGCCTTGTTCCCTCCAGGCTCCGGAGCTGTTCTGTTTTCATTTGCTTTTTTAAAATCCTATAATTCAAGCTGAGATTTCTGACCTGGGCAAGTGCAGACAATTCACCCGCTTGCAACTTAATTAGTGCAACTAGGACGTGGTTTTGCCGCAGAACCCATAAAGAAAGCCACGGCGTCTTTCTGCTGAGCAATTTGGAGGCCTTTGATGTCATGGAAGCCTCCATCTTTCGCTCGGGGCCGGCATCTGAGCGCTCAAGATTTTTTAAGGATGAGCAGGCAAGAGCTCCTCCTCCCCTCCTCCTCTCCTCTCCAGGGCATCCCGGGAAGGAACCAGATCCGTTTGCGTGTGTGGCTGTGGCGGTTTTGATTAGCAGCGGTTTTGCTCGTGGTCTGTACAGATGGTTTTTTGTTGTTTTCGTTCTGTTTGGCCATTTTAACGGCAATTAGTTTTTAGCCATTTTACATTTTGGAAGTTTTAATTACATTGCTGTAAGTCACCTCCAGTCTCTTTTTAAAGAGAAAAGTGACTAAGAAATTCAATTCGAATAACAAAACAACGTTTTATATAAGGCATGAGTCAAGGGAGGGTATTCAAGAATAAGGGAAATTACTGCATCTTTTGGAACATGGTGAGGGAGGCGGCAGAGCGCAGAAATGACCCAGCCCGGTGGGCTGCCAGGGATGATAGGAACCAGGCTTGGGGAGGATCAAAATCAAAGCAAGGTGGCGGGGGGCTTAAATGGACACAGTTCTGGGGGGGGGGACCTCCAAAAGGATGTTGTTCTGCCCTCTGCCCCACAATCCTCCCTCTTAGAACCACAGGGGTGCAGCGTTTCACCCAGGGTTGGTCAAGATGGGGGTTCAAAGTACGAGCTCTCCAAGAGGTGCCTCATAGGTTTCTGCGATGGGATCCTGGCCTCGGAAGGGCAAGTCGACGCCCCTGTCCTTTGGTGTGGCACAATGGATCTCAGTCGTTTGGGAGCCGTCTCCTCGGCACTCCTGCCGGTCCCACGACTGAACCCTCGTCTTACAAACAAGAATCTCAGGGCTGTAAGGGGCCCTCAGGTGGCACCCAAACTGACCACAGTATTGTGAAGTTTTAAAAAGGGCAACCAAAATTATTGGAGGGCCGGATCACACTCCCAATAGAGAGAGGCTGCAATATTTGGAGTTCTGTTTTGTTTTTACTTTAGGAAAAAAAGGTGTATTTATTTATTCATTTATTTATTTATAACATTTCTTAGACGGCTTTCAAGGCAGAAGCACTCCCAAGGCGGCTTACAACCATATATAAAACAGTATACACGTTAAAAGCAAAAGAATAAAAACATAGAAAGTAAAGCATCAATTAAAACAATAAAAGCTAACATTGAAAACTAGTAACAAAACAGCAAGTGCAACAGCAGCAAACCAGTATTCCATTATGAGAAGGCCATTGTAAAATAAAACGATTTTAAGGCCTTCTTAAAAGCCTGTAAGGATGGTGCACGGCCGATCGTCGGCGGGAGTTTGTTTCACAGGAGGGGGGCCGCTGCTGAGAAGGCCCTCTCCTGTGTGGAGACCCACCTAATATCTCTCACTGGTGGGCAGGTGGAGAAGGGCCTCTCTTTTTGATCTTAAAGTGTGGGCAGACTGATATGGGTGAAGGCGGTCCTTCAAGTAGCTTGATCCCACACCGTTTAGGACTTTCAAAACAGCACATTGAATTGGGCTCGGAAACACACAGGTAGCCAGAGCAGCTGGCGCAGTAAAGGTGTGATGTGGTCAAATCGCCTCGCCCCCACCAATACTCGGGCGGCCGCATTCTGCACCGGTTGAAGTTGAAGTTTCCGAAACATCTTCAAGGGCAGCCCCACGTATAATGGAGGGAGATGTTAGAAGGGTCTCAAATTATGCCTGGCGTGGAGAAAGTGGGCAGGGAGACGTTTGCCTCCATGTTCCACAATGCTAAAAGCCAACGGGGTCGTCCCATGACACTGGATGGTGGAAGGTTCAGGCAAGAGAAAAAGAAAAGGATTTCTTCGTGCAACGCAGAGTTAAACTGTGGGATTCGCTGCTGCAGCGGGCAGCCTGACCTCCAGTATCCCAGGCAGAACGCCTCTGTAAACCACTTGCTGGGGAATATGCGCACGAGAGGGTGTGATCCCTGCGCTCGTGTCCTGCTTGTGGAGCGTGTCCCATCCGTTTGGCTGCTGTGGGTGCTGCTGGGCTTGGCCAGATCCAGGACGGCAGCCCTACTGGGGCTCTGACAGCTTACGGCCATTTCCATCCCAGGCAAAGGTCATAGCCAGGAGGAAGAAGACCAGAGGCCGGTTGCTGACGGTTGCGGGGATAGCGAGCAAGTGGCGGGTATCGAGGGAAGGGGAAGGCCCCGTTGGAGGGGGAAGCATGACACATGTCGTTCGGGATTATTGGAGCGGGTGCGTCCGCTGCAGCCGGCCTTGGGCGGTGAGTCTCTCCCTGCACTCCCTCACCCCACATCTCCCTAAAAGGCTTTGCCCTCCTTGTCCTGCAGGAAGGTGTAGGAAGTGTGACACGCCGAAGGGGAAATCGCAGCGCATCCGCCACTACTGCAGCAGCGACTTTGGTACGGACCTCCCCCTCCTCCAGGGGTGGCAGGAGAAAGACCCCGCAAACCTTTCCCAGGAAATCCCAAGCCCCTTTTGGAATCCATGTTTCCCCCATGGTTTTTTTGGCTTCAGAGCTGATAGCTGCATAGACAGGAAAGTTTGGGAGGCGCCATTTTCTCGAAGGGTGGGCAGGGAGGGAGCGTAGCTCAGTGGGCAGAGCACCTGCTTTCCAGGCAAAAGGTCCCGGGTTCCAATTCCCACTCAGGCACCGGGTGAGTTTGAGCCCAACCTGCCCCCCTCCAGATGTGTTGGGATTGCAACCTGCACGATCCCACAGCCAGCATCGCTGGGGACAAGGCTTTCTGTGAGCGCGACATTGAATTCATTGCAGGGAACGGAGGGGGTGGAAAGGCAAAGTGGCCAACCTCACAGGGCCATAGTGCAGGCAAAGTAGAGTGACCCTATGGAGAGGAGGATGGAGCTCCTGTAACTTTAACAGTTGCATTGAAAGGGGAATGTCAGCAGGTGTCATCTGTATGTAGGCAGCACCAGGTGAAATTCTTTTTCCACACAACAGTTAAAGCTGCAGGAGCCCTGCCCTCTTTTGCAGAGCTCCTGCAGCTTTAACTGTTGTAACGAAGAGGGACGTTCAGCAGGTGCTGCGTGCATGCAAATGATACCTGCTGACATTCCCCTTTCCATACAACCATTCAAGATACAGGAGCCCTTGGCCTCCTTTCCATAGAGTCACCCTAGGTGAAGGCAACAAAAATGCAGCAGTTGCTTCAATGGGTGACGGGTTCTATCGATGGAAGGAAGGGCAGCTTCTGAATCCCTTTCCGCCCACTGCAGGGCTGCCTTACCTTATGCCAGTGCCGTCTTTGCCCCCTCCCCTCAGTTTTCCGCGCCCGGATCCTTTCGAAGCGCTACATCGGCCAGGAGACACGCTATGACGTCCAGGTGAAGCACACATACCACAACCGCTTCCCCATCGTCCACCGCGAGTACGTCTGGGTCTCCAACACCTGTGATTGCCCCACGCTGGCGGAGAGGCGCGAATACATCCTGATGGCCCGTCGCCACGTCAATTTCGAGCACACCCTCAACCGCATCCTGCTGCAGCGCGGGAGCTACGCCCGGCCCTGGTCACCCCGGGAGGACCTGCAGCTGCGGGATGTGCCCAAGCACTGCGGGACGCCATGAGCGGCTCTGGGTCCAGCTCACCCCGTCCGAGCGGGGGATCCACTGGGACATCGGTTGTGTTGAAGACGGCAGAGGCAGTGAGTCGGCACCGCCAGGGGGGCAGAGATTCCGGCCGTCCCCCCCTGCCCCAAACTCTGCTGCAGAACTGGCCACCAGCCGGGAATTTCGGCCCTCATCAGCCTCTGTGCATTGCATGGTCAAGGCGGATGGTCCGTAGACCACGCTTTGCTGCCACTGTGTACGGTGGGACTTGCGCATCGGTATGTGTGGGACTTCACAGGAAGGGAAAAAACTCTCTGTCTCATTCATTCCCTCACACGCACACATGTTATTGTCCAGTCCTTTAGGCGGGAAAATATGTAAAGCTGATGAAAGGCTTTGGGGGCTCCATTGGGAATTCTAGCTCCCACCCATCCCAACCCATCAAGAATTTCATCCCAACCCATCAACCACTTCGTCCCAACCCATCAACCACCTTGCCACATCATTGGCTAACTTCCCTCACACACAGGTGGGCACATGGAGAGGATTCCATTCATCCGCCTGGTCGGATTGTTTGCTTCTGGGGGAAAAAAAGCACGGCCCGTGTTCCCACCGACCTTTGGTCCTTTTCACAAGGCCTTTAATGCAGCTCGGCCTGGGTCGAGAGAGCCCCTTTCGCTCCATGTACTGGCCGAGATGGAAGAAGGGAGGGGGGATGCAAAGGTTCGGCTTGAACCTTGATTTTACCCTCAGGCAGGGGCTGCCCCTCGAGGATGAGCCGCAGGGATTTTATGGTTGCCAGGCGGAGAGGCACTTGGCAAGTGTTTGCAGAGATTTCAAGCACAACAGGGCAGCTGGACTCGGTTGAGGAATCCACCTCTGCAAATGCCAAAAAGTCTCCCCCTCCTTCTCTTGGCTGCTCTTGTTGGCTGTTGCCATTCAGGATGGCTTTCGAGCCAAGCCATGCTTTGCAGGAGCCGCCTCAGGCCTTGGCTCTCCCCACCCCTCCCCCTGCCAGCAGTCTGGGAGCTCCATCACACCAGCGACTGAGTGCACTCTCGCCGTGCCTGGTGTGCGGATTTGCAGCACGGCACTCACAGGACGCCGTGCCTGTCCTGCTGACACCCGCCTCTTCCCCAGCCTTTCCTAGAACGCTAAAAGTCTGGATTATTTTCCCTAAGTGCATTCAGTGCGCCCGAAGCCTGGGGGCTTGAATGGATTGTATCAGGGCCCGGCAGGGAAAAGCGATCTCTCCCAGCAGCTGGCTCCAAGCCTCAATAGAAAACCCAAACCTTGCATCCCAGGCTTCAAAGCGTGTTTTTTTTTAAAAAAATCATACAATGCTGGAATCTCTGCAGAGACAGGATTGTACTCCCTCGATGCCCCCAAAGAGCCAGGTTAAAGGGTTGTTCCATTTTGGCCAGGCAGAAAGGCGGTCTGGTTGAAGTGCTCATCTGACAGGACCTAACTGGAGGGAGAAAGAGGAAGGGAGGGGCGGAGCAGAAGAGCTAACAAGCGAAGGAGCGAAAGAGCAGCTCTTCAGGTGACAGGGATCATAAGCTTGATGCGCTTCTGCCTCAGAGGTAGAAAAAAACACGGAGGCAAACCAGGGGGGGAAATCAGGTGTGATGGAGGTCTGGGGGTCGCTTCAGAGGGAAAATCCCCACACACCTTCCAGGCTGTTCAGTGTGTGCTGATGTAAGGTGGGGAATGTGAGAGCAGCAGCGGCCCCCAGTCCCCGACTTGAGGACACCCTTTCCCTGCCTCCTGATGCCTCTTCACACAAGCCACAGAGAGAGGAGGTGGTAAACATGCCTTGGCTACCCCACAAACGTGGCAGAGGTGGGGCTCATGAGATTGAATGCTCCCCCCGAATACAACAAGAGCTGCCGTTTTTAAAAAAAACACCCCAAAATCAACATAAATCAGGGAGCGATTGGGTCCGGATTTAAGCTAGATCCACTGGCACCCAAAGCAGACTTCCTTGCCCCTCCAGCTCCCTGGAACTGCTCAAGTCAGACACCATGCTGAATAGGCTGAACTGTGTTGCATGGGGGGGGGGGGTCCTCAAAAACCAGGCAGGGGCCCCTTCCATTAAGAGCCCTTGCTCTCAAGGAAGGCAGGTCCTGGAGCCAACCCCAGGTGTGCTAAACTACAGGAAAGGGGTGCAGAAAACGCCAGCAGTGAAGAGATCAGTCATTTGAGAGAAAAAGACTAGCATGAAGAAACGTTCCCTGTCCTGCTTGCTTTCTACATGCAGAGGGGTTGGTTTCTTTGGATGAAGCCCCACATCGCCCGCCTGCCGGCTGAAGCCGTCCAGCCCATATGCAGCTTCCTCACCTTTCTCAGAATGAGGCCTAGAGAGGAGGACCTCTCATCTCATACGTTACCACACGACGAATGGGCGACTTGTCTTTTCCAACGTCGCTTGTTGACGTGGGCGCAGGCTGAGAAGGGCCCATTCTGGGGCGATCCCAGTTTCAGCTGTGGCCCTTCTGCTGAGCCGCCTTCACTCCTCTGTCGGCTGAAAACGGAGCCCATTGGATGCTCACCTCCAGAATCCGGCCTCTCCCTTTTGCCCCCTTTCAAGCATTTCCTAATCATGAGGTTAGAGATCTAAGGGATTCTCCTCCTCTTCCTCCTCCTAGTTCTGACCAAGGTGGTGGATTGAACACCTCAGAGTGGGACCCTGCAACATCCCCGAGATCCACAATGGAGAGGGGGGGAGTGAGCTAAACAGCATTCCAAGGGTGAGAGAAATCCCTGATAATTATTATTATATTATAATGTGTAGCATCCAGTGTTAGTCCTATGTAGAGAGTAGACCCATTGATATGAACGAGACGTCAGCCATGGCGAACTGAAGTCCTATTAATTTCAATGGGGCTCCTCAAAGTAGGAGAAACATTGGCTACTGGCCTGTGTGCCCACCTACCCAAACCAACTGGAATTCCCTGGAGCTCACATACCTTCCTCACCACCACCATTTGCACGTGGCAGAACATTATCCCTTTGCTAAAATTAGGGGCCCAAGACTGGCTAGATTACTATGGTCACCCATGTTCCCCAGGCACCCCCAAACCGTTCTCCGGTGTGAACTGCAAGAAGCAGGTTTTGTTTTCTCAGCACAACTCTGGCTTTGCGTGCATAACGACCCAGACTCAAATCCCAGCAGCTCCAGCTGAGGATCTCAGGGGCATGAAGGTGGGGGGAGGGGAAATCTCTCTTTAAAGGATACTTATTTAAATCCCACCTTTCCTCCTTGAAGCTCAAGGCAGACCCTTGATCCTCCCTCTGTTGTATCGGAACAACAACCTTGTAAGGTAGACTAGGCCAAGAGAGAGAGAAAGCTAGGCTTAGAGAGAGAGAGCTTGATGGCTGAGTGGAGGGAGGGTCTGAAACTGGATCTCCCTGATCCTTGCCCAACCCTTTAACCGATACATGTTGCTCAAGAAGGCAGGACTAGAACCAGTCGGTGGAAATGGCAGGAAGTGGATTGTGTCTAATCACTAGGAGACCCCTCCTCCTAACAGTGAGCTTTTGGGCAGCGGAACACATTTCCTGGAAGGAGGTCTCCCTCGCTGTAGGGATTTAAACAGAGGCTAGGAGGGCACACCAGTGAGGCATACTGTAGCTGCAACCTTTGGTGTACAGCCTGCATTGAACAGGGGGGGTGGACTAGATGACCTCTGGGATGTCTTTCAACTCTATGATTCTACACATTGGCTGGCTCTGTATAAGATCTCAGACCACCACCACCACTCATTTTGGGACCTAAAACACTTTCATTTCAGAGCAAGACAGCTCACACTCTGAGCCTCACACTCACTCCAGAATGAGTGTCTTTTGGGGCAGCCTGCAAAGCAAGCATGCTGGGGCCAATTTATTTCTGTCTTTATTTAACGATATCTAGCTGGCTTCTTTGCAATGAAGTGTATTAATGCTCAGTCGTAGTAAAGATCACAACAATAACTGTTACACACCTACCAAAAACTAACAACAGTTGAAATATCAAAGAGGCCAAATTAATTAAAGGTGCAATCCTATATACGTTTATACAGAAAATAAGTCCATTGAATCCTACAAATGCCGGGAGTTGTAGGACTTTTTCCCTATCTAAACATGCATAGGACTGCGCCCTTAGAGAGTGGCCCAAACTTGACACCCCGTCTTTCCACATGAGCTACCCAGGGAGGCTAGGTAGGTGCTTGGCTTGACCCTGGCAACCCACGGGTCCAGGAGAAGGCAGCCGGCCATCAGCTGCCTCACTTGAACCAGTTGCTGAGCTCCCGCACAGTCTGATACTGTGTGGGCCAAGTTTGTAAGGCCCAGCATGCCTTGCAGTAATGAATGTGCCAGCTGATGAATGCGAAGGGCTTCAGCCGTGAGCGCCACTGGAAGTACTGCTGGTACTGGACTGGGTCCCTGTCCAGCTTGTGCAGGAACTTGGCCAGCTGCCGCGCCGTCAGGAAGTCATCAACGTGGATGAACGCGTCCGGGGGCAAGTAGAGCTCATAGTTGCTCCGCGGAGGCCCGAGGACGACCGGCACGGTCTCGGAGACCAAGGCATTCTTCCAGAGCTTCTCCGTGATGTAGTCCTCGTGAACGGAGTTCTCAAAAGCCAGGTAGAACTTGTACCGGGACAACGTGGAGTAGTGCTCCTCCGGAGGCAGATGCATGTGATGGTACCCGTACACGTCTACGGCAATGTGCCGTTTCAGGGCCTTGTAATATTTCGTTCGGCGGAGGCCTGGATGAAAGTTGCTGGTGACCCAAGCCACGAGCTTGGACTTGGGCGGGACGGTGACCCGCCGGGGTCGGTGGAGGACTTCCAGCCAGCCGTACGGGCTGAAGATATCCGAATCCTTCCGGTAAGTCATGGTGAGATTGAAGAGGTTGTCCATGTAGTGGAGGTTGTAGGAGTTGTGAGGCGACTCCAGGTTGAACCAGACCCAGCGCTGGGAGGGGGGCCTCGGTTCCTGCGGGAGCAGCCTGGGGCTCTGGTAGACGTCTCTGTGGTGGATAATCACCGCGTCGACCTTTGGGTACTGGCTGCGGTCGAGTGTGAAGCGACAGTCCGGGACGCCCAGAACTCTGGAGCATATCGGAATGGAGTCGGGCTCCTGGAACGGCCAGGTCCAGAGGAGGATAGTGATTTCTGAGGGCCTCGCGGGGGTGTAGGACCTTTCTCTAGGCTGTTCCGGGGGTGGCGGGGCGGGGGTCAAGACCAAAGAAGCTGGTTTTGCACGGTTTCGGATGTAGACGAAGAACACAGTGCTTATCAGTGCCTGGAACAGCACCAAGCTGAGGCATTTCCAACACGCTGTGCCTTTTACCTGCCTCTTGGACTTTGCAGAGAGCTCTGAGAAAAGAGGAAAACAGCGTGAAGTCCTGCTGGATCAGAACACAACTCCATCCGTTCTGTTTCTCTGAGAGCGGCCCACCAAAGGCCTCTGAGAAGCCCTCGAGCACGGCACAAAAGCCATAAAAGCTGGATAAAAAAACTTAAAAATTAAAACCAGATTTTACTCATGTAAATCGGGGCGTTTTCGCGTGGGGCAGGGGGAGATCCATACAATTCTAACCTTGTTTTAAAAAAAACAAAACAGAATTATAATTAAATCTCATTACGGATGTGCTAAACCGTACACTTCTCAGGGAAACTAATCAACGGTTCTGTCTCATCCACACACATACTGAGTTACTGTCTTCTTCTCCATGAATTTGTCCAGTCTCCTTGTAAAGCCACCCAAGCCCCATTGTTACATCACCACACACTTTTGTCGCAGAAAAGCCGCCGTGGCTTCTAAAAGAGACCCAACCTGGGAACAGACCCTCCTCGATGCTGTACCGAGTGACAAACGAACATGGTGTAGCGATCAGATCTTCACTGCCGTTTTAAGAAATGCGTGAAGAACTATCAGTGGAAAACTTGACTGAAATGCACAGTTTAAATCATGATTAAAATGCACCCATTTAAATCTTGGAGGTTTAAGATTTAAATCAAGTGATGCGATTAGCTTTGATTGAAATCAATCCTTCAGCTAATTTGGGGGTTAATTCTTAATTCCCTCTAAATTCGCTGTCAGTGCTAAATGGGACCTCCTGTCTAGCTGTGGAAACCCAAGGAAAAATGCCTCGGTTCAGGTGGGGCCTTCTTGGCCGCCCACCATTGGGAGTGGGGCGCTGACCCATCTCGGCCTGGCCCAGAAGGGCAGTAGCCCTAGCATGCAAAGCGGACTCACCTTGCTGGCCAGCCTCCATGGCAGCCCAGTTTTGCAGTGGCGCTTGCGAGGGAACCAAGCGCTCCAGGGACAGTCTCTCCTGCACACTCCAGGGGCTCAGAGCAGGGCCTCCTGGGAGTCGTAGTCAGGCAGTGGAGGAGGCAGGGAGGCTTGTGGAGGAGGAAATGCACACCTCAAGGCCTCTGGTGCTAAAAGGCTGGCTGGCTGGGGGTGGGGGATGTGTTTTGCATACAGGAGAACTAGGGCTTAACAGCCCACGCTGGGGGGCGGGGGGAACCAGGTTGAGACCCATGGGTGGCCACATCTCTGCTTTTGCAGGGGGCAGGCCTCTATGGAAAGCCTACCCGGTCCATGGTCAGATTAAAGGCTAAGAACTCCTGTTTGCCACCCACCGTCAGCACACGCACAACAGACTCACCAGGCAGGCACACAGGCCGCCGTCGACCGCCCTACGGTGAGCCGGACGGCATTTCTATTTCAATACCTCTGTCTATACAACGTTAAGGCGATGCGTGGTGCAATTCTGAGGAAGAACTTTGTGTTGCTAAGCAACAGGAGGCAGGAGAAGAACTTTGTGTTGCTAAGCAACAGGATATAGAAACACAGCTGGCATAGCAACGTAGCCAGGCCAAACTAGCGGGAAGGCCTCAGGTAAATCCCACGGGAAGGTGAGTGGGGGGGGACCACAGCTGGGGGGATTCCCGGCTTTCCTGTGCACCCACAGGTGCCCGGAAAACAACAGCAGCCACCCCTCCATGTATAAAGAAATGTATGATACTGAACAATAAAGCGGTAGCAGCACGCAGGTGGTCTGCACGAGTCAAGCTAGTAACAATTTAATTCTAGAGGTGCACCTGTGGCTATCCATTTGCAGATGCCCATTTGCATCTTACTTTTGGGGTGATGTATTTCCTGCTCCTCTGGCAAGGCGTGAGCCCTACGGCCCGTACTTGGGCTGAGCCCATGCTTTGCTTCCTTCTCCGTATAACTATATGATGGATCCTTTTCCCGGCTGGGCACCTGCTGGTTTCCTGAGCGATCCAGAAGGAGCAACACAAACATCCTAATTTTTTCAACATTGCTGTTCCCTTTGGAAATATCCAGTTAAAGGAACTAATCACACCCTTCACAATGCAATTGCGCTCATGTCCTGCTTGTGGGTTTCCCACAAGCATCCGGTTGGCCACTGTGTGAACAGGACACTGGGCGGGATGAACCCATGGCCTGATCCAGCACACCTCTTCTAATGCTCTTATTCCTGTCTACTTAGAAGCAAGCCCCATTGGGTTCAGTGGTATTGGCTCCCAGGTAAGAGTGCATAGGACAGCAGGATCAGCCTTTTCCAGGACACAACCCTGAACACAGCTACCTGTGAGTGAGCAGCATTCACTGCGAATGGGGGCCATGAAAAGCAGAGGTAACCTAGTTTCTCTTAAAAGGACTTGCTGGAGACTCAGGGAAGCATGGAATGGAAGCAAAGCACCCATGTGTGTCAGCGCAACACAGAAAATCCCAGGGGTCACCTTGCTAAGTGCCGGATCTGATCTCCTTTCCCCGGCCTATCACTGTCAATGGCCATCAAATTCACCTACCTGCAATCTTGTCTTGTCAGTTTCTTTGTATGTTTTCTATACACTTCCCTTTGAAAACTGAAACATACAAGGGCACTAACAAGGCAAGACTTGTGTGTGTGTGTGTGTATATATATATATATATACACATACATACATATATATATATGATAGCTGTAAGTGTACACTTGTGTAACTGAAAAATTGACACACACACCAAACATTATGAACACATTTGTGCAAATTCCAAGGCCTCCAAAACCGATAAAAAATGCTGGGGGGTGAAAAGGGCCCGCAGTCGGAGTGGGACGGGCAGAGAAGACGGGTTTTGCCATGCAGGATCCTGGAATACCAAGCAGAGACAGTGGGTTGTTCCAAAAATAACCCACGCGGCATAGCTTATTTGCAGGGTGGGTTGTTGTGTTGCGTGAACCCAGCCTCTGTGTCCCCTGAGGAAGGAGAGGAGGCCAGGATGGGCCTTTTCCCTCCGTTCAGACCCCAGTCCGTGAGTCAGTCTGGTGTCAAAGGGAAGATGCGGCCAACCTGGATTTCCCTTTCAACTAAATATTGCTTCCTTTCAGATGCTCAGGAATGCGCCACAGTCAGGGAGAGCTACAGGCCCCCATCTCTACCTGCCCTCAGGTGGGTCAAGGGGCTGGGGGTGCCCCTGACTCCCTTCCAAGAGACAGAAGGCTGCTGAGGGCTATTCCCCCAATGCCCTGCACCCGCCGCACTGTACATGACCAGTTGACCTTCCAAAGAAACAGGAGATTTATTTCATTTGAAATCATGCCCAGTCTGCCTTTAAGGGTAGAAGCCAACTGGGATTGCTGCAGAACAAGTCCTCTTTTACCACCACCACGTTTTCTCCTGATCCGTCATACGCAGCTGGCTCCAGGTGGAAATCAGGCTGTTTAGGACTTTTTTATTTTTATTTTATTTAGTTTCTTCTCCCAATTTTTTTTTATAGTTTGAAAAGTGCTTCTACAGTCGAAGGATTGTTTGTTGGCAGATATTTGACATAACTGGACTTTTGCAAAGTTTGCAGCTGTAGAATCAACCACTTTTATCAGCATCTCTCTTCCGGAAGGGATCGGGCACACGCCGTCATGCCCACGTGTCAAAACTCCGTAGGGAGGCAGTCGCGTGAATGGGCAGGGGGCAGGGGAGTTTGTTGTCCACCACCTGGCACAGGTCAAGGTAGGGGTCCAAGACCACCATGTTTGGGATGACCCCATTCCCGTGTCTCTGCGCCAGGAGGTAAATCCGTCCGTTTGCAACGCCGCAGCCCTTAAAGAACTTCCGAGCCAAGCACTCCTCGTCCACTGGCGTCCACTCGCCTGTGTCCATGTCGAAGCGAAAGGCCCCCCCTCCAATGGTGTAGATGGCACGGTTCAGTGCAGTGACACAGAGGTCATACCTGAGGTCAGGAAGGAAGGGAAGAACATCACTCGGGCTGGAAGTGAGAACCCTCCACGGCACGCTGGAGATCCTCCATGAAAGGCCAGAAAGGGATGGAGCTACGTGGCTCTAAACTAAGCCAGCCTAAATTGTGATGCCGCCCCACAAGGGATTATTATTATTATTATTTATTTATTTATATCCCACCTTTTTCCCCAATACTAGGACTCAAGGTGTAATCCAATTACGTTTAGACAGAAAAAAAAGGCCTACAACTCCCAGCATTCCCAAGCAAGCACTACTGTCTGGGGAATGCTGGGAGCTGTAAGACCTTTTCCTGTCTAAACGTACATAGGATTGCACCCTATTTTAATTTTTTTAAGACCTGCCTTGTCGATAAATGTATAGCATGTAATTTACTTTTATAATGCAACTGAGAAAGAGGTAGAAGACTCAAAACATGAAGTGCCCAGTGCGGTGTAGTAGTGTAATAAACAAACCAATCAATCAATCAATAGGGCTAAATAAGGCATTTCTGGCACACCTTGAAGGGTTGCTTTCTCTTCTGTTCTGCACTGATCTCCCAACCCCCCCTCCCCCTTTTTCTTCCTTGCTTTCCCCCACAAGGCATCCCAAGCATTTTAGCTCTGTAAGGGGCCGGCCAAACCCCCTGCTCCAGACTCTCACGGGGAAGCCACGTCCAGCCTCACCGAGGAAGCGGGGAGAAAGAAATGACGTCCCACATGTCGCTTTCCACATCCAGCCGCTGCACTGCCCGGCACACGTCTCCGTTCTCGTCCAGGCCACAGACCACATAGATCCGGGTCCCCACGCTGACGGCCCCGGCTCGTTCTACGGGATGCACCAGGGGCTTAGTGCTCTGCCACATGGAATCTGTAGGCGCCAGGCGCTCCACCTCCGGCGTGATGCCTTCTTCGGTGCTGCCGCCCATCACGTACAGGTGGAATCCCACGCCCACGGCACAGTGGCTGTTGCGGGCCTTCTTCATGGCAGGGCCTTCCAGCCAGCGGTCCTCCCAGCTGTTGTAGATAAAGACCCAGTCGACGTTGGACCAGAAAAACTCTTCCCGGAAGTATCCGCCCGTCACAAAGAGGAAGTTTCCTGTGGACAGAACACAAAGGCATCTCTATGCAGGACGAGGATGTGCCGTCCTGGTTTTCTGAATCTGAAAGGCTCCGTAGTGTTGCTACCCGGATTTATTATGAGATCAATTGATCCGCTACAACTCGCACGATGAATCAAGTATTAATCCTATAACAGGCTGGAGCATCTAGCTTAAGCGCCTTATTTTTTTATCCCTCTCTAAGGCAATATTTAAAAACAGAGTACACACCATTAACCAGTACAAACCATTCTGAGCAGCAATAAAACTGATCTTGCTCTATAGTTATAAGTCACTTCATGAATCAGGCTAAATCTTTTAATTTTTGTAAACCGCCCTGAGCATCATCACACGGGGGGGGGGGGGGAATTGTGTTCGTCCCTCATTACTTTCTCTTTTTGTCCCTCATGACTTCCTCTTTTGAAAGAGGAAGTAAACAACGTGCATGTGGCCCATTCAGTGGGCCGTTTTGATCGCGCTGCTTCTCCTGCACACAGCCGGAGTTAGCAGCAACTTCCATCTTTAAAAATAAGTCGGACTTTCTGGGGTGGGGTTTTTTTGTGGCGCGAAGAAGGCTAGAAGGGGTGGGGGACAGATGACATCATGAGAGGGACCAACAAAAACCCAGGAGTACCCAGTAAAGAGCGTGCAATATAACACTTGTCTGATGGAGCTCCCAGCGTCCTGCTTCCAACAGTGGCCAGCCAGATATGCCCGTCACGCCATGGTGTTTGGCTCCTGGGCCCTCCCCTCCCCACCCCATGTGTGTGTCTAATCTTCTTTTGATAAAGACACAAAAGGAGGCCTGTGTGTCTTGTTCAGCATCTTACTCCCTACGCTGGCCAGCTGGATTCCTCCAGGGTTCCTCCCTCAGCCAGGTATGAAGGGACCCCCGCTCCCCTGTTATGGCTTCAGTGAGCCAGTCGTGTTCAGAGCCAGCTCTCTCTGGACACAGAGACACCGTTTCGCCATCACAGCTGATAGCAGTCAGAAGACCTCGCCTCCCCTCCGCTCCTCCTCCAGCTGGTCTAATCCTCTTCTCAATCCAAATCCATCCGTCTTTGCTTTAAGGCATTCCCACTGCTGCTTAGAATTCCAGCCTCTGATTACAGCCTGGTGAAGAGAACCCACTCTGCCCATGTTCAGAGGATGTCTCTTCTGCCCAGTTAGCCCCAAGATTGCTTAGCTCTGGCGTTGGAAAGGATCCCACAGGGCTGAGCCCTAGCTGGGGGAGACCCCCAACCCAGTCCTCAGCAACACTGTGTGCTTGAGGGGAAGGGAAAGACCCTGGGAGTTTGGCACCCAAGTACTTGGTATGACCAAGAGCTGAGCCCTCAGACAAAACGTAAGAAAATGTGCTTTTGAGCATGTACAGAGTGCAATCTAACCCCCTTGCACGGAGCGACCAGTTTGCCTCGTGCAGTGAGAGCGCAGGCCCGCGGTCAGCGCAGGCCTTTGCTCCTGGCTCTTGTCTCCTTGATGTGGCGCACGCGTCCCTCCTTGTCTACTGGGCTGCAGGGTGGCTGCCAGGCAGGGAAAGTTACCTACTGCAGCCACAGCGTACTGGGTGAGGTTCCTGCGCTTGAGCGGAGCGCAGGGCTGCCAGGTGCCGGCCTTGGGCTGGAACTGGAGGAGCTCTTGCTGGTCTTGGTCGTGCTTCCCAGCCAGCACGTAGAGGGTGTCGTAGCTGCGGCCAGGGCAGGGCGAGCGTGCCACGTTCCTCCAGCTGGGCGGTGGGCAGCTGTCCAGCTTCTTCACCAGCCGTGCCGAGAGGTCCTGGCCGGGGCGCTTGCTGCGTTTCACCAGGAGGTCTAGGAAAGAGAGGCTCAAGAAGGGGACGCGCACCAGGCCCACCAGCTCCAAGAAGTCCTGCTCCCGGCCTGCCAGGTCCGCGGACACCCACCGCACCACCGCCTCGAAGACCACGTCTTCTCGGGCCGCGAAGAGGTCGTCGCTCCGCAGCAGCGCAAGCAACGTCTCCTTGGGGAGCTCCTCGAACTCCTCGTGGGCCGCCACGTCGGCCCAGTGAGTCAGGGCCACACAGAGGGCCGCAGAACGGAGCTCTGCGCAGGCAAAGTGCTGGGCGTAGGCCAGCAGGCTGAAGCAGTTGGAGACGTGGAGCTCCCTTTCCAGGAAGCTCTCACACCGCCTCTTGGCACCGTCGAACTGGAGGAAGTCAGCCGCCTCGAGGAGGCTGGTTACGTTGTCACGCGTGACGTGGAGGCGGCCCGTCTGGGTGAAGTCCAGAAGGGCCTGGAACGGTTCCGTCTCGACCCCCCTGAGCCGGATATGCCGCTGGGTGCGCTCCCGGGTGCCTCCAAAGAACATGGCCTCGAAGTAGCGGCTGTGACCGGCCAGGGCCCACCGGTTGACCGGGAACAGCTTTTCTCCAACCTCCAGGACGGCGTCGCCTTCTGGCTCTGCCTGAAACGCTGTTTCCCCCAGGCAGTCCATGCTAGCAGAACGGAAACCTGCGAGGCTCAGCGAAAACCCTCCCTCCGTTCAGGTTGTTGGCTGCCATGAAGCCCTTGGCAGCAAGACAGGAGGCAGCGCGGGACCAAAATAGACATGAGCCTGCCCCTAAAAATAGAGCCCCTCCCCATGCCCAGCTGCTTGGGTCTCAGCTAATTTTCCGGGGGGTGTATGTGTTGTAGCTGCCGAGATGTCGAAGGTGAACGCTTACCTGTGAGACATCCCATCGCCTGTCAAAGACTCACACACACACAGGCTGAATTCGGACAACACGATAATCAATGGTGGGGTAATAATCAACTTTACAGTTGTTCATCTAGGGGGTACTCCCCACACAACATGGTAATAAATAATCAACCGTGGTGGGGATTAGGATCAGCGCTGAGTTGACTACGGCAGCATTCGGACGACATGATAGTCAATACAATTGACGATTGTTTCCCCCCCACCAGTTGCTTAATGTGTTGTCCGAATTCAGCCACACTTTCTCTATAGAACAAGCGGATCTGTCTCTCTGCAAAAGGATAAATGGGCACAGGCCTGACCTCAGGAATGGTGCCACCTCAACGGGAGAATGAGGAATCTCCCGGAACACTCCAAAGGGAGGCATCAGTAAGAAACCGTTGAATTAGAACTTATTGGGAAGTTTGGATTGTCCTGTTTGACACGAATAGGGATGTTGGTTTCCTGTCCCGCCGCAGGTGTTGGCTTGCTTAGCAATGCGAATTGTGGTTTCACCAATTACTGATCCTCATGGCTCCTTCCTCCACAGAGGCTGTCGGGGGAAACTACTGAATGGGGTGAAGGGTGGGGTGACACCAAAAATTGAGCGGAGGCCCCTTCTGTGAACTGAACCCTTTTGTCCACTTGGGACTCAAAGCACGGTCTAAAATGCCCCTCTTCCTCTCTCGAGGCAAAGCCCCCTGCCTGCCTGCCTAAGACTTGTGGCATGATTTGGGTGGGTGGAAAGCAATGCCCTTGAGTTAAATGTATGGGGGGGCAGGGAGACCAGGGGGCAGGGAGCTGCCCTCTCGCTGGCTCCAGCATCCAGCCTGATCAGGGAAGAGGAGGGGCAGAGGTCAGCAGGTTCCACGCCCAGGATCGTTCACCGGTATATCTCAGCATGCTGTGCTGTAAAACAGATGATGCGAGGAGGAGGAAGACTGTAGAACCGGTTTAGAAGTGGGCAGGGTGAGCTCAGAACCGCTGAGGAATGCTGGCTTAGTTCTCCCAGAGGTGGTGGAGGCCTGTCTGTTCTGAGCTCCAAAATGCAAGGTGGTTGTTTTTAAAATCTGAAAGGCACTGCAGTCACAGGCAAAACACACACACAAAAAAACCCCTTTTTCAACCCAAACTCCCCAAATGTTGCTGGACTACAATTTCTATTATCCCCAGCCAGCAGGGCCAGTGGTCAGGGGCAGCAGCCTTATAGTTCAACAGTATCGGGGGGCTCTGGGCTGGGGATAGATTGGTGAATAGCTTCCCGCTTCTTCCCAGGAGAAACTCTCTCCCTCTCTAAATAGTACATTATTAACAACAGCCAAACTTTGGCTCAGTAGCTAGAGAGCTCAGCTCCTTTTTCCTCTTGGTGTTGATTCAGAGCCAGCTTTTATCCGGCTTATTTCTGCCCCAAATGGAGGAGGAAGCAGAGGCACAACAGCTCCTGCCGCCAAAAGAGGGACGTTGCAAAGAGATGTTCATTCATGTTCATTCCACAGCATTTTTAGCCGGGGCCCCAAAACAGGTCAAGCCATCTCTTGAGTAAATTCAAATTCAGACAGTGGGCTAATCATTAGGGAACAAGTAATCACATCACAGCACCATCTCTGGAGCAATGTGCTTTGAGCCAAAAGCCTTTAAACGAAACAGGCGGCATTTCTAAAATTCCAGCTGTGCCATAGGAATCCAAAGGTATGCTTTATTGAAATTTGGTGGTTTGTATAAATGGGAAATTAGATCCCCTATTGCCCTGAATTCAGATAGTTTGTAGATGTCTGATAGCTTTCACATTCCACGGCATTACAAACATAGGCGCAGAAAGGAGCAGCTTTTGGATAGATTTTATTATTTATGAACTCAGGAATTCTCCTCCACCAGAGAGGAATAAAAAAATAATAATTCAACACCTGGGAACCGAGAAGTTCTGCCGGAGAGTCATCAACATTCCTGACACTTTGTGTAGCATGTGAAGGAAGAGGAGACGCTGTTCTGTCGTGCTCCGAGCCCACCACACCCCGTCCTCCCGAGGAAGGAATGCAGATACCGTCAACAGAAAAAAATTGACGCCCCGGGGACACTGCGGCAAGCTGATCTGCGAGGACCAGAAAGGAACAAGGGTTTTCAAGAATCTCTTCCTGTGCAATTCTTTGTTGAAACTTCTCGTACTATTTCACTGGCTCAAGACTTGGGTCAGAGTTCTGAAATGGGCTGGGGACATCTCCCGGCTGCGAAGCACACACCCCCTCACAGTGCACAGCACTAAACCACAAAGTAAAAAAACAACAACCAGAAACCACAAGGTCCTTCTCCTATACAAAACGAGTGTAAAAAATAATTCCTCCTGGCAAAGAAGGTCTTCTTCTCCTCGGCCGCTGTAGGCCTTTCCAGTCCTCCTACGATGTCGGCAGCAGGAACCAGAAAGGGCTACCCATCTTGTTGCTGAATGAACGGATTCGGAATGGCTTCCATCCCATCCTGGGGGCAAATGAGGACCACAGAGGTCCCTCTGCAGACCACCAGTCCCAGCTGGCGGGTGTCCTCTGTGAGCTTGTATTGATCATCTGGATCTGAAAGGGAAAGCCCCAGAAAGTTATAGGTTTGGTCCCCGTTGATACGCTCCGGTATCCTCCCACTGCGAAGCTGGAAAAAACCGAGAGGGCATGGGGCAGAGCCAGGCAGAGCGGTTCAGCCACTCCAATTTCTTGATGCGTTCAAAGGCTGCAGTGATCTGAAGCTCACCACCCTCGGCAAGACGAGAGGCTTCTAGGATCAGTGACAGCAACAGGATTATCTCTGGCAAGCACAGACCGCCATGAAATCGCTTTCAGTGGCCATGAGCTACGATTGTTAAATGGGAGTAATGAGGCCGATCTGGCTTGGGGCAAACAGAGGGGGCGTAACGCTGCCCTCCTGCGCAGCTTGTGGACTTCTGAGCGGGCATCTTCCGTGGCCACGGATGAACCCAGGACCATGGACTCACTGGACCCACCTTGGTCTGACTCAGAGGGGTGTTGTGCAGCTCTTGCTCAAAGCCTAAGAGACTAATTCAGGGAGGGGGAAGGGGAGGTTGACTGATGAGCATGAGCCAGAGTGAAGCTTCAAAGGCAGCCTGCTTGGATGCCACGGCTCCTTACGTCCCCAGAGTCTTAAACATACCTCTCATATACTCAATGGTACCATCCAGCACGAGGTTTAGTAGCGGGTCAAAACCTTTCAAGACACCACTGGCTATGAGGAAAAGAAAAGAAACAAAATCAGGAGCCTTCAGTAACTCCCTGAAGGCTGCAATCTGTGTTGATAAAATGAAGCTCTAGGTATTAGACTGGCAATTCCCAAAATATTGAAACAAGCAGGGCAGGTGGGGTGGTGCCAGAACGGTGATTCAAGAATTACACAGAGGATGTCGTTTAACTCCTGCTCTGGTCCCAATTTCACCTGACAAAGAATCCTGCAATTCTAATTCCATTTCACTGCCCCCTGCTCGGATGGCTTTTAGGAGCCAGGTAAAAATATTCATCCCCCTGGCTATCTAATTATTGCAATGGATCGACTGAATTTCACTGCTGCCTTTGTAGTGTTTAAGTTCTTATTTGGTGATCTATTGTTTAAAACAAAATAAGCCACCTTGAAAACTACGGTTGAGAAGTGTATTTTAAATACATACGTTCTGTGAGGGATACAGAGATCAAGGCGAATTCTTAGCACCCTTGCAAAACTACAATTTCTTGGGGAGAACAGCTAAACATCTTGCTGCTGGCCCGTCCTCAAGGGACTTTGAAGTTTCAGCTCTGCAAGAGCTGGATGATGATGGGCTGCCATGTGCACAGGGTCACAGCCCCAGTTCCACAGGAGAGAGATGAGGTGCCAAGGGGACCCCAATGGAACAGCAGCTCAGGATGTGGCTTACCTTCCCGGCCGCCCTGGAACTTCACACGGATGGTTTTGTCAATGTATTTGGAAAGGTCCAAGATGCTCTCTTTCTTCTTCTTCTCCTTGTCCTAAATCAGAGCAGGAAAAGGAAGGGGCTCACATGAGTTCCTCAGCCAGCTTGCTTTACGGTAAGATGAAAGAAGCAGAAGGTTGGGTAAGGAGCACAGCTCCCTGGCAGAAGAGCCCCCTGCTTTGCATGCAGAAGGTCCCAGGTTCAATCCCCAGCATCTACAGGCAGGGCTGCCTGAAACCCCAGAGAGTGGCTGCTGCCAGCCAGGGTAGGCAGTACTCAGCTAGATGGACCAAGGATCAACTCAGTAGGAGGCGCATTACCTAACCCTCCCCAGTAATCTGCCTCAGCACAAGGCAGAGATCATCTAACCCCCTTTCCAAGATGTTGGGGTTCTTCTGAATTTTAAGGAGGAGCACAGGAGGCTGACTTCTCCTTCTGCCCATCCAGCCCAGTGTTTGTTGCCCACACAGACTGGCAGCAACAGCGGCCCTCCAGGGTTTCAGGCAGGGGATTTTCCCCCGCTCTATGCTCCCGGCCCCACCTGGGGACGCTGCAGGCGATCGAAACTACGGGGCTTCTGCCTGCCACACTGCCCTTCCCCTAAAAGCAAAGCAAGCTCCTGGTCCTCATGGCCCGGGCTCCAGGGCGAAAGAGGCCTAACCCTGAGCCCTTCTGCTCGGCTGGCTGGTTGCCCCCCCCCATCCCTCCCTTCCTGCGACGCTTCTCCCGCGAGTCCTTCGGGGCAGAGACCTGCCGGGAGAAAAGGTGGAGGAGAAGGAGGAGAAGGAGGAGGAACCCCCCCCCCCATTGACATGCAGCTGCATGGCCTTCCCAGGGGCAGCGCCCCCTCCCGCGCCCCACTCACCGCCATCTTGCTCTCCACAGGCATCCCGAGCTCGCTACTCCGCGAGCCACTTCCGCTCCGCACCTGCCGGGCCTCCTGCGCCCACCGCCTTTTCTCCAATCGCCGCCCTGCGATCGGGCTGCTGGGCCCGCCCCTTCCTGCAGCCGCCTGGACACCATAGAGCTAAGTAGTGGGAAAGGGTAGGGCCCCGGAGCCTCAACTACTTCCCGTTCCGCGTGTTGGCGTCGCTCTAGGCTCTCTCTCTCGTTCGCTGTCCCCGAGCCGTTCCCGTTTCAGACCGGAAGTTCCGCCCCTCACCTGCCAGGCTATTAAATGACAGGAGTCTTTTTTTAAAATGGGCCCCAATCGGCCATCAAGCTTAATGGCCTCAGTCGGACGGTTATGGGACGCCTGGGCCTCCCTGGAGGACCTCCGGGTGGATATGGAGAGGGCGGGACAGAGTGGAGGGCGTTTGATTGTATCCTCAAGGGACGCAACCGCGACTGAGGCAGGGGAAAAGCCCCGCAACCCCCAGCATGCCCTAGCCAGCCGTTCCGCCTCTCCATGCGGCATGTGGCGCTCTGGTCCCGCCGTCTCTATGCGCCTAGTCTGGCCCCGGGGGAGCATAGAAAGGTAAAGAGAGAGCGTCCCCGGTGGGAGGGAAGGAGCAATTTTCGGGTCGGGTTGCCTGGTAACCAGCGGCTCACTTCCGGTCTGTACCGGAAATAGGCCTTCCCCCTGTTCCCCCCCCCCGGCTTCTCGCTCCTCCCCGGCTCCAGAGAGGACAATAGAGGCGGCGATGGCGGCGGTGGTCGTGGCGGCTGCGGGGCTGCGAGTCCAGCCTGGGTCGCGGCCGCTCTTGCTGCTGCTGCTGCTGGTCGCCCAGGTGAGGGGGCCTCGCGTGGGTTCTCCACCCGGAGAGGGAGGGGCTCCCCCACAGTCCTCCCCCGGGTCCAGTGGGGTGGGGTCTTCCGGCTCCTTCGCTTCCAGGACAAGGCCCCCCACGCCCTCCCTCTGCCTGCTTCGCAGTGCTGCGAGGGGAAGGCCTGGCCCCGCCCCCTGGATTGGCCCCGCCCCCTGGATTGGCCCTGCCCCCCGATGCCGCGGCCTCAGTTTTCCCTCTCCATGAAATGGGCCCAATCCTCCCTCCCTTCCTCTCTTTCTGCCTGCTGCTCATTTGTTGAGGGCTTAATGATCCTATATCTGTCGAAACAAAAGAAAGGCCTACAACTCCCAGCATGCCCCAGCCAGGGGAAAAAAGCCCCGGGGCCTCCTGGGAGTTGTTGTCGTCGTCGGGCTTTTCTCTCTGCCCAAGCAGGCGTCGGGCGGCGCCGCTACTAAAAGCGTTTTCGCGGAGCTCCTCAGCCCAAAATGCCCCCCCTGAAGTGGCTGAGCTGCTGCTGCAGCCACAACGCCAGGCGGCCCCGACCCGACCCGAGCTTCGCCATCTCAAGGGCCTGTTGGGCTGGGGGCTCAGCGGCTCTGTGGCCGAGGAAGGAGATGAGAAGGGCTGGGTCAGGCCCCGATCCCCCTCCTCTCTCCCCGGGGGGGATCTCTAGCCCTGCGCTCCCCATTCACACGGCGGCCCAGCAGGGACCCACGAAGCAGGATGCTGGTGCAGCAGCAGCAACCCGCCTCCCCCTCCATGTCCCCCAGCAACTGGTGCAGGCAGGCTTAGCGCCTCAGGTGATGATGGAGGCGGCCTTTCGCCATCAGGACTAGTAGCCACGGATAGCCCACCCCCTTTGAAAGCCACACAGGTTGGTGGCCATCACCACCCCTTGCGGTAGCGAATCCCATAGTTCGACTCTGCGCTGTGCGAAGAAGCCCTTCCTTTGATCCGTCCTGAATCTCCCACCCGTCGTCAGCTTCATGGGATAATGACCCTGTTGGGTTCTGGTATCACGAGGGAAAGAGAAATGCCAGAACCCAGATCACCCCCTGAAGCTGGTGGGGTGGGAGATTCAGGACAGATTCATGCACCTCAGTTCTCCCCCTCTGTGAAATGGGCACACTGCGGCCTTGCCGGCTCTGCTCCCAGACAGCTGCTCTGGATTGCTTCGGCGGCCTTAGCAAAGAGAGGGCAGCTCTGCCCCTCTTATTCCTCAGGGATTGGCGTGTTTAAGACACTGTTGGTGTGAATTGCTGACCCGGTTGCCCCCTTGAGGATTCAGCTTCTTCTCTCCCTACAGAGGGGAGGATCTGGGCGATGCCCCCCATGACACCTGGCTGGTCCACCTTCCACAGGAGGGTGGGCAGCCTGCCTCTGAGCAAGGAGCGGATGCATGTCGCGCCTCCAGGCGTCAGTGCACTGTGCCATGTTCAGTGGTGCTCAAGGCCTGTTCTGAACCGCTGATCAGCAGGTGGTAGGGAAAGCAGTAAGCAGCTAATGGCCTCTTAGCTTTCAAGTCAGGGAAAGGCTGTGGCTGCACAAAGGAGCGGGGTGCACGGCCGGCAGAGGAATAGGAGCGGGGCCCTGCGCATGAGACGTCTGCTTTTAACACAGGAGGCGGTGGAGGCATCTGGTGCTCTCCAGATGTTGTGGACGCCTGCAACTCCTGGCTATTGGCCAGGCCACTGGGCTTATGGGAGCTGTAGGCCATAACATCTGGTTTTGTTTTTTGCTAGGTTGGCTCTCCCTGCTCAAACGTCATCTTAGCAGAGTGTTTCCCCTGAGCGTTCAAGGCCCTTTATGGGAGGGTTATCTGGGTAGCCCTGGAAAGTGATCCAAGATCCGTGTGTTGCCAGGCCGGGGCTCGGGTGAGGCCAGGTTCTTGCCTGAGGCCAGACGAAGGAGTTTAAGTGCTTGGTTACTGCCTGCTTCTGGCTGCCTTTGCCCTGGGGTCTGTCTGCTTGGCTCTCTGCTTCCCCCCCTCCACCGGAGAAAAGAAGAGGCTGCAAGCACAGCTGGTGTCACAGACATGGCCCTGCTTCTGGGTGCAGAGAGCAGTGGAAGGTGACTGCAAGGCCCTTGGCATTATTGTTTTATTTGTTGTATTCATACCCCGCCTTTTTCCCTCTTGCAAAGAGCCCAAGGCGTCATACATAATCCTCCTTCTCTCCATTCGATCCTCACAATAACCCTGTGAGGAAGGGCAGCCTGAGAGGCAGGGATTAGAACCTGGGTCTCCCCAGTCCATGGGCCTGTCCAAGGCTGTCACCCAGAGCCTCCATCCTCAGAGGCAACGGGCTGCCCTGCTCTTGGAAGGTGGAGGGAGAGCTGGCTGGGCTCTGGGATGTTCACGGACTCCACTGACTGACCTTCCGCAGGCAAACGAAGGGAAGACCATCCGGCTCTCCCTAATCTCCCCACCACCACAGTCTTCCTCCTCAGTATTGGCTTCTTCTCCCCACCCTTCTGTTATGTCTCCAGCACTTCTGGGGGTGTTTGGGGAGGCACAGAGGCCAGCCCCCTCCCAAACCACTCTGTCTGCCTGCTCAGGCGGCTGCAGGAGCTTCAGCTGGGAATGAAGATGGCCAAACCCATCAGCAGGAAGGCACATTTTCCTGGCTAGGTTGCACAAGGGCCAGCCCCTCCCCCCCCCCCCCCCCGGGCATGATAGCATCTCTCCCCCTTTGCAAGGAGGGTCAGCCCCCCTTCTCCCTAGCACTAAATGGCAGGGCATCCCAGAGGTTTCCAGGACAAATGCAGAAGCTGAGTGCGTGTGTCTTCCTGTTAAATGGGGAGAGGGGCTTTGGACAGCAGGCAGAGGGGCCGCGGAGCTGAGCGTGCACAGAATATTTATTTATTTATTTATTACATTTGTATACCGCCCCATAGCCGAAGCTCTCTGGGCGGTTTACATAGGATTAAAACTATTAAAAACAATATACAAAAATTAAAACAGCAAAAACATACAACATACACACAATCTGTACATTTAAAACCACTACAACACCCCAAAAAGCTACAAAAAACAAAAAACCAGGCTCCTCAGATATTGCCAAATGCCTGAGAGAAGAGGAAAGTCTTGACCTGGCGCCGAAAAGGTAATGTTGGCGCCAGGCGGGCCTCGTCAGGGAGATCGTTCCACAATTGGGGGGCCACCACAGAGAAGGCCCTCTCTCTTGTTGCCGACCTCCGAGCTTCCCTCGGAGGAGGCACTCGGAGGAGGGCCTTAGATATTGAACGTAGTGTTCGGGTAGGTTCATGTCGGGAAAGGCGTTCCATCAGGTATTGCGGTCCCAAGCCGTGTAAGGCTTTATAGGTTAAAACCAGCACCTTGAACCGGGCTCGGAAACATACAGGCAGCCAATGCAAGCGGGCCAGAGTAGGTCTTATATGCGCGAACCTACTGGTTCTGGTTATCAATCTGGCTGCTGCATTTTGCACAAGCTGCAGCTTCCGAACCACCTTCAAAGGCAGCCCCACGTAGAGTGCATTGCAATAATCTAACTTGGAGGTTACCAGAGCATGGACAACTGAAGCCAGGTTATCCCTGTCCAGATAGGGACATAGCTGGGCCACCATCCGAAGTTGGTAGAAGGCACTCCGTGCCACTGAGGCCACCTGAGCCTCAAGTGACAGAGATAGTTCTAGGAGAACCCCCAAGCTACGAACCCACTCCTTCAAGGGGAGTGCAACCCCATCCAGAACAGGTTGAACACCCTCCATCCGGTCAGCGGAACCACCCACTAACAGCGTCTCAGTCTTGTTTGGATTGAGATTCAGTTTATTAGCCCTCATCCAGTCCATTGTCGCAGCCAGGCACTGGTTCAGCACATCCACAGCCTCACCTGATGAAGATGAAAAGGAGAAATAGAGCTGCGTGTCATCAGCGTACTGACGACAACGCACTCCAAAACTCAGGATGACTGCACTCAACGGTTTCATGTAGATGTTGAACAGCATGGGGGAGAAGACTGACCCCTGCGGAACCCCATACTGGAGAATCCACGGGGCCGAGCAATGTCCCCCAAGCACCACCTTCTGGAGCCGACCCCCCAAGTAGGAGCGGAACCACTGCAATGCAGTGCCTCCCACTCCCAACTCAGCCAGTCGTCCCAGAAGGATACCATGGTCAATGGTATCAAAAGCCGCTGAGAGATCAAGGAGAATCAACAGACTCGCACTCCCCCTGTCTTTCTCCCGACATAGGTCATCATACAGGGCGACCAAGGCTGTTTCTGTACCAAAACCAGGCCTGAAACCTGACTGAAATGGATCCAGATAATCGGTCTCATCCAAGAGTGCCTGGAGCTGGCTCGCAACCACCCACTCCAGGACCTTGCCCAGGAATGGAACATTTGCTACTGGTCTGTAGTCATTAAGATTTTCAGGGTCCAAGGAAGATTTCTTTAGGAGTGGTCTCACTACCGTTTCTTTCAGGAGGCCCAGGACCACTCCCTCTTGCAAAGAGGCATTAATCACTTCCCTGGCCCAGCCAGTTGTTCCATCCCTGCTAGCTTTTACTAGCCAAGAGGGGCAAGGATCCAATATGGAAGTGGTTGCATGAACCTGTCCAAGCACCTTGTCAACGTCCTTGAGCTGCACCCACTGAAACTCATCCAAGAAAACAGGACAAGCCTGTGCTCTGGATACCTCACTAGATTCACCTGCTATAACACTGGAGTCTAAGTCCTGACGGATGCTGGCCGAAGCACAAGGCAGCCCTCCCAGCTGTTAGAGGTGCCTTCTTCAGGTGGGACATGGCAGTGTGACTTGTGTGTGTGGGTATGTCAGTTGCAAGGTCCTCTGGGTCAGCCATGGTCGCCCTAAAGCAACCTCAACCTGTTCCATGCCGTGTGTGTGTGTCTTTGACAGGTCTCCTGTGAGTTCGGCATGGTCCGTGTCTTCTCGGAGAAGGGGAGCAGCAAAGGCAAGGACTATTGCATCCTCTTCAACTCCCAGTGGGCCCACCTGCCGCACGACCTGGGCAAGGCGGTGAGTTGCTACCAACGGAGCTCAGCAGAGGCTTCTTTGGTCCTCTACCGAGGCCTCGGGGCAGATCCCTCCAGCCGTGCCATGTCCAGCCAGGAGCTGCCCCCTCCCTCCCTCCCTTCTAATGCCCTTGCTCTTCTCCTCCTCCAGTCCCTCCTGCAGTTGCAGGACCAGACGGTGTCGGTCCTGTGTGCTGCCTCCGACGTGCCCGACGGCGGCTTCAGCAACACCATCCCCATGGTGATGCGGGGCAACTGCACCTTCTACGAGAAAGTGCGGCTGGCGCAGATCAACGGGGCCCGGGGCTTGCTCATCGTCAGCCGGGAGAGGCTGGTGAGTGTCCTTCCTGGTTTGGCAGTGCAGTGCTCAGGCTACAAATGTGGGGCTTTGGGGGAGGTTAAGAAGGGAGCCTAGCTGGGCCCTAGCGCCTCCGGGACCAGGCAAGGCGCGAAGGCAAACACCCGCCCCCCCCCTTTCCCCTACCTTTTGCCCCAGGCAGCGGGTATTGAGAGTGACGCTGCCTCTGGAATGGGCTCCTAATTTCCATGCTCCCACTCTGTCCTGGGAGTTCGGTTCCGCTCCCATCATTTCCCTTTTGATCCTCCCTGTTTTAATTTGTTTCACTTTCTGCATGGCTTCCTTTCCCTCGATATTAATATTCCTTTCAAAGCCATTCTTAAACAATTGGAATTGTTCGGCAGTTATGAACCTTCTGCCGTTCTGCACGGCCTCTCAGGTCCCATGCGGAGTGTCGGCTTTCCTTCTGGCAGGGTGCCCAGCACCTGCCAAAGGGCCTTCTGTTCTGAGGCTGGGGCCTGGGGTCTCTTGTGTCACCCCTGGCCCCTGGCCAGCTACCTCATCTCTCCCCCACCCACCCCGCCCCTTGCATCTCTATCCTGCTTGCCTCTTGCTGTTGTGTTGCATTGCGCTCAGGTTCTACAGCAATTTGCGTCTTGAGCTCACCATAAAGCCTGTAACCCGAGTGGGCCAATGCGCAGGAACTCTCCCGGAGTGCCATGTTTCATACTTTCAGCGCACACTTTAGATTTTGTGGTGCAGGGGCTTGGATTGTTCTTGTCCATGTTAGACATAGGGAGCTCCCCCCCATCTCCCTCTGCCGGGGCTGTTCTCACCGATAATGTGCCCCCCCCCAGGTCCCCCCCGCCGGGAACCGGAGTCAGTATGAAGAGATTGACATTCCGGTGGCCCTGCTGAGCTACACGGACATGTTGGATATTGGCAGGGTAAGTGCATCTCCCGCCCATCCCAGGGTCTGAGCTGGTGCTTTTTGGAAATCGTCACTCAGGTATCAGGTTCATGGCTGCACTCTCTTCTTCCTTTCCCTCTTTCCCCCTCCCTCTCTCCCCCGCCCCCTCCCTCCCTCGGCCCACACTGCCATTCCTCCAGAGCTTTGGCCACTCGGTCAAGGTAGCCATGTACGCCCCCAACGAGCCCGTCCTGGACTACAACATGGTGATCATCTTCGTGATGGCCGTAGGCACGGTGGCTGTCGGCGGGTACTGGGCCGGAAGCAGAGACGTGAAAAAGTGAGTGGGGGGCCGCAGACGCTTGGAAAGGCCCTCGCAGCGGGGAGCTCCTGGCCCCAGGCCCCTGGGCTGGTGTCTCTGGCTGCTCCTCCGGGCTTGCAGGGCGCCGTGAATTCCTTGCCATGCCCTGCTGAGACCCTGGGGCAACCGGGCTCACCGATGGGCCCGTCTCTCTCTTCCAGGCGGTACATGAAGCACAAGCGGGACGATGGCGCCGAGAAGCAGGAGGACGAGACGGTGGACGTGACGCCCATCATGATCGGCGTCTTCGTGGTCATGTGCTGCTCAATGCTCGTCCTCCTCTACTACTTCTACGATCAGCTCGGTAGGAGACGCTGGCTCGCCGGGCGGGCGGCGGGAGACTCTGGGGTATCACTGACCGTTGAAGCCCCCTGTTCTGGGACGGAGAGAGCCCCCTCCGTCGGGTTCTCCATGAGCAGAGAAACGTGAGGCTTGTCTCACTCGAACGTTGCACTTCATAGAATCCTAGAATAGTAGAGCTGGAAGAGGCCTCTAAGACCATGAAGTCCAACCCCCTGCTCAGTGCAGGAATCCACCTTAAAGCATCCCTGACAGGTGGCTGTCCAGCTGCCTCTTGAAGGCCTCTAGTATGAGAGAGCCCACCACCTTCCTAGGTCATGGGTTCCATTGTCGTACTGCTCTTAACAGTCAGGAAGTTTTTCCTGATGTCCAGCTGGAATCTGGCTTCGTGTTACTTGAGCCCAGTATTCTGCATCCTGATGGACCATTAGGGCTGCCACCCAGCTAAAACAATCTGGGTCGATTAATTGTGTGGGTTTTGGTCCCAATTTACGCTATGGGTTAGGGGCAGAGGGAGCAGCATTCTCCTGAGTCAGAGCGTTAGTCCTTCTGCGCAGGTATCATCCAAATCAGTCTTCCTCGACCTGGAGCTCTCTGGATGTATTGGAGTCAATTCCCAGAATCCCACAGCCTGGCTGTGGCATTCTGGGAGTTGTAGTCCCAACAAGTCCAGAGAGTTCCAGGTCAAGGAAAACTGGTCTACACGGACAGGCAGAAGCCAGTGGGCCTGCCAGTCAAGGCCATTTTTGTCTCTATGCAAGTCAGTTTCCTGGAGACTGCTATGACTTAAATCAGGGGCCGGCAACCTCTTTCAGCTCAGGGGCCAAATTCAGTGTCAGAGAAGCTCTTGGTTGCCACATTCCAGTGGTGGGCTGGGCCAGAACCCCCTGCTTCTCCTAGTATAAAGCACTTCCTGTCATCAGCTCAGCCTTCGGAGGGGTATTACAGCCTTTTAGAATGGGGGGTGGGGGGGGATGGGGACGGCACAAAATCTGGGAAGCCCCCCAGACGTCAATGCTTGCAGGGGGAAGTGGTGGATTTGGGGATCCGCAGAGAACCGGATTTTGCGACCCAGTCCCGAGCTTCCCACCCCTGGCGTGTGGGGGCCGGGCAGCCTTTGTGCCTCCTGCTTGGCCCGAGGGGCTGACTGGCCGTCTTTTCCCCTCCCAGTGTACGCCATCATAGGGATCTTCTGCCTGGCGTCCTCCATCGGCCTCTACAGCTGCCTCTCCCCGTTTGTCCGGAGATTCCCTATCGGGAAATGCAGGTTTGAAGTGGCGTTGTGGACGGGCCTCGTTGTCTGTTCTGTGTGCCTAGTCTGTGTGTTCGGACTCCCGCTCTCTGCTGGGGGGGGGGGGGGGTTCGTGGCCTTTCAGCTGGGACGCTAAAATATCCATATATTCGTAAGGGTTAGGTAGGAAAAGCCCTACGGCTCCCAGCCTGCACCAGCTAAACCCGCATTGGATTGGACCCTTACGTAAGCCAGAGAGGTGCAGGGTCTGAGGAGTAGTGTTGTCTTGCTAGTGCATTAATGGGCAACTTTGGGGGGGGGTCTGCTGGATACCCCCAAGAATACACCTTGGGCTGCACCCCCATCTACTGCCAGGACTCCTGCCCACCGCCCAGTTTGCTGCTGAAATTTGGTGTCGTGGCAGTGAAAGAAGCCGCCTGTTTTCTTCACAACGAGGTGTGGGGTGCCTGGGCCTTACTTGACATTGAAATTGCGAGGCCACAAATAGGCTGGGGCCAGGGGGATCCATAAAAAGAGATGGAGGCTGGGGTCTTGAGGACAGGGTGGGTGTGGGGGCACAGGGACCCCCTTGGCTGGTTCCCGGGGGGCCTCAGGAGCTGCCTTCTGCCACGTTGCCCTCCAGCCCAGGGGCACCTGCTACAAGGGGCAACGCCTGCTCCAGGCAGGAGAGCGAGCCGAGCCCCCTCTTCCCGAGGCTTTCGGCCGGGGCCTGGGGTATGAATGGGGGGGGGGGGCTTCTGCATGCCAAGCAGGTGCTCTGGCCCCTCCCCTTGCCTTAAAGAGGGGAGCGAGATGCTTCGAACGGCCCCCCACGGGTGGCCCTCCCTCCCGGTGACCCTCCTCCCATCGCTGGGCGAGGGCCACTCCTCCTCTTCACGCTGCCTGTCTGGCTTCCAGGGTTCCGGACAACAACCTGCCCTACTTCCACAAGCGCCCCCAGGTCCGGATGCTGCTGCTGGCCACCTTCTGCGTCGCCGTCAGCCTGGTGTGGGGCGTTTTCCGGAACGAGGACCAGTAAGTCTGCCTTGCGCCTTCCCCAGGCCCTCTTTCCAAGTGGGGCTGATGCCCCGTCCCTGGGGACGTCCTCGCAGGGGCTTCCTTTAAAGCTGCCGCATGTCGTAGCGGGGGCTGTGCGTGGCAGGCAGCCAAGGAGCAGCTCCTGCCCACAGGGCTTCCGGTCTACTGGACGAGCCTGAGGAAGGAAGGTCCCCTTGGCCCAGTATCCTGTTCCCAACGGTGGTCAGACAGGTCTCTCCAGGCAGCCCTTGAGCAGGAGAGGAGAGCTGTGGCTGCCACTTAGCCATTGTGGCTTTTTGCTGTTGAGAAGCCTTCTTTTCTCCCTCCTCCATGATTGTGTCTCCCGTGGCTGCCTTGTGTGGGGAGAGGCTCCTCCCTTTGACCTGGCCCACCTCTCCCACCTATCAGGCTCCGAGTCCTGATATTACGGAACAAGAAGGAAAAAGCCGTGCATGGTTTTTACCTCCTATTGCGAGCCCCCGTTTTTATCTGGACATACAAACTTTTCATTTCAAAGTACTTTAAATGAAAAAAAGGAGAAGTCCCAAACGGTTTTGCCTCTCCCCGCCAGGGAGTTTCCGCAGCCCCCTGCTCATTCTGGCCACCCCTGTCCTGGCTTTGCCACCTCCTTTCTGGAGCTGGGGGCGAAAAGGGATGTCGTGGAGCTGGCAAGGGGGCAGGGAGCCCGCTCCAAAAGCCTGGAGCACCCTCCCTCAGAGGAGGGTCTGAAGAAGGGGTCAGGATGGCAGCAAGAGCCAGCCCAAGAGAGCCATTTTGAGGAAGCTCCTGGGCCCCCGTTGGCCAAGGGGGAAGGAGGCGCACAGGGGTCCAGGGCATGAGAGGAGCTGTTCGAAACGGGGTTAAACGCAGGTGTGTGGGAGGGGAAGCAGCAGCAGCAAGGTGCGTGGGGCAGGCTGCCTCTGCCCCTGGAGGGTGGGGATCTGTGGTGCCCTGTTGCTTAGCTGTGGCCCCTTCTCCCTGCAGGTGGGCCTGGATCCTTCAAGATGCCCTGGGAATTGCCTTCTGCCTTTACATGCTGAAAACCATCCGCTTGCCCACATTCAAGGTAAGGCCGCCCAGGGCAAAGGGTGTGGAGACGCAAGATGGGGATGGAGCTTTGGGGTTCCTGGCTGTGGGGCCAGCCCTGAGGCCAAGGAGGGCACCCTCCCCCTGCCACGGAGCACCCAGGTAGTCCACCTGGTCTCCTCCCTCCCCGTTATCTCCTCACAACAACCCTGCGAGGTAAGCCAGGCAGAGGTTAGGTTAGGCAGAGGTTCAGCAACTTCCGCCCCCCCCCCCCCAGCCGACTTGTGGGGAAGGAAGGGGCCAGAGTGGATCCCAGCTTTCGTTTTGATCACTGCAGGAGGAGGTTGAGTGGGCAGCGGAGTTCTGGGTGGTGGGGCTGGGTGTGTATATGGCGGGGGAGATGGGGGCATAAGCTGCACTTCCTTGGGCATCTGAGGGAGGAAAGGGGGGGGGGGCGGGATGGGTGTGGATCTGCCAAGGACACAGAAGAGCAGCAACAGCAGCCGAGGAGGAGGAGGAGGAGGAGGAGGAGGAGGAGTTAAAAGCGAACCCCTTGCATGAGGGACGCCCCCCGCTTTGCCCCCGTCTCTGGCATCTTTAGTTGGAAGGGTCAGGGAGAGCGCAGCGGGGAGGAGCCCCCCTCTCTTTCCCACTGAACCCAGGGCTTCCTGCATGCAGAGCTGGGGCTGGACTCCCAATCTCGGCCCCCTTTTCAAGAAGGTTTTGCCTCCCTCCATCCTCCCTTGGTCTCTCTCTCTTCCTCCTGCCATCCCCCCCCCAAACCAGGGCTGTACTCTGCTTCTCATGGTCCTCTTCATCTACGACATCTTCTTCGTCTTCGTCACGCCGTACTTGACCAAGGTGCGTTGCCCCTTCTGCCCAGGGGGGGTCCGGGGGCATCGAGCAGCTTTCTGCCCACGGTGTGGGAGGTGGGTGGTTTGTGTGACAGGAGTGAACGGGGCATGTTCCCTTTCTCTGGGGGACAAGCAGAGCAGGGCAGACGGGAACTGATTTCTCACACAACTCCTGGGCAGGTGGGGAGCCTTGAATGGGAAGTTGTGAGGAGGACGAGGGAGTCTGGAGGGTGGGAGGGGGAAGCAGGTGGGAAGGCTGCCCTGGGCCACGAGGCTGCCGGTGCAACGTCCGAGCCAGGCGAGGCCTTGGGCTCCGGACCTCGGCTGTACTGTGGAGCTCCGAAACAGCTAGCTGCAAGCACCCGGATACTTTCAAGGTAGGGTGACCCTATGGAAAGGAGGACAGGGCTCCTGTATCTTTAACAGCTGTAATGAAAAGGGAATTTCAGCAGGTGCCCTTTGTACACACGCAGCACCTGGGGAAATGCCCTCACCACAGTGAAAGCTGCAGGAGCTATGCTAGAGTGACCAGATACAAAAGAGGGCAGGGCTCTTGCAGCTTTAGCTGTTGTGATGAAGAGGGAATTTCGCCAGGTACTGCATGCATACAAATGAAATTCCCTTTTCTCTGCAACTGCAAAAGATACAGGAGCCCAGTCCTCCTTTTCATAGGGCCACCCTATTTAAGGAGAGCACCAGTTCTCCCTTGCTGTATGAGATGACCATGAGTCACATAAAGGGGACGTAGCCGGAGTTGCTCGTGCATTAGCATGAGCAGCCCGTGTTTTCCTGCCTCATCCACTCTCCCCCCCCCCACGCACGGAATTGCCTCCTCCATAGAAGGAAGGAAGGACAGGGATCTTGTCCATGTTACTCCAGGGAAGGAGGGAAGATCCATGGCTTGCCAGCAAGGGTGGGAGAGGAGGATCTTAGGTCCAAGGAACCCTTCTTTTACGGAACGCTGCCATCCGCTCTCGAGTCCCATCAATCAGGAAGCCAAGAAAATAACTGACAAATTAAGTTCTGTTCCCCCCACCCCCCGTTTCTTTCAGACGGGGGAGAGCATCATGGTGGAGGTGGCTGCTGGGCCCACAGATTCATCCACTCACGAAAAGGTGAGAGCTTTGGGCGCTTTCACGGAGTTCCTAAAAACACATTCATTGATTTAATTTAAAGACATCCACCTGGTAGAAGTTTACAGTAGTACATGGCTTTGTAGCCCTTGCAGTTTGGAGGCCGGGCGATTCGTAGGCCGAAGGACAGTTATGCATCCTCCCTCTTCCCTGGCTGTGGGGCAGCCCCACCCCACCCGGGGAATGGAGAAAGCAGGCCTTCCCCATCGGGGGGTTCTAAGGGTGCAGCAGGGTCTGGCTCCATTCAGACAGGGCGACACCTGTGGAACGTGGCTTGGAGGCATCGCTGCGTCGAACCAAGGGCCGTTCTCACCTGTGTGGAGTTGCATCTGCTCGATAGTTTAAAATATCGGCAGCTCATCTTTGAGGCTGGGGAAACAAAGGAAGAGGTCGGGGGGGTGTATTTTTAAAAACTTTGCCTTCTTTCTGTGCTGCTGCCCTCATGAGAATCGACGCTTCAAAGGGCGTTTAGAAAGCTGGCGGGTGGGAGCAGGTTTAACAAAAGCTCCAACTGAGGTCTGGTTTTGGCCACTCACACACGCGGCAGGCCACATTACGAGGGTTTTTTCTTCAGATCTGGTTGCTCTCTGTCTATGCTCAAGAGGCTGCGTTGGCTGCAGCGGTCTCAGCATTCACACCCGCACGCCTCGCGCTGTGTGGAAGGCAGCCTGGGCTTTGGGTCTGTGGTGCAGGCGGACGTACAGCAGAGCTGTCCCGGATTCAGGCACCCCTTCTGGGCTCTAGATGGGGTGGTTTGGTGGGGGAGGGAGGCCTTTCCTACAGGCTGGGGGGGGCATTGATGGAGGGAAGCCACAACGCAGTCCCAAAGCCAGGCTCTCGGCAGGAGGGCCCAGCACCCGCCCCCCCTCCCCCCGCCAGCCCAACCTGTTGCCGCCTTTCGTCCCGCAGCTACCCATGGTGCTGAAGGTTCCGCGGTTGAACTTCTCCCCGCTGGCGCTGTGCGACCGGCCCTTCTCTCTCCTGGGATTTGGGGACATCTTGGTTCCAGGTAGGATTTGTCAGGCATGGGGGGTGGCGGGGTGGCCGGGCCACTCCTGAGGAGGCACCAGAGCTCAAGGGTAGAGCAGAGCTCAGGCACTGGCTGCTCTCATCTCTGGTAAGCAGCTCTTGGGTAGAAAGCGGGGCAGGGAAGAGAGGCCGCCGCTCTGCCCAAGGAGGAGAGGCCCTTGCTCTCAGCCCAGGCTAGACGAGGCAGAGCGAGAGCCCCTCTTCTCAAAGCTCCCCTGGGGGCGTCTGGAGGAGCTGATAGGCCCGCCGGGGCCTGATCCGTCCAAGCTGCCGCTCTCCTGTGCTTGTGGGAAGCAGAGGTCGCCCTGGGCAGGCCCCAGCAGCAGTCACGTGAGGGGAACTGCGGGGGCCGAGATAGGCGGAGCAGGACCCAGAGGGTGGGGTCCGCTCCCCCCCCCCCCCCCCCCCCGGTCTCACCCTGCTGTTCTCTGTCTTTCCTCAGGTCTCCTGGTCGCCTATTGCCACAGGTTTGACATTCAGGTCCAGTCCTCGAGAGTCTATTTTGTCGCTTGCACTATAGGTACGACTGGCTTCTTCTTCTGGGCCTCCTGCTCTTCTTCCCGTCTCGGCCAGGAGCCGCCCTCCCCCAAAGCCACCTGGCTGCTCTTCTCAAGCCCCCCCGCCCCGCATTACCTGTCGGCTCTTACCTCCCCTCCGACAACCAGGCCCCTGAGAAGCAGCTCCCTCTCTCTGCTCCCCACCCCCAGGTCCTTCTCGTCTCCCTCCTGGCCCAGCAAGTTCCTTGGGTCCGCAATCGCAAGCGAGAGCCTTGGGGCCACAGACTCCCTGGCAGCTGGGTTGGGCCAGGACCGGGGGGGGGGGGGGAGAGAGTGTGCTGGTTCCCTCTTGCTTGTTCCTTAAAAAGGGTGGAGGGTTATAATGGCCTGGAATCAGGCAAGTTTCCTGAGGAAGAGCTGGAAGGAATGGGGGCACCTGTGCGGAGAAACAGACCTCACCCCCCCCCAGCCGCAGGGTCGGCTTTGGCCTGTGTTGACCGCTGGCTGTGGCTGGCTGTGGCCAGATGCCTCCTCTTGGCGCTGTCTTCACCGGCTCCTCATCTGGGCTGGTTTGCCCCATAAGAAAGGGTCTGGGATTGCGGTAGGCCCTGTCCCTTCCCCCATCGCCAGTGTTAAAGGCAACCAAAGTGCCTTCTGGGTGAGCGCCGAGAGCGGGTGCTCTTTGGCTAGCGCTGCCAGGATCCAGAAGGCCAGGAGGAGGGAGGGAGGGAGGGAGCCTTCGCTATCCTGTGAGGTGCTGTGGTTGGTGGGCCGCCCTGGGCCGTGGCGAGACGCACCCAGCCCACCCCTCCATGGCTGACCAGCCTCCTCCCCTTCTGCAGCCTACGGCATTGGCCTCCTGGTGACCTTCGTGGCGCTGGCGCTGATGCAGAAGGGCCAGCCGGCCCTGCTCTACCTGGTGCCCTGCACGCTGCTGACGAGCTTCCTGGTGGCCCTGTGGCGGAAGGAGCTGGCCATGTTCTGGACGGGCAGCGGCTTTGCGGTGAATACCAGTTTGCTATGAGTCTCCTCGAGAAAGCGCTAGTGTTAGAAAAGCTCCTAACTTACATTAAAGTTGAGTAAAACTCTTGTCAGAATTCTGCAAAATAGCCGAAGGAGCTTTCTTCCTCCTTCTCCTTCTCCTCCTCCTCCTCCCTTTAACGCTCCTGTTCTGGTCTCCTGAACATTCTCCCTCCCTCCCTCTCTCTAAGTGAAGTTTTTATATTTGTCGCACATGAATTGCAGAGAGGGCACTTAATCCACGATGATGCTGTCGGGGATGAAATCCCCACAAAGGCTTCTTCACATGGCATGTTGTTAAACTGCGGGGTGGGCTTCCGTAAGGTGTAGCCACGGCCCCCGATGTAGACGACTTTCCTGGGGGCGGGGGGACGATCCGCAGATAGTTCGGTTGTCAAAGTCAGAATGCCTCCAGGATCTAGAGAGGACGAGGAGGGTCCCTTGGGTCTGACCCTGCCTCACGGCTCTTCCTGTGTTCCCCGCCAGGGTGTGGGCTATGGGGCACAGAGGCCTGGATCCACTTTGTAGTCCCACCCTCCCCTGGGTTGAAGCGGGACTGCCTGGGGCCTTGCACCCCTCCAGACCCCCGCCCCCCAGTGCTGCGCATTGGTGTGGCTGCACGTCCCTACGGTGTCTCAGCAGGGGTGTTGGGGAGCTGGGAAGAATGGCCGGGGTGGGTGGGCATAGGGTGGCAGTTGCTGTACTGCCCCAATACTGCGCTGGGGTGTCGGCAATGGAAGGCAGCTCTGGCCTTGTGCAAAGGAGGGGCAGGGGGAGCGTGTGAGCCTAGGGACCCGCTGCTGCCAGTGACCCACTCCGCCTTCTCCTAGGTAGGGACGGGAGGCACCCCCAGGAGCAGAAGGGGGCAAGTGGTTTCCTGAGCGGCCCTTGGGTGCCATGCTGGATGTGAGGCTTTGAGGACAGAAGCAAGAGAAGATGGGGGGGGGGGGCAGGATAGAGGACCCTGGGAATTGTAGTTCCTGGAGACAGTGTCAGATCCGTAGCTGAGGATGCCCTTGCATAACCACATGTCCCAGAATTCCTTGTAGGGGGACGTATGCCTGGGCGAGTCTCAGCTGTCCAGGTGAAATGGGATTCCGCTTGCTGCTCGCTTTGCCATGTCAGCCCAGCTATGAGGTTGCTGTTCCGGGTGCCTTTTGCCCTGGTGAGCTTCTTTAGCAGCTGGTCTGTTGAGTTGATTGCAGATGCCCCCCACTCTCTCTCTCTCTCTCTCTTTCTCCTGTCATCCTGACGTGGTTTGTCCTTCTCCACACAGAAAGACCTACCTCATCCTCCCTTGGTGATCTCCCCCGTCAGCTGCCCTGCGCCCCTGAAAGAGACGGGCTCTCCGACGCCTCCGCCAGAAGCAGATGGCCGAGCGGCCAGCCCTGCGCTCCCCACTGAAGAGCCGGCCATTGCCCCCTTGAGCCCTGGGGAGCCGCCCCAGGGGCCCTTTCTGGAGACGGAGGAGGAGGAGGAGGAGGAGCAGACGGAGCCTCGCGAGTCGACTGCCGAAAAGCCAGCCCCCCAGTCGCCCCATATAGAAGAGCCCGTCCCCCGTCAGGACCACAGCCCGGGAGACGAGAGCCCCCTGGCAGCAAAGCCTAGCCAGTCTGACTAGGAACACCCCGTCCTCTCCCCTCGACCCCCCCGCTTCGCTTCCCCACCCCATCACAGACTAACCCGAGACAAAGCAAGGACCAGCCCCGCTGCCACCGCCGCCACCTTGTCCTTCAACACAAACGCGCACGTCTCACGCCTGATCCTCTCACCCGAGGGGACTCGGTGGCTGAACTCTGGACACACACACGAGGGTGGCGTTTCACACCAACCCCCCCCCCCCCCCGAATATGGTGCTTTCACGAGGCTTCCGGTAGAAGTTTGGTGATCAGTTTGAAAGAGAAACGAGCGGATGGCTTTTCCCTTCCCTGTTTCATGACGCTGGGATAGTATGAAGATACTTAAAAAAAAAAAAAAATGTAGACGGTATTTTGCGTTTGCGTGGCTGTGGAAATCGCTTTAACGCAGCCTCAGGCGATGCGGGGGGGAACCACCGTGCTTCTCCGCCCGTGGGCCCCTTTGCTTTTCTGGAAGAAACAATTCCTCCTCCTCCTCCCTGGAAGGCTCCATTCCGTCTTCGGTCTTGTTTTCCCTTCCATCGAACGGTTTAGATGCAAACATATCGAGGAGCGAGCAGGACTCTAAACGGGGCTTTGCGTCGTGACGACTCCATCTTTACCTGTGGGTGTGGCGGGTGGGGTGGGACGGCAATACGGTTGTGGAGGCGGCGAGAGCTCAGTCCACGTGAGCTCAGTGGATTCGCCGGGGGCCTTGCCTGGCGGCACCCCTGCTGAACTGGAAAACAGCGCTGTCTGTCTGGCTTCCCTGTCCAGGGAGAGGCTAGGCAGGGTTGGAGGAAGAAGGGGCTGCTCAGCGCTCTTGGGCTTCCCCCAGCCCCACTTCTCTCCCCCCCCCCTCCCTGGCTGGCCTCAGATCCCACCCCTCTTGGACAGGAGCCGAGAGCTGCGGCAGGACGGAAGCCCCTCTGTGGCTTGCCAGGGAAGCAGCCTGTGGAAAGGTGTTCTCCTCCTCCTGTGCCCCCTTCTCCCTGAAAATGGCTCCAGGCAGGTGGAGGTCTTGGCGGGGGGTGCTGAAGAGGTCCCTTCTTTAAGCTCTGACCAGGAATGGGGCCGTGCCCCATTGGGATGAATTCCTAGAGGTTGTGGAAGACAAAGCCCAGAGGCAGTGGCTGACACCCCCAACCCCCATTGAAAATGGAGGGGGCTGGCTCTGAAATCAGGGTGGGGCGGGACCAATTTACACCCTAAATCTTCCCTCATTTTATAGGAATTGCTCGAGACGGGGTCTGCTGCTACCCTGGCTAGTGAGCCCCCATTTTCCTGCGAGCGCAAGTGTCCTCAGCAGAACTTTTCCCTTTGTTGGGGGGGGGGGCTTGCAAGGAGTGGGGGTTGTGGGAACAGCCAAATGGCAGAGGAGGCGGCCCTTGCTGCAGGCATGTAGAGGCAGGGCGAGCCAGCTGCTGCATGGCCTCCGCTATTCGCCTGGGAATGGGTGATGCCCATGCCTGGCCATAAGATAGCTGTAGGTAGAGTTTATGCCTCCCAGTGACAGTAACGAGAAAAAAGGGGGAAATGCACCAATTTGCGTAGGCACGAAAGAGAGATGAGCTCTGGTGCTGTAAATATTCCTGTTTCTTTTAAAACAAAAACAAAATTCGGTATTAAGAGATTTTTTTATTTATTTTGCAATCTATCCGCAATGCTCAATGACGTTTGGGAAATATATCCTTCATCAGGAGCTAAAACAAATTAACCAAACAGCAATTACATCATATATATTTTTTTAAAAAAAATAAAAGAACTTATTTAAAAAACTTGTTTTTTAAGAAACATGTTAGAGAACACATGTATTACAAATTCTTGTGTTGAAAGTGCTTGACGTGGGCTTACCCCCATACTTATAGTGTTATTGTTTTTTAGAAATACATACCCCCAAAGAAACCTCTACAAAAGACAATATGTTATCTACAATCTACGTTGTTTTCCACAAGTAGGCATCTCTGCATGTGTTTCACTAGTTCAAGTATTTTCTTATCGACTGTGTACACATATACTGTTATTATAGATATCTCTATATAATGTTTGTTATGAGAAACACTAGCTATTCTTCCCCAGTCATTTCTTTGGATCTCACATCTCTACATACCTGCCACTTAAACACATTGTCGCCCATCTTTTTTACTGAATTCTACTTGTTCCCACTTTTCATTATAAACAGCAAGTTTTGGCTAGTTCACTCTTGCATATATTATTTTCTAGCTTTGCTCTCACTACAACAGCTAACCTGCATATCTGTTGGCGCACTGCCAAAGGAAAGTTTTCAATCCGTGTACCTGATATAGGTCTTTTTCTGTTTGTGTGTCCTTCACCAAAGCTTAGTCCTTCTAATGTATTACTCCCACTCTGGTTGTTTTTATCAGGTGTCGACAATGGCCCCTCATGGGCTAGAGATAATCTCTCATAGATGGTAATTATATTTATAGTCTGATTCTGTAGTAACTTAGTTGTTATTAGCCTTTTATTTATCTCAAGGCTTGTAATCATTTCATTCCACGGAATCATTCAAACCATTTGGATTAAGTGATTGGAGATGCAGAATCCAAAACAACTCCCTTTTCCTTAGGACCTTTTCATCGCCCCTTGTTTTCTCAATGGCCCAATATCTCAGGGACTCCAGGTGATGTTTTCTTTCTTGAAAATGTTTTACCATTGGAGCCTCATCTCTAGATTGCACAGGTGTTCCCCTATCCTAATCTTCAGGGGTCTCTTTGTCTTGCCTATATACATCTTATCACAGGGGCAAACGATGACATACATTACATGTGCCGAATCACAATTCAAAACATCTTTTACCACAGTAGTTTTATCATTTTCTTTGTTTATGAATGACAAGGTCTTCTTTGAATATTTGCAATAAATTCAATGTCCACAGGGGTGAACCCCCTGGGGTTTTGGTAGATTCAACAACGTGGATTGTTTATCAGCTTTTGGTAAATCTCTTGTGTAATCCGAGTGTACTAGGCAATCTCTAAGATTCTTAGTTCTTTTATACGTCTTCTGTCAAGACCAGGTAAATCCTGTATTAAGTCCCATTCTGATAATGATCCCATCTATGTTCCCATGTTGTCTCAATCCCTGTTGTGGTTGTAAGAGTTCAGTACGGTTGACACGTCCAGCCTTGTTCATCGCCCCCCTGTACAACCCTTTTTGGATATCCTCTGCGTTCTAAACACTCCTTTAGTTTTTCTGATTCTATTTTGTACACCTCCTCCTTCGAGCAATTTCATCTTATACGTAAAAATTGACCCACCGGTAAGTTGTTTTTTAAGTGGGCAGGATGGTGACTGTCATATCTCAATAGTCTGTTTTTGTCCGTTCGTTTTTTTGAAAATTTATGTTGTGAATCCTTCTGATTGTTTTTTTATTGTTACTTTCAAAAGAGATGTTGGGATCCCTTGTGTTCATCCATTCAATAAACTGTAATAGTTTTTCCTCCGTCCCCTTCCAGATTACGAATACATCATCGATATTACGTAGCCAAAGAGTAAAGTCTTGTTTAAAGTAATGATCAATGAAAATGTACTCCATTTCAAAATGTTCCATGTATAAATTGGCTATCTCTGGGACCATGGGTCCCAATATCTTAGGGACTCCGAGTGATGTTTTCTTTCCTGGAAATGTTTTACCATTGGAGCCCCATCTCTATTGTGCCTGAGATTGTACATATGTTCCCCTATCCTAATCTTCAGGGGTCTCTTTGTCTTGCCTATATACATCTTATATCAGAATCAGACTATAAATATAATTACCATCTATGAGAGATTATCTCTAGCCCATGAGGGGCCATTGTCGACACCTGATAAAAACAACCAGAGTGGGAGTAACACATTAGAAGGACTAAGCTTTGGTGAAGGACACACAAACAGAAAAAGACCTATATCAGGTACACGGTTTGAAAACTTTCCTTTGGCAGTGCGCCAATAGATATGCAGGTTAGCTGTTGTAGTGAGAGCAAAACTAGAAAATAATATATGCAAGAGCAAACTAGCCAAAACTTGCTGTTTATAATGAAAAGTGGGAACAAGTAGAATTCAGTAAAAAAAGATGGGTGACAATGTGTTTAAGTGGCAGGTATGTAGAGATGTGAGATCCAAAGAAATGACTGGGGAAGAATAGCTAGTGTTTCTTATAACAAACATTATATAGAGATATCTATAATAACAGTATATGTGTACACAGTCGATAAGAAAATACTTGAATTAGTGAAACACATGCAGAGATGCCTACTTGTGGAAAACAACGTAGATTGTAGATAACATATTGTCTTTTGTAGAGGTTTCTTTGGGGATATGTATTTCTAAAAAACGATAACACTATAAGTATGGGGGTAAGCCCACGCTAAGCATTTTCAACACAAGAATTTGTAATACATGTGTTCTGTTCTCTAACATGTTTTTTAAATAAGTTTTTAAAAAATATATGATGTAATTGCTGTTTTGTTAATTTGTTTTAGCTCCTGATGAAGGATATATTTCCGTCATTGAGCATTGTGCATAGATTACAAAATTTTAAAAAATCTTCATCTTAAATACAGAAATTTGTAAAAAAAAAAAAAAAAAAGAAAGAAACAGGAATATTTACAGCACCAGAGCTCATCTCCCAGTGACAATAGTCTTAAAATTGGGGAAATGGGGGGTGTCTCCCTTTCGGGGGGGGGGGTGAGTCTCTTCTCGGTTGCATTCCACCGACCACCCAAGGCCTGTGGGTTTCTTCGTCGTCTTTCCCTGATCATGTTCTGTGTTTGTGTTCTTTTGCTTTGTAAGGCGTAGCTCTTTAGCCCTTTAGGTATCCACGTTGTCCAGATTCTGTGGAGCTGCTGGCGATCCGACCAGATCCCGCCTGCCCAACGGCCGCCTCCCGGGCCACAAGGCCTGGCTTTGGAGCGAAGTCTCCCCAGCACCGTTTGGCTCCGTGGCGGGTTGCGTGGACAGCCGGCGGACCCAGCGTTTGGTCTTTCTCGTGCAGAATGACAGATGCTTGTCTTAGACACAACAGGATTATGCCTTAATTTAAGCCATTTTATAAATAATGTATATGGAACCTTTATTTTACAAAAGCAAGGTTGAACAATAAACTTGACGAAACATCAGGTCGTTCAGAGCCGAAGTCCAGGCGTCGTCTTTGAACTTTGCTTAGCTTCCTTTGCTCCATCTTTGAGTCCTTCTGTACCTGATGCTCTCCTCTCCGCCTTTGGGGCCCGAAGGCCGCTCTGGTTCCTGGGGCTGGAGGTGGGCCTCTGGGGTCTCAGGAGGCCGCTCAGTGATTGCTGTGGGGAGGAGGGAAACACCTCTTTCCATGTGCAGAACCACTGACCTCTCGGCCTGTGTTTCAACAGCGGTGCAAATGAACTCTCTTGTGCCCTGGGATTTTCCATGCGGGAAATGTGAAGTGGAAGAAACGGTTCCGTCTCTTGCTGCATTTCCCAGAAATCCTGACCGTGACTGTGGTTGTGGCAGTCCAAGGTTGCTCTCGCAGCTGTGATCTCTTGGCCGTTTGAAGAGCAAACGCCGCCCCCTTAAATTCTCATGGTCATTTGGGCTACCGCAATTTGACACCCTCCGGATGTGTTTGACTGCAACTTCTATTATCCCCATCCTGGCTTGGAATGATGGGAGTTGCTCTCCAACACTACAGAAGGACACCACAGTTTGGAGAAGGCTGTGCGAAGGTGTTGTATAGAGGGCAGTTCCTCCGTATCTGAGGAACGTGGGCGGGCGGGTGCTGTTGCACAGTGTCCTGCTTGTGGGTTCCCCATGAGCAGCTGGTCAGCCACTGTATGAACAGAATGCTGGTCAAGATGCTCTAATCCAGCATCAGGGCTCTTATCTATGACTTGGGCTGCCCCAAACGCAGGATTGTATACAACTCTCTTCCTTATTCGGGCTGTTGATGCAGCTCTAGTTGGTTAAGAAATTGGGTCCATTAAGCAGCTTCTCCCCTGGACCAGCTAGAGCAGCCTCCCTCCAGCCTTCAGACTGGGCGGGCCGTCCTATGTGCCCCGGCCTCTGGGACAAGGCGTGCCACATCGCCACAAATGCATCATGAAGGCGCGAGGCTGCGCTGTGGGCAGGTCCTTGGGTTACCTCTTGCGTTTGAGAACCACGTCAGGGACGCCTTTGCTGACCTCTTCGTCGCTGGTGTGTGTCTGTGTGTCGGGGAGTGGGGGTTACAAAAGGCGCCGAGGTCCAGAGATGTCCAGGAACCAGAAAAACCAGTTTTAGTGGCATCAGGGACAGCAAAACCTTTTCAAAGGGAAGAGGCGGTTCTTCAGCGCAGTCCGATGGCGAGTGGATGGATTTTCCTCCGGTGCTTAAAAGTGGCCTTGGTGTCATTCCAAAGTAGAAGGCGGGATGGCGACAACCAGAATTCCTTGGCTGCGCTGGCCCATTGGTTCCACCTGCTTGCCACCCAGAGCGTGGGTAGCACTTTCGCTTGCCGCAGCTGAAAGCTCCACGCTCCAGAAAGAGCCATGGCGGCTTTTTTCCTCGAGCACAATGGATCATTGGTGACGGAGACTTTGGTTATTTGGGGTGCAGCGCGAAGGGCCTCTCCAAAGGAGGAGTGCAGGACCTCAGCCTTGGGGTCCCAATCTGGCCCTGTGGGGTTCTCCAGAACGCTCCCTTTCCCCCAATTTCCAATCGTTCTGTGCTTTCCTGGGTTTTCTGAGGTCCCCTCCCGCCCCACTCTAAAAGTTTGAAATGCCTCCCTGAAGGCTTTGTTATTGGCAGGAAGAGTTTGAAGCTAAAATATGCAGAGGATTTTTGGGCCCCTCCGGCCCCTCCCCTTTTGCCTTTGACCCCACCCACCCCTGGAGTGCAGCCCCCAAGAGCTTCTGTCAAATGGCACACAGCCCTCGGAGTGAAAGAGGATTGCCCACCCCTGGTTTAAAGCCCAACAAAAGGAGCCATGTAGGCCATGTGGAGAAACCTCACACAGTTTTGGGGTCCGCTCCTGCTCAGGCCGCTCTGCATGGTCCTGTGTGAACATATACCCCCATGCTCTTTAGCCAGGGGTGCAGCAGATCCCAGAGTGTTTCAAGCGGATAGTCCCGCCTTCCAGTATGGCCGTTCCTTCCTTTCCAAGCTGGGAAAGAAGCCGCCTTCTCTGCCAGAGGCTGCCAAGAGCTGGTGCTGAGCGAGATGGGCCAGCAGGTTTTGGATGCTCACTGGGGGTTTGATCCTGGCCTCGGGGACCCCCAGAGCTCTGAACAGCCATAGCTGGGGGAACTCTCACTGGAGCTCTGCAGGCACCTGGGCGGAGCTGAAGCGGCATCTCTCCAGGAGCAGCCATCCTCCTGGTCCGCTCTCCTCGCTGGGGCTCCTCAGGGGCGCTAGTGGGTTGTGAAAGTGAGATGGACGGGAGGAGAATAGCCGGCCTGGCCCGGTGCCTGGTGCTGGCGGGGAACACAAAGTCTCCTCTCCTTTCCCAGTCAGTTCAAAGGCTCCATTTGGGTAACCTGAATATGACTCATCACAGAAGCGAATCAAAGGAGGCCTCCATAATTACAATGATCTCTTGTGCTCATCCGTAATGATAAGGGCGCTGAGCAACAGAGGACCACTCTGTCTGGAGCTTGGCAGTGTTGGGCTCTCTGGCCACCCCCAGCCACCCCTGTTGCCGGCACTTTTCCTCTTCTTCCTTCTCCATCTCCATCCATTCATCATCAGTTTATTTGTATGCAACTTTTCCAGGTAAAACTGCTCAAAGCAGCTTACAGCAACATCAGAAGAAAAAGGTTGCATGAAGCGCAACATTTCCCGATAATGAACAACTATGCACCAAGATTAAATGACCCACGAATAATTCATAGTAAAATCTAACAAAAGAAAAAGCCAAAACAAAAATCTAAACAGGAAGAAAAACAATATCTAAAGCTTAAGCACGGGTCCATCTTCTCTGAAGCTAGATGTTAGCTCAGCCATAAAACTTGAAGAAAAGCCCATCTTGTTGGGCTCTGGGCACTTTCAGCAGCGGTAGCAGCCTTTGTAGCTGGAAGCCGGATTTCATCAGGCCAGGTGGAAGTGAGCTACAGAAGTGGGCCGGGTCTCGCAGGACTCAAAGTTAGATGGTCTCTATGCACAATCTATATGGCCAGTCTTTCTATGGTGTTGTTTTTAGATCGTAACTCACCTGCAGCCCTATCAAGAAGGTGGCCTGGAAAGGGAGTGAACGAATAAAGAAACTAGTGCAGATATGAAGCAGCCCTGAGGCCCAGCACTGGCCGTTCTTCACAGGAAGGCCGGAGTAGGATGTCTGGCTGTCCAGCAGTGTGGTGGCAAATCTGGAAATGCAGGCGCTCATTGTGACAGCCCCCAAGCCACGGACTCACGGAGAGCCCGCACATCCAGCCAGCTGTCCTGATCCACATCAAGAAACCAGTTCTAGCTGTTGGTCTTTTTATAAAGCGAATGGCTCTTAATTCCCCAATCAATTCTTTTTATATATATATATATATTATTTATTTCAACATAATAAAACATAATAAACATAAACAACATAAAATACATACTTAACCCTCAACGACCCCCCCCCCGTGCACCCCACCCCCATGAGACCTTCTCTTAACCATTCTTCATCTTTCCAAAATTTTAACAGCTCTTCTGAAGGTTTTTGTCCCTTCTCCGATCTTAATACATATTCCAAAAAGGGACTCCATATTTTTCCAAAATCATTCTTACTGGACAATCCCCTCCTTATCTTCATTCTACACGTCAATTTGTCATTCAATGCCATATCCCATATTTCTTTATACCATTCTTCTATTGTATAGCTTCCTTGTCCTTTCCAATTTTTAGCAATCATTATTCTAGCGGGTGCCAGGAGGTTGTTTATCAATTCTATTTCCCCAATCAATTCTGAGCCCCCTCCCCAAATACCTTCCACTAGAACGAGGAACCCTATATCCCCAAATGTGGTGAGGGAGACAGCTGACTTCAGAGGGAACGAGGAAGCGTCAGGGCTGGGAGAGGCCATCCTCTGGCCCTGTCCTCTTCATGCCACTGCTGATGTTGTGAGGTTGTCCACCTTCTTGGAGGTACTACAAGGCTCCCAAGGTGCTTTTGCTGCAGTGGGCCAGCTCTCCAGAAGCTGCAGCATCTCAGGTGGGCGCAAAGACTCCAGCCCAAAAGTCGGTGGGTTTGTTAGAATCAAAACAAGGGCGTCTGTCTTTCTTTCCCTCTGCAGCTCCTGGCCTTGTGGCCTCTTTGTCTTCTGCCCCCATTTTCTTCCATTTCTCTGCCTTTCGCCTCTTCCCCAGGGAGCTCTTATTCTGCCCCGCTGCAGACCCAACTTCCAGGGGCAGCTGAGTCAGGCCCTGGGCCCATCAAGCCCAGTACTGCTGATACTGACCGGCAGCAGCGGCCAGGGATGGATTTAAACTTGTTGTGGCCCTAGGTATAACAGGAGCGAGGCCCTTCCCTCTTCCTCCGTATGTTATAAAATCTGTTTTCAACACAGGCCTAGCAACTTCAAGAGGAACAGAGCTGGTGGAAAATCCTCAATCTCTTTGCGATCAGAGGCACTTAGTAAGGGACCTCTGGATATAATTTAGACTGACCCCAGCCACATAACACCATTCCCCCTTCTGAAGAAGTCTTCCTTTTGTATGGTGTTTATGGTTTCTCGGTGGCAATGTTGTAAACGTTCCCACCCCCTTTCTTTCTAACGCGAGTCCCCTCGTGATGTGAGGCCCGAAGCTGTAGCTTGTTTAGCTTGTATGTAAATCCAGCCCTGGCAGCGGCTCTCTGGGGTTTCAGGTGATGGCGGGTCTTTCCCAGCCTTTCCTGGAGATGGAAGCTGGCATCAGCTGTGTGCCAGGTAAGTGATTTGCCCTTGGAACGGCCTCACCGAGAGAAGGAAGGGTCCGGATTTGGAACGGGTTTCCCGGGCCAATGAAGCATGTGGGAAGGTCAGCTCCTGAGCAGCGCTCTGGTCAAGGCCTGAGCTGCACTTGGGGGAGCAAATGTGAAGCCCCCGTCACTCCACAGGTGTGTCTGGGGGCTGCCTTGAATCTGTGAAATGACCTTCTTGTGTTATGAGAGAGGGAAACGTTGATAACCTCTGTATTCTAATATTTCGCCCCTTCACCGTCCGTTTTTACATTTCATTTTATAATCCAAGAGGGCTCAAAGGCTTCCCTGGATGCGCCGTTTGACCCGAAGGCCCAGCAAAGGAGAACAAACAGGTTGGACATCCTGTTCGGAGGGCCACGGGGGTCTTCCAGGCCAGGTCGGAGAGCTCCAGGGCACCGGGCCTTTCCTGGCCTCTGGGGGCTCCATCCAACCTTGACCGGCGAGCAGGAGAGGGGCCGGCTGGGGTGGCCACGGCAGGAGCAGTGGGATGGGGAACGGAGGACCAGCAAGGCCGCCCTCCTAGCTCTGCTCTTGCCCCTGGCACCAGGCCTGGGCCCTTTCCCCACGATCCCCGCACGGTGGTGGAGCAGCTTCTGCCCTCTCCTGCGCCTTTAAGCGTCACCCCCCAGCCCTCCTCCTCCTCCTCGCCTGCCCATCAAAACGCTCCGTGCGCTCCCCTCTCCGGGCAGTCGCCACGGGGGATGCAGCGGCGGGGTTGGCCAGGGCCCTGCGAAGGCAGCCGGCAGCTCCCTGGGGCGGCCAGGTGAGTCTCGCGGGGCCGGGACTGTCTGTGCTCCCTTGAGGGCCCCCACCCCACCCCGGGGAGAAGGTGGAGCGAGGCGAGGGGAGGCGAGGCTCCTGCGCCGCCGGGCTGCTCTTGCGCTGCCGAGATGCTCCGTGGCGCAAAGGGAGCGAGCGGACAGGGGCGCTGGCAAGAGACCGGGGGGGGGGCATCCCGGGGGGGGGGGGGCTTCAGACACTTCAGCGGGAACACGGGGGAGGCGCTCCTCTCCTCTTCCCGGCGTGCGCCTTTTGCACCGGCTGCGCCTCCGAACTCGCCCGTTTGAACCCCGACACGGACCAGGAGGCTCCCAGGAGCTCCGGCCGGAGTTTTAGACTCCATGCGGGGCGGGGAGGGGGGCTTGTCGGCCCCGGCTCAGCCGAGGCAGTTTGCATTTCAGCCCCAGGAAGCCGGCCGCGATGCCTGCCTGCCTGCCTGCTCAGCTTCGCGCTGCTTCGCCATCCGTCTCCCTCTCGGGCAGGCGAAAGCGCGCGCGGGGCGTTTGGGCGCCTCCTCCTCCTCGAGTGACCGACCGGGCGTGGGGGCAGGGGGTTGGGGGGAGGCGTCGGCGTGGAGCAGCCTCCGCTCGTGGTGTCGCCCGGAGAGAGGGTGGCAGGGGTGGCTGCTCTTTGGGCTGCACCCGAAGTCCGCGCGCCCCGGCGCTGGGTAGCGCGGGTCTCCTTGGGGGGCGCCTGCTGGGCTGGCCTTCAGCTGGAGGGGGTCTGTGCCGGGCGTGAGCTGGCCCCGAAGGGCGCCCCTCCTCCCTCCCTCCCTCGAGAGCGGCAGGGCTCGTCCGATGAGCAGAGGGGCCGGGCAGGCGCCCCCAGAGACGGTTCTCGTCCGCTCTGCCTGGGCGCAGTGCGCCTCCTCGGCATCTCCGGCAGCTTCCGGCCTCCAGCTCGCACCTGGCACTGGACAGGGGACCTGGGTTCCAGTTCTGCTCGAGCCAGCTGAAATGACAGTCTGCTCTGATCCCAGACTAGAGCGGAGGTACTAAGCACCCCCCCCGGGGGGGGGGGAGGACAGAGTCTGTCCAGGTAGCCCCAGGGGCTAGAAAAGGCACCAGTTTGGGGGAAGGGAATGAAGCTGGCGTAACGAGACTAATTTGGGAAGGCGATCCAGGAGGTGTTGTGATGGAGGCCACGAGGCCAAGCGGGAGGGGCAGGGTGCATTGTGGGTAGGGGCAGGGCCTGCCGCCCTGGAGAGGTGCCTGGAATATGTGCTAAGTGTGGGTTGCTTGTGGACAACTGGGTTCAGGCAGCTGTATCTAAATGTTGGGAAATAATGGCTCGGGGGAACATTCCTGGTTGGACGTGAGATTAGGGGCGTCCTCGAGGTTCAGTCTCTTCAGTGAGGAGATGGGCGCATCTCGTCTGCAGCACGCATATGCCCAGATGCACAGGCACATGAATGCTCATGGTTTTGGAAGGCACGAAGACACCCTCCATGGCCCCACCTCCCTCAGTGAATCCACCTTCTCACCGCCATGTTCCCCAGCTGCTCTTCCTCCTCCTGGCTCCCGCTGGCGGGCTTGGCAGGCCGAGAACCAGGGAGCACGGAGGCCGCAATGGTGTCTCCTGCTCCTCCTCACCACCCCCGTGGTCTGGGCTGGACCAAGAGGCGGGCGAACAGGCAGACTGCAAGTGGAAGAGGAGCAGCAGCAGCAGCAGCTCCAGGGGGCAATTGCCAGGGGGCCCCTGCTGGGGTCTGGGCCCTTGGCGCGTGCCCCATCATGCCGGATCTGGGTGCACAGAGCTCAGTTGGGCCCTTTCACCCCTTGCAGCTGCGGAGGCCCATTTTGAACTGTGGATAAGAGATTGCCGGGCAGCTGCTCTTCACTAGTCTATCCAAGCCCCCACCCCAGTTTTAAATCCGGGAGGTGGGGATGTCCCTTGGGGTGGGGACTGTTACAAGCCTGACCCTATGGCTGCCGGTGAAACGCCATGGGCCCTTTCCCGGCCCTTGTCACTTCCGCCCATAGAAGTGCGTTCCGTCCTCTTTCTGCATTGATCGGCCATGGGTTGTTTTTTTTACACCTGCACGAAAATCCACAGGTGAATGTGTGTTTAAATATACATTTCTAAACGCATCTCCTCTCAAACTCCTCATGTTAACTTTTCCGGAGCTAAGAACGTCCAGAGAGTGCAAAATCCAGACGATCGTTGCGTCCCCCTGATCTTTGGCCAGTGAGGCCAGTTGGCAATAGGATTTGCAAAAATCACATCTCTCAAGACCACCCCCCCCCCGAAAAAATCAAACATCATGAGGGATCCCGACTTCACAGGTGTGGGGAGCTGCAGTCAAGGAATCACAGAATCATGGGGTTGGAAGGGACCACAAGGATCATCTTGATGAACCCTCTGCAATGTACAGGAAAGCCAATTAAACCAGGGTGGAAAGAGGGCAACGTCCTCACAGCCTGCTCTGCATGCCCCCCTTGAGTCCTCCAAATGCCTGGAAAGTCCACTTCACGGGGCAGCTGAGCCGGGCCTGAAATGGAGCCTTTCTCTCCCAGGTAGAGAAAACAGAGACGCAAAGCCACTCCCAAGGGGGAGATGCCTGCCAAGCCTCCGCGAAGATAAGGTCTGTCCAAGGCAGGTATCCGCTGTGAGGAAGGCGATGTAGCAGGCACAGCGCTCTCCCCTCCACCCACCCCCCTTGGCAGCTCTTGACTATTACGGCTCCTCACTAGAAGAGATTGTTCCTAGAGATTTTAGACTGTAAGCCCACTGGGGCAGGGACCTCTTTTCTTGTTCCTCTGCAAAGCAGCTCCCTGCCTTCAGGTAACTGTTTCTCTCTCACAGTCTATACTAAAAACAAACAAACCCTGTTTCTCCTGTTCCCTCCCCCACCTCACATCAGCCCCCTCCCCCTTGGCTGGGGTTGTTGTTCTTCGGTGATGGGGGCTTGTCAGTCCCAAAGCTCACACGAATCCCAGCCCAGGGCTGCCAGGGAGAAAACCATCTTGGGTCATTAGCCAGCAGTTTGCTTAACAAAAAAAACGTGTGTGTGTGTGTGAGAACTATTCCCCTCTTGGAGGGGTTTTGCAGGGAAGAGGCTGCTCCTTAATGGGGCATGTTTGGATGGTCAGCAACTGAGTCAGGGCCTTTTTTGATGCCTGACGTTTTGGGAGGAAAGTTGGTCGAGGGAGAAATCATTTGTGCATCATGGGCCACGTTGTTGGTTTTAGAGATCCAAACCAGCATCTTGAATGGGGCCTGGAAGCGCATCCTGAGCATCGGAGGAAGCCCTGGCTGAGCATGCTCTTGCATCGTCTCTGAGGGCAGTCCCAGGTAGAGTCCCTTGCACAAGTCAATCCTGGCAGGGGTGGCACCCAATTTTGAACTGGTATAAACAAGTCTTTGAGTATTTCTGGGTCGCGTCCGGTCTCAGGCCCTTTTCTTCCTCTGTGAAATTAGGGAAATGTTTTCTAGCACACTGATGGCAGGTTGCATTCCTTGATTGTGCAAAGCAGATTGTGTGTGTGGCTTGGCTCAGTCCCTTAGAGCACCTGCTCTGCAGGGGGGGGGGTCGTCTGCTGCTTGGTATAGGGTGACCCTATGGAAAGGAGGACGGGGCTCCCATGTCTTCAACAGTTGCATAGAAAAGGGAATTTCAGCAAATGTCCTTTGTATGCATGCAGCACCTGGTGAAATCCCGTCTTCATCCCAACCGTGAAAGCTGCAGGAGCCCTGCCCTCTTTTGTTTCTGGTCACTCTATATAGCTCCTGCAGCTTTAACGGTTGGGAATGAAGAAGGGATTTCACCAGCTGCTGCGTGCATACAAATGACACCTGCTGAAATCTCCTTTTCTATGCAACAGTCCTCCTTTCCATAGGGCCGCCCTACGCGTGGCTGATCTCGCTGGGGTGTGTGGGGCTTGTGACCGGGTGCAAGCGCTGAGCACAGCAGAGGCAAGGAGACCTCTTTGCTGTGTTCTCCCTCCTGTGCATCACCTGAGGAATCCTCCCCTTCTCCACCTGTGCACTTCCCCCAGGAAGGAATATGTAGGGAGAGGAGGAGGAGGCGGCTGAAGCTGAAGGCAGGTGGGTTAGCTGCCGCTAGGATGAGGCGTGGGGTGGCGGTGTGGGGAGACGGCCAGCCGGCCTCCAGGTCTTCCTCCTCCATTGCTCATTTCCCGATTCTTCTTCCTCTTCTTCTTGTGGCTGCTGGTCCTCGCAGGTGCCAGAGAATGGCCCCGGAGCCCAGCGGGGGCGCAAAAGCGGCTCATTGAAATGCAACCAGGTCAGCGCCAGCGCAATCGAGAGCCTGCTTCTATCAAGCCATAGCATTGTTTGCAAGACAGCCATGCCGCTGCTGCTGTCTCCTCTTGGGCCGGCTGGGAAGGGATGCCCCCCCCCACTCCAAGGCTCCTTTCTTGCTCTCTTAGCAGTCCGAGAGGGGCGGGAGCTTTGAGCCCCAGGTGCCTGTGCAGCTCCAAAGGATTCCTTTGCCCCCTTCCCCACTCTGTTTTCAGTGACATTCAAAGGTGCTTTATTTGGTGGGTCGAGAGGACCCAGGTGCCTGAGCCAAGGATTTCCTCCTCTCATCCCAGGATGTAAGCCAGCTGCAGGGACATCAGGCTTCTGAGATCCACTATTGTTTTTGCTACACACACCCCCTCCCCAAACACCTGAGATTCACCCAGCAGAACCTGGTGCAAAATAGGCGCATTAAGGATGAGAGCGCCTTCTCCCCTATCAACTCCCCTGGTCACTGAGGTCATATTCGTGGTAGTTCCACATGGACCTACCTGGCCTGCTTGGAGTCGAAGAGCCTTCTGTGTGGTGGCCCCGTTCTCTGGAGCTCCCTGCCTCTGGAGGTCAGGGAAGCGCCAACACTGTGTCAATTCCAGAGCCGGCTGAAAACATCTTTATTTCAGGGAGCCTTCCCTGACTGACCAGCCACAGTTTTTGTTGGTACTATGTTTGTTTGTTTTATTTTTTAATTGTTTTTATCATTTTATCTTTTATTATTCACCATTCTGGAATCCATTCAGATGTGGAGCAGCATATAAATGCTGTAAATATATTTTTTTAATGGAATAAGGATAAAAGGAGAGAGTGCCTGCAAACATGGTCTTGGATTCTTGGATGCGCGTTCACTGCCAGGGCCCAGAGCATCTGTCCCGTCACTCAAAAGTCCCCTCCTGTTTTCCAGAAACCCAATTCAGGCTTTTTAGTGAGACAACTGGGGGCTGGGGGGCAGAGCCCCCTTCCCATCAACTGCATGTCACCCAGGGATGCGCCAGGAGGCCCCAGAGATGTACCTTTTTCCCAGCCCTGAGGGGCATAGATCAGCAGCCCGACCGAAGGGCCTGCGTCACGGGCCTGTGGGGCAGAAGGCTTCACTGGCATGGGGCATTCTCTCTGTTTGGGGGCCGGTCTCTCTCTCTTCCCCCCTTTCCTGGCTAGGCTTCAGGTGGGAATTCCCAGCCTGCAGATGAGCAGCCAGGTTGTCACCTGAGGGGGGAAGAGCTAAGCCAAAGGCCTTCCGCCTTCCACGGAGAAGGGAGCTTCAAAAGACCGGAAGCCAGCTTTGGACGGGCACAGGATTCTTCTTCGGAAGATCCTGGGACCCTCCTTGTCAGTATTGGGGTTCAAACGTGGGATGTTCAGATGGTGCCGGCTGACCTCTGTATAGGGCTGTGGGCCGTTCGTTGTTTTTCGGAGACCCCCGGAGGGCTCTTTATTGATCTTCTATTGATGTAAAGTACATTTATCTCACTCCTCAGCCAAAAGAAAAAACTCCCAAGGCAGTTAAGTGAACTGGTTCACACATAATGCTAACCCACTGTTCATTTAACCCATTGTTAACTTCTACCCAGACCCCAAGTGATTTTTGCCTGCTCTAGTACTGCCACGAAGAGCGGCCGGGGGTTTTGGACCACTTTTGCTCACCTGGCAAAATAACCTATGAACAACCCACAGTTCTTGGTTTGCACAGGATGTCAAACCATACTTTAAAAAGCCCAGAGTTCCCAACCCAACGGTAAACGCTGGCTTCTCTCTCTCGGTTGTTTGTGGTCAATAAACCACAGTTTGTTAGTGTGCCTGGGTTTGTACATCACGACAACCAAGAACTGAACAAACCATGGGTTAGCATTAGGTGTGAGCTGGGTCACTGAGATGAGACATTTGCTGTTCTCTGTCAACAGGAGAAACTTCCACTAAGCTACAACGGACCATTATAATCAGTCATGACACTGACAACTAAGAATTCCACATTTGCACATTTAGCTCAGGAATTCCTCTCCCCCCCCCCTCGGCCCCCAGTGCAAACTCCATCTGAGTCCTAGTCTTTTCCCTGCCTCTAGATCCTCTACAAATTGTGGGACCACGATGGATTTAACAGCCGTAGCCGTGAAGCCGGCGCTGGAGGGCAAGAAGGTGTCATCCCTGTCCGGCAGCGCCGTTTGCTGGAGAGTAACCTTGGCCACGATCCTCGTGGGTGCCCTCATGGCCATCTGCAGTAGCATCCTGATGGGTGAGTAAAGGTTTGTTACTTCATAGGTATATGTGAGTGTTTTTACCCTGCATTTTTGACTGCAAAGGTCCCCTAGTGTGAATAATGTATACACATTTTAAAAAGCAAGAAACGGTGCTTATGCAGAGCGGAGGGAATTGATCCGACGGGCTTCTGTTATGGACGGTAGGTTTTGGTTGAATATTAGGAGAAAGTGCTAGATCAGCCTTCCCCAACCCGGGCCCTCCAGATATGTTGGATGATGGGAGTTGTAGTCCAAGACATCTGGAAAGGTTGACTTAGGGCTGTATAGGTTGCTGCTGCTGTGGCTGTTGCCGTGAACTTCTTCAAGGACACGATAAACGTGTCTGCGTGAACTGATGTCCACAGTAGCTGTGGGTGGGTGTGGCATGGCCCATTAAAGGAGGCACCACGTGCGGTGCTTGCCCCCAAGTGCTTGAAAAGCATACCACAGCCTCTTTGGGTCATGCCGGCATGGACCCTGGACTGAGATCCGAGGCCAGACCCAAAGACTCGCAAAGACCCAAAGACGTGGCAGTGGCTGACCACGGTCCCTCCGGCAGCCCTTTTGACGACCCAAGCGTGAGCTGGTCCGTCCACCCAGCAGCAGCTGCCCAGCAATGTATTGGCTAGTTTGGAAGCACAGGGGCTCAGCTGTGCTCCCAAAGAAGGCCCCCAAATTCAGGCCGATCTGTTCCAACCAATCCATTCTGCCCCCCTTCCTTCTCCACCGGGCGCAGCTCTTTTGCAAAGCAAATGGGTCCGACGGTCTCATTCCAGATCGAGGCATCCCAAAATACTTGGCATTACAACAGGGATTGTTGCTGGGAAAACTATTTTCCACCCCCAGGATTGCAGCTTGGAGGGAACCGGGAAGTCGGGTGGGGGTGGCAGGGCATCCATGCTAATAAAACAGTCCCGGGGCTGCATCCCTGTGAGCCCCGATGCCGCCACACCACCGACGCTGCCAGCCCCCCCTCCCCCTTCAGATAGCCACTTCTGTCCTGGGTCCCCTCTGGTGTCCGGTTCAGTGCTTGAGCACCATCTGGATGTGAGGCAGCGCTGCTGTGGCTTTTTCCCTGCAGCCTTCCTGGCCAGACACGAATGCCTCTTTGAGCACCTGGCGGAGCTGCGTGGGATCCGCTATGAGAGCAGCTTGCAGTGCCCTGGCTCGGACTACCACCGCACGCTCACCCCCGTGCTGGAGAGGCTGGTAAGGGCGCCCCTTGCGAGGGGAGGAGCCCACCCCCTGGGCCCTTCCCAAAGTGGGAGGGAGGGAGGGTGCTCTTCCTGCAATGCCATGGCCAGTGGCTGCTGGGCTAGAGATCCAATCCCTACGAATGCGGGGCGGGGTAGGGGGGCTAAAGCAGGAGCGGTTTGGGGTGGTTTATTTGGTTTTACTTATTTATTTCCCACATTTTGACCTTGCTCTTCAGCCCCAAAAGGCTCCCAGGGCGGCCTGCGCAGATGAACAATGAGGCAGCCTCTTTCCTCTCCCATCTAAAAGACACGACACAAAAGGAAAATGGATGGGGAGGGAGGAGGGGAAAAGAAGCAAAACCCAAGGACCATTCTTTGTTACAAAGGCTGCATCGGTCCAGGAATACCCAGAAACTTGTTTGGGGCGGTGGGGATGGGGAGCTATTCCAACTTCCTCAAAGTCTTCTCTCTGGTCTTGGACTAACATTCCTCCCCTTCCCCAGCTCCCTCGGGCCACTCCTCCTTGGAATCGTCCAGGTGGAGCCCACCCCATCCGGCTGTCATGGGCCTGGTCACAGCCGCACCTCAGGAGAGCCGATCTCCTGTTTCTGCCTGCCGGTGGGCCTGGGGCTCCTGCAAGAGACGTGGGTTTGTCCAGGGACACCAGGGGGTCTCCTTCCGTGGTCAACACCTTTTTCCTCAGTTTCAGTTAGTGGGGGGTGGAGACAGGCCCTCCTAAACTGAGGAGGGTTCTGCTGCTAGCTCCATTTGCAGTCCGTCTTTGCCTGGAGGGGACCAGAAAGATTGGGGGGAGGAGCTGGTGCCCCTTATTCAGAGGGCAAAAAGCCCCCTCCCCCCTGGCCAGGAAAGATGGCTGAGAAGGCAACACGGTTATCCATCAGGTCATTCCTGACGCGTCTCACCTTGGTTGGCTTTTTAGTAGAGGCAGCGGCACACAACGGATGGCATCTCTCACAGTCTGTGACAAAAGCAGCCCAAGGGTTGCTTTCGTTGTACCTGTGTGAAATATTTCTGGGATTTACAAAGGTACCAGACATCAAAAACTGCCTTCTACTCAGTCCAACCCGCCTTGGTCCATCTAGCCCAATATTGCCCACACGGGCCGGCAGTATCGTCTCTCCAGGGTTTCAGGCAGGACTCTTTCCCGGCTCTCCCTGGAGATGCTGCTGGGGACCGAACCGGGGACCTTCTGCAGGCAAAGCCGGGCCCTTGCCACTGACTGAGCGATGGACCTTCTATTAACAATAAAGTAAGGTTCTGGTCCTCATGGTTCTGAAGAAAGGGCTGAGTTCAATAGGGATGTGGGATCCGAGACTGCCCGTGTGCCGAGCAGGGGTTCCGCCACGCCACCACGGCCCCTCCCTGAACCTGACTCTTCTGGCTTCGCTCTTTGCTCCCACCTGTCTGCTTTGCCTTTCAGTTTCAAAGCAGTTTCCAGAACTCCCCCCTGCAAGGCAGCTGCTTGAGGTGCTCCATCTTGCAGTACAGGTGAGCCCCGCAGGATCGATCCTGCCCCCTGGTATTCCATTGAGGGATGGGGCGCACAAGCGCGGCGGCAGTGGTGCCCCCTCTCCCTCTCCCGCCGGGGCATCTCGCGACCCTCTCGTTTGCGCTTGGCAGGAAAGGCAACGCCAGCGTGGTGGTGGTGGTCCGCTTCCGCCTCTGGTTCTCCACGCGGCAGCCGCTCAGCCCTGGCGCGGAGGAGGAGGCGCTGCGGCAGGGGCTGGCGGCCGCTCTGAGCTACCGGGGGATCACACTACCGGCCTACGGCACCATCTCTTCGGCCTCCCTCACAGGTACCGGTGAATCTCAGCCTTCTGCCAAAGAGCTGGAGGAGGAGAATGTGCCACTTACCTTGGCTGATCCTCACAACGGCCCTGCGAGGTAGGGTAGGCTGTGAGGGGTTGGGAGAGGGGCCGGTCACGTCACGTCTGCCCAGGAGATTTGAACTTGCACCTCTCCAGTCCTCATCCAGCCGCTGCAATACCAGAGGGTGGAAATGCCTCTCCTAAGACAGGAAGTGCTTGAAGCCCAAATACGCGGCTCTGTTGAGGTATTTCAGCCCTGACCACCATTGGAACACGGCTTCTGCGCTAAAAGAGGCTTTACAGCCCTGCTTTACCCCTCCCGGGAATACTGCAGGGAATGGGGGATGACGGACAGCGCATGCCTCCGAGGTCTCTGTCCAGCTCCTTCCAAGCGAGGGAGGAGCGGGACTCTCTTAGAGCGAGAAGGTTCGGGAGACGCCCCACCTGCCCATCCCATTTCTCATTTCTTCTGCAGGGTCAAGCAGCGTCTCCTCCTCTGGAAAAGCCCTGAAATCAGGTATGACCGCTCTGATGAATCGGGGGTCTGCCCAGGACTCCGGTTAAGAAAGATGAAATCCCACATCCTCTCCAGACCACCTGACTGTGCGGTTTGGCTGCCTCTGTTTGCGTGTTCTCCCTTGCGTTGGGACTTGCGTTTTGGGGTTTTTTAAGACGTGTGCTGGGTTTCTATTGTGCCGTTGTAACATTTTAAGCAACCTTACATTTTGCGTGATGCCTCGACCATTTGTTTTATAAGGCGTCCAATAAATATGTGTAAGAATTTTTTATGAATGCCTTCCGAATGTTGTGGCATCTGTAACAACTACCGGATCTATTCTGGCATTAGCCCCCAAGGACGCTTCTCTATTTGTCTATAAGATGCCACAAGACTCTTTGTCACATTTGCTGCAAGGCGGACTCAGGAACAATTAATGTCGTAATTTAAACGTGTGACACCACTGAATTAAATTTGCATCACGGCTGGTTTCTTTAAATTTAAATATTAAATTAATTTAATTTAAATATTAAATTAATATTTAATTCTGCTACGCAGGGAGGGATTGACGGCCTTTTCCTCCTGCCTGCAACCCTCCAAACCTCTGGACGTCCTGCTTAGTTCTTTCAAGGCTTCTGAGATATGAGCAGATGTGGTCTAGCTCTTTTCAAGTTGATCTACACAGCCATAGGGGCTAGCAACTTGGCATTTTGTAATATTCTTTAAAAAGAGAGCCTGATGGGAGAGATGGTCTGGCAGATTTGGAAAGTTTGCACCTGATATGAATTTCTGTACTTATGTAGATGGTAGAATGCAGCCCCGTCAGGTCACCCCACCCTCCCCTCCCCATGGAGGGGGGGCTGAGTTGTATCTGGGGCTAACGGAGTCCTCCCCCCCCTTCTGATTCTCTGCCAGGCCAAACCACGTTTCACTGCCACAGGATGCTGTAACTAGAAGGCAGTTATAATTTTTATGGGAGGGGGGGTTTCACACTCTCCACATGGTTTCTTTCTTAAATTGCTGAGCGTGAGGTGTGTCTTAGGCCAGATTTTAGTGGCACGCAAATACCCCTCTGCCCTTAGGCCCTGTAAACCAACGTTAGAGACTTTGCCATTTACCCAAGAGCAAAAAATGCCCCCCCTCCCCAGGCCAGACTGCGTGTTCTGTCCTGTCCTGTCCCGTCCTTTGCTTCGGCCCCAATCCCAGGCTGCCGTGAGCCTCAGGGAGGACAGACAGCCGGGGAAATCCTTTCCTGCCCCCAAATGCGGCAGTTGCTCAGACCCCCAACATGAAACCCCCCAGATGGTGAACCGCCCCAAGACGTGCCTCTGGCCCCACCACCCACCACCACTCTGGAGTGCCTGGAGGAGAGGCAGAGCGTTGGGGCCACGTTTTGCCACGGCTCTCCTCCTCCTAGGCACGTGTCCCGGGAACACTTTTGCCTGCCGCAGCGGCCAGTGCGTGAGGAAGGAGAACCCGGAGTGCGACACCCGGCGTGACTGTACCGATGGCTCCGATGAGGCTGAGTGCGGTGAGTCCCCTTCCAGCGAGCTCCTGGGGAGGGGAGGGGTCTTGCAGAGCGGGGGGCCCGGGGGGGTGGTCACTCGTTCCGTGTCACGTCGGAGGTCCCTGTTGCCCAGCTGGCAGAAATTCGATGGCTCAAGAGGAGTTTCCTGGTGCGATTTAATCAGCTGCACAAATGCGCAGCTTTTAAACAGGTAATCGGTTGGATCAATCAATTAAATAGTTTTTAATTGTCTGCAATTGGGTTGCAGATACGGGGAAAAAAATCTATTGTACCCATTGTCAAGCACTATCTCAGAAGAGGCATTGTGGGTTTGTGTGTGTGTGTGTGTGTGTGTGTGTGTGTGAGAGAGAGAGAGAGAGAGAGAGGTCACCGATAAACAAAGGGTGTTTGTGTGTGTTTTCTTCAGAAAGACTGTGTTCCCGAGTGCAAATTCATGCAGATTGAATCCATTCCTGAATTGGACTAAAACTCATACGACTAATTAAAACTTCTCTAAGCAGTTAATAGCTGTAATATTATTTGGGGGGGGGGGTGTTAGGGAAACTAGCCGAGAATTCTCATTCTTTTGCAAATTTTAGAATTGTTTCCAGAATCCCTCCCCCTGCTCCTCTCCAAGAGCAAATATGGAGTGAAACTTGCAGGTTTTTTGTGGAGGGGGGGTTGGGGGAGGGGGGGTTGTACCAGTTCCCATAACTTGGAGAGAAGATGAATTTTGCAATCGCGAGATGCTGGGATTTGAAGGTTAAGATTTGACTCTTGGAATTTTAAAAGCTTGTGACGGTCGAGTTTTATTTTTTATTCAGAAGGGGACATTTGGGGCTTGGGATGTTTGGGGCAGACTCTGGCCCTGTGCACAATCCTGGACCCCTCGAAGCAACCCCACTTGGGACCCCAAACGGGCCGCGGGACAGGCCACGCTCCCAGCCGACTCTCCCCTTTCTCTTTCAGACTGTGGGGCTCGGCCAGCTATGCAGACAGCCAACCGGATCGTTGGGGGTTCGGAGGCCTCCCGAGGGGAGTTTCCTTGGCAGGCCAGCCTGAGAGAGAACAACGAACACTTCTGCGGGGCCACCATCCTTACAGCCAAGTGGCTGGTGTCTGCAGCTCACTGCTTCAACGAGTAAGCGGAGGGTGCGCCCTCCACCGGCCCCTTCCCTGCGCAGCTGCGCCAGATCGGATGGTGCTCTCTCCTCCGCCTAGGCGGGCACCCGTCCGCTGCTGCGTAGAGTTGCATCGTCAGCGTGAACGAGAGTAGATCGGGTCACAAAAAGGGGTCAGGGAGGCCCTGGGGGGAGAGGCCCCCCAGAGGGCCAGTGATCAGGATGACCCAGGGGCTGTGCAGAAAAGGTGGGCTATTGGATTGGGGATTTGAAGAGCGAGAGAAGCAGTACAGGTGTCAGAGATGTGTCCCCCCCCTCTCCCTTGCACGCTCACTCACTCACACACTTCCAGACTGAGAGATCCAGTTGGCAAGCGTGCAAATTCCGCTCCGCACCGGAAGGGACGCGGTTTTCTTGCTGCTGGATTTCCGTCCCCATGATCCCCACCAACTGGGTCCCCTGGAAGCGCCTTGGTTGGGGGGGCACTGGGGGGGCGCCACCGCCTGCTGAAGCTCTCCTGCCTCAGGTTCCAGGATCCCAGCACTTGGATGGCCTACGCAGGCAGCACCTGGCTGAGCGGCTCCGAGGGCAGCACCGCGAAAGCCTCCGTGGGCCACATCCTGAAGCACCCCTCCTACAACACTGACACGGCCGACTACGACGTGGCTCTGCTGGAGCTGGCGGAGCCCCTGGCGTTCTCCAAGCACGTCCAGCCCGCCTGCCTGCCGGCCGCCTCCCACGTCTTCCCCCCGGGCAAGAAGTGCCTCATCTCGGGCTGGGGCTACCTCAAGGAAGACTTCCGTAAGCAACGCCTTTGGGGGGGGGGGAGAGTGTTGCCAAAAAGGGTCCTGCCCCCCCCATGTTGAGGGGTGACAGGTCCAGCGTGAGGACCTCCAGCACCCTCTCTTCCCCTCCTCAGTGGTGAAGCCGGAGCTCCTGCAGAAGGCAACAGTGGAGGTGCTGGACCAGACGCTGTGCGCCAGCCTGTACGGCACGGCGCTCACGGACAGGATGGTGTGCGCCGGCTACCTGGAGGGCAAGGTCGATTCCTGCCAGGTACGGGGCAGGCGGCTCCTGGGGTCATCCCTGCCGGGGCTCTTCCCCGGGCTCCTGGCCGGAAGAGGCTGCCTCTGGCCCCCGCCCCACCCGCCTCCCTCTCTCCCCTTTCCTCCCGCAGGGGGACTCTGGCGGCCCGCTGGTCTGCGAAGAGCCCTCCGGCCGCTTCTTCCTGGCGGGCGTTGTGAGCTGGGGCATCGGCTGTGCGGAGGCCAAGCGCCCGGGGGTCTACTCCCGAGTCACCAAGCTCCGGGACTGGATCCTCGACACCATGGCCACTTTCACGCCACCGCCGCTCCTGCCCCTCCCCACCACCCTGGCCACCACGCTCCGTCCCACTGCCTCGACCGAGGGCACCAGCACCGCCGGCGAGCACCGGTCCAGCTCCGCCGCCGCCACTCCCCCAATCTCCACAGCCACGAGCAAGCCGTCGGCCACGGTGCCCCGAGCCCAAGGTAGGGCCTGTGCACGGCGTGGGGCGAGGGTGGCTTTGCGCCGAGGCCCTGGCCGACGGGTGAGCGCTCTTTGTGCCCGTGCAGAGTGCGGCCGGCGGCCGGCCTTCTCCAAGCCCACCAAGATCGTAGGCGGCCTGGATGCCTCCCGAGGGGAAGTCCCGTGGCAAGTCAGCCTGAAGGAGGGGCTCCAGCACTTCTGTGGGGCCACCATCATCGGGGACCGCTGGCTGCTCTCGGCCGCACACTGCTTTAACCAGTAAGTAGGAGCCGAGGAGGCGGAGCTCCCCTGGGCCCACCTAGCCCCCAGTCCTCTCGACACTGACTGGCAGCAGCCGCCCTCTGGAGTTTCAGGCAGAGGGATTTTTCCCGGCCTTCCTGGGACAGCCTCCATGCCAAGTTGGGGCTCCATCACTGGGCTCTGGCCCTTTCCCTTCAAATAAACTGAGATCCTGGCCCTCATGGTTCTGAGTCAAAGGCTGGTTTTAAATAGGAACAGAGGAAGCTGCCTTATACAGAGTCAGAGCCCAGGTCCACCTAGCCCAGTACTGCCAACACTGGCTGGCAGCAACAGATCGCCAAGCGTCCCAGTTTGGCCCAAAGCGCCCCCTGCCCCATGAAATTTGGAGAAGAGGGGAGATGGGGGCGCGTTGCCCCCCCATCCCACGCGAACAGCTGCTCCCTGTGTCTTTTGCCTGCCCGTGCGGGTAGCACCAAGGTAGAGTACCTGACGGCCTTTGCGGGCACAACCTCGCTGTCAGCTGCGGAGAGCTCCTCCGTCAAGGCCAGCGTGAAGCGGGTGGTGCCGCACCCCGCCTACAACCCGGCCCTGCTGGACTTCGATGTGGCCGTGCTGGAGTTGGAGCGGGCCCTCCCCTTCGGCAAGGACATCCAGCCTGTTTGCCTGCCCCTCGCAGTCCACAAGTTCCCCGTGGGCAGGAAGTGCATGATCTCTGGCTGGGGGAGCCTCCGGGAAGGCAACGGTACGTGGCCGTGGCAGGACCCGCTGGGAAGGGGGGGGGGTTGTCCTGGATTTTATTTCTAATACTTTTACGCGGCATCCGCCCATGTACTCCAGTTGCTGAGGAACATGGGTGGGAGGATGCTGTTGCACCGCCTCCTGCTTTAGGTTTCCCGTGGGCAGCTGGGTGGCCACTGCGGGATCAGAATGCTGAGCCAGCCGGACCCTTGTTCTGATCCAGCATCGAGGCTCTTCTCAGGAGCAAGGCTTTTAGAAAAACCCCAAAATGGCTTTTAGAAAACCCCCAAAATGGCTTTTAGAAAACCCCCAAAATGACAAAGTGCTTCCACACTCGGAGGCCGCCTGCCTGGGCATCCTGGCTGCTGCATCCCGGCTGCTGCCCCCGAGTGGTCTTCGCGCCCTTCCTTGTGGGTTTCCCGGAGGCACTGGGTGGCTGCTTTGGGGACCAGGGTGTTGGATTGGACCAAGCACCTTTGGCCTGACCCAGGACCGCCCTCTGCTGATCCTCCGCCTGCTCTCTCCTGCTTCACGGCTCGCAGCCTCCAAGCCCGAGAACCTGCAGCGCGCCTCCGTCGGCATCATCGACCAGAAGACCTGCAACGTCCTCTACAACTTCTCCCTCACTGAGCAAATGATCTGTGCCGGGTTCCTGGAAGGGAAGGTCGACTCCTGCCAGGTAAGGAGCTCACCTGTCTTCTCCCGCACGCAGAGAGGCCTCTGGCGGGGTGGAACAGAGGGCACTCCAGGCCTTGGGAAACGGCTCTCCTCAGTTTATGTGTTTTTAAAAAACATTTCTGCTCTCCTCACTTGCGTTTTCTTCTACCTTTCAATAATGGCCTGTTTGTTGGGTTTTGATGTTGGAACACAATGGCCTAGTTCACATATAACGCTAAGCCGTGATTTGTTTAACCTAGGGTTTGTTGCCTCACCCAGACTGACCTGTATCATTCCAAAAAACAACAACCCTCAGTATGGGTTGGGTATATGTTGTCATTGAATCCTGGCTTGTTGTTACGTGCGAACCCTACACTATGGTTTAACTATGGATTAAGGCTAACCACAAACAACCACAACCCGACAGCAAACCAAGGCTTCTCTTCCTGGGTTGTTTGTGCGACCTTTCTTCCTTGGTCAGATCCAGCAGGGTCCTTCTGATAGTCTTTGTGCACCTGCTTAACTGGCTCGGGTCCTTTGCTCTCCCCCTGCAGGGGGACTCGGGCGGCCCCCTGGCCTGCGAGGAGACTCCGGGCGTGTTCTACTTGGCGGGGCTGGTGAGTTGGGGCGTGGGCTGCGCACAGGCCAAGAGGCCCGGGGTCTACACCCGGATCACCAAGCTCAAGGCATGGATCCTGGACACCGTCTTTCCCCGGCCCAGCACCGTGGCCACGCCCAGCACCAAAGCCAGGGCCACACCCAGCACCACAGCCACCGCCTCTACCTTCACCTCCAGCCGGCCCGGCCCTGGCCAAAGGACTACCCAGCTAGACCCCAGCGCCAGGGCCAGCACCATCCCCGGGACGACAACCAGCACCTTGAAGGTCACCCAGTTGCCAGGTACCTGTGAGGCCGCGAGCAAAAGTCACGTGCGTGTGAGTTGGCAGAGACCTTCCCCTTCCCTGATTTTTCAGAGAAGGGTGGCGCTGGAGTCCTGGCTGCCGCCACACCCTCCACGACAAGCTGATCAACGGAGCCCGGTGGGGGGGGAGGCTAAATGTACCCTAGATATTTAGGGCTTCAGCTCCCAGCATTCCAGAGCATTCGCCATATGTTGGCAGGGGCTGCTGGGAGCATTCAGAGACGTACCTTCAAAAACAACCGAAAAAGGTGCCCTGGAACACTAACGAAAGCCATCCATCCTGGCAGGAGTTCTTGAGGACTAGAGTCCCCCTTTTGGGGGGAGAATGACAGGGTGGCTGTTGGTGGCCTGGTTGAGGGGACCCATTGGGTCTCTGAGGAAATCCCCCCAAAGCTCCTGCCAGAATCCACTTGCAGGTGGGACGATGCTAGTCCCAACACACCTGGAGAGCGCCTGGTCGGGGATGGCTGCTCTAAGGTGCTGCAGTGGCCTGACACGTCCCCCCTTCCCCCCCCCCCCCAAGTTCTCCTTGCCACCTACTCCTCCCTCCCCCTGCCGTGGCCATGGATGCGGTCAGGCCCCCTCGCGCCCCACACGGACCACAACAAGCAGGGGGCCCAGCAAGCCGAGCAGCCCTTGCTCCTTCTCTTGTGTGGGGAGAGGAGGGGGGAGGTCTCATGCGTGTGTCCGTCCCCCTCCCATTAACCTGCTTGCGATGCCCCCCCCCCACGCCGCAGCCGTGCCCTGCACCCCGGCCACCTTCAAGTGCTCCAGCAAAGTCTGCATTGGGAAAGCGAACCCTGAGTGCGATGGCGTCCTGGACTGCAGCAACGGCCGGGATGAGTCGAACTGCAGTAAGTGCTTCCCCCGCCCCCGCCCCATTGCCCTCCCCCCAACAACGCTGCCCACCGCCCCATGCTGCCCTGAGCATCCTCCGTATCGACTCCTACACACCTGCCTTCAGCTAAACCAGCTTTCCCCAACCGGGTGTCCTCCAGGCGCGTTGCTAGCTGGGGAGGATGGGAGTTGTAGTGCAATGCAATCCAGCCTTCCCCAGATAGACCCGCCTCCTTTGCTTTCCGGCTGTCCCCCGTCCCCTTCCAAATGCCGCTGAGATGTCTCCCCTAAAGCCGAGGGACAGGAGGGAACGCAGCGTGCAGTGAAAAGAGGCTGGCATTTTGCCCCCCCCCCCCGGGCTTCTCCCAAAGGGGATTCAGCCCTCGGAGTGGAAGGGGTTCAGGGCCCTGCGCTACGCAGCCATCAGTGGCCTCAAGAGAGAACTTTGTGGGGGGAAGCCGGGCAGGACAGCAAGCCCCACAGCGGCTCTTGAGCCCCAGCCCCCTCCTCTCTCCCCTCCCGGCAGATTGCGGCCTGAGCCCGGCCTCGGCCTTCAGCAAGATCGTGGGGGGCAGCGGCGCAGCCCGTGGGGAGTGGCCATGGCAGGCCAGCCTGTGGCTGCGGCGGAAGGAGCACAAGTGTGGGGCCGTGGTGGTGGCGGAGCGGTGGCTGCTGTCAGCCGCCCACTGCTTTGACGTGTGAGTCCGGACAGGGGAGGGTGGGGGGAGAGGGCAGCCCCCTCCTCCCTGGAGGGGCCTCTGGCTGGGGTGGGAAAGGGCCCCCTGCAGCCACAGCTCTTTCTCCCAGGAAGGGGGTGGCACCCCCCCAGGTGAAAGGCCCCCTTTGCAGGACACAGGTCTCCTCCACTTTGTACCCAAACTGCCCCCGTTCGTTCCAGTCAGCAATGCAGCCCCCCCCCCTTGCACTTGTGGGACCATCATAGGATGGGGCTCTAAGGCAGCTCCCTATTTAAATCCTTGATTCAGCACCATGAGGACCAGAATCGGGCTTTTTCATTCAGGGGAGGGGGCTGTAGCAGAAGGTGCCCCCCAGTTCCATCCCCAACAGCATCTCCAGGTAGGCTGGGAAAACATCTGCCTGGGATGCTGCCAGTCAGGGTCTCCAATACTGGCTTGCATGGACCCAGATGGGGCTTTGAGTCCGCGGAAGGCAGCTTCCGATGCGCCGAGGAGGGCCCTGTTTTCCGGCCAGCCCCGGCCTCGAGGGAGAGGCTTCTTCGCCGGGCAAGGGGGGGACGCTCTGTTAGGTCCCACCCAGCTGGGCCCGCTCAACCCGGCGCCCCCTTCTAGTTACAGCGACCCCAAGGCATGGGTGGCCATCCTGGGCACACCCTTCCTGAGTGGCCTGGACGGGCGGGTGGAGAAGATCGCCCAGATCCATAAGCACCCCTTCTACAACCTCTACACCCTGGACTACGACGTGGCGCTGCTGGAGCTGGCCTCTCCCCTGCGCTACACCAGCGCCGTCAAGCCCATCTGCCTGCCCGACGGCGCCCACGTCTTCGGCGAGGGGGCGCGCTGCTTCATCACTGGCTGGGGCTCCACCAAGGAGGGAGGTACAGGCATCCCCGGCACACACACCCCTGGAGCCGGTCCTCACAACACACGGCGGGGCGGTTTCCCCCCAAATGCATTGACGATTTCCTCGGAAACTCAGGCTCATCTGCCTTGGGCACCGGAGCTCCTGTGATTCAGGAGCTCTTCTGTGCATGCCAGTTTTGGCACACGCGTGAGCTCAAACTCCGGCTGACCGGTGCAAGGTCCGGAATTTTGGGGTAGTCAGCGCTTGGGTTTCTGAGCAAACGCTAAGAAATCAGTTGAAGCGCGGCCGTTTGCAATACTCAGCCCAGTGCCCTCCCTTCCCCTCCCTCCGTAGGGCTGATGTCCAAGCAGCTGCAAAAAGCGGCCGTCCAGGTGATCAGGGAACAGGACTGCCGAAAGTTCTACCCCGTCCAGATCAGCAGCCGGATGGTGTGCGCCGGCCTCCCACACGGCACCGTGGACAGCTGCTCTGTGAGTCCCGCACATCTCCCCCCGTGGTGTAGTGCCACCAGGGACACAGAGCCAGGACTTTTTTTATTAGCAGGGATGCCAATGTCCCCTGCCACCCTCTTGGGCTCCCTTGTTCCCGCTGAGCTGAGCTGCAGCCTCACAGGAGCTGTGTTTGGGGGGGGGGGGGAGATGCAGTTCCCAGCAACAATGCACAAAATATGTTGGGGCCGCTAGGCTTGGAATGGGCCATGAAGACCCGGCCGCTTGGCAAAAGACCTGCTCCTGGTGGAGAGGAAGAGGGCTAGGAGGGCTTGGTGGTGGACATGGGCCTGCCTGGATTTGGGGACTCTGTTTGGAGGGGGAGCATGGCAGGGGGGGACCCTCACAATGAACATTGCTGCCCTTCCCCCAGAATTTCCCCTCTCCGTCAGCTGAAAAATAGCTACTTGGTACAGGCAAGGAAGGCCTCTGAGGGAAGGGGTCTGCAGCCCAAGTTTGCGAGTATTAAGAGGGATGTGAACTGGAAATATTTTTTTCCAGGGATGGATGGTGGGGGGGGGGGGGAGAAATCCCTGCTCAGCAAAGCACCCACCCTCTCGAGAGCTTCCCTGGCCGTGTGCTGCTGTGCGAGAGGCCACAGCTGCCTCTCCGAAACGTCTCACCCGCCTTCCCTCCCTCCCTCCGCAGGGCGATGCCGGGGGCCCGCTGGCCTGCAAGGAGCCCTCGGGCCGGTGGTTCCTGGCCGGCATCACCAGCTGGGGCTATGGCTGCGCCCGGCCTTACTTCCCGGGAGTCTACGCCAAAGTCACGGCCGTGCGGAGCTGGATCGGGCAAAACCTCCAGGTGTGAAGCCGCCGTCCGCTCAGGGAGAAGAGGCAGGACAGGGATGGTGTGGGGGGGTAGCTGGTGCAAGAGGCCAGCTGGGATGGAACCCCCCCACCCCCAGTCCTGTTGCTGACTGTCAGGTGCGGCCTCTGCACACAACCCAGGGAGTGAAACCTAGGACACGTTTTCTCTGCATTGAGGGGCTCCTGTTGCATCCCAGGACGACACAACCTTGCAGGAACTGGGGGCAGGTAGGGGGGGAGGCCGGAAACGTCTCCACCACTCATGATCTTTTTTTATCCTCCCCACCCCTCAGCCTTTGCAAGGACAGTGGGTGGCTGAGAGTTACATCCCAGCCAGAGCGGCCTGACTTAGACCCATGGGGCCGGAGACTGCGTTTATTTTGCTCTCTGTTCTAGCTCAGTGCCTCTGGGTGAGGGGATGGTTTGGGGTGTCTGTAAAGCTCCTTCTTGCGCGAGACGGGGCCCAGGGAAGGGAGGAGGGGGGAGACGTGAAGCTACAACCCTCTCTCAAAATAAACATTAAACAAGCTTCTTTTGTGAACCAGGATCTTGAGTGAGAATTCTGTCCGTGTCGGGCTCTAGTGAAGGTGACCCCCTCTGTAATCTACACAGAAGGCTCAGGACCTCCACCCCTCCTCAGACTCCGCTTTCCTCACCCAACTCTTGAGAAGTTGGGAGTCACGAAAACCTGAAGCAGGGCTCTACCGCTGCTTGGGCTGTACCACTTGAGGTACCTAGGAGGCCTCGTCCACGGCTAAACGCTGTTCCGGAACAACCAAAATTCCATTCCTGTAGAAACATAGCAGAGAGAAGGGCCCAGCCTGCTCCCTAAGCTGTTAGCCTTCTGTGTGCTGGGAAGCTCTTGTTCTACCCTCTACTCGCCCCCCCCCCCCGCCGCAGTTTAAATTGGTACAGTCATTTCCAGGGGATGAGTGACCCTGAGCCTGTGGCGTCTTATCCAACTGCTGGTGTGCTCCTGGTCCAATGGGTGGCAGCGGCAGTCCTCTCTCTGGTAGGATTCTGTCCCCCCACCAGAAATGGCAAGGGCCAAGTCCGCCCAAGGAGAAGGAGAACGGAAAAGATCCTGGGAGGGCCCGCTTGGCAACGCTTCACTCCGCTGCAGAGATGACGCGACACCTGCAAAACCTCCACGCTCTTGAAGCAAAAGCCAAAAGACATCCCCTTCCCCTCTCTCTCCCCTGCTGCCTCTTTGAACATCTAGGAATAAGGAGCACCGGCTTCTCCACTCCACAGACGCCCTCCAGCAAGGGCTTTGCCTGGCTGCCTGCCATCCGTTTTGATCCCACTACTCTGACCCCAAAGCACGCAGTGGGCAGCTGACTCGTTCCCGGCCCAAATCACTGGTCAGTTTGGCTCAACCCCATCTAAACCAGGAGTGGGGGAGCTCCTGCAGGTGGTGTCCATCCCATCCTCCCACAGGCTCTCAGCTGTTTCCCATGGATCAGCTGAGCAGGAAAGGGAAGAGGCGGCTGAGAAATAGTGAAAACAGGGCGTAGCCAAATTTTCGGAGGCCGATGGCCAAACACTTCTCCCCCCCCCCCCCCCACGGTAACTCTACCCTTCTCAGCTCCTTCCTTGGCCGGCAGGGAGGAAGGCGGATATTCCTCCTTCTCCTCACCGCTTGCCTGGCCCTGGGCCAGAACGAGAGGCAAGGGGACACACGGGGCAAGAGAATGTTCTGCCCCAGGATCTACTTAGATGTAGAGCGGTATATAAACGTTGTAAAGAAATGAAATAAAGAAGGGTGAAGCAGAGGAGCAACCCTGCTGGCCCTGGGCAGGGCAAACCCAGAGCTGCAGGAGGGCAGGCCACCTCTGGGGCACCAGCCTCTCCCCCCTCTGTCCGCGTCCCAACGAAGCGGAGGAGGAAGAGCAGATGGCAGGATGGGCAGTGGGCTTAAGCCATGCCCACTGGTGGCCCCCTGGCTGGAAACGGCTCCCCGCCCTTGGTCAAGACCAGCTGCAGCAGTATGCCAGGGACTTCCCCAGCCCCGTGCGGAGAAGCTGCCGTGGATCGAACCTGGGACCCTGTGCTCGGCCACCCCTGCAGGAAAGGGAGGAGACGGCACCATGGTTGTCATTTTAATTGCTTCCAGAAGGACCCCAAATCCAGCCAGCCCTGTGCGCCCCGCATGCCCACTGCCCGCTGCACGGAGCGGCCTGGGCGGGTCCCTTCCCTGAGTCCGTGATGGGTCCGTCTCGCCCGCCCGTGTCACATGTTGGCTCGCTCCCGCTGCAGCCGGGAATTGTAGGCCCGCGAGACGGTGTTCCAGGCGTCCATGTAACGATCCATGCACATGGCGATGCATTTCTGCAAAAAGACAGGAAGGGAGCGGGTGAGGAGGGGCAGCAGCGGGCAAGCCCGATGTGCCCTCCTGGGGGCAGCGCCATTCAGAGCCTCTACCTGGGCCCAGGTTTAGCTGAAACACCTCCCCACACCTGCAGTGGAAGGGCAGGAAGGACGGGAGACCCCTGCCCGCCAGCAACGGCTCAACAACTGGACTCTGTTCCGGGCAGCCTCACCTGCTCCGAGTTATCGAGGGAGCTGCCGGGTTTCCCGATACACTTCCGGAAACATTTGTCAGTCATTCTCTGCAAGGAGGCAAAAGGAAGTCAAGAACGGAGGCCCAAAGCTGCAGGAGGCAGAAAAGGGGGCCTCTTTCACAATGGGGAAAAGCAAGCAAGAGCCTCCCACCGCCCCACGAAGGCTGTTAACTCCGAAAGGGCAGAGAAGGGCAGCAAAATGCCAATGGCACCAAAGTACATTTAAGGCACATTTTAAAACAAGCAAAATCCTCTTCACGTTTCCAGACTTAACAAACATTAGTCTGTTGCAGCGAAAACCACAAAGAGTTTTGTGGCACCTGAAAGACTACCACATTTAGGGCGCAATCCTAGCCATGCTGAGAGAGAGAGAAAATGCTACAATTCTTAGCATTCCTCCACATTTCCTTTCTCTAAGCATGTCTGGAATTTCACCCATATTCTGGCGTACTGGGCAGCGGACCCAAAACCTGGGAACATCTCCATGCAAAGCCAGCATTCTATTCTTGCAAACTAAATTAAGTTTCCAGTCCTCATGGTTCTGAAGAAAGGAGAGATTTATATAAGAACTCCGCCTTCTAGTGAGTCGGGCGTGTGGTCCAGGCAGCTTTAGCGTTAATGCTCCAGGGATGCTTGACAGGATCAGGCCTGTGACCTTGGGCATGCAATGGGCTGTCCTTTCACCCCTGAGCCACGGCCCTTCCCTGTTTGAACATGAGAGTCGCTAGGTCAAGGCCCAACATGCTGCTTCTGGTAGGGGGGTAGCCAAAGGCCTCGATGAGACCATCCTTAACAAAGCAGGGCGGAAGAGCCTCCAATGCCTGCATCTCCTGAGGGAGAAGCTACATCCGCCTCCCCCAACCTGGCGCCCTGCACCTCCCATCATCCCAAGCCACCGTGGCCACCTGCTTGGAGAGGGCTATGTCACCTCTATGCACGGTGGTGGCTCCCCTTTACCCTTCCAGCTACTAGTCCTCAATGAGGAGGAGGAGAATGAGAATGAGGAGGAGGAGGAGGAGAGCCTAGTTTGCTGCATCTGGCCCAGTTGGGCCGATCCCGCCAGGGGCCAACCAGGTGCTGCCCAAGAGTGGTAATGGGGGGAGGGGTGTTGAAGACCACCTGCAACCAACTCAGAGGTCAGCAGGGAGGCTCCACTTTTAGCTACAGATTATAGGCGGACTCCCCACCCAAGAAAGGAGCCCCCCTCCCCCAAGGCAGCAGCGGCACCTTGCCTGGCTGGCCACTGAGTGACCGGAGGGGCTGGACTAGGTGGAGCCTGAGTCTGATCGAGCCCCAGGGCTCTTTGGGTGACCCTCCCTCCCCTCTGCCCCCCATCACCCCGGCCTGTCCTCCTCCCTCCTCCTCCGGGGCTCACCTGGAGCAGCTCCTGCGCGTTGGCCACGGCGATCTGCACCTTGACCTGCTCCATCAGCGTCCCCGGGTCCAGCCGCGACCCGGAGCCGAACTCGCCCGACGAAGACGACGCCATGCCGAGCCCGGGAAGCCCCACTGCCCCCGCCGCCCTCCTAGCACCAGCACCAGCCTCAGCCTCGCATGCGGCACCGCGAACTACAGCTCCCGGCACGCCCCGCGACACTTCCGCCGGAAGCCCCTCGACCTAGAGGAAAAGGGAGCCGGCGAGAAGGGCCGCGCGCCACCACGTCCGACGCCGCTTGGACGCCTTTACAGCCTCCACCTCCCTCCATCCTTGCAAAGAAAGGGGAGGGGGCGTGTGTTCAGCGTGGGTTGCATGGCGAAGGGGCGGGTCGCCAGAGGCCCAGCGCCCCTCATTCAGCAGCCTTTTGCAAGTGGAGGAATTAATTCAGCTTTGCCCGGCAACTGCCATGCTGGTTGGGGATGATGGAGTTGGGAGTCCAAGGCATTGGAGTTGCAGGTTGCACCACGTGGGGCCGGGATTGTTGCAAATTGCAATACCGGGTGAGACGGGGTACATTGCAAAGCTGTGCAAAGTCTCCCTCCTCCGCGCCCCGCCCCCCGGTCAATCTAGCCATAAAAATCCACCCACTGGCCTGCCTTGCAGGGGTGTCGTAAGCCACTCTCTCTACCCCTACCCATCTCCTCAGTCTTCAATAGTGGGGGAGGGGCAATAGCATCGGGAAGCTCTCCGCCCCCCTCCCCCCAAAAAAAGCTTACATGACACATAACATCAACGTGTTTCCCCACCACCAAAAGGAGCCCCGACGGGAATCCAAAACAATTGTTCCTATCTCTGTTTATTGGGAGGCAGGAGACAGGGACACCCCACCCCCCTCTGCCCGCTCCCCACAGCAATGCAGCTGCCCCTTTTCTCCCACCACCCACAAAAGCAACTTGAGCTCCGAAAGTAGCCGCAAGTCTCGTGTACAGACAAAAGCACCGCTTCCCCTTTGCCCTTCCTTTCCCCTCCTCCCGTCAAGGCGGAGCATAGAGGGCGTTCAGCATGGAGGTATCAAGGGTGATGGCTAGAGCGACTTCCTTTCCCTCCACAGATAGAGGGCCAGAGCGGCCCTCGATTACAGACCAGAAGCTCAGGCGGGGCGTGCGCCACCTAGCGCTTTCCCAGCGCCATTGGCCTCGTGCGGAGCCCTGTTTTTCTGCACATGGGCGACCCTTCTATTGGGACCGCGCCAAAGGCGACCAAGTGGACCATCCAGAAAGTGGCGAACAGGCCTGGTGTGCGACCTGGAGCCAGCCCTGGTATGCCTGGGCTGACGCTGGCCGCCACAGTGCCGTGTCTTAGTTTGAAAAACATGATAGAATCAGGGGCGGCTGCCTGGGCATGTGCAGAGAGCACCGGAGAGGCTCGTTTCATTACGTTTGCTCCTAAGATCTGTTCGCCTCTTCCTACAGCAGACTGGTGCTTCTGCCCAAGGGGATGCGTGTTTTGCATCAGGGCTGCAGAAGAAGACTCCATTCGGTTGCTGTAGGCAAGAAAACTGCAGGGGAACGCAGGGCTCCCTAAAGCCCCCTGCCCAATAAGACCATTAAGTCCAGTTCACACACACACACACACACACACACACTTCATACGCATGTATTGAAGTGGACATATATTCAAATCTATGTAGCTACAATTTGTCCTTTTCCTCTTTTTTTGTTTAATTTAAAGTTTACTATTATTATTATTTCTTTCTAGCTCGTGGCGGTTTTTCTAGACGGACATGAGGAGCTTTGCCAAGTCATGCTGTCTTATATTGATTCAGGAATTTCCTGACGATTGAGCATGTTTTAATTATGACTGCTTTCTGGATGTTGGGGTGGATGTATTCTGGTAGGCCCAGTTTCTGGAGGTTTTCTGTATAGTTTTTTGATGTGATGCCGGTGACTGATGTGACTAATAGAATAATTGTGACCTTTTCTTGTTGCCATAGTTCTTTGACTTCCATGGCCAGTGGTGTATATTTGTCTCTCTTTTCTTCTTCCTTTCCAACAACATTTTTGTCATCATCATCATCATCATCATTTTAAAAAGTTCAGGGTCTAAAATGACTTAGCTGCATCACCGACTAACCCCCTTGGGCTGTTTGCAAAGGGCCAGGCTCCACCCCTTCTGCTCCACCCCTGCAGAGGGAGAGGAGAGAACAGGGAAGAGGCCATTTCTGGTCTTGAGAGATGGAGGAAGAAGACATGAAGCAGCCCTGGGTACAGAGTCTATTCAGGGGCTCTGACACGGCCAGGATTGTCTCCTGTGACCGGCAACAGTGGCTTTTTGGCAGATCCTGGGTGCCGTGGGCCCTGACGTGAAGCTGCCCATCCAGCCCAATCCCGTCTGCTGCTCTGGCTGGCAGTGGTTTCGTACCCATGGTCTCTCTCAGACAGAGATGAGGCCCTTCCCCAGCCCTGGGGCTCTGTGAAATCCTGACTTCTCAAGTTACGCCAGGGAATGGTGCAGAGGACGCCTGAATGCCTTACCTGTGGTGGCCCCCATCAACGGAATACCCTCCCAGGGACATCCGCCTGGCACCTTCCCTGCAGAGGTTAAGGGACAGACTGTCCTCTTTAACAGTTTAACCACTACTCTTTTCATAGAATCGTAGAATAGTAGAGTTGGAAGGGGCCTCTAAGGCCATCCAGTCCAACCCCCTGCTCAATGCAGAAATCCACCTTAAAGCATCCCTGACAAATGGCTATCCAGCTGCCTCTTGGATGCCTCTAGTGTAGGAGATCCCACCACCTCCCTAGGTCATGGATTCCATTGTATTGCTCAAACAGTCAGGAAGTTTTTCCTGATGTCCAGCCGGAATCTGGCTTCCTGTAACTTGAGCCCATTATTCCGTGTCCTGCATTCTGGGTTGATCGAGAAGAGATCCTGGCCCTCCTCTGTGTGACAACGTTTCAAGTACTTGAAGAGTGCTCTCATGTCTCCCCTCAATCTTCTCTTCTCCAGGCTAAACATGACTAGTTCTTTCAATCTCTCCTCATAGGGCTTTGTTTCCAGACCCCTGATCATCCTCGTTGCCCTCCTCTGAACACGCTCTAGGTTGTCTGCATCCTTCTTGAGGTGTGGTGCCCAGAACTGGACGCAGTACTCAAGATGGGGCCTAACCAGTGCCGAATAGAGGGAAACCAATACCTCGCACGATTTGGAAGCTATTAAAGCAGCCCAAAATAGCATTTCCTTTTTTCTGCAGCCACATCACACTGTTGGCTCATATTCAGCTTGTGATCTACAACAATTCCAAGCTCCTTCTCGCTCGCCGTTTTGATCAACCCAGTATCCCCCATCTTGTAACTGTGCATTTGGTTTCTTTTTCCTAGGTGTAGAACTTGGCATATATCACTATTAAATTTCATTCTGTTGTTTTCAGCTCAGCGCTCCAGTCTATCAAGATCACAAGTTTGTTTCTGTCTTCCAGGGTATTAGCAATCCTACCCAATTTTGTGTCGTCTGCAAATTTGATAAGCATTCCCTGCACCTCCTCGTCCAAATCATTAATAAAAATGTTGAAGAGCACTGGGCCCAGGACTGAGCCCTGCAGTACCCTGCCCATTACCTCCCCCCAGTGTGAAAATATACCATTGATAAGCACATTTTGAGTCCGATTCTGTAGCCAACTGTGGATCCACCTAATAGTTGTTCTCTCTAGCCCACTTTTCACTAGTTTGTTAATCAGAATATCATGGGGCACTTTGTCAAAAGCTTTGTTGAAGTCAAGATATACTATATCCACAGCATTCCCACAGTCCACAACGGAGGTTACCCGATCAAAAAATCAGATTCGTTTCTATCCTGCCCAATAGCAGAAGATCTCTGGGTGGTTTGCAAAAAACACGCATCATAATCGTGATGCTAAAAACATAATATTGTTTATTTCTTTTTAGTTCGTTGCATTGTTTTAATTTTTCAATGTTACATTTTTTAGATTATTTTTAAAATGTATTTTTATGAATAGTAAAGAGAGCTTCTGCTGTGGAGTGGTATAGATATCTAATAATAATAACAACAACAACAACAACAACAACAATATAAAATCTCAAACCTACAAAATTAGAAGAATTTAGAAAACGGAAATATTTACAGTAAGATTTTGGATATTCTGTTGCTTTGGTTTTTAATTTTTACTGCTGGATCCTCAATGTTTAAAAACTTTTAAAATGTTTAATATTGTATTGTTTTGATACTTTTGTTGTTGTATTAGTATTTTTTGTTCCTTTGTTGATGTTGGTTCCTGGTTTTATGATTGTAAGATGCCGCAAGGGCATTTGCCAGTTGAGCAGTGTACAAATCTAATAAAATAAACGTTGAAGAGCATCGGTGGTAGATATTTGGCACGTGCAGAGAGGCCGCTGCTCCAATGAGCCTGGTACATCCTCTTCTCCATGTCTCGAGGCCCCGGGGGAAGAGAGGTGCCATTCCTAGTTTTTGGACCTCCTTTTAGCTGGGTATGCCTGGGATTGACTTTGGGACTTTACAGGGCAAAACAGCTGCTCTGTTCACTGGGCAGCAGCCCCTAAGCCTCCTATCAAGCCGTCTTCTGCTGGCTCCGCCCATCTAGCCCAGGACTGGCCACTCTGCTGGGAGCGGCTCTAAGGCAGACGGCCCCCCCAACCTTTTTGGGTTGATGGGCACATTTGGAATATTGTGGGTGCTCTCACAAAATGGCTGCCCTGTGGTGCCTGACCCATTCACGAAATGGCTGCCATGGTGGGCATGGCAAACCAAAACAAACACCCATTTCCCAGGAAAGCAAACTGGTGAGACTACAAGAAAAGTGCCCTGCCCGAGGAGGCACAGGTGCGGTCTGACTCCAAAACACAAAGCCGCCCTTGTGTTCCTTGATCAAGGTGGCGTTGGAGGGCAGCATTTGGCTTTGCAGCCTGCCAGTCATTTTTTTAAAAACAGAAATCTTGTATAAAATAAAAATCAGGAAGGGTGGTGAGCCTGGTGGGTGCCAGGACTCCAGGGTCTCTTGCAGAGAGGGGAGTCTCTTGGGGCAGAGAGATCTCTCCAGTCCAGTTGCCCTTGGAGATCCTCTATAATTGGAGATTCTTCCTGAGATCAAGCTGGTGGGGAGGGTGGGGTTCTTCATGCAAAACAGTGGTTCCAAACACTGGGGTGTGCTGGCCTGCATCAGAGAGCCAAACTCTGAAGGAGCCAGCTGAAGACAAGAAGAAAAAGGTCCCTCTCATGCCAGAAGCCTCCTAGATCTGTTATCCTTAGCAGATATGTCCTTACAACAAAAACGATTCACAAATGGATCGTGTTCCCTTTGCAATTCTGTTCCTTTGCTGTTTGTGGAAATAGCCTCTTTCTTGCTTGGAAGTACTGATATCACCGTTGGTTTTCCTTTCTCCTTTTCTCTCTGGTTTGATTATATGCTGTGCATCTTCCATCCCTAACTAGGGGCACAATCCTATGCATGTTCGAACAGGGAAAAGGTCCTGCAACTCCCAGCGTGGCCCAGCCGATTCTGTGCTCTGCCACCGCAGCGGGGGAGCACTTCTGCATCACCCCCAAACCAGGAGATGCATCACGAAGGAAAAGAGCAAGGACCACCATTTGCATAAAATGTGCAGGAGTTTGTTCCTAGGTATCCATGCACATGTCGAAATAATAATTTGGAAATCATTGATGGAGAAAGACAAGGCGTTTCACTCAATCCTAAACTGTGACCAGGTGAACTGTGTGCCTGCCACCTGTTGATGGGTAACTCCAACCGCTCCACCACCACCACCCCACGCGCTCAGCTCTCCCTTTTTAGGGATCTTGATCCTTGGGCCGGACGCCCTTTCAAATCAGGGGTGCCTTCAAATGGAGGCTTTTAAAATATGACACCTGGCCACTAGCTTTGCCCCTCCCCCCCCCCCCCCCCCCCCGTATGTTGTCCCAGCACCTTGTGTTACTTGAAAGCTGGACATCCGTCATCTGCACCAGCCAAATTCCCATACCCCCTCCCCCCGCCAAGGGTACCTTCAGTCACGGCCTCCCTGCGGCATGGAACGTGGTTGTCGGGAGGCACAGTGTTCCACGTTTGCAGAGGAATAAGCGCCTAAATATTTTATTGCCGTTTGCTGCCAAGCAACATTATAGGGCGTTTTGACAGCAGCCCCGACTTTCATCTTTAATATCCAAACCTGGTCGCTTCGGCTTTGCAATGTGGGTTTCATACCCCGAGACTTTGCTGGAAACGTCAACGCAGATAAGAGCTTGATAGATGAGTCCTGCCGGGCTTGTTAATGCAAATACCGGGCCATCTTCGGCCGCGACACTGATTCCCAGCACAGGGAGGGCTGTAGCTCAGCGGTAGAGGCCTTGCTTTGCACCCAGAAGGTGCCTGGCTGGACTCCAGGCATCTCCAGGAGGGCTGGGGGAATGCCCTGCCCAAAACCCTGGACAGCCATTGATTGCACTCAGTGTGTGCATCTCAGGTCTCTTAACGTCTCTTGGTGGCCGCCTGGCTCCCTACCCCTTCTGGGTTTGGTTTGGTTTTCCTTAAGATTTTATAAATATTGAACTGGGAGGTGGTCACGATGCAGAGCGATAGGCTGCCCTCTGACCCCATCTTTAATGGGGTTCAGGAAAGCGTTTCTGTGTTTTGGAGCTCAGAACCTGCCTGTCTACTTTTCTTTTATAGTCCCACTGTTCTGCCTTTCCATGGTGGCCATTTTGTGAATGGGCAAGGAGCCCCACGCCCATGGCAGCCATTTTGTGAGAGCACCCACGACACTCAAGATTCCAAGCATGACCACGGATGATTCTGCACTACGTGGACAGCGATCTGACTCTGAATACAGCCACTTCCTATTTGGTGCTTCGTGTAGAACGAGAGGGGCTGGAACCCGGCTTTGTTTTTAAAAGCTCAATGGCAGAGTCCCGGCTTTGCCTGCAGAAGGCTCCGGGTTTGATCCCTGGCAGCAGCATCCTCAGGGAGGGCTGGAAAAGAACCCTTGCCTGAACCGTTGCTGCCAATCTGTGTCGACATTACTGGGCTAGATGGATCCAGGGTCTGCCTCTGGCTCCCTGATCCTTTAGACCCTCCTGCAACAGCGCTCAGGGCTGGGGAGGAGATGGTGATAATCATATTTATTTACATCCTGCCTTTTTCCCAATACTGGGCCTGAAGGGTAGGACCTGTAGTCCAACATACCTGCTCTATGTTCTCACTATGTCCCTAGTGGTTGGAGCATTGCACTGTGATTGGAGAGGCCCCGTTTCGAGTCCCCGCTTGGCCATGAATCTCTCTGGGTGACTTTGGGCCAATCCCTGACTGCCTGACCTACCTCGCAGGGTTGTTGTGAAGATAATCATGGAGAGGACCCTGTGAATCGCCTTGGGTTCCTTGCAGGAGGGGGTGGAAGTGGGTATGAATGTAAGAAATACAAAAGAACAATAGCTTTAAACCCCCCCCATCTTACAAAGCCCTTCAGAGACGAGGGGAACCCGGGAGGGGGAGGGAGGGGGAGGATCGGTCCGCCCGGAGCTCCTTGCAAGAAGAGGGAAAAGCAGGACCTAAATGCGCCGGCGTGACTTCAGCGTCCACACGGCCAGAATCGCGCTGCGGTTCCCGCCGCGGGAGGAAGGGAAGGATTCCGCACCGGGCTCCTCGGGAGTAAAGGCGGCTGGGCGCTGCGCCCCGAAGGCGAGCGCTTCCTCTGGCGACCGCGAGCCGGGGGGCGAGAGGCTGCCCGGGTGCACGCAGTCGCTGGCTGGCTGGCTGGCGGGGTCCAGGCGCGCCCGCTGCGCGCCGCCGCCGCTCCAGCCATCCCGCACGCCGGGCGCGGAGGAGCCGCCGGCCGGAGAGGCTCGCTGGGCAAGCGCCGCCGTCGCCGCAGCGCCTGGGCTGACACCGATGGGGAGCCGCCGGGCCAGGTGAGGTGAGGCGGGGAGGACACGGGTCGCCCGGGGCCAGTCGGGAGCGCCTGCTGGGGCTGGAGGGCGGGGACCCCCGCGTCCTCGAGGGCGGCGCTTTGCAGGGGCCACCGGGAGGCAAGGCAGCGAGCGAGCGAGCGAGGAAGAGTCGCCGCCGCCGCCGCCGGGGAAAGCTCGCCCGCCCCGGGTTGCCGCGGAGCTCCGAGCGCGCCGCTGCCTTCGCCTCCTCTCCGGGGCAGCGTCTCCTGATCCCCGCGGGGAGACCCCGGGTTCCCCCGGGGCGGGCAGGCATGCCCTGCCGCCGCCGCCCGGAGGCTGGGAGAGGGGCGCCGTCGCCCCAGCTGCCCTTGGCGCCAGGGGGAGCCCCCGCGGAACGGGAGGGGCTGCGTTGTGCCCCCTCCCCGCCTCGTGGGTGGGTCAAAGCGGCCTGGAGAAGACACCCCCCTCGCCCGGCATCCTCCATCTCCCCTGGATCGGGGAACTGCACGGGCGGGGGGTATCTCCTGGCCGGGAGGCCAGCAACAGGCTTTCCTCCTCGTGGTTGGCACGGGAGGCTGTTCGTGTCCGGGGGGGGCAGGTTCGCCTCCTGGGCTGTGCCCCCAGCCGGAGGGGGAGGAGGAGGCACCTCCGGCCCGTTACTCGGGGCTCCCCCGGGGGGGAGACTCTGGCTGTCCTCTGTTAGGAACAAGACACTGGGCCGGAGGGAGCGAGCCGGGTCCGATCCAGGCGCAGAGCTCCGCTCGCCTCCTGGCTTCCCGTGATGAAACGCCTGGGCGACTGCCAGAGTAGCCTGGCTGCGCTTCCATCCGGAGGTTGGTCCAGCGCTTGCCTGGAGGAGGGAAGCTCTCTCCATGACTGTGTGGAGAGGCACCTCCGAGGCAGGAAACTGGGGACCAACCGCGTGGGGGGGGGGGGGGCTGTCTGTTGCTTCCCCCCCTCCCTCCCTGGGGTCTCCGCAGTGAGGTGTCTGGCTGTCCACTGCTGGAAACAGGACACTGGGTGATTTGCGTAGATTTATTTCTTTCGTTTACATCCATCCACCTCTGAGCCGTATCCGTGAGGCTCCCGAGGGCTCCCCACCCCAGACTCAGACCATCGTAGCTTCCGCAAAGTAGACCTTCCTCAGGCCTTGCAGCCCCGGGGGCCTGATCCAGCAAGGCTGTTTCTGTGCTCTTACAGTGTCCTGCGTCAAGTGAAGTGGAGCCAATGCAGGTTCCCCGAAACCTTTGGGAGTGGCTTTATTTGCGACACGGAGCTTCTTCAGCTCTGGGGCTGTTCAGCCACCAACCGCGCTTCCAATTTTGATGAACTGGGGCCTGGTGAGACGCAGACATCCCTCCGTGATCTCACCAGGGTGGGACCTGGGGGCCAGCTGCTGGTTTCCTGGGGGAGCGCTCTCCGCAGCGAGGCCTGCCTGGCCCCATCCTTGTCATCTTTTGGCAGGAGGTCCAGACTTTCGTCTACTCACTGGCACCTGAAGGCATCTGGCGGGCTTGTTACACCTCCATTGTTTTGGTTCTGGTGTTTTAGTTGTCTCGGTTGTGTTTTGCTCTTTGGATGGAAATTGTTTTCAGCTGCTTTAAAAAGTCTTATGTTTTGAATACCACTGTTGTGCGTTGCCTTGTACCTAATCAGTTCCATTGAGAATCATCATCATCCCGCAATGGTTGCTCAGATGTCCCTATGGGATGCCCCAACCACGGCACGAAAACAACGCTTGTCCAGTGTTTGCTCCGCAGCAATGAAACGCTGCCTCTGAACCTGGAGAAGGTATAGAACTCTTGTGACTAGTAGCCACTGATCACCTGAGCCTCCTCCATGGATTTGCTTAATTCCCCCTTTAAACCCGCTGGGAGTTGTAGGACTTTTCCTGTATGAAAATGCATAGGATTGTACCCTGAACTAATAAAAATACAGAAAGGGAGGGAATGTACAACGCAAAAAGGGTCATTTCGCTCGTCTCCTGCCTGTGGGTTTCTGGGGGGGGGGGGCATCCAGTTGGTCGTGGTGGGAAAACAGGGTTCCCTGGGACCAGTGAGAGAGGCCCTGCTCATTTGCCAACTTGAAAGAGCAGTTAGGTGGACGACCACCTGAGAGGATGGCCTTTTCCGCAGTGGCCCCTCGCCTCTGGAACAAGTTGCCATCAAGAGTCTGCCAGGCTTTTAAAAAGGCTTGAAAAACATAACATTTTACTCTAGCCTTCCCTGTCATGTGTTTGCTGTTTTTATTGCTTATCGTTTTCAATACCACATTGGATTCTATTATGTGTTTTATTGTTGGGATGCTGAAAGGCAGCCAAGAAATATTTTAAATATGTTAATCAGTGCTGGGGGGGGGGGGCTTGGGTCTGACCCTGCAGGGCTCTTCTGAGGTTCGAAGTCTCCCTTGAATGATCCCGGCGATGTCTTGCATCCAGTGAGGTTCATTCTTCCCCCCACTGATCCTGGTTCTGGTGTGTTTTCCCCCCACAGCCAGTCCCAAAAGCTGTGTGTGTGTCCCTGTCTCAGTGTGGTGCACAGATGGCTTCTCCTCTGTGTGGTCCGTTGCACATGATACGATGGGGGAGGGGAGAGGCAGGACTCCTGGGTTCTGCTCCTGACTCATCTCACGCATCTCTCTGCTCTAGAAACAAAGGCAGTTCCCAATGTCTGGCGTCTGGGAGAGCAATCTTGCCTTTTGCTACCATTTCTCACCTGTACGGAATATTTCTCAATGCTGCAACGCTGACATGGCCTCCCGACTCTCGTTATCCATCCCTCGTAACTCTCCGATGCCGTGGTGCAACCTCCCCCCCCCATACACACACACACCATTTTCCAATTCCCCACACTCCACTAACAATGTCCATCTATTAGCATAAACAAGCCAAAAAGTGCCCTAGGAGGCAACTCTCTTCCTATATTTGCTTGGAAGTGCATCCCACTGGGTTCAAGGGAGGTTTCTCCTTAGGAAATACGCTTGGGATTGCAGCTTTAAGGCACAATCCTATGCATGTTTAGACAGAAAAAAAGTCCGACAACTCCCAGCATTCCCCAGCCAGCCATAGTGGCTGGGGAATGCTGGGAATTGTCGGTCTTTTTTTCTGTCTAAGCATGCATGGGTTTCCGCCTTTAAAGCATCGCAATAAATCTGTTTATTTTAAGGTGCACCAGACCCTTTCTTCTCTTTTTAATCTTCTGAGGAGGAGGAGGAGGAGGTGGCATCTTCTGCAGTTTGAATAACTGGGGGGGGGGGGGAACCAAGCCCCTGGGTTAATTGTTCATTGGGTAGCTTGGCACCAGAGATGGGGAGTTGGCAGAGGATGTGTTGGGTTTGAATCTCCGTTGGGCCCCGATCCTCATAGGCTGCTCAGTCCTGGGCTGGCCGCGCTCTCTTGCAGCCTCACCTACTTCCGGGGCTTGTTACAAGGCTAAATAACGGAAAACAAAACGCTTTGTACCGCTGTAAATGGGGCAGAAATGTAGAAACCTAAATTGGAGGGATTTGTGCGCATACAAGTGTAAAATCCATGGCCCTGTTGAAGGGATCTGCTCTTAGAGAGCCCTGCAATATTCCCTTCTAGCAATCGGTGTCTGCCCACAAATTGCACCCCGTGAATTGGGGCACACATGGGGACAGACCATCTGCCGGAGTTTTGTTTTAAGAAATCACCCTCCTTAGAAGACTTGCTTAACGGATGATGGCTGTTCGTTTTAAATATACCTAGTGGAAGTCTGGAACAAATGTTTGGTTTCCGGTTTGCCAGCAGGGACTGTTTCGAATGTTTTGATGGACGTTGTGCCTCGTGCTCAGTGCTCCCAAATTTCCCCTCCCTTGGTCTCGCCTGGCCTTTTCTGAATTCGTCGCTGGAGAACCGTCGCCTCGGGATTTCTTTCCGAACCTTGGACAAGTGCTTTCTGGCTGGCTCCTGCATCAGCTGTTCTGATCTAACGTTGCCGTAATCCAATCGGGACTTTATTCCGATGTGTTCCGCTGCATTTGGCAAGCGGCCCCTCTTTCCAGGTTGCTTTGGCAGCCGCATTGGGCAACCGGTTCAGTTGCGTTTGCCTCTCTGTCGGAATGAGGCAGCACGTTGGTGCTGGTCGAGCTGGTCGAGCGTGCTGGTCGAGTCCAAAATCTGTACTCCTTGTTGGTGATAAGATGCTGCTGCCGCTGCCACAGAAGGCTTATTTATCTCCATGAGCGCCATATTGAATGCAGAACAGGGGATGCGGTTCTGCCGGGGTTGTTCTCGGTTGGCACGCTCTTCCCTCCTGCTAGGGTCAAACTGAAGATTTGTGATCTGTTCTCTCAAATATCTTTCCTCTAAAGTATCTGTGGGTGGCGGGTAGAGATGATGGTGCTCCAATTCTGAATGGTGATGAGGAACAGGGTGCTTCAGCCTTTCCCTCTGATCAGACCTCTACTCCTCAAGCGCCACTATTTATTCTTTCGTCCGGCTCTTCAGCCCCCAAAGGGCTCCCAGAAGGGCTTGCAAAGATGAATAGTGAGACGATCCCCGACCCTCAGCCTTGCAATCAAAAAGACACGACACAAAAGGAAAAGAGGTGGGAAGGAGGAGGAAAGCCAAAACAAAACTCATGAGTTCTTAGTTTCAAAGTTCTGAAAGGCATTCTTGCTTGCCCGTGTGTGTGTGTGTGTGTGTGCGTGTGTGTGCACCCAGGTATCTCTGCCCTGCTTGTCTCTCCCTCCCCCCCCCCCCAAGCGGGGCTAAATGCTTTGGCGGAGTGATTTCCCTTGGGAAAACTGTGTGTGTGGCCTGGGGAGGTCTTAAACACCCTCCCCCGGTGCCACTGCTGTGGCCAGAATTGGAGCCAACCACAGCTGCTTCAAATGGAGCACATGGGAAGGGGGGGAGACCACCGGGAGATCTAAGCGGCGATTTCCCTCGCCCCATCATGTCTGTTTTGGCAAGCCCAGCAAAAGGTCTTCCTTTGCCCCCTTGGGGGGTGTCGGGGTCTCAGTGTAGCAATGGGCCCCAATCCGCTTAATGCTACTGCAATCCTGCATCTCTTCAGCATCCTCTGGTGCCAACACACCGGTAATCATTTTGCTCGCTGGAAAAGGGGCTTTTTGAGGCTCCCTCCGCATCTCTCTGCTTCTGGACATGTTTTTTGTTGCTTGGCTGCTCCGCCTCCGTTTCCCTCTCTGGGAAGCTCCCGGATCATGGCCCTTTTAATTTGTAAGCCGATTATGCGGAGAGACAGGCCTGTCTGGATGGACTTGTGGTCTGTGCTTCAAGCCTGGCGAGTGGGGGTGGTGGTGAAGGGGCGGTCGGGAGGCTGGCAGCCTGGCCTTTTCAGATCCAGTTTGCATTCCTTGGAGCCTGGCTCTGCTGCTGCCCCTCAGACCATACCTGGATCGGGAGAGACACGGGGCCTGGTGAGGGTCGGCCTCTGGCACACCCGGACGGCCGGCAGGGCAGGATCAGCACCGGGGGCTGTGCAAAGGCAGATTTTCAGGGGTTCTCCAGCTCAAGCGACTGCACACCTGCCTCCCATGGCACTCTTAGGACATGGCCTTGATTCTCATGAATCCTTTGCCAGTCCTCGAACGGTCCGGGCATCCAATAGACCGGTTCTGTTTTTGTGTTACTGATGGGAAGAATGGGGGCCCGTGCCTAACCTCCAAGCCCTTTGGCCATATTGGCCGGGGCTGATAGGGCTTGCAGTCCAACCCACCTGAAGGGCACTGGGTTGGGGAGGAGTCTGCTAGTCCTTCTTCACCCTCCTCGTGTTTGGACTTGGGCAACAGCTGAGCTTCCCTTTCCAGCTCCTCTGACAGGCTGCAAGGAAGAGCTGCAGAGGAGAGACGCCCTGGCGTCCAGCCTAGCAGCATCCCAAGAGCACTCCTAGCCACCTGGGAGTCAGGAGGCGCAAGTATTGCCTCCTTGGCCCCAAGGTGAGCCAGTGTAGCATGGTGCTTGGACTGGGACACGGGAGACCTGGGTTCTGGTCCTCACTTGGCTGGCCATGAAGCTCCCTGGGTGACTTTGAGCCAGTCACCTTCTAGGGGGGTTGGTCACCGAGCCAAGACGGGAACGTCTGTCCCTGCTTTTTGTCCGTTAAATTAGAGGTACACTGTCCCTGAAGAGGGAGGCGTCTCCAATTTTAGCTGCCACAGCTATCGCAAGACCTGCTGCATGCCACGCCCACCAGTGAATTTCCCGAGCACTTTTTAAAGCCATCTAATCTTTGACCGTTGAGCCATAATTATCGTGCCTTGTCATCATGTCTTCCATGGGCTGAATGATGCCTGGAGGCGAGAATGAGCGCAGTGCGTGGGAGCAAGTCCCAGTGGGCTTTGCAGGAAGGGGGTTTGAGAGTCCAGGGGCTGGTGCGTGGGGGCTAGGAGGAGGGGTTTCACACTGGTTTGACGCGGCCAGGCAAATCTTTGCAACGCTCACGTTCAGGCCACCAAGGGAGACCCAGAGCGCGCTTCAGAACGAGGTTGAGAGAGACACCGAAACGGTCCAGGGATGGATCACTCGCCTGAGCACATCAATTTGACTTCTGGGCATGATTGCCTCAGCCTGACAAGAGAGGCTATTTTTAAAGTGTTTGTCTGCAGTTTAGCTCTTCCGACAAAACAAATACTTGGTCGAGGCCGTTTGCAGAAGCGTCACACACCCGGACAGCCAAAAATGACAAAGCGTCCGGCGGAGGCACCTGGAAGAAAGCTGGGGCAGTTTCCTGGGAGGGCTGGATTGAGGGGCAGCTTCCAGGTGGAAGGGGTTGGGGGACAGGCTGGTGTCCTCCCTGGTCCACTGGAGAGGCAGTGTGAACCAGTGCCCAACCTTTCACCTTCCAGATGTGTTTGGACTACCATGGATGTTGTAGTCCAAACACACCCAGAGGGTGGTGGATTGAGCTGGGTACAGGACTTCACTGTTGATATTTTGGCTGCCTTGCCGTGGCCAGGTCTTTGCAAGGCATTCTCCATCAGCCTCAGTTTCTTTTTTGTAAAACAGGCATGCTAGTCAGTGGCCTACCTCTCCAGGTGGTTGTGAGGGCAAAATGTCATGAAGACAGCAAAGGTTCCCCCAAATCATCAGTCAATGTTTCAAGGTATCCAGATATTTACTACAATGCGTTGTCATTTTGCAGTCAGACCGTGATTTTTGTGGTGTGCGTTATAAACCGTTTTTTAGAGCCCTACCTCACTGTAAGACAATGCAGATGATTAAAAATAAACTGTGTTAATCCGGAACTGAAAAGGGTTCAGCAACTTTGCTAACAAAATGGACATTTGAGAGTCAGTGGTGACTAGCATTGTTACAGGTTTGACCACCTGCTCTAATTCTGTAAGGTCCGGTCCATTTAGCTTCACCTTTTCTTTTGCACCAGTTTCTTGACTGCATCTCTTTCCTTTTTTGCTTCCCCTTTTTAAAAGGTTGTCAAACCATGACCTGCAACCACCCGATTGGCTCCGTTCTCCTTGGCCAAGTTGGTGCTGAGCACGGCCCAGTCAGAGAACAAAGGGCTGGCTAACACTTCCAAACTGCCTTCCCGGATGGTCCAGGTGCTGCTGCCCGGATCTCGGAGGAGACCTTTGGCCCTACGGATCTTTGGCCCCCTTCCTGAGCCCATCGGCCGCACCTTTTGGTTGCACGGCTGCGGCCATCCCCTCCTTGGCCTCTTTCCCCTCCCGTCCTTTAGGGCCCAGGAAGGAGCCCCAGGCTGGGCTGAGCACCACCAGCCTCAAGCAGACCAGCGGTCCCACACTGAACTGTTGTCTGTCAGGTTGCATTTCTTGTGGGTCCCTAAGAGGCTGGGGATGGGGGGGGAGAATGCGAGTGAGCTGCAGAAGTTGCAGGCACAGAGGCAGGTGGAGGGGCTCCTGTGTGGGCTGGCTGTTACGAAAGAGCTCCCCTCCCCTGCGCTCTCTGGGGACCGAAGAATCGTCATCTGCAAAAGTTATTTGTGGAGGCAGGTACAGAAAGCGTGCCTGGGAGCACTGGGGAACCAGCAGCGCTGAGCTCCCCCCCCCCTCCCGGGATGCCGCCCTCTACAGCCTTTCTTCCCACCCACCCACCATCCCTGCCGTGAGCTTGTCAAACTGACACCCACTTCCAGGTTGTGCTCAAAAGCAGGGAGTGAAGGCTTGCCTTCATCTCCCTGCCGCGTTAGAGTGTTCAGCTTTCTGATCCACCTTCCAGGGACCCTCGCAGGCCGGCGGGGTCTGGTGCAGTCCTAAGACACAGAATTTCTATACCGCCCAATAGCTGAAGCTCGCTGGGCGGTTCACAAACGTTAAAACCATCAGGCACAAATCAAAGTATAAAACAAACAACAGTATAAAAACACAATATAAATGCACAATATAAAAGCACAACCGGGGTAAAACCAAGCAGCAATGCAGAGATTTAAACAGATTTAAAATACAGATTTAAAACAGCAAAGTTAAAAGATGAAGATGATAAATTGTTAAAATACTGGGAAAATAAAAAGGTCTTCACCTGGCGTCAAAAAGAGCACAATGTAGGCGCCAGCCGAACCCCTCTAGGGAGCTCGTTCCACAGTCAGGGTGCCACAGCAGAGAAGGCCCTCCTCCTGGTAGCCACCTGACTCACTTCCTCTGGCAGGGGCTCACAGAGAAGGACCCTTGAGGATGATCTTAGGGTCCGGGCAGGTACATATGGGAGGAGGCAGTCCTTCAGATAACCTGGCCCCAAGCCATTTGGGCTTTGAATGTTAATACCAGCACTTTGAAGCGGGCCTGAATCTGGACCGGCAGCCAGTGAAGCTGGAAAAGGACTGGCGTAATATGGTCTTGTTGGCCAGTCCCCATTAACAGCCTGGATGCCCTGTTCTGTACCAGTTGAAGTTTCCAGACCGTTTTAAAGGCAGCCCCACATATAACGCATTGCAGTAATCCAGATGAGAGGTTATCAGAGCGTGGATCACTGTAGCTTGTCGGCTCCAGATGGAGAAGGAGAGCGGCTGCAAACAGCTCGGAAGGGTGCTGGGATTTATACCAAGCCAGGCTGCAGACCCCAGTGAAGGTGCGGGACTCACGGAGGAGGCAGCGAGGTCGGTCCATAGATATTTGCCCTGATGGAGCCTGCATGTTCAGAAGCAGGACAGATTCTGGGGAGAAAGAACTTCCTCTTTCCCCACAGCAGCATCTTGACAGCCCCTGATGGAAATGTGATGCTGTGCTGCATAAGTCTTTGGGATGAACCCCCTGGCAAAAGTGAAGTACAAGATGAAGGGGAAGGATTGCAGCTTGAGATTGAGAAACAAATAGTCAAAGAACACCTACTTTCTTTGAATGATGAACTGCATCCTAGAGTAATAAAGGAGCTGGCAGAAGAACTCTCAGAACCACTATCTATTATCTTTGCGAAATCATGGAAGATGAGGGAAGTGCCGGATGACTGGAGGAGGGCTAATGTTATCCCTATTTTCAAAAAGGGGCAAAAAGGAGGAACCTGGGAACCACAGACCAGTCAGTCTAACATCCGTCCCTGGGAAATTTTTGGAGCAGATTATAAAGAAGTCAATCTGTGTGCACCTTGAAAACAATGCAGTGATCACTAGAAGGCAGCATGGATTTGTCAAGAACAAATCCTGCCAGACTAATCTGATCTCATTCTTTGATCAGGTAACTTCCTTGTGGACTGGGGGAATGCTGTGGACATAATATATCTTGACTCCAGCAAAACTTTTGACAAGATACCACATGTCATTCCGATCAGCAAACTAGCTGAAAGTGGGCTAGTTGGAACAACTATTAGATGGATCCACAGTTGGCTACAAAATTGGACTCAAAGAGTGCTTATCAATGGTACCTTCTTAAACTGGGGGAGGTAACAAGCAGGATACTGCAGAGCTCAGTCCTGAGCTCAATCCTGGGCCCAGTGCTCTTCAGGGAGATCTCGGATTTGGGGCGAAAGGAAGAAAGAGGCTTGAAAATATCCCGGATGTGGAAGGAGTGATGGTTGGATGGCAGGATGCGGCCAAAAAGCAAAAGGGTTTGATCTCTTCAGGGCACCCAGGGCCAATGGGCCCAAATGCAGTGGTTGTCCTGGGGAAGCAAGTGGGTCAGAGCCCCCCCCCAGACAGCTGCGCATCCCGAAAGAAAATGTTGCTAGGCGTGCGCTCCAGCCGCAGCATTCTGCAGTAAGCGCAGCCTTGATCTGCTGTGAAATTAAACATGCTCACGGCATAAGGAAGCCGTTACTGTTGGTTTGCTCAGGTGGCAGAAGGCAGAGCAATGTACAGGAGGGGTGTAATGGCGTGGGAGGGGGGCAGGAGAAACGCACTGCCGTGACGCGTGTAAAAGAAAGCTCCTTCTTTCCTCTGTAAGATGTTGAGGGAGGGGATCAATTCACCCATTAAAACACATGCAGCAAGTCAACCAGTGCAGCCATCTCTGGCAATCTGTCTTTCAGATGTGTTGGATTACAAGATCTATCATCCCCAGCCAGCATGGCCTTAGGGCTTCCAGGTCAGGCGGGGGTTCCCATTTTTCTCCCCGTTGGTAACATGAGGACAGAACCGGTTTATTTGATACTCTGAGAATTAGAAGGGCCGGCGAAGGATCCTCCAGGCTCCAGCTTCTGTTCTGAGAATCCAAAGGTTTGTGGCACAGTTGTGGGGAGCCCTTGAGTCAGAACCCCCCTCCCACAAAGGGGATCCTGCACATCAGTGGAAGGAGAGCTGCAGGTTTGGGGGCTGGAGCTGTCCGTGAGAATAATCGGTCGGGGAGATGCCTGTAACTGAACCCGGGTGGGCCTGGTTTTCCAAAGGAAATGCAACTTCAAGTCGGTGTTACCTGGAGTAGGAAAGCGTCTCTCCTTCACTCCAAATTGCTTCCCAAGATGATCCCCCTCCCCCACCGATGACCCGTGGCCTGCATGACTTGGATTGAGACCTTCCTCTGTGTTTTTATCAATCCTGGTGTGTGTGTGTTTAAATTGGATTTTAACTGTGCATTTGTTGCGTTTTTATCATCAGCCATCTGGGAGACCTTTTTAGGACCACAATGCAGGCTCTGATAGTCTTACATCAAACCAAGGAGTGCATGCAGGCCTGAGACCTGAGGGCCAAACAACACATGACGTGGGATAGGGTCTGTGGCTGGATCTCCTGGCCATTTTAAGGCACAATCCTATGCATGTTTAGGCAGAATAAAGTTCTACAATTCTCAGAATAGCTGGATGGGGAATGCTGGGAATTGTAGGACTTTTTTCTGTCTAAACATGGATTGCACCCTTAAAAGTGTATCTGGATGCCTGTGTTGGGGAGGGGACACATTCTGATTGGAGAAAGGGTAAAAGGATCCCCTGTCCCACTGCTAAGCCACCCATCAGGAATCTGGTTGTGGGTCTCCCCGGTCGCATCTGGTTTGAGCATTGGGCTCTTTGAACTTGAGTTATTATGACGAGGCTTTGGTTCATGATCCACGCATGGAGTCCCTGTGCATCTGTGCAGAATGGAGGTGACTCTTCCCACTCAAGGCCTCTCTTCTTTCTAGTGGGGAGGGGCTGATTTTAGGGTTCACCAAGCCGGCTGGTTTTTGGAATGGGGATGAGCCAGCAAGGGATGCAGCAGCAAAGAAGGCAAATGCAATCTCAGGCTGCGTTTCCAGAAGCACAGCGTCCAGGTCCCAGGAAGGAAGAGTCCAACTCTATTCTGTATGAATCGGGGGGCGTTTGCAGTCTGGGTGCCCCATTTCAAGAAGGGCATTGACAAGTTGGAACATGGCCCAGAGAAGAGTGCCCAGGATGGCGAGGAGTCTGGGAACCCAGTCCTAGGAGGAAGGGTGGCAAGCCTGGAGAAGAGAAAATGAATCTGAGCAATGGCTGCCATCTTCAAATACCTGAAAGGTTGTCAGGCTGAAGACAGAGCTGATTCCTTGGCTGAATTCGGACAACACAATAAGCAACGGGGTGGGGGGGGGGGGAACAATCGTCAGTTGTATTGACTATCATGTCGTCCGAATGCTGCCATAGTCAACTCAGCGTTGATCCTAATCCACACTACAGTTTATTATTTATTACCATGTTGCGTGGGGAGTACCCCCCTAGTTGAACAACTGTAAAGTTGATTATTACCCCACCATTAACTATTGTGTTGTCCAAATTCAGCCATTCTCTGTGGTCCTGAGGGCAGGACTAGAACCACGGGGTGGAAACTGCAAGGAAGTGGATTTTGACTCAACGTTAGGAGCTAAACTTTGGGTTCACACGAGTCCCCGAGGCTGTTTGGATGCCACGTGAGGGGAAGGAGGCAGAAGTCATGATTTGGGGGCTGCATCGTAATGCCTGCTTATCCGCAGCTCTGATTGCAGGTTGGGGGTTAAGTGCCTCCTCCTCCTCCTCCTCCTCCTCCTCCTCCTCCTCCTCCTCCTCCTCCTCTGGGGGATTGTTCCCAGAGGAAGCTGTGGAGTGAGCCTTGAGTGGTGGATTTCAGGTGCTGAATGCAAGTCGCAAGGAGAGGAAGAAAAATGCCAGTGAGTGGGACCCCCCTGAACTGGGAGTCACGAGCAGTACTGGGCCTATAGTGTGTCTATTGGCTTCTCTGGGCTAATCATTGCTAGCCGCTCCATGGCTGGGTGGCCAAAATCAAGCCAACAGTATTTATTTATTTATTGCATTTATATACCGCCCCATAGCCGAAGCTCTCTGGGCAGTTTACAGGAACACTGGAAGTTGCATGGTACAGAGTTGGACCCTCAGTCCATGTAGCCCAGTATTGTCAACACTGACTGGCAGCCACAGTTCTCCGGGGTTTCAGGCAGGATTCCTTCCTTGCTCTACTTGGGGATCGAACCTGGGACCTTCTGCCTGCAATGCAGGGGTTCCACCACGGAACAACGGCCCTTCCCTTAATAAGAAAGTAGGAGTCTAGTCCTCATAGTTCCAAATCGAGAGCTGGTTTTAAATTGGAACCTAGGATGTTGCCTGATACACAGTCAGATCCTGGGTTCATCTGGCCCGGTTGACTGCTGGCACAGACTGGCAGCAGCGGCGGTTCTCTCCCTCCAGGGTTTCAGGCAGGTTGGGAGCCCATCCTCACCCCCACCGGGATGGCAATGTAAGCGTCTCCGCTCAAGAGCTGCTGGCAGGCTTTTAAGAATGCAGCCGCTGTTCGGTGGATAGTAACAAGAGCCGAAAAGTGCCATCGCTCGAACGCTTGCCCTGCGCTCCTGTCTCCCAGCATTGCTTGGAGACGGCAGCTCTTAGGTCACCAGCCACTTGCTTGTTTGCCGGCCGGCCAGCCAGCCAGCCACAGTTCTCTGAGCAGAGCTGGAAAAAGGACCCTTCTGGCTTTGCTGCGGAGGCAGCCAGAAGCTTCCAAGCCCTTCTGAGCAACAGCAGATGGGGAGAGTGTGAGGACGAGGAGCACCCCAGGCGGTTTAAGAACTTGGGGTCACGTCAAGCTTTTTGAAGACTCGGATGCCCATGTTTCACATTCTCCTTGGAGAAAAGATGTGCAGCTACTTTCCCTGCTTGGATGTTCGCTAGTTTTGAGTCTCCTGAGGAGAAGACGTCCCTGGATCTTTTAAAAGGGTGGCGAATGGCTGCGGAGGGCTTGACTTTGGAAATGCCGGGCACCGAGCTGGAAGGGACGTCAGCAGGCACGCCCGTTGACCCGGAAGTGCTCCGGCCGTGGTTACGCAGCACAGAACACATGGCACTCTGCACATGTTCAGAGGCATTGTCTCTCTACTACGGCTGGCTTTGCATCCCGTTGAGCCCAGACCAAACAAAGCACTGTGGCTGATCCTGTGACGGCAGCGCGGAGGAAACTGAAGGCTCTCAATGGGTTCCAGTTGCTGGGGAACACTTGCACCCGTGTCCTGCTTGTAGGTTCCTGGTCGACAGCTGGTTTGGCCACTGTGGGAGAAGAATGCCGGACTAGGTGGTCCTTGATCTGATCCAGCAGGCCAACATTTCAGGGGCGTTGGAGCCGGGGCCTGGTCCTTCGTCCTCCATTGACGGTAGGAGGAGATCTCTAGATGCTTTTCCGGTGGGCAGCCCTGACAGTGTCACTTTTATCCCCTTTTGTGGGACGAATTCTGGGTCCCTAGCCAGGCTATGCCCACGCTGGAGGGCCTGCAGCTCGAAAATGAACCAAGCTCCGAAATGTCTTTGCAGCCTAGCAGGAACTAGCCTGTGCGTTTCCTCCAGAGGGTCTCTGCGGACAAATCTGAGCACCTGATGCCTGGGTGATGGTCCCGGTCTGAGTCTGCAGGGTCCTCATCTCAAGCCAGGGGCAGTGGGGGACGGACCATTTTGTTATCTGCCTATTTCCGAAACGCTCATCCTGTTTGCAAGCAGCGTTTTCCCCCCTTCTGTGGTGCTTCCAAAGCTGAATTCTAAAAGCTCTGCCCGTCATTCTCCGGCTTGCACATGGATTTATGCAAATACCCATAGCCTCTCTGGCTGTTGCAGTGTTCCTTCCTGGAAGTTGGCAGCATCAGCTGGGCCCAGAAGCAGGGAAAAGGAGCAGCGATTTATTTCTTCTCTCCCTCTCATGTATATAGCAATCAGATAAATGATGGTGATACAGAGATAAAAGACGGTGAATCTCTCCCTCTCTCATGGAAATCTGCCTTGTTCGAGGGCTCCGGCAAGTAGCCAAGTGGGTGATGGAGTCGGTCAGTTCCGTGGCAAATGTCTTCAGAGCAAGGTGTGAAAAGCGTGACGTGGCCTCGAAGGTGAGTCCCTCATCCCAAACAGGTGGTGCCGGGTTGCAACGTGACCCATTAAAATGACATGTGTACAGAAGCATTGGGGGGGAACGGCTTCTCCAGGTGCTCAGGACCATGTGGCCAGGGCTGTTCCCACCCTCCCCAGGAAATCCTGCACGGTGCTGATCCGCGGCTGGGATGTCTAGAGGAACATCCGGCTGTTCTCCCCGTGTGTGGCTCCCTGCCTCCACCACCCGCCCCCCTCCCACTGGAGGGAGCTCACTTGTGCCCCTTAATACCATACATATTCTCCTGTCCAGGACTGGCTGAGCCCATTCAACTTGGACGGCTGAGCTGGCCGTCCATTCACATTTCATATCCATGTTGGGTGCGATTCGTCTTCCAGAAAAAACATCTGTTTTCACTGCTCCCAACAGCTTACGGGGTCATTTCAGGTTTTTGCCGTAATCTTTTAGAGCAGAGGAAAAAGGGGGGGGGGGAAACCCTCTGGACAATTACTTACAGCAGTCCAGTATCAGAAGGGAGTGGCATAGATTTTGTGTGCACAAAATCAGCTTGTTTTTCAAAGCCCTCTTGGGTTTTGGAGAAGAACTTCGAACCCTTCGTTTCTGCCATTCCCATGTCTTGGGGTTAAAACTTCCATTTGGAAAATGGGATCCAGGAAGGGAGCATGCTGCGAAAGGTGCTGTTTTGTGCAGATCCGAGACTCCCCGGCTAATCCCCCCTCCCCTGCCCCATGGCCTGGCACAAGCAGAATTAAACCCGAACAGGGGTGGAGGAGCATGTTCAGAGCTGAGTGGGCAGCAGGAAGGGAGGAGATGGGGTGTGTGTCTCCTGCCAGCAGCGTGGAATGGTCCACTCTTGAACACTCATTTCTCTCCCAGGACTACCCTGCGACCCACCCCATGCATTCCGTTCCGGAGGACTCACCAGTTTGCTTGCTTCCCTGCCATCTTTTAGCTGGCCCTAATAAAAGTGTGACTTTCCTGGGGCTTTGGGGTTTTTTTTGGAACAGATTGTCACGGGCTGCCTGCCAGGTGGGTGTGTTTCCATGCTCCGTTTATTGGCTGAAAATGGGCAGCGTTTTCCTTTATTGCTTGCGGTGTAGGGCACAGGTGGGCCGACTTCAGTCCTACATGATCTGTTTCCTTTGATTCATTTCGGGTCTTTTTCTTACGAGGCCCCCTTTGGCCCACTGATGGGTTTAAAAGCAGGAGGGACCAGGAAGTCAGTCCCCAGAAGTTTGGGATTTCCAACTCCCAACATTCCAGACACCCGGCTGTGCTGGCAGGGGCTGATGGGAATCGAAGTCCCCAAACACCTGGAAATCTCCCTCCTGCCCACTCGTTTCAAACACGCGTAGCAAAACCGGCCACCTCGAGTTCTCGTAGCAGCTGCAAGGCGTCGCTCCTCTTTCCTTCCCGTGATTTGGAGGCTGCCCTCTTTTGCTAGGGTAGATCAGGGGCAGCATGATTTGGAAACCGTTGCCTCCCAAAGGCCAGTGGTATTTAGGATTTTCCCATTGGCTTCAGGATCGGCTTGAGACTCAAGGCCGTGTCTGCACCTCATACATGAAAGAAAGTTCTTTGGATGGGATTTGGAATGACGTATCAGACCAGCCTTTTGCAGCTCTTGGGCTGCATTTCCTGGGCTGCATGCCGGAGGGTTTTTTGGGGGGGCCCAACCAAGGTCTAGTGCATTTAACCCTGGTCCTCTAAGAAACCCAGAAGCCGGCAAGGCCCAGAGCGTCCCAAGCATCTAAATTTGGCCAACAGCAATGCACAGATTGCCCATTTTCAGTTGGAAAATGGCTGCCTTTTATTCCCAGACACCCCCGCTCCACCCGCCTCCTGTTTACCTGTTGGAAGAAGGTGCCGCCGCATCCATCCTCCGAGCATCCCGGGCCTGCTCCCTCCGGTTGCTAGGCAACCTTGGCTGCTGCCATGCAAAGGCTTTGGTCTCTGGCTGCCAATGGAATCAAATTCCTTGTTTATTTCTCTCAGTGGGAAAGGGGAGAGGAAGGCGATCCTGCCTTAAAATTACGATCCCAGTTGCATAGATGCAGAGCCCGGAGCCCCTCTGGTAATAAGGGCCTTACAAAGAGGGCCTCTGGGCCATGTGCAGAGTGCCTTCTGCTCAATGACAACTGGAGACACGTCTGGGATTGGGGGCTTCTAGGGCCATGTGTGTGGAGCGTGGAGAGAATATAGATCCATGGTCAAGCCCCTCTGCTTTGCATATAGATGGTCTCAGGTTTGATCCCCGGCAGCCTCTTCAGGAAGAGCTGGAGAAATTCCTGCCTGAAACCCTGGCTGCTGCCAGCCAGTGTTGACAGTACTGGGCTAGATGGACTCAGGGCCTGACTCAGTATAAGGCAAGAGTCCTGTGCTCCTGTTTAAATCAGCCCTTGACTCAGAATCATGTGGACCAGAATCTTGTTTCTAGGAGAAAGACAACAGCTCCACTTGCTGCATTCAGATGGTCCTAGTGGATTCAATCCCTGGTGGCATCTCCAGGTAGGAGAAAACCCTGCCTAAAATGCCGGAGGGCTGCTGCTGCCAGTCAGTGTCATCAACACTACTGGGCTAGATGGACCCAGGGTCCTTCTCAGGAGAAGGCAGCTTCCGACGTCCCTGGGTGTGTGTGTGTGGGGGGGATCTATTTGGGATGGTTGGCGTAGACCCTTTCCTTGTCCAGTCCCACACAAGAGTGACTGGTGGCCTGGCCAAGATCTTAGCTGCCATTTTCTCAAAAACAAGTTTCTAGCGATGTGGGGTGGGGGTGGGAGAATGCCTGAGTTAAAACAGCATCGCGCTCCTTGGCTCACTTTCACGAGTCTTCTGCCGCCTTCTGCTTTGGGTTTTTAATGCATCAGGAGGAGGAGGAGGCAGGTTTCATCTGTCGTGGCGCTTTTAATCTCTGGCGTGGTGCGTATTCCCAGGGTCCCTCCTGTTTTGTAATCAGTGTGGGGACATTAGCTTTGCTAATTAATTGAACTGGGGTGGGGGTAGGTGAGGGAGGGCTTCGAGTGGGAAGCACATTAGTCTCGGTCTCCTGCCGTGGAGGAAGATGGATTGGATTGCGGGAGCAACAGGAGCAGGGAAATGAGGGTAGAAGGAAGCGCGGAGGCGCAGATGTGCCCAAAGCCCTGGCTTGATATCCAGAGCAAGTGGCCCCCAAGGCGCTTGCCTCATTAGTGTTTAAGGGATCTGAAATCTATTTTGGAAGGGATGCCCAAGGGGGCAGAAAAGAGAGACCCATCTAATTGCTGCATCTCGCTGTCTGAATTTGCCCTCTGATGCCCTTGGCCACTGAATCAAAGGCAGCGACTCCGAGATACCCCGGCGGAGCGGAAACGGAGCCTCCCCATCTCTTCCTTTGGGCCGAAGGGTCGGCTTCAATGTGGATGTGAATCCCACAGAGTTCCGAGTCTTCCGCTGGGTGCACTCCGGTTTGTATCCGACTGCATGGCCTGATTTCTGTGCATGTGAGGGAAAGACTGCAAGAGTTGGTCTCTGCTGGGTCTCACCGGTCCAAGCGATGCTGCGAGCGCTGTCGGAGAGGGTGAGCCGTGTTGCGTGTGGGCAAGGATGGCGTTGGGGTGTCGTCCACTGTTAGCATTTTTATCCCTCCCTTCAGCCAAAGGAGGCTCCCTCTGCGCCTTACAAAGCTAAGGAAGAATAAGGTTTGCCATCTAAAAGACACGACACAAAAGGAGAGGGGATTCGAAGGGAGAAGGAAAAGATCAAACTCAGGCACTAGATTTTTAGCTGCAAAGTTTAGCGGGTTGTGGAGTTGGATCTAAACATGGGGGTGGGAACCACTGCTGCTTCCTCTGACATTCTCAGCAGTGACCACTGGGAGCCAGGAGCGGAGGGGACTCCTTGCTGGAACTGTCTCCTGGCACGATGGAGGGTGCTGCACTCCCGCATTCTCCCCCTCCGACGGCCTTGGCAGGTGTCCCAAAGAAGCCTGTGCCACCCCCTCCACCAGTGGGGAGATGCGCAGGTGCTGCCTTCACATCTGGAGCCCATGCATCTCCTCTGTAGCAGAGCCTCGGCAGGGCGACGGGGGGGGGGGGGAGGAAGCACTTTCCCTTGGTCCTTCCTGACTCCTCACCCCGAACGCCTGGCATTCCTCCCAAGACACTCTGGGCTTCCTTGCTAGCAACTGACATGGGCGGCTCCCCACCCCTCCAGCCTTCTCCGGTGCTACCTGAAGTCCTTGGCCTCTGCCACCTGCAGTTAATAATTTGTTGGTCAGGTCTGCTAGGAAAGGAATAAATCCGCCCAGGTGAAGGGGCCAAAATGGCCCTGCTTTGGTTTTCTGGCCCTGAAAAACGCACAGGTTGGAACCCACCCTCTGATCTGGCACCCAGGGGTCACTGCGGTCATGCGGTGGGGGTGGGGGAGAAGCTTGGCAGCTTAACTTTTTTTGTTTCGTTTTTAAAGAAAATGTTCTCTTATGAAATGTGAACGCCAAGTCAGTGCCAAGTCCTAGTCAAAGCATGACAAATTAAGGTTGATATTTTTATCCCGCGGAGCAGACGGCCTGTTCCCAAAGACCCAAATGTGTACGGCTGTGCCCAGGTGGACCCTCCCCACGATGCACCCGCGGCGACCCTCCTCCTCCTCCTCTCTCCCCACTGGGCGCACAGCCAAGCCTCTCCATTACAAGAGAACATAATTAGGGACTTCTCTGCCTTCCGTCTGCTCCTCCTGGCATCTGCCAAGTTCAGCTGCCTGCATAATGGATGAGCCACCGTAACCAGACTCCGCTCTCTGTTGCCACCTCGGCCAGGCGCTGGCTGGCACGAGGCGAGGAGGACAGGCCGGGGTGGGCTCTGGGCTTTGCTGGCATCCCTCTGCTCCTGAACTTGCCGATCCTCCCTCCACGCACACGCTTGGCTGCAAAAACGAACCTTGAACTCTGGGACACACACACACCCCTTTCCATTTGGAACGAAACACTCGACACCTCTCGCTCTGGCTTTCCGCTTTGCTTTTCCCCTTTGGACGGGCTGCTTCGTAAGGAGGCTCCATGGGGTGGGTGGATGACGCTAGTCCTCATGATTCAGAATCAAGGGCTGATTGGAACAGGAACCCAGGAAGCTGCCTTCTCCCGAGTCAGACCCTGGGTCCGTCCAGTCCAGTACTGTCGACACGGTCTGGCAGCAGCGGCTCTCCGAGGCTTCAGGATTTTTTCCCTAACCCATCCTGGAGATGCCAGGGATCAAACCAGGGACCTTCTGCATGCAGAGCAGGGGCTCCGGCCCTGAGCTCCAGCCCTGCTTGTGAAGCCCCACCTTTACGGCTCCTCTGTCCTGCCACCGCTCTCGGTCTTTCTCCTGATCCCTCCTGCTTAGGGTGACCACATGGAAAGGAGGACAGGGCTCCTGTTAACTTTAACAGTAGTTTAGAAAAGGGAATTTCAGCCGATGTCATTTGTATGCACGCAGCACCTGGTGAAACTCCCTCTTCATTACAACTGTTAAAGCTGCAGGAGCCCTGCCCTCTTTTGTAGAGCTATACTGGCGCGACCAGATACAGAAGAGGGCAGGGCTCCTGCAGCTTTAACAGTTGTAATGAGCTGTATGGGGAGCAGCTGTCGCCCCGGCCTCCCTCGGCGCCTCGATTTCCCTCAATTTGCTGTTGGAACTTGTTTCCTCGGGTTCGTCAGAGCGCAGTAACGAGATGCTACATGACGGCTGACGCGTCAGACATCTGGAACAGAACGCTCCCCTGTCATGTTGATGGCCGGGGAGGCCCTGCCTGGCCGAATCAGGGCACGGCTCCGTCTTCCGCCCTCCGGCGCCTGTCAGTTGGGCCCGGCCACTGCACTTCTGATGAAACAAGCGGCCCCGAAGGCAAAACGAAGATATGGAAAGAAGCACCAGCGATGGCCGTCGTGGAAATCCAGATGGCCAAAGGAATTCCAACTTGGCGTCTTGCCCCAGAGCAGCCGAGGCAGGCGCTTCTTCCTCGGCTCAGGCTGGCCTCCATCTGGGGCACGACTGCTGGGCCCCAAGGCATCACCCCACTTGAGTTCTCCATCCTCCTGACTTCCCGGTTCCTTCTCTAGCCATCCGTCCTTCAGGCTCAGCCTGACCCACTTGCAGCAGGAGAGAGACCTGAGCCCCTCTTTGCCCGGAGCTGCGCAGATGCGCAGCACTGTTACAGCACAGCACTACTGGAGCACTCTCACCATCCAGCCTCCTAACAGAAGAGCCTTCGCTGGGAACATCTCTCCGCATCTTCTAGCAACCAGCCAAGAGGTTAGGCGCCTACTAGGCTGGCATAGTTGTATGCACCCCAGTGCATACGTCAAGGCTGCCCTCCCATAGAGGGTGGCCCACCCAGAGTCCACCTCTTGGCAGGAGGGCATTTGAGGGTCAGGGTCTGTCTTTAGGAGAGCCGCACAGGGGCAGGAAGAAACAAGTGTAGAGCGGAAGGGTCTTGGACATGGGGGTCAAGGGGCCGAGGTTTTCTCAGCCAGCCTAGATGTTCCTGGGCAGCGGGAGAGATTTTCACTGTCCATTCGTTGCCCCGCTGCATTCTGGCTTTTAATGCTGGCCGTTATTTTGAACTGGGTTTTATCGCTGCTTTATTTCATCAAGCACTGGAGCAGAAAAGTACAAATAACCCGTTAAGTGTTCCATCTGCAAAGGCCGCCTAGAGATAATTTTGGATGGACAGATCGGACGAGGCAGTGAGACCAGCAGGGCCCGGCCCGTGCCAAGGGTGTGCTTTGTGGGAGCATGCGAGACGAGGCCACGGGACTGGCTAGAAAGATGAAGGGACGGTGGCTGCAGGGGGGAGCACAGACCCCCGGCGAATGCAGAGGGCAGCCGTCCCAATATTTTCCATGGGGTGAAGCCTGCCAGGCACTGTACCAAAGGCATCAGTGAGAGAATTCAAAAAGCGATGCGCATTCGGAAAGAATTACTCTGATTTGAAAGAGAAAGACAAGTTATCTTGCACAGGGGAGATTCTGTGACCAGGTGAACTGGGTGCCTATCTGCTCAGTCAGCTGCCCAGGTGTTGTGACCTGTGGATGCGCAACGCCAAGGCCCTCCTCTCCGCTCCCCCTTATTAGGGTTCTGGATCTTGGGCCAGACACCCCTTCAAATATGGGACTCCTTCAAATGGAGGACTGTGCTCCGTCAAGTAGGCCACCTGGCCAACATTTGTGTCTGTGCGTGAGAAAGGGAGAGTGGGGTGGAGTGGGATAAGTCGGGGGGGGGGGCAGTTGAAGGAGGCTGAAAAATGGATCCATTCTTCATCCAGGGGTGTCCAGGGATCTATGTGGGAAATTGCTCTCGGATTTGGGACCTCCCTGTCTTTACCGCCTGGTGGAGGAAGACCAAATAGAACTGGGTCATGCCCTGACCTACAGTGGGTCACATCCCAAGTGGCTCTTTTATCTTTGGGTGGGGGGGCTTTTTAAAGAGAAGTGGAACTAAGGAAGATGTCCAGGGGGAGGTCCGGTAGCTTTACTTTCTCCCTCCCCAGGTGATAATACCCAACACCAACAACAACAACATTTCTATAATGCCCCACAGCCAAAGTTCTGTTTGCAAAGATTAAAAACCATGAACAATACAATATACAACGTTTTTAAAATGTATTTTCATAAAAATGCACAGACGGTACACACAGAGACAACATACCTCTCAAAACAACTTCAAGCAATCAGCAGTAAGAAAGATCCAGGACCTGCTTGAAGCTCTGGGCTCCCTCTGCCCCCCACCCCTCCTGCCACTGACCTCTGCTCTGGACACCCTGGGAGAGATGAGCGTTTAGGGATTTAAAGGACCATACGACTGAAAAGCGGGTCATGGGTTCAGGTACGGGGACCAGCACCTGGCGTAGGGAGCCCTCCTCTTTGAGCCAGCTGCCGGGATAGGATCTGTTTTGGCCCGGCGCCCCCGGCTTGCCTGCCGTACCCAGAAGGAGCATCTGAACACACCCACCCACTTCAGAATGCCCCGGAACCCCTACTGCTTTGGAGCAGGGGTCCCCAATGTGACGCCCCTGGGAGGCATTGTGCTACAGGGGCCTCCAGCAGCACCCATGAAGCTCTCCCCTTCCTGCCTCCTTAAAAGCAAAAAATGTTTTAAGAAAAATCCTGGAAAAGGGTAGGGCAACCTTCCTCCTCTCCCTTCTCTCGCTTTTTCACCTTCTCTCCTAGCCACTAGTCTTGCTCTTTCTCTCCCTTCCCCGTCCCTAGCTCTAGCCTTTCTCTCCCCTCCTAGCCCTGGCCTTGCTCCTTCTCTCCTCTGTACCCCTTGAGCTCACGTTTGACTAGCTGGGCCCCCACAACAAGCCACGTCCACCATAGGGGCTATTTTGTGGTAGCACCCACAAAGGTTTCTCAAATCCCCAAATGTGCCCACATGTCTAAAATGGTTGGGGAGCCCGGTGGGTCAGAGACCTCTCTTGCAGCTGTTCCATGGCCCTCCCTGGGGCTTCTCCTTCCATCACCGTGTGGGGCACAACCCTCCTTGCCCGTCGGAGAGGGGCACTTTGGGTGTCTTTTAAAATAGTGCCCGATTCGCATTCCTGCAATCCTGACCCAAAGTGCCCCAGTTTTCTGGTTATGAGGCACAGAGCATGGAAGGGGGTGAGCCCACCAGATGTGTGGGGACTGCCAGAAGCAGGGAAGAGGGGTGACCAGTGGGCAGCTGGGCAGGCCGTTCCTCTCTCGGCTGCAGCCCCGGGACCCTTCGGACCCCCTTCCTGATTTCCGCTGCTCCCCCCACCCCGCTGCCAATTTTAATCTAGCAGCACCAGTAAGGGATGAAGCCGCTCTGACAGCCGCCGTCTCCGGCTGTCTGGTATTAAGCGAGGAGAACAAAAGCCAGCCGGCTGCAATTCGTGCAAGCCGTATGGGACCCGCATGCGGAACGGAGGGAGCCCCCTCCCCTGAGGGCCTGGGGTGAGTCAGAGAAGCTCTTCTGCCTCGGCTACCTCGATGGGGGGGAGAAAGGGATCCTTCCCCCGGGAAGCTTAGCGCAGGCAGGCAGCTGGCTTGGGGAAACCATTTAGCTCTCTGGCGCATAGGTTTTGGGGCAGCGGGAGGAGGAGAAAAGGGGCACGGAGGGAGGGCAGCCCAGCAGCACCCACGCCTCCCACTCTCCCACCCCCTTGGCCAACGGGCCTCGCCGCTGGCCCCGAGGCAGGAGTGCAGAGCATGCCTTGCCCCAAGGGAATGGATTCCCTGCAACAAGCCACGCAGCTGGTGCTGAATGGCTCAGCACTAGGGTGCTGGGGACCCCACAAGGCTGCCAGGGGGGAGACGCTTTCAGCTTGGGCATTGTTCTGCCCCCTGGTCTAGGTGGGGTGTAGTTCTCTGAGTGGGGCATCTGAGAAGGGTTGGACGGGCCCCTCGAGGCCTTTGAATCCAACCCCCCCCACTCAGCGCAGGAATCCCACATCCAGTCCCCGCTTAGATCTCTCCGGGAGCAGAGAGAACCCCCTCCTCCCTCGGCCATCTGATCCATGGCCAGACTGCTCTAACCTGTTAATTTGGTCCCGAATTCGGCCTTGTTTCCCTTGAACACGTCTACGAACTGGATTTAGGCACTCTGGCGGGCAGCCAAGCAAAGTCTGAACAGGCAAACATCACTGCAGACTCGAACACAAACCGAAATCTATCAAACGCTGTATTTATGCTCAATTTATGCTACGTTTTCATTCACTGCCGATAATGTACTCTCTCACACACACAAAGCTACTGACGCTCATAGAACTGCCATGCTATCGTGTCTTAATTTTTGCAGTTGTCTTAAAGGGCTTAACGGATTTCAGTTTATGTTTTAGTCTGCAGTGATGTTTGTCTCTTTTAGACCTAGTCTGGTTAGCCAGTGGTGTGCCTCGAACCCAATTTGTGTAGGTTCAGGAGTCAGACCCAGTTTACATGACTGTTAGGATCTTTTTTCTTCGATGTTCAACTGAAACCTGCCTTCCTGTAACTGAGTCCTGTTCTTTCGTGTCCTACGGTCTCTGATGATGTCTTTGGTTGATTGTTTACACGTTGTTTTTTAGATATATGTTGCCTGTGCTGCCAGTTGATATGTTTTCATGTAAATGCTTTTGCATGTTGGATAATGTTTTTTTAAAAGGGTTCTTGGTGAACCACCAGACAGCTTCGGCTGTGGGGGCAGTATAGAAATAGAATACATGGAATACATATGCAACGGGATTGGGTGATGGTGAACGGACTGTGTCCCTCTTTGGCGTGACAACAACCCTTTAGAGACTAGAAACTGCTCTCCTCCCGGTCCTGTCTCTTATCAAGGCTTCCGTCCACCTTTTCACATAGGGCTGCGTTTCTAGTCCCCCGAACTTCTTTGTCTCCCTTCTCCGAACTTGTTCCCATTTATCTGAACCCTTCTTAAAATGTAGTGTCTGGGATGGGCCCCCTTGTGCTCTCCTCACGTCTTCCCATGGACGTAGCAAAAAGAGCCTCTTCTCGGGGGTGGGGGGTCCATTTGTGTTGCACCAGGGAGTGCAGACGGCAGGGGAAAAGGTGCCTCTGTGTGCCCCGATTTGCAGGCCTTCCTGGTTGTGGCCCCTGCAGCGCGTGCAAGGCTGGGGTCAGACACACCGCTCTCCTGCCAGATGGAGCAATGCACAGAGGGTAACGTCCTAACAGCTGTTTTTGCATGTGTTGCTTTGCCCCCTGGGAAACTGCTTGCAATGGGGGCCTCTCCTTTTGAGCAGCCTTCTCCAAGCTCATGCCTCCCAGATTTATGTATGCATTTATTTCAAGCATTTTTGCCCCACTCTTCAGCTGGAAAAGGCTCCCAGAGCGTCTTGCATAGATAGTCCCTATGCTGAGGCTTACTATCGAAAAGACACAACGTGAAAGGAAAGGGGATGGAGTGGGAGGAGGAAAAAAGCAAAACTTGACACGAGTTCTTAGTTTCGAAGTTCTTCTAGGTGTTCTTTCAAGCATGGGAGGGGAAGCAAGGAAGAGGTTGTTGCAACTGGGTTCCACCTGCCCGCAAAAGGGGAAGATCCCGAGAGTCTCTGCCCGTCAAAGCACAAGATGCCGTCCTACCATTGGGCCAGAGGAATAAAGGGGCCTCCTGAACTCTGTTTCTGCCTCGCTCTAAATTGGACTCTCCGCCTTCCTTCCCCTTCTTATCCAAACTCCCTTTCTCTCTCCCACGCAAAGTTACGCTGTTATTTCTTTTCTTTGCCATTCCATCACAAAAGAGCGCGTCCCTCCTTCGTTTCCTTATTACATCCTACCTTGTCCTTTCTCAGAGCAGGTGTGTATTTACACACCCACCGTCTCATCTTCACAGCAGCCCTGGGAGGTGGGCCAGGAGGAGAGAGGCCGCTTAGTGTCCCCACTCAGGGCTTTCCCAGTTAATGACCAACCCTCTCCCCACGACACAGCCCCGGCCCTGAATTTGGAGGCCTTCCTGGGCTGTTTCTGGGCATGGGCCATAATGATGGACGGGGACCATTGGGCGAAACTGAGAAATGCCTGACCTTGTTGTGGTGGTGGGGAGGTGGGGGGTGGAATTGTTGTGCAGATCCTAAAATGTCTCTCTTGCCCGCTGCCCTTCTACCATCTCCCCTTCCCTCCAACACAGCCATGGCATTCCTGACTATTTTAGCTTTTAATCAATTCAGGCTTTGCAAGGAATTCACCCCCACCTTGCCCACTGGTGTGTGCAAATCCCCTTCCCCCAGAGAGGCTCCTAATTAAATCCCCCGGCCTCATTTAGCCGTTCCATCACACGAGCCGCACAAAGTCCTGCCCCAAAGAAAAGATGGCAGCAGGACAGATGGCGGCGTTGATGGGAAAGAAGGATGGGGAGGCTGAGGAGAGGTCGGTGGAGCTGCGGCCAAAATGACGCCGAACTAGCAAGAGCGGTGAATGTGGGAAGGAGGTTTTGGGGGGTGACCTGACAGTCGGGAGAGAGGAGAGGCCCGTTGGTCCCGGGATCTTCTCCGTCGCCCGATCAGAAGCAAACATGAATTTGAGCCGGAGAGAATTTCTTTTACTAAAACTCCGTTGTCAAATATTGCTGAACACGAGTCTCAGTTCTCAGCAAAGCGATCGGACAGTGTTAGGGCCGTACCGCTTTGGAATGTGTGTCGGGGAAATGCCCTGACCGGACGCTTTCCTTGGGCGTAGAAGTTCCCGCACAGCAAAAGGTCCGGGAGACAGCGGGACCAAGTTCGTAGCTAGTCAGGCCTCCTCGGGAGTAGGTGGGCCAATTGGAGCAGATCCAGAGGACAACAAAGAGGGTTGAGGGTAAGGAGGAAGAGTCCTGATATGAGGAATGGTTAAACGAACTGGCTATGTTCACCCTGGAGACCGGGGGATACGTCTGCCGCCTTCAGATCCCCAAAGGGGCATCTCACAGACTGGTTCTCTCTTGCTGATCTAGAGGGCAGAACTAGATCCAAAGGGCAGGGTAGATTTTGGTGGAACATTAGGAGGAACCTCATGAGGGTAAAAGGAGTTTGACAATGAAATGGGACGGCTTCGAGGGGTGGGTGAGCTCTCCCTCATTTGGGGTCTTCCAGCAGAGGCTGTGAAGCCATCCTTGGGGATTTCTTGCCTCACGTCAGACTAGATGGCCTCCAAAGGCCCCAACTCTGCGATCCTGTGATCCTTCTGCCTGGCTGGCTGCTAGTTTCTCTGTGAGCACCAGGCCTAATGGCATTGGACATTCAGGCGGCCGTGTGACAAATATACCAAATAACCCAAATACACTTTGAAACGGGTCCCGAGGGCCTCGTTGGGGCATGCGTGCCTGTTGTGTATCTGCGTGTGTGACTATGACACAGAAGAGGAATCCAAGAAGCAACGTGCTAATGATATAAAACTGAATAATTTATTTAAAAATGCTTTAAATACATCAGAAGCGGTGAGCCTGCTAAATGAGGAGGGCTCCACAGATTACGAGTACTCAGGAACGACATAGGGCCCGGGGAATGTCCTGACTGTTAGAGCAATACGACAATGGAACCAATGACCTAGGGAGGTGGTGGGCTCTCCCACCCTAGAGGCCTTCAAGAGGCAGCTGGACAGCCATCTGTCAGGTATGCTTTAAGGTGGATTCCTGCACTGAGCAGGGGGTTGGACTCGATGGCCTTAAGAGGCCCCTTCCAACTCTACTATTCTATGATTCTATGAAATGCTTGGCTTCCATCTTCGTGGCCAAAGATGCGGGACGCAGCGGAGCACAAAGGCAGCCATGGGCTTCCAGGGGTGGCCACAAGTCAGGCACAAAATCCCTGGGAGCCCGGCATGAAGGAACAAGCCCACATCTCTACATGACATAGACCGCCATGTGCGTTTGGGATGTGGGGGGTTGCTTCTAAGCTCCTCAAGAGCAGAGCTCACTGCAGGACACATGGTTCAATGGCAGAACCCCCGTTTTGCAGGCAGAAGGTCCCAGGTTTGATCTCCAGGTGAGGCAGGGGGAAATCCTGGAGAGTCAGGGCAGACAAAACAGAGGTCTGACTCCGAAAAAAGGTGGTTTCCTGCAATCCTGGTTAAATCAGCCGTTGACTCGGAACCATGAGGACTGGAAACGTAAAAATATTTTTTTAGAGGAACAGCCATAGCTGAAACGTCCCAGGCTGGCGCTCTTGCACCTCCTGCTTACGCAGTCTGGTGGCCCGAGTAGGTATAAAGCCGCTTGGTTCATTTAGGGCAGGCTGGAGAGAGGCCGTTGAAGAAAGCTTCGGGGTAGATCACCACCACCTCCAGGTAAAATGGGGGGGGGCCTCAGAGGTCCAGATTTGGCCTCCAGGGCCTTCTGCCCCCCCCCCCCCAAATGACCCCATTCCCTTCCCCTTGCTTCACACCATCTTCCTCGGCAGACTCTTAGTACAGAGTGCCTGCCTGGGCTGGACACCTTGCTCACAGGTTTCTCTCCTCAGCTCTACGACAGGATGTGTCACACCTGAAAGGAGAGACATGATAGCACTCTTCAGACACTTGAAAGGTTGTCTCACAGAGGAGGGCCAGGATCTCTTCTCAATCCTCCCAGAGTGCAGGACACGGAATAATGGGCTCAAGTGACAGGAAGCCAGATTCCGGCTGGACATCAGGAAAAGCTTCCTGACTGTTAGAGCACTACGACAAGGGAACCCATGACCTAGGGAGGTGGTGGGCTCTCCCACACTAGAGGCCTTCAAGAGGCAGCTAGATAACCATCTGTCAGGGATGCTTTAAGGTGGATCCTTGCACTGAGCAGGGGGTTGGACTAGATGGCCTTGTAGGCCCCTTCCAACTCTACTATTCTATGATTCATGGCTTCTGTGCAGCAGCCTCCTCCCCCCCTCCCCCCCAGTCCCACTTTAAAAGGCTGAAATGTCTCTTGGCGACTGGCAGGAAGCGCTTTGACCCACACTGAAGCGACGCACGTCTGATGCCCCCTGTAGAAAACCACCACAAGGCCATGAGCACATGAGCAGCCAGAATTGAGAAAGAATATTTAATGTATAAACTTCTGCTTGCTTTTCTTGTTTGTTTGCTTTTGCTAGCAAACTTCGTTTAGGCGAATGGGCTTGAATTTTCTCTCTCCCCCAAATGTTATCTCTTTATTTTAACTTTTTCCACCCTGCATTTCACCCATAAAAGTAGATTCCAGGGCTAAAATTATACAGCAACGCTAAAATATAACAAAACACCAGTCCCTAGGAATGAGAAGAATGAAGCCACAGCTTATTCATTGATTTGATTTGTGCCCCTGCCTTTCTACCAAAAAATGGCACTCAGGGTGGCTTACGGTCATCGGTGAAAACCACAATAAGCGAACACATTAAAACACAATGAAAACCAGTTAAAAACACAACCCACAAACCAACCGAAACCAGAATGTGTGAAATCCACTAAAAATTCCCCGGGCAAATGAAAACATTTTAACCTGACGCCTAAAAGAAGACGAGGTTGGCACCAGACGAATACGCCTTGGGTGAGTAACCCAAAGTCAGGGGCAATCACAGAAAAGATCCTGTCTTGGGCTCGGAGAAGGGCCTCATCCAGTTATGTTAATGTACAGGCAGGTTGGGATGGGAGGAGGTACAGTCTCAGGCAGGGGGTTGCAGGACCACTTTCGGCCCATGGGCCGAATTCCTGCAAGCAGCTTAAGAGGCTGTTCAGCATTTTAGAATTGTGGGGGAAGCTGCCCAAAATCTGGGGGAAAGTTTGGTGGTTGTGGGAAGGAGGGCCATTTTGGCTCCGGGACCTGAGACGTCACACTTGTGGCTTCAGGTATTTGGGGCCCAATCCTTTGAGGGCAGTAGGGGAAGCCCCAGCAACTTGTGGCTGCTGCAACTTTGGTGATGTCAGCTCCATCCAGAAGCACATTCCGGATAAAAGCCTGGAGAAATGGAGTGGGCCTTCCGCCATTTCCCTCTGATGCAGCTGGAAGCTCCCCCAGAGACTCAGTTTCAAGTGCTCCTCTCCCCAAAGCACCCTCCCCCCCTCCACACAATCCTCCCAATTTGCCCCCTTTTGGTCAGGCTCCAAAGGAAAAGGTTGATGCGGCCTAAAAGGCATCAAAGCACATTTTCTTTGGAAGCGAAGCAGCGCTGCCCCCGCGGGCGATGGTCTTGAACGGATTACATGCTTGCAATGAGCGGCGCGGTGAGAGGGGAGCAGCGTGCACGGAAAGCAAATGGCCGTTAGTGGGCAGAGAAGGTGGCTGGGTTTCCGTGCAGACATCAGGACTCTTTCCATTTGGGGCCATGAAGAATCACGTTGGGCCATTGCAAGCCTGGGACGGGCATTCCTTTGTGGGTGCCCCCCTGCCACTTTTTTGCAGCGTGTGCGACAACGCCATCCTCAAGAGTGTCCCCACCGCTACACCACACTGGCTCTGGGGTGTCCTTAAAGGGCAGGAAATCGTTCATGATTTAATTCATCAGTGTTGCGTTTTCACTGCCAGGGAGGGGGAGAGATGCTGTTCTTCTGCCTCAGGTGCCGAAACGACCGGTCCTCTTGAGGGTTCAGCTCCACACCATGACTTGTGGGATGAGCCGAGGAGAACGCGCCATTTGCTGCTTCGCCTCATAAAACGTCTCTGGCCTGGGATGACTCACAGACAACGCAAATGGCTCTCCTGCAAAAAGGGCAGCCAAGGATCCTGCGAGGGGAAGCCACCCATTCCGGGAGTTACTGTTTCAACTTCTGCCTGTAGTCGGGTGAGCGGCCTGCTCTGAGCCTGAAGCACAGGGCAGAAACCAATGTTTCAACGCATGACAAACCATCTGTGGCTGCTGCAGCCAAATGGGCCTTGGAAGAGGCCTCCAGCTCCTGCCTGGTCGTGTTTGCAAGACTTTTCACATTGTTAGGGAAACAGAATTGTGCAGGGACAAGGGGCGGCATTGTTTTGCCTGCATGTGCGTGACAGAGCTTGGCATTCAAAGGTACCCAGCGAAGGAGAAAGGCCTTGGACTTTTTCATACGGCTGGTGGGGAGCAACGTGTGAGGAGGGCTTTTGCCCCCAGGATGGATGGACAGAGTGATGCTACTTTGTAGACTGCTGCTGTGTTTCAGGTGCATTCGTAAGTGCCCCATGTATGAGTCCCAGGCGATGTTCTGTGGGCACACAATGCAGAAACCTCCCTGAGCTGAACTGCTCTGGACGAGGGTGTGCATGTAGCCTCTTTTACAGAGCACCCTCTCAATTTGAAGGGGTGTGAGAGGACCATCCTCTCTTTGGAATCGTCCTCCATTTCAGCCATCTCCAACTTGGTGCCCGCCAGATATTCTGAACTTCACTGGATCAGACCAATGTCCTTCTGGTCCACCATTCTGTTCACACAGGGGCCAAGCAGCTGCCCACAGGAAACCCACAAGCAGGACACGAGAGCAACAGCACCCTCTTGCTTGTGTTCCCCCAGTACACTGCCTCTGATACTGGAATTAGCATATAGCCATCCAGACTAGTAGCCACTGATAGCCTTCTCCTCCGGGAATTTTTCTAACCCTCTTTTACAGCTATCCAAATTGGTGCCCATCTTGTGGTAGTGAATTCCACTGTTGAACTCTACACTATGTGAAGGACTTTCTTTTATCTGCCCTGAATCTCCCACCAATCAGCTTCATGGGATGACCCTGTTGGGTTTTAGTATTATGGACGAGAGAGAGAAATGTCTCCTTACCCATCTTCTCCACACCAGGCACCATTTTGTATACCTCTATCCTGTCTCCCCTCAGCCTCCTCTTCTCCAAGCTAAACCATTCCAACTGTTGCAACCTTCCCACATTGAGGAAGAGATTAAGGAATATTCCCAGTGATTCTCTGTCTGGATTGGGAATATTCCCCAGTCTCTTTGGCCTTCTGCAGTCCTGGCTGGGCAAGGGCATTTCACTCTCTTTTCATTTGGCAAAGGTGACGCTCCGGATTCCAAAAGTGATCCATCCCCTTGCTACTAAGGCGTCGTGAACAAGTCGCAACTGCCTGGGTGACTCCTGTGGGATCCATCCCCTCTTCAAAGGGACCCATACTCAGCATCCCCCGAGACCACAAAGTACAGTGTATTATATAATAAAATAACAATAACAACAACAACAACAGAGAAAGGGGAGGAAAATCGAAACAGCTGCAACACAAATTCCTGACTCTCCTCCTCCCTCCCTGAAAAAGAGAGGGAAATGAATCCGGTGTATTTTTAGCCACCTAAGAGGAGCCTTTGCATTATTATGTCTCAAGGGCAAGAGCCTGTAGCTATTAATCCATAATCTACAAAGAATGGGTTCTGCATGTGCAGGGCTTTTCTTTTCTTTTTTCCAAACATGAAATCTGCCAAGGATGTTTCGTGACGGGAAAATCCTCTTTGCTACATGGTGTGACCATGAGAGCGCTCGTTGCCTGGGGGGGGGGGGTGTGGAAATCCCGCCGGGCTCACAAGGCATGGAAATTATAGTCAATCTCTCTCTCTCTCTCTCTCTCTCTCTCTCACACACACACACACACACACACACACGCTCAAACAAACACACACACTTTGCTCTCCCGGATTTACAATATAGCACAGGGAACCAAGCCAGAATCAGGAGATATTTGGAGCGCAAAGGGTTTGGCCGTTGGTGGCGATTATCTTTTATTTTGTTCGTCTTCCCTTTGAGCATCTGTTTTATGAAGCATTATAGAGGCACCAACAAGAACCGAAAGATAATTCATTCCTAAGAATTCCAAAGCTATTTTGGAGGAAACAGCAAAATTCTAATAGTTTTGATTTTCTTTTAAATAGGCTGGTTGGTAGATTAGAATCTTGTTTTCTCCCCCCCCCCCCCCCCGCACTTTAAACCAGCTAAAGGGATCCTCGTCTGTACACTGACCGGCTCTGACTACGTGAAGCCACGTGCTTGGTCTTAGTCATTCGCAGGGTGCTGCCCTGAGATAGCACAACCAAAGCGAGCGGAGCCCTGCCCCAAGGCGCTTACAGTCTAAATTCTGCCAAGGAGGAGAAGGGTGGGAGGCAGAGGCAGCCGCAACAGAGAACCGTCTGCGGTGTGTCCACTGATGCAGTGGGGGCTGAGGGACAAAAGCCTCACAAATCCCGGGAGAGCCCCTCTCAAGAGACCAAGGGTCCGCGAGGGCCCATTCGAGTGTTCATTACTCCCTTATCATTTAACGTGGCATCTCCTCCGGCTGCCTGCCTCGGACCTCTTCTCTTCCCTGGGGCCATTTCCTTCCACAGGGAGCCCATCTGTCTCCTGTAACTTCGGAAGCCACCCCAAGCCTCAGATCGTAGCTTCAAATCCTTAATTTCCGCTTCGGGAGAGGCACTGCAACCTTTTCAAATCAGGGATAAAAGGTGGGAGACCATCGAATGATCGGGGATTGGTGGAAAGGGGGGCTATCTGGGGAACACCAAGCAGCCTCATTGAGTCCCCAGAAGGACTGGATTTGCCCCAGGGCCGGAGGTTCCCCACCTTTGCTTTGGGTGCAGGCAGGAAAACATGACCCTTGCCGCAGCCACATTGCCCGGGTCTCGCACTACGAGATGCACGGTGCTCTGGTCTGGGGCTTCGATCCCCTTCCCACCAGGGCTCGCTTGGGTTAGCTCTTGGATGGCCAGCAGGGGCCTCGATGGACCAAGGGGCTCCAGCCCTGAATCTTTGTACCAGTGCCCCAGATCTTTTACCCAGAGCATCCATCGATGCCAGTGAAACATTATTTCTTCCAGTCAATTGCCATGCAAGGGGTAATTTTCAAGGGGGAACACAGCTGGAGAGGGGTGGGTTAACCTCCCCCCCCATGTTCTGCAACACCCACCCACCCCACCCCATTTTTATTCGTCCTTTGTTTTAAATTGAACAATTTTAATTTGCTGTTTTTAATCTCCTTTCTTTTTTTCTGTTTCATTGCTATGTACACCGCTCTGGAATTTATTTTAGATATGGAGCGGTATATAAATATTGTAAATCATCATCATAAAATAATAATAATACCATTGAAAACGCTTAATTGCCTGGATGGAGAGAGTAGACCGGGTTCTTAAAACCCCCCAAAAGGCCTCTTTTCTGTGCATTTTCTTTCCACAAATTAATTATAATTGGAGAGGAACTACTAATTTTGGATGACCTGGGGATATAGCTACAATATTTGGGCAAATCAATTAAAGAATGTATTTTATTTGGTACACTTTGGATGGGGAATTAAGTAGCTGGCTTTGCCTTTTATGGAATGAAAATAAGTCCTAGTAATTCCTTCTGAATTTGCAGATTGGTGTCCCATGGGCCTGGGCACTAAACCCTGGGGGGGGGGCGAGCAGCGCCCCTGGCGGCTAGGCAAATGGGGATCTGCGGACGGCCACATTGCCCCCACCTGCCTTAGACCGCCATCACACCTAATTTCCCCCCTTCACACAATTTCCCTCCATGTTTTTTTACCTCTGATGCACGAGTGTGTCAAGCTTATGATCCCTTTCACCTGAAGAGCTGCTCCTTTGCTCTTCCACCCCATCCCACCCCTCCCCTCCCCTCCCCTTCTCTTTCTCCCTCAACTCAGGTCCTGTCAGATACGCACTTCAACCAGAGCGCCTTTCTGTCGGGCAAAACTGGAATGACCCTTTAGACTGGCTCTTTGGGGGCATCGAGGGAGTACAATCTTGTCTCTGCAGAGATTCATGTGTTGCATTATGTTAAAAAAGGCTTTGGAGCCTGGGATGCAAGGTTTGGGTTTTACATTGAGGCTTGGAGCCGGCTGCTGGGAGAGATCGCTTTTTCCTGCCAGGCCCTGATGCAATCCATTCAAGCCCCCCAACCCCCGTTCCTTTAAAACTACACGGAGGCTGAGGGCACATGAAATGCGCTTAGGGAAAATAATACAGACTTTTAACATTCTAGGAAAGGCTGGGGAAGAGGCAGGGTGACAACAAGACAGGCACGGCGTCATGTGAGTCCCATGCTGCAAATCCACACACCAGGCATGGCGAGAGTGCGCTGAATCGCTGGTGCGATGGAGCTCTTAACCCCGCTTGGGCACGGAGAGCTGAAAGAGCAGATCCAGCCCGTGCTGCTCAGGCTTACCCCCTCCTCTCTTTCTCTCCCTTTCCCAGGTGAGTGGGAAGATGGTCGCACGCCCCTAGGATCATGCACCACACTATGCCATGCTGCTTCCTTCTGCTCCTGGTCTCCCACTGCGTCCTCCTCAGCACGGCCCCCGTCGCGGCTTGCCCCGCTCGCTGCGAGTGCGTCCCTCAGATCCGGTCCGTGTCCTGCCACCGCAAGCGCCTCGCCGCCATCCCCGAGGGCATCCCAACTGAGACTCGGATCCTGGAGCTCAACAAGAACCGCATCCGTTGCCTCAACGCCGGCGACCTCTCCCCGTTCCCGCTGCTGGAGAAGCTGGACGTCAGCGAGAACGTCCTGGCCCATGTGGAGCCGGGGGCCTTCGGCAACCTCCTCCACCTGCAGAACTTGCGGCTGCGTGGCAACCAGCTCAAGCTGATCCTGCCCGGCGTCTTCAGCAAGCTGTCCAACCTCACCGTGCTGGACCTTAGCGAGAACAAGATCGTGGTCCTGCTGGACTACATGTTCCAAGACCTGCGGAGCCTCAAGAGCTTGGAGGTCGGGGACAATGACTTGGTCTACATCTCCCGGAAGGCCTTCTCCGGCCTGGTTGGCCTTCAGCAGCTGACCATCGAGAGGTGCAACCTGACCGGCATCTCAGCGGAGTCCCTCTCCCACCTCCCGAACTTGGAGGTGCTCCGGCTCCGACAACTGGGCATCGCCTCGGTGGAGGAGCAGAACTTCAAGAGGCTCCTCAGTCTCCGGTTGCTGGAAATCGATAACTGGCCATTCCTAGAGGAGATCCCGCCCAGCGGCTTCCATGGGCTCAACCTCACTTCCCTCTCCATCACGTACACCAACGTCACGGCGGTGCCCACGGCCGCCTTGAGAGCCTTGGCGCACCTCATGTACCTGAACCTATCCTACAACCCCATTAGCACGGTGCCCAAGGGAGCCTTCAGGGACCTGATCCGGCTGCGGGAGCTCCACCTGGTGGGGGCCCTCTTGGTCTTGGTGGAGCCCCAGGGGCTGTACGGCCTGCGGCAGCTCCGCCTCCTCAACCTCTCCAACAACTTCTTGTCCACGTTGGAGGAAGGCTCCTTCCACTCCGTCAACACATTGGAGACGCTCCGGCTCGACCGGAATCCCCTGGTTTGCGACTGCCGCCTGCTGTGGATCCTGCAGCGCCGGAAGACCCTCAACTTTGACGGGCAGCCGCCCATGTGCTCCTCGCCACCAGAGATCCAGGGCGATGCCCTGCGGGATTTCCCAGACTCCGTCCTCTTTGAGTTCTTCACCTGCCAAAAGCCCAAAATCAGGGACCGAAAGCTGCAGCATGTCACGGCGTACGAAGGGCAGGCAGTGTCCTTTGTGTGCCGGGCGGACGGGGAGCCCGTCCCGGCTATTAGCTGGGTGTCCCCGCAGCACCGGATGATCACCGCCAAGAACACCGGGCGGGTTGCAGTCTTGTCCAGCGGGACCCTGGAAATCCGCTACGCCCAGGTCCATGACAGCGGGACGTACATCTGCATCGCCAGCAACGCCGGCGGCAACGACACCTACTTTGCCACATTGGCGGTCCGGGGGCACGCGGTGGAGGGCGCCCTTTACGCCAACCGGTCCTTGTACCTGGGCGAACTCAACGACACCTCCCACAACGAGACGCAGGTCTTCCTGAAGTTCACGCTGGACCTCAAGACCATCCTGGTCTCCACCGCCATGGGCTGCATCACCTTCCTAGGCGTGGTGCTCTTCTGCTTCCTCCTGCTCTTTGTCTGGAGTCGGGGCCGCGGGCAGCACAAGAACAACTTTTCCGTGGAGTACTCCTTCCGCAAGGTGGACGGCCCAACCACCGCCTCTGGGCAGGGGGGCGCCAGGAAGTTCAACATGAAGATGATTTGAACCCCTGGCAGGCTGGGAGGGCGGGACCTCCGAATTCGAAGACGGGGGCACCTGCTGCTAATAAGGCAGGTGGCGGTCAGAGGGCCCTCTGGGAACAGCACCTGCAGAAAGGGGGCGAAGGAGGGAGCAGCGGCGCCCTCCATCTACACGGTTCAACCAAAAGGGCTTAGAAACGAGTGGTGAGCGGGAGGGGCTGTTCCGCTCCTTTTGCCACCAGAGACGTTACAAATACGGCTGTGGCCCCGTGCTGCCTTTGGCACAGTGGGCGAAGCCTGGGGCCCACCGCGACCAAGAGGAGCTACGGCCACTCAGTGCGTGCGCTGTGGCTAGCGGCGCTCTCTTACTGACGCCGGCACCCCAAACCCAAGGCACGCATGGCAAGAATGGGCCCAGAGTCATGAATAGAGCACCATTAGGCAGGGGACGCGCACCGTGTTTCAGGGTCGCACCGTGAGCAGCTCCCCGAACTTCGGGCTGTCTCGAGGGCTGCGTTGTGGTGGTGGTGATGATGGTGATGTGCTTCTGGCCTGTTCACTCTTGTGCTCTCTGAACTCCGCATTTACTGTGCTTCCACCCTGTCCCCATGTTCCCACGACGGACAAGGCATGCGCGCACATGGTTTTGAAGTCCTCCCATTGTAGCTGTTTTTTGGGGGGTATCAACTATGCATTTCTCAAATACGGAGAGTGTGATGACTGGGATTTCAAGACCCTTCATTTCTCTCTCTTTTTTAACTGACAATTTTGAAATCCTCGGGTTGAGTCGAAGGGGGTGTCATTTTTACACCGTTTTCTATCCGTGTGTTCATGACAGACATCTTCCTGTCCTGCTGAGGAGGCTCCAGCGCAACAGGGACCACAGTGAACGCCACACCTTCTTCGCCCGTCCTGCCAGGACTGGCAATATGGGGGCTTTGCTGGGGGAGGGGGGCTGTGCAGTGCCTTTAAGAGCCCTTTCTAGCATTTTTAATAAAGGGGGTGGGTGGGTGTCAGCAAACGTGCGTCCCGGAAACCTTCCACTGCAAAGCAATAATCGGCGTCTTCCATGTTCGGGACTCGCAGGATGGGTGAACGCCTCTCCCGTCTCTTCTTTCCCCTGATCCTCAGTGTCCAAACAAGGAGGGGGGAAAGCAGTGGTGGCTGAAATCCTGAGCGTCTTTGCTAGGGAGGAAAGGTCCCTCCCAGAGTGCAGCGGGACTTGTTTTCAAGTTCACCAGGCTAGGCTCAGGTCTGGTGATGGGTAGTTTGTTTAGAACAGCCTTCTACAACTTAGCACCCTTCAGGTATGTTGGACTGCATCTCCCATAATCTGGGGGATTATGGGAGTTGCAGTCCAGCATACCTGGAGGGTGCTACGTTGGGTGCTTTAGAGGGAGCGACAGCCGTGACGCAACGCAACGCAAGCGCTGTGTTGATTCAAGTCGAATCTGAGCCGGCAGAGGTGCGCTTTTTTACATTCTTGGCTCACGATTGCTAAGACAACAAGGAGCCCCACTGCCAGCCCAGCCAGCCCATGGCCCGCCTGTCTCTCCACCCCAGTGGCCTGGCTGAACCCCAAAGACCACATTGCCCTGGCCTGATGCCCCGGCAGAGCCCAGAAGTGGGGCACGAGGCAGGGATCCGAAAGGCCTCCCCTCGCCGCCAGCCCTGGGGCTCTTGTTTTGCTCGTGAGGTTTGAAGCGTTGGCAGCTGAAAACAGAGCGAGTTCGTGCCACCGGACGGCCAAGGGTCTCCCAAGGACTTCTGTTGCTGATTTCTTCTCAGCCAGTCCAGAGCCTGCATTGCCTTTCCCGGCCACTGGCTTTCCCACGAGCTGATGCAGTGTAGCAGTTTGAGTGTTGGGCTGGGGAGACCTGGGTTCTAGTCCCCACTCAGCCATGAAGCTCACTGGGGAAATTTGGGCTAGACTCTCGGCCTCAGCTACCTCGCAGGGTTGTTGTGAGGATAAAAATGGAGGAGGAGGAGGACCATGGGAGCTGCCTTGGGCTCCTTGTAAGGATACGAATGTCACCATAATAATTGATCATCCCTTTGGCCTGCAAACCCTGATTGTAAAAGGCCCGCGCAGCAAGCTAAAGGGGGCTGGAGCATTTCTGCCACCCCAAAAAGGGAGCAGGAAACGTGTAAAAATGAGCAGGGATCTTCCCTCGCCCTCTTTTGCTTCCTTGCCCAGGATAGAAATGTGCCAGGAGAGAGCCGGGCAGCCTCCGTGTCTCTGCCTGCCGAGCAAAGGGCCGTCTGCGTTAGTGTGTGTGTGCGCACAAGCACATTTCACGCATCCATCCACACATGAACTTTGAGATTTATGCTCATTGACAATAATGTCTTATTTGCGCTACGTGAGGTTTCGGCTCACATATTTCCTCGGCATCTGTTTCGGCTTCCAGTGAAAACACCAACTGGCAGCAGAGACGAGGGGGGCGCTGGGCTGGGGGGAGAGAGAATCTTCTTGACAACAGGAAATTAGTATTTTTAAGAAGGGAGAGAGAGAGAGAGAGAGTCGAGGAGGCCGGCGGAGGAGAGGCAGGCAGAAGTGAGCATTTGGCGGTGTCTGCATGGCGCAGATTGTATTTGGCGTTTACCACCCCGAGGAAGGCGTGGGTGTTGGACGGCAGGAGCCGCTCCATCAGTGTGGATGAAATGAATACCAAATGAGCCCCATCCTCCTGCTACCTTTGCCCCCAGAAGTCTTCATGGTGGGGAGGGGGGCGGGACGGCCCACGCCTGAAAGGTTTGGCTGGCGGACTGGAATCCATTTCAAGGATCCTCCGACCTTCCAAATGCTCTTGCCCGACTCTTCCCTACCTGCAGAGGGGCACACGCGGCTGCCCACAGAGCCCATACGCCCACCCACCCCTGGCCTTCCGAACCGGGTGGTGTTAGTTTGGGGCTCCAACTCCCATCAGCCCCAGCCAGCATGACCAATGGCTGGGAATGCTGGCAGTTGCCGTCCCAAAAATCTGGAGGGCCCCAGGTGGTGGGAGAGCTGGTTTATTTCCATTTCTCCCCCTCAAGGCCCTTCTCGGGTATTTCCAGGTTCCGACCGGTGCACTGGAAACAGGCAACTGGGTGGAATAAATGCAGTTTTTAGGCTCCCAGCTGGGTTTGACAGAAGGAGGTCTCCCCAGGTGACTTTAGGCTGCTCCCCACCCCTCAACTGGCCAGGGCAAAGTTAGAAATGGGCAAGAGCTGGCAGAATTCCCATTTTGCTGCCTCCTCTTCAGTCGCTTGGCTCCGCTTCTGTGATGTCACGGCATGCCTTTGCCTATGCTAAATGCTCAGGGGAAAGTCGCCAGCCCTAGAATGTGAGCAGCAAGCCCTGCGAAGGGAAGAGGGCAGAGGAGCGAAGTGTGCTCCACTGGTCAGCATCTCGGAGAGGCACCCTGCCATAGCTTCGTTGTGTAAATCGCTACCTCTCAGCCTCAGTCCCCCTGCTTATAAAATGGGTGCAACTAGCAACTAGCAGGACCGGGGTCAGTAGTGTCCCCAGCGTGAACCACTGCCAGGCCGCTGCAATGCCAAACGGAGTCAACTGGCTCTTTCCCTTGGGGGATGCACAAAATGCCATGAAACCACCATGCTGCCCATGAAGCAACGCAAATTGGCCATGCTGGCTGGGGATCATGGGCGTTGTAGCCTAACACCATTGTCAGGGGAGTCACGCTTCATCCGCCTTCCTCAAGAATGGTGCCGTCCAGCTATTTTGGACTGGTGCTGATGGGCATTGTAATCCAAGCCATCTGGAGGAGGCTGGTTTATGGATAAATTGGCTATGGCTAAGAAGACACAGAACAAAGAAGCATCCTCCTTTGGCTACGTGGTTGCGTTCCCAGAAGCCGTCCCGGGCGCTGGGCTCTAGTGAAAGGACTGAGACGCTGTCCGGAAATGCAAGAGGGCAGGGCAGGTGGGCCTCTTTGTTAGCAGGGCCTTGCCTGCCATTCCCTTCGAGACTTCCCTGTTCCCTGGCTCAGCGGCAACAATTGCTCCCCGTGGCAATGCAAAGCCTGTCGGGGCAGAATGGGCCAGTGGAACCCACTGGCGTTGCAGTAGACCTGTTCCTATTGGAGAGGGAAATGGCCGGAGCTGGTTTGTCGATACGGATCCACCTGGATTTGGGGGCTCCCCTTGGGGCGAGGGAGACCCTCACTTCAAACTGACCACGACCCTGCTGGAGGCGTTGCGGCCTTCTCTGGCCCCATCCTTCCAACTCCGTGGGCCTCTTTCAACTGCCACTTCCAACATCCACCCTACGTGACACAACCCCTTTGCCCAGGGAAGGAAAAACCTCAAAACTGGGACCATTTTATACCTCTCGCAAAAAACTAGAAAAGTAGCTGAGCACGGTTGGGTGGGTGGGGGCAATAAAATAACCAAACACTGTTGGGGGAATCATCCTATGGGCATTTGTTGTGGTCGATGGGATATGGTGTGGTGGCTTGGGGGGGGGGGGACAGAATCGAAATAGCCAGGAGTGGAGTTGTTTGTGTCCCCATGAAACGTCTTTGTTTATATGGAACATGCACACTTTTATATGTATCGATGCATGAACAATACAGCAACGTACTGTATATCTAAATACACATGTATGTCTCCTATGTGGCATTTGTTGCTCTTTCCTTTTTTACTGCCCCACCCACCCACCTACCTATGAAGGTGAAGAGCTTAGACTAGGGGGCAAGGGGACTGGAAACGAACGCACCCCAAAGAGTTGTGTCCCTTTGCAGAAGGCTGGGCCCTCTGTCTGGCAGCGGTTTGGTGTCAAAACTCCCTGACTGGTGAAGAGCGGGTGGCAAAATCACTGCAGTTTTAAATACCGTTTCTGATTTAGCCAGAGACACGACCCCACCCCCAGCCCTGCCTTTCTCTGCTAGCACCTTCCCAAGATGTCTCTGGCTATGCGAGTCTCTTGACAAGCACATGCATGATGTGAGTTTGCATGTCTGCCCGCGCACTTCCAAGGAGGGAAGCCAGCAAATCTAGGAGAAGGGCTTCAAAAGCAACCCATAACTACACGTTTCTGCCCCTGCCTCTTTCCCCACCTTTTGCTGGGAGATGCGCCAGGCCCGCTGCTTCGCCTTCTCCGCTGGAGCATTCCCAACGAGACACGGGCGCCCTCGTGTGGAGCAGAAGAGGCCCCTCTCCGCGGCTACTTGGCACGATGGCTATAGGTTGCCTCTGAACAACAGTTGCTGCGGAGCATGAGCAGGAGGGAGGGTGCAGAAATTGCGTCCCTGTCCTGCCTGTGGGCTTCCTGTTAGACATCTGGCTGGAACAGAACACCATACTAGAGAGCCCCCTTGGGTCTCATCCAGCAGGGCTCTTCTAAGGCGCTTATGACATCTGCTGGGTAGAGGCTTCTGTCTGGCAAGGGCCAAGCGAAAGAGATTTTCTGACTCAGCTGCTTCCGGCCCGCGTCAGAGGGCCTTTTGTCCAGAGTGTTGGCAGCGCAAAGCCCCCAACAAATGCTAACACTCTGAAAACCAGCAAATGGTTCTTATGAGCAGCTGCTGTCTCTGGCCTTTGTCCCTGGAAGACTCTGGGAAGATGCGGAGTCCCACTCCTGAAGTGCTGGGCATCCTTGCATGGGAGTAAAACACTTAGTCCAAACCTGGACAGCAATTTTTAAGCAGGATTGTTTCTGAAGACAGCCTCTCTTTAATTCCAGCAGGGAGAAGGGCAACCATGGTCAGCGTATCATAAAACAGGCATGGGAGGAAGAATGTTTACATCCTGAGATGTCTGGTGGCCGGGGGGGGGGGGGGGGATATAGGGACCTGCTCCAGATGCAGAGGCAATCATGGTTACCATACCCAATACCTTCCCCCAGAATGAGCACCGAGTGGGCGACTGGGAAAACCCAGGCTGACTTTTTCGGCTAAGTTTCAGTGTAAAAGTTGGTAAAAACAAAACCCCCAAAAGATTGTATCATGCAAATACAACATAAACGGTAAGTAATAAATTAACTGAAACTATGGCAAATCTTCTTGTTTAACATTTTTTTCCTAGGCATTGATCTATCCCAGTAAACTGTAAACTGTTCATTTCTTACTTCTTATTTTATTTATTTACTGTGTTTCTATACCGCCCAATAGCCGAAGCTCTCAGCTACATCCCATTCCACACATTATCCAAATATTTTTGGTTTCCCAACACTTCTAAGATTGCAACTCTTTCCTTACACATGCTTTTCTCCTGGGAACCAGGATCATTCTACCTCCAGAGAAAAGGCTCCCCTTGCGGAAAGCCCCCCCCACGCCTGATTTGGGGGGATTCCCTCCTCCACTATGACTTTCCTGTTCCCCCAAGCTTTTTAAAAAAATAAAAAATAAAAGTCTTTTAAAACATTTTTGTGCTTTATTATGTCAGTCCCTGCAAAGTTTATTATCCTAGTTCCTGCAATGTGCTACTGTATCATATATTACCTTGGTACGTTTATTAGTTTTATATTGTTGATTTTATTTCCTTTGTTTGCTTTTAATCATATTATAAAATGCCCGGTGAGATTTATTAGGTGTTTAATAAACAGATATTTATAAAATAAAGGGTTCACCTTATACCCAACAATATCTTTAATCCAAATATTAGGAGAGAGGCAGCGTGATGCAGTGGTTAAGAGTGTTGAACTGGGACTTGGGAGATCTGGGCTCTAGTCCTCACTTGGCCATGAAGCTCAGTGGGTGACTTTAGGCCTGTCGCTGTCTCTCAGCCTAAAATACCTCTCACAGGATGGTTGTGAGGATAAAATGGAGAGAAGGACTGTGTGAGCTGCCCTAGGATCCTTGCAAGAGGGGAAAAATGAGATATTAATGTAATAAAAATACCTTTAATCTTTATATTAAAACATCCCTTTGGCTTAAGAGAAGAGCGAAGCCACTGAGCGTGGATATTTTAACTTCCACACCATGGAAATGGGAAGCGTGACTGACCGATGTGCTTGCAACTTAGCTTTCCCTCGCCCAGCTTTTTTCCTGGGACGTTCAGCCCCGTTCCCTGCAGCAGGTGGGGGCAACGCCAGCGCTCCAGGCCCTGTGGGGTCCCACCCCACACACCGACCCTTCTGCTTTGCCTGGGTCCTGTTGTGTGTGTGCTAGAGAGCCCGGCGTCTGTTAGCCGTGGCAAGATGGATGTTGGAGCGTGGAGGCCGGCAGATGAAGGATGCTGAAAGAGAGAGACAAGCCAAGGAGGGGCGGCTGAACACTGGGACAAGCAAGCGTCTGTGCCTGCAAGTGGGACAACGCCCGTGTTTACGAGGAAGCGGGCACAGGTGTGGCTTTTGCAACAGGCTGCCTCGGTTTAAAGCAATGAAATGAAACCTTTGGAATAGAATTCTCCAATCTGGTACCCTTTGGCGGTGTTGGGACTACAGCCCCCATCATTCCCAGCCAGCACAGCCACTAGGAATAATGGGGGCTGTAGTCCAACACCTCCAAAGGGTACCAGGTTGGAGAAGGCTGCCTTAGAACATACAAGGGGAGTATAGCAATTCAAAGCATAGCAGAGATGGGGGTGGCCTTCCTTTAAAGCCTTACATGGTTTGGGTCCAGGTTACCTGCGGGATCACCATCTCCCATACAATCCGCCCCGCACACTCTGGGAAGAACTTGCTACAGTCAGACAAAACTAGGGCCCCCTCCACAAGGATGCGCTTTTGCGCCCGGTTCGGGGATTATGCGCATTATCGCGGAGGCGCATTTACTCCTAATCCCTCTGCACGGGAGGCGGCGAGAGGCGGCGAAGCGCATTAATTAATGTCCAAATAGCGCTTTACAAGAAGTTAACGCGCATAATCGCTTGTTCACACTGCGAAAATGCGCTTTAACGGCCGGAGCAAAATAAAAGTCGCTATTTAACGCGCATTCGATAATGCGCATAATCCGGGAGATAACGCGCCTCTACGCCCGTTTTGCGCTCCGCTGGTGTGGAGGTAAAATTTATAATGAGCCTTCAAAGAGCATTAAACCTCTCTTGTGGAGGTAGCCTAGGCTGACAACTGTTACGCAGAGGATCTTCTCTTCTGCCGCTCCCAGGCTGTGGGACGACCTGCCGGGAGAGATCCGCCAACTTAACAGCCTTCCTAATTTAAGAAAGTCATAAAGACTGATCTCTTTTGGCAGGCCTACTCAGTTGAATTTTAAGATGCCTTTTAATAATGTATTAGTTTTATATGTTTTTAATAATTCATTAGTTTTGTATGTTTTTAATCAGTTTTATGTATTTTATGCTGTTTTTGTATTTAACGTTGTTCCCCGCCTCGATCCAGAGGGAGAGGCAGGTAAGAAATAAATATATTATTATTATTATTATTATTATTATTATTATTTAGGCCAAACCTCCCGACCCCCACTTAGTGGCAGAAATCTGGTTTCCTCCAGAAAGGGTTACAATTTGCATCTTCCAAGAACCTTGATTAGAGAGCTTCAGCTATAGGGCAGTATAAAAATGCAATAAATAAATAAATTCCCTGTTTTACTTTTAGGCAGCTGTGGACAGGCTACCTACCACTCTGCAGCTTAAAACAGCAAGAGGCTGGTGGTGATCGTGAATGTATTTGTGTGTTCAATGCATTAAATGCCTTATCAACCCATTTCTCTAGGCATTGTACAAAACATAACACATGCAGATAAAATCCCAATGAAACGATCAGCAATATAAAATGAACATGCCAACATACGTAAAATGACTATTGGACATCCACATTAAATCCACATTGCAGGGAGTAAAATAATTAAAACTTCAAGGGTTGGATTCTGGATCAACTGCGCTAGCGGAAGTGGACTTCCTCTACCTCTCCTTCCTATGGCAGCCCTTCTAGCCACCTGAAATGCTACACGGAGAATCAGGAGACCCTACTGAATGGGGTGAGCTGTGTTTGTGGAGGCTAGATCCCCCAAAATCAGACAGAAAGACTTTCTGCAACTGGAATCCCGAGGAAGGCAGGTTCTGAATCCAACCCAAATGGTACAATTGCTAAGGGTGTCATCTTATGCATGTTTAGGGGGGAGAGTCCTGCGGGTTGGCTGGGAGTTGTCTAAACATGTATAGGATTGCACCCTGAAACACTTAAATACACTTTAAAAGCCAGGGAGAACAAAAAGGTCTTATTTTGGCACGGGAAGGGATTGCAACTGGGGGGGTGGGGGGTGGGCAGGCGAGCTCCCCTGGGGAGAAGGAGCATTGCAGAGCTGGGCGGGCCGTCCCCGAAAAGGCCCTGCTCTTCATGAAACACTTCAGCGCCTCTCCGTTTAAAGATGGCCAGAGCGCAGCTGGGCCGACGTCTCAGTGGGAAGACACCGGGGCACGTGGTGGGAGCAGGGAGCAAAGACAAGGGAACCTTGCTGGATCGCAGGCGAGGAAAGTTGTGGCAGGTGCGGCGGCAGCTGCCTCCTTGGCAATCCAGAGAGGAGGTTTTGCCAAGTGTTGCGCCTGGGAGAAAGAGCAACTGGGTGTGTGTGGGAGGGTCGAGGGCTCTCCCAGGAGGTAGGCAAGTGGTTCTCCCCCCCCCCCCCCCCCGCGCTCCTAGAGAGTACAGCCCCGTCCACAACTAGCCGCGCAGCCCCTCTTCGCCTCGGCTCTCCATGTGCGCCTATCCAAGCACAACCCATGCACCTTTATGCGCTGGACCTGCCGGCCTGCGGCTGCTGGGCACTCTTTCCTACAGCCCTCAAGTCTGGACCACGGAGGGAGTGGGGCCGAGGTGGAAGGGAGAAGGTGAGGCACGCCCTCTCCCAAGTCAGCCCGTTTGCCTGCTGGCTTACAGTCTAAAAAGACAGGGCATGCAAGAAAAGGGGGGGGGGGGGGGAGAAGCGGCCCCGTGTAATTGTTTTATACACACACTCGTGTGTGCGTGCATGTTATGTCTATATGTGTATATATACACATATATACGGGGGGATTAATGTATAAATATACAAATGTGAGTGGGGATGGTTTTATATCACTATTTATAATCCAGGATACAGCAATGCAAACACGCACCGCCCCATCAGATGCCAATATGTGTTTATAGGACAACTCAAAGAAACAATTGGCAGAACTTCGACCAACAAGCCTAGAATATGGTAGATGACATTTTTGACATCTGGGACTATGGAAGGAATAACTTAGAGCATTTTACTAAGTTTATCAACACTATCCACCCAGCGATAAAGTTTACCAGTAACACCACAATAGAAAACCCCAAATTACCCTTCCTGGATGTCCTTTTAACCACTGAAAACCATTAAATTGTCACAGACCTATATTATAAACCTACAGATTCCCACCTGCACCTTAACTTCAAGTCATGTCATCAAATCATCTAAAGAACATTATACATAGTTTGGCTCTTAGGACAAAACACATTTGCAATAAGGAAGAAAACTTCTCAGAAAGATGTACGGCGCTTTTAAAGAACATCTCCAACAATGTGAATACCCTAGTCGGGTTATTGACTACAATATCAATCGAGCACCAGCAATAGCCAGGGATACCCTCCTTTCCGAAGCAAAGGTTAAGTCTTTGAAAGAAAATCACACCCCACTTCTTGGGGATATCCTGTTGCCTCTAGTTACCACCAGATAATGACAGATAGTTACCCAATTCTATCCTATTGTGCTCATTTAATTAAGTCATGAATTCTCTGCCATGGATGTATTCAGAAAACCACCCAGTTTGCATATATTGTTAGTTAAAGCTGCACTTAAAACAGGATATCAGTGTAAATCAGCATTTTGCATTACCAGCAGCTACCTCCAAGAACCCACTTCTTTCAAAAGCACAGTTACCAACAAAACATGCATTTCTATGAATCTGGTTTATTTAACTGAATGAAAAAAGGGGATGTATTCAATATGCAAGGAAAACATGGATCTAAGAACAAGATTCTGCATTCACAAATCTGAGGTTCTTACCAAATACCTGGAGCAGCCCAGCGCAAGAGGTTTCAACACACTTTCGCACAGTCTCTCTGATTTACAGTTGGTTCCAAAAGAACAAAGAAAAAAAAAACTCCTGGCCCTGTAGGAGAACTCTTAGTCCAAATAGCTTTAATCTGGAGGAAAATTCATAAATTATGCCAATCAGACGTCTGCTTTTTCTCCTTAAAGGAACTTTTATCTCTAGGCCTTGCGAAGGGCCCACCTGATACCCATTTAATAGCACAACTACTTACAGGGGTGTAGACTTCTCAATTTGGGGGGGGGGGGCTAAACTTGGAAAAGGGAGGCTAGGCTTATTTGTTTACATTTATGTAAATATTTCTGGAAACCATCCTTCATCAACAATGGATTCCAGAGTGTTTAAAGCCACGTATTAAAATAACAAGTACTCAACAAAAACATTACATTTTAATTATAACATGACAGTTTACACACTATCCCGCCATCCATAGTCCTATACAATATACCAGTGTTATTCAAACTTTCCCCCCACAACCCAGTGCAATAATATCACATACCCTCAAGACCCTCTTCCTGTGTTTAGTCTGAAAATGCCTGACATGTAATATGATTTTTGACTCATCAGTCAAGACATACCGTATTAATTTAAGGAGATTCTTTATAATTAAGTAACTCCCTGTGAGCTCTCTGGAAATTACTTCTAAATAAAGATGCATAAGTTTAGGTAGCTAAAAGTATTTAGTAGTAGCTGGATTGTGCCATTATGTGTATGTTGTTTGTTTATATATAGCACCATCAATGCATATGGTGCTGTACATAGTAAAACAATAAATTACACACACACACATACATATATATATATATATATATATATCAGACACATTTAAAAGCTATCCCCCACATGCACACTGTAATTCCTAAACGGGCAACCTTTTGCCCCACAAGGCCTGGAGGGTCGGAGGAAATGAATCCGGGGAAGGCTGAACCAGACCCAAAAAGGAGAGACGCTTTTGTTCTGCAAAGAGATCTGCTGGGCAGCTGAGGAGGAAGCAGGGTTTGCTTGGAGGCAATTTAGACTGACCCCCAAACACATAACAATTGGCTACTGGTGAAGGGCGGAAGCCAAAATCTTTGGCCTAAAAAATATTTTTGAATAGTCTGTTAGTCTTTGTATCTTTCTTAAAATTTATTTAAATATGTGTGTCTTTATATGTGCGTGTGTGTAGGTAATTTGTATACGTGTGTGTGTGTGTATGGGGTTATATATATGTATACTAGCTGATATGCCCGTCGTTGCTCGGTTCCGTGAATAATGTTTATGACATTTATTTGATAAATAATTTCTCTGCAACTTATTCATCTATAGGTTGGTTGGTGTGTTTTTTTTAGTTTGGTTGAGTTCGTAAATTGTTTGTTAGTATAAATTGAAAATTGTGTTAATAAGGACTGTATTTTAAATTAGAGCTTCGTGATAAACCACATTTTTGTTTTACCTGAAATGCCTATTATTATTATTTTTATTATTATTATTAGCATTTATATACCGCCCCATAGCAGAAGCTCTCTGGGTGGTTTACAAAAATTGAAAACATTGAACATTAAAAAACCGATATGCAAAGTTTAAAAACCGATTATAAATACAATATCCATTTAAAACAACTATTCTGGGTCAAACAACAACAAAATCCCCTCAACCTACGCTGTTTAAATGCCTGGGAGAAGAGAAAGGCCACAAACACCTCCCAACGTGCCTTGACCGTCTAAACTTCAAAAGCAACCAGGACACACAACACCCTTTCTACCAGCTAAAAAAGATGGGTGGGTGTGAATGTGGTTTTATTCGTGTATATGTACTTATATACATATATAGGTAATCTAAACACGTATCACACAAGATGCGTGTTTTGTGTGATATGTATTCACATAGGCATAGTCCCTGCTGGAAATTTACCTTAGGAAACAGGCCCCGCGGCGTTTTAGGACCGTGTTCTGTATTACTTTAACTGAGCCGTGTGCTTCACGCATTCAGACGTTCACGCCCACGTGGCTCCGAGGGGAACCTATTCGCTTGAACACGCGCGGAAGAAGCGCAGCCCTTGCGGCCACAAAATGGCGGGCGGGGGCGGAGGGAAAGCGACTACATCCCCCAGGGTGCCCCGCGGCGAGCCCGGATTGGCCACGGGCGGGCAGGCAAGGGACTCCACTTCCCGTGGTGCCCCGCGCGCAGCGTTGCCGCCCTCCTCCTCCTTCGGCGCGCGGGGCAGCCATTTTGTGTTGGCCTTTTTTCCTCCTCCCCTCAGGATTGAATGAGGAGCCGGAGTCGTTGCCGCTATGTCCTCCGCCGCCGCTTCTCCTGCTCCGCCGGGCACCCCCCGCTCGGCCTCCTCTGGGACGCCGCTGTCGCCGACGCGTATCTCTCGGCTGCAGGAGAAGGAGGAGCTGCGGCACCTCAACGACCGCCTGGCCCATTATATCGAGCGGGTGCGCGCCCTCGAGCTCGAGAACGACCGCCTGCTCCTGCGGGTCTCCGAGAAGGAGGAGGTCATCACGCGCGAGGTGAGCGGGGGGGGGGGGGTACAGGCCCACCTCGCAGGGATGTTGTGCTAGGGGGAGGGAGAAGGAGGGAGGCACCTTCCCGTCCCCCCACCCATAGACACTAATTAAGATCATGGTCATTATGAAGATTGGCTTCCTCTGGTCAAGGGGAGGAGCACAACGGCCCTGCCAGGCAGGCCGGGGGGTTGGAGAGAGCAGGGGGGGCTGCACACGGCTCTTGGGGGGCGTGGCCAAGCTTTAGCTCCTCCCATCTCCCACCTCTGGTCACGGAGAGGGGCACAATGGCCTGCCAGGCAGGCCGGGGGGGGGGTGGGGAGAGCGGAGGAGGTTGGTTTTGGCTTCACACGGCCCTTGGAGGTCTGGTCAAGCTTTAGCTCCTCCCACCTTGTAGGGGAGTTGTGCTATGAGGAGGGGGGAGAGGGGGCATCCCCCCATACACACTAATTTATATCATTTTCATTGCGAAGTTTCACTTCTATGGAGGCCTGAAGCGCTCATCTAGGGGAGGGGCACAACAGCCTTGCCAGGCAGGCCAGCAGATGGGTGGGTGAAGTTGCTATTTGTCTTCATGTGCCTTTTGGCTGTTGGGAGCGGAGAGAGCTCTGTTGGGAGGCGGGGCCAAGCATTAGATCCTCTCCCTCCCTCAAGCTCTCTACCTCACAGGGCTGTTGTGCAGGTGCCAGGGAAGGTCCCCTCGTCTCATTTGAAAGTCTCAAGATCTGCATCATTCTTATTATTATTATGATTACCACTACGCTTTTTGTCATTGTTATTAAGCAGCTTCTCTATAAATTATGGGAGCTACGATAGCCTTGCAGCATAAACTGGGGTGTCAGCAGCCGCTCCAATCCCTGTGTTGTGTTGGGGGGCTAAGAGATGCCCGGGGGTTGACTTATACACCCCCCCCCTCCTGCCTAACTACCTCCTCTGCTGCCCTTCCTCGCAGGGCTATTGTGCTGGAGGAGGATTTGCAGCAGTATTATTCTTGTTAAGCAGTGTTTCTGCAGGGCTGCGGAGGTCCTATGCGCCCCTCAGTGGCAGCCCTGTGAGGCAGACCAGGGAGGTGGTGGTCTCCCCATATTGCAGATATTGGCAGGGGGGCTTTCATCAGCTCCTCTCCCCTCAGTGTGTTCTGTCTGTGTCAGTAACGTTTGCAAGTGCTTCCTGTGTATTGTGTTGTGTGCGTTACAGTCCCCCTGCAAGGCAGGCCAGCTGTTATCCCCCTTCTATAGAAATGGAGGAGAGGACTGTGATGGAGAGAGGCAGGAGGCAGGAGACTCTCCGGCAGGATTCGGACGACACTTTAGGCAACGGAGCGGGAAATAGCGTACTGACCGTGTGTTATTTTGGCGGCGCTGCAGTGGCACGCGACATCCGTCTGAGCTGCTGTGTCTCCTCCCTCCCACCTCCCTCAGTCCTCCGGCCATATCCCAGCATGCACCGCAAGTTCTGCCGGCTGTATCTGAGCAGCCGGGGGTTTTTTGGCTGCTCCGGCCGGCGAACTCTATGACCAAACGGAATAGTACACGGTTCCCTCCACACGACACTTCAAACAACGGAGTTCGGGATAAACAACGGGCAAGCCCGTTGTTTTTCTCCATTGTTTAAGTGCCCCAAATAATGTACTGTCAGTCGTGTGTGCGTTGTGTGTTGCCCTCCACACGACACAATAAGCAACACAACTGATGATTGTTCCTCCCCCCCCCCCCCCCCCGTTGATTATTGTGTCGGTCGAAGCAGGCCAATGTGAAGTGCAGAGGGAGCAAGTGTGGGGCTTACGAAGGGGTCTTCATAGTGGGGGGGGAGAACATGTCAGCAAACAGTTACGTTGCCCCTTTTCAGACATGGCCAGTCAGGTCAGGCGGCTGAGCTCCCTGTGAAGCCGTTGAAGATGGTGGTAGTGGCAGCAGCAGCAAGTTCAATTCTGAGGAAAACATCTGGGGGTTTTGTGGGCCCAGAAGTCCCTGTACTGCTGCTACCGGGATCCTCCTCTCCGCTCCAGATGAGAATCAGGCAAAGCCTCTTGTGTCCAGATCCATGCATGTGCTGATCTCTCTTGGAAGAGGAGTATGTGGCCATGTTTCCAGCTTGCATCGGGTTGTGGGTGGGGTGGAGGGGAGGGGAGAGGCAGCCACCCTTTTCTGTCTGGTGTGGACCGGTGTGGAAGTGGGGTGTCCCCTTCTGTTGAAGGCATTCACACAAACACTGAAGCTTGGCTTCTGCTTTTTGTTACGTTCCACTATTTGCAAGCAGAGGAGAAACGTGTTTTGTGTTGCTGTTTGAAATGAGAAAATCCCGCCTAGCTGCGTAACTTCCGAGCCAACGGTCCTGCCCTGCGTTTGAGCAGGCTGTTTTTGGCGCCGGCTCCTCTTTCTCCCCGGAGTCATGGCCCCTCTAGCCGTCTTCGCTCGTCAGTCCTGGATTCATCCATATCCCACAGACTTTAGCGGAACGTGGTGCTCCTAGGTCTGCATTTTTCAAATTGCAGGCTGTATCTGATAACGTACTTTGTGGCCTTTGGGCACGGTTATTATCGTGTGGGTGGAAATTTGAAAAGCCCCAACGGGCGTGTTTGTACTGGAGCAAGGCGGAGTCCGTCGCTCCAGGCAGCCAAGAGAGAGTGCTGCATCTGTGTTGCCGGGATTTGGGCTGTTGAGGCATTGGCCCCCCCTCCCTGTGATCCTGTTATCTTCCTGGGCTTTGGGAACACATTGTTGTCAGGAAGGGCATTTCGAGTCCAGGGCTCCCCACCCTTAGGAGCTTCACCACTCGTGGGAGAAGGGAGGGCAGCACGATTTGCACACGCCATGGTGATAGATTTGGGCAGCTAACGCAAACATGAGAACAAACTAACAAAACATAACTTTCAACCCCGCTTAGTTAAGTACAGCACCAAGGCTGCAGGGGAAAGGGTGAGGTCTGCTTAGGATTCTTCCAGTGTAAGGAGCCGTAGAAGGAAACACACAGCAGGAAGGGAGTGCTTACCTCGTGTAGTTAAGAGCTTTTGCTTTAGAGTCCCTGTGAATATTACGTGTACGGTGAGCCTAGACAATTAGGGCTTTGTTTATATTTCTAGAGGATGGCAAATGCAGTCGTAAGAACAGAAGAATAACTTTCCTGGAACAGACTAGGGAAGTATTTGGGCCCCAACCGTGGCTGGTTATGGCCAATAATTATTGATACGCCTCCTTTCCATTCATTTGCCTGTTTGTTTAGTACATTTTTATCCTGCCCTTCCTATCCCTTCCGTTCCAAATCTTTTAAGAACCTACCAACCATAAGGGGATTCTCTGACTCTCTTAACCCATGACTGCGAAGCTTCCTTAGGAGACTTTTATCAAAAGCATTTTGCGACTCGATTATTATAGGCTATCTACCCAAATGATCTCAAACCGCATAAGTATTGACACCTTCCAAGAATTTGAAAACATGGCTGAGGCAAGAAGATGTCCCCATGCAGAATCTTTCTTGCAACATTCTGCAATATACATAACCGTTTTAGCCTTCGCAATGCTTTCGGACATTTCCCCTTAGACAGCGGTCAGGCTGACTGGCCATAATTGCCTGGCTGCCCTCCTGGGTAGAACCTGGCATGGCCCTGCGTTCCTCCCATCCTGGTTTTAGTAATGCAGCATCTTTTAGCTAGGTGATCGACCATTTCTGGTTTCGTTCCTTTAGGGTGCAATCCTAAGCATGTTTTGATAAAGAAAAGTCCTACAATTCCCAACATGCCCAGCCAGCATTGGTGATGATCCTGGCCTGCCTTCCAGGGTTGTTGTAACGTTTACTGAGCTATCGTGTGATCTGCTTTTCCTAAGGTGTTCAAAAGACTACTGTATATAAATACTAAGTGTCATTACTAGGAATACATACTTTTTTTCTCCTTGTTAAAGTTGGCTTAGCACTACACACTGAATCTGAGGACATCTGGGATCCTTTTAGCCGCGCCTTTGGGCAAGTCACTCTGCCTCTTTTCTACAGTGAGAGCAGCCTGCCTGTCACACAGAGTTGTGAGGGCTATTTTGCCTAAAGGCTGCTGGAGGCATTTCACGAAATGTGTTGCAGCTGAAGAGGCTTCAATTCCTCCTTTCCATTTTTGCTTCTGTTCCAGGTGGCTATATTGTGATCCTTGAAGTTAGCGCATCTGGAAGGGATCTGGGTGCTGCTCTCTAGAGGCAGCAAATGGCAGACCACCCACTGCCTGGCACTTTTAGAAAAGGTTCACTCTTGGTGCCTTTGGCATTTGCGGCTCCCCAGAGGCTGCTTTCAGCACCTGATCCTTGCTTCTCTCCTCGCAGGTGACCGGCATCAAGGCCCTCTATGAGTCGGAGTTGGCAGATGCCCGGAGAGTCCTCGATGAGACTGCCAGGGAGAGGGCCAAGCTCCAGATTGAAATAGGGAAACTGCGCTCGGAGCTTGATGAGCTCAGTAAGAGGTAAGGCAAACCGTGGCCCCGGGAGCCTGTCCAGCCCTATAGGGCTGGGAAAGTATTCCAGGTACTTCTAGGCACCAGCTTGGCCTTCAGTCTGCCCGGTGTTCTCTGTCTCTCAAGGCCCACATGGCCAGGAGTGTGTGTGTGTGTGTTTGGGCTTCCTAGATGGTGGGAGTGAAATAAAGCCGGCTGGAGAACTTCAGACCTGTGTTTTCAGCGCAATCATGCTGGGGCCTACGTGCATGCGTGCATGCTGTGCGCAAATATGTGTAACATGGACCCCCAGGAGCTGGGATCCTCTACAGTGGGAAGGGGAACCTCCAGCCTGTGGCGGCCCCCCTTTTTCCCCCTCCATCTCCTCTTGGAGAGAAGGGATTTTCCCTCCTTTCCATCATTAAAAGCCTCCATTGGTGACAGGTGGAGCTTTCAAAAGCCTAATTACAACACAGGGGCATTTTCAGAGGAATCGCAACTAGGAAGGGAAGGGCTAGCACTCCGCAGCCCTAGGAGGGGGGAAAAAACCCATGAAAAATCCCTCCTCCTACATTGCATTTCGACTTTTCAAAAGCCTTCGTTGCCACCTACAAGCCTAAATGCAGCAGAGGAGGGGCTGATGTGTATGTCTGAGTGACTGTGTGTGAATGGGGCCTGGGCAATCACCTTGGGGTCGCATGGCAGCAGTGGGGTGGCCCTGCCCACACATGTTTACCTATAACCAATTCAGCCTTCAGGCGGGCAAGAGGAAGGGGCTTTCCCCATGAAATTCCTTGTCCCCAAACTGTGTGGGAGGAGAAGCAGGCAGGGCAGAGGGAGTTGAGCCCCCACTGCTCTCTGGTCGCTTGCTCCAGATCGCACACCCCTCCTGGAGCTGCATTTCCTCAGAAGACGTGGCTCTCGGGAAAGTTCTGTTACAGGGCTTCACAAGCAACATGAAGCCCTTGGTGGGTTCCTCAGCCACCCTCACGCGGACACTGCCTTGGGATCCCATTCTTAGGCTGAAAATGTCTTTAAGTGTAGACGGTCAGGCTGAATATGGCACGAAATAGCTAAGAGAGGCTCTTTTGCTTCTTGGGGAATGCTTTTTGGAGCTGAAGCTGCAGGTCATTGGGCTGTGTTGACATTTTGCTCCTGCTGTGGAAGTTTGGGGGCTCTGCTTGTATCAACCCCTGTTTTTTTTTAAAAAAAAAAACGCCTAGAATAACGATCCATTTAGTTTCCTTGGCACTGAATGTCTTGCTGCTGCGTCTGTACATAAAATCTCTGCTTTGGAACAAATTCCAAATTTTTAGCATACCGAGGTCTTACTTTCTGTGAACCTGACAGGAGTGATGCCAGATATTCTGCTTTCTGCCTTGCACTGACTGGTGCAAAGTCCAGTTCCATGGGGTGGGGGTTAATTACAAAGAGCCTTGTGTGCTGCACATGTGAAGGCACCGTGCTTCCCTCCACTTGCTGCTCTGGCGTAAAAAACTTCCTTGACCGTGGAGCTTCTCGTTTGCCTTGCTTGGGGAATCTTAGATGTCTGGAAACGTGGAAAGCAGCCTGCAAAGAATGGCATCGCCTCCCTGTACTGGGCCTGCGATGGTTCTTGACGGCTGTGTGTGCAGCAGGTCCCCAGACCCGTGGGAGCAAGTGAGGAAAGGCCAGTCCAGGCCAACACGGTTGGTCCTGCGCGATTCACCCACCAAGAAGCGGCAGCGTCCTTTGGACCTGTTACAGGGTCAGGCTTCTGCCCGCCGTTCAGGGGAGCAGCTGGGAAAATGCCACATCTGTGTTGTTGCCAGCTGCCCTTCCTTTGTGGAGAGAAATTGGCCACATAGAGGGGTGTTTGGGCCATGCTGCAATTGTGTAGGGCTTGCTAAAGAAGCGGTAGTTTTCACTCCTGTCTTTCAGGCCAGCCCTTGCCATGGCCGCGGTAGTGCTGCCACCTACTGGGAATGAATCGTAACGCATCAGGATTGTCATGGCTCAATTTGTCTTTGGTGCTTTTGTGTTCTTTAATTACTTTTACCAATTATTTTTACCCTGAAATTACAACAAAATAAAAAAGAAATTATATACATACATAGGTTTGTATATATCAGTGAATATTTATTATTTACAGTATATACCGCTCCATATATAAGATAGATTCCAGAGTGGTGCACATAGGAATGAAACAGCAGAAAAGAAAGAAGATTAAAAACAGTGATTTATGAATATGTATAGGAAAATACAGCTTCCTGGTAATTATATGTCTTCTTTAACAAAAGCGGACCAAATAAGTGTCTGTGTGCCACCCATTCAAAAAGTAAAAGCATTGTAAGGTCCTCAATCCATAGCACAATAAGAGATGAGCATTTATCCTTCCGCTATTGTAATATCAGTCTTTGGGACATTAAAAGAGTGCGTAGAATCCATTTGTGCTGACTGTTCATTAATTCCTATGAAGCCAGTAAGTAATTTAAAGGTGTGCATACACGAACGGATAGTAAAGGCTGTTCCTGTATAAAATTTATCTGCATAATCTCCTCCTTCCCAAAAGAAGCAACTGCCGGACATTGCCAAAACATATATTTAAAAGAAGCATTAGCTGCATTGCTCTGCCAGTAATTAGCTGAATTAGACAGATACGTATTTAGGTGATGTTGTGGCGTTCAATGGACACTTAATAACCGTTTTTGCCTAATAAGATGCAGCCTGTAAATGCTTCAGATACAGACACCAAAGCAATGTCCATTGATTAGGCAAAATGGGACAATCCCTATTCCATTCCTGCTTAGAATCCGATATATCCTATTTATGTAGCAATAACAAGTATCTGTAGACATGGCTCGTGGGTCGCTTTGCCTCCATAAATGCCTCCAGTAATGACTGAAATTCTGGTGCTGTAAAAACAGCTGGGCCAAACCTGGATGCCACCAAATGCTGCCATTGCAAGGATTGCCATTCAATCATGGGTGCTTTCATTGGCTGCGATCAGGGTGAACTGAAAACACATGCAAATGCATTTAGCGAAGGAGTAACGGGGAGTTATATTATGAGAGGCGTTCATTTCTAACTAGATGGGAGCCTTTGCTGAGAAAAGTGGGAGGCGGTTCACCCACCACCTCGGACACTGTTTGTGTGTGTTTAGCTGGGGGAAGCGGAGAAGCGGCTTGCCTGTACTTCATGAACGTGTCCCTGCCAGCTAGAGGCAGAGCCACCTGATCTGGGCTGCCCTCCAGCTCTTGAAGGACGCTCTCATGATCTGTGGAGAATGGAGATCCACAGCCAGCACCATAGAATCCTAGAACAGTAGAGTTGGAAGGGGCCTATAAGGCCATCGAGTCCAACCCCCTGCTCAATGCAGGGATCCACCTTAAAGCATCCCTGACAGAAGCCATTGCGTGATTCACTGGCTCACAGGAGGACTGGCAACAAGAGAGCCGGATCGGGGCTCCGTGCGTCATGTGGGCATTGGTTGTCGCTCAGATAGCACAGACGCCTGCGCTGACGTCTCTTCCTCTTGCCTCCCTAGCTATAAAAAGAAAGATGGCGAGTGGTCCACATCTCAGGGTCGCATCAAGGAGCTGGAAGTCCTCTTCCATCGGAGCGAAGCAGAACTTACCTCCACCTTGACCGACAAGCGGAACCTGGAGGCCGAGGTAGCTGAACTCCGTGCCCAGCTGGCCAAGGTAAATGAGGGGTGGGGAGAGACCATGGGGAGCGCATGCGGTCAAATGCCGGAGTCCCCTTGGTTGGGTTTTAGAAGGGGAGCCTCATGGCCAGAGAAGGAACAAACGGCTCTTGATGGATTCGTTCTGCAGCTGCCTCCCCCAGCTTTGTGCCCCCAGATATGCCAGACTACAACTCCTGGTTAGGAATGATGGCAGTTGTAATCCAGCACATCTGGGGGCGCCCGGTGGAGAGAGGCCATTCCGCAGTACTGCTCTTCTCCAATCAGTAAACCAGACGAACGGGCCTCCTTGTTCCCTTTCTCCAGCTTTCCTGGGCGCAGAATCTATGTCGGAAACGTAACATGAGTTCAGCCCAGTCAAATGCCTTGGCAGTGACAGAATGCGTAGCTGGAGAGCGCTGATTGTGCCACTTCTTTTACAACACAGAAGCCACCAAATTCTTTCGTCCACGTTGTCTCCAGGAGCACGGTGGCATCCTGGGTTAGGTTGCTTAGAAAACAAAACATACGTTCCCCCTCGGGGTGGCTTGTTGGATTTACAAGCGGTGGCTGGGGGGAAAATATGGGGGATGCCTCCACAGGGCAGAGTCCTTGGGGTGGCACAAAGCTTGAATGAGGACTAAGGACGGCCTACAAGGTTGGTGTTTGAGTGCCCGCCTTTAAACCCACCGCCCCCCCCCCCCCAGCCTGGTCTGTATCCTTTGTTGGTGGGGGCAGGATTTCTGTGTGTGTGTTAGAGATGTGAAGGCCCGGAAAAAAACTGGACAACTTCAGGCGGAAAAAAAGTTCTTTTTCCTTTTTTTTTTTTTAAAAAATTCTGTTTTTTCTGAAAAAAAACAGGAAAAAATGAATGTTGGGGGGGGAAAGGGGGGAAATTGATTTTTCCCTAATGTTTCCGGGGGTTTTTCGAGCCTTCACAGCGCCCCTCACCAGTCGCCATTTATGGTTGTGGGTCAGCAGCCAGGGTTCGTTTCCTTGCTTAACTTTACCAGCCCAGCAGGTATGAAGTATACTCAAGGCAGAACGGGGCGTTTATGAAAGCATAGAATGATTGAAGGCAGGGGGCTAAGAAACGCATACAGGGCTAATCCCCAAACAGCACAACTCCATTTGTTTGTTTTGCCACTCGCCCCACTCAGCTGTCTTAAGAATCCTTCCTTCCTCAGAAAATGCACCCCCCCCAATACACCAACCACACACCAACCACGTCAGGTTTTGTAAAACAAAAAATCTTCCCCCCCCCCCCCCACCAGCCCTACTTGGGCTCCAGAGACTGCTCAGCCCCATTCTTCTTTGGGTGCTCCCCTGGGTCCTGCGCCTACAGCTGGAAGGAGCAATTGAAGCCGCCTCACTTGGGTGCTCTGCTTTTTCACACACACACACACACACACACACACACACACACACACAATCAGGATCTCAGATGATTGCGGCCACAAGGCAGCCAGTACTGTGTTTACTTCTGTGTTGTTTGAGGTTGGTTGTGCCTTTTCAGAGAGGTTTGGATTCTTGCTCTGAGGAGACTCCTTGCGGTCTTCTCTTCCCTCCTCGTCATGTCAAACCAGGCCATTGGTGCTTGGGGGAACCTGTGAGCGTTCTCCATTCTGAAGGGCCTAATGGGTGAAGAATCTCAGTGTTTTGGGCGGTGTGTGTGTGTGGTGGGGTGAGCATGAGGGAGGCTGCCTAAATGCCCAGTGGAAGTTTACAGAGGCCCAGCGGGGGGGGCCCTTGACCACCATGCGCCCACCCTGACCGCTCTCTCGCTCCGTCCTTCCCCCAGTCAGAAGATGCCCACGCCGTGGCCAAGAAGCAGCTGGAGAAAGAGACCCTCATGCGGGTGGACCTGGAGAACCGCTGCCAGAGCCTGCAGGAGGAGCTGGACTTCAGGAAGAGCATTTTTGAGGAGGTAGAAGGAGACACTGCACCCTTGAGCAGTGGTGGTGGTGGCTTGGGCCGGTGCAGTGGCGGGAGCCATAACGGACGATCGGTTTAGCAGAGGGAGGGCACAGTTCTCACTGCACAGAGCGATGGCTTGTCAGCACCTGTCTGCATCGGTGCCGGTGTGTGGCGGGGGGAGGCGCGGTACCATTCCAGCCTCGCTTTGACGTGGCCGTCCCAGACTCCCCCTCCTCGGCCACTGAACGTCTGGTGCCCCTTGCCGAGCGAAGGCTGCCATGGGGTTGCCTTGCCCTGCGGAGCCCCCTGACCCGGCCCGGCTTTGCTCTCCCAGGAGGTGAAGGAGACGCGGAAGTGGCACGAGCGCCAGCTGGTGGAGGTGGACAGCAGCCGGCAGCACGAGTACGAGTCCAAGATTGCCCAAACCCTGGAGGACCTGCGCAGCCAGCATGACGAGCAGGTCCAGCTCTACAAGCAGGAGCTAGAGCAGACCTACCAGGCCAAGGTGAGCCAGGCAGGCAGGCAGGGAGGGGGGGAGGCAGGCAGGCAGGGAAGGGGGGCACGTGGGGGGTGGGGTGGACACCTGTAATGTCCAGCACTGCTTGAGGAGCTGCTGTGGGAAATCTGCTCCCGGGATCCCCCCTGCGTCGGGCGTCTGCTCTCCATTCTGCTTCCCCCTGGGGGGGGGGGGGTGACCGCTGGGAACGCAGGCATGGTGTCTGGGACGTGACCGGCAGGGCCCTCTTTTCCAGCTGGAGAACGCCAGACTCTGCTCCGACCAGAACGACAAAGCCGCCAGCGCTGCTCGGGAGGAGCTGAAGGAGGCCCGCGTGAGGATTGAGTCTCTCAGCTACCAGCTGTCTGGGCTGCAAAAGCAGGTGAGGCAGAGGAGCCCCGCCCCGCCTCTTTCTCCTCTGCTATTTCCCCTGCCCTCCCTCCCACCCCCAGCGTCACCTTTGCAGTGAGCAATCTCCGGCCAGTTGCGCTGGGTCAGGCCCCCGGGTTCCTCTCACTCAGGAGTGCCTGCTGCACCCATTGGCCTGGGGCTCTCCGAGTGGGGGTCTTTCCCAGCCCTCTCCGGGACCTTCTGCCTGCCCAACGGGAGCTCTACTTCTGAGATACAGCGGTCTTTCCCCACCGGGTATAATGCAACAAACTCTCCGCGGGGCGACTCTTCCACTGTCCATCGGTCTTTGGCTGCCGGCAAGAGCTGTGGTGTGCCCTGTACCGGGGTCCCTTGCATAATCACACTGCACTGCGAGGTGGATGGAGCCGGATGGGGCGTGCAGGTCCAGCCGATTGGTTGCAGGTCCTCGAGCCAGTACCAGGCGTCCCCCCGGAGATTGTCGGGGAGAGGAGTCCCTGCTCTCACCAGGCATCATAAATAGCAGTGGGGACTCCCCTGCCTAGCACTTGCTTGCTCAGTGTTTGCTCACCCCGGTGGGAGAAGGCCCAGGGCAGGGGCCCGGCCTTGCTGCACATGGTTTTCCCCTAACTGGCCTTAATCTATGCACAGTGAAGGGGAGTAGCCCCTGACCAAAGCGCCTGCTGGCTGCAGGAGCTTCACGTGGGACCTTGGCCAGGGACTGGGTGGCAGAGGGTGTGGGCCCCACCCCTCTTTCCAGGCCCTTCTGCGTCCCCCCCCTCCTTCGCCTGCCTGAGGCTTGCTGCCTAGGCCCCCGGCCAGCGCCTCCCTCTTTCTCCTCCCCTGCAGGCAAATGCGGCAGAAGAACGGATCCGGGACCTGGAGGAGCTGATGGGCAGCGAGCGAGAGAAGATGCGGAAGCTGCTGGAGGCCAAGGAGCGGGAGATGACCGAGATGCAGGACCAGATGCAGCAGCAGCTGATGGAGTACCAGGAGCTGCTGGACGTCAAGCTGGCTCTGGACATGGAGATCAGCGCTTACCGGAAGCTGCTGGAAGGGGAAGAGGAGAGGTAGGAAGGAAGGAAGGAAGGAAGGAAGGAAGGAAGGAAGGAGTGGCCAGGGGAGCAGAGGGCCTTCCACAAGACTCCGTGGCCACCCCCAAAGGCAACCCTGGTGGCGCCCTATGCAGACGGTCCCTTGCGTGCATCAGCTGTGTCCAAGGAGGCGAAGGAGACGCGGCCCGAGGGGCTGGCTTCAGGCCTGGTCTTCCTCCCTGAGTGGGTCGGGAGGGGCTGGCAGGATACGGGGAGGGTGGTTGGCACTGTTGTTCTTGGGTAGGCTGAGGCGGAGAGCGAGCCTCCCCTTCCCCCCCTCCCCAGCCCAGCCTCCCCTTTCTTAGGCATTGCTCTCCAGCCCCATGATGTGGCAACCTTGCCGAAGTCAAGCAAGCCTCAGTCTGATTGGGGCAGGCTAGAGATGTAAAATTTCTGGAAATTTTGAAGCCATGGGGGGGAAAACGGGTTTTTCCGGGGGGGAGGTGGGTCGGAAAAACCATAAATTTTTGGGAAAATGGGGGGGGGGGGAATCAATGTTAGCACTTTTTACGCACTGAAAGTCACTTTATTACTTTAGGAACATAACATTTAGTTATGTACAAGTTGGTTTGGCATAAAATTATCACATTTGGTGTATTAAAAGTATTGTGGTTTTGAGCAATTATTACAAATTGAATTTGCTTGTTAAAATTTTTACCTTTTGGGGGGGGGGGTAACAAATGGAGCTACAAGCTCCTGACCTGTAAGGAACACCTGAACTGTAAGGAACCTCTTTGGTTTTGGCAGTTTATGAGGACCAGGCAAAAAACAATTAAAAAAAACCACAGAAGAAACCATTAACATTAGTAACAAAGAAAATGATTTATGTCTCCGCTAGTCCTCCATAGTGTCAAGCAGACATAAAGCACCCATTTCTATAAAAAGAACTGAGAAAAAAGGGGGACCAAGATTCAATGAATATGCATGAAATTTAATCAGACTCATTTTCTAAGCTATAGTTATCACTATCAGTTTCAGTCTCTGCTTTAATGGCAGCGCCCCCTAGAGGCTGAAATGCATTGTATTTGACAGTTGTAGTCTCTGTTCGCAGCCTAGGACTTGTTCATCCTTGGTGCTCAGAAATTATAATAATCTGATACTGTACATAGTTTTTAGAAACCTTTAGGAGAAGTAAATATATAAACACCTTGTCTTAAACATTTTATGCATCATGCTAAAATAAAACATTCCATAATCTGTTTTTTCTTCATTTTTTTTCAATATTTGGTGGGGGGGGGGGGAAACGAAAAAAGGCTTTGGAAAAAAATGGGTTTTCCCCAATTTTTCCCGGTTTTTTTCTGGGCCTTCACATCTCTAGGCAGGCCTGGCAGATAGCCTGAGGACCCCCAGGTACAGCCCCCTGAGCTCCATGACGGAAGCAAGGCAGGGCACAAACCTCGTAAGCCTACTAATTCGAGGAGTGGAATTGTGGTTTTCTGGAGGTGGGGGCTGCATTGGCTGCCACAAGTGCAGTCAGTGGCGGGGTGGAGCCGCTTCTCTGGGGGGGATGCGCCACCTCCTCCTTCCCTCTGGACCGGGGTTTCGCTGCTCACTGCCTGCCTGCCTGCCTTCCCTTGCCAGGCTGAAGCTGACTCCGAGCCCCCCATCCCGCATAACGGTATCGCGGGCCACCTCCTCCGGCAGCGCATCAGTCACGCGCTCGGGCCGAGGGAAGCGGAAGCGCATCGAAGCCGAGGAGCTCTCCGGCAGCATCTCCAGCGGGATCGGGACCGGGAGCAGCAGCGCCAGTAGCAGCAGTTTCCATATGAGCCAGCAGGCCTCGGCCAAAGGCAGTGTCAGCATCGAAGAGGTGGATCCGGAAGGGAAGTACGTTCAGCTGAAGAACCGCTCTGACAAGGTAGGCCGGCTCTCCTCGGGGAGGGAGGAATCCCGCTTGAGGTGTGTGCCGGGGGACTCCAGCATGGGCTGCTTTTTTGCCTCTCGCGGGGACTCCCGAGGCACTGAAAGAGGCCCGTCTCTTGTTCCAGGATCAGTCTCTTGGGAACTGGAGACTGAAGAGAAAGATTGGAGACGGAGACGAGATTGCTTACAAATTTACCCCAAAATACGTCCTCCGGGCCGGGCAGACGGTCACGGTAAGTTGCGGCTCTTTCCTTGGGAGAGCAGGGCAGGGACTGAATGGGGATACCAAGATGCCAGGCCGTTGTGTGCCAGACGCTGTGCAAGAGCAAACCTGCTCAAACGTGCCCGGCCTCCTTTGGTGCCCTTCCCAACCCAGAATCGATCCCTGCGTGGGCCCTGCGCCACTGTAGGCCATGGACCCTTGGTGGCCTGGCGAGTGCGATCCATGCCTCTCCCCCACGCGTGCCAACGGAAGGGTTTGTCATCCCAGAGGGGGCGACTGGCCCTTGCTGCGGTGGGAGGGGGGTTCTTGCCGCCAGGGCAGGAGATCAGGCTCTTTGCCAGGCACGCTGGAAACCGAGGCCAGAACGCCCCTCCCTGTGTGAGCAAACCCCTTGGGCTGACCGCCTGCCTGCCTGTCTTGCTTGCTTGCTAGATCTGGGCTGCGGATGCGGGCGTGGCCCACAGTCCGCCCTCGGCCCTTGTGTGGAAGAACCAGAGCAGCTGGGGCACCGGAGCCAATATCCGCACCTACCTGGTGAACTCTGACGGAGAGGTATATGTCCTTGCGGGGGGGGGGGTGCGGGCAGGGGATGTATGGGCGGGGGACATGGCAGCGCCGGGCACCTCTTGTGCCTGCGTGGAGGGGTAACGGAGGGGGCAGCGCCAGGCAGAGCAACAACGGCTTGGCTTGGGGCTCATTGTTGGGTGCATGTGCAAAAGGTGGGAAGAGAAGAGGGTGTTAGTTTGTTGGGAGGGAGAGGGTTAAGGTTCAGCTGCGTCCAGCTGGCTGTTTTTGGACAACCCCTAGTTTCTGGCCCCTTCATGGGTGCTGATTAGAGCTGTGTCTGTGCATTTTTCCTCCTGAGAGCCACCCGCTTAAATCTTGCCACTCCTGAGTTCTTTCACGCCCCTTTGTACGAGCAGCTTCACTTCAGAAGAACAGTGACCTGCTCCCTCCGGCCTTTGGGAGCTCTGGAGGGTGGTGGGGACTGCTTTGCGTTTGTTCCCATGAGCAGCGGGTGCCCGGGTGCCTTTGACTTACATGGTGCTTCTCCCTGGTCTTCCCAGGAAGTTGCTGTGAGAAGTTTGACCCAGTTGTCCGCTCTGCTGCAGGAGAACGAAGAGGAAGATGAAGTGGAGTTTGAGGAGGACCTCTTCCACCAGCAGGTAGCCAGAAGTGGGCTTGGGGGGTGGCTGCTCTTGCGCCCCAGAAGGGTGGTTCAGCTTTGGCTGGAAGACGGACGGAAGCAGTTGGGAAGAGACTGGGCTCCTCCCTCTGAGGACGGTTTCTCAAAGTGTCCTGAGAGGAGAGATAGAGGAGTTTGTAATCGATTTCCCCTGTTGTATGAGTAGCCAAACCTTTTAAAGGTGGTAAAGGAGACAAAAGGGACCCCAGTAATTCAGGGGATGTCCAAAAGCCTCCTGGAAGGCTCCCGCCCTTTGTTCGGGGTGCCTTAAGCCCTTTGGGGGCATGGCTCCACTTTCCGCCCGGCCTCTTCCTCTAGAGCAGGCCTGAACCGCTCAGGGTCCTTCTTTCCTTATCACTCCCCTTCTCTCTCTCTCTTCCCTCTCCCTTTAGGGGGATCCCAGGACAACATCCAGAGGATGCACCGTCATGTGAAATGAATCCCCCTCCTTGGCCCGTCTTTTCTCCTTTCTCCTTTTGCTCTTGTTTTTCTTTTGCCCAGAGCCACTGAAAACTATTTTTATAAGCCTTTTATGATTTTTTTCTTTTTTTCTTTTTCTTTTTTTTTTTTTTTTAAATGGAATTGATCCTTTGCTACCCTTTTTAAAGAGAGGACTTGTGTCAGCCAGAACTGCCGCTGCGTCCTGTGGATTGTCCTTCTTCCTCAGAAGGCTCCTGGGCTGTCACTTTGGGCTTCAAAGCCAAAGGGTCGCGTGGCTCTGAGGGGTCCCCAGGGAAGGCCTTGCCCAGGGAGGAAGGATGGAGGCTTTTGACACCTTGATTCCTTCCCCCTGCCTGGAAGGGCTGGTGAGTTCCCACAGCGCTCCTGCTGTCATGGGCTTCGTCTCATCTGGACCTTATACTAGATCAGACCAAAGGCCGTGGAGTTGGAAAAGACCCCCACTGGTGCAAGAAATTGGCGGCGGCGGCTGCAGCAGCATCCCTGAGAAGCAGCCATCTGTAGCGGAGGAGGGTTCGCCTCGTCCCGCCTTCTGTTCCAGCGGCCTCTGAAAAGGGACTGATAGCTTCTCGGTTTGCAGAGATGCTGTGGGAACCGGGTCCAGTGGCCAGGTGGGCTTCACTCCTTTGGGTCTTTTGCTCCCAGCGCACCCTCAGCCGGGCCGCCACATCCCTGTGGTGCCACATGTGCCGTGGGTCAGCAGAGCAACAGAGAGGCACGCAGCCGCAATGGCAGGGAAGCGGCCCTCAGGTCTCGGATAACGAGGCCAATCAAAGCACCCGGGTGACACTCATCCATGCTTGGATGGCCCTGAAGCTGAGTGAGCCCCCGGTTGGCGTTTGCCTCTGGCAGAGGCTGCTGGCCTGGAAATGGCATGCCAGGGGGGTTGGGATTGGAGGGAGGGCCCTGCTGAGAACAAGAAGTCTGGTGGAGTTCTGAAACAGTGCTCTGGGCAGAGAGGCTTTTCCTGCGCAGCTCTTTGTGAATAACGTAGAATGGGAGGGGCACATTTGAGGGAGGGGCGGGGAGGAATGCTGGCCGCCAGCTCTTTGCAAAACCATCTTCAGCCGACCTCGGTTGCACTACTTTACACAAGGGAACCCTTCGATAACTACATCGTAGGGGGAAAAAACACTAGGAGGGCTCTTGAAATGGAAATCTTGTGTAGAATTTGGAATCTCAAACCTTTCGAAATTCTGGATTTTGGTTCTGAATCAGATAATTTTGAGTTGTGGGAAGGATCCACGTTTAGCCAAAGCTCTCGTCGTGAAAACCTGAGTCCACAAGCACGGCCCTCTTGAAATTTCCCCCTATAACCTGAAAATGTGTTTGCAGGCTGAGGTTTCAGGTTCCGGAGGTTAAACGTTGAGATTTCGCATCTGGCAGTGTCCCTCTTCCTTGACCTCTCTAGTGCTGGCCCTGAAGCTCACTGCATGCTTCATTTTTTTAAAAAAAGGAAAGACCTGTGTCTTAAAATGTGTGCAGAGGTCACTTGAGGTGCCCGTGAAGCGCATTCACGCTCATTGACTCCCAGCTGAATGTCTGAACAGCATTAAGAGGTGGAGTGTTAAGCGCTCTCTGGCGTTTGGGCCTTTTCTGATGTGCAAGTCACCCCTTGACCTGGGCGGATCCTAAGCGAAGGCGCCTTTGGCGAAAGAGAAGCTGGCTAGTTAAGCATAGCAACCCTTCACAAATTCTGGCAGCAAACAGGACGTCAGCTCTGAGCCCACCCGGCGGCTTCTGCGGCTTCAGCTGCCGTGGCCAGCTATTCTAGTCCAGAAGAGGGCACTGCCTGATAGGACACGGGCTCCGTGCTGAGGTGACGCTTCATGGCTTGTGCAAGTTAAGGGGGGCCGGGAAAGCGAAGGCAGGCCTATTAAAACTAAATAGATTAAAAGGTGCTAATGTTCCACAGACATTTTGATGCCACAGGGTGTGTTAATGACCAATGCTGAATTTATGTAAAGGTGTTTTAGATTTAGATGTTTTAACCTTTTTTTGATTGAGCCACTTGTGCAAAAGCCCTGAAGGATTGGATCAAACGGGCGGCACCCTCTCTCCTCCTCCTCCTCCTTCTTCCTTGTCTAATACGTTGTAGATCACGCTTACGTTGTCGCTCAGAATTATGCTTCTCAGGCATGGCACGAGGACTGTTTTGCAGCCTCTACGTCTTTGCACGCTGCCTCCCTCAGGAGAGTAAATATGCTCTCCCAAAGCGGCTTCCTCACCTCTGCCTCCCTCGGCACCGGCAGGCGCCCTGTGAGTGGCCAGTCCTCTCCCCTTAGAGATGTGAATGTCCCGTTCCGTGCGCATGTGCTACTGGGTGGATTAGGCAGCTCCGTGAGTGCAGTCTGAGCCATTTCCCCGCCCCATGCTGAGCCAGGGACCAGTTCCCTCCGTGCATATCTGCTGGGCCCCAGTCGCTGGTCCAGACCCCCTGCCTGCAGGGGCTCGGGGCCCCTGAATCTACTGAATTCCAGGCCAGTGCGTCCTTAAAACCACATTTCATTCTGTTCTTTGTCAAAACATTGTTCTGGGATCCTCCTTTTGTTGACCCTGAAGCAGATGTAAACTACCACTTCTTCCTCTTGGATCTTGGCTGAGCAGTGGTGAGGGCTGAAATTAGAGCCGCAGTTGCTTTTGCCCCCCCCCCCCCCATCTCCCCTGGACCCTCCAGTGCCTACATTCCTATTTGGGGGCAGGGAGACTCCTCAGTTGCTAAGTTGAGTCGCAGCCTGCCTGGATCTCATTCTGCAGCCCAGCCTGGCTCTGGTCGGGTGTCCAAGCCGGGAATCCCCAAGTGTTGCTATCTAACCCCCCTGCTCTTCCTCTAACTGGGAGGTTTGTGTCTTCAGACTCCTATGTTTTAGTTGCCCCTGTTCACCACACTACCAGTCTCCTCACAGACATGCCTGTTTAGGGTGGGTATTGGTTGCTACATGTTTTAAGCTGCTTAGGGCACAATCCTATGTGTGTTTAGAAAGAAAAAAAGTCCTACAATTTCCAGCATGCCCCAGCCAGCCATGGCTGGCTGGGGCATTCTGGGAGTTGAAGGATATTTTTTCTTTCTAAACACGCATAGGATTGTGTCCATCATGTACTACAGGCCCCCTGCCCCTCCTTAGCGCATTTGAAATTCTGCCACGTGTCCACCGTGCAAACCTCACATTTTGAGTCTTAAAAGCTGGGGCAATTTGTCACGTGAGATTCAGCCTGTATATTTTACCAAGGAGAGAAACACAGGGTCACCTCTTTCTCCTTTGTGAAAAAGGTTTCAAATGCCTCATCATTCCACGGATGATCTCCCCTCCTTCACGTCATCCCCACCCGCCAAAAAGCGGCCAGGGGCTGGTAGATGGTCCCACAGACTGTGGGCTAGTGAAGGAGCCATTTTGCTCGCTGCCTTGGCTTCCCTCCCCTGCATCCCTGTTGTTGACTTCCACTGGATTCTCCCAGGGCCCTGTTGCCAGCCCAAGGCCACATGGCGAGCGCCGGACCTGGGAGATGGGCCTGGCAGCAGATGGGTGTTTGGCCGTGACCTGAGATGCAACCATCCTCTTTGCTCTTGGAATACGCCTAGCTTGACACTTTTTTTTTCTTACTTTTTTTAAAGCAAAATCCACCACATAATTTCTTTTTCTCTCTTAAGCCCGTATTTACACATGATTATTGGTAAATGTTAACGCCGGCTTGAAATGCTAAAGTCTAGAGAACAATCTGCTAAGAGAAGTACAAAGCACTGGACTGACTCTTGGGGGTGGGGGCATTTAGGTGACCCCCAGTTTCATTTCCTCTTTCGATACGTACAGCAGTGGTGGTGGTTTTGGCTGGGTTTCTGCCGGGGCCTTTGCTAGAGCGTCACACTGGACTTTCTACTGAAGTAGCCAGTTGTGCGTGCCACCTTCCCGTGTCTGCCACCATTTGTTTCAAGTAAAGAATTTTCCTGGGGGACCGCCCCCCCTTACAATCCCTGCTTGTACGATGGCATTTCCCCATGAGAGAAACATGGGGGGGGGGGGTCTGATGCCCTGCGGAGTCACACTAAGAAGCAATAAACCCTTTGAAACACAAAAGGAGGGAGACGACCTTTGCCTTTATACAAAACCATTTATTAGAACTCTATTTTTGTAGGTGTACGTTTTTGACTTGTGTAAGTCTTTGGTGTTTTCTTTAAAAAAAAAAAAAAACACGGGGCAGCTGCATTTATAACTCTAATCTGCACCAGGAAAGCAGGGTGGGAGCAGATGGGGTGGGCCGGCTCCTGTGAAGTCTCCCAAGAGTTGGGCTGCAACGGGGATGTCGGCAGCCACGCACCTTTGGGAGAAAACTGTGATCTAGACTTTCCCATTTCAAAGTCGTTTTGCTTTATTATGGATATGCATGCCAAATGTCTTGACTTTTTCAATGATTTGTAATATACATTTTTTGGACTGGAAACCTTTTGTACAACTCTCCAATAAATGTTTTGCATTTTTACGCAGACTCTTATGTAGTGTGCAAGGGAACTCCCCCTTAAGCTCTCCCTTTCGAGATCCTGTGTGCAGTAGACTCTCAGCGCCCCCCTCTCTCATCAAGAGGTCCCCGGGCTCAGCACAGGGGTGATGTATCCCTGGCCCGCCGCCCATAATGGAGCCAGGTGTGCCGTCTCTCCCGTGCACCAGGTGGCGCTGCGGCACGTGGGATCAGGGCCGCCCATGTTACAGATGCGCAGAGCCTCTGCAGCGGGGTGCACACTTATTATAGTCTGGGCAGCAGAGGGAGTGTAAGGATCCATTTCTGGGGAGGGGGAGCTGAGAAGAAAGCCTGAAGAGGGGCTGGTTCCGTTGGAAAACTTTGGAATTTGGTGGCACAAAGAGCATTAGCTCCTCCTGCCGGCCGATTCCCTGCAATATCCAATGGTACTCCTTAACAGAGTAGACCCATTGAAGTGAGTGGGCCTAGTTTATGTCGGACTGCGATTGCATACTGCCCTGTGACTGCTTTCCTATATTTTCTCATGCTTGAAAATGCATTTCTTTATAAATGGTGGGGGGGGAGGCATAGGTGTGCATGAAGGGTGTGCCTGGTGTGCCCAGGCACACCCTAAACGTTCAAGCAATACGTGCGGAATTGAGGGGGCCTTGGAGTGGGGATCCCGAGGGGGATCCGGCCACTGTGGGAACAGTCCTCTGGCTGCTCCGCCGCTGCGCAAAAGAACCACTGCTTCTGAGAGAGCACCATGGCTCCCAGCAGCAGGAGCGAAAACGAATCGCTTTGCTGGGAACCTCACTGCTGGGAGCTAAGCTTCAAGGAGGAGGACCCCCGAATATCACCCCGTAAGCCCCTCCTCTGCCCAGTGTCACCACAACGGCCACCAATGCTGGGGCTTGAGGAGCATCTCCTCATCCCCCGCAACTGCAACAACGCGGAGTAGGACATCAGTGTCTACAGTGTTTAATAAATGAATAAAAATAAATGTCCTTTATGATTTGAGTATTCAATAAATGTTTGCCTTTTTAAAAAATCCCTGGGTGCACACCCTTATGAAATGTGCTGTGCAGGCCTATGGAGGGAGAGCAGGATTGTGCAGCCCGCCCTTTCTTTACCCTGGAAGCTCCTCGGGGCAGAGCCCTCTCCTCTCGCTCTCTGCCCATCGAACCAGCAAGACACTGCCTGCAGCTGCCCCCATCCTTCCTCTCTCAGCAAGCTTGAGCCAGCGGCAGGGCTGGGCTGGCCCCCCTTCGCCCCCCGACGGGCTGCAAGCGGGAGGCGCACACGAGACCTTCGGAAGACGAGCGGGGAAGGAATGACGCCCCACCCCGCCCCCGATGTTCCTCCTGCGGCCATCCAGACCCGCCTTCAATCGAGCGTGGGGGGCATTTTTCACGCGTGTTCCCCGGCGTCGTCTGAAGCCTCCACTCCGAAGAGTGCGCAGTGCGTCCGGTCCAGGCGCCGCGAAGGGAGCCAGGCTCCGTTGGGGTCACCACCGTCCACCTCCTCGATGGAGGAAACAGACCCCGCCCCCAGTGGAGCCCCCTTTCCCCCGCCTGAACGAGCCTGCCACTTCCAGAGGGGCAGAGCCGCGCTCGAGTTGCGGCAGAACGCGAAACGGGGCCTTGAGGACTAGCGCCTTGATTCCGGAGGGTGCTTTCGCGGCCCAGAGTCCTCTTCATCCTCGGTGGGCAGGCATGTATACAAGCACCCTGAGGTGTGTGAAATGAAGAGGAGTGAGGTCACAGGGGTCATTCAGCCTCCGCCATCTTTAGCACGCACCCCTTGTCCTCTGATGGCAGCCAAGTTTTCTGCTCCCAGGGTATTTAAATAACTTTTTAATTGCTGCTCTGATATTGGGTTGGTCAGGTTTAGCTGTAGTTTTTTTTTAGCAGTCTGCTCTTCTGTCCTTTGCCTTGCCTGCTTATTTTTGTTTTGGCAAAGTTTGCCTTTCTAGGATCCCTAGAGGCCATCCAGACCCACCCATCCACCCAGCACTGCTCTGTAGAAGGGGCACCCGGACCATCTGACCCAGCAGGTCTGGTTCATTTGGAAAGGGGAGATCCCAGGGAACCAAGGAGGAACAATCACAGACTCCTTTAAGGAGGCCCTCCGAATGTTGTTGACAACAGCCCCCATCGCTCCCAACCATGGGCTGTGCTGGTGGGCGTTGGAGTCCAGGAACGTCTGCTTTAAGGGTACATAGTGCAGACATGCAGTTGGGGGATGCTGGGAGGTGTAGGGCCTTTCCCTGTCTAAACACGCATAGGATTGCGACTTAGCCGAGTTAATCGTGGCAGAATCACCTTGGGTCAGAGCTTGCTTGCATCCAACAAAGTGGGAGCTGGTCCCGGAAACCATCTGCCACAATAACTGTGTAGCCTTCCGGGTGTCACAGAACGCTTGTCTGTTCTCTCAGGTGCCTACAAAGAACTCTCCCTCCCTCTGGAACTGTCACTGCGGAGGCTGGCTGCAATAGGGAAAACCCAGCAGCTTCCTGAACCGAGGCAGCCAGCCTCCGAGGGCTCTAGGCCCCCCGAAGTCTCTGCCATGAGAAATGTCTTCGCCTTCCAGGTGCCGCAGGACTCTTCTTTTGTGCGTTTCCTGCCACAGACACAACCGCAGCGCCTCGCTCAGCATTCAGAGCCACGGGATTGTGGACGTCTGCCTGATCCGTACTTCCAGCGAGGAAAATAACCGGGATCTTCTTTGCTTTTGCGGTGGCATCCTGGTACTCTCAGCACCCATTTGCTGGCCACGCAGAAGCCTTTCCTCCGTGCCTTTCCTTCTGGCCGCCCAATTGGCACGGCCAGGCCAGGCCTCCTTGGGTCTCCACCCCCCTGCCTTATAAGAAGCCCCAGCATGTGTTCCTGCCTGGCCAGGCGCTCTCGGAGCAGCTGGAGGGAGCTAGGGAAGGGAGGGGGGGCTGGGATTGCACAGGGAGGGGGGCACCTCTCTCCACCTGAGTTTGCAGAACGCTGGCAGGAGGGCAGCGTGAGCAGCATGGGATATGCAGCCCCGAGGAGAGCCGAGGGGGAGAGCCTGAAGTATTTCATCGAGGATCCTGCAACCGGCACCCTTTACAAGCGAGGCCAGCTTTTGGGGAAGGTAAATCTCCGTCAGCGGATAATAGACCGTGCTTCCGTCTGCTGATTCTACCTGCAGCGTCGCACGGTTTGCCTGGCACTCTCTCTTGCTCCTTGCAACGGCAGGTTTGCCTTTTGAGATGACGCTGGCTGGTCTGTGTGGCGGTGCCTGCTTCCACTTCACCCGGTTGGGTTTTCGGGATGCCCGGCCGCAGGGGGACGCGGGCGCTGTCAGAGCTTGTAGGGACGGGGAAGGCCAGCTGGCTGCCCCCCCCCCCGGCAACTTTCTTTCCTTCCTTGTGTGCAAGGGACCTGCCCAAGTGGTTGCATGGTTGTGAAGCAGCTCCAGGGGCGCTCCCAACTCCGCAGCAGTGTGGTGAGGAGGAGGCGTTTGTGATGCCATCCATTGGGGGAAACTGAGTCATACGCTGGAGAAGCAGCTCAAGGTCACTCAGCTGTTGTGGATAAGAGTTCAGGGTCAACGAGGGTCCCCCTTTCTTCCCAGGACTGAAGGCAGGACCCAGGAATCCTGGCCTTATTTCCTTACCCCACCCTCACCCCCTTTCCTTGCCTCATTAGACCCCACGTCTTCTCCACCCCACCCCACCCCCCAAGCTGGAACAAACTCCACTTCAGGTAGACTGTCTCAATGCACACTCATAGGGGAGAGCTCAGAACCCTCCTTCTTAAAACAATGCTGCACATTATTATAACGTTCTGGGTTTTTTCCTCCCCTACTTCAGCATTTTAGGAATGATCTTTCCTGTAAGATTTGTCCATTTTGTAATATATTATACCTGCACAAATTCCGATTATACAGTGCTGTGAGCATACAGAGTTTAACAGGAGAAGGTTAAGACAGTTCCCTGCCCTTGAGGAGCTTACAGTAAAAAAAAAAAAAAAGGCAATTTTGAAAACCGCAAAGGGAGGGAGAGCAGAGGGTTCGTGTGGGGGTGGGGAGGGAATGTACAAGAAGCAGAGGCAGCCATGACTCCCATTAGGGAGAAAAGATCTGTACTGCGCAGGAAGGCAAATAAATAACTTCATTAGGACCGACATCACAAGAAAGTCAGCAGTCTTTCGGGTTATACTGGATTCTTCATCAGGCAGGATGAAGGGTTCCTGAGAACCTGAAAGCTTGCTTATTCTTTTTAAATATTTTATCAGTTGGATGAATGCGTTTAGGTGTACTTAATTGGGGCGGAGGGGAGGGAGAAGAGAACAGATACATGCTATTTTCTTCAAGATCTCTTGCATTCGCGGAGCCCTGATTCCCACGTTCTTGCTCTCTGCTTCAACAAACGATAAATCTCATCCTCCAGAACCAGGAGTCCTGTGACCCCTGGCCCTTTTTTCCCCCCAGCATCCCCCCCCCCCCACTTGAACTAGGAGAAGCATCCTAAATCCAGATCAAAACTCCCTGCTTGGCTTTTACTTTGGCTTATCTGCTCTGCTTTCCTTTCTCTGGGATGTGTGCGAACATGTCCGGGCTAGTTAAAGGTGGTGAAAGATGCCTACCCCATTTGGGAAACTGAATCTTTTTACCAGAAACATTTTTTAAAAAGCTGAAAAGTAGTGGATGAGAGGATGAATGGATGGTGTGTATAAGGGAGGGAGGGAGATTAGATCAATTTGCGGGGGAAAGCATTTTAGTTTGGTAAAAGAAATATGCCAGTTTTAGAGCGTCACAGATGGCTTCATCATACCTTTTTGCTTGGCAAAGGCATCCTGTGGGGCTCAAAAACTGGCACATTCCCTAAAGAGTTGTCCCACCAAAGAGGGCTGCAACCTGCTCTCTCACATCCACGACTACAGGACATGAAATAATGAGCTGAAGTTACCAGGAAGGCAGATTCCGTCATGGCGTCCTATGCGTCTGAGCAGTCAGGCAATGGAACCAAGTGACTAGGGACTGGGGGGGGGGGGGGGGACTCTCCATTTCCGGAGGGATCCAAGCGGGAACTGGGCAAGCGGAAATCTTGAGAGGTTTGAAGCGGGATTCCTGCCCTGAGTGGGTCAGACTCGAAGGCCAAAAAGGCCCCTTTCCACCCTCTTCTAGGATTCTGTGACTTTGCCGTGTTGGTTCAGTTGGTAAAGAGGGGGGTCTGTTTGCTTTCTCCTGCCCTTTGGGGGGGAGTGCAGCCCCCCCACGGCTTGCCAGATGCCTCTTCCCCCTGCCTTGATTCCCAAATAACGCCCTCCCCTCTGCACTCCTCCCTTTCCCTGCAGGGTGCGTTTGGAAGATGTTACAAGTTCACGGACACGTCCACCAACAAGATCTACGCGGTGAAGGTGGTCTCCCAGTCGCGGGTCTCTCGGCTGGACAACAGGGGGAAAGTGAGCTTAGTTCGGAGAGGGGGGGCCCTTCTTGGGGCAAATAACGCCAAGGCCCTGCTGGTTGGAGGCCGGCTCCGTCTTGGGCTGGGTGCTCTCCCCACATCGTAAGACGATCGTCCACGTCCCATATGCTGCATCATTCCCAGCTGGGTGCAGCAAGGGGGGGTATCTGTTTCCCCCTCCCCTCCACACACACTCCCACTAAAGTCAGTGGGTGCAAACACTCCGTTGAGCTCCAGGCCATGTGCAAAGTTCCACCGCCGAGACACGGTTTCACGATGGCTCAAAGCACAGCCCTTAACCCGAGCATGTCTCTGCCCTGAGGAGCTTCCAGAGTCCTGGCGGTGGAGGGGAGGGGTCTAGCCCCTAGGGGCCGCAGGGAAGCATGCGTCCCTCTCCCTGGTGGGGCTTTGCTCTTGGAGCGCCTGCCTGCCTGCCTGCCTGCCTGCCCAGCTGGCTCCAGCAGCTGGCTCCAGCCCCGTGACTCTGCGCTGGCATTTCTGCCGAACGCCGGCTTTTTGCCGGGCTCTCATTGTTCCCCTCTTCGCAGGTCGAGCGGGAGATGGAGCTGCACAGCCGGCTGAAGCACCGGCACGTGGTGGCCTTTCACCGGCATTTTGCTGACCGGGAGAACATTTACATGGTGCTGGAGTACTGTAGCAGGAAGGTGAGCGTGGGGAAGAGGCAGCCAAGGGGGCTGCCTGCCTGCTGCCCTGAACATATTCAGTCGCGGAAGGAAGCAGCCGGAATAGGACCCCACACTCCGGCCTGCACAGCCGGCTAGGAAAGCGATTTCTGCAGGGGGCAGGGGTTTAGCCTCACAACGACCCTGTGAGGTAGGTTAGGCTGAGAGTCGGCGGCTGGCCCAGAGTCACCTAGGAAGCTTCATGGCTGAGTAGGCTCTCGAACCCGGATCTCCTGAATCCCAGCCCAACACTCTAACCGCTACACCACACTGGCTGAGGCTCATGGGAACTGGAGTCAAACAACATCTGGAACGGAAAAGATTACCAGGCACGGGCGCTTATGGGCTTGGGTTAGCCACAGGTGAGGCAAATGCACTTTGCGTATGCCCAGGGGCACTCTTCTCCTTTATCATGATTGCAGCAACCAGATTGAAACGAAGCTCCAAGGCTGCTTTGTTTATTTTTTTTAAGGGGTGGTCAAATGGGAGCAGGAAGGCAACACAATCTGCAAATGCCCACACTGCATTTTCACTGGGGGTTGCCAACTGACCAGGGGGGGAAAAGTGTGTGTCGGGGGAGGGGAAAATGGCCTGATTTGTTCTTGGGCTTCAGCCCGCATGGAGGGAAATGTGATCGCTTCTGCACATGTCAGCGGGTCAAGCTGCTCTTTAAGGCAGAGGAGCGGGGACTGCTAAAAAGTTGGCGACCCCCACCTTCGCCACGCTGCCCTCCTTCCCCAGAAAAGATCTGGGGCTGCTGCTGGGACTGTAGCTCCTCCCTCAAGAAGGGCTGTTCTTTTTAGGAGCTTATATCAGCTTGCACAAAAGGCAGACAATTCAACAGGCGAAGCTTCTCCCACCAGATGGGGCAACTTAGACAGAAATTCAGCCCCCCCAACTCCCACCCTCAAACTGAGGGAAGATTTATCCCTTGGTTTTTTGCCTTTTGCAGTCCCAGGTTTGTTTGTATGTTTGTTTATTGCATTTCTATACCACCCAATAGCTTTCTGGGCAGTTTACAAAAAATTAAACCATGAAAACCATTCAAAACTTGAGTTTGGAGATGGTGCATGCAGGAAATTGTTAAAAATCAATGTCGTCTCTCTCCTTTCTGCTCCTCCAACCCCCCCCCCATCTGCCCCACACATTTTTAGTCTCTGGCCCACATCCTGAAAGCACGGAAGATGCTGACGGAACCAGAGGTCCGGTTCTACCTGAAGCAAATCATTGCTGGCTTGCAGTACATCCACCGGGAAGGGATCATCCACCGAGACCTCAAACTGAGTAGGTAGCAAAAGGTTGAGTTGGGTGGGGGGATTTGGGGCGAGGGCAGCGTTCCGTAGTGGTGCGACTCTTGCAACCCGATCCTACTCACGTTTCCTGGGAGAGACCTTGCACTGGGCTTCAGTGGGGTTTATTCCCAGGTAAGTGAGTGCAGGATCTCAGCCTTAAATCGGAAACCAGGACACCTGGGTTCTTGTGGGGCAGGAGAGCTTGAAGAGCTATCCCAACCTTTCCCCAAAAGAGACAAGCTGGGTCAAACCCAGATGGGTCTGCATAGCCCAGTATCCTGTTTCTGACAGTGGGTGGCTCAGAGTATTTTTTTTTCCAATCAAGCTTGGCTAGCGGGCGTGGTGATTTGGTGTTTGCTCGGATGTATCCGGAATATAGAAGTTGGGAAATGTAGTGCTGCAGGGCCTGGAGGCAAGGGAAACGTTTGCTATGTGCTTCACCACAGAAGGAGGCACCCGTGGGCGTCCGGTGGAGGAAGAAGAGCATTCATTCCAGGGCCTGAAAGGGCCTGACTGCACCGCCGGAGCCATCGACTGAGACCTCTTCTCCATGCCTTTTTAAACCCCCCCTACCTAGGAGCTTCAGCAATATCTTGTGGCAGGGAGTTCCATTGCTTCATTCTGTGCTGCACGAAGAAGATCTCTTGGGCTGGGGGTGGGGAGGTTGTCCTCATTCAAAGACTCTCTCTTGGGGCTTGCCTTCCCACAGCCTTGAGCTCCCCAGTTAATCCTGTGCTAATGAAACATGCCACCCCTTGATGGCTCTGCTCCGCAGGGCTGTCATCTGTGTTCCTTTGCGCCTTGTTTCCTTGTGTCGGGGTGCCAACTGACTCTCCGCTGCCCTAATTGCTGGGCAGCTCAATCATCCGTCTTCGGCCTCTGTCTGGGACCTGAGGGGGCCATGGGGTGGGGTGGGCACTTTGGAGAGGGGGGTTAAAAATACACAGGGGCTCAGTCGGCCGTCTCGGGGCAGAGCAAATGCCTGCAGGGTGAGCTCATGGCTCGATTGCAGGCCGGCCGTTGGGGCTCTCCAGGCGGAGGACTTGGCCTAGGAATGTGGCTCGAAGTTGGCGCTGGCGCGTGCGTGACCCAGGATGCATGCAAACACGCACACGTCGCCTTGAGCTCCCATCCCGGGGGCCGGCAGGGTGGAGAGGAAGCCTGGGCAAGAGAGCAGCGCATTTTGCTTCTGGAGAGGAGCACAGACAGAGAAGCGCAAAGACGTGCGGACTCACGCAGAGACACGCAGAGCTCCCTTCCTCAACGCACCGGCTGTAGTTAAAAGCAGGGCCCTTTTACACAGCTACCACCAACTCTGTTCCCTCCAGAGGATGTGGACCACGACTCCCAACACACAGATGGGAATTGTAGTCCAACATTGGGCATCTCTGAACCTCTGAGAATCTCTCTGAACTCTCTGCCTTGCCAGGTAACTTCTTTGTGACGAAGAGCATGCAGGTGAAAATCGGGGACCTGGGGCTGGCGACTCGCGAGGAGCAAGCCAGCCGGCGGCGTGGGTGAGTCTTATGGGTAGGAACCGGTGGGCACCAGGGAGGGCCTTGTCTTCTCTGAGTTCCCCCGGCATGTGAACCTTGGGGAGGTCATAGAAACAACCAGAGAACACGCCAGTCCTCTGACAGCGCAATCCTATGTCCTCCTCAGGAGGAAATCCCACTGTTTTCCCCCAGTCAGCATGCTTAGGATTGCGGCTCCATCCCTGAAGTCCACATTGTGGCCCTTTGGACGTTGTGACCTGCAGCTCTTTGCCAGCACGGCCAGTGGTGGTGGCTGATGGGGGATCGTAGCCCACCCTGATGGATAGGAATCCCAAAACATGTTGTTCTGGTAGGACATGCCGTCCAAAGGTGTCATGCCTGGAAATGCCTGTCCTAAAGAGCTCCTTGAGAGCAGCAAGCCTGACTGGGCCTTGTGGCGCTTCAAGAAGGAGCCCATCTGCTTCCCTCGGCCAGGTACCAATCCCTACCCATAATGCTCCACAGATCAGGATGTTCCCCGTGATCCTCCGCGTTTGCTGTTCCAACTCTTGATGGATTTGCATCGCCCCCACCCCCCTTCGGCCAATGCTGCACTCACCTGAGGAGGCTCACTCTGGCCGATGCCACAAGGGGGAAGAAAACCCGTGGTTTTCGTGGAACTATTTCTCCGTGGATTGACCTGTCGTGGCTGTTTCTTTCCTCCTCCTTTCTGCATAAGCCCCTCCCCTTTCTCTCCCTCCACAGAGTGGTCTGCGGGACCCCCAATTACCTGGCCCCCGAAGTCATCGCTAAGAAGGGGCACTCATTCAAGTCAGACGTCTGGGCGCTGGGGTGCATCATGTAAGTCGCTCAGGGCTGCCCCAATGTATTTTGCGGTCTGAAGCAAAGAACCAGTGCCGTTCCCATTCCAAATGCTGCCCAAGTCAGCCAGTGGATCCCTCTTCACCTCTGGCAGTGGGAGAGCAAACGCGCATAGTGGGGTCCGCGGCTCTCTCCGCCAGCCCCCAAGCATCTGCCGCCTGAGGTGACTGCCTCACTGTGCCTCCTGGTAGGGCCGGCCTGGAAAGAACTCCAGGGATGGATCGAGCTGGCTGACTGATCTGCACACAACCCAGGTTTCCACAGGACTCCGGTTCTGCTCCGCCTTGGGCCTGTCTGTCAGGTCCAGGCCTGTTCCCCTTGGTGTGAGGGAAGGAGTTTCAGGCTAGCAATCAGATTCTGAAGCTGAAGACACAGGACTAGAAACATCCCACCTTACACAGAAAGTGGAGGTGGTGATTCTCCTGGGCTCTTCACCCGCCAGGGATGAATCTTCAGAGGACCTTATCAGTAAGAATATGAACAACACACAGCCTGTGGGAACTCAAGAATCCCCAGAGGGGAAGGGAACTTCAGGGCTGACCGATCCCAGGGTCTGCCGTAGGTTCAAATGGGCGGAGGCAAAGGTAGGTGAGAGGCGCTCAGCTCAGCCAGCCTCTCGCCAAAGGCTTCTTCCGAGAAATCCTCCTTGAAGGGAAAGGGACTCGGGGAAAAGACCACCGCCTTTGTTGAAAGAACAATTGTCTCACTTAGTTTAGCCAAGTGTTAGCCTGGAGGAAGGTTCCTAGATTTAAACTCTCTTGAGGTGCAAAGAGATGTTTATTTGCTGATTAAGGCTTTGAGGATCACTTGGCAGACCTCTATAGTCTCTCGCACCGCCAGTGGGAGGGCTTGGAGCCACGGCAGAGGCCAAGCTAAGCATGCGTCCATTTCGGGGATCCCTGCGGTCATGTCTCTGATTGCCTGCTTCCCCCCCCCAGGTACACGGCCCTAACCGGCTGCTCCCCTTTTGAGATCGCGCACAAGCAGGAGATGTACCAGTGCATCCGCGAGGGCCGCTACCCTGTGCCCAGGCACCTCTCGGTCAGCGCTCAGGACCTGATCAGAAAACTGCTGGCTCCCGACCCGGCGTCCCGACCCAGCCTGGAGGAAGTCCTCAACCACGCCTTTTTCACCCAAGTATGATGCGGAGGGGTGCAGGCGGGCTGTGTGGGAGATGCTTTTGGTTCACAGGCGGGGGGGGAATTCCACTCCACCCCCCCCTCCCGCCAGGCCAACGTAGCTGGTGCAACCCATTGGTTGGCTGCGGGTTTTCCTGTGGGTGGACTGGCTCACTTGCATGAGCTGCCGGCGGTAAATTATAGCAGGCAACTCCTCGTTCACCCGGCCTTCCGTCGTCTCCTTGCAGTCTGGGTTGCAAAGGGGGGAGGCTACTCTGTTGGACTACGAGCTCCATCATTCAAGGGCTGATGGGAGTTACAGGCCCAACTGTTTCTTCTCTCGTTTCTCCCGCAAGGGCTTCACTCCGGCCAGGCTCTCGTCACGGGCGTGCCATTCCGCCCCCCTCTTCACACTCCCCAACCCACTCCGGAGGTTCTTCCAGAAAGTGGCCAAGGTGCTTTTCCGGGGCTCCCCCTGCCAGAACCCCAGGACTGGTGAGTAGCGTCAGAAGCAGGCATGTTACTGGAAGGTGAGAGGAATCACGGACCCCATTTCCCAAATGGGATGGTTTCCAATCTGGACTCCTCCCTCCCTCCCTGCAAGCCGGCTCTACGGAGTGCTGAGGGAATGGCACTTTCCATGTGCTCAGAGGCAACCTGGCTTATTACTGTTCCAGAGTAGGGGAGTATTCGGCGGCCGTAGGGGTGCAGATGGAACTGAGACTACAAATCTGAAATGAATCCAGAATTAAATGCCAAACTCCAGCCTTTTTTGTTTATTTTGCTCCTGCATTGTTTCGCGCCAGCTGCATTTGAGGAACGGCGAAGCGCCACCCTTTTTAAATGCATCAATAAAGGTTCTAGTCCTTTGCAGACCCAGCATCTGCAAGGCCTGCAAAACGTAGGCTGACAATCTAACCACTGCACTCTTCTGCCCCTGCTCTGCCCCCAGTGAGCCCCCAGCCCCCGGAAGCAGAGGAAACACGGCCGCAAGAGGTGCCACGGCAATCCCCAGGCTATCCCCCCAGTTTGGTAAGTGACAGGTCTTGTAATACTGAGGGAGGGTCTCTCTTGGCAGTTATACAGCTTTGCTGAGCAGCTGTTGAGCTCGTGATGGGGACTCCAAAATAGGTTCCCCGTTTATCCCAGTTGTGATTGAAGTGGGGGCTCTCGAGGGGGGGGGTGTCTCCTTGTCTCGGCCACTGCTGGGGGATTTAGTTATCTCTGGGGCTGCTTCTTCGTTGCTTCCCTCCCCCTCCAGCCCCCAGTGAAGGAAGCGGAAAAGGAGAGCGGAGAAGAGGTCCTCGAGGATCCCAGTGGCTTCCCTGTCCACTTGCTCATGAGGGGGTCTCTGAACCGGCACTCTGATGCAGAGGGTGAGCAGAGCCATGGAAGCATAGAACTGGGTGGGCGGGAGAGAAGCCACGGACCGAGAACCACGGAGAGGATGCAGTGAGGGAAAACTCCCCTCCGTCCTTTCCGTGGGTCAGGGATGCTGTGAGTGGCAGAAGATGGCCGGCCCCATGCTGGCAGTTGTAGGTCTTCCCCCCCCCCCCGCCTAAACATGCATGGGATTGTGCCATAAAGAAACCAAGAGAGCGAAGCAGAAAAGGACTCGAGGGGCCCAACGCATGCCAGGCCTTTGGGGGGGAACTGGCCGTGTTGGAGTAGCCACGGCAGGCTGCTAAACGCCCCTGAAAACAGAGAGACGGCTGCAGGGTCCGATGCTCCAGTCTCTAACTGTGAACAGAGTCAGGCAGATCGGATGAGACAAAGGCTGTGGGGAACCTGCTAGCCACAGGAGGCGAGGCCCGCTTCCTGTCCTGCCCTGTGTCTGGGCTTCCCATCAGGGCACCTGGCTGTCCCCTGTTGGAAACAGGGTGCTAGAACGAGATGGACCCACCTGCATCTGCTCCGACAGGGCTTTTCCGGGAAATGGGGGGTTGGAGATTTCAGGATACGGTTGAGGCTTCGGGGTTAGAGCTGCGGATGGAGGAGGGTCTGTCACCCCACCCCCACCCTTTTTCACTCCAGCTGTTTTGTTCCCTCCAGCCGATGCAGAGTGGCGCCCAGGTGGCATGATGGAGACGCTGGACCAGGTGCTGCGGACCTGCCTGAAGACCATCCGCCTGGGTGAGGCTGGGAAGGGGGTCTCATGCTTAGCCAGCCCCCACTCCCCCAACACACACATACACACACACTTTGAGATAACCAGCCTGGGGGTCAGCAGGGCCCAGTATGTTCGACACGGAGCAATTGCTGTTCTCCAGGGTTTGAGACGAGGGTCTTTTTCCCGGCCCGGTCTGAGGATCGAACTCTAAGATGTGAATCATGTGCTCCGCCCCTGAGCTATAGCTCTTCCCCTAAACATTAAGCAAGTTTCCAGTCCTCATGGTTCTAAATAAAGGGGGGGATTTCAGCAGGAACATAGGGAGGGGGCTTAGACCAAGTTTGACAATCGGTCCATCTAACGCAGGACTGCTCCAGAGGTGTGCAAAAGGCAGAACTCCAGATATTTTGGATTTCAACTCCGGTGCCGGCAGGGGTTTCTGGGAGTTGAAGTCCAAACCATCTGGGAGTCCTGCCTTCTGGCAACCCCTGGCTGGCAGATGCTTCCTGGGGTCTACGGCAGAGAAAATTCTTTCCTGGCCCTTCCCGGTTATGGTGGCCCCATTTTAGAAGATCACAGAAAGTGGGGGGGGGGCTGTCAGGGGGCTGTGGCCCCACTCCTGAGACCCTGGATGGGCATTCCATCCACAAACACCCACCCTCTCTCTCCCTGCAGCGGAACAGAACCCCGAGGCGCAGCAACGGGCCGGCCCCGTCCGGATGGTCACCAAGTGGGTGGACTACTCCAACAAGTACGGCTTTGGCTACCTGCTCTCGGATGGGTCGACGGGGGTGCTCCTCGCTGACGGGACACACATCACCCTCTGCCCTCAGCGCCAGTGAGTGCCCCCAGCACCCGCCCCTCCCTCCCCAGCGCCTCTCCCGTGGCCAATGGCTAAGAATAAGACTTGGCTGCAAAGGGCTGAGCCTGTGATGGACGTCAGGAGTGAAACACGAGCGGCTGGGTACGAAAAAGGGCAACGGGGGGTTCCCCACATGCCAGACCCCACCCCCACCCCACCATCCACCCCCCAAACAGCCTCTTCTGCCCTAGGTGAAAAGCACCGTGGTGCTGGGTGCTTGCGTGGAAAGGGGCTGGGTTTGCAAACGGGGCACAGCTGGGATTATTGGGGACGTTGCAGGTGGAGAAGAGACATTTCAGGGAGGCATGAAGGCCGCCCTCCCCTCTTTCAAAGTCTGCCACACAGAAGACGGACCAGAGTGCGTCCTCTTCTTGCAAGTAGAAGCGGCAGGTGGGGTGGGCAGTGGCTAATTTAGATACATTTCGTTTAAATGCCCATGAGGATGCATCTCATCAAGTCAAGGAGCAGCAGCAGCAAAGGTCCCTGCCCTCAGCAGCCTCCAGTCACAAAGGCAATTTAGGGAAGTCATAGGTAGAAGAGAAAGAGGGAGGCAGGGCAAAAACCTTTCCTAGGTCTTGAGGGACAGGCACTCTGCACATGCTTAGAAGTCCTGCCTTCTCCCATTCCTGGGCTGAGCCCCCTCTGTATAATACAACGGAGCCAGTCTCAGCCTGGTGAAGCTTGCCACCCCTCTTCTTGTCCTACCCCCCCCCCCCCATATCTCCAGGCGGGTCTGCTACTGTGCGGAGGTCCAGGAGGCTGCATCGTTCCCGCGGAGAGAGGTGCCCGCTGCCTTGGCCATGAAAATGGGCGTCCTCAACTTTTTCACACACTACATGCAGCAGCGGCTGCTGGAGGTGAGGGGCCGGCTACCTGGGGGGCTGGCTTGAGGAAGTGGGAGGGGGGTCTTGAGGAGCTGCTGCTGGGCAAAACCTACCACAGTAGGTGGACCAGCCATCTCCAGGGTCAGATTTACGTGCAAGCTAAACAAGCTACAGTTTAGGGCCTCACATCACGAGGGGCCTCAGTTCGAAAGAGAGAAGAAACGTTTACACCTTTACACGACTTCTCAAATCCCGCTTAATTGTAGAGAGTCTGTATTTTGCATTTAATTTTTTTTATTATCTGTTGAAGAGGGAAGGGCCTCACTCATGTCACGGCTTAGGGCCACGCAGCAAGTATCACTCCGGCCCTGGCCATCTCCGAGGCATCTGGGCTTCCACGGAGCGAACTGGAGTGGAAGCCGCAGCGGGAGAACGCGCGTGTTGCTTTGGGGTCCTGCGCCCTCCTCCCCCTTTCTCCTGCAGCTGTGGGGTGGGCTCTCTTTCTCCTTCCCCAGGGGGGCCACCAGCAGACAAGCCCCGGCGGCTCGACCGAGGAGGACCTCTCTCTCCTACATTTTACAAAATCTGAGGAAGCTGTCTTGATGCTTTTCAGCAACGGCACCCTGCAGGTGAGCGGAGGCGTGTCTTGGCCCTGCCATCCACGCAGTCTGTGGCTCCCCAATTTGCTCCCATTCTTGCCTTGAAGGCGGTGTATGTGTATGCGTGGGGGGGGGGATTATTCCTTTGCCCAAAGTTTCACTGAACAGTCAGCCTGAGCAAGACATTTCGCTCACGCTTTCGTAGTCTTTGGGCTGGTTTTAGTTCAAGAGTCTTCAGCGGTCGCATAGGACGACCCCTGTGGACCTGTCAGGATACGTGCGATGCCGCTGTGCCCGAGATGCAAACGATGAGGCTGATCCCTCCACCACTACTCCCTGACAAACATCTTTGGAAATATAAAATCCAGCAGGAACCCGGATCTCTCTTAAGCAAAACACACCGGTTCTTTGTAGAGAACAGAAGTAGAGAAAAACATGGGAAGGGGTTTTTTTTAATTCTTGCCAAGCTGCAGAAGAGATTAATTTTAGATGTTTTACTATGTTAAAATAAATAAATAAATAGAAGCCTTATTGAGTAGCATTACCTAGTGGTTGGAAGAACTGAAACCCTGAAAAGTGACTTCCGTGGGGCATCGCGGCTGTTAAGGCCCCTTTCGCCGGTTGTCCTACTGAGCAGGTGTGTCAGGAGGGAGGGTCCCTGAGGAGGTGGGCAGCCCCGTGCGAGAAAGGAAGCGCACAAGCCCAGAACTGGAAAGAAACCGGAATACAGTCAGGGAGGGAGGGAGGGAGAGGGAGGGAGGGAGGCCACTGTGACCGCTGAGCCCTCTCTTCCTCTCTTCCTTCCGGCCTTCTTCCCCACTCCCAACCCTGCATGATCTCTAGGTCAATTTCTACCATGACCGCACGAAGCTCGTGCTGAGCCGCTCGGCCGGGGAATACGTCTTGACCTTCGTGGACCGCCAGCGCCGGAGCACCACCTTCTCGCTGGACACCCTGGCGCTGCGGGGCTGGACCTTGCCCCTGCGGGAGCGGGTGGTGTACGCTCTGCGTATGCTCCATTGTCTGTAGCAGGCCCTGGCCCTCTGCCGCGGCCCCTCACGACTGCTGGAGACGGGTGCGAGGAAGGCGCGCTGAAGACCTCCTCCTTCTCCTCCCGGGACTGTGGGCCGGATCCTGCTGTGCTCCTCGGAGTGGAGAGCGGTGGGCTTTGGGCCTGGGTGTTTGGATCCACCCTGGGGCAGGGTGTATGTGTAGCTACAAGGGCTTGTGTAGGGCTGTGGGGAGGAGGGAGATGGGATTGCCTCGAACGTTGGGGCGGCATCCTTGCGTCGGGAAAGGCGTAGTGAGGGAGGCAGGGAGGTGCGTTTCCACTTACCTGCGAGGGGGCAGCCCTGGGGTCTTCAGGTTCAGGGTCTTCCCTAGCGGAGCAGCCTGAGGAGGAGCAGAAGGCAGACTCCTGGATGGCACGACACCTCCACCCAGCGCGACTCGGATGAAGAGAAGGGCAAGGAAATTCCAAGGGGTTTGGGGGCAGGGGTGTTGCAGGCGCCCCGACGTCTGTTCCAGGTGACCTTCTTAAGGGGCTGGAGGGTCTCTTTCCCAGCAGGAGAAAGAGGAGCGGCAGGAGGGAGGGAGAGGAAGGGGAATGTGGCAGAAGGCATGAGGTGGAGAGGTCCAGAAGGAAAGGGTGCCGGGAGGGAGCGTCGTAAAGAGGGGGGCTGGGAGAAATGGGGCGGCGAAGCGGGCGGTGTTAATCAGGCACTGAAAGGGTTAAATAATTGGGCTAACGAAAGGCCAAAGAGGCGAGTTCAAATCGAAGGGTCGAATGTCTGCATAAGCGCTTTGGGGGAACCTACAGAGAGACCCCCTGAAAGACCCCAGACTCATATTTGAGAAGATGCCGTGCTTCTCCTGCAGCCCCCTGACCCATGGGCAAGAAGACCCGGGATCTAAGAGTCTGTTGGGGGCCACAGTGGACGGCCCCTACACTGTTGTACTGCATGAAGCCCATTTGCCATTAAAGCCACGTGAAGAGACATTGGCTTTGGAGGATTTGCTTTTCCTCAGAGTTTCGTCCGAGTGAGGCTGCACCCCGGCCAAAGGACAGACAAGGGCCGTGCCCATTCCCGTGATGGCAAAGTTGTCTTCTGTGCTGTATTTATCTTGCACAAAGGTTCCTCTCCCCGCCTCCCTGACCTCGGTCGCTCCCACAAGGGCACCCATTTGGGGAGGGGGGAGGTGTCCCCCTTAGCTAGCGCTGGGTGCCCCTCCACAGGGCTGTCGCTGGATGTGCTGGAGTGAGAGGGCCAAAGGGACAGAGCAGGCAGGCCCCAAACACAGGGCTCTTGAGACATTTCCCGTCATTCCCTTCCATGACACATTTTTAAAATGTTTTAACATTCATTACCTTAAAAGTGCCCCTTTGTTTTCCAGTTACCCCAGTTGGCTTAGCATTCACAGGGCGGAAGACTGGAAGGTAGAAACTGATTTAGATCGTGGTGAAAACTGCTGCCAGCATTTCCACAATCCCATGCAGGTTTAGATAGGGAAAACGCTGACAACTCCCAGCATTCCCCAGGCTGCCATGTTGAGTTGCGAACTCTGGGTGGTTTGTAGTTAACAAGCCGTAGTGTACGTTCACACGTAACCACAACCCACAATTCAACCACCACCCAGTCTCAACCTGTACTTTGGGTTGCCATGACGTGAGAACCGGGTGTAAAGGTACCTTCCTATTTTTGGGGGAGGGGGCACAGCTCAGGGGTAGCGCAGCTCTTATACGAGGGGCATGAGAAAGGGGCTGCCCCCTCCTCATCTCAGAAGATCGAGCCTGTGGCCCACCGAAGCTTAACTTGCCATTGGCCTGGGGGCGGGCAAATGCCCCTCCGGGATCTTGCCCATGCTCTGTCACAGCTCACCCGCATCCTCTCGCCCTCCCAGGTGGGTGAGCGTGGCATTGGAAAGAGGCCGTTCTGCTTGCGTGGTGCGGTGCAGAGCCTGGTCCTCTCGGGCCCTTTCCCCTATAGGGCAATGCTATGCACCCTTTCTGGAGAACCAAGGTCAGAAGATTAGGCCTCGGAGGGCGACGAGGTCTCTGGGATAAGCATGTCACCACTTTTCAGGAAAACATGGCAAAGGAATGTGGCGCCTTCCCCTGTGATTCCAGGAGGAGGCGTCAGCTGAGGAGGGCGCCAGGAGGGACCAGCGAAGTCCATCCCACCTCCCCAGAGGGATTTCCCTCCTCCCTGCGCGCTCGGCTGCTTTCCCTCCGTCCTGCCACCTCCTCCTGCTGCCCTGTGGTAACTGCCTCGCCCACGCCAACCTGGCCCTGCCTTTAAAGTTCAAGCCAGTTTTTTAAGTCATGTTTCTGTCCCTCATTATCTTTAGGAAATGTCTTGATTTTCCTCAATTGCCTGCTACAGGGCTTCATCGCAGTCCGATCTGTGCAGATTTGCTTTTGCGGGAATGTGCGAAGTAGCGCTAATGCGCATTGGCACAAGCGGAACAAAATTCGGTACATCCCTTAAACAAATCTGATCCCATCAATAAGCAGGCAATTGCCCCAAAGAGGCCTGACGGTGCGCACAGCACAGACGGAAGGGATTCAAAAGCAGCTGCACCTTGCTCCACATGTCTCCTGAGTCCATGCATCCACACGCAGACCACAAGCCAGCTATCCCTGGCTTCCCCTCCCCTCCCCTCTGTAATCCAGATAGTAGTAAACACTTGCTAAATGTGTTTTGAGTTTACAGCTGACCTATAATAAGTGAGAGCCAGATCCACTGAGGGATGAAACATCCTTCGGTTTAAAAAGGGCGACTCTGCCTGCGAAGGCAGGTTTAGCAACTCCCCCCCACCCCACCGCATCCCGGTTTGCTTCAGAAGCTGATGAAGGACAGCGCAACCCAGAGCAAGTGGAGAAGCACCAGCCTTTGCCCCTTGTAAGTAAGGGATCAGGGCCTGCCACAAGACCCTCTTTTCCACTGCGAGATCTGCCCACCCCACTCCATGTAAACGCTTTTCACAAGCACAAGAACGCATTCTAACTCACAGCACTTGTTCATTTGAATAATATCGGTGTGAATATTCACAAAACTCCCCCCAAAGCACCAGCAGCCTGGACCGAAGGAGACGAAGGACAAACGAGACCATTCCCCCAGCGGGGCTGGAAGACCCTATCCCGTCTTTTGAGATTGCAAGCCTGCAGGGGCAGAGACTGCCTTGCTTCATTGGATGGGGCTCTGTCTGGGAGCCCTTTGGGCCGAGGAGCAGCATAGAAATGCTCCACAAAAACAAATAAAGCCAGGAGCCTAAAATGCAAAGCCGTTTAAAAGCAGCGGAAGAACTCTCGGAGGCCACAGATTTTCTTGATCGGGTCTGCCTTGGACACCCTGCAGGGAGGGAGACACGGAGGAGCACGCCCGGAGGTTCTTCCGGACCTCTCCGAAGGTTTGGGTGCCTTCACCCAACTCTTTCGGAGAGGATCTCTTCAAGTTGGAATTGGCAGAAAAACTCACGAGCAGTTCCGCCCGGGCCTGAGTGGTGCTTTCCAGATCGTGGTGCCGAGGGATTTCCGCTCGACGACCCGTAGCATTTACACGCTGGCATCCCACAAGGGCCTCTCTTATCCCCCAGGCTGTTTAACATCAACATGAAGCCGCTGAGCGAGGCCATTGAGGGATTTCAGAGTGCGATGCCATCCGCCTGCACGTGGCTCCCGGCTCAGGTTGCTTTCTCTCTCCTACCAAAGCCAGGCAAGGTGGGAGGAAGTGCTCAGGCCTTGCCGTGGGAATGTGCTGAGACACCATCCAAGCAAGACAGAGGTCTTCTTAGACGAGCATTTTGTCTGCCCAGGCGAACAGTGTTCTGCCTGTTCTGGAGAGGCTTGGGCTCCTCCTAAAGGACCACATCCCCACTTATTATCATACCCAATAGAGCTCCTCCTCTCCCCCAAATTTGTCTACACTCCCCACTTTTTAAGGGCACGACTCCTCTGCTTGCTTAGACAGAAAAAAAGTTCTACAGTTCTCCGCATTCCCCAGCCAGACTTTTTTTTCTGGGAGTTGTAGGACTGTCTCGGAACCCAATGTCTACCATCCCGTCTTGTGGTGGGGAATTCCATAAATAAAAATCCTGTGCAGAAGTCCTTCCTTTGGGATGGCCCCGCCAGATTTTAATATCACAAAAGAGGGAGAAAAATGTCTCCTTCTCCACCCCATGCATAATTCTGTACCCCCTCTGTCATGTCCCCCCCTTACTTGCCTTTACTCTAAGTGAAACAGTCCCAGTTGGTGTAATGCAGACCTCCCCAACCTTACTGCTGTCGCTCAGTGGTGGAGCCCTTGCTTTGCATGCAGAAGGTCCCAGGTCCAAGGCCCAGAAGCATCTCCAGGGAGGGCTGGGAAAGAATCCTATGTGAAACTGCTGCTGCCATCCAGCATCAACAATACTGAGCTAGATGGACAGAGGCTCTGATGCAGTAGAAGGCATCTTACTGTGTTCCTGTTTAAAGCAGCCCTTTATTCAGAACACCGAGGACTAGAACCTTGCCTTAAAACTGTAGTTCAATGGGAGAACACATGCTTTGCATGCCAAAACTCCAGAGAGCTGTTGCTGCCAGTAGGTCTCGAAAATATTGTGCTGGATGGACCAAAGCAGGTTGAATTCAGTATGGGGCAGCTTCCAATGTCCCTATGTAGCCTGTTAACTTCTAGATGTGTTTTGGACTACAGCTCCCACCATCCACAGGCAGCCAGGTTGGGGTGGGCTGTTGTAACTGTTCCTCGCAGGGGAATCATCTTCCCATCTTATTTTCAATCCATCTGACATATTCGTATCTATGTTGATGAAATGCGATTAAAACTTTAAAAAAGATCCCTTCTGTATTGACCAAATGTTCCAATAATATCCCTTCCAATAATATCCAGAGAGCTTTGGCAACTGGGCAGAACAGAAATGAAATAAATAAACATTTATAGTTACACTTTGTTTTACGAAAGGATTCGTAATAAGGATTTGTATGGAATGATGGAGCATCCATTTCATCTGCATTCCCTGAAGCCCTTCTTCTAACGTTGCTACAGCCAGAGGGGTTCTGTTTTCAATCACTGAACACATTTTATTCGGCGGGGAAAATAGAAAAGATTTGAAATGGGCAGAGAACTTCCCTGCTGATAAGCTACTTTAAAAATTGGGGACAAACGGAAAAAGAAATGGATCCCAGCGATATCCCCATGTGGCTTCCATTCTTTTTGCACCCAGACAAGAACAAAATGCAAAGTGGAAACGAAAGGGAGGTTATGGAATGAGGGCTGTTTATGGCAGCATCCTTTTTTGAGGTGCAGCAAGCAGGTTGCAGCATCACCTGGCTTCAGGTGAGGTCTCGGGGGCACGCGCCCCCTCCTTTCCCTCCTGCCCCCTTCTCCTTTTCGGCCACCGTGTTGCAGAGCCTGCCCCATGGGCATCACTAGCCTCCCCCACCCTTGCAAAGTCCAGGAGCAGCTGCTCTGGGGAGGAGAAACCCCAGCACCCTGAAGGCAGCTGTCCTGATGGCCTCCGGGGCAAGCCGGGAGGACGGGAGCAGACCGGCGGCCCCGGGCCAAGGCCCGCCGTGAGCTCCCACTGAGCCCGGCTAATTTGGGTGCTGCTATTTACATCAGAGACGTGCATGGGAAAAAATAAAGGCCAGACGTGATAAATCGGGCGCGAGATGGAAGAGATGTTGCCAGGTAGTTTGAGACAGCAAAGCACACCCACCCACCCAGGCACCCTATAGTAACCACTGGCCATGCTGGCTGGGGATGATGGGAGGGCATCGGAATATGGAAAACGGAATTAAAATGGCAGAGCCAAGGTCCCATCCCCTGTGGTGTAGCAGAGCCAGGACTCGTAGGGACGCAGCCCTGGGTCTGTTTGTTGAGCACGGACGCTGACGTCCCTGGCCATCCCCCTCGGACTTCCCGGCGCCCCCTGAGCTCAGCTGCACCCTCATAGTAATGGGGGGTGGGAAGATGCGTTTCCCCAGCAATAACAACTTGTTCCTTGGGGGGTAACGGAATGTATATTGGGGTGGCTTGAACGGGCAACAAGGACTCACATCACTGCAGAAGACCGGCTTCTGCTGGAGATAAAAATGGCCTTGGCCTGGTTGGTTGAGGCGGTTCTGCTTGGATTTTGGGACACTTCTTGCAGGGCTGTGAGGACTGTGATGAGGAGCAGCCGCACATCCAAATTTGCCAATTCACCGGTGCCCCTCGCCTTGCTGGCCGGAACACTCCAGAACCGGCTGAGAGACCTCGAGGAGGCGGAAGATGCTACCATAGGGGAGGACGCAACCACCACTCCTGGGGTTTTCGAGGTCAAGGGGAGCACGTCCTCCGTAGCCTTCCTGAGAGAACCCAGAGAGATGCCTGACATGAGGCGGCCATGGGCTTGGAAGATGCTAGAATGATGGAAACTAGAGTCCAACCCACGTGGAAGGCATCAAATTGAAGAAAATGGAAATAGACCACTTGAACTTGGAGCCTTCTAATATGTTGGACTGCAACTCCCATAATCCCTAGGGAGCCACTGCTGGCTGCCAGCCAGTGTTGACAGTACTGGGCTAGATGGGCTCAGGGCCTGACTCAGGAAAAGGCAAGTTTCGGTGTTCCTGTTTAAACCAGCCCTGGATTCAGAGCCATGAAGACTAGAATCTTGCTTCGGTTTTAGGAGAAGGGCAATAGCTCCACTTTCTGTTCACAGAAGGTCCCAGTGGATTCAGTTCTCAGCAGCATCTCCAAGTAGGGCAAGGAAGAACTGCTGCCTGAAACCCTGGAGAGCCCTTGCTGCCCGTCCGTGTCATCAACACGGGGCTAGACGGACCCAGGCTAGAACGCAGCTGCTGCTGCTGTTCCTAGGAGCGGGATCCGTGCTGAGCCTGGTTGTGCAAAGCCCTAATATGGGGGACTTGTTTTTAACAGCCGAGACCCCCCCCCCCTCTCCTCCCCGCCCAGCAACCTGTTTACTGACATCACCCACTTGGCGCAAAAGAGGGTTGGGGTCTCCTCAGGGGGCCAGACATGCTGGAATGGTTCCGTAAAGCCCCCCACCCCTCCCCAGGAGAACTCCGCTGCATGCCTGGGAAATGGAGGTGGCCACACACAGAGAGACGCTCCGGCCCAATTGGACCAGGGGGGAAAGACAAGACGGGACGGTCCAAAATAATATTAGGAGCGGCGCGGCGGCACTGAGGAGCACCGGGGGGGGGGGGGGCGAGATGGGCAGCCCTGGAATCCGGCCCCACGCGACAGATTTAGCCCCATCTGCGTGCCCAGAAAAGGCGCAAAGGGCCTGACCCAAAGGGCAGCGTTTTTACCGTCTCTGCAACAGGCGATAAACTTAATCCTCCTCGACTCACGCCGCCCTCTGGCTTGAATAAACCGATTTGAAAATAGAGCCCACCCTAAAATTAACCTTGACCTCGCCCCCTCTTCCTCCCCCCACCTCCCCACCCCTCTCCTTCTGAGCATCGGAGATCTGGCCGGCGCAAACAAAAGAAAGTTGCACAAACCCAGGGGGGATCCTGCGCAGCAGCGCACGGTGCCGCCGCAAGCAACTCGGCGCTGCCCCCTGAAGGCCCGACCGTGGCGCTGCAGCCTGCGAGGCTGAGATTGCAGGAGCGCGTTGAGCTTGTAAGCGCGGGACGAGGCAACCCAAACGCCTCGGGGGATGGAGCAATGGCTTTGCGAGGAAGGGTTGCGACCCTGGCAGCCCTTTAGCTCAGCGGGGAGACATGACGGGGCTGAACAGAATTGTGCAGGGTGTAGAGAAAGTGGGAGATGCTTCTCTCTCCCTAACTCCAGGAGCTGACTGGGGGGAGATTCAGGACAGATCAAAGGGAGAGGACTTCCTCAGGCAGTGCAGAGTCACACTGCGGAACTCATTGCCACAGGGCGTATGGATGGCCACTGATTTCAAACGGGGATCAGACCCGTTTATGGGGGATAATCCACAGCTACTAGGTATGATGGCTCTGTGCTACCTCCAGGTTCAGAGGCAGTATACTGGGGAACACGAACAGGACGGTGCTGTTGTGCTCACGTCCAGTGGTTGGCCACTGTGAGAACTGAATGCTGGACGAGAGGCCTCTGGCTTGTCCCAGCTTCAGGTGTCTTCTTATAAATGAGGGTGGGTACGGGCAGCAAGGCTCATGGCTGTTCGGAGAGCAGGGTGCTGCCCATCCAACCCCGTCCTTAAGCATCTGCGACTCTCAAGAAGACCCGTGTGGTACCAAGAAACTAACAGAGGTATTGGGGCAGAAGCATCCAGGGAGGGCAGCGCACGTCCTGGATGCCTGACATTCCCAGAAAGCCGTCCGCAGAACAAACCCAACTAGGCAGCCATCCAACTGCGTCCTCCTCTGTGTTACCCTGAGCCACACCGAGGGTAACGGAATACAGCTAATTCGGGAGTCCATCTACCACTCAAACACACCCCGGGTGAGAGAATGCAAGACGCAGAATCCAGTTCCAAATCAAAACTTTAAAAAGATCTTTATTGGGAAGCATTCGTCGTCAGATGTAAAAAAAAACAATGAGCTCGGTGCAACGGGTTGCTCAAACGGGACGTGCTGGGAGAACTCGCAATCCATCTTAGATCGAGGGTGGAGAGGTCAAGCGAGATCTCCTTGTGGATTTTCAGCACACTGAACGCGCCCAGAACGGACCGTGCTTCGGAGATTTCTGTTGATCTACTGCGGACCCGTAACGTCGCCCGAGATAATCCCAGACTCACCCCGGGCCTCCTGAAAGCATAGACATTTGGGATATAGCGACTCACGATGTTTGGAAAGGGTGAATCCCTCCCTGGCTTGGCCCAAGTGCGGATCCCTCCCTCCCTAACTCGTTTTGCTGTGTTCTTTGTGTAACCGAAAAAAACTGGAAGGAAGCGACAGACGAAATTAAAAGGCCTCAAAGAATATTTTAATATTTGAGACAGAAAGTTGACACCCAGACCAAAAAATCACAAGGGTAAGCAAATTGGGGGAAAGAGGCTTATCCAAAGCCCAGAAGTGGGACGTCAAAGGAACCCAGGAATTTTTACTCACACGGCTACAAACGGCCCAGAAAAAGTGGCACCCTCAAAACCTGGACAAGGTCGTCTTTCTGCCACCCGTCGCGCAGACACAGGCACCGTCGCGCAGACACAGGCAGGCTGGTTGTCCGCATAAAGATTCGGGGTCGGGTGGGGATCGCTTTGGAGTTATCATCCCCTGGCAAAGGCTGCAATCCCATGCACATTTACCTGGGAGTAAGCCCCTCTGAAAACAGTAAGGCTTACTTCCATGTAAACACACACACTCAGGGCCCTGCGCCACGCAAATGAAGTATTTCAGGTCACCTCTGCTCTGCCCGTTTCAGATTATTCAAGGTTCCAGGTAGGGAATCGGGGGGCCCAGCCCCAGAGTGCAAGACATGTCTCAAATTCTTGCCTGGCCAGATATCCTTCAGAATTGGCATTACTCTCTCCTGGGGGGTTCTCTGCCTTTTAGACGCCTCTGCCCATTCCTGGTGGAGGAGATTGTGGGCTCTCCCCGTCCAACATACTAGACTATCATGGAGGCCACAAAACGGCTTGCCCAAGCAAGATCCTGCCATAACCGGACCATCTCTTGCGCCAGAGCAGCCTCCCCCAACCAGGGGCCCTCTAGATGTCTTGGCACTTCAACTCCTATCAGCCCCAGCCAGGAATGCTGGGAGTTGTAGTCCAAACCATCTGGAAGGCACACCAGGTTGGGGGCAGCTGTTATACAGCATAAGAAGACACGGTCCAAGATCTCACCCAAATCTTGAGGCAGGCCCCACTTGGCCGATTTTAAACTTTGGGGCAGCCGTGAGAATTTGAGCCAATGCTGCTGTCTTCTGGGTGGTGATGCTTCCCCCAAAAAGGGCATCAGGGAGGGGGTGGCAAATCCAAGCCCCTTGTACGGCGCTCAGATGGGTGGGGGACCGCTTGGCTTGCTCTCCTTCTTCCCCCAGAACAGCCAAAAGGCAGCTGCAGCTGCCGGAGAGAATAATCCAAACACAATAATACAATACATAAACCATAAACCCTGAGACACTGGTGAATCATATCGTCATTACAGCTGATACATTACATTAACATTATAGATGTGTAACCTTTTTTCTGGGGTTTGTACTTTATTTTACTTTATTTCCGATTATGTTTTGCAGTTATAATAGTCTGATGAAGCAATTGCGAAACAGGCATACGAAACCGGCGGCCTGTAGCCCGTTGTTCAGATACTGCAACTACTGAGTTAACTTTCTGTTTCTGTAAACTATTTTTGCTAGGTTGTTATATCTATTTTGTAGTTTCTTGCTATTAACTACTTGTTCAGTTTCTGTTAAATATCTTACGCTTGATATACAATTAAAATGTTATATAAAATGTTTACTTATCCTCATTCTTTGGATATTGTTTAATGTTTAGTAGTTGTGGGCTGATTAGCATTATTCTATTCGGGCTATCTCAACTGCTGCCTTCTGTATTGTATTACTGTGTTTTGATGCAGGCATGTCTCTATGGAGAGAATCATCCGATGATGAGAACCAGGACCTAATGAGGAAAATTAAAAAGGGACAATGCCAATGCCCCCGGCTGGGCGGAACCCAAAGCCGCTTAGGGTGATGTTCAACTCCGCCACTGTGGCGCCAGCGTGTGATGGATGGAGGCTGGGACTGTTTGCAAAGAGCGGGGCGATCCAAATCGCCCGGCTGCTGACGTGGCGATGCGGATGGCAAGGAACAACGGCCATCCCAGGCCTGGTGTTGCCCTTTCCCAGAGTCTTTTCAAGGTTGAAAACGACTTGTGGTTGGAGAAAAGGCCTCCCCCGTTTTGTAACATTTCTGAAAACATTTCTGAAAACAAACGTTAAATCGCAATAGATGACTGCTTCGTTTTTGTTCCAGCTATTTCCCCTTCCTTGCTCTGAGACACCCCCCCCCCCCGCCCCCGCCCCCGCCTGGGCGACATAGACAGAGAAACGCCTTCCCCAACTTGGCCCCCTCCAGATGTGCTGGACACATCTGGAGGGCCTCAGGTTGGGGAATGCTAAGAGGGATGTCATTTCCAACCCCACCACGCTCGGGAGATGTGTGGCGCAGGTAAGAGACTCAGCCTCCGCTGCCGGGCTAGGCCAAGGTCAGCCGCTGCGCTAATTCTTGAGAAGGGCAGCCGCCAGCCGGGGCTCCAAGGGCCACAGAGAGGGCGAGCGGCTACCGCCGAGCGCACGGAAGGGCGGATGGGGAGGGGCGACCCGGAGCTCAGCATGCCGAGGGCCGGGTGCCGGGCTCCACAGCCAGCCCTTTGCTTGCGAGGAAGGCGTCTTGCTTGGGGTGTCGGCCCAGGAACTTCAGCAGCATGTCGGAGGCGTCCAGCGAGCCGCCCGGGCAGAGGATGCAGTGGCGATAATCCATCCCCACCTGCAGAGAAGTAAGGCAGAAGTTCAGCGGGGCGTCAGGTTAGAATAACGGGGAGAGCTGAGTTCAAGTCCCTCCTCCGCCAAGAAGCAGCCTTTGGGCCGGATCCTCAGCCTCGCCTACCTCACAGGGCTGTTGTGAGGATAAAAACGGAGAGGAGGAGGGGGGACATGCGAGGTCCTTGGGAGAAAGGCAGTTCAGGGGTCCCGTCCCGAAGCATGATTTGGCAGGGGCTACTCCGTGTTCAGAGAGGCCCAACTGCGTTCATCTGCCAGAGGGCCGCAGAACCGCTTTGAGCCCTGGGGGCCGAAAGGCCCTCTCGGGGGGGGGGGGCGCATTCCGCTAGTGGGAGGGGCCAAAGCAGTGAGCGCAAGCCAGGGTTTGTCCATCCACACGCCAGCGGGCGTCCTGCGCAAAGGCAAACGGGGCCCACGTTCTTGTCCCACTGCCTGCCCTGCGGAAGGGAGGCTGCGTGGGTTTCCGTACCTTGGGGTTCATGACGCCTTCCTGCTTGAACCGGGTGCAGAACATATCCATGGAGTAGACCTCACTCCAGAGGTAGCCGTAATACTGGGCGTCGTAGCCTCCCGCCAAGTGGCCAAACGTGGCTGGCATGTTCGTACCTTGCAACGGGCAACGCAAGAAGAGGATAAGAGGGTGGGTGGGCAAAGGAACCTCCGGCAGGCCCCTCCGACTAGATTACTGTCCTGCGCGCTGCGTGGGGCAGCCCTTGAAGACTGGTCAGCGAAGGATAATGCGGCCCGATGACGGACAGGCCTAAAACCAGATGCGCGGGCGCCTGTCATCTGCACCGGTCACCGCTTGGCTTCTGAACCTATTTCAAGGTGAAGCCCTAAATCGGGGGTGGGGTGGGTCACACCTTGTATTGCAGTGGTGGGCAGGGCAAAAGGATGGGGCTAAAAGGTAACCACGAGATGCTTTGTTGTTTAGGTAGAGATGGTGAGAAAGCAAAGTATTACTGGTGGCTGGGAGGGGGGGGGGAGGACTCGGATCTGCAGCCTCCTCTGCCCTGTGCCACTTACCTGGGGTGGCTGGGACGCCCAAGATCTTGTCACAGAGCCGTGCGTACTCCTCCACGGCCTCGGCCTTCGTCTGCGTGTGCAAAGCCTGGTCCACCTTGGCCAAAACGATCTGCCGCAAGTTGAAGAGCCCTGAACAGCCAGAGAGAGGAGCAGCGGAGTGGGCCAGGCAGCTGACGGGAGGGGCGTCCCCAGCTGCCAGGCCCACAGGGAGGGGGAAGACCGGGCTTGAGCGAGGGAGGCCTTGGACTGCGTGCAGTTCCACTTCTGGAGTCTTCAGGTAGAGCTGGGAAAAAGCCGCCTCACAAACCTGGGAGATCCCCTGCCGGGCACAGCTAGAGAGACCACGGCTCTGACTCAGCGGGAGGCTGCTTCCAACGTTGTTGTTTATACCAGTCCTTTATTGAGACCCATGAGGACTGGAAACTTGCTTTATTGAGAACCATGTGGACTGCAACCTTGCTTGTTTTCCAAACCACGAGGACTGGAATTTTAGCATACATTTAGCATACACCGTACCTGCAAAAGCTCCCATCTAAAGGTGACCCTGGGAAAGAGCCCCGCTTGAAACAATGGAGAGCAGCTCCCACTCCGTGCAGACCGGAGGGTGGGCAAGGTGCCTTGGAACTCCGGCTCCCGTTACCCACCGCCAACGGCCAGGGGATGACGGAGCTGCAGCCCAGCAACACCCGGCAGGCCACCGCTGCCCCACCTCTGCTGTGCTGAGCTGCCGCACAAGCACAGCAGCGCGCATGCGCGCACACACTGCCCCACCTGTGTTGGCCTGGCGCGATTTGATCAGCTTCCCCAGCAGCTCGTCCGGGATGGGGCCGCCGGTCTTGTAGTGCTTGGACATGCGCAGCAGCGGCTCTTTCTCCCACACCCAGTTCTCCAGCATCTGAGAGGGGGCCTCGACAAAGTCCCGCTCCACGAGGGTCCCGCTGAACATGGCAAAGTCAGCCTGCAGCGAGAAGAGAAACCAGAGCCTATAGATTTATTTGCTACATAAATTTAAGGTGCAATCCTTTATGCAGGGTTAGAAAGAAGTCCCAACAAATCCCAGCATGCCCCAGCGTAGGATTGGGCCCTGGCACGCCACTTGCAAGAGAACTATCCAAGCAGCTACGAAGAAGGATTAAAAACACGATGTCTCACCCGGAGCCCTGCAGATAGGTGGGACTAACTCCCATCATCCTCCAGCCGGCAGAGCATGGGCGGACAAGCCCCCTTCGAGTCCTGGCGACATCTCCGCAGCTCAGCCTCACCCGCTGCTGCCCACCCGGTCCCCAAATGGCTCCGTGGGCCGCTCCCGCCCTGACCCGCACCTGGGAGCAGAGCTGGTGCATGACATGGCCGAACTCGTGGAAGTAGGTCTCCACCTCGTCGTGCTGCAGCAGAGACGGCGCGTCCTGCGTCGGCTTGGTGAAGTTGGCCACCATAGCGGCCACGGAGATCTGGCGGCTTCCGTCGGCCAACAAGCACCCGGGCTGCAGCCCAAAGCAGGCGGCGTGTCCGTATTTCCCTTCCCTGGGAAGAAGGGCGCACCATCAGAAAGCGCAGCTACGGCTCCCAACACACCAGCCCGAGAATTAAGAGAAAAACAGCCAGAAAATTTGACGTTTTTCTTTAAACCGGGATGTTTTCCCCCCCACCCCTAAACTTTGGGAATGTTCGTTTCAACCAAAAGTTTATCAATGGAGATTTTCTGGATATAAATTAACGTGATGTTACAGATTTTATAAGAGAGAGAACCGCATTGACTTTACGCTTGGGTCTACAAAACCGTTTTTTTTAACATTTAACTTGCAATTATTTCTGGCAGTCAACAACAGTGACGTATGAAAATCTTTCCAATTTAGACTTTCAGACTGTGCCGTTTTAATGTTTAAGGCTGCAATCACGTATGTATTTGATTTTGTATTGTATGATTATACTGGCGTTGTTCCCTGCATCGATCCAAAAGGAGAGGTGGATAAGAAATAAATATATTATCATCATTATGACTATTATTATGTCTAGTTGAACTTGGTTGACTTACTTCGGAATAAACATGTCTATGTTTTTAAAGGTCTTCTTCTTATCACAGTGGCTCAATTTGGACGACACGATAGTCAATGGTGGGTTGACTAACCCTAACCCTAACCCTAGGGGGCACTTCCCACACAACATGGTAATAAATAATCAACTGTGGTGTGGATGAGGATCAGCGCTGAGTTGACTATGGCAGCATTCGGATGTCACAATAGTCAAAACAACTGACGATTGTTTCCCCCACACCAGTTGTTTATTGTGTCGTCCGAATTGAGCCATTCAGTTTTTCTTGTTTGAAATTGTTGCACACCTGCCTGGGTCACTTTATAGCAGGTAAGGCAGCAGATCAACGTCAATCATGTTTTTAATACTGAATAATGCTTTTCATGCTTTGCTTATATTGCGTTGAGGTTCCATTGTTTTAAACTGCTGTACGCTCGCCTGAGTGGCTTCTTGGCAGGCAAGGGGGAAAATCAACGTAAATAATGGATAAATAACGGCATGTTTATCGCCAGGGGTTCTGGGTTCTGTGGTGGGCTCTGGACCCCACATGCACGCCGTGAAATGGGCGGGGCGACTGGACCTCCCCTGCATCCCTGGCCTTCCCCATCTCAACCTGCCCCGGCCGGACTCACCGGGGATAAAGGTCCAGGTAGAACTTGCCCAGAGTGTCCCCCGAGGCCACGTCCTTGACGGTGTAGAGCCGTACATCCTCGTGCCACGCATGGGCGCTCTCCTCCAGGTGGAAGGTGAGACCCAGAAGCTCCTGGTAGATCTCCAACAGGCCAGCCGTGACCACTTCCATGGGGAAGTACTCCTTCAGTAAGTTCTGGTCCACGTTGTACTGAGTCTCCTCCACCTGGTTCATGTAGTAGCGCATGTCCCAGGCGTTGATGCGCCCGTCCAAAGGCAGGCCCCGCTTCTCACACTCTTGGCGCTTGAGCTCCAGGATCAGGGCCCGCTCCTTCTCGCCCAGCGGCCGCAGCTTGACGGCCAGCTCGTCTGTGGGAAAGAGGGGCTGGGAAGGAGGGACCCGAGGCAAAGAGCCACGGAAGAGGGACTCAGGGGAGGGGGGGCTCCTCTTGCTTGTGCCGCCATCCCCTTACTGCCTGGGGTCCCCCTGGGCTCTACAAGGAAGCAGGAGGGCCGGTGGAACGGAGGAGGCTAAAACACAGCACAAGGGCACCCAAGGGGAGCCGCTACTGGGCCAGAGCCAGGCCACTTCATCTAGACCATGACCTAGTCCCGTGTTTCCAACAGAGGACGGCTAAATGCCCTCAAGGGAGGGAAGCCCACAAGTAACAGGTAGAGGATCTGTCTAAGGCCTCTGAGCCTGCCACCACCACCTCTCGCGTTGGCAGAACGTGCTGTGAAGGAAACGATGCCTTGTGAGGCAGGACTTCCTTGTATCTGAACAGGAGCTCCTGCTACTTTGGGGGACCCCCAGGAGACGTCTCGCTGAGGCTGCCACAGTTTGGGGGCGTTGCAGGCTTCCCCCCACTGGGATACCATGACAGGGAACAGGATTCAAATGGCCCGCAAGGGCCTGATCCGGCAGGTTTCCTAGACCCGGGCGCGGCAGGTGGACTTTTCTCCCCGCTGCACCCAGCTGCCTCACCTAGGAAAGATGCCACCGTCTTGCAGTCCTTGGCCATGTTCATCTCCAGCACGAAGTTGGCATGGGTGTCGAAGCCGAGCAGGGCAGACTTCTGGGCCCGCAGGTCCACCAGCTCCTTCAGAATCTGGCAGTTCTCCTGCGGTGGGAGTGGGGAGCACAGGAGGAGCTCAGCCACCAGCCACGAAAGAAAGGCAGGCTGGAGGCGGAGCAAAAGGAAGGGTCCCGGATCCCCAGCCCGCCAGCTGCTTACCTCCTTGCACCTGGAGTTGAAGCGCTCCTCCATCTGCTTCCGGGTCTCTGGCACGTGGCACTTCTTCATCAGGGGGAAATAGTGCGGGTACTTCAAGGTGACCTTGAGTTTCCCGTCTTCCGCCTTCTCCAGGGAGCTTAAGAAGTCCTCGGGAAGCCCTCCTGGTGGTGGGGGGGGGGGGGGAGGAGGGGGAGAGGACCAGTCACTGGAGGCCCTGGGGAGGGGGCCGTAGCTCAGTGGTGGAACCCCTCCTGGGCAGGCCAAACCTCCCCCACTCGGTCCCCGGCAGCATCGCCAGGTAGAGCAAGGACAAAGTCCTGCCTGGATCGCTAGAGCAAAAGATGCTGCCAGTCAGTGTCAGCAGTACTGGGCTAGATGATCTCACTCTGTAGAAGGTTCCGCCCTATGCTCCTATTTAAAACCTTGATTCAGAACCATGTGGACTAGAAACGTATTTTATTATTAAGGGAAGGGCTGTAGGTCAGTGGCAGAGCCCCTGCTTGGCGTGCAGAAGGTTGCAGGATCGACCCACGGCATTTCCCGGAAGGGAGCCCCATCTGAGACGCTGGGCAGACATTTCTGCCGGTCAGTGCGGACAACGCGGAGCGAAGCGGAGCAATGGCACGACAGGGCAGAAGGCAGCTCCGCTGTTCCCCATTTGAATCATCGTTCATTTGGAGCCATGAGGCCTGGAATCTTGGCTTAGAGTTTTAAGTAGAAGGACGCGAGGTCTGCTCGTGTACACGCACAAATGCATGTTCCCCAGTCTCACAAAAAAGCCACAGACAGTGGCCAGCCCAAGCCAGGCCGTTCGGGAGACCCGGACGCGCCCGGCTCCATGGCGTCCCCTCCGCCACCTTACCCAGCTCTTCCTTGGTGAACGGCAGGAAGGTCGTGTCCTCGTTCAGGTTCTTGTTGAAGTCAATGCAGAGGACGCTCAGCTTCTTCTTGATCTCTTTGATTTTCTGTAAGAGAAGGAGAGATGGGGCTGAAGGGAGCCCAGCGCTCCCACTGGCTCAACCACCTCCGAGCAGTGCCGTGTTGTGTTTCCCAAAACCTCCCGCCTTGTTGGGTGGCAATAAAGAGGCCTGCCATGTAATCCACAAAGCTTCATTCAGGCAATCAACATCTCTTCCCGCCTGAAGAGAGTCTAACCTCTAGGAACTTTCCTCTAGGCAAACTATGTGAACTAAGTGAGACCGTTGTCCTTTCAAGAAAACGGGAAAGCCTTTTCCCAGAACGCTTTAACTTCAAGGAGGCTGGTTCTGAAGAAGCCTTTGGCGAGAAGCTAGCCGGGCCAACCTTCTCTCGCCTTCCTCTAGCTCTGCCCGTTTGAGTCTGCGGCAGATTCTAGGATCAGCTAGCCTTGATGTGCCCTCCCCCTCTGAAGAATACTGATTTCCCACAGGCTGTGTGTTGTTAATGTTTTCAGCGATAAGGTCTGGGGAAGGTTCTTCGCGTGTAGGCTGGTATGTTACTGGCACTGTCTCTTCTGCTTCAGAATCTGATTCCGATTGATCACCAGAAACTCCTTCCCCCAGCCTAAGGGGAACAGGCCTAGTCACAACACGCTGATTGCTAAGCACCTTTGCACAACCGACCGGCGCAACCGCGGCACACCCAACCCCAAAGTCCCTGGAATAAACACTTCCACGATTCATGGGCACCACGTTGCCTTGTAGCAGAGATCTGTGGGGCAGGGATCCGAACCTTGCCAGGCGCACCGTCTTCCATCCTCGCTCATCTCCCTCCTCTGGGCACTTTGGTGTTAAGCATACCCAGGTCGGAACAACGAGGGCCGGCCCACAGCGGAGTGACCTGGTGTCGCGGTCCACTCGGCAACTTGGAGCGGGGAACACCGACTATCAGTCTGGCCCTTGTGGTAGCCTTGTGAGGGACTACAACCCCCATTATGCCCTACCAGCGCCAGCCGCCTTCCTCAACCTGCCCCCCTCCAGATGTCTCTGCACTACGTATCCCATTATCCCCAGTCAACTGGGCCAATGGCTGCCTTGCTGGTTTGAAACCCCGGCAAATTTGGGGAACGTATTTGTTTCACTTGCATGCGGGTGTGAGTATATTTGCTTGGGGTTTTTTTAGGTTACCTTACAGACGCAATTGTATTTTATTGCCTTTCTGTGAAAATCCACCCTGGAATATATTTATATGAAAGGAGGTATGCAAAAACCTTAACATTTTTTTTAAAAAATCAGTAAGAGAAAGCACCAGGCTCAGTTGCCTTCAGCGACTGTTCTTACAGCAACCGCTCGGAGGGAATCGCACTGACCTCCTGTGTCGCCTCGGGGAGATGAAGGCCACTTCTTCTGCCCAGTTTGATCAGCCTCTCCAGGTACCTCTTTGCTTCTGGCTTCATGGAGGTGCTTTCGAGTTTTTCCTGGAAGAAACAGGGGGGTGGGGTGGAGAATAGCAGTTCCCGGAACATTTTTGCTTTTCAGCTGTGCTTCTCCAACATTTTAAACCTTAAACAGTAGGGCTGCCTTGGAACATTCTACTATGAAATGGCCCGTCAAAACTTTTCTCACAGATAGCCATTCAACTGGCAGAGCAACGGGGCTCTTGCAAGGAACCCTGAGCTGGTCTAGCTTCTCAGCTCTTGCAAAGCTCACCTTTGTCGCTTTCCTGGCCAGGGCTACGTAAGGGGAGTTATAGCCAGAAAAAACATTTCGGCGCTAAAAATAATCAAAACAAGGGAAATAAAATGGTGGCCACTGCGTGAAGGGCAGAGGAGACCACGCTTCTCTTTGCAGAAGAACAAAAAAGCTGTTTTTTTTCCTGTGGTGTGAGAATAGCGGAAGAATGCAGAAGGAAAATACGGGGATGCTGTACGGACGCCCCATTAAAAAAGGCGAGCGAGCGAAGCGTGGCAGTTTCATGCGGGATGCTGAGCGTGGAAAGACCGCTTGGGTGATCGACATGTCTTCTTATAGCACAGCGAGGAAGGGAAGGCCATTCATAGCGTCACTAAGACAAGGCGGCCATCTCACCTGGCAGGGCAGGACGGGAGTTGTAGAGGGCTTTTTTCCTGCCTAAACATGGATAAAATTGTGCCCAAAGTCTCTCATCCTGTGGGTGGAAAAATGAGGTTCCGAGCATGTCCGCCCATTCGCCCCCAGCAAATCAGCTTGCAGGAACAATTAGTAGGTGGGGGCCGTACTCTTAATGAGCTGGCAGAGCAACTGAGCTCTTGCAAGGAGCCCCCAGGTGATTTAGCAGCTGGGCTCTCATAAAGCTTATCTCCACAGCTTTGTTGGCACACACAACAGACATAGAATCCTAGAATAGTAGAGTTGGAAGAGGCCTCTGAGTCCATCTAGTCCAACCCCCTGCTCATTGCAGGAATCCACCTCAAAGCATTCCCTGACAGATGGTTGTCCAGCTGTCTCTTGAAGGCCTCTAGTGTGGGAGAGCCCACCACCTCCCTAGGTCATTGGGTCCATTGTCGTACCGCTCTACCAGTCAAGAGGTTTTTCCTGATGTCCAGCCGGAATCTGGCTTCCTGTAACTTGAGCCCAATATTCTGTGTCCTGCAGTCTGGGATGATCGAGAAGCTAATCTATTCTAGGATTCAAAGGCTCTTAGTCCGTGGCAGCAAAAACAACACACTTGCTTCCAGGAACATGGTGGGAATCATAAATTGGAGGATGTGTTTTTTCTGGCACGGTTTAGCCCGGGGGTCCCCAATCTTTTTGGACCCATATGCACATTTAGGCCTCTGAGAAACGGCTGTGGGTACCACCACAAAATGCCTACTTACTGGTTCACCTCTTTGGTGCCTCCCTGTCGCGTTTCCAGATCAAAGGCTGCATCTTATTCAGCAAAAATGATTGTTCCTTGTCTCTTGGATGCCACAAGGTCTCTTTAATAAGGGAGTGTCCAATTTGGCTCATTGCTGGTGGTGCAATACAGCTAATACTTCTCTTAAGCATACGTTTGGGCAACGTCCAACAGTTGCTTCTTTTGGGGAGGAGGTTTTTATACGGATACATTTAGTATTGGAACAGTCTTTAATATATACGGATGTACAGGCTCTTTTAAATTACTTACCTGCCTAGTGGAAATTAACAAACGATCAGAGTAAATGATTTCTCCGCACCTTTTTGACAGCAAGGACAAACACTCATCTCCTATAATCCAATGGATTGAGGACCTTTTCAAGAGTTGAATGGGTGGCATACAGACGCCATCTTCAACGGATGCTTATTTGGTATTTGCTCCACTTTTGTGGAAGTCTATATATAATTGCTAGAAAGTTGTATGCTTTTCATATGCATTCATTGCTACGGATATATACACATCCATGTGCGAATATTTGAAAAACAGAAAGAAATAATAATTTTTAAAAAGTTTTGCGGGTGCCTGTGGGCCCCACCAGTGCTTCAGAGAGCCTGTTTACTCCAAAGTAGGCCCCACCACATTCAATGGGGCTTAATCCCAGGTACATGTGCACAGGATAAGAATGCCACTCACCCCCCCCCCCCGGGTGAGGCTGTGGAATAGGGACGAGCCCTTCCAAATGTCTTGACCTACAGTTCCCATCAACCCTAGTCAGCAGAGCCAACAGTGATGGATGATGGGAGTTGTTGGCCCAAACTTCTGGAGGTTAGCTGCAACGTTTTCCCGATGTTTGGGAGTGTCCACGGATAATGGGCATTGCAGTACGAAGGTGGGAAAAGGATGAAAGGGAAAGGCCACCATGCCGGGCCCTCCACCTGGGGGCCAACCCCTCGCCTCCGTACCCACCTGGAGCCAGATGATGCGCTGATAGACGTCACGCCGCATACTCATCTCCACGTCGAACTCCGAGAGTTTCTTGTCGGCTTCCGTGCTGGCCGAGCGGACCTCTTTGCACGGGGAGACGTGCTGCGGAAAATCCAGCATGTTCCTCTGCACTGAAAGGACGAGAGATTCCGCCTTCTGTCACCCCCACGCCGGAGAACCCCAAAAGACCCCCCCCTCCTCAAGATCCACCTGCCAACTATGCTCAGAGAAGAACGAAACCACCATGGTCAAGATCACTTGAAACCGTCGCATGAGGGCACCGCGTGGGACCCTGAAGGGAGTTCAGCGCAATGTTCCCCAGTGTGTGTCAGATTGCAACTCCCAAAAGGGGATGATAAGAGTTGCAATCCAACCCATCTAGATGTGTCAGGTTAGTGAATACTGAGGGGTTCTACTCCCTACTTGCTTCTATGATTGTTTTGTTGTGGGCAGAGGGAGTCATTTTGTTTTAGCGGTCCAGGTTTGTTTCAACAATGGCTTGTGTTTGTAGTTAACTTCTTCTCCAAGTATTTTTAGTACGCAAATTCTATTATTATTATTATTATTATTATTATTATTATTTCGTGGCACCCCACTTATAGAATAAACTCTCCAGAGAGATCTGCCTGCCGCCAACGTCCTCTTTTCGGCACCAGGGAAAGACGTTTCTTTTTCCCCAAGCATTTTGGAGACCGAATTCTAGCTGATGGTGGACGTTTCCTCGATTCCTGCGCCGTTTTGTGTTTCGCATTCTGTTAAGTTTTATTCTTTTGCACGTTGGTATTGCAATTTATATTTCTAACTGTTCTGTGGCATTTTAGTTCTTTCACTGGTCCGAACCCACCCAGGCAACATTCATTCTTGGGCGGATTTGAAATAAATGAAGAAAAATGAAAACGCCAAGGCGGCGGCGGCTTCTGCACGGTGCGCCTCTGTTCACCTGTGTACTCCACCTCTACGGCCGCCAAAGCTTTCAGAGTGCTTTCGTAAGAGACGTCGCACTGCTGCAGGCCTCCCACCACATCGTACACCCGCTTGGTCCTCTCCATGAGCTCAGCGGTGGCGCTTTTGATCTGCGGAGCCGTCAGGTCCCACCGGAGGCGGTTGACTAAGCGCGCCGGGCCCTGGATCTCCATGACGCTGTCTGAACAGGCCAGACAAGAAATTAAGGACCTGCCTGGCAAAGTGAACCCGGGCAAGCAGGAAAAACATGCACACACACACACACACCTCCCACAGGTGTTGCTCTCCAGGCCGTCACAAAACAGCTTGGTTGCAACCAGGTATTTTAAAAAAAGAAGTATTTCTGAATGCAGAAATCAAGACTCTTTTGGAGGTGTGGGTTTTTGTTTTTTCATATTCGAGAATGCCCAGCATATATCTATATCTATATATGCTGGTCATTCTCGAACATGGATAGATAGATAGATTTAAGTGTATCAGTGCTGAGGATTTTCTGCTTCCGAGACAGAACATTATATTATTATTATTATTATTTCCTGCCTTCCCCCCCACAATTCTGGGGCTCAAGGTGGCTTACAAATTAAAACATGTACAGTTAAAAACAGATAGAGATATATTCCCAGTCATCCCTGGAGACACTGCCAGGGATCGAACTCGGGACATTTGAACCCAAAGCTGGGGATCTGGCACTGAGCTACAGCGCTGCCCCTAAAAATTAAGCAAGATGCTAGTCCTCATGGTTCTGAATCGAGGGCTGTTTGGAACAGGAACCTATGAAGCTGCTTAAGAATGAGACAGACACTATTCCATCTTCCCAGTGTTGTCCACACGGACTGGCAGCAGCGTCTCTCCAGGGATTCTTGCAGGATTTTTCCTAGTTCCACCTGGAGATGCCGCTGGGGATCAAACGTGGGACCTTCTGCCTGCAAAGCAGGCGCTCCGACACTGAGCTATTTATTCATTTTAAATTGAAACCCTCTCAATGCAGAGTATCTTTTGTAAACCACCCAGAGAGCTTCAGCTATGGGGCCGTGTAGAAATATAATAATAATACATAATAAAAGAAACAATAGAAAATAGTAAAAAAAAAAAATTAAACTGCAATTACAGATGAAACCAGCAGCTCGAAAATATAATGAAGAGAAGGCGCACACACTGGAGTAGAAGGACAGGACCAGGCTCAGAACAAGCTAGGAAAAGGGGGCAAGGACAGGCGAGGGGGGGCTCTAGAGGTTTCCTGAAGACCTGCAAGGAAAGGACCTATAGTAACTCCCCCACCTCATTCGGGGCGACTCCTGAAAAGGTCCACCAGAAGAACCATACTGCTGGGCCAGGCCAGAGGCTTTCCAAGTCTGTCATTCTGTTCCCACAGTGGCGGACCAGCTGCCCCACTGAGAAACCCACAAGCAAGGCAGGAGCGCAGCAGCATCCTTCCACTTGCCTTCCCCAGTATACTGCCCCTGGGCATCAATAGCCTGTTCCTCCCTGAATTGGCCTGATCCCTTTTTCACGCTGTCCAGGCTGGGGGCCGTCAGGACATCCTGGGGCGGCAAATCCCACCTTCTCCGTTCCAGCTTCAACCCTTCGTTCCTCTCCGCTTCGGCCATGGCCAACTAGCCAGGGGGAAAGACTTCCCCTGCCCGGAGAGGCTGGTTGATCCTGTGTGCCTTTAACAGCAGCCTGGCAGGCAGAAATGCAACCGGTGAAGCGGCTTCTCTCTCTCTCTCTCTCTCTCTCTCTCTCTGTGCCTGTGTTTCCTCGCCTGCAAACCCTGCAGGACTGGGGGAAGCTTCACCGGGGACATGGCTGTCTGTCAAGGCTGCCGTTCAGAGGGGCAAGGCCAGCCTTTGCATTTCTCTTGCGGCGCCCCCCACCCCACCCCACCCCACCCCACCCGGGTTACCTGTAGGGGGAACCATGCTTCGCTCGCTGCAGCTGCTCACATGCAGGTTGCAAAAGGAGCGAGGGATTGTGGGACCAGGGAGGAGGACCCTGGGCTGGGAGCCCCGCCCTCCTAGGGGCGGGCAAATGATTGCCCATGTCGTCCCCCCCCCAAACAAGCCGGTGAATCATCTGCTTTGCATACACGATGCTCCCGCCCCTCCCAAATCTGCCCCTGTTTTGTATGCAGCCCGAAGGCTCCGGGTTCGATACCCGACACCCGCCAGTTCGGAAAAAGGATCACTCCATCCCCGGGGGGGTGGGAAAGCCACCTTTCTCCGCCGGTGACACCACCGGCCGCCTCCTCCGAGAAAGACCCGCTGCCCCCGTGGTCTGACTGGCTTCGCATGAGAGAGCTCTAGAGATTTCCATTTCAATTCAGACCCATGAGGACTAGCGCCTTCGCTCAGCGGGAGGACCTCGCCTTTGCATGCAAAATAACCCAAGTTCACCCCGCGCCCGGTCTCAAAAGACCTCAGGCTTGTAGGGCTGAGAAAGTCTCGGGCCCAGTCACGCAGGAGGAAGTTCCACCGGTCTGGCTCCCTTATGTTCCAGAAAGGGCTAGAGACCCACCGGTCCCCGTGCGTCTGGAGGGGAGAGTCAAGGCGGCTGGTGCTGGCTTAATGAATGAAATGCACTCTGTGCATCCTCAGAGGCACATCCACATTTCTAGCATCCCTTCCCTCGTATGTTTTCTGTCAAGGGCCTTCGAAGGGCACCTCTGAAGGAAGGCAGAGTTTCTCCTCCTCTGCTTCCGTCCCCCCACACGGACGATTTTGCCCCCCAACCTCTGGCCAATACGAGCCGGAAGTGTCGTTAGGCCACCCTGAAGACTGCAGCCCCTTTGGGCCAAGGGCAAGAAGCGGTGGGGCGGGATCACTTCACACCCTTCTTTAGGCTCCTCCTAACTCCCCCACAATGCATGGCGCCTCCATAGCGGCGACTCGCCCGTCTTCCGCTCTCAGGTGAAGTTTGCACAGAGCGGCGGCCGCTGCAGGCAACAGAGTACCGGATTTGGGGAGGGGAGGGGAGGGGAGGGGAGGGGAGGCTGGCCTTTGCTTTGCACTGGGGTGTGGGCGAGTCTTTTGCCTGGGATTCAGAGCCCCCCTCAGCTCCCACTCCTAACTTGCAATGTTAATAGTGCACTACCTTGCAGGGTTGTTGTAAAGCCATTTCCTCCCAGCTACAACCCTGATGTCCAACCGGACACGCTGAACTACATTGAAAGATAGTTGTAGGCTAACTGCTCAGCCTTCTATACAGCAAGGTCGTAGCAACGCATGGCAACTATGCAGGGTTGTTGTGTGCCAGCCATTCAGTCCTCAGCCTAACACTGAACTACATTGCAGGGTTGTATGTGGCCTTTTTTGCGTCAGCCCCAATTTGGTTGGTGTGGCGTGCCATGCTGTGCATTTCTACTCAGAAGCTATTCCCATTGCATTCAATGGGGCTTACTCCCAGGAAAGTATGCAAAGAACTGGCCCTACACCTCCCATCATCCCTCACCATTAGCTCTGCTGGCTAAGACAGATGGGAGTTGTAGTCTGAAACACTCAGAGGCCCACAAATTTTCCATGCCTGGATGAGGAGGATTGGGGAGGGCCAGCCTGAAATCCCTGCTCAGCCATGACACTCACTGGGTGACCCTGGGCGAGCCACACTCTCAGCCTAACCTACCTTTCAGGGTTGTTGTGAGGATAAAGTGAGAGATTGGGGGAGAGCTGCGCAAAATGTCCTTGGGCTGCTTGGACTGTAGGGAGGCAGAGTAAGTAAGGAATGTATACTGGTAATAGGGGAATAATAATAATAATACAATATTGGACTACAATGCAGGGTTGTTGTAAAGGATGGGGACTACCCTTCAGAGTCGTCAAAACCCAGCCTCTCTCAGCTTCAGCACACCCCCCGCCCCCAATCCGCACCTGCAATATGGGGCGATGGACTGCCTTTGCTTTGGGGTTTATTTGCATGAGCATGGCTCTTCAAAAAAATGCGTGTGAAATCTCCCACAACTAATTAATCACATTTTTCACACGACATGTAAGTCCCTGAGCCAGGAAGATTCAGAGCCCCTTGTTTTGAGGGGAAAGGGTCACCTGCCGTCCAATCACAACTACTTCACATCTGAGATTTCTCCATATATATATTTCCCCCTTCCCATTCTACCCTGTAGTTGGGGATTTTTGCACCCGGAAATACCGTACTCAGAGATGTGTCGCTCTATATTTTTCCTATCTCTATGGAAGGGAGGGTGGAAAGCGGTGACGGCATCACGTGTTCTCCGCGCGTGTGCCTTCGGGAGCGGCGCCAGGACCTCGGGCGCATGCGCTGTTGAGAGCAGGGCCGGGGGAGAGGCGGAGCGTGAAAGAACTGAGATTTGGACGTTCATGACTGGCGGAACCTGCGCCGCTGCGCAGGCGCAGTAGAGCGGTCGGAGGGCCTGCCCATTGCGGCTGCGCAGTTGAATTGGAGTCTGGAGAACAAGGCAAGGGGGCCTGTGCTGCGCAGGCGCACTCGGGGGGAATCGCGGGCTGCTGCGCTGGGGGCGACGGAGGGCTGGTGAGTGGGGATGGGGCAGGGGGCGAGGCGGGGGCAGAGAGTGAGCCCCCTCCTCAGGGAGGTGGGGGAAGGAGAGGAGGGCCCCCCTTCGTCAACCCCAAGGCATTCTGAGGGATTTGGGTGTCCTGGCCTTTACCTGTTGGGTTTCTGCCTGTCTCTTCCTCCCCCTCCTTGAATAAAGAAAGAAGGGGCGCCTCATTTCAGGTATCCTAGGTCATGGGGGGCTGGGGTACTCCAGGGCTATACCTGTTGAATTTCTGCCTCCCCTGCCCGCCCTTTCATAAAGAAAGGGAAGGAGCTGCTTCTCCCCCACCCCCCACCCCAAGGCCTCATGGGGGATTTAGGGTGTGAGCAGGACTTGTTGGGTTTCTGCCTCGTCTTTCTCCCCTTCCTTCTCTTGGAAGCAAGAAAAGCTGCTGCCCCTCAACCTCCCTGAAGGTCTTCTGGGTTGTTCTCTGCACCTGTTGGATCTCTGCCTCGTGGTAGTTGAGTGTTTGTGCGTGTCCGTGTCCAGCACTGTGCCTATTGGAATTCTACTTTCTAAGCATGTTTCTCCCTCTCCTGGGGCTGTACCTGTTGGATTTCTGCTTGTTTTATTTTCTTTTCCCCCATTTCTTTGGGAAGAAAGGAAAGGAGGAACTGCCCTTCCCTTTCCTTCAAGGCATCTTGGCTTATTTTGATAAACGGTCCCTTTTTTTCCTAAGGAACTAACAAGGGAGCAGAAAAGTTCTTGCCATATCAGGAGTACTCTCAAATTCAACAGATACAGATGCCTGCATCTCCATGGAGATTTGGGGTGGGGTGGGTGGGAGAAGGAGGTTTCCCTGTTGGATTTCTGCCTGTCCAGAAGCCACAAACATTCCCCCGTCCCTCACCCCAACCTCAAGACACAGGGTGGGCTATAAATGCTACATTTCCCCTACCTTCTTCTTCTTATTATTATTATTATTACTAAGCTTCTAAATTACATTCAGGAGTTTTCTCATATATCACAAATAATATCCTGCCTCGGATCCCCATCCAAGAATGTCAAAGAAGCCTCCTGCGAAGACCCTCCTCTCCCATGACTGCCCCACTCATGTGCGTATGCAGGGGGGTCTCTTTGGCCACCATTCTACCTGTTACCTGGCCAGGGTTGTCCTCCATCCCTCCTTTGAGCAATGATGTTAATTTATGAATGCAATACCATCGGAGATACGGGGGGGGGGGGCTCGGGGGGTTATTCTAACCTAAACCCCCTGCCCTTGAGAGTTTATAGTCTGGACGGAAGAGGAGCCGTGGGAAGCAAAAGGATACTGCGTATATGAACATTTGTTTGTAGGCTATAAAGGGATGCATATGAATCAATTAAATTAGGGTGCAAATCCTATGCCTATTTAGACAGAAAAAGTCCTACAACTCCCAGCATTCCTCAGCCAGCCATGGCTGGCTGAAGAAAGCTGGAAGTTGTAGGACTTTTTTCCTGTCTAAACATGCACCCTTAATTTCTTTTGTGGATTAAGTCTAGAAGTGGAATAGGACGGGGTCTGTGTGTGTTGAATCGTCTGTTATTCCCTAAAATGCTCCTTTATTCCACTCATAAGCTGCCTGCTTATCTTTCTGCCTCCCAATGTCACGTCAACATTGAGAAGCCCTTTTCAATGCCCTCGTCCTCATTGAGATTTCCAACATGTGCCTGAGCTGTATCACCTCAGGCAGCAAGGAGAGGCCCATGTGACTGAATACTCCTCCATGCAAAAAAGCAAGTTCCTCGCACATAGCAAGCTAGCTTGTCAGGGACTGGCTAGGACCCTCCTCCCCGCCATGCTAGTTTTCTGTGCGCAAGGAATTACAAATGTGGGAAACGTGAATGTTTTTCCTTGAACCCATCGCTTCCGTATTCTGCTCACCATCCAGACCTGTGCTAATCAAACTGGAATAATCTGATGTTGCGTTTCCAAGCCATGAGCTGTCTCGGCCATCCTGACTGTGATGCCAAAAGTCCAGCAAAGATTTCTCAAGAGTTGACATTCGACTTCACAAACACATTTCTGCATTTAATGACCTAGATTGTGCAGATTTGCATCTGGGGTGGAGGCATGAAAACACGGGCAGGATCTTGCCTTGGCGTGGAGCCTGGATTGGATGAATCCTGGCCAGCAGGAGGGGATTTTGCCCCAAGGAGAGGATCTTTGCAGCTGCTCAGGGGTCCCCTTGCCTCACTGTTCCCTGGAATTGTAGGTTCAGGGGAGTGTGTAGGGGTTGTGCTTGCCAGCCCCCGACCAATTGGGATTTGCCCTTCTTAGGCACAGAGCAGCTGAGCCCCACCAGCATAGGGGGTGTGATCTGGAAGGAATAGGGGGTTTAAGAGAACGTGGATGCTCCCAGTAAGAAGAACTGTGGGGGACAAACTATGGACGTAAAACTACACTTCCACACAGTCCATGTTTGTGTAGCAGTGCCTTGCCAGAGTATAACAGATCCTTCCCCGATCTGGTGCCCTCCAGATGTGTAGTCCAATACCTCTGAGGGGAACCTAGTTGGAGAAGACTGGTATAACGTTTGACCTCTGAAGTAAGAGACACTCAAGAGTACAACAGCACGGCGAAACGGCCTTCATCCCCAGTCCGTCTGCTGCTCGTGCAAAGCCGTCTTGCCGAGGAACGGGTCTGTGGGAGTGTGCAAAGTTCTTTCCTGCCGTGGCTGAGCAGCTGCAGCTGACTCTGTGCAGCTGTGGGATAGCTTCTGGTCGGGGAGGAAAGAAAGCATCCGAGGCCGGCTGCATTCCGGCAGTCCTTTCCTTTGGGATTCCTGTCCAGGTCCTTCCGCCACGGAGCAACCTTGGGGGATGCCCCCCCATCGGAGTTTCCACCTGAGCTCTTTGGAGTGATGGGGGGGGGGGCAGCTGAGGCAGAAAAGCAACTCTTTGTGTTTGAGGGTGGGTGGGGCTCTTCTCAGCCTCTTCTGAACCTGGCCTCTCTCACCCACCCCCCTTTAATGGGATCGCTCCCTTTAGCTTCTCCCTCTCTGCTTCCTTTTCGCCTTTCTTCATTCAGGGAAGTAGCGGCAAGGGCTCCCCGGGAGGCACAGAATGGCGGACAAGAAGCGCTTGGCCTTCTCCATTATCCATTTCCTCCAGGACCAGCTGCAAAATGGAGGCCTCTCCCCAGATGCCCAGGAGAGCTTGGAAGGTGGGTGGCGGGTGCTGATGGGAGTGGTCTGTGTGGGTGGAACCCAGGGAGGGTGGAGGCTGCCAGATATGCTGGTTGGGGGAGGCTGTCTTGGGTGGCCCCTTCCTTCCCCAACGCCTCGAAATTAAAGAGAGACCCATGCCGGTTGCTCTCGCAGCAGGATGGCCACGTGCCCCCTGCAGGTGTAGGGGGCGTGGGGGGAAGCCGACCGCCCTGGGTCGCTTGGGACACGAGTGCAGGAAGCCACGTTAACCAGCCTCCTTGGCCCCGTCTTCCTCAGTCGCCATCCAGTGCCTCGAGACGGCCTTTGGGGTGTCCATTGAAGACAGGGGCCTGGCCGTGTCCCAGACCCTCCCGGAGATCTTTGAAGCCGCGGCAGCAAAGGTAAGTGGCCACAGGGAGAACCGGGGTGGGTGGGGGATTCCCTTCCACCCTCTCCCAGGATCGGCAGGCGGAAAAAGGAAACTCTGTCGCCCGGAGCCCATTGTTTCCATGACGCCGTGTTTTAGGAGATGCAGAGCTCTCTCCCGGAAACTTTCATTCAGGAAAACGCTCCTTGGCCAAAAATGTCTGTTGGTATCACTTGGGGAGGAGTCGTAGCTCCGTGGCAGAGCGGCTGCTCACGTGCGGAAGGTCCTAGGCCTCCTCCCCCGGCATCTCCAGGCAGCATAGGCCTGTGAAGCACATTTCTTGAGGGTGCGCACCCAGGGAATTGTTTTTTTTTATTTTTTTTCAAAAGGCCAACATTTATGGAATACTCAGTCACGAAGAGCATCGCTTTGATTCATTCATTTATTAAGCATGGTAGACACGGATGCTCTTCTCCGTGTTCGGCTTGCCTGACCAGGGAGGGCTATTGCAGGTGGGGCATTGGTGGAGCTTTGTGGTGACACTGGCCGGAGGAGGGGCTTACGAAGCCCCTCCTCCTGGCCTCTTTGAAGTGTGGCTCCCGGCAGAGAAGCTCCAGGCGGAGTGATTCCTTTTCCCTCCTGCTGCTGGGAGCAATGGCGTGCTGTTGGGTGGGGGGTGGGGGGGTGGCAGGGGGGTGGCAGCGAAGCAGCCACAGGGCAACTGGGGGACCGTTCTTGTTGCATCTGGATTCCCCTCTGGATCCCCACTCAATGCCCCCCTCAATTCGGCACTTATTCCTTGAGACATTGGGGGGTGCTCCGATCACCCCATCCCGAGCCATGATCGTACGTTGCTCTCTCCCTCTTTCCGGGCCATCAGGAGCCGCTGCAGAGCACTCCGACTTCGGAGCCGGTCACCCCCTCGGAAGAAGACTCCACCGAGGCGGAACGGCTGAAATCCGAAGGTAAGAGCCCAGGTCCCTTTTCCGAGTAGGTGGCGGAGCCTCGTCTCCTGCCGCTCCGTGGATCTTCTTGGTGGTGAAGGAGGTGTCCCGTCCCCGGAAGGCCCCAGCAGGTCCCATCCCTGGAAGGCCCCAGCACCAGTCGGAGCGGCTGGCATCCTTTGTAACCTGTCCCCTCATTTCCCCTTGTTAGGGAACGAGCAGATGAAAGTGGAAAACTTTGAGAACGCTGTCTTGTACTACGGGAAAGCCATCGAACTGAACCCGTCCAACGCGGTGTACTATTGCAACAGGTGAGCGCCGCGTTGAGGTGGATGCCTCCCCTTCCCTTTGCGGAGCACCTAGCGCGATTCCTGCTCTACGCAAGTGTGGGAATGCCCCTCCCTCTGGCTTCAGCTTCTCTCCCCCTGAGCCCCGTTTGGGGTGTCTTGTGACGAACCACCCCGCCCTTCTCAAAGCAGAGCCGTTTGCAACCCTGCCAACACGTCAGAACCTTCCAGAAAGTGCTGGAGGAAGGAAGGAGGTGGCGAGTCCCTCCTCAACCTGCTCCTGAGGCTGAGGTGCTGGCAGTTGCAACCGGCTGGAGTTTTAGGCTCTGCCCCTTCTGTCCTTAGCCCTGCCCACCGCTGGAATACGCCCCCAACAGCTGTTTCACAATGGCCCCTCAGGATAAAAGTGTTTCAAGACCCCTGATCTATACCATGAATACGGTTCCCGTTTTTGTGCCAAGTGCGGACAACGAAGCTTAGAAATGGATCGATAAGAAACTCTTTGTGTAACTCCTCTTTAAGTATTTCCTCAGATTGCTTTGCGGGCTTTATGGCTTTAAAGCGAGGAAAGATTTAACAGCTTTGAAATGCCGTTGATGGCTTTAAAAGAGGGTTGGATAAATTCCTGGAGGAGGAAAAGGCGATCGATGGCTAATAGTCCTGAGGGCCATGTGCTACATCCGCTATCGGTGGCAGTGTGCCTGTGTACACCAGTTGCTGGGGAACATGGGCTGGGGAGGGTGCGGTTGCACTCGTGTCCTGCCCGTGGACATCTCACAGGCAGCTGTTTGGCCATTGAACAGAGCATAGGACTAGATGGACCCTGGGTTTGATCCAGCCTCAGGGCTCTTCTGACGTTTAGTGTTTATACACAAGGTCCCAGATGTTGTAACCTTTCCACAGTCGGAAGTTACTCTGCGGTGCACAAATGCAGGAAGACTGTGTACACTGATTGCTGGGGAACATGGGCTGGGGAGGGTGCTGTTGTACTCATGTCCTGCTGGCGGGTCTCCCGTCAACCGCTGGCGGGCCACTGTGTGAGCAGAATGCTGGACTGGATGGACCCTGGGTCTGATCCGGCCTCAGGGCTCTTCTGACGTTCTTATCTCAGAGCTTCTGTTGGGCCCTTTCCCTCCTGCCGCCAGAATGCAGCCCGTGAGTTGAAGCCGGGTGAACTTGTGTTGAGGGTCCCCCTGTCTTTCTCTTTCTCTCTCTGCAGGGCTGCTGCTTACAGCAAACTCGGAAACTACGCGGGGGCAGTTAGAGACTGCGAAAGAGCCATAAATATTGACCCCAAATACAGCAAAGCGTACGGCAGGATGGGGTAAGGCTAGGCTCTTTTGTCTCCTTCTACCACGGCGTCACATCTGGCCCACCTCGTAGGTCTGAGCCCATCGTGGTGGTGGTGGTGGTGTGACGAGAGACCATCTCATGCAGCAGGAGGGGGGGCGCTTCAGGCGATTGAGGTGCCACCTCCGAGCAGCCCCCTGTCTGCGGGGACCTGCAAGCGCACCTCAAGAGGTTGGCAGGATGTGGAGCGGAGCCTCCCCAGAAGAATTGAATGGGCGGGCAGAGCCGTGGCAGAGTCCGTCAGAGGTTCCATACGTGGGAACCCCGATAGCTCCATCCCCAACCCCTCCCCCCATGTTCCGGCCTTTGAAACCTACAGAGAGACTGGCTGGGGCTTCCCAAATTCCTGACCCGGACCTGTCATTTCTCCAGCATTGCTGGGGTCTCTCCTAGGCAGGCTTCCTCTAACCAAAGCAGAAGACGGAGCATTGCGTATTTGGTTTAAGAAACAGCTATGGGCACATAAATATGCATAAAGGGCCTCATTTCCCAATGGTTTCTCTCTCCTCCCCTTCTGTCTTCAGCTTAGCGCTGTCCAGCCTGAACAAACTCTCGGAAGCCGTCATCTACTACAGAAAAGCCCTGGAGCTCGATCCGGACAACGAGACGTACAAGTCGAACCTGAAAGTCACTGAGCAGAAAATGAAGGAGGCGCCGAGCCCAGTGGGTTCTTTGAAGCACGGCAGGGAGAGCAGGAAGAGGAGCTGGGGGAGGCTTCCTAAGTCTGGGAGGGGTGGGGACCTGCCGCCCCTCGGCCTCATTTTGTACAGAGGTGGGGGGGGTGAGTTGGCCCAGGGAGAAAGAGGGTGTGGTGGAACAGGGAGGGGGAAGGTGCAATTGCAGAGAGTGAGAGGGAAAAGGTGGGGTGGAACGGAGAGAAAGCGGATGGGGTGGCAGAGAGAGAGAGAGGCCCAAGATGGCACACTCTGCCCAGTCTTGCCTCTGGCCACCTCTGGCTGTGCCCCCAAATGTCTCTCCCCACAATGGATCTTCGTAGGGAAAAGGGTCCCCCTCCCTAGAGGCCCCCAGTGTGCGTTAGCTGCTGCCCCTGACCCCTGTTCCCCCCCCCCACCCCCGTTGTCCTCGCAGACAGGAGGCGCCGGAGGCTTCGACTTGGCCGGCCTGCTCAACAACCCCGGCTTCATGAGCATGGTGAGTGGGGCTTGCGCCACGCTGTCGAATCGCACCTGGAGTTTGCCTTCTGAAGGCGGAAACGCTCCAGGCCTGTCCTTGCACGGCGGAAGGAGGAGGGGGCTTTGCTGGCCCTAACCGAATGGGGTGATTTGGGGAGGGGCTCAGTGGGAGAGGCCAGAAAGGCGCTTGGTTCAATCCTCTGCGGTTAAAGACCGGATTGGGTGCCGGGGAGGAGCTCTGCCCAAGAGTCGCTGCCTGTCAGAGCAGCCGGCTGGGGAATGCTGGGAGTTGCAGGACTCTGTTCCGCCTCAACATACACAGCATTGCACCACCCTGCTCTTCAGCCCCAAATGGCTCGCAGAGCGGCTTGCAAAGGTGACTATCTTCCCCTGCCCTTGCAAGCTGAAAGACATGATGCAAAAGGAAAAGGCGCAGGGAGGGAGGAGGAGGGAAAGGGAGGACCACACTTGGGCCCTCGTTCTTCATTGCTCAGTTCTTCCGGGCGTTCCTTGCAGCAGGGAGGGCTGGGTAGCAAACGGAGCGTCTTGACGTTTTTCACAGCCTCGATCGCCTTCTGCCCCCTGCTCTAAAATGCAGTCACCGTTCAGCGTGGGTGGGCAACTTGATTTTGGACTCCCAACTCCCATCATCCCTGACCATTGGCATGTTGGCTGGGCTCATAGGAACTGGAGTCCAACCCCACCTGGAGAGCCGCAGATATTTTCCGCTGTTCCCATCGCAGTAACACAAAGCTGTGAATGTGTTTTAATATAGCACGAAACCGCCATTAAGCGTGTGTGTTTGTTGCATTTTAATATATATTTTTTAAAAAGGTTCTTCTCTTTCCTCTTTTTTTAAAATTCAATAGGCCTCGAACTTGATGAACAACCCACAAGTGCAACAGTTGTAAGTATGGGGCCGTCTCGGCTTTCGGTTTCTCTAAAGCGCTTGTTCCTTTTGACGTCAGTTTTCTCTCAAAGTCCGGCTCCCGTCACAAAGAAGCGGCATGGAGGCAATGAGCCGTGATGCTCAGGCTGGGATCCTCTGCACACTTACGTGGGAGTAAGCCCCCACGGAGGGCAGAAGAGCTGCCTTCTGGCTAGTAAACATGCACAGGGCCGTGGCATGAGTCAATCAATGGGGCTAGAAAACTAATGCAATGGAAGCCCCTGATTTAAATCCAACAGTTCTTATTTTATTTTTTTACATCCATGTTCTTATATAAAAGGCCGAAACGTGAACCCCACCTTGGAAGGGCAAGGTGAGGCGCTTCGGGAGCCACGCTCGTTTCCCGTGGCTTTCTCTCCCACACCGCCTGCCACGGGCTGTGCTTCCACAGTGTGAAGGAGAAGTATAAATATGTCCAGTATATTTGTTTGCATTGCATTAATTTTCCAAATACAAAGACAACCAAAGAAAAAACGCAGCAAATTCGAATCTAATACATTATACATTTTTCTCCCCTCGGAGACAAAACTGCAGGTGGAATCTCTTGGCTATTTGGAATCCAATAGGTTCTTTAGCTTTCTTCACCATAACAAATTGCATTTAGGGCACAATCCTGTGTGTGAGAAAAGGACTACAACTCCCAGCATGCCCCAGCCAACCGTGCTGGGGGGTTGTAGGCCTTTTCCCCATCTATCTGTAGGATTGTGCCTTTAGTCTTTCTCCCATAATCTGAGGGAGTCTTTCAGCAATATTGCTGCTTGTATCCCTGCTTTTTATATAACACGAAGGCATGTCTGGTTTTGTGAAAACCAGAGATTTTGCCTTCAGCTCATTTTGCCCCCCCCCCCCCCCGGTGGCTATTTGCCAAAATGTCAAACCATTTTCCTAAATCTGTTGGGAAAAGCCACCAGTGTTGCTTCGTTTTGCCTTCGGGGGATTTAATCTTGTATTTCTCAACACACACAAAAAGAATCTGCCTTTTTGTGGCTTAAGCTGCCCCGAAGGAGGATTCCAGCGCATGATCCATCGGCTGGGTGGGCGACTGTTTTCCTCCTAAAGGCCCAATTATCCTGTTTCTTCCCCTGCCCTGCCCTGCCCGTCTTGGGGATTTCTGAGGCTTTTAAGAAGCCATTTCATGGGAGTGGAAGAAGGAACGAGTTCCCAGCATCAAACCCCAGAGCATTTGGGGGCCATGAAAGGGTTTTCAGAACCTCTTTCCATGTTGCTTGGATCTTCTTTCACGAAGCAGGCGAGATCCGGGGCCCAAACCACTCGTCTGATAAGTGCCTTCCGTGGGGAACTCTGAGCAGGTGGGGAAGAGCTCCCCGTTTTATCACCCCACGTGACAAGCCTCCCCCCCTTTTTTCTAGAATGTCAGGAATGATCTCAGGCGGCCAGAATCCCATGGCGACGCCAGGAGCCAGCGCTTCCCCCAACGACCTCGCCAGCCTTATCCAAGCGTGAGTAGGCCGTGTTCTCTCTTTTGCAGCCGCCTCCAGTGTGCAGGAAAGGAACAGCAATCCAGCTGTTTTTTCTTCTGTCCTTTATATTCCCTTCCTGTCACCCAAACTGTTTTCCTCGGATCCTTTTGCTGGCTTCCTGTTCCTTTCTGGATCCAGCGTAAATGCCTTGCAACATCTTTTAAAGCTCCCTGTGGGTTTGTCCCACCCTCTTGGCATTTCACGTGTTGCTGCATCAGCTCCTACAACATGACCACCTTCGGCCGTACAAGATCTCCCGCTTCCTTTCACGACCCTTTCAGAGGACTCACTCTGCACTTACCCAACGCTGGAACCAATACAGACTCAAAGCTCTTGCTTTTGTAGCAATGTATGTCGTAGCTGCAAACTGAATTGGTTTCATCATATGGGGTTTAATGGATTAAGGGCGCAATCCTGTGCATGTTTAGACAAAGAAAAGAGTCCTGGACAATGCTGGTAGTTATAGGATTTGTTTTTCTGTCTAAATATAGGATTGCATCCCAAGGGATCTGTTTATTTGTTTCCTTGGTATTTCATGGTGCTATTTATATGTTATATAATATTTGTAAGCTGAAAGTTGGATTCTAAACTACAATTCGTATATATTTGATAAGCTCAATAAAAAACAAAACAAAAAGGAGGTCCTTGATTCAGATCTCATGTGACTAGATGGCCTTAAGCAAACTGCTCTCTGTAAGCCTCAGTCGTTTCCCCATCTACCTGCAATATGTAGATAAGAATCCAGACATAACCTTACAGGATTATTCTAAGTATTGCAGCTAGTTAATGCCTATGAAGCGTTTTGATATAATTACGTGTAGGCATGTTACAGGGCAATACAAAAAGCAGGTGCTTTATAGAATAGCTAGGAGTTCTGTTTGTTGGCAAAGTGCAGTAGGCAAAGGGCCAAATGAGGCCAAGTGAAAATTGTATGGTTCGATCAACTGGGGCCTTAAATGTAACTCCTATGGATTCTATAGATTCCCAGGGAAGGCTTAAGAAATGTATGAAGGCCCTCAAAATGCATTGGGTCTCATTCCTATTATTATTTATTGTTAACATCATCATAATTATTGTATCCCGCCTTTTGCCCAATGCTGGGCCTCAAGGCGGCTTTACAAAATTAAAACATAATACAGTTAGAACTATACAAAAGTTAAAAATATAATTAAATGGGTTTCAGCATTAAAACATTTCAACATTTAAAATACATAGTACATTTTAAAAGTCTTAAACATAGATGGAGGTCCACATTATTCAGTAAAGGCCTGCCGGAATAAGAAAGCTTTTGCCTGCCTCCGAAAACACATCAAGGATTGTTGTGGACTGGATCATTGGGGGGGTGGGGGGAGTGTTCACTGAAACTAAAAGACACACCGCAAAATTAAAGAGTTACTCTGTGCCATGTGTGAGTAAATATTTTTATTGTGATGTGGGGCGTTTAGAAGGACGCGGAGACTTATGTTTAGCCACAGAAATGTGAAACTGCAAGGAGAGAATTCTGCCCTGTGTGAGGCGGCAGGTCTAAAGCTCTTGGCCTGTTCTTTATAATAAATAACCAACAATGCTCGATCATCATTCCTCGTGTTGAGGGTGTCCGTCTTCTGCCGCAGAGGCCAGCAGTTCGCTCAGCAGATGCAACAGCAGAATCCAGAGCTAATAGAACAGTTGCGCAGCCAGATCAGGAGTCGAACCCCCAGTAACAGCAACGAAGAGCAGCAGGAATGAGAGAGCCGGTGGGTGAGTTTTCAAGTCTGCCCCCGCGTGCGCGGTCTGCCCCATGTCCCCCCCCTCAGGCAGCGAATCCAGGGGCAACCTTATTTGTGTTGAGAAGGCCCTACCACTCCCAGCGTTCCCCAGCCGGCACTCAGTGAGTAAATTGAGTGGGTATAAAGTCTGTCCCAACACGTGACCCTGTACAAGTGCGGAAGGGAGGCAGTGTCTTGGCCGCATTGGCGGATGTCCCGCTCTCAGGGCCAGGATTGCTCCCCCTAATACTGGCCTCCGGGGCCGATGGCCTGTGGGATTGCCGAGAAGCAAGAGGGGGGGAGGTATCATTGCCCTCAAGGGGAACTCGAGGTTTGCAGGGGTCCAAAAGACCTTTAGGGGGGTGGGGAAGCTGAAGTGCACCCTCCCCCTATCCCAAGCACCCAGTGAGCCTTCATACACCAGTTGCTGGGGAACATGGGCAGCAGGGTGCTGTTGCACCGTGTCCTGCTTGTGGGTCCCTGGCCGACAGCTGCTCGGCCACTGTGAGAACCGAGAGCTGGACTCGGACCCATGGCCTGATCCAGCCTCGGGGGCTTTCTGATGTCCGTGCAACAGACTCTGCCCTGCGGCCCGAGGGTTTTGTGAATTGGGGCAGGGTTGGGCCGCTGAAGGGATTGCTTAAGACAAAACCGCCGAGGAGAGTCTAACCGGCCAACGCACGGCTGTGTGTGTGTGTGTGTGTGTGTTTCTCTTCCTTCCAGGGAGACGTCCTTCGCCACAGGGGAAAGAAGGAAGAAGACGAAGGACCTGGGCAGCCCATCTTTTCCTTGCCGTCTCTCCATCTGGAACCACCCCAAGAGGGACAACGGGTGGTGGGGAGCCCACCCTGATCCGACCTGCATGTTAGAGACAGTTTCTTGTAGCCTGCCCACCCACCCTCCCTCCCTCCGTGCTCTGCTCCGGCGGGGCAGAGGCCTCTCCAGAAGAGCCAGCGAGCCGTCGACCACAGGCCAGCATCCATCTCCCCTCCTTCCTCCCCGCCCCCCTCCAGACTCCTGAGAATCAACCAAACATCCGGTGGTTTTACCTCACTCCCCGCTTGGGGAGGCACCGTTGCCCAGAAGGACACTCCGCTCTGCAGCTGCACTGCTTTCCAGCCCCTGGGAGGAGGGGGGGCGATCCTTCCCCCACCCTCCCTTCGTCTTATAAACCCGTTTCCCTCCCAGTTTGGAAGGGCTTTTGTTTTCGCTTCCCTGTTTGCCACCTTTGCTGACTCTTTCTGGCACCCATGAGCCCGTGGGTGGTGGAGGTACGGGGAGGCGGCACGCTGGGGGTTTGCTGCCGCCTGCCAGGTGCCTGTCAGGGCACAGCCGCAGCGCTCGCTGGCCTGTAACTCTGAACAGTAAACAAGAACCCGGCAGGAGGAGGCTTTGTGTGATCATGTGTGTTTTGGGCGGGGAGGAGCCATGGAACGGGGGGGCGGGGGGCAAATCGGAGCTCTTTGTTTTGTTCTGAAACGGGATTCCGTTGATTTGTTTGAAATCATGGTACGCGTGATGTGAATAGTCAGAGAGGTGGGCAGCCTTAGGCTTTTTTAAGTGTTTTCAATTCCAGTTTGGCTTTTGTTTTTTGGAGCAGGGAGGAGGAGGAGGAGGAGTTCTGCGCACAGGTGACCCCAGGAGATCCGTTCACAACTGGTGTCCGCTGCCGGGCGCCCGCGATAGCACCCAGGGGGCCGCTCTCCTGGCCTCGGAAGGAGGTGGCTCTGCATTTTTCTCAGGCTGGGCAGAGACAGGCCCGCCAGCCGCTGTACCCCAGCCCAGGAGTGTCACACACGTGCCAGGAAAACACCCCTTGGAAGCTGTTTCTTGGGGGGGCGGGGGCTCAAGGGAGCGACCCGTAAAGACCTAGATCTGAAACCAATTCCTCCTGGCCGCTGCCCCGGGTCTCTTCTGCCTCTCCTCCGATGAGTCAGATCCAGCATGTTCTGTGTGAGCTTCTGGATCCGGGGGGGGGAGGGGGGTATTTCCAAAGATGAGTAGTTCAGCTGAACGGAGGCCTGGATTCAGAACCGTCCCCAGCCTGAGCCATGCTGCCTCTCCCTCCAGGGGAATACACCGCCGGCCCCAGCTCTGCTCATGGATCTGAGCCTCCCTGCTGCGGGGGCTCCCTGTTTTGCCCAGCCTGCAGCCGAGCACAGCTGACAGCCAAGCCGTAGGTGCCGGCTCCGTTGATGATCTTGTGCAGGATTGGGCGGAGGAGGGGTACATGGCCTTGGATTCCTACCTTCCACGTGCGCAGCTGTACTGGACCCACCCACTCCCGGTTCTAGCCTGGGCTGGGACTGGCAATACCAAAAGGGGTCAGGGTCCTTCGCAAAATGTGGAGCAGGAGAGAAGGGGGGGGGGTGATGGAGGGGTGACCTTTCCAAGATGGCAAAAGATGCCTTGATGGAAACAAAGGAGTGATCTCAAAAAACAACGGGGGCGGAGTGCTGCTACCTTTGCGCTTCCAGGGAGCCGTGGGAGAGCAGCCATCTCTGTTTCCCAGAATTGGCACTGTTTTCATTTTTTTAAAAAATGTAGAAAATAAACTTCTTTTGACACTGTTTATCTTCTGATGTCGGCCTGTCGCTCGCTCAACGTGGTTCAAAATTGCACAACGAAAGGGTGCAAGTAAAAAAAACCGCTTGATACCATCTATAAAACACCATAAACCGTTTATAAGGAAAGTTACATAGCGAAAGGTGCGGAGAAAAGACAATGGAGCCAATGACCTAGGGAGGTGGTGGGCTCTCCCACATTAGAGGCCTTCAAGAGGCAGCAGGACAACCAACCATCTGTCAGGGATGCTTTAAGGTGGATCCCTGCGTTGAGCAGGGGGTTGGACTCAATGGGCTTGCAGGCCCCTTCCAGCTCTATGATTCTATGGATTTTTGAACCAGCTAATAAGGCAGGAAAGCATTTCTCTATCCTGTTGCAACCATTACAGTATCAAACTGCAAAAGCAATCTGTAGCGTGTAACCCAGGTTTTTCTAAAGGACGATTCAGATGGCCCAAGCCAGACCCCACAAGGAGGGCAAAAAGGTAAATGCCGCCTTTTTGCGGTTTGATCCCCAACCCCAACAGCTGGTTTCTGGCTGTGGGTGCTTCACATGGCTTGGGGTTCTGGGGAGGAGGCTGACCAGGAAAGGATTCTTGGATGTATGATGAAGATGCCCACCAGCTGTGGAAAAGGCAGGTTCTGTGCTCCAGGTCGGTAGCAAAAGGAAGAAACAGATGATTTTGAATAAACGGACGGTTACCTGTCCTGCATCAGACCCAGGTTGGGTCTGTAGCCCCAGCATCCTGTTCCTGGCAGTGGGCAACCAGATGCCCCCATAAGAGAACCTAAGAGTCCTGATGCTGTATCAGGCTAAGGCTCCATCTAGTCCAGACTTCTGTTCACACAGTGGCCAAATAGATGTCCGAATGAGAAGACAACCGGCAGCAGGTCAGGAGGGCAACAGCACCCTCCTGCCCATGTTCCCCCAGCAACTGGTGCATATAGGTTTGCTGCCTCTGATACAGAAGAGAACATAAAGCCATCAGGTTTAGTATCCACTGATAGCCTTCTCACATGAGAAGCTTTGGCTATGGGGCGGTATATAAATGTAATAAATAATGATAATAATTTTGTATAACCCCACAACTAGCTCCTTCCCCAGTCACTTGCCTCTGGTGCTCAGCTTGAGGCTGATTCTAGACATTGGAGGCTTTTAAGGCTGAAAGTCATCCATGTCTCCCTCTCTGTTGGTTTATCTAATTCAACTTTCCTGAACTTGGCGCCCTTGAAATGCTTTGAGCTGCAACTCCTGGCATTGCTGACTGTTGACTGTTGGCTGGGGCTGATGGGAGTTGATGTCCCAAACATCTGGAAGGTACCAGGCTGGATTCAAATCCACTTTGAATGATACAAGAACAGCCACTTCAGGTCAGAGCAGGGGCCTGACCATCCAGCAGTGTGGTATAGTAGCTACAGCAGGAGTCTCCAGGTGCTGTTTGTTAATTTATCACTCAGCCAAAAATGGTTCTCCGAGCAGCTTACATTCAGTTAACAAAGAAGACAGTCCTTGCCCTCAGGCTTACAATTTATAGAAGACATGACACACAAGGAAATGGGGATTTGGGGGGGAGCATGGGGCTAAACTTGGAAAAGGGGGCTAGGCTTATTTGTTTACATTTATGTATATATTTCTATTTCTGGAAACCATCCTTCATCAGCAATGGATCCCAGAATGTTTAAAGCCACATATTAAAATAACAAGTACTCAACAAAAATATTACATTTTAATTATAATATAACACACAACTCCACCATCCATAGTCCTACACAATATACGAGTGTTCTTCAAACTTTTCCCCCCACAACCCAGTGCAATAATATCACATACCCTCAAGACCCTCTTCCTGTGCTTAGTCCGAAAATGCCTGACATGTAATATGCTTTTGCCTCGTTAGTCAAGAGGTACCGTATTAATGTAAGGAGATTCTTTATAATTCAGTAACTCCCAGTGAGCTCTCTGGAAATTACTTCTAAGTAAAGTTTAGGTAGCTGAAAGTGTTTAATAGTAGCTAGATTGTTCCATTATGTGTATGAGATTATATATATATATATATATATATATATATATATATACACACACATATACACACACATATATACAGACACACATACAACATACACATAATGGAACAAAAGGTTGCCCATTTAGGGTATATATATATACCCTAAATGGGCAACCTTTTGCCCCACGAGGCCTGAGGGGGTCGGAGGAAATGAATCTGGGGAAGGCTGAACCTGATGCAAAAGGAGAGACGCTTTTGTCTTGCAAAGAGATCTGTTGGGCAGCTGAGGAGGAAGCAGGGTTTGCTTGGAGGCAATTGAGACTGACAATTCAGACAACTGGAGACTGACCAAGGAATCTGCCAGCCAGGCTGTGAGGTTACTGATGTTACCTGGTTGGGCATTGACACCCCCTCCGGGAAATCCCAGTGGGGGCTTGAACCAGGAATTATTGGAGTTGTAGTCCCAACAACATTTTGTATTTGTTTCTGTGAATTGTGTACACCGCTTTACATCTAAGCAATTCATAAATTCTCATAAACATCTGGAGCAGCCTTCCTCAACCTGGTGTTATACTACAATTCCCATCATTCCTGGCCAGCTTGCTGGAAATTGTATTCCAACACATCTGGACAGTACCTGGTTGGGGAAGGCTGAATTGCAGGGCTGTGGAGAGACCCGGGTTCAAATCCCTTCTCAGGTATAATGCAGCTCCAACCCAGTGACAGGTCTCTTTCTCACCCTAGCCTACCTTACAGGGTTGGTTTGTGGATAGAATGAGATGAGGGAATCATGAAGGAGATATAAATGTACTTAATTAACGTAATTAGTAGATTCATTGATTCCACCCACCCCACGTCTTTCCTTCTCCTTTGCCCTCCAGAGGAAGCCAGGAACCTTCCTTCCACCGGCTCCTGTTCCAGGCCGGTCGCCATTCTCAGTAGCGCAGCCCCTCCTCGGAGGGCGGCGGACGCCATTACAAGCCGTACCGCAGGGAGGCGGAAACGGCGAGAGGGCGGACCGCTGTAGGGGGCCGGGGCTACAGGAGTCGTTGCTGGTGGATGGGCGGGCGAGGCAGCCAATGAGAGCCGCCATGGCGTCACCGGCAGCCAGTAGGCGGCGAGACGCCCGCGGGTGGGGCGGTTGCCAAGGGAGGGATGGAGGAGGAGGAGGAAGAAGAAGAAGAAAAAGAAGATCCAGGAAAGGAGGAAGGAGAGACGACGAGGAGGAGGAGGAGGAAGAGGTAGGGGCGCCCTGAGGGTGGGAGAGGAATGTGGGGCGGGGCTGCTCCTTCCCTTCCAGCTGCGCAGCCCCGAGCACGGGGGGGGGATTCGGATTCAATTCGGATTCGATACGGATTCTCCACCCAGAAAACCACGAGTGGAGGCGGGGGCGAGGTCAGGACCTCTGGTGCAGGCTGGGCAGTATGCTAATTATTATTACTATTAATCGTTAATTATGATCAAATTATTATTATTAATTTGCTTTAATTAGTTTTGTTGTTGCGTTTTTGTTTCTGTGTCGCATTTGTATCCTGCCCTTCCGCCAAGAAGGCTCCTGGAGGGATTTGCAAAGGTAAGAAAAGAAAACCGTTGGAATAGTAGTAATAATAATAATGGAAATAATAATTGTAATATTAGTATTGTCATTGCGGATAGCAGAGTGCAGAAACTTTGGTGCAGGCTAAGAGCATTCTTCTTATTGTTATTACTTTGCTTTGATTATTTATTGTTGTTACTTGTTTATGTGTATTATTTACTATTTATTTAGTAGTAGTATGCACTGCTGAATATGATAAAAACTCTAAGTGGTGTGGCATTTGTATCCGGTTCTTCAGCCAGAAAGTCTCCCAGAGGCGCTTGCAAAGGGGGAAGAAGGAGACAGAACAATTGGAATAATAATAATAATAATAATAATTGCGTTGGGAGTATGAATAACAGGATTGTATCATGATATCATCCCAGGTCTTTGACAACGCAGCCTACCCCAACCTGGCTGCCTGGAGGATACTGGGTGATGTAGTCCAAGACACCTGGAGGGCAACCAGAGTCGGGGATGCTGCCATCTGATCACTCCCTTACCTGAGAGTAAGTCCTGTTGAATGTCTCAGTAGACACGTGTCGGATGGCAGCCCTCCAGATTCGTTGGACTGTGTCAGATTCTGGGGATCTCGGAAGCTGCCTGATACAGAGTCTGACCATTTGTCCATCCAACCCAGTGTTGTCGACACTGACTGGCCGCAGCGGCTGTCCAGGTTTTTCAGGCTTGATTCTTTCCTAGCCCTCCCTGGAGTGCCTGCCAGGGACCTTCTGCCTGCAAAGCAGGGGCTCTGAGGCTCTGACACTGAGCTAGAGTCTGTCCACCTGAAAACAAAGAAGATTCTTCTAGTCCTCATGGTTCAGATAAAGGGCCAATTTAAACAGGAATGCAGGAAGCTTCCGTAGACAGAGTCGGACCCTGAGTCCATTTAGCCCAGTACTGTCAACACGGACCGGCAGCAACAGTGCTCCAGGGTTTCAGGCAGGCGTTTTTTTCTGGCCCGACCCAGAGATGCTGCCTGGGATCGAACCTGCGGCCTTCTGCCTGCAAAGCAGAGGCTCTGCTGCTGAGCCACAGCCCTCGTACGCCAACACATCTGGCCGGCCCCAGGTTGGAGAAGGCTACCATAGGGACGAGGAGCCATGTCTTTGCTTGCCCCAGAAGGCAGTTGCTCCTCCTGAGGTGTTCCTTACTGCTGTTTGTCTCGATTGGCCAATTTGTGGTCAGGCAGGAACTGCTCGTCACCTCTTGCTTGGCTTCCGAGAGGATTCCCTTTCCCTCTGTGCCCTGCAGAGCATGGCCTCCCGGCCTGGCTTTATAGTAGGGGTGTGCACGGACCCCCCGGATCGGATCGGGACCCGGATCGGGACCTCCAATTTTGTCCTGGACCGGTTCGGACAAAATCGGAGGCCCCCCGGACCGGATCGAGTCCGATCCCGACCCAAAAATCGTAAATTTTTGGATCGGCCGCCATTTTTTTCCCCATAGACTTGCATTGCAATGCAAGTCTATGAGGAAAAAATGGCGGCGGGTGGCTGAGGGGGGGCCTAACTCCCTCCCCCCCCCCTGGGGCCGTCCGCTGTGGACGGCCCCGGCAGGTAAGCCCCCTCCCCCACGCTCCCTACCCCCCCTGGGGCCGCCCGCTTCCATCCGCTGGCGCCCGCGGGCGCCAGCGGATAGAAGCGGACGGCTCCGGGGGGGGGGTAAGCCCCCTTCCCCGCCACTGCTTACCTTCTCGGCCCGTCCGCTCCCGTCCGGCGCCGGCGGCTACTACCAGCGGGCTCCGCGGCCTACTCTCGAGTAGCGCGCCGGGTGATGACATCACCCGGCGCGCCACCCTGGAGTAGGCCGCGGAGCCTGCTGGTAGTAGTAGGCGCCGGCGCCGGGACGGGAGCCGCCGGGACGGGAAGGTAAGGGCCCCCCTCCCCCCTCCGCGCGCCCCCTCCTCCCCTCCACGCACCCCCTGCTTACCTTCCCGGCCCGGCGGCTCCCGTCCGGCGCCGGCGCCTACTACTACCAGCAGGCTCCGTGGCCTGCTCTAGAGTAGCGCGCCGGGTGATGACATCACCCGGCGCGCCACCCTAGAGCAGGCCGCGGAGCCTGCTGGTAGTAGTAGGCGCCGGCGCCGGGACGGGAGCCGCCGGGACAGGAAGGTAAGGGCCCCCCTCCCCCCTCCGCGCGCCCCCTCCTCCCCTCCACGCACCCCCTGCTTACCTTCTCGGCCCGTCCGCTCCCGTCCGGGGCCGGCGGCTACCACCAGCAGGCTCCGCAGCCTGCTCTAGAGTAGCGCGCCGGGTGATGACATCACCCGGCGCGCCACCCTAGAGCAGGCCGCGGAGCCCGCTGGTAGTAGCTGCTAGTGCCGGATGGGAGCGGACGGGCCGAGAAGGTAAGCGCTCCCCTCCTCCCCCCCCCCCGCTGTCCACTTTCATCGGTGGGCGCCCGCTGGCGCCTGCCAATGGAAGCGGCGGTGGGCGCCAGTGGGCGCCCGCCGATCCGCCGAACCGGTTCGGAGCCTTTTCGGACCGGTTCGGATTGGATCGGCCGATCCAGCTGCGGGATCGGAAATCAGATAATTTATCCGATTTCCCACTGGACCGGACTCGGATCGTGGATCGGGTCCGATCCAGTGCACATCCCTACTTTATAGAAACATCTCTCTCTCTCTCTCTCTCTCTCTGTCTGTAAGTATGGACTGACGTGTCTGTGCAGCCCCTGAGATGCGGCGCAGCCCTCGGAGACGGCCGTCTTGCCCCCTGAACTGAGTCTCAGCCTTCTGCCGCGGAGCCACCATGAAGGTGCTGGTGGCCAAGGTTCTATGCCTGGTGGGCGTCTTCGTGCTGATGCTGGCTGGCTCCCTGCTGCCGGTCAAGGTTTTGGAGGCCGACCATGAGAAGGCCCACCGGTCCCGGAGAGCCATGGCCCTCTGCAACTCCTTCGGCGGCGGCGTCTTCTTGGCCACCTGCTTTAACGCTTTGCTTCCCGCCGTGCGAGAAAAGGTAGGCGAGACGGATCCGGTGGGGCGCCAACCGCTGTTGCGTTCCTTAAGCGGTTTGGATTTGCAGTGCGTTCACACAGTCGGATTTCCAGCGATGTCTGGCCCCTCCTCCTTGGAAGACTGTTTGTCGGAAGGGGGGATGGGGCGGTTGCTTTGGGCGTCTTTGGTCCAATCCAGCAAAGTGAAGACAGATAATGTCTTCTGGAGGCATTTGAAGCTCAACGCACCGTTTGCCTCTTGAACGACACGTGGAAGAGTGTTCTGGGGGGGGGTAGGTGCTGCTGCCAAGAAGACCCTGCTTATGTATTGTTCCTTGGGAATGCTCTGTTGGTCATGAGGTGACTAATATGGCCTCAGGAATCAACAGGGTGTATCTAGGGGAATTAACCCTCTGTATTCAAGGACTACATCACCAGGCTTGGCACCCCGCTTATAGAATAAATTCCCCAAAGAGTTTATTGTTATCTTTTCAGTGTTGGGCAAAGATCTTACTTTTCTCCCCGGCATTTTAGAGTTTTACTTCAAGGATATTTTGACTGTTTTATTGACTCCTGTGCTGCTCACAGTTTTGCATTATATTGTTCTTTTATTCTTTTAAAATTTTGTATATTATATTTTAACTTTTCTATGGTGTTTTAGTTTTTTTCAGCTGTTTGTAATCCGTCCAGAGAACATTAGTTCTTGAGCGGGTATAAAATATACTAAATACAAACATTAAATGCTCAGGATAAAGGGCAGGGCGAGGCAGTTGCTGGTTTTGTGCCTGAAACGCTGGGATTGCCCCCTCCTCAGCTGTTCTGAGCCCTGGGCATTTGAAGGCACATGCCTAGGCATGTCTAGAGAGAGAAAAGTCCTGGAACTCCCAGCATTCCCCAGCCAGGATGCTGGGAGTTGCAGGACTTTTTTTACTTTCTAAACATGCCCAGGATCGCGCCCTTTGCTCCTCCTCGGATGCCTTCTTTGGGACGGAACCCCGCACAGGATTCCCAGTCCGTGCATGTCGTCGTTTTTTTTGTGTGGCTTCACAGGACTGGGGAACCCTTGGGTGCCTTCTGAACACATTGGCTGGCTGTTGCCTGCACTGAGAATCGATTACGCCACTGAGGTGGAACACCTTAGGCAGCCCGGATTCAGGTTTCAGGGTTCTCTGCGGCAGTCTGGCCATTGTGGCAAGCGGTGGGTCAATGGGGCGGCAGGTGGGGAGGTGTGGGGGCGGCCAGGAGCCGAGGCGGGAAGGCTGATTGATCTGGGAGAAGGAGCTGTTCAGGAGACAGAGGCCCACAAACAAAGGCTTTGGAGCAGGAGAGGGAAAACGTAGGCCCAAAGTGGAGCCATCAGTCCTAGCCTCGTTGCCCAGCCCTGCTTTGGAGCTTTCAACAAGCCCTGGCAGATTGTGTCAGGTGACCATGCGGGGGGAAAAAACCCAAAAGGAGGAGAGCATCCGAGTCAGGGCAGAAAAAAGGGGGAGGAACAGGTTCTCGGGAAGCTTAAAATGCTTTATTTCCAAGCCCAATATGTTTTCGGCCTGTGTTCTTTCCAAGGCCTTCCTCAGGGGGCGGATAAGAGATGTCGGCAGAAATACTCCGAGCAACGTGATTGTCTCCTCCGATAATTGATGGCGACTGACTGACTTTGCCGGGAGTATTTCTGCCGACATCTCTTATCTGCCCCCTGAGGAAGGCCTTGGAAAGAACACAGGGCCGAAACGCATTGGGCTTGGAAATAAAGCATTTTAAGCTTCCCGAGAACCTGTTCCTCCCCTTTTTTCTGTCCTAGGCGACCATGAGGGCCAGGAACTTGGGCAGGGCCAAAAATGAAGTCTGCTGTCGTGCCTCGATTTGGAATCGTTCTCTCCTTCAGCCTGCCCCCCCCCCCTTCTTCCTCCTTCGCAGCTCCAGGAGGTTTTGAAACTGGGCAACGTGACCACGGATTACCCCCTGGCGGAGACGCTGATGGTGCTGGGCTTCTTCATGACGGTGTTTGTGGAGCAGCTTGTGCTGACCTTCCGGAAGGAGAAGCCGCCCTTCATCAACCTGGAGACCTTCAACGCCGGCTCAGATATGGGCAGCGACTCGGAGTACGAGAGCCCCTTCATCGAGCCCTCCTGGGGGCGCAGCCACGCCCCTCCCGGACCCCACGGCCACGCGGCCCATGGCCTCAACGTCCACGAGCTGTCACGCTCCGGCCCGCTGCGCCTCTTCAGCCTGGTCTTCGCCCTGTCGGCCCACTCCGTCTTCGAAGGCCTGGCGCTGGGCCTGCAGGAGGAGGGCGACACGGTGGCGAGCCTCTTCCTGGGCGTGGCCGTCCACGAGACGCTGGTGGCCGTGGCCCTGGGCATCAACATGGCCAGGGCCGGGCTGGCGCTGCGGGAGGCGGCCAAGCTCGCCCTCACGGTCAGCCTGATGATCCCGCTGGGCATCGTGCTGGGTTTGGGCATCGAGAGCGCCCGGAACGTGGCCAGCAGCGTGGCCTCGGTGCTGCTGCAGGGGGTGGCGGGCGGCACCTTCCTCTTCGTCACCTTCTTTGAGATCCTGGGCAAGGAGCTGGAGGAGACGAGCGACCGGCTGCTCAAAGTGCTCTTCCTGGTCCTGGGCTACGCGGTTCTGGCCGCGCTGGTCTTCTTCAAGTGGTGAAGGCGGCTGCCGCGGGCCCTTGTTCTCGGCCCAGCGCCGGAGCGAGGACGGAGGCGGAGCTCCGGGCGGGTTGCACGTGGGGAGGTGTGGCGCAGCGGCCCCACCGTGCCCTCGCCACAGGGGTGCGCCTGGCTCCTCGCCCCCTCAAGGAGAAATTGGCGTCCGAGCCGAACAACTGGCATCTGTCCCTTTCCGCCCGACGTTCTGAGCTGTGGAAGATGCTGGGGGGAAATACCTATATCTATCTATCTATATATCTATTTAACGGCAGCTGGTGGGGCTGGTTGATTTTGTGGCCCCCAAGGGCTCGGTTGGCCTGAGAGACAGAGGGGCAGCCTCCGTTTTTTGTAGACGACAACGTTGATGGGCTGTTCTTCTGCTTCTCCCTCCCCCCCCCCCCCCAAACCCGGCAACGCTCTTGTTTACAGGCAGCTGGAGAGTTTCAGCTGCTCTCAGGCATTCCTGCCGTTCAAGGGAGGAAAAAGGGAAGGCCGCATTGACTGCCCATTTAAGAAAGAGCAGGGGGCCTCTAGCAGGGAATGCATTTCTCCATCCTCGTGAAGGCTGGACCCTGCGAATCCGCCCTCCGCTGTTCCACCACAGGCAGCCGTTGGACATTTGCCATTTTCCAACCGCTGATATTTATCGCCTGTGACCAAACACTGTTAACCTGTGAAGATGTTTTCATTCCTCCCCCCCCCGATTGGGTCAAACCTTGGATGGCTCCCAAAGGGGATTTGCCCACCTGCAAAGGGTGGCGCTCTCTCTGTCTCTTTCTCTGTCTCTCTTACACACATACCTTGCTGAGGCCAAGGAGGAATTCTAGATTTGAAAGTGTGCCGGTTGTCTTGTCCAGAGAAGAATTGCATGCTTTGCCATGGAAGCTGCGAGTGGAGAAGCCTGAAACTGCTGTTTCCTTCCGAGATGCTTGAAGTTCACCTGGCCAAGGTTCCTCCCAGGATCGCCACAGGCGAGCTGCCTTTGAAACAGCCTTCGAACGTCGTTTGGCTGTATTAATCTGTCTTGCCCAATGTATTGAACGTCCTGGTTTCTGCGTGTGCGTGTGAACCAAGTGAGTGAGAAAAAGCTGCACGTATTTCTCGGTTGACGGAGCCACGTGACTTCCAGGAGTGTCTGGGATGGGCCTCCTCTTCCTTCTGTTGTGGCCGCCAGAGAGCAAATGGTGTCCAGCGTAAACCCTTTGCAAGCCGAGAAACCGAAGCAGCACGGCCGTCTTGAACCGGATGGCCTCCAAATTTCCCAGACTGCAACTGCCATCACCCCTCTGTATCGGCTGGGGATGATGGAAGTTGTAGTTGGACATATCCCTAGGGAACCCAGCTGGGGAAGACGGGCTTCCCTGCCTTCTGCAGCAACGGCTCTCTGCTGTCCAGGTCCTGCAACGAATTGCGCAGGAGGATGCTCGGCAAAATGGCTTTCACCTCTGCACCAGGGTGGCTTTTGGCTCCTGCTGCTTCAAGTGGTTGGGGAAATCTCCTGTTTTCTTTGCAGAGATTGGGGCGGTGCGTGTGTCTGTGTGGTTGTGGCCCAAAAGGAGGAAAACGGGTAGATTGTAGCGCAAACAGGCTGGTCGTATCGATCCCCGAGGTCTTGGCGTTGGGCGTTTTTTGCCATCCAGTAGCCATCCACTGTCTGTGTTTCTTTTTGTCAGCTTGCCAAACAGGTACGAGGTTCTGGATCAGAGCAATGCGTTTGTCTGGTGATGATCCGGTGGCTTGGTTTGTCCCGGCAAGCTTTCGGATCCCACAGAGCTCTCAGCCGGACAAAAGGGACGCCTGGGAGAATCGGCCGCCAGCTCTCGTGCTAATGTGGGGGACATTTACAGGGTGGCTTTTGGGGGAGGGGTCTCTAAGGCTCCCCTTTGCCTGCTTTAAGGCCAGAAGCATCCCTCTAGCTCGGTTTGAAAAGGACCTAGAGCGGCCTTCTCTCACCTGGGCTCGCTGGGTGTGTTCGACTACAACTCCCATAATCCGCCAGCCAGCAGAGGTTAATCTCAGTATCTTTGTTATCCATAGACACAAACGGCGGGTTTTGGTGGGGCTTGGGTGCTGGACTGCCGGCTGCTGCGTAGGGCAGCACATCAGGGAACCTTCAGGCTTCACCTCTGGAAACGGCTTCTGCCCATGGAACACGTGGGCTGTCTGAAGCCAGGCACAGCGGTTCCGTTGTCATTCCTTTAAGTCACATCCGTGCCCTTCCCCACATATTTAAACCTTAGCATGTAGAATTGTTGTGGGCTATTTATTTATTACGTCCCCACTGCGGGAACGTTGTCCTTCGTTTTGTTTTTTCCTGACACTTAGTTCGACTGCCGTTGCTGTCAACTAAAGACACATCTTACAAATACACTGCAAATAGCCGGCCTTTTAGCCTGCATTTCAATAAAAAGTCCTTTAAAACATGTCTTCCTCTCTGTGTGAGTGTAGCTCTGTTCGTCATGCGGAGGAAAGTTTCAAATGTAAACCTTTCCTTTTTGGGACCTGCTTGTGTCGTGGAAACAAGAGCAAACTTCTTGGTGATATGGAAAACGTCGGTGGGGGGGGGGGCGGCTGTGGCTGTGTGATGGGGGGAGGACTAGGAAACGGCTGGCTGGCTCTGCACCCCCCACCCCCCGCGGAGGCCAAGAGCCTGCAAACGGAGCAGGATCCAGGGAAATGCATTGCGTCCGTTTATCGCATCCGTTGTCTGTGGGGTCGTCGGTAATGCCTCCTTCCCATTCTGCCCCTTGGGAGGTGCTCTGGAGGTCTAGTCAGGCGTTTTTGCAGGCAAAAGAGGCTGGAGCATAATACTGAGCTACCTTACAAGGCTGCTGTGAGGGGGACCGACAGGCAAGGGCTGAAAAGTACTTGGAGCGTACAACCCCCCCTCCCCCCAATTAGTTTCTGGCAACTGCGGAGGTAGGTTTACAGAAGCATTTCCTACAGGGCAGTTTCCCCATGAAAGCGGAGAGGATTCTCTGGCGATTCCTTGTCCTAAGAATTAACCTTTCCTGGCCTGGTTTCCTTCAGATGTGTTGGACTACAAGTCCCATCATTCCCAGAGTTGCAGCCCAACGTTTCTGAAAGGCCCCAGTTGGAGAAAGCTGCTCTCTAGTGTTTTTTTTCATGTCCCACGCTATATCTGGAGAGGTTCCTGAGAATGAAACCGGAAATCAACACACGAGAGTATAAATATTTTAAATCAGATTATGTTAATAAAACCAGGGCTGGTCCAGCTGGGAAGGCTGGTTTAAACAAAAACTTTTCAGTGTGCACTGCAAACAAAGCGAGGTTGGGCTCGAGGTTGACCTCAAACAGCAGGGAGTTCCAGAGAGCAGGAGCCAACACACTGAAGTCTCTGCCCCGAGCGGACTCCAAACAGATCTGAGGTCCACAGGGAACCAACCAGGGATGCCTCCCCTGATGAACTCTGAATGGCTGGACTGGTAAGGGCGAAGGCGCTCTTTTAGATCTGATATTCCCACATTGTGCAGAGCTTTGTATTCCAAGAACAGAACCAAGGTGCTCCATGCCGAAAAGGGGAAGCTTCCTGCAGGCTTTTGCCATGCAAGAAATTGTTGGCTGTTAAGGTCTGATCAATGGCTACTAGCCCTCATGGCTGTATGCCACATCCAGTATCGTGGGTTCCCCATTGTCAGCCGGTTGGCCACTGTGTGAAGAGAATGCTGGACTAGATGGATCCTTGGCCTGATCCAGCCTCAGGGCTCTTCTGATGTTCTTCTGTCCCACGCGACTCCATTGGAGTAAGACCACTTTGTGTGCAGCAGGAGAAAGGGCCCTAGTTAGGATTAGCCTGGCTTCTGTTCTTCCGGCCCCAGTCCGGAACTGGTTTAGAGAGGGGGGCTTCTGCTGCTTCTGCACTGGTGTGAGTGACTGGGCGCCCTCAGGAAGCTTTGTCACCCAGCGGGGCGTGTGGCACTGTGCCAAGGAAGACCCCGCAAGGCCCGGCGTTTCTCTGTGCCTCACCAGCCGCCCCCTGCTGCTTCTGATGAGCAGCGATCAAACGGGGCCACTCAGGAGGCCTGTAGGCAGATCAGAGCGGCGCGCGGAGTCCTCAGCAGGCTGCCAGCGGGGCTGCGCTGCGTGGGCGCCGGCCTCCCCCTGGCCACTGGCAGCTCTACGAATAGCGGGGGCAGATATTCATGGACTGCATGAGTCACCCGCGGAGGAAATCTCCCATGAGGGGCAGCATCCCCGCTCTCTTTGGGACACGCGGGCACTGCGGCTGGCCTGGGCTCTCTGCAGGTTTGGGAGGGCAGTGCGGCCTAAGGGGCAGTGCTCCTGTTTCTGCAGTGGTCCTAGGAGCCAGGGCAGAAATGGCAGGGATGGAGAGGAGGAAAGGACAAATGCAGCATCCATAAAAGACCGCATCGGCCGCAGATGAAACAACCAACAAATCCATGGAGAGCGGGTAGCAACAGCTCAAAGCAAAAGATGCCAGCCAGCTTGAGCGAAACCATTAAAAGCTAGACGAAACTAGCTTGCCCAAGAGCCGAATCAATGGCTACTAGACTTTGTGCATATTCGGTACCTCCTGTATCGGAGGCAGTGTGCGTCTTGTGTCCCTGTTGCTGGGGAACGTTGCTCTCTTGCCCCCACCAGTCCAAGAAAACCATACGGACCGCTGATCTGACCAGGTGGAAGGCCGCTTCCTAAAATGCTCACAGATGGCTGCTTGTTGCATTTTGTGTCATTATCCTCTCTTACGTTTGCAAAGCTCATTTTAATTAACCTCCCGGGGAACAGAGGCGGCCTGGCTTCAGCAGCGCTCGTCCCAGTTGGGCCCAAACGGTGCACGAGGGGCAGATCAGAGAGAGGAAATGCCGGCGATGGAACCTGGAGGAGCCGCCTGCTGCAAGCAGAGCAGGTGTGCTGCCACCACTAAACAAAGGCTTTTCGCCTAAAAACCAAGTAGGATGCTAGTCCTCATGGTTCTGAAACAAGGGGATGATTAAGTAGGAATCTGAATAGTAGTGGCTCTCCAGGGCTTCACGTGTGTGTGTCTTTCCCACCTCTGCCTGAAGTTGACAGGGTGGTTGCGATCTCCCCCCCCCCCCCGTGAAGGAGTTTCCCAGCTGTCACCTCTGAGATGATTTAAGACCATCCCTTTAATCGGATAAATTGTTCATCTCACAGATGGAGTCGCCGCATTGGTGGAGAAGGCCTCTCAGCAAAGCAACCCCCTCCACAGGGCACCTTCTGTAGTCTTTTGTGAGTGGGGGGGTGGGCAGCGGAAACAGCCCCTGGCCCCTGCTTCCGTGCCGTGCCGTGCAACGGAGGTTCGCTGTGCGGCTTTCTCCTCAACATGCAGCCTGGCTCTTGTTTCCCTGTAGCTATGTGGCCCTTCCTCCTCCAGCCCATTGTCCACAAAACATGAACCGTAAAGACGAGGAACAAGCGGAGTCCAGTGGCCGAGCACAGGTCTCTGCGAAGCCCACAAGATGGCCTGCCCCAAACAGGGGCCCTTCACTTGTGTTGAACAACAGCTCCTATCATCTCCAGCCCGCGTGGCCAAAGGACGGTCCCTTTTCCCTGTCCTGCATCTCCTGCCGCTCCGCTTCGTGGCATGACCCTGTGGGGTTCTGGTCTTAGGAGAGAGGGAGGAAAATCTCTCCCCTTCTCCACCCCAGGCCTAATTGTTTACAGCCCTCTCAGGCCTCCCGCCTCTCCCCCAACTCAAAAGCCCCAAGCATTGCACGCTGCTCTCCTCCTATGGGAGCTGCTCCAGCCCGAAATGCAGAAGGTTGCTCACCGCTTGGTGACGCCTGTTCTTTTAGCTGGTGCTCCGTACAGGCCGGCCTGCTTTTTCACCCTAAAAGGGCCTGGCGATTTTACGGCCTGTGGCACTTGGTGCTAAGATGGGCAGCAAGGTTTGGGTGTTGTTTGGGCCTTCCAGCCCTTTCCTTTCTGTCCCTCTGGGCTTGGACACGTGGCTGGAGGACACTGTGCAGCCAGGCTGTCTTCCCCCGAGACATGGAGAGTATATTTATTTATTATTGCATTTATATCTCTGTGTTTTCCCTCTCGCAAGGAACGAAAGGCAGCGGACATGATCCTCTTCCTCTTCCTCTCCATTGTATCCTCACAACAACCCTGTGAGCGGAGAGTCAGGAACTGGCCCAAAGCCACCCAGTGAGCTTCATGGTCGAGTGGGGACTTGAACCTGGGTCTGCCCAGGCCCGCATTCTTACCACTACACCACCCTGGCTCTCCAAACAGATCTCTTTGTGACCAGGATGTCATGCGCTGTGTAGTTCAGCCCATGGGCCTCAGAGGGGGCTCAAAGCCCTCCTGAGTCAGGGGGTTGCCACATGGCCCCTTTCTGGGATGGGTGGGGGACTGTTCTTTATGGCCTTCCCCGCAGGGTTGGCGTGAGGAAGGGGACAGTGCCGTGTGTGCCAGGCTCAGGGAGGTCTTCTTGGCATGGGGTGGATGGGGTGGGGGTCTGAGGACACCCATTTGGCATCCGTGTGGCAGAGAGGCCCATGCACACGTTCCTCGTTGATGCCAGTCCAAGACTGGGGGGGGGGGGTGTTTGTTGTTGGGTAAAAGAGCATTCTGCACATGCTCAGAAGCAGCCTTTTATCCTCCTCCTCATGATATTCGGGGACTGTGCCCTGGCTTGAAGGGAGACCCGCCCAGGCTTCTCAGAAGGGTCCCTCTTGGCTGGATTCCCCCTCCCCAAAATCATGCCAGGTCTGAAACACAGCAGCCAGGACAGGCCCCCCCACCCCCGTCCCTGTATGTGGGGAGAAAAGAGAAGAGGGAGAAAGGCAGAAAAATAAGGACTGAGGACGAGGCCTAAGAGAGACAGGGAAAGGCAAAAGCAGGAAGGCAAGAGGGACCCACATGCACCAGGGAGGGAGGGAGGGGGGCAGAAAGGCCAGAGGGCCCAGGGGAGGCAGGGGACGGGCTCTGGGCTCCTCTCCGCCTGTTTCTCTTCCTTGGCCCCGTTTCTCTCCTGCCTTTTCCCTCTTGCCAGGACTCCAAGGGGGCTCGCCCAGAAAGAGGAGGGGGCGGCGGATGCTCTGCAAGGGCAGGGAAAGGGATGAATGGATGCGGGAGGGAGGACGGGCGGCTCGAGCAGGCGCCTCCCCGTCCCTCCGCGTGTCCGCGACGTTCACACGTGACGCGCCCGCCCGCTCGCCGCCCGCATCCTCCGACGCAGCGGCAGCAACCAGGCTCGGCCTCGGTCTCTCCGTCCCTCGCTCTCTCTCTCTCTCTCTCTCTCCCTCCCCGCGGGCTGCTCGTCGCCTCCGGCTGCCCCGTCCTCCGATGGCTGCTTGGCGGAGGCTGCGCCGCTGCGCCGCCGGCTGAGCCCCCGCGCCAGGTGAGCAAGACGCGGCTCCGCGGCTCCGCTCCCCCCCCCCCCCGCCAGCCACCCCGCCACCCCGTCCTCCCTCCGGGCGGACCCCCCAGCCCCTGCAGACCCCCCCCCCCAAAGCTAGGGTCTCTCCTCCTCCCCCTCCATGGGACCCCCCCGGATCCAAATGCGAAAAATGTAGGGGCGGGGGGGGCGAGGGATGACGTGCGTGGTGCAGGGACCCGTGTGTGTGTGTGTGTGTATATGTGGGGGGAGTCTCTCGCTGCGCTTGCCAGGGCCGGCTCATTCAGAAAAGCAGCCTGCCTGCCTGCCTGCCTGCCTCGGTTTCCTCCGCGGAGGGTCCCGCAGGGCGTCCAAGGGGGAGCGGAGCCCCGCCACGGAGGAGGCTGTGTGCCCAGGGGGGAGGCCGGAGGGGAGGGGGCTGCTGGGGCCTCACAACTGCGCCCATCCGGCCAGAACCGGTTTGGTCCTCTGGAGCCCAGCACCCTGCCTCCGACAGTGGAAGGCTAGACGGGGAGCCCTCAAACAGGGCAGGAGAAAAACAGCCGCCTTCCCTCCCCCCCCCCCCCCGCTAGAGCCGGGTCGGCCCCTCTCTGGCTCTGCAACCTGCCTCTGAGGGTGGACAGCTAGATTGGGACCCTCCAAAAGAGGCAGAAGGGAACCAGCCCCCCCTTGCTTGTCTCCCTACCCCCCCCCCCCGCCCCCCGCATTCGAAGACTGAGCAATCCAGCCAGTAGCCCTCAGCGGACTTCTCCTTGGGAACACGTCAGCTGCTGTGCTGGATCGGACCAGGGAGGGGGGAGCATCTATTCTGGCCTCTGGGAAACCCACCCGGAGGTCCCATGAGCACAACAGCCCTGCCAGGTTGGCCTCCCCAAGCTCAGGTGCACCTTGCTGATTCTCGGATGCTCCAAGGCCAGCTTCCGTTGAGCCACTCAGGCACCATGGGCCTCCCCGGCGGATCTCTCCCTTCCTCTCTAGCCAGCGGCCGTTGCAGCTGTGCCTTGTAGCAGACAGTTCCGCCGCTTAACTGTGGCCAGAAGAAGCAGAGACTCCGTGTGTTCTGTGTTCGAAACGGTGTGCGTGATGCGGAGAGGGGTGTCTCTGTCCTCCCCCAATGCACGCCGGGGAACCTTCTGCCCCAGAACCTCCAGCCAGAGCCAACCTTGCTTCCAGAAGCAAATCTGTCAGCTTCTGCCTAGTTTTCAAAGCATCCTTGGCTGGGGGTGGTGGGAGTTTTAGTACCAGGCGGGGGCAGGCGGGGTTCACTTCTAGAAAGAGTCAAGAAGAGGCATAACAGGACCGTTTTCACAGCAGAGGGGAGGAAGCGTTGAAGGCTCCCACTTTCTTGACTGGTGTAAACCGGAACACTCACTAAAACAAACATCCAGAACAAAAGTCTGATCCCAAGGCTGAGGGAGGTGACTGACCTGGACCCTGGCAGGATCGGGACCGCCTGCCGGTCGGGAGAGGCGGGTTATGGCTTTGATCGGCCTTTGGCCTGGCGCGGTAGCGAGGAGTGACGTGCGAGGTGAGACAATGGGTAACGTCTTGGAGAAGGGGCTTGGACCCTGCTGGACCACATCAAGGTGGCTCCACCAAGCCCGGTGTCCAGTTTCCAACAGAGGACAGCCAAAATAAGAGAAAGCAAACTGAAATGCTTTGATATGCTCAGAAAGGTTTTTAGGCTTTTAGCCTAACAAAGGTCAGCAGGATGGAAGACCCTCAAGCGGAACATGAGGGTGATAGACCCCTCTCGCCCATGCTGGGACTCAGAGATAGACCCATATAAGCTATTAGGACTAGTAGCCATTGATAGCCATTAATTTGCTCATTCCCCCTTTATAGCCATCCCAATTGGTTGCTACTACAACTTGTGGCAGCGGATTCCACAGGTTCACTCTGCTCTGTGTGAGTGAATCTCCCACCATTCATGGGGGAAGGCGAAAATGGTGTGTGTCCCCACCCCCAGCCCTGTGCAGCCTTTCTTTGTGAGAATTTCTCCAGCCCCCTGGTCATTTCTGGGGTGCCCGTTTCTGAGATGGGGTGCCTGAAATTGTCAAATCAAATAGCACCCATCTCTGGGCACATCCTTGGGGGACGGACACCCTCCTCTTACTTCCTGTTGGTTAAAGCAGCAAAGCATCCTGTGCTGCCTTAAAGACTACTACCGATGGTGAAAGTTGCTGGGAAGGCAAGATTTAGGACGAGGAGGGATGTTGTCTTTTAAAATATAATTTAAAAGGTCCATCACACCCACCCTCCTGGAGGCTGGTTGCTTAATCTCAAATAAGCAAGGGTTGCTGTAGTGACTTTGCACAAGCTCAGAGGCATCTCATGCTGGCTTCAAGCACAGCTTCCTGGGGTACGTGAGCTGTCAGGGGCAATTCGTGGCCACGTCAGAGCGATGGAGATCTGAAGACTGAGTTCGTCTCCTTTAGCCCTGTCTCTGTTTGCATCTGACTTTGTAAATGCTTCCTTCTTCCTACCTGTTACCTTCGGTTCCCAAATGCTGTTACGTCAACAGCTCCACTGGGGAAAAGCAGTTGATATTTTAATGAGCACCTAGAGATTATCTTCTTGCTTCCAGAGGACAAATCTCTTGTACTTCTGCTCAGTTTCCAAAATGGCCGGTGTGTGCATAAAGCCCTCCTTAACTTGAGCAACTTATAGCAAACTCTTTTCAATAATTAAGTGGTACTCTGTTGAAAGGGATCAAAGATTTTGGCTTGACCGGCTGATCTTTGCGTGCATTGTTAGCCATTGGAGGCAGGAATCAGTCCTGTAAATCGCCACACGCTGTTGCACCATGGCAGGATTTGCTCCGTGCTGCATCCCCCAGGGTGGGAAACGGCCGATCAGTGAGCGTCTCTTGGGGAAGCCGTTTGTTTATTTCTTTTCGGCATTTGTTTTTACCCTGCTCTTCTCCTAAAAAGCCTCCCTGAGTGGATAATGCAAGATTAATAATGAGACAGGCCCTGCCCTGCCCTCAGGCGTACAATCTCAAAGACATGACACAAAAGGAAATGGGAGGAGGAGGGAGGAGGAAAGAAGAAGCAACACTCAGGCCCAGGTTCTGAGTTCCAAAGTTTTTGCATGCTTACACACACAAAATGGCAGAAAGATGTGCATCACATCAGTTTCTTCATCCCAGCCCCACTTGGTGGCGGTTGGACAGGGGGAGGTGGGCAAATGGGCGAGAGGGTTTTGCTTGTCCACCTTTGCTTTCCCAGATCTGTGCAGTCAGCCTGGGTGTGCTCGCACAAGCTGCCTTACAGTGGATGCTCACCCTGGATGTCTCCCCAAAGCTGTAGAGTTCACACATGGATTTGGAGGGGGCTTTGGAGGCCATCTAGTCCACCCCCCTGTGCAAAGCAGGCAATTCAGAGCCAACACATTCCCAAGAGATGGCTGCCTGGTCTTTTCTTGAATAGCCCTCAGCAAAGAGAGCCCGCCACCATCCTTCGAGGTAGTTGGATTCATCGTCCAGCTGCTCCTTCCGTGAAGGTGGTTCTCCTAATGTTCAGCCAAAACGTGCCCTTCTGTGGCTTCAGCCCCTTCGATTTTGTCCTGTTCTCTAGGGCCGCAGGGAGCACATCTTTGCTCTCTTCTGTGGGGCAGCCCTCCAGGGATGTCAAAGTTAGAAGAGAGCTATCATGACCCTCCCTCCCCCAGCTTCCCTTCTCCAGGCTAATTGTGCCAAGCTCCTCCAACCATTGCTCATCGAGGGGGGGGGGGATTTTGGCACACCCAGCCAACTTCATGGTCCTCCTCTCTGCAGGAAAGCCGTTTTAGCTAAACCTGCCTTCCCCAACCTGTTGTCCCCCAGATTTGTTGGAATACAGCTTCCATAATCCCCAGCCAGCATAACTTCCTGGGCTTGTACCTGGGACCATCTATGGCTGAAGTTGATGCTCTCTGCATAAGTTGTCCAACACAGCTGGCTGAGTCTGTCCAGTCCAGTCGGCTCTGAGCAGTCCCTTCTCATCCTGGTTCCAAAGATGGATCTTAAAACAGCAGGTTCAACATCAGGCCTTCGGTGGGCGAAGGAGGAGGCATTTGGGGGGCTCCCCCTTTTCCAGAATGGAGCCCACCAGGAGTTTAAATACCCTTTGCCACTTACAGGAGTGCAAGCTTGAGGTTGTCCCCCCCCTTCCTTGAAATGTCACTGCCAATTTGGTGGAGCTTTTCTTAATTAATATTTCCTCCCTCAAGGCCCGTTTGCTCGGAACACATCAACACCGCTCGGGCTGCATTTATATGGACTTGTCTGAATTCATCCTGAGACGCTTTGGGTTGCCAAAATAGGTCTGGCGGGGAAGGGAGCAGGGCTGCTCCGGCGCGTTCGGAGTGCCTGCCCAGCGGAGACCATCCCTGTCTTGAGCTCTCATCCCTGCCTGGAGCTTCAGGGCTGTAGTGGATCGGGCCCCCTCTTTATAAGCACGCCTTCCCCCTGCAAAATCCCTGGTTCTTCGGCTGCTGACTTTCTGGCTTCTTCTGTGGCTGCTTTGCTTTCTGCCTCCGTCTGCAAGTCAACATGTTAGGGCAGGAGTAGACAAAGGATGCTGTGGACTACAATGCCCATTATCCTTGACCATTGGCCAGGCTGGCTGCAGTTTGGGGGAGCTGCAGCCACAACAGCAGGACACAGGAGGTTGCCTTCCTGCTACACAAGGGGATGCTGATTTCCCTCGTGTGGGGGAAAGCCCCCATAGGTCTTTCCTCTGCTTCAGAGCCCCCCGGAGCCCTCAGTAAGCAATGGGGGGGGGCGCTAGGAGATTGAGCAGGCAGGTAAAGTACTGGGATGGGTCAGGAGATGTTGAGTGTCGGCCTTTTGCAGACACTGGTTTGGGGCGCAGGCCAAATTTCGAATTCCATCTCTGCTGGAACCATTTTGCTGGTGAGACTAGGATGGCCATATGGGCACGCTGCATTTGTGTCCAGAAATAGAACATGCTGATCCTATTATGGGATGTCCACCTGGGGCGGTGAAGCGAAGCCTGTGTCCTGCCTCCACTGAGGCCAGGTTGCTGGGGGAGAGATCCTGAACAGGGGGACAGAACCGACTGGCGCTGCACAGAGATGACTCCTGTTCATATTTAGCGCAGAGGGCTCTGGGGCTTCCAGGAGGGAGGTCCAGAGAGTGGGGGCCGGATACTGAGCCCAGAGAGTAGAAGGTTGCTTTCCGGGGTGGATGGGAACAGAGAGGCCTGCAGGCTTTCCTTAAATATTGAAAATGACACCGTCGTGGATAAGGCGATGGAACATGATGGCTCAGAATCACAGGAAGGCAGCTTGTCCGTGCTTTGGAAGGAGACCTAATTCATCAGGGAGTGTGTCTGTTCGTTTGTGACAATCCCTGCCTTTCCCCCCCCCCCTCCAAGTAGCCCAAGGCTTCTTACATGGTCCTCTTCCTCTCTATTTTGTCCTCACAACAATCCTGTGAGGTAGTTGAGGCTGTGATACAGGGACTGGCCCAAAGCCACCCAGTGAGCATCATGGCCCAGTGGGGACTACCAACTCCATCTCCCCAGTCCTGGTCCAACGCTTGGACCATGATGCCACCCTGCCTGCCCTGTAATGAGAGCACACGCTCAGGGCAAATGAGAGACTCAGGCGGCCGGACTCAGAAGGGGCTCCTGTCTTGCCGAGATCCGGCCCGTTGCCGTCTCTCCCGGAGAGCTAGAATCCCGTGGCTAGGTTTTTGTGAACTGCCCAGAGAGCTTTGGCTATTGGGTAGTCAATAAATGTAATAAATAAATAAACGATGAAATGGATGAATGAATAAATAAACAGATGAATCAAGGCAGAAGGAGGGGCGTAGCTGTTTGGGGGCAGAACCCTTGCTTTTGCATGGGTAAAATCCTGGCCTTGGGGCCTTCACTGAAAAGCCCCTCAAGCCCGGCAAAGGCTCAGTCCCGACCCAGGCCAGGAGCACCTGATGAGACAGGCAGCCCAGGGTTTGGGAGGACTCCCTATCAGGAACCGGGTTCCAACCCCGCCCCTTGCCCCTGAGGGAGGTTCAGACGATGGTTGGTTTTGGCGTCAATTCTCCCATTACTCCCGATGAATGGGACAACCTCAAGGTTATTACCGCTTAGGTAGATTTTGCACAGGTGCCCTGAAAATGCCCTGGGGCTTTCTCTCCTGTGTGCAACCGGGGAAGACAGGAATCCACCCCCAAGGATGCTTGGGTCAGGTTTTTAAATCGATCGATGGCTGGGCACAGAGATGGATTCCCAGTTGCCCTGCAGCATCCTGGCTCACCATTTCTATTCTCTACACATTTGTCTGTGTGTGGGGAGGGGGGTGCTCCCCCCCCCACACACTTTGAATCCTCTCTGTTCAGAAATGTCGCTTTGCCCGTACTCACCGGGCACGACCTGCTCGCTCAGGCCCTCTTTCTAAAATGGCAGCGTGTTCTTGGGCTGCGTGAACAGAGTAGGGCCATCCCAGCCACGGCATCAGAGCCACACTCCGTTCTGCGTTAGTCAGGCCACATTTGGAGTCCCGTGTCCCATTCTGGGTGCCACATTTTAGGAAGGCTGTTGACAAGTTGGAGCATGTCCGGAGGACAGCAACCAGGATGGAGAAGCGCCTGGAACCCAAGCCCTAGGAGGAAGGGTGGAAAGAGCTGTTTAGCCCGGAGATGAGAAGGTTCAGGGGAGACGTCATAGTGGCCTTCAAAGACCGGAAAGGCTGCCGGGCAGAAGTTGGAGTGGACCTGTGGTCCGGGGGCAGCAGGAACAGCATAGCTATTCCTTTCACAGACACACAGACCACCTCTGGTCTCCAGGGAAGCTGATATGGTTTGAGAAAATACAAGGTCAGCTGTGCTTGTGTGTCTGCAAAGGGGAACTTTGCACACCAGTTTGTTAATACGTCAGCTAACAAGCCAACCACTCCTGAGGCATGGGTGAGCATAGGCGTGCGCAAGGGGTGTGCCCAGGCACCCCCCAATGTTTTAAGCAACAAGTGCCGAATTGAGGGGGGCATTGAGTGGGGATCCAGAGGGGGATCCAGATGCAACAAGAATGGTCCCCCAGCTGCCCTGTGGCTGCTTCGCTGCCACCCCCACCCACCCAACAGCACGCCATTGCTCCCAGCAGCAGGAGGGAAAAGGAATCACTCCACCAGGAGCTTCTCTGCCGGGAGCCACACTTCAAAGGGGCCAGGAGGAGGGGCTTCATAAGCCCCTCCTCCGGCCAGTGTCACCACAAAGCTCTACCAATGCCCCACCTGCAACGGCCCTCCCTGGTCAGGCAAGCCGAACGCAGAGCAGGGCATCCGTGTCTACAGTGCTTAATAACCAATAAATCAAAGCGATGCTCTTCGTGACTGAGTGTTCCATAAATGCTGGCCTTTTGAAAAAAATTAAAAAATAAAATTCCCTGGGTGCGCACACCTATGTTGGTGAGATTGACTTGGCTTTCCTTGTCGGTTTCTCTAGACTCCGGAGGGAGGGGCGATTGGGAAGAAATTGGAGTTGGTGAAACTAAGCAGGGCAGGCTTGAAGGATGACAGTTTCATTAGAGGCTAGATCTGCACCAAGTGGGATGTAGCGGTATGAAAGCGGTATATGGTCTGTGTCAATGGGCCCCAACAGTTGTCAGTGCACTTCAATACAGCTATAAAGCAGTCACGTGGCTCCTGCCTTTTATATACGGCTTCCACAGAGCAATATCCTGCTTGGTGTAGATCTGGTGAAACAAGCCGTCCTTTATGTATTTATGATTATATTTATCAAGAACATTTGTATTGCGGCTTTCCGACAAAATAGTGCTCCAGACAGTAACAATAACAAGAAATTCCATCAAAATTCAGCGTATGAAGCAGATTAAAAGTAGATAATAAAATATCAAAAAGTTAAACAACGTCAGAGATCGTGCAGACGATCTCTAATGGCAGCGGAGACTGAAATCCCCCAACTCAAATTGGTCATCTTGACAGCCGAAAAAGAAAAGTTCCTCTGGCAGAATGCAGTCGGAGAGGCAAACCTCACACAGGAGGAAATACTGAAGCCTGGGTGCCACTGCCCAAAAGACCCCGTCTCGCCTTCCCGCCAGAGGCACAGGTGAAACTGAAATGACTCGGCCCAACCATATCAGTGTCATCAGAGATGGGGAGGGGACAAAGGACGCGGCGGTGTGATTTGTAGGGAGGCCCATGCTGGAAGAGGGGCTGACCGCTTGGTTTCAGACCATGACCCAGCCCCACAGTGATGGGGTTGTGTCCAAATCTAGTCATGGGGCACTACAGGCCAGGATCCAGAATAGGCTGCTAGGGAGGGTCGTCTCCTCTAGCACTCACTTGCCTTCCTTTATTCCCGCATGCACGTGAGTTTCCTGAAGCACTTTCACTGAAACCAACCAGGGCAGAAAGAAGTTGGAAGTATTTGTGAGGCAGGGGGATATTGGTAATCCACAGCCACGAGAGAGAGACAGGGCAGGGAGAGAGAGAGAGAGGGAGGGAGGATGTATAGACTTCTCGTGGCAAGGAGTTCCTCTGATCGTTGCTGTCACCAACCTCTGTAGCACCTGGGGCTGAGGGGGAACACCTGCGTTATTCTGCCACCAACGGTGCTCTAAAACAGCCCTCGGATTCTGCAGTGCGGTTTTCTTCCTGGTGCCGTAGCTTCTGTTTTGCACGCAAATGATTAACCACCTCTGGCAAATTCACTGCCCACCTCCTCCGAGGGAAAAGAGGAATCCTTAATGAATGAAAAATGTGCCCTCTGTTCTCATGTGCCCTCCCTGCCTCCCTCCCTCCTTCCCCCACCCCCCACCCCAGCAGGCACAGGCAAACCTGAGTGAGGGGGAAGAGTGAAGGCAGCTCTGGTTTGTCTTTCTTCTTCCTCCTTGATCAGTCGGCGAGTCTTGCAGGAGGATCCAAAGCCCCCCTTTCATCTCCGTTCCAGCTGCTCTTTCCCTTTGCAAGTGGAGCAAAGGAGTGTGGTGTCAGCAGACCCCCCCCCCCCGGTGCTCCGGTCCCAGAGGGGCTTGGAAATGCAGCAGCTGCTGAGGGAGGGGGAGTTGAAGCGGGGCAGCCCAGAATTGGCCCTGTCAGCCTCGTTTTGCCCCATGGCTCCGATCTGAAATGCACCGAGAAGAAAAATCGTGGTGTGGATTGTTCAGTTGGGAGGAAAGACCATTTAAGGGGAGACATGATAGATGTGTGCAAAATGATGCCTGGTGCAGAGAAGGTGGAGAGGGAGGGGTGATTTTCTCCCCCTCTCATAATACTAGAACCCAAAGGGGTCATCCCATGAAGCTGATGGGTGGGAGATTCAGGACACAGCACATAGCACAGTGGAATTCACCACCACAAGGTGTGGTGATGGCCACCAGTTTGGATGGCTTTCAAAGGGGGCTGGAGAAATTCCTGGAAGAGAAGGCTATCAATGGCCATGAGTCCTGATGGCTATGTGCTACCTCCAGTGTTAGAGACCTCTATACACCAGTTGCTGGGGAACATGGGTGTGAGAGTGCAGTTGCACCGTGTCCTGCTTGTGAGTCCCTGGTCGACAGCTGGTTGGCCACTGTGTGAACAGAAAGCTGGACCAAATGGACCCTTGGTCTGATACAGCATCAGGTCTCTTCTGATGTTCTTATGGCTGCATCCATAACTGAATAACAACATTCACCTTCATTTGCGAGCAGTAACGTTCCAATTTCCAGTCTTCTTGGCTATTATTATTTTCCAGAAACAGGACTCAGATGGGGTGCATGTTGATCTGTGTTAACAAAAGCTGGATTAACAAAAGTGATAAAGGCAAGCCACGTTTCCAGGGACCTGGCCTTTTTCATTATGTCTCTGGTTATTAATCGGCAGTGGTGTGTTAATTTTTCCGCTAAAGCTGCTGTCCAAACTTTGGGAAACCACCCATCCGCTGTATGTCCCTGACTTGTTTTCCAAAGCTGAGCCATTTCCATCTTTGCCGCCACATCTGGAGTCAGGGGGCAGTGGTGTGGTCGGATCAGGGCCCGCAGGGACCCAGTGCCAGGAGTTTTTATTAGCAGGACTGACACTTCTAAACTGGTCAAACTGGGCAAGGGGATGTGCATAAATGCTATGTAGGGTGAAGAAAAGGAAGATGGCCTCCCTCTGGTCTGGTGAGGACTTGCCTCTTAGCTGAACTTTTCTGCCTACCTATTATTATTATTATTATTATTATTATTATTATTATTATCATCTCTCTTTTCTTACTCATAACGGTTTTTGGACATGATGGGCTTTGCTAAGTCATGCTGTCCTTTACTGACTCAGAAACTATTATTATTATTATTATTATTATTATTATTATTATTATTTACATTTCTATACCACCCCATAGCCAAAGCTCTCTGAGTGGTTTACAAAGATTAAAAACCACTAAAGATACAGTATACAAAATGTTCAAACCATTTAAAAATGCATAAACAGACAGTAAGTACACACGTTTATCTAAAAACAACTTTAAGCAACAGCCATAGGACAAATGGTTTAAAACTGACAGGCTGCCGAACGCCTGAGAAAAGAGAAAGCTCTTAAGCTGGCCTCGCGAAGATAACAGTGTTGGAGCCAGGTGGGCCGTGTCAGGAAGATCATTCCAGAATCGGGGAGGGGGGCGCCACTGAGAAGGCCCTGTCCCTTGTTGCTGCCCTCAGAGGAGGGCCTTAGACGCTGGTGGGGGTCTGTTCGTGTCGGGAGAGGCGCTCCGTCAGGCCTCGAGGCCCCGAGCCGTGCTTGACCGTGTCCCCCTTCTCCTTCCCAGGTGCGGTAGCTGCTGCTCCCCACCCAACCCTCCAAAATGCCGGAGCAAAGCAACGACTACCGGGTGGTGGTGTTTGGCGCGGGCGGCGTGGGCAAGAGCTCGCTGGTGCTGCGCTTCGTCAAGGGCACCTTCCGCGACACCTACATCCCCACCATCGAGGACACCTACCGGCAGGTGATCAGCTGCGACAAGAGCGTGTGCACCCTGCAGATCACCGACACGACGGGCAGCCACCAGTTCCCGGCCATGCAGCGCCTGTCCATCTCCAAGGGCCACGCGTTCATCCTGGTCTTCTCCGTTACCAGCAAGCAGTCGCTGGAGGAGCTGAAGCCCATCTACCAGCAGGTGGTGCAGATCAAGGGCGGCGTGGAGGGCATCCCCGTCATGCTGGTGGGCAACAAGTGCGACGAGGCGCAGCAGCGCGAGGTGGAGACCCCCGAGGGGGAGGCCCTGGCCAAGGAGTGGAAGTGCGCCTTCATGGAGACCTCGGCCAAGATGAACTACAACGTCAAGGAGCTCTTCCAGGAGCTGCTCAACCTGGAGAAGCGGCGCAACATGAGCCTCAACATCGACGGCAAGCGCTCCAACAAGCAGAAGAGGGCCGACAAGATCAAGGGCAAGTGCAGCCTGATGTGAGGCGGGGCGGCGCACCCCCCCCCCCCACGGCCACCCTCCCCCTCCCCCCCCGCGGCCTCTCCTCCGCCTCCCCTGTGCTCCCTCCGGCCGGCAAGGGAGCCACGCAATATCGCGCGGGAGAGGCCGGAACCCTCTCCTGCCCCCCCCCCCCCCGCGCCTGCTTGTCCCCTTTGAACACTTCCAGCGGAGGGCGATCGGAACCGTGGCCGGGGGCAGGTGGCAGCCGTGGCATCGGCCGGTGTGTGGGGGGGGAGGCTTCTCCAGCGTGCCACCCGACCGGCCGCGGGACTGAGCCGCCCTCTGTGCTTCGAGAGCCGGATCCCCACGCTGGGCTCCAGCAGGCGGGAACAGCGGAGGACAGCGGCCCTTTCCCCGGACTTCGGGGTTTCCAGGCGGCTTCTCCTCCGGCGCCAGCCCCCGCCCTCCTCCGCCTGCACGCTGCACAACCAGAGAAATGCACAGCCCCCCGACCCCCCCCCCCCAGTTTGGCTCCCTCCCCCCCACCCTGGCGCATCGTGAAACGTTTGGCTCCGAAGGATGTTGGACCAGCCAGGCGCTCCCATCGCTTTGGCCGCCATCCCAGCCCTGCCGGGGGTCTGCAGCACAGGCTGTAAGGCAGCCATCCCCAGGGGGGTCAAGAGTCCCCCCCCCCGCTCCACAGCACCTGCTTCCAAGAGCCCAGGCCCCCAGGGGGACACAGATTCCGGCAGTACTGGGGCGGAACTCATCCTGCCCACAAAAGCCGTGCGGCGGCCACAGAGCCCCGATGTGCATTCTGGGGCCGCCTCCCTTCCTCTTTGACTGTCCCCTGATCCACCCTGTTGCTATCAAGGACCGCGCATGAGACGACCACGCTCCTGGCCTCGGGCGTGGGCCTCCTTCTTGGGCGTTGGGGCGCGCAAAGACCTCCGGAGCAGCGGCTGTCGGGCTGGAGAAAGAAAGGCCTGTCCGGGTCTGGACTCCCCGGGTGCCGCTGAGCGAGAAGGCACATCCCGCCGAAAGCCACGGGCCTGCCCTCGCCCCTGCACGCCACGGCCTGGCGGAGGAGCGGAACCACGTGGCGGACAAGGGGTAGCAGCGCCACGGGGGAGAGGTGGCGTCCCGTCCCGTCCCACCCCCAAACCATCCCCGTTGTCACCCCCCTCCCCTCTTCCTCCCCCCTTCCCCCACCGCCCTCCTTGATATGCCAAACTTTGAACATTGCAGCTCACCGTGAGACGCCCTTCATTTATTTATTCTTCATTTAAGGGTTTATTATTTTAACAAGCGACAAAAGTCCGAACGAAGCAGCGCGCACACGCCTAGCTCGCCAGGGAGGGAGGCGAGAAGGGGGCAAAGGGTGGCGGAGGAGGGAGGGCAGCGCTGAAAGGGGGAGGGGTGTCACTGGGGGTGGGGGGGGAGCAGCGTGGAGCGAACGGGGCCCTTGGCTTAGAAGCAACTGCAGCAGCAGGGCCTCCGAGGTGGTGGTGGAGCCCTGCTTTGTCCACCGGGAGGGCTCAAGATAGGTGATGTTTGAGACATGTGGCCACGCTTAAGAGCAAGCGAGGGAGGAAGGGACTGATCCGGTTGACTTTGTGGGTAGGTCAGCTCCTTCGCGTGCCAAGGGGAGCCTTTCCGGCTGCAGAACGGAGAGTCCGACCCGCGTGACCTCCACACCACGCGGACTCTTTATCAGCTGGCTGCCCTTGCTGTAGAAACAGGTCAGGGAAGGTGAGGCAGAGAGACCGGTGGCACCTGGAAACCTCCACCCGCCTTTTATTACAGCAGAAGCTTTTGTGGGTCAGAGGAAGCGTTTTCCTCAGGTGGCAGGGGGCAGAGGCAGGGCCGTAGGCGTGGCAGGGGATGGTTGGGGTGGGAGGCAGCAAGCCACAGGTGAGATCACCTTCTTGCCCTCTTCCCTCTCCTCCGCCACCTCCGTTCGCTTGAAAGGACAAAGCGTTAGGGGGCACAGAGCTTGCGAGTCCCTCCTGCAGAAGGGCGCGGAGGGGTTAAGATCGCCTTCCTCAGTTCCCTGCAAAGCGGAATTCGACATGGCTCAGAATTTAGGACCTTTCTTGGCTCTCGGTTAAAAAAAGAGAACGAGAATGGAGCAAGTTTCTAGTCCACATGGGTACAAAGACAGCTTTCATGACACACAAGCCAACTGCAAAAGGCTCTGGGATTTGTGTGTGGGGAGGGAAGCCTGCGTGCCTTGCATTTGCCTCTCTGGCCCTTCCTTCCTTCTGCCCTTCGTATCGCCCTTTCCTGTACCCATCCCGTGTTTATTTTTATTTTGGTGGCCTAAGCCATTCACAAACTCAGCAGACAGCAGGGCCCAGGAGAACAGCCCCAACACGGAGCAGCTTTTTGCAAAGTGTCAGTAGAATTTCAATCTCGGAGAGAAAAGGGCTGGCGGAGTCTGATGTTTGTGGCTTTTGCACTGTCTGTTTAATCTGTCTGATGCAATCTTGCAGCAGTGAGGGGGTGGGTGGTGCGCTTGTCAAGGGGGCGCAAACTGGGAATTCCACTGTGGGCTACATGCAGAATTTGTCCTCAACAGAGAGTTTGAGCGGTGGTGAGCTAAGGCAAAAGCGCACACACGAGACCCTCCCCCCCCGGGGGGAGGGGGGTCGTCTCTTTTCTTTTAGGAAGGGTGATGTAATCCAAGGTTTTCAAAACCACCCCCACCCAATTCCTGGTTCTGTGGATCTCCCTCTAGCTCCAGGGCCTGGGAAACAGAGGAGCCCCTTTCTTCAAGCGCTGGTCTCTCCCCAAAATGAACTGAGGAGCCTTCTCTCCGGCTGGTCCAAGCACAAGACTTACAACTCCTGACGGAGCAGCCAGATTTTTAGCACAAGTTGGGCGCCAGGTGGGAGGCAACCTCCCTGCCACCCTTGTGGGCAGATCCACTCAATGGGGATGCCCCATGCTTCCTTGGGGCACCTCTCCCTGAAATGGGGCTGCCATTAATGTGGCATATGAAAGGGAAAGATGCTCTGGAAAGGGAAAATCCTGTGTGTGTGTGTGTGTTTGTGTGTGTGTGTTGTTGTTGTTGTTGTTGCTGTTCCAACCAAGACACAGTTTCCATATATAGGAAAATTTACTGGCCGGCACATTTTCTATTTCTGCTGCCTTTTGCTTTTCCAGAAGAGTTTTGTCTTTTTCTCTCCATAAGTGCTTCACCTCCTTTGGGAGTCTGGAAATCTTGATTATTCGAAACCTGTAAAAGTGCAGAAATTGCTTGGGCACTTTCCCCATCCACAGACTGCTAGCTTTTCCAGGCAGGGGATCCCCACCTCCGTGGGGTTCAGGAGCAACTGGGGTGGGCCAAAACAAATGCCCCCCAAGCCCCAAATAAAACTGCCAAGCCTGTTTCCCAATTAAATTAATCCTATGTGGCAATCCTATACTCGTAGATGGGAGTAAGTCCCATAAAAAGTAATTGGGCTTCCTTCTGAGTAGACATGGGTAGGATTGCACTTGTTATTTGACTGATCATATACATTCTAATTCATTATCAATATAATAGTGTTTTGAAGCCACCTCTTCAACAAAATTTCCCAGGGCAGTTTGCAAAGTTAAAGTAAAATCATAAAAGCTAACATCAAAAGATAAAATGTGATCCTGAAACTGCAGGCGAAGCAATGCAGAACAATTTTTTAAAGACTCAGTGGATTTTAAGTTGTTTTTTTTAAAAAAAATATAGGGTTTTGCAAACAGCAGGATGGGGGCCTGGTGATCCACCTCGATTAAAGAAACCTTTGTCAATTCATCATTTGAGTTTTAATCGATTAACTGATCGCTCAATTGAATTACTCGAGTGGCTGAGGAAATATACCTAACGCTTCCAAAGCCAAAAGCCTACTTGTTTTGCAGTGCTGGCCAGCTTCATCTTAGGACAGACTTCCCTCTACTGCGTCTGTGTATGGGGTGGGAAAATGGCATGGAGGGGGAGGTGGGGAGACAGTTTTCTGGAGGCGGGGAAGGCAGGCAGTGCCTTGACCTGTTACGAGCCAAAGGAAAAACCAGCATGTATGAAAACACGCTTCATTATTAGCACAATTTATACTGGTTAATTCAAAAGCACCAGGGATTCGTCGTGAATTTGGGGGACCCTGATGCAGAGAGTGCTGGGCCCAATCCTTAGCACTGTGTTTGTGTTGTTGGGGAGGGGACGCTACCTAGAGATCCGCATGCGGCCTCCTTAGAACTGGGTTACTTGCTCACAATCAGTTTAATATCATGTGTTGACTCCTTTGAACCAGCATTCTCATCTTAGGGTGGCCAAATGTCCGGTTTTACCCGGACAGGTATGGAAAATGGGGCCAAACTGGAGTCCGGGGGGAAATTCCATGTTGCTGCTTCTCCTCTGTCTTGGCTCCTGCCCCATGAGGACTAGCTCCTTTGTTTGTGGATTTACCCCGTCCTTTTGCACCTGTGTACTTTGCTGCGGAGACCCAGGCTGCCTGCACGGGGCGGGGAGCTGCTATTTAGTTATCCGTTTTTCTGTTGTGGTTGAGTCCTGTTTTGGGACCCGGCCTGGCTGTGGACACCGAAAGCCGCTTCTCCACCTTTCCCCTAGCTAAGGTATCATGTCTCCAATCATAAATGGTGCTTCAAATTCTCCAGGCGAAGGGAAGCTTTGCGTTGTAAATACGGACACTCCCCCCCCCCCCCCAGGTCCCAAATAGAATTCCAATCGATGCCAGCATGACAATATTGGCTACTGTGCATCACTGGCTTTTAAACAATGAGAACGAAAGAGGAAAACAAGCTCCACACTATTATAACAATGTAATAATAAAACAGAAACAAACACATGGTACAATGTAGCCTTTATTCTAGAAATAGTCTTCCTTGAATGAATAAAAACGGATTTATCCCAGTTTCTCCCCATGGTTGGTGTGGTTCTTCGGTGAAGCAGGGAAGCAGCGACCGGATTATCTCGACTTCTGCCCTGGGCTTGTCCACCAAACTTTCCTGAGGAAGGAGGTAACCCGCGGGCAACTTTCCATGACTGGGCCATAGAGAGATGCCCACCCCATCTCCTTCCTTTATTTGCGCTGCATTCCCTGTGGGACCCTTCATGATCCGTCAACTTCTTGATTCCTCTGTACCGCTGCTGATGGTATCCTGCCTCATTCCACATCTCACACACCTGCCTTACGCAGAGGTAGCCCCGTTGTCCTGTTTTGGCCAGAGTTGGCTACTCGGTGACTGGCGGTGGCCCTCCAAAGCCTTGAGGAAGAGGGCCTGTTCGAGCCCTCGTATATGAAGCCCTTTTCAACCTGGAGAGATGGAACTGGGAGTGTCCGCATGCAAAGCGCACACTCCGGCCTTTCCCGTAAAAAGCAGCTCTGTTGCTGAGCGGTGAGCCTTCTTTTGAAAAGGAACTAAGATTCTAGTCCCCATGGTACTTCGCATAGGGCTGATTGAAACAGGAACACAAAGAAGCGTCAGACGTAGGTCCATGTAGTTCAGTGCTGGCAGCAGTGGTTCTCCAGGGTCTCAGAAGGGGGTCTTTTCCCAGACCCACTGGAGATACTTCTGGGGGTCAAATCTGAGGCTTTCTGCAGGCAAAGCAAGTCCTGCTTTCCCAGAGAGCTATGACTCTTCCAAATAAAAAACTGGGCTCACCAGGAACATCGGAAGCCGCCTTGCGCCAAGTGAGACCGCTGGGCCTTGTGCTGGTCTTGAGGTTTTGGACTACAATTCCCATCCTCCCTCACAGTGGGCTGTGCTGGCTACAGCTGACGGGAGTTGTGGGCCAAGATGTCTGGAGTGCTGCAAATTGCCTTCTCGGTCACATCCAGGGTCTCCAGACTGGGGTCTTTGCAAGCCCTCCCCGGTGATGCCAGGATTGAACCGGGCACCTTCTGCATGCCACGTGGGGCTCCACCATGGAGATCTGGGTCTTTGGGTTTAGCTCACCTCAAGTCCTTCGGGCCATCCTCCCCCACTGTTGTCCACCAAGCCTTCAGACATTGCAAACCCAATTTTTAGCCCGAAGGTGCATTTGGGGGAGGCCAGAGTGCAGCGTACCAGCCAGACTGTGACCAGGTGAGCCCTGTGTTGGCTGCTCAGTCTGCTGTCCAGGTGCGACATGTGGATGGACAACGGCAAGGCCCAGCTCTTCCCTCTGAGGGTTCTTTACCTCCATGCTGTAGGAGGGCAGGACATCTTCTCAAATCGAGGACGCCTTGAAAGAAAGGACTGCCCTAAGCCAGTTCTTCACAAACAGAGGGCCGTCCTCTGTGAAATGGGACACCTGGCCACCCTATGAGGTGAGGCAGAGGGCCGCTAGGAGAGGGCTTGTTTGGCTGTGAGTGCCCTGCCCAGAACGGCTCACGTGGCGCCTGTAGTCTGGCCATTGTCTGGATGGCATATTCAGGGGCATTGCTGTCGTGACCACCCACCAGTTGGAGAGCGATGATTGACATGAACGGGAAGCGGCTCTATGGGGATCTCGGGCGGATTCTTTCCAGCCCTGTGACCCACCTGCACCTCTTCACCGGAGATGCCGAGGGTGGGCCTCGGAGATCTCCTGCGCACAAAGCGGGTCCCCTAAAGGACTTGCCGTCGGAACCCTCCGTCGCCTCCGAAGAACTCCTTTCCTGGTCGTCTACGTCCTCCGGGTCCAGAAAGGAGATAGCTGCTCCCGTCGAGATCCCGGCTGCCCTGGCTGAGCGTTGAGGCTTCCGAAAGCCGCCTCTCTCGAAGCCGCCTGACGCTGGGGCTGCAAGGGGCAAGGGCCGTCACGGGGTTCAGCCCCTCGGCCCGTTCCCGGCTGATGGAGTTGTGAAGGCCAGCCCCCCCCCCCCCAGAACGGGGATAAATGGCGTGGGGGGGGGGGGAATGGATTGACAAGGGAGGCAACTTTGACAAAAATCTGAGCTGCCCCACTCACCTCTGGGGGTGAAACAAAGAAAGAAAGGGGGAGAGTTAAATGCCCCCTCCCACTTCCCTGTTCCACATTCCCTTCCCGATGGGCCTGCTGTCTCTTTTTAAAGGTCATTTGGGGAGTGGGATGGGATATTCGGAGCCCATTCCTGCATGCCATGTACCACCGGGCGAGGGCTTGCTCAGCCCTCCTCCTGGAGATCGATCCTGAGCGCGAGACTCCCTCCGGGCCCTGCGCTGCGGAAGCCAAGCACGCGCGTCCCCGTCGCGGCTGCGGCAAACAGCACATCCAAGCGTGGCCACGTTCACGGCCTCCGTCGTGAGGCCTGGAAGGAAGGCGGGAGGTCGGGGGGGGGCGGGGGGGGGGAGAAACGCCGCGTCTCCTGCAGTAGCGGCGGCGGCACAGGGGCCCCGAGGGCTCCGGGGTGCGCACATGAGTCGGAGCCGATTCCTCCCCTCCCCTCTGAGCGCGTGTACGCGCGCTCGTGTGAACGAGAGAGCAAGCAGCAAAACGGGCCCGTGTCAGGAGGCGCTCCCTGCCCCCCCCCCCGAGTCTCTGGGAAACGGCTGCTTCCCAGCGTGGCTTTTCAGGGCGTCCTTGTGGCCCGCAGCCGCCGCCTCGAGGGCCTGGTTGATGCGCCGCCCCGATCGGCAGCCAAGAAACGCCCCTCCCCCCCACGCCCACTTGATCAAGGCTCATCTGTGGGCCTGGGAAGGGGGCGCCTGGCCCCACACGGGGCCTGCCGGGCCCCACTCATGCAATCAGGCGCGGCCGTGTTTTCTGCGATGGGGTGGGGGTGGGGGTGGGGGTGGGGGACGGTCCCTCCATGCCAATATTTTCCTCTGCCACGTCCCTCCCGCCCCTCGGAGACTGCAGCCCCCCTTTGCGTGGCAAATCCCGAAATGCGTCATTCACAGGGTTGCCGTGGAAACCACCTGTTCCCTGGGCATTTGGGAGCTGGCTGCTTTGGGGATGGGGAGCCGGTCGATCGGGAGGGGGGGGGGGCGGCCGGCTTGTTGGAGAAGAGGCTGCAGCCGCGAGGCTCGGAAACGCGGCCTCTGCCCTCCCGCCCTCCTTCCCGCAGGCCCACGGATGGCCGCGAGTGCCGCTCTCCGCCGCCACAGCCTCGCTTGCCAAACGGAGAGGGCGATGCCATAAGCTTTCGAGTCACACGGGTCTCTTCAGCCGAGGCCGGCGCAATTCGAAAGCTTGCGAGATCCCTGCGGTCGCCGGATCTTGGTTCCACGCCGGCCACGTGGAAGAGCCCAGCGATTTGGCTCGTTGCTCAGTGGCAGGTCAAATTCCCGTTTCGTTATGGGCAAAGGCCGACGAGGAAAACGAGCTGGCTTTCAAAATAAAATAGAAAAGGCATGTCGTGCAGAGAGCCCGACAAACCTTTAAAGACTTGCCAGGTAGCAACACCCCCCCCCCCCGCCGGCCCGCTCCGCCCCAATTAAAACGGGAGGTTTTCCCACCACGTAAGAAGAGGGTGGGTAAGAGCGATGCATCCCTGAGCCCCAGGTGTCTTTGAATGCCAATGTGTGTGTGGGGGGGCAGGCAGTGATGGGGGGGGGGGATCAGGCCTTCAAACAGGAGAAGGCCGTGGCGCTATTCAGAGGGCCGGGCTGGTTGGAAGATGGGTCCCTCTGCCCCTCCCTGGCCCTGTGGGATTCATGCAGGAGTAGGCCGGCCTCCACTCAGGCTGACGTTGCCTTCTTGTCCAAATCCGTGGACACGGCTGTGGTGGTGCAGCGGCACGCCCCACAAACAGGAGCCGTGTCCTGGGTGTTTGAGCCACCGTTGTCCACCAGGGGGTGCCCTACACCCAAAAGCTAAAACAAAAAACAACCCCCCCCCCCCCACCTAGACTTGCTTGTTCTTTTCCATCCATCCCTTAAGAATGGGGCTGGGGGGGGGGGGGGAGCCCTGCGGACGCTTTGCCTAGAATCAGGCACTGTTGGGAGGGGTCTCTTCCCATCCTGACAGCTGCCCACTAACAGAAGAAGATGTCAAGCACGCCCTCTGGCACCAGTCTAGCCCCAGCCTCCTGTTTCCAACAGAGGACAGTCAGATGGTCCTAGCGGGAATCTCATAACAGGGGAATGATCAAGGTCATGGCGTCCACTCAGCACTTGAGGGTTTCGAGGTAGACATTGTCATGGCTGACCCAGGCCCTGGGGCACAAAGTCGCCTCCTCTGGGGGTAATTCTGAAGCTAGTGACCCCATGAGACCCCCCCCCCCGACTCCAGTGTTCCCATAGGCATCCTCTTGAAGAACACGGAAGCTTTCACTTCTGGCCCACCCACTGCTGGAACCCCCACCCCACCCCGCTTTACACCCTGCGAACCCCCAGCTGTGCCTGGGCTTCTCCTTAATCCCGAGGCTGTGATCGTGCCTCGTTTTCCTCCTTCCTTTTCAAACCCGGCTTTGCTCAGACTCCTGCTAATGGACCAAGCGCAAGCCAGGCATTGACCTACCTCACAGGGTTGTTAGGAATATAGGAAGCTGCTTTACCAAGTCGATACCTTCTAGCTTGGTATCGTCTAAGCTGCCTGACAACCTAATCAAATAATAAAGTAAGATTCTAGTCCTCATGGGTCTGAATTCCAGGGATGATTTTAAAGAGGGCCATAGGAAGCCGCCTTTTAGACAGAGACAGACCCTGGGACCACCTAGCCCAGGATTGCAGAGACTGACTGCCTCGTCTCTGCCCCAGCAAATGAAGCACATGGTGGCTAAGGTTCAGTTCAGGCCTCCCCTTTTGCACAGGCTGTTTGCTGTCCATTAGTCCGTTTCTGAGGGTGTGTGTGTGTGTGTGGCAGGACACCTCAGCACCCCCGGCCGTCCCTCTGAGTCTGGGTTCCACTACACCATTACTGATTTTTTTACTTCATTCCCTTGCAAAGCCAGTAAAACTCCAAAACGGCAAAACTTTTAAAAAATGGCAACCCCGTAAAAATCCACCCGATACGTTCCCACATTAAAAAGCAATTGTATGATTTCATGCACCGAATAGAGACATAACAGCCAAATTAAAGAACCCAGAAAAGCATGGATTTCTCCTGGAACTGCACATGGTGCTAAGATGACTGGTTTTTCCCCCCCGTAGGCACAGAGCTTTGAGAAACTGTGTGGATAAAGTCACTGCGTGCTCTATTCGCAAGGAGGCACCGGGTTTAGTGGTATCTGGCTGCACTCAGACTTTTCTTCTTGTGTCTTTCTGTTCTGGTGTGTCATCTAAGCCTTCCATGACATGGGGCCAGGAGTCAAGTTTTAAACCTAAAGCTTGTTAAACACACACACTCACACACGGAAAATGGCAGAGAAGTCCCTACATTAAAAGCCTTCAGCTTTAATAATCCTGGAATGAAAGTGTTGTTGGCTTTCTGGCCACAAAACTCCAGAAAACTCCAGGAGAAAATTCTCAGTGGAAGTAAGTTCTGTCTTTTACAACAGGAAAAGGAACTGGCAATAAAACATCGCAAGCATTTGCCAAGTGAAATAAAACACCTGAAATGATTCCCAAATGCTTGGGCTGAGCTAAGAGCAGCGGAAGGCCCTCCTTGGTTTGCATTTGGGCAGCCAGATGCCAAAATGGAGAGTGCTCCTGGGCCTTTGATGCTGGCATCACAGGGAGAGGTGCACAGATGACCATCTCATGAAGCTGCTCCTGCCCAAATGCCCCCTTTTAGGGTGATCGTATCGAAAGAAGGACGGGGCTCCTGTATCTTTAACAGTTGTATAGAAAAGGGAATTTCAGCAGGTGTTATTTGCATGCATGTAGCCCCAGTGATCAAATATAAAAGAGGGCAGGGCTCCTGCAGCGTTAACTGTTTGTGATGAAGAGGGTGCTACATGCATAACAAGGACAGTTGCTGAAATTCCTTTTTCTAAACAACTGTTAAAGATACAGGAGCCCTGTCCTCCTTTCCATAGGATCACCCTAAAAACGTTTGCTTTTTCTTTAAAATGCTATCTGGGCCCTGAAATGATAAGAGATCCATTTTCTTTGAACATATTTCTCTTATCAGAAACAAAAGACGTATCTGCTCTAATATCGCAGTACCCATTCTCATTTGTAGAAAACATTACAGTTGGCCGCTGTCATTAAAGGACTCTGCCATTCTTCATCCTTCCTTCCTTCCTTTCCCCGTAGATAATTGGTTATCACCACACTCCCTGATTGCCTGAACTCTGTTCTGTTTGCAATGTTTTGCACTGTGCAGTCTTGTTGCTGTGATCACGTCAGACACAGGTGCGAAACATATGACTCCCAGATATTGGTAGACCCTAAGTGGCAAAGTGATGGATGATGGGAATTCTAGTACAACCATATAAGGAGGGTGACATGGTCCCTGTCCTTGATCTAAGCTACCATTTCTATCTATAATTCTATTTATCTACTCACATTTCTCTATCTTACATTCTTATATGCTTTTGTCCCTAATCCAGCTGTAGTTGTGCATAAAACCCCCAGAAAGAGGACTGAAAGCAATGGAGCGTGTGAGGTAGTGGACATCTATGGCCTGGTTTTCACATGACGGCAACCCAGAGTATGGGTTGTTGTTGAATAGTGATTTCTTGTTGAATCTGGGTTGTCGTTACATGCAAACCTGCCATTATGGTTTAACGATGGGTTGTGAACCACAAACAACCCAGGAAGAGAAGCCATGATTTGTTGTTGGTCTGTTATCTCTGCCTTGTTTGTGTTTCACAACCCATCATTAAACCATAGTGCAGGGGTTGTACGTAACAATCACCCACAATTCAGCAAGAACCCACGATTCAACGTCAGCCCATATTCAACCTGTACTCTGGGCGGTTGTTATGTGTGGACCAAGTCAGTGGAACATTGGAAATGGTCTTGTACTGAGACAAATCCCTGATCTTTCTAGCTCACCATGTGAAAAGGAGGATGGGGCTCCTGTATCTTTAACAGTTGTATTGAAATGGAAGTTTCAGCAGATGTCATTTGTAGGCATGCAGCACCTGGTGAAATTCCCTCTTCATCGCAACAGTTAAAGCTGCAGGAGCCCTGCCCTCTTTTTTATCTGGTCAAGAGGGCACGGCTCCTGCAGCTTTAACTGTTGTGAATGAAGAGGGAATTTCACCAGGTGCTGCATGCACACAAATAACACCTGCTGAAATTCCCTTTTCAATGCAGTTGTTAAAGATACAGGAGCCTGGTCCTCCTTTCCATATGGTCACCCTAGTCAGACTCAGGCAGGTGTTTTCCCAGCCCTGCCTGAAGATGTTGCTGGGAGCTTCTGCATGCAAAGCGGATGCTCTCCCAATCCGTGGTCTGTTTCCCCGTTCATTTGATTGGGGCATTTCTGTCGGCTAATGAGATAAGCCAAGCAGGCGACCTTTAGTGTACGTCATCTCCAAATCAAACTTAATGAAGCGCTTGTTTTCATTACCCTTACAATATTTCCTTTCGTTGTTGTTGGTATGACGGAGGAAGCAAAGTCCACCATTCGTGTATCAACCTTGCCATCTGCTTTTGACGTGTCCAACATGGTGGACTCTGTGATTTAAAACATCTCCCAAACTTTATTAAACCAGTGTGTGTTTGTATGTGTGTTTGGATTGTGCATGCATATTTATTTATATACGTAGCCTTGGGACAGCTTTGGCCTTGAAAGGCGGCCAAGAAATATTTCAAATAAATTATGTATGCTGATGTCTTCAAAAATTGGACTCTGTGCTCATGTTTTAATAAGTTCTTGACAAATATACAAAACCAACAATATAAGGAGAAAATCATGAGTAAAAGTGCAATCTTGAATATACCTATTCAAAAGCCGAGCTCAACAGTGTTTACTCCCAGGTAAATGGGTCTGGGATTGCAGCCTTTCCATTAGGAAGGGGACCCTTGTATTTCTATGCAAAACAGGAAGTGAAGGGGGCACACTGAATGTGTTTGAAGTATTTTATTGCTTATGGCCATGAGCTGTTATGGTTGCACAGACCCCTAAGACTGACCACATGGCCTTTTGCCCAAGTGCCCACTGGTATTCAGTTGGTGGGCACAAGAGACAGGGGCTTTTCCGTGGTGGCTCCATTCAACTGCAATAAATGTCAATGGGCTGTGTGTGTGTGTTGTTCCCTCCAAGACTGTTTTTAAACAAGATTTAAAGAACTGGATGCTCCGGTCTGCTTTGAAATGAATGGATGCCCATCTTTATTTCATAAACTGGTGCTTTCACTTTTGCTGTGATTTAAAATGTTTACGCCGCTTATCTTGTTGATTGCCTTTTGTATTTTATTATTCTGTAATTTGAGTTTGCAAATTGCCCCCGATGAGACCTTTATACCTCAAAAGGAGGCATGGAAATCATCTAAACAAATGCAAGTATTGGATTGCAGCTTTAAATATCTATATTTATATTTACATGATAGAATCATAGAATCATAGAATAGTAGAGTTGGAAGGGGCCTCTAAGGCCATGGAGTCCAACCCCCTGCTCAATGCAGGAATCCACCTTAAAGTATCCCTGACAGATGGCTGTCCAACTGCCTCTTGAAGACCTCGAGTGTGGGAGAGCCCAAAACCTCCCTAAGTCATGGGTTCCATTGTCGCACTGTTCTAACAGTCAGGAAGCTTTTCCTGATGTCCAGCTGGAATCTGGCTTCCTGTAACTTGAGCCCATGATTCCGCATCCTGCACCCTGGGATGATTGAGAAGAGATCCTGACCCTCCTCCATGTGACAACCTTTGAAGTCCTTCAAGAGTGCTATCATGTCTCCCCTCAATCTTCTCTTCTCCAGGCTAAACATGGCCAGTTCTTTCAATCTCTCCTCATAGGGCTTTGTTTCCAGAACCCTGATCATCCTTGATGCCTTACCTCTGAACACGCTCCAAGTTGTCTGCATCCTTCTTGAAGTGTGGTTCCCAGAACTGGACGCAAAACTCAAGATGGGGCCTAACCAGTGCTGAATAGAGGGAAACCAGTACCTCGTGTGATTTGGAAGCTATGCTTCTATTAATGCAGCCCAAAATAGCATTATATATTTTTTGCAGCCACATCACACTGTGATCTACAACAATTCCAAGCTTGTGATCTACAGCAATTCCAAGATCCTTCTTGCTTGCCGTATTGCTGAGCCAGGTATCCCCCATCTTGTAACTGTGCATTTGGTTTCTTTTTCCTAGGTGTAGAACTTGGTATTTATCCCTATTAGATTTCATTCTGTTGTTTTCAGCCCTGCGCTCCAGTCTATCAAGATCACTTTGAAGTTTTTTTTCTGTCTTCCAGGGTATTAGCAATCTCACCCAATGTTGTGTCATCTGCAAATTTGATGAGCATTCCCTGCACCTCCTCGTCCAAATCATTAATAACAATGTTGAAGAGCACTGGGCCCAGGACTGAGCCCTGTGGTATCCCGCTCGTTACTGTGTGAAAAGGTACCATTGATAAGCACACTTTGAGTCCGATTCTGTAGTCAACTGTGGATCCACCTAATAGTTGTTCCGTCTAGCCCACTTTTCACTAGTTTGTGAATCAGAATATCATGGGGCACTTTGTCAAAAGCTTTTCTGGAGTCAAGATATACCATATCCACAGCATTCCTACAGTCCACAAGGGAGGTTACCTCATTGAAAAATGAGATCAGATTAGTCTGACAGGATTTGTTCTTGACAAATCCATACTGGTTTCTAGTAATCACTGCATTGTTTTCAAGGTGTTTACAGATTGACTTCTTTATAATCTGTTCCAAAATTTTTCCCAAGGATGGATGTCAGACTGACTGTAGTTCCCCGGTTCCTCCTTTTTGCCCTTTTTGAAGATAGGGACAACATTAGCCCTCCTCAAGTCGTTTGGCATTTCACCCGTCTTCTATGATTTCGCAAAGATAATGGAAAGTGGTACTGAGTGTTCTTCTGCCAGCTCCTTTATTACTCTAGGATGCAGTTCGTTGGACCCTGGAGATTTTAACTCATTCAAAGGAAGTAGGTGTTCCTTGACCATTTGTTCATCAATCTCAAACTGCAATCCTGTCCCTTCAGCTTGTACTTCACTTTTTCCAGGGGGGTCATAGCCCCGCTTTTGGGAGAAGACTGAGCCAAAGTAGGAATTGAGCACTTCAGCCTTTTCTTTGTCATCGGTTACCAATTTGCCATCCTCATGAAGCAATTGAACCACCATTTCTTTCCTCTGTCTTTTATTATTCACATATCTGAAGAATGCCTTTTTATTGCTTTTAGCATCCCTCGCTAGCCTCAGCTCCCTCTCAGCTTTCGCCTTCCTGATACCATTCCGGCACTTCTGTGCTACTTATTTGTACTCTCCTTTTGTAGCCTGGCCTTCCTTCTTCTATCTTTTTTTCTTGTTGGAATTGTTTGTAATTGGGCATTTAAAATTTCCTTTTTTAAAAACTCCCACCCATCTTGGACTCCTTTTCTCATTAGGGTCACTTGCCATGGGACCTTACTTATCATAGTTCTGAGTTTATTAAAATTGGCTTTCCTGAAATCCAGAGCATGTGTATGGCGACACTCAGCTTTTGCTTCCTTTAAAATCAAGAACTCAAGTACGACATGGTCACTTTCCCCCAGAGTTCCTGTACCTGCCACTTTATCCATTAAGTCCTCCCAATTGGTCAGTATGAAGTCAAGGATAGCTGTTCCTCTAGTTCCTTCCTCTACTTCCTGTAGGAGAAAGTTATCAGCCGCACATGTCAGGAATTTCTTGGCCACTTTTGGAAGAATTTGTCTCCCAACAGATATCGCGGTAATTGAAGTTGCCCATTACTACTACATCAGATTTCCTTGAAACACTGGCAATTTGCTTTTCAAAAGTTTTGTCCTCATCTTCTCCTTGATTGGGTGGTCAATAGTAGACTCTGACTATCATGCTCCTTTTATTCCTTTCCCCATTTATTTTAATCCAGATGCTCTCGATGGGGCTACCAGGCTCATCCTTTTGTATTTCTGTGCAGGGATAAGTATTTTTAACATATAGTGCGACTCCGCCTCCCTTTCCATTTCTTCTGTTCTTTTTGAACAAGTTGTATCCTTCAATTGCTATATTCAAGTCATGGGAGTCATCCCACCAAGTTTCACTTATACCTATCAAGTCGTATTTGCCTTCATGTATTAAGAGGTCAAGTTCATTCTGTTTGTTCCCCATACCCTGGGCATTCGTATACAGGCATTGAAGGCCATGTGCTTTATAGTCATACTATTGTGAAGACTATTTTGGGGCGCTGTTGGAGCTGTTCTCTCTATTATAGTGTCTTGGTCCATTGTTGCCTCAAAGTTTACGTCTCCCGCCCCCGTAGGATTCAGTTTAAAGCCCTCCTGATGAGGTTCTCCATGCTGTGGCTGAACACATTCTTCCCAGCCCTTGTGAGGTGCAACCCGTCCCTTGCCAGCAGTCCATCTTCCAAGTAGCGTAGCCCGTGGTCCCAGAATCCGAATCCCTCACGTCGGCACCACCTTCATAGCCCGTCGTTCACCCGGAGTATTTTTCTTTCCCTTTCTATTCCAATTCCAAGAACTGGGAGGATGGATGAGAAAACTATCTGGGCCCCAAAGTTCTTGAGATTCCTTCCCAGAGCTTCAAAGTCTGATGTGATTTCTTCGTAGCTGCGCTTGGCAATATCATTTGTTTCCACATGGATGAGAATAAAAGGATATGTGTCAGTGGGCTTGATGAGCTTTGGCAACCGTTCAGTCACATCTCTAATCTGTGCCCCAGGGAGACAGCACGCCTGGCGAGTCCATGGGTCTTCGCGACGTACTCGGGTTTCAATCCCATGCAGCAGGGAGTCTCCCACAACGACTACTCTTCTCTTCTTCTTGGTCGATTGACCTTCTGCCTCTTGCTCACTGTTGCACAGGGTCTCCTGTACTTCTTCCTCTGCAGGCTGTCCTCCAGTCTCATCCTCCAGTAGCTGAAAGCGGTTGCATAACTCTAATGGTCACACAGGTGCAGAGTGTCTTCTAGTTCTTCTGCTCCCGACTGTCACCCTCCTCCAAGGAGTTCCCTCTTCGTTGGCTTTCCTCATCTCAGCATTCTCCACTTCCGCTTCGGCTTGCTGGTGCTCTTCACTCTCTTGAGCTTCTTGATGCTGTTGCCGTTCCACCGTTCTGTCTAAGAACTCTTCCCCTTCTCTTATTCCGTGGAGGGTGGACACTTGTCGCTCAAATGCTTTCACTTTTTCTTCCCATAGTGCAACCAGCTTGCACTTGTTGCAGGTGTACGCCATGTTGATCTCAGGCAGGAACAGAAACGTAGCACACACGTTGCAGGTCACCGCAGCTAGAGACTCCTTTCCGTCCATAGTCCCCATTTCTGTTTTGTTTCTGCCTTCTGATTGTGTTAGAATTTTGTTATGGACCTCCCCCTTGACCTCCCCTGCCCGCTCGCTCTGACGGCTCGCTCTCTGGGAGCTCTCTTCCTTATATTCCTTCCAGTCCAGCTGGGGCAGCTTCCTCTTTTCTGCTCTGCTCAGCTTGGAGTCAGGAAACAGACTATCTATTAGGACAATAACACAGTTGTATATAATTTGGCCAATCGTATATAACTTATGCAAGTTATAATTATGACCAATTAGTGGCTGAATTTGCTTGGTTGTTCTTCCTCTATCTCTTTTTAGCTTCTTGTATCGTGCCTGTTAGTTGAAAACCTACAAACAGGGACTGCGTTGTGATTAGAAGACCTTTGTACAGTGCCTAGAAAACGTTTGTAAATTTATAGATATTTAAAATTGGTGTGGCTATATAGATCTATACACACGTATCGTGTAGAGATTGTTACGTGTTGACTTGGACTGGGGAGTCCAGGGTTCGAATCCTCACTCAGGTAGAAAATTTATTGGGTGAACTTGAGCCAGCCCTTGTATTTCACAGCCTGGCCTACCTTACAGGGGTGTAGTTAGGATTAAAAGGGGATTGGGGGTGAGGAAAGAGCTGCCATGAGTTCCGTGGAGAGAAAATGGGCACTAAATGTAGTAAATTAAGAAAACCAAATTCTCTCCCTCACACATGCATAATCTCCTGACTGTGTTGCTGAGGAAGGCAGAAGCCATTTTAAATTCAGTCAGCATTATTAAATCAATAATAAATAGTAATGAACTTATCTGTGTTTATTTGCTTGTTTTTATTTCTTGCACGTTGATCAACAACAGAGGCACAAATATTTTAAAGACAGTTGTTTTTATTTAGGGAGGCTTTTGGGGAGGACGGCTTCAGGTTTTCTGCAAGTGGAGTTGTGGTTTTGGGGGTCTCTCCTTGCCCACCCACTCATGTCTGCTTTATTGATCTTTATGTAAGCGATGATTGCGTATCAGTTTTAAAGTAGTTTGTGAGCCGTCTTGGGGATACCTTCTGAAAGATGACTCTTATTTATACTATTACTAATAAAAATGTTATATATATATATATATATATATATATGTGTGTGTGTGTGTGTGTGTGCGTATGATGTAATATTTTTAATAAAGCCCTTGGCAAAACAAGGATATATATTCTTCAATTTCTGTCAAGCATTTCAGCTTCCGCCCCCTCAGTGACAGGGATTATAATTGCATGATGTGTTATGTATGCAATGTATTTATGAAGGGACGTTTCTTATGCATCTATAAATATGGATTTGACAGTGAGGGAGTTTTCATAGGTAGTTGAGACAAGTGTGTCCATTCTGTATGTAGATAATACGAGCAATAACATCGCATAATGTGGCGACGCTGTGGAGAGAGAGGGAGGGAGGGAGGGAGGAAGGAGGGAGCCAGAATGGTCGGTGGGGGTCTAAGGAGCAGCCCCTCCCCCACGGATCCTGGCCCCTTACCCCTGAGGGGCTCATGAATAATGCAAATTGGGCTCATGCATAGTCAATATGCCCCCCCCCCGAAATTTGCATGCGGCGCGGCCCCCCGCCCCCTCGCTCCGATTGGCCCCCGTTGGCCGCCTCCGCCCCCTCCTCCCCTCCCGCCTGGCGGCGACAACCTAACCGTGCGGCTGCGCCCGAGGCCCGCCTTCGCGCGGCGTGGATTGGTCGAGCGGGGTTGGCCGTCATCCCCCTGGCGGAGGGGCTGCGCTGCCTGGTTCGGGGCTTGGCAGCAGGTTGGGTTGCGCGGCGGGCAGCGGCGGCGGCGGCGGCGGCGGCAGGGAAGCGCTCCGGGTAAGAGGGGCGGAGGGGAGGGGCTGGCCCTAGATCCCCACCCGCAGCTGCTCTCGAGGCGGGCCGGTGAGGGGGACAGGAGATGCGGCGGGGGGTGGAAGAGGAGGGGTGGTCACATGGGGCACCGGGGCGGGGCTTCCATGGTGATCGGGGCGAGGGGATGACGGAGTGGGGGAGGGGCTTCCAAGTGGAATGGCAAGAGTGGGGGAGGGGATGATGGGAGGGGGAGGGGCTTTCATGGTGATCAGGGGGAGGGGATGACGGAGTGGGGGAGGGGCTTCCAAGTGGAATGGCAAGAGTGGGGGAGGGGCTATGGGAGGGGGAGGGGCTTTCATGGTGATCAGGGGGAGGGGATGATGGAGTGGGGGAGGGGCTTCCAAGTGGAATGGCAAGAGTGGGGGAGGGGATGACGGAGAGGGGGAAGGGTTTGTACACTTGTCAAAAGGAGGGCTCATATCTTGCTTGATGGGAGGAGGTGATGGGAAAGGGGCAGGGCTCTCCTGATCAGATGGGAGGGCCTCCTCTGTTGATCAAGGGGGAGGGCCTTGCATCTTGAGGCAAAGGGGGTGGGGCTTAAAAGCTCAAGGGTCGGGCCCCCTGGGTGCTGCAGATGTGGGCTCCTCCGTGTCACCCGCACAGGCAGGATTCGTCTCTGGAACTGCCTGCCACAAGATGTGGGCGTGGTCGCTTTGGCTTGGATGGCTTCAATTTGAAGCAGGGGATGCATGTGAGGGGAGGGAGCTCAGTTGAAGGAGGCTGGTGGGCCCCATTGGTGGCTCTCAGGGGAAACGGGGTGCCTGCAAACACAGAGGTTCCATCTCTGCACACCAGATGGCTGAGACCTAGAACAGGGGAAGGCTGCCTGGGGATGTGCATTGGGTTTGCCCCTGTTGGAAACATGGAGCCTTGGGCTCGGATCCAGCAGGACTTCCCCGAGGGCAGCACCTTCCCTGGTTTTTGTGTAGCCCATCTCACCTCCCCCGCCATCCTTTTCTGCAGCCCTGCGAGGTGGGACGACCTTTGTGGACCCATCTTGCAAGGGGAAGGGCCATGAGGTGTGAGTGGGTTTGCGGCTCTTGCGGGGCTTGAAGCGAGGGCCAGTCGGCTTGCAGCCCTCAGCCGCACCCTCGGGAGGTGTGTGGAGCTAGGGCTGAAGAGCCTAAGGAAGGTGGGAGCTCTTAATTTTGGGATGGTGGTGGTGGTGGTGGTCAAGACTGTGCTTTCCTCTGGGGTTGGTTGGGGGAGAAGCCTTATTTGGGGAAAATCTGGGGGTCTGGGAATGGGCTGCTAATGCACCAGAATAGGGGACTGAGTGCTGGGTGTGACGGGTGGTGAGCAGCTCAATCTACCCCTGTTCTCTCCTCTCTGCCTCTCAAGATACCCCCCCCCCCCATCTTGGAGGGGTAACACTCTGTGTGGGGTTGACATTTGCATCAGGAGCGGAGATGCAAGAAAGTTGTAGATGAAATGTAATTATGATCATATTAATACGATTATTTATTGCATTTCTCTACCGTCCAATAGCCAAAGCACTCTGGGCAGTTTGCAGAAGAACTATATAGGAACAGCAAAGAAGGACGGTGAAGTCTTAATTGCAGAAAGCAGCATTCTAGACCAGGAGTTTGAACTGTAACAGGAATTTTTGGACCCACGCTTTGCTGGGAATCCATTAATCAGATGCAGAACAAGTCCTGTTTTTAATTTGCGCTTAGGGTGGTCTTAACTCTGCTCATGGTGATTTTAAGGTCCCTGGAGGAATGAAGGACCTGTCAAAATGCCATTTATTTTCCGTGCGCTGTGTAAGTAATCATTGCAGACAGCGGATGAGACGTGAAAGCGGCGTATGTGTGTGAGTCTTGTAGAAAGACTAGGCTGGGGGTTATCGAAGAACGTCGTAATGAAAAGGCAGAGTGGGGGGCTTATACTCCCACCCCGAGCCTTAGAGTCTCAGATGTTATTCGGAGGATTGTGGTGGTGATTTGATCCAGAACCACGTAATCAAAGCAGAGCCGGAGAAGTGGATATTTGAGGTTTGTGGGAGCAGATTGGAGCTGTTCTGGTTGAACCTGGTGGCGCACAGAAGAGCCTGACATGGGCTTCGCCTTCTTGTGAAGGGACCATGTGGATGGAGAAAAATTGTAGGAGGAAGACGGGTGTCAGGTTCCTTCCCTCCTCCTTCATGGGAACTTTCCTGGGGAAATTTGAGTTCGGAGATCCCAAACCTGTAATGGGTGTCTCTTGGCTCACGCAGGAGTTTGGTGCGTCTAACGTGGAAAGTACAATTCCTCCGATTGGCGCCTCTTTTGTTTATTTCCCTTTAAAAATTGGTTTAGAAGATTTATGGCTCCATTTCCTCTTAGTCAGGCAAAGAGGCTTGCCATAAATAAATGCAAGGAAAGGAGGTCTGGTGACAGCCGATCGCTTGATATTCATGTCTCTTTTTGCGTGCCCTCCACGTCGTAATTCTTCTGACTTTGGTTCTACCTTCACTGTGTGATAGTTCCATTTGAAGGTGGCTTTCTAAACGTGGCTGACATCTTTGGATGTGGACGTTTCTGGACGTGGTTCTCTGTGCCTCCCGCCGTAGGTATTGGGCCTGTGTACAGCCATGTGTACGTTGCTCGTCTGTGGGTGAGGTTCCACGCTTTGGAGAAGCTCCCTGACCTGTGTCCAGTCAGTATCACCCCTTAGTGATTTTGTGAGCTCTGGCCTTTGAAAACAAAAAAGAGTAATTTGGACTTATTTTTTGCTGTGGACGGGGAACATGAGGGCATCTTTTAGGACAGTTTTCCCCAAACTTGGTGCTCTCCAGATGTGTTGGCTGGAGGATACTGTAGTCCAACACTTCTGCAGGGCACCGGGGAAAACTGCTTTACGGAAAGGAAACGGAGGGACATCCGGAACTGTAAACGGTATGGGAGAAAAGTTGTACTATGTAGGAGTGGGAGGAATGAACAGAGGCTGATGGTTCATGTGAAGCCAGTTTGGGGCTGTTTCCTTTGGCCTTGTCTACTTGAGGCGATGCTTGAAACGTGCCCCCATATCCGAGGAATGGGATTAAAATGCTCTTAAACGCAGAGGTTAGTAATTTCATTAAGAGGTTGCTTAGTACCCAGAGTTGTCGTGTGAACAGCATGTCTGTTTCTGGTATGTTTTTCAAACACAAGCTATTTGCAATTGATTCCATTTAAGGCATATTTGTTCAGAGAAAGAAGAGATCTCTTGAAGTACCTGCATGTTCGGAGCTATATCAACAAAGGAGTGTTTCAGCATGGGAAAAACCAATAAAATATAAAATGTTTTCATAAAGGATGTCATGTTTAGTATATTAGGGTTGTAAATCGCCTAACCCTTTAACATGTTCGCAGATTTGCGTTGCGTTAAGCAACTTGTTGAAAATCTGTAGCTACGTATAGTTCTGGGCCAGAATGAAATGCTCAGCAAGACTGGATAAATATGTAATTATAGATATGGGTGTTTACATTATTTTTCTCATGCTGTCCGTGACTTTTTCTCCCTTACTGCTGATTCTGTGAGTTCCAAGTGGTACTGGTTTCATCGCCGTCTTGGGAAGTTAATCTAAATATAGTATATTCTTTTGCAACATCCGTTGTTTCTCCTTCAAGGATGCGTTTGGCACTTTGATTTCAAAACATTTTGGGAAAGATTGCCTCTTTGATATAACAAAGGGAAGTGGGGAAGGTATCCTGAAGTCAGCTAGGAAACGAGTTGTGTGGGTTTTTTTTTTTAAGGTTTTGAAACGTGAATCTCATTCTTTGGGTGCGAGAAATAACACGTTTTTGGCACCCGGAAGGATTTAAACCTGGTCCCATAGACAGGGCCAAGCTCACTCGCTGGAAGTAGATCTCGCAGACGAAGGGGAGAATCACAGTTTTCTATCTGCAGAGTTCTCAAGGGGATAAAAGAGATCAGGCGGAGCATACTGAAAGTTAGTGTAGTTGCAGTGGGAGAGGCATGAGCGTCATCGGAGGGGGAATCCGCTAGAGGTCTGTAACTGGACAGGGGCAGCCATCAGTTTGCATATCTTTTATACAAAGTGATCCGTCCTTTCTGTGTTTTCGTAACCATCGTTGGTGGGCTCTTCTGCCCCTGTTTGGAAATTGCCAGATTCGGGGGCTCGACGCCGTCCCGGCAGGGCCAGTGCTCATTAAAAAGTAGTGCAGAAGGGAGAATTTTAGCTGGGGCAGCTTCTCCTTCTTCCGCACAACCAGCTGTGCGTCCCTCTTCGATCCAACTGTTGCTTTTGCAGTTCAGGAGATTTTTTTTTCACCCTGCTGTTCTGCCAGCGGAGCCCTCGAGGCAACATACAACACCAATAAAATCACACGAAACGAGCCACACAATGAAACAGGTGGACAATGCATCCCACATGCATGTCTACTTAGAAGTAAGATTATGGAGCTCAGTCGGACTTACTCCCAGGTAACATGCGTGAGATTGCAGCCCGAAAGGCAAATGTTGGAACACTGCAGGGTAAACATAATGATAATAATAATAATAATAATAATAATAATATATTATTACCTGCCTCTCCCAACGGATCGACGCGGGGAACAGCATCAAACATAAAATACAAAACTGATTAAAACACTTAAAACCAATACATCATTAAAATACCAATAAAACACCAATAAAACACTTTAAAATACATCTGGGTAGGCCTGCCGGAAGAGATCAGTCTTTATAGATCTTTTAAATTCCTGAATACTGGTGAGTTCGTGAATCTCTCCCGGCAGGTCATTCCACAATCTGGGAGCGGCAGAAGAGAAGGTCCTCTGGGTAACAGTTGTCAGTCTAGTTCTTGTTGACTGTAGTAAATTCTTCCCAGAGGACCTGAGCGTGCAGGGCGGATTGTATGGGAGAAGGCGATCCCACAGGTAACCTGGACCCAAACCATGTAGGGCTTTAAAGGTAATAACCAACACTTTGTACTTCGCCCGGAAACTGATTGGCTGCCAGTGAAGAGATTTTAAAACAGGTGTAATGTGGTCACCCCTAGATGTACCAGTGACCAACCTGGCTGCCATATTTTGAACTAGTTGAAGATTCCAGACTAGGCACAGAGGTACCGTAGCCCTATGTACAGCGCATTGCATAAGTCGAGCCTCGATGTTACCAGCGCGTGCACTACTGATTTTAGGTCTCCAACATAGCTAGGGGAACCTTTAAACGAAGGCATCAATTGATGGGCAGGGGCGTGTTTATTTATTTACTCCTTTGTATCCTTTGGTCCCAGACAGGATTCGTGCGCACTTCTTCATGCAGATCACCCAGGCCGCTGCCTCTTTTGTGTGCCTCAGTGTTACCCGGGCAGATATAGATCACAGATGAAACACAAGCGGCCATTTCTGGAAGCCCTGCATTTCGGCCCTGCATCGGGCAGGTGGGGCTCATTAGGCTAAGTGATTTGCTTTGATGCTGGGCTTTCTTTTCCACTGTATTGCCAAAGCCTTAAGGCAGCATGCAAAGGCAAGGGATGCAGTGGAACAGACAAACCATCCATGGCCGGGAACGATGGGAGTTGTGATCCTGGATGGCACCAGGTTGGTGGAAGCTGCTTTAGATCCATTGAAGTGATTGGGACTTTACATTTGCCCCGACTGTCTTGACCCATTGCTTACAGTGGGACTAAAGTGTGGAAAACCTATTCTGGATCTGACTCCCAAGGGGGTGTCCCTTAGCGTATGGGACCGGGGAGACCGGGTTTCAAGTCTCCCACTCAGCCATGAAGCTCACTGGGTGACTTTTGGGCCGGTCACTGACTCTCAGCCTAGCCTACCTCACAGGGTTAGGCCCCATCTCGAGTATTGCATCGAGTTCTGGGCACCACACTTCAAGAAGGATGCAGACAAGATGGAGCGTCTTCAGAGGAGGGCAGCGAGGATGATCAGGGGTCTGGAAACAAAGTCCTATGAGGAGAGATTGAAAGAACTGGGCATGTTTAGCCTGGAGAAGAGAAGACTGAGGGGAGACATGAGAGCACTCTTCAAGGACTTGAAAGGTTGTCACACAGAGGAGGGCCAGGATCTCTTCTCAATCACCCCAGGATGCAGGATGCGGAATAATGGGCTCAAGTTCCAGGAAACCAGATTCTGTCTGGACATCATGAAAAACGTCCTGCCTGTTATAGCAGTATGACAATGGAACTGATGACCTAGGGAGGTGGTGGGCTCTCCCACATTAGAGGAATTCAAGAGATAGCTGGACCACCATCTGTCAGGGATGCTTTAAGGTGGATTCCTGCATTGAGCAGGGAGTTGGACTCGATGGCCTTAGAGGCCCCTTCCAACTCTACCATTCTAGGATTCTATGAGGATAAAACGGAGAGGAAGAGGAGGACCCTGTTCATGCCGCCTTGGGCTCCTTGCAAGAGGAAAATAAAGCAGGCTATCAATGCAATAATAAACAATAAAGCAAATATGTGTTTACCAAGTGTACATGTAGTTAAATGATATCGCCCCATGGCAATCCCATGTGGGAATCCGGACAACTCCTAAAAACCCTGCTTTTCTTTTACGGGATCAAAGCCGCTTTCAAAACCAAGGTAATTGGAGAGGCTTTTGCTCTGTGCCTGAGGGCTTTTCGTGAGCCAATCTCCCCGGGATGTTTATTCCAAAGCTCCCGCACCACCACAACGGACGCCCTGACCTGGTGTTAGGGGGCACACAGGATTTTGCTTTGGATGCAGAAGGAACCCAGGGCAGATCTCCTTCAGTAATAAACCTGACCCTGGCAACCAAACATATGGGTTAACCCTGAATTAAACTCCAACCGGCCTTCTAGTCGCCCGAGCAGGATGGTTTAGAAGGGTGCGAGGATTGGGACTCGTTCCTCCGCACTCTTCCTAGGGAGTCACCTTCCGTGGACCGCCATGGGACTTGCTTCCGAGTAAACCTGCTTAGGGCTGTGCTGTTTGGGGTGCGTGTGTGTTTCTGGAGAGGCTGCTCCTCTCCTGCATGGATTTGCCTCTCTTCCCCCTTCTCATTCTTGCTTGTTTTCGTTATCAGTGGAGCAGATTAGAGCCCTGACATCAGCCCCAAAATATGTTCTTGGAAGGCTGCGGAAAGGCTCCTTCCCCTCATAGCTCTGACTTCAGGAACTCACAGGGTGGCCGTGATGGTTTCCTTGGAGGAGGGCCCAGCCAAGCACTGTTAAAGAACCTGAGAAGGCTCTTGAGGAAGTCATTTTGTGTGTGTTGGTGGGGGGGGGGGAACTTCCTTGTTTGTCCAAAAACGAGCTCTGAATTCCAATGCCTGCTTCTTCCTCTTATGGTTGTAGGGCAGCCATAATAACACAATCTACCTGTTGTTTGCGAATGATCTATCTGACCGGACAGCTTCGCTGGAACAGCGCAAGGTGGTTTCCGGGTTGGCTGGGGAAAATCCTCTCCCGGTTCTTCCTCCCTTGGAAACGAAACGGGTGAAAACGAAGCGCATGAAAATTCATTAAGTCTTTCTGTGCACATTTCTCCTAACACCGGGTTTTCTGCATGCATTTTGCAACGGATTTTTCTAATCTAATGCATATTTGAATGTTACTTCCCATAATACACACATTTTTGTATGCATTGTTTGATGGGAGAACCCTATTACAATAACTAGAGAAGTATTTCCAAAGATAACTGAGTTTCAGTTTGCATAGTGGTTTGAAGTGTGAAAGTAGAGTAAGTTTGCATTAAGTTGGGAACGGAATAAATTTCTCTCCACACGTCACTGCGTGATCCCTGATTGTTTGGCTCATATGGCCTCCAAAAACCATCCTTGAAAGAACACACACTCACTCCAAAGCTGCTACTTGATGGTGGTGGTGAGGGCGATGAACAGGGGTGAAATGGCGCAAAATAATAATAAAAAGTGAGATTATGGATTTCGGAGAACCCTTTTAGACTCCCGGGAACTCCGTTTGGTGCACCAAACACGTTCACTCACATGCAAAAATTGCCTTCGCCCTACAATTTAGATCTCTCTCTCTCTCTCTCTCTCTCTCTCTCTCTCTCTCCTTGAGGTAGAAGGAAGAACAGGATCAGAAATGGGTTTGTACGTTTCTGTGGGCTTTTGGGAAGCAACATGACTCCTGCTTTCTTGGCTTCCTTCTGTTTTTACTGAACATAGTGACTTCCTTTCTCCTCCCTTCCTGATAACAGAGCTCACGAGAGTGGAAGTAAATTCTTTGTTGTTCTCCAACTCGTGCTGGTCTTTCTGAGAACGCCGGAGAGCGAGCTGCTACGTGGGGTGCCCCAGTCCGTTTTTCCATTATGGGGAACAAAACCCCCTTTTCTGCCCCTTTCTTTCTTCTATTTGCTTTTAAGTGTCCTCTCACCCGCCGAGTACATCGATCGCCTTAGGAAGACTTGAAGCCTCAGAGGCATTTTGTCCATTTCTGCTCGCCCCAATCTTCATGCTTGACTCTTCCCTTTTCAATGGGGTGGGGGGCATTCCCCCTTCCACGGCTGCTTAAACCTCTTGTTCTCGTGCATTTAGAACAAAACTTGGTTTGAAATTAGCGGGAAGCCTTTTTGTATGACGCAGAACTTGCGTGTTTGAGCCAAGAAGGACCCCCCGTCCCGTCCCATCAATAGCTGATGCCTCCTACGGTGACTCCTCTTTTGGAAACGTTTGCGGGGATTTTATTAAAAGGACGGTGCAATATCTTTTCCAAATACGCATTCACCAACCTTATTGAAATGTGCTATTTTTAATTATTATTGTTTGTTGATGCACTGATGTCGTGCCTTTTCCCCCTTGCAAGGAACCGAAGGCAGCATACACAATCCTCCTCTTCATTTTATCCTCACAACAACCCTCTGAGGTAGGCAAGTCTGAGAGTCTGGCCAAAAGTTAACCAAGGAGCTTCATGGCTGAGTGGGAACTTGAACCCTGGTCTCTCCAAGCCAGCACTGCAACCGCTACACCACGCTGCCTCTTTCCACATCAAAAATTGTTTTGGAGAAAAAAAACTGGCAGGGAGAGGTTAGACTTTTTGGGAATTTGCATGCCTCCCAACCACGAAGGAAAATGCAAAATGTTGCTGCAGATGCAGTTTGAAGGGACTTGTGATTGGTTGGAGAGACGTCGTTTTCTACAAAGCTTCTTCTACCCCTTGGTCAAACAGGCGTTGCAGGTTCTTGAGATGGTGAAAAACCTGCTAAACCTGTACTTTGCACACACTGAGCATCCAGCTGTCTTTTTTTCATACCGCCTCCAACTTTCTATAAGAATAAGAATAAATATCTACCACCAGAGAGGGTAGCAGGGTAAATAATACCAGAATGAGCTCTCCTCTGTTGCAATTGGGGAGAATCTCTCTCTGCCTGGCTCGTTGAACGGAGGGTTCTTTGGGGGTATTTCTCTAGACTAAACACGTCGCTGTTGGAAAAGGCTGTTCTGGCGGAGAGGCAGAGGGCGGCCTTCTAGCGCGGAGCTCCTTTCGGCCACGGTCTCTGTTCTGGCACGCCCGGCGGAAGGAATCCAGAGTGGGCTTCCGAGAGAGCGCTTGCAGGGCCCTGCGATTTCGGGGAACCCCTCCCCACCCTAGTGGCGGCATACTGCCGAGACTTTGGTCTTAGTCGAATAGCGCCCTGTCAGTTGAATTGCTGCCTGATCCAGGGGTTGCTTTGCCCCCCATGCACCGGCATGGCTTTGCAGTAGTTTCAGGCCGTGCCTTGCAGCGCTGCAAAGCTGGGAGGGAGGCAGCCTGCCTGCGGGGGTCCTGGCCTCGTTCATCCACCCAAACGTTTCAGATTGGATCAGCCAACCTGCTTCAAAATGTTGCTTTGGATCCTGACCTCCTAACAGAGGGGTTAGCAACGGGATGCCCACGGGCACCAATGCGCCCCCCCAACACATTTCGTGGTGCTCCATTGTGGTGTTTGAGTCCCCCCCCCCCGCTTAAAAATAAGAATAACAAACACATTTTCTTAACAGTAGCTGAGATTGCTGTGACATCGGTCTCTGTTGATGCTGAAAACTGGATTCGAAGGAGTGTTAGGGCTCTGTCCTGTCCCCCCGCCTGGTAATCAGTCTGTGGGGCAGTTGGCTTGTCCCCTGTGATGGGCCACACCTCCCAGGGCAGCCATTCTGTGGCCCTTTTCGGTTCTGCCCTCCTTCCGTTTTGCACAACCCACCCACCCCGTTCTCAGGTTTTCGGTTTTCGGTTTCCAGCAGATGCCCCCCCCCCCCATTCTGTGGAGACTGAACATGCTTATTTCTCCTTTTAGGTGGAGGCAGAGGTCGCGATGCCCCCGATATGTCGGCCTCTATCTCCGTCCTGCCCCCGGTTCGGCTCCATTTCTTTCGGCACTCACGGCCTGCATTTGCAATGAGAAGGGATGGTGGCAGTTTTTTTAAAAACTCCAGCTTCCTCCCTCATCCTGGAGCCCTCCAGAAGTTTTGGACCACAACTCCCAGCATTCTTGAGTTTTGGCCATGCTGGCTCAGGCTGCTGGGATTTGAAGTCCAAGACATACGGAGGGCTCCAGGGCAGGCTAGGCCATTTAAACTGGTATTTGTATTGCTGGGCTGTGAATTTGCTTTGGGGAGGGTTCATTATTTCATTTTCAATTTATTTATTACCTTTCTATACTGCCCAGCAGCCAATGTGCTCTGGGCAGTTCACGAAGATTAAAAATCCATTAAAGTACATTATATAAAGCATAAGAAAAAAATTACATACGAACATATAAACAGACAGTGCACACAGAGACGCTGAAATCTAAACAGTTTTAAACAATCAACATGAGAAAAATCCAGGAACGGATTATTGTTTATTCCTGAATGTTAATCAGAATGTAAGATGGTTTGAAGGCTTTTTCAGTGGAAAGGAGAGGTATATTCATATGATTATGTACATATCTATATATAGATATCTTTGGGCGACGATGAATGCAATGGGGCAAACCTGTAACACAGAAATACATTACTCCAAAATCTGTCCAGCTTTATGAGGCGTCGGTTTTGCAGTGTTTTCCTGGGCGATCCGTTTTCTCTGGTGTGCCTGCGTGTGTGCGCTGCCCGGACTTCGCCGTAGCCTGAATTCGGGGAGGGAGCAGCTGTGAGTCCGGCTGGAGCCCGCTTGGGGTCAGGGCCTTGCCGGAGGGCTGCGCAGCCTTCCACAAATGGTGCCCCAAACTGGTACGCTTGCTGCCCGTCTGGCGGGTTTTCCGCATCGGTGTGCAAGCCGTGCAGAACCGCACGCCGGTCTCCCTCGTGGCTTACGGCAGGGGTGCAACCTTTGGGGGCCCTCGGTGCTCAGATGGGAGAAACTCTATTGGGCCCCACCACAAAATAGAAACTCTATTGGGCCCCACCACAAAATGGCCGCTGTGGGAGGCAGGACAAGTCACCTGCTCCAAAGACTTGAGTACAAAGCAGAGGCGGAGGCGGAGTCAAAACGCACTCGATGACTCCTCGGAAGAAGCCGGAAACCTCTTTCACGGCGACTCTAGCGACAAGTAAGAAAATGCAGACTGTTATTTATTTTCTTAATGGCGGGGTCAGGGTCCCGGGGCAGGGGGCGCCTTGGTGTCTGGGGGCGCCATGTTGGCTGCTCCTGACTTAAAGCATCCTCCGGCAAGTTGATCGGAGCTAATAAACCAGCCTTTGCCACTCTGGTCCCCTCCAGAGCTGTTGGACTACAATTCCCATCATCCACCGCTTTCCCAGCCCAAGAGCTCTCCTTGCAGAAGCATCATCTCTGTGTGCGCACCCCCCTTTTGCACGTTCGGACCGAGCAGGAGCAATTTCCTGCCGCTGCCGCGGTGCCTCCACACCCTCCACATTCCTGAGCAGGTGAACTGGAGCCCTGCCAGAGCGTGCGTGGAGCTCACCTGTTCGGGACAGCGTCTCCAAGAAGCAGTTCCCTTAGAAAAGCGCCGCAGGGCACAGGCAGGCAAGAGCTTGTCGGGGCAAGGAGCGCGAAACATTTATGCCTCCAAGTCGCGTGGATCTGAGCTCCGAAAGAATTGCTGAAACAGAGCCGGGGAGGGGCTTTGTTTTGGCCCTGGTCTTTTAATAATAATAATTTATTTATTACGGTCAACCAGACCAGCAATTGTAATACAGCATAATATAAAATCGTATTTACATAGTCTGCAACACCTTAAAATTTTATGTAAACAAGTCATCGACCCTTAGGAAAATGGTAGCTCAGATATTATATCTATCCTGCATATATACAGTGACATTTGATTGTATCTATTAAGCAAAACTAGTTATACATCTTTTATGCAGTTTATCTATCACCTCCCTGCGACGGGAGATGGCTGCTACACAGAATCTAGCCACTTTTAGTATAACTGATTCGTCCAAATCTGACAATAAATAGTCCGAATAGAATTTGACCAGCCTACCCGGGAATTTATCTGTAAGAGGGGCGATAAGAAGGGATCTAAGGTTTGTCTATATGACAATGTAGCAGAACGTGACTTACTGTTTCAATTTCCCCCTTCCCACATGGGCACAATCGTTCCCTGTGGGGGATTTTTTGGTATCTACCCTCCGACAGAGCAGATGGCAAAACGTTGAACTTGGCCAAAGTGTAAGCTCTTCTAAGCTTTGGAGAGGTCAAGGCCGCTAGATATCTGGCAGGTGTGAGTGGTTGGCCCCGGTCTTCGTTTTCGTCTTCACGTGCAAACTGGCTTCCGCGCTGAGAGCTTTCGGATTCTGGATTGGGCCCGGTCCGATTGGGATGGCCTTCTTTGGGTAACGTGTAGCCTCAGCGTTGTTGCTCCAAAGGGGTTCCCTGGCTTCTGCCCCCCTTCCTTTTATCTTCCCCCGTTTCCCTATGTAAACCCTTTCATCTCTCCCTTCAGAGCTGTGTGTGCTTTTCTCCCAGGTGAAATCTCGGTGCTCCTCACAGACCCTTCTGCTTGGTCTCACTCCTGCTGAAAGTTTTGGGCCCGGGGCTTGAAATAGCTTGGCCCTTTATTTTGAGAGCCCTAGGAGGATCCTGGGGCTTTAGGAATAGGGTCTTTCAGTTCTGGGAGCCCCCCCCCCAGCTCAGGCTGAGGTGGACGTAACGTCTGCCAGGTAATTCTTTGCCTGCTGCCTACACGGCAGGGAGTTTGGGGCAGCCCCCTCTGCCCCCTTCCCTTGTGACACTCTTTTGAGGGGGTGAAGGCGCATCTGTCCTGACATTACAGCTAAAGACCTGAGAGTTCTGCCTCAAGTCGAAACGCCGAACAGCAAATGCTGTATATATTTTAACGGCCTCCGCCATTAACCTGGTGTTGAGTCCAGTTTGTCAGAGGCATAACCCTAAAATGGACAGGCGGATGGAGCGCCTCTTCCGTGCGACCTCTCTTCACTATCCGGCCCCCGCAACTGTGGGCCTACATGGCTGCCCCGCTTGGGTTACATGCCAGCGTCTTTTGACCCGGAGAGCGGCCCACGGACGTATCTGCCGAAGGAATTGTCAAGGCGCCACAGGTGCCTCCGTTGTGTTTGCTGCCACGGAGATTCTCGTGAGCAAAGCCTTTAGGGCCAGGTGAGGGGGCCAAGGTCTGAGCCCCCTGCAACCCAGGGTTCCCCCATATGTCCACCCGGAGAGCAGCCGGCGATGACGGACCCAGAAGCAGCTGCATTTCTCCCCTGAAGCCATGATTGAAGGGAGGGTAAAATGCAGACCTGCGCATGCTCAGAGTATTATTATTTTATTTTGGAACCAGGCTTGGCAAACAGTTTGGGGGTTCAGTAATATATGAGGAAGGTAGGAGGAGTTTTGAAGCATGCAGGGGGAGGGAGATGTTGGTGGGCCTGCTTCACAACCCTTTAAATGCCTCCCCCGTAAAGCCATTACGTTCCAGGGTCGAAAGCCCCCTCGCTGTACCACGGATGGTAGTAACGGCTTCCTGCCTCTTTGGGCCGGCCTGGGATCCAGTTTGTTCCGTACGTGGGTCATCACAGTATCTGTCCCCTGCGGCCGCAATCGTCTGCTTCCGTGTCACGTTTGGTAACATCTGGATGCTTTGATTCGGAGGTTGCTTCCCAGGCCGGCGCTGGGCCTCCGTCGTTGGTTCTCCCTCCTGGACGGATAAAAAGTGCTCTTGGGAGGGTGGATTTCTGTCCTTTTCTAAGCTTTGTTTATTTGTTTGTTCGGAGATGATGTTGGTTTATGAATAAAAGCTCCCTTTGTCAGTTCAGAGTCTGGGAAACACAACGTTTTCATTGCAAGGCGGAGACGCTGAGGACGTAACTTCATCGGTGGATGGGGCCGTGCTCCCTCTTTGTGGGAAAACATGGCTCTTTTTGCAAAATTAGATTTGCAGAGATCCGTCGCTAATCTCCGCTTCTAAAAATTAGCTTGCTTAGTCCATAATCTGACATTGGAGGCTGATCTTATTAAGGGGCAGCCGAGCATCAGCCGGGGGCACCCTCAGGGAGCGCTTCGCCAACGCCGGGTGCTTCTGCTAGTGACCCCCCCTCCCCCGTGCACTTAATCCTGTTTTAGCGGTCAGTGTGATCTCTCTCTCTCTCTCGTCGAGCATCATTGTATCACCCTGTTTATCCCTGTGAGATGCCCCCAAATGCAGGGGGAAATGTCTGCCAAAAAGGCAGGCGTGTGTGTCTGTGTGTGTGTGGGGGGGAGGGGGATGACCCCCCCCCCCAGCACCCTCCTTCCCTCCCAGTGTGAGTCTCGTGTCGCCCAGCTCAGACCCAGCACTGCCTCCCTCTTCCTCACAGTGGCTGAACTCCCATTTGATGAGTCCCAGAGAGACTTTAATTCAGAGTGGAGGGTGGGGGGTAGGGTGGGGGAGGGGAACTGTTTTAGGGTGGTCTTAGAATCCTAGAATCGTAGAGTTGGAAGGCGCCTCTAAGGCCATCGAGTCCAACCCCCTGATCAATGCAGGAATCCACCTTAAAGCATCCCTGACAGAGGGCTGTCCAGCTGCCTCTTGAAGGCCTCTAGTGTGGGAGAGCCCACCACCTCCCTAGGTCATCGGTTCCCTTATCGTACTGCTCTAACAGTCAAGAGGTTTTTCCTGATGTCCAGCCGGTATCTAGCTTCCTATAACTTGAGCCCATTATTCCGTATCCTGCACTCTGGGATGATGGAGAAGAGATCCTGGCCCTCCTCCGTGTGACAACCTTTCAAGTATTTGAAGAGTGCTATCATGTCTCCCCTCGGTCTTCTCTTCTCCAGGCTGAACATGCCCAGTTCTTTTAGTCTCTCCTCATAGGGCTTTGTTTCCAGACCCCTGATCATCCTCGTTGCCCTCCTCTGAATAGAATCTTTGGCCCTAACGGCTCCCTTTTGGCCCACGTACAACGCCAGGCACATCGGTGCAGACTGGCAGTAGCCCCTGGCTCCTTACCAGGCCTGGGGAAGGAGATTTCCTCAGGAGCTCAGGAGCGGACCTCGGTGGAGCCAAGTCCAATTTGCATGCACACAAATGCAGAAAAATGTGTCAGTGACACTAACGAGGAACATGATTGAACCCTCCTTGATTTAAATTCCCTGTACCCCTCTTAAGGGAGCGAGCGCAGCTCCGTGGTAGGACTCCTGCTTTGCAGGCAGAAGCGGCCAGGTCCTGTCTCCAAGGAGGGCCAGGAAAGAATCGTGCCTGAAACCCCGGAGAGACCCTGCTGCCAGTCCGTGCCGACAATACTGGTTTGGGTCTGACTCTGTTTCGGGCAGCTTCCCAGGTCCCCAAGCGCCATCTCATGGAGGAGGAAAAGGCCATCAGTGGCTACTACACATGGATCTTTGCTCCCTCCAGTATCAGAGGCAGCAAGCCTATATATCCCAGTGGCTGGGGAACATGGGCGGGAGGGTGCTGTTGCGCTCGTGTCCTGCTTGGGGCTTTCCCCGCTGGTCGGCCACTGTGTGAACAGAGTGCTGGACTAGATGGCTCTTTGGTCTGATCCAGCATCAGGCCTCTTCTAATCAGTCAGGACAAGCGGACCACGGAGAGGGGAAGGCATGGCGAAATGCCCCCCACGGATACACCCAGCCTCGCTCTCTCCCGGGCCTCGTTTCCCACGGGTAGGGTTTATTATTCTTAACCTCCGCCTGCGGCCCAGGAAGCATCCATCGACCGTCTCACTGAGAACTAGGCCATTGCTACAAGAGAATGGGAGAAGATGGGATGAAATGCCGGCAGAGGGTGGGAAACTGGAGGACTGGAGGACTGGAGTTCCAGCTGGGAGCTGTTGGCCTTATCGGGGTGGAATGGAGTTGCTTGCGGAGGGGCCAGCAGAACGGGCCGGCACCTTCATTTGCCTTGTTCCTGCAGCCACAGAGCCTTTCTCCCGTTCTCCATGTACCGTGACAGGTTTTCTCCTGCTTGGCTCCTTTTGATATGGCTTCCGGAGAAACTTCTGCCTTTGCAGTGGAAACTGGGGAAGGAGCTCTGTCAAGAAGGAGTAAACATCCTGCTCTCTCCCTCCCGTCCCTCCGCAATGGCTAATGATGCTTTGGATCACCTCCCCCCCCCCCCCCCGCACATCTTCAGGATGCCTCAGTAGCCCCATCTCTGACATGGCGGCTGAGCATTGTACTTCTAGCAGGGACATAAAAGCGTTCGGGGTTTATTTATTTTTTTGCAATCCTGCAGCATCCGTCTCCCCCCCCCCCCTTTTCTTTTCCTGATCGGTTGCCATGAAGACCGGTGACGGAGCCATAAATAAAGGTCCGTTGAGCTGCATCAATCCGAGGCTCGTGGCCAGGGGGTGGGGGCAGGATTTGGGAAGGGTGCCGGTGACGGAAAGGCCTGTAGAAGAGCGGCCAGGAAGGACCTGCTTTGAAGCCCAAAGGCAGCTCTTCCTCCGGCTGCCTTGGGCGCTAGTTGCCTCCCGGATCCTCCCCGGGACTCCGGGGCCTGTGAGCCTGGGGAGAATTCCATCCTTGGGGAGTTTTAAGGCTGGCCTGGAGAGGAGCTTTGCATGGAGAATGCGGCAGCAAAGGGCCACCGGGCAAAGAGCGAGCTGCTGACCAGGTCTGCTTTTTCCACCTTCCCTTTGCCAGCCCTCGGCGGCCATGATCCCAGCGCCTCTCCACGACCGGTCGCAGGGAGAGAAGAGGCTGCTCCAGGCCCCATGGCCTTGCCAACCCAGACACAGCCTTTTGCAGAGGGAAAAGAGTGCGGGGCGGTGTACGGGTGTCCCTGACCCCGCATGAAGCCGCGTTGACCAGGGGGCGGCAGACGTAAGGCTCCCTGTGTATCGGAGTCTCCAACGCCCTTCTGCGTGCCCCGGGTCTGTGCAGTTTAGTTTTCTACAGTGGACATAAAATGGGATTGAGGGAGTTTGGGCTGCTGTTACAGAACTGGCAACCCATTTGTGTGTGTGTGTTTGTGCGTGTGAGTGTGTGTAGGCAAAACAAGAATGTCAGAAGAGCCCTGAGGCCGGATCAGACCCAGGGTCCATCTAATCCAGCACTCTGCTCACACAGTGGCCCGCCAGCCATTGACGGGAGACCCGCCAGCAGGACATGAGTACAACAGCACCCTCCCACCCATGTTCCCCAGCAATCAGTGTACACAGGCTTCCTGCATTTGTGCACCGCAGAGTAACTTCCGACTGTGGAAAGGTTACAACATCTGGGACCTTGTGTATGAATGCTAAATATCAGAAGAGCCCTGAGGCTGGATCAAACCCAGGGTCCATCTAGTCCAGCACTGTTCGCACAGCGGCCGACCAGCTGTGGCCATGGATAGCCTCCTCCTCCTCCTCCTCCTCCTCCTCCTCCAGGAATTTATCCAACCCCCTTTTAAAGCCGTCCAAATTGGTAGCCATCACTACATCTTGTGGTAGCGAATCCCGTAGTTTGCGCTGTGCGCGAAGAAATCCTTCCTTTGATCTGTCCTGAATCTCCCACCCATCAGTTCATGGGATAAGGACCCCGCTGGGTTCTACTATTATGAGAGAAGGAGAAAAATGTCTCCCTATCCATGTTCGACACTCCAGGCATGATTTTGCACGCCTCTACTATCATTGCGCTCTTTTTGGCTCCAAGCAACCCCCCCCCCTTTTTTAAAAAAAAAAAATCCCAGGCATTTTAGTTTTTTTCAGTTTCTGCTTTAAACCCGGTATTGGATTTTAAGCCTTTGCACAGTTGCTTAGCTTCACATGGGTTATTTTTTTTTTTTACGATTTATGCAGTAGCTCTAAACTTTTATGTTGCATTCTGTTGTCTTGTATTTTACGATTTTAGTCGCTGTGAACTGCCCAGAGAGCTTCGGTGACGGGACGGTGTAGAAATGTAATAAATAAATCATCCATCCGTGCGTCATGCCAGCCTCAGTTCAGAATTGCTCCTTCAGGAGCTTTCTTTCCTGCTCCTGGCAAAAAAGACAGAAAGAAAGCACAGGACCCCTTGTGGTCTGGCTGGATGCGGGCCCTGCCTGCCCCTGTTTATAAACATGGGCTGCTGTTCTCCTTTGCGGGGGTACGCGCTGGCCAGTGCAGTGGCTTGCGGCGAGAGCCACTTGCTGGTGGCGCTGGAAACTGCACAGCCCTTCTGGGGGATTGGATAGTTTCTTGTCTCATCCATCGCGGTGACGGTTTTAGGGAATTCTGTGCGGTTTCTACATCAGCTGTGTGGGGAGACGTCTCGGCTGGAGGGTCGGGCCGGGGATATTTTAAAGGAGCCCAACAACCGAGACGGCCCCAACCCAAGCAGCGTGTCCTCATGTGGCTATGCCAGGGTGCCTCTTTGCTGCCCCCTCCTGGTGCCCTGCAACTCCCATCAACTTCTGTGCTGGCTGGAGGATGATGGGAATTGTAGTCCAAACCCAGAGGGCACCATGCTGAGGAAGGCTGCCGTGATGAATGAAGGTAGAGCAAACCAGGATCAGGGATGCCTCCATTCCTCTTAATTTAAGGGCGCAATCCTGTGCCTGTTCAGACAGAAAAAAAGTCCTACAACTCCCAGGATTCCCCTGCCAGACAGTGGGTCCATCTCACTCAGTATGGCCAACACTGACTGGCAGCGGTGTCTCTCCAGGGTTTCAAGCGGGACGTTTCCCAGCCCTCCCTGGAGAGTTTGGGGATCGAACCTGGGACCATCTGCATGCAAAGCAGGGGCTCTGCCACCAAGCCACAGCTTTCCCCCTAAAAATAAAGTAAAGAGTCTAGTCCTCATGGTTCTGAAGGAAGGTCTGATACTGAGTCAGACCCTGGGTCCATGTAGCCCAGGATTTCGGGCAAGGGTTTTACCCTCCTTTCCTGGAGAAGCTGCTGGGGATTGAACCCGGGACCTTGTGCCTGCAAAGCATGGACTCTTTCTCTAAGCTATGGCTTGTCCCTTAATAATAAAGTAAGATTCTAGTCCTCATGTTTCTAAATAAAGGTTGGATTTAAGTAGGAATGTGGGAAGCTGCCTGATATTGAGTCAGACCCTCAGTCCGTCTAGCCCAATATTGTCGACACTGGCTGGCAGGCGTGGCTCTCCGGGGTTCCAGACACGACTCTTTCTTAGCCCTCCTTGGAGAGGCTGCCGGGGATCCAGCCAGGGAACTTCTGCCCTCAAAGCAAAGGGCTCTACCACTGAAGTCGGTCACACTCACCTTGCTTCTTGTAACGACTGATCTTGTGATTTCCCCCTTGTTGACTCTTTAGGAAAACAAACCTCAGTGGCGTGCGAGCGGATTGCATACGCCGGGCGGGAGAGCAGGCGCTTGCCATCCACCGAACCGGTAAGACTTGCGCCCTCAGCCTCCCCCTCCTCTCTGTGGCATCGCCCGCAACTCCTGGGGGGAGCCCGTTTCTCTGGGCCCATCCTGCGTGGGGATGGAAGGCAGGAGGGAGGATGCTGGGCTGCAGCTGCTGAAGGGGGAAACCGAGTCACTGCGGAATGTTGAAGTTGGTTGGGCAAGCTGGCGCACGGCCTGGCTCTGAGGGAGGCCGGATCGCTGTGCTTGGATTTGCCTCCTGGATTTGTCAAATGTCCGCAGAGATGGCGGTGAGTTTTAGCTGGCGTGGGCCTCTGATACACACAGACCGCTCCTTGCATTTTCTAGGATGCTGTTTCCCCTACGTGGGAAGATCAAACTGACTTGGAGCACTGTTGCGTAATTATTTAATTAATCTACTTTTAAAAAATCCTAATGTGCTGCCTTTCCTTGAAAAATCCCACCCCACCCTTTATTCCAGCCTTGTCAATAAGCCCACGAAAGTGGAATCACCTGCAGATCATAGAATCATAGAATCATAGAATAGTAGGTTTGGAAGGGGCCTCTAAGGCCATCGAGTCCAACCCCCTGCTCAATGCAGGAATCTACCTTAAAACATCCCTGACAGATGGTTGTCCAGCTACCTCTTGAAGGCCTCTAGTGTGGTAGAGCCCACCACCTCCCTAGGTCATGGGTTCCATTGTCATATTGCTCTAACAGTCAGGAAGCTTTTCCTGATGTCCAGCCGGAATCTGGCTTCCTGTAACTTGAGCCCATGATTCCACGTCATGCAATCCGGGATGATGGAGAAGAGATCCTGGCCCTCCTCCATGTGACAACCTTTCAAGGACTTGAAGAGTGCTATCATGTCTCCCCTCAATATTCTGTGATTCTTGGGCTTGGGGCTGTCGCCAGAACCTGGCAAGTCCTCGGTCAAGTGCTGAGGTCCCACGGCAGGCATTCACCCGGGACCCCCCTTCAGGCTCCTTTTCTCCTGGCCTGGCCCTCTGAGCGGCTCCAGGCAACTGGCTCCCCTTGCTCTTTTAATTTTCCTCAGTGCCCTCCCTCTCTACGTAGCTTCACTCTGAAGACTGGGGGGAATTCAGTCTGTGAAGGTCTCGAAATCAAATCATTCCAATTTAACAAGTACATTGCATCATATTAGTTTTGGCCCTTGAGCTCCGTCGTCACGTTCCTCGTATTTATTGTTCCGTTAAGAAATAAAAAGGGTCCCAAGCCTTAACGAATTTATCACAAACAGAATGAGAAGGAGATGTTGAGGAGGAGCTAAGAGAAATGTTATTTTATCGCTTACATTTCCGGTTGCTCCCCATTTGCCTGATTGAAGGGGTAGGTGGCAAAGGACAACAATGCCCAATGCAGCGGATGAGAAAACAAAACGGAAATAAAAGCGTCCGAGAATGAAGTCTGACGTATTTTACAGAGTGATCCCCCCCCCGCCCCTGCCCCAGGGCAGACTCCTGCAAGACCGTTCTTTAGAGGCATCTTGAAACACGGCCGCAGTAGCAGGCTGTCCGGAACGAGCCCCTTTTGGGTTTAGCGTTGCTACGGAGCCTGGGTGTTTGGGCACAGTCCTTTGGCTGGCGGATACGAGCTGGGCTTTTCCGGTCCGTTCTTGCCATGGGAAGAAATCAAGCCCCGGCAGTTATCGCAAAGGCTACAGCTGGGAAAGCTTCCTCATTCTGCAGGAGAGAGACCTTCTCCTCTCTTTCTCCGCGTCTCGGTCCCTGTTCCCCCCCCCACACACGTGAAACGTGGTAGGTAACTTGGGAGGTGATTACATGGGATGTGCCAGCGATCCCTTGAACGCCAGCTGAGAAACGGAAGCGTGTGGATAAACCCAGGGTATTTCATGGGTTGGGGGGAGAGTTAGCAAACGCCACCAGCTATGCCCAAACCTGTCTTCATCGTTGCCCCATAAAAGCCAAGCGGTCCGAGGTCTTTACGCCCCTTTCTACACCTCCCTGCATCCCCTTCCGCCCATAAGGACGACATTTCGCTGGAAATCCTGTGCCCTCCGCCGCGGATCCGGCTAGCCGCCGTTTCCTCGGATCGATTAAAAGGGAAATCTAAAAGGCGCAAATGACGTACCTTGACGCGGATCGTGCCTGCTGGCCGATTCCGGAGGCGATCCTGCTGCCTTCTCCGAAACGCCCAGCTTTCTCCTGAGAGTTGGGAAGGCGTCCAAGCTCCTTCCGAGGACATCCGGGGCAAAAAGAGTGAGCTCACGCCAAGGACGTCTGGGTGTAAATGGGCCTGTGGGAGCGAGTCCTCGCTTTCTCAGGTAGAGGCTATTTTTAAGAGAGAGCTTATTAGCCTCATTAGACTGGTAATTAGAGTAATTAGAGCTCATTAGTCTCGGGTGTCCCTTCCCCAGCATTCTTGTGGGGCGTCATATCCACAAGAGGGCAGCATCCACCCGTACAATGCAAGGGCTTGCTCTATCATCTCCTCAGGATCTGTACCGCTGGGCATCTGCTTAGACCCCCCTCCTCCTCCCCACTGCAACCTGCATGTTTGTTTGTGTATTCTTTATTGATCGCATTTCTGTACCGGCCCAATAGCCGAAGCTCTCTGGGCAGTTTACAAAAATTAAAACCATAAAAAACCGTTCAGCATATAAAACAAATGACAGTATAAGAACACAATATAAAACGCAGTACCAAAGCGCAACCAGGATAAAAACTGAGCAGCCATGCAGAAATGAATACGGATTTAAAATACAATTTTAAACAGCAAGGTTAAAAATTAAGCTGATGAACTGTTAAAATACGGGGAGAATAAGAAGGTCTTCACCTGGCGTCTAAAGGGGTACAATGTAGATGCCAGGCGAACCTCTCTAGGGAGCTCATTCCACAGCCAGGGTGCCACAGCAGAGAAGGCCCTTGTCCTGGTAGTTCTCCTGCCCCGACAAGGGTGGTGGTGAGAAGGAGGAGCAGGAGACGCCGTGGCCTCCGTGCTCCCTGGCTCTCGGCCTGCCATGCAAGCCAGTGGGAGCCAGGAGGAGGAGGAGGAGGAGGAAACGCAGCTGGTGCTGCTAACAGTAGACTCACGGAGGGAGCGAGGGGGGCCATGGAAGGTGTCCTGCATAAGGGGCCTCCCAAATTTCTACTCGCTCACTCTGTCTTGTGTTCAAGAGGCTCCCCTCTCTTCCGCCTTCTGAACCAAGGGATTTGCTGTCTCACCTTTTCCCCAAATCGGGAACTCACGTAGGCCTGAAGCGAAATTTTGTCCTCGGCATTGAGGAATAGTAGCAGCGGAAAAGTAATACGTATTTCGTACACCCCCCACCCCCCATAAAGCATCTTTCTCTCGTGTGATTTGTTTCGTGAGCTTAAATCCCGATGCAGCCTTGGAGTTGCAGCCCTGACTTCAGTCTTCCTCCGTCTCTTGTCCTCGGTTTTCTGCCTGCCTCGCGGAATGAATAGCACCACATGTATTCGTGTATTCTTCCTTTCGCACTTTGGTACGATCAACCTGGATGGCTCGCAAAATTCTCAAGTTCGGGGTGCGTCGTAAAATGCAACGTTGCCATGCGCACCGAATCCGCCTGTTTCCTCCCTCTTGCGTGTGGCTGGCGATAATTTGACTCCGTGAAGTGTCATCACTCACAGTCGGGAAATCGGAACTAGCAGGGACGATCCGAAATTTCCTCCCAGGGAGTTGGGGGTGGCCCGCAGGATCTCCTCCTGCTCCCTGTATCCTTGCAAGAGCTTAGGTGGAGACTGAGCGACGGGTCCAGAGTCACTCGGTAAAGCTGCATCGCTCATCCCTGGGCAGAGTTTCGGGCCTGGGTCTCCCGCTGGCCCAAGCCCCTCTGCGCTGTCCGTCCGCCAGCAGGCAACGCCGTTTTTATTCCAGCGGTCTGTCAGGTTTGCTACTCCTTCATATTTCTTTTGGTGTGTGTGTGTGTGTGCTTGCCCTAATGGTGTTATTAAGGCGTTTGTTTCATGTTTGTTTTAACTGAGCTTTTATTTAAAATTTTGCCTCTTCGTTATTGCTAGCTCCCTCGGGCAGGAATAAAATAAAACAGGGATTTTATTTTAAATGTTTGCTCTTTATTCTTGCTAGCTGCCTCGGGTAGGATTTAAATAAAGAAAACTTTCTACGGTGCCCTGGTGCTCAGGTTAGCATTGGGGCAAACAAGAGAGAGAGTCTCTTAGTTTCTCATAACAGCCTTCCACCGCCTGGTGCCCTCTGGATGGGTGTGGACTGAAACCCCCATATTCCCCAGCCAGCAGTATGGGGATTGCAGTCCACACCCATCCAGAGGGCACCAGGCGGCGGAAGGCTGTTCTGTATGCAGTATCGCTGCAGTTCTATGACGCAACAGGACCTGAATTCCCAGATGTCTGAGGCCCCTCCGTTACCTTTCCCGGCAGCCCCTCTTCACCTCCCGGCCACCTTGTTCCCGCCCACCCTTTCGTTCACCTTGCCTAACGCTGAGTGCCTCTAATTAGGGCGAGTGCTCGCTAATGGAACGTTGTTGCCCCCGGGGGCTTTTTTTCCCATCTGGAAGAGGTTGTTCTACTCTCTCCTGGCTCACTGCAAAGCAATGATCAGGATGGCTAAAAATAGCCCCCGACGTCATACGCTACCTGTCATGCAGCTGGTCTCCCGTGATGCTCTGGAACGGTTGCTGCCTCAGGAGGACGAGGCGGCTGATGCACTCTGGACTCCGAAGGAATCTGCATATTCAGTGCCGGTCTGTTTCTCGGCTTCCACAAGGCGTCTGTTGTCATGATATTGATATTTATTTATTTATTTTGCTTCTGCGCCAGTTGATATCCCAAAACCGGTAAACAGTTTGCATCAGAAATCCCGCCAATAAAATGCCACAGCCAGTGGTAAAAAAACAACATGGTAAATAATAAATAGTCTAAGAACGTTACGACAAGAAGATGAAATAGTGTCTTCGTCTATTGAGGATCAAGGAAAGCATGAATAAACAGATGTAGTTTTAAAAGGCGTCTGAAGCACGCCACCATTTCCGCACGGTGGGAGAGCGTCCGAGAGGGTGGGTGCCACTGTCGATAAGGTACTTTCACGTGCCGTGATCTGGTGACACCTTGACCTGGTTTGCACGTAACCCAGGGTTTATTTCATTCTGGGTTTGCGTGATGTGTGAACGCTGCTGTGCGAACGAACCATGGTTTGTTAACCACAAACAATCCAGGAAGAGGTGTTTTCTCGCTGGGTGGGAAAGTTCAGGTTGTTTAAACCAGGGCTTGTCATGCCATGTGAACCCATAACTGTGGGCTGTTCGTGGGTCGTTTTGCCAGGCTACAGAGGCAAGTGTAGCCAAAAACCCAGCCGCTGTCAGAACAGCAGTGCCGGAGAAGCATTTGGCCTACAGGGACGAAGCGGGTGAACAAGGAGGGAAGCAAACAGCCCAGGGACTGAGAAAACAAACCATGGTTTGTTTGATTGTCTGCTAGACAAACCCTGAGTAATGTGGGATACAAATGTTTTAATAAATAAACAAACTAATCATGGGTTAAATAAACCATGGGGGAGTGTTCAGTGTGAAACAGGCCACCTTAAAAGATCTTAGGGATTGATTTGGGGTATGTAGGGTAAGGCGGCCAGGTGTGATTTCGCTTGCGCTCCTATCCTAGGGAGACCTGCTCAGCTCCTCTTGGCTTCATCATTCGGACCTCTTTTATTGGCTCCGATGGGGAGGGGGATGGCTTGGGATATAGGGCGGTCGCTCTCAACCTTTTCTCAACCATCGCTTTCCCGTTCTTCTCACTGCCGGGCCTTTGTTGGGCCACGAAGGGCTGGGCTGCCTCTCCCCTCCTGCCCTGCCTGCGCTTTGCGCCTGGAAGGCTTCATCCTTTTCTGCAAAGGCTCCCAAAGAGCCCGCAAAAGCGGCCGGAGTTCCATGGATCGTCGGAAAAAGCTCCAGCTCCTTCTCCGCATCGGCTCTTCTGTTTGTTTTTCGCGGTAGTTGCTCAGCGGAGAGGGAAACGAGCCCCCTTGGACTGGGATGTGGTGCTCGGTGATTCGGGGCGGAAATGTTTTCCGTTTCAGAAAACGTTCCACCGCTCTCTTTTTCTGTGGAATTCCACTCCCCCCACCGCCCCCCGGGGCTTCTGAAAATGCATTCTTTCATGACATGACATAGGCTAGGTCATGTCATGAAAGACATGATTTCACTCTGTGAAAGTGGTATGAAATAGGCGTATAAAAGGCAGGAGCCACACCAAGCAGGATACAGAGGTATGAAAGCGGTATGTATGGTCTGTGTCTTGTGGGTCCCAGCAGTTGTCAGTGCACATCAGTACCGCTATAAAGCAGTCGCGTGGCTCCTGCCTTTGATATACCGCTTTCATACTGCTTTCATAGTGCTGTGTCCTGCTTGGGGTAGATCTGGCCGTAGAAACATGAGTGAACACAGCAGCACAAGTCAAACGGAGGGAACCGGAACATGCAGAGCGCTAGCCAAAGCGCAAAGCGGTCATTAGCTTCTCTTCTTCTCCAGGCGTCTGTCCCTGGGAAGCGCAAATATTTACTCCTGCAGCCCTTTGGGCATGCTAAGATGGGCGGGCTAACCATTTTCGGCACCTTCTTTCTCGCTTTCAGAATCTAAATAATTCGAGGGAAGGGTATGTATGCTATTAAGTTGTCACGGCTTGAAGTATTTACAAGTATCCTAGTCTGAAGAAATCTACCCAAGTAAAGCTTTGAACGTGTTTGAAACCTAACATTCAAAGTACACAAGGGGCATCATCCAATGCATGTTTAGACAGAAAGGAAGTCCTACAATTCCCAGCATGCCCGAGCAAGCATGGAGGAGTGGGGAATGATGGGAGTTGTAGGACTTTTTTTTTAACTGTCTAAACATGCATAGGATGGTGCCCTAAGGCTGCAGTCTTGCAAGGAGCCCAAGGCGGCTTACGTGGCCTCCTCATCTCCATTTTAGCCTCACATCAACCCTGCGAGGTAGATTAGGCCGAAAGTCACTGGCCCAAAGTCATTCAGCGAACATCATGGCTGAGCAGGACTAGAACCCGGGTCTCCCTAGTCCTGGCCCAACCCTCTAACTGCTATGCCACACTGGCTCTCATCAATATCAATGGTTTAGAAATAGTATGATGAATCATTCTGTTTCCACCAGGTGCCCCAATGGGAACTCCATAAGCAGGGCATGAGCACAGTTCCCCAGTATACTGCCTCTGATACTGGAGGTAGCATAGAGCCATCAGGACTAGTAGCCCCTGATGTTCTCCTCCTCCTCCTCCTCCTCCTCCTCCATGAATTTGTCTACCCCCCCCTCCTTTTAAAGCCAGCCAAGTGGCTGGCCAGGACTGTGTCTTGTGGCAGCAAATCCCACGGCTTAATTCTGTGCCGCGTGAGGAAGCACTTCCTTTTATCCGCCCTGCATCTCCCACCCTTCATGGGCCTGGTGTGAAGGCACGCGAGGCAGCCACCTTGCTGGAGCTAAGCAGGTCTGGTCCTGGTCAGTGCGTGGAGGGGAGATACCCCCCCCCCCCCGGAACCATATGCAGCCACGGAAGAAAGGTGGGGGTGTAAAATGTAATAACGAATAAAGAAAGAAATGGGATGGCCCCGAGCCGTGCAGCATGGGCTCGGAGGTCCCAGACCTTGGTGCGCACAAAGTTGGGGCGTGGGTCGACTGATGGGGGGGGACTGGCATGTTGTTTTTGAAGGTGCCATCGTTCTGCTGGTTAGCGCAGAATTGGGTGACCTCAGGTGGCTCCTGGACGGTGGTGGCAGCGGCGGCTCCCGTGACCTTGTAGCCCAGAAACAGCCGGTAGCGGAGCCAGCCTGACACACTCCCCCGTGGGAACCTGCCTTGCGCAAGGGCGGATCCAGTCAGGTGCTCTGACCTGCCTTGGCTGACTCAGCTCATTAAACGCCTTGTAATGAGCCTGGGCTGGGGCGGCGGATTGTTGCAGGGTGCCTGCCACGTTCCTGGAGGATGAGCCGGCCCGGTGCGCGTGCCTTTTGCCAGCTTTGGGATGACGACATCACCCGGAGAGGCTGGAGCTGCCCCCTTGTTGTCCCGGCCGCAGCCTCTTTGCAGAACGGATCCGGCTTTCATCGTTTCCTTTTGTGCATGGCGTCTCTAGAACCAGCCAAATAGCCAAAGCTCTCTGGGCGGTTTGCAAAGAGGAACCTTCCCCCCTCCCCCAATACAATAAAATAGCATAAGATAAAACCCATCTTCCTACAAAAATAAGCAAGGCAGTTTTGCACAATCAACCCTAAAAAATACCAGGACCTGTTACAAATCTTGTTATATGCTATCAAGTAAAGGAAAGTCTTAACCTGAGACAGGTAAAGTTGAGAGTGTTGGTGCCTGAGGGGGAGATGGTTCCACAACCGTGGGGCCACCACTGAGAAGGCCCTCTCCCCCATTGCCACTCTCCGAACCTCCCTTGGAGGAGGCATTTGAAGGAGGGCTTAGATGGGGACCGTGGTGTCCGGGCAGGTTCTTACCAGGAGAGGTGCTCCATCGGGGGTTGTGGTTGGCACGGACATGATGCCCGCTGCAGCAAGAAGCAGTTCAAAATGACCAGATGGGAAAAGAGGCAGGAGGGGGCTGCTTCTTTGCAAAGGGCGGGACCTCAGTGGGCTCCCTTTGGCAGAAGGATGTGGATTTGCACTCTGAAATTGGGCCCTGGGGGACGTGAGGGTTTGTGTGTATGGCGTATGGGGCCCCCTTTTGCTCCTTTGCTACCGCTCCTGGCTTTGACCCTGTTCGTTGCGCCAGGATTTGCCGTTTATCGCGTCTCTTTACGACAAGGTTTTAAGACTTGCTTCCTCGAGGGCTTCTCTGCCGGCTCTCTCTGCTTCTCATGCACCGGCTGGACCGTTTCTTTGCTCTTTCACGCCTGCTGGCTAAGCAGTTTCTGGGATGTACAGAACCTCGCTCCTCTAATCCGGGTCCTGGTCCTGGCCTGGGAGTTTGCCGGTTCGTCTGCAGGCCCTGACGACCGTTCGAACCGCTCGCCGGGACCGGTTTCCGTCCCCTGCCTTGGCAAAACGCCTTTCTGCTGGCTCTTCCATCCGGGGCTCGGGTGGCCTTCGTTCCGCCCCCAGGCCTGTGCAGTTCTCACGCCCGCTTGTTTACCTCTGGGTGGAACCGATCCGGCACAGCGGGTTCTCCGGAAAGGTCACCAGGGTGGGTCCTTGAAACTCAGATGGTGTGAGTCACGGGGGTGGGGGGGCATCTTTCATTTGTCAGGGGATTTTTCCCGCATCTGCGGAGAGCTTGGCTGGGCCCGTTGCGTTTCCCTCCTCCTTTTCTCTCTCTCCTCCCTTGCAGCAGCTGGCTGTAAACAGGAACCGAGGGACGCCTCGGCCATGCGCCTCTATGATTGTGTGTATTCCCCTCTGCCCGAAAATGGGAGGGTGCACTGGGGTGGGCGGGGGGGAGCGGACTCTGTGAATCTGTTCCAGTAAAGGCCCCCCCCCCCCCCGGGTCAGTTTTGTTTTCCTGCTCCGGCGAGGAACAACCTGGCCCCCTTTGTGCTGTTCCGCCGTCCCTGTCAACAAAAGTGCTTCTTTCTGGCCATCTCCAAGGGGGCGAGATGCCGCAAATGGATTTTTAAGACAACCCGACTGGCCAAAGGCTTCTCCGGAGCCGTCCGGATGCCACTCGCCCGACCTTTTTATTTTGGGTTTTAGCGGCCTCCTTCCTTGCTCAGGCCGCCGGCTGGATTGTGCGATTGGGTAGGAGGAGAGGCTGCTGCCTGCCGCCATCCCTTGGCCGCTGCACCCAGGGAAGTTGGGGACGGGGAAGGAAGTATCGCCGGTCCAGTTGAGTCCGGACATGGCCTGGCGGCGCTTTTGAAAGGGGGCAGCACTGCCGTGGGTTCGGCGCCAGGGGCGTGGGCCCACGGCAGCTCCCATGCATTTTGAGGTCATGACTGAGACGAGATTCCGCCTGCTGCCGGATCCGACCCTTTGGCCCTCCGGCCCAGTACGACCCTCTTCCGATCAGAAGCCGTTTTCCACCATCCCAAGCAGAGCGCAGCCTCATCCGTTGAACTCGAGATGTTTCCAGGGAAGGCTCCTGGCAGGGGCTGTACCACGGAGCCACGGTTCCTCCCCTAAAGCCCCCCGCCTGAGGTTACCAAGCAGGTTTCAGGGCTGAACTGGAATTTGAACCCTCATCCAACGTTCAGTCCTTTTTCCTTCCATGAAAGGGAAGGGTGGGAAATTCCGCTCTTTGAAATTCCGCTGCGGAGTATGTTTTCATTTCGTTCCATTGAGTATATTTCTATACTACCCCAGAGCTGAAGCTTTCTGGGCGGTTCACAAAATGAAAACCATTAAAAATACATTATACAAAGTGCAAAACCGCTGACATAAAATTGTTTAACCAGACACACAGATGACATATATCTAAAAACATTTTTTATAAAAAATAATTGGCCGAAGACAATCCTGGAGCTGATTAAAAACCCAGAATATGCTGCCAATTGCCTGAGAGAAGAAGGCCGTTTTAACATGGTACTGAAAAGCTAACTATGTTGGCCTGGGGGCGGGGGGGAAGGAAGAGATCATTTCCTAATTTGTGGGGAGGCACCACCAAAAATGTCCTCTCCCTTGTTGACTCTTGGAGGAGGTGCCTTAGATGCTGAACGTAGTACATGGTTCTGTTTATGATGGGACAGGGACTGTGTTAGGGATTGGGGTCCTGAACCGTGTAAGGCCTTATAGGGCCGGAGCATATTCCTCGCTTAGTGTGCCCAGTTCTGGAATTGAAACAATGGAACCAATGACCTAGGGAGGTGGTGAGCTCTCCCACACTGGAGGCCTTCAAGAGGCAGCTGGACAGCCATCTGTCAGGGATGCCTTAAGGCGGATTCCTGCCTTGAGCCAGGGGTTGAACTCGATGGCCTTGTAGGCCCCTTTCAACTCTGCTATTCTATGATTCTATGAGTCTGTGAGTTTGCTCCTCTTGGGGCGGCGATCTTGGGCTTGCAAGAGCCTCCCATCTTTCTCAGTGGTTCCTTATTTTGACCCCAAGCCGCCTGCCTGAAATGTGCCTCTGCTCGGGTCGCCCGTGCCGTGTCTCTGCTTCCCAGGAAAGGCCCCTTTGCACCGTGTGCCTCTGCCTTGGAAAGCAGAAGTAGCGGTGGAACCATTGACGCAAAGGATTCAGCGCTTGCGAAAGGGCACGTCTTTGGGACTGGCGCCAAGTCTGCCATGGAAGGCCCTGAGTCAGCCCTCCGGCGTGGCAAAAGGGCTAGCTTGTGGGGAAGGGGCTGTGGCTGCGTGGCCAAGCCCTCGCTTTGCATGCAGAAGGGTCCCCAGTTCGGCAACAGAGAGGGCTGGGAAAGAATCCCTGAAATCCTGGAGAGCCGCGGCTGCTGGAGTGTCCCTGACAGCCCCGTGCTCCTCTCGAGTAGTTGAGGGGCGCTCTGTTTATTCGTTTGGACATCTGCTTGGCATTCCAGCCAGCCGTGGCATCACAGCTGGCTGGAGACGCAGCACCCCGGGGAGGCCCCGCTGGCCCTGCAAATGCCCTGCGTGCCCTCCTCCTGTGCCGAGGTGCGAGGGGAATCCTCTCTGCCATCCTGACTCAGGGGGCGCTTCACATCCCGCAGGGGTGGCCGGTGCGGGCGGGCTTGGCTTGGCCAAAGAGCGTGGGACTACCCTGGTTAGAAATGGCGTGCCGTCCGCAAATGAGGCGGTTGCGTCTCCATCACGTCCTCATTCAATCCGCCTTAAGGTTCAGGGGAGGCCCAATAAGCCCTCGTTCTCAAAGGCGGCTCAAGAATGAACTTGCCCAGATCGTGAGAGGGGAGGTGTCACCATCTTTACTGCCACCTCGAAGCCCTGACCACCGTTGGAAACAAGGTACCGGGGCGGACAGGCCTCTAGCCCGATTTGGCGGGCTCTTCTTTCATTCTGAGGGGTTTTCACGCCCGTCGGAAGCCGTTTTCTCTTCTCCGCCTAGCATGGGGGGGGGGCAGACTGAGCCCCCCCCCCCCATGCCAAGGAGGAACCGCTTTCTTTGGAGAGGCAAAGGAGCCGCCTGGGCGTCACTGCTCTAATTTTGGGTGCGGAGCTCCAGTGATGCCACGCTGGTTGCCGGCCCAGCGGAGGAGAAGCAAGGTGACACCTGCTGTTGTGCTGATGTGTTTCCTTCCCGGACGGTGGGAAAGCCAACCGGCTTGGATTCCATGGAGCTGGATTCTTGGAATCGATCCGCACAAATAGCCTGAGTCCCACCGCCGCCGCCTCCTCCTGCGCAGTCAAGTGAGTGACCGGAAAACGGCTGAGCCGCCAGAGCTTACAGGAAAGCAGGAAGCCTCTCTCTTTCGAGGGAGAGGCGGAGGGAGGGGGCGCAGCAGCAGCAGCAGCAGTCGGGGCGCCTTCACCTCTCCCTCCAACGGGCCATTTTGCAGCCTGGCTCGGATGCCCGTCCCAAAACACGGCTCTTGGGGGGGCCGTCACTCCGCAGGGGACGGGGCAGCCGGGGCAGCGCCAGGGGGCGGCTGGCGCGAGGCCCTATCTGCCACGTTGCCGCGTGGCAAAGGTCTCCCTGCTTGGGGAGGAAACGCTGCCCATTCCACATGCAAGGAGCCCCCCCTGCCTTCCTCCCGAGCCAGGCCTGGGCAGTTTCTGGCTCACCGGGGTGACTTGTGGGAGCCCCTTCTGAGATCGTGGCGAGATCTGGTGGTGTCCCCTGCTTCGCGTGTTGGTCTGGGGAGACCCGGGCTGGGGTCTCCGCTCGGCTGTGAAGCTCACTGGGTCACTTTCGGCCCATCACTGACTCTCCCAGCCTAATCTACCTCGCAGGTCTGTTGTGAGGAAAAAAGATGGAGAGGAGAAGGAACATGTGAGCTGCCTTGGGTTCCTTCCAAGAGGGAAAGAAAAGACATTTATCAGTGTAACAACAACAACATAGAATAGTTGAGTTGGAAGGGGCCTCTAAGGCCATCAAGTCCAACTTCCTGCTCAAGACAGGAATCCACATTAAGATTTAATGTTATTTATTTCAGTAATATTAAATACTAATGAATATAATAATAATAATAATAATAATAATAATAATAATAATAATAATAATAATAGAGCCTCCTTGGGTAGCTTGCAAGAGGACAAAAGGCAGGATATAACTGAAATAATAATAATAATAATAATAATAATAATAATAATAATAATAATACGCTTCTGGATCAGTTTGAGGGTTCACCTAGTTGAGATTCCCCCTCTAAAAAGCCCACAGGCCGGGGCACGAAGGCAGACACCCCCCCCCCCCCGGGTCATTTACTCTACCATATCTAACGTTCAGAGAGACGCTGCTGTGGCCAATTGTTCGCCCCTGGATTTGGCCTTGTCTCCGCCTGGAGGCACAGGGGGCGCTCTTGGCCGCTGAGCCACGGCCCTTCGCCATGGCCTGCGCTCGAATATTTGGAGCCTCTGACTCACTCGGGAGCACTGAAGGTCTGTCAACCTGAGGGCCAGATTCCACGCGTGAGAAGCTTTCGGGGGCCGCATTCCAGACAGGGCCAAAAATATAAAAACTCCAGCCGATTGCAGCTTGAAGCTCTGACTGCACCGTTGCACCTGAGCCATGTCAAACTTTTGGTAGTCGGGGAGGGGGGGAAGGGGTAGGGCAGGGGAGGGGGCCCTGAACGTTTGGGGCACCCCAGGGGTTGGGGTGGGTCTCGTACTCCCGGTCCGGCTGAAGAGATCTCCCGAGGGGGGAACGTGATGGGGACGAAGGCAGGAAGGGCAGCCAAATTACGAATGGCGTTGTGCCTTCCCCAAAGATCCGAGATGATGTTAATTGGAGGGTGGGGAGGGGTGGAAAGGTTTTTGCCCAGAGCCGCCCGCCTTGGGGTGTTGCCTCAAGCAGGAACAAAGGGCTGCCCCCCTTCGCCTGGCCTGGCCTGGCCCTCTCCGGTCCAGGAAAGCCCCCCGGCCCTGCTAGAATGTCCCCTGGGCGGCTGCTCCTCTCCCTGCACGCTGCAGGAAAGACCCCCCCCCCTTTTCCACTGTCCAGGCCTCCAGGAGGGAATTTCCATGGAAAAATCCATGGGTTGAATCCAGCAGCTGGCCAAATGTCTCTCCCCCCCCCCCCCCAGTTGCCGCTGCTAGGGACTTTGATCTTTTCCTGCTCTGGGAGACCCTGGCGGTTGTCACTGCCCTTCCGCTCCTTGATTGGCTATGGCGGGGTGGGGCAGGTAGAGGCTTGCACACCTGGAGAAGGCCTCTTGGCTTTCTTCAGCCCAGATGTGGCCCTCCAGATGATGTGTTTGGGGTTGTGGCCCAGCACTTCTGGGGAGCACGGGGGCGGCTGCGCGAGGCATGCTGAACACCTGGAGCCTTGGAGTCGCAAACAAGGACCTCGCGGCTGCTTAACGACTGGAGTTTATGTCGTTAAATGTAGGTGATTGTTCATTGGTTTATTTGAAGGGGATTGATCCTGCTCCTCAGCCAAAAAAAACAAAAAAACAAAAAGAGGCTCCCGGCGCGTCTTGTGATCAGTCAGTCAAATCAGACGGGCTTAACAGGCTAAAAAGACATGACACGCAAGGAAAGGGTGCGGGGAGGGAAAAGGAAAAACGGTGGCAGCAGGTTCTGTGGACCAGAGCCCACTTTTTCCTGTGGGCTGGGTGTTCTCTGTGAACGAAGCCTTCATACCTGGGTTGGGGAAAACAAATTATAAAACAGGGTGGTGGGTGATGGGGAGGCAATGGGGCTGTAAACGGCAAGAGATGGGGCTGGCGATATTTCGGCCGTGTCGTGCGAGTCAAGGAGAGTGGCTGGCAGTGGGCTAGCAAGACCTGGCGGTGCTGGCGCTAACGTAACTCCCATTCGTGGGAGCGAGAGCGTCGGTCTGGATGGAGCCTCCTGGTTCTTGGCCTGCAATGGCGGGAGGACATGGCTTGGAGGGCAAGTGAGCGAAGACCCTCGTGAGTCAATGTCAATGCAGAGATCTCGCGGGATGGCCATGGAAGCTTTCCCGGTGCCATGTCAGCATCTGGGATGTCTGATCCTGCCTCTGTTCAGCATGAGGGACCGGACAAGATGGCCCCGTGGCATTCCCACTTGTCAGTGCTGGCCCAACTTGGGGACTGGAGCCTTCAGAAGGGGATTAGGCGCGTTCACGGAGGTCTGTCAGCAGTGATTCGCTGTGTGAGCTCGGGTGAACCTCCTCATTCAGACGCAGTCTACCCTTGAGAATAGCCGTTGCTGGGGAGGGTCTGTTGCCTTTGGGTACCAGGATGACGCCCTTGGGGGAACGGTGGGGGGGAATCCAACGGAACCATTTTGGCAACATCCGGGCTTGTTTTGCTGCTGCCGCTGTTCTGTCTTCGTCTGGATTTGCTCCTTGGAGAGTCAGGAGGGAGCGCGGCCCCTCCCCAGCACCCCCTCCTGCCTGCTTCTCTCTGGGGGGGTCTGACGCGTGTCAGGATCTGGGTCACCCGGGATGGAGGTGAACCCATAAGCTGCCCTCTCTCCCACCTTCCCTTTCAGGCCGAATGCAGAACTCCTCAACTGCCCGAGATCCGAGTTCTATATGGCAGGAGCTCTTGGGGGGGGGGGGCATGTTTCACAGGGGCCAAAGGGCCAAGATACCCCAATTTCCAGCCCCTTTGAGCTTCTGACTTTCAGTGGCGAAGCCTTTGGAGAGACATCCTCACATTTTAGAATGGGGGAAAACGAGCCGAGAGAGGAGGGGTTCCCTCGGCACCCCTTGCGCTACCGAGGGGATCTGTTGCTGATCTCTCATCCAGTCGGAAATGCTGTTGCCGCGGCAGATGTTGGGGTGTCCAGCGGGCCACCAGAAATGGCTCTGTGGGCCACAGTTTCATCCCCTCGGCATTAGCCCTTCTGTCTTGGCTAGGCATGCTCCCCAGCGGACCACTGAAACCGCAGCATTGCCAACGGGAAACTACGGACGTTGCCGTGATGGGGGCTTCCTTCTCATGCCCCACAACGGTTAGCCAGAGTTGGGGTTAGCCCTGCAGCAGTGGGCCCATGCGAGGTCTCCAGATAGGGGAGGGACGCAAGCAGCTTGCCCCTCGGTGGCAAAGGGTGGGTCGCTGGGGACTCCATCCCGCTTGCTGCGGGGCCCCTCTGTGGGATCCGGCTGCTGCTCTGTAAAGCTCCGTGCGAGGACAGAGACACAGCCGGCCTAGGAACATGGGCAAAACTTAGAAAAACTGGCTGTCATGGTTAAGCCAGTAATTTATTTGGTTTGGGGATGTGTGTGTCTTGTGTGTTCATAAATATCCAACGTGCTGAGGATTAAAGTATCCGTTCTGTTCTTCCAAAAACAGCCTGCGCTTTCAAAAGCCCTTGACCATTATTGGACCGGTCAGCCGATCAGATCTTGTTCTGACCTGTCCAGTGTCCAGCCCCATTCCCGCCGCACCGGTCTGGTTTGCGGCCTCCTTTGAGCTTGGGTCTGAAGTCCGATTCTCTGTGGCTCCTTTGCAGATGGGCCAAGCTCCGCCAAGAGCCGCTCTAGGAATTGTTGGAAGGATTATTATTATTGACAGTTGCTTTGAACTCCCGAGATTAATGATGAAAAGCACATGGGTTTTGTGTGTGTGTGTGCAACCGTCGAGGCTGGGGCAGCTGGGTGTGTGTGTCTTTGGCAGGAGCCTCTCTTCATCTCCAAAACAAGTCCGCGTTCCGAACAGAGTGTACCTAGGAATGAAATGCATATCAAGATGTCAACAAGCAGCCTGTAGCCCCCGTGAGCAGTCTGTGTTCCTCACCCCTTTGTCAAAATAGTGTCAACGGTGAGATTGCTGCATGGAGAGGGAGGGAGGCTTCGGATCCTCAGGCCGTTTAGAGTGCTTCCCTCCCCACCCCCCCAACGTTGCAGGCCTCTCTGGCTGCAGAATTTGTCTAACAGTGTAGTGTAGTAGTTGGAGCCTTGTACTGGGGCTGGGGAGACCTGGGTTCGAGTCCCCACTCGGCCATGAAGCTCACTGGGTGACTTTGGGCCAGTTGCTGTGTCTCCACCTGGCCTACCTCATAGGGCTGTTGTGCAGATAACATGGAGAGGAAGAGGAGCGTTTGAGCCTTCTTGGGTTAATAATAATAATAATAATAATAATAACAACAATTCATTTCTTACCCCCCTCTCCGTCTGGGTTCCTTGCAAGAGGGAAAGAAAAGACATTTATCAGTGTAACAAAATAATAATAATAATAATAATATCATAGAATAGTTGAGTTGGAAGGGGCCTATGAGGCCATCAAGTCCAACCCCCTGCTCAGTGCAGGAATCCACATTAAATTTATTATTGTTGTTGTTGTTGTTGTTATTAAATGATAATAATAATCCTGTCTAATAGATATACATAAATCTCACACAAACACTGATACCCACAAGTGTCGAAAGAGATTAAACACGGCCAGTCTTTACTAGCAGACGTAGGATCTCCAGTGGGGGGAGGAGCGTGAGAAAAAGCAGGTAAAAGAACCAGTGGGGGAGGGGGGCAAAAGCTTGGTGAGAGTTGGCAGGGCGGGGCACCTGCTCAGGCCCACGGCACAGCTGAGAGTCCACCGCTGAGCCCCTCTGGTCCTGCTCCCCTTCGCTCTGGCTGCCCCCCCCTCGCTGTCCCCTGTCTGAGCAGCTGGAGCACAGCAGAAGAGCCCTCCCACCTGCTTCCGAGCAGAGGTATGGATTGGGCCCAGAGGGAGAGGGCAAGGGAAGGGGGAGGGGGGAGGGCTTCCCTGAGATCTGCAGCCAACCCTGTGGAGCATGAGAAGGTAGGAAGTGGCCTTGTGCAGAGTCAGGCCCACAAGCAGGACACGAGTTCCACAGCCACCCTCCTGCCCAGGTCCCCCAGCGAGCGCCGGGCACAGGCTCACCGCCTCTGATTCTGGAGGCGGCACATCGCCATCAGGACTAGTAGCCATCGGTCGCCTTCTCATCCATGAGCCGGTGCTTGGGAACCCAGGAGGTGCCTGGTACAGTGTCAGGCCCCCCGTCCACCCCCAAGTCCATCTGGCCCGGGATGGACAGCACTGACCAGCAGCCGTGGCTCTCTGGGGTTGCAGGCCAGATTCCTTCCCAGCCCTCCATGTAGATGCTGCCAGGGTTCGAACCTAGGACCTTCTGCCTGCAAAGCGGGGGCCCTGGCACAGAGCCCTAAGGCATGGGACCACCTCAGTCGAAAGTGGTGCGGTGGGGAATGAAATGCGCCCGCCAGTCCGGGAAGGGAGGAAGGGGGCAGCTGGGAGGGAACCAGCCAACCAGTACGTTAAATGCTTGTGAACGTGGTGGTGGGGGAATGGAGCAGCCGAAGGGGCAAATTGGGGGTGGTCCAGGCGGCGGCTTGTGAGGAAGGAGGTATCCTGGCCTCCTTCCCCACACCTGCAGTCTCTCCGTGCCACCCAGGAACAAAGCCACGCTGGCCCACCCGGCTGCCCTGCCCTGTGCTTCCATGGCACGCTTCTGCTGATGCAGGTGGATCCGGAGGTGGACGACACCGTCTGCTCCGTGAAGTGCAGGCGGGGAAGCGAGGCAGCCCCACGGATTCTCTGCCGCGGCTGCTTCCCCACGAAGGAGGCGATCCAGGTTACTTTTCCCGACATTTCTGGACCCTCCTTCCATTTGAAATAACCCTCAAGGGTCGCACTTGGCGGGGTGGAGGCAAGGCCACCTAGCCTCCCCCCTGCCCTGGTAGTGACGCTGGGGGCCGTTTTGTAGTTCCTGGGGAGGGTGTCACCCCGTGGGATGGCGGGCCGTCAACTCTCGAAGGCTGTCATTTGTGCCAGTCCTCGGCAGTCAAGATACGGAATGTCCCCAAACAGTCACCAGGGCCAATTAAAAGGACGTTTTGGTGAGGTGTCTTTTCCTTCGGATCCGCATGAACCGGCATCTTTCCTGGTTGACTAAGAGGCATCCATCTGCCAACAGGGCGTCATCACCCTGTGATCCTCCTCTCTTACATAACAGGGCAACTTACTCTCTAGGTAAGCGGTCGCCTAATTAGCCTGTAATTTGCCGGGAAGGGGCCAGTGACTGTCTCTTTGCATAACAGCCAAGTTCTCCTTGCCGAAGCTCATAACTTTCCAAATCGTAAAATCCTCTTTGGATAGCATGCCGGAGTGTGGGTTCTGACACGGGCACAACGGAACGGTGACTCACGGCTGAGAAATAGTTTCTGACGTCAGATACTCTCAATCGTGAGCTCCGTCGTCTGGGTGCCGTTCCGTAGGGAGCCAAAAAGGCACAACCCACACGCCTGAGGGGAGGAATTGGAACAAAGACTCGGTGGGCCCCCAAACGGCCCAGTGGAGTCTGGGCGTGTTGAGCAGGAAGATAATGCCGTCTGTCTGCTGGTGATTGCGGTGGTTGAAATGTAATGGTGTTTTGTGGAAAAGGGTACAGCTGACTGGCTGGCTGGGACCCTGAGGAGGAACGCTCCATGCTGCCAACGTTACGCTGCAATTCCTGTCGTAATTCCGCACAGTGTGGTTTTTGCCATTTATTTGTGTCACTTATTTAAAATGGTTTTTAGATTGCTTTTAAGGGTAAAACCCTCCGAAGGCGCCGTACACAATACATAAATATTGTTAACAATTTAATACATTTTTAGCTGTGGAGATTATCGATGTTTATATTGTTCTGATTTTATCCATACACCACGCCGAGAGCCCAGTGATAAACGGGTGGGATGCAAATGTTTTAATGAATAATAAATAAATATGCCAAAAAATAAACAGAAAAGCAACGGATAGTCAATAAAAACACTATAAAAACACGATGGAGAACTGATAGCCTCCAATAAAACCTGGAGCATGGGATCGAATTGGATGGGGACCCATGTGAGATGGCCGACCACCCTCCATTTCAATACTTCCAGCGAAGGAGAACTCGCCACCTCCCGGCTAGGGCCGTTTCTACACCAGGCTGTTTGCCTGGGATGCCCCCCGGCTGGTCCCTGTGAGTCCAAATGATGCACAGAGACTCCAGGGGGGGGGGGGATGGGATTTGCCAGGGATAAGGGAGTCCTGGAAAATCCCGACTCTTCTGTGGTCCTGGGAAATTCCGGGACCTCGGCACATGTGTCTGTGCCCATCAGGGGAGGGGGTGGCACAAGTTTCGCCTCGCACGTGTTTTTTTTTTAAAAAAAACTTACCGGGAGCGCACAAGCACTGGTGCGCGAGGCTTGGAGTCCCAGAAAACCAAAATGGCGGTCGCGATGAGCCCGTCGCGCCCAGGAGGAAGCGGAACTTCCGCTTCCTCTGTGAGGATTGACGGCACCGATCTCGGAACCAGGTACTTCCGGGATCGCCCGCCCACCCGCCTGCCGCCCGCTACACCCCTGTGGTGTAGAAAGGGCCAAAACCTCTTCCGTTGCTGAACAGCCCTGCCCGTTGGGAAATTTCTCCTAATGTTTCTCCGAAATCTTCTTCCCTGCCAGGAAGCATCGGTAAGGTTTTTCTGTGTTGGACAAGCGGCCCTTGAGGAAGGGGACGGTCTTTCCGAAACACGTTGGGCCTCATTGAAGCTTTTCAAGGCACCAGAGGACACTTTTCCTCTCCTGTTTTGTGGCGTTATCGGGGTCTTTTCCCCCTTGCTCTTTTTCAGCAAAAAGAATTGCCTCAGCTTTTTCTTTTTAGCCAGGTTCCAGAGGGGGTGGCTGTAAGTCTCCCTAGCCACAAAGTTGTGTGGCACCTTGAAGGCCTGCCAGATGATGATGATGATGATGATGATGATGATTAACATTTATATAATCGCCCCATAGCTGAAGCTTTCTGGGCGGATTACAAAAATTAAAACTTTGGACATCAAAAATGGATATACAAAAGTTTAAACCATGAAAGCATAAAATGACAACGTATAACGACAGTATACATTTAAACAACTGGGAGCTCTCAGCCAGGCCTAAATATAGTTCTGGGGTCAATTAAAAATTCAACATATGCTGTTAAATGCCTGGGAGAAGAGAAAAGACTTGACCTGGTGCCGAAAAGATTACAATGTTGGTGCCAGGCAAGCCTCGTCAGGGAGATCATTCCATAATTGGGGGGCCACCACTGAGAAGGCCCTCTCCCTTGTTGCCCTCCTCCAAACCTCCCTTGGAGTAGGTACTCGGAGGAGGACCTTAGATGTTGAGCGATGCGTATGGGTAGGTTCGTGTCGGGAGAGGTGTTCCGTCAGGTATTGTGGTCCCAAGCCATGTAAGGCTTTATAGGTTAAAACCAGCACCTTGAATCGGGCTCGGAAACATACAGGCAGCCAATGCAAGTGGGCCAGAATCAGTCTTATATGTTCGAATCTCTTGGTCTGGGTTATTAGTCTGGCTGCTACATTTCGCATAAGCTGCAGCTTCTGAACCGTCTTATGGTGGCCACGGGTGATGATACGGACTAGGGCGTACCCTTCCTTCGGACAGCTTCGGCGGGCAGAGAGAGGCCCAGAGGCTTGTGCCGTTTCTGTGTGGAGCTCAAACGGCCGCAGAGCAGCGCAGGCACTGAGCAGCAGCAGCAGCGGGCCGCCTTTGCCTCGCTTTGCTAACTTCGCGCCAGGCCTACCGAGAACGTTTTCCCAGCTTCCGCGGATATGCGCGCACATGCATCAGAGATCACCGCCTTGTTCCGGCTCGGGAGGCAACGTCTTTCCAACCTTCCGTGTGGGTGAAGAGGATCTTTCTGCGACTGACTGGGTTTAGAGCAGGGATGCAGGGTGGGGAAATTCTTGCAGAACATTTTCCAAAACAGAAACATTCCTGGAAAACTTTCCAGTGCTTTGTTTTACTCCTAGGGTGAATGCAGGTGTGTGTGTGTATTATATATATATATACACGCACACACATTTCTTGTGATTTAGTAGCAATGACTAGATGTTGAGTGGAAATACCACATTGGGCAAACTTGGCGGTTTCAAAAGACGGCGGTTGGCGCTGCGTGACGAGCAGCTCTTTGGGTTGCTGAAATAGGGACATCAGAGGCTGCCTGATACGGAGTCAGACCTGGGTCCATCAAGCCCAATATTGCCGACACTGAGTGACAGCAGCGGCTCTCCAGTCTGGGTTCTGGGGGCAAAACCCGAGACCTTCAGCGTGCAAAGCAGGAACTCTGTCATTGAGCTACAGCCCTGCCCCTAAAAGTAACGCAAGATGCTAGTCCTCATGGTTCTGAAGCAAGGGCTGATTGCAATAGGAGCCTTCAAAGCTGCCTTAGAATGAGACAGAACCTGGCCCACCTAGCCCAATATTGCCAACATGGGCTGGCAGCCGTGGCTTTTCGGGGTCTCAGGCAGGATTCTTTCCCCCAGCCCTACCTGGAGATGCTGCCAGGGATCGATCCTGCATGCCAAGCAGGGACTCTACCACATCCCGCGTTTGAGCCTGTGAATAAACGGAGGTCCCGTGTGGCTCTTAGGTGTGTGTTTTCTTCAAGCAGTCTCAGGTTTGGCTCTACAACTACAGAGGACTAGAACCTTGAGATTTATAGTTCAGATGCTCAGAATGCTGGAAGATTATGTGTCTTGCCTGTGAAGGCATCCACTGCATATGTTGAGGTGGGGTCGCCGCCGCCTTCGAGATCCCCTGAGCCCTTCCCCACCTGTAAAGTTCTCTTTGAAGATGCTTTTAATCTTTTGAGGCCCTTGACAGGGAGGCATTTGCTGAAAGCAGCTTGTCAAATATTTGCTGTGCCGCAAGGGAGAGAGACAAAGGGTGTGAAATGACCAGTTTAACAGACAAACCCTCCCGGAAGCTGGGTGAATGTGGGTTCCCAGTAGGTGGGTTGTTGGGCGTGAATGCGGATTCCACGGGGCCCTGTGGGAACACTCCGCTCTCTTTGCTCAGCACCGGGTGCGTCTCGGAGCAGGCTGATTTTCTCCTGGGAAAAGGGAGCATGACCAAAGCAGGAAGCTCCAATCATTTTTTTGTGCTGATGGGCGGCCGTTGCCTGGTCCTGAGTCCACCAGCAAAGAATGGAGATCGCCTCTGAGGGTCTTTTAAGTTGACATTGGCTGTGCTTTTGACCATGCTGGGAGCTGTAGGACTTTTCTCTATCTGAACATGCATAGGAGGGCACCTTTATTTGTTTTTGATGGCATTTCGGCTGGCAAAACGTCACAAACTGTACCAAGAGGCATTGTGCTTTGCTTTAATTTCTTAGATCGATGCAAGGGGGTTGTGGGTGGGTGGGGGGGATAGAATGGGGAGAGGTTTGGATAAACAGCGGAATACATTTTTTAGGGACCCTGGGGAAAACCCAAAAGCATGAGAAAGGCTGGGACAATGTGTTTGCATCCCGTTCTCCTTTGCTCACAAACGGGTCTCCTCTCCGGAGGACATGCGCAGAGCTAACTTGGATGCATCCGGCACATGCAGCGGTGCAGGGAAACCGACACAAAACACCTGTAAAGGGAGGTTTGTTTTGGCCGGTAGCTAGCTGCATGTGAGAAGGCTGAGCGGTAGATGGCGCCCGTAACCCTCCTGGCAAAGCCACCTTGAAGATTTAGCAAGGATTCCCCCTTGTCGGTCTCCAAAACATTGCATCAGGTTTCTCTTGACCCCGGTTACCTGAGCAGGGCGGCTTTCTGGTCCCAAAGGTAAGAGGAGCAGCTGGATGTAAAGGGAGCTTTTGCCGCCCCAGTTACCACGTAAGAGTTGCCCAGAGTTGATCCTGGTTTAGTAATCTTAACAACAATTTGACCTTGTTGCAAAGTGAATTATTTGTCAGGTTCGTTTGTTTGTTTTCTTTGAAAAAAAAAAAAAAGTACCCCGCCGTCCAACTTCCAAACAAATATCCCAAACAACTCGCCCCTGGACACGAGACTGTGGTTTAAAGCACAAACAAGCCATTAATAGGGTGACCAGATAAAACCCAGGTCAGGGCTCATGTAACTTTAACAGTTGTAGAGCAAAGGGAATTTCAGCCAGTGTCATTTGTATGCAATTAGTTCCTGGTGAAATTCCCTCTTCATCACAACAGTTAAAGTTGCAGGGGCCCTGCCTTCTTTTGTATATGGTCACTCTAGTATAGTGCCTGCACCTTTAACTATTGCTATGAAGAGGGAATTTCACCAGGGACTAATTGCATACAAATGACACTGGCTGAAATTCCCTTTTCTCTACAACTGTTAAAGTTACGTGAGCCCTGACCTGGATTTTATCTGGTCAGCCTAGCCAGTAAGAGTTGTAAAACTCTTTGGCGTTGCGCAATCTGCAGCAGGCCCGCGGCCTACGCAGCTGTGAGGCCCCTCGGAGTTCGCAGGGACTTGCTGCCGGGGAAGCGCGCATAGGATTGCAGCCCGAAACGGCGATCTTAAAAACCGCTCAAGTCGACATGTTACGCCACGGAGCCTCAAACGACCAAAACCAAACGCAAAGAGACCCAGCAGAGAATGGGAATGATCACGTTCTGCTTCAGAGGAAGTCAGGACGTTGAAACGGGGCCTCTTGGAAAACGGAACAGGCCATGTTTGGAGTCCGCTTAGTGGTGTGGGAACTCTCCTGGGCCGGGCCTGTTCCTTGGAAAAGCCGCGCCGGCCCTTCAGGGGAAGCAGTGCGCGCGCGATTCCTCGGAAAGGGCTGGCCACGTTTTCTCCGTTCCCGAGGCCGTCTGCAGAGGAGCGCGGCGGCCACTGGGTGGTGCCGGCGTCCCGTCGTGTCCCCGGCCCACTTCCCCTGGTGTTGTTATTTCTGGCCCGTGGATTGTGCCACAGCCCCCATCACCGCAGTCTAGACGGCTTGGCAGGGCTAATTCCTCCTGGCTTAGGTAAGCGGGGCGTAGGCACCTGCCGTGCGGATTCCCAGCCGGAGCCCACTTTTCCCAGTCTCCCCCCCCTCCCCCCAGCTCCTCACCCAGAAAACAAAGGATTTGCTGCTGGATCGAGGAGGTGCTTTTTGCAAACAGCTCCTCTCTCTCTCTCTCTCTCTCTCTCTGTCTCTCTCAGCAGAGCCCCTGGAGGCATTGAAAGACCTGGATCCGAGGGCTGAGAGATTAGAATGCGTTTTTTTCAATCATCATCATCGTGTGTTTTGATTTGGGGGGGGGGGGAAGGGAATCATGAAAGGGAAATGGGGCAGGAAGTGTGGAGGGATGGAGAGAAAGGGGGGGATGGTTTGCCGAGAGAGTGGGGTGCGTGAAGAACGAGAGGATGCCTGGGGGGTGGGGTGGGGGCTGCAGGGGTCCTCTTGCTGCCTTCCCACAAGCCGCCCCCTCCCCTGCTCTGGCTTCCCAGCAACTGGTACTTAGGGTCCTGGTTCCGTTCTTGGCGGACATGGCTACCGATGGCTACTAGTCCTGACGGCTACATGCCACCTGCAGTATCGGAGGCGGTAAGCCGCTGAACACCCATTGCATCCTGGGCTGCGGCGGAGGCGGCTCTTGCCACAGGGGCCCGGTGCAAGGTGGGGGGGCAGCAAGCGAGGCGGCGGCGGCCCTGCGGATCCAGCCTTGCCTTCCTTCTCCAGCCCGGCTCCTCCTCCTGCGCAAGGTGCCGTCTCTCCTGCCTGCTGGCCCCTCACCTGGCTGGGAAGCTTCCTGTCAACATTGCTTCTGAGGCTTGTGGCTTCTTCCGCAGAAATGGGAGCCATCCGGGTGCCGTGCAGGGTGAATCGACAGGCCCGGATCCGTGCCCCGGTCTGAGCTGAAAGGGCTCCTGCTGCAGCCGGCCCTGGGCCTCCGAGCTGCTGGCCAGTCGCCTCCCCTTCCATGCCTCTTTTCCCTCTTGTGACAGCGGCGGAAACACCTTTCCTCCCTCTTGCGTCGTGTGCGCACGTCCCCTTGCATGATCCCACACACTTGCGCCAGAGGCCCCGTTGGATGTGGGGACTTCTGGCGTGGAACACTCCGCGCTAGAGCCCCCTGCAGCAGGCCCTGCATTGAGTCTCTGGCTTCTCCAGACGGGCCCGGGAAAAATCCTGGCCTGCAACCCCAGAGAGCCACTTCTGCCTGTCGGTGCCAGCGATACCGGGTGGTCAGGTGGACCGAGGGTCAGGCTCTGTGTAAAGGCGGCTTCCCAGGTTCCGCTTTAAAAACCCGCCCTTGATTCAGAACCATGAGGACTAGAACTGTACTTTATTATCAAGGGAAGGGCCGTAGCTCAGTCGTGGAGCCCCTGTTTGGCAGGCAGAAGGACCTAGGCTCCGTCCTGGCAGCATCTCCAGGGAGGGATCCTGCCTGAAACGTCAGAGAGCTGTTGCTGCCAGTCAGTGTTGACAATACTGGGCTGGATGGACCCAGGGGGTGATGGCAGTGTAAGGTCCCTCCTGTTCCTATGACCTCCAGGCTCAAATCTTCCAAAGTGCAGAAGGGGCTTTTTCCACGATGCCCCAAGAGCCTCTTTCCCCATTTTTTAAATATATTTTCGCTTGTCGTCCCGCTCGCTCGCTCGCTCTTGATCTGAGAAAGGGACTCTCCTCTTCCGCCCGCTGCCCTTCCTTCTTTGTGCGCCTGCCACCTGGCCAACTCTGGCCACCTCTGGCACCGAGCCGGCCCCCGTGACATCTGGGAGGAGGGCGCTGAGCTCTGGGGAGCTGGGGCCCGGAAGCTAGTCTTCTGGGGCCGACAGCTCAGCTTCCTCCTCGCAGGTGTCACGGGCTGGTAAGGTGGCCAGAGCCGGCTGGGCCTTTCCCAGACTGTCCCCCGGTGTCCTCTTTCCCCGCGGCAGCTCCCCTCCTCTCTTATGTAAACGGCCTCCAAGCTTCACGACTCCCCTTTGCAAGGCCTCCTTCGGCGCGACATCGGGAGACACCATGAGGGGGTGAGTGCCGGGCTGAGTCAGTGCTTTCGCTGCAGCGCACGGCAGCTTCCTCCTCCTCCTCCTCCTCCTCCTCCTCCTCCTCTGGCGCAGCGGCGTGACCTTTAGCAGCCTCCCCCCCCCCCCTTTGTGGCTTTCTCTTGGCTCCGAGCCGCAGATCCGTGGCCGACCTTTCCGTGCCCCTTGCTCATCCGGCAAAGATTGCTGAGACCTGCTACTCTTTTATTTCCCCCCAGTAAAGGAGAGCTTGAGCCGGGCGCTGTTTTCTGCAGCCGAACCGCCTGAGCCCTCGTGCGCCGGCTTTTGTCTTGGTTTTGCTTGGAGCAGGGAACGTTTTTTCCCCTCTCCTTTCCGGGCTTCCAAGCAGGCCCTGCTGCGTGCACGGAGACATCTCTGGGGCTCGGATGACAGCAAGGCCTTTTATTCATTCATTCATTCATTCATTTGTCCATCCGTTTATTATTACGTTTACATCCTGCCTTGTTTTCTTCTTGCAAGGAACCCAAGGTGGCCTGCATGGTCCTCCTCCTCTCTCTTTTTATCTTCACAACAACCCTGCGAGGTGGATCAGGCTGAGTGTCCAGCTGAAAGGCCCTCTGTGAGCTTCATGGCCGAGGGGTGACTCGAACCCGGGTCTCCCCAGTCCCAGGCCAACGCTCTAACCACTACACCACCTGGGCCTTCTTCCTCCCCTTGCTTAAGAAAGGACTCTCAAACTCATCAGGAGGGCGCCTAATTATACTATCTGTGACCCTTTTCACAAAGTGTCTTTAAGGAGGCTGAACAGAAAGCGTTTTGGGGTCCTGTTTCACAGGGGCGATGGTGGAAGGTGTTAGGGGACCCTGGAGGCGGCCGTTCCCCGATCCATGCCTGGGCCTGCCGAGAAATTCAGAGCATGGGGCGGCTTTTGCTGCCCTGCCGTTGCCTTTTGGTTTAGGGCCTCCCCCGCCCGGCCTCCTCCTCTCGCCCTGGCGATGGGGGCTTTTGGGTGGACGGTGGTCGATTCGCCCCCCCCCCCATGCCCATCATCTCCGCATGCCTTTTGTCCCGAAGAAGGTGGGATGCATTCTCGTGGCCTCCCTTTCCCTCCACCCTCGCCAGCAAGGGATCTGTTTGCGTTCCTCCACATGGCGTGTTTTGACACTTCCAGAAATGGTTTGAAAAAGCCCGTCTCTGCTCACCAGGCAGGCTACGTTACGTCCCATTCGGCGCCCCCCCCCGCTCCCTCCCTGGCAGGGGTGTCTCATTCCTCCTGCCTAAAAATGGGCCTTGGCATCGCTGCCGGCTGCTCGTTGCCATGGCTCTTTGGGTGTGGGCTGAACTTGGAAGCCCAAAATACCCTCTGATTCACAGGCGGCGTTTGGCGTGCCGCCCTTGGCTCATTTGCCAACGTGTTGTTTCATTCTCCGAAGGTCTGAAGGGTTGGGAGGCGGGTGAAGGTGGGCCGGGGGGGGCGGCGGGGGGTGGATGGGAAGAGCCTCTCTGCAGCTTAATTCTGTTTTTGTTCCTCTGGCTTTTCCTTTTTGGCTGCAGAAATCGCCGTGTTTGTTGTTGTTGTTTGGGGATGCTTCCAATTGGGGAGGGGGTCCCCGTTGCTCGACGCCGGGCCGGGAGCGGTCATCTGGGGACACGGGGAGGGGAGGGCCCATCTGGAGCAGCTGCTTGGCCTTGGAGCCCCTCCCTGCAGGGCGGTTTGCTGAATCTCCTCTCCCTCTGCAGCTTTCCCAGGTCAAATAGGTTCGGGAGGAACATCTCCTTGGGCAGGCTGAGCTATTTCAGGACGTCCCGTCCCTTGGAAGCCTCCCCAACGGCCACTTTCTGCTCCCCCCCCCTTCCCCTGCGAGCAATCACTGCTTCGGTGCGTTGGGGGCGGGCAAGGAGTTTCTGAGAAAATATTTACTTACTTAATCCTTATGCTTCCTTGCTGCCCAGTAGCCAAAGCTTTCTGGGCGGCCCCTGGAAAGTAAAGCCCTACGACCGGCACGCGGAAGCATAATAGAAAACGGCGAAAGGTTTGAAACGGCGGCGTAAAACCGAAGGGAAACGCAGCCCTGGTGTAAAAGTGCAAGAAAGTCGATAGCAGGTTTCAAAATGACAGAAACGGAAAGGCTAAAATGCCGGAGAGGAAGAAGGCGGCGCTGAAAGTATCACAATGCAGGCGCCGGGCGAGCCTCTCCAGGAAGCTCGTGCCACAACCGGGGGGCCACAACGGGAAAGGCCCTCTTCTTGGTAGCTGCCTGCCTCACGTCATTTGGGGGAGGAGGTCTGAAACTTCTGCAGAGGCCAGTTTTGTGCTCCCCCTGTGGAGGGGCGATGCAGAAGCACCGTACCAAATTCATTTCTGGACGCCATTGTCTTTCTTTTCTTTTCTTAACCGTTTGTGGCCTCCTGCCTGTCCCCATCACACGGCCCAAAGCAGAGCGTGGAAATGGTAAAGCCTTCGTAACAGAAATGTTCAAGACCTTGTAAGAAATAAACCCTGCTGGGTTAGAGGCCAGGAGGAGGACATGGTAACTGCTGGATACCTGGGACCTCCTGCGGGCAGGGGTTTACCCCAGAAAAGGCCCCGTTCCCAGTTCCTCCAAAGGCCGCAGGGGTGGTTGGAGCAGGGCCTCGGCACGAGACAAGATTGAATGGCACCCTTTGGATCTTGGGGACGCTTTAGGCCTCCCAAGACATATATCCTGATGGGACCTCCACCTGCCCGCGGTCTCCCAGCTGCGCACCGCCTACCTCCTTATCTCTGTGCGTGTGGTTGACATGATGCCCCCCCCCGTGTCCCAGAACTGCACCTCTCTGAGTCAAAGCGGGGAGCTGCCCTTTGCCAAGGGGTGTCCCAGCCCTCCCACCCCGGAGAGGAGCGGCAGGTGCCGTGCGTTCCCAGCATGGGCCTCCGGTGCCTCTGCAGGCAGCGCTTGCCAGGGCCCAACGGCTCTGGCTGCTCCCTCGTGCGGGTGCGCTTGCTGGGCTGATGCTGCCGCTTCGAGCAGTGTGTGGCTCTGCGTGCGGAATCTCCTCACCCTCAGCGTGTCGCCATCGCGGAACGTCAGACCGACAGCCCGTTTCTTCCAGCAGGCTGTTGACACAGTGGCCAAGCCACTGCACTCCTTCCCGCCCATGTTCCCCAGCAACTCATGGACAGAGGCACACCCGCCCTGACCCGGGAGGCAGCCTGCAGGCCTAGCGGCTCCAGATGTCCTGCTCCTCCATGGACCGGCTAACCCCTTCACTCGCCTTTCCCCTAAGCTCCAGGGACCCGGACGTCGTGATCTTTCCTCGCTGAGAGCCAGGTTCTAGTCCCCGCTCAGCCATGGAAGCTCCCTGGGTAACTGGGCCGGTCACAGACTCTCAGCCCAACCTACCTCACAGGGTTGTTGTTGTGAGGAAAAAATGGAGAGGAGGAGGAGGAGGAGGATTGTGTACGCCACCTAAGGTTCCTTGGAAGAAAAAAGGTGGGATATAAATGTAATAAATAAACGATAAATAAATTGCTCCAGCCCTTCCACCACTTGGCTTGCCCCTCTCTGTGCTTTCCCCAGCCCTACAGAATCCTTTGGCTCGGCCCCCCGCACACTGCTCCCAAGTTGCCCCACAGGCACGCCGAAGGCCTCTGTGCGCTTTGCAGTTTAATTTCTGTCCCCTTTCCTGATGGTTGTCGACGTGGGATTTGCCTTTTGGTTTGTTGTGGGACTGTGAACTGTGGGTTGTCTGTGGTTAACACAGCGTGTGGCTGGGTTCACACAATACAACAAGCCAGAGTCTGGGTTGTAGTGTGGGGTGAACCGCGTACCCAGCTGCACTAACAAACCATGCTTTGTCAACCGCAAACGACCGTGAAGAGAACCCATGGTTTGTCGTGGGGTTGTGAACTCTGGGTTGTTTGTGGTTAACAGAGTGTGGTCATCTTGGATGTCTGGATGCTGGGGGAGGGGCTCTCTCACTCCTGGGGAATATTTCTAAACCCCCACTGCTTCTGCTTCCCTCTGCTCACCCCATCACGCCAGCTCTCGACCTCAGCCTAGCTGCTGCTCCCGCCACCCATCCGTCTTGGGGGGTGGGCTCTTCTTTTCCATCCACCCGGCGACTCTCTTGCCCTCCCCGGGATGGACGGGGGTTACTGCCGCTGCCGCCGCCACCTTTTGACGCCGGCCTCCCCCTCGACCCGTCACAAGGCGCTTTGTCTCGCCCCCTTCGCTGAGCGCTTATCTCGTTTTTTCCAGAGCAAACAAACCGCAGGCACACAGCCTGTCTGTCCTGTCCTGTGCCGAGCACACCCAGGAGCGGGGCCTGGCCAGAGGAGGCCAGCGCTTGGCCAGCCCGTGCGTGTGTGTGTGCAGAAGAGGGGGCTGCCGAGACAAACTCTTTGATCTCCCCCTCCCCCCGCTGGGGCCGTTCCCTTCCCTGCAACGGGCAGAAACGTGGCCCCTGGCCGGAGCGATAGGCTTACAAGCGGCGCCTTCTCTGGCGGTGCGTTGACCGTTCGCTCGCTCTCCCCTCCCTCCGTTGTGCGTCCTGAACTTTCGGCCATCTCCCGAAATCTCTGGATGGGAGCTCGTGTTTGGCGAGGGTCGGAGAGCCCCTGCTGGTCAGAGCAGAATGCATTGGGTCCATTGGGCCGGTGACCTGGATGGAGTGGCTTCCGACACCCTTCAGCAAACCCAATTGGGTTGGTCCACCAGAGGTGTTGCAATACAATTCCCAGCTACACTGGCTGGGAGATTCTGGGAATTGTAGTCCAACACCTCTGGACCAGCGATGTAGCAGCACGAGTGTTCACAAGGACCCAGACCCGGGACGTTTTAAGCAACAGGGCCGTTGACGTCCCATGCCACCCCTCTCCGACTTTGGCGCTTAGCTGCATCCTCACAGTAGCTGGGGGAGAAACGGGTTTTCCCCGGCAACGATCTATTTTTCCTTGTAATGTAAATAATTTCGGGGCATGTTCATCCGGAATGACCCTTCTGCTTTAGAGAAAACCCTGCTCCTAGCCGTTGAAAACGCCTTCAAACCGGTTTGTGGATATGGATCGACCCAGCCACCAGGGCTTTTGGCCTGTGGGAGCCTGGCGCCATGAGTGCCTGCTCTTCCAAAGTGACCCCTGCCCCACTGATCTGGAGAGGGCCAGGTCGGGGAAGGGTATTCCAGTCTAGTTTTTATAGCAGCCGACAACTCGGAATTAGAAGCATGCAGAAGCAATCACCTTAACTGCAGAACGGAGCATAAAAGCCAGAGATCCTCAACCCAAACACCAGAGTTTTCCAAGAATAATTGACCTAACATACCCACCCACCCCTGCCAATATCAGGTCAATTGCTTCCTCGTCTGCATGACCACAGACTCGGCTCAGTGCTAGGAGGAGGAGCCGCATTCAGCCCCAGGGATCTCCGAAGGGTGTCCTGGGAACGGCTACCAGCCCTTCTGTGCTGGAAGACGGCTTGTTCCGCAACCTTTTGGGAAAGGGACGTAACTCAGTGGCAAAGCGCATGTGTTGCAGGTCGAAGGCAGCTTCCTATGGGGAGGACCCATAGCTCAGTGGGAGAGCCCCCGCTTTGCATGGCAGAGGTCCTAGGTTCAAATCCCGGCACTTCCCGGCATTGCTGAGAAAGAGCCCAGGTCGGAAAGCCTGGATAGGCAGGTATATGTCAAATTTGAGGCACAGAGCTGCTGCTGCTACTGGTATTATTATTATTGTTGTTGTTGCTATTATTATTATTTTATTTATTATTGTATTTGTATACTGCTTTTTCCCCCCCTTGCAAAGAACCCAAGGCAGCTCTCATGGTTTTCCTCCTCTCCATATTATCCTCGCTACAACCCTGCGAGGCAGGTCAGGCCAAGAGTCAGTGACCTGCCCAAAGTCACCCAGAGAGCTCCGTGGCCGAGTGGGGACTCAAACCCAGATCTCCCGAGTCCCAGTCCAGCACTTTTAACTGCTACACCCACTCTAGCTCTCATTATTATTATTGTTATTATCCATTCAAACCATTAACCACCAGCATGAAGCTGCAGCGTAAAGCAGGAGCAGGTTGGATCCTGGCTCGTTCTGCTTAAACATGGCTAGGAGTGTTAGGAAGATGGGGGGGCTGTCGCTTCTTCCGGGGGCTTTCCCCGTATGCCCCAAGATGGGCAGTTGCCTCTTAGGAGGGCCGGGTTGTGGTTCGGCCTGCAGGGTGGTCATCCAAACACTGCCGCCTGGGAATCGCTTGGCTCAAAAAAAAAAAAAAAAACCCTGGCGAAACATCTCCCGCCCAGTCCAGCCTGTGCCATCATGTCTGAATGCTTTCGGCCTGCAAGGAAGGGCCTGGCCGCTGTGCAGCTTCCTTGACCAATGACCAAAGGTCACCGTTTGGCCGGTGGCTCAAGAGCGGACAAACCGGCCCAGAGCTTCTCCGGCCGGGGAATCCCTTTCCCCGTCTTAAAACCAGTGACATTTAGCAGGCATTTCCTTGGCAGGGCTGGTGAGGGCCCTGATAAGAGGTGGCTGCTTGTTTGTTGCATTTCACTGGCTGGCTAATCTTCCTCCTCTCGCTGGCCCAGGAGAGGAGCCTCCTATTGCCTTGCATCTGTGGCCCATGGTCCCTGACTGATGTGCTCTCTGAGCACGGATGACCTGCTGGGGGGCAGCCGATTCAAAACCAGCCCCGTTGGCCAGGGCTGTTGTAAGCAGGGTCCCTTTCCATGATCAGCGCAGCACAGGGGCGCCTGCAGGTGCTCACAAGATGATAAATGCAAGAGCAAGGGCTCTTGTGGCACCTTAAGGACTAGCTGGTTGATTTGTGGCCTCTAGTCTCCTACGTCAGACTCACGGGGCTTTATGGAAAGTCTCAGGTGTTTTATACAGTATGTATTACGATGAGGTGGGGGAGAAAATTGTAAACAGTGAGGCCCAAAGGAAATCCAAAACAGAAAGTACTGTTGGTGACTGTCACATTAGGGACAGTGGCCATTCACAGAACCACAAACACCCCAGCACTAGGTGAGTCCATAAATGCAGGTCATGTGATAAAAGCAACAACAACAACCGCCCTTATCCTGATTCAAGCCTCTGGTGATGGAATCAAACCTGATAAACGTGGCCCAGTATCACATTCTCATTCATCCCTAGCTAGGAGTTCACAGAAAGGGGGCCACCACACTGAAGGCTCTTCTCCAGCTGGACTCCAGTCGGGCCATAGGTCCATGTGGAACCACCAGGAGCAGGTCCCGGATGGCCAGGCAGGTTGGTAAGGGAGAAGGTGCTTTCTCAGATATCCTGCCCCCAAGTTGCTTATGGCTTTGTATACGAGTGGCGGAACCTTAAACTGGCCCGGAAGCAAACACACAGTTCCCTCAGCAAAAGAGTTACATGCTGAAGAGCTGGGTGCACCTGGAGAGTCCCATCAGTCCATGGTTCTGGCTGCCATTCATCATTTTATAAACCTCGGCCTTGTCTACCCCTTGCCTTATCCGCCTCCTCCCGCCCCCCTCCGCAAACTGCAAAGCCCCCGATACTATAGCCTTTCCTCATGGGGGGTTTGCTCCAGCCCTTTCCCAGCTCTCCTTTCTTCTGTCGCCACGGTTGCACTGGATCTTCCCCTTCGGAGCTCTGCTTCATTCGCACCCATGACTGAGCCATGTGCAGGGAGATCTCTGGGCGAGAATCCCGAGCGGCGTTAACTATTCTTTAAAGCTCTTCCCTGCTCTCTGTGGCCTGGGAGATGTAGTGTGGTCGTCTGTTTGGGGCACGGAGGGGAGGGGGCTTCCTTATCTCCTAGCTGTGGAGCTTTGGGTGCCCCCGGTCCTTGGCGAGGGCTCTCTCATTCTGCCAGGGCTTCAGGCACTGGGAGATTGGCAGTCCGACCGGCCCATTTCCCCATACCCGTCTTGCCATGGAAGGGTCCGGGCAGGTCTGTTCCGCCAACCCGGCCGGCATGGCTTTTTGCGCCCCGGCCTGCCTCAGCGTGCGCCTGAGCATCTGGGGCTCCCCGACACGAAGCCCTGTGTGCGTTTTTGCTGCAGGCGGAGGGGCCCAGCGTGCTGACCAGGAGCTGCCAGTCTCACTTGCAGAGTGAGCTCCTCCAGCAAGGCTGTTTACGGCCCTTCATGACAGGCTGGCGAGAGCCTGTCTTCTGCCGGGCTGCTTGGATTGGCCGCATTTCCTTCGGAAGGTCTGGCGTGGGATGCACATCGGGAGGAATCCCTCCCCGGCCGGTTGCAGGGCAGAGGTGGCCGTCCTGCGGCAGATGACCCTTCCCACGGGTCTCAGGTTCCGTGCCCAGCAGCATCCGCTAGCTAGGCTGGAGTTGGGGATGGAGAGCGTGTCTCCCTACAGCTGTGGTTGGACTGCAGTTCCCATCAGACCTAGCCAGCATCGCCCAGCCTTCCCCAGGCCATGCTAGCTGGGAATGATGGGAGGTGTAGTCCACCCGTTGTAGTCCGTCAGTTCCCGCTCCTTCCGCGTGCAAGGCAGGGGCTTTCGCCTGCTGAACGGTGGCCCTCCCTCTGCAGGGACACTGCTGGTCCAGAATGGGCGCCACTAGCAGAGCCCCAGAGCACATCTTTAGCAGCAGGCCCGTAGCTCAGTCACACGCACCTGCCGTGCATGGCAACGGCCCCAGGTTCGATCCCCGGAGGTATGGCGGAAGGAAGCCTGCACCTGAAACCCTGGAGAGAACCTGTAGGCTGGGCTGTAGAGCCAAGCTGGATGGACCAGAGCCGCTCCCTTTGCTCCTGGTTAAAGCAGCGCTTTCTTCAGAACCATGAGGACGGGAAACTTCCTTTATTTTAGGGGAAGGGCCGTAGCTGCTTTGCAGGCGGAAGGCCCCGCGTCAAATTCCCGTCATCTCCAAGCAGGTCTGGGAAAAGACCCACCACCGCCACCTGAGACCTTGAAGGAGCCGTTGTCTTTGGGACGGCTTCAGCGGAAGGCGGCTTCCTTTCCAAAAGCCCCATGAGGGCTGGAATCTCAACTGATCTTTAGCCGAAGGACGCTACTCGCTCAGCGGCAGAGCAGCCACCCGCCGTGCCTGGCAACAGCCCTGGGTTCGCCCCCCCCCCCCCCCGGCTGGCGTAGCTGAGGGAAATCCCTGCCTGAAACTCCGGAGAGCCGCTGCTGCCGGTCAGTGTATGCCGGCTTTCCCCACCTGGCTGTTGCTGCTGGACTGCAGCTCCCAGACACCCCCAGCCAGCCACCGGCAGTGAGACGCGAACTGGGGAACTGCGTTCCAGAGCCGACGGAGCGGCAGGCCTCTTGGGATTCCCCTTTTCTCCAGTGGGTCCCCAGCCCAGGAGATGCTCCGTTTTGGGGCCTTTGCACAGATGCAGCTGGCGAGGGAGCGCCGGGCTCACGTTTGCCCCGCCTGGCCCGCCGTGGCACTCGCCCGACCGCCCAGGGCAGCGGGGAGGGCGCGCCCCTCCTGACATTTCTCAGGAGCGGGGCCAGGGGGAGTCTTCACACCGAGCACTGTTTTCTTTCCCTCAGGGAGGCAGAATTGGCACGCCATCCTCGAAGAAAGTTGTCTCTGCTCTTGCAACACCGCTGCGCCGCCTCGCCTTGCCACTCCGCATCTCTTGCCTCTTGCCTTGCTGTTGCCTCGCTGCTGCGGCTGGCAGCGCTCCAACGGCCCCACGTGGACCGCCGGCCGCTTTGAAGCTCTTGGCAGATCTTGTCCTTGCTTCTCACGATTTCCCTTTAAAGGAGCGAAATACCTGCACAGGTGAAATCTGGAGGTTCCGGCCCCGCCGGCAGGCTGAGACCTCCGTGCACCAGCCTGACGCCGGCTCCCGTTCCTCACTGTGTGTTCACATGGAGATGCCTCCTTCCTCCTGGGATCAAGGGACAGGGGCCAGAACAAGTCACCCTGCAGCCGCCTCCATAAGGAAGCTTTATTTTTACCCCCCCAAAAGACTCCTGGGGCGGCTCAGGGAGATGAATAATGAGACAATCCGTTCCCTCAGGCCAACAATCCAAAAGATGCCACACAAAAGGAAAGGGGAGCGGGAGGGAGGAGGAAAAAAGAAGAAGAAGCAAACCTCAGGCCCAGGTTCTGAGTTCCAGAGGTCTCCCACATGTTCCTTCTGGCAGGGAAAAGTGAAATGGGTCCCCCACATCTCTTCCTTCTATGGCCAGTGCATGGGGCCAGGTTGGTCTCCCCCTTGATATTCTTCCTGGGATGCGGTGGGGGGGAGTGCAGCCTCCCAGCAGCCCTTGGGTCAAGGGATGAAGCTAGAGTCTGCAGTCCGTTAGAATATTAACCTTATTATATAGTGTTTTCCCCTCTCTTGGGGTTAGTTGGAGTAACAAGAGTCCAGGGCAGCTTTCCCAGATGGTGCCTTCCAGATGCGTTAATCATAGAATAGTAGAGTTGGAAGGGGCCTATAAGGCCATCAAGTCCAACCCCCTTCTCAGTGCAGGAATCCACCTTAAAACATCCCTGGCAGATGGTCGTCCAGCTGCCTCTTCAAGGCCTCTCGTGTGGGAGAGCCCACCACCTCCCTAGGTCATTGGTTCCATTGTCATACTGCTCTGACAGTCAGGAAGTTTTCCCTGATGTCCAGCTGGAATCTGGCTTCCTGTAACTTAAGCCCATGATTCTGTGTCCTGCACTCTGGGATGATTGGGAAGAGATCCTGGCCCTCCTCCGTGTGACAACCTTTCAAGTATTTGAAGAGTGCTATCATGTCACCCCTCAATCTTCTCCAGGCTAAACATGCCCAGTTCTTTCAGTCGCTCCTCATAGGGCTTTGTTTCCAGACCCCTGATCATCCTCATTGCTCTTCTCTGAACACACTCCAGATTGTCTGCATCCTTCTTGAAGTGTAGTGCTCAGAACTGGACGCAATACTCAAGATGGGGCCTAACCAGTGCCGAATAGAGCAGAACCAGTACCTCATGCAATTTGGAAGCTATACTTCTATTAGTGCAGCCCAAAATAGCACTTGCTTTTTTTGCAGCCACATCACACTGTTGGCTCATATTCAGCTTGTGATCTACAACAATTCCAAGATCCTTCTCGCTTGTCGTATTGATTAGCCAAGTATCCCCCATCTTATAACTGTGTATTTGGTTTCTTTTTCAGACTGACTGGTTTGTAGTTCCCAGGTTCCTCCTTTTTGCCCTTTTTGAAGATAGGGACAACATTAGCCCTCTTCCAGTCATCCAGCACTTTACCCGTCCTCCATGTCTTCGCAAGGATAATAGAGAGTAGTTCTGAGAGTTCTTCTGCCAGCTCCTTTATTACTCTAGGATGCAGTTCATTGGGCCCTAGAGATTTGAACTCGTTCAAAGAAAGTAGGTGTTCCTTGACCATTTGTTCATCAATCTCAAACTGCAATCTTGCCCTGACAGCTTGTACTTCACTTTTTCCAGACGGAGCCAAAGTAAGAATTGAGCACTTCGGCCTTTTCTTTGTCCTGTGTTACCAATTTGCCATCCTCATGAAGCAGTTGAACCAACATTTCTTTCCTCTGTCTTTTACTATTCACATATCTGAAGAAAGCCTTTTTATTGCTTTTAGCATCCCTCGCTAGCCTCAGCTCATTCTCAGCTTTAGCCTTCCTGATACCATTCCGGAATTTCTGTGCTATTTGTTTGTACTCCTCTTTTGTAGCCTGGCCTTCCTTCCTACTCCCTATATTGTATGTATCCTTTTTTATTTTCAGGTCATCTCTAAGCTTTGGGCCTTTAAAATTTCCTTTTTTAAAAACTCCCGCCCAACTTGGACTCCTTTTCTCATTAGGGTCTCTTGCCATGGGACCTTACGTATCATAGTTCTAAGCTTATTAAAATCGGCTTTCCTGAAATCCAGAGTATTTGATATAGGCTGGGGAAGATAGGACCTGTAATCTAACATGTTTGGATGGCACCAGGTTGGGGAGAGGGTTTACATGGAGTCCAGCACTTTCTTGCTTCGCGATATCAATCCAGAAAGTGCTCAGCGCTGGGCATGTCCTACCCACTAGCCATCAGTCGGATGTGCCAACGTAACTCCCTGGCGAGGGGCTTTGGTAGCCCACCTTTCCTCCACCACCCAGGGTGAGACATGGGGTGGGGGCGGGGGGGGACACACACATGCCGTCTCTTCCTTTATTCTTGGCAGTTTTGAGCAGATGCTAAAACTGAAGTGGGAAACAGGCATTCTCACAATGAGTGATGATCCTGCACAGCCTCCACATCCCATCATCCCCAGGCTGGCCGGGGAAGATGGGAGCTGCAGTCCAGCCCATCTGAACGGCGCCGTGTTGGGCAAAGTCTGATATGAGAAGGGCAGGTATGCCTGTCACTGTCTGGCCAGGGGTGCGGTGGATGGACACGCTCCCTCGCTCCCGGCATCTGCTTTAAAAGTCTCTGTTCCTCATGTGTAAAATGCATTTAGAAGGCCATTCCTCGTGTGTCAGTATAGGAGTCCCTCAGAGGGAAAAGTGTGTGCACGGGTGTGAGTAAGAGGATGCCCTATGCTATAAATAAAAATGTGCTGTCTCTCTGTTGCTCTCAGTGGCTGAATTCGGACAACACAATAGTCAACGGTGGGGTAATAATCAGCTTTACAGTTGTTCATCTAGGGGGTACTCCCCACACAACATGGTAATAAATAATCAACTGTGGAGTGGATTAGGATCAGCACTGAGTTGACTATGGCAGCATTCGGACGACACGATAGTTAATACAACTGATGATTGTTTCCCCACCTCCAGTTGCTTATTGTGTCGTCCGAATTCAGCCAGTGACTCCTTGCTTCGTCCTCCCTTTCTCCTAGGTTTCTCGAACGTTGCCTGCACTGCCTTTTCCTCTCCCAGTTTGTGAAGCGTGGCCGTTGCGCCGATTCCGCTTTCCAAGTCGGACTTGGCTTCGGGAGGGCGCCACTGGTCAGACACCCGAACTCGGAGGAAACGGCACCGTCCTGTGTGACATGGCATTTACGGCCACGCAGCTTTGAGAGACGGTCCCCACCTCTTTCGTCTGCCAACGAGCCTCCTGATTGGGGCAGGAAATATGGCTATATTACAAAAATATATTAATAGAGTTTTAATACTATTATATTAAAAAAAAAATAGACCCTGCTCCGTAGTCCCAAAGGGGTTCACAGAGCATCTTGCGCCAGCTACACTTGGGCTGTTGAACCTTTTTTCAGTCTGGGGGCTGGATTGAATTTCAAAGAAGCACAAAGGGGGGGCTGCGTTTTAGGTGTGGGTGGAGCCAAAGCAAAAAGAGGCAGGGTCAGAATACAACCCGGCCTATTTTAGCTTAACGCTCTCACTACCCGGTAACAAAGTCTTAGGGGAGGTATTTCAGCCCTTTAGAACAGGCCAGGGAAGCTCGCCATTCCTGCTTGCCCTCACCCGGCCAGGAGGAACACTTGTACCCAGGGTGGCTGCTTCTACCTGCCACCTGCTACCTGCCCCAGCAGGTGAGATCACCTGGCAGGTGGGACCAAAACCCGGCACAGGGAGGCTGTGCTTCCCGGATCTCTTTTTTTAGAAAGCCATCAAGGTTTAGAAACGGTCCGAGGAGAGGATGCCGGCAGTGTGTGAGTGATTCATTCCAGTCCGTTTTCACGCTTCCATCTCTTCGCAGTTCGGCGTGTGGGCAGCCGGCGGTGCGTTTGAGGCTTCCCCAGCCCAGCTGATGCAGGCGGATGACGTGGTTTCCTCTTGCATCCATTCCACCGTTGCCTAGGCGCCTCTCTCTCTCTCTTTCTCTTTTGCTTCTTGAGCGTTTGAGTACAGAGCTGCACAGAGGAAAGACGGCACCTGGGGAAAAACGCTGCTTAGAAGCCGGCACTTGCGGTGCTTTTTCTTGTTGTCTTGAGCCAGAGGGCCGAGGAAGAAAGAAACGGGGTGTGGGGGTGTTTGTCCTAAGCCGCCCCCGCTGCCATTTCTCACAGGTGTGTGCCGCACAGCCTTCTTTTGCCCCATCAGTCACCGTCGCTCCTGTAGCAGCCCAGCGCTGAGACCCGGGGGGCAACACCCCCCTGCCCCGGCAAGGCTGTATGGCGTGTCCCTGAACAAACCCTGCCCAGAGCTTCTGATGCCCAAATCGTTTATTCATTCGTTGAAACCATTTCTGTCCCTCTCTTGAGTCAAAAGACTCCCAGAGTCGCCGATAATACTCTCAGATCAGACGGCCTCTGAGCCCTCAGACTCGCGTTGTAAAAAGACACGAGACGCAAGGAAACGGGACCAGGACGGAGGAGGAAAACAACAGCCGCATTCATTTGCCCAGATGGCACTCCCTCCGATTCAAAGCATTTGGCTCTCTCGTGTGACGCCCTTCTGGCTGGCTCGAGGTCCATCCCCAGATCCACACCCACCACAGCCTTCCCCCTCTGAACCCTCCGCCCTCATTCCCTGCTTGTGATTCTTTGCTCCTCTGTCTCTCTGGCCTTCCAGCCCACTACATTCTGCCCGGAGCCTTTGCTCTGTCGCCCTCAACCGAGCTGGTGGTCTCCTGCCCCCTCCTGCGAGGCTGCCCCTTCTTCTCTCGAACCCCCAGTGCCCTCCAGATGTGTGGGGCAACACGTCTGGGGCCAGATTCAACTCTCTTGGGGTCTCAGCCCGTCCTCCCCAGGTCCTCTTCACTGCCCATCACCCAGCTTTTGTGCCCTTTCCTTGCCGTTCTAAAAGGCTGAGCTGCCCCTCTGAAGGCTGAGCTGCCGGCAGCCGGAGCTTGGAGCTACACGATGCTGGGATTTCTCCCCCCCCCCTCCCCTTTGGCCTTCGGCTCCCCTCACCACGCAAACGTGGCCCTGAGAGCTTCTCCCAACAGGAAATTGGCCCCTGTGGAGCATCTTGGGACCAAGAGAGCACCTTCCTTGCTTCTGTGATCCTTGTCCCGCCCCGTGCAAACATGGTGAACTTACTAAAACCCCAACCGATCCGGCTGCATCCCTGGGAATAACCATTAATAAGATACAGCACTACTAAGAATATCAGAAGAGCCCTGAGGCTGGATCAGGCTCAGGGTCCATCTAGTTCAAGACGCTCTGCACACGGGCTGACCAGCTGTCGACCAGGAACCCACAAGCAGGACGCGGGTGCAGCGCCACCCTCCCACCCATGTTCCCCAGCAACTGGTATTCACATGCACACTGCCTCTGATCCTGGAGGTAGCACATAGCCATCAGGGCTAGTAGCCATGGACAGCCTTCTCCTGCAGGAATTTTAAAGCCACCCAAATCGGTGGCCTTCACTAAACCCTGTGATAATGGGGCCAGCGCCCAGGAGTTTGCGGAATTGTCCCCTCACCCCCACCCCAAGAAACCGAGTCCTGCTTTCATTCCCAGCAGTGGATTCCTCCTTAGGATCCCACATCTGTCCGTGTGTGTACGTGTTCGTGTGTCTCGCTTTGCGTGTGTGCCGAGGCACTCCGTGGCTCGCCAAAGTCTCCGGAGCCAGGCACTGCTGCATCGCTCGTGCCCCTGGAACGTTCTGTACATTTTTGCCCTCGCTGCGGGATCCCGGCCTTCCCGCCAGTCACACCTTCTGCTGTGGGAAAACTGCCCCTGGGTGAAACTCTGCGCTGAATCATCCCAAGCGTGGAAAGGGTTCCCGTTGGCAGCGTGGATGCGTGAGACTGGATTTGCTCTGGGCCAGCCGCTGCCAGGAGCTTTCTGCCAGGAGGGTGCAAGCGGCTGGCTGCTCCGTCTCCCTCGGAGAGCCCAGAGCGGAGCACACGGCTGCAGACAGCGCCTTCCGCTGCCGCCTCGCGCGCTCTCCTCGTCTCCGGCCTGTTTATTCAGCACATTTCGCACCAAGGCTGCAATTATGTTTTCAAAGTGGGGTGAAGTTCATGAGAAAATGCCAGGCAGTCTCTCCTTCTCCCTCTCCCTCTCTATCTTGTCGCCTTTCTATTTATTTTATTTGTAATTTTTAAATCAGGCTCTCTCTGTGAAATATGTTCCAACACTGCAAATAAAAAAAGCAAGGAAGAAATATTGGATTCCCCGTCGTCGTTAAATTACCTGGCGTCAGGAGTTCTGTTTCATCCTCGCCGCTTTACATTTTGACTCGGTGCTCTGGGATGCAGGAGCATCCGCCATTTGTGGGGGTGGCGGGGGTCATCACTGCTGGGATTTTCAGAGAAAAATGAAACGGGATACCCCGAAGTATCCAGCATGCCTTGAACGCGCCGGAACATCATTCCCCTTTTCCCCTTGTGTGTCATGTCTGTTTTGATTTCTGGGACTGACCGGCTTGTTAAATGGATGGGACGTGAGCCTTGCAGGGAACCATTTTTGGCTGAGGAGCAGCTTAAAAATACTTCACATCAATAAATCGGCAGCGGTGGCTGTGTTACAGGGCAAGCTCCAAAGAGTTGCACGGGTGGAACCTTGTGTCGTGGAAAGGGACGTTGTGCACAAAATTCTGCAACCAGGAAATCTCGGCACGTGGGTCTGCGTAGGGCGAAGCGTTTCAGAGCAAGGTTTTTCTAGCCCTTCAGATGTGCCCACCAGCCCCAAAAGGTCAGGGACCCCAACATAATCAGATCCCAAGTATTTGATCGGAAGAGCCGGCCAGCAAGGGAGTTTTGTCTCAATACGCGATTAGATTTGTTAATATGGGCTTCCCTCTAAACTGTCCACTGTTGGAGACAGGTTGCTAGGCTAGATGTAATCCGGCTGAGCAATTCTGATGGGTCATAATCAACTTTTCCCAACCTGCTGCCCTTAAATTGTGTTGGATTGCCGCTCCCATAATTGCCAATGGCTATTCTGTTTGGGAATGATGGGACTTGCAGTCCAACACATCTAGAGTAGTGAAATCCATGGAGGAGAAGCAAAGTGGAACCTCTGCGTTCAGGGACAGTGTACTTGTGTGTGGAGGAAGGGTCATAGTCTCCTGCTTGTGACATTTGGCTGTCCACTGCTGGAAGCAAGATACTGGGCTCGATAGACCCCCTTGGCTCCGATCCGGCCAGGCTCTCCTGCTGCTCGGATCCTGCCGGCATGCAGTGAGGCGGGACGAGAGTGCGCAGCAGCCCACTTTGCCGGCAAGGCAAGTAAAGCTGGGTGGGTGGGAGCAAGCAAGCAAGGAAGATTCACGGGTCCCGCTCGGCCTCAGAAGTTGCATTACGGAATCAGCCCGAAAGCTCTTTAGGGAAAGAAAGTTGCTGTTCTTGGCAAGAGGGGGACGTTCGTCACACGGGGCTTGTGGCGCTGCGGATGCCGGTCCCTCGTCATGATAATACCGAAGCCTCGTTCCGTGTGGAATCCTTTTGAGCGAGCGCCGAGGGGTAAAATTCCACCCGTTCCCCTCGGAGAGCTGCCCATCTCCCCCCTCCGATCTATTCCAGACGGCTTACCGGGCGTCACGAGGACTGGAATCTCGAGGGTCTCCATCCCCCCCCTCCCCGCTTCCCAGAGCGCTCGGTTCCCTCAGCTGACATTACGACCCCCTGTTTCATTCCTGACCAAGGGCGGTGGCAGAGGCGGAGGGGTGTGTGTGCATGTCACCGTTTTCCAGGGCTGTTAGATGACCTCCCTATTACTCTGTGTTTTTCCAATATTTACATGCTTTTTAAAAAAACTCCTCTGAAGTTGTGTCCTACCCTGTCCTGTCGGTGTGTATAAGAGAGACCGGCTGGAGCTCCAGGGAGGCTGTGCAAGATTTGAACTCGTCCCCCTGCTCCATCGGGTGGCTGCAGGAGAAGCCCCCCATCTCCTCTTCTGCCCCCCAGGGTGACCCATCTGGGTCATTCAAAGTGGGCTGCGCAGACCCCTGGATCAACCCCTGGGCGCTGGCTGCTGTAGACCTCCGTGCCTTGAGAGACTTCCCTACAAGGCCGGCCGGTCTCACTTCCGCCGCCGCCGGCCTCTCTCTCTCTGGATAAATAAATGTGATTCATTCCTTCTCCCTTTTGTTGTGAAGCTCTCGCAGCTGAGGAATGCGGGGAGGAGGATGACAGACAGGCGGAGGAATTCCCGGCACGTGGGGAATGTGGCCGCCTGTCCCCAAACACTGCGCTCGGCTCTGGGGCAGGGGGACGGGGATGGGGAACATGTCGTCCTCTGAACCCCCGGGGCCTCCTGCCCCGCATTATCTCGCGTCTGCATTGTTGCAGGCTGCCATCTGCTGCCGTAGGTCTCGTTCGGCTCGCAGGAACAGCAATGTGGGGTGGGGTGGGGGGAGAGCTGCTTTGTTGCGGGAGCTGGCCGGAGTGTCACTAATCTCTGCAACGGTGGGCGGGGGGGGGGGGGGGGAGAGGGAAAGGCCGCCCCACCTTTCAGGGTTGTTGTAGGGGCTGCAATGAGATGACATTACAAAGAAGGGAGTTGCACACTCTACTCCAGCTTCCTTCAACCGGGCGGCTTCCGGATGTGTTGGACTACAACTACCATCATCCACAGCCAGGTGGCTGTGGATGATGGTAGTTGTAGTCCAACACATCCAGAAGCCGCCCGGTTGAGGAAAGCTGGACTAGAGAATCCGGTGTGGATTCACTTCGATAAGTATGAATTTCAGGGTCTCAAGAGGAGGGAAGTAGCCCCCCTCGGCCCACTGCTAACTAACTGCAGGATCATCATGGGGGGGGGGGTCAGGAAAGCCCCTTGCCCCTTCTGAGTGACACTTGCCAAACATAGGGGATTCCTGCTGGAGAGCCACCAGATTCCCTAGGTCTGGATATCGGGTTTTCCAGGTCATCCGCTATCACCAGGCCCGTGGCCGGATCGGACCAAAGAGCCCTTAGCTCTGGCCTCCTCCTCTGTCCCCCAAGTGCACCAACGAAGAGCCCACCAGCAGCGCAGGAGCCCAAGGGCCCGCTCCCGCTCTGCAGCTGGAATGAAGGTGCATCTTAGGGCCCCAGGAACTCTGGGAGGGGCACTCCTTAGTCCACAGGCCCCTCTGGGCTCACGAGCAACCCCGGCGAGCTGAGTCTAGGTGCCGTGACGGTTTCAGACGGCGCCTGGAACGATGTTGCACCGGGAGCGTTGTGGGAAATCCTGTTTCGTAGCCGTTCTCTGACTGGGTGGCTGGCTCCCACCCCCTTTTCAAGCTGTTCAAGCCGGTGGCCTTCTCCACAGCTTGTGGCAGTGAGTTCCACAGATAGTCCTTCCATCTGCCTGTCCTGAATCGGTTGCCGTTTGGGGTTCCAGTATTACGAGAGAGTGAGACTTGGCGGCCGCTCATGGGAAAGCCTAGCCAGTTCTCCGATGGAGCAAGGGGACCCACCCAGCCCCAGACATTTAACGAATATCGGGCTGTCTCGCCAGGCACGCCTCCCATCTTTCTGGACGCAGTAAGAGTCAGCGCTGGTGTGTTGCCGGCCCCTGAGCGAGCGTCTGTTCCGCTGGAGAAAGCAAACGAAAGCTCATTGCTTCTTTCTCTCTTTTTCTTTCAGGGATATTTCAAGAGCGGTGGAAGAAAAGGTATGTGCACACAGTTCCAGTAAACTGGGTGTGAATGAAGCCTTATGACGCTCCCTCTCCCTCTCTCTCTTACACACACGCATGTACACACGTGGCACGGGTGGTCATGGGTGCCTTTCTTTGGCCTGGGACTGCGTGAGCGATCCGTGAAAGCAGAGATCTCGGCCCGCCGGCCTTGGTAACCGTGCCTGCAAAGCCAGCTTTGCCTTCCCTTCCCTCGCTCTTGCAGAGAGTGTGCTCTGCACGTGCCCAGAAGCACACTTTTATTTATTTATTTATGTGTATACCTATTCGCTTCGTAGGCTGCCCCATCACCACAGTTGTCTGGGACGATGCTTTTCACCGACTTCAAGGTCGTTTCTCCGCTGGAGAGAGAAAGAGAAGGCTGGAGCAGAGCCCTGTGAAAACGGGGAGCCGGCCTTAGCTGTGGTCCTCTCAGTTGGCCATGTGGTGTCGCTCTGTCGCTCAGCATCTCTGTGGTGCCAACCCTCGATATTTTGCGTCAGCAGAGAGATCAGAAAGCCTCTGCTCGGGTTGAGATGAGCCACTCTTGCCCATTTCTGGCTCTCTCTCGCCTTCCCTGCTGCCCTCTGAGAGCCAAATTCTCCACCCGTCTGGTTTTCAAGGGAACTGAGTCAAAGCGACTTGCTCGCCTGGGGCGATTGGCCGGGGCAGAGCAGCGCACGCAAGCTCCACGGGGCTGGCAGGTGTTGCCGCTCTGAGGACAGGGAGGTGGGTGCGTTCTCTCTCCTCACCTCAGTGTAGATTCGGAGCAGGGCAGCCCCCATCTCCATTTCAGCACTGTGTGGATTAAAGACCGATTGGCGCTGGGTACCCTGTGCAGACAACTCGGGGTTTCTTCCCGTGAGCTCCGACGTTGGGCTCTTTTGGGCATGGGGTGGAGAACGTTTTGTTCTCTGAGGCATTTTATAGTCCTTCCATTCCAACCGGTTTAATACTGTTGTTGCGTCACCTCGTTGTTTTTGAGATCTTTCCTTTGGTTTTAAATGGCGGCGTTAAAACTTTTGAAACTTCTCCAGGACCTTTTACGTGTTGCCGTATTCCAGGGTTTGTAACGGTTGAGAGTCGCCCAGAGAGCTTCAGCTGCAGGGCAGCATAGGAACGCAATGAGCAGATAAAATAAAATACATGTGCGCCAATCGCCATCACTGGAATGGAGGTTACGAGCTGAGTTGCAGAACGCAGAAGTTTTGCTTGGCCGTCTTGACAGCGTCGCGTCTGTGCCCCGAGGCCTCGAACTCCCACATTGGCGCTCCTTCCTGTTATCTGCACGGAAGGGAGCGCAAGTGCGGATTTTGTGTGGCCATTGCTCGGGCGCTCGGGGAGCCTTTTGGGGTTCTTTTTTTAAAATCTGTAAATGCGAAGCTTTGCATTTACAGACAAATGGAAAATAACAACGGGGGGAGGAGTGGGGCACTCCGGCTCTACACATCCACCCCCTTTTATTTATTCATTATTTTTTTAAAACGATGGTCCACAAAGGCGCGGAGGTGGTCCAGCGATTGTTCGGCTCGCTGGTGCCCCCCTTTCTCCGTCCAGCCTATGGTGACCAATCAGGGGTCACCATCAGCTGTGGCGCGCCTCCGCAGCAGCTCCGGAGCAAGGCGACAGACGGTAGATGCTGTTGCTGTCTTGCTGCAAGCAAAAAAAAGTCGGGGTAAGTGCCCGGCTTTTATAAAGCGGAGCTTTGGTGGTTTGCCCTTGGACGGCTTCGTGATGGCGGCTGCGTCCTATACATGACCTGCCACCGCTCCGAATCCACCCCGGGGCAAACGCCTCGTCAAGATGCACCCCTCATTTGGGGCAAACGTTGGAGGCACTTTGGGGCTGGGAAGCACAAATGGCGCTGGTCCCCACGCCGGGCAGGACCCAGGGCCAGCAAGATGCTGGCGCTTTGCAAGAGGGGGAGCAGGTGGACTCCAGACTGTCCCGTCTCTCCTTCAGAGGTCAGCCGGTCCATTTAAAAGCAGGTTGCTCAGTGTCCCTTCCCCGTGCATCCCCCGGCCCCTTGCACACGAGCGTCCTTTCTTTAGCTTCTGTTTCTCGCCGGTTTCCACCTTGCCGTGATTTCTGATCCGCCGCAGCCGCTGCTTCTCCCTGCCGTGCCGTGTCTGAGCTCAGCTCCTGAACTCCGGCCAAGCCAGCGTGACAGCCGCGTTTCCTGACAAGGGACAAAGGGCGGCTTCCTGTCATTGCAGGCTGTCCCCTCTCGCGCCCCCAGCCTTGTCAGGCCTCACATGACGGCACAGTCAGCGGCCTTTGCGGAGCGGTCCCAAACAAATCCGCCTGGCGCTGGACCAAGCGTCTCATGAGAAGAAAGAGCCGGCTCTCTCAGTGCAGAAGAATCGCTCTGGAGGGGAAGGTCAAGGCCAGCCCGGGGCCTTTGGGTGCTGCTTCCCCCAGATTGCCACATCGGCCTCGTGGGCGGGTGACCGAAACAAGGGGGCGCGGGCTATTTTGAGCACTTCGCGGCTCTCTGCCTGTCCCCAAAATTAGACGGCCGCCGTGCCGAACAAGAGCTCCACACAGAAGCCAGCGGGGCCGGGGTCACGAGGCCGCCGTCTGTGTGCCCTCCATGGCAGCAGCGGCGATGAGGCACCCTGCTTGGAAAGGGTGCCGTCATGTTGAAGGCCTCATGTGACTGGGGTGGCTCTGCAGCCTGGGTCAGTGGAGCTCGTGCAGAGACATGGGCAAGGAGCCAGCCTCGGCCCAGGCGAAGAGGAACCCGGCTGAGGCCGCCCGTCCTTCTCCCAGCAACGTTATCATGGGCCCTGCTGGCTTGGCGGCCAGGTGGGGACTCTGGCGGTGGGTCGTGCGCCCAGCGTCTGAGCCCCTGGCTGCTGGGCTTCCCTGGTGGTGCTTTAGCTCTGCGGCATTTCAGCAAAGGGGCTTCTGGGGTCCCACCCTAGTTTGCCCCAGGGGCTCCATATTTTGGGAGGGGGCTTTGGGCAGGACCCCCTCCATGGACCCCGTTTCTCAGGGAGTGTTCCTTCTCCCCCTCTGTGGCGATGCCGGCGGCCCGGCTCTCCGCCCCCGTCCCGTCTCCAAGTCCGTTGGGTCTGACAGGCCTTCCGTAGCAAAGGGGAGGTGCGCTGCAAGACAACCCCCCTGCCTGGCTGGCTGGCAGGAAACAGCCTCGCTCGATGTGGTTCACGACGGGACTTCCGCATCCGTGGTCGGAGGAACCGATTCTGGGAGCAAACCATTAGCAAGTCCCCAAATAGCTGGAGCTCGTCCTTCCTAGCTGGAGGGATGCCGGACTCGCCTGGCTGAAGAGGAGGTTGCCTCTGGCCTTGCAGGGAAGGGGCCGTGGTTTCTGCCAGGAGCATCCTCCGTCCCCGCTGGGCGAGAGCAAGTGAGCGAGCGAGAAGTCCCCCGCAGGGCAGGAGGTGGTCCCTTCCAGGTCAAGACCCCAGGGCCAAGCCATGCGTTGAAGGAAACCATATCTCTAATGGGTATTAGACACATGGTGACTTTTCCCAGGGAGAAATGGACCCCTCTCCCCCTCCCCGTTTCTCTCCTTGGCCACTTGACTGCGTGGGTGTGCCATCCGCTCACCTGGAACATCCGCTCAGGGGACTTCTTGCTGCACCCAGGCGTGTTAGAAAGCAAACCCTTCCTTGCCACATCCCAGGCACCGGACGGTTTCCCACGTGGTTCTGGGCAGCTTGCAGAAATGAAAGCATTGCCTGCCCCCCCCCCCCCCCGGGCATTGCTTGCCTCCTCGGTGGCTGATGCCCTTGGATAGTCCCCGGGCGGCTTGCTCCGGCTGCTGCCTTGCGCTGATTCATCTGCACATCCATTCCCTCGCTGTGGTTACCTGAGGCGGCGTCCTGTGTTGACAGCCGGCCGTTTCCGGGAAAATGTTTTTAGGATGTTTTAGGATTTTTATGCAGTTTTAATAATATGTGTCATGTTTTAATCAGTTTTATGTATTTTATCATGTTGTTGTTCCCCGCCTCGATCCAGACGGAGAGGCGGGTAAGAAATAAATTATTATTATTATTATTATTATTATTATTATTATTATTATTATAAAGGGGAATTGGGTGAAGCTGCCTCTTTACTACCCCCTTTCTCCGTCCTGCTGGAACAGGTCTGCCTGAGTCACTGCTGCACTCTGTGAATTCGCATTTTCTTTGGGGATCAGTTCTGTGCCAAGATTCCCATGCACCTCCTGGCAACTCACCTCTAGGTTTTCCTAGCTCAGCCTTCCCTTAGATGGGTTGGACTCCAACTCCCAGAATCCTCTAGCCGGCAATGGGGAAGACTGCCCTAGAGGGAACCGGTTGGTCTGGATCCGGTTTCCGACTTAGTTTGCCTCTCTTGCCCGAGTGCACGTAGGGTGTGAAACTCTGCCAGTCCTGGGGGGGTGGGGGGATGTTTGATCCTGTGGCATTCTCCTGAACCACCTTGCAGGGAGGCGCTGCATTGTGTGTGTGTGTGGTGGGGGGAGAGAGACTAATGCTCAACCCCATGGCCACTGGTCAGTGGGGCAGCTCAAGCGTGCATCTCCCCCCTCTCCGTTTTTCAACCTCTGCCTGAATACAGTGGGAAAAGTCCATCCGGAGGTTTGGGCTGAGAAAGGAGCAGGATGCTGAGGTGACCATGGCGTGTTGCGTCGTGCTTGCCTCGGATCCGAGGCAGGCCGTGGAAACCTTGAGCTCATCGTTGATGGTGACACCCTGGGGCTTCCCCACTGCAGCGCTCTGCCTGCCGGGGACGCACATACCGCCCTGCCCTGCGCCAGCCGGCCTGCCTGGGGCTCTTCTATTGATTCATTTACATCATTGATCTCCCGCCGTTAAAAATAGTTTCTCCACCCATGAAATGCAAATGCAAGAAAGCATGCTTGCTCTGTTGCGGTTTCAAAAGCCACAGGGTGTCGTGTTGCAGTGCGTTCATGAGATCTGGGCTCTTATTTATTTGCTGCATTTCCATCCCGCCCAATAGCCGAGTTCAAGTCCCTTCTGGGCTGTGAAGCTCACTGGGTAACTTTGGCTCAGGCTCTCGGCCCGAACCCACCTCGCAGGGTTGTTGTGAAGATAAAAATGGAGAGGTGGAGGACCATGGGAGCAGCTGGCCGTAAGAACATTGGAAGATCCGTTTTTGATCAGACCAAGGGTCCGTTTGGTCCAGCGCTGTGTTCACACAGTGGCCAACCAATTCCCCACGGGAAACCCACAAGCAGGGCACGAGTGCAACAGCACCCTCCCGCCCATGCTCCCCAGCCACTGGGGTACATAGACATACTGCTTCTGGAGGTAGCATAGAGCCATCAGCATTGGTAGCCATTGATAAGCTTCTCCTCCATGAATTTGTCCAGTTCCTGACGCTCAGCCTAGCCTACCTCACAGGGTGGTTGTGAGGATAAAATGGAGAGGAGGAGGAGGAGGAGGATCACGTGAGCCACCTTGGGTTCCTTTCAGGAGGGGAAAAGGAGGAATAAAAATGTTATGAAGCAGCAAATCACTCCGTGAACAGCTCCGTTCCCCTCCGTCGCTTTCTCAGAGGGGAGCCAGCCAGAGGACGGCCCTGGCACGCGAAGCCATGAAAACAGGAGAGCATCTAAAAAGGCCTTCAGAACCAGGACAAAGCCATAAAGCCGTCGCCAAAACAACTTGCAGGGTAAATGGACCAAGGAGTCAATGAAGACGGGGGCTTGCGGGCGGGCGGGGGGTGGAGGTGGGGTCATTCCTGACCAAGAGCTGTTTCGACCTGAACTTTATCCGAGGGACAATTGTTGCCTGCAGGTGAGATTGGGATCCGGGACGCAAAAGGTCACTGGAGATTCCTGGCTGGAAACCAGCCCTGTTCCTGCAGCGTGCCTTTTCCATCATGCCAGGGGCCCTGGGGTGAAAAGAGAGGGGTGGGGGTGGTGGGGGGTCATGGTGTTGGCAGCTGCCTGGTGGATCTGCCTTCCTGGGAGAGGGCAGCCGCAGGGGACGGATCCCGCCCAGCCCTGGCTGCTGGCCCCTGACGTCTCCTGCCCTGCAGGTTCCACGGCTGGTCGGAGAAGGACAGGCAGAGTTTGCATAATAGCCTCTGCGTGCGTGCGTGCGTGTGTGCGTGCGTGTGTGTGTGTGTGTGTGTGTTGAACTCAGCGTTCACACACACGGCTTTCTTCCCCTGTGCAAGCAAAAGAGGTTTTTGCAGCAACCCAAGATGCCCTGCGTAGCTCCTATCTCAGTCCGTGGTGTAGGGTGGCGCACTCTGCCCATGGCGGCCACTCTTGGGGTGAGGGGCGAGGGGCCGGGGCTGCGGGAGGTCTCCAACCACGGCTGCCAGCCACCCCAGCCATGCCAGCACTCCCTTTTCAGAGGCAGGCCACTGACAACTGGACGGGGTGGGGGTTGGCTTCGCGGCTCGCTTGGGGTCTGGGCTCGATAGACCAGCCGGGACCGATCCAGCAAAGCGGTGCTTCGGCCCTTAACGGCTGCAGCTTTTCCTTCTCTGGGCAGCGCATGGGGCCCTCATGTCCTTCCTGGGGGGCAGAGGGAGCAGCCTCCCAGCGGCCCCTTGGTTCTCTGGCCGACCGATGCAGCCAAAGCCTGCAAGTCCCAGGGAAGGGTCACTTGGGAGAATGGTCGCCCGCTGCCCCCACAACAGCGTTTTAAAAATAGTTTTAGGAAGTGCTCTCCCAAATACGGTCTTGGTTTTGGTGGGGAGGGGAGGGGCAAATAGGCCCTCTCTGCTGGACCCCCGCTACGGCCCTGTGGGTGCCGCTGTAGAGCGCCTCTTCCCCTGCCCTGCTGGGAAACGCGGCCGCCCAAAGTCCGCCCTGGGGGTGACGCAGGCAGCACTCCCTGTTCCTGCCGGGTTATCGGAGTGTGGCCCGTCCTGCCCTGCCTGCCCTCCCCTCAAGAGAAGCTCGGCTGCGAACAGCACGCCTTGTCCTTCTCGGAGAGTTGGCTCGGCATTTCTCTTGCGGAGCCAGCGGAGTGAAGTCCAAGGTCGGGGAATCGGAGAGGACTCGCTGTGCCTCCGCCGTCACAGAGCGCTTGGGGGGATCCCTCCAAACAGCAGCTGTATCCGGGGGGGGGATGGGCCACGGCCAATGGCCAACAAATATGTATAGGGGAGCGTTATCAGTGGCTCCTAGTCCCCATGGATGTACGCTCCTCCATTATCAGAGGCAGTATACTGGGGAATATGGGCGAGAGGGTGCTCATGTGCTCCTTGAGGGCTTTCCACTGGGTTGGGCACTGCGCGAAAACAAGATGCTGGACGAGAGGCTTTGGGGGTCCAAACAGAGATGTCCGTCACTTGGAAATCCGCCTCTTTTGGCCCCGACAAAGTATTTTAAAAATAAAATGTATGAAATAATTCAAAAAGTTATATTTTAAAAATAACATTTATTTTAAAAAATTTAAAAAGAAAAAAATGTACCCGTAATTTGCACAAATTCGAAAACATGGAAAGTCTGCTAACCAGTCTGACCCGTGGCAGATTGAATTAGGGCCAGTTAACCGACAACAGACCGGGGCCTGAACCAACAAAAGGCCATCGCCTTCTCCCCCCCCCCGCCCCAATTGGATTCCTGCATTGAGCAGGGGGTTGGACTTGAGGCCGGCATCGTGGTTCCAGCAGAACCACGATGCCCCCTGAGGAGCCCCCAAGAAGGGCCCGGCAGCAGCACCCCCCATCACCATCATTGCAAGGTGGCCCCCCGCCCTGGGTGTGGAGCTTCCTCTGAGCCACCACCACTGTGGTTGGGAGCGCTTTCCTCTCTCCCCCTTTGCCCCCCGAGTTCGGGTCATGGTTATGCGAGGCCAAGGAACAGGGGGAATGGGTCAGGTGGAAACCCCGGCTCCTGCCAGGAGGGCCACAGCAACATCCCCATATTTCAGTGCGTGCCGATCATTTTTGTGGACGGATGGAAGGCAAGGCTACGGTTACGGCGCAGCCGCGGCGTGTTTTGTGTGCAAATTGTCGCAGCCAAACAGGCAAAGCGCAGCCCCTTTTTCACACATCGGTCGTTCCTAAAATAGAAGGAAGTTGGCTACCGTAATGTTCCCTTCCTGGCCTTCTCCAAGGCTTATTTTAGCATTGTGGTCGCGGCGTTTCCAAAGCCCTTCTGCAGGCGCAGAAGCTGGTCGCGCGTCCGTCAAGCTCCCACGGGCGGAACGGAGCACCCTGCCCGGATGGAGGGGCAGTAAAGGAGAACGCTACTGGCTTGGAAGATCGTTCTACTGTATTCCTAAAGGCATATTGACGCATGCCAGTGTGCCATTGTCACGACTTTGGAAGATGCTGCGCAATTGAAGGCTGGAGCCTATGGTCCCCTCTAGAAGGATTCGGTTTGGCGTCTGGTTGTCCGATTAGGCGCATCTTCTCACCATCGCGTTTACGCCTAATCCCTGTAAATGACAGGCGGTGAAGCACATAACCGGCAGTGTGAAATGCGCTTTGAAATGGTTGAAATGCGGAGAATCGCTTGTTTACATGGGCATGATGCGCTTTAACGGCCACGGTAAATTAAAACTCGCTATTTAACGCGCATTCGATAATGCGCATCATCGGAGAGAAAACGCGCCTCAACCCCCGATTTGTGCTCCGCTCTTGTAGAGGTAAAATTTTTAATGCGCCTTGAAAGAGCTTTAAATGCCTCTTGTACAGGCACTATGTTTCTCTCCTCCCCCCCCCCCCCGGCTTCTTTCCCCAGAGTTTGGATGTCGGCTGAGGTGTGCCGTAGGCAACTGCTTAAAATGCTTGGCGGCATCTCCTGCTGGGAAGGAAGGGGGCGAAGCGAGTACGTGGCCTGGCTCGTGAGAAAACGCAGCCAGGAGCTATTGCAGCACTTTCTTGTAAGCGGCTCGGCAGCGGTGGCTGCAGGGGCCTCTGGCTTCTCCGCACCGTAAAACCTGATTATGAGAATGAAGCGCCGGCTGGCGAGGCAAAACTTCGCCGTTCCTGGTTCTGCCGAGACTTCCGAAGTCCTGAGCAAGTCTCTACAGGAGATGTTCTGTCTTGGGGCAAGGAGGGCGAGGCAGGGTGGGGGGTTCCCCAGGAGCAGGGAGGGGGGCTCCATTCATGGGGGTCCGGCAGATTTCAACGCCACGGAGAAACTTGCCCTTTATTTAGCACGTTTTCCAAGCTGCCTCGGCAGAGAGATCTCAAAAGCAGTATCCTGTGGAAGCCACGAAATTGTAAAGCAGTGGAGAGTCAAAATGCGCTCAAAGGCGCAGGCGACTCTCCCAGGTTGTGCCGTGGCACTGATCAGCCGTTGGCCTGCGCCCCGGTGACTGGCTTTGCACATGCCCCCCATCTTTTCCCCAGTGAAGCCCCAGATGCCCCTGGCCTATTTCCCCCCTGCTGCGGCATCCCAGCAGCGCCTGTGAGAGGCGAGAGACTCCACGGGAGCTGGGGCGCTATGAACCAGGTCACAACGTTCTCCTCGCTTCACTAGATTACGAAGGTGCCGCTGAGTCGCTTGGCACCTTTCTCGGCGGCTCCGATCCGGCCGCCAAACGGCCTTGAGATCCGGGCGAAAATCTGAAGGTTCACGTTGAATTATTCAGGGCCTCCGTGCAGCTTCCGGCTTCCCCTTTGGTGGTGTGATTTTAAAAAGACCCCTGTCCTGTTGGGGTGACCAGGACCCCTTCCGGCACCCCATGAAGACACACACACACACACATCTAGAGATACCTAGAGAGGAGGGAAATGGCCGGCCGCGAGGCCCAAAGGCCGTGGATTGCCAGCGGTGCCCCCCGCCCTGTGAGGTTTCTCTGCAGAGTTTAGGTGCTGGCAGGAGAATAGCTGGCGTGGCAGTGAAAGGGTGGAGGAGGGAGACCCCCTACCCAACCTTGCCCACACTGGTAGCCTCCAGAGGACTTGGACTACAATTCCCAGCATGCTGCAGGGCACCCAGGTTGGGGAAGGCTAATTCAGCCCAATGACCGCCAAAGAGCTCTGGGGAGTTTCCTGCCAGTTTGAGGATTTGGAGGGGGAGATGAAAGAACGTGGAGCCTCCAGCAGGGGAATGGGGTGGGACAGGAGACCCTCCCCTGCTCATTTCCACAAGAGCAAAGTCCAGGATGTGTTCTTCTTTTTAGAAGGAAACCCCAGACGATGGAGGGAAGGGAAGGGAGCCGTCGGGCCGCTTTCTGCTTGCCCAGAATCTCCCAAGGGTGAATCGCTGTACCAAACACCTGGCAGATTTTGGACAGCAGCCTTGCAAAGTTCCCAGCTTTCTGTCTCTCTAGTGCCGCATGCACACCTCCCCAGAGCTAGCTGGGACTGTAGCTCAATGGGTTAGAGCCCCGGCTTCGCCTGCAGAAGGTCCCCGGTTCGATCCCTGGCAGCCTCTCTAGGGAGGGTGGGAAAATCTCCTGCCTGAATCCCTGGAGAGACGATGCTGCTGCCTGTGGACAGCACTGGACTAGAGGGACCCAGAGTCAGCTAAGGATCAGGGGGCTCGTCCTAAAAGCCCCCGGGATGCCCACTGGAGAGCCAACAGCCCAGCAACGGAGCTGGAGGGACCGGGTGTCGCTCTCGTTCCCCCCTGACCTCACCTGCTGTGGACTGGCCCGAGTCAGCCACTGAGACCAGCCGGCCCCTGGAGGCCTGTTGTGTGTCGTCCCCCCCCCCCCCGCCCATCCTCCCCCACGTTGGGGCTGCATTGTCTGCCGGCCAGCCGTGATGTCAGCTTTGCTCCTTGAGACGGGCGCTTGGGATGCTTCCTGCCATTGTGCCATGGTGACTGATCCCCTTCTCTGCACACAGGCTCCCTTGTGGAGGGGCCGAAGGGGGAGCGGCTGCACCCGTGCATTACATCAGAGCAAACAGCTGGGCCTCGAGACAGGAGTGGCCCGTTTGAACCGTCCGCTCAGAAGGCCGGTTCTTGTTTTGAACGGTTCTGCTGCTGCAGACGTAGGCAGAAGTAGCTTTAGGGCGCAACGGCGAAAGACGGATCCCTCCCCCCCCAGCTCTGCAAAAGACCCCTCTACCTGGTGCAGAGCCTGGACTTCAAAGGCAGCTTTGGGAGGGGGGGGGAGAGAATACCTGAAGGTCTTCCCACAACCCTGCAACCCACTCCCTTGACTCCTTCATGAAAGTCCGTAGGGCAGCGGATCATGGCTATTTCAACAAATCACTCCTTCAAGGAGCTGTCAGTGTCTTTGTGAAATCAGCAACCAGCACCCTCCTCTCACATCTATTTGCATGCCTAGCAACCAACGTGCTTGGCGTGAAGGAGAGGGAGCAATGTTTGCTGTGTACGGCAGCCCTCACTGCATTCCCACCCTTCTTTCATGAGCCCTAAGAGCGGCAAAATGACCAGGTGTTTGAGACAAACGGCAAACACCAATAGGCCCGGTGGGGCAGATGTTTGCCAGCCCCCCCCCCCCGGCCTGGCCTGATCCAGCAGGGGGGAGTTGCACGTCTGTGCAGCTCTGCCTTCCTCCCTCAGCCCGCCCGGGGATTGCCTGGCCACCTCCCAGCTTTGTGGACGTTGTGATCCATTGGTAAAAAGGCTTCACGCCTCCGCCTTTCTGCATCAACATTCAAAGGGACTTCCAAATAAAGCAAACCAGGACCTCTGAAAAGTGTGGGTCTACGGTCGCTCAGGGGTGTTGAAGCCCTTTTCAACCAAGGGCTAGAGAAGCTCTCGGGAGCCGCGTTCCAGTGGTGGGTGGGCCGAAACGCCCCCCAATTCCAGCCTCTTTTAGCTTAAAGCTCTTCCTGCCAGGGTTCTAAGGAGAGGCATCTCAGGCTTTTAGAACAGGAGGAAGGATCATGCAAAAGAGAGAAACCCACCCAAAGATCCGTGCTTGGGGGAAAGGGGGGGGCTGGCCGCCTCGGGTAGCCGGCTCAGATCGCTTCCCCCGGGTTGTGGCTTGGTGGCTTTTCTGCGCCGGCTCCTGCCGTGTTTCGGAATCCTGCTCAAAATAGCGGCTCTCCCGTACATGGGGCAGGGCCTTCTCAGCTGTGTCTCCGTCTACCTTCTTCCCCCTTAACTTTCCGTAATCTAGCAAAGTCCATCTCCTTTCGCCAGGCCCTTGGTGTGAGTTTTATGCCTGTGTGCACTCGCCTGCTCTTCTCCTGAGTGTGTGTTGTTTTAAATCCGATTCCACAGCGCGTGTGCTCTGCTGAGTTTTCCATAAAATCCCGTTGTTAACCTGCTGTTCCTCCTGCAAAGGAGCTCTGAGCAGTGTGCATGGTTCTCCCGACGCCCATTTGATCCTCACAGCAACCCTGTGAGGGAGGTTTAGGCTGAGAGACACGGCGAGGGGATCTGGGCCTCTCCTCTAACAATTCCATCACACGGATGGGATGGGAATTGGAGTCCAATGTCAGGTTGGGAAAGGCCAGACCAAAAGATCTCCAAGGCCTCTTGCAACTCCATGGTTTTAAAGGAGGCCGGAGTGCTCAGCCCCTGCCCCTGACCAAGTAAAAACAACGACCCTGCAAGGCATCGCCCAAGTTCCAGGTTGGATGCGGAGGTGGTGGCAATGGGAATGGAGGGTTGCAAACTGGCCTGCTCCACAGGGCAGTTGTGCACTTTCTTCTCTGCAGGTCTCATTTCTGGTCCCTCTTTCTCAGGCACACACATAGAATCATAGAATAGTAGAGTTGGAAGGGGCCTATAAGGCCATGGAGTTCAACCCCGTACTCAATGCAGGAATCCACCTTAAAGCACCCCTGACAGATGGCTGTCCAGCTGCCTCTTGAAGGCCTCAAGTGTGGGAGAACCCACCACCTCCCTAGGTCATCAGTTCCATTGTCATACTGCTGTAACAGTCAGGAAGCTTTTCCAGATATCCAGGCAGAATCTGGCTTCCTGTAACTTGAGCCCATTATTCCTCATCCTGCACTCTGGGAGGATCGAGAAGAGATCTTGGCCCTCCTCTGTGTGACAACCTTTCAAGCCCTTGAAGAGTGCTCTCATGTCTCCCCTCAGTCTTCTCTTCTCCAGGCTAAACATGCCCAGTTCTTTCAGTCTCTCCTCACAGGGCTTTGTTTCCAGAGCCCTGATCATCCTTGTTGCCCCTGCCTCCCTTCTGAAGGTGAGAGAAACCCAGAGAAGGGGCTCTGATGATGATCGGAGTAGATGGGCAGCTTTTATTTTATTGGTTTGTTTATTTGCTCATCTGTTTACAGCATTTTTTTTTAATCCCGTACTTCCCTGCAGCTGCTCCTTCTCTGGGCAGCATGTGAGGCCAGGTGGATCTCCCCCTTATTCTTCCTGATAGGCAGGGGGTGCAACCTCCCGATGGGCCCTTGGTTCTTGGCCGATGGATTGGAGCCGCATTTTCTTCTGCTCCCAGGGAGCTCCTAGCTGGCTTTTTCTGCCCTGTGCCAGAGCTACGATGCTGCGCAGAAATCCTCCAGGCTTTGCCTGGCCCACCACTGAACTTCCCTGTCTGGAAGGCACCCAAGGGGACACGGCTCTCGTCCGACCAGACCAAAAGGAGCCAGCCGTGGCCTTGAGTCGCAGCATCCAGGTCTTGTCTGTGGTCCCCCCTGACTGCCGCCACCACCCTCCTTTCAAAGATGACCTCATGTTCTTTCTGCTCGTCTGGGGAGAACAAAGCCGGCTCCACTCCGCTTTCACACTTCCTGCAACTGCCGCCGCTTCACCGTTGAAAGAGCGATTCAGTTCTCCCCCCCCCCTTCCTCCCATCACAGAGCTGCCTTTAAAATATATGTATATATAGTAAAATACAACCACCAATGTCTCTGGTACGGAACAATGGGGTGAGAGCCTTTTCCCACTCCAAGGAGCAGTGGAGATTCAACGTTAAAGGGCCAGGACTAAGTAATCCTAGCTATAATACACACACCAATTGCCACCTCTTTGGAGAAGGAGTAGAGAGACAAGTTTATTTGCTAAATCTAAAAGCTGCTACATAGACTGTGGCGGAAGCAAGATCATCAGAAGAGCCATGATCCTGGATCAAGGGTCCATCCAGTTCAGCACTGTGTTCATACAGCGGCCAAACAGGAACCCACACGCAGGAGATGAGTACAACAGCACCCTCCCGCCCATGTTCCCCAGCAACTGGTGCATATAGGCTTATTGCCTCTGATACTGGAGGCAGCATGTAGCCATCAGTAGCCATTGATGGCCTTCTCCTGCAGGAATTTATCCACCCCCCTTTTAAAGCCATCCAAATTGGTGGCTATCGCTGCGTCTTGTGGAAGTAAGTTCCATAGTTTAACTCTGTATCCGTCTTGAATCTCCACCGATCAGCTTCATAGCTGCACTCTGTGTGGGGCTGCCTTTGAAAACGGTTCAGAAGCTGCAGTTTCTGCAAAATGCGACAGCCAGACTAATAACCCGGACCAAGAGCTTTGAACATATAAAACCGGGTCTGGCCCACTTGCATTGGCTGCCTGTACATTTCCGAGCCTGATTCAAGGTGCTGGTTTTAACCTATAAAGGCTTACACAGTTTGGGACCACAATACCTGACGGAACGCCTTTCCCAACATGAACCTACCCGTACACTACATTCAACATCTAAGGCCCTCCTCCGGGTGCCTACTCCAAGAGAAGCTTGGAGGACAGTAACAAGGGAGAGGGCCTTCTCAGTGGTGACCCCCCAACTGTGGAATGATCTCCCCGACGAGGCTCGCCTGACACCAACATTGTTATCTTTTCAGTGCCAGGTCAAAACTTTCCTCTTCTCCCAGGCATTTAACAGCATATACTGAGTTTCAATTGACCCCAGAACTATATTTAGGCCTGGCTGAGAGTTTGCAGCTGTTTTAAATGTACACAGTTTTCATATGTTGTCTGTTTTTATGGTTTCAAATTTTGTATACCGATTTTTAATGTCCAAAGTTTTAATTTTTGTAAACAGCCCAGAGAGCTTCGGCTATGGGGTGGTATATAAATTAAATAAATAAATAAATAAATAAATAAATAATAGGGTGACTCCATTGGGTCCTAGTATATTTATTTATTACATTTATATACTGCCCAATAGCCGAAGCTCTCCAGGCAGTTCACAAAAGTTAAAGCCATCAGCACGACTGAAAGTATAAAAGCACAACCAGGGTGAAACCACGCAGCAATGCAGATTATGAGTGAGGGGGAAAAAAAACTTCCTCTCCACACAATGGGGCCATGAAGCCACTAACTGTGTGTGTATTTGGAGGAGGGGCATTGCAGGATCAAGCCCTCCCTCCGACCAATCTGAACCAGAGGTCAGAACTGGTTAGCCATTGCTGGAAAGGGGACAGGGGTCAAATGAGACCCTAAGCTGGCAGAAACTGCCGTGTTCAAGAGGGAAGCCCTAGTTTCTGTGGATTCCCGGCCATAAAAAGGTGGCTGTCTCGAAGGTCCATTTTCCCCATGAGAGTCTGGAAGGGGCTGCTAAAGTTCAGACTGTGGCTTGCTAGTTTTCAGCATTGCTTCCTCAGGTTTGGCCCAGGTTTGGCCCGCGTCAGGAATGCGGCATTCGCTTGGATCCCTGTTCTGTCCTCAGAAGAAAGCGACTGCTTTAAAAGCAACAGATTTGCTCCATCCGTGGCTCCAAGTCAGACCTGACTCCAAAGCCGTGTGGCAGGTCTGGGACTCACTCCATAGCCAGGGGCGCCTCTCCCTCCTGCTTTCTCCTGTTTGGCCAACTAGTAAAAACCAGCAGAGAAAGCCCATTCATCACAATCAAGGCCCTGGCTGCTGCTGCTGCTGTTGTGCTGCTGACTCACGCTTTCTCAGCGCGAGGGAGCGGGGCTGTCCGCGTGTCGTCGCTGACTCACACGGAGCCGAAGGGATGTTACTATGAAAGGCTGGCTGGACGCCTCCTCCCAGCTACGAGCTACTAGCTTGGCAGGAAGGCAAAGAGAGCGCCGGCGTGTTGTGCCAGGCGGGTCGTGACCCAGATGCGCTCGGATCTCCTCCTGGACCAGAAGTGAGAAGCCAGGTGGGGAAAGCTGGAAGACAATAAACACAACTGCCCAAACCGTCCAGTTCCTGGGAAAGTGGACTCTGTCCTTCATCGAACCCTGGCTGGGAGCCCCGAAGGCTCGAGGAGGGGGGGCAGGTGATTCTCCTAGCTTATAGGGCCTCAGAAGAGGTCTGCTGGCCCTGGCTCAGGCCAAGGGGTCCGTGCACCTCAGAGTCATCCCTACTGACCCACGGCAGCGGCCCTGTGGGGTGTTCAGACGTGGGTCTCTCCCAGCCTCAGCTGGAGATTCTGCCTGGGATTGAAAGTGCAAACCAGGAGCTCCCATTCTGAGCTGCAGCCTTTCCCCTAAAAATAAAGCAGGGTTCTAGTCCTCATGGCCCTGAACGCTGGGCTAATTTAAATAGGTACACCGGCAGCTGCCTCATATTGCGTCCCCTTTAGCTACGTGTCATTTCCACGGACTGGCAGCAGCCTCCCAGGGCCCGTCGTTCGGCTTTCCCAAGGGGCAAAAACAGCAAATACACTGAGCGAAGACAGAAGGGATGTGCAAACACACACACTTTACCCCACAGCCTGGAAGACCGGATTGGGACCCCGGGGCTGAGATGCCCCCACCCCTGTGCTACGGCCTCCCAACATTTTAGTTCCGACCCCGAATCAAGGACACGCCATTCGTAGCTTGCTGAACTTTATTGAAAAGTGAAAAGACTTTTAAAAACGGCGTTAAAACGGAGTTGCCCCGCAGAGCCTGGCCAATCCTGCAGGGAAAGGGGGTTCTGCTTCCCCCCTCCTCAGGCTAGAAGGAGCCGCTTTGGGCCACCTCGCCTTCACTGAGCCCTGTCCTCGCTGGTCCCAGCACCACCCCTCAGGAGCCCTCCGGGCTGGCCTTTTTTCCCCCTTGCCTTTGGCCGCTCCCTCCTTTGCCCCCGGCTTGCTGGCCCCTCCGCCGTCCTCAGCTTTGCTGGCACCTGCCTTGGCTTTGGACATCTCTGCCTCTGCGGCCACTTTGGCTTTCTTGGCCGGGGGAGGCTCTGCTAGGGTGCTCAGAATAACCGGAAATCTCCGGACCCCTCCGGAAAAGCCACATCCCACCGGGCAAACCGGGGCTGGGGGGCAAAAAACCGGGGAACCGGGGCGCTCGGCAGAGCGATGGCAGGAACAGGAGCGGGCGGACTGGCAGCTGAACAGCACCCAGCAGATAGGAGGTATGTGGCAGTGGCAGGCCACGTGGGCAGCGGGCTTAATTTGGGGCATCCCCGGACAGGCAGCCAGGCTTGCTCCAGCTCGGGGCTCCAGACGGCGCTGGGCCGGCCATCCTCAGCCGCGCAGTGTACAAGCGGCTTGATTTGGGGCTCCTCCAGTGGAGGAGGCAGCCCCAGCAGCCCCAAACATCCAGCCGCTGCGGTTGCCTTCCTCAGCCGCGGGCCGCCCGCCCTGCTCCAGCCGGTGCTGGGCTGGCGGCAGCAGCTATCCCCACCTGCGCAGCACAAACGCCCGGTTGATTTGGGGTTGCCTGGCCCTGCTCAGGAGTCAGGACTCCTCCAGCCTTTGCTGGTCAAGCCATGTGGCGTGCACACGGCTTGATTGGGGCTCCTTGGGAGTCAGAACTCCTCCAGTCTGCGCTTGCCCCTTGTTGTTGTCCAGCAGCCGGGAGGACTCCAACTCGTGGCTGCCTTCTCGGGTCTCTGAGAACTCCTCTTCAGGTAGGGTGGGTTTCTTTTAAAAAAAAATGCTGAACTACATTTTTAAAGCTTTTTATAGATGTGTGTGTGTGTGTGTTTTGAATTTGAACACAGATTTTTTAAAAAACTAGATCTCTTAAAAAACATTTCTGAGTAAAGGAAGCTGAATGTTTAGTGAACTCTTCTTTAATATTTTCCATTTATTTTGATGAATTAATTGGGGTGGTGTATGTGGATGTGTTTTAAAACTTTTATTAGGTTTGCCATGGGTGAGTATGCTATTATGTTTATTTTATTTTCAGTCTTGGTTGAGTGTGTGTGGTTGTTCAGTTGGTTGGTTTTTGCCTTGGTGTGTGTGTCTGGATTTTTATTATTTTTCCTTGGGTGAGTATGTGGCTGAGTGTTGTATTTTTAATATTATTTTATTGCAATGGGTGTGTGCATGTTTTTGTGTTATTTTGCATCGTGTGGGTGGATTATTACTATTATTGTCATTATTTTGCTTTTGGCGAGTGTGGGGATGGATTTCTATCCCCCCCAGTTAAAGGGGGGGGGGAGGTTGTTGTTGTTTTAATTGCCTTGAGGAGGGTGTGGAGTTTTTCCCCACTTTGGGTGAGTGTGCAGGGATATGTAGATTTTAATTTTTATTGCCTTTGGTGAGTATGGGGTGTGTGTGGCTGCTGCTGCTTTTACCTGGGGTGTGTATGGCTGCCCTCTTTTGTATCTGATCATGCTAGGCAAGGCTCCTGCAGCTTGAACTGTTGTGCTGAAGAGGGAATATCACCAGGTGCTGCATGCATACAAATGACACTTGTTGAAATTCCCTTTTCAATATAGCTCTTAAAGATACAGGAGCCCTGTCCGCCTTTCCATATGATCATTCTAACTAATGGAATAATTGTAACTTTTAACTTACAATTAGCCAGTGGTGTATAGTTTTCTCTTTTCCTCTTCCTTTAATGCAACATTTTTGTCATTAGGTAGTGCCTTGTCAATGACAGCTGCCCATTTTAGAAGGGAGGCAGGGAGGGATCTCCAGCTGATTTGCCCCAGGTGGCGGTGGAGGCAGCTCACGAAGCCTCTTGGAGGCTCCAATCCTCACCCTACTTGCTCAGAAAGGAGCCCTGTGGATTCCGGTGGGGCAGACGGCCCCCAGGTGAAGGCAGAGCGCTAGGATCACAGCGCTAGTGTGGGGGGTTGCTTTTGGGTGGCCCGTGTTTGCGGCCGTGGCCTGAGGCCGAGTCCTCGCTTGCACTGCAAAAGGTCCCAGGTTCAAGACCTGGCATGGGAAGAGTGCTTCCCTGAACCCGGGGGAGCCACTGCTAGCCAGCCCAGATAGAGGCAGCTCCTCCTTTGACGTTTGGCAGAGGCTTTCAGGGGGGAGGGGGCAGCATTCCCACCCCTGCCCGGCCCAGAATTCCTGCCTCTCACCAGTGGTCCTCCTTCCCTCGCTCACCCTGGCTTTGGGGGGGGGGTTCCTCCTCTGTGCCGAAAGGAGACCCCGCCTGCCTTGGAGGAGGGAAGCGTTTGCTCCCCTCCTGGGAAGCCAGGACCCTGCTGCTGTGTTTGCCAGGGGCTGGTCTTGGAGGGGCATCCCCCCAGGAACCTGCCCCCAAAGCCTGCCCCCGCTCCACACTGCCCGCCTGCGCCTTCTCCGCCTGCCCGTTTCCTGCCTCGGGGAAAAGGCTTTGCTTCGTCGCCTTTGGGTCACCTGGCTCCGGACAAGAAAGCGCCAGGTCCCAACAGGGAAAGGGCTGCCTGGAAGCGGTTTCGCAGCTCGGAGGGAAGGGAGGCGGTGAGAATCGGGACCCTTACCAGGGATGTGCCCTGGGCAAGAAGATGGGGGGAAAGCAAAGTCCTTGCTCTTCCCAGGAGGCAGAGGTGGCTTCATGGTAGATTTGGGGTCCCCAGGGCACCTGGCTGGGGGATTCTGGGTAATCCAACACCTCTAGAGGTGCACCACGTTGGCGAAGGCTGCCATGAAGGATATGGCAGTTGTTGGGGGCCTCTGGCTGTCCTCTGTTGGAAACAGTGTACTGGGGCAGATGCACCGAAATTGTCTCAGGAGCTGGCCTGTCATCTCTCTCTCTCTCTCTCTCTCCCTCAACGTGCTTCAAGTCACGGGATTGAGTCACTTTCCCTGGTTGCACAATGGGCGGGGAGATTGCGTGGGCAGGAGAAGCAGCCGCCTGGCGAAAGTCGTTGGCGATGGATTTCTTCCAGAGTGTTGCCCCTTTGGGGCCAAGTCCGGCCCTGCTCCTTCCCATGAAACGGCGGTGACAAGGGGGAGCTTTCGTGGCAGTGATCCCACCTCCTACATCCGCCCATACTCACATCCATTCCTCACTGGCAAGCCAGCTTTGCAGCCCAGTCGTCACATTGCGTTTGGGGATTGGGAGAGCTGGAAGACATTCCTTTGCCCTCTTTGTTCCATTACAGCAGCCGATGAGAGAATTGTCAAGCTCCTAGCCCACATGGTTGTGAAGAATAACTCGGATACAGACAGGCAGTGAGTGAGTGAGTGAGTGAGTGAGTGAGTGCCTGGAGAAAATGGTGACTTCTAAAAGGAGTCCTTCAAGACCTAACAATGTTCGGGGAGTGAGGCTTTACTTTACTTATTTATTTATTACATTTGTATCCCACCTTTCTTCCTGCTGCAAGGAGCCCAAGGCGGCGTACATAATCCTCCTCCTCTCCATGTTATCCTCACAACAGCCCTGTGAGTTAGGTCAGGCTGAGAGTCAGCGACTGGCCCAAAGTCGCCCAGTGAGCTTCACGGCCGAGGGGAGACCCGGTCCGACTCACTCACCACTACGCCACACTGTCTTTAATGCCCCCCCCCCCAGTTTCCTGCCCCGCTCCCTAAAGGCAGCGCTTTCTTCCACCCTTCTAACGCCGTTGCTGCCGCTACACATCGGATACCCAAGAATTGGCACGTTTAGACCCAGCTGAGCATAAGAATGGCAAAGCGGTTGAAGGCTGCGATGGGATAGACGCTTACCTGGGATCAGGGGCGTCGTTAGGTCTGGGCTTACGGGGCTCCAGCCCCGGCTCTGTTTACCGGCGCCCTGTTTCCGCAGAGCGCCGGATGAATGGAGAGAGAGAAGGTGAGGCATGATGTTAAGTTGAATGGTTGCTTTGCGAAAGAAAGAAACTTTCTCTTTTGAAATTCTCTTCCAGCATTCTAGGCGGCAGCTGGAGCTAGAGCCGATGGCAGACAATGTCCAGCACTAACAACATCGCTCAGGCCCGGAAGCTGGTGGAGCAGCTGCGGATCGAGGCTGGGATCGAGAGGATAAAGGTGAGCCTTGGGGAGACGGCTCAGGGCACTGGGCATGCTGGATCAGGCCAACTCTGGGCGGGGTGGGTGGGCGGCGGGGGAAGCTCCTTCACGGCGGTTGTCCTTGGAGAAAGAAGGCTTCGGACGGAGGAAGAGCGTGTGTCTCTTTTCAAATCCCTAAAGGCAGCCCAAAAGCAGTTGGGGATAATTTGGGATGCTCTGAGGACATCCTCTCAGCTAAGGCTGAAGGAAGTATATCAAAACACCCCCATATTAAAAAAAAGAAAAAAAATGTGCAGCCACACTCAGGGGACTGTGTACGGTTCCGGACACTGCACCTCAAAAAGGATACGATCGAGCTGGAAAAGATGCAGATAATGACAACTCCAGTGATTCAGGGAATGGAACAACTCCTGTAGGAGAGGTCATAATGCCTAGGACAGTTTCGCTTAGAGAAAAGGCCAGTGAGGGGAGACATGATAGGGGTGCCCAAAATGATGCCTGGTGCGGGGAATGTGGAGAGGGAGACATTTTTCTTCCCCTCCCATAATACTAGAACCCAGTAGAGCCATTATCCCATGAAGCTGAGCAGTGGGGGACTCTGAAAAGATAAAAGGAGGGGCTTCTTCACACAGTGCAGAGTTAAACTATGGATAGTTCGCTCCCACAAAACGCGGTGGTGTCTGCGCTTAGATAGCCTGACGCATGTTATATGCAGCCCACTTGCCGTGTGAACCTTTTTAAGAACAGGAGTCCGTAATGCTGGAAGTCCGTAATGCGGAGAGATCCAGTTCTCTCCAGGTTTTTTGGGCTCCGGCTGTGCTTTCTTCACTGGGCAGGAGGCTCTGAGAGGCTCTGGCCCATCATCTGGGGAGAGACAACCCCCTTCTCCCCCCCCCCCCCCGCCCATTAAGCCAATAGCACGGCATCTTGCATTCTCCGGGGCTGCTCCAAAAGAGCCCGGCCTGGCCTGCTGTGCATGCGGTCAAACCGTGCGCCCGTCTCCTCCATCCACCCTCGCATCTGGGTGTCGGGGCCGTCTCCGTGGGGCTGGGTTCTCAGAATAGATCTTTGGACTAAAATACACGGTGAGTCGGCCGCTGTCTCTCCCACTGGCTGCTTTACTGTGGTTTCCCAGGGAGCTCATTTTAGCCCCCTGAGGTTGGCCGCGTTCTGAAGCCCTCCTCCCGATGCCGAGGAGGGGAGACCAGGCAGCCGGCGGGGCGAGCGCCTCATGAATAATAGCCGGCTGGCTTGCATTTAGCTGTGGCTTCCCTCTTTGGAGGGATCCTCTGGCGTTTCCTTTCTCATCTTGTGGTTCTCCTGTTCCCTGTGATCAGGCTGAAGTGGGTTTCGGTGTTATATAAACAGGACTCTTAGGATGGCCATTTCAGAATCAAAAACGCTGAAAGAACGAAGCAAAGATGCCCTGAAGCGGACTTTTTCCTCACGGCCTCCTTCCCCATCTCTGTTCCATTGACCTTTCCGCCCCCTGCCCTGTCTCCCATCCTGTCTCCCTCCCTCCCTTCCTTCCGCAGGTCTCCAAAGCGTCGTCGGAGCTCATGAATTACTGCGAACAGCAGGCCCGGAACGACCCCCTTCTGGTCGGCGTCCCAGCCTCGGAGAACCCCTTCAAGGACAAGAAGCCTTGCACCATCCTATAGCGGGGTCCCCTCCCTTGGCCCCCGCGTCTCTTGGGCAGGGCGCCGGCCCACCTCCATTGGAAGCCACGTAGACTTTTCATGCCCCCCAGAGGGGCCAGGGCTGAGTGCCGAGGCTGAGCCGGCCGTGGGCCACCAAAGTGATCACCGAGGCATTTGTGAGCCCAAGGTCCGGGTCGGTTCCCAGAGGGATCCAGATTCTAAAAAGCAAAGCAGGCTCGGGGGACTGGGAACAGAGAGGGTTGGTGCGGATGTCCTCCGGGGAGCCGGAGCCTGGCCTTGACCCAAAGCCCCCCTTTCCCCAGGTCTGGACCGTCAGAGACAAGGCCAGGGTTGTGTGCTGGGGGGTGGGGTGTTTGATTGTATAACAACAGCTTTGCCAATGACTGAGTTCAGGATCGGGGCCAGCCGGCAGGGAGGAGGATGGCGCCCCAAGGAGCCGCATGGGAAGATATAAGAAGTAGCAGCAGAAAATCATGAAACGATTCCCCCCCCATCTCCCAGTGTGCCCCCTCCCCTCATTTAAAGGCATTGTGTCCCCACGCAGGACCTGAAACAAACGTTGCGTGGTCCCAGGGGCGGGGGGGGGGGCGGGCTTTTCCACCTATAACCCCACGAGCCCCATGCAGGAGACGAGTCTGTTCCCAGAGGCATGAGAAACTCCATTGCTCTTTTCCCCTTTTCCTGTTCTTTTTTTGGCCATCAGATCACCATTCCAGAACTCGCTTCTCCGTTTCCCTCCATCCCGTTGTTGATGCTTCACAAGCGGAGCTGCGCTACTACGCTCCTCCTCGACAGGGACGTTCCTTCCTCTTTCAGTTGGTCTGGGAGGCCCACACGGCAAGGCCTGTCGCGAGAAGAACCCCCCTCCTTTATGGTAGGGCAAAAGGGTCAGTTCAGTGATTGGCAGGAGGCTCTGGGTCCCAAAGCCAGGTGCCCCCCTGACCCCCCACCCCATTTTACGCTCCTGGTGCCCTCATTCAGCAGGGAGGAGCGCAGTAGAAATGGAAGTCTAAGCAGGTGCTTCAAGGCCTTGTTCCTCTTCCGTTACTGAAAGAAAGGGGGGCAGGGGGGGTCATGGACAGATGGACACCAAAGCAGGGGACATCCCGAGCTGCCTGCAGTCTCTGGGCGCATCTTGCTAAAGAGGCAGCTGATCTCTGACCAGTTCCCCCCCCTCCAAAGCCACGGGGGGGCCTTGCACTTGGAGAAGCCATCTAGCACGTTCCCACGGAAAGTTTAGCAGCTGATGCAGTTCTTTGGGCCAGTAGGGCTCCTTCATAGGTGGCTGGGTGGAGCACGCGGCTGCGCAGCCCCCGGCCAGGACAGGAAGCGAGCATGGGGACGACTCGGCGGGCTCCCTGCTACCATCGAGGGTGCGATTGTGGAGAAAATGTGTGGGGTTGGCGTGAAGACATTTGGGCTTGATTTGTGCCCCAAATAAGGGTGTAAAAGGCGGAGAGCCAAGAGTCCGTGTTAGCAGAGCCGGCCCATGTTCCACCCCCTTCTTCCTTTGATTTTGAGAGGAGTGGGGAGTACATCTCTCCAAGTCTCTCCAGATCTCTCCCTTGGGAAGTCAAGACAGGCAGCCTCCCCTTCCCACATGCTTGTGTGGCATCCATGTCCCTTGCTCCAACCGCTGCCCACCCACAAATTGGAAGATTTGCCGGGAAGTGCCAGGCGAGGGGTCCCACTGTTTCGCAACGGCGCTGCGTTCCTCCCGGCTTGCCCGGCTCGGTTCCCTTTCTGCCCTGTGTACTGTCCGGGAATCTTCATCCTCACCAGCGGTTTCTGCTTCCCCTGGATCTTTCGCCTCCCGATTCGCCCCGATTCGTGCGACGGGATCAGCCACAGTTGCTTTTCATCCCTCGGCATCCGCCACAACCTTTCAAAACAACTCGTTGCCACCTTCACCAAGTTCCGGGGCTTTCTCCCGAGCAAGACCCCCACACCCCCGCTTGAAAAGGCCAGCCAGCATGGCCCAGTGAACAGAGGCAGCTCTTTTGGGGTCGGCCCTCCACGCCGCCCGTTTGTCACCCGCTCTTCCCCCTCAGCGGCTCGTCCTGGCCTCTGACACGCTGCTCCCGGCTGGCATCGAACGCTGCGCAGCTGCGCACTGCCTGCCCTCGCCCATCACCCTCTGCTTGGGGAGCCGCAGCAGATGTAGGGCCTGGGAGGCCGCCCCACAACCCAATCACGATGGCTGTCCTCTCGGGAGGGCCACTCGGTGCTCTTCAGGGGGCATTGTGATCTTGGGGGGCTCCTGGGTGGGGAGCATTCTTGGCTGGTGGTAAACCAGCCGGCTCACGTGCGAAGGATGGCGTGAATTGGTCACGACCCCTCCGTTGGGCTAGAGCAGCCTTCTCCCAGCCCGGCAACCTCCAGGTGTGTTGGACTGCAGTTCCCAGCATCCCCAGCCATCAAGGATTCGGAGTAGGATTTGCAGTCCAACATATCTGGAGGACACCAAGTTCGGGTGAGAACGGAGGAGAGGGAGAGTAGGTTGACCTGCAGACAAAGACAGGCAAGAGGGAAGTCCAGGCTTCAACATCGGGAGGACACGCTTTGCAGGTCTCTCTCCTTAAATAACTGAAGCGGGTAGCTTTTAACTTTCCCCGTTTCCTCCTTCTTCTTCCTGGTACAGCATCAATCTAAGTGCAGATTAAATGGCCACCGCTTATTCATTGGGGCATCTGTCCAAACAGCCAAGGACCAAGAAAAACTCTTGGGTACTTTGCCACGGAGGCGGCCTGGGGGTCCGCCTGGGAGACGCCCCGTCCTGAGTCCTTGAGTCTCTGGCCGTCGGTTTGGAGGCAAATGCGCTCCCCTCCTGGCTGGCAACGCCGCTCTCCCACGTGGGAGCCCCCCACTCTTTCCCAGAAACATCTCCTGGAGTGGGAGAGGGGCTGGGCCGGGCTGCTTTCACCCTCCCTCCCTCTCTGACTTCCTTGGGAACAAGCCACTGGGCTCTTCTCTCCAGCCAGATCAAGGCCTGCCGTGGGCCTTAGCACTCTGCCTGCGTGCCTCCTCTCCCCACGGCCAAGGACTCTGACTCCTTCTCCTCCCGGTCACGTTGAATAGATGGAATTTGGACAGAGGCTCATTGGCCGGAGGCGTGGGGTGGGGGAGAGAAGCAAACCTCCCTTCTTCACAGGGAGCACAGGAGGGCCCCCCTCCAGCCCTGCTGCCCTCCCTGGCATCTGGCCACCTGACCTGCTGAGTTCAGTCCTGGCTTTTAAGTTTCCCCTTTGTGCATCTGTCGCTGCCTTCAGAAGAGGGCCAGTGCCTCCCCCCTCCCCTAGGAAATTGGGCCAAGCTCCTTCGATACCTGAGTAACACCCCCCCTTATTTTACCTACACTCTCTGGATTAGGGGTGTATGAATTTGGTTAAATCCGTTCTGTTTGTGTGAAGCGGATTGTCTTTTGGTTCGCCGTCCCCACAATGACGGAATCGGGATGGGTGGGTTTGTGGACGTGCAGGAATTTCATTCCAATTGTGCATGTCCACCGCAGAATCTGCGGGTCGAAGTCATCGAAATCCAAATTCATTTGAACCTGTGGCAGAGTCCTCCAACCTCCCTTCCGGAGATCCAGGCCTCACGCAAGGATCCCCCCCCCCCCCATGGTCCCCTGCCCTTCAAAGGTGCCAATATTCACCCCTCTTTGCCAAACTCTCTTTTAAAGGGGTACTGTAGAAGTTGACTTCTCTCTCTCTTTTTAATTTAACAACGCTAAAAATGCATTTATTTCATATTTTTTTAAAAAGCAGGAATGCCAGTCAAACATTTTGGAATTTTTTGTGCTTTTGATTTCTCTCTCTCTCTCTCTGGTTTATAGTTCCCATTTGCCAAGTTCCGATATTGTTGCCAAAAGCAAACAGGTCTGTAAAGATGGTATTTTAAGGAAGTAAAATCCGTGTCCGTACTGTGGGCTTTTGATCATCTTTTTTTAAAAAACCCTCTTTTCTTTCCCTCATCTTTTTTTTTTGTAATTCCTTCATTTTTATTTCCCAGTGTGCCATAGACCAATTTTCTCGCTCAGTGTTTAATATTTTGTGGAATTGCTGTTTTTTTTTCAAAAAAGAAAAGAACAGCGAATTGGTAACACGATGCATTAAAAAGACACTTTTACCTGAGCTCTTGAGTCGTTCTTCTACCTGGGGTCTGAAATCTCCTTGATGCTGCACTCACCTGCGTCCTCACCTGTTCTGTTTGCCGGAGGGGCTGCATGTCAAAACGGCAGACTGTGGAGGGGGCACAATGTCCCCTGGGTGGGGATCAGCCTTTGGCCACCACAGCTGCCCCAGTGGGGAGGGGGTCCCATCCTGACATCTACCAGAGAGGGGTCCTAAGCAGAAGAGATGGGCCTCCTCCAGAGGTGGACGACTTGTAGGCCAAACCTTTTGGAGGTATGGCCACAAGTCACATCATTCCTCACTGTTATCGAGGGCTGATGGGAATTGTAGGCAGGTATATTGCCCTTGACTATGGAGGCTCCATAGAATTCTTATGACTAGTAGCTATTCGTAGCCTCCTCTGGGAGTTGATCTCACCTCCTCCCTAGGGCAGGACTAGAGTGGTGAAGGCCCCGGAAAAAAATCCAGAAAATTCAGGGTGAGGGGATTTCCCCCCCCCCCCCCCAGCACTGTTCTGGTTTTCCCCCCAAAAAACTGAACAGTTTTGGGTTACGAAATGTTTTCTCTTAGAATTAAGACGAAGTATTTATATATTGCTACTGAGCCTTTACTCCCTCCCAAAATGATTTCTAAAAACTATGTAATAAGAACACTTTTATAGAAAGACTAGAGATGTAAAATGTCTGAAAATAACAAAGCCGGGGGGGGGGGGGTTAAAAATCCTCTCTGTAAGATTCCCGGCCTGGTTATTTCTGCCATTCCTTATTAAAATAATTGATCGAAAGTATCTTTTACTGATAGACATTTAGGGACGGCGTTTTGCCCCCATGGGGACCAGCCAGCTGCCCCCATGGCAGCACACCAGCAGGACAGGAGCCCAATCGCCCCCTCCCTCCCGCATTCCCCAGCCAGCATCCTGCCTCCATTCCTGGGGCTGATGGGTTGCCATCAGGACTAGTAGCCAATTGAGAGCCTTGGGGTGCAATCCTGTAGAAGTTTAGACAGAACAAAGGTGTGGGTTGAGGGTGTTGTAGAGCAGGTTGGAAAGGTCTGGATCGGGCCCTTGCAGCAGCTCCTTAGCGCTCTGCCAGAGCAGAAAACGGGCCGGAAGAGTCAGCCCACCTTTGCCACACTCTGCAGCAACAGGTGCCCGAGCCAAGGGCGAGCAGAATCTGGGGTCTTGGCGAGCGGCGCACAGAAGTGAGGTGTGGATGGTGGCATCTTATAGGAAAAGACCACGCCAGCTGCAAATGAGCCAGGGCTGAAACTCTCCTTAAGCAGAACTTTCCCTGTCATACAGTGCAATCCTAATGTATGTCTACTCAGGAGAAAGTTCCACTAATTCCAGCAAGGCTTCCTCTCAGGCAAGGGTGCATCGGTTTGGAGATGTCCGTCCAGCTCACCTTTGGGTTTAAAACCAATCATGTCGGGGAAATCCAGAAGCCACATGAATACCTTTATTCCAGGATGCAGAACCTTTATCAGCCCGAGGGCCAGATTCCATCTTGGAGATGCTCTTGGGGGCCGCATTCCAGAGGTGGGTGTGGCCAAAGGGAAAGGGGAGGGGCCAAAATGCCAACATTCTGTAGCTTCAAGCACTTCCTCACAGTAACGGAGGATTTCAACCTTTGAGAAATGGGGGGGGGGGGTGCTGTACAAAAGTGGGGAAGGTGGTAGGGAGAAAGGGGGCAAGGAAAAGAGGAGTGGTCTTCAGGGGAGCAGGATTTGAACTCCGGGCCTCAGGTTCTGCCGCTGTGCTTTATCGGGATCAAACTAAGTGCCACCAGGACATGAGTAAAACCAGGGCATTGCTGCAGATTTGCTAAAGGACTGTGCTGGGTCATTCTGAGCAACAACAGCAAAATCCCCCTCTGGGAATCTGCCTTTCATTCCATCTTTGCTGCCTCCGAGTTTCATGAAAGGAAATGAGCCTGAGAGACAGATGTGAGCTGCGCGCGCAGCGTGTTTTCCCTCGTGACATCTGTGTAAATGCCAAGCGGCAGGCCAGGATCCAGGAAAAACAGCTCGCGCTTTCCTGGAACACAGTCAGTGTGGGGGGAATGTTGGAGCAACCGAGACGCCGGGAGTTTCCACAGCATTCCTGGAATAATTCAGATTTTCCCCCTGTTCTTGTTGCTGGTATCTGTCTTCAGATTTTAAGCTGGAGACATGACTCAGGCAAGCTAGTGTGCTTTGGCTTGGATTAGGAAAAACCAAAGCACCCCAACCCTGTTCCCTGCTTCTGAGCATTTCACTTTTGAGATAGTTCCACTTACTCAGAGAGGCGTGTCGGATCTTGAAACTGCTGCTACACATCTGGGGGGGGGGAGACTTGCTTGCTTGCTATTTCTGTGATTCAGAGCTCTTGCTGACAGATCAAAACCAGCTCCAGATCCAAGCAATGGATTCGCCGAGGGATCTGAGTTTCATTTCATTTCAAAAATAAAAGACAACGTTTATAGTCCTTGAAGGCTAAGGTCAGCATGGAACAGGTTCCCCTGCACACAAAGAAACAGAGGTGATAAATTCCCATAGCTGGAGGGTCAGTTGCCATGCCGGCAGGGGGATTATGGGTGTTGTAGTCCAACATCTAGACGGCACAAGGCTGGTGAAAGCCCTCCTAGACTGAAACATCTTTGCAATTATATTTGGCCTTGTGCCCAAACTCTCCCCTGGCATGCCCCATGTTGGAGCGGATCAATGCCCCTGAAACCTGAGAAATGTCTGTAGTGTGACTGGGAATAGTCCCAACGTCCCCCACTTTATCAAAGTACCTGGATTCAGAACATCCCGGTGAGTAAGCAAGGCAAGTCCGCACAGAGGCAAAACGAGACTCATGAAAGCAACCCCCCAAATAGCCCAATAACACCCCCTCCACACCAATTTGAACCGCACCCCTCTACCCTCTCAATGCTGAGACCACAACACGGCTTTCCTCCAAAGGTGCCCATTAAACATTCCTCGGTGGGGCCATCGGGTAAATGCTTTCCGGAACTGATGCAGGCAGCCGGCGTGAAACGGAAAAACCCCTTTCTCTCCCCCACTGAACACTAAGCCAGCGGGGGTCAGTTAACGGCCGGTTCTACTGAAACCGCTGCCAGGTTTCTGTTGCCTTGCCGCCTCCTTACTCCTTCTCCCAGCGCGCCGTAAACTCCCGCAAAAGCTCACACGCATTCAGTGCCCGACGCTCATTTCGAATACAAAAATTTGTGCTGACGAACAAAACCAGTAGAACATTGCACAAGGAAGCAGAATGTTATTATGTGCACGCCTGTCCCTTCAGCCTGTCCTCAATTCCCTGTATCCTCTTTGTTGCCCTCCTCTGAACCTATGCTAACCTGACCGTGTCCTTCTGGAAATATGGTGCCCAGAGTTCAATGGATCTTTACTCCCAGGGAATTGAATTGCATCCTAGAGTAATAAAGGAGCTGGCAGAAGAACTCTCAGAGCCACTCTCTATTATCCTTGCGAAATCATGGAAGATGGGTAGAGTGCCGGACGACTGGAGGAGGGCTAACGTCCCTAACTTCAAAAAAGAGGAACCTGGGAACTACAGACCAGTCTGACATCCATCCCAGGGAAAATTTTGGAACAGATTATAAAGAAGCCAATTTGTAAACACCTTGAAAACAATGCAGTGATTACTAGAAGCCAGCATGGATTTGTCAAGAACAAATCTTGCCAGACTAATCTGATCTCATTCTTTGATCAGGTAAGCTCCCTTATGGACTATGGGAATGCTGTGGACATAATATATCTTGACTTCAGCAAAGCCTTTGGCAAAGTACCACATGACGTTCTGATCTAGATAAAGTGGGCTAGATGGAACAACTATTAGGTGGATCCACAGTTGGCTATAGAATTGGACTCAGAGTGCTTATCAACGGTACCTTCTCAAACTGGGGGGAGGTAACGAGCAGGTTACTGCAGGGCTCAGTCTTGGGCCCAGTGCTCTTCAACATTTTTATGAATGACTTGGATGAGGAGGTGCAGGGAATGCTTAGCAAATTTGCAGATTGCACAAAATTGGGAGGGATAGCTAATTTCGGCGCCAGGTCAAGACTTTCCTCTTCTCTCAGGCATTTGGCAATATCTGAGGAGCCTGGGTTTGTTTTGTTTTGTTTTTGTAGTTTTTTTGAAGTGTTGAAGTGGTTTTTAAATGTACAGATTGTGTGTATGTTGTATGTTTTTTGCTGTTTTAATTTGTATATTGTTTTTAATTGTTTTTAATCCTATGTAAACCGCCCAGAGAGCTTCGGCTATGGGGCGGTATACAAATGTAATAAATAAATAAATAAATAATACCTTGGAAGACAGAAACAAACTTCAAAGTGATATAGGCTGGAGCGTTGGGCTGAAAACAACAGAATGAAATCTAATAGGGATAAATGCCAAGTTCTACACCTAGGAAAAAGAAACCAAATGCACAGTTACAAGATGGAGGATACTTGGCTCAGCAATACTACAAGAGAGAAGATCTTGGAATTGTTGTACATCACAAGCTGAATATGAGTCAACAGTGTGATGTGGCTGCAAAAAAAGCCAATGCTATTTTGGTCTGCATTAATGGAAGTATAGCTTCCAAATCGCACGAGATACTGGCTCCCTTCTATTTGGCACTGGTTAGGCCCCATCTTGAGTATTGCATCCAGTTCTGAGCACCACGCTTCAAGAAGGATGCAGACCATTTGGAGGGGGTTCAGAGGAGGGCAGCGAGGATGATCAGGGGTCTGGAAACAAAGCCCTATGAGGAGAGATTGAAAGAACTGGGTATGTTTAGCCTGGAGAAGCGAAGACTGACAGGAGACCCCGAATCAAGGACACACCACTCATAGCTTGCTGAAAGTGAACTTTATTGAAAAGTGAAAAAACTTTTAAAAACGGCATTAAAACGGGGTTGCCCCGCAGGGCCTGGGCAATCCTGCAGGGAAAGGGGGTTCTGCTCCCCCCCCCCCGGCAAATTGCAGGTGGGACGTGGTTCCTCGGGCCACCTCCCCTTCACTGAGCCCTGTCCAAGCTGCAGGCCAGGCCTTCTGTGGGTCTTGCCGGTCCCCGCGCCACCTCTCAGGAGCCCTCCGGGCCGGCCTCTTTCTTTCCCTTGCCTTTGGCCGCTCCCTCCTTTGGCCCTGGCTTGCTGGCCCCTCCGCCAGCCTTAGCTTTGGCCGCCTTTGCCGCCATGGCCACTTTGGCTTTTCTGGTTGGGGGAGGCTTTGTCCCTTCTTCTGCCTCTGCCTTGGCAGGGCCTTGCCGCTCGCTGGCCGTCTTGACTCTCTTGGGGGCCGCTTTCTTGGGGGCTGCCACGGCCCCCACGGCCCCCGCCGCTGCTTTGGCCCGGGAGGCTTTTGGAGCGCTCGCTTTCACCATGGTTTCTTGCTGGGAGACCTTTTCCATAGCTTTGGCTGGAGCCTTGGATGGGCCCTGCATGGAGAGAGAAGATGGGCTCCGTGATCAGACTTTCTTGGGTGGCCCTGCCTATGGACTCATTTACCTGTACATTTATGAGTCGCCGTTTGGGCCCAGATAGGGACTCCGAGGCACACGTTAAAACTTGCAGAAACATCACAACTTTAACACAATTTAGACAGACAAAAGAAAGGACTTCTTCAGACTATGGAATTTGCTACCACAAGATGTGATGGCCACCAATTTGGATGGCTTTAAAAGAGGGTTGGATAAATCCTGGAAGGAGAAAGGCTATCAATGGCTACTAGTCTTGATGGCTATGTGCTACCTCCAGTATCAGAAGCAGGAAGCCTGTATACACTACTTGCTGGGGAACATGGGCAGGAGGGTTGCACCGTGTCCTGCTTGTGGGTGCCTGGTTAACAGCTGGTTGGCCACTGAGGGAACAGAGTGCTGGACTAGGTGAACCCTGGGGCTGATCTAGCAGGGCTCTTCTTAAGTTCTTAGAATGCAATCCTGTACATATCTTCTCAGAACTAAGTGCCATTGATTTCAGTAGGACCCCCTTCCAAGAATGTGGGTATTGGGGTTGTGCTGTCAAAAACTTTTAAAACATCCCCAACAGGAGAAAGGAAGAGACAATCTTACGATCTGAGAGTGGAGCGAAGACATCTATGCTGCATCCCCAGGTATGTCCGCTCAGATGTCAGCCCCATTCATAGAATCATAGAACTGTGGAGTTGGAAGGGACCACAAGGATTATCTAGTCCAACCCTCTGCATCGTGCAGGAAAACCCGTTAAACCATCCCTGAGAGGTGGCTGTCCAGCCTCTTCTTGAAAACCTCCAGAGACGGAGAACCCACAACCTCCGTAGCTAGACTGTTCTACTGTTGTACAGATCTTACTGCCAGGAAGTTTTCCCTTCTATTTAATCGGAAGCTAGGCAGCTGTAACTTTTACCCATCATTTCGGGTCCTAATTTCTGTGGCCGTGGAAAATGGTTCTTGATCAGCTTCCCTATGGCATGTCTTCAGTTCCCTGCATCATCTCCGTTGCTCTCCTCTGAACCTTTTCCAACCTGCCCATGTCCTTCTGGAAATGGGGTGCCCAGAGTTCAATGGATCTCTACTCCGTAGGGCTTCTTTCTGCCCAACCGTGCATGGGATTGTGCCTCTTGTCATTCCATGCGCACCAAGGCCGCCTGTGTCTTGCAGCATGGAGCGCTCATGGCCCAGAGCCCTGGAATGGCTAGCCTCCCCCCCCAGGAGCCCATGGCCAACCCGAGCGGCAGGAATCCCTCCCTGGGCATCAAGGACTTACTTCGCCGGACGTCGCCTTGGGCTTCTTGCGTGGAGCTGCCTTTTTCTCCCCCTCGTCACCCTCTGGAAGGGAAAAGAAGGGAAATGGCAGCGGGTCGTGGTCACAGAACAGGGCTTGCGCCTAGAAATGGTTGGCCCGGTCCGTAGTCCCCGTGGGCCGCTCGGGGCCTCCGCACACACATTGACACAGAGCACGGTGCGCATTCACACTGGACCACTCGGTGAGGGCTGAGGCCCAAAACCGGGCCATAAGAGTGGCCAAGGAAGCGGAACTGCCCAGCCCAAAATGGCGTCGAGTTGGCTCAGATCCATCCGTCGCTCCCCTCATGTCTTCATCTATCGCCCGTGGCCAGTTTCAGACTGCGCTGTCATTACGGGCTGAGACCCACCCGCTTCCTGCTCAGCAAACTCCGTTGTGTGAAACTAGATGCAGAGGGGAGCGTTTCCGGGCAGCCCCCGACGCCAAACCCTGGGGCAGCTTCATGTCTAGGGTGACCGTATTTTGGAAATCAAAAAAGGAAGACAACATGGCCGCCCCAAGGGGGCATGCCCACCAACATTTCCAGCCCCCAAGGGGGAGTGCCCACCCAAACATGGCCTATGTCACATGTCTGATTTCACAGCATACAATTAAGGCAAACCTGTTCTACACTATCATAATGTTAAAATCACTGAAATGAAGAACAAGTGAGACATTCAACGTATCGGAAATTAATTTAATTCACTCCTACTTTTGTAGCTTTTGCTGTACTTTGAAGCTATTGCTATGCTCTGTGTGATACAGTATACAGTATACTGATATGTATACTGTATACTGATTAATCAGCATGCTGACTGTTTGTTTTTCTTTTACCTTGGAAAATGGTCTGTTGACTGTCAATAAAGATTGAATTGCATGCCAGTGATACAGTCTCCCCTTCCCTCAAATATCCTTTCTGACTGCAAATCCTTCACTGGATGACCATAGTCCCAACTTTCCCAATATTTAACACCCTTTCCCCATCACCTTTCTCATATCCATACTCACAGATTCAGCATACTGCTACCACTGAACAAATGAAGCAGTTGACAAGTGCAGAAAAATCTAGTACAACAAGCTATCAACCTAGCATGCAGGAAGTATATAAAATATTATTACCCTGAAACCATTACCCATAGAACAAAATGGACTAATGGCTTGTTGCAGTCACTTCTCACTTCTTAGCTTGTTTCAAAAATGTGTCATTATATCTTTGGTTCATTAGCCATGTAAAGAAGACCATAGTCAGTAGCAATACAAAGAAAGGCCAGAACAGATGCCCATTATCACAATGCTAGACAAGGATCTTTCCCTCCTTTTATCCAAGTATATCCTGAATTTACACTGCCTCAGTGTGCAGAGAACAGAAATCCCAGTCAGGGACTCAAAGAAAACTGCCCAAAGAAACTTTAGAAATAACTCTTGTTGATTTCAACAAAGCTTACTCCCAGATAAATGAATGTAGGATTGCAGCCTCTTCACATCTGTTCACCTTACTCTAGCAAGTGCAAGCCCCACCTGTCAAGGAGAACTATGCACTCACAGAACCTGGCCTCCTAGATCATGCAACCAGCAGGTGCTCGCCAGAAAGATGCTTTCAGAGCCTAGGAGATCCAGACACACTCAAACAAGCCAAGCCAAGCCATGCTAAGCCATGCTATGCTGGGACAGAAAAATTCTGGGACAAGACAATATTTTGCAAGCGACCAGACATAACAGTCATAAATATAAACGGAAAACACAACTACCTCATTGACATAGCAATACCTAATGACAAAAATGTTGCAGAAAAGGAAGAGGAAAAGAGCACCCCAGTAAAGGTTTTAGGAAATCTCGCTCATATTGGCATAGGTTGAGATATTTTGCTTGTCAGAATTTTCATCAGTAGAACTCCAATGAAAATACCTTAATGGAGATGTATTTATGACTTTTAACAATTTTACTTTGGGCTTTCAGACATCAGAAACTTCAGGTGGACGATATGAAATAACTAGCAATTACAGGAAAGGTGAAAAACCCTTCTCCATCCACCCCCAACATGCCCATTGGTGCAAGAGCTAATAGTTAGATCCAAAAGATCAGTGAATTAATTGGAAAATTCATTTACAGTCTGACATGGGTTTTGAGAATTAATTGAGGAAATATATCTTTGGGCAGAACTCTAAGCTGACAAATGATATAAGTAGAGTTGTAAGTGGCACATGCTAAAATTCACAGACATTTCTTGAGCATATTATTCTGTTGAATCTTTGTGTAACAGAGTGAGATGCTGGTAGCACTCTGTCCTGAACAAGGAAATGGGGGAGTGTGCAAAACCTTTCAAGGAGCTTATCTCTAAACTAAGAGCTCTGATCTGATAGTGTCCCATACAAGATATCCAATTTAAAGCTTGGCAGGTATAACATTAGCCCCCAGTTGCAACAATCTGTGCCAAAGAGTTATCATTTTCCATTACTGCAAGCAGTTTCTTGTAGTAAGTATATTAATTAGCATTGCAGCTACAAATCTGTTGATAAAAATATATTTTTTCATTGTAAAGATTTAAAATTGCAGCAACTATTCTCAAATGGCACATAGCTTTCCTAGGAGCTGAACAGTAAACAAACGAAATCTCTGAATAATGAGTTCATGTAACTTGCATAAATAAGACAGATAAAAAATAAACACATAAGCAAACAGGGTAAATAATGAAATAACATTGTCATTGCTAGTTTTCAAATTATATCATAGAATCGTAGCGTTGGAAGGGGCTTATAAGGCCATCGAGTCCAACCCCCTGCTCAATGCAGGAATGTACCTTAAAGCACCCAACAGATGGTTGTCCAGCTGCCTCTTGAAGGCCTCGAGTGTGGGAGAGCCCACCACCTCCCTAGGTCATGGGTTCCATTGTCATACTGCTCTAACAGTCAGGAAGTTTTCCCGGATGTCCAGCTGGAATTTGGCTTCCTGTAACTTGAGCCCATTATTCAGTGTCTTGCATTCTGGGTTGATCGAGAAGAGATTCTGGCCCTCCTCTGTGTGACATCCTTTCAAGTATTTAAAGAGCACTATCATGTCTCCCCTCAGTCTTTTCTTCTCTAGGCTAAACATGCCTAGTTCTTTCAATCTCTCCTCATACAGCTTTGTTTCCAGACCCCTAATCATCCTCATTGTCCTCCTCTGAACCCCCTCCAGCTTGTCTGCATCCTTCTGGAATTGTGGTGCCCAGAACTGGATGCAATACTCAAGATGGGGCCTAACCAGTGCCGAATAGAGGGGAACCAGTACCTCGCATGATTTGGAAGCTATACTTCTATTAATGCAGCCCAAAATAGCACTTGCTTTTTTTGCAGCCACATCACACTGTTGGCTCATATTCAGCTTGTGATCTACGCTGAATATGAGCGACAAACCCCGAGGAGGCCAGAGACCGCGCAGGAGAGGGCCGATTACATCACTTCCAGATTCGGCCCTCTCCCGCCTCTTCCGCGCGGCCTCTGGCCTCACGAGCCCGGCGGCGAAGGACCTGGCAGTGGTGGAGGACCTGGCAGTGGTGGAGGACCCGGCAGCGGCGGCGGAGGAGCCCGGGAAGCAGCCGCCCCAGCAGGTAAGTGCCCCCCTCCCGCCTCGCGCTCCTTACCTGCAGGGGCGTCCGCTTCCCTCTGGTGCTCAAATCTACTGAGAAACAGGCTTCGCGGCCTGTCTCTCAGTAGCGCGCCAGGTGGTGGCGGGGGGGTCCTCACCCGAAACCCCACCACCAAGCCACCCATCTCCCCCAAAACCCAGCCTGAACCTACCGGGGTCTACCGCCACTCGTCGTCGTCGCCGCTACATGACCCCCCGCCGCCCCAGTTAGCCCCCTCCACCCCCCGGTTGGCCCAGATCGCCCTAGGTTTCCCGGTTAGGAGCAGGAAACCCCGGCGATCTGGTCACCCTAAAGATACTTCTCTCTTGTAGTATTGATTAACCCAGTATCCCCCATCTTGTAACTGTGCATTTGGTTTCTTTTTCCTAGGTGTAGAACTTGGCATTTATCCCTGTTAGATTTCATTCTGTTGTTTTCAGCCCAGCGCTCCAGTCTATCAAGATCACTTTGGAGTTTATGTCTTCCAGGGTATTAGCGATCTGACCCAATTTTGTGTTGTCTGCAAATTTGATAAGCATTCCCTGCACCTCCTCGTCCAAATCATTAATGAAAATGTTGAAGAGCACTGGGCCCAGGACTGAGCCCTGCGGTACCCCGCTTGTTACCTCCCCCCAGTGTGAAAAGGTACTACTGAAAAGCACACTTTGAGTCTGATTCTGTAGCCAACTGTGGATCCACCTAATAGTTGTTCCATCTAGCCCACTTTTTACTAGTTTGTCAATCAGAATGTCATGGGGCACTTTGTCAAAAGCTTTGCTGAAGTCACAAGATATACTATATTCACAGCATTCCCACAGTCCACAAGGGAGGTTACCCGATCAAAAAATGAGATCAGATTAGTCTGACAGGATTTGTTCTTGACAAATCCATGCGTGCTTCTAGTAATCACTGCATTGTTTTCAGGGTGTTTACAGACTGACTTCTTTATAATCTGTTCCAAAATTTTCCCAGGGATGGATGTCAGACTGACTGGTCTGTAGCAGGGATGTTCAATAACGATCCGATAAGGTCATTATCAGACATCCCATTAACGATAATGATACTTTCCTAAGGAGGTCCTATCTGATCTGATCCGAAATCCATATGTACGATATATTGCATTTTCGGACCGCCAGTTTAGGGCTGGCCCTCCCTCCCCCCCCCCCACTCACGCTCCTTACCTGTGGCCTTCCCTGCTGCCCAATGCTGCTTCCGGACTACTGAGAACTAGGCTTTGTGGCCTAGTTCTCAGTAGAGTGATGACATGCCAGGGGATGACATCACCCAGTGCGTCATCGCTCTGCTGAGAACTGTGCCGCAAAGTCTAGTTTTCAGTAGTCTGGAAGCAGTGGACAGCAGCGGACGATAGCGGGGAAGGCCACATGTATGTGGGGACCCCTCCCTCCCCCACTTGAGCTCCTTACCTGCGGCCTTCCTCGCCGCCGCCCCGTAATACTGCTAAACAGGCTTTCCGGCCTGTTCATCAGTACAGAGCCACACCGAATGATGATGACATCACTTGGCGCTTCTCTGTACTGACGAACAAGCCAGAAAGCCTGTTTAGCAGTAGTACGGGGCAGTGGCGGCGGTGATGGCAGCAACGGCAGGTAAGGAGTGCGAGTGGGGGGAGGGAGGGAGTGCTGGCCCAGTGTTTTTCCCCACAGACTTGCATTGGGGGAAAGCTTTCTTTCCCCCAATGCAAACCTATGGGAAAACACTGTAATCGGATTGGAACTTCCGATATTTATCGGATATCGGATCCGTTTAAATCCAGGTACCCCCCGATATGATTGGATCCAAAAAAAAATTTATATCAGAATTTCTGATAACATCCCTAGTCTGTAGTTCCCAGGTTCCTCCTTTTTGCCCTTTTTGAAGATAGGGACAACATTAGCCCTCCTGCAGTCATCCGGCACTTCACCCGTTTTCCATGATTTTGCAAAGATAATGGACAGTGGTTCTGAGAGTTCTTCTGCCAGCTCCTTTATTACTCTAGGATGCAGTTCGTCGGGCCCTGGAGATTTAGACTTGTTCAAAGAGATTACGTGTTCCTTGACCATTTGTTTATAAATCTCAAACTGCAATCCTGCCCAGACAGCTTGGACTTCACATTTTCCAGGAGGGTCATAGACCCGCTTTTGAGAGAAGACTGAGTCAAAAGAGGAATTGAGCACTTCGGCCTTTTCTTTGTCATCTGTTACCAATTTGTTGTCCTCATGAAGCAGTTGAACCACCATTTCTTTCCTCTGTCTTTTACTATTCACGTATCTGAAGAAAGCTTTTTAATTTCTTTTAGCATCCCTCACTAGCCTCAGCTCCTTCTCAGCTTCAGCCTTCCTGATACCATTCCGGAATTTCTGTACTTGTTTGTACTCTTCTTTTGTAGCCTGGTCTTCCTTCCACTTCCTATATGTACCCTTTTTTTATTTTCAGGTCATCTCTAAGCTTTTTGTGGAGTCACATTGGTTTCTTCTCTTGTCTTCTATCTTATTTCCTTGTTGGAATTGTTTGTAATTGGGCCTTTAAAATTTCCTTTTTTAAAAACTCCCACCCATCTTGGACTCCTTTTCTCATTAGGGTCACTTGCCATGGGACCTTACGTATCATAGTTCTGAGTTTATTAAAATCGGCTTTCCTGAAATCCAGAGTTTGCGTATGGCTACACTCAGCTTTCGCTTCCATTGAAATCAAGAACTCAAGTATGATGTGGTCACTTTCCCCCAGAGTTCCCGTAACTGCCACTTTACCCACTAAGTTAACTCTATTGGTCAGTATCAAGTCAAGGATAGCCAATCCTCTAGTTCCTTCCTCTACCTTCTGTAGGAGAAAGTTATCAGCCACACATGTCAGGAATTTCTTGGAGGGGCCACTTTTGGCAGAATTTGTCTCTGAACAGATATCGGGGTAATTGAAGTCCCCCATTACTACTACATTGGATTTCCTTGAAACATTGGCAATTTGCTTTTCAAAAGTTTCGTCCTCATCTTCTCCTTGATCGGGTGGTCGGTAGTAGACTCCGACTATCATGCTCCTTTTATTCCTTTCCCCATTTATTTTAATCCAGATGCTCTAGATGGGGCTACCAGGCTCATCCTCTTGCATTTCTGTGCAGAGATAAGTATTTTTAACATAGTGGCTGCATTCGGACAACACATTAAGCAACTGGGGGGGGGGGAACAATCGTCAGTTGTGTTGCTTATTGTGTTGTGTGGAGGGTAACACGCCGCTCACAAACTACTGATGGTATGCTATTCCACCCAAATAAACAACTAAGAGAAACAACTGGCTTGCAAGTTGTTTAGCAAAAAGCCAGTTGTTTAAAGTGTTGTGTGGAGGGGTGAGTGTGTTAATGGCATGTGGTGAGTGGGTTAAAACACAAGCCCATAGAGGCAGGTGACAAGAGCGACCAAAGCAGCAGCTGCCACTCTGCTACAACTGGCGCAACTTGCAGAGGCTGCTGGGATAGAACTGGGAGGACTTAGGGAGGAGGGAGGGTGGGGAGAGGGGTGGGGGCTGTGTCAGTCAAATGCTGGGTTGACTATTAGTCCACTCAACGCCATCCCCAACCACTCACAGTTGTGTAGGAATATGTTGTTTAGGGAGTACCCACAAAATAACCAACTGTGAGTTGGCTACTCAACCCACCATTGACTAATGTGTTGTCCGAATTCAGCCAGTGTGAATCCTCATTCCTTTCTATTTCTTCTGTTCTTTTTGAACAAGTTGCATCCTTCAATTGCTATATTCCTGTCATGGGAGTCATCCCACCAAGTTCCAGTTATACCTATCAAGTCATATTTGCCTTCTTCATGTATTAAGAGATCAAGTTCATTCTGTTTGTTTCACCTACTCTGGGCATTAGTATATAGACATCAAAGCCCATGTGCTTTGCAGTCTGGCTTCTTTCCTATTTATTTTATTTTTTATTTATTTATTTCATTTCTAACCCGCCTCTCCATCTAGATCGAGGCAGGGAACAACACCAAATATAAATATAAAACAATAAAATAGATAAACCGTTAAAACAGATAAAAACAAATACATTATTAAAAACATCTTAAAATTAAACTGGATAGGCCTGCCGGAAGAGAACAGTCTTCACGGCTTTCTTAAATTCCAGAAGACTGCTAATTTGTCGAATCTCCTCCGGCAGGCCATTCCACAGCCTGGGAGCGGCAGAAGAGAAGGTCCTCTGGGTAACACTCGTCAGCCTAGTTCTGGCTGACTGGAGTAAATTCTTCCCAGAGGACCTGAGTGTGCGGGGCGGATTATACGGGAGAAGGCGATCCCGCAGGTAACCTGGACCCAAACCATGTAGGGCTTTAAAGGTAATAACCAACACTTTATACGTCGCCCGGAAACTAATGGGCAGCCAGTGGAGTGATTTTAAGATTGGTGTTATGTGGTCACCCCTAGGTGTACCGGTGACCAACCTGGCTGCCATATTTTGAACTAATTGAAGTTTCTGGACTAGGCACAAAGGTAGCCCTATGTACAGCGCATTGCAGAAGTCGAGCCTCAAAGTTACCAGTGAGTGCACTACCATCTTTAGGTCTTCCAACTCTAGGAAGGGGCACAGCTGGCGTATCAACCGAAGCTGATAGTAGGCACTCCTGGCCGTCGCATCTATCTGGGCTGTCATTTGGAGCGACGGATCCAGGAGTACCCCCAAGCTGCGAACACAGTCTTTCAGGGGGGGTGTAACCCCATCCAGTTTGTTTCCCCTACTCTGGGCATTAGTATATAGACATCAAAGCCCATGTGCTTTGCAGTCTGGCTTCTTTCCTACATTGTTGTGAACACTATTTTGGAGCATTATGGGAGCTGTTCTCTCTGTTATGGTGCATAAGCCTTCACCCATTGTTGCCTCAAGGTTTACGTCTCCCGCCCCTGTAGGATTCAGTTTAAAGCCCCATAAGATTCAGTTTAAAGTTTAAAATATTGCAATTCTATGCATGTTGACTTAGGGTACTTCCAGACAGACAGCTCTTAGCATTACCAATCAAAATATATTATGCAGCTATATCATCTTTCCCTCCTTAAGGAATTTTCTTCAATAAGAAAAAAAAAACGGAAGAAGTCATGAGAAGACATGGGATGGTTACAAATGAAATACATTGTCATCTGGATATCCTGTAAAAATTCTATGAATGAGGCAGAGTGATTGATGGAACTTACTGTGGAGTAGAAATGTATAGGATTGCACTGTGAGACTCCAACTCTGAACATAGTTATTTGGAAGCAATTCCCACAGAAATGAAACTTGACTTCTGAGTAAGCACTGTTAGGATTAGAGGACATTTGAAAAAGATTTGCTAACTTTGGAGAAGGTGCTTTTTAAAAAAAATGTACAAGCATTTGCTTAAAGAAATAGCCAACCTTAGTGTATATTGTTTAGGACCCCCAATATCTTGAAAACCATCAGAAAAATAAACAGCATGTTTGAAAGTTTGTGCATAGTTTTATTTTTAAAATAATTCTTTCTACAGCTATCTGTAGCTGTAGCCATGTCTCATGTATAAACCCTCATATTTAGTAAAACTAACCTGATCCTCTGGCAGTTGCGCTGGCCAAGGAGAAGCCCCGGATAATTATTTGTTAGATATTGTTTGACTGGAGGCTCAGCCAATGCAGAAATAGGAAGCAGGAGAAATACTCAGGCAGCTTCAAGGAATCAATGTGGTCGTTGCTCAGATTTAGCTCTTGGAGAGACTTCAAGTGCCCCGGATGGGCCCTTCCCCTGGGCCGATCTGGGGATTTTCTTGGCCTGCGTTGTTGTGCTGGCCAAGGTGAAGCCTGGGATGGCCCCTGGGAAGGCGGCCATTCCAGGACTTTGACCAAAATACGCCGATTTTCCCCCGGACACCATTTTGGAGCCCTGCTTCCAGACTTGTCTGGGGGAAACCGGATGTATGATCAGCCTACTCAAGCATGGTGCCACACCCCCAGGCCTAGCAGCTGGAGATTACCTTTGGCCCTGGTTTTCTTGGCCTTGGCTTTCTTCCCTTTCTCAGTGGGAGACTTGGCTTTCGGCTTCTTCGCGGCCGTCTTCTTGGGCGGGGGCACACTCTCCCCTCCTGGGGGCTTCTTCTTCTCTTGCCCCTTCTCTTGCTTGGGCTTTTCTGCTGGTAACTGCAATGGCCGGAAGGAAGAGGAGAGAGAGGGGTTCAGAATGCAAAAGTGTCAAAGGCTAGGGGCTCTTAATCCATAATATCCCCCCTCCCAACCCGTCCCTCCTGCCTTCAGCATTCCCACGTTCCCCAGAGATATTGCACTCTGGCCCACAGGTGGGTGTGGCCCCCAGCGTTGCCAGATCAAGGTTTTAAGTGGGGCACCTAGGAAGAGCAGAAGCTGCCTTCTACAGAGCCCCCATCTAGCCCAGTAGTGACAACACTGACCGGCAGCAATGGCTCTCTGGAGTTTCAGGCAGGAGTTCTCCATTCCCCTACTTGGGGACTGAATCCACTGGGACCTTCTGCATGCAGAAAGTGGAGCTAGTGTCCTTCTCATCAAACTGAAGTATGATTCTAGTCCACATGGTTCTGAAGCAAAGGCTGATTTAAACAGGAACACAGAAATCTGAGTTCTCCTGAGTCGGGCCCTGAGTCCATCTAGCCTAGTACTGTTAACCCAGGGTGGCTCTCCAGGGCGTCATGCCATTTTTCCTGCTCTACCAGGAGGTGGAAGGGATCGCACCTGGGGCTGCAGGTAAGGCAGGTGATTGGCTCCTCTGCTGCGGCCCTTCCCCCTGGCTGCTCTTCCAGGGACCAGGGAAGTCCAAGTATGGGTGCCAGGGAACGTTTTAGGCCAGAATCCTACCGTCCTGAATTCGTACCATTAAAACTCAAACCCTGTTGCCTTCCCCGCTCTCCTGCAAAAACCCTAAACTAGGGTGACCATATGAAAAGGAGGACAGGGCTCCTGTATCTTTAACAGTTACATAGAAAAGGAATTTTCATAAGGTGTTACTTGTATATATGCAGAACCTGGTGATATTCCTTCTTCATCACAACAGTTAAAGCTGCAGGAACCCTGCCTATTGACCAGATACAAAAGAGGGCAGAGCTCCTGCAGCTTTAACAGTTGTGATGAAGAGGGAATTTCACCAGGTTCTGCATATATACAAGTAACACCTTCTGCAATTTCCTTTTCTATGCAACTGTTAAAGATACAGGAACCCTGTCCTCCTTTTCTTATAGTCACCCTACACACTCTCTTGAGTAAAGCAGAACATATTCTGAACACCACACTTTAAGAAGGACATAGAATATCGAGCTTCAGTTACAAGAGAGCTGATTTCGACTGGACATCAGGTGAATTGGACACTCTGCTGGTTAACCAAACTAGGTCTAAAAGAGACAAATATCACTGCAGACTAAAACATAAACTGAAATCCGTTAAGCGCTTTCTTTAAGAAAAGTACAGAAATTAAGACAAGATGGCACAGCAGTTCTATGAGAGTCAAAAGCTTTGTGTGTGTGAGAGGGTACATTGTCAACCATGAAAGGACACGTAACATAAATTGAGCCTAAATACTAGGGGTGTGCATCGGATCGGATCCGATCCACGATCCGAATCCGATCCGCCCCAAAATCGGGAAAATCCGATCCGATCCGATCCGATCCGATCAACCTCCGATCCGATCCGATCCGACGAGGTCCGATCCGGATCGGACGCCATTTTGAATGCTTTTTCCCATAGCCAAGTATTGTTTTACAAAAACGCCTATAACTTTTTCATTTTTAAAGATAGAAGGATGAAACTTGGGCACATTATACACTGGTTAGGGATAGTTATCTGTGAGAAATTTCAGAAAGATTGGTGCATGAGTTTTGTGGCAATTAATTGTTTAATAAATACCCAGAAATGCCTATAACTTTGTCATTTTTAAAGTTACAAACATGAAACTTTGCCACATTGTAGGTGGTACCTTGGGACCTATCTGTGAGAAATTTCAGAAACTTAGGTGCTTGCCTTGTGTGGCAATTAATTTTAGAAAAATGGGTAGTAGTGGGGTAAATACATTTACGCCTCCCATTTTTTTATTTTTAAAGATACAAACAGGAAACTTGGGCACATTACAGGTACCACTTGCCTTGATATGTGTGTGAAATTTCAGAAACATTGGAGCTTGCCTTGTGTGGCAATTAATTTTTGAAACAATGAGGAAAGAAACACCTATAACTTTGTCATTTTTAAAGTTACACACATGAAACTTTGCCACATTGTAGGTGGTACCTTGGGACCTATGTGTGTGAAATTTCAGAAACATAGGTGCTTGCCTTGTGTGGCAATTAATTTTTTAATAAATACCCAGGAATGCCTATAACTTTGTCATTTGTAAAGTTACACACATGAAACTTTGCCACATTGTAGGCGGTACCTTGGGACCCATGTGTGTAAAATTTCAGAAACGTAGGTGCTTGTATTGTGTGGCAATTAATTTTTGAAACAATGAGGGATTCATTGGACAGCACTTGCCCATAGGGATTCATTGGACAGTACTTGCCCATAGGGATTCATTGGACAGTACTTTCCTATAGGAAATCATTGGAAAGCACTTGCCCATAGAAAATCATTGGAAAGCACTTGCCCATTGAGAAATACAGTTATGCCTCCCACTTTTTTATTTTTGAAGATACAAACAGGAAACTTGGGCACATTGTAGACTGGTTAGGGATAGTTATCTGTCAGAAATTTCAGAAAGATTGGTGCATGCGTTTTGTGGCAATTAATTTTTTAATAAATACCCAGGAATGCCTATAACTTTGTCATTTTTAAAGTTACATACATGAAACTTTGCCACATTGTAGGTGGTACCTTGGGACCTATGTGTGTAAAATTTCAAAAACGTAGGTGCTTGCCTTGTATGGCAATTAATTTTAGAAAAATGGGTAGTAGTGGGGTAAATACATTTACGCCTCCCATTTTTTTATTTTTAAAGATACAAACAGGAAACATGGGCACATTACAGGGAACACTTCACTTGATATGTGTGTAAAATTTCAGAATGATAGGTCCAGGCATTTGGTGGCTACGAATTTTTTAGATTAAAAGTTATTAACCTTTTTTACACAGAGGCTGGGGCTGTCAATTGCACCCTCCCGCCTCCCGGGAAGAAGAAGGAAACACTTTCTCTCATCTCTTTGATCCTTGCACGCTTGGCTGCAACTGAGCTAGTATCCATTACAAAAGGAGAAACAAAGTAGCACTTGGCTCGTGTCTGCTTTGATACTTTCACTCAAGCAGAACGGCTGAGCCTAGGATCACTCTCTCTCGCTGGGATCGTTACAGGAGAAATTTTCTACAGTCTTCAAAGTGGTGTGTGCAGACACCTTGCCACCACATGCCTGGACCTATCATTCTGAAATTTTACACACATATCAAGTGAAGTGTTCCCTGTAATGTGCCCATGTTTCCTGTTTGTATCTTTAAAAATAAAAAAATGGGAGGCGTAAATGTATTTACCCCACTACTACCCATTTTTCTAAAATTAATTGCCATACAAGGCAAGCACCTACGTTTTTGAAATTTTACACACATAGATCCCAAGGTACCACCTACAATGTGGCAAAGTTTCATGTATGTAACTTTAAAAATGACAAAGTTATAGGCATTCCTGGGTATTTATTAAAAAATTAATTGCCACAAAACGCATGCACCAATCTTTCTGAAATTTCTCACAGATAACTATCCCTAACCAGTCTACAATGTGCCCAAGTTTCCTGTTTGTATCTTCAAAAATAAAAAAGTGGGAGGCATAACTGTATTTCTCAATGGGCAAGTGCTTTCCAATGATTTTCTATGGGCAAGTGCTTTCCAATGATTTCCTATAGGAAAGTACTGTCCAATGAATCCCTATGGGCAAGTATTGTCCAATGAATCCCTATGGGCAAGTGCTGTCCAATGAATCCCTCATTGTTTCAAAAATTAATTGCCACACAATACAAGCACCTACGTTTCTGAAATTTTACACACATAGGTCCCAAGGTACCGCCTACAATGTGGCAAAGTTTCATGTGTGTAACTTTACAAATGACAAAGTTATAGGCATTCCTGGGTATTTATTAAAAAATTAATTGCCACACAAGGCAAGCACCTATGTTTCTGAAATTTCACACACATAGGTCCCAAGGTACCACCTACAATGTGGCAAAGTTTCATGTGTGTAACTTTAAAAATGACAAAGTTATAGGTGTTTCTTTCCTCATTGTTTCAAAAATTAATTGCCACACAAGGCAAGCTCCAATGTTTCTGATTTTTCACACACATATCAAGGCAAGTGGTACCTGTAATGTGCCCACGTTTCCTGTTTGTATCTTCAAAAATAAAAAAATGGGAGGCGTAAATGTATTTACCCCACTACTACCCATTTTTCTAAAATTAATTGCCACACAAGGCAAGCACCTAAGTTTCTGAAATTTCTCACAGATAGGTCCCAAGGTACCACCTACAATGTGGCAAAGTTTCATGTTTGTAACTTTAAAAATGACAAAGTTATAGGCATTTCTGGGTATTTATTAAACAATTAATTGCCACAAAACTCATGCACCAATCTTTCTGAAATTTCTCACAGATAACTATCCCTAACCAGTGTATAATGTGCCCAAGTTTCATCCTTCTATCTTTAAAAATGAAAAAGTTATAGGCGTTTTTGTAAAACAATACTTGGCTATGGGAAAAAGCATTCAAAATGGCGTCCGATCCGGATCGGACATCCGGTCCGATCCGATCCGACCATCCTCCGATCCGATCCGATCCGATCCGACCCCCCAGGTCCGATTCCGATCCGCTATCCGATCCGATCCGGGGGGTCAGTGCACATCCCTACTAAATACGGCATTTGATAGATTTCGGTTTGTGTTCGAGTCTGCAGTGATGTTTGCCTGTTCAGACTTCACTTGGCTGCCCACCAGAGTGTCTAAATCCAGTTCGTAGACGTGCTAAAGGGAAACGAGGCCAAATTCGGGACCAAATTAACAGGTCCAAGCAATCCGGCCATGGGTCTGACGGCCAAGGGAGGCTCTCCGCCCCTGGAGGGATCCGAGCGGGGACTGGACAGTCAGGAAGGCAGGAAATAGGATTCCTGCTCTGAGGGGTGGGAGTGGACTTGGAAGGCCAAAATGGCTCCTCCCATCTCCTCTAGGATTCTTGAATTCTCAGCGATACACGAGCTGCAAAGGGCCTGGGCCTGGCTTGCGCCCCCCTCGCAGGTACAACGCAGATATGATCTTGGAGCCCAGAGCCCCCAACCAAAGATTGAGGGCGGGAAGGAGGCTGCCGTAAGCATTGCAGAGCTGTGCAGAGGTGCAGAGCCTGCACGCACCCTCGTACCTTGAACCTCCCTGTGGCGCCCTTCGCAGAAGAGTGGAGAGGGCGGACCAGTTCGCCCTTCTCCAAGCCTTTTACCAAGGCCAGCTTCACGTAGTACTTGAGCCGGATTGGGTCGATGCCCGGGTAGTTGTGGAGGATGAATCGCTTGATGGTAACCACTGAGGAGCCCTGCTTTTCGTTGAGCATCCTCACCGCCTCCTTCACCATGCTCAGCGTGGTCGGGTAGAAGGCCTTGACACACTTGGCCCCTAGGGGAGATGTTGCGCCTGGGAAAGCGAGAGGAGCGTGGCCGTCACTTCACACAACCCGGTGCCACTGCAGCAGAAAGCCCCTTCCCCAGCCCTCCCTCTTCCAAAGACCTGATCTGGCAGCTCACCATTTGGCTCATGGCTTCCCTCGAGCCCTTCAGAAGCGAGGCTGCCTCCTTAGGCGCAGTTCCCTGGGAGTAAGCTCTATTGGACTCACTGACCTGGTTCGCATGTAACGACAACCCAGACTACAGATTGGCGTTGAATCGTAGGTTGTTGAATTGTGGGTTGTCATTATGTTCAAAGTTTGGACTATGATTTAACTATGGGTCATTAAGCACAAACAACCCAGAGTTCACAACCCAACTGCAAACTGTAGGTTCTCTTCCTAGGTTGTCTGTGGTTAACAACTCATTGTTAAACCCTAGTGCAGGGTTTGCACATAATGACAACCCAAGATTCATCAACAAGCCACAATTCAACTAGTACACAGCCCTAGAGATGTAAAATTTCCAGAAATTTTAAAGCCATGGAAAAAAACAGTTTTTGCTGTTTTTTTCCGGAAAAAAGATGGGAAATTTCAGATTTTTTTTAAAAAATGCAATATTAGCCCTTTTTACAGATTGAAAGTCACTTTGTTACTTTAGGAACATAAAATGTCTCAAAAGCATCTCAAAGATCAACCAATTTAGCATGGCATAAACTTTCATGGATTACAGTCCTCTTCATCAGATGATGTGGTCTTGCCTATGAAATCTTATACCATAACTAGCCATGTAATTTCACTAATATAAACAACATTACATGGTCTATGCATTTTTAATTTGGGGAAATCCTCTTCAGTAGGTTTGGGAAAGAACAAAGAGTTTCAGATAGGACTGGAACGCAAAGCCAAGCCCTTAACCTTTTCACTGCTTTCTTCATTATTATAGAATGACTTTTTCAGATTGCTTGTGCTAATACGTGGTTTGATTAATATTTGTCTAACGAATTAATATATTGATCTTTCTTACTAATTCTTCTGTTCTAATTGACTATTGTATTCATTTTATGTGTTTTTAATTGTTCTTTCTAAAATACCTAGAACAGTTAAAACATGAAATTAATGCATTAGTAAATTAGACAGTTGAATATTTTAAGTCATTAGTCAAATATTGATCAAATCACAAACACACAGGCGCATACACACACCCCTCCTACAAGCATGCCAAAACCCGAGAGTGACCCCAAAATCGATTCTAAGGTGCAGAGCAATTTATTCATTTTAATCTATAGCCCAACCCATTTTAGATTCTTTTGGACAATCCTGAGTGACATGGCTACTCAGAAATAAGTCCTATTGAACTCAATGGTGTTTGCTTACTCCAAGGCAAATGGATACAGGAGTGCAGTCTTCATGAGAACTGTTTGACCCTTATCATCAAACACTCGTGGACATATAATAACAAAAACTCCAACAATAAAGAATTATAATACTTCAGATGAATTTGTTCATCTTTCAGGTGCCGTGGGACCCTGTCGTTTTTTTGCTGCAACAGACCAACAGGACTGGCCCTTGGGGAGGTTTACAACTCATAAACCTGTAACATAATACTCCTGTTGCAAGTCTCCACTCTTTGGAATTGAGGAGGAGCGAGAAGGCTGTGTAGGTTACAATCGCTCAGACTTCAAACAAAGACTCCCTGCCCTGTCTTTGAGATTTAAGTGTTTTGATGCCTGTCTCTACCTTATTACCTAGGAGCAAAATTGGTGGCACGTGCAAGCCTGGTGCATATATGGACTGCCTTGGGGCCCTTCTGCTTTCTTGATAGCCTATAAGAGTTCCCCTCTTACTTGTTTCTGTGGTCATTGCTGTTGCCTGGGCCCTAACGAGGGCCTTTGCTCTGCAGATAGTTATAGCTTGCTCTGAAGTTAACTTTGGATTTTCTAAAAGCTTTTCTTTGAGCCTGCTATCTGAACACCATTTTATCTCTAAGCATTAAATCTGTAGAGGCCCCAAATTCGCAACGCTGAGATTTTTCTCTAAGAGTAGTAACAAAACAGTCTATGCCTACTTCCTCATTGTAAAGGCGCGGCCCAAACTGATATTGTTCAAAAACAGGATTCCTCCTGGGCTCACAATAGTTTTTAAACGCAATAAGAACTTCTAATGTCTTATTTTCAAGATCTGCATAGAGGTTGGGAATGTTGTTATAAATTTCCAAAGCCTTTTCCTCCTATACAATGCAGCATTACAGCAGTTTTGTAGTCCTCTGACTCTTCCTCAGCTTTTGTAACTGTGAGATAGACTTATAGTCTGTGTTCCCATTTTCTCCTAAGTTCCCAACAAAACTTAGCTTGGAAGGAGGTTTAAAATGTTACATCTTCACTAAAAACAACAACCCCTTCTTAAGTAACTTTGTGAGAAGTCCACTTCTGACACCATGTCACGTCCTTCCAGCACGGATAATGCAGGGATGAGCTTATCTACTCAAGTTGCAGCTCGCCCAAGCCTTGGCTGCCAAACAAAGTCTCCAAAACTCCTTGTGCTGTAGTTTCCTTTATTATTAAAACACTGCTTGCTCTGGAGCTTACACTCAGGAAAATGCACCCTGGTTTTCACTCTGCCTCCAGCTAGCAGCTGCAGACCTCTTGAGAACTGATAGCTGCACTCTCTTAAAGTTACACACACATATCACACAGTCTCAACGTGGCCATGATGACCATACGGTGACTTTGGGTCTCGCCTACCTCACAGGATAAAACAGAGGATCATGTAAATCAAATAACAAATAAAGTCAGAATAAAATAATAAGGAGCCACCACTAAAAAGCACCCCCCCCGCCCTAAACCAGAAAAGGGTCCCCAATTCATATTTGCATTCCCCTGATATTTCCTGCTGAGAGAATTAGCCAGGGGCTAAAGGCAGCCCGCATTGCAATGAGAAATCACCTGGTTGTGGCTTCTCCATCTTCAGCAATCCTGAAGTCCTCCTCACCCCGCCCACACTAAAAAGAAGTGAAGGGTTTGGTGCAGCTGCCCATTTTAGGAAGGAGGGAGGGACGGAGGGGTCTCCAGCTGATTTGCCCCAGGTGGCGGTGGAGGCAGCTCACGAAGCCTCTCGGCGGCTCCAATCCTCGCCCTACTTGCTCAGAAAGAGCCCCTTGGATGCCGGCGTCCAGGTGAAGACGCTTAGGAGGAGCACAGGCTAGGGGCGAGTTGCTTTTGGGTGGCCCGTGTTTGCGGCCGTGGCCCGAGGCCGAGTCCTCGCTTACACTGCAGAAGGTCCCGGGTTCAAGACCCGGCAGGGGAAGAGCTCGTCCCTGAACCCGGGGGAGCCGCTGCTAGCCAGCCCAGACAGAGGCGGCTCCGTTCGGGAGAGGCTTCCAGGGGGGAGGGGGCCGCATTCCCTCCCCCGCCTGGCCCGGAATTCCTACTTGCCCATAGGGAAATCCCACTTGCTCATAGGGATCCATAGGACAGCACTTGCCCATAGGAAAAACTGCCGCCCCATGGATCCCTGTGGGGGAGCATGTCTTCCCTATGGGCAAGTGCTGCCGTGTGTTGTTTTAGTGCGTCCCTGTGCGTACTTTGCTTCCCGGCCCATCGCTTGCGATTTATTTATTTCCACCGCCGGCTCTGGGTTGGCTCCCTTGCAGCGTTTCCTTCGAGGGCTTCCAGCGCGGAGGCGCACAGCGCGCTCTGCTTGCCCGGCAGTGGAACCCCCTCCCCACCGCACGTGCCTCCTCTTGCCCTGTCTCTCTTCTCTCTCCCCCCCCCCCCGCCACCCACCCGTATGAAATGAAGCCGAGGGCCGCGTGCGGTTGGCTTGTGGGCTGAGCCAAGAAAGCCTCGGCCTCCGGCCCGCTTGCACCCGGCGCCTGGCGCGGCAAGACCCTGGAACGAAGTTCAGAGCAGCTCCTATAAATAGCCCGGCAGCGCTACTATTTTTAGATCCGCTGGAGCTATAATTATCTCCTGCCGCCGCCGCCCTTCTTGTCGGAGGCCGGGAAAGGCAGCCGCCTGGCACCACGGCCAACTGGGGGAAGGGGGGGGGGCGATCAGTACCAGGAGCCGTGGAGCAAGCGAAGAAAGGCTGGCGGCGGCAGCACTGGGCCTGCGCGTGGCCGGGGCAAGAGGCGCCGGAGGGCCAGGGTTGCTGCTGCTGCTGCTGCTGGGGAAGGGATGGACTCCACTCCCCAGCAGCAATGGCTCCCTGGTTCCCATTTATGATTTCTTGGGTTGGAACTCTTCCGACGTTTGATCGCATTCCAGCCGAGTGCCTGGTGTTGCCTCTCTCTCTCTCTCTCTCTCTCTCTTTCCCCGACACACCAAAGAATCCGCCCTCGCACCCGCTCCTTTGACATGCTCTATAGACATTTGATGTTCACTCTTTCTGTACCTACTGAGCTCCTCTACTTAGGTCCCCTCTACAAGAATTCGGTTTGGCGCCTGGTTGTCCGATTAAGCGTATCTTCTCACAAGCGCATAACCGGCAGTATGAAATGCGCTTTAAAGTGGCTGAAATGTGGAGAATCGCTTGTTTACATGGTCAAAATGCGCTTTAACAGCCACGGAGAATTAAAACTTGCTCTTTAACGGGCGTTCAATAATGCGCATAATCGGACAGATAAAGTTCCTCAACCCCCGATTTGCGCTCCGCACTTTTAGAGGTAATTTTTTTAATGCGACTTGAAAGAGCTTTAAATCACTCTTGTAGAGGCACCCTTAGGCTGTTTTACTGCGGAGGTTCCAGGAGTTACAGGGGAAGGAGAGATGGATATCTAATACCCATCTTACCTTCCGGTTGCCCTGCTACCCCGGGGATCTTGGGGAACGATCCAGGCCACCCACAGAACCTCTCCTTGCTCCTATGCAATGCCAGGTCGGTTAAAAATAAAACAAATATCATCTATGACCTCCTTATAGATGAGGAGACCAACCTGGCATGCTTCACAGAAACCTGGCTGGGAGATGATAGTGGGCCGACATGGGCCCAGGCTCTCCCAGCTGGGTACTGTGTTAGTGAGCAGGTGAGGGAAAGTGGGCGGGGGGGCAGAGTAGCTGTGGTCTACAAAAACCATCTTAACTTGACCAGACTTCCTGTCCGTGAATTGAATCACATCGAGTGTGTGTACCTGAGTCTGAAGACCAGGGATAGACTAGGGATTCTGTTAGTGTACCGGCCACCCCGCTGCCTATCAGACTCCCTGGCCGAGCTCACGGAACTGGTCTCGGAGCTGGTGTTGGATTCACCCAGGCTCTTGGTCCTGGGCGATTTCAACATCCCATTCGAGGCCAGTTTGTCAGGTGGAGCTCGGGAGTTCGTGGCATCCATGACAACCATGGGCCTATCCCAATTGGTCTCTGGACTCACACATTCAGCAGTTCACACCCTTGATGCTGTTTTCAGTTCCGAACAGACGGATCTGTGGGCGGAGGTATTGAATACCTCCGAATTGTCATGGACAGACCATTTTCTGGTCAGGGCTAGTATCACGGCTACCACCCGCCCCTGCAGGGGTGGCAGACCTATTGAGATGGTCCGCCCTCGAAGGCTGATGGATCCTTCTGGATTCCAGAAAGCCTTGGAGGGGTCTATGGCTGGTATCGTCGACGATCCTGTAGAAGCCCTGGACAATAGATGGAATCAAGACCTAACTAGGGCTATCGACACGATTGCCCCCAAATGTCCTCTCCGGCCCGCTTCTAATCGGGCGCCCTGGTATACAGAAGACCTCAGGGAGCTGAAGCGGAAAGGACAACAACTGGAGCGCCGATGGCGGAAAACTCGACTTATATCCGACAAGACACGACATAGAGAACATCTTCGTTCCTATGGGGTGGCAATACGTGCAGCGAAGAAAGCTTACTTCTCTGCACGCATTGCGTCTGCGAATTCGCGTCCAGCAGAACTGTTCAGGGTGGTGAGGGGTCTAACCCGGGCACCTTCTCCCCTGAATCCGATTTTAGAGCCTTCGGTAGTTCGCTGTGATGCCTTTAACGATCATTTCTCAGATAAAAATATCTCGGATAAGAGCCGACTTAGATGCCATTGTTATAGCAGAGGCTGACAGTGGAGTGTCCAGCGACTCCGCGAGTAGGATTACACTTGATCAGTTTCAGTTGGTGAGTACCGAGGATGTGGACAAGGTACTTGGATGTGTGAGGAGGATGACTTGCCCTCTCGATCCCTGCCCTTCTTGGCTGGTCGTCCAGGGAGGAGATGCAGTTAGATCATATTTACAACATATCATTAATGCATCTCTTAGGGAGGGGAGTTTCCCATCATGTTTAAAAGAGGCAGTGGTAAGGCCGCTTCTAAAAAAGCCCTCCCTGGATCCCCTGGACCTTAATAACTACAGGCCAGTATCAAATCTTCCATTTTTGGGCAAGGTGATTGAGAGGGCAGTTGCCTTCCAACTCCAGGCAGTCTTGGATGACACTGATTTTCTAGACCCATTTCAAACCGACTTCAGGGCAGGATACGGAGTTGAGACCGCTTTGGTCGCCTTAGTGGATGATCTACGCCTTAGTATTGACAGGGGGAGTGTGTTCCTGCTGGTACTTCTGGACCTCTCAGCGGCTTTTGATACCATTGACCATGGTATCCTTCTGGAGCGCCTGGGGGAATTGGGAATCGGGGGCACTGTGCTTCAGTGGTTCCGGTCCTATCTCTCGGGCAGGTTCCAGATGGTGATGCTTGGGGATAGATGCTCTTCAAAAAAGGAGTTGCTATGTGGTGTACCACAAGGTGCCATCCTTTCCCCAATGCTTTTTAACATTTACATGAAACCGCTGGGAGAGATCATCCGGAGGCATGGGGCGGGGTGCTATCAATACGCTGATGACACCCAAATATATTTCTCTATGCCTTCGACAACATCGTCAGCTAAGGATAGTGTGTCTCCTCTGAATGAATGCTTGGAGGTGGTAATGGGCTGGATGAGGAAAAACAAACTGAAGCTGAATCCAGACAAGACGGAGGTGCTTGCTGTCAAAGGCCCCAACCTGGGTCTGGAGGTGTGTCAACCAGTTCTGGATGGGGTTACACCCCCCCTGAAAGATTGTGTTCGCAGCTTGGGGGTACTCCTGGATCCGTCACTCCAAATGACAGCTCAGATTGATGCAACGGCCAGGAGTGCCTACTATCAGCTTCGGCTGATACGCCAGCTGCGCCCCTTCCTAGAGTTGAAAGACCTAAAGACGGTAGTGTACGCGCTGGTAACTTAGAGGTTCGACTTCTGCAATGTGCTGTACATAGGGCTACCTCTGTGCCTAGTCCGGAAACTTCAACTTGTTCAAAATATGGCAGCCAGGTTGGTCACCGGTACACCTAGGGGTGATCACATCACACCAGTTTTAAAATTGCTTCATTGGCTGTCAATTAGTTTCCAGGTGAAGAACAAAGTATTGGTTATTACCTTTAAAGCCCTACATGGTTTGGGTCCAGGTTACCTGCGGGATCGCCTTCTCCCGTACAATCCGCCCCGCACACTTAGGTCCTCCGGGAAGAACTGACTCAAGTCAGCCAGAACTAGGCTTACGAGTGTTACCCAGAGGACCTTCTCTTCCATCGCTCCCAGACTATGGAATGGTCTGCCGGAGGAGGTTAGACAAATTAGCAGTCTTCATGAATTTAAGAGAGTCATGAAGACTGCTCTCTTCCGACAGGCCTATCCAGATGAATTTTAAGATGTTTTTAATGATGTATTTTTTTCTTCTTTTTAAAATTTTTTTCACTGTTGTGATTTTTGTGTTTTATATTGCTGTTGTTCCTAGGGGTGTGCACGGACCCCCCGGATCGGATCGGGACCCGGATCGGGACCTCCAATTTTGTCCCAGACCGGTTCGGACAAAATCGGAGGCCCCCCGGACCGGATCGAGTCCGATCCCGACCCAAAAATCGTACATTTTTGGATCGGCCGCCATTTTTTTCCCCATAGACTTGCATTGCAATGCAAGTCTATGAGGAAAAAATGGCGGCGGGTGGGTAAGGGGGGGCCTAACTCCCTCCCCCCCCCGGGGCCGTCCGCTGTGGACGGCCCCGGCAGGTAAACCCCCTCCCCCGCGCTCCCTACCCCCCCTGGGGCTGCCCGCTTCCATCCGCTGGCGCCCGCGGGCGCCAGCGGATAGAAGCGGACGGCTCCGGGGGGGGGGTAAGCCCCCTTCCCCGCCACTTACCTTCTCGGCCCGTCCGGCGCCGGCGGCTACTACCAGCGGGCTCCGCGGCCTACTCTCGAGTAGCGCGCCGGGTGATGACATCACCCGGCGCGCCACCCTGGAGCAGGCCGCGGAGCCTGCTGGGAGTAGTAGGCGCCGGCGCCGGACGGGAGCCGCCGGGCCGGGCAGGTAAGGGCCCCCCTCCCCCCTCCCCCCTCCGCGCGCCCCCTCCTCCCCTCCACGCACCCCCTCCTTACCTTTCCGGCCCGACGGCTCCCGTCCGGCGCCGGCGCCTACTACTTCCAGCAGGCTCCGCGGCCTGCTCTAGAGTAGCGCGCCGGGTGATGACATCACCCGGCGCGCCATCCTAGAGCAGGCCGCGGAGCCTGCTGGGAGTAGTAGGCGCCGGCGCCGGACGGGAGCCGCCGGGCCGGAAAGGTAAGGGCCCCCCTCCCCCCTCCGCGCGCCCCCTCCTCCCCTCCACGCACCCCCTCCTTACCTTCCCGGCCCGGTGGCTCCCGTCCGGCGCCGGCGCCTACTACTACCAGCAGGCTCCGCGGCCTGCTCTAGAGTAGCACGCCGGGTGATGACATCACCCGGCGCGCCACCCTAGAGCAGGCCGCGGAGCCTGCTAGTAGTAGTAGGCGCCGGCGCCGGACGGGAGCCACCGGGCCGAGAAGGTAAGTGCCCCCCTCCTCCCCCCCCCGCTGTCCACTTTCATCGGCGGGCGCCCGCTGGCGCCCGCCAATGGAAGCGGCGGTGGGCGCCAGTGGGCGCCCGCCGATCCGCCGATCCGCCGAACCGGTTCGGAGCTTTTTCGGACCGGTTCGGATTGGATCGGCCGATCCAGCTGCGGGATCGGAAATCGGATAATTTATCCGATTTCCCACTGGACCGGACTCGGATCGTGGATCGGGTCCGATCCAGTGCACATCCCTAGTTGTTCCCCACCTCGATCCGGAGGGAGAGGTGGGTTAAAAATAATAATAATAATAATAATTATTATAATTAGTGAATTCGTTTGCTTCTTAAGCAATGGTGATTTGTTATTATGTTCCTCCTCCTTCTCCTCCTGGTTCTTTTTATTGCCTTTGTTAACTTTACTTCAAAATAAAATAACATTTCACAGAGAGAGAGAGGGGAAAAAAACAAGAGGGGCTCTTTTCCTTCCCTACCTGGAGATCGTGACCATGTTGCGCATGTCCTGAAAGACTCGCTGTGGGTTTGCCTGCTGCTTTCTGCGCCCCATTCAAGGTGCCAGTCTTCACCTCGAAAGCCCCAAATGGCTTCAGACGTGGCGATTTAAGGGGGCCCCTGTCTCCCTAGGAGCTGGCAGGAGAGGCCCTTTATTTTGCTAACTTTATTTCAAAATAAAATTGTAAATTCATGATAAGGTTGCCATGGGGGTTAGAAATGATGAAAGAGGAACATGGCGAGACCCAGAGTGGCGGTTTGAGTGTTGGACTGGGGATCTGGAGAGCCGGGTTCGAGTCCCTACTCGGTCGTGAAGCTCACGGAGGGCTTTGGGCCAGTTAATGTATCTCAGTCTCGCCTACCTCACAGGGTTGTTGTGAGGATAAAATGGAGAGGAAGGGGAGGGCCATGTGAGACCTTGCAGAAGACCAAAGGCAGGATATGAATGTAATAATGTAATAATAAAATTATTATTATTATTATTATTATTTACATTTATGTACCACCCCATAGCCGATGCTCTCTGGGTGGTTTACAAAGATTAAACACACTGGACATTAAAAACCTATATGCAAAATTTAAAAGCATAAAAAGCATAAAACCAGATTACATACAATATCCATTTAAAACAACTATTCCGGGACACACACAAAAAAAGAATTAATGGGCCTACATCTATGTGAATGCAAATGGACCCCCTCCCCCATGCCAAAATTCTCAAATGCCCCACAATGCCCTGCAGTCCATGGAGGGGTGCAAATGACCACCCAGAGAGGGTCAAGCAAAGAAGCAAATGCCAATCTTCCTGTGGTCACACTGGGGCTGTGACTGAAGCAGTGGTGTAGTAGCATCATCAGGGCTCATCAGGGCTCACAGGGCCACAGACAATCCACAGTGGTTGCCATGCAACCTTTCTTTGGCTAGCTTGGCCTTGAATGGGAAATTAAGCCCGGTATGCTTGATAAAACACCCGCTCCTGGTGGAGAAGGGAACTCCTAGATGCCTAACATGGATCTGCCTGGATTTAGGGTCTCTCCTTAGATGGACTGTCACAATCCGTCCCCGCACTTCCGAATTTGCTGCCACACCGCTGGATTTAAGTGAGTTTAAAATGCAATGTTGCACATGCCCCAAATATTTGTTTATTTTAGGGTGACCCTATGAAAAGGTGGACAGGGCTCCTGTATCTTTAACAGTTGTTTAGCAAAGTGAATTTCAGCAGGTATCATCTGTATGCATGCAGCACCTGGTGAAATTCCCTCTTAATCACAACATTTAAAGCTGCAGGAGCTCTGCCCTCTTTTTTTTTTTTTTATTTATTTACTGCATTTCTATACCACCAAATAGCCAAAGCTCTCTGGTCATTCTAGTTTAGCTCCTGCCGCTTTAATTGTTGTAATAAAGAGGAAATTTCACCAGGTGTTGCAGGCATACAAATGACACCTGCTGAAAATACAGGAGCCCTGTCCTCCCTTCCATGGGGTCAGCTAAAGTCTGCAAACAATTTTGTTGTCATTCTAAAATATCAGACATGTAGAAGCAGTTTGGAAGCATGAGATAACAGTGGGTGGTGCAGGGAGAGCAATGTTAGCCCTGTGTTTCGTAATTGGAGGAAAAACCCCTTGGCCCCATAGAGCGGACTGCAATGAGACCATTGTTCCAGGGCTGAAAATTCCCTAGCTGCACCACCACTTTTCTGGAACCTTTTCTTGTGAGAAAGGCCAAGGAGGCACCAGCTAGAGAGCCACAAATAAAAAGAACCAACAGCTTGGGAAGGGAAGGCCAGGGCAGATGTCGGAGGGGTTGTAGGGTTCACCCTGTATCCAGATTTTGGGTTGTGGCTGGTTGCAGAATTGCCCCACGCTGCTGCAAAGTTCGCATTGGCTTTCCGCTCTCCCGGGCATGCTAGCCAAAGCCGGAGTTTCACAAGCCAGGCAAGGAAGCCGTGACATGAGAGGTGGCAAGCGTTCAAGGAAAAATGGAGTCCATAGGTGTGCGCGGGGGTGTGCCGGGTGTGTCCAGGCACACTCTGATGTCTCAAGCAATAAACACTGAAATGAGGGGGGGCATTGAGTTGGGCTCCCGAGGGGGATCAAGACGCAGCACGAATGGTCCTCCGGCTGTTCCGCCACCGTCCCGAAGAACTATCGCCTCCGAGCAAGCACCGTTTCTCCTGGCAGCAAAGCAAAACGGAATTGCTCTGCTGGGAGCCTCTCTGCCAGGAGCCACACTTCAAAGAGTCCAGGAGGAGGGCCCTGAAGGCTCACAACGCCTTGTGAGCCCTTCCTCCAGCCAGCATCACCATGGAGCCCCACCAACGCTGGGGCTTGAGGAGCATCTGCTCAACCCCCTCCTCACCTGCAACGGCCCTGCCATGGGCAGGCAAGCCGAACGCAGGCTTGGGCATCATGGTCTACAGCGTTTAAGAAACAAAGGAATCAAAATAACATCCTTTATGTTCACCATTAAAAAAAGCCCTCCCTGGGTGCACACCCTCCTGAAACATGCTGCACACGCCTAGGACAGAACCCCTGCCAGGATCCTCCATCCAGCAGCGGGCAAAGAGGTCTGCTTGGTGAGATGCGACTTGAGCTCTGGTGCTGCTTTTCCCCGAAAGAATCTGGGCTCAAAGGCCGCCGGTGGAGGTTGCAAGAGGACAGCTGTGTAGCCGATGCTGCTGGGAGGCAGGGAGGAGGAGGAGCCGCCTGGATTCAGGAGATGAGGCTGTGCGGATCTGCTGCACAGCACCCTGTCATGAGCTGACCCTGGCCTACAACAGCAAATGCGATTTCCTCCTGGGGGGGTGGCAAGGCGCAAGCACACAGGGCAGGTGTGCCGGGGCAAAGCTGCAGCTGCAAATCCAGCATGGCTGCTTTTGCAATGGGGTTAGGGAGGGACTTTGGCCGTGCCCCTCCCTGGCAGGGGAGCAGCGCAGGTGTCTTTACGTGGGCCTGCTCAGATGCAATAAAGCCTTTGCAGCTCACACCTTGCCCTGGGGCGGCCCTGACCCTTTCAGCGTCCCCTGCAGCGCTCTGAATCCTCCAGAAGTCACAGATCTGACTCTTTCTCTCTCTCTCTCTCTCTCTCTTTTTGAAATGTATTATCTATCCGGTTTAGCAAAGCGCTTTGTGTGTGTTGCTTTTAACGTATCAGGGACGGAAAAGCAGTTTCCGTGCCTGGGATGGCGATAGGGAGAGGTGGAGACGAGAAACGTGTGCTTCTCGCATCCCTGATGGGGCTCCCCATAAAACGAGGAGGGCCTTAAATGACTCCTTCCGGTGCAGGCAGAGACGGTGGTGGGGACATCGCTGCAGGAGCATAGAGAGATTCTTTTGTAATAAGCATTCATAAAATCATATAATGCGAAATTGGGGCGGAGGGGGGGGGAATACCACAGAGCAAAGAAAATGCGGCCCGCTTCCAAGGGGGAAGAGCCTGGTTGCTTGCGCGTGGACTGAGCGAGTGCATGGAGAAACATCTTGGCTCTCCATGAACGACGACTGGATTCATTTCGTTTATTGTTTCTATCCTGCCCCGAGCCAAAGCTCTCTGGGCTGTTCAGAGAAATTGAAACCATTACAAATGCATTATCCAAAGTACAAAACTAGTTGCGTAAGAACATGCAAGCAGACAGCAACGCGCACACGCAAACAGCATATATCTAACAACAGTTGGTTAAACTATCCGCCAAAGACGATCCAGGTCCTCATGAAAACTCATCATATGCTGCCAAATGCTGGAAGTAGAGGGTGGGCTTGATGTGGAGCCGAAACAATTACACTGTTGGCGCCAGGCGGGCCTCATCAGAGAAATCATTCTACAATGGGGGGGGGGCACCGCTGAGAAGGCTCTGTGCCTGGTGGCCGCCCTCCGAGCCCCCGTCGGAGGAGACAACTGTCAGAGGGCCCTATGCAGACACCACCGCTTGAAAGGGTGAGCTGGGGGAGGGGGTGCGTCATTTTTGCCCCTTACCTCCAACCCGGCTGATCCCAGTGCAGCTCTATGGTAGCTGCAGCTTGTGCTGCGCCTCCGAAAGGAGGGACGATGGCCTGCCTCACAGGAGTTTTTATTGATTGATTCCACTGATTGCATTTCTATACCGCCCAGCAGCCGAAGCTCTCTGGCAAAGCACACGAGCTTTATAAAGCAAGAGAGGCCATGTGAGATACCAGTCCCGGCTCCCACAGAGTGGAGAGGCTTTTCCTTGTGCATCCAACCAGGCTCTTCTCCCTTGCAGGCGGGCTGCATTTTACTTTGCTCTGTGTTATTCACACACACACACACACACACACAAACACAAACACACTTTTTGGGATTTTCAGAATGCGTGTTACAAAATAGGAATCAATGCAATTTTTTTATAAACATTTTTTAGCACCCTCTCTCTCTATGCTTTGTTACAATTTGTTCAGGGCAGAGTGACCCTATTTGGGAAACCAACAAAGAGGACACCTAGTGTGGGAGGGAGGAAAGCGTGATTTCCAGGGCCTCCAGAAAGCGCACCGTTTCCCCGCCAAGTTATTGGAAGCTGCCATTAGCGTGGTGGTTGTGAGTGACATGCTTTCCAGAGGCCCCAAAAAGTGTTTCATTCCCCCCACACACACACTCACACTGCTCCAATAGGGGTCTCCAGAAAGCGTGACACACACACACACCGCCACACTAATGGTGGCCTTAAAGGGGAAAGTGGGTCATTCCAGGACATTATAGAAAATTACAGAAAATCCCCCCGGACACCTAGGATAGAACAAAAACCAGGACAAATCCAGGAAAATCCTGACAGTTGGTCCACCCTAGTTTGGGGGGGGGATCAGTGGAGGGGGGTTGAGAGTCAAACCCTGCACACGTTGCCCCCTCTTGGGTTGAATGGCTCGGCCCTTTCCCCAGGAAATCCCCTCCCAAACTCTGCATGTGCCTTGGCGACTGGGATGGAAATTGCTTGGGGTGGTCCACGTGGTGCCGCCACCTGCACCTCTTTGGGTGGGTCGGCCTCATGGGATCCCCCTGGGGGCAGCCAGAAGTGGGGAATGCCTTTTCTGGTCCGAGCCCTTTCCCCTGCCGGGCAGGGAGGCCACAGTGCACACTTCCCTCGCCCCTCCCTGGCCACGAGTCCCCTGCATCCAAGCCGCTTCCCTGGAAAATAACCAGCTACAACACCATGTCCCTTGCTCTGCGTTTGCTTGATGATGATGATGATGATGATGATTAATTACATTTATATACTGCCCCATAGCCGAAGCTCTCTGGGCGGTTCACAAAAATTAAAAGATTGAACACTAAAAAGACAATATACAAAATTTTAAACCATAAACATAAAACAGCTGACATTTAAAACATTTTAAACTGTTAAGCCTGGCCACAATGTCAATCAAAACCTCAACTTGAGCTGTTAAAATGCCTGGGAGAAAAGAAACGTTTTGACCTGGCGCCGAAAAGATAACAGTGTTGGTGCCAGGCGGGCCTCATCGGGGAGATCATTCCATAATTGGGGGGCCACCACAGAGAAGGCCCTCTCCCTTGTTGCTGTCCTCCAAGCTTCTCTTGGAGTAGGCACCCGGAGGAGGACCTTTGATGTTGAACGTAGTGTACGGGTAGGTTCATGTAGGGAAAGGCGTTCCATCAGGTATTGTGGTCCCAAACCGTGTAAGGCTTTATAGGTTAAAACCAGCACCTTGAATCGGGCTCGGAAACATACAGGCAGCCAATGCAAGCGGGCCAGAGTAAGGCCTCATCTACAAGAATTCGGCTTTACGCCTTGTTAGCCGATTATGCGCATATTCGCAGAAGTGCTTTATTGTAAATGCTTGTATGCAGGAGGTAATTGAGCACTCAGGTGACCTTACCGGTTGTTTCAAATGCGCTTTACAGGTAGTTAATGCGGAGAATCACTTGTTCACATAGGCAAAATGCGCTTTAACGGCCGGAGCAAAATAAAACTCGCTATTTAACGCGCATTTGATAATGCGCATAATTGGATGTTTAAAGCGCCTCTACGCCCGATTTGCGCTCCGTTCTTGTAGAGGTAAAAATTTTAATGCGCCTTGAAAGAGCTTTAAATGCCTCTTGTAGAGGCAGGTCTTATACGTTTGAACCTTCTGGTCCCTGTTACCAATCTGGCCGCTGCATTCTGCACAAGCTAGCTTCTGAACCGTCTTCAAAGGCAGCCCCACGTAGAGCGCGTTGCAGTAATCTAACTTGGAGGTTACCAGAGCATAGACAACTGAAGCCAGGTTATCCCTGTCCAGATAGGGACGTAGCTGGGCCACCAGCCGAAGTTGGTAGAAGGCACTCCTTGCCACCGAGGCCACCTGAGCCTCAAACGACCGAGTGCTTTACTCATCAACACCCCCTTCATTGTTCAGAAACTGGTGTCCGTCACTGGGGAGGGGGGGGGGGCAAAACGAGAAAGCCAGGGCACATCATCCAAGAAAGGGGAGGGGGGACGGATCCTCTCCAGGAGCCCAAAGAATTGGAGGACGGAAGCATCCAGGGCGAAATCTCCCCCGCCTCTCCATCCCCCACATGCTGTGGCCTGAACACAGAAGGAGCTGACCACACGTCACAGCACCCTGCAGAGCAAAGAGAGGCTCAAGGAAGTGAGCCCAGCTACGTGGTCCAGGGCTGAGCCAAACGAATCCATCTCAGAGGGTATCATTGGTTTGGCCGTGCGTCTGCATGAGCCACGGATGTTGCAACCCTCAATCCCCCCCAACTGGGAAGTTGCAAAGAAGATGCTCTGTGTCATGTACCTCCCATCCTAAAAGCCACACACCCCTCCAACGCCGCTTCTGTTAGAGGTGCAGCACCTATTGGCCCATGCACCGCACCCAGTGCTGGATCTCACTTGCCACCGGGCCCCACTCGGTTGCCACGTGACTGGCGAATGTGTTTGTATTGCGGCTGGCTGGGGGACGGGAGGGTCCGTGGCGCAGGGAATTCGACCCCTTGAAAATGGCATCTTGTTGAGATCTAGAGCTCCAGAATGCACCGTCCCCTTCTTAATTTTGCTGGTGATCTCAAGGCTTACCCTTCGATGCTCAGAACTAGGAGCACGGCTTGCGGCCGCTGCTACCTCCACCGTTCCCCACTGCGGAAGGTTCTAGTCCACACCGCTTGTGCCCTGTTTTTATTGACTATGCAAAAGACTGTCATGGGCTTATTTAAAACACGGGAGGGGGGAATGGTGAAAGATCCACTTGGAAATCCGCATTTATTTATTTATTTATTTTATTCCATTTATATACCGCCCCATAGCCGAAGCTCTCTGGGCGGTTTACAAAAATTAAAAACATTGAACAATTAAAACACCAATATACATAATTTAAAAACATAAAGCATAAAAACAAGTTAAAATTACAATATCCTTCTGGGTCAAAGCACAACAACAACACAAAAACACAAAAAACCCTCATCATATGCTGTTAAATGCCTGGGAGAAGAGGAAAGTCTTGACCTGGCGCCGAAAAGATAACAAGATATTTTCAGCGGAGGCCGAGGGTCCACCGGACAGGGCTGCTATAGCTGGGCTGTTCCTGCATCGGCAGGGGATAGATTAGATATCCTCTGAGTTCCCTCCCAAATGGATGACTCCCACAACATACTGTCGCGTTTCAGCTCCACCTCCGAAAATGCCCCCTAGCCTTCCCCATGAGGAAGAGGGGCACCCCTGGCCAGCGGAGAGGCCTGGGCCATATGTGGACTCTGACTAGACATGGCTAAAACCTGCGAGTCTCCTCATCACCAAGAGCAGCTGCCTCCAAGAGGCCCGTTCCGGAGTCTGCATTTCTGCATGATCGACTCGTGGGCCCATTTCCGGCCAGATGACATGAATGTGGGAGCAGAAGGACCTCAGAGGAGGGATCCAAATTAGGGTGACCAGACGCCCGGATTTGTCCGGACATATCCTGGAAATGGGGTGCAAATCCGCATCCGGGCGGAAAAACCGTTTTGGGGGGCCAAATCTGGAAATTTAGCCCCCCAAAACGGTGACCAGATGGCCCTGGGGCGTGCTGGGCCAACCGCGGGGCGGCGGGGGCAAACCGGGGCAGCGGGGGGTCACGCGGCGGTGGCGGGAGGCTGGCGGCGCGAGGCACCTACCGGCTGGGGCGTCCATTTCCCTCCGGTGCTCGGAATCTACTGAGAAACAGGCTTCGCGGCCTATCCCTCAGTAGCGCGCTGGGTGATGACGTCATCACTCGGCGCACTGCTGAGAGACAGGCCAAGAAGCCTGTTTCTCAGTAGATTCCAAGCACGGAGGGAAACGGACGCCCCAGCAGCAGCAGGCAAGGAGTGCGTGGGGGGTGGAGGGGCGGCGCGGGTGCTCGCGGTGGGTGGGGGGCGGCGGGGCGGGTGCTCGCGGTGGGTGGGGGGCGGCGGGGCGGGTGCTCACGGCGGGGGGGCAGCGCGGGTGCTCGCGGCGGGGGGGGCGGCGCGGGTGCTCGCGGCAGGGGGGCGGCGCGGGTGCTCGCGGCGGGGGGGGGCGGCGCGGGTGCTCGCGGCGGGGGGGGCGGCGCGGGTGCTCGCGGCGGGTGGGGGGGCGGCGCGGGTGCGCGCGGCGGGGGTGCGGCGCGGGTGCGCACGGCGGGTGTGGGGGAGGCACGGGGGCGCGGGGCGGGGGGGGCGGGGGGGCGGCGCGGGGGCGCGGGGCGGGGGGGGCGGCGCGGGGGCACGGGGTACTTACCTGCTGGGGCTTCCCACCGGTGCTCGGAATCTACTGAGAAACAGGCTTCGCGGCCTATCCCTCAGTAGCGCGCCGGGTGATGACGTCATCACTCGGCGCACTGCTGAGAGACAGGCCAAGAAGCCTGTTTCTCAGTAGATTCTGAGCACGGAGGGAAACGGACGCCCCAGCCAGCAGCAGCAGGTAAGGAGCGCGTGGGGTGGGGGGGCGGCGCGGGTGCTCGCGGTGGGTGGGGAGCGGCGGGGCGGGTGCTCCCGGCGGGGGGGCGGTGCGGGTGCTCCCGGCGGGGGGGCGGCGCGGGTGCTCGCGGCGGGGGGGGCGGCGCGGGTGCTCGCGGCGGGTGGGGGGCCGCGCGGGTGCGTGCGGCGGGGGTGCTCGCGGCGGGGGGGGCCGCGCGGGTGCGCACGGCGGGTTGGAGGGCACGGGGGCGCACGCGGGGGGGGCTGCGCGGGGGCGCGGGGCACTTACCTGCTGGGGCTTTCTTAGGGTGACCAAGGAGGACAGGGCTCCTGTAACTTTTAACAGTTGTGTAGAGAAGGGAATTTCAGCTGGTGTCCTTTGTATGCATGCAGCACCTGGTGAAATTCCCTCTTCATCACTGTAGTTAAAGCTGCAGGAGCCCTGCCCGCTTTTGTACCTTGTCACTCTAGTATAGCTCCTGCAGCTTTAACTACAGTGATGAAGAGGGAATTTCACCAGGTGCTGCATGCATACAAAGGACACCAGCTGAAATTCCCTTCTCTACGCAACTGTTAAAGATAGAAGATCCCTGTCTTCCTTTTCATATGGTCACCCTAATTTAAATGGAATTTGCTTCCTTCCATGCACTTAAGCATGCTTAAGCATGCTTAAGTGCATGGAAAGAAGCAAATTCCATTTAAATTAGGGTGACCATATGAAAAGGAAGACAGGGCTCCTGTAACTTTTAACAGTTGCGTAGAAAAGGAATTTCAGCAGGTGTCCTTTGTATACATGCAGCACCTGGTGAAATTCCCTCTTCATCACTGTAGTTAAAGCTGCAGGATAGCTAGCTAGTACAGCTAGAATGATCAAATGCAAAAGAGGGCAGGGCTCCTGCAGCTTTAACTGTTGTGATGAAGAGGGAATTTCACCAGGTGCTGCATGCATACAAAGGACACCAGCTTAAATTCCCTTCTCTACGCAACTGTTAAAGTTACAGGAGCCCTGTCCTCCTTTTCATATGGTCACCCTAATTTAAATGGAATTTGCTTCCTTCCATGCACTTAAGCATGCTTAAGCATGCTTAAGTGCATGGAAAGAAGCAAATTCCATTTAAATTAGGGTGACCATATGAAAAGGAAGACAGGGCTCTTCTATCTTTAACAGTTGCGTAGAGAAGGGAATTTCAGCTGGTGTCCTTTGTATGCATGCAGCACCTGGTGAAATTCCCTCTTCATCACTGTAGTTAAAGCTGCAGGATAGCTAGCTAGTACAGCTAGAATGATCAAATGCAAAAGAGGGCAGGGCTCCTGCAGCTTTAACTGTTGTGATGAAGAGGGAATTTCACCAGGTGCTGCATGCATACAAAGGACACCAGCTGAAATTCCCTTCTCTACGCAACTGTTAAAGTTACAGGAGCCCTGTCCTCCTTTTCATATGGTCACCCTAGCTTTATTGAAATCAATGGGACTTGTTTCTTGAGGTTTCTTTGGGCAGTTTTCTTTGGATCCCTGAATGGGATTTGTGTTCTCTGCACACTGAGGCAGTGTAAATTCAGGAGGTATTTGGTAAAAAGAGGGAAAAGTCCTTGTCTAGCATTGTGATAATGGGCATCTGTTCTGGCTTTTCTTTGTATTGCTACTGACCATGGTCTTGTTTACATGGCTAATGAACCAGAGGTGTAATGACACATTTTAGATTAGTTTCTCACTGATAAACCAGAAGTTATTTTTACTGCTCTGGCATCACAAATGTAGCAGCTGTGCAATGTGGAATTGAAATGATTCATTTTAAGTTATAAAGGGGGCTGTACGACCATTACATCCAGCATCCAAAATTGCGTCACAACACTATTGTTAGCTGGTGAGAGGCGCCCAGCAGCCAAGCACTGCATTTTGCCACTGAAGACTGTGAGGCTCCTGGCAAGGGGTGAGCAGGTACACTGGCTGCTGCCATGTTCACAGGAGTGCCAGAGGCCTTCCTCACCTGTTGCTTCTTCCAAGCTGGCCCAGGTCCCTTATCTGGGATGGGACAGAAGTGGTTTTGCAGCCAAACAGGGATGTGAGCAGCAATGTCTGGACTAAGGGGCAAGGTAATATGTGAGTGCATAGGGTGGCTTGTTTGGGCTTATATGTCTGGATTTCCTAGGCTCTGAAAGCATCTTTCTGGAGTGCACCTGCTGGTTGCATGAGCCACGAGGCCAGGTTCTGGTGGGTGCATAGTCCTCCTTGACAGCAGGAGGGGCTTGCACTTGCTAGAGAAAGGTGTATGGATGTGAAGAAGCAGAGGCACCTCTTGTTCTTTTGTGCTTGAAAGCCACCAAAGTGTCTTGTGGCATCTTGAAGACTCACAAATTATGCAAACTATGTTCATCTTGTGTGTGACAGACAACTTGCTCCACAACTGCAGAAACTTCCCCTTCCTAATTCTGTCCTGTTTTGTGTTTGTAATTACGTTTATGTTAACACTTTAGGATTGCAGGCCCTTTGCTTTCAGTGGGACTTACTTCTGAGTAGACATGTATAACGTTGCACTGTTCAACTTGCTTAAATTCTATCACAGTGAAGATTTATCACGAACTACAATAAAATAGTAATGGCCCTGTAAGCACCTTCATTTAAGGCTGCATCCTATATTCATTTATCTGGGAATAAGCTTTATTGAAGCTTTATTCTGAGGTTTCTTTGGGAAGTTTTCTTTGGGCAGAGCGCTCTGATTGGGATTTGTGTTCTCTACACACTGAAAACAGAATTTCCAAATATTTCTTGAATCCAAATATTCAAGAGATTTTTGGATAAAAGGAGGAAAGGATCCTTGGCAGGCATTGTGAGAATTTCTCATTGATAAACCAGAAGTATTTTTGTTCCATAGCTAATGCTTGCAGGGTAATTGTATTTTATACTCTTTCTGAATGCTAGGTTGCTAGTTTGTTGTACTAGATTTTTATGTACCTGTTCAGTGGTAGCAAAATGATGGATCTGTGAGTATGGGAATGAGAAAGGTGATGGGGAAAGAGTGTTAAATGTTAGGAAAGATAAGATTATGGTATCATCCAGTGAAGCATTTGCAGTCAGAAAAGATATCTGAGGGGAGTATGTATCACACAGAGTATAGCAACAAAGTACAGGAAAAGCTACAAAAGTAGGAGTGAGTGAAGTTAATTTCAGATACGTTGAATATCTCACTTGTTCTTTATCTCAGTGATTTTAACGTTAAGATATTATGTAGAACAGGTTTGTTTTAATTGTATGCTGTAAAATCAGACATGTGACCAAGGCAAGTTTGGGTGGGTACGCCCCCTTGGGGGCTGGACATGTTGGTGGGCACGCCCCCTTGGGGCGGCCATGTTGTCCTCCTTTTTGGTTTCCAAAATATGGTCACCCTATCCAAATGGACTTTCCGGAAGGCAGTTCAACGCTGGCCAGGGAGTTCCAGAAAGGATCCTCCAGCTTGGCCAAACAGCAGATCCAGTAAAAACGAGCCAAGCCACTTGGAATCGGAGGCTCCTGGGACCACGAGCTCACAGCCCGTCCTTCCCCCTGCATGCCAGACCAGAGATGACATGACTCCATTTCGCACGCTGTGAGGGCGGGGTGTTGTGTTTCTGGGTCAGGCCTGTGTTCTTCTGGGAAGCAGCGGAGCTCCCTTGCTCTCTGATTCATCTGTAGATGGAGTGGGCTGCAAGAAAATGGACGTGGTGATGTGCAAAGGGGCAGGCGTGAGCCGTGAGACACCGTACGATGCACTCCCACATCCAAGGTAGGATAGTGGGGCAGAAGGCGTGTTTCCTGTGTAATGTGAGCTGTGGGACTGTGAAATCCCTCTTTTGAATCTGGAATTGGCTTCTAGGGGGACGTGCAGCCGGTGTGGGGGAGTCACTGTAACCCTTTATATATTGGCCATTGTAGGTTAATGTATCCCTCCCCACTCTAAACTCTAGTGACTCACCCAGTGTCCTCGAGAAAGCATGGGACAGTAATTGGTCTAACGAACCGGAAAGAATCCTCAACGTTCGGGGGCAGATTGCATTCAGGAAAAAACATACCAGTTTAGCCATTATTTTTCAAAGGCACTTTTAAACACCCCCCCCCCCATTTCTCAGCTGAGCTTTAGAACTACAAATATTGAAATCTCTGGCTTCATCCTGGCTCACTTTCAGTTCTCCAAATCTTCGCCTGTTCTCACTCTGGGAACCCGCCCGTTAAAGAAGGGGGAGCTTCTGGGCAAACCATGATTCTAGTCCCATGAAAAGCTTCTTCCTTCTTAGGCTGTTGCAAGTCCGAAATGTTGGGATTCCAGGCAAGCGGAGTCCCTACCTCCATCCCCACAACGGAATAGCCCCACTCTCTGTTCCCACCAGGGGTGTTGACAGGCACTGAAAGGATGTGGGGCCCAAATCTGCAAAAACAAATTGCGTAAGTTGATTTATATTTACATATGCAAACGTAGGATTGATTTAAATTTGACAGGAGGAAAAGCCGGCCTATTCATTTCTCATCCAACTCGCCTCAAATTCTGCAATTCATTATTTGCGCCACATCCCAGATCATCCCAAAACAACGGGAACAGTTTTCTCTAAGCATAGCTGCAATCCCTCTTGGAAATTGCCCCGCTGTGTGGCAATGAATTTGGTGGGAGGGACTACAAATCCCATTGGTGCCAGTGGACACTCGGGGGACTGGGAAACAGATTCGGGGACCTTGGGAAACAGAGGCTATTTCTGCCTAACTCCATCTGCCCCCACTCTGTAGGTGACTCTCTCGACTTTAGCTGTGCAAGTATGGGATGGACGGATTTGCGATATTTGGATTTGTTGACAGTCTCTGAATTTTTCAAAATTTGGTTTGTTTCATTTTCTCTCTTGAATGTGAGCATCTTTTTTCCCCCTCAGCAGGGGAAATTGTGCTTTTTTATCTCAGGGAAAATGTGTGTGTGTGTGTTTAAGTGTACCATTTTCTCGGATTGGAAAAATACATTTTTTTAAAAATGCGAATTTTCCCAATCCCGAATGCCCATCCCCCCCCATAGACTAGAGTGTAAAAAGGAGGAGTGTGGGGGATTTGTTCAAATGCAAGTTTGGAAATGGTGTCACCTTCCTGAGAGTAGTGTTCATGCTCACGTTCGCGTATCAGGGTTGTGATGGGGCATGTTCTCACAATTTGTGAACAGGCATGAAATCCTCGTGCAAGCACAGAAGGGTACCTGCCCAGCCTCTCCGCTGGACGGTTGCCCTGTCCCTTTTGGGAAGAGAGATCTGGCTGATCAGTGAGACACATGATAAGACTATCCCTGGCTGAAAGGGTTAAAACGAAATATCCTGCGTCCTGTGTGTTTTGCATCTGCTCTACTTTTCTAAACCAAGATCCAGCTGTATTATGAAAGCCAGAAGAACCTACCCTTTGGATGATCCAGACGACTTTGAGGCCCAGAGGCAGACAGTGCCTCAGGCTGCAAATACTCAGGCACTGGTTCCCCTCTATTCAGTGCTGGTTAGGCGTCATAGAATCATAGAATAGTAGAGTTGGAAGGGGCCTGTAAGGCCATCAAGTCCAACCCCCTGCTCAATGCAGGAATCCACCTTAAAGCATCCCTGACAGATGGCTGTCCAGCTGCCTCTTGAAGGCCTCTAGCGTGGGAGAGCCCACCACCTCTCTAGGTCATGGGTTCCATTGTTATATATATTTAATGCACATAAACAAATCATATAACTAATATAACCTAAACACAATACATCATGATTCACCTAACAAGTGCATCCCTCCCCCTGGGACCAGCTACTACATATTTATATGTTATTATACTTAATTAAACATTCTTCCAAAACTGTATAGAGTCCTGTGATGGTGTACACCCCTTCCCTTTTTCTAGTACAAAATCTACAAATAGCCCCCATATATTTCCGAAGTCATTTCTTCTCAATATTCCTCTTTTAACTTTACTTGTTAACTTATCATTAATAGCAATTTCCTACACTTCTTTATACCATTCTTCTATTTGGTAGTTGCCTTGCATTTTCCTTTTCCTAGATATCATTAACCTCACTGCTGTGAATAAGTTCATGATTAAATCTTTAATATTTTGATCTCCTTTTACTTTATCATAAATTGATAATAAAGATACCCTAGGACATACCTCTAACTTTAGACCTATAATTTCCTCTACTTCTTCAAATGCTCTTTGCCAAAATTTCTGTACATGATTACAAGTCCACCACATATGGAAATATGTTCCAATTTCTTGACCACCTCTCCAACAGAGCTTCGAATATTTTTTATCAATTTGATTTAATCTTACCGGTGTTAAATACCACCTCCATGCTATCTTATAATAATTTTCCTTTATTCTTACTGACATAGTATTCAAAATACGTAGATCCCATATTTCCCCCCAAATTTGATCACTTATTTGTTCCTTTAAATCTCCATCCCATAATAATTTCAAATAATTTTGTTTCTCTTCCCCTTCTAACAATATTTTATAAATTTCACTTACCACCGCCTTTATATTTTTATTTGGATCTTCCTCTTCTCTCACTATAATCATCTTCTCAAATTTTGTATACTTTTGAAGCTCTTTATTTTTTTCCTTCCATTTTGACATCCATTGTTCCAGTTGAATAACTTTAAACCATGATAAATTCCTTCCTCTCATAAATTCTTCTATTTGCTCTTTACTATTCATCTTTTCCACCCAATCTGTTTTCCTGTAACTTGAGCCCATTATTCCGTATCCTGCACTCTGGGTTGATCGAGAAGAGATCCTGGCCCTCCTCTGTGTGACAACCTTTTAAGTAATTGAAGAGTGCTATCATGTCTCCCCTCAATCTTCTCTTCTCCAGGCTAAACATGCCCAGTTCTTCTCGAGTACTGTGTCCAGTTCTGGGCACCACACTTCAAGAAGGATGCAGACAAGCTGGAGCATGTTCAGAGGAGGGCAACGAGGATGATTAGGGGTCTGGAAACAAAGCCCTATGAGGAGAGATTGAAAGAACTGGGCATGTTTAGCCTGGAGAAGAGCCCGCCAGCCCACTCAATCCCTGGCTCTGAGGACTCCCCCAGGGCGAGAACGCGATCGGCTCCCCAGAGAGCTGGCCGGGCCCAAATGCCGCATCTCGAGGGGTCCGCCCTTAAAGTGAGGCATGCCGGCTGAGAGGCCTGGGCCACCGCATCTTCCGAGCCCTCTCACTCAGAAAGAACCCACGATGACCAGCCTGCTCCCCAGTGGGATGGGCACTCGGTGAGGTTGGCAAAGGAACCCGGCGCACTCCATTCCGGGGCCTTTGGCGCGCTGCTCTACCTCGGCTCGTGGTCGGCCTCATGCTTGCTTCCCCACCTTGGCTATTGACGTTTGGCTCTCACCCTTTGGTCTGAACCAAAGGCCTGCACCTTTGCCCAGGCCCAACCTGTATATTACCTGGAATTGGAGGGAGATGTCTGAAAAAAGGAGCTTCAGGTGAACTGAGGTGGCCAAATGTGCGCTCCAGGTAGCCCCTCCCTGCAAGGCTACAAACATGGCCTGGCGGAAGAAGGTGGGTTTGACTAGTTCTCCGGTTGCCTCCCTTCCGCATCAATAAAAATACATATGACAGAGAGAGAGTGAGAGAGACGAATAAGCGCACAAAAGTGAGGCGACCAGCAAAAGCAAATGCTCAGCGGCTTCCTTGGTGTCTCCTGCGTCTTCATGGGTAAGATCTGAACCTTATCCAGTCCCTTCACCCTACATTGTCGTTCACTTTCTCCGGGAATCTTTAAAACAGCAACAGCCCGGGATCATATGGGAACCCAAGGTTAACCCAAATAAAATGGTACCCATCTGTGTAAACAAAGCCTCTCCCTGCCCAACGAGTACTTCAGGAGCAGCTGGGGTGTTTTTCAGGGGGCTGCCCCCCTCGGAAGGGCTTCCCCTGCCCTTCCTGGGAGCGGGGAAAGGCCAAGCGAGTGTCACGGAGCTTTGAGAAGAAAGCAGGCAGAGGGAGAAGCGAGGTTGCCTTTGGTGGACAGAAGCCCACCGGACTGGCCATTGAATTGGGCTTCCACACCGGAGGGCCCGTAAGGTGGCTTCGGAGGCACAAGGCAGCCGCGCCTCGGTCCCCTCCCCGCCGCCTGCCTCCGCCTTATGCAGCAGTGGGAGACCTTTGGCCAGGGAGTGAAACCCAGCCCAACAGTCTTTTCTGTCGGTCCTACCAGCTCTCCAGGCAGGCCCGACCCCTCCTCTCTGTGCCCTTCATGTCACTGCTGGCAATCATCCCCGACGCTTCTGGGTTCCTGGCCTGTGGCCCCCAGAAAGGTAGTCACGGAGGAACACATGCAGCCAGAAAACGTTCTCCATCACTGCCTAGGAAGTCCAGCTCCGAACTTCAAGAGAAGGCCCCATGAGCAGCCGTCAAGGTGAAGTTGTCTGGTTCGCACAAGATCATTTGTAAGACAAAAACTGAGAACGTGGGTGGATGTATGGATGGGTCAAAGTCAGGCTGAACCTCAAAATCACTGGGAAATCAATCATTTTTGGAGAGCACCGTCCGGCTGGTATACGAAACAACAGACCCAAATTGGCAATGTCCACTTCTCGCTGGAAACGGCAGAAAGCTATTTTCTTGCAAAGGCAATTGTGTCTTTTGTTCGTTTTTCAGTTGTGACTTGTAGACATGAAGACGGACTGACCAGCTAGTTAAAAAGGATCTCAGCATTGTAATATCTCTGCTTCTATGGGAGTCAAATGATTCCCCCCCCCCACCCCCGGTTGTTGCTTTTTTTTTCTTTTTTTTTTGTAAATTAGCTTTCCCAAGTTTTAAACATTTATGGCTTGTAATTAGAAGCAACATAATCTTGGGGCGGGGTGGGGTGGGGTGGGCCTTTGAATACTTTTAAGGCGAACTTTGTAAATTTCCTTTGCTAAATCACCCTCAGCAGCTGTTCATGTTAACAGTTACAAAAATGGTCTCCTCCCATATTTACCTACCCAGCCAGATGAGCCTATGTGACAAAAAGGGCCTCCCTTCCTTGCCAAGAAGAATGTGCAAAGCGCAAGAGAAAGAGAGAGGAGCGCATATGTGCCACAGAAGTGTGGTAACTGACAGTGAGGAAAGCGCCACGGCCTCTCTGACCTCTCCTCCTGCCTCTCTGAACCTGACCCACTCGCGTGCCTCTGCCCCCAATGTGGCTTGCTTTCTCTGGGAATGGTGGAAACAGCAACAGTCCAGGAACATGGGGAAAACTGAGGCTACTTTGGTGTTGGCTCAAATAAAATGGACGCCCGGCAGTGAGCCGGATAAACAAAGCCTCTCCCATCCCAACGAGCTCTTCAGGAGCAGCCAAGGGAAATGAGGTGGGTTTGGTTTTTTTAAGGAGGTTGCCCCCCTGACTACAGGACAGGATCCAAATGGGCGCTCTGAAGGGTTTCCCCCCCCCCCGCCCCCCGCTTTCCTGGAGCACGGAAAGGCCAAGCGAGTGTCACAGAGCTTTGAAAAGAAAGCGGACAGGGCCAGAGATGAAGGACAAGATGGCACCTTCTCTCCATTTGGAGGGCAAAAGCCAGCCGGACTGGCCATTGGATCGTGCTCCAACACCTGAAGGCCCATAAGGGGGCAGGGGGCGGGGGCAAGGCCGCTAGGTCTCATGCCCCCTCTCCCACTCTGCCCGCCTCTCCCTTATGCAGCAGTGGGGGACCTTTGGCCAGTGGGTGAAATCCGCCCCAGTGGGCTTTTCAGCCTGGCCCACCTGCATTCCTGACAGGCCCCAGCTGTTCTATCTCTATCTCTCACCACCAGGCAGGAACCATCTTGTCTTTGCCGCACCTCTTTATTCAGCCTTCCAGCACCTCCATTACCATTGGGTTCAAGTGCTCTGTATGCCACCCCATTCGCTCGAGAGAATGCACCCCGGGCTATTTCTCGGAACGACACCACCCCTCTTTCTCAACCACAGCCCTCCCTCTCGGGGCCCTCCGGCGTTCCTTGTGCCTTGAGGCTGGCTATCATCCGCAACACTTTCAGGGGCCTTGGCAGCCATAGAAACGTCCGGTCTTTTTTGGCCACTCTCGGTGGTGGGTCCTGCAAGCACTCCCCTTATTTCTGCCCCCTTCCACCCTTTCCCGGAGGCGAAGAAGTCCTGCTCGGTCCCATCTAAGCTGAAAACAAGAAACGGTAAGGGAAAGTGATGGCTGGCCAATCGCTTTGAAAAGTGGCAGAAATACTCTACTTTTGGGGAGGGGGGCAGTAACCCTGAGAGCCCCTTATTGTGCCAGAATGGGCCTTTTCCTATATGCCTTTAGTTGCTGACTTTAAGATTTTCTCTCTATTCCCCCCTCTCTGTTTGCTTTCTTTTTCAAGCCTGAGAAATAAAGCAACATATCAACCCCCCCCCCCTTCTGAACAAAGTTGGCTGCTTGTATGACCTTGTGTAAGAAACATCAGCCTATGCTTGATCTGAAATGTAACATTTATGGTTTAATACAAAAATGTCCCAGCAAGTTCTTGGATGTAACTGATTTGTAATAAGCTGATTGTCTCTGTGTTACCAAAACATGTAGATGCCAATGGAATACCTCTAGAAAGTATGATGACAGAGGCAAAGTGGCCATCTTAAAAATAAATTGCCCTGGCAAATGGAGGGAGCTGAAAAGGGTGAGAGGAAACAAGATCAGCACCAGGCACCCTAAATTCCCAAACAGGACACAAAGGTGCCAAATGTTCCTAATCCACCAGACAAAAGTCGCCTTTACCCCAAGCAAGCCTTGGCAAATTCCGGGGAGGCAGGATTTGCTGCCAAGAGATGATGTCAGTCCATCAAAACAAAGCATTCCGTTCCAGGACAGGGCATGATGTATACAACAAAAGATCCCCTCAGTTGGATGTGTAATCCAGTATATTGATTTATGCAGTATGACAGAGGGAAGGCGGTTCCCCCTTACCTTCCTTCTGGGCGGTGAGTTTTAATCCCAAAATTCACCCACAACATATTTACAGGGTTCAGATAATTCTCCCCCTCGGCCAAAAGGGGAAGCCAGAGCCGGAAAAGGTTTGGATGGAGGTTATATTCGCAGGTGCACTTGGAATCAACCCAAAAATAAATAAATAAAAATGCCGCAACCTCTCAAGATAAGAAAAGACTGGGCTTTTATACTTTTAGTTCCTTATTGTGGCCATAAGCCTTGTGGCTTATGGCCACAAGGCGGGGGAGGGGGAGGGGGGAGATGCTGAGGTGCTATTTGGGGATTTTTCTTAAATAGCCCCTGAGTGGTTCAGTTGATCAGGCTGACACCACTCGGATCTTATGAAGAAGACAGGAAACACAACCGGTTTGTGAAGCAAACAAAAGACTTTATTGAGGGGAATTGCCGAAGGGGAGTAGCAATGAGTTATAACAATAAAAGATAAGCAAGCGCAAATCATAGAATCATAGAATAGTAGAGTTGGAAGGGGCCTCTAAGGCCATCGAGTCCAACCCCCTGCTTATAGGGTGACCATCCGTCCGGTTTTGTCCGGACATGTCAGGGAAAAGAGGGGCAAATCCGAGTCCGGGGGGGGGGGAATCCTTTAATTGGGCCCCAAATCTGGAAAATTAGCCCCCGGGAAAGGTCTGTTTTGTGCACTTCCGGGTTTGGCCTTCTGAGGCCTAGCGAAGCCAGATCAGTTGTGCTAGAGGGCCGTCGCCATGGCGACGGCCCTCTAGGACCCCAGGGCTGGCTTTGCCAGGCCTCAGAAGGCCGAACCCGGAAGTGCTCGAAACGGGCCTTCTGAGGCCTGGCAAAGCCAGCCCTGGAGTCTTAGGGGGCTGTCGCCATGGCAACGACCCTCTAGCACAACTGATCTGGCTTCGCCAGGCCTCAAAAAGCCGAACCCGGAAGTGCCCCAAACCGGCCTTCCCAGCCTTTTCGCAGCCCGTCTGGCCTTCTGGTGATTTACTGCCAGGGCTGCCACCCACTGGACGCCAGATCACCACTCCGGAGAGGCTGGAAGAGGCTGGGCGAATTTAGAGTTCTGGCTGCGGATGCTGGGTGCAGGGGTGCAGCAGCGCCTGGCCAGGCCGGGCCCAGTCCTGGAGCCAGGCATTTTTGGGGTGATGGCATGATCCCCCCCCAAAGCATTGCAAGGCGCACCTAGATGCTTGTCTTTTGAAGCCCAGGTAGGAATATTTTCCTTTGATCCAAACTGTACTTTTGAATAATTTTTCTTCCTTTCTTTTTTGCTGCTCAGCATTGCATTGCTGAATACCCCAAATATAACCAATACGCCTCTGTGTTTGTTTGTCATTGTATTAATTTTTATTAGATATATGTTTTAATTTGTCAGCCTGTCTGGGAATTCTTGTGGGTAGAAGAGCAGGGTAGAAAATCCAATAAATAAATAAATAAATTCAGATGTTACAGCTCCAGGGTATTTTTATGCTCAGATCTAGATATATGTTGGAGCATTCATAAGACATATTCTACCTAGAAGAATCTGAAGAAAACAACTGCTTGTGTCAACTTTACAAGCTGCTTTGAGGACTTCAGTTTAAAACTGGGTTAAATTCATCATTAATGGTTGTATGAATTGTCCTTGGTATGGCTGGCTGATCCTGTGATTCTTTTCAGCATGATAAAGTATTTAAAAGCTGCAGTAGGTCTGCATGATAAAGTTTTTAAAAGCTGTAGAAACATAATGTAATTTTATTCAAGACCACTCAGCAACACAAACATTTAAACCTAGGATTCTTCAGAAAACAATTCTATCATGCTACCTTAAAGGTCAGATGGACTACTTTTAAAGGGTTATATGTACAGCACATTTAAAGACGTAGAGCGTCATCGCACTGGAGGTTTAATGCACATCTGCCGCGACTTTGATCCACTTTTTCAGAGCTGGACTCGCTCAGGGCGAGAGAACAGCACAACAGGGACAACATCATACTAGTCCAGTGCTGAAAAAGTGGATCAAAGTCGTGGCAGATGTGCATTAAACCTCCAGTGTGATGATGCTACAGATGTTATTTCCCCTCTTGAATGTGACTTTCAGCCTGGCCTTAAAAAAATCATCAACTTAGAAGCAAGTTCCACTGAGTTCAGTGCAACTTATTTCCTGGTGCCCTTGAGATGGTGTTGGACTACAGCTCCCAGCAGCCCCAGCCAGCACAGGCAGTGGTCAGGGATTGCGGGAGTTGGAATCTGAACCATCTGGAGGCCTTAACTCCAAATATTCTATAGGTCTCTTCAAAAGGTAGAATATCAGGGAAAGACAAATGTAACTTTACTCAAATTATGTTGGGTAGCCCTGGCAGTAAAATTAGGTTTTCTTGGTGTCTGTTCTGCAGAATTCTTTTCAGCAGAGCCATATTATAGTAGGACAGACATGTGCAAGTTCTATCTCGCTAGGGCATTTATCTCTAACTCCCTCCCCACTCCCCTGTGTTTTGAACAGGAATTGTCTTCTATTTTTGTGCAGTTATGCAAGGAAAGACACTGTATGTAAACAAGATGAGGTTCCTTAAATGCCCTATTATTCCTTATTAATCCTAGCCCGACACCACCACACTAAATTGCCCACTGATTCCATAAGGTGCTGACTATTCTTGTCCATTGCTATGAAACACTGAAGTAGCAATTTAAGGGCACAATTCTACGCATGTTTAATTGGGGGGGGGGGGGGGGAAGTCCTACAACATCTAGCCAGTCTGCCTAAACAAGCGTAGGATTATACCATAAGAGTCTTTTGGGTGATGGGTTGGTTGCCTTCTGAAAAACCAGAATATCCTTTGTCAGCTGCAGTGTTAATTCCCAGCACATCTATGTTCCTTGTGCATTTGAGCAATTTCCATCTGGGGAACAACAGCCAGCCAGATTTGACCCATGGGCCTGAGGTTTCATACCCTTCCCTTAAAGTTAGTTTGGTCAGTCTCTGTTCAAAGTTTCCTTAATATGAGAGGCTGGGATGATTATAGGAAAAGGTAAGCGTTATTTGGCCATAGAGCTCTAGTTATTGTTATAGCTATTTTTAATGGTGGGGTTTTTGTGTGTGCTGGATTTGGAATTGTTCTGCTTTTATTTTTATTTTTGGGTTGATTTGGTGGTCTTGCTTTTGTTTGGATGGCTTTAGATGATTATTGGATTTTAAGAATTTAATTTTTGTGTGTAACCCACTTCAAATATCTTGGAGAGATGGGGAAATTGGTAATATAAATATTTAATAATGAAGAAAGAATAGGTCCTTGATGGGTATGCCACATAGCACAGGCTTTTCATCTTTATGATTTCTCCATATGGTTCAACCAATATTATACATTTATCTAAAGAGGGTAAATATGTATTTGTGTCTGCAAAAAAAAAGTTTCCTTTTCTTTCTGTGCAATAGCAACTTCTTATTTTGACAGGTATTATCAGCAATGACAACAAGAAAAATTAGATAACTGTAATGAACTGAATTTGCTATTAGCTATTGTTTAACCAAGAAAACTTTTCACTTGTAGGAAGGATTAACACTGATGTCTGTTGACCTTCTTAAGACCATCTGGGGAAACCTATGAAAAGCATACCCAAGGAAGTCATAGTAAGCTGTGCGCATTGACACAGCTTTAAAACAAAAGCAGAGCATGGGCTTGATTGAGGGCTCTAGGGATTACAAAAATTACCTGTGCTAAATTCTGAATTTAGACAGAATGGCCATATCAATGAAATATGCATGCTATTATTTTACTTTGCTACAGTAAACGATCACAGAGAAACTGGAAAGTAAGAGAGCAGCTAAACTTTTTTTAAAGCACTTTTTATTCAGCAAGGAAATCTGAATTGCCTTCTGAGATATATTTAATCAGCTGATTGGAGTCTGACAGGAGTTGGGCATGAATAAACAAATGCTGTATTGCTAGCTACAGCTATGCAAACATAATCTATGACACTGGTATCACAAAACCATAGGACTGCTTCAGATACTCAGTGGACTCCATGTGATCAATTGTGAAAGCATATTGCTACAACCCCACAAGGACTACATAGAGGTTAAATGAGAAAAGAAAGAGTGTTAAATGTTAGGAAAGGTGAGACTATGGTCATCCAGTGAAGGATTTGCAGTCAGAAAAGATATTTGAGGGAAGGGGAGACTGTATCACACAGAGCATAGCAATAGCTTCAAAGTACAGCAAAAGCTACAAAAGTAGGAGTGTATGAAGTTAATTTCAGATACATTGAATGTCTCATTTGTTCTTTATTACAGTGATTTTAACGTTGTTACGTAGAACAGGTTTGTCTTAATTGTGTACTATGAAATCAGACATGTGACCAAGGCCATGTTTGGGTGGGCACGCCCCCTTGGGGGCTGGACATGTTGGTGGGCACCCCCCCCTGGGGGCTGGATATGTTGGTGGGCATGCCCCTTTGGGGGCTGGACATGTTGGTGGGCATGCCCCCTTGGGGGCTGGACATGTTGGTGGGCATACCCCCTTGGGGCGGCCATGTTGTCCTCCTTTTTGATTTCCAAAATATGGTCAGCCTACTTTAAATAGGCTGACCATATGAAAAGGAGGACAGGGCTCCTGTAACTTTAACAGTTGTAGAGCAAAGGGAATTTCAGCCAGTGTCATTTGTATGCAATTAGTTCCTGGTGAAATTCCCTCTTCATCACAACAGTTAAAGGTGCAAGGGCCCTGCCTTCTTTTGTATATGGTCACTCTAGTATAGTGCCTGCAACTTTAACTGTTGTGATGAAGAGGGAATTTCACCAGGAACTAATTGCATACAAATGATACTGGCTGAAATTCCCTTTTCTCTACAATTGTTAAAGTTACATGAGCCCTGTCCTCCATTTCATATGGTCAGCCTAACTTTAAAGCATCCCTGACAGATGGTTGTCCAGCTGCCTCTTGAAGTCCTCTAGTGCAGGAGAGCCCACCACCTCCCTAGGTCATGGGTTCCATTGTCGTACTACTCTAACAGTCAGGAAGCTTTTCCTGATGTCCAGCTGGAATGTGGCTTCCTGTAACTTGAGCCCATTATTCCTCATCCTGCACTCTGGGATGCTCAAGAAGAGATCAACCCAAATGATAGACAGAGGCTCAATTCGGACGACACAATAAACAACTGGTGTGGGGGAAACAATCATCAGTTGTTTTGACTATTGTGTCATGCCAATGCTGCCATAGTCAACTCAGCGCTGTTCCTAATCCACACCACAGTTGATTATTTATTACCATGTTGTTTGGGGAATACCCCCTAGGGTTAGGGTTAGTCAACCCACCATTGACTATCGTGTCGTCCGAATTGAGCCAGAGAGTCTCACACCCTCTCTCGATAGAAAGACTTAGAGCCTATCTACACTACTGCTTTAAAACGGTTTATAACAGTTTTGAGAACTGTTGGGGCCCAGGACACACTCCATATAAAGTTTTCAAAAAGTTTTCAAAGTGTTTTATCCTGTGTGTGTAGATAGGCTCTCTGTTACAGAACACTCACACAGTCACATAAACTGTGTGAGGGCAGAAACGCTTTGGAATTGTGCAAGCCCAGCCAATCTGGAAGTGGGAAACAAGGTCCTCTGGATCACTCGCTTGCTATCAGTGGGCAAGGAGAGCGAGGCACGCCAGAAAAGGAGCCTTCTCTTATCCCTCCTCTGATCAGTAGCACAACCCCATTGAGCTGCACCAATCCAGCCAAGTAAGTCTTGACAGCAGAGCCCCCTGGATCTCTTCTTGCTTTCAATGGGCAAGAGAAGATTCACACCAGAAAGAACTCACCGCTTAGTTGGTAGCGCAACTCCTAAGGAGCCTTCCAATTCCCGGTTACCGTGATACTTTTTATGCAGTTTTTCTCTGTCGGAAAAACAAATCTCTGTCAACTAAGTCTTGACAGCAGAGCCCCCTGGATCTTTTCTTGCCCATTGGCCTAAGATTTATAAATATATGGGGATAACAACACGAGCCATTAAAATCAGGACCAACAAACCCAAAAGTGGAAAAGAAAAAAAAAGCCACTAAATCTGCAGCATTTCCTGCCATGTGAACACAACCTCCGTTGAGAGAGCATTGCACTGGAAGGACGTCTACAGCATGAAACAATTTTAAAAAATCATTTTTAAGAACACTAAATCTGCAGCCGCTTTCAATGAAGGAATGGACGGGAGGATTATGCATTAAGATTAACCAGAAACAACAGCATTTGATCATTTGGGGCCATGATGTGTCTTTGAGTTTGGAAAAACTGGCGTTGTTTTAAAGCCATCTACTGATTCTTTTGGGATGTGAGCCCTTTAAGGAAGACCTACGGCTCCATGAGGCTCCATCCCCTGTATCGGGGTGTGTTTGTTTTGTTTTGAAATTTTAGCATTTCGTCGGGGAGGGGGGTATCCAGGTTTCCTCGGCTTGTGTGGAGAGTTTGAAAGTCCCTGCAAGGGAAACCCTTGAGTGAGGCAAGAAACTTCTAGGTTAACCTTCTGACTGGGAGTACATTCTTTTCATATATGAGAAACTGTGTATTTTAATGCATTTATAAGTTGCTATACCTTTCTTTGTATGTATTTGGGGGGGGGGGGAGTCCCAGACTACAGCATTTGCCTTCCTTAGCCTCTGCCTCATTTTCAGTTCTCTTATTGTTACCATATGCCCAGGCCTTCGCATGTACATATGTCTGCTCAGGTCTGGCAAGGTCCATAAATTCGTGCATTTTTAATACAACACATTTGTATATTATTCTTATTATTCTTATTATTCTTAATCTCTTTCTCACTCGTGGCAGTTTTTCTATATGGACATGACGGGCTTTGCCAAATCATGCTGTCTTTTATTGATTCAGGAATTTCCTGACGATTGAGCATGTTTTAATTATGATTGCTTCTGGATGTTGGTGTGGATTTATTATTATTATTATTATTATTATTATTATTATTATTATTAATTTCATCATCTCTATCAGGGTTGGGGCATCCTCTGAGGATGCTCGGAGGACAGAAACAAGGGACAGGGCCTTCTTGGTGCTGGCCTCTTAATTTTGGAACACTTTCCCCAGTGAGGTCCGCCTGGTGCTAACATTGCCATCATTTTGGCACCCAATCAAAACCTTCCTTTGCACCCAAACATTCGTTGAGAATTGTAATGAGTCCTGGGACTTTTTTTTTTTTGTTAAAGCGTTGGTTGTTTAGAATGGTGCCGTTTTTGAGCATAGCTGGTTATGATGTCATAATGACGCATTTTTAGAGTTCCAACCTGTGTGAACTGCCCAGCGCGCTTTGGCTATTGGGCACATCTCAAAAGGTAACGAATGAGTGTTCTCAGAGGGTGCCGTTGGCACAGCAAGCGACACATGCTCCACGTCCCTCTCTGCCCGCTGGACGGCAAAAGCTACCCGCCCCCCCGCCCTCTCCTTCACCATCCATCCTTTGGCAGAAGCCTGTGTTCTTTGGCGGAGGAGGGAGTCCTTTTAACCTCATCAATGCATATGCAGCCTACTGGCTCCTGCCATGAGATGCTCTGGCTGCCTCATCCCTTAGGAGGTGTCCAGGCGCTTGGCTTCTAATGCTGCCAATCAGAATGCATCCTATAGCTACTCCGTCCTTTCCTGCAAAGCAGGGCTGGGTCTTGTGACAAGAAAAACAATTGGAGAAGCTGTGGCTAACGCGGCGAGGTTGTGAATGGGGGCGCTCTGGACCCCTTCGAAACTGCACAGACGCAGCAGGGCACTCACAGCATTAAAGCTTCTTCAGGAATCGCTCTCAGCCCCCTGGGCTCCTCTCTGTTCCTATTACTCCGATTTCCAGCAAGACTCCCTCTGGCACCCTGTTGATTGCAGCAGGGCGGGGCTGGGGGGTTGTGTCTGCAGGGTGCTTTGCTCCGCAAGGCCCCGGTTGCAAGAGCCATGATGAAACCAGGCTGCTGCCCTGTGGAAGTCAGACAAGGTAAGTCTGGGTGTTTGCCAAGGTGGGACTGATTCCCAGCCACAAAGCCCCTGTGAGCACCAAGGCCCTCTTCCCTTTTCACAGCTCGACTGCCCCTCTGCCTGGGGGTTCCATTTTGCCCTCACAGCGAATAGCCGTGAGTCGGGCTCTCTGCCCTCCCTGTGCAAAACTAGGCCTGTTTACTCAGGAGTAAGCCCCTCTTCAGCTGGAGCCTCTTCCCAGTTAAGCGTGCCCCGGATTGCAGCTGGAAAGGGGTGGGGGGAAGAGCCCTGCTGCATGAGAGAAAGGTGAGTCCATTTGGCCCCACACCCTGTTTCCAGCTGTACACAGCCACGAAGCTCCCACAAGAATAAAGATAACAGCTTCAGCCGCTGGGGCTTGTCCCTGAGCACCTGATATGCTAGGATCGATTTCTCCTGTGCCTCGAGGTTACGTTCAGCTCCCACGGCTAAGAAAGAGGGAATTAAGAATTAAAAATGAAGATAAAATCATAGAGTTGGAAGGGACTTGAGATCATTTAGTCCACCTCCCTGTTCAATGCAGGGTCTCCAATGGCGGGTGCAGCTACAGCATCCTTGAGAGATGGCCCATTCAGACTTTGCTTAAATCCTTCCAGTGAAGGAAAACCCACCATCTCCCAAAGGAACCCGTCTCAGGTCCCCTCTACAAGAATTTGGCTTGATGCCCGGTTGTCCGATTATGTGCGTCTTCTTGCAATCGCTTTTATGCCTAATCCCCATACACGGGAGGCGGTGAAGCGCATTACCGCTTGTATGAAACGCGCTTTAAAGGTGTTTAATGCGGAGAATCGCTTGTTTACATGGTTATAAGGCGCTTTAACTCCCGCGGTAAATTAAAACTCGCTATTTAACGCGCATTCGATAATGCGCATAATTGGACAGAAAAAGCGCCTCAACCCCCGATTTGCGCTCCGCTCTTGTAGAGGTCAAATCGGTAATGCGTTTTGAAAGAGCTTCAAGTCGCTCTTGTAGAGGCACCCTCAGTCCCAAACAGCCTTCCCTGTTTGGACATTTCTCCTAATTAGTCAAAATCCACTTCCCTGCCCTTTCTGTTCATTGCTTCCAGCTCTGCTTTTGGGAGCAACAGAGAATACGTCAGCTCCATCTTCTCCAAGACAACGTTTCGGATATCTGAACGCTGCTGTCACGCCGCCTCCCTTTAACCTCCTCTTCTCCAGGCGAAACAGATGTCAACGGAAACATTTGTCCATTTCTGTTTCGCTCATCTACCCTCGGCTTAAACTTCTTGCATCCTGTGTCCATGCCAGTTTCCACATCAGATTTTTCCCCCCCCCCTTTGGAAAAAGTCCAGGCAGAAAGCCGTACACATTTGTTTGTTTTTTGCATGCACTTTTTCCTCAGCAAAGCAGGGTTTGCACACCCGACTGCCCCTCAGACTCACGTGTTTTTGTAAATCCTTTTCATGACAATAGGCATTTTTCTGTGCACTTTCCTCTAATGTACACATTTCAAAGAAAAAGCAGGACTGGCGTTACAAAATTCGGAAAAAATGTGAACGTAGAAGTCGAGCTGCATTTCAGTTCGCAGGGTAGTTTGCGAAAGCGTGAATTCGGCCTGTTCACATTCAGATCTGAATCGAACCAATGTCTCCTCCATTCCTATTTTGGTGGCTCAGACTACGTCAAGCAGCTTGGATGCTGTTATAGCGACGGAAACAGGAAAAAGGACCTGAGAACATTAACTGTAATCCTGCATTCATGCAAGGTGTTTGATGCTATTACAAGTGGTAAATAATCCCAATAGTGATCATTCATAGGCACTACTTTAAGGAGGCTTTAGGAGCATGTATTGTGAATCAGCGACCCAATTAAAATTAGCAATGTCCTATTTATGAAGTTAACAAGTTATTTTACCTTACAATACAACGTGTTATGGAGGTTTGCTAAAATACTGCGTAGGAAGATTTATTGCCTTCGATTTATTTATTCAATAGTGCATAGAAAGAGGCGAACCTAACAAGAACATATCACATGGCATATGCCTTATCTATTCCCTTAAAATATACTAGCCTGATAATCATTCCTGCTCTCACCTTGGACCTTTTAGCAGCGATTACATTCACCTAAGCATACCCGTTAAACTTCTCATATAAGGGCGACTATCCACGTCTGACATTCACCTTCTCCCAAGAGATTTGTTAAAGAGCAGCACTATCTTAAGGAGGCTTTAGAGGCAAGCACTGTGGAACAGCGACCCAATTTAAATTTTAACATCCTATTCAGGAAGGTAACAAGTTCTCTCTTACCTTATAAAAATTTCATGGAGGTTCTCTAAAATACTGTGTATGATTTATTGCCCTTATGTCATTTTGCTGGTTAGTGCTTATTTGTCCATGGCGGTCAGAGCTAGACTGTTGAGCATTTTTTGTTATCACTGATGAAGTTTTTGAAACGGATTTCATAGCCCAGAGTTGCCGTTTGAATATACTATGAATCAACTAGCAACACCTATTTAAATCCCCTGTCTTGTCCAGTTGTAACTGCCTGTTAACGACTTTCATTCAGCATCGTTGTTAATGGAGTTCTCTTTGAGCAAATCTGTATATGCAGTTGGATATACTGTTGATCAATATACTACTTTATTTGTATAAACAACATGTTACATTGCATAGTAAATGAGTTATAATGCTATTGTTGTTGGTAATTAAGACCATTTTATGGATTAGTTTAATCAGCATGGACCCCTTTGCTCATTGTCAGGCTCAAATGAGCAATTAAAATATTGCCTTTGAATGATCAATATTGGGATTATTTGTAATATCAAAAACCTTGCATGAATGCAGGATTATAGTTAATGTTCTCAGGTCCTTTTTCTTGTTTGCTTGACTGCGGTGAGGGCTCCTCCCCTTTTTGTCATTATATAAACGGAGCCATTTGCCTGCATATACTCACTTATTTTCCAAAATTGATTCTGCTTGAACTGTACAAAGTAGCTTTAAATTCACCAGTCACTGCTGCTCTGGTGGATACCAGAGATTGGAAATATGCATTAACCGTTTGACACAGGAACGGCTTAAAAGGATGAAGGGAGACAATTGTACTGGTGAAGCGCATGGCTTCATGCCAAGCCAAACTTGCGTTTTCTGAGAATGAATTCACTCTTCGGTCCGTTGTCGGTCTTTAACTTAGGGTGACCAGATAAAATCCAGGCCAGGGCTCATGTAACTTTAATAGTTGTAGAGAAAAGGGAATTTAAGTCAGTGTCATTTGTATGCAATTAGTTCCTGGTGAAATTCCCTCTTCATCACAACAGTTAAAGTTGCAGGGGCCCTGCCTTCTTTTGTATATGGTCACTCTAGTATAGTGCCTGCAACTTTAACTGTTGTGATGAAGAGGGAATTTCACCAGGAACTAATTGCATATAAATGACACCGGCTGAAATTCCCTTTTCTCTACAACTGTTAAAGTTACATGAGCCCTGACCTGGATTTTATCTGGTCAGCCTACTCTAAGTCTTTCTATCCAGAGAGGGTGTGAGACTCTATCATTTGGGTTGATCTCTTCTCGATCATCCCAGAGTGCAGGATGAGGAATAATGGGCTCAAGTTACAGGAAGCCACATTCCAGCTGGACGTCAGGAAAAGCTTCCTGACTGTTAGAACAGTACGACAATGGAACCCATGACCTAGGGAGGTGGTGGGCTCTCCCACACTAGAGGCCTTTAAGAGGCAGCTGGACAACCATCTGTCAGGGATGCTTTAAGGTACATTCCTGAATTGAGCAGGGGGTTGGACTCGATGGCTTTAGAGGCCCCTTCCAACTCTACTATTCTATGATTCTATGATATCTTAAATACATATGGAACCTGTTCTTTGAAATTAGAGTGATCTGATCATGAGCACCCATAAACTCTTTTCCCCAAACTTATTTATTTATTTAAATCCCCAGCTAGTTCTGAAGGCTACACTAATGTTTCATAGGGTGAGCCTGCCTAGCGTGACAGATGCAAAAGAGGGCAGGGCTCCTGCAGCTTTAACTGTTGCGATGAAGAGGGAACTTCACCAGGTGCTGCATGCATACAAATGACACCTGCTGAAATTCCCTTTTCAATGCAACTGTTAAAGATACAGGAGCCCTGTCCTCCTTTCTACATGGTCACCCTAGAGTAAGTGCTTTCAGGGAGAGACACGTAGGATTGCATTTCACTTATTTTATTTTTTTAAAAAAACTAACCAATTAGTGGTGTTGCCATTTTATTTGGCCCCACTTTGAAAGCCCAGATATATCCCCGTCTCCATTTCTACTTTATCTTTCCAATGTGGGAGAGAGAAAAGAGCAGCACTTGCATCCACCCTACAACAGCCCTTTGGGGTATCTACAGCCACCTTCTAGGACTTAAAAAGATTGGCTACCATAGGTAGGCTGACCAGATAAAATCCAGGTCAGGGCTCATGTAACTTTAACAGTTGTAGAGAAAAGGGAATTTCAGCCAGTGTCATTTGTATGCAATTAGTTCCTGATGAAATTCCCTCTTCATCACAACAGTAACGTTGCAGGCACTACACTAGAGTAACCATATACAAAATAAGGCAGGGCCCCTGCAACTTTAACAGTTGTGATGAAGAGGGAATTTCACCAGGAACTAATTGCATACAAATGACACTGGCTGAAATTCCCTTTTCTTTACAACTGTTAAAGTTACATGAGCCCTGACCTGGATTTTATTTGGTCACCCTAGCCATAGGCGTGCGCAAGGGGTGTGCTAGGTGTGTCCAGGCACACCCTAATATCTTAAGCAATAAGCACCAAATTGAGGGGGCCATTGAATAGGGATTCAGAGGGGGATTGAGATGCAGCAAGAACTGTCCTCCGGCTGCTCTGCTGCCACCATCCCCAACAGCACAACATTGCTCCTGGCAGCTGGAGCCAAATTAAATATTGCCTTGTGAGCCCCTCCTCCAGCCAGTGTCATCATAAAACCCCACCAATGCTGGGCTCTCCTAAAGTCAGGCAAGCTGAACGCAGAGTAAGTCATCAGTGTCTACAGTGTTTAATAAATAAATGAATGCAAGTAATGTCCTTTATGATTGAGTATTCAATAAATGTTCACCTTGAAAAAAAAAAAATCCCGGAGTGCACACCCTAATGAAATGTGCTGCGCATGCCTATTTATTTATTTATTGCATTTGTATACCGCCCCATAGCTGAAGCTCTCTGGGCAGTTTACATAGGATTAAAACAAATTAAAAACAATATACAAAAATTTAAACAGCAAAACATACAGTCAGTTATTTTGCAGGAGTGCAAAGGAATCGGCACATTCAACTCCTCCAGATCTATATACTGCTCCATTCCCTCTCAGTGAGTGACAATCTAATCAGCCAGAGATGGCTATAATTTAGATACACAGAAACATGCATTGGCTTCCCTAGGTGTTCAGGGCCCAAGTATCTCAGTTTGCTCTTACTTTCCATACACATTGGCTGAATTTGGACAACACGATAGTCAATGGTGGGGTAATAATCAACTTTACAGTTGTTCATCTAGGGGGTACTCCCCACACAACATGGTAATAAATAATCAACCGTGGTGGGGATTAGGATCAGCGCTGAGTTGACTATGGCAGCATTCGGACGACACGATAGTCAATACAACTGACGATTGTTTCCCCCCCCCCCCCCGCTGTTGCTTAATGTGTTGTCTGAATGCAGCCTAAGAGTCTACCTTCCTGGTTCTGCCTGCACTGGTTGAAAAGTAACTGTTTTCTAAAGAAATGTTTTGTCTGTCTAATCTGTATGTCAAGGAAATGCATGTGTAATGACTCTACTTTGTTTGAAAGGCTTTTTCCTTACTGTAATTTGAATTTGGTTAATACATTATATATATATATATATATATATATATATATATTCCTAAATTAATCAATATATGATTTTATTTCGGAACATATGGTTGGGATGGCAGTTTTAGTGTGAGATATACCTTTATTTTCTTTCAGGTATCTTAGCCCGCCCACCTAGAAATATGGTTTGCCCCTTCTATACCGCCACTGCTGAGGTTCCTCAATTTGTGCCAATTCCTGAATATTTTATGCAAATTCTGCTACAAATTCAGATGTAATTTGCAAGAATTGCCTGGAAATTTGAACATATTCCAGAATCCACGTGTGTGTGTGTGTGTGTAATGAACCAAAAAAGTCCCTGTAGTTTGGGGAAAGGCCGCAGTGGCTTGCAAACACAAATCGAGGCTTACATGCTGCAGAACATTTCAAAGCGGCGGACATCCTTGTATATCAGCAGCTTAAATAAAATAATTCAATAAATTTGAAGAGTGCTATCATGTCTCCCCTCAGTCTTCTCTTCTCCAGGCTAAACATGCCCAGTTCTTTCAGTCTGTCCTCCTCAGGCTTTGTTTCCAGACCCCTGATCATCCTTATTGCCCTCCTCTGAACATGCTCCAGATTGTCTGCATCCTCCTTGAAGTGTGGTGCCCAGAACTGGACGCAATACTCTAGATGGGGCCTAACCAGTGCCGAATAGAGGGGAACCAGTACCACGTGTGATTAGGAAGCTACACTTCTATTAATGCAGCCCAAAATAGCAATTGCTGTTTTTGCAGCCACATCATACTGTTATTTATTTATTGCATTTGTATACTGCCCCATAGCCAAAGCTCTCTGGGCAGTTTACATACGATTAAAACACTTAAAAACAATATACAAAAATTAAAATTGCAAAACCATACAATATACACATACATTTAAAACCACTATAGTAACTTAAAAACCTTTAAGCCTAAAGAAACAAAACAGACCCAGGCTCAACAGATATTGCTAAAGAGAAGAGGAAAGTCTTAACCTGGCGCTGAAAAGATAACAATGTTGATGCCAGGTGGGCCTTGACGGGGAGATCATGCCACAATTGAGGGGACACCACAGAGAAGGCCCTCTCCCTTGTTGCCGACTTCTGAGCTTCCCTCAGAGTAGGCACTCAGAGGAGGACCTTAGATGTTGACCGAGGCGTACGGGTAGGTTCATGTCAGGAAAGGCGTTCCGTCAGGTATTGTGGTTCCAAGCCGTGTAGGGCTTTATAGGTTAAAACCCGCTTAAAACTGTTGGCTCATATTCAGATTATGATCTTGTGGCACCTCGACAACTAATAAATGTATTGTGGCAAAAGCTCACCAAAAGGTAAGATCTTTCCGAACCCTGTTGCGATCAAATCAACTCATGACTTAGGTCCCCTCTAGAAGAATTCGGTTTGGCACCTGGTTGCCCGATTGTGCGCATCTTCATGGAAGCGCATTTACTCCTAATACCAATTCACGAGAAGCGCTGAAGCCCATTACGGGCTATATGAAACACACTTTAAAGTTGTTTACGTGCAGAGAATCGCGTGTTTACATGACCAGAAGGCGCTTTAACTCCCGCGGCCAATTAAAACTCGCTATTTAATGCGCATTCGAAAATGCGAATAATCGGAGATAAAAAGCGCCTCGACCCCCGATTTGCGCTCCGCTCTTGTAGAGGTAAATTTTTTAATGCGCCTTGAAAAAATTTTATGCTCCGCTCTTGTAGAGGCACCCTTAGCCTTTGCTGGTGTCAGCAGAAGCCAAAGTCTGCCTTTATTTCTTTGTTCAAACCTATCAGTGGCAGTAAAGCTCCCACCCGAGAGGCCTTCAAGAGGCAGCTGGACAGCCATCTGTCAGGGATGCTTTAAGGCGGATTCCTGCATTGAGCCGGGGGTTGGACTGGATGGCCTTACAGGCCCCTTCCAACTCTACGATTCTAGGATTCTGTGAATATAAAGCCCCTGAAGCAATGGGGAGTGAGGTTGACTGCAGAAGCAATAAACCCCGTGAGCTTGGGCAAAGCAGCCCTTTGTGAATACTTGGGTAAGCAGAGGAGCATTTTGTACTCCGTGTTTCTCCCAGGGGCGATTTTGCAAAGCAAATGCTGTCTCTTGACGTCCGTCTCCTTTCCCTCAGGCCACGGCATGGATCCCAAAGGGGAGCCCAAAAAGACAGCTTGGCAGAAGGCGCTGCTCTTGATCCTGTTCCAGCTCACGATGGCCACCATCATCTTCACCTATGTCCGGACCAAGTCAAAGGCAGACTCCTCCTTCTCCGCACTACACAGCCGGCCTGGGAAACCGCCTCTGCCGTCCGTGGGCTCCTCTGGGCTCACCATCCTTCTGTGGACCTGGCCGTACGGGATCCACGTCGGCATCGAGAACTGCACCGAGGTCCTGGGCGTCCCGGACTGCCATTTTACCGCCGACCGCAGCTGGTACCAGAAGGCCGACGCGGTACTCGTCCATCATCACGACGTCTACTTGGACGCCGCCAAGCTCCCCCGTGAGCCCCGCCCACCCGCCCAGCGCTGGATCTGGTACAGCCCGGAGCCCCCCAGCAAGCATCCCGTCCCCACCTTCATGGACAACCTCTTCAACCTCACCATGTCCTACCGGAGGGACTCGGATATTTACGCCCCGTACGGGTGGCTGGAAGTCCTGGACCAGCCCCAGGAGTTCACCATCCCGGCCAAGTCCAAACTGCTGGCCTGGGTTGTCAGCAACTGGAAGCCCAGCTATGTCCAGCCCCGGATCAAATACTACCAGGAGCTGAAGAAGTACATCAATGTAGATGTCTATGGGCGCGGCAATGTCCGTCTGCTGGAAAGCAAGCTCCTGCCCACATTGTCCCAGTACAAATTCTATCTCTCCTTTGAGAATTCGCAGCACGACGACTACATCTCCGAGAAGGTCTGGCGGAATGCGTTCATGGCCGGAACAGTGCCCGTGGTCATGGGGCCGTCCCGGAAGAACTACGAGCGTTGTTTGCCCCCGGACTCGTTCATCCACATCGACGACTTCCCGAGCCCACGAGAACTGGCCGACTTCTTGCGAGAACTGGACAAGAACGACACGCGCTACGCGGATTACTTCCGGTGGCGCTCCTGGCTGAAGCCGGTCCACTACAAGTCTTGGGGCTACCAATTCTGCAAAGCGTGCCGGGGCTTACAGCGACTACCAACCATGTACCAGGCCGTGCCAGAGCTGAGCAAGTGGTTCCAGTGAGGCGGAGAGCCGTCGCATCAGGCTGGTACAGCTCGTCGCAGAGATGAAGACGCTGGACATCACGTTCTATGCCTTTTCTTAATTTGGCCTCTTCCATGCCTTAATTGCTGCTTTTGCATTCATTAAATGGGCCGAATTAACGCAGCGAATGAATAGGGGGCTAGGGGTCGCAAAAGTTTTAACAGCTGTTGCTTAGATCAGTGTTTACAAAGCAATCCTACCACACCACGTCAGAGGCACACTGCAATGGCAGAGAAACGATCTAGGCCTGCTGCAAAACTGTGTTGCAGGCCAGGCCCTGAATCCGGCCCCTGTGAGGGGAGGGGAGTAATGTGGAAGATTCCACAGGGCTGGGAGGGGGCTTCTGGGGTCAGATCTTTCTCTCTCCGTGCTCAGAAGGGCTCAATCCAAACATGTGGTATGCGTCAAACCTCAGGAATTATGGGAAACAGTAGCAATTGGCGAATTGGCCACTTCCTCCCTGAAGCCATAGGATTTCAGCCTTAAATTACAAGAGTGCAAACCCTGCCTTAGAAACCACAGATGTAGAACGCAGCCCCCAAAGCTTCCCCGTCGGGCAGCCAGCTGCTTCTGCTGTTATCTCCAAACACTCATCGGAGATACCGGGGCATTTAAAGACATTTAAGCTTGAAAGAGCTTGCACTTAAATACCCTGCATGGAACTGAATTCTGCTTTGCAGGCATGGAAGCTGCTGTGCCGGGCCTTACTCCTGAGTAGACATGCATAGAATTCCGCTGTGGCTTCAATACTTAGAGGGAAAATGTCCAACTTGGTACGAATTACACCTGACCTTCCCCCCGCCCCAATGTGCTTTGCCCCTCCCACTCCATCTGTCTCCCTTTTCCCTGCACCCTTACGCCAACCCACTTCTGAAATGCCCCCCCCCAAGACCCTTCCCAAATTGGAATTCAGCCCCTGGGCCAAAACCAAGCTTCTCTGCCTCCGGATTTCAATGAATGACTCACGAAGGCACCGGGGGAGAGTCCGGAGCGTGTGAACCTGAGACAGAAGCTGTTTACTTACTTACTGACAAGCAACAAAAGATTACTAGGGCTGATTTATTATAAGAATTGTGATTAGGGCTCTGTGTGTGTGTGGCCATAATTGATCAAGAGATTTTGTCCTTTGCAGTTCGGTATAGATTTATATATGTGAATTTATCCAAGCTTGAAATAAATCCATGCAATCAATGAAAAATGCAGCTCTCAAGTGATGCCTTTGAGTCGGCTTTCCTCTCCTGGGCAGGTGAGCGAAGGCAGAAGGACTTTTCCATCCATGCACATTTATGGAAATTGAATAATGAACTCACAGAATCATAGAAGGGGTCTCGGAGACCATCTAGTCCACTCCCTGCTCAATGAAGGCTCTGCCCTGCAGGGTGCAGCAACAGCATCCCTGAGAGACGCCCATCCAGCCTCTGCTTAAATCCCCCCAGTGAGGGAGAATCCACCACCTCCTGAGGAAATGTTTCTTGCTCTGAACAACCCTCCCTGTTAGGAAGTTGCTCCTAATGTTTAATCCACTTCCCTGCAATTTCCAGCCGTTAAGTTTCCAGCTGCCCTCATCTTCGCTTCTCTGGGCTAAACATGGGCCAGCTTTTTCAACTGTTCTTCGGAGGCCTTGGTTTTCAGACCCCCTCACTATCCTGGTCACTCTTCTCTGGACACGCTCCAGTTCATCCTTCTTACAATGGGGCGCCCAGTTCTGGCTACAAGATGCAGACGGACTGATCAGCTAAATCTGATTCATCCACAAACTTACAAGTTTTTATCAGGGGTGTTGCAAGGCCTCCAGCCCAAAATCTATTTCCCAGAGGCCCCCAAATCTGGGGTGACCCTAGGAAAAGGAGGACAGGGATCCTGTACCTTTTAACAGTTATGTAGAAAAGGGAATTCCAGCAGGTGTCATTTGTATGCATGCAGCACCTGGTGAAATTCCCTCTTCATCACAACAGTTAAAGCTGCAGGAGCCCTGCCTAGCATGCCCAGATACAAAAGAGGGCAGGGCTCCTGCAGCTTCAAACTGTTGTGATGAAGAGGGGATTTCTTCAGGTGCTGCATGCATACAAATGACACCTGCTGAAATTCCCCTGTCATTACAACTGTTAAAGATACAGGAGCCTTGCCCTCCTCTTCATTGGGTCACCCTATCTTAGGCTTTGCCCCCTCATGACCTCTTAGGTCTAGGTTCTACCAGCCATCTGCTGCTCTCTCAGGGTCACTACAGCCCCTTTGGGCCGCTATGTCCACCGTCTAGGACTTCATAGGACTGGATACATGGCATTTCCCAGGCATCCCCCCTCTATCCAAGCGCTGCAGGAGGAAGAATTAATCCGCTCATTCCATGGCTCTCTTCCTTTCCCCCCCCCCTCAGACAGTAGGTAGGCCAGGAAAAATGAGAGGAGAGGAAAGAATTGATCTGTTCTTTCTCCAGGTCTTCCTTTTTTCTCCTCAGCAAATTAGGACAGGAATGGGGGGCGAGAATTTACTCAGTGGAAGCCTATGAACGTTTTACTTATAGGTGATGAACGCCTATGTAATATTGCTATACTGTTTCTCTGGGGCCCAAAATATACTTCTTAGGGCCCCCAAACCTATTTCCCAAACCCCCAAGTATTCATTGCTACCAATACAAGGTCTTTCTCTCTCCCCCCCCCTTTCTCTTTTTCTGCTTAACTGCCACGCAGGGGGGCAATTTTTAAGGGATTGTAACTGGGGCTGGAAGGGTTAACTGCAGCAATTCCCCCACCCCACCCCAAACATCTTCCCTTGCAAGGCAATGAAGCTAAGAAAATAAGAACTCCCCCCACCCTGGTTTGGGGTGAGCTGGGTCAGGGTGCAAATGAATGGGAAGAATTTGTTTCCTTTGAGATGATTTGCACGAGAAATTCATTAGCCAACTTTGCTTCCTGTGAAAGTGCAAGAAATCTTCGTCGTTCTTTCTACATTTGCCTATAGAGACACAACTTAGCATGTGCAGGCTTGTGTTGGATGGGTGGACTGCAGAGGCCGGGGCAGGCAGGCAGGCAGGCTAAGTGGTGTAAGGTGCATGCTGCGCACTTGGGTGGATGCCCCCGCATCCCCATGGCTCACAGCCAGGCCTCCGCCCTGCTGCCCTCTTGCTCCCAGCTGCCCCGTGCTTGTGGAGAGGGGTTGCCTGCCTTCAACTGCCCGTACGCCAGGCCCAGTCTCCCCCTGTCCGGCTGGCCTTGTCGCGCCCAAAGGCCTGGCCAGAAGGAGTCGGACAACTCCCTGCATGCATCCCATTGCTTCTGCCAACCGCTGACTCAGCCGGCTGCCTGGTTTCGGCCCAACTTGATCGGCAGGCGGGCGGGGACGGAGGCGCACCCCCTCCCGAGCTACGGGGCCGATCGGACTTGCCCGGGCCTTGATCGGCCAACCCACATTCCCCAGGAGAAGGCAGCTTTCGCTCCATCGCCCTCTGCCTCTCTCACGTGCCCAGCTGGGTGTGCTCAGGGGCCAGGGCACGAGTGCAGACGCGAATTGGCACAGTCCCCGCAGCCTCTGAGGAGAGTCCCAACATGCCGGCAGCTGTGTTCACCCATGCCCACAGGGCCACTTCTCATCTCCTGCAGAAGCAGGGCTTTTGCCAAACTCATGGGGTCCACTCCAAACCAAGACACACACACAAACACCCCCCCGACATGCTTTGCATCACAACACAGGAACAATCTATAGATTCAGCCACTGTGAGGACCTCAGCTGAACAGGGACGCCTGGGGTAGGGGGTAGGGTGACCAGATAAAATCCAGGTCAGGGCTCATGTAACTTTAACAGTTGTCGAGAAAAGGGAATTTCAGCCAGTGTCATTTGTATGCAATTAGTTCCTGGTGAAATTCCCTCTTCATCACAACAGTTAAAGGTGCAGGCACTATACTAGAGTGACCAGATACAAAAGAAGGCAGGACCCCTGCAACTTTAACTGTTGTGATGAAGAGGGAATTTCACCAGGGACTAATTGCATACAAATGACACTGGCTGAAATTCCCTTTTCTCGACAACTGTTAAAGTTACATGAGCCCTAACCTGGATTTTATCTGGGCACCCTAGGGGGTGGGGGGCAGATGCTGCAGCACCTCTGCTAATAAAAAAGTGCCGTCCCTCCAAGCTACTAGGACACCACGGCACCTGCTTTGCCAACAGAGGTGTCCAGGCGGAAGGATGCTCAAGTCCCAGCCGCTCTGGCATGCCGACGTGTGCAGATGTTGTGAGGACGTGACCTTTGTCTCCCTCAGGGATGTAAGAAGAACCAGAAGGACCTCAGGAGAGCCCTGAGGCTGGATCAGGCCCAGGGTCCGTCTAGTCCAGCACTCTGTTCACACAGTGGCCACCCATTGGCCCATGGGAGACCCCATGAGTGCGATGGTCCCCCCCCAGTCAAACATCCTTCCTGACTGTGGCCAGGGCGCACCAATGACACAGACGTCCCCTTGAAACATCGAGGATCAAGCGACACTTTTTTCCTATGTAAATTATGCCCCGTCCCATCCAGATCAGGACCACAGCAGGGACAAAAGAGTAAAGACTCCCACTCCCACTACGAGGGATCAGATCCCTCTCATGCTTGCATTTGAGTAAGAAGCAAGCACCATCAGGGCTACAGGCTGCGTCTCAAAGACAATGGTTACGGTTTGGGCTGAGACCCAGATAGACTGCCCCTGTGTGCAGAGGCTCAATTTCACTGTCGTTTCCAAAAGCCTCCGATGGGCCCCTTCCTCCTCCAGGAGTCTGCCTAGGGTCCCCTCTACAAGGATTCGCTTTTGCGCCTGGTTAGGCGATTATGCACATAATCTCAGAAGCGCATTTACACCTAATCCCTCTGCACGAGAGGCGGCGCGGCGAGAGGCGGTGAAGTGCATTAACAGATGTCCAAAATGCGCTTTACAAGTAGTTAATGTGCATAAGCGCTTATTCACACAGTCAAAATGCGCTTTACCGGACGGAGCAAAATAAAACTCGCGATTTAATGCGCATTCGATAATGCGCATAATTGGGGAGATAACGCGCCTCTACGCCCAATTTGCGCTCCGTTCTTGTAGAGGTAATTTTTTAAATGCGCCTTGAAAGAGCTTTAAATGCCTCTTGTAGAGGCACCTAATCCCCTTTTCAAGCATTCTTTAAGGGTTATGTACGGTGCGTGAAAAAGTCCGTCCTTTTGTCTGACAATAATAATAACAACAGCAACAATACAAGGTGATTTGGGTAGGGAATTCCCTGGCTGGCTTTGCCTTCTGTGAAACTTCACATAAATCCTAGCCATCCTTTCCAGATTTGGACAGAGAGCTATTAGCATGTGCCCTGTTATTATTGCTGCAGACTCGTGTCTCGCAGGCCTGAGGTCCCCATCTTCACAACGCCACCCCTCTCCACCCCCACCCCGGTCCCAAATCTCCTGCCTGTCGGTTTCACCGAATTCTGGTTTTACAAGAGAGGGAGGGGAAAACTCTCTCCGCGTCTCGCTCCGCGCGTTTCTCCTCCACCCTGTGATGCATCCTTTCGCAAACTCCTCTGGGCCACGTGCTGCCGCCTACGTAGCCCCGGCTCGCCTTCAACCACCGGCTCTTGGCAAAGCTGCTCCGGCTGGGAAGCAGCCCCAGGCCGCCCGCGTTCGGCGTGGCTTTCGAAACAAGCCGCAGTACTGGGCTCGCCACCGTCTTGATGCGGTTGAGAAACAAGACGGACGGCTGCCTCTTGCCCATCAGGCGGAATCGGGGAAATGCCTGATGGGCAAAAGGCAGCCGTGAATTCAGCGTGCACACGGGGACTCGCTCCGGATTCATGGGGAGGGGAGTCTGGGAGGGGCTTTAGCCCTTTCCTTCCCCACCGCAGTCCTCAAGAAATCCCCCCCTGCTCTGGAAGGGAAAACACCCCAGCACGCCCCCCCCCCCCCCAAAAAAAAAGTCCAGGAAAGAGGCATAGCTTTGCTCATTTCCTAATTAATTTATTTCCCGCCCTTAATTGATGTATCTTTTCCAGGGCCTCTTGGACCAGGGGCCTCCTGCAAGTGAAGCGACCGCTGCACAGCACCCCTCCCCACCCCGAAATCTCTCACCTTCCGACAAGCCCGACCTCCATGCCCTACATGACGTCCTCCAACAGGCAGCAGTTCCCTACGGCAGCCAAAGGCAGGAGAAAGTCTCTGCCCCACCAGGCTGTTGAACCTGGCTCCACCTGCATGCAAAGCAAGTCCTCCGTCCTCTGAAAGCAAGGCTCTAGTCCTCATGGTTCTGAATCCAGGGCTGGTTTAAATTGGAAGCTGCCTTCTACCCTTTGGTCTACCCTTGGCAGAGAAGCTTCCGGGGGGGGGGGTATATTCTGGGAAGGGGCAAAGGGGGTGAGTCTGAAATACTCAGATTACCAACATCTTTCAGTTTAGGGCTCTCAGAGGCAAGAACTCAGCCTCCGGAGCGGCATTTCAGCCTTTGAGGATGGGAGAAAAGCCGCACAAAGGCGGTAGACCACCCAATTGGAGAAAGGGGCGGGGCCAGGGGGAGGGGGAGGGGCCACCCAGAAAACCCTGCAGAGCTGCATTTAGCACACCGACCTGAGCTTCTGCCCCTTGGGTCTCTGCCAATTGGCTGTAACTGTGCAACATTTCTGACCCTGTGTGTGTGTGTGTGTCTTTTGCCCCCAGCCCTGAAGGGAATGGGGACCTGGGGCCTCTGACATGCCAAGCCGGGCTGCGGCCCTCCTCTTCACGGCTGGCAAAGGCCTCTTCACACAGACACGCGCCCTCCATCTGAGCCAGTGTTTCCCATGGCTAAGTGCAACCATGTGTGTTTGCATGGCTGCTCCGTCTCCTTGCCTTGGGAACTCTGCCCGGGCCTCTCCCCTGGTGACCCCGGGGTTTTCCGAGGGCCGTCTCCGAATCCCGCCACCGTGACCCACCCAGGGCACGACGCGCCTGGGTCTCCCCTGCCCCGGCCGCCCACGGCGACAGGCTCAGCCTGAGTCAATGCGTCTCGCCGGCTCAGAATTCCAGTTTCCGGCCAGGTCTGAAGAAAGCGCTCTTGGCTGGGGTGCCGGCAGCTGGATTACCATGTACACAGAGTCCAGCTCATCCAGCTACCGCAGAGCTTTGCTGGATCGGGGGCAAGGATGGGGGGGAAGGGGTTGTCTCTAACACAGTGGGGGGAGCACAGTGTGTCAGGCAGAGCCGGCGGTGCCGTAAGGATGGAGCTCCCCAGAGTCCCGCCAGGCCCGACCTCCCCAGATTTTAACCTTTTTCAAACAGCCCTTCCACAAACTGGTACCTTCCAGGCGTGTAGTACTACAAGGCCTATGTGGCATGCAATCCAACACCTCTGAGAAGCATCAAGTTTTGGAAGGCTATTTAGGGTCGTTCCTACTTATTAAGGCAGGGTTTTGTTCTAGGTCAACCCGTGTAGGATGGATCAGGATGCAAGGAAGAGTAGAGTCCTTGTCTTTAAGCCTTTACTATTTCAGATAAATTTATGTCACCCACCCTTTATTTTTTTATTCTTCCCCCAGCCCATCCTGGGTTATGAAAGTTTATATGGTCCTTCCTCCTTCACAACAACCCTGTGAGGTAGGTTAGGCCGCAGGATCTAACAACTGGTGCAGAGTCATGGCTGACGGCGGATTTGTACTCAGCCCCCGAGTCCCAACACTCTAACTTTTGGCTCTTCAGATGTTTTGGCCTACAAACCCCATCAGCACTAGCCAGCATGTCCAATGGTGAGAGATTATAGGAGTTGTGGTCCTAAACAGGCAGTTGCGTACCCTTGCTCTAACCATTACACTGCACTGTCTCAGCAGGAGCATGACAAGAGGGAGGGGGGCGCCTTGCTGTTGAAGCAGATGGGTGGAGTACACCTGAGCACATTTGAAGAGGCTGCTTGACATGCGCTCCTGCAGCTGTCCCTTTCATGCGCACCTAGGCACATGGTGCACACTGGGTGCTCTTGGGACAACCCACTCCAGGGGCTTCTCTGCTGCCTTTTCTCTGCCTCCTCTTCGGAGCTGAGCTGTCAGGCTCTGGGGACCACTGGCTGCCTCCCTGCTTGTGCCGGATGAGTCCTTGCTCCACCCCCGGTCTGGTTGCAGACGGGCGGCAGGATCTGTGGAAACAGCCGCCAGCATCTGAACTGCAGCCCTCTGTCTGCCCCGAGAGGTGTCTCCACCCTGGGCCCTCTTGGGAGGCTGCAGAGACAGACTCACCCCCCCCCCCGTTTGCCAGGCTCCAGCCACCCCTCCCCCTCCCTTCCAGTCTTGGCACGATGAAGATGGCACACTCTAAAAGCGCAGCTCGCACAGTCTCGCCTTGTCTGCTGTCTCTTGCACCGCTGGGACCGTGGCCAGGGGGCCCGCAGAGAGAAGAAGAGGCCGAGGGCAGGAAGGCGCTGCCGTTGGGAACCTCTGTGTGGGGTCTGGCGTGGGATCCCCCACCTACGGTGCACGCTTTGAGAATTGCTGGGGCCCTCAAGGTCACGGTTCCATCTTTCCAAAGAGTCCACACTGGAGTGCTTCACCCTTCTATGTAGGTCTGTCCCCTGATTCTTTTCACTCAGGCTTCCCTAACCTGGTGGCCTCCGGATTGCAGTTCCCATGATCCCCATGCCTTGGCTGACCAGTGCCTTAGCTTTAGTTGGGGAATGAATTGATCAAACCTGTGTGCAGTTGCATCGGAGTAAAAGAATGAGGTGTAGCGATTAGAGCATTGGACCGGGACTGGGGAGACCCGGGTTCGAGTCCCACTTGGCCACGAAGCTCGCTGGGTGACTTTGGGCTAGTCACTGGCTCTCAGCCTGGCCTACCTCACATGGTTGTTCTTGGGATAACATGGAGAGGAGGAGGAAAAAAGGCAGAAACATAGATGTAGCCACAACAACAACATCAACTCTGGCTGATGGGCGGTGCAGGAAGTTTCTCTGGCTTTCAGAAGATGAACCAAAGCTGGCTCCTTCTGCCTGCAGAGCAAAGGCTCTGTCGCCAAGCGACAGGATTTCCCTTAAGTTTCCAGTCCTCATGGTTCTGAATCAAGGGCGGATTTAACTAGAGTCCGGGTGAGAAGTTGATGCCCGTGGAGCCCCTGTTCTGCAGGCAGGTCTCACGTTCAGTCCCTGGTGTCGCCGGGTAAAGCGGAGAAAGTCCCACCTGTTCGAGGTTAAGGTGGCCTGAATCCTACCCACGAGGGGCTAGCCCTGAACCTGGAGCTACTGCAGTTGGGCGCACCGAATGGTGGAGGTCTCTGATACAGCCAAGCAGCGGTATGGGGCATGTGTGTGTGTGTAGGAACACCTTTCTCAGCCTGCAGAAATACAGCTCAGGTGTCCCTCAGCACCTGAGCCGTTGCCACACCAGCCCTTAGGTGTGAGGCGTGTCCAGCTACCTGTTCTATGAGGACACCGTGTCAACTCAGGACACATCCTCTCTCTCTCTCTCTCTCTCTCTCTCTCTCTCTCTCTCTCTCTCTCTCTCAAAGAGCTTCCCCGGCTGAGCAAGGTGCAGAGGAATGCATCCACCCCATAAAGGCCTGGTGCCGGAGCAACAAGAGCCTCAGGCGGAAGCCAGGGGGAGGTGGAGTCTCTGCCTGCATGACACAGATTTGCTCCTGAGGATGAGGCAGGGCGCACCTGCAGAGAATCATGGCCGCTTGACCTCTCTCTCTCTCTCTCTCTCTCTCTCTCTGCCGGGTTACGAAAGAGGAAGCGGATGAGAAGGTGGAGGCAAAACAATGAGAAACGGCTTGTGCAGCGCTGCTGCTCTGACCTGGCACATGGAGATGGAGACAGAGATGGCGACATCGTTTGTAATCATGCATGCAAGTAAACAACGCTAATGGAACAACAACAGGCTGCACTGGCCTCGAACGCTCAGGAAGACGAAAGCCGATTGCCTTGCACTGCAAAGCCTTTGGGCCCAGTTTCTGATTCTCTGGTGCTATTCCTAAGAAAGAAAAGCCCTGTTGGTACAGCCCAGCATCCTGATTCCAATGGGGACAGCCAGATGCCCAAACAGGAAGCCCACAAGCAGCGCTCTAGTACTTTATTGCTCAGTATCATACTTTACTGACTTTTCCGCCGGTGCCCAGAAAAGCCGGACGTGAGACCAACCATGAGTCCATTGGATTCCCCCCTCCCAGCCTCTCCCCCCACTCGCCTGCTGGCCGATCCATAGGACTTACCTGAGGCCTCCGCATGTGCTGTCAAGCTGCCCAGCCTTGTCTTTGCCCCTCTCAGCTGCTCCCCCCACTCCCCCCCAGCCAACCCCCCCACTCCCAGCTATGTTTATATAGATGCTTAGCAACACAAAGTTCTTCTCATAGCTCGAAATCTCTAGCATACAAAGTTCTTATAGCTCAGAACCTACAGCGTACAAAGTTCTTCTTACAGCTCAGAACCTACAGTGTACAAAGTTCTTCCTATAGCTCAGAACCTCTAGCATGCCATGCATTGCCGCATGCCACACATTGCCTTAGTGATTATATATATGGGTGATGTTTAGGAGGAGTGAGGGAGTCAAGTTGCAGACAAAGGAAATGTCAGGAGAGGGGAAAGCAGGGACATTCCACTAGCTCTGCTGAGAGTCTACTTAAGTTTTTTTTCCTCTTCCTTCCGCATCCTTTTTTCCTTGTGTGTCATTGTTGTTGTTGTTGTTGTTGTTGTTGTTTTAGACTGTAAGCCTTTGAGGGAAGGACATTTTTGCTGATTGAGTGTAAGCTGCTCCTGGGATCAAAATACTTTAAATAAATAAGCAAGCAAATAAACAATAACTTTCCAGCTAAGGAGAGCTGCAGGACTGGAAATGCGAGGATCTTCTTAGCGCCTACCTACCCATGTTCGTGTTCCCAGCTGGCCTTCAGGCTGCTCAGGGTCATCTCCCCTTGTGTCTCCTGCCTAGACAATGAGATTATAGAGGATGCTTTCGACAAAGCACAGAGGCTCTGGCTCTGGAAAGTGTGCGGAAGGAGAGGGGAAAGGGGACAGTGGGCTTGAATGCTCTCTCCTTGGCCAATTACAAGACCCACATCTATTCCCGCGGAGTGGAATCAGGACTCCTGGGTCCCATGCTGGCTACTGGGAAGGAAACAGATTTGAAGGCCAGACTGCTGTGGTTTGGGTAGCCGCCTATGTTTTGAGGGCCTACCTGCCAGGCAGAAATCCAGCTGGTGCTGTTCTCCGCCCTCCTCTAAGAGAAAGTGCCATGGTTGACTTCCTGATTCTTTTTTGTTTATTTATTTATTATAGATTTATTATGTCATTGATGTCCTGCTGTTTTTTCCTCTTGCAAGGAACCCAAGGTGGCGTACATGATCCTCCTCCTCTCCTGCGAGGTAGGCCAAGCTGAGAGTCTGTGACCGGCCCAGATGGCTTCATGGCTGCATGCAGTCTTGAATCCGGGTCTCCCCAGTTCCAGTGCAACGCTCCAACCGTTACACCACACTGGCTCATGGTTTGTGTTTTTTCCTGCATTGCAGGTCCCCCTTTTGTCTTTGATTGAAACAGAAGATTCCCCCCAACACACACACACACACACACACACACACACACACACACACAAACGCACACATTGCAATACACACTGTGGCTGCATTCGGACAACACATTAAGCAACGGAGGGAGGGGGGAAACAATAGTCAGTTGTGTTGCTTATTGTGTTGTGTGGAGGGTAACACGCCGCTCACAAACTACTGACGGTATGGTATTCCACCCAAATAAGCAACGGAGAGAAACAATTGGCTTGCAAGTTGTTTAGCTTGAAGCCAGTTGTTTAAAGTGTTGTGTGGAGGGGTGAGTGTGTTAATGGCATGCGGTGAGTGGGTTCAAACACAAGCCCATAGAGGCAGGCTGCAAGAGCGACCAAAGCGGCGGCTGCCACTCTGCTACAACTGGCGCAACTTGCAGAGGCTGCTGGGATAGCACCGGGAGGACCGAGGGAGGGGGAGGGAGGGGAGAGGAGCGGGGGCTGTGTCAGTCAACTACCGGGTTGCCTATTAGTCCACTCAACGCTAGCCCCTACCACCCACAGTTGTGTAGGAATATGTTGTGTGGGGAGTAGCCACAAAATAACCAACTGTGAGTTGGCTACTCAACCCACCATTGACTAAAGTGTTGTCCAAAACCAGCCTGTGTGTCACCAGCATGTGGGGGGAACGCCATGTTCAGGCCGAGCGCCGTGCTGCATCGCCATGGGGCTGACGTGGCTCCTTGGAGGGAGTTCTCTGCTGGAATGTGTCCAGAAGAACATTGTCTGCGGGTGTTATCACACCCTGACATAACCGCGCAGGGATGCTAAGGGTCTATGCTGATGCGCCGTGCGCATTCCCCATCATAGTTTCCCACGCCTCCTCCACCTCGTCTCCCCTGGGGCCATTTCCCGCAGTAAGTCAGCAGTACAGAATTCATGCACGGTGAGTGATGACGGCCCATGTCATCTTTGCCTTCGACTCACGCCGGGGCTTACATAATCCCCGGAGAGATCCTGAGGCGCCCGGGTCTCCTTGGCATGAGAGAAAAGCAACTGAATGCTGCATTTTTTCCCCTTTAAAGTGGAGCAGCCCCCCACGACGAGTCACTGCTGGCCCGCCTGGAATGTGCTGGCAATGGTCTTGGCTCGGAATTTAGTGCATTGCAAGCCCTTTGGGGCAGAGTCTGTGCCCATTTTGCCAAGAGCTGTAACTTGCTGGTAGAGGACATATTTTGCAGGCAGAAGAGGGACCTCCACCAGAACCCCCAGAAAACCACTGCCAGTTAGTATAGGTAATACCGAGGCAGACAGACCACGGGCCTATGTGCTGGTTGAAATCGACCGTTTATTCAAAACAATGAGGACTGGAATCTTACTTTTAAAATTAAGGTTTCCCGGCTTTTGAGAAGTTCCCCCCCCCCCATTCTGAAAAGTTGGTATGGCTCTCCCGCAGCTGAGGTGCCGCCAGTCAGAGCTTTAAGCGAAAACATCCTGGTCAGGTTTTTTGGGGGAGTATTTTGGCTCCACCCACTGCTGAAATGTGGCTCCCCGAGAGCTTCTCTGAAACAAAATTCATTCCAAAAGAAGTTCAGCGCCCCTGGTATAGACAATACCAATCCGCCCTTGATCCAGAACCATGAGGACTGGAAACTTGCTTTATGATGAAGGAAAGGCTCGCAGCTCAGTGGCAGAAGTCCCCAGCTCCAGTCTCCAGGAAGGGCAGGAAAAATTCCTCTGCCTGAACCCCTGGAGAGCAGTTGCTGCCAGTCCGTGCCAATAATACTGGGCTGGATGGGCGAATGCATAAAAGCAGCTCCCTGCATCCCTAATTCTGGGCCACGAAATAAATGTTAGAGAGACGTGGTTTATAGCCCGCCTTGCCCTAAACCTCAAGGTGGGGAACGCTCAATCCTGGCCCATTCCTCACGGCTGCGGTGAGAGATGTGGTGCTCCTGTGCCCATTTACAGATCGGGGGAAGCAAAGGCTGATCCAAACGGGTCGACAGAGCCCTCGTTCACACAGCAACTGGAATGGCTGTAGTTGCCAGATTCCTGGCTCGTGCAGGGGTTGGGCTAGGTGCTTCCTAGAAACTGTAGCTTTTCTTTGAAACAGCCACTGCTATTCTCAGAGGATGCGGCTGGCAACGGCAACGCCTGCAGGTCTGGGATAGAACCACTGAAATCCAAACCATCCGGTTCCATGGATCAGCATGTTTCCCCTGGATGCCGCAGGGCAAAATTCCTCTGCCTCTGGAGCCTCTGGAGGCTGCCCCTGCACATGAGTTATCTCCACCAGCACGGCTGCTCTTATGGAATCAGGGCCATGCGCGGCAGGAGTCCCCATTGCTTATTAATACAGGGGCATTCAAGCGCCATCATAAGAACATCGGGAGGTCTGACCCTGTACCTTGTTTCCAACAGAGGACAGCCAAATGGGAAACGGTGTTTCCCCCCCCAAAACCAAGACCAGCGACTGTTCTGCGCTAGACTGCCACCAGACATGGAGGTTCGTCTTGACTAATACCTGTCGGTTAAGAGACGCTCCCTCCTTTCCCGTGAGTTTGTCTACCCAAACATCTCCCTTTTGAAAGCCACTCTCCACCTTGAGAACAGAAGACGATCCCTGCTGGATCAGACCAAGGGTCCAACTAGCATTCTGTTCACGACTAGCTGCCCACGGGAAACCCATGGAAAAACAGCAGACGTCTCCCTGCCACTCAAAGGCTTGCAAAGGCAGGAATTGCTGCCCACCCTGATCAAAGGCTGTGGGCGGCCCCTCAGCCAGATTCCCTGCCTCTATTCCTTCTTCCCATGAGATCAGCACCTGCCTGCCTGGCTCCAATTAAACCCATGACTGCCTTCCAGGAATCCACTGCTACTATTTTTAAAACCAGCCCCAGAGCCTGGGAACAGGGAGATCTTGCTTGGCAGCAGCCATGAATCACCCTTGCTTGACAGGCAGGTCTGGGCACCACAAAGGAAATAGGCTCCGTGGTGGAGATTCGGCCTCGTGACCCAGGCAGGAGGCAGAATGTTCACTCTGTTCCCTACTGAGGGAGCAGGGAGCCCCGCTTCCTCCCATCGGCCAATCACAGAAAAGGGGCGGAGCTGTGGCCTTGCTCACCTTCTTGTCTGCCACAGTGGCAAACAGGCAATGTAGGCTGACCAGACAAAATCCAGGTCAGGGCTCATGTAACTTTAACAGTTGTAGAGAAAAGGGAATTTCAACCAGTGTCATTTGTATGCAATTAGTTCCTGGTGAAATTCTCTCTTCATCACAACAGTTAAAGTTGCAGGCACTATACTAGAGTGACCATATACAAAAGAAGGCAGGGGCACCTTTAACTGTTGTGATGAAGAGGGAATTTCACCAGGACCTAATTGCATACAAATGACACTGGCTGAAATTCCCTTTTCTCTACAACTGTTAAAGTTACATGAGCCCTGCCCTGGATTTTATCTGGTCACCCTAAGGCAATGCCGCCCTGTCTTCAGCCCAGCTGGTCTCTTCTAGGCTGTTTTATTTCATTTATGATTCTTTCTTAAATCCGGTGCTGTATTTTAAATCGTTGCACCGTGGCTAGGTCCTAATTGGTTATCAATATTGGGAACCAGGCAGAGAGCTTCGTTTATTAGGTGGCATGGAAATGCAATTAATAAACAGCCCCGTTTTCTATCCTGTCTGTGTCCTTGTTGCAAGGAACCCAAAGGGGATTCGACTGGTCCTCCTCTTCCCTTCCATTGTTTGATCCCCACATCAACCTGCCCTGGGAGGGTTTTCCCTAAAAGGCGCCTTTTAGACATTTTTTCATTAAATAAATAAACAACCCCGTTTTCTTTGCGGGCTTCCCCTTGGGGCATGGAAACTGGATGGTGGACCCGTTTGCATCTGATCTTCCAGGGCTGCTCTTATTTTCTGCTTAAAAGTATGTGGGTGCAATCCCATGTGTCTTTAGACAGAAAACAATCCTGCAATTCCCAGTTCTGGCTGAAAAATGCTGGGAGTTGAGGGAGGTTTTTCTGGCTGGGAAATGCTGGGAGTTGTGGGAGGTTTTTCTGGCTGGGAAATGCTGGGAGTTGTGGGAGATTTTTTCTGGCTGGGAAATGCTGGGAGTTGTGGGAGGTTTTTCTGGCTGGGAAATGCTGGGAGTTGTGGGAGGTTTTTTCTGGCTGGGAAATGCTGGGAGTTGTGGGAGGTTTTTCTGGCTGGGAAATGCTGGGAGTTGTGGGAGGTTTTTTCTGGCTGGGAAATGCTGGGAGTTGTGGGAGGTTTTTCTGGCTGGGAAATGCTGGGAGTTGTGGGAGGTTTTTTCTGGCTGGGGAATGCTGGGAGTTGTGGACCTTTATTTTCTGGCTGGGGCATGCTGGGTGTTTTGGGACCTTAGTTTCCAGCTAGGGAAATGCTGGGAGCAGCATAAGGTTTTGTAGAACCTCCATGTCTGGTGCTAGTGTACCATTGCACACTGCTTGCTGGAAGGATGGGGAACAGAAGTTGCCTTCCTTAACTCCTACTTTGGCCTTTCTTGTGGGCTTCCCTTTGAGGCACTGGGCCAGCTGCTGTTGGAAACAGGTTGCCCAAGTGGAGGGCAGAACACGGCTGGTAAAGCATTGTTGGGAAGGCCCTGATGTGGAGTCACTTTGTTTTTCCTTTCTCCCTAATCTCTCTATCCTGCTATATACAAAATGTTCCTGCAAGCCAGCTAACGATTTCTCCATCCAACAACATTGTTGCAGTAATGATGTAGCAGAAGTTATGTTGCATTCTTATTCTGTGCTCCATTGTGCTATCCTATGACATACGATTATGTGTGTGTGTTCTACTGTGTGGAAACCTGCTGTGTCTTCTCAAACAGCATTGCTAGAGATCTATATAAGCCAAGCTAACAAACAATAAACAAGCTTCCTGCATAGAACATCTCGGTGTGTGTGTCTTCCTTCCAACACCCAAGGATTAGATGGGTCCACCTTGGTCTCTTCCAGTAGGGGATATCCTGACATTCTTTCTCGCATTGGAAATGATGCAGCGTCTTTACAATCTGCATCTTCCATCTCGCGCACACAGACACACACACACACACTGCCCAGAAGCTATTCTCTTTCAATCTGTGAAGTGCCCGTTCAGGACACCCTACCTATTCTCTCCAGGAAAGTTGAGACGGAAGCAACGGATGCTAGTTGTCACAGGTAATAGCAGGGATGTGACTGTCGACACCTTGTATGGCAGTCTTTAAAAATCATAAAACCAGCCACTGCATCATCCAAAAGCATTTCGTTCCATGCAACCAAGGATAGAGCATGCAGTTGCAATTCTGTATCAGTTGAAGATATTATTCATGTACTGTTAGAATGCTCTATTTATAACGACCTCAGAACCAAATACGTTCATCCATTGTTAAGATCGTTGAAGGGAAGGCCATCCTGTGTTAAGGTTTGTTTCCTATGGTCTGATGCTGAGGAGTATGCATCCTCCTTTAGAACTTCTAAATTCCTTGCCAATGCTCTACAAATACGTGCCACAAAGTTTAAAGCCTGTATGGAAAATTATCCAGCTCTTAATGGTTTACTAATAGAGTTTTAAATTGTATAGTTTTCTTTCTGTAATTGTGTATAATGGCAGTTTGCTAAGACACAATAAAGTGTGATTGATCGATTGTAATCCAATTGTATTTTTCTCTGGCTGGGTTTCATTCATTCATTTATTTATTTGATGCAATTTTTTGGTCCTGTTCCTCAACCCAAAAAGGGGGTAAACAAAAAAGTCCCTGCCTCCCCCGCCCCACAGGCTTACATTGTAAAAAAAAGAAAGAAAAAGAGAGACACGTCACACAAGGAAACAGGGGTGGGGAGGGAAGAGGAAACAAGTAAGTCCACTCTCAGTAGGGCTGGTGGGATGGTCCCTCTTGCCCCTCATCTCCCAGGGCAGGTGGGTAGATGGAGGACTATCCAACTGAAGTAGGCTGTGATGTTCCTTCTGCAGGACTGCTAACCATTCAACCTATGGACCCCCCCCCCCTTTCCAGAAACAGATAAACAGGAGATGCAACAGAAGGATAACAAAGTCCATCAGATGCATAGAAGCAAACATTCACTCAAAGAGTTTTCTAAGGCTAAAACGTTGCTGGTTCAGGTACTGACAGCTGAAAGAACTGTGAAAAAAAATGTTTTTATATTGAAAGATAATTGTTTACACAGAAACAGTAACGAACCAGCCTGTAATAAATATGTCAATGTCTTAAAATAAATAGTTACATTTGTATCCCCTGCCTAGCCCAAACATAAAACACCTTTCTGAGATTAAAACAACAACAAAACAACATGACATATATTGAATATTAGTCACATGAGGATAAGTAAGAAAATGATCAAACTAGGAAACTGGGATGAACAGGAAAGAGTGATTTTTTACAGTGCAGTTGTACACATGTCTGCTATGAATTAAGTCCCATTAAATTCAATGGGATTTACGCCCGGGTATAAGTGTGTGTAGGATTGCAGCCTAAATAGTGAGGGGTTTAGACTAGATCTTTTGAAAATGACACCACTTCTCTGGTTGGAGTTTAATTATCTTATTGCAAATACCCACAAGCGGTCGCGTACACCAAACCTGCATTATGCACCCATAGTAGAGGAGGAAAAACTGAAGCCAAGGCCTGTCAGGAGGTGGTCACAAAGGCGAGAACTCAGCTAGGGGCTTCTCAATTCGGAGTCGAATCCCTTCGCTGTGCCCATGCGTTCCTGCGAGAATCCCCCAGTCTGCTCTCTGACGGTTTGGGTTGGATTTGTGCCGCGAGGACCGCCAAGGCAGAGGCATGCTGGGAAACCCGCCCAGCCGTTGCAAGGCCTCACTTTATGAGCCCAGCTTCCCATAAAAGCTATTTTCTGAAGGTTGCACGCGCACCTGAGAGATGCGTGTTGCGATTCTCACCGCTTTGGAAATGTAAATACGTTGGCGTGCCAGAGTTTTATTGTCGATCTTAGCGGCTGGTTTCTCCAGGCATGGCCTTGGCATGCCACTCCAGTCCATAGGGAGGCCGGACACGCTCCGCAGGCATGGTGGCCTCCTGCTCCTCATGGACTCTGCACACTCTGCAGTGTGGATCTTTCCTCTCTCTGTTCTGAGCTCAGAGTTCAGCTGAGCACCATATTTGGGGCAGCAGGGAAGGAATTTGGCTTATGAAATAGAGACCCTGAAGTCATTTGATTTCCCTGCTGGACTCCTTGCTCAGGGCAAGCTCCCTCTGGCTACTGTACTCTGACTCTTCAAAGCCAGTGTCTTCCTGTATTCCTATTTAAACCAACCTTTTACTCAGAACCATGAGGACTAGAAACTTACTTTACTTTTTAGAGGAAAGGGCCATAGCTCAGTGGTCAAGTGCTCCTCTGTTTTGCAGGCAGAGGGTTCCACATTAACTGTTATTGATTGACTTATTAGTAATATTTACACAACACGATTTACTTTTTTAAAAAGCCATCAAAGTGGTGCACAGCATTTTAAAACCATAAAACCTGAACGCAATAAAGAAAACATTAAAAACAGTCAAACGTTAAAACGACACAATTTAACAGGCAAAATTGAAATGATGTGTCTTGATCCCCATACTAAAGACCAAAAGAGTGGGGGACAATTGTAGTTCTCGTGGGAGTGCATTGCACTGTTTGGGGGCCATACTGGAGAAAGCCCTGTCATGTCAGTATTAGGAAAAAGGTGGGAAATAATAATAATAATAATAATAATAATAATAATAATAATAGCAAAAATAATTCACCAACAACTGGCCATCAAATTCAACCTTATCAAACAATCTACACCATACTATACATACTCACCCAAAACAACCTTGGAAAATGCAGATCATAAAATATACTGGGACAGAACAATTTGTACCGACAATACCCTGCAACTGACCAGACATAACCATCATAGGCAAAAAAGAAAAACACACATACCTCATCGACATAGCAATACCGAATGACAAAAATGTTGTTGAAAAGGAAGAAGAAAAGAGAGAAAAAGATACACCACTGGCCATGTAAGTTAAAGTACTATGGCAACAGGAAAAGGTCACAATTATTCCATTAGTCACCTCAGTCACCGGCATCACATCAAAAAATTACACAGAAAACCTTCAGAAACCGGGCCTACCAAAATACATCCACACCCACATCCAGAAAGCAGTCATACTTAAAACATGCTCAATTGTCAGGAAATTCCTGAGTCTGTAACGGACAGCGTGACTTGGCAAAGCCCATCATGTCCGTCTAGAAAAACCTCCATGAGCGAGAGATACAATAATAATAATAATAATAATAACAATAATAATAATAATAATGATGATGATGCCTGCCCTACAAACAGGTCATGGTGTTGTGGCTTCAAAAGAACCTGCCTTGCAGAGCTTCGTGACCGGAGAGGTTCCAGGTGAGACAGGTGGTCCTTTAGATTGCCACGTCTGAAGCCATTTAGGGCTTTGAAGGTACAGACTGACACCTCAAATTGAGCTGGATAGCAACAGGCAAACCTATTGCAGGTCTTTCAGGATGTCATGCATCTCCAGGTAGGGCCAGAAAAGAGCCCCCACTTTTTACCCCATGAAATTTTATTTTATTTTGACATAAAGTCAACAAAGGCTACAAAAAGAAGATGCCTACATGTAACAATAAATCAAGATCACTAAAGAAACAAAGGAATTCACTCAATACCATCTGTCGGGGATGCTTGAAGGTGGATTCCTGGGGGTTGGACTCAATGGCCTTATAGGCCCCTTCCAACTCTACTGTTCTAGGACTCTATGATTCTGTGGGTGCCTCTTCACGAGAGGTTTAATGCTCTTTGAAGTCTCATTAAAAAATTTACCTCCACACCAGCGGAGTGCAAATGGGGCGTAGAGGCGCGTTATCTCTCCGATTATGCGCATTATCGAATGCGCGTTAAATCGCGAGTTTTATTTTGCTCCGTCCGTTAAAGCGCATTTTGACTGTGTGAATATGTGCTTATGCGCATTAACTACTTGTAAACCGCATTTTGGATATCCGTTAATGCGCTTCGCTGCCTCTCGCCGCCTCTCGTGCAGAGGGATTAGGTGTAAATGCGCTTCTGCGATTATGCGCATAATCGCCTAACCAGGCGCAAAAGCGAATCCTTGTAGAGGGGAAGATTCTATGGATATAATTCTTAGTCTATAACCAATATGCTCATGGAACATCTACAGCACAACAACCTACGTAGGAGCTCAATAGCTAAGGAAAGAGTAAACATACAATTTATGCAAGCTTTTAAAAGGAGCATGTAAGAGCAAGTGTTATTTTGTGCGTATGTATGTGCCCGAGAGCCGCTGCCAGTTAAAGATGTATGGGAAAAATGGTTTCCGTTCATTTTTGATTGGGATTTAAACATTCTGCACCTTCCAGACCGAACATGGACTGGGACACAATCCGTGCTCGAGGTGTGTACATTTCTGACTTGCCATGTGTTTCTGGACCAACAACAAGGGCACTCGAAAGCTTTGAAGAAGGCGCCCTTTTGACAAAGGGTCCCAAATACGCTCTCAAAGAATGCTCCACGATCGGTGTGTCCCTTTGGAAAATAAGGTTTGGCCGCTTGCAGCCGCAGGGAGCGTTGATGAGGTTTTGCATGCAAATACACACGGATGTTCGTGCGAAAAGAAAGAGATCAGAGCTTGCCGTCGGATGTGGAGCCAGAAGGAGTTTTCAGGTGGAACGTGGACAACTCTGGCCGGCTAGAGTTTGGTGGTTTCGCACAACCCGACTGCCGGTCAGGGTAGAAGAAAACCCTGCACTGGCTGGACCCAGGGAGTGACGTGGTGGGAAGCCCAAGGCCTTCCCAGAACTCCTGTTCCGCAGCAAGCATCCAACGTGGGCCGTGCTCCTGTGGCAGGAAGGCACGGATGAGAGCGGGCCAGATTCCCACAGTGTCACCAGAGCCTTCTGGGAGAGGTGCCGAGTCACTGTTTGCCTTCTGCTGGCACTCGGCCAGGGCAGCCCACGACACAGCGAGTCAGCAGAATCCGAAGTGGAGGGAGGACCGTCCCAGAGGGGTCTGGTTTCTTTGGGAAAAGAAATTTGGCCACTTGCGCCTGCAGGGAGCGTCGACCCCGACGTGATGGGTTTTGCAAAGGGGGTGTGGGTCCGAATTCTCCCCTCGGTCCCCAGGGAGAGGGCCGTGTTGTTCTGACCCGGCGGCTCCACATGATGGGGGAGCGGCCAGCAGTGACGTCCGAGTTGTTCTCCGGGAGAGGGACAGCTCTGGCTGCTCCTGGCAAATTGACGTCAGCGCCCGGAGCAGCCGTGGCTGCAACGCTCGTGGCTGAAAAAGGCCGGAGCAGGAGGGCAGGAGGGGTCAGAGGTCGCCCAGCTGTGGCCTCATCAGGGGATGGGAAAGCGAGCCCAGCTGTGGGGGGCTGGGGACCCGGCCTGCAGCACCAGGCACGGCAGGTGGGTCTCAGGGTGGGTTTGCCCCACGCTCCTGGATGCACCTCTGGGAGCGCGCGTGCGTCACGTGCAAAGACGCAGAGCGCCGTGCCAGAGTCTGGGCCTCTGGGTTGTGGCCTGCTGCAACCGGCAGCGGCTGCCCAGGGTTTCACATGGTCCCAGCTTCCCCGCCCAAGCAGGAGATGGTGTGAATTGGGTCCCCTTGACATGGAAAGCAGGGCCTCTACCATGGCGCAACAGTCCTACCCCCTACAACCTGTGCAAGGGCAGGTTCACACCGCCATGGCAAGCGGAGGGCCGAGGCTCTGTGGGAGAGCACATGCTTTGTACGCCAAAGGTCCTGGGTTCGATTGCTGGCAGCATCTCCAGGTAGGGCTGGAGAAGAACACTGCGAGAAACCCTGGAGAGCCGCTGCTGCCAGTCCGTGTCGACAGTCCTGGGCTAGATGGACCCAGGGTCTGATCCAGTCTTAGGTAGGCAGCCTCTCACGTTCTACCCCAGGCACTGCTCCGCCTGGGCATGCACACATGTTGATCCTTAGAGGCCCAATGCCCAGGAACAAGGCCCCGAGAGGCAGCGGGCAGAGGGGGCAGGGAGCTGCGCACGGCTCTCCCTCCCTCCTTTCCTGCAGGGTGGCCTGGCCGCCTCGGCCCCACTCCGGCAGCAGGATGCGGCCTGTGATGAGATGGGCTGGTGGGGTGGTTTTTTTGTTTTGCTGGCATCCAGACCCCTCCAAAGGTGCGCGACATCCCTACTTGGCTGGAAAGGGGGTGGGATGGGGGGGGGGGTCTGCCAGGCCAGCCTGTACTCCAGTTCCCCTCTCTCAGCAGGACCCAGGAGTCCGGGCTTCCCACCCCACCGTCACCTCTGCCCTCGTGCGCTCTCTTGTGCGGGCCCCAAAGCCGTCGCTCTTCGGCTGCGCTTTCGGACAGGAAAGCCAGCCGCCGCCTTCACTGAATCAGAAAGCCTTTTGTCGGGGGTGGGGGGAGTCATTTCAAAGCGCTTGCAGGGCTGCACGCTCTTCCCTCCCCATCCCTCTGAAGGTGGTGGTTCATTATGATTATTCCCCGCAGTAAGAAAGTCAGCATGTCAGGGAGAAGGGCCCTCGCTTTGTTTTATTTGTTTATTTATTGCATTTTATATTCTGCTTTGTTTTCTCCAAGGAACCCAAGGTGGCTCAGGTGGTCCTCCTCTTCCTCTCCATTTTATCCTCACAACAACCCTGTGAGAGAGGTGAGGCAAAAAGTCAGGTAAGTGTTCCAAAGTCACCCAGTGAGCCTCATGGCTGAGCAGGGACTCGAATCCGGATCTCCCGAGTTCCAGTCCAACACTGTAACCTCTATGCCACACTGTTTCTCCATGACACCCAAATTTCCTGCACACAACAGCCTTCCTCAACCTGACTTTCCTAGTTCCTGCCTGACTTTCTTCCCTGGAGTCCCCCAAGGTGGTGTGTCAAACAGCTGTGCAGGATGCAGAAATCCAACAGGTAAAGCCTCCCATTTTTGTGAGCAATGGCTGGAGGGTGCTTTGCCTCGCAGATGTTTGAGGCACAGGGGCCCTGCTTTAGCTCCAAGCCCCTGCACCCCCTGCATGCAAGATCCGTCATCGCCCTAATGCAGCTGCGAACTACGGGTGATGCGGTGTGGGGGGCCTGTAGGGGCCTGCAGGAGGCCATCCTTGCCTCCCTCTTAAGGGCTGGGTGTGCAAAGCTCTTGGTGGGGGCAGCAGCAGCAGCGGCCAGAGCTCTTGTCTTGCCCCTTCCTGCCGCTTCCTGGCCTCCCCAGCGCCCATGTGACAGAAACGTTTCCCGGGTGCTGGAGACAGCCGGTCCCTGCCTCGCTGCCTCCGTGACTCCTTCCGTCATCGCCTGGCAAGCCGAGTAAAGCGGCATACCTGGCCGTCCTAGTCAGGCTGGCACCGCCAGCCGGGCCGGCTGCCAGCTCCGAGCAGGCAAAGAGCACCCGGAGGCTGCCTGCGCTTGCTTCATCCTTGGCGCTTGGAAACCAGGAGAGGACCCCAGGCCAAATGTTCCCACAGAGCCGTGGGATTTGTCAGCCTCTCCCACCGCAGTTGAGAAGAATTGAAGCATTCTTTCCCTGCACTTAGAAAGCTAGCAAATCAGGGGCTGGCCTTCACCCTGACATGATATGTGCAGCAAAAACATTTTAACTGTGATTTCCCCCCCCTCCTCCTCCCCCTCCCCCTCCTCCTCCTCTGCATGGGAAAAGAATTCTAATCCCTAAGAACACCAGCAAGACCGGGAGATGGATTGGGGTGAAGACTTATTTTATAGTTAGGCTTGGCATGTTCACCTGGGAGTAAGTTAGGGTGACCCTATGGAAAGGAGGACAAGGGCTCCTGTATCTTTAACAGTTGTATCGAAAGGGGAATTTCAGCAGGTGTCATTTGTATGCATGCAGCACCTGGTGAAATTCCCTCTTCATTCACAACAGTTAAAGCTGCAGGAGCCCTGCCCTCTTTTGTATTTGGTCATGCTAAGCAGGGCTCCTGCAGATTTAAATGTTGTGATGAGGGAATTTCACCAGGTTCTGCATGCATACAAATGACACCTGCTGGAATTCCCCTTTCAATACAACTGTTAAAGATACAGGAGCACCATCCTCCTTTTCCTATGGTTACCCTAGAGTAAATCCCATTGAACTCTATAGGATGTGCTTTCGGGGAGAGACACGTAGGATTGCATTTCACTTTAAAACAAAACAACAACAAAAAACCCATTAGTGGTGTTGCCGTTTTATTTGGCCCCACTTTAAAGGCCCAGATAATACCCCTGTCTCCATTTTTACTTTATCTTTCCAATGTGGGGGAGAGAAAAGGGAAGTGCTTGCATCCAATGGTAAACCCCCCCTGAAGAAGGGAACTCCTATTCAACTGACAAGTCTACAGCAATGCATATATAGTCCGACCCTCCAAGAATTCTAATAAGGACATCAGAACAGCCTTCCTGGATGAGGCCAAGGTCTGTCCATCCACCCCAGTATCCTGTTTCCAACAGTGGACAGTCAAATGCCCCAACAGGGAAGCCAACAGGTGGGGTGTGAATTGTTGCGGACAATGCGACAGGAGAATTAAGACCGGCTTAAAACTTTCCCAAATGGAGCTTAAGAGGGTCGAGTGGATCGTGGCCATGTTCGCTTGCAGATGAGTGGTTGGGAGGCCTCTGTGCAATGTGCACCTTTCCAGTTTCACCCTAGCCACGTTTACTCAGAAGTAACTCCCACTGCATTCGATGGGGCTTACACCAAAGTCAGTGTGCATCAGACTAGCAGCCAACTTCTCCTCCTGTTCTTTACCAAGCTGCAGAAAACTTAAATGAAGGATAGGCCCGTCATGTGGTCCCTGCGCCAATAAGCATGCACCTTAAGTACAATGGTAAACATTTCTTTCATTTGCATGCATCTTCTTAAACACAACTGGTGGGCAAAATGGAAAGTGACCTCAGCTTAGGCTGACCAGATAAAATCCAGGTCAGGGCTCATGTAACTTTAACAGTTGTAGAGAAAAGGGAATTTCAGCCAGTGTCATTTGTATGCAATTAGACCCTGGTGAAATTCCCTCTTCATCACAACAGTTAAAGGTGCAGGCACTGTACTAGAGTAACCATATACAAAAGAAGGCAGGGCCCCTGCAACTTTAACAGTTGTGATGAAGAGGGAATTTCATCAGGAACTAATTGCATACAAATGACACTGGCTGAAATGAGCCCTGACCTGGATTTCATCTGGTCACCTTACCTCAGCTGCTTCAGTTTGTTCCAGCAGCTCAGCTCTTGCAAAGCTTATCTTGCTGATTGGAAGCTCTGGTTGGATCTCACCAGCTCTCGCGGCCTCTGAGCTTGCCTTAATTGCTGGTTGAGGGGCGGGGAATGGAAAGGCAGAGGCGTTTGGCTCGTTAGAGGTTAGAAGTGAATCCTGAAAGGGGGCATGGAAATCCTCCCGTCTGCATTTGGGCAGGCTGAGATGCCAAAACCAGCCGCCGCAGTCAGCAGCTCTGGCGCTGAGCATCTGGTGCCTCTCGCCTTAGTTTTATTCCCCCCTCGGGCAGGATCAGGGCCTGCCTGTCTCCTTGGAGTCACTTCAGAAGCAAACTTCAAGACATCAAAAGCAAGCCTGTTTTCTTGCTGCGAACTTCAAGGCAGTTTCCCTCCCTCTGAGGAGGGGGAGGGGGAGGAGGAGGAGGAGAAGTCCTGTGAACGTCTCTCCGGCATGAATGCTGGAGGCCCCATATTCAGCAGCGAAGACAAATAACAGAAGAGGGCTATTTTTATTATTACATTTCTATCCTGCCTTTTTTCCTCCTGCAAGGAACCCAAGGTGGCTTACATGATCCTCCTCCTCTCCATTTTATCCTCACAACAACCCTGTGAGGTAGGTGAGAGTCAGTGACCGCCTCCCAAACTCCCAGTGACCTCCATGGCCGAAGGGGGCCTCGAACCTGGGTCTCCCCAGTCCCAGTACACCACTCAAACCGCTCTGCCACACTGGCTCCCTACGGGGCGTGGAGCTGTCCTCTGTTGGAAGCAGGAATCTGGGCTAGGGTGACCAGATAAAATCCAGGTCAGGGCTCATGTAACTTTAACAGTTGTAGAGAAAAGGGAATTTCAGCCAGTGTCATTTGTATTCAATTAGTTCCTGGTGATATTGCTTCTTCATCACAACTGTTAAAGTTGCAGGGGCCCTGCCTTCTTTTGTATCTGGTCACTCTAGTATAGTGCCTGCACCTTTAACTGTTGTGATGAAGAGGGAATATCACTAGGAACTAATTGCATACAAATGACACTGGCTGAAATTCCCTTTTCTCTACAACTATTAAAGTTACATGAGCCCTGACCTGGATTTTATCTGGTCAGCCTAATCTGGGCTAAATGGACCCACTTTGATCCATTCCAGCAGAGTCTCCCGATGCTCTTTAGGGTCAAGCGGACAGATGACACCTGTGCATGATCGCCCGGACGGTGTGTCCTGCCGACTGTACTGGAGCTTTGCTCACAAGGAAGGTTGCGTCAGGCTCAGGCCGCAGTGGGGAGAGGAGGCCGAGCTGGCCAGCAGCAGTGAGCGGCCTGGAAGGACAGAAGCCGCCTGGATGCTGCCCAGGCCTCGGCGCGCTCCCCCCTCTTGCGGGAAGCCGTCCAAGGCCCGCCTGCCAGGCTCCTGCTGGAATGTTGCTCAGCATTTTGTCTGGGAAGCCGTGAGTCAGCATTTGGGCTGACGGAGGCCTGGGCAGCGGCCTGCGCTTGTGGGGATGATTCCCAGGCAGGGGGAGAGAGGGAGGGACAAGGCGCCCCCCCCCCTCCGCCCTGGTTGAAACCTTCCCGCTCTGCCCAAAGCGCCAAACCAAAACCACGCACAAACCTGCAGTCCCAACATCCTTTTATTGTGAATTTAACAAGGCAGTTCAGAAAAGAAATCGTGAAAAGAAAAATGAAAAAAGAACAAGAAAGAACAATATATGCATGATGCATAGAAATATCGATATTCCATCAAGCACAACATTCTTAAGAAATGAAAAGAGTAGAAAAAAGGGGGGGGAGGGGAGATTATGCATCGGTTTCAAGAAAAGCAGAACAGATGTTCATATATTTATCCACTTGGGAGTGGCACCTATATACCACTCGTTCAAATGCTGATAGCACTGTCAGGTCCTCAGTCCGTGGCATTACGGGAGGTGAACATTTATCCTCCCAACGTCGTAATATTAGTCTTTTGGCTGTCATGAGGGCTCGGAAAATCCATTTGTGTTGACCGTACATTAACTTCCAAGAAACTGGTGTGGCTTAAAACCAAATGCATGATGCTAGTCCTCATGGCTGTACATAAAGCTCTGATTTAAGGATGGGCTTCTGGAGCGGTTTGAGGCCGAGACAGGCCCTGATCCCACAGTGTTTTGGCCGCTGTGGCGCTGACTAAGCAAACCCGGGCCACCTGGCATCTTGCAGGTGGGTGGCGCCCGATGCCAGGCGCTGCTGAGTGCAAAACAACACCGGAGCCTTGGCTGAGCTGACCGTGGGCCTCGGGCTGCCAAACATGCCTTGTTTTTCTGGGGTACCACACCCCTCGCCTCACTGGTTTCCCATCCAGTCAGCCTGCCCCAACCCCCACCCAACCGGACATCCGGTGGCATGCCATAGCCTCCAGCACCTTTGCCTCTGCCACCTGCCTCTGACAAGTGAACCAGGCTACCGAACCGGCTCCGCAAGGGAAGCGGGTGGCTGGCTAGTTTCCAACCTCAAGGGATGAGCACCGCCTTGGCCCCGATCCCAGTTTCTCCAACCCCCCCTTTCACTGGAGAAGGGCGTGCGTCTGCGATCCCTTCCTTCCAAAGGATGAGTCTCAATGCAATACACAGAATTGTTTACGCTCTCCTGAGCAGGCTTAACTAGGGTGCAGGTCACGTTGAACTCATAACTTTCTTCTGAGGAGACCTGTTTGAGACTGCAGTGTTTATGTGTTCTGCAATGCATTGTGGGTGGGGGAGCATGGCCCTAAAAGAAAGCAACGTTTAATTCTTTATCGTAGACAGTAATATAGAATAGATTTCTTGTTTATTTATTTTTTAAAACTTTTTTTAAAAGGTGAAGGTATGGGGTAGGATTCCATGTTAGTCCCATATAGAGTAGACCCATTGAAATGAATGGGACTTGTTAGTCTTAAACCCCATTCATTTCAATGGGTCCACTCTTTGCAGGACTAAGATTGGATCCCACCCTTGTTTTGGCTTGGGACTCTCCAATCTTTCCGCTGTTTGGTGTAAACATATTTAGACGGCGTCCTTCTCCATTAAATTGGCATGTTGCAAGAAATTGAGGGGAGAGTCACACCCAAAGAGATGAGTTGCAAAAGGGATTTTATTTATAGCATGCTGGAATTTAGCATTTGAAGGTGGCCTACATCTCTCTGTATTGTTTTTTCTATTTTCTAAACAACAACAACAACAACAACAACAACAGGTACAATTGGGCACTGTTGTGTTTCATAAACCTAATCCTTAAAAACTGAGTTGTTTTTTTAAAAAGAAGAAAATAATTTGGCACCCTATATGCATCACGCAAGTTAAACAGGTTTACATACTTTGTGCATACTTCATCCTGCGTGTTGTTCATGGCAGGGAGCAAAAATTTTGCTTATTCAGTCGCTGCTCCGGGCTTCTGAAGTTTGCCACACACTCAACCCACACGCTTCCAACAACCTTCTCTTTGAAGCCATAAGGACTAGCAACTTGCCGGCTGTTTTTCTTTAAACCAAAGTGGGCGTTCTCCAGTAGGGTGGCTATCTTTCCTAATTTATAGAGCTCAGTCTCTACTCCACGTTAGGCAGAATTAGAAAAGAAATTGAGAATAAAATTGCCAGTATCATAGTGCCCAAATATAAAGCTATGTTGCGACCACACTTAGAATACTGTGTAGTTCTGGTCACCACGCCTAAAAAAGACATTGTAGAGCTGGAAAAAGTGCAGAAAAGGGAAACTCAAATGATCAAGGGGCTGGAGCATCTCCCCAAGGAGAGAAGATTACAACAGCTGGGCTTGTTTAGCTTGGAAAAAAGGAGGCTAAAGGAAGACATGTTAGAGGTGTGAAAAATTATACATGGTGTGGAGAATGTGGATAGGGAGACATCGTTCTCTCTCTCTCCCATAATACTATGAAGCTGATTGGTGGGAGATTCAGGACAGATCAAAGGAAGGACTTCTTCACACAGCGCATAGTTAAAACTATGGAACTCACTACCACAAGATGTAGTGATGGCCACCAATTTGGATGGCTTTAAAGGGGGTTGAATAAATTCCTGGAGAAGAAGGCTACCAATGGCTACTAGTCCTGCTGGCTATGTGCTACCTCCAATATCTGAGGCAGTAAGCCTATATACACCAGTTGCTGGGGAACATGGGTGGGAGGGTGCTGTTGCACCTTTGTCCTGCTTGTGGCTTTGCCACTGGGGCAGTTGGTCAGCCATTGTGTAAACAGAGTGCTGGACTAGATGGACCTTTGGTTTGATCCAGCAGGGCTCTTCCTATGTTCTGATTTGAAAGACAAGCATCTATTTGAAAAATTGTCTGGTTTAAAGAGAAAGAATCCCAAGAAAAGATACCAGGGAGGGGTCTTGAATTTGTCCATCTATAGGAAGAAGCCCTGGACCACTGACTGAATAGCTACACAACAACTGACCTGTCTAGAGTCATCCCCACAAAGGTGGGCGGTGTTCTGTTTCTGTTGAAATGGTAAGCATCCATTGCAAAATTCACATCTCTACCTATCAGTACATGCACATTTGATGCAAATCGGCACCCTCTTTGGTCCTGGGTCTTTAGGAAGTTTATTCCTTCACTCGATTCTGCATTTTGCAAGGAAGATTTTCCTTCGGTCGGCCCCAAACCTCCTGCCCACGTCAGTTTCCTGCCTTTCATTCCCCCCTCCCCAGGTTCTAGCCTCAAGAAAGGATGAAGATCCCCCCTTTTGCGTCTGCTGTGGCTGCATTTGGTGGCCATGTTTTGGGGGTTTGATTCTTTCATATTCTGCGGACTACAGTTTTAGATAATGTGGTGACATTACCACAACAAGGGAGAGGTCCTTCTCGGTGGTGGCCCCAATCGTGGACTGCTCTCCTCAGCGAGGTCCGCCTGGCGACAACATTGTCATCTTTTCTGCACCTGTTCAAGACTTCCCTCTACTCCTGGGCGTTTGACAGCATCCAACGGGGCTTTGAATGACCGTCATTTCATTAGGTCTCTGCAATTACCATAATTGTTTTTTTGCTTTTTTTATATGTATGTATTCTGTTTTTAGGATCTTGTGTTTGTGGGTCAGAGAGTGTGGCTGATTGGGTGGCCTAGAAATGAAATCTTTGTGACATGATATTTTAAATAGAGTGGGAGGGTCGAAAGCATTTCCTTTCCTTGATCCTGAGCCGGCAATAGAACAAGGGCCCCGTTCTTGCCGTGCTTTATTTATGAACGTGCCGAAACCACAGGGCCTGGTGTCTCCGTCCCCATCAGCATGAAACGCATCAGACTTCCTGCCCAGCTGGCAGCTTTTGGCTTGGCAGGCGATCTCTTCTGCATAGGATGCCCCTTTTTGGAGTGTCTGAGCTCCGGGTGGCCTGAGATGCCTCCCTGGCTGAACCGCAGTGATAACGGCCTCCGAGGGAACATTTCGAGAGGCCCTGATTTGGCCGCTGCACATTCTTGCCCTTTTTGGGTTTATCTCTCGTCCACCTTTGCCGCTCCTCCCCAGACAGTGTGCCTCCTCTTCCTCCTCCTCCTCCTCCCCAGACGGAGTTCTTGAGCTCATTTTAGACGCTCCCCAATCTCCCCTTTGGTTTGTTTGCTTTGAGTCCTGCATGGCGAACTGGTGCAAAAATAAAATGACCCACATTTGGGAGCAGCAGGAAGCAGATAAGCGGTGAAGGAACAGTGGGAAAAACTGGACTTTCTCCTTGAACACTTTGGGGCTATATTTAGACTCAGGGTGAGGTATAGAAAGCAGAATACTCTCTCTGGCTGAATTGACACCTACAGCCCTCTGGGGAGTGGGGGAGGGACGATCACGGAGTTTCCCACTTCTGGGATCGTCCCTCAGGGGCCAAATGCCAGCGGGTTGTCCCAGAAGTAAAGAGGGATGTTCCGGGGCACCATTGTTTTATTATTATTATTATTATTATTATTATTATTATTGTTATTATTATTATTATTATTATTATTATTTTTAAGAGGAGACATTTGCACAATTGTGCAGGCGTGATCCTGTGCAAAGGAATGATTTTTTAAAAAATACATCAAACCCGGCACTGGAAGACTCCAAGCGCCATCCTAAAGATGGTGAAAATGCTCTCACCCCCGATGCTCAAGGACTCCCCCCCAACAGCTCCGTGCCCATTTCTTGAGACCCGCTACTCATGGGGAAGAGGGAGGACCCCAAGAGGGAGAGCCACATCTCCCGCGGAGCTCAGGATGGTTCCGAGATGGCAGGAAAAAACAGGACAAAAGCAGTCCCAGCTATCCCAGGAAAACTGAGTGCTTGTCCCCGGTTCACCCCGGGATCAGCTGTGCATCATTTGGACACGTAGGGATGATCTTGGGACCACACTGGAATAAATGGCAGGTGTAGACAAGCTCTCTCTCTCTCTCTCTCTCTCTCTCTCTCTCTCTCTCTCTCTCTCCTACGTGCGAAGGAGCAGGCCTGGTTTGAGCAGTTGGCAACCAAACTCAGATCCAAAACAATCCAGGATGACTTCAGCCCCGTGGCTTCCGCAGTTGCAGAGCCGGCTATGCCTGTGCAGAGACGAGCGGAGATAGACCACGCTTGTGTTTCCTGTCCCGCAGTAACCTCCCTCACCACCGCCTCTGTCCTTGAGTCACCTTTCAGGTACAGAAACATGCACCTGTGGTGTCGGGCGGACTCCATCCTATCTTGCCACAATTCAAAGAACCACAGAGAAGAGCTCAGAGGAATGCTGGCTCTTCCAAAACCTCCATCTCTTCCTCCTCCAAACCCACACGTCCTCTCAGGAAATATTTGAGAAGATTGCCAGCGGTTCCCAGCCCATTTGATCCGTCATTATTGAGAACTAATGCAGATTTACACTCAAGAAATAACAGGCATGGTAAAGAATGGCAAATCTGACACACAGATATCAAAGTCCTAGACTGCTAAGTCCAAATCACGACTCTGTAACAAACGGTTAAATTCAACACACCGCCCTTGTGCATTGGGCTGTGGAGTTGATAACGGGGTTATGATATATTTTGCATGTCCTTAGAACTCTCGCATAAGATTGTGAAGTTGGCTCAATTTCTGTTCATGAAGGGCACAATCCTATGACTGTTTAGACAGGAAAATGTCCTACATCCATTGCATGTTATAAGATGCGGGGGGTGGGGGGGTGGGGAGAGGAGTCTTAGACAGAAAAAAGGTCTATAACTCCCAGCATGCCCCAGCCAGCTGCAACATCAACAGTGGAGAAGCAGTTTTGCTACAGTCTGAACACAGTTTGAACGCAGTGTTGTTTTAACTCAATTCACTAAACCCTTTAAGACACCTTAAAGGTGTGTATTGCACCTTTCTCTGATCTGGTGCCCTCCATGGATTTTGGAAGCCAGTGTCAACTTTTTAGGTATCCAATCAGTTATTATTATTATTATTATTATTATTATTATTATCCCGCCTTTTCCCAGTTCTGGGACTCAAGGCGGCTATCCAATTTTAATTTGAGTATCCAGATGAAAGTCAAGTTAGTAGTCCTCATGGCGACAGTTCTAATGCCTTATGGGGATGCACTGGCCATGTTCTAATATTCGGGGGATAAAGCTGCCAATTTCCCTCTTCCCTAGAACAGGGTGGGGAAACTGTGCCCTACCCCCTTGACTCCAACTCCCATCAGCCCCAGTCAAGAATGCTGGGAGTTGTAGTCCAAAACATCTGGAGGGCATCAGGCCAGGGAAGGCTGGTATATTGCACCGCTTCCTGCAAAATGTGGGGCCCTATATATTTAACCTCCCCCTGGAGATCCTGCCCCACTGTCCCATCCCGTTGGCGTCACTGTTTGCACCCCTGTTTGGGGCTGAGTCATCAAAGAACCCTTTGCTGATTGAGGAAGACAAACGCAAAACCCGTGCGTCGGCCTTCCGCTAAATGTGGCGCAGGACACATTTTCTTTGGTGTGTGTGTGTGGTCTGGTTTGAAGGAATGGAAGATCTGCCATTTTCTTCATGTCGGGATAAAAAAGATTGGAATGGGTGACATTTGGGGTTTGTGCTCGAAATCCTGGAAGCGCTCGCTGTTTTCCTAACGCTGCTGTTTCGACATGCAGTGCCTGGCAGGCCCATTTCCCCGGGGCCTTGTTTTGGAAAGCGTCTGTGAGTCTTTTTTCTCCCCCTTGGACAGAATGAACTTTCAGAGGGATCCCTGGCATGGCCGTTCTCCACAGCCCTGGGGGTGGGGTGGGGACATTTGGGGAGGGAGAGAAGGGCTTTGTTTTCCTGCCTTGGGACAACTTTGTTCCCGTGCCCGGCTGGCCGAGGTGCACCAGACTGCTCACCTGCTCTCCCGCCAGCTCCATCACTTGGCCAAGAGGCCTCTGCTCCCGTGCAAAGCTGTCAGGTGAGTACAAGACTGGAATTGTCGCTTCCAAGAGGAACAGGGGCCTTTCCAGGGCAGGAACACCAAGAACCTTCGCAGGCCGCCAGCTGCCAAAGGCCAGAAAAAAAAAATGGATAGATCGGCTTGCGGGCAGGAACAGGACAGAGTTCACCGTGTCCTCAAGTCCCCCTCGGTTCCCAGCTCCCATACTTATCTGGCTTCAGCAGCAGCAGCAGCAGCAGCAGTGAAAAAAATTGCTCCAATTGATGCAGCCCTTTAACAATCGAAACAAACGCACACAAGAAAGAGCTCACGTCTTTGCCCTGGATCAACCGCTGGAGAGGTGGTGGTTGTGCATCAGCTTTCGGGGTCACACAGAATGCTTCAGATTACACTGGAGCCAGGGGGCGTTGCTACGCCTGGGCCATGAGGCCTGGCCCCGAATCTATGTTCCAGCCTGTCCACCCCGGATTTATTCCTCAGAGCCCAGAGTATCCAGGGGTTTAAGTAGCTCCCGTCTCATCATATTCTTACGCATTGCTAAAGGCACAACTGTATTTATTCTGCAACAGGCTGTCCTGTTTCCACTAAAAGAACAAACCAAGGCCTTCTTCTGGTGATCTCCTTGACAATTCCCTGCTGCCTGTGGTTCCGGCTGTTTGCTTGTTTATTGTTGTTTACGTAACGCCACATCCGCTGAAGAGCCATAGAAGCTTTTCGGAACGTGAAACCGCTTAAAACAATCCAGACTTAAGACAATACAAGCAACAACATGGGGAACATGGAAACATAAAAAAACAAGCAGACCTCAGCAGCTGCAGTGAATAGAGCCACAGATGTGCATGGCACGGTGCCTGACTGTTCATGCGCCTGTGCATTTTGACACGCATGTGCTCTGGAGACGAAGCCCCCCCCCCCCCCCCCGCACACACACACTCCCTGGTTAGAGACGTAACTTTTGACGACCTCGAGGAGGGAACTGAACCTGAATGACTGGTCAGTTCAAGCCACTTAGGCTAACAGAAACTGGACAAGGCGTCTGCCAGGAGGCATTGCTTCAGGCAGTAGTTTACCAGGCCGACGGAGCCAGAAAACTGGGACTACGCAAAAGAAAACCCTCCATGACAGGTCTGTGCGGAGAGGCCATGGCTGACTTTTGCATACGTGACCACTGAACAAAAGGGAGATGTGTAGCACATCCACTCGGGTTGGACTACAACACCCACCAGCCCCAGCCAAGCCACTGGTCTAGCTCCTCCTGTATTGTCCCCTTGGAGTTGTGGTACCAGGAGAGGGGGGGGCATTCTCTGCTCCAGCCTACCTACTTTAAATGCTTTAAACCGGGGGGGTGGGGTGGCGGTCCCACTAGCTCGCGGGCCAGGTTCCGTTCGATAGAAGCACTCGGGGGGGGGGAGCGTATTCTGCTGGTGGGCGGGGCTGAAGGGGAAAGGGGAGGGGCCAAGGATGCAAAACGCACCAGCCTCTGCCAGTAACTGAGCCTTAGGAAATGCATTTAAACTTTTTAGAATGGGGGGGGGCACCCGCACAACAGCTGGGAGCCACCAAACGATTAGCGGGTTGGGGGGGTGGCCAGAGAAAGGGGGCGTGGCAATCTAGGGAACCCGGATTCGGTTCTGCCCCGCCCTGCTCAAGCCCAGCTCAAGCCCAGCTCCATTGAAATGCAGAAGAGTTGCACGTTTGCTCATCTACACAGGATGTTTTGCCTGCCACACGCATGCTCCTGCCCAACCGCAGATCGGAGCGGGCCCTTCTGCCGGCGTTCTGTGGCCTCTGTGTGCTTGCGTTCCCACAGGCTAAGAACATCAGAAGAGCCCTGATGGTGGATCAGGCCAAGGGTCCATCTGATCCAGCACTCAGTTCACACCGTGACCATTAGGAACCCACAATCTGGACACGGTGCAACAGTACTCTCCCACCCATGTTCCCCAGCAGTTGGTGCAGACCGGCTTACTGCTGTTGGGATTCCCACATGTATTTCTGAGACAAGGCCTCGGTGCTTCCTGCACAGGCCCAAACCCAGCCCATGTGGCAACCCCGCATCGCCGCCGCCTCGTAACGCCGGGAGCTCTTCCTGTCTTGCAGTTGCGTTCACTGCTAGCTGCGGAACAGCTGGCTGCTCCAGGGGTTTGGAGAAGGAAGAGGTTGGGGGAGCCAGGACTCCTGGGTTCCTTTCCCGGCCCTGCCAAGGGCTCATGGCACAGCCACGTGCGGGCTCCCTCGCCTCCGTTTTGCCTCCACCTTCCAGGAAGTCGGCCTCATTAAAAGCGAGATTCTTGCTTGTTGTTTTCAGAGGCTGCTGACACCAAAGGTGCTTACAGGGAAGGCGGAGTGGATAATTTGCAACACACACGCACACCCCTTGCCGGCCTGCCGGCCTGCAAGATATCTGGGAGCCTTACCTGGCGTCCAGCATCAAAACACATCTTGGTGCTGAGGGCATGGACAGGCTATTTGTTGCCTGTGTGCGTGTGCCTTGCTTTCAACTTTCTTGTTTTTGTGCTGTCCACTCCTGGAAGCATGACTCTGGATTAGCTAAATGGACCGGCTTCGGGCTCATGTGAGGGTCTTATAACACAGAGGTGCAGGGCAGGAGTCCTTTTATCGGTCTTATTCTTTATTGCATGTGTTCCTTTATATGTTGACAAATTTCTATCCTGCATGTTCCCCTTTATGGAGAGTCTTCATGGTGGGGTGACCCTATGGCAAGGACACTTTTGTATCGGCGTCACCCGATACAAAAGACACCTCTTTTGTATCGGGTGACGCTAGGTAGGGCTCCTGCAGCTTCAACTGTTGCGATGAAGAGGGGATTTCAGCAGGTGCTGCATGTATACAAACGACACCTGCTGAAATTCCCTTTTCTTTACAACTGTTAAAGATACAGGAGCCCTGTCCTCCTTTCCATAGGGTCACCCTACTTCACGGCCGCTCTAAAAAGAACGGCAGCCATCAAAGACTCAAAGGCCTCTTCTCCTTCCGACACACATGCCTTTCCGACTTTGTATCATTGTTATTATTATTATTACTACTACTACATTTATAACCCACTTGCAATTCTATCCCAAAAGGCAGGATCTAAAATAACAACAACAACAACAACAACAACAATGGGATACTGGCAAACCAACAAGCTCACTTATTCATTGTTTATACTATACCATATGTAATTTGCAGGTACAACTTTGCCATATTTTTGCAAGAAGAATTTAAAGGTGACAACAACATTCCAAGGCTCCGATTGACGTACTCAAGTGGTCAGCTGTCATTTTACAGTGGTGTCCCCGTGCCCCCTCCCTGCCACAAGCTGGTTCCCTCCTGGAGGTTTTCGACTACAATGCCCAGCATTCCTGACCACTAGCCATGCTGGCTCGGGAGTACTGGGAATTGTAGTCTCAGGTTGGCGTATCATGTTAATTGGTTAATTGCGTTGAGTCTTTGACCAGAACTGATACAATGTCATTGACTAAGATGTTTTCTTTTGGATGGCTGCACTGACTATAATACCTTGGGCACAATGTTCCTTGCATAAACACTGTAGAGACTTTTTGTTTTTAAAAAGTTTCTCATTCAGGCGAGGGGGCCTGGAAAATGAATCCAGATGTCCTGTTTAGAACAACACCTCTGTACAAAACCGAGATGCCGGAGTCCTCCAAAACGATCCCAGCTACGATTTTAGAATCAAATGGAATTAAATTGTCTGTCGGGGCGCCATGGCAAAGACAGTACACTTGCTGTGGTACCGGGTGCAAAACCAAGACCCTGAAAGCCTTGTTATTACAACAAAATAGAATAAAATAAAGGTTTGGTTTTTTTTTAAAAAAGGCAAGACACTAGTCCTCAAGGCTGTGGAGATGGAAGTGAAAGTGAGGAAGTGGAAGCTGACTTCCTGCATAACACTGCATCTTTGCCAGGGCTAAATTATGGGGATAAAAATAAGTAAATGCCCTGGAGTTGAGAAGGACAGAACATTTTAGCTTTCTTACCTCAGCCTTGGTTGCCTTAGTTAGGGGAAGGTGGTCTCTTCTTATGGGTCAGGGTTTTGGAGACTGAGCAGAGTCAGACTTCATAGTTTATCTATTTATTTATCTATCTATCACATTTCTGATCCACCCAATAACTAATGTTTCCTGTCATTCCTGGCATCTCTTCTTTTGAATCCAGGGGAGGGTTAGATGCGGTCCTGAGGATGTGGATGTAATCCAACTCCCATCATCCCCAATGGTCAGGCCTGATGGGAGTTGTGGTCCTGACACTCTACATATTTGGAAATCCATATATTGTATTACCTCTTTTTATTTTTATCAACACAACAACCCTGCAAGGAAGCTTAAGACAGGGAAGCGGAGACTGTGGGTGTTGGCTCTGCAGGGATTCAAACCTGGTCTTCCTCCACCTCCATCCTGGGGCTCAGGGATCTAGCATCTGCCCTGTGCACCCCAACATGTTCACCCCTGCTCAGAAAATGCACAGGTGAATTGCTCCCACCTTTTGATAACTTTTTTGATGCAGAAACACACACACCCCATGTTGTGTATGCATGGTGTAGTGGTTACAGCAGCATCCTCCAACCTGGGGCCCTACAGACGTGATGGCTGGGAATGATGGGAGTTGTAGTCCATCACGTCCATAGGGCCCCAGGTTGGAGGACGGTTAGGGCTAAGTGTTGCAATAGGATCAGGGAGATGCAGTTGCTGCCATTGAATAGATCTCCAGTCCAACTAAAACCCCAGCAGACTTTAAAATGCAAAGTAAACAAATGCTAAGGTCAGCAACATTCGCTGCATAAGGTCACTAAAAACAGCAGCAGAAAAACAAGAGCACACAGCGCGCTAAAAAAACTAACCAAACACGGAATGGAAGAAACAAGTCATTTAAAATTCCTCCACGGGGGATTCCACCAAGGGGGATTCCACCATGGGGTCCCCATGGAAAAGGCCCTGCTTATGGTACTCGTCAATTCCACAGCTCTTCCTGGTGGACCAGAGAACAGGCTTGGATTCGTCCAAAGCGAGGTTTTTTGGTCATGCAGGGATATGAGCCTGATCTGCCCCTGACCCCAAGCCTGGTGACTTCTCTGCTGTTCTATAGTGACGGATCGAGCCCCCGTTTCCTTGCTCCTGACCCGGTTCATTTGCCCATTTCAATCTTGAACTCACCTGGCAGCTGACCTCCTGTGAAGCCTATCTCGCTTGTTTCTCTCCCTTTAAACTGACACGGAAGCAGCTCTCGAAATCGGCTCGTGTTTGCTTTTTGCAACTCGGCTCCCTGTCAAGATTATTAAAACGAACTGCTTATCAACGTTGCTGGGAAAACGTCAATTTAAAGGCAAGTTGATGGATCTTTTCGATAAGGCAGGCCAGCCACGAGCAAACCGGCAAGAGTTTTGTTTGTGTCAATGAGCTGGATCCTCCTCCTCTTTTCTGCTCCCAATAGCATTATATTAATAGGAATAATGATTCTGAATAAATACGACCAGGACACATACGTCCCCAAAGAGGCAGGAAGGGGGCTGATCACAGAGCTTAAAAAGAATCTGCCACGATTGTTTTGAGGGTGCTAAATTCTGAGCCAGCTCTCCAGTTACTGGCTTCCCTTCAATTAGGGTGACCCTATGGAAAGGAGGACAGGGCTTCTGTATCTTCAACAGTTCTATTGAAAAAGGAATCTCAGCAGGTGTCATTGCTATGCCGGCAGCATCTGGTGAAGTTCCCTCTTCATCACAACGGTTAAAGCTGCAAGAGCCCTGCCCTCTTTTGTATCTGATCAAGAAGACAAGGCTCCTGCAGCTTTAACTGTTGTGATGAAAAGGGAATTTCACCAGCTGCTGCAGGCATAACAATGACAGCTGCTGAAATTCCTTTTTCAGTACAACTGTTAAAGATACAGACGCCCTGTCCTCCTTTCCATAGGGTCACCCTACTTCAACAAAACAACAGAAGCCAGGATTGTGGGCGCCTCGGGAAGAGCAGCAGCAGCCTCTGGGGCAGCTATTACAAGGGTGGAACGCAGACTTTCATTTCTGGGTGATTGCGCAAATGCTTCTCCTGGGCAGACTGGATTCCCGCAATCAACTGCCGTGCAGGGAGATTGGCGGGAAGGAACCCCTTGAGTAGGTCAAGAAGAGACGCGCGGCTTATAGGTCAGCACATAGGAGGGGCAAAGCAGAAACGTCCACAGAGCCAAAGGGACGGAGAACAGCCAAAGTTATACTTTGCAAGAGGTGAGCTGCGCCACCGAGCCGGAGCATGTTGCAAGAGCGCAGCTGCTCTGTCTGCCAATTTAGCAACTCAAAAGGGTTGCAAAGCATCTGGCTGCAAGACAATTGGGATTATAATGCCTTACTGAGAACACCTGACTGAGAGACAAAGGCCTGCTTTGCAAAAGTTGAGCGGCTCTGTCAAATGAGAGTGCTTTGCAAGAGCTCAGCCGCATTGCACATGAATATAATGTTGCGCGGCTTCTGGCTGTGACATGGCAAAGATGGCAACTTTACACACAGACTGTGCAAGAGCTGAGCTGCTCCATCAGACCAGAAAATCTCACATGATCTCGGCTGCGCTGGATGCTAAATTTAGCAATTCAAGACTGTTGCAAACTGTCCAGTTGTGACACAATGAAGATTAAACTTTCACACAATACCCACATTGCATCTACTGTTCTGCTTTAGTTACGGTGAGGAATGAAGTATTCTGATTTGAAACTTACAGCAAGATGACTCCAAACCCTTTAGAAAGATGTGAGCAAAATGTCAATATTCCCGTAGAGTCTGGATTCATTAATACGTCATAAAAGGATGGCAAAAGAGCGTTGTTGTATGGTGTCTTTTGCCTCCCCTCCCAGTTAACCCTTGCTCAGTGCCAGGAAAAGGATGAAATGGGAGGGGGATATTGAGAAGGACCGAGACTGCAGTTATACGGCGTAGGGGAGGGTATTCCGAGCCGTGTGGCAAGCCACCTTTGGAGGAGAATGACACACTTCCTGCTATGGCAGAGCCTCCATTAAGCCCGTGCCTCCTCTTTTAGGGGCATCCATTTGTATCTTGCCAGGAGCCACCTTGAGATGCGTTGGAGGTAGTTGAACAGCGCAGAAGCGCATTGGAGAACACCATCCCTTTTTCTGCCACCTGGGGAGCAACGTTTTGCTTGATTTTGCTCCACTGCCAGGGAAAAGCCAAGGAGGGTCGCATCCCTCCCCCATGCACGCACCCACACGCACACCCACACACAAAGGGATGAAATGTGAGGCTGAGCCCGAGCATACCGTTGGCAGGCCAGGAGAGCAAATGTGAAGCCCTGTTGCTTGGCCCCAGTCAGGGATAGACAGCTCCTGAAGATGGAGGCTTGACCAGAACTAAATTGCCCTCCAGCAGTGCACTGGCTGCTGAGTAGCCCAAATGTTGGCCTTGGATGACACTTCCAGACAGAAAGGTGGCTTTCTGCAGGCCGCCCCACGGCAGAGCAGCCCATAACCTCGTCTTGTTTTGTCCAGCTGGCTGTATTTGCATAGCTCTCTTCCTGTTCAAACACTCGCTTGTTTCCCCCCCCCCCTCCTTGCCCTTCTACATTTATCACTCAGGGGAAAACCCCGCCGGTTCCCCCTCCGCCTTCCAAGCAACCGGGGCATGATGGGACTTGGATGGAGCCTGGGTTGCTGAAAACGGGGGGCAAAAGCAGGGAGGGATCCAAAGCAGGCCCCCAAAAAGGAGAGAGAGATCTCTGGATGCAAAGGTTTTGTTTGTGCAAAGCCCCACGTGAGTCGGCCGTGAATGCCTGGCATTTGGACTGAAGCGGTGTGCGTGTGTTCAATGCTCCGGTGCACCTCCACCTGTGGGGAGGGAAGGAGCCATGCGGACCCATGTCACTGAGGCTGCAGTGTGACCATATACAAAAGAAGGCAGGGCCCCTGCAACTTTAACTGTTGTGATGAAGAGGGAATTTCACCAGGAACTAATTGCATACAAATGACACTGGCTGAAATTCCCTTTGCTCTACAACTGTTAAAGTTACATGAGCCCTGACCTGGATTTTATCTGGTCACCATAAGTTTAGCTGTATTTACAATCTGACTTGGGATAAGATGGCAGCTTTCTTCCGTATTGTTGCTTCCCTGAATTGTGCTGGCTCTCAGGGCCTTTTATGCAGGAAGTGGGTGGATGCAGCAAGCCGCAAACAAAGAAGGCAGACCGACTCCACTCAAACCCCCATCTTCACAGTTATATTGTTGTTGTTCCCCACCTCGATCCGGAGGGAGAGGCGGGTTAAAAATAAATATTATTATTATTATTCACAGGAGCCCTGGTCCACCAGGATGCTGCATCGCTCAAGCAACAAAGCCAAGCCGCATAGGAAACATCTCCCCACCCCCCTGTCCGCAGTCTGCAGCCCTTGAGAGCAGAGAGGAACATCTCTGTTGGCCTCAAACTGAAAAGGGCCTTGATAAAGCTTTGCCGGCCTCCCCAGCGCTGCCTTCCAACCCAAATGGATCCGGCTGGAAAGGAAGAGATGGAAATCCCCGAGCGCCGTTTCCCTTCTGGGCCTCTGGCTGCCTCTCCACAGGAACTTGCAAAGCTGCAGGAACTCCCCACCTCTTGGGCTTCCCCTCCACCCACATCCCTGGGCCACAAGGGCTGTGATGGGGTGCGCGTGGGGGCAGGGTGGGGGGAAACCACCTCCACACGCAGGCTGGATGCTCCGAAGGCACCCTGACGTCTCTCCCCGTGTGGGTTTTCCACCCCGCTCTCCTGTGCGTGCGCGGAGGCATCCCCGGCAAGAGCTGACGCCTGCTGTGCCACGGAGGTGGTGACCACAGTGGCACAGAGCTGAGGGAAAATGCAAGCAGAGTGGCTTTCTTCGGCTCCCCGTGGGCATGAAATAACACCCCTACACCCACAGAGGGGCGTGTTGGTGGGGCTGAAATGCCGCGGACTTGGGGGGTTGATGGGAACAGAACACCACCTCCTCCACTCAGGAGAGCACCCAAGGGTGCACCTGAGGAGACCTCAGCTTGGGCGACAGTTGTGTGTGCGTGCACATGTGAAAAAGTCAGTTGTGGGACAAGTCCTGGCAAATCCTCCACCGTTCTGTGCCTGCTCCTCGCCAAGAGAAAAGGTAACACAGAGCTTGCGTGATGAGGTTGAGTGAGAATAAATATGCAAAGGTTACCTCTGTTGCAACCTGGGACATTCGTTTGTCTCATTTGCATAAGCTCTTCTGAGTATCTTTTGGGGGAAATACAAATGCCTTCTGCTTCACACCAACACCTCTTCTCTTGCCTCTGAGATGCCACCAGAAATTGCTCAGCCTTGGCACCTTAAGGACTAGCAGCTCGTGTAAGAAATGAAAGGCATTTGGGGGGGGGGGGTCAATTTTTTAAAACAAAAACTTGCTTTGCTCTGCAACCAAAACCTCATGTTGTGCTGATGCAATGCAGGATCCCTTGCAGCCCTGGCTGAGATCTACAAGGTGCTCCAGCGCATGAGGTTGAAACCCCTACGCAACCCGAGGCTGCTTCGTGGCCATGGGCAAGTCACATGCTTTGGAAGCCCCTGTTTGGTTTGTCTGGGAAACAGGAAGCATCGTGAACAAAGGCTTGTCACAGGCCTGGCACGAGATCAAAGTGCAAAGTGAAAGTCTCCCCCACTGCTCCTCTGCACACGGAGAGGCAAGATTAGAACCCGGGTTTGGAACAAGCCCGAACTTCTGCTCTCTTTTGGAAAGCAGATGGCCAAGCCCTGTTTCTACCGGCCTGGAAAGGTGAGCGGCAGCCGGGCCAATGAGCACCCGCTCTCTGGCTTGGCGTGTGTTTTATCTTTTCTAGCTTCCCCACCCCGAAACTAACCACAACAACAACAAAAAAATAAAATAATTGTGGGCAAGGAGCAGGAGCGTGGCCTTTAAAAAGTAAAGGGTGACACAGCCCCATGTGTTGCAATCTTCCACCTGCTGCAAATACCCGATGCTCGTTTGTAAAAAGGTAAAACACCGGTTAAGGCCCAGCATGGCCCTGGCAGCCTTCGGAAAGATAAACCTGGTAGCTGATAGCGCACATGGATGTTTCCTTCCATTGCAGGGGGCTTACTCCCAGGTAACTGTGCACAGCAGCGTTTGCCAACCTGTGACCTACAGCTGCATAAAATCCAGCCCTCTTGAGGGCACCAGATGGAAAAAGGCTGGTTCATAGGAGTTTAATTTTGGAACCCAAGTCCTCTCCCAAAGGATATGCGCCCCTAACCCCCCCCCCCACTTGCTGGTGGGCGGTAGAGACACCCGCTACAAAGTCCCACGACAGAAAGCGCGACCCCATAGCCAAAGTCCAAAGTCCAGGTGAACTTCCTGAACACCATAAAAAGTGGACACGTTAGAAATGCTCAAAACAGGGGCGTAATCACAGACCTCTCCAGAACAGCCAAAGTTGGGTTTAAGAGAGCTTATTTAGGGTCACCTGAAGTTCTGGCACGGCAATGGAGCTGCAAAAGGGATTCACCCCCTTCGCATGGCCGGAAGACACCAGCGGCGAGCTGAGAATACACCCCCACACACACACCACATCAAAATGCAAAACAAGGCCTTAAGAAAACACATCATGCTTTGCTTTCAGAACGTAAAATATGTTTTATTGCAATGTTTAAATCGGTTATAAGAATGAATAAATAGATGTCTTTGATTCTCTATCAGCTTTTTAGAGTGCAAAAAACAGAAAAAGTTGCATATTAGCTTTAAGTAAAAAGAAAAAAAAGGTAAGTCCTTTGATGCATCCAGGTGTTGTTATTTTTTTTTAAAGATAGAAGTTTGTTTGCAACTGTCTTTTGTAAAGCAGTTCTGTGTTTATTCTTCTGCATAAGCTAGCCGATGCAAAGAATTCTTCTACCTTCCTCTCCTCGGTTCAAAGGGTTCTTTGCTAGGGGACAACCACACCACCTGCCGGCTTCCCCTCCAATCATCCACCTCCCATGGAGAAATCCGAGGCATTTTGTGGCGTTGTCACATTCACACATGGCTCCAGGCGCCCATCCACCCTCCAGGCCCAGATGAGGCTTGCCACAGCCAGCCGGGAAGCCGGTCTGCACCGCCTCCTCCTCCTCCCTCCTCTTCCTTCTGAGCAGTCAGCTGACACAGCCTCCGCCTGCCTCCGGCACCCTCGCAAGGCAGGCCTCCGCGGCTTCGGCTCCCATCTCCATGACTCATCCGCAACTCTTGTTCTGACGGGACGGGCACGGTTTAACTATTTTGGTTTTTTTTTTGTAAAAAAAGAACATTTTTCCCCCTCCGGTTTTCTTCTGGGATTGCTTCACACATGGGCCGGCGGCTCAGCGCACCTGCAGGGCAACGTAAGGCACCCACTGGTTATTGCAACGGCTCTCTTCACAATAGCTGGCCACCTCGGCCAGGCCTTGGCTCTTCCAGGAATCCGAGTGCGGGTTCTGTTTTGGGAGAGGAAAAGAAGGGGCAATTAGTAGGGAGCAGAGAAGATGTCCCCACGGTCACCCCATGGCTCACAAAGCTTCCTTTAAGTAGCCCGCATGATGCAGCTCAGCCGTGGGGGCCCCTGGCTGTTTGGGACTTCAACCCCCATCAGCCCCAACCAGCACAGCTAGTAGTCAGGGATGAGGTGGGGGGGGATCAGAGGGCAAAACAACACCAGTTGTGGGAAGCGGCTGCACAACGTGGCAGCTTTAGTTTAAGTAAAGAACTCCCAATAAAATAATAAAAAGAAGGGCATTTGAGACTGTTTGTTTGTTTGTTTTTTGCCCAGGCAGCTTTAAACGGGCCAGAAACTGGCCTCCTGGAAGTGACATGTCAGGAATTCCCCCTCCCCGCTGGGGAACAGAGTGAGTACATTCCAGTCTCTCTGAGTCAGGGTTGCTTGCCAGATCCTCTTAAAAAAACCTGTATGAGTCTGACTGACACAGGACAAACAAGACAAAAAGCAGGAGGAATCCCCTCCCCCCCCCAGCCAAAAAAAGAACCAGACATCTGGGTGTGAAATTCCTCCACCCCCGCACCCCAAAAATGCCCCTGCCCCCTCCAGTTTGATCTCCAATGCCTTTTGCCTTAAAAAGAAAAAAAATGCTAAGATGACGTATGTGAAGCAGTCCGTCTACAGCTGCCTCACTCACCCTGGGGTCCTCCGAACATTTTGGACCACAAATCCCAGAATCCCCCGACCAGCTGCTCTAGGAGTTATAGTCCAATGCGTCTGGAGGAAAGGAGGTTGGGGAAAACTGATCCAAGATCAGCCAACGGCGGTGTCCCACAGATCTCCTGCCCCGCCTGATCAACAACTCTGTGCTGCTCGCAAGCTTGAGGAAAAGGACTCATTTGGGTGGCTCTCCAGTAGCAGCCTCTGCTCATGTGCAGGGAGGGTTGCTCAGCCTGTCACATGAAGCAGCAGGCTGAGCTGGCTCTCCTGGTCGGAACAAGCCCCCCTGGCGTGCGGGGATCCGTGCACCCTTTGCCAGGCAACCGGCCCGAGGAGATCCAAAGCACGCAGGGCCCGCGCGTGCGGCCGACTCACCGTCACCAGGATGCAGTGCAGGTCCCGTGGTTCGCCGGTGTCCCTGGGGCTCTCGCCGAGCACGGTGGCCAACCGCTCCATGCCCGAGACACGCAAGATGTGGATGTCGTTGTCACAGCAAAAAGCTTGGATGAGCGTGAAATGGATCTGCAAGGCAATGTCACCCTCGTCTTCCTCGTCTATGGCCAGGAGGCACAGCACCACGCTGTCCGGGTCGCTGCAGAGAGGAGGAGGAGGAGGAGGAGAAAAACGGTTGAGCCGATTTGCAAAAACGACAGCGCCGCCCAGGACCAGTTGGAGAAGATCAGCCTCTCCTTCAATTTCGGTTTGGCGTGGGCTGGTTTTTCTTTCTTTCCTTTTTTTGCAAGGCTTTCAAAAGCCAACGCTGCCCTTCCCCAGCTCTCTAGCGGCCTCCCAGGTTTGCTCTCCCAGCCCAAGGAAAACAAACAAGCCTCCTCTGAAACCAAAGAATCCAAGACACCGAGAGTGCAGAAAATAAATAAAGGAAAATACTTACACATTCATGAGCTTGGCAGATTCGTAGACGCCAACGGTCAAGCAGCCCTGCCGCTGGGCAGCAACCAAGAGCTGCTCAACAGCTTCGCTGATGGGCTTCATCCTGCGAGGGAAAACAAGGCAGCCGAGTGAGAGCCGGCACGGGAGAGACAAACCCCGGGGTTACAGGGAGACCCGCAAACCGAGCAGGGTTAGCTACTGCAAGAAAACGTCCTGCCGTACTTTAAAGACCAGCAAACCTATCCTGGCATTATTATTAATAAGGATTACAACAGGCATCAAAAAGACTACGAAATTTATCCTGGCTTTTGTTGTTATGATTAATAATAATAACAACCATGATTGCAACACTTGCAACCTTATTTATTCTGGCATAAGCTTATCTTGGCCGTAAGATTTAGTGCTAAGACTTCTGATCAACTTTTTTTTTTTTTTTTAAGAGCCTCACTTACTTCTTCTGGGTGTTGTCGCAAGACACCAGCTCTTCCAGGGTCATGTTGCAATTATAATCCACAGTGGCGTAAACTCAACCACCCACAGAAAGCGAGGCTTCCAAAACCAGAAAAGGGCACACGGAGGAGAAAACAGGACTCAATTCTCTTCACCCCAAAAGAGAAGGGGCTCCAAATCAATAACCGCAAGGTAGGCAGCCAACTAGAAATCCAGTGCAGGTAATCCAAAAATCCCGGATGGGAAAGCCAAGAAAAACAGAAATAATAATAGCTGGTAAAGAGGTCACACCAACAAAGATCCGAGCTTGTCAACCGGTGGATACGATTCTGACACTCAGGACCAGCTGACAGCTCCTTTTATGACCTCCCTCGGGGGCGTGGCTTTGGGAGTCCTTTCCTGGTTCCTATTGGTTGCCCAGCCACAAAGGAAGTTTCAGGGAGCTCTGTGATTGGGTGCCTGCTAAGGAACTACCACGTGGGAGTGGGGAAGTTTTGCAACTGGGGAAGGTTCCCCCCCCTTCCTTTTGGAGTTTGGAAAAAAAAAAAAGCAGCAGCAAATCAGAAATAAAAGAAAGGCGGAGAGTGGAGAGTTTCGGTTGGCTTTTTCTCTCTCTCTCTCTCTTTTTTTCCCCCAGCAGGAAAAGTTCTTGTGATGTAGCTTGATATGTGATTTCCCCAGAAAACAGGGCTGGGGGTTGAATAGATCTGAGCGTGGCTTTATTATTTCGCTTTTAAACAGAAATATTTGCGAAGTCAGCCTGACCTTCTCTTCATCGATTACGGGGAAATAAAAAAGAAAAGAAAAAGCGCATGCAGTCCCGAGTGCGGAGTGACTCTCTCCCCCCCCCCTTTTTAAACGTGGCTATTTTTGGGAACGAGGAATGCGAGGAGAGAGATTTCAAAAGTGCGCGTGGAGATTCCTGTCCTGGCTTTTTGGCTATTGATTTGTTTTCCGATAATATTGCAGCAATGGAACAAACCAGATGTTGATCGGATGCAAAAACAAAAGGGGGAAATGGGCAGGTTGGGAAACGTATAATCGGACGGAGGGGGTGTCATTTACCCCCCCCCCCCACAAAACACACACATAACTCCCATAGCAAGAAGAAGGGAAAGGCTGCACCTCCTCTGGTGTGGGTGGGTGGTGGGAGTGAATCAGCCACATTTGGAGGCTGCAATACTCGTGCTTCCAGCCTCCTCGCGAGGAGAGCGTTTCTCTTTCGCTCCCTCTCTGGGCAGCTTGTCCAACTCTAAACCCCATCGGTGCATGGACCTTGAGGAAAACAGGCGTGCATTTTGCAACCCCCCCCAAACACGTATGCAAAAAGAAAATGCTGTAAAAGCCACGTGTGCATTTGCAATGCTTACAATCTCCCCCCCCCCCCATTTTCCAAAGGCGCCCCCTCCTCCTTCCCGGAATGATCCTCCCTTCATTTGTGCAAGGGTGTGGGGGAAGCACACCCCAGCTCGTTTGCTCGGAAGCAAGAACCCTGGATTTCATCAGGGCCCTTCCGGGTAAAGGGAGCGATCCTGATGCATCAGGCTTACTGGAGGGGGGGGGGCACTTGCTCCCGTGTAAACAGGCACCCGGGACGCCAGTTGCATTGGGCATTGCAGCGCGTCCGTCAAGGCTGCAGCCCAGGGAGTAAGCCCCACTGAACTCAATAGGGTTTACTTCTGAGTAGAACTGGGATAGGCTTGCACTCTGGAGAAAAGCAAAACAACACACCAACCAGCCAATGGCTGTTTTCTCTTTTGTAGCCCGATCCTGCGCGCGTTTACTCAGGAGTCAGACGGCTCTCGGTTCGGGGTGGGTGTTACTAGCGAGTAAGGGCTGCAGGATGGGGGTCTCGCCAAATTGCACAGGGAGTCACGGTCTTGAAACTGCCGCTCGCCGCGTCATCAAATTAGGGCATTGTTGGGGTGGGTGGGTGTCTGGGGGCGTGACCCAGCTGAAAGGGGAAGGGGGTTCAATGCTGCCTTGGATCCCCGGCCAAAGTGGGTGAGAGGTTCCTCAGCCCGTTTGCAAGGGCAGCTGACCGCGATCACCCTGGGCTTGGGTCACCGGGCGAAACGTGATCTGGCGGTTGCACAACCTTCCAGTGACTCAGCCCGAAGTCAGCAAGACCGGCTCGGATCGGGGCAAAGGGGGCTGCGTTGTCCCCAAAGCCCTGGGATGGGAAGGAGAGGGGGAAGGAGGAGGATGGGGCCAGTTGCGGCAGTAACAGATCCAGTATCCTGTTTCCAACAGGGGACAGCCATGGCAGGGCAGGAAGTGCAAAGCGGTTGCTGGCGAGGGGTAGACTCGTCCTGGAGCTGGAGGTTCCACTTGGCGGAGTTTACCTTCAGGATAACACGATTGCTTGGTTGGGTCCATGGTGCCCCCAAGAAGAGCACAAGCCGGGCGGGGGGTCAAGTCAAGGTCCCCAACAGCTGGAGTTTAGGGGTTGACTGCCCTTGGATGGATCTGGAGATTTTGCTGAACAGTCCTTACGGCAAATTGGCATTGACATAAAGATACTGAAATGGGTGCCCCCCATCTTGCAGCATGGAGTTCCACAGCTCCATGATTCATGGTGTGAAGAATTCCTGGTGCTCTGTTCCTCCGACCACCCTACCGTTTTGCTGGGTGCCCCACCCCCCAGGTTCCAGTGGTACCTGAGAGTCACAGGAGAGGTTTATAAAAGGATTTGTAACCTTCTCATTGACATCTGAAAAACCTTTGCAATGAAACGCCAAAATAAAGATGGTTGAGAGACAGTGTGGTCAATGGTTAGGGCACCTCTGTCGTGAGAGTAAAAGGTGGTGGTGTGGAGACGCATGTGGTGAGCAGGAGAGTATTATTCACTTCCTTGGAAGAAATAATTAAATAAATTCTAGCAAGGCACCATCAAAGGAAAGTATTTGTTTATTTATTGGTGTAAAATGGGGGTGACGGTGAGGGCTTGTGACAGGAATATTCGCCAGGTAGATTTGGAGATCTGGTGTGTGTGTGTGTGTGTGTGTGTGTGTGTTGGAGCCGAGCAAGAGATTTCGTTGCGTGCCCTAATACAGGACCTGCGGTTTGCAGGGGCATATGTAGCACCCATGGGTGCTACCGCCCTGAGTAAGGGCATTGCCAACTAACTCCAGAAGGGTGAGCCTGCCCCCTGGTGGCTGAACCTGGAATCAGCACCCAGTCCTACCTAGGGTGAGAGATCCTGTTACTATTATTCTCACCTCTACTACAACCGCTCTGAAGTCAGTGAGGACTAGTTTCTTGCAAAGGATTGATGCCTTTCTTCTGGCAAGGCTGCCATAACTTCCAGGAATATGGATAATCTCAAATGGATGAGCGGACTGGCTGAATAGGTTCATTCTGAAGCGATTTATTCAGAATACTAAGAAATATCTCGGGTGTGTTCCAAACATCAGGATTTAAGGAGAGCCATGCTGGATCAAGCCATGCCACCCCGCCAAGTCCATGAACAGGACATGATCTGAATGGCCCCCTTCTCGCTCATATTCCCCAGTATACTGCCTCTGATAATTGCGGTAATACATAGCCATCATGTCTAGTAGCAATCGATTGCCTTCTCCTCCTCCGCAAATTTGTCTATTCCTCTTTAAAGCCATCCAAGTCTGTGCTCAACACTACATCTTGTGGTAGTGAGTTCCATAGTTTAACTCCGCATTCTGTGGAAAAAGTACTTTCTTTTATCTCTCCTAACTCTACCACCATTCAGCTTCATGGGATGCCCTGCACGCGCTATCTGCATTGGTGTGGTGGGGAACGTATTTCTGTTTTCATTGCTTTCATCTTTTGCTCTTGCCCGTTTTATATTATGGGCCTTAGAGTTTCTTTGTTTTCCTAATTCAGAGCTGGGCCACTTTCAGCCCTCCAGATTTTTTACTAACAACCCCCATCAGCCTCAGCTACCATAGCCCACAGCGAGAGATCATGGGAGCTGTGGGTCAAAACATCTGGAATTGCCAAGCCCTGCAATGGTGGCAATTTAGTGTTGCTATCTTCAACGCTTATTAGCTACCTAGTGGGGGGGGGGGGGAAGGGAGCAGGATCCTACCTGCAGAGTTAATGTTTCAGGGTTAGGTGTGGTTGCCAACTATCTGTGCTCCTCTGCCTTTGATCTGCAGGATACTGGTAGGCCATGTAAGGCTTGTCCTCATGCCGTGAAAATCTGATTCTGTTCATCCGCGCTTCCTTTGAAAACGCAAGAACGGGGAAAGCAGTTTTCCCCTGGTTAGTTGGCAACCCTAGTGACAGGCGGAAAACCAACAGGTGTCATTTGTCTCCATCACTGCGTCGCTGTCCTGGGAGAACCTGGACCATTTTTATTTATTTATTTTATTTTTTACATTTCTAATCCACCCAGTAACTAATATTCTCTGGGCGGATTCGTCACACGATACTCCCGTTAGCTTGTGGAACTCAATGCCCCTGGATGTGGCGATGACAATCCCTAGCCTGAAAGAGCTTAAGGGGCATAAAAAAGGGCAACCAAAGTGATTGAGGGGCTGGAACAAGCCCTTTACGAGGAGTGGCTGCCATGTTTGGGGTGGTTGCATAAAATTTTGGCTGAATTTGCATGACCCAGGGAAATGGGTGTGTATTGTGCATTGGAGGCAAATGCCCTAATTCCATGCACAGGCAGCTTGTGACACCACCAGCCAGGTGACCTGGAGGTGGGCGGCTTAAAACTGGGGCAGAATCCCCCTTACGACCTTATGAAGTAATTATTCCCAGTTTCAATGGGCAGGAAAAATAACCGGCTGCTGCCCCCTGCTGCCAAAACGTGGCATTGCAAAGTCACAGTGTTCTCTAGCAAGGCTTTTTCCCAACCTGGACTGCAACTCCCATCATCCCCAGCCGGGGGGTGATGGGAGTTGCAGTCCAACCCCCAGGTGGTGTTGGTGTTGAAGCTGGTAAACCTTTTGCCTCTCAGACATCTTTTCTCTGGACTAAGCACACCCCTTTTGACCTCTCCTCCCGTGATGCGGTCTCCAGACCCCCCCCCTCAGCGTTTTTGTAGCCCCCCCGCCCCCCCCGGACTTGGATCAACTTGGCAATATCCTTCTCAAAACCACGGCACCCAGAGGCAGGCACACTACTCCAGGTGAGCCCTGACCAAATCAGAACAGAGCGGTACCATAGCTGCTCCCAACCTAGACCCTACACTTAGACTTGCATTAGCCTCTTTAGCTGCAGCATCACACCGCTGGCTCCTCTTTAGCTCATGGCCCACGAAAAACCTTCGATGCAGGTCTCACCCATCCTATATTTGTGCATCTGTTTTTTTCTGATTTGGATGCAGAACTTTACACTTCTTTCACTTTATGACCCAACCCTAGCATTGTCAGCCCACTTGCTATACCAGTGCATCAGTGAGAATATTGTGTGTGCGCTTGACAAATTAAAAAGACACCCCATGCACCTGGAAAAGAAGACTCTGGCTGAATTCGGACAACACACTAGTCAACGGTGGGGTAATAATCAACTTTACAGTTGTTCATCTAGGGGGTACTCCCCACACAACATGGTCATAAATAATCAACTGTGGTGTGGATTAGGATCAACGCTGAGTTGACCATGGCAGCATTCGGATGACACGATAGTCAATACAACTGACAATTGTTTCCCCACCTCCAGTTGCTTATTGTGTCGTCCGAATTCAGCCACTGTTTCACAAAAGTGTCTGCTGTCAGAAATTTGTTCATCCTGAAGATACCACCAGTTTCTCGCTTGTTTTTGCCACAACAGACTAAGCTGGCGGCCCCTTCAGACAGTATAAGAAAACTACCCAGGGTCATCTATCTATTTAGTTTTTTTAGCTCTGATGTTTTACATCTTTGGTTTTATTTTAAATCTCTGCATTGCTGCTAGGTTCATTTTGGTTTATACTTTTACATTGTAGTTTTTATAGGGTGGCCATATGAAAAGAAGGGCAGGGCTCCTGTATCTTTAATAGTTGTGTGGAAATGGGAATTTCAGCAGGTGTCATTTGTATGCATGCAGCACCTGGTGAAATTCTCTCTTTATCACAACTGTTAAAGTTGCTTTAGCTATACTAGAGTGACCAGATACAAAAGAGGGCAGAGCTCCTGCAGCTTTAAGTGTTGTGATGAAGAGGGAATTTCACAAGGTGCTGCATGCATACAAATGACACCTGCTGAAATTCCCTTTTCTATGCAACAGTTAAAGATACAGAAGCCCTGTCCTCCTTTTCATAGGGTCACCCTAAGTTTTAAGCTCCTACATTTTATATCATATCTTATGATGCATTTTGCGCTTTTAATTGTTGTGAGCCATCCAAAAAGCTTTGACGGTATAGAAATGTAATAAATAAATAAACAAATAATAAAATACTAAAATCTATCTATTTCTTGTTATAAGTTCGCTACGTGCAAGTTCTGATTTCTCCTTTCCACAGAAATTTTGGCTTTCTAGATCATTGGCCATTTCCCCCTCTGCAAACAGGTGTGGTGGGCAGGATGACGCTCTGTCCTGGTTGCTATGACAACCAGAGAAGAGGGCAAGGGTGGATGGTCGTTGCTATAGCAACAAGCTCAGCATCCTCACTTCTCAGGCAGGGTTTTGCTCCTCAGTGGCTGAGGTTTTTCTGGAGAAAAACAGGACCTACTGGGGTGGTCTTGATTCGTCTAAATAATGCAGGAAGCAAGGTTCACCAGCTACTGAATCTTCTTTTTTGGGTGGGGGTGGGGGGTGGGAGGTGTTGGAGTGGAGCAACAACGCTTGTGATAAGTCATCTGAACCAGTGGGGGGCGATAGACAGAAAGGGAACCTGTTTCTTCCTTCACTAGTTTCTTCTTGTAATTACTTGTTGATGTAGATTGCAACTCTTAGGCTTCACTTCCTTCCTCCTTCTTCTCAGTTAGTTAGCTTCCTCTTTGCCTGAAGCATGCAGCCATAATGGCTGCACTCAACTCTCTCGCTGAAACTACTTTGGTTTTCTCAGGAGCTATAGGCTCTTAACAATGCTATCTCTTAGCTAACTAGCGTGAGTCATAGGCATGCGCATGGCCGGTGCATGTGGTGCCCAGGCACCACCTAATAGGACGCACTCGCCACCGGCTGCTAGGCTCTCCACCACTCCGTGGGCGTCAGATCTTGGCCTCGCCTCGACTCGCCCATCTCGCCTTCCCCGACCCGGCGGTGCCAAGGCTGGCCCCAGCTGGCAGGGTCTATTCAGGGGGTGGCTCCTCCTCCGTAGCACAGGGCAGGGAGGGGCTGGCAACCCCGCCTCGGTGACTCAGGTCCCAGTGGGTGGGCAAGCAGGCCGGGAGGAGGAAGAGGAGCTTCCTGCGGGCGAAGACGAGGACGGGCTGGGGAAGTGGCGCTGCCGCCGCCGCCACCGCCGCCACCACCACATGAATCCCAGCCAAGGGCCGACGAGCTCCTGCCCGCCCCTCCGGGCAGTCCCTGAGCAGCAGAAGCGCTACTGGCCCAGCTTCGCCACACACACGCGTGCGGGATGGAGGCCGTGGCACAGGCAGGAAGCGTGTGGGCTCCGAGCTCGCCCGGGGGACGCGGGCAGCCCCTCTCGCAAGGGGGACTTGCCCCAAAGGCAGCTGCTTTTTTGCCCACCTGGCTGAAGAACTGCGCACAGGGAACAACCCCCTTTACACCACGACTCCCTCACGATCCAGTTTTCCAGAGGGTAAGAGAAGGCTGACCAGATAAAATCCAGGTCAGGGCTCATGTAACTTTAACAGTTGTAGAGAAAAGGGAATTTCAGCCAGTGTCATTTGTATGTAATTAGTTCCTGGTGAAATTCCCTCTTCAGCACAACAGTTAAAGTTGCAGGCACTATACTAGAGTGACCCTATACAAAAGAAGGCAGGGCCCCTGCAACTTTAACTGTTGTGATGAAGAGGGAATATCACCAGGAACTAATTGCATACAAATTAGGGATGTGCACTGGATTGGACCCGATCCACGATCCGAGTCCGGTCCAGTGGGAAATCGGATAAATTATCTGATTTCCGATCCCGCAGCTGGATCGGCCGATCCAATCCGAACCGGTCCGAAAAGGCTCCGAACCGGTTCGGCGGATCGGCGGGCGCCCACTGGCGCCCACCGCCACTTCCATTGGTGGGCGCCAGCGGGCGCCCGCCGATGAAAGTGGACAGCGGGGGGGGGGGGAGGAGGGGGGCGCTTACCTTCTCGGCCCGTCCGCTCCTGTCCGGCACTAGCAGCTACTACCAGCAGGCTCCGCGGCCTGCTCTAGGGTGGCGCGCCGGGTGATGTCATCACCCGGCGCGCTACTCTAGAGCAGGCTGCGGAGCCTGCTGGTAGTAGCCGCCGGCCCCGGACGGGAGCGGACGGGCCGAGAAGGTAAGCAGGGGGTGCGTGGAGGGGAGGAGGGGGCGCGCGGAGGGGGGCCCTTACCTTCCCGGCCTGGCCGCTCCCGTCCGGCGCCGGCGACTACTACTACCAGCAGGCTCCGCGGCCTGCTCTAGGGTGGCGCGCCGGGTGATGTCATCACCCGGCGCGCTACTCTAGAGCAGGCCGCGGAGCCTGCTGGTAGTAGCCGCCGGCCCCGGACGGGAGCGGACGGGCCGAGAAGGTAAGCAGGGGGTGCGTGGAGGGGAGGAGGGGGCGCGCGGAGGGGGGGGAGGGGGCCCTTACCTTGCCGGCCCGGCCGCTCCCGTCCGGCGCCGGCGACTACTACCAGCAGGCTCCGCGGCCTACTCCAGGGTGGCGCACTGGGTGATGTCATCACCCGGCGCGCTACTCGAGAGTAGGCCGCGGAGCCCGCTGGTAGTACCCGCCGGCGCTGGACGGGAGCGGACGGGCCGAGAAGGTAAGCAGTGGCGGGGAAGGGGGCTTACCCCCCCCGGAGCCGTCCGCTTCTATCCGCTGGCGCCCGCGGGCGCCAGCGGATGGAAGCGGACGGCCCCAGGGGGGTAGGGAGCGCGGGGGAGGGGGCTTACCTGCCGGGGCCGTCCACAGCGGACGGCCCCGGGGGGGGGGGAGGGAGTTAGGCCCCCCCTCACCCACCCGCCGCCATTTTTTCCTCATAGACTTGCATTACAAGCCCATAGAGGCAGGCGGCAAGAGCGACCAAAGCGGCGGCTGCCACTCTGCTACAACTGGTGCAACTTGCAGAGGCTGCTGGGATAGAACTGGGAGGACTGAGGGAGGAGGAAGGGTGGAGAGGGGGCTGTGTCAATCAAATGCTGGGTTGACTATTAGTCCACTCAACACCAACACCAACCACCCACAGTTGTGTAGGAATATGTTGTTTGGGGAGTACCCACAAAATAACCAACTGTGAGTTGGCTACTGAACCCACCATTGACTAATGTGTTGTCGGAATTCAACCAGTGACTCTACTCTTATACATTACTTTTGCAAATCTCAGAATTAGTTTGTTGCTACCTGCAGCACCAGGAGTGGATTCTCACTTGCAAATGAGCCATCCCAGAATGGCAAAGCCAAGAGCCCCTCCAGGCGACGCTGCAGTCAAGGAGCCAAAGAAGGGAAGGCATGAAAAAAGTCCTTTATGACTGTATATTCAATCAATGTTTACCTTTAAAAAAATCCCTGGGGGCGGCACCTAATGCAACGTGCTGCGCACACCTGTGATGTGAGTGTATTTCTTTCTATAGCCTTGCCGTGCACCAATTACACGCTAAAGCTACACAGCTGTAATTTTCCAAACAAACATAACTCTAACAGGAGGAACATGGATCTTTCTAGGAGTGGGTGGAGCATGAGATTCCACCCCTTCCCATGTGGCATTTCATCACATTTATAAGGCAGCCCACTCCAGATTGGTGAAGGGCACCAAAGGGGAAATCCTGTCGCATCTGGCTTTTCCCTTCAGTGAGTGCTGTGTGATGGGAGAAGCTGGTTTGTGGGGAAATTCTCCCTTTGAAGCAGCGGGAAAATTCACCACAGGCTGATCAACCTGTACAGATCTTCTCATGACCAACAAGGTGGGCTGTAGCTTAGTGGGCAGAGCATACACTTTGCACACAAGAGGTCCCAGGTACGATTCTGGCAGTATCTCCAGGGAGGCTTAGGGAAAAATCCTGCCTGGCTGCTGGTCAGTGTTGGCAATATTGGGCTAGAGGATCCCAGGGTCTGTATAAGGCAGCTTCCCACGTTCCTCTTTAAAATCAGCCGGCCATGAAGACTGGGATCTTGGCTTCTGTTTAGGGGAAGGATGTAGCTTGGTGTATATACTGAAGAGATCCTTGTTTAGGGGTATGATGTAAAACACAACAAAACGGGTGTTTGAAAACACTTGGATCTTATACAGGAGGAAGGCACATCAGACTTGATTGAAAACCTGGGCTGCTTGCTTTGCCACGTGTGAAACAGTCCTAAGTGTGTATATGTATTGGGGTGGGGGGAACACCCCTCCCCAAATCGTTTTTTTCGTTGCAGTTATGACCTCCTTCGCCTAGGCGGCGCTGTGCAAAACCAACCAGTGGCCCTTCTGCTCTGCAACCTCAATCATTACAGGAGCCCAGTGCATTCTGGGATTTGTAGTCCGGATCATCTTAAACTGCAGCATTGGTAGATTGAGTGAAGGAGGCGATGCAAATCACAGCTCCCAGAAGTCGGCGGCAAAGACTGGGGAGAAACGTCCGTGGGTTGCACATGCAAAAATAGTTTCTCCCTCAACTTGTTATCACCTAGGGTGACCAACTGTCAGGATTTCCCCGGATTTGTCCTGGTTTTTGTTCTATTCTGGGTGTCAGGGGGGATTTTCTGTAATTTTCTATAATGTCCTGGAAAGACACGCTTTCCCTTTAAAGGCTGCATTAGCATGGTGGGAGGGAATGACACACCTTCTGGAGGTGGGTAATTTCCCTCGCACTGCTCCAATCAGGGCCTGAAAGGGGAAAGCGTGTCATTCCCAGACATTATAGAAAAGGCCCTGATTGGAGCAGTGGAGGGTGGGAATTACACACTTTCCCCTCCTCCACCCCATTTCGGGCCTTTAAGGTGGTGGGTGTGAATGACATGCATCCTAGAGGTCCCTGAAAGCTGCTTTCCCACCCCCACCCCACTGGGTGTCCTCTTTTTTAGTTTCCCAAATGTGGTCACCCTATTATCACCATAACATCACACATAATTTTTGTATTTAAACAAGTTGGACTGCAAGGCAGAGGAAGGTTCCCTTCTTGGCCTTGCAATGGCTGAATGCACTGGAGAATTAGTTTATCAGAACCAAGGATCCAGGGTGAGTTTATTTCCCTTCTCTATGGAACAGGGTTAGGATTTCTATTTTTTTAATTTTATTTCCCTCTCCCGTGACTTTAAATCGTTTCAAAATGCAAGAGAGAAACGTCTCTGCATCCGCAGAATCCGCTACTTCAAACAAGCACCCACGTATTAAATTGGAAGAGGATAGTGCATTTCTTTTAAAAATAAAAAAGGTTGGATAACTTCCCCCTACTTTTGTTCTTTTCGTTGCAAACCTGCGGTGAGTTGTTTTTCCATTTATCTGTCGAGGTTTTGTTTTGTTTTTCAAGCCTTTGTCTCCTGTTGTGTGTTTATTTGGCTGTGTTGTGACTTTCCTGTTTGCTGATGTTGTGCCTGTAGCAAAGGAAGACTGTAACACCAATTCCAAAACATCCACAATTGGGCAATATGAATTGAGCACCACCCCAGTTTACAAAATTTGTGTGCCAGCTTTTGAGACCCCGCAGCTCTTTGGCGAGCTAGCAGTTGCGCAAAGTGACCTGGTTCGCACAGTCACCACAACTTCAGTTAGCCAGGGTGGCTTGTTTAAGCCGCAGCATGTGCCAAGCGCCATGGCCTGTTGTGGGGTTCCCCCCTCTAACAAGCCGTGCTGCCCAGGTTCAGACAGCACAACAAACCACATCTGGGAGGGTAAATCAGTCAAATGGCACTTAAACAAGGGGAAAAGTTGACTTTATGAAGGCATCAATTGCAAACCTGTCCTTCTGCCGCTCCAGACAGCTGAACGTGCTGCCTTCGACGACCGGGCCCTGATCCGGTCCTACGACCGGGCCGTCCGCTCTTGCAAGGTAAGCCTTCTCCCGCTGTGCTTCCCGAAAAAAGCCCTCCACCCCTCAGCATTCCCCAGCTAGCCGTGTGCCTCTAATAGACATTTTCTTAATGTTTGCAGGAAGGTCTTGGGGACCACAGCAACGGAAGCAAAAGATGCGGCGACGCCTCCGATGTGGAGGAAGAGGCGGCGGTGGGGGATGGAGAAGGCAGCTTGGTGAGGGCGGGAGGGCGGTGGACCCATTGCTCAGCAGAACGGGGCAGGCCCCCAGTTTGACACACGTCAGGTTTGATGCGGCATGTCTCCAATTATGGGAGCTGTGGGAAACTGAAATTGCTTCTTGGCCTTTTGGCTAAGATCAAGTGTACTATCTCTCCTTATCAGGTTGATATCTGATATGTCCTCTATTTTTGGAACGGTGCACCTTGATTAATGGTGCAATTTGTTCTTAAGCTGTGTATATTTGTTGTTTTATATGGTATAATTTTATCTGTACGCCACCCTGGGATCCTAGTGATACAGGGCGGGATACAAATGTTTTAATAAATAAATAAAACCACAAGTTTTTTGGACGTTTGCAAGAGACGGAATAAAAAAGAGAGAGAGACGAGGCAGGGTGAGCAGGCCGCATGGGTGGCAGTGGTTCGCTTAGCGGTTGCCCAATACCGGCAGCGAGCAAAGAGGCCCCCCGAAGACGGAAGAACGGGGTTGTCGAAATGTGGGGAGGAAGCAGCGATACTGAAACCGGCAAATCATGGAAGGTTTTGGAGGGAAGCGGTGATGTCGAAGACACATTGATGCATCAGTGTGAACTCTCCCATGCGATTTTGTATGGGGGGGGGGATTCTTTCTTTCCATGTTTGCGCCATCGGCTTTTCATGACCCTCCGTTGAGAAAGATGCCTCGCACTTTGGGGGAAACGCCCTGAGTCGCCGGTGGCCCCTTTAAGATGCGTCTAGTGCCTGGTTATTTTTGAAATTCAGGATCCAAGAACATAACCCACTCCATACAATGACCCCTTTCTCCTCTCTTCTTCCCTGTGCCCAGTGGAAAGTGGGAAACCCCTGCTGTGCCACATGGTCGGGGGATGGCCTCGTGTACCCCACTCGCCTCGTCTCCCTGGACCAGGTCCGAGGGCGAGGCACTGCGAGGTTCCACGGCTGCGAGAATGAGGAGGAGCGAGTGCTGATTTGCTGCCCGCGGACTGGAGATCCCCGGAGGAGGTGGTGAGCACAGGGATTGGAAGGGGTCCGAGCCCCCATGTCAGTAGCCAGGGCCCTGGGATGAAAGAGTCCGGTGGTACCGAGCGGCACCTCCGGAAGCTCGGTGGAAATGGAAATGCTCTCCCCCCTCCACTGCTCCCCCCCTCCCACCACAAGGATTTCAGGGGAAACGGGACTCTTGTGGAATTTCCCAAAACTCCTTTTGCAAAACGGCACCTCTTAATCCAGCTTCTGTCTTGCTGCTTCCTCAAAGGAGCCCCAGGTGGTGGACACAGCCCCCGTCCCCAACATTGTATCCTCACAACAACCCTGTGAGGTACGCAGGGCTGTGAGAGGGTGACAACAGAGTGGAGATTCAAACCCGGCTCTTTCCCAGAGACGCTGCCAGGGACTGAGCCTGGGACGACCTGCATGCAAAGCTGGGTGCCCGCCCACTGAGCGATACAGCCTGGCCTCACCTGCCCCATCTGCTAGGGCTGTTTTCATGGAAGGGGTCCTCAAATGCAGCTATAGAAATACTTGCAATAAAGATTTCTCTGTCCTGGACTGTCCGTATTTGCTGTGGTTTTGTGTCTTCTTTTTTAATGCCGCATTGACGTGCCTGGGGGATTATGGGGGGGAGTCATCCAAGCCGCCACGTGGGGGAAAGCCAAAGGCTGGTTGGACATCCTGTGGCAGGGAGTTCCACAGGGAATCATTTTGGCAGAGAATGAGAGGGAATCGAGACATCACACATACGGGATGCCATACTTACCTGGGGTCCTTTCTCTTCTGCTGCCCTCCAGCTTCCCCGGCCGCCTCCGCTAGAAGGTGATGAAGAAGGCGTCACATCTCTGCTCATGGCCTGGCACCTCATGGGTTACCACACCGGCTACTACATGGTGGGTCCTTGCTGTGGGGCAAGGGGGCCCCTCTCTTCGAACTCGGCCTGAAGCCGAAACGCTCTCTCATGGATTAATAAATATTAATAATAAATAAAAATATTAAGACATAAAAATTAACAAATATTTTAGTGTTCCTGATTATGATGACGATGATGCCTGGAGCCAACACACTTTCTCAACGATTAATAAATATTAATAAACAAAAATTAATAATAAGTAAATACTGTTTATTGTTGTTATTAAATTATTGTTGTTTATTTATTAATTTTATTTATTTATTACGTTTGTATACCGCCCCATGGCCGAAGCTCTCTGGGCGGTTTACATAGGATTAAAAACAATTAAAAACAATATACAAAAATTAAAACAGCAAAAACATACAACATACACACAATCTATACATTTAAAAACCACATCAACACTTCAAAAACTACAAAAACAAAGCAAAACAAAACAAACCCAGGCTCCTCAGATATTGCCAAATGCCTGAGAGAAGAGGAAAGTCTTGACCTGGCACCGAAAAGATAACAATGTTGGCGCCAGGCGGGCCTCGTCGGGGAGATCGTTCCACAATTGGGGAGCCACCACAGAGAAGGCCCTCTCTCTTGTTGCTGACCTCCAAGCCTCCCTCGGAGGAGGCACTCGGAGGAGGGCCTTAGATGTTGAACGTAGTGTTCGGGTAGGTTCATGTCGGGAAAGGCGTTCCATCAGGTATTGTGGTCCCAAGCCGTGTAAGGCTTTATAGGTTAAAACCAGCACCTTGAACCGGGCTCGGAAACATACAGGCAGCCAATGCAAGCGGGCCAGAGTAGGTCTTATATGTTCGAACCTACTGGTTCCAGTTATCAATCTGGCCGCTGCATTTTGCACAAGCTGCAGCTTCCGAACCACCTTCAAAGGCAGCCCCACGTAGAGTGCATTGCAGTAATCTAACTTGGAGGTTACCAGAGCATGGACAACTGAAGCCAGGTTATCCCTGTCCAGATAGGGATGTAGCTGGGCCACCAACCGAAGTTGGTAGAAGGCACTCCATGCCACTGAGGCCACCTGCGCCTCAAGTGACAGAGATGGTTCTAGGAGAACCCCCAAGCTACGAATCCGCTCCTTCAAGGGGAGTGCAACCCCATCCAGAACAGGTTGAACACCCTCCATCCGGTCAGCGGAACCACCCACTAACAGCGTCTCAGTCTTGTCTGGATTGAGTTTCAGTTTATTAGCCCTCATCCAGTCCATTGTCGCAGCCAGGCACTGGTTCAGCACATCCACAGCCTCACCTGATAGTAGTGAATTATTATTTATCCTTTTTTATTTAAAGTACTTTTTGGACACCTTTCAGGGTAGAAGCCCTCCTAAGGCGGTGTACAACAATAAAAGATATAAAACCGATACAGTGTTAAGAGCAATAAAAACACCATAAAAACAGAAACAAAACCAGAAATAAAAAACAATGACAGGATTGGCAATAAAACAGGAACAAAACCAGCAACATCAGTCATCGTAGCAGAAGAACGCCGGAGTAAAATAATATGTTTTCTAAGCCTTCTTAAAGGCCCGCAGTGATGGAGCATGGGGGACCCCCGATAACAACTGTCCCCAGAGGTGTGGGGCTACTGCGGAAAAGGCCCTCCTCAGTGTAACATCTACACTGCCACCTTATCCCCAACACTTCAGGGTTCTTTCCTCTGCCCCCACCCCCCACCCCGCGCTCCTCTGCCCCCACCCCTAAATTTATTCTTGCCACTTGTACTGTGGGTAGATCTGCCCCTTCTTGGAGTTTGTTGTGTTGGGGGGGTGCCTCGTTGTGGACCCCCCCCCCCTTGGCTGTTTCGGCACAGAAGTTCTTTTGCATGTCCTGGAGACCACGAGACTTTTATGTCTTTCTTCCCTCCTCTTCATCCTTCCAGGGTCTCCGGAAAGGGCGAGCGGAGGCTGCTGCAGACAAGATGCCTGCTGGGCATCTGAGAGCATCCAAACACAGCTAGCAATCCAGGTGGGTGCTGAGGCCCAAAGAGCCAGGCCCCGGGGCAGTGTTCAGGGTCTTGAATGGGCTTTCCCTTACCTCGAAGCATATTGAAATATAAACAGAGGAATCCAAATAGCACTGTGTGTTCTACGTCAGGGGAAGGCAGCATGTAGCCCAGCAGATAGATGGGACAACAACTCCCATGCTTGCTGAATCCAATGGTAATTGTAGTCCAGAACAGTTGGAGGGTACCAGATTGTGTACTTCAATTGGTAGTGTCTCTCCAGGGTTTCAACTTTCAAGTAAGATTACTTTCCTATCCCTAGCTGGAGATGCTGCTGGGGAATGCAAAATACGTATTCTTCCACTGAGCTTCTAAAAATAAAGTAAGTTTCCAGTCCTCATGGTTCTGAATAAAGTGCTGTTTTCAATACAGGTATAGAGCTGACTGAACAATTTGGGACCAGGATACCTGAGAGAGCGCCTTCTCGCTTACTAACCTGCCCGGTCACTGAGGTCATCGGAGGGCCTGCTTCTGGTCATGCCTCCCCAAATTTCAGGTTTCTAACTTTTTTAAAAAGAAGAAGTTATAGGTGGTTCTTTCCCACAACACTAGCCCATAGGGGAAAAAAGACTTGCGTTGGGGGAATTTTTGTTATTTTAAAAGATAGAAACATGAAACTTGGGGAGACATGACTAGCAACATACAATCTGCAATGTTCCCATGTTTCATGTTTCTATCTTTTAAAATAACAAAAATTCCCCCAACGCAAGCCTCTTTTCCCCTATAGGCTAGCGTTGTGGGAAAGAACCGTCTATAACTTCTTTATTTTAAAAGTTAGAGACCTGAAACTTGGGCACATGGGAGATGGAATGTAGTTACTCATGTGTGCCAAGTTTCATAAAAATTGGTGCAAGCGTGTATTTTCTATGATTTTTTGAAAAATCGTGCTTTTGGGTTTGACAGCTGTCAAAGTAAGTTTGACAGCTGTCAAACCCAACAATTCATAGAATTTTTCATAAATTCATAAAACTTCAAAAATTCATAGAAAATACATGCTTGCACCGATTTTTATGAAATTTGGCACACATGAGTAACTACATTCCATCTGCAATGTGACCAAGTTTCAAGTTTCTAGCTTTTAAAATAAAAATGTTACAGCTGTTTATGTTTCAAAAATCATGTATGTAGGAAAATAGGCATCGGATGTCCAATTTTTGTATCGGAATCGGATCCGATACAAAGCGAGACACTTTCGATACGGTCTGATATGATTTTTTTTAAAAAAACGAAAATTATAATTCCGATACGGATATGATTTTCCTGGCTGTGCACATCCCTAGGTTTTAGGTCTTCGAACTCTAGGAAGGGGCGCAGCTGGTGTATCAGCCAAAGCTGGTAGTAGGCACTCCTGGCCGTCGCATCTATCTGAGCTGTCATTTGGAGCGACAGATCCAGGAGCACCCCCAAGCTGAGAACACAGCCTTTCAGGGGGAGTGTAACCCCATCCAGAACTGGTTGACATACCTCCAAACCCAGGTTGGGGCCTTTGACAGCAAGCACCTCTGTCTTGTCTGGATTCAGCTTCAGTTTGTTTTTCCTCATCCAGCCCCATTGCCGCCTCCGAGCATTCATTCAGAGGAGACACATTCAGAGGATTAAAAGCCTTTCCAAGCAGGAAAACAATTTAACAGCGGTATATCAGGCAGACACATCAATCCAAAGCCGCCTGAGTGCCATTTTTTGGTAGAAAGGCAGGATGCAAATAAAAATCAATGAATAAATAAATTGTAAACAGCTGGGTTTAAAAAGAAAAAACCCAGTCTGAATTCTGAGCCCAAATGGGCCAGGCGGTTTGGGGAGGGGATTTGAGAAGGTGAAGGGCTCCTGAGGTTTGGGCCCAGAAGATCACAGCTGCAGCTGTGTTGCCCACACTGGTCTCTTCTCCCTTTCAGAGCCGTCCAACCCATTTCCTGGTAGCCCCTTTCGGTGTCTATCCTGGCTCCGTGGTTTGGGTGCTGGGGCCGTGCGCCATCAAGACAGCCCTGAATGTCACGTCAGTGGGGATTCTCCCCCATCTATACTTGGAGTTGGATCTTTGGGTCTCTGTATGTCGGGTTTTTTTGGTACAGCCAGTGCCACAAATAAAACCGTTTTCTGATTCTCAGCGTTGTCGACGAGTGGCTGAGCACCTCCTGCCCAGTTCCTGGTCCGTCACCTCCTCGTTGCCCTGTTATTAGCTGTGATGCACGATTCTATTTCTTTTTAATCTCCTGAATCCACAAAGTCTCCGCAAACAGTGACTCAGGGCTGCTCCCAGGAGACTGGGGAAACTTGGCATCCCTTGGCGGAGAAAAACCTGACGGCTTGCGTCAGGAGGGGCTGCCCCACACTGCCTCTCTAGCTTGACCCCAGTTTGGAGACTAAAGCCAAGCACAGATGCTTCCCAAGCAAAACGCCAGAGATTTTTGTGGTAAACGTACAATCATAGAGTTGGGAGGGGCCTCGGAGTTCATCTAGTCCACCCCCTGGCTCTCTGCATGTGTGCTAAGGACAGAATTTGCCCATGTCTGTGTGTGAATACTTTGGCTGTGTGTGTGTGTGTGTGTGTGTGTGTGTGTGTATTAATCATTCAGGACTTGCGTGTGTCTGAATACTTTGGGCGCGTGTATGAGTGAATTTGGACTTGCGGGTGTCGAAATGTAAGAATTTGGACATGTGTGTATTAATGACAGAATTTGGACTGTGGATACACCCCCTTCACCCCACATCTGCCTGGCTTCTTTCAGCACATTTGCCACCCCCCCCCCCCCAGTGTAGGATCACGTCCCGGGGTGTGTGGGCAGCCATCCATTTTGGCGCCATCCCCATCTATCTGAACTGGGATGAAGATGTCAGAGGGGGCCAAATCTCCCGAACTAAGCCTGCTGATCCGTTCCCAACCCCCAGGCCACGGGGCTTTGTACAGCAGGCCCAATCCATCTCATGCCTTGACAGGGTTCCTGCCAGCCTCTTTCTGAGCCGACGGAGCTCTTCCGTTCCCCAACCTGCTCAGAGCTGACGGGGTGCTTGTGGACGCCGATGAGTGATTCTGGCCTGCTAAATCTCTCTGGGATTAATTCCCCTGCACTGTTACCCCTGGGATTCCAAAACGTGCCGCTTTTTCTCTGGTAAATATTAGAGGATCACGCATCTCATTTCTTCTCCAGCAGAGGGATGACAGAGCCCAAAGTTTCTCTCCTTGATTTACGCTGGGTACAAATCTTCGGTTAAGTTTTGCACCCAGAAGGGCATCACAGTTTTTCTCTTGCAGCAACAGCAGCAAAGAGTCTTGTAGCATCTCAAAGGCTAACAAATTTGCCACGACATCAACAAGATGGGTCAGACTACAAACCCCATCATTCCCAGTCAGCACGAGGGGGGTTGCAGTACACAAAAGTGTATGCCGTCAAAGAGCTGTTCAAGGTTCCACATTTGTTCGTTCTGTAATGCTGGCTTTGAAAGGCTTTAAAAATACGTTGCAATGACATAATTTTGTACTGCTTTTTATTTTAAATAATAATAAAGAGACAGGTGCTAAGGCTATTTTTCTCCTTTGCTTACCTCTTATTCCTAGATACACACACATCCTCCTTGGGAAAGTTACATGATGCCGCCTCTTTTCTCCAAACATACCTTTCAAAGTGAACCTTTTCTCATCCCATACTTGCCCCGTTTTGTTGATTATATATAAACTGCTCTGAGACCCCTTTTGGTGCTTGCAATCTAAAAAGTCATGACACACAAGTAAATAGAGGCGAGGAGGGTAGAGGAAAAGGATGACATTGTCTTTCAGCAGGGCTGGTGGAAAGGCTCTGCCGCCATGCTCTCTTCCTGCTTCAGGCAGGATCTGGTGACCTGTAGAAGCTGGAGTAGGTGGGCTCACTGGTATCGTATGGCAGAGCTTTTATTGCCTCCTTAAAAATGGATCGGACAACAGAGGAGAGACAGCCTAGCCCTCAGCCAGGACACTTAAATTGAACAACCTACCTCTGGATCCAGCCTGTCTCCCGCTGAGGAGAGTAAAAATGGATGATAAATTCATAAAGGACAGTTCGAAGGGCAGCTCACTGATAGTTAAGCAGAGCCTCCTATCTTTAGGGTAGTCTATCACCGAATAGCCACAGGTCTTCCTGCTTGTGGGCATACTGGTTGGACATGGTGAGGGACGAGAAGGGAGGCCAGGCGGGCCTCGGGCCCGATCCAGCGCAGCGTTCCTGACACATCCCTCTCGTCACCGACACACGGTGCGATTTATCGCAGCGAAGGGGGCGGAGATGTCACCGGCTGCGATCCCATTTCCCCGGCCTTTGCAGGCGTAGGATGTTTGCTTTCGAATATTGGGTGAGCGGCTGTGACGCCAGGAAGTGGCCAAATTACTTAGTGTCCTTCCCTCCCCCCTCCCCAAATATCCTTTGGGAGGGCAGGTGGGGAAAATTGGCGTCGCTTTGTTTGCTCTACGGTCTTTGAGAAATGCATCAGAAACGGAACCGGGGGGTGATTCCCTCGTGGGCAGGAGCAAGGTGACATGACTGATGTTGGAGATTGAGGTCTTTCCAAACACACACACCCCGCAATAGCTGCTACCACAACTAAAACTGCGAACTATTTACACACACACACACACACACACTTACTTTCCACCAATCAGCTTTGGGAAAACGGTTCAAGCCCAAGAACGCGGCTGCTATAATAGAGCCGCCCGGGTCTCTTTCGCTGTCCAGTGGAAAGCCGTTGCAGATTCAGCACCATGGCCACCTCCAGGTTTTCCGCGCTCTGCTTCGGCTGCTCCATCCTCTTGCTCATGGGTGCCTGCGAGGAATCCGCCGAGATCTGGGGTGCAGCAGGTGAGGCCGGGGCCGCTGAAAGCCAAGAGGAAAAAGAGATGGTAAGAAATACATGGGACCAGAGATTTGCAGGTGGGATGGAAATTTTGGGAGCAATAGTGTGCAGAGAGAGAGAGAGAGAGAGAGAGAGAGACGATAGGCCGGTCTTCCCCAAGTTGGTGCCCTCTTGGTGTGTAGGGAGTACACCTCCCATTATCCTCAAGCAGCATGGAAGACGTCAGGACGGGCACTCACGGTGACCTCAGCTCTCGCCCTTGTCTATAAGAGCTGAGATGCCACAGTAAACCTTTATGCTAAATTCTCCACCTTTTACTGTTGGGTGGCGCTCAGAACACAGGATGAGCCCTACTGGATCAGGCCAGAGGTTCACGGCCTATTCCAGCAGCCCCGCCAATATTTTTGCCCTCTTGGGCATGGGTGCTGCTGCTTCAGTTGCATAATGATCGGTACCCCACACCACCCCCCAGGCATCGCTAATGGAGGGAAAGATCCCCTCCCTCTTTTTTTAAACCATCACATCTTCTGGCAGCAAATCCCAGAAGTTATGCGTTCAAATGAATGAAGACCAAATGAAGTCTGTTTCGAATGCCTTTGGCCGTTTGGTTCCCCTTTAATCCGGATCGCTATGAGTAAGTGCCCATCTTTGCTAGATGAGCAAGCGTGGGCCAAAACAAAATTAAATTAAAAGATTCACATTGACTAGTATCGTGTGTGAGGGAGGAGATCTGAAGCTCCGGAATTAGAGCAGGCACCAAAATGCCTTCCTATTTAAAACATCGTTTTTGCTGGTATACGAGATACTAGCTCCAGGAAATAGAGCTAATTGAAGCCAGGCCTCCCCTCCCTCTCTGTCTCTCACACACCCAATATAGACATTTAGATTATTATTTTTACTCCCACCACCAGCATTGGGTTTTGGCAAGGCAATATTTGATGGTTTGATAACTCGCTGGTTTTTTTTTTTAAAATGGTAAAGTGGAAGGAACAACAACAATGATAAAAAAAAGTCAAGAGGTACCTTTAAACGATTAATAAAACTCTATTTTTGGCCGGGGCTTTTTGTTGACTGGCACTTTTTTCATCAGGAAATGGACCCCTAAGCCAGGACAAGAGAGAACAGAAATCAGTGTTCATTAAAAATGAATTGTACAACAACTGAATGCAGCATTTGCTTGACCGAGTAGCATCACATGGCCAATTCTTTTATATGCTAAATGGTGCACAGTATCCTCACCTGCTAACAGGCCAGACTAGTTTGCAACCTTCACTCAATACGCTCCTTCCCTCCCTTCCGTGTGTGTGTGTACTACACATATACACACTCCAGTTAGTTGGCCACTGCCAAGCAAAAGATCTTGCCGCACTAAAGGCCCCATCACACCTAATTTCCCCCTTTGGTTTGCCTCCGCGTTGTTGTTTTTACCTCTGATGCAGAAGCGCGTCAAGTTTATAATCCCTTTCACCTGAATGGCTGCTCTTTTGCTCCTTTGCTACTCCACCCCACCCCTCCCCTTCTCTTTCTCCCTCCAGTCAGGTCCTGGCAGAGAAGCACTTCAACCAGACCGCCTTTCTGCCTGACCAAAACCAGAACGACCCTTTAGCCTGGCTCTTTGGGGGCATCGAGGAAGTAGAATCCTGTCTCTGCAGAGATTCAGGCAATGTATGATGTTTTAAAAAGGCTTTCGAGCCTGGGATGCAAGGTTTGGGTTTTCTATTGGAGCTTGGAGCCGGCTGCTGGGAGAGATCGCTTTTCCCTGCCAGGACCTGATGCAATCCATTCAAGCCCCCAGTTCCTTTAAAATTACACGGAGGGTTAGGGCGCATTAAATGCGCTTAGGGAAAATAATCCAGACTTTTAGCGTTCAAGGAAAGGCTGGGGAAGGAGCGGGGTGTCAACAGGACAGGCACAGCCTCCTATGAGCACCATGCTGCAAATCCGCACACCAGGCATGGCAAGAGCGCACTAAATCGCTGGCGTCATGGAGGTTTTAAATGTGTTCACCTTTAAGATGCTGGGAGACTCTTCGCTGTATGTCTTGCAACAGAGCTCTTCCAGGCTGACCTCTCCAGGTTGCCTCCCTGTTTAACTGGGGGTTTTCTTTACCCCATCTTCTCACGGTGGGACCTGCTCTCCGTGCATTCTGCTTTTTCAACTTCTTGATAGCTGCATACTGTTTGCCTCTCTGAGCATACTAGGACTTGATTTGCAGATTGGAGCCCTCCACGACGTCTTGGAGAAACTGAGGAACAGCCGGCTGCCGTCCGTGGAGAAGAAGTTTGGCTGGGTACCATCGGTAAGGAGCCGGTGAGGGCAGCATGGAAGCTTCCCTCTTTGGGGTTGTTTTAGGATTCCCTGGGTTCTAACAATGAGGGATAGATATTCTGGGATCTAGTAACCGATTACTTATAAACAAGCTGTCAGGAATCCCTCCCTCCCTCAACGTGGTTAGACTCCCAACTCCCAATGGTCAGAGAGTCCAAGGATGATGGGAGCTGAAGTCCAAGATATAGAGGACCTCAAATTCCCACCCCTGTGGGAGAGGTACAGCAGTAAAATAAACAGCAATGGACATTACTGTTTTTATTTCAACAAGTTGAAATGTTGGACTAATTTGGGACTGCTTGATCTGTACATGAACGCTCCACCTGGCTGGTTTGCATAGGGTGTGTGTATACATACACATGTATATTGATTGCCTAGTGAAGTTTTATTCTGTTTCCATGGCATCTTTGTACATGGATGCAATATTAAAAGACGGCTGGCACAAACTCAGCCTAATCAAGATGGCTGTGTTTTTAACTGTGTTTTAATGCATTTGGTTTTATTATTGTTTTAATCCACTTTTATTCATGATCGAAAGCTACCTTGACTGCCATTTTCCTTTGTAGAAAGGCAAGGTACAAATCAAATAAAAATAAGTGGGAGAACAAGTATGTTTTTGCCATTGCAGGGACAGGAGTTAAATAGACATGTTAACTGTGTTTTGTGCGGCCCCATCTTCCTTCCACTAATTCAGCAGGTACCGCCACATGGGTGGCAGCCTTTTCCCCTTAAGCCACATGGACTGGAACCTTGATTTTAAAAGCCGGGGTCCTCAGCATAGGCCCCCTCCACAAGAATGCGCCTTTGCGCCTGGTTCCGCGATTATGCGCATTATCGCGGAGGCGCATTTACTCACAATCCCTCTGCACGGGAGGCGGCGGGAAGCGGCGAAGCGCATTAAAAGATGCCCAAAAAGCGCTTTCCAGGTAGTTAATGCGCATAATCGCTTGTTCACACAGCGAAAATGCGCTTTAACGGCCGGAGCAAAATAAAAGTCGCTATTTAACGCGCGTTCGAAAATGCGCATTATCGGGGAGATAACGCGCCTGTACGCCCGTTTTGCGCTCCGCTCGTGTGTAGGTAAAATTTATAATGAGCCTTCAAGGCTCATTAAACGCCCCGTGTGGAGGAGGCCATAGTGAACAGCATGAGTCACTCCACAAGCTATGTTCTCATTCAGAAAACTAGAGAAGCCCCCCACCCCCGCCCCAGGGATTTGAACATTTATGGAATATGAGCTTTGCAGATTCTGAGACAAATTGATCTCATCTTCCCCAGCACCATCACCACCAACGGGGCTAATTGTGCAGATCAGAATTTAAGTTATCATATCATGTAATAGACTGAGGACTTAACACTTTCAACATTTGAACGGGTGGCATAAAGATGCCCATGTGCCAATGATATTTCGTCTGCTTTTATTGAGGTCAATGCATATTTTTTAGAATATATTATATATATATATATATATATATATATATATATATAATATATATATATGATCACACACACAAAACACACACACACACTTTATATGCATGCAAGGAAATTGATAGTCAAATGTACGTAGCTACAATTTCCCCCCTTTTCCTCTTTTTTGTTTTGTGGGTTTGTTGAAACATCGCAATTTAAAAAGCAACAACAGTATTTAATTGACTGCCAGCTTTCACACACGTGTGAGGTCAGTTGCCTGGTCAAAAAGAGAGGATAAGAACACATTTTTTCAAAATGCATTATTTATTTATTTATTTAGCAATATTTCTATACCACTCAATGTCTAAAATAGATTCCGGAACGGTGAACATAAAAAATAAGATCAAAAAGCACATTAAAAATTGTTCATTGTAGAATGGAGTGCTGGGAAACCACATATGTTTTTTTAAAAATACACCCAGAGATAACTGCAGGAACGGACTTCTGAGGGAACAGATGTGAAAGTGATGTGGGAGAGACCGAAGCGCCCATTTGTAGTTTGTGCCTTTATCCCTGACGCGCGCATGAGAGAACACAGACCTGGCTGTCTGTCCTCGCCCAGCACCCTTGACGCCTTTCGCCCCCTGTCTCCATCTGCAGTGCGATGCCGGGGAGCCGTGCGCAGTGCGGAAAGGGGCCCGCATTGGCAAGCTCTGCAACTGCCCCCGCGGGACGTCCTGCAACCTTTACATCCTCAAGTGCTTGTGAAGAAGCCGCGGCCACGGAGGAGGAGGCAGAGACGGGCAGCAGCTTTCGTGCAGAAGGTGTCTGGCGCAGGCATGGTGAGCGGCGGGGGGTGTGGGAATCCAGGGTTTTAGGCAGCAAAAGGTCAGACAGGTCAAATTGGAATGCAGGTGTCGGAGGAGCGAAGGCAACAGGCAGGAGAGGCCCGGCCCTACCGCTGTGGTTGGACAGCAATGCCCATTAGCCTTAGCCAGTGACAATACCACCTAGTGGGCTGAAAAGGAAGTTCCTGGGATTGGAAGAGTCTGGCTTTAGAGGACATGCGTGGGGCCTTTGTGTTGGATGTAGACGGTCCCGGGCTTGATTTTTTATTTTAAAATAGCAAGGACATCTTGGAGCCAGGTTGCTAACAGGGGTCTCTCTCTGCTCCAGGCTCTGGAATCTACAACGAGAGAGAGAGACAGAGACAGAGACAGAGACAGAGACACACAGAGAGAGACAGAGAGAGACAGAGACACAGAGGCTCAATTCGGACGACACAATAAACAACTGGTGTGGGGGAAACAATCGTCAGTTGTTTTGACTATTGTGTCATCCGAATGCTGCCATAGTCAACTCAGCGCTGATCCTCATCCACACCACAGTTGATTATTTATTACCATGTTGTGTGGGGAGTACCCCCCAGGGTTAGCGTGAGGGTTAGGGTTAGTCAACCTACCATTGACTATTGTGTCGCCCGAATTGAGCCAGAGTGTGTGCATTTCATTCATTCCATTTCTATTCCGTCAATAGAAAAGCTCTCTGGGTAGTTCACAAAAAATAAAAACCCCAAATACAACGCAATAAAAACATAATATAAAACCTTCAACTATACAAAATTAAAAGCATAAGCTTAGAAAACAAATTATTCATACATTTATTTCCCCCCCCCCCCACGCACAGTTGCGGGAGCAAAAGGTTGAGGTGAGAGACCAGTGAGCTCTGGAGCGAATGTCCTGCACAACAACTTCTAATGTGCAAAGTGCTTTACTAGTATAGAATCATGGACATTTTTGTGTCAGGAGGGGCCACGGAGGTCAACTGGTCCACCTCAGTGCAGGAATCTTGTTGTGGCAGCACCCAACAGATGCCCAGTCAGCGTCTCCTTACACCCTCCAGTGAAAGAGCGTGCACCCCCTCCCCAGGCAATCTGTTCCACCTCCAGACAGCTCTTGCCTTCTCCTAATGCTTATCCAAAATCCGCTTCTCTGCCACCTCCACCTGCCTGTTCTAGCCCTGCCCTTTGAGCAAGCTTGCCAGAGTTTCATATTATGCACTAGTCAGTTGACAGCAGAAAGCAAGCAAGAAAAGACAGATCACCTCTAACAAGCCCTCTGCATCCCTGCAGGCAAACAAAACCGTAATGTCCCTTCTTCGAGGGAGCAGAAGCTGCTGGCACAACCTCCCTCCCTCTCCTGGATTCATCCAGCAGGTGGCAGTCAAAGATTTAATCGGCGCGGAGTTCAAGGCACGGTTTTATATATACGCCAGACGCGAAAAATAAACCAAAGATCGAGGCAATGATGAATGGTTTAGGCATGTGTGTCTGCAGTATTATGGTTCTGAAACTCAGCTGTGGGACAGTGCGGTCCGTTCTGGGATCCAAAGCCCGGGCAGATGTGGGAATCAGCAACACAAGACCGTAGAGGAGTATGGTGGGAGAGAGATACTTGGCTTCAAGGGGGAGAGATGCAGGGTCCTCCAGGGCTGATGCAGGTTGCCACACCATCTCTTATATGTTTTTTTAAAAGGTTTTATAATCAGGAGGTGGCGGGCCAGGCATGTACACAGCTAAAGATGCTCATTTTTTATTATTTTTATTTTAGAGAGGATCTTTTCCTCCAACAAAATGGTGATTTATTTTCTAGCGTTTAGTAGCAGGAGCAAATTCCATCACTTCCATTTGCCGTCGTGATGGTGCTAGGCTTTGAGCACGTTTAAAGTGCAAAGTGTCCACGCGCAGAGGGCTGCCTTGTCTTGCGGGGTCGGCAGACGGGTCTTTTGCTTTTTAGCTCTAATGTATCGGGAAGGAAGGAGGAGTTGCAGGGTGTGGAAGGGCGTTTGGGGGGGAAAGAAGCAAGATATGGATTGTGTGCTTCACAACTGAACTCACAGACACATACCGCCTAAAGGGGACCCCTTGAGGTCATCCAACCCAGGGTTGAAAATGCCCACACTGCATCACGGTTGGGGTCAGCCAGAGGTTTACCTGGTTTACTGTTCAAAGATGCTGCTGGTTCAGGGAGGCAGCCAGGAATTTTTGCTGGAAAGGATCGAGTGTTTAAGAAGACAAGAAAAAGGTGGAAAAATGCCTCCCCAGTGGCACAGTTACTGGCAGGAAGAGAGTTGGCTGGAGTTTGGGGCATTTTTGGCCTTGCACTTTGCCCCTGCCCCCAGGAATTCCTCCCCCCCCCCCAGCTTCTCTGAAACCGAATTTGGCGCTAGGTCTGAAAACGGTTCAACACCCTTGAGAGAAAAGGACCTGGGAGTGGCCCATGCCCCCGTCTGCCCAAGATCCCAGGGAGACGCAAGTGGCCTTACGTGGCGTTAGGCAGCATCCTAACTGAAGGGAAAGGCTGCTCCAACCCTACCGAGACAGGAGGCGGCTGCTCCCTAACACATGGGGGAGCAGCGCCCTCGTAACCCCGCAGTGCCCGCCTGGTCTTGCGCCGCTCTCCAGCCACACAGCAAGGAACCACAGAGAAGCAGCGATCGGTTTGCATCTTTTTAATTTCTCTCACGCAGAGGAAAGCTCCCCCGGCACCCCTTGCCACCCCCAGCGCTTCTGCAGGGCCACGAGCGCCAGGCTCCCCACCGCCAGCACAGCCACGAGACCAGCCACGAGAGACAGGGTGTCGTCCCAGCGCATCCGACCCTCCGGGAGAGTTCTGGGCTCTAAATGGATGAGATGAGACAAGGTGGGGGGGGGAGAAGAAGAGAAAAGAGGCTGGGTTAGAGGGACGGGGCTCTTTGTGATTTACCAAGAGGTCGAAAATGGGAGGTCTCTGCCCCACGGAGCTTACACTGGAACCCAAAACACACTGCGGAGAGGAGGTTTGGGGGTGGGGAAGAGAAGATGCATTCTAGGTCCAGGGGTTGAGGTTTGGTTTCAGGATTTTCACCCTGCACTTCAAATTGATGCTATTTATGACGATGCTCGTGATTGATATTTATAATTCGCAGGGCAAAAATCCAAGTAATAGTAATCATGTTAGTTATAATTGGAAGTACAGTTGTGAAAATTCATGAAACCAAACCTAAATGCATACTTCAAATTATTATTATTCAAATTATTAAATGGATCTTAAATCCTGCAGTTCAAATAATAATAACAACAACAACAACAACAGTAATGACAATAATAGAGGATGATAATGATGAAAAATAATAATTTGAAGGGCAGGATGAAAACCCGTAAGACCCAGCTTAAACCCGTAGAACTCGAATGCATATTTTCACCTTATGCTTCAAAGTATTTATTTATTGTTATTATTACTATTTACAACGATAACAAAACCACCTGTTCCAGGGACCCTTCCACAGTATTGTAGCTCCTAAGCAGAGCGCTGCAAGAAAATGTCACAGCGGGAAGCGCCAGGCACTCCTTCCTATCCCGCCCCCTGCTGGGCAGTTTGCTTTCTTTCCCTTGCTTGACCAACCCCTGGCTTGGAGCCCCAAATAGGCTCACTCCCCCAACCCAACAACTCGGGGAAGGAATAGTGACACCAGGCAGAAAAATAAAGGAACCCAGAAATCTCGTTTTCGAAAGGCAATTTGGGGGCAGACCTTATTCCACCCTAGTGCCCTCCAAGCCTGTTGGACTACAACCTCCAGCATCCCCTGGTCAAATTTCTTTCCTCTTCCCTCCTCCTCCCTTTTTTCCTTGTATGTCGTGTCTTTTTACATTGTAAACTTGCAGAGGAAGGGACTGTCTTTATTTTAAAAGCCTTTTTTAAGGCTGTCTGGGGGATGCTGGGGGTTGTAGTCCAACACCTGAGGGATGGCTAGACTATACACAGCACACCTCTTGCCACTCAAGACATCACCTGAACTGCTCTTCCTTCAACATTCCTCTCCCCAAAAGGCACTCCCCATGCCCCTCTGTGACCACCTCCCCCCTTTACCTTCAGGAAGGTACGCCTCCACGGCTCCGCCAAAGAAATCCACGGGGCCATCCGAACTCACCAACGTCAGCCACTTGGCAGGGGCCTGATGGTCTGTTGCTACTCTTTTGCCTGCAGAGACACACACAGAGAGAAACATGACTTCATCTGCTTTGGGAGGAGGTGTTTTTTTTTAAATCTTCACCACAAGCCTGCGAGGAAGGTCAAGCCGAGGGGCTTCCTGGCTGAGTCGAGACTCAAACCCAGGTCTCCCCAGTCCAACCCTCTAACAGTTGTATATCAAGACTCACTTCTCCCTCGTGGGTTTGCCCCACAGCGGGCAGAACAACGCTCCTGCAAGGAAGGCACGCAAGCAGACGCGCTGCAGTGGAAGTAAACCTAGATTTGGAGAAAGGCAAACTTTAGATTAGAAGCTAACCCTGTTATAATTCTATTTTATTTTTTAATAAATGGAGGATTGTGCTTTTACATCCCCTGTGGGATGTCAAGGGAATGAGCCCACCAAAGCGAAGAAACACTCACTCTTAAGGCAGAACACTCAATCCTGCAGGTAAGGATTCCGGGCCAAACACAGAGCAAGAGGGCCTGAGGATACACAGAAAGCAACCACATCCAAGAAAGAAAGAGATCTTACCGGCCCGGTAAGCATCCGTTGGGAGGCAGTGTCCACGAACGTGAAGGTGCTGACGACGAAGCGCTGGTGGTGCGTTGGGAACGGCAACCCAGAGTCCACTCCAACGGGCACCAGCTGGGTTTTGTAGTTGTCTCCATCATAAGGGCACCTGAGAAGCAAAGGAGTTGGCAACTCATGCAGACAGGAAGTTGGCCGGCTCTAGAGAACACACCCTTCAGTTCCATGGCTGCAACACCAAGTTTCTAGTTCTCATTATTTATGAAATATTTATATTAGACTTATATCCCACAGAGGGGTTGATTTTAGTTGCCCCCGCGGCTGGGGGGGGGAAAGGAAGTCCAACAGGGGGCCCTGTTGCCCTTCTCTGTCCCAAAAAAGCAGTACGCAGATCCCTAAAATAGATAAAACGGGATACTTGGGAACTGCAGCTGACAGAAATGGCTGAAAAGTGTCAATGTAGCATCTCTACAAGCGCTGAACTTGAGCTTCGAGCCAGCTCTGTTGCTCCTTCAAAAGGTCCGTGGCAAATGTGGAGGTGCTAGTCCTCATGATTTTCTTCCAAACGTTGAAAGTTTTAAATCGCAACCAAAGCCCTCGGGAGAGAGGCTGCGTATGAATGTGAAACAGCTTTCAGGGTCCATCTGACCTTAGCAGAAAAAAATTCCCCATGAGGGTCATTCAACTACCACCCCAAACCAGCTTGGTTAACCATGGTTGGGTGCTTTTTTCTCTCCTTAAAACAAGGGGGGGGGAGTAGTTTATTGAATTTTCCCATCCTCTTAAACACGGAGAGAAAGTTGAAGCTTGAAAGTCAGAAAAACAGCAACACGATCGGCGGCAAACCATGGTTTGCAAAAGTACAGCAGAATCAGGATTTGAAACCAGGGCTTGGTGGGGCGTCTAAGGCAGGCCCAAATGCAAGCATATTTCAGCTTCAGGACACGAAATAATGGGCTCAAGTTACAGGAAGCCAGATTCCGGCTGGACATCAGGAAAAGCTTCCTGACTGTTAGAACAGTACAACAATGGAACCCATGACCTAGGGAGGTGGTGGGCTCTCCCACACTAGAGGCCTTCAAGAGGCAGCTGGACAACCATCTGTCAGGGATGCTTTGAAGTGGATTCCTGCATTGAGCAGGGGGTTGGACGCAATGGCCTTAGAGGCCCCTTCCAACACAACTATTCTAGGATCCTTCCTGCTACATAATTAAACTCCAAGAGAGCCGTTTCAACCTTTCAGAATGGGAGTGGGGGGGGGGGATCAGCAAAGCCGGGAATTCCCAAAGTCAACAGTGGTGGTGGTTGAAGGCATCAGGGAAAGGGGGCAGGCCCCTGGGGGGAACCTGGGGTCTCAGCCTGCCTTGCAGCCCACACTGACCCTTCCTCCAGGAGAGGCCAGTCCGGCTTCTTCAGGGGGTTGGTGCTTGGGGTGGCCCAGCATTCGTGGAGGACCAGCGCCAGGGCAGGGTCTCTCCTGGCCAGGATGCGGACTTCGACGTAGACAGGGTCACGGAGAACTTTCACCACCGGGTAGTCCGAGTCCACGAAGTACGACGCGTACTTCTCATCTGAGGGAGAGGGAGGAAAAGGCCTGTTAAGGGCAGGGAGGAAGGAAAAGGGCCCAATCCTGACCTACTCCTGGGTCCCGGCAGCAGCGCCTCCTGCAGCCTGGGCTTCACTTTAATCCTGATTTCCCCAACCTTGGTGCCCTTTGGATGGGCTGAGCTACAAAAAAAGGCTTACAATCCATTAGCAAAACAAGAAAAGTGGGGGCTTAAAATGTAAATGGACACGACACGCAAGGAAAAGGGGTGGGGAGAGAAGAGGAAAAAAATGAAGTAGATTCTTAGCAGGGCTGGTGGAGCAGTCCTGCCTCCCCACTCATCTCCTCTGGGGAGGGGGTGATAGTGCAGCACAGGTGGAGGGCAACAGGTTGAGGAAAGAAGGATCAGCCTGTTGGCCTCGGAGTCTTGCTTGGGTGTATGAATGGGTCTTCCTTTTTTAAAAAAAATCAAGTAAATTGGCAATAGATCCCAGACAAAAGGAAGCTGCCACATTGTGCTTCGTTAGCGACGTTACAAGGAGAGGTTCACAGCTGTTGGCGTAGATGCTGTCCAAGGAGGTTAGACAAATTTAGGGAGGAGATGTTGGGGCTAGGAGAACCAAGAAGGAACTCCCATAGAAAATAGGAGTCTATCCCTAGAGACCAGGTGCTGGTGGGGGGGCAGTTCGTGCAGAGGCTGTTGCCTCAGAGTCCTGGAAGGCGATGAGGGGAAACAAGGCCCTCCTACCATCCCTGTTTCCCCCCCTCTTTCCTCCTCAAGCCACTTTGGGAGAACTCAATCCGGACGTCTATCCGGACACATCCCCCAGCACCCCTGAGCTGACCTCCGTTGCCTAAGCAAGATTTGCTGGCATGGCTGCCCCTCAACTGCCCCCCACCCCAAAGATCACTCACCTCGAGCAATCCTCATCTCCAAGGTGAGGGGCCCTTGCTGAGCAACGGCAGCCGGCGGAGGGAGAGTGGCCACCAGGACGGCGACAGGGAGCGAGTCCTCCGCGGCGTAACTGCAGCGGACGGTCAGCCTGGTGGAGACAGGGAATGAGGTTTGGGGGAGGGGACCCCAATTCCTCCCTTCTTGTAGAAGCGCCTTCCCCAACCTGGTGGATTCCACGTGTGTTGGGACTTCACCTCCCATCACATTGGTGACTGGGGTTGATGGGCAGCATAATCCCAACACACTCCCTACGCCCGATCTACAGGCAAATGGAAGCGCTTCTCCACCTGGCACGTGTTAATCTGCGGAACCCACTGCCACAGAAGGGAAAAAGCAATTGGCATGAGTAACTTTTTGGTCAGTTTTCCCCAACTGACGGTCTCCAAACTGTGTTGGACTACAAATGTAGAAATGTAAGAAACAACAACAATAACTCCCATCATCCACCTGCCCCCAGACAACATGGACACCTTTGACTCCATCGTTGATCGCTTCTCTTCAACAGTGGAATCCAAAGAAGCCATGTTGGTTGGGGGATGATAGAGGCAGTAGTTGTTCAACACTAAGTCTGTCCCCAAGGGATTTTGCGCCATTAAGTCTTCTTGATTAGTGGGGTGCAAGATCAGCCTTTCAGAGCTGTACCACGGCTGCACAGCCCCAAATCTGACAGAGACCCACATATGGGGGTCTAAGCATCTCTCCGTCTTGCTTCTCTTCCATCTCCTCCCTCTCTGGGCTTGAATTGTCACCTGAAGTCGCTGTCTCGGGTGATGGATCCCAACCCAGATACAAGGACCTCCACGTCCGCTAACAACTCATTCTCATAGATCCGCTGGCTTCCCGAATCCTAAGCAGAAACAACAGCAGGTCATCTAAACACCGAACAAAACCACGTTCTCCAACGTTTAGATTTTTGGCATGGGCTGTTTTAAATGACCGGGTGCAATGGGTGGCTATTCATTTAGAAAGATGAACAAAAATAGTGTTTACATGGAATTACCAGGGGGAGGAGGAAGTATTTTTTTATTTTAAATAAATGGAATTCTATGACCTCGTACAACCTTCCTCACTTTGGTGCCCTCAAGAACTACAACTACCATCATTCCCTGCCAGGGATCAGGGATTATGGGAACTGTAGCCCAAAATCTCTGGAGGGAAGCTCTTTTTAGGGTGCAGTCCTATACATGTTTAGACAGAAAGAAGTCCTGCAAATCCAAGCATTCCTCAACATCCACAATTCCCCAAGAAGAAAAAAAATATGTCTGACAACTCCCAGCATTCCCCAGCCAGCATGCTGGGATTTGTGGAGCTTTTTTTCTATCTAAACATGCCCAGGATTGTGCCTTGAAGCTCACACCTGTCTGTCTCGGATCTAAATCTTTCAGAAGACCACAGCCGTTTAACCTTGATGCACAGGTGGGGGTTGGGGAGAGTTAAAGGCAAATCTCCATGCCCCCCGTTACCTTGAAGGTCGTCCCGCACGCAGACAGAGGGAACTCGAAGAGGAGAAACATGTTGTTCTTGGTCCGGGGGCCGCACCTGCCTCCGAGATTGCTCGCCAGGTGCACCGAATCCAAATGGAGCGGGGGCACAACCACGTTCCTGGAGACCGCAATAGAGAACTGGCCGTCTGGGGTGCAGCGGGCCGTCACTGTCGGATGAAGGACAGGGGGCAAAGGGAGGGGCGTTGGGGCCAAAAATACAGAAACGACCTTCAGGGAGGGAATTCAACCTTCCAGAATGTGGGGGAAGTGCATAAAAGCTGGAAAACCACCAAATGAAGTTCTGCTCTGGTCAGAGAAGGATCATGACATTCCGCATTTGCGCAGCTCTGCTCATGCGCTGCACAGGCAGCAATCTGCAGGTCTGAGATTGGGGCGGCTTTACTAGAAACTCCAACCCATCCCACCCGAATGGATCTGTAAGTCCTAACCCCAGGTTCACTCAGTTCCTCGACTCACCTGTGTTGGCATAGTAACAGGGGGCCACCCGGTCCCTGGGGTTGTAGCAGCATCCGAGCCCGGCACACTCCTCTGCGCTGACATGGTGGGTGCTGCATGGCAGTCGGTCTGGGGTCAAGATGGCCGAGCACACGCCATCGCTGGGGGCATCCAGGGCTGGAGGAGACAGTTAAAGTTGTAAGAGTCACGCTTCCCAAAGTGGATCTGTCTTTTCCCCCCAGGGAGTTGGAAGCATGCCCAGAGGCCCATAAAGGGCAGTCTGCCAGGCAAGCCAGCCCAGCTAATGAGGAAGGCAACCTTTGAACAGCTGGCTAAGTGGCAGGGAAAGATGCGACTTTGCTATGTTGCCCGCCGTGCAGTTTGGCTGCTCAGGAATAACAGGGTGTCAAGGGTTAGGGGAAAGGGGGAATGCTAGCGAAGCAAGCTAGACTCATTGTCTCCTCCGTCTCTCTTGGTCCTGCAGCTTTATCTGCTGCCTAACAGGCAGAAGTTCAGTGGTAAAGAGCCTGCCTTGCATGTAGAACATCCCAGATTAAATGTCTAACATCTCCTGTCAGGCTGGAAAAGATCCACCGTCTTTGGGAGATGCAGTCTTTGTAGAGCAGTGTTGGGCTCTACCATTGAGTTACAGCCCTTTTCCTAAAGATAAAGCTAAGATCCCAGTCCTTAGGGTTCTGAAAAAGGGCCAATTTAAGTAGGAACGCAGGAAGCTCCTTTATGCTGCATCAGACTGCTGGTCATTCTTCTGCAATATTGTCAACACCAGGAATGGATAATTTGTGACCCTCCCCCCCTGATATTTTGGCCTACAACTCCCATCATGCCTGACCATTGGCTCTGCTGGCTATGGTTGATGGGAGTGATAGGCCCAAGCATGAGCTGGATGGACCAGCGTCCTGACACAGCATAACCCAAACTCCCTATTTCCTCCTGAAAGGAGCCTTTTATTCAGAACCACGAGGACTAGAATCATACTTCATTTTCTTAAGGCTGAGCACCTGCTTCTCATGCAAAAGGTCCCAGGTCTGATTCCCTGCATGTCCCTTTGGAGGACCCTGAGAAGTGGCTGGCATTCAAGTAATATTGTCGCTTTAAACTTTGTACCGTCATGCCACCGTATTGTACAGTTTAGACTGAGCGGCATGAAAATGTAATGCCACAAAATAAATTTAATCTCTGTAAACCACCCAGAGAGCTTCAGCTTTGGGAGAAGTATAGAAACGTTAATAAATAAGACTAAAACAACAAATAAATTAAATCAAAGATTGGGCTCCATTTGTTGTCTGCTGACTCGTGCTGCTTGAGCAATCTCTGATGTTTGGCAGGGAAAGCAGGTGGGGGGGATCTAAAATTGGGAAAAGTGGCAGGGACTGGATTTAAGTCGTTGGTTCTGCAATTTTTAATGCGCGTGCAGGGACTTATTTTAAAAAGCCGCGGTTTTGCAATCCCGCAGCCTGCTGCAACACATTTCGGCCGTGGCTGTTTGCATTTTGCAATCGTGTGTCGCCAAGTAAGCTCCCAGCTGGCTTGCAGGATCACCTGGTGCCAGGGTGGCTTCTGGCGATGCCCCCAAATACACACTGACACAGACACACACACGGGCTTTTAGAAGGATAGGTCTCCCCTTGCCACAGGACAGGGCCAGTTCAGGTCAGCCTCGCTAGACCTGAGCTGCACAGTCACAGGGGTTCGCACTGCTGGGTGGTGGAAGACATCAGCTCAGTAACACGGAGATGGACCCATTCAGAGGGAGGAATCCGCTGAAGACCTCTCGCCCAAAGGCACTCCAAAATCTGGCACTACCCCTTTGAGACCTTTGCTTCCTTGTCCCAAGCTGCGGAGGAAACACAAGCTGCAAGAAATAGGACCTTCCGTCTGGCTGCGCTTTGGAGACCTGGTTTTGTCAGCCAAGGTTCTCTGGATGGGGGCCAAATTGTGGAGACTTTCCAAATCTCTCCAATACCCCACCCCAACACCCACCCCAAATAGCATGCTTGGAAGTTAAATTTTAAGTGGGAAGTAACGTTGCCACCCCAGAGCAGTGCATGGCAACACAAAGCCACAGGGTTCCTACCATCAAAGCCTCCCTTCAACCTGGACTCCTCCAGATGTGTTGGACCACAACTCCCATCATGCTGGCTGGGGGATGCTGGGAGCTGTGGTCTGACATTTGGAAGAGTACAACTTGGGGAAAGCTGTCAGCAGAACCCTTAAAAAAACAAAACCCCAAACAAACAGCAGGTTATTGACACATTAGAACTAAGTATTACTCACGAGAGTTTCTGCCCTGAAAGGCAGGCTAGAAATATTGCAAATAAAAATAAGGCAAGATAAGCAGGTTACAATCACTCTTCTGCAGTTTCTGGCAAAATAAATAAATAAAGCGTAATAATACATTATTATTTTTAATCAGGTTATGGCATAGGCCCCCTCCACAAGAATGCGCCTTTGCGCCTGGTTCCGCGATTATGCGCATTATCGCGGAGGCGCATTTACTCACAATCCCTCTGCACGGGAGGCGGCGAGAAGCGGCGAAGCGCATTAAAAGATGCCCAAAAAGCGCTTTCCAGGTAGTTAATGCGCATAATCGCTTGTTCACACAGCGAAAATGCGCTTTAACGGCCGGAGCAAAATAAAAGTCGCTATTTAACGCGCGTTCGAAAATGCGCATTATCGGGGAGATAACGCGCCTGTACGCCCGTTTTGCGCTCCGCTCGTGTGTAGGTAAAATTTATAATGAGCCTTCAAGGCTCATTAAACGCCCCGTGTGGAGGAGGCCTTAGTGTTTGGGTAGGTAGGTGTGTCTGTTAATATATTTGTAGCTAAACTGTTTTTATATATTATGCACAATATTGCATTTTTTAAACTGTTTTATGTTTTTATGTAAATGGTTTTAAAGCTTTGTGCGCTGTATTTTTAATGGTTTTCGTAAACTGCCCAGAGAGCTCTGGCTATGGGGCAGCATGGAGATGGAATAAACAAAATGAAAAAACAAAACAAATGGATTTACCGTCCAGCACATGAAGCGGTGAAGGTATGGACGGACGCTTAGAGCCGTCAAGCCTAATTTAAGTTGACAAGCCGGAGAGCGAATTTGCTGCCCCACAACCCGTCTCCACCCCCAAACTTCAAGCTGCTCTTAAAGGAGCCTTCAAGTGAAAGAGGTGATTGGACACTGAGGACTAGGTGCTTAGGATGCCCGTGGGCTCCCATCCATCCAATGGCCACAGATTCCTGCACGCCACCCACGGGCCCACTGAACCTACCCCAAAGAAACACCGGCTTATCTTTCTGCCTCCACCTGTTCGCAATGTAACCCATCTTGGCAGGAAAAGCGAGAGACCCGGGCGGCCAGGGGAGAACCAGGAGAAGCCCCAAGATGTGCCAACGGGGCATAGCAAGACAAAACCAGAGTTCCCCTCCCACAACCGGCTGTCCTTCGGCTGGAGGCAGGAAGGAGGGTGCAAGTGGGACTGCTGAGGTGAAAGTGCCCCCGGCTTCTCAGCTGGCAAGCTCAGCCCCTTTGTGATCTCAGATCCCCACCCCACTGGGGTGGCAGGAGCTGGGCCACTTACAAACCAACAAAGAAACATCCAGCCTTTGACAGCAGCTGAAGGAGCAGATTTATAAGAAGAGATTTTCCCCCAACCCCTGGCAACTGCATGTTTTCCCACGAAGGTACAAGAGTGCAGCTAGAGAAGGGTCAGCAACACCAGAAGAGCCCTGAGGCTGGATCAGGCCGAGGGTCCATCTAGTCCAGTACTCTGTTCACACAGTGGCCAGCCAGGTGTCGACCAGGGACCCACAAGCAGGACACGAGTGTAACAGCACCCTCCCGCCCATGTTCCCCAGCAACTGGTATATGTAGGTTTACTGCCTCTGATGCCAGGGGTAGCCCATAGCCCTCAGGACTAGTAGCCACTGATCGCCGTCTCCTCCAGGAATTTATCCAACCCCCTTTTAAAACAATGCATACTGGGAGCCCTCCACCCCCCCCCCCCAGCCGTTTAAACACTCCCGTTCACACAATTGCCACCTGGGTGAACAGCATCATACCTTATCGTGACCTGAAATCCAGAGGCAGGGAACCAATGGTGGGAATAAAATCCCACAAAGTGGGTGCCACCACCAAGAAGGCTCTGCCCCACAAACCCACTCATTGGCCCTCAACCAGCAATGGGAGAAGGAGCTTCCGAGGAAGATGGAAAGAAGCCGAGGAGGAAAGAAGTGATATGCTTTGGCCATACCTAGAAGCAGTTCTGGACACCTCAGTTCCTCTTTATAGGAGGTCCTCTGTCCATCGGCTCCAAGGCCTTCGATCTGGATGGTGGTGTGGTAGCTCCCATCCTAGGCAGAAGAGGAACAGGTTTCAACATTCGCCTTGTATGGATTGGTAACCTCCCTTGGGTTGTGGCCTTCCAGACGTGCTGATCAGCTTCCAGCTCCCAGCACCCCCAGCCTAAGGTCTAGAAGTGCAGCCTTCAGTCTTTCACCTGCCCTCCAGTCAAAAAGCCTCCCAGAGCAGCTTAGGAGTTAAGGCAGTCCCTGCCGTAGGCTCACAATCGAAAAAGCGCAACACAAAAGGAAAGGAGATTGGGAGGGAGGAGGGAAAAAGGGCCCCTGTACGGCGCCCGAGAATTTAAGCAATACAAGCTGGAGGGAGGGGACTGCCAAAACAGCTGCTATATCCACATGGCTAATTCCAATACCTTAAAAGAGCCCTGGGCTATGTCATCCAATTATTTTTATTGTTTGATTTACTACATGCTTATACCACTCAATAGCTGAAGCTCTCTGGGTGGTTCACACAGTCATATGTTGGACTAGAGCTAGGGAGACGTGAGTTCAAATTCCTTCCCCTTCCCAAGAGTCTTTGTCTAACCTACTTCGCAGGGACGTTGTACAAAGGTGGGGAGGAGAGGACGATGCATGCTACTAGTCCTGATGGCTACACCTTTCCTCCAGAGCAAGCAGAGGGGCCTTACTTGCGATTGGACGTAGCACCCAGCAAGGGCCACCTTCACCGTCAGGGACCCGTTGAGATGCGGAGCCACCCATGTCCCGCAGACGGAGTCATTCTTCAGGAGACGGGGCTGGCCTTCAGGATCTGTGCAGAGAGCAGGGAAGGAACGGAACAGCTCCGTGAAACATTGTACTCGCACGGACCCCTCCTGGGCTGGGCTTTATAGGACAGCCTTTTCTCTTCTCCCCCCACAAAACCCGGCTTTACTCAACAAAACCAGAGAACTCAAGAGGTTTGCTCGCCATTGTGCCACAGGTGGGCCAGCCCTGAGATGAAAGAGCACAGACTGTCTGTGGGTTTTGGAATCTGTGTTTTATTTTATTTTGTTTTTACTTTTAACCCGGCTCCCTTGGCTTTTTTACAGTGGGTGGGGAGCCTTAAAACAGGGGCGGGAAGCCTCTGTCAGCAGAGGGCCCAATCCAATTTCAGAGAAACTCTCAGGGCCCGCTTTGCAGTAGTGGGGCGGGGGGCACCCGTCAAACGCCAGCCTATTGGATCTTAAATCACGCCTTCGGTAAGGGAGGAGGTTGCAAAAAAGCCAGGAAAATATGAAATGATGGGTGGTTGGGGAATGGGGGTGTGGCCAAGGGAAGGGGCATGGCCTTTTGGAGAACAGCAGATGGCTGGATTTGGTCACCACCCCGCCCTAAATAGCTCAGCCAGCCCGACCCACAATCTAGAGGGGGAAACAGAGGTCCTAGCAGAGCCTTTTTAATGGGAGGGGGCAATTACCTCAAGCCCCACCCTAAAATTGAGACACTGAACAAGAGACCCAAGGGAACCCTAAAATGTTCCACCAGCCCTCGGGCTTCTCGGCAACTGTTTAAAAAAGCCTCGTTCCTAGTCCTCATGTTTCGGGTACCATCCCTGTGGGTAAGCCCCACGGAACTCGGAGGGGGACTTTTATTATGAGCAAACGCGTCACAATAAGTTGATCCGTTTGCGACTTGCAACGGCTTTTAAAAAAATAAGTGTGATCTGGTTCTCTTGCACAGTAAGCGGAGGAAGAACGCGCCCCGGCAACTGCGCTGCTGGTGTCAACGTTTGCCAACGTTTCCTCCCACCCGATAATCTGTTTCATGCTCAATAAATTCAGACAGCTCAGCAGTTTGACTCTCTAAATAGGCAGCATTTTTTGCGGAGACGGCAGAAGCCACACGGCTCTGGTGTGCAGGTTTCTAGGTCAGCTTTCCCCAATGTGATACCCTTGGACTGCAATCCCCATCAGCCCCAGCCATAAAAGTGCCTTCCACAGGGTCAGAATATAGGCCCGCCTAGGGTGACCATATTTGGGAAATCAAAAAGGAGGACACCCAGTGTGGGGGGTGGGAATGCGGCTTTCTGGGGCCTCCGGAAAACCCATCATTCCCCCTGCCGCCTCAAAGGCCCCAATTGAAGGGGAAAGCGTGTCATTCCACCTACCCTTTTCTATGAAGTCCAGGAATGGCACGCTTTCCCCTTTAAGGTCCCAATTGGAGCAGTGGGGGGGGGGGGAGAATGACACACGTCCAGAAAGCAGGCCATTCCTCCCCCCCCCATGCTAATGGCAGCCTTAAAGGGGAAAGTGTGTCATTCCAGGACATTATAGAAATTACAGGAAATCCCCCCCCCCACGCCCAGGATAAAACAAACACCAGGACAAATCCAGGGAAAGCCTGACAGTTGGTCACCCCGCTTATCTCAAGGTACATCTAGCTTCCAAGGGTCAGCCCCTGGTCCACCCAGAGGTGCACCTAAACAAGGCAGCTCGGATATTTTTCAAAAAGGCAGAGCATTAATTTTGGCAAAAAACAAACAAACAAAAAAACCCGAAAAGAAATACGCACCATCACCACACAGCTGGCAATTTCACACTGCAGCTGTGCTATTTCGAACCACCTAGTCTCCCCTCCTCCCCCCCGCCCCAGTGTTATCTACATGCAAAACAAGGACGCTTGGCTTTTGGCCAGAGTTATTTTGGGTTAAGCAGAGGAGAGAATTTAATGACAGCACAAGTTTGCTTTTAAAAAGTCCAGTCTTTATGGTTTTTGCTGATCTGGGATGTTAAAGACACAATCCTATGCATGCTGAGACAGGGAAAAAAAGTCATACAACTTCCAGCATTTCCCAGCTGTGCTGGCTGAGGAATGCTGGGGGGGGTGTAGGAATTTTTCCTGCCTAAATATGCATAGGATTGCATCCTAATTGGGATGTTACCATCTTGTGCTTTCAATGAAAGGCCAGATATACTGAAAACCAGGTTTTAATTTTTTGTGAACCAGTCAGTGAGCTTTGGAGATTGGACAGTATGGAAATGTAACAAGTAAAATAAAAAATAAATTAAATTTAAAGAATATATTGAGAGATGGATATACTCGGCAAGCAATCCTGGATATTGAAGAATAGCAGTATAAGTATGTCCTCAGTTTCGTCTGTGAAATGGATCCAAGGCTAGAGTTTCTCTGTCTTGCAAAGTGGCCTAAGGCATCCGGGACATTTGGAAGTGTAGCAATGTTATCATCTCATTTTTATAGGTCACTCAGTTATGACCAGATAACAGCAGGATCCATGCGCATATTTACTTAGTTAGAGCACTAGGCTGGGATGGGGAGATCCAGGTTCTAGTCCTCATTAGGCCATGAAACTTACTGGGCCAGTTACAGATTCCCAGCCTCACCTACCTCACAAGGCTGTTGTGAGTATAAAATAGACAGGAGAACCATGTGACCCACCTTGGGTTCCTTGCAAGATGAAATAAATGCTTTAAATAATAATAATAATAATAATAATAATAAATCATCAAGCAACCTTCAGAGTACAACAGGGCTTGCGCCCTAGGAAAAGCATTCAAGATTTGAGCCGCAAAGACCCTCTCTTAAAACAGCATTTACAGCAGACAATTCCCCTCTTCACCACTTTTAGGAACCCTGCAGGGGTGAGCTTTCAAACCGGAGTTTCTAAACTAATTCAGAGTTTCTAAACTTACCCAGAAGCCTCAACACAGACGAGGAGACCTTTGGCTCAGGCGTCAAGAGGAAACCCAAGTTCTCACCATCACAGCTCAGCAAAGTCGCTTCCCAAAAGCTCCCAGCGGCACACAAACACACCTGCACCCCCCCAAGAAGGAGAACCAGTGGCCCCAATTCCCCCCAAGCCATCATTGCTAAGATTGGGCCTTCCTTCTCCTGAGCTAAATGGTTAAATACTTCTCAGCTTCTAGTTCTCAGGGAGGCCTTTATAGCCCTAAAGGAGGAAGAGTGATCAGGGAACACCTGGGCCTAAACAGACCAGGTTTCAATTTGAAGTTGAAAATTAAGGCTCTAATCCTGTAAGTGCATTTTGAGCTAGGGCGTTCACCCCTTTACACAAAGAGGGGTTTAATTTTAGAGCAACTACGGATGGCCCTGACTTTGTGGCCACAAGCACCCTGCCCCTTCGTTGGGTGTAAGTTTCATTGCATTTTGAGAGTAATCATGTGCAGGCAAGGGGTTAGAAGGCTGCAATCCTATACAGCCTTACTTGCTGCTGCTGGTTTCATCTTGCTTTGATCTAACCTGTTTTACAGTCATTGGATTGGGTCCAGTCTTTGTCCTGGAATCAACCCATTGAAACAAACAGGAGTCCTGACATGCTTGCCCCATTGATTTCAACAGGTCTACTCTAAGCACAACAAAGCCTGCACTAAGTTTACTATCTTGTTTTGTTTTTCAATTTGCACATGCTCAGAGGCTTGTTCTTTTTAGTCCCTCCCCCTTTCAGTTAACTTGAAAAGAAAACAGGGAGAGCCAGTGTGATATAGTGGGCGGAGTATTGGGCTGGGACTGGAGAGACTCTGGTTTGAGAACCTGCTCAGCCATGAAGCTCACTGGGAGATTTTGGGCCCATCAGGGAGTCTCAGCCTCACCTACCTCACAGGGATGTTGTTGTGAGGATAAGATGGAGAGGAGGAGGAGGAGGACTGTGTGAGCCACCTTGGGTTTCTTGCAAGAGGAAAAACAGCAGGATACCAATGTAATAAATAAAATAAAACTGCACTCTGCACATGCTCAAGGAGTTGTTCTTTTTAAGCCCTCTTCCCTTTCAGTTCACTTCAGTGGAAAGTACACACTCTGCACGTGCTCAAGGAGTTGTTCCTTTTCACCCTTTCAGTTCACGTCAAAGAAAACAGACTGCAATCTGCACATACTCAGGAGCTAGTTCTTTTTAGCTCCTCCCCTTTCAGTTCATTTCAGTGAAAAACGTCTACACAGTGCACTCTGCACATGCTTAGGGGCCTGTTCTAACCTCTCCTGCTTTCAGTTCAGTTGAAAGACACACACACAAGAGAGGCTCTGCACATACTCAAGACGTTCAGTTCACTAGTTTAAAACAAGAGGGTCGAGTCGCGCGCATGCTCAAAAGCGCCATCTCTCCCTCCCCGCCCAAGGAGCGGGAGCGCGCGAGGGGCGCCGGCTCGGCCACGCCCCTTGCCCTCTGATTGGCGGGCAGTGACGCGAATGGGCGTGGCCGGCGCTGGGACGCCTTCAAAGGCCGGGCGGCGGTGGGCGTGGCCAACGGACGCCTGTGAGGCGCCAAACAAGATGGCGGCAGTGGTGGCGGCAGGAGGCGGCGACGACCCCCGCGGCCCCCCGCCCGCCCCATCCCGCTTCACGCTGGTGGTGGTCTTCGGCGCCGGGGGTGGGCGGCCCGGGCTGCGTAGGGCGGTGCTGGGGGCCGTCAGAGCCGGTGAGGGGGGCGCCGGAAGTGGGGGGAGGGGCGCCGGAAGTGGGGGGAGGAGGAAGAGGGATGCTTGTGAAATTGGGGTGGGGGGCAAAATAAACGACAAGGCAGGGGCCTTTGTAATTGCTTACCTATGCATATAATTGATCTAATTATAGAATGGATTAATTCATGCTTATATCCTGCCCTCCTTCTGGCTGAGGGTGGGGTCCTTGGGATCCTTTCTCTCTTTCTGTTTTGCGCCCACCTATTTTCATCTTCATCCCAGCAGCCCTTCGAGGTAGGCTAGGTCCTAAAACAAAGAGAAAAACAAAACACTAAAACAAAGTGAAAAAGAGGCTGGGTGGGGGGGAGAGGGTGTTGGGGAGGAAAAGCCCCCCCAGTGAGACATGGGAGATGGGAGCAAAATGCTGGCATGGGGGTTGTAGGAAAGAGTGGGGTGGAGTCGTGGGAAGGGGACCTTATAAGGCAGTCGTCCCTAACAGGCTGCTGTCCCTCTAGATGTCTTGGACTCCCAACTCCAGTCATCCCAGGCAGCATGGCCAAGGGGCGGGGATGCTAGGAGTTGAGGAAGCTGGAATAAGGGGAGAATGACAAGGGGGCATGAAGGAGGGGTGTGAGGCAAAAAGTGCCATATGTTCTTGTTAATGGAATTTTTTTAATGAACCCAAAGCCAAATCGATGCCCTCCATTTCTCCCCTTAATTTCAGAGTATTTCAGAGGCTTCCCTTTGAGGGGCTTGCAGCAATAAAAAAAATGATGGTGCAATCATAGGCAGGCCTACTCAGAAGTAAGCCCGTTGAGTTTAATGGGATAGGCTCCCAGGGAAGGGTAAGGACTGCAGGCTGAATGAATCACTTCTTACCTTATCTTTGCAAACAGAATGTGAAACATGTCTAGCTTGGCTGGCTGGCAACACTGTATTTTTTTAAGTAGATAAATAGATTGTTTTGTTTACGTAGGTAAAGTGTGATTCGAAGCCAAGGCTGGTGCATATGTGTGGTAGCTTAAAAACAAAATAAAGGCTGCTTCCTTTATATTACGCTCGGAAACAAAGTTTTAATCCTGGATACACACTTGAGGCCAGGTCCCATTGGAGCGGGTGGAACTCGCCTCCAAGAAACACAGGCAGGTAAATAAAGTGAATTAAAAATGATATGCGCCACACACTCCATGTCGGGTGAATCCAGGCGACTTTGTATTTCATTCGTTTTAAATGTGTTTGATCCAAGCGCTTCGAAAGCTGTGGGGTTGGAAAGTCAAGTAGCCTGGAGTCTTCCCATCAAGTGCCTGTTGAGAGACAACCTAAAACATCTTCCTGAAGAACTTCTGACTAATCAGTGTGACCGATTTAATCCAAGCGCTTTGTGACATCGGTACAGATTTGACAGAGCTTTAGAAATGGGGTGGGGGGAGAGAGAGAGTGCTGATGTGTGTGTGTCTGTATTGGGCTGGGACTGGAGAGACTCTGGTTTGAGAACCCGCTCAGCCATGAAGCTCACTGGGAGACTTTGGGCCCATCACGGAGTCTCAGCCTCACCTACCTCACGGGGGAAAAAACATATGCTGGAAAACAGGAGCCAGAAAAGTTTATCATCTTTTATAAAATATTATTTGTATCCTCCCAAGAAGCTTGTTACCATTTTATCCTCATAACAACCCTGTAAGGTAGGTTAGGCTGTGGAGGAGGTTCCTGCTTAGAGCTATTCAGTCAGCTTCAGGGCAGAGTGAGGATTTGAACCTTGGATGGCCTTAAAAGGGGGTTAGATAGATTTCTGGAGGAGAAGGCTATCAATGGCTACTAGCCCTTGGCTATATGCTACTGCCAGTATCCGAGGCAGTTGCTGGGGCACATGGGCAGGAGGGTGCTGCTGTTGCACATGTGTCTAGCTGGTTGGCCACTGTGTGAACAGAGTGCTGGGCTAGATGGATGACCTTTGGTCTGATCCAGCATCAGAGCTCTTATGTTCTAGGTCTCACTGGTTCTGGTCTAACAGCACTGTCTGTTATACCCAGTGGAGACAGGGATTTATTCCAGACCTTGCATGGGTCTAAGCACTTTAAAGATATAGTAGCCTCTGGAGTGACAATTTGGGCAAGAAGGAGCATCAAAAGCTGGAAAGGACAATTGACATTTTTTAGATTCAAGGCTCTGGAACCTTATTTATTATTCCAAACAAGAGATCAGAAAGCCTTTCTGAATTTAGGATTGTGCTTGGGCGTTGGAAGGCCGTCTACTTGCCGATGCGTGTGCGTTCCAGCTCCTTGGCTGAGGGTATCCTTGCAGCCACACCATGAGGGCGTTCAGGGCGTGCATCTCTAGGGTTTGCTTTGAGTTGCTGGAAGCAGAAATTATCTTGCTTTTTGTTGTTGTTGTTTGGGTGAGAGCAGAGAGGATTGTATCAGCTGAGACGGAGGGAGCCTTTGTGGAGGAGCATCCAAGAGAGATTTCCTGGTTGTGGAAGCTTGTAGGGGGAAGACAAATGAAGGTGTGGGAAGCAATTGCAGGTATTAGGAATCAATCCCTCAATTTGGCTCAGAATGGAAGTTGAGGCAGCAGCTTGGCTGGTAATGGGCAGCTTGCCTTTCCTGATTCAGTAGGGCCTGATCTCATCAATGTGCAGGGTTTGGATTTTGTAGCACATCAGCAGAAATGTTCATTAGGAAGTGCTGGGTTTGGAGAAGGTGCAGCTGTGTGCTTTGACCGCTCCGTGGGCCTCTGGCATCCCTCCCGCCTCCCGCTCTGCCCATCGAATGGCCAATGAGAAGTTCATTTTCCCTGCCCCTGGGAGGCTCTGGATCTTGCTTTTTGCAGTAAGCTAGAATCACATCTGGGAGCAACAGGAAAGCAGTTGCTGCCTCTCAGAACTAGCAAAGCCTCTGTGTGTGTCTGTATAAGAGAGTGCGTGTCTTAAAGCGATTCCCTGTGCAAGGCCTGGGTATTAGAGGAGGAGAAGCCAACTCCTTCCACAATCTGGGGCCCTCCAGATGTGTTGGACTCTGAAGCCCCTGCTGGCTATGATAGGAGTTGTAGTGCCTACTATTAGCTTCGGCTGATACGCCAGCTGTGCCCCTTCCTAGAGTTGGAAGACCTAAAGATGGTAGTGCACTCACTGGTAACTTTGAGGCTCGACTTCTGCAATGCGCTATACATAGGGCTATCTTTGTGCCTAGTCCGGAAACTTCAATAGTTCAAAATATGGCAGCCAGGTTGGTCACCGGTACACCTAGGAGTGACCACATAACACCAATCTGAAAATCACTCCACTGGCTGCCCATTCGTTTCCGGGCGATGTATAAAGTGTTGGTTATTACCTTTAAAGCCCTACATGGTTTGGGTCCAGGTTACCTGCAGGATCGCCTTCTCCCGTATAATCCGCCCCGCACACTCAGGTCCTCTGGGAAGAATTTACTCCAGTCAGCCAGAACTAGGCTGACGAGTGTTACCCAGAGGACCTTCTCTTCTGCCGCTCCCAGGCTGTGGAATGGCCTGCTGGAGGAGATTCGACAAATTAGCAATCTTCTGGAATTTAAGAAAGTCGTGAAGACTGCTCTCTTCCGGCAGGCCTACCCAGTTTAATTTTAAGATGTTTTAAATAATGTATTTGTTTTTATCTGTTTTAATGGTTTATCTATTTTATGATTTTTATATTTATATTTATTGTTGTTCCCTGCCTCGATCTGGATGGAGAGGCGGGTTAGAAATGAAATAAATAAATAAATAAATAAATAGTCCAGCCAGGATGGAGACAGCTTTGCTTAGTGGCCTCTGGGCCGGGGTTGTGCCTTCATGCTGAGGGTGCTCAAGCTCTTGGGGCTGGTGGTGCACAAAAGACCCCATTTTCTCCCGGGCCCCACACTGGAGGAGGCAGGGAAAAGCTTGGCAGGCAAGGTGAGGTGAAACTCCAGCAAACAAATGGGAGGCGTCCAAGGCGAGCAGGAGTCTTTCTTCTACTTTAATTGCCCTTGAAAAGCAAATTGCTTTTAATTCTCCCCTCCCTGCGAGGCCCAGGGAGGTGGCTGCCTTCCTGTAGCCTGAGGGGCGGCTTTTTGTTCCTGGGTGCAGCTGAGTCACTTCTGCAAGGTGCATTTGCAGAGTGCACCTGTCGGGGTGCCTCTCGGCTGGCAGCCGGGATGAAAGGGAGGCTTGTATCTGCTTGCAGGCAGTGGTTGTGATACATGGCTTGTCCTGCCAGCTCTGCTGCCAACTCCAGCGCCCGCGTTTAGATGCTTGGGAATCCTTGCTTGCATTTGAAGAGAAACATGTTCCCACCCAGCTCTCCTGGCAGCGGGGAGAAGTTTGGAATTTGCCAGCATGTGGGAGATGGGGGCATCTGTGCTCTGCGTGTGATTCTCTCCCGCTCAGTCCCACATGATGCAGTATATTCTTATTACAGCAGTCTCCCCGTTTCTCCTCAGGTAGAAGTGGGGGGCTCGAGTTTCCCTGATCAGACCGGGACTTCAGCGAGGTGGCTATCCCATATGCTGTTGTCATAGAGCTTTTCCCCTTGCTGTATTCAGGGCTGCATGTCATAGAATCATAGAATAGTGGAGTTGGAAGGGGCCTATGAGGCCGTCGAGTCCAACCAGTGCAGGAATCCACCTTAAAGCATCCCTAACAGATGGTTGTCCAGCTGCCTCCTGAAGGCCTCTAATGTGGGAGAGCCCACCACCTCCCTAGGTCATGGGTTCCATTGTTGTACTGCTCTAGCAGTCAGGAAGTTTTTCCTGATGTCCAGCCAGAATCTGGCTTCCTGGAACTTGATACACAATCACCAGATATATTAAAACATTAAAATAGAGCAATTGATTATACAGAATAAAAAATGCTGCGTGAATACTCCAGCAATTATTAAGACAATTATCTCTGTGTAATTAAAATAGAAGAAGGGCCAAACCTGTTTCGACAATTTGTCTTCAGTGGCCTCCGGCAGAAGCTGATATGGTAGACTTGATATATATGCAAGAAAAGATATCTTGAGTGTGGTGGGGCTGACTATCAATATCCCTAGAATAGGTCAGTTTGTATCACTCCCCCAGGACACGAAACCTACAACAATAATGAAAACATTCCTCTCTGCAACAAGTGCTCACTGACTGTAACAGCCTCCATTTCTCAAGCCAAAAAAAACACTATCTTCTCCAGGCTAAATGGGCATGCATGCAAAAATATAGATTATACAGGTGTTGGCATCTATGAATAAGGCAGTTCCTACTTTAAATGTTAACCTCTGTTGGGAAATTGTTGGCCCTCGGCAAACCCCTTTATCTCAGACGCAGTTCCATGCCTTCTACGTATGGATGAAAATACTGGCCTACCTTAAAGGGTCATTGTAATGATTACACTGAGAAGGGATGTACAGATGATGCAGTTATTCTAAATTCCTTCAATATTCAGATTTCTAAAGAGTGAGCGTTCTTTTGTGGGAGGGCATACCAGGCTTAGGAAAATGGAAGGCAGGGCATGCAGTGGAGTCTAGGGCTGCTTTGGATGGGGAGCATAGCAGTGGCAAGGAGTTGTGTAGGGCACTGAAGCAGCGTTGAGAGAGGGACATGTCTTGCTTTGATGTCACTTCAGGAGTGTTGTCCAACTTTGCCTGTTCCCTTTAAAATCCTTTGGAGCCATAAGGGCTAGAACCTTGATTCTTTTTTTAAAATGAAAGAGGGGTTCTTAGTTCCCAGGCCTGGGCAGCTGCCACATGTAGGCTATACACAGGTCTGACTCTTAGTGCCTCCTCTTGCCACGCTGGTCCAAAAGCTTTTACATAGTTTGAACGTATCTGGATGGAAGCCTTGCAGAGGGGCCCTGTGGACGCAGAATAAGCAGGCAGGCCTCATCCCTGCGCACACCCTTTCTGCCTCCTCTTGAATCCTCAGCCTGGTGGTGATTCAGAGCTTGGGCCAAGAGCTTCTTTGGAAGTGAGTGGCCGCTGGTTTGGCCATCCTAGGCTCGGAAGTTGGCTGGTAAGACTCGTGTCACTGCAGGGGCTGACTCAAAAGGCCTTCCTGGAAGGAATGATGTGTCACTGATGGTCCAGCTGCTCCCTGGGGGCTGCTGTGAGCAGCGCTGGGCTGATGTGTCAGGATGCATCACAGTGTCTTTGGGCCGGGCGGGCCTGGAAGCAACCAGAGAGGGTCTCCTGGCCCCTTTTCCTGTTTTTTGGAGGGGGGGGGAGGGAAGGATGGAAGGGAGCCCAGTGGCTTGTTGGCCTCCTTCACAAAGCATGGTTGACTCACTGGGGAGGCTTTAAAAACTGTGGGTTTCCACCCTCCTCAACTGGGCACTTCTGGGAAGCGTCATTATTCCCATCAAAGTTGTGTGTTGAATTAGAAAGCAGCTGCTCTTTGTTATGCAGGGGTCAAAGACGGCCCTGCGTGGAGTGGAGGCCCTGTGACCTGCAGGAGAATCGCTGATCCAGTCCCAGGTTTTGTGTGTGTGCGTTGAATTGCATTGCTTGGTGTGTTAAGAATTGGAGATTTAAAGGAAATAAAACCTTAAGGGTACAGTGCTGTGCCAGGTCTGTGCAGAAATTACAACTCCCAGCACCCTCCTCCCCCCCAGCTGGCATAGCTTCTTGGCACAGAGCTCTGCTGTGGATCGTTCAGTTCTCCTTGCAGAAGCCCTCCGGGTTTGTCCCCCAAATGAGGCTGCCTATTTCCTGGGCCTAGAGAGATCCCAGGTGCTTTTGCCCTTGTTCTGGCTCTGCTGATGGTTTGTTTCTTGAACCCTGGTTAGTCTTTCAGGGTCCATTTGGATTCAGATTCTTTGAGGGAGGTCACTCAGAGGCGGAGGAACTTGGTATGAAGCGGCTGCAGGAAGAAGGTGTCTCATCTGGCCGAATACATTTAACCGTTCTATAAAAGTTTCTATGTAAAGGACTCTCTGTCTTCCTCTCCCTGCCCTTTTGTGTGTGCGTTGTTGTTGATTTGTTCACACAGCTCGTCTTTGGGGACTGGGATGACTTGGATGTAGAATCTAGACTTCTTTTTCTTCTGATTTTCGAAGCCCTTTATTCTGAACAGCCCAGTCTCAACTTTCCCTATTAGCTCATGTGCTTCCCATTTCTGCGGAGCTTCCTGTGTCCTGACACTAAACAGGAAACAACTGCAACTTGCTTTTGATATCAGGTTCCTTTTTTAAAAACAAAACAAAACCCAGAGAGTCCAGTTTTTTGTGTGTGTGTGGTGTAGTGCGGGAGCAGTCAGCTTTTCGTAGCAGGAGATTTCTGGGTCAGGTCTGAGAACACATGCTCAGAACCCAGCCTGCATTTTATGTTTTTAATTCTGTGTTTCCTCCCTTCAAGAGCTCAAAGAGGTGATCCCAAATGAGCATCAGTAAAAAGTCTCGTAACTCTGAATAAACCAGGTAGCAGCGGCAATAAAGTCACTCTAATTGTAGCAGGCGGGAAGGTGCCGTCAGCAAGAATGCCTCCCCTGAAAAGGCCTCTGGGAAGAGCCAGGATTTAGCCAGCCGGTGAAGCCAATGCCCTCCCTTTCTCAGAGGGGTCAATCCCATGAAGCCGAAATGGGAGTGGGAGAAGTGGGAGAAATTCAGGACAGATAAGAGGAAGGGCGTCTTCACGCAGTGCAGAGTTCAGCTATGGAATACGCGACCACAAGATGTAGTAATGGTTTTAAAAGGGGATTGGGTAAATCCCGTTTGAAGGAGAAGGCTATCAATGGCTACTAGTCCTGATCACTATATGCTGCCTCCCATATCAGAGGCAGTACTTGCTGGGGAACATGGGTATGAGGGTGCTGTTGCACTCCGGTCCTGCTTGTGGGTTTCCCGAAGGCAGCTGGTCGGCCACTGTGGGATTGGCATGCTGGGCTAGATGGAACCTTCTGACTGTCTCTAAGCACCTTCTTAGGTTCCTATTCCAGGCAGCCCTTGATTCACTGCCATGAGTCTAGCATCTTGCTTTCTTTTAGGGGAAAGGCTGTAGCTCAGTGTCTGACTATTATTGTTGTTGTTGTTGTTGATATTATTATTATCCCATAGCCGAAACTCTCTGGGCGGTTTACGAAGATTAAAAACATTAAACATTGAAAACCGATATACAAAATTTTAAAAGCATAAAAACAGATTATAAATACAATATCCATTCAAAACAGCTATTCTGGGTAAAAACAACAACAACTCAATATACGCTGTTGAATGCCTGGGAGAAGAGAAAAGTGTTGACCTGGTGCCGAAAAGATGACAGCGTTGGTGCCAGGCAAGACTCGTCGGGGAGACAGTTCCATAATTGGGGGGGCCACCACAGAAAAGGCCCTCTCCCTTGTTGCAGTCCTCCGAGCTTCCCTTGGGGAGGCACCCGGAGGAGGACCTTGGATGTTGAGCGTAATGTACAGGTAGGTTCATGTCGGGAGGGGCGTTCTGTCAGGTATTGTGGTCCCAAGCTGTGTAAGGCTTTATAGGTTAAAACCAGGACCTTGAATCGGGCTCGGAAAATATAGGCAGCCAATGCAAGCTATCAGGCAGCCAGTGCAAGCTTCCGAGGTTCTCGGAGTGGAAAGTTTCCTGCAGGTTCACGCCTGTGTCGTTTTAATATGTCACATGAAAGCTGTTTCGAACTCCCTCCCAGAAGAGAAGCTGGGGTCAACCCTGTGGGGAAATGGGCCTGGTCTCCCTGTAGAGCAGCCCTCCGAATAAAGCTGCCAAGCTTCTCTGCCCCATCTCAAGGTTGCCTGGCGGCAGGAGGGAACAGCTTTAGAGTTGGTTTGTGGTTTCTCTCCTTCCGTGGTGCTCCTAAGCTGGTGGGCTGTTTTTCTGCAATGGACCGCGGGTTCTTCCAGGCGCTTTCTTGCATCATTTTGTATTTTGGCACCTTGGGCGTTGAAGCTATTGATTTTGGAGTCTGGCTCTCAGCCCCAGGGGATTCCAGAGCCGCTGTGGCTCTCCTTAAAATGGCTGCGGCTTGCGCCCGGTTGAAGAGCTTTGTGGAAACTGGGACCGGCCGCTCTCTCTGCTGGCCGCTCTCTCTGCTGGCCGCTCACGAGGCTGGCCTTCCATGGCACTTGATGTACTTCGAGATCCCCTTGTCCGGCAAGGACTGAACCTGCTCCTTGATAGCCTCTGTGATTCTGTGCTACAATTGTTCTTAACAATCCTGGGCATTGTTCCTTTTTTTACTTTTTAAGCTGCTGACCCACCAAATGGGCAGAACCTCCCATGCCACATCTAGGCCAGGAGGCCCAAGCGGGCTTTGGGGTGTGCAGGTGCTGCAATCTTCTGCATGACCACCAGAACGCTTCCCTTTGGGGCAACCCATTCGCTGCCCCTCTTGGCCAGTGCTTTGGCGCCGTCCCTCTTCTCTCTCTCTCTCTCTCTCTCTCTCTCTCTCTTTCTTTTTTTTTTAGAAAAGAGGCTGACTGGCTTATTACGGTTGCCCTTCTACATTCACTCCATTGCCACCTGGGTTTGCTGGGCTGTGCCGCCTGGCTCTTCAGCGCCAGCCATTGAGTCGCTTGCCTGCCCCGCTTGCTGATGGGCTGTGGGAATTCCATTCCGCACCCCTTGACTCTTTTCCGCTGCTGGAGCAATGCCGACCTGGCCCCGCAAGTGTCTCTGTTGGGGAGAGACCCCTGGGCACTGTGTATCAGCCGCGCCCTCGAGCGGCAGAGTCGACTCCATCTGCAGTCGAGGCACGAGCGTGTGCGCGCACACAGACCAGGGCCGTTTTGCGAGGGCTGCAGTCTTGTGTCTTGGCTGACGCAGGTTGCGCTGGTGTTACGTAAGCTAGCAGGCCGTCTGGTGGGGTGGGAAGGTTAGGGAGGGGAACTCCGGGTCCTTCACGCCAGCCAAGCTGCTCTTCTCCTTGTTCCGCCGTCCGTCGGAACGGTGGCATCCCCCGTGTTGCCAGCAGGACTTTTAACTCTTTATTTTTTCATGCAGTGCCTCGCTGCCATCGGCAATTTTAGAAAGAGCAGCTGTGCCGTGTTCTGCTGGCAGTGGCCGAGCTGATGGGAGGGCACGGTCCTTGTGAGGGAAGGGGATGGTGTCAGTTGTTGCTGGGACTTGAACATTAGGGGCCCTTTGGCACAGGAGGAGCTTTGTAGGGGGAGAATGATGACTGGGGGGAGGTCCCTGGAGGTAGGGAGTCCCAGTGACAAAAGAGAGAGAGCAGAGACAATGCAGAATTTGTGTCCTTCAGTGTGAGACTGTTAAGGTGCTCCGCCAAAGGCAAAGGGAGTATAAATTCGCCTCCCCCACACACCCTCTTGCTGAATCCAGCCTTGGAAAGGAAGCCCCTAAATGTCTTGGGCTGCCTCTGGAAGGCTCTGGGGGCTTTGATCGTTGTCATGAGGTAGGGTGGAGGGCTGCTGCTGTTATTGAACTAGTCCCATCTATCCTTGGAATGTTAAAGCGGTACCCTCTCTCCTGATGTAGGCTAGGAATCCCGGATCTATCTACGGCAGGGTGGTGGCAGGGTTGATGGAGGCCAGGCCTCAGTGGCTGTCCCTCCCAGCTCTCCGCAGGGTCTATCCCTGCTGAGTAATTCTTGCGGTGGTCCGTAAGTTCAGCTGGGGAAGGGAGGAAACCCTGCACCAGGGCCTGATGTCAAAAGGCTAGACTTGCCAAAATAAATGAAGGCTCAATCCTATGCCTGTTTAGACAGGAAAAAAGCCCTGAAACTCCCAGCATGCCCCAGCCATGTAGGCCTTTTTTCTGTCCAGACAGGCATAGAATTGTGCCCTTAATTTCTCCATAACTTTGGTGTTTGTGTTTAGGAGCAGGAGAGTTCTCGGTTCATGATGTTGTGGTACCATTGAATGGGCCAACTCCTTTGCTGTCTTTCCACTTCAACTTCTGGGGTCCCTCCACAATTCCCGGATTCTTGAGGGATCTGAGAGGAGAGGCTGTAATAGTGCTGTAATAGTTCCCCCCTGTACACACCCGTGGTTCCGTGCTTCCAGTGGTCAAGCCTTGCCCGTTATGGGGGACGCACATCGCTGCTCTGAAGGCCTCCCCAGTTCTTGATCCAAGCCCAAACGATCTCTCTGCAATGCCCCTCAAACCCTGGGAGACCTCTTAACCTTTGTGTCATCTCTGTCTCTCCTTCTTCTTCCAGGGATCCGCTCCTGGGATATCGACCTTACTGCCTGCAACCTTGACCAGCAGCTCAAGCTCTTTGTTTCCCGTCACTCTGCCACCTTCTCGGACATCGTGAAAGGTAAGGAGCTGTCCGAGACGTTGCTTCTGGAGTCGAGGGAGAACACTGCCCCCAACTCCCCCTCCCCCCAGGGCTCCCTCTTTAACCTGGGAACCCTGTGATCCTGCAACTGAGACATGATATTGCAAGTATGTCCAATTCTCCTGCCTTCTTTTTGGCTTGTGTGGGAGCTCGTGGATGCTTTTTCAGAGGCCGGTGCAAATGGGTTCGGGAGTAGAAGGAGAGGGGCCCGAAAGCTCTTCTGAGACAGCGGCCTCCTGCTGTCCTTTTCTCTCCCCCTCCACCCAAGCCTTACCTAGATGGCGTTTTGGGATCAGTCTTTTGACCGCCGAGAGGGATGCCAGTATCCCGCAGCAATGCTGGCATTATATTTATTACTTCTAACCTGCCTTTAAGGGCAAAATCCTTTCAAGGTGGCATGCAGGCTAAAAAACATGCAAACGTTTGCAAACGGACAAATAAATATGCAATAGAACGCTATAAAATCAGGTCAGTGGACTGCCGGGCGCGTCCACTCCTGGCCTCCATAATGGGCAGGTGGGGTCGTAGACGAGGGCGCCCTCAGTCTCCGCGAAGTGCCAGTGGATGGGTTTGGCTCTCTGGTCCTTGTGGGGCTGTGCTGGATTATCATGGCTAGACACTTCTGGTGCCGAGGGGCTTCGGGTGTGTACGTGCTGCAGCCTTTCAAAAGACCCTCGGAACTGTCCCTTTCAGGGGACCTGTTGTGGCCGCTCTTGGCAGGTGCTTTAGTACTCTTGTCAAGTTTTTTTTTTTTTAAAGAGGCTGATTGGCTATACCGTCTAGCCAAACAGGGATCCTATGTCCAAATCTGACCACGTCGTGCAACCATCTCCTCAGACTGGCTGTGCAACCAGCACAATACTTTTGTCCTTCCCTTTTTTACGGCCTTCTGAAGTTCATCGAAACACGGAGGGGTGTGTTGAGCCCCCCCTCTTTAGGCCTGGCTCTAGAGCAGGCCCCCCATCCCTGGTGCCTTCTGGATGTGTTGGACTGCCATTCCCAGCCTGGGGATGATGGGCTGGGGTGGCTGCTCTAGAATTTTTCTGTGCCTTCGTCAGGTCAAGTACCCAGGAGGCCCCAAAACCGTTGACTACATCCGGCTCTCCCTGTTTTGTTCCCTGGCAACTGGAATTCCAGGGTAGATGGCCTCTGTCAATGGAGGCTCCACCCTGGCCTTTCTTCATTCATAATGGCTGCTCATCTGTCTCCCATGGGCTTGTGAGTGCTTCATCAGGAGAGCAGCCCTGCTGCATCAGGACAAAGGCCGTCGAGTCCCTCAAACACCCAAAGGCGGCTGCTCTCTCCTGTTTCGACACGATATGCTGGGGGCTGAGGTGTATTGTCTCTAAAGATGCAGGCTCCATTTGGCAGTTGAGACAAACAGCTGACATGCAATAGCGTAGGCTGTAATTCCAAGCCGGACTGCGCAGCTCAACTGGAGATGTCCTGGCTTCCCTTGCGCTCTGCCCCCCCCTCCCCCAATGCTCTCTCCATCGTCCGAACTGAGCACGTGTGGAGTCTTGTGATCACGTCTCCGAGCCAGAATTGGGTCTCCTGGCGGCTCGGGCACATTGGCCACTCGCAGCCTGGATTGGCGCGCAGGATGGAGCAGCTGGGTAGCAGCTGCCGCTCCCTCCCCGAAGCCCTCCAGGGCAGAGCTGTGACTTCTCTGTGTTTTGCCAGGGCAGGCAAACCTTTTTCTGGCGGAGAGACAAAACGGCTCTTGTTGAGCCGCTCTCGGCTGCTCCCTGCTCAGCTGACGCTCACACTGCTTGGACCAGACGGGCCCGGCAGCTGGTCTTCCTGGGAAAACAGGCGTGAGATTTCCTGCGCCCTTGCTGGCTAGCGGCTGCTCCCTTCTCTCAGGAAAACGAGGCCTTCACTTTCGGTGAGCGCTCGGAAGCCTGCGATCTCCTCCTTTCACCCTCACCCTTCTTTCTCCCCTTGCAAAAAGCTGTGGTGGGAGGGCCGTCTGGTCGTCCCCTGGCCAAGGCAGGCTTTCGTGAGAGCTCTGTTGGCTCCGGGCGCAGATCTGTGGAGTCCTGCTCCGTAGATGCCAGGCAGGTGCCCCAGTGGGAAGCCCACACACACGGGGTGGAGCGGATGGCTTTCCTTTTCTGCTTGCCACCTAGGAACTGAGCTTTGCAGGGAGACTGCCTCTGAATGAAGAGATTCCACTTAGCCGTGGAGGGAAAGGGCCGCACCTCAATGGCAGAGCCCCTGCCTTTCAAGCAGAAAGTCCCAGGTTCAATCCCTGGCATCATATTCTGGAAAGACCTGAACAGCCTCTGCTCTTCAGTTTCAACAGTCCAGAACTAAACGGACCCAGGTTCTGGCACAGGCTGTATAATGTAGCTTCCAGTGTTCCTATGAGAGGCGTCATTAAAACGTTGGGGACAGGCCGTAGCTCATTGGTAGAGGTCCTGCTTTGCAGGCAGAAGGTCCCAGGTTCAACCCAGCTAGTGTGAGGAAAGAATCCTGCCAATGCGCAACAGGAGCAGTGGTGGACAGAGGAACCACAGCGCTTGCAATTCCAGCCGTAACAAAGCAATCACAGGGCTGCAGGATGAGGCCAAAGGTGCCTGGAGCTCAGCATTCTGACTTTCCACAGCAGGCAGCCAGGTTGCCCTGGAAGGCCCTGGCGACAGAGTCTGCGTTCCTTGCTTTGCGATGGACGTAGCTGTTCAGACGGGCCCCTGGCTTGTGCTGAGTAGAGCAAGCACCGTAGAAAGCAGCAGTTCCATGAATTGATCCCTCAGTCCCGATGGCTCTAATAGGCCTCTGGGGTTCGCTTGACCTCTTTCTTGGAATTAGTCTTCAGCCTCTGTGGAACCGGTGGCTTTGGTCTGCCTTGTGCTCAAAGAGGTCTAGAGCCTTTGTTTTCTCCCCTGCAGAAAAGGGTCACTCAAATGGTCAAGGGGCTGGAGCAACTCCCCTATGAGGAAAGGTTACGTTTGGGACTGTTCAGCTTAGAACAAAGGCGAGCGAGTGAAGGTGCGCTAGAGGTGGACGAAACGCTGCACGGCGTGGAGCCCATGGGAGCTGATTGATGAGAGATTCGGGAGAGATAAGAGGAAGGTCCTCCTTCACGCAGCGCAGAGGGAAACGATGAACTTCACTGCTGCAGGATGTGCGAATGGCTACCAATTTGGATGGCTTTCAGAGGGGATCAGACAAATTTGTGGAGGAGAAGCCATCCATGGCTGCTGGCCTCTGAGGCCGTGTGCCTGTCTGGACCAGTTGGTGGGCAATACGAGCGGGATGGGCCTGCTGCACTCGGGTCCTGCTTGGGGTGTGTGAGCCTCCCATTGACACACGTGGCTGGGAACAAAACACTGGGCTAGAGGGGCCTTTGGCCTGATCCAGCCCGGCTCCTCTGGTGTCCTCTTTCCTCCATGGCTCCTGGTCAGACCCCTCTCATGGGGGTGGGGGTCTTCCCCGCTCATGGGGACACTTTGGCTCCTCAGCCACAGAGGCCTGGAATCCAGATAACTTGGCTTAAACTGAAATCTGCCTCCTCCCCACCCACGACCCTGGGTTTGTTGCTCTCTTTGATTTGATGCAGCTCAGCACCTTTACCGCCTGCCTGCTTCTGAAAGAACTAGGCGGTGCGTGACTTGAGCTCTCCTTTGAACTTTTTTCTCCCGCCTCCAAGCCAGGGATCCTGCATGTGTGTCCCCTTCCCCCAGGGCTCACTCTGGCCCTTCTGTCCCCAGTCCTGGTGGCTGTGCAGAGAACAGCCGACCCGATTCTGGAGCTCAGCCCCCCATGCACCTGCGCTGGCGAGTCAGGAAGTCTTTGATTGGAAATGGGCTGGCAGCTCTGTCCTGCTGTGGCTGCAAACAGGAAGCTGCCACCTGTGGGATATTGGTGCTGTGCATGTCCGGTCATGTGTGCGCCAATCTTGGCTCCTAAAATCTCAGCTGCCTCTTTGACGAGGTGGGCTTGAGCACCTTCCTGCTCGTCTCCGAACAGGTTTTCCACGGCTTGGTCTCGGCTTGATGCCCAAACAGCCCCCCTCTGCTGTTTGAGAACCCCTGGCAAAGTTTGGGGGGTTTGTTTTGGCATTGGGGCGAGAGGGAGGACTCCCTACAAACAAGCATACTGTGAAGGGAGGGGTGTTTGTGACCGTATGTTTGCCACAGTCTCCGAGGAGAGGGGCTGCTTTTACCATTTCCCTCGCCTATCGTTTTGGCCTTGCTCCTCAGAAGACAGGCGGCGCGAGGGGAACTCTTCCCAGTTAGACCCAGTGGTGTCACTGAGGGGTGCCCTTGTCCGGCTCAGAGGGTGGTCGTGTCCTCTTGTAATGCTCACCCGCATTCTGAATAGAATGGGGGGGGGGGTGTCCTCCACAAGGGTGGCTTTGGCCTGAAAAATAATTTATGATGCGGTCCTTTTCCTCCAGGCCCCTCAGGATGTTGTGGTGACCCTTTTCCTGGCATGTACAATCCGAACTTTTTGCCTAACTCAAGCTCTTTCTTGGCCCTGTTGGGAGAACATCTTTGGTCGGAGGGCCATACACCGCAACCGCTCTCGGCCTGGTGCTTATTCCCTATCCGTGCCTGCCCCTTCCTGTGAAGGAAGCCCTCAGCTTCCTCCGCCTGCTGCAGAAGAGGGTCGGCCTCTGCACCGTTGTGCTGCTGAAATCCTCGCCTTGGTTTCCGGGCTGTGGGTCTCACTGTTTCCTGGGGATGTGAACTCCTGCCTTTCTCCTCCTTTCCTCTCCCGTCCCCATCCTGTGGATGCTAGGAGTTAACACAGTGCATGCAAAACAGCCACCAGGGTTCGAATTCTTTCCTTTGTGATCCCGCGTGGGGTTTATTTTTAACGTACGTCCTGCGTTCCAGCCAAAAATGGGCTCATGGCAATCGTAGCAGCATGCTGGAAGCGCTGGTGCAGAAGGCGGGTGGCGGGAGAGTGGGTGTTCTTGGCTGTTTATTCGGGCAGCTTGGCTGCTGCCTCCCCTCCTTTATTTACCCCATTGTTTTTAGGGCGCCCCGTGGCCAGGCAACCCCTCTCTTGAATCCCCCTGGCAAGTGGTGCGTGACCTTCCTTGGATTCTGAGATTCATCAAGGGCCCTCTCTAGGCCAGCCTTCGCCAACCTGGTTCTCTCCGGAGGTGTTGGACTGCAACCCCCATCACTCCCGGCCAGCATGGCCGACGGGATTAACGGGGGTTGTAGTCCAGCACATCCAGAGGGAAAACCAGGTTAGCGAAGGCTGGTTTAGACACTCTACTGACTTCGGGCGTAGGTCGTTTCCATGTCCTGCCTGGGCGTGGCTGCTGCCTCATCTACCTTCAAGCCACCACTCTGGGAGCGCTAGGGCAGCCGCCAGCCCTGATCCAGCCCAATATTGTCAACACTGACGGGCAGCAGTGGCTCTCTAGGGTTTCAGGAGGGATGCTTTCCTAGCCCTACCCAGAGACGCTGCCGGAGATCGGACTTAGAGCTTCCTGCCTGCAAAGCATGGGCTCTGGCACTGAGCTACGGCCCCTCCCAGGGTATGACTCTACCACTGAGTTACGGCCCCAACCCTTTCTGGGATATTCCGTGGCCATTCACCCTTTCCAATAAACAGGCAGCATTCTGGGCCCACGGTGCATGCTCGGTGTTCACTGGGCTGTTTTGGGCTCCCCCCCAAGTTTTTTCTAAACTTTCTAAACTTTTTCCTGATACTTCTGCAAGCCTTGCCCCCCCCCCTTTTGTGTGTGGATGCTGCTCTTTTGGCAGGGGGGGTGGGGGAGTTGCCTTTGGCCTGCACTGCTGCCTTCCAGGGCAGAGAAATGCTGCATTGGAACAACCCGGGGTTTTTGTCCGGCCCCCAGCTCCCCAGGAGGTCCTTTCCAACCCTGCGGCCTCTTTCGCCCTCTGCAGGTCAGCGCGCCCTCCACCACCGCGGGGAGGTCCTGGAGACGTTGGTTTTGCTGAACCCTTCCGACAAGTCGATCTGTGATGAGGTGAGAGGCGGGGTGGGGGTGGTATGTGGGGCCCCCAGTCTAGTCCAGGGCAGAAAGTGACCTCGGATTCGAGGGGCGTAGTGCATGACACAGCGGCCCACCCCTCATGGCAGAGTTGATGGTGCTTCCAGTCTTCTCTAATTTGGTGCCCTCTAGATGTGTTGGACTACAACTCCCATCGCACACCCTCAGTCAGCATGGTCTTTGGCCATGTTGGCTGAGGTTGTGTGATGGGAGTTGCAGTCGACACATCCCGAGGTCACTGGGTTAGGGGAGAGTGGTCTGTTTGATTTGGCCTTGATTGACTGTCTGAACGCATTCATAGTCCACCTGTTTGGGCGTAAAGCCTCGCATTGCGGCTTACACAACCACCTATAAAACACAAACCGTAATTTCTTTTGAAAAAATGGACGGGTCTATTAAAATTGCTGAGAACCCAGTAACAGTTAAAACCTGAAGCCGGCACCAATGTCAGAATCCCCTTTTTTTAAAAAAAAGCTAGATGGAACAAAGCACTTGCTTTACGTCTGCTTAAAACTCACTAATGAATGGAGGTGGGGATGCTGACTTCCTGGGGGAGGGGGTGCCAAAGGCGGGGGCCACCACTGAAAAAGGGTGTTGCCCCTGGTTCCTGCCATTCTGGTAGTTGTCAGTGGCGGGCCAGAAAGCGGTCAAGCGGCCCTTCAACTCCCATGATCCCAAATTGTTTTGGGGCTTTGGAAAGCCACGCCAGCCCCTCAGATGGAGGCCAGAAACCAGTGGGCAGCCAAGGTGATTGGTGCCATCTTTGTGCTTTCTGTTCTGAATTCTGTGCCAGCGGAACTGTCTTCAAGGGCTGCCCCACATTGAGAGCATTCCAGTAGTCTATTCTGGATGCAACTGGGGGCGGATGTTACTGCAGGGTTGTAGGCTCCTAGCCTGGCGTTGGCTCTCCAGTAGTGGGAGGCCTTTCCCTCCCCCCCCCCCCCCCCCCGAGTCTACTAGCTGAGACCTTTGGGATCAAACCAGGGAACTTTTGCTTGCAAAACTGGTGTTCTGCTCTTCTCATTTTCTCTCTCGGCTCTTCTTTCTTTCCCCTCCAGCTCCGCAACCTGATCACTGACCCTTCGCAGCACAAGCTGCTGATCTTCGCCGGGCCCTGCGTCGAGGAGACGGGGGAGTTGGTGCTGCAGACAGGCACCTTTTCCTTGCGGGACTTCATCCAGATCTTTGCTGACAAAGAGGTGCGCCCCCCCACCCCTGTGCACCTTCAGCACAGAGCTGGTTTTGCCCCCGGAATTCAGCACCACTTGTATCCCTGAACTTAACCTAGCTTAGGATTCTTGCCCCCCCCCCCCCCCCCCCCGGGGAACCCTCTTGCTCTGTGCAGGGCTGTCTGCAGTTTGAAAGGAGAAGGCCCAGGCACCCTAAAGCATCAGGGTGGGGCTCCTCTTGTGTCGGTATCTTGGTCTCTCCCCCCTGGGTGTGGTTTCTCTGTCTTTGACACAACAGGGCTTAGAGGAGGCTGTCTTCAAAAGCCGTGTCCCCATCCCACCCTAAAAACTAGAGTGGTGATCTTCACTGTCTTTCAAGCAGGAGCAGCTTTGGCTCGAGGGACTGCCACTGAGACCAACCAGAAGGGTTCTCCTCATAGAATCCTAGAATAGTAGAGTTGGAAGGGGCCTCTAAGGCCATCGAGTCCAACCCCCTGCTCAATGCAGGAATCCACCTCAAAGCATCCCTGACGGTTGTCCAGCTGCCTCTTGAAGGCCTCTAGGGTGGGAGAGCCCACCACCTCCCTAGGTCATTGGTTCCGTTGTCGTACAGCTCTAACAGTCAGGAAGCTTTTCCTGATGTCCAGCCGGAATCTGGCTTCCTGTAACTTGAGCCCATGAGTCCACGTCATGCAATCTGGGATGATGGAGAAGACATCCTGGCCCTTCTCTGTGTGACAACCTTTCAAGTCCTTGAAAAGTGCTATCATGTCTCCCCTCAATCTTCTCTTCTCCAGGCTAAACATGCCCAGTTCTTTCAATCTCTCCTCATAGGGCTTTGTTTCCAGACCCCTAATCATCCGCTTTACTCTCCTCTGAACACGCTCCAGATTGTCTGCATTCTTCTTGAAGTGTGGTGCCCAGAGCTGGATGCAATACTCAAGATGAGGCCCAACCAGTGCCGAATAGAGGGGAACCAGTAACTTGCATGAATTGGAAACTATACTTCTATGAATGCAGCCCAAAATAGCATTGGCTCTTCCGTGGAAGGCCTCTCCTCTTTCTCCTCCCCTCTCCGGTCCATGATGTCTCTTCCCTCTCCCCCTCGTCTAAGCAAGGCCTCCTCACTCAAGTCACCAGGCAGGCAAATTCCAAAAGGCTCCCTTGGTCCTTGGGACTGGGACGGATATATTTCTCCTCATTGCCCTCCCCAACCTGGTTCCTTCGAGAGGGCTGGAGGATGATGGGAACAGGGAGGGTCCCAGGTTGGAAAAGGTTGAGAATCCTGACTCCCGCGTGGTCTTCCCCCTCCCCACATTTGTTTCATGCTCCTTGCAGGTCGGGGAGCTGCTCAGCTCTGCAGACCCCTCTGCCAAGACCAGCTTGACCGTGGTTTGCCCTGACTTTGGGGAATGGAAGGATTCCCGGCTGGGCCAACACAACCTGCTGGATTTCATTGACTTGCGCTTCAACCCGGGCTGTGTGCTGCCAGAGATGGAGGGCCTGCAGGAATTCCTGGAGTACCTCTCCGAGTCCCTGGACCCCCTGTCGCCCTTTGACCTCCTGGAGCCACCCAGCACCGTGGGTTTCCTGAAGCTCTCCCGGCCCTGCTGCTACATTTTCCCGGGAGGGCGAGGCGACTCCGCTTTCTTTGCCGTCAACGGCTTCAACATCTTGGTAAATGGAGGCTCCAACCCCCGGTCGTCCTTCTGGAAACTGGTGCGCCACCTGGACCGCATCGACTCCATCTTGGTGACCCATGTGGGGACTGACAGTCTCCCTGGGGTGAACAGCCTGCTCCAGAGGAAGCTGGCCGAGATGGAGGAGGACCCTTCCTCTCAGGGCTCCCAGAACGACGACTGGGGGAAGAACCTCATCTCCCCTGAGCTGGGCGTGGTGTTCCTCAACGCCTCGGAGAAGCTGCGAGCCATCGAAGGGGACTCAGGGGTCTTGAAGAGCTGTGAGGAAGCGAGTTTGGCTCTGCAGTACCTGGACAAGTTGGGCATCAGGCCCCACCCGCTCTTCAGGGAGGCCGGCCCCAAGGCGGAGCCCACCATTCTCTTCCAGAAGATGGGCGTGGGGCGCCTGGATATGTATGTGCTGAACCCTGTGAAAGGCAGCAAGGAGCTGGAGTTCCTGATGCAGCAGTGGTGTGGGAATGGCTACCCCAAGGGGCTGGAGCTGCCCCTGCAGTGCCTGACCTCCATCTGCGCCCTGCTGGTGTGGCACCCCGTCAGCCCTACGGAGAAGATCGTCCGGGTCTTGTTCCCCGGCTGCACTCCCCAGGGCAAGATCCTGGAAGGGCTGGAGAAGGTCAAGCACTTGGAGTTCCTCAAGCATCCGGTGGTCACTCAGAAGGACATGGAATCTTCCTCCTCCTCCCAGGTCAAGCAAAAGAGGGCCATCAGCCAGGAGAGCCTCAAGTCGGGTTCTCGGCTCAGCCTCACTGAGTTCAGCATGCCTGTTTCCAAGGAGAAGCGGGAGCCCAAGCCGGCCAACTCCCGAGACCGACCGAAGGCCCCCAGCGAGACCTTGAAGGGGAGCGTCGAGGAGGAGCAGTCCAAGATGGAGTCTTCGACGGAAAAGCTCAAGCAGGACGTGCGGCCCAAGCAATCAAGGGAGAAGGTGACCCCCAGGAAGGATGTGAAGAAGCCGCTGCCAAAGGAGGACATCGCTCCAGAGAAGAAAGAGGGGAAGCCAGCCAAGAGGGAAGCGAAGGTAGATTCCCCCAGGAGAGAGGCGGCAAAGAGGGAAGAATCCAAGAAAGAGGTCAAGGTGGAAGAGAAGGCCATAAAGCAGCCAGTGAAGGACCTACGTAGAATTCCCAGTGCGGAGGCCAAGAGGCCCCCGACCAAGATGGGCAGCTTCCGGAAGGCCATTCCCACCCTCAAGAAGGAGTCGGACAAGCCAAAGGCCAAGCCGGCGAAGGAAGCCTCGCTGAAGCGGCCGAGCAGTGCCAAGGGAGGCCTGTTGGAGAAGGCGTTGTCAGAGAGCCATGAAGGCATCACCGTAGCTAAGAACGAGCTGGAGCCTTCACCACTGGGCAGCCTGGATGGCCACGGGAATGGACTGGAGCCCCCCCAGGACGGCCTGAGCGCAGGAATGGATCCGGAGAGCCCGCAGCCTTTCCGGCATCTGGAGGCCAGCTCTCCACTCAAAGGCATTGGCCCCCCATCCCCATTGGCCAAGACTCCCAAGAGCGACCGGAGCGTCAACTTTGAACTGACGCCGACAGACATCCGGGTGGGACTCAACCACTGCCCGGAGGCTGAAGAAACGTGCGGCGGCAGCTCTGAAGAGAAGACCCTTGAGATGATGTCCCCGGCCAGCTCTGCCCCGGCCAGTGCTGGCCACACCCCCTTCCACCAATCCCCGGTGGAAGAAGACGCAATCATGGCCGAGGAGCCGGCGGTCACGATCAACGCCTGGCGGCCTGACGGCTCTGGCCCTCAGGCTTCACACGACAACTCCAGCTCTTCCCAAGAGAAGCCGTCCGGCTGCCTTTCCCCGGGCCTCTTCCGCGATGACGTCCACGACGTGTCCCCGTCCATCACCACTCCCTCCCTGCCCGCTGAAGTGGGGTCCCCTCATTCTACCGAGGTGGACGAGTCTCTCTCCATTTCCTTTGAGCAGGTCCTGCCACCCGTGAGTGAGTTCCCCCAGGAGGAAGGGGGGAACCTCCGGCCCGGGGGGCTCACCCCAGAGCCAGAGGCCGCAGTCGGCAAAGGGGGGATGTCTCTGCCCATCCGGCCCTGTCACCCCCATCACGGCACCCAGCGCTTGGACGGCCACGTCTTGCCCAGGTCTGGCCGCCGCTCGGACTCCCCCCATGATGTGGATCTCTGCCTGGTGTCCCCATGTGAGTTTGAGCACCCCAAGTCGGAGAGGTCTCCATCGGTCAACTTCAGCCCCCGGGACATGTCCAACAGCAGTGACTTCTCCCAAGAGCTGACCAAGCCCGTGTCTCACCGGAAGGGCCCGTGGGGCCGCAAGCCCCACCCCCTGGCTGACGAGACCCCACCCACCTCGTTCAGCGAGTCGCTGCCCACCCTCTCGGACTCGGATGTCCCGCCCGCCACGGAGGAGTACCCTTCCAGCGCGGCGGACGGTGGACTGGACTCGGACGATGATCCCGAGAGCTTGGCCCGGGCCCGCGACCCTCTCCCGGCCGTCCTGAAGGACCCTTGCCCCCTTCCCGCCCAGCCCGGCATCTGCATGGTGGACCCCGAGAGAGAAGGCGCAGCCAAGGTCAAGCGGACGCCTCAGCGGGTGGGCTCTGCACCCCCCAAAGCGGACACCCCTAAAGCAACGCCTGCCAGCAGCAGCGGCATCCGTGCTAAGCCTTCTTCGGCCACTTTGGGGGAGAGGGCCCAATTGCCCACCCCTGGCAGAAGTGATTCCTCGGCATCCCGTTCTGTTGGCGATCACAAGGCGCCCGTCGGCCACCGGGGCACGAACACTAGGCCGCTCGTGGGAGCTGGCAGGTCCTCTCCGGCAGGTAACGTCATCTTCCTCGGCGCCCGGGTGGGTGGGTGGGTAAGGGGCTGCAGGCAGGGTTGCTCTCCTTGGGGCTGAGAGTCAGAAGCCCCTTAGTCTGTGGACTTCTCAGGGGGTGGGTGGGGAGGACAGTGGGACTCAAAAGGTGGCAATGGGGCAGCCCCCTTGTCCGCCTGTGTGTTTTATGAGGGCTTCCATCTTCAGTTAAGCTGATTGAAAGCTGTGATGATACACTCAGGTGCGTCTTTCTGGTTAACAGGGTAGCAGTTCCATTAAGAATTATTCTCACTCCAAACATTGCAGGTCGGGGGCAGGCAAGAAAAGGTGGTGTCGCCAGGTCAGAACTAGGAATGTGCATGGACACAAAAAATTGGATCGGAATTGGAACTTAAGATTTTTTAAAAAAGGAATGTCCGTCGTGTCGGATCCAATACCGATATTAAAATCAGACGTCCGATTTTTGAATTGGACACCATTTTGAGTGAGTTTACACATAGACTAGTATTGTGTTACAAAAACTCCTATAACTTTTTTATTTTTAAAGATAGAAGGATGAAACTTGGCCACATTGCAGATGGGTTTGAGGTACTTACCTATGAGAAATTTAAGAAAGATAGCTCCAGGCATTTTGTGGCTATGAATTTTTTAGTAACGAACCTGGAATGCCTATAACTTTTTTATTTTTAAAGATCCACACATGAAACTTTGCCACATTGTAGATGGTATGTTGGGACTCGTGTGTGAAATTTCAGAATCATAGGTGCATGCCTTGGGTGGCAATTAATGTTTTAAAAATGGATAGCAGTGGGGTAAAGACAATTATGCCTTCAACTTTTTTATTTTTAAAGATCCAAACATGAAACTTGTCCACATTAAAGGTACCACTTTGTTTGATATGTGTGAGCAATTTCAGAAGCATAGCTTCAAGCGTGTAGTGGTAAGGTATTTTGGCAGAAATGAGGAGAGAAACCCATTTAACTTTTTTATTTTTAAAGATAAACGCATGAAACTTGCCCACATGGAAGATTGGTTTCCAAAAGATAGCTCCAGGCATTTTGTGGCTATGAATTTTTTACTTTAAAAGTTCCAAAAGTTGAAAAACGAAGACTTTGGCAGCTAATTGGGGGCGGGGGGTGCAGTTTGACAGCCTGGAGCTATCTTTCTGAAATTTCTCACAGATAAGTACGTCAAACCCATCTGCAATGTGGCCAAGTTTCATCCTTCTATCTTTAAAAATAAAAAAAATTATGGGCGTTTATGTAACACAAAAATAGGCAATGGGAAAAAGCATTCAAAATGGTGTCTGATTTTCTGATTTTTTCCAATTAAAATTGGAGACCAAAAAATCGGATTGGAAAAAATTTGATTTCCAAATTTTTGAATTGGTATCGGATGTCTGATTTTCTTCAATGTTAATCGGATATCGGATCTGATATAATGCACATTCCTAGTCAGAACTTTGGACCACGGAGCGACCTGGTGTTGTCTGTCCTGAGTGGCAGCGGTTTTTCAGAGTTTCGGTCAGAGAGAGAGAGAGAGAGAGAGAGAGTCTTCCCATCAGCTGCTGCTACCTGATCTTATTTTAAGAAACCAGGATTGAAACTGGGACTCTCAGCGCTCTGCCACTGAGCTATATTCCCCACCACCACCACCCACACAGTCCTGACAGAAGGGTTGCTTTTACATCGAAAGCTGCCAGATACTGAGTCAGGTCCTGGGTCCACGTAGCCCAGTATTGTCGACACTGACTGGCAGCAGCGTCTCTCCAGGGTTTCAAGCGGGTGGGGTGTCTTTCCTGGGACTTCCGGAGATTGGACCCAGACCTTCTGCAAGCAAAGCGAGCACTCCGCTGCTGGGTCTCAGGTCCATTCTACACCTGCACACATCTCATAGAAACCCCCCTTTTTTCTCTCCCCTCATTTGCAAATTATCCACTTTTTAAATCATGGATTTGCTAACAAAGGAAGATTTCTTTAATCAGATATGCCCATATACATACATACATACATGGTGAGGGGGGAACCTAAGCTATTTCCTCCCCCCATGGTCTCATGTTCACCCTGGCTTAGATTTAGCAGTGCTGCTGCAGATTATTGTCAGGGCCCTGCTCCGGCACCACTGGCCTTTGGTACACCCCTTCTCATTGATTGCTTTTACACAGGGTCTGAATGCCCCCTTATCTGTAGCTGCTTTTGTTGAGTGATATGAAATCGGCCTGTCCTTTTTTAAGTTTTTCGCTGTTGCTGCTGCTATTTTAGCTGCTGGCTTTCTGATTGAATGGGTGCTCCTGAAGTGAATGTCTTACTTTCAATTCAGTTTACGATAACTTTTTTTTATAGTGTGAACCGCCTCCAAACTATAAATATATAAATGTAATGATCCAAGCTAGAAACCTTTGTTTAAAAAAGGATTTTTTGCTAAGCATAACTCTTGGGCTTGTTTGCTGGTTCCCAGTTTAGGAAGGTTTAAGTTCTTTTTAACCCATATTTTAAACCCTTTTTAATCTTCCCCTACACACACCCCTGGAGAAAAGGTAGTGTTACCTGCTAAGCTACATCTCCGTTTGAAGTATGAAACTGGTTTAAGGCTAATTTATGGGCACAATTCACATGTAACTGCAATTGTGGGTTAATTAGCCCACAAATTGCTGAAATCCAGCAGGAGCCTCTGGCGCACTCGGTGCTTACGCTTTCAAATAACATCTTACAGTCACCCCGTTTTTAGGTGGGTAGTGTGGCATCCTGACCTGGACGCTTCGGGTTGTTAAACAGCCCAGAGTTAGCCCAACAACAAACCGTGGTTTAGTTAAGCCAGAATTGACAATACTGTGCTAACTGGGTCGTAGCCATGTTTGCTTTCTTCCCCTCCCCCCCCACATGAAATCTAGCTTACCTGCCAATTGCAGTTTTGTAAACCCTCCAGATATGTTGGAATACAGCTCCCATCATCCCCAGATAGCAAGGCCAGGTTGTGGGGCAGGGGGCAGCCCTCAGATGCAGCACAGATATTATTCCATAAACACCATTCATGAATCAATGAATGACAATTTTGTGGCAAGGGCCTCCTCTAGTGGCAGGAGGAGGCTGCAGCACCCTGACGCAACATCTCTCGGATGCAAATGTCAGCCTGTGATGCTCTCTCCTACCCCGATGCAAAAGCCCTGCCCAGTTATTGGGGGGCGGGGGCAGGGAAGGAACTCGAGGCCTCTGCTTACTTGGCAGCAGCTGGCTGAGTTCTCGTCTTGTCGGGACCACTGGGTAAAAATGGAGGTCCGTTCGGAGAGGCAGAAAACATATTAGCAGGAGCAAGCTTTCAGAACAGGGTGGGAAATTCCCGAAGTTTAGGCCTGCAACTCTCATTGGCCCTTGTCAGGGTAGCCAGTGGTGAGGCATGCTGGGAGTTGTTGGCCAAAACTTCTGGCAAGTTGAGGAGGGCTCTGCCCTGTGACTTCTCATAATCTAAGCCCAAAATGTGAGATTTTGCAGGGCTTTAAAGCCGAGCGAGCGAGAGAGGGCCCCTTCCCAGCTGCCGCTTCTCCTGCAGGTGCCGCGGTCAGGAAGAACTCCTGTTGGAGAGGGGAGGGCAGGCTGCTCAGTCTGTTTGATCCCAGAACCGCCAACTGTGGGGGGGCTCTTCCAGGCGTGGACGGCCTCCCACGAGATATGAGTTGCCTCCAAAGCTCTGTGTAAGCCTCCCCCTTGCCCCCCCTCAGATCAGAGACCCCTTCAGAGCTGCGGCCCTTTTTTTTCATTTCTTTGGAAGACTGTGTTTTAAGGCGACAAATGGGGCGAGTTTGGACGACGCTGCTTCCTAGACCTCTGTGCTCCAGGGTTGCGCGCGAAGGGCGCCGGGTGTATATGATGGGCCAGTTGCCTCCCTCCGTTCTGCTCCTCTCAAGGCATCGGGCAGCTTGGAAGGAAGCTTCTCGGGTGTTTTTGGGTGGGCTGCGCCCTCCTTCTGCCCTGCTGACTGCGCCCTCTCCGCTCTTTCTCCATTTCTCCAGGCCCCAAGGCTGGCCTTCCGCGCCCCACGGTCTACCTGGAGCTGGCCTACATCCCCGGTTCCACGAGCGCCCAGTGGGTGGACGAGGGCTTCTTCCAGCACATCCGCTCCCAGTGCTACGTCATCAGCGGCGAAGACCACATCAAGGAAGGCGTCATGCGGGGCATCCTGGACGCGCTCCTGGCGGGGAAGCAGCGCTGGGCCAATGACACCCAGGTGGGGCTCGGGAGGAGAGGCCGTGTGCGCATGTGCGCAGGAACGCAAGTCCATCTGACCGGCCGCCAACACGGACAGCTTTAAAAGGGGGTAGACAAATTTATGGAGGAGGGGAAGGCTATGAACCCTGATGGCGAAGTTCCATTACCAGAGGCAGTATACTGGGGAACAGGAGCAAGAGGGTGCCGTTGCACTCGTGTGCTGCTTGTGGGCTTCCCGTGGGGGCATCTGGGTGGGCGGGGTGAGAGCAGACTTCTGGGCCAGTCGTTGGCCTTCCTCGTGGTCTTGGAGGCAGCCTTTCCTTCACAGAAAGTGTTGGATAAAAAAATCGCTCCCAAGCACAATGTGCTGTTTTTATGCTATGCAGTTGATGCGTGTTGCATCTCGGGATGAGAAAGGGGAAATGGGGCATCCCGGGATCTCATTGGGTCAAGTTGTCTTTTGATTCCCCCGGGGTTTAAAAACACAGCTTTTAGGGAAATTAGCTCTGCATAATTGAGATTTTAGAATTGTGGGACCGAAATAGACGTTTATGCCCTGCGTTCTCTTCTGCTTTCAGTTTGAACGATAACTTTTAAGTAACCGTATTTTGAAATCCCCCCGCGGGTCGTGCTCCATTGGGATCGAGGCCTTTGTGCCCAGGTGGCTTCCCAGAGGAGACCTGGGTGTTCAGAGAGAGAGCTTTTGCCATTTGCAGGGACTGAGGATTGAGGCCTAGGCATCACCAGCACGCGCCCACGGCCAGGCGGGCGGCTGGGCAAAGCGACGCTCCACATTCTGTTTTTAATTGCCTCCATCTGCATAAACGTGCTCGGTTTGGGCTCATTCTCTTTTCTGTCATTCAGGTTGGACTGTCTTCTCAGGAAAGGGGGTCGGGGGGGCCGCAGGAAGGTGGCAACAGCCTGGAGGAGTCACAGCAGTGGGGAGGGCTAGGAGCTTGCTCGTGTGCTCTATTTTAAAGATAAAAGCTTAGCACCAGTGACCTGCCCTGTTCCGCAACGCGTGTGGAATACAGCCCTGCCCAGAGCCTGCTCTCCCTTTGGGATTTGCTGGTAGCATACCCGGGGGGTGGGGAAACTCCCTTTCAGCCAGAAGACCAAATTCCGTTCCAGAGAAATTCTAGGGGGGGGTGTGTATTCCGCTGGTGGGTGGGGCCAAAATACGACCACCCCCACCCCCGACATCTTGTGGTTTAACGCTCTCCCTGCCTGTGGCTGCTACGCCTTAGGAGAGAGGGAGTTCAACCTTTACGAACGGCAAAAGAGCCATGCAAAAGCGAGGAGCGCCACTCTGAGGTCGCCTGTCAGGGAAAGGGGGCGTGGCTAACTGGGGGACTCCCAACGGGTGCGTTTGGCCTGCCGAGGGGGCCGGGACTTGCCCTGCCGGTTGGGGCCTGATGGGAGCTGTAACCCCGCCCCTTTTCTCTTCCCGCCCCTCCGCAGGTGACCCTGATCCCCACCTTTGACTCGCTGGTCATGCACGAATGGTACACGGAGACGCTGGAGCGGCAGCAAGCCCTGGGTGTCACGGTGCTTGGCAGCAACAGCACGGTGGCCATGCAGGACGAGACCTTCCCCGCGTGCAAAGTGGAGTTCTGAGCGGCCCGTGGTCGGTCCCTGAGCCAGGAGGCACTTTAGACCCGGGCTTGGAGGCTGGAGAAGGCGGCACTGCGAGGCATCTCTCTCTCTCTCTCTTGCCTCTCTTTCTCCCGGCAGAAGGAGAGGCGTCCCCATTTTGGGGCCTTGAGTTGGGCTTCGCTCCTCGTGTGCCAGGGGACGGGAGCAGCCCCCTGCCTCCCTGGGCTCGGGACGAAGACTTTCCTGGGATGCTTTTCCAGCTCCCGCAGCCAATAGCACCCACCGTTTGTCTGTTTCGTTTGCATGTTCACTGCCGGAGCTTCTCACCCTGGTCGAGCACGGAGGGGGCTGGGAGCCGGCTGCCCCGGAAGCCATTCCGCCCTTGATCACCCCCGTCCCCACCTGCCCTGTGATCTCACTGCAGCCCCGCCCCTTCTCACCTTCAGGGCCCACAGCAGCTGGGGGCAGGTCTTGTCATCCCACCAGCCCTGCCCAGAAACACCTTGCGCGGCTCTTGCAAGGAGGTCTGGCCGCGATACTCTGGAAACTGGAACCGGGGTGATGGGCACAAAGAGCAGGTGTTGAGGGCGGGGATTGCGCTGTGCGTGTTGGGCTGCCGGCCCTCGCAAGGGGGCTACGGGAGAGGCCGTGGGGAGATGCGACTCGGGTTCTTGGAAGCTCCGGCTCCTGAAATCCCTTTGCCTGGCACCTTCCCGCCCACTCCTCCGTTTTTCCTTGTAGTTTGGTTTAGTGGAACAGGGTCTTTGGTGTGTGTGTATGTGTGAGTGTGTGTGGACCCCACGAGGCAGAGCCGCTGCGTCGCTGCTTGCTCTTAAGATGGGGTCCCAGCTGCCCTCCGTGTGGGAGCCCTTGTCCCTGTTTGGCCTTGGAAGGATCCTGGCCCTCGGTTTGTGCCTGCCGGGTCCCAGAAGGCGGCACCTTTCCCTGAACGGCCTCCCCGCGCCTGGCGTCCCTCCGATGAGTTGGCCTGCAGCCCGACACACCCGAAGGGCGCCAGGTTTCCCGGCCCCGTTGATATTGCTTATTCCCGTCTTCCCCCCTTCCCCAGGAGGAGGCGTGGGGCAGCGTTCCTCATGAGCAAACGGGGAGCCTCTCCTGGCCTCTGCCCACATCGACAGTCCCTTCCGATCTCCTGATGGGAAGGGTCTGCGTGCCCCCATTTCCGTAGGCTGACTGTGGGGATGCCGGTCCCAAGCGGTGTGCTGCCTTCTTGCCCCAACGGTTCGGGTGTTTCCAGTTCGGCCTGACCTGGAGCAGCGGCGCCTTCTCCGGACGGCCAGAGAGCAAAAGGCAACAGCGACAGGGCAGAGATGCTCCATCCAGGAGTTTCTCTCCTCCCCTGCGCCCCCCCCCCCAAACCTCCCATGCACTCCAGATTTCTTCTACCTCTTTTATGTTGAGAACTGTTGAGAGCGGCCGTTGTTTCTCTGGCAGTTTTTGAATCCCCAAAGAACCTCCCTGTGAAAACCCAGCTGGTCCGCTCCACAGCTTGTTCTTTGGGGTCGTTTTGCTCCCTCCCCTCTCTTAATGTTTGAAGGAAAGCTGGGGAGGGGGGAAGAGCACCCCCCCCCGCCCTTTGCAATGTGACACTAAACCTTTGTTTTCTGAGGAAGGAAAAGGTGTGGTTTTTTTTCTTCTTAAAATGTCTATTTTGTATTTTTTTCTAAAAAACAAAAAAGAGAGAAACCAAAACTGTTAATGTATTGAAGGTTTTTAATTTATAGGATCACTTTCTTGTGCGGCGTTTACATATCCCAGCTAGGGAAAGCGGTGGATGGATGGATGGAAGGGGCACAGAGTCCCCGTAACCCCCTCCCCCCGGTCCCCTCGCCTTGTATCAACCTGCCCCCCTAATTTGGGATCAGCCCTATGTTTCATACTTGTATGATGTGTGTCTAGGGGAAAAAAGTGTTTTTCGGCCGGGAGACAAGAATGTTTTCACCACCTTTAGTGCTTTATATACTCTGCCTAGTTGGAATCCTGTTTTTGAGAGCAGATCAGGGGCAGGAGATGGGGCTAGCCCCCCCCCCCCCCCAACCCCTGGGCATCCTTCTTTCCTGGGGGTGGGGAGTGGGTGGGCGAAAACTCTTCCTCTGATCTCTCTCTCTGTCTCACCCCCAATTGTAGGGAAAAAAGATTGTGGTTGTTGTAGCTGTTGACACACTCACAAAGTTGCGTGTACACACACAAATACACACCGTGTTGAAACCTATTGGGAAAAAAAACCATTAAAGAGATAAGTAGTTCAACAAGAGTTCTGTGTTGCTTTTTTGGGGCCTCGTTTGACGCTTTCCTTCCTGCCCCCATCTCAGTTTCTCAAGCGCCTCCCTTTGGCACGCCAGCCTGGTTCTGACTGAGAGCCTGTCCCCTTCCGCCTGCCGCTGTCCCCACAGAGCCTGGTCTAACAGAAACGGCAGTTCCTTATCTCCGCTCTGCCCTCCTCTCCAACTCAACCCTAACTTCGCAGTCATGAGGCCTAGAAACGTAATACTCGTGGCATGATTTTGAATTTGGGCCCTCTTCCTTCGCTCCATTGAGATCTTCCTGGTGCTCCGATGCTCCTGCCCGACTGCACAGAGCAGCGTCCAATGTGGCTTGGTTTTTGTCCAGTGGCAACTCGCACACGCCCCTGAACCCTGACAGGGCTGCGGTTTAGCTTGTCGTTCCTGGCATTTTTCGTCCCTTGTGCACTTAAAATATATTGCAAATACCAGGAATGGGAAAAGGGAAATGCTTGGAAAATATATGTTGCAAAGGTGTCTAAAAGAATCACAATTCCTCCTGTTCCTGTAACAAGCTTCTCTTTTTGCAACGGCTGGGGAATCAGCTGCAGAAAGGATAATCAAGGAATTTTACACATGTACCCCTCAAAAGAGTGGAATTCAACCCACCTAGCTCAACCCACAAGTCATTGGGGGATTTCAGTCTACATGGGAGTAAGAGGGGCAGGAAAGGGATTCTGCGTAAAATCATGCTAGGTAAGCATGAAGCACAGAGTCCACAGAAGTACGGCATGCACTTTGCATGGAGTTGGTCCCAGGTTCGGTTCCCAGTATCTTGTGTTAAATAGGCTCAGGTAGGAGATGACAGAGATCTGTCTCTGCTTGGCTGGGGACCATGGAGAGCCTGCTGCCCATCAGAGTTGGAGATGATAGGCTTGCCCGGTAGCAGGCAGCTGCTACAAAGATACAGGAGATCTCTTGTCCCATTTGTCTGCTCTCCTCACTCACGGACTTTTACCTGAAGGTCCCGCTCACCAGACCCACCTTAGATTAGGGCGCCTGACTCCCTAAGTTTGCAGAACAAGGCACTGGGCCTTTGCACATGACAGGGCGAGCAGCAGAATGCGTCCTTGGACCCTGTAGGTTCATCCTATTATGGGAAGGATGGATGTGGGGGTGGGGTTGCCTTGTGGATGATCACCTATTTGGGGGTTTTCTGAGCAAGAATCTTTTTCTTTTTTTTCAAAGTGCACTTAATGTTTTTTTTAAAAAATATATTTAGGAAAGGTGGTCAGCTCTGTATACTTCGCAGCTCTACTGTAACGGCTGACTTTGCATGAGAAGTGTGTGTGGGGAGGGGGGTGTATCTCCTCCCCCACCCCATGACAAAATATTCTAGCTTGAGGGTGAATTCCTGCAACAGAGGGCACAGCTTTTCTATTTAATCAGTGGACTGCCTTTCTCTTGGATGCACAACTGGAAGATCAAAGGATGGTGCAAAAGTGTTGCCATGGCAACAGCCTGGGAAAAGACGATCGATAGGGAGAGCATCTCCTATGGTCGAGCTACCATGTAACCTATACCTGCGGGGAGGGGGGGAGATCCTTTGGCTTCCCCCCTCCCCCAAATTAACTTGGGGCGGTGACCTGAAGCAGGCTTCCTGGGAAGAAACTACTCTTGGGACTTTGCTTCAAATTCTACAGATTTGCATAGTTGAGATTCTAAAATGCACCCAATACACCTGGATGCAAATGCATAGTAATAATAGGGCTAGATGTACTGTTTAGTCGATTGAAGATGAAAGTCCTATGCATGTTTAGACAGGAAAAAAAAGTCCTACAATTCTCAGCATACCGGGAGTTGTAGGATTTCTTTCTGTGTAAACATGCATAGGATTTACACCCTAAATGATTGATTGGGTGGATGATTTTTTTTAAAAAAATTAAACCCTGTTTTTAATTGAATGCTTACAGAAATCCAGCAGTGGCGTGTGCGGCCTCACAAAAGGCGAGCCCAGCCTCACAAGAGGCGAGCCCTTCCTGTGTTTCTCAAGAATGGGCGCTTTTTACATTTTTATTTATTTACAGCAATTTATTTTACCCCTCTTTCAGTTTCCCAGAGCGTCTTACACAGATTAATAGTGAGACAATTCCCTGTCTCAGGGTTGCAATCTGAAAGACATGGCACAAGAGGAAACAGGATGGCGAAGGAGGAGGAAAAAAAGCAAACCTCAGGCAGTAGTTCTAAGTTCTCGTAGGTGTTCCTTCTGGCTGGGCGGTACAAGCTCCCTGCACCGGCTCCTCCTCTGGCTGATAGATGGGGCTGGGTGGGTCTCTCCCATGCTGCCTCTGAGCTACCTTCACTGGCCAATGGATGAGGCCAGAGCTTGGGGGTTTAGGACTTCTTTCTGTCATGCATCTCCCTTGACGCGTTTTGTTGTTGATTTTTAAATTTGCACTTGATAAAAGTTCAGAAGCAAAACCAAGTGTTTTCCCTCCCTCGACGCACACAAATGTATTTATATTCCCCTCTATATCGCAAGGATCTCAGGGCGGCGTACAGATCAAATGTTGCAGGGCGTAAAGACCTCTCCTAAAGCTGCATAGTTTGCTTCTAAAACCCTGTGAAAATCTCCTGTCTGATTACTTGGGAGCACTTTTGGAAACGATTGAAATATTTGCAATAAATCTCAACTGATGAATTAGACGAAAGATCGCAGCTCCTGCATCTCAGGCTGTTGCGTTTATTTGAGGGATCAAATTCAGAACCGGAGAGCAGATGAATTATCCATATTATTTACATTTATATATCGACTATCTTATTTTTATTTTTTTAAAAAACTTGTGTTATGTGACCTGCTTGTGGGTCTCTGGTCGACAGCTAGTTGGCCACTGTGTGAACTAGATGGACTCTCGGTCTGATCCAGCATCAGGGCTCCTCATCATTCTCCTGGCTAACAATTCCTGCGTTCACACTAGGAGAGAGCAGCCCTTTTTATGTATTATTTTGACCAAACAGCAGACCGTTTTTATGTGCTTTTAAAAAAAAAATTGCACCTGCCTTCTGTGCTTTTTCGGAAGCCTGTTTTCTTAAGAAAATAGCTGAAGTCAGCTCTGATTTGGGACTTGCTCAGCCACACCGTTCTGCCTTCAGGGAAAATTGCCGTCGACACGTCACATAACCTTCTTGTTCTTGGGGTCCAAGCTCTGGAGACCATATTGCGACTATATTGCCTGCTCGCTACATTGCCAGCATGCCACGGCCTGGGAAAGAGGGATAACTAGAGGACGCCATTTCGCCACTGGGGTGGTGGTTGAGCAAGCCACGGATCTGTGGCCATGGCCATCCACGTGGGCCTCTGCCACTGCAGGGGCAGGGAAAGGGGTTCTAATGATGTGATGTTCTTTGGAACGTGGAGAGCCCAAAAGGAAGGAAGAGCGATTCTGCCTGGTGCCATTCAAAGTGCGACGAGTTTTAAACTAACAAAGAGTCTTTTGGCACCTTAAGGACTAGCGAATTTATTCTGGCATGAACACATTCTGGCATATACTTGATGCAAGAAGTGTTCACCTCATATTGGCAGATCTGTATACACGGGCTGTGGCATAGGCTGGGTGGGTGGGTGGGGGATGTAATCTGTGTAGTCCGAGAGAATCGAAAGGCAAAGAAAAACATGTGACTAATTTAACGGTTGCCGTACACAAAACGTTGGCTAACAACACAGGCTTCATTGCAAAAGCAGAAACCAAGGTGACATTGTGGAAGTACACACCAGTGAGAGATTCAACTCTCCCATGTAGTTTAAATAAGGATAAAGGGTTGTTGTTCTTCTTTTTTTTTTTAAAGGATTGCACTATGTACATTAATTGGCTTACCGTTGCTATGATGTCTGTGTTAGCACCCAAGAATGTTGTGTGGGTGGCAACTCTCCCATTTTTGCATTTTAGTACCTTCTGACAACACAGTTTACCTCTTCATCAGCACATGTATATCGAGACCTGCCAATTTCAGGTTGACGCTTGATGTATCTGATGAACCAGGCAGCGTCCATGGATGCTTCTGCCGGAATAAATTTGTTAGTCTTTAAAATATGGGAAGGGAAACTCTTTCCACCGGAGGGCCGAATTCCATTTTGGAGACATCCTCAGGGGTTGGATTCTAGTGGGCGGGGCTAAAGGCATTAGGAACATAGGACCCAAAACACCAGCATTTCTCCTTTCTTGGCTCAAAGATCCTCTTCTTGCCTCAGAAGAGGCATTTCAAGCATTCAGAATGGGAGAAAACCTGTGCGAAAGCCTGGAAGACAGAAACAAACTCCAAAGTGATCTTGATAGACTGGAGCGCTGGGCTCAAAACAACAGAATGAAATTTAATGGGGATAAATGCCAAGTTCTACACCTAGGAAAAAGAAACCAAATGCACAGTTACAAGATGGGGGATACTTGGCTAAGCAATGCGACAAGAGAGAAGGAGCTTGGAATTGTTGTAGATCACAAGCTGAATATGAGCCAACGGTGTGATGTGGCTGCAAAAAAAGCAAATGCTATTTTGGGCTGCATTAATAGAAGTATAGCAAATTGCGCGAGGTACTGGTTCCCCTCTATTTGGCACGGGTTAGGCCCCATCTTGAGTACTGCATCCAGTTCTGGGCACCACCAAGAAGGATGCAGACAATCTGGAGCTTGTGTTCAGAGGAAGGCAACGAGGATGATCAGGGGTCTAGAAACAAAGCCCTATGAGGAGAGACTGAAAGAACTGGGCATGTTTAGCCTGGAGAAGAGAAGATTGAGGGGAGACATGATAGCACTCTTCAAATACTTGAAAGATTGTCACACAGGAGGCCAGGATCTCTTCTCGATCAGCTCAGAGTGCAGGATACGGAATAATGGACTCAAGTTACAGGAAGCCAGATTCCGGCTGGACATCAGGAAAAACATCCTGACTGTTAGAGCAGTATGACAATGGAACCAGTGACCTAGGGAGGTGGTGGGCTCTCCCACACTAGATGCATTCAAGAGGCAGCTGGACAGCCATCTGTCAGGGATGCTTTAAGGTAGATTCCTGCATTGAGCAGGGGGTTAAACTCAATGGCCTTATAGGCCCCTTCCAACTCTACGATTCTATAATTCTTTGATTCTATGACACTACCTAACAATTGGTGGAGGTGGGTGGATGGGGAAAGTTGTGTGGCCTTCTGGGAAACCACAGAAGATTTGCCTCCACACACACCAGGTGTGAAGTTCCCCACCTTTGCTTTAAGGTGCCACAAGAACTCTGCTGTTTTTGCTGCAACAGGCTGACACAGCTACTCCGCTGCACCCAGTATCCTGCTTCCAACAGCCCACAGCCAGGTGCCCCAAAGGTGGAAGCTCAGAAAACAGGTAGGAAAACAATTTATAAAGGATTTTAAGCACTTCACTCCGTTGAATGTTGCAATTGCTCTGCATGCTTAGCCAGCTATTTTTTTAAATTTTTTTTAGGGTTGATTATTTATTTGTGATTATTTATCGTTTTAATTAGGCCGCCCTGAGATTGTACTGATAAAAGGCAGTATATTTTAAAAAAATCTAAAGAAAGAAGAGCCGTTGATGGCAGCTCTTTGCTGCGGATCGGGCAGCTGGTCCTTTGGAGATGGAGCCTCTTATCTGGGGGCGCTGGGAAGGGGTGAGTCATTGCTAGGAGGTCTCTAAACATCTTGGGCTTCTACCGGCCTTTCCTCAACTAGATGTTTTAGACTTTGGCTCCTGGGTGAGCCGGCATGGTCAACGGTCAGGAATGCTGAAATAGCGGGATGGCATCAGGTTGGGATCCCAGCCTCATTCATTGTCCACAGAACCGAGGGCCTCTGGGAGGCTGCCCCCCCACTGCCCCCCTGGGGAAGAATCTCAGAGCAAGGGGGACACCAACCTGGCCCCATACTTAGAAGGAACAGCTGTGGCGAGCTTCTCTTACCCTTCCCTGCCAAACAGGATGCCAGTGAGAACTTTGGGACTCAGAACAAGTGCCGGAGTTCTGTTTCCTCCTCCTCCCTCCTCCTCCCTTTTCCTTTCCTGTTGAGACTTTTCGATTGTAAGCCAGACCCGTTATTCATTTGTGTGAGGAGCCCTGGGCATCTCCTTTGGGCTGAAGAGCGGGGTAAAAAAACTGTAAATAAACCCGATGTGGTAGTGGTGTTAGAATGTTGGGCTGGGACTTGGGAGTCTTGGGTTTGAATCCCCACTCCGCGATGGAGTTCGCTGGGGGGCTTTGGGCCCATCGCGGACACTTGGCCTGACATACCTCACGGGGTTGTTGCGTGGATAAAATGGAGAGGAGGAGGTGGAGGACCATGTGAGCAGCCCTGGATTCCTTGCAAGAGGGGAGGAAAAAGACAGGATAGAAATATAACAATAAACAACAAATAATGTGATTCAAACCTGGTCCCCTTCAAGTGTGTTGGACTACACTTCCCAGTATCCCCCACTAAACATTGTAGTCCAGCACATCTGGAAGACATGGGGGGAGGAGGGGTTGCACATGATGGATTGTTCTGTATTCCAACCTTGTGGTCGCCCTCCGCCCACACCTATCCCCCCCTTGCAACTTAATCTGGTCTGATGAAGAGCTCTGGAGATCTCGAAAGCTTGCTCGCAGTTTTGTGCACGGCTTGTGCTTGGCCCCAATACAAGGTATTTTGCAATGAAAGCCGGTGTGTGTGCTTTTATAATTAATTAGGGTGGGGGTGGGGAGGGAATGGAGATGCTACCGCTTTAAATATGCAAATGAGCTCCCTGGGGAGTTGGGGGGGGGGAGAAAAGCGAGAGTAGCGGCAGAAGCCCAGAAGCAACGTTCGCTGGCGGGCGGGCCAGCCAATCAGGAGCGAGCTTGCTTTCCGTTTTGCAACCGAGGCTCCTGCAGAAGCCCCGCCCCTTTCCCACTCCTGCCTGCAAGGGGGGGTGTTGCTTTTTTTTGGGGGGGGGGAGGCAAAGCAGGCGAAGGGAGCAGGTGCGGCATGCGGAGAGCGTCAAGAGGTCAGTGCATGGTCCCCTCCCCCCCGGTTGCTTGCTTTGAGTCCCCCCCCCCCACCTCTCTGCAAAATTGCAACGGATGCTTTCCCCACCCTTGCGCTCCCCAACCTATTTGGAAGGTGGGGGGGAACATCCACACCCACAACCCCCTCCTTGCATCCTCTTACTATATGGGGGGGGGGGCTGCGAACTGAAAAAGAATTTAAATTAGCGTGCATCAGACAGAGAGGGGGCTGGCTTCTCCTAAATTGAGATCTGATCTCCCCCACATCCAAAAACGCCCTTCCCTGTCTGGAGGGAGAGAAAGAGAAAAATATTTAATTTTTTCCTGTTATATTTTTCTGTAACGTGTTTATACATAACAGCTATTGGAATGAACTTGTTTGAGGCTTTTGCAATGGGCTGATGTTTTTTTTGAGGGGGAGGGGGCATTTTCTAAGAAATGGGGTGGAAGGGGGTGAATTGCATATCTGTGTTTGTGTAATTTTAATAACAATAATAATAAACAATATACATATTCTGCCTTTCCTAGATCCTGTTTGCCCACACTGGGTGCATGGCTAAATAATAATAATAATAATAATAATAATAGGATGCAATTCCAAAAATAATATTTGGGGGTTGGAGGACATTTGTGTGGAAGGGAAGCATATATATATATATATATATATAGTCTGCAGTTTGGCGAGCAGGAGCAGGCCAGGATCCGTCCAAGGCGGAGGGTGGAGAGAGAGAAAAGGGCTGGATCCGTGGGTCCAGCTGGTCTCCGTCTGGCTCCGTTGCAGGACTGCTGCACCCTCGCAGAGCCTGGCCCAGGCGCCCACCTCGAAAGGGTGTTAAAATGAGCAAGATGCAAAGCCATCCGGCGCAGGAAAAGAACACCAGTTGCTATAGCCAGGAAAAAAGGGGAGGGGGGTTCAAAATGGTAAGCAGGTGCGTCATCTCCTCCCCCCCCCCCCCGCACTTGCATACATATTTCCTGGTTTGCTGGGCAGGTAATTTTTGCCGAAACCTCTCGTGGATGGAGTGGGGGGGGGAGGAGGCTTTGCTGCACAAGGGGTTGCTTATTTTCACTCTCTTCCGCTGCCACCTGTATGAAATTTTCCACTGCTGCCGTCTTTTTGCAGGTTCAGGTAAAGGTGCTTTGTGGTAGGTGGGAAGGGCGGATTGGGTGGGTGGGCGTCCAGGGACGTCCGTGTGACATTCGACATCTGGGTGGGTGTGTTGCTGCCGAGGTCAAAGGTCTGGTCCGGCATCTGCAGAGACTTCAGCCACAGTAAATATGAGATAATGCACATTTATTTATTTGTTTGTTTTTTAACTCTTGGAGGCTTGTTGGGCTGCTTTTATGCACATGCCGATTTCTTGTTCCGCCTGGATTTTAAGAACGCTGAACCTGCTGAGGAGGTTTCTCGCATCTGCATTTTGTTGTGGGTTTGTCCGGAGTGCTTTGGGGGGACCGGGTTTTCCCCCCATGGCACGGCACCACAATGTTGTGTGTGTGTGTGTGTGTGTGTGTGTGTGTGTAAAACACAGGGGCTGGGGAAACTCTGGTGGACTTCATTTCCCACCAGCCCTGCCACAAAGTCAAGGATGATGGGTGTAGGTGTCTGTCAACATCAGGATGATGGGCATAGGTGTCCCTGCTGCCAGCATAACTGTTTATGAGACCAATTGTGACACAAGCAAATTCAGCCTAGGTTGGATGCAGGCGCCAATGGATCTGCACCCGTTTAGGCCTGCAACTCAATTATTCGTTCTTGCTCTTTTACTCCGGTGTAGGGCGACTTCCCTCTGGAGGTTAAACCTAATCCACATGTCTGCCTGATTCTGCACCTTACAGGGCTGTAGTTTTGAGTTGTGTATATCTGACACATTATCCCACCTTTTTTCCTCCAAGGAACCCAAGGTGGGGTACATAATCCTCCTCTCCATTTTATCCTCACAACAGCTGCCCTGTGAAGTAGGTTGGGCTGAGAGTCTGTGACTAGCCCAAAGTTACTCAATGGGTTTCCATGGCCATGTGGGGACTAGAACCCGGATCTCCTGATTCCCAGACCATCACTGTAGCCACTACACCACACTGGCTCCCTGTCCCGGTGTGTGATGTATTTCTGTCACAAAGGTTCTCGCACTGGATGCCTGCCCATTTGGGGGGGGGGAATTGTGTGCTCAGGAAAAAAAGCTGGCTCAGGTGGTTTTGAATAGGGATTGGACCAGATGGATGCGTTGTAGTCCAGGCTGGAGAAGGTTAGATTAAAAAATGTATTGAAAAGGAGGGGAGGCCTCTTGACAGCTCTCGGCCCTGATTGCTAAATGTAGTCTCCTCGTTCCAGGGTCGTCTGCCTTGGATTGCATATTCTCGATGGAAAACATCTGCAGAGGGCAGCTACCTGTTCCCAACTGGGCTAGATTCAACCAGCCCATGCTCTTCTGATATTTTTTTTTGCCATGAGAGAACAAGTTTATATTTATGTTTTCTGTGAGTATGGGTTGTTGAATCGTGGCTTGTTGTTACATGGTTTAGCTACAGGTTAACCATGTTAGCCACTTGAGAATGAATACGGAAATAGATAGGTGGTCTGTTTTTGTTGACGTTTCTGTATAATTTTCTATATAATTCTGTATAATTGACAACCCATAGTTAAACCATAGTGCAGGGTTTGCACGTAACGATGACAGCCCTTATTCAGCGACAGCCCATGATTCAATGACAACCCATATTCATACCCTGGGTTGTGGTCACATACGAACCAGATCAATATGTAATTGAGGCGGGTAGCTGAGAGAGTGCCTCGTAATGTTGTACCCCATCCCCCCGTTCTTATGGCTGGGAAAGGCTTAGAGATTCGTTTGAGTCGCCTAGGGTGATTCCCTCCCTTTGTAGGGTGCAGCTATGTGGTGGCTTGTAGCCTGGCTGAATGTCTGTGTGGCCGTTTGGCTTTTTTACACGTTTGGACTGGGGGCGGCAGCAATGGTGCGGTGGACTTTGAGATGGAATGTGGAAAAAGTTGGATTTTCTCCAGGGTTTGGGGTTGCTGCGCATAGGATTAGAATTGGGAAGGGCGGGACTGGGTGCTTCCCGCGTGTGTCTCAGCCATAGCCCTTGGCCAGCGGAGAAGGCGTGGTTCAGGCCATCATCTCAGACTCTTCCTGGGTTCTATTCCCCAGCTCCAAGAAGATGTGAACGCATCTATGCTGGTTTTAAACAGGCTAAGGACCTGTCCCTTTTTGTTCTCCTGCGAACAGGAGTTCAGAAGAGCTGCGCTGAATCAGACCAAAGGCCTTCCTGGCTGTGGGATTTTTTTCTTCCAAAAATGGAACCCTCCCCCTCCCTTACCTGGGGACCTGCCCTATTGAACTCAGTGGGACCTATTCTGAGTAGAATTGGAGAGGTGCCTGTTTTTTCAGGCTTTCCTTGATTTATGATCAAGCATCTCTGTTTTCCCGTTTTTAATGTATTTATAATAGTTTTTACATTGGTTTTTGTGTTGGTCTGTTTATTTTTTTTTATTGAATTGTTGAAAGTAATGACGAACGGTAACAAATCCTAACACACCATATGTGAGTCAATGTCCTGACAGTCTCTCTGACCACCCAGCATCTCTCTTTGCTCCAAGCAAAATTATCTGATCAAGTTATTGCTCCTACTAGATCATGCCGTAGAGGTCTGTGTGAGTTAGAAGGTTGTCGCGTGTTCTTCTCAGTATCAGTGAATCCAATACATGTCTACCCTATTCCATAAAAAGTGCACTTTTGACTTGGCCTCTTTGTATCTCGAAGATGTTTAGTGAGTTTCTCCAAAGGTGCACGGCCCCAAATTTCAATTTCCGTATGATAAGAAAAAGTTCGTTGGCTGATTTCCATTGTGCTGTGATGACCAACCTGGTTGCTATCCAGAAAAAAGTCAGGAGCACTTTAGAGATCTTAGGATATCAAGTAGAATATAATCAAGTAGAATAAATCAATAGGTGTGTAAAGGATTGTCCTGAGAACGGGTTAGATAGTGTCTGCTGAGCCAGACTTCAGCCTGATACGCCGGAGAACCGCTGCCAACCAGAACGGGCCGTGCTGGGTCAGGCAGATGGACAGCCGGTTCCGTTGAAGGTCAATTTCTGCATCCAGAGGGGACCCCGTATCTCTCCGTGAGTCTAACTCACGACTTGTGTGCTGGATGTCACTGGTTCGGTTGCTGGCTTCTCCAGTTAAGATGGGTTTTGGAGCAGGGAACCAGTTCTTTCTGGCCAAGGGTCATCCTCCCAGGAGCTCCAGGGTGAGAGAGGGTTTAATTATTTGGTTCAGATTAAGGCAGAGGCACCTGATAAAGGAAGTGGCGTTGATCCTAGTTTATTGATTTACTTACTGTAATTCCCAATTGCCCAATAACTGAATTGCTCCGGACAGCATACGATGCGCTAAGAAGCGTAAAACGGCAACATTGAAACAAGGCATTAGATTTGGAAAGGCGTGGCGCAGGATAAAGGCAAGGGAAAACCAGCCACGTGCCAGCCAACAGTAGGCTCAAGGGCTGAAAGCGCACACACGCAAAAAGAGAAGTTCTTCAGATGCCTTGGAGAATAAAGAGGTCTTTCTTCACCTGTTGTAGAAAAAAATGTAACGCAGGCGCCTGGCGCCCCTCTCCCCAAATGGGGAGCTACCACCAAAAAGTCTTCTCCCTCTGGGAGCTGCCTGCCTCTCTTCATTTGGCGGGGGCTTGTGGAGGAAGACATTGGGCAGTGGCATTATGTTCAGGGTAGGTCGGCGGGTGAGGAGACGCTCCTTCCGGTGACCAGGCCCTGAGCCGTCTAGAGGATCTGGTGGGAAAGGAGTCTGCGAGACAGGGCCGGCATGGCTGGACCCTTGCCAAGAGCCCACAGCCCAGGAGGGGCCACTGAGAAGACCCCCTTGGACTCGCTTCTCTTCCTCTCCCCTCTAGCCCAGACAACAGAGGTGAGAAGGAGGAGATGCCACGGCCGACCAGCTCCCTGGCTCCCTGCTGGCAAAGCCAGGAGGAGGGAGCAGCAGCCATGAGAAGGGAGATTCCCTGACAGAGGGGGCCCATGGGGGGCTGCCTTCCCCCTCCAAAAGCTGTTGCAGACCCTGCACACGTCGTAGGAGCGATCTCTGTGTGTGGAGTGCAGATACCAAGCGTGCCCAGAGCGGCGGTGGTGGTGGTGACCCTCCAAAGGTGGAGCATGTGCTGCCTCTCCCCCGCGGGCCTCCGCCCTCCCCTCCCTTTTGCTTCGACTGCTTTCGACCCGGCCCTTCCGTGGCGTTGCCCACCCGGGGGGTAGGTAGAATTCAGACAAAATGAACCCCGCTCCAGCGGTGCCGCCGTAAATGTCGCCAGGGCTGGCGGCAGGTGCGTTGTCTCAGCGTGACGTATTCCGGAGGGGGGCCGTTTGGAGCGCCGACGTGGCGGGCCCTTTCATACTCGATGGGTGATGCCTTTTTGATGCCGGCTGACGGGAAGTTCTTGGGTGGCACCGCGACAAGTTTGGCATCTCCTGATGTGCGGAGTCGGAAGCGGAACCGTTTTGCTCCTGGAATTCAGTGCATCTGTATGTGTCAGTATTCATGTACAGGTGTGTGTGTGTGTTTTGCGTGGCTGTTCTGAGCGGAGCTAACCAGGATTTGTTTTTTTTTTACCCAATTCACATGGAAAAGCCGAGCGAGGGGAGATATGGCAGAGATGTGCAAAATTATGCATAGCAAGGAGTAAGTGGAGAGGGGGACATTTTCCTCCCGCTCTCAAAATAATAGAACCCAAAGGGGATGTAGAATCCTAGAATTGGAAGGGGCCTATAAGGCCATCTAGTCCAACCCCTTGCTCGATGCGGTTCAGTCCCATGAAGCTGATTTCTGGGAGATTCAGGACAGATCAAAGGAAGGACTTCTTCACACACCACAGAGTTCAGCTATGGAAGTTGCAACCGCAACATGTAATGATGGCCACCGATTTGGATGGCTTTAAAAGGGGGTTGGATAAATTCATGGAGGAGAAAGGCTCTCAATGGCTACTGTTCTTGATGGCGGTGCCACCTCCAGTATCAGAGGCAGGCAGTATGGCCATGAACTCCAGTTGCTGGGGAACATGGGCAGGAGGGTGCTGTTGCACTCACGTCCTGATTGGCCAGTGTGGGGAAGAACGCTGGCTGAGATGGACCCCTGGTCTGATCCAGCATCAGGGCTCTTCTGATGTTCTTCTGATATCACCAAGGGGTGTTTTGATCTCCCCAATTTTAGTCTGGTACACTCTCTCCTCCTCCTTGAGACAATCCCTGAGCTTCTCATATTCTCTCCTCCCCCTCACTTGGATCTTCAGGGGTCTTTGATCTGTCGGATGTCATGCCTGTGGGGCTCTTGACCTCTGTGTTGGTGGGGGGGAGTTGGTGTTTCCATGCACGGGCTGGAGGGATAGATGTTCCTGCTGCCTCCCTAACCCAGGACGCTCCTTGCTAGAAGTAATATTGACTGATGCAAGCAATCCAGAGCTTCCAATCTGCTTTGTGCTTGGATTAAAGGGCAAACTTAATATGAAAATAAGGTTTTTCTGTGTATGGTGCAAATGTAGAGGTTTATATCTGAAGCTGCCTCTCACTTTGTGTGTGTGTGTGTGTGATTTTGTGCATCAGTGTGTAAAACCTCTCTTGGAAGTGCTGAGCTTTCAAGAAAATGGAGGGTAGGAGCCTCTTGAGACTCCAAAATAACTGTTACTGGCTTAGTTCTCATTATATGGCTTCAGGTGCCTCATGAATGGATGTCTCCCCTTCCCTGTGCAAAATAAATACATTTCCTTGCAGGTAGAAATCTAGCATGTCAGGGGGAAAGCAACCCTTTCCCCTTGATATGCTTCTTTCCCACAAGGCAAAGTGCTGAGATTAAAAGAAAACTCAGTACCCCGAGAACCCAAAGACGAGGCAGAGGTGGCGTCTGGGCTCCGAAACACAGGATTATTCTTTTGAACCCAGCAAAGGTGGCTCTGGGGGACAGACCTTTGCAGGGATTGAAATCAGGAGGGACAGCACCCAGCGAAGTTTCCGTCCATGTGGCACTCACAGGTACCATACCGGTGACCCCATGAGTAAACATTCAACTAACGGAGGAGTTCTTGCAAATCATTTGTTCTGTAGTTCTTGTCGTTTCTCAGCAGTTAACGAGAGTTGCAGCGAGGGAAGAAAATAGACTGGCATGGGAAAGGAGCATTTGCTTGTGTGCCTAAAATTTGGGGGGTTTCCTACGCGGCGTGCTTGGCCACTCAGATTGCAGGATCTTGCAAGTTCTCACTTCTGGCTTTGGAGGGGGCGGCTTTCGATGCGTCGTACAGCCAAGGACGTAACATGCCGGGCAAATTCATATGCCGAACTTTCTGTGACATTGCTAGTTTAGGCCCGTTCTTTGGTGCCTGAGCTGAGGGTCTCCCAAGGGGGAGAGCGTGGAATCACCTTGGTATTGTACTTATCTGTTACGTTTATACCCTGCCTTTCTTCCCTCCAAGGTGGCTCACATGGGCCGCCTCCTCTCCGTTCCGTCGTCACAACAACACGGTGAGGTAGGTTAGGCTGAGAGTCGGCGACTGACCCAAACACAACTATGGTTTAGTGGAGGCTTGAACCCCTGGTCTTCCTAGTCTCAGCCCAATGCTCTAACCACTACACTGCTCTGCGTGCTTAGTATAGAATTGAGCTGCTTGCTTAAAGTGGGACGTGTTTGATCAACAGTGCAGTCCTAGGTGTGCTTATTCGTAAGTAAATCCCACCGAGCTCGATGAGACCTGCTCCCTGGTCGGTGAGCTGGGGGCTGAAGTCCTATTTAGCTTTACTCCAAAGCTGTTCCCACTGCGTTCAATAGTGCTTACTCCTTCGGATGCGCGTTTAGGTATGGCCGCCTCTCTCTAGTTGGAAACATGCAAAGACCTTTTGCAATTTTTGCTTCTATTTATTTATTTATTTATTGCATTTCTTTACTGCCCAATAGCTGAAGCTCTCTGGGCTGTTTACAAAAATTAAAACCATCAAAACCATTCAAAATATAAAGCAAACAAGAGTATAAAAACATGGTATAAAATGCAGTATAAAAGCACAACCAGGATAAAACCCAGCAACCATGCAGAAATTAATACAGATTTAAAATGCAAATTTAAAACAGCAAAGTTAAAAATTAAGCTGATAAGCTGTTAAAATACTGTGAGAATAAAAAGGTCTTCACCTGGCATCGAAAGGAGTCGAATGTAGGTGCCAGGCGAACCTCTCTAGGGAGCTCATTCTACAGCCGGGGTGCCACAGCAGAGAAGGCCCTGCTCCTGGTAGCCACCTGCCTCATTTCCTTTGGCAGGAACTCACGGAGAAAGACCCCTTCTGGCCATTCTTTCTGTTGTGTGGCAGGATCCAAAGGTACGTTGGAGAAACTGAGGGTGAAATGTAGGGCGAGAAATGAAGTACCTTGGCTTTTATCCTTTAGAAACTTTCTGTTAAAAAGCAAGGATAGATATTTTTTTAAAAAAATATCCTGGACTTTCTCCCCATCGCTGGAGGTGTGTGTGTTTGTATGTGCATGTTTTGGGTGTGTGTGTGTGTGTGTGTATCTTTTTATTTTTATATCCTGCTTTTCCATATGAAATTGCTCATAGCGGCTTTACAGTTGTTTTAAAAAAACCTGTGTAAAACACAGAGCCAGGTCAAACTGACAATAAAAGCAACAACAACCTGATTTGTCAGAGGGGATGCTGCTGGCCCGACACCTGGGTTCTCTGGAAGGCAGTGGGGGCTACTGACACCCACCCCTCCCTCCCTGTTTCGCCATAGTGGCTTTTTGGCCTGCGCGCACATGACCCCAATAAAACGCCCAGTTCTCCAGCCTTGAGATTGCTCCGTGCTTTGTAAATCGGAAAGAATGCAAAGAATCCCAGGAGCCTAGAGGAGCTGCTGAAAGAACCTCTCCCGAGGCGGGTCGGGTAGGAGGAGACGCTATGTGTATTTTTGGGTGGGGGGAGGTGGCAGTGTCTGGCTTGGACTCCGTGTAAAGGGCACAAACCCTGACTGCTCCTCACCCCCTGCGTTTGCAGCCCTTCCGGATGCTCAGACAACATCGATCTTGTCTTCACAACACCCTTGCGAGGTAGGCCTGTCCTGTCGTTTCTGCATTTTGCAGATGGGGAAAGTTGAAGCTGGGAAGAGTCTCACTATTTTGCAAAACTGTGTTTATGGCCTCCCCCCACCCCCAATCACAAGTTTCAGAGCCATTTAGGGTGGGTGAATTTGGCCTTTTCAATTTCTCTCCTGCTTTACCGATGTTGTGTCTTAGGGGCCAATTAAATGCCTGCCCGAGACCTGAGATCTGTCGGAGGAGGCCTTCTCCGTGCCCCGCCAACGCGAGACATACACTATGGTGGGATGTGAGAGAGGGCTTTCTCTGTGGTGGCACCCTGGCTGTGGAATGCCCTCCCACTGGAGGCCTGACTGGCACTGGTACTGGCTTCATTTCAGCGCCAGGTTAAGACATGGCTTTTTAACAAAGCCTTTGATGGATAAATCCACCAGCCTGCACACTGTCTTGTTTTAATTGGATTTTACTGTTTTAAAATGTCATATTGGTTTTAATATATTAATGGCTTAATTTGTTTTAGAATTGTCTTTCTGTTGTTCTATTTTATATGTATGATTTTATCTGTACGCCGCCCTGAGATCCTTTTGATATAGGGCGGGATATAAATATTAATTTTTTTAAAAAAAATGCCCATCTTCCCTGATGAATGGTGCGTCCCAGGTTTTGCTTGTTTGCCGTGGTTTTCTGAGTTCATGGTTTTAATGCTTATTTTGACTGTTTTATATAAACCTTTTTTGTCTTCGTTATGATGTATTTTTGTGCATTTTAATCTTGCCTTGTAAACTGCTTCGTGGGAGTGATGGAGAAATCCGCAAGGATTTAAATGCGTTCAGATTTCGATGAATCCGACCTGTGGCTTTTTCTGAGTCGCTCAGCCTTTTTTTTTTTTTTTAATTGTGTGTGTGGGGGGGAATAGTGTATATCTGAACTTGCGCTCCTGCGCATGAGAGCTAAATGCGCAGGTGCACAAAAGGAACAAAGTTTTCATATATCCCTAAAAATAATAATCCTAATACATCAATAAGCGGATGACAACTGGAAATTGCCCTTTGGAGCAGTTTCCAATCATAACACCAAACAACCATAAAATAAGCCCCGCAATACAAAATAACCCCCTTCCCACAGTGCCAGAATAAAAATATCAAGATAATGCAATTTAAAAACATTAAAAATATTCAAAACGCAGAGGAGTCGGCAGTAAAACTAATAATTCAAACAAGAGATGAAAGACTAAATGTCTGGTGTTTAAGGCTAAAATCCAATGTAAGTCCTACTTCGAGAAGACCCAATGGGACTTCAGTTAGTCATTTCAATGGGTCCACTCTTAAGTAGGGCTGATGTTGGATTTTACCCTCTCTCTGTATGTACAATGAAATACAAGCTTCACTGTTGATGCTGGGCAGAAAATGCTTATTTTTTGGGGGGGGGGGTACTTTTGAGGATTGAACTTGGGGTGAGCAACATGTGACACACACACATGCCCTGAAGTCGCGGGACTCCCAACTTGCATCAGCCGCATCTAGAATGTTCACTGGTCAGGATAATGGGAGTACTAGTCTGACAATATGCCAGGCTCCAAACGGCAATATGGTTTTTCATGGCCTTATCTCTGAATGGGCAGATATTTTTTCAGCCGGTTGCCAGAGGCGATCCGACGTTTGCAACACAGCGATTACCTAGAAATAACGAGGCTGCTGCAGAAGCAACGGGCGTTACAATGGCAGCCAGCCGGGAAGCGTGGTTGGAGGTACTCTGACGGCAGTGTAGTAAACGGCAAATGGCAGGCGTGAGGTTTGATGCTCAGTCATCTTTCATGCTGACGCGTGGTTTGGTTTCTTTTCAGGCTCCGTCTCTCGTTTTGCTGCAGCTAAAACGAGAACCCCTCCCGAGCGATTTCAGGAACTGGGTTCGAATCACCTGTTGCCCCGGATCGTCCACATCCCCTTAGCTCACTTGCGTTTGTACTCTCTCCGCAGGGCGCTTCCTTTTGCATACAGGAGCTGAGAGAATGCACCAGGCTTTCCTCCACCGACGACGGGTGAGTGGCGAAAATGACCCCCACCCCGTGTTCCCGAGAAAGACCCTTCCTTTGGCTGGGGAGGGGTTGATGGGGAGGGAAAAGAGTGGGTACCGCAGGAAGCACTGAGCCAGGACGCCTGGGTTATCTCTGGTGGTGCTTGGAGAGGGATGGGGGCTGTTTTGCCAGAGAGTCTGGCCTTTTATTCTCCCCCCCCCCACAATTTTTGCAGCGGTGTAGAGAGTGATGCCAACCTCCGTACGATAACGGAATGCAAAAGAACAAACATGCCAATCTCTCTCTCTCTCTCTCTCTCTCTCTCTCTCTCTCTCTCCGTTTCTCTCTTTTAATATTTCATTTCCTGTTTTGTTTTTGGTCCGACGGGCATTGGGGAGAGGGTTGGAGGGTTGAAATTCTCTGCACACGGCCGCGGGCAGGATGTCAGCGTGTGTGCGTGTGCATTGCTCAGGTCTAATGGAAGGCCTTTTGAAGGGGTGTTAGTGGGGGGGGGGGAGAGAAGGTGGCTAGGGCCCGGACGCCAGGGTTCCCTTGAATTGGGTGTGCCAGGAAGTGTGTGTGTGTGTCTACGATTTGTGAGCTCCTAACTCTCTCTTTGTCCTGCCTCCCCCCCCTCCCCCCGGGGGCGAATTTGAGACTGTAGCCTCCTTGGGGCATAGACCTTTTCACTCTAGGCCCATCAATGCGCAGGGGCCTTTGTGTAAATCATTCTTACAGTGGGGAGAGATGCAATGTCAGGTTGGTTGTGGCCCCCTCCCTCTCTCTCCAACCTATCCCCAGTCTGTAGTATTCCAACCCCCCCCCCCCTTCCATTTTCTTGCCAATGCCTGGAGGAAGAGTTGTCTGTCTTTTCCAGCCACGCTCGCAACGTATCTGTGCCTAGCCTGGATCAGAGCTGGCATTGCTTGGGCCTTTCTCCTTGATGGGCTAGGTTTCTGCTTGCAGGGAGTTGCCTTTCCCTACACGGAGGAGTGGCATTCCCTCACGTGCAGATGTTACAGTTCTCTCTGCCCACTCAGGACTCGCCCACCTCATCCCCCTGCAGGTGGAGACCAGGATGTGAGACTCCGCTTGCCTGCGAGTTGCTGGCAGAGTGAAAGCCTCGTGTGTCTTTGCTGCCGAGCTCAACAAGGGAGGAGGGTTGAGAGAAACAAACAGCCCAGTTTAGTGTCACGGCTGAAGCATCGGACTAGGACCAGGGAGATATGGGTTCAAATCCTCCGCTCTGCTCACTGGCTGACCCTGGTTTAATCTTGACTTTGCCTACCCCTGAGGGTGGTCGTGAGGATAAAATGAGCTCTGGGAGAAAGGGGGGGGGGGGTTAAAATAAGCTCTTTGGAAGAATTGTGAGGGAAATTGTGGACCAGAAGCTAGAAGCTGATGTCCAACCATTGGGGGACAGGTGAAGCAGAGGCTGCCATTCTCTAGGCATGTAAGGGCAAGGGGTGTGTGTGTGTATTGGGGAGGGGGCTTCGTAATGGAATAGACTGATGCCCATCTCATCCCAAAATCTCGCACCTTGTAGGTGTCCAAGAGCTGAGACGGAGTTCCCACCCGCCGTGGTCAACATGTCTTATTTCGCCAAGCACTTCTGGGTAAGAGGCGCCACCTGCGTGTGGAGAATTTATTTCTTTCCCTCCTCACTTTTCATTTCGCTCTCTCTCTCGCTCTCTGTTTTCGGATCCATTTCCCGGCAACCTTTTTTCCAGCTGAGCGTTCTGCCTGCAATTAAGCCCCGTATCCCGTGAGAATCCTGCCTGCGTTTGCACGTTGTGTTTTTGCAACCTGGGCGTTTGAAGGCCTGCGCTCGACTTATGGAAGTTTTAACAAGGGCCATAAAAAAACAATAACCCGCACTGACAACAGATCAACGGGAAATAGAAGATCTAATGTCACACAATCGAAACAGCCTTTCCCACAGCCTGGTGCCCACCAAACCTGATGGACTGCGATTCCCATAACTCCAAGCCGGCCATGCTGGGTTTTGGAGTCCAGCACATCTGGAGAGCAGCAGGCTGGGCAAAGGCTGCAATAAAAGGACAAAGAAATTAAAAAACAGGTGATGAAATTCTGAGTCATCGCTTACCAAGAGCGGAATGGAATAACAGCCCACATGCAGAGGGAAACTGAGGCCTGCTTATGAGCGAGGGCTATTGTCCAAGTCAGAGAAGATGAGAATTGAGCCGGGCGGGGCAATACCGCCTGCTTAGACAAATCCAAAGCAGAAAAGGTATGTGTGTGGGGGGGTGGGGGGGTGGGGGGTTGTCTGGTGAATGATCAGTGAGGATTATTATCTGTTGCATGCCGTTTGAATCACAGTTTGAATGCTTAATGTATGCTTCAGGAAATCTGAGCCTTTGTTACTTATAAAGCTAGTCCTCCTCTGATCCTGAAAATGTGTGTGTGTGTGTGGGGGGGGGGGTATCTAAAAGTTTAGAACAGAGGCGCACAACCTGTCGGTCCTTGAAGCTGTCAGGACCCACCCACCCCAACCTCACTCTTCCCCACTTTTTTTTAGCAGGTGGGCTGCAGGGACAAACCACGGGCTGCCCTGGCTTCCAAGAACGTTGTTTTCCTTCTGCTAGTATTTATTAAAGTTAGTTCTTTATTTGGAGCTATTTTGAGGCCACCTTTAAGGGTACAGCCCTCGCAAGGCGGCGTGCCAGATAAAAGCTGTAACCAAATATATATACACAAATAGCTGATAAATATACAATAAAATACTATTGTAAAAAATGCATCCGTGGAGACAGAGGAGTAACCGTCTTTGTTATGATCGCTGGATCCCTATATTTCGGCAGCTGGGGTGGGAAGTTTAAACCGTGGCATCTCGGTGTGCTGAGGTGTGTGTGTGCATTCGGCCCCGCAGCCAACACCGGGCCAAAAAAGTTGTGTGCTCCTGGTTTAGAATCTGGACTATTTCTTAGCTTCTTCCTTGCTCCAATTTTCCACAGTCCCTAAGTTCTCAACCACTTTCCCCTGGCCCTGTAAAGTTCGTTGATTCTCAAATGTCCTTTGCGTGCAGCGTTCAGGGTTCCCGCTGGCCACGCAGATTCCAAAACACTCCCATTTTGCTGTCCTCTCCCAACCAAAACTTAGCAGTCCCTGCTCCCTGGGCTGTCCTCATTGAGCAGTTTCGGGGCTTCCTGCTTCCCGCCCAGATTTTATTCTCCCCCCCCCGAGATATTTTGTGCTTCTGCAAACATTGGGGTTCTCCCCCTGTCCCGGCTGATCCCCCCCCCTCTTTTTGGTGCCGTTTTTGGCTACAGAAGGACGAGCGTTTGGAAAGCGAGTTTGTGACTCAGGATATTGGGTTCCGGAAGAAGCCGGTGCAGGTTTGCTCCGACCTGATGCCTTCCGGATTGCATGGGGTGACAAATCCCCTGGCTGGGCTGGCTGGGGATAATGGAAGTTGTTGTCTGGCATACATGGAGGGCACAAAGTTGGGGAAAGCTGGTACGGACCTGCGTTGTTATTAAGATCTGCAAGGAGAGGCCCTGTTGAGGACTCTGTGGCCTGCAGAGGCATTTTTGTTGGGCAGGCGTGAAACAGCTTTCTCCTGTGTCCCCCCCCCCCCACAATAGCGGAAGGTGCTCCCCCAAGAATTACAACTCCCCCCCCCCCCAAGCACACACATAGTATCTTGGCTTTTAGCAAGGGCGAGAAGGAGCCTCTTTTCAATTTCTCCTTTTAAATTATGCAGTTGTTTTAATTGCGGATGTGTTACCGCTCTTATTTTCTGTTATTGTTTCAAGGTTTAATTGCTTTAAACGGCTCTGCAGCGCCTTGGTAGCTTTTGAGCAAACGAGATGGAACATCGTTGTTCATGAAAGCGTAAGCGTAATGGAAGCGTTGTTCATGGAAGCAGCTGGGGGATGCTGGGAGTTGTAGGACTTTTTTTTTTTTTTACTGTTGAAACATGCATAGGATTCCGCTTCTATGCTCAAAGTGTTCACATTGCAGAACGGAGCTTTGTTCAGCCACAGATCTTTAGCTTTTATTTCCGGTTCCGTGACGTGCGCCCCGCTGGCTCTGATGTTTACCTCCGTGTGGGTGGGTGCGACCCTGGCTTCTTCTTTCCCGCTTTGCGCACGGCCAAGGTGTTTTCCAGGCGATTCCAACTTCTGCTTTCTACCGGACTGCCCCGAAATGTTGCAAACAGAAAGCAGAAGAGAGCTTCTTTCACCTTTGACAGAGCTTTTTTCTTGTACGCAGACACTTTATCATTGGATCTTGACCAAAACAGGGCCTGGGTGGGAAAGACCCCACCCCACTGCCCAGCACCGTAGAGAGCTGCTTCCGGTTGGAGCAAACGGCGCTAGGGGAGGTCGATGTAGATATTCATGTCTGCCTAGGGCAGCCGAGCGAAATTCCCCTCTGTTTTTAGCCTGTGGGGTGGAGACATAGTACTAGTGGTACCATACGCACCCACATGGACCCACATTCAATCCAGATTAAAAGGAAACCAGGTCTGGGAAAGGCTGCGCCCCCCCTTCTGACTGGAATAGACAATTCTGGGCCAAATGGGACTGCAAAGAGGATTCCTAATTTCAAATTGAACCGCTGTCCAAGACATTGGGTCCTTCAGCTGTATTGGACTTCAATTCCCAGCATCCCCTGGCCAGGGATTATTGGTGTTGTAGTCCAGAACATCTTTAGGGCCCCAGGGTGTCTACCGCTGTATTAAGTCAATGGGTCCTTGTCGCCAAAATAGGTCCAGTCAATTTGTTCAAAATTTGTTCAGTCAGTTGGTTCAGTTTTGATCCAGGCAAGAGTGAATTAGGTGGGACCGCAACTGTATGTGCGTTTATGTATATGTTTGATTTTTAACCCACCTTTCTACCCCAAAATGGTGCTCAGGGCAGAGTGTCTGCCAGATGTTTTAGCCTACAATTCCCATCAGCCCTTGCTAGCCTAGCCAATGGTGAAGGATCACGGGAGTGATGGGCCAAAACATCTGAAGGGCTGGAGGTTGGCCACCCCTGATTTATAGGTCAGTACAGACACTGTGTTTTATTTTCCTGGTCCTGCCAATGTTTTGACCGCCGTGGAACAAAAGGCCATTGATGCATCACTGAATCCTAGAGTTGGAGGGGGTCCTCAGAGAGCATCTAGTCCATCCCCTTCCTCGATGCCAGAAATCCAGAGCTGGCAAGTTCTTAGCAGATGGCCTCACAGTCTTGGCTTGAAGACCCGCACCGAGGGTGAGGGCCCCCCAGTTCATTGGTTCCATTGAAGAACAGCTCTTAATTGGCAAAACGTTTCCGCAATTGAGCCTTGATTGATTTGATTTGTCCCCAGCCTTTCTTTCAAAATTCACATTCAAGGCGGTTTAACTTCACTCAACTTGTGAATATGTGACTTGTGGCTTGCACCTGACCCTGGGTCTTGGAACGGCACCTCGGGGGTTCCTGTCCACCCCATCTGAGCGCTCGGCCCACCCTGGATGCCTTGCCCTCCTCAGAACACCCTTTTTTAAACCTGGCGGGTGATTTTTGGTTCAAAATAAGATCCGTGCGTGGAGATGGGGTGGGTGGGCATTTCCTCCCCCCCTCTCCTGCTGCCCCCCCCCCCCCCCGGCACGACTCCCTTCCCACCCACCCCACGAAATGCTCCCCGGCGCCGCCACCTCCTCTGAGTTGCTCGTCTTTCTGGGGTTGCTAGGTAACCCATCTCCAGTAGCAACGGAAAAGGCTTGGCATTGATGGCTAAGTGGCAAAAAGAATCCCCCCCCCCCCCCGGGTCTCCCTTTTTATGGGGTTTTTGTTTGCTTGTTCCGTCACATCAATTATGTGCCACTCCTCTTTGGGGGTTGAGAGCGAACGAGCGAGCAAGAAACTGCTTTGGATTGCTTCACTTTAAGATAGGAATGTGGGAAGATGCTTTATACCCTGGATCCATTTACCACAGCACTATGGCTCTTCCCCTGAAGATAAAGCAAGGTGCCAGTCCTCATTGTGCTGAACAGAGGGCTGCTTTCAATAGGAAGGTCTGATGCTCCCTTATTCAGTCTCGACAACACTGCCTAAGCCAGCGGCTCTCTGAGGTTGCTGCCGTCAAAGCACGTGTTCTACCACTGAGCAATAGTTCTAATGCTTAGCGTAAGGCAAGATTCTAGTCCTCAGGGCTCTGAATCAAGGGCTGCTTTTAATAGGGACGTTGGAAGCTGCTTTATACCAAGCCAGACTCTTGATCCATCTAGCCCAGTATTGCTGACACTGACTGGCAGCTGGTCTCCAGGTTTCCAACGGTCTTTTTCCTAGCTCTACCTAGAGATGCTGTTGGAGGGTTGAAGCTGGGACCTTCTGCCCCAGGCTGCCTCCTCGACGCTTGGACAGGCAGTTGCGGTTCATCCCTTTGCCTTCAGATCCATCCACACTTTGGGAAATCCAAGCTGGGGGTGTGGCTTGTACCAGCCCTCCCTCAACTTGCTAAGTATTTATTCCCTCCTGTTTCTTTCGATTATTTTCAGGCCGCCTTTCGGGGCCCCTCCCTCCTCCAGATAAAAACCACGGAAAAGATTTCTTCCTTTCTTTTATTCCCCCCCCCCCCCCCCCGGCATGGTTCTACCGACGGTGTCCTTGTTCCAAAGTTGCATTTTGGAGATGGACGTGAACAGCGCCACGCTGACCGGGAAGTAAGCCCTGTTGGGTTCAGTGGGGCTTACTCGCAGGGAGGCCCGCGTAGGGTTGTCCTCTCAGCCTTCCGGGATACCACAGTGTCTCAAAATAAACCGGTCGCAAGCGAGCGCTTTGAGACGTCAGGTTTCTGACCATGTGTCCCTGACCTGGGGATGCTCCGTGGGTAGCCGTGGGAGCCAGACCGTTAGCCAGGGCTTGGGGGCGCCTGTCCTCCTGTTGCTGTCCTCTGTTATCCCCCCCCCCCCCCCCGGTGATGGGTTTCCGCCCTGATTGGGCACCCCTGGCGAGATGGAACATTTTTCTGCTGAGCAAGGATTTTTTAAAAAACCATTTAAAACAAAAAACCACACCGTTGATCTATGTAAATTGAAAATTTTCCCGTGGAAGTAGCAGAAAATATGACGGAAGTTCTGCTTAGCTGCCGGTCTGCATGTTCTTACATTTGGTTTCACCAAGAAGTGGAAAATGTGGTTATCTATCCCTGCCTGCCTGCCCACCTGCCCTTGTTATTGAAATCAAGCGTTGTCTTTGTTGGGCACAACCAACCTCTGGTGGAGCATCTCAAACTCGAACTTCTATATAACATTTCATTTCCAGTGAAATTCTGTGCCTCTCTACTCCAGAGTAAACCCCATTGGTTTCCTTCTAGCTGATAGCATCGCAGCTGCGGGAAGTTCTTTCTGCAGCCTCCGATAAGCCTTTGAATAAGAATGATGATGATAATAATAATAATAATAATAATAATAATAAAAATGATGATGATGAACAATGGGCACAAGGCTACCTGATCGGTATGGATGGAAAAGTCCTTGACTCAAGACCCGCTTGCATTGGCTGTCTGTATGTTTCCGAGCCAGGTTCAAGGTGCTGGTTTTAACCTATAAAGCCTTACACGGCTTGGGACCACAATACCTGATGGAACGCCTTTCCCGACATGAACCTACCCGAACACTATGTTCAACATCTAAGGCCCTCCTCCAAGTGCCTCCTCCGAGGGAAGCTCGGAGGTCGGCAACAAGAGAGAGGGCCTTCTCTGTGGTGGCTCCCCAATTGTGGAACAATCTCCCCAACGAGGCCCGCCTGGCGCCAACATTGTTATCTTTTCGGCGCCAGGTCAAGATTTTCCTCTTCTCTCAGGCATTTGGCAATATCTGAGGAGCCTGGGTTTGTTTTGTTTTGTTTTGTTTTTGTAGCTTTTTGAAGTGTTGAAGTGGTTTTAAATGTACAGATTGTGTGTATGTTGTATGTTTTTGCTGTTTTAATTTTTGTATATTGTTTTTAATTGTTTTTAATCCTATGTAAACCGCCCAGAGAGCTTCGGCTATGGGGCGGTATACAAATGTAATAAATAAATAAATATCCGGACCTATGATGGCTGAAATAAAACCTCCACATATAGGAGAAATCTACCTGGGCAGCTTAGATATAGTCTTCATGCCCTGCTCGTGAGCTTGTTGTTGGGTGTCTGGCTGTCTACCATTGGGTGGCCGGCAGCCTGCTGCCCTCCAGATGTTTTGGACTACAATTCCCATAATCCCCAGTTGTGGGTCATGCCAGCTGGGGCTGATGGGACTTGCAGTTCCACCCATGTGGTGTTCATCAGGTTGGCGTCGGCTGCTCTGCCCTGTTTCGGCTCTCGCTAAGCGTTTCCAACTGTTTGCTTGTTCTTGGGGTTAGAAACTCGTGTTTTCAGGCAGCTGGTTCTCCTCCCCCCCATCCAGATGTTGGGGAAGCAGGTGAGATCTTGGAATGGCAGGTGAACCCCAACTCCTACGTGTAGCTTTTCTTGTCCTTTTGTGCCTGACGTGGCACCTGAAGCCCTTCCCGTCTTTGCTGATAAGTTTATTTGCTCTGGGATGGTGGGGGGAGGTCTGTGGTGATGAAGCGAGGGGGGGGGGGGTTCTGATGGAAACGGCTGACCAAAGATTGATGGCGTGGCGCCTGCATGAGAACGCCACGTTTCCCCCCCGGCGTGAACCGCCAAAGAGATAATGGCCAAGAATGCACAAAGGCGGCTTGCTAGATAGATAAGTAGCTTTAAGAGAGCACGTAGGGATCGATTTTCCATGCACGTGGAACCCAATATCTCTCTCGCCCCCATTAATTAAATCATTTATCAAAACCCGGATGTTTCCCTCAACCCTCCTGCTCCTCCTCCACTCTGACCGAGCCTTGTCCCAAATTCATCCCGCTTTGCTTCTCCTCCCTGCGTGGTCTCACCTGCTGTCTAGCTCAATTGTGTATGCGCCTTGTAGGCAGGGACCTCTACGTTTTGGCCTGTGCAACTATCGATGAGCTGCCACGCGCACCAGTGAGGTTCTAGCGACGGCTGAGCTAAACTGCGCCTTGGTTTTCAAAACCGACATTCTCTAGGGGGACAAAAGTCTTTTAAGACATTTTTAAAAAATAGATCAGTGCCTTGACATTTTTTTCCGGAGTATTTTTCGCGACTGCGTTTAGGGATTTTAATTTTATTCTGAACTTTCTGCCTGCTTTTGTTTTCTAAATTAAACAAATAAAAATAAAGATCTATGTGTTTAATTTTGGGGTGCTGTGAGTTCTGTTTTCTTTTGCTGGCACATCTTAACATCGCTGTTGATGTTTTATTTTGTATTTATGTCACATATCGTGTTCCTTTCAAATGAGCGGTGGGATTTGTTTCAAACGAGAAGGGTATGCAAATATTGCAAATAAATAAATTAAAAATGTTTGTTTGATGTGAGCACCCCCCCCCCCCTTCCCAGGACAGCTTTTAACGTTAAGGGGCAACATACCAATGTCATGAATGCAAAAATTAGCAAGGAGAAACCAGAAAACTACTTTCAATTGGTGTGTCCTTGCCGGTTTGGGGAGGATTGCAATTAATCACAAGCAAACTCCTACTGAAATTATGATCTTTGGATCTGCCTCACGTTCCTCGTCTGCAATATGGGGAGAGCGATACCGGCTTACCTCTCCTGGCCGTTGTAAGGACTTTTGAGATAACTTTTTACGCTGCTTTTGTGGCTTTCCCTTAAGCTGTTATAGGGTTGCCTATTCTAGCATTTGCCAGCATAGTGCCTTCCAAATAACTTGGACTTCAAGTCCTCGCTTTCCTGACTGTTGTCCATGCTAGCTGGGGCTGATGAGAATTGAAGTCCAAAACACCAGGTTGGGGAAGTGTGGATTCGACACAATCACCAATGATTGACTACTACTTTTTTTAAAAAAAAAAGACATGCAAATCCTTTTTTTGAGAGGGGTGTGTGTGTCTGTTTTAAATTATCCCAAACTGGATCGTAGTTCTTAAAAACATCTCGTTCTTTGGCACGAGGGGGACGGTTGTCCTGTATCAGCTCTTGGGCCAGGCCTTTGGCTGCCAAGCCTCTCCCGCCTCCATCAGCCCAATCCAGCTGGTGCTGAGGTGGCACAGGGCTTAGCAGCTGCCGGCGTTTCTCTGTCTCAGAGCGGCACAGCGATGACGCGTGCTTGTTTACTCCGTGGCTGGCACAGGGAGGCATCTTTTGGGGAAAAAACCCCCGAGCCAGCCTCTTGGGAGCAAAGCAGGGAGGGAAGTGGCCACACAGTGGTGGGAACCACAGGGGGGGAAATGCCCCCTGCTTAATTTGAACCCGGGACTTGCTTTAGCTGACAGGCTCGCTCAATTGTGCGTAGATCGCTTTCCCACACCCTGCTGACCTTGGGCTGCTTTGCCCAGTCTGGAATACACCTATAGATCGCTTCTTAGGATCTATAGGTATATTCCAGACTGGGCCAAGCAGCCCAAGGTTGCATCAGGTCACAGGCCCATTTAGCCGAGTTCTCCTGTTTCCAACAGGGGACAGCCAGGGTTGCTACCAAATGACATGACGGTAATAATAGTTCCCCACTGTTGATAGAAATTGGTATGTCGGGGTATTCTGCCTTGGTAGGTGGAGGTTCCGTTTAGCTATCGCAACACAGTGTTGGAAGGGACCTTCAAAGCGACCTCCACCTCCCTGCTGATGCATGAAACCCACTGCTGCAGTGTCCCCGATAGCATCTCTAAAACTCCCTAAGAAAGGAGAGTCCACCCCCATCCGGGTACCATTGGAGAGTTTGTCCCAATTTGAGGCCGAAATCCCCTCTTCTTTTTGCTTTGAATCTGTCCCTTTGGAGCAACGGAGAACCCGTTTGTGCCTTCGTCTGCACGGCGGCCCTTCGAACGCTGACAGGGTTCCTCTCTTGTGCTCTTGCTTCCCGTCCGCAGGGAGAGAAGAACCATGGTTTTGACATCCTCTACCACAACATGAAGCACGGGACGATCTCGGCCAAGGAGCTGGCGGACTTTGTGCGGGAGAGGTATGGACCGGGTGTGGGGCTTCGCCGTCTCCCGCTCTGGTCTCCTTCATAATCTGTGTTTGTGCCTGGGGAAAACTTTGCTTGGCTGCTCAATAACACACCAGGGACCAAGCCGACGTCTACGGGGAGGGTGTCCCAAAGAAGGCCTTGTGAGCAACGGTGATGATAATAGGGGGGGAAAAGGCATAGACCTACCCAACGGGTTTGAATGTCAATAGAACCTCCACCTACAAATGCACTGTATCTTTGAATACAAGATGCTAGGGGATTGAAGACCAGGCGGCCAGCCTTTTGCCTTCATGCCCTTCTTGAGTACCCAATGGCCATGCCGTCTGAAGAAGATGGAATTTGTCGTCTAGAGGAGCGAGGTTAGGAAAGGATGAGCTGAAAAAATGGGGCAGTCCTTTGGCGGCCCTTAGTCTTTTTATGGAGCCTTTGCAGCCGTAGAATTTTCCCCTCCCCCAGTGTGGGGCGAGGCGAGGGTCCGTCTGCCCTATTTACCCCTGCCTCCCTTTGTTTTTCCGAGGGCGGCTGTCGAAGAGGCCTACGCCAAGTCCATGTCGAAGATGTCCAAGATGGCTGGCAACAGCACCCAGCTGGGGTGAGTGGCGCTCCCAGCCACATTCTAATACTCATGATGGACTCCAGAGGAAGAGTGCCGATCATTATGTAAATTCAAAATGGCGCCACCCATGCACAAGAGGGCAGTACTGGCAGGCTTGGGAGAACCCAAGGGTTTGCAGAAGTGCCAAAAATATTTTGGGGGCAAGCGCTCTAATAAGGACTGAGATCGCTCAGTGGTCACAGGATGCCAACTGGCTGTTGAAAGGGGGAAAATGGAAACCAGGAGAAGGGGAAATACAGACGTCCCTGTATTTTGATTAGGGGTGGTACGAGAGTTTGTCTGAACCTGGTTTGGATTCGAATCCTGGGGCTTCAGAAGACCAAATTTCTTACCTTGTGATGAGACGTTCCTGGTTTTCTTTAAGAAAATGGTTCCATTAATTAATTTGGGAGTGCGGAAAAAGGCTGTGGAAATGAACCCTCGGATCAGAAACATTGATAGATTTCTTCCCCACTGGAAGAACTCAGATAAATTCTGAGTCAATCGAAGAGGAGCTTTTTGAAGACCACTCATGTCTAAATTCAATCTGTTCCTGGCTTTCCAAGGGCAAGAAACTGCAGTATATTTGTGGACAGATCTTACCTAGTGGCAAACTTTCCCTGTGGTCGTTTTTAATATCATTTTATATGTCTCCCTTGACGTGCCTGGAGCTTTATAGCAAAGTCCCAGAAGGCTAGATCCCTGCCCCACAGAGGTTCCCGTTTATAATTTGGCATGGGGGAGGTGACGGAGAACGGGGAGGAGGGGCGTGGGCACGATCATTGTGGTTGTGTGCAGCTGGGGAGGAGGGGGCGATGCCAAGGGCTTTACGGACGAAGCAGGTTTTTGGGGGAGGGATCGGAAGGAATGGAGAACGAGTCGGCCTGACCGCCGCCTGCTCCTCCCCCCCCCCCCCCCGTCCAGGACCTTTGCGCCCCTCTGGGAGGTCTTCCGCATTTCATCTGACAAGATGGCTCTGTGCCACGCAGAGCTCGTGAAGAAGCTGCAAGACCTGATCAAGGAGATCGGACGCTACGGGGATGAGCAGCTGCGAGCACACAAAAAGGTAGGGGGGCATTTCACGGGGAGGGGGGCACTGGATCGCCGGTGTGGGTGGGTGTTTGAGTGTGTTGTGCCGGGGGGGCACGTAGCTCTTGAACTATGCAGGCTCGTTTTCATTCCCTCAACCCCTTGACCTCTTTCCCCAGATGGCCACGCCCCCTTCCCTATGCCACACCCCTTTCCCTATGCCACACCCCTTTCCCTATGCCACACCCCTTTCCCCTGTCCACACCCCTTTCCCCTCACTACTAATGATTTGGTGTTCTCCCGTTCTGTAAGGTTGCAATACCTCTTAGCGGCTGGCGGAGAGAGCTTTACGCTAAAATATGGGGTGTTTTGGCTCCACCCCTTTAGCCTTTGGCCCCACCCATCAGTGGAATGCAGCACCCAAGAGCTTCTTTCGGCCTTCAGGCTGAAAGAGATTCGACATCCCTGCGTGGAAAACGTTCACCCCCTCCCTGTTTTACTTCATCCCCCTGCTGCCACCCCGCAACACTGCTAAAGCGGTGCCGTACAGGGCCGAACGCCGGGCCTGCTAGGCAGGGAAGGAGCGGCCGCTGCAACAGGGTGCAACAGCTTCCGGAAGCCGCTGTTCACAAACGGCACGGCCTTTGGGGAGCCGAAAAATCGCCATGTCAGACCGTTTGGAGGTGGTGGCAGTGTTCCAGCTGTGCTTGGCAGGTTTCGGTGTCCTGCCCTGCAGGGGTGGGGGGCAGAGCTAGGACCCTTGGTCTGGGGGCTTCCCTTCCTAGCCCCGCTCTGAAGAAGACAGCCCCCACGCTCTCTTTGTGTGTGTGTTTCTCTCCCCTTTGCACCCCGTTAGTCAAAGGACGAAGTGGCTGGGACGCTGGAGGCGGTCCAGATCCTGCAAGGAACCGCTCAGCACCTCCCCAAGGCCAAGGAGACCTTCCACAGCCGCTGCCAGGATCTCGACCGGCTGCGCAGGGAGGGGGCCAGCCAGAAGGAGATTGACAAGGTAACCCAGGAGGGAAGGGGATCATGGCGGAGGCAGGAGGCAGGGGCTTGGCCGTCGTCGGTTCCTCTTGAGAGGGGAAATCTGGGGATGTTTCCCGCTCCCGTACACGCACCAAAACCTACTTGCTTTGTGTCCCACGCCAAGGCGGAGCTGAAGTCCCGGAAGGCGGTGGAAGCCCTGCGACGTGCCGTGGAGAAGTACAACGTGGCCCGCAGCGACTTTGAGCAGAAGATGCTGGACTCGGCTGTGGTATGGGGTGCGGGTAGAGTCGGGAAGGGGGTCTTGCCTTGTCCCGACGCAACCGCTGGGAGGGGGGGTTCATTGTGTGGACTGAAAGGAGGGCGATCCTCCTCCCCTTGTGGGTCCATGGGCGCTTTCACAGAATGGCCTGCCTGTTTGTAGCGTGGCTGTCATGGTGGGTGTGGCTGGTCACAAAACCTCCATGCCAAAGTAGGAAGAATAAAAGGACTAGGAAACCCTGGAGGGCCGCTGCTTCCCGTCAGTGTTGACAATACTGGGTGAGAGGGACCAAATTCTGGCTCACTCTAAGCACCTCCCTAGGGTCCTGTTCCAATCAGCCCTTGATTCGGAACCATGAGGACTAGCATCTTGCTTTCTTTCTAGGAGACGGACTGTAGCTCAGTGTGAATGTTCCTGCTTTGCACGCTGAAGATCCCAGGTTTGATCCCTGGCAGCATCTCCTGGTAGGGCTGGATCCAAAGCCCCCTGCCTGAAACCCTGGAGAGCTGCTGCCACCGATCTGTGTCCACAATACTGGGCTAAATGGATCGATAGGCTGACCTAGTAGAAGACAGTTTCCCATTTCAATGAGCCCTGCATTCAGAACCATGAGGACTGGCGCCTTAGTTTTATTTTTACAAGCTCAGGGTCAGAGCCCTTGCTTCGCATGCAGAAGGTCCCCGTTTTGATTCCCAGCAGGATTCCCAGGGAGGGCTGGGAAAAAAGACTCCTGCCTGAAACCCCATAGAGTTGCTGCTGCCAGTCAGTGTCAGCAATACTGGGCTAGATGAAGCCCGGGTAGTTTGATTAGGTAGAAGGCAGTCCCTGTGTGTCTGTGCACATGGAAAACGGCTGCTCTTTCCTGATTGCCCCACGGCCACTGAGGTCGGGGAGGAGCCCCTTCCCCGCTTCCCCAGGTGCTCGAACGCCCCGGCAGTCTTCCCTCTGCCTCTCTTTGCAGCGCTTCCAGGAGGTTGAGGAAACCCACCTGCAGCACATGAAGGCCCTGATCAGCTCCTACGTCCACTCCGTGGAAGACACCCACGTGCAGATCGGGCAGGTGAGAGTGGCAGAGGCAGAAACGGGGAGGAGCGAAGGGCAGGGCGAAGCCGAGGGGACAACCGAGGGCAGCCAAGAGAGCCCTGCAGGTGGGGTGTAGAGGCCCAGAGAGGGCAGCTTGCCTAGGGGTACCGATTGGGCCCACGTCAGAGGCGAGATTTGAACTCAGGGCTTCTGGATCCAGCACTCGGTTGCCAGTTGGTAGACCAGTGAAGGCCACTGTCTATGTTCCACTGTAGGGAAGAACATAGAATTTGGTATACAGAGCTGGCTTAGGGGTCAGCCTAATAGAGCACTGTCCGAGGCGCCCACCCCGGTGGGGGGGGGCACTTGCCAACCACGGGCCCGGCTGTTGCTCCCTGTTCATCCACCCCTTTGGGCTTGCAAGTAGCGATGAAAGTGACCGCACCTTCCGCTCACCTTGCGCCCTCCTTTTGGGCTGTTGGGATCCGGCTCTTAGGGAGAGTGCCCGTGAAGGGGCAGCGGTGATGGTGGCAAAGGGTCAGGGCCCCCGGCTGAGGATAATGGGCCCAGGTCTCTTCCCAAAACTGGGGGAATGTCCAAACCAGTTGCCCCAGAAGGCGGGGGGGGGGCAGTCCTTTCAGAAACCTTTCTCTCCCCACCGGCTGTAGGTACATGAGGAGTTTAAGCAGAACATGGAAAACATCGGGGTGGAGACACTGCTGCGTAACTTCGCCGACAGCAAAGGAACCGGCTGCCACCCGCCAGGTTAGTGGCCGACGGCTCGGGCGGGACGCAGCGACGGCCAGCACCCCTGTTTAACCCCCTCCCCCAAATCTTTTATTGCGTAAAAGAGGCTCGCAAGAAACTTAAATCTTTCTCATGAAATTACAAGTCATTTTCTGGTAGCTCGTACTAAATATTTAGCACTGCGTAATAATAATGAAAAATAAACAAACAGTAATAACAATGAGCAGAAAGGAACACTTTTTAGTATGAACAATAGCAATGATTAATGGTTAATCATGATTGATTATAATGTATAATAGTTCAATTTATTTACGTAGAGCTGCCTACATTCATGGTGCTTTGCAAAGTATAGGGGTGGCCACATTTAATTTCATTTTTTACATTTCTATACCAACCAATAGCCAAAGCTTTCTGGCGGTTTATGAAGATTATGGGTTCAATCCCATGCAAGTTTAGACAGAAAAAATGCCTACAACTCCCAGCATGCCATAGCCAGGGACATGCTGGGAGTTGTAGGCATTTTTCTGTCTAAACTTGCATGGGATTGCATCTTAAAGCCATAAAAAATACATTGGGAAGTATCCAATGTTAGTCCTATTTAAAGTAGACTCATTAAAATGAATAGGACTTAAGTTACTGATATAAGTCCCCTTCATTTCAATGGGTCTACTCTATGTAGGACTAACATTGGATACTAAATATCGTAATATGATATAAAACCGTTTTACACCATCAGGAATCAAAATCCCATTTAAAAATTGCGACTTTATTGTATGCTCTCAAATGCCTGGGAATTGAGGGACATGTTGACTTGGTGCCGAAAGGATGACGGTGTTGGCGCCAGGTGAGCCTCACTGGGGAGATTGTTCTGCAGTCGGGGGCCACCACTGAGAAGCCCCTCTCCCTCGTTGCTGTCTTCCAAACCTCCCTCGGAGGAGAGACATGGAGTCTACATTTCTCTAAACTCCAGAGCCGGAACTGTTTTTTTCCCATGTACCTTCCCAGTCCGTTTCAGCCACCTTCCAAAGTTTGCTTAGCCTCCTGTTAATTGTGGAGCAAAGACAACCCCATGTTGATATCTGCCGCTTCTTTTCCCCTGCAGGTCCGCTGGATTTTGAGGAGCTGAGCATGACTCCTGTGCAGGAAGGCAAGTACGTCTGAGCACTGGGTGACCAGCACCCCGGATCTGGTTGGGGTGGGAGGGTGTGAGAAACTTTCAAGTTTACCGTCCTGTGGGGTGGTGGTGTTGAACACTTTCTGCTCCTGGGACTATAAGCGTTAATCAGATTAATTCACTGAGGCTTGGGTTGATGAAGTGGGCGAATGTGGATCTGTAGGGATCTTAGTTGTGTGTCATTAATTTGGCTTTATTTTGAGACTTCTATACTCCGAGGAGATCTTGGAGCCGTAAGACTAATTTGTGGAGCTTGATGGTCGGAAAAATGTAGGTAAGCTTTTGGGTGTCATAGCACTCTTCTTCAAGCAGGGGTTCTCTCTCCTTCCTCCTACAGGGCCCAAGCGTACCCGCAGCAAAGCCTTCCGCATCCCTGGACTGGGCCGCAAGGAACGCGAACGGGACTCCGTGTGAGTAGGGCCTTTTCCCTTCCTCGTCTCCTCCCCACTGGCAGCGAGCAGCCTAACTGTGCAAAGTGACGTGGCCTAACCGCCTCTTTCTTTTTCTCCTTTTGCCCAGGGAGTCTCCGGATGCTGATTCAGGAGTGAGTATCGTTATAGGGTTAATAATAATTTGATCTCCTTCTTTTTCTTCCTCCTGTGTATTATTATTGTTAATATTATGATTATTAATAATTGTATTTTTTATTTTTCTTCATAATATTTTATTGCTCCTATTATTATTGCTATTGTTGTTCTTGCTGTTCATGTTATTATTAACTCTTGAGTTCTGCCGGGTAGTTGCCAGCTGTTCCCTCCTCCACGATACTCCATTACGCCTCGCCCCCATCACCGCTTTCCGTTTCCAACGGATCCCCGGCATTGCGTGGCTCCTGAGCATGCGCCCACAGGTGCCTGCCCCAAAGAGCTTACAGAGTGGAATTTGACACCGGAGAGACAACGGACAGAAGATGGAGGCGGGGCGAATAGGAGGGCAGCCTGCGGTCGTATCAGTTGCGCATAGTTGAGAGTATTTTCAGTGCCTGCCACCCCCCACCTCGCTTTCAAGGGGTGACGTAGCATAGCGGGTGTTTCCTTATGTGCATGTGGAAATTTCCCAATTACGGATCTTTGCCACCAATATTCCTCTAACCCTCTCCTGCCCTGCCTGCGGCTGCTGCGTCCCCCTCTTTTACAAACGCCCGCCTCTAGCAGCCAGTTTCTCTGCCCCTCGGACGTTTCCGCCTGTTCATTTTATTTCTCGAATTCAATCCAGATACGTGTGTGACTTGGGCCGAGATCCTTTAGGGCCAGGAATCTGCAAGCTTTCGGAGTGACACGGGATCTTCATTGCCACACGAGACCCTCTTTCTACCCTCCATCAAAATATTGGAGGGATATTTTAAGATGGGATGCGATGGTCTTGTATTTTATCCCCCACCCCCACCCCCCACCCCTTAAATCTCTGTTGTCTTTCTGCCTAGCCCCCTGAAGTGGACGAAGAGGGCTTTACTGTCCGGCCTGAAACGAATCAGAATGATATCCTTTGATCTGTGGCGGATGGGCTTCCGAGTCGGAGAGGGGTGGGGCTGGGATTTGCATTGTGTTCCTCAAAGTTGGGCGGCGCTCTTATGAAATGGAAGGTAGGATGAGAAGGCGGAGAAAGAGTTGTTTGTACGAATGAAGAGGGGTCAAGCCCAATTTCCAGCTCTGGACCACACTATGTAAGAGGCATCTGGGTGATTTAGTGGCAGGGGGTTGAAGACCAGGGTGTCTTTCCGCGTCTCTGTGGATGCTGAAGAAGCAGAGAACCAATGGCTGTACACCCCCCCCTCCCCACGCCTCCCAGGAATAAAATCACAGCAAGGGGGAGACCAATGGATCCTCCAGAGAAGGAATAGATGGCACGGAGCCTGCTTTGCCCTTCTCTGCCAGGAAGAACTCCCACGAGAACTTTGAAGCTCAAAACAGGCGTGAACCCCTGCATTCTGGGGTGGAGGCAGCCTAGTGCGAAAAGAGGGGGAAATTCCAGAGGGCTGCCCGGGGAGTACAATGTGGCATGCCTGGTTCTGTCCCATAATACTCTCTGTATCCTTCACCTTAAAAGGGAAGGCCAGCCACTTGAAAAAACCTTCCGAAAGACCCCCACCCAAAACATTGAACGGAAGCCACACAAGCCATGGGGTGGGTCCCAGATTTTCTTGCCCCCGGCCTCAAATGCGAAGCGCCCGCCTTTCCTTGACTCCGCCGCGCTCTGCACGCGAACACAGCAACCGCTTGTGTTCGTCCAGCGACTCGGATTACGACGACGAGGAGCCCCACAAGTTCTACGTGCGGATCAAGCCCGTGCAGCCGCGGGAGAGGACCAGCAGCGCCGCGGCGGTGGAGCAGCTCAAGGCCTCCGTGGGCAGCCTCATCCTGCCGCCCAGCGTGGGGGTGAGTGGGAGCGGGTGTGGGGCGGCAAGGCCAGGCGGCTGTCGGGGTCGCCTCCCTGATCTGTGGGCACCTTTGCTGGCTGCTGCTGGGGAGGGCCTTGGGGAGAAAACTCACCATCTGCTTTTGCATTGCTTTGCTCCGCGTTTCCCACCTAGAACTCAGGAGAACTTCTGAGGTTTAAGCCTGGAATTGGTGCGCGCAAGTTTGACAGTGCTTGCCGTCTGTTCAGGCTGCCGCTGCTGGGTCACGGGGTGTCCGGCTGCCCTCCTGAGTTAGCGGGGGCTTGACTGGGATGGGGGGGCAGCGTTTCTCCTTGCCCCCCGTCCTATCTGACCCTTCTTCCGTTTGTTTCTTCCACAGTGCACCATGAAAAGACATTCGTCCAGTGAGTGCTCCATCGTGACCCAGTGACCGGGGGCCTGGAAGCTCTTTCAGCCCCTGAGGGCCAAATTCCATTTTGGAGAAGCCCTCGGGGGCCACATTCCATGGCGGGCGGGGCCAAAAGTGGCCGGCCAAAAATACCAGCACATTGAAGCTTCAAGCTGCGAGTAACTCAGCCTCCATAGAGGCCTTTCGGCCGCTTAGGATGGGGAGAACGTTGCACCAAATCCACAAAATCACTGTACGGGAGGCAGTTGGGGGAAAGGGGGCGTGGCCTTCTGGTGGGCCAGCTTTGGCCTGCCGGCCTGAAGTTCAACACCCCTGTTCCAGGTCTTCTTGGCTTCACTGTGTGTCTGCGTGTATAAATGGGCAGCCTCGGGTAGCAGCCATTTCAAGTCGTCTCTTCTGAGACAATGTATCCCGGGGATGATTTATGGGCCAGAAAGCAATGCAGTGCATGTGTGTGAAAGTTTAGGCTGCTCTTCTCCAACTCGCCGCCCTCCAGATGGGTCAGACTACAGCTCCCATCGTTCCCAACCAGCACGATGGGAGTTGTAGTCCAACACATCTGCAGGGCGAGAGGCTGGTTTAGAGCGTTCCTTCCCCCACCGCACCCAAGATGAGATCCTGTAGCGCAACACGGTTTCTAGCCGCCATGACTTCAGTTGTTTATTTGCCGATTCGTTCAATGCATTATTTTGAATTCGTTTCTCAAAATTTCGCCCACCTGGGCGAATTCGCAATCCAAATTGGGAAATTCGGGGACATCGCTGGGTAGGATGTGTGTTTGGAAAGTGAGGATGGGGCGGGCGGGTGGGGAGAATCCGTCACTGGACAGACTCCACGGTCGCGCTTCTGGTCCTCTGCCTCGTGCTGCCCTCGCTCCGATAGGATCCGCGAATGTTGTTCTGACTCACGGCTGGTTCTCGGTGCCGCGGGATCCTGCTTATTTTGCTGCGTAACCATCGTGCTTCTCTCCTTCAGGGCACGTGAAAACGCTTGCCTCGGCTGCCGTGGGAACAGGCTCCTACACCGCCCCGGTCCCAGGTGAGAGTGGGGGCCGGGAATGAGGAGGGGAGGAATGGAGGACCCGCCCACCAGCCCTCCGAATCATTTAATCCCCCCCCTTCTTCCTCTGTGCAGGCGACAAGTTGTGCCATGCGCCGACACCTTGCATCGCCGCCCGGACAAAAAGGTACCCTTAGGTCCGGGAGAACCAAATCCTCTGTGTTGCATGGGGGGGGGGGGCGGGGGGGGCGCGTCACAGCCCTTAAGCGAAATTCTGTGTTCTTCCTCAGGTGCGTGAAGAACGTTTTGCACCTATTTCCTCGTGTGCTTTGCACGACACCGCTTCTGCGGGTCAAGAGCCAGTGGGCTGTTGCTCAGCCTGGGCCCATGCAGGCCCAAGACCCCAAATCTCTTCCCCATAGCTTTGAGCGCATGTTGATATCGGTGGAAGTTTTTTTTCCCTTTTTTTCTTCGCTTAATTGCCACGCAGGGGGTGGCGGGGGTATTTTCAGGGTTGCAGCTGGGGAGGAAGTGTGAACTTTCCTCTCCCCCCAAAAACACATCTTCCCCTGCATGATAATTAAGGTTAGAAAACTTCGGTTTAGGATGATCCCGGACAGGGTGAAAATTAATTGAAGTGTTTAGTTTCCTTGAGACGATACGGACGAGAAATTGATTTCCTGGCTTTGCTTCCTGTGAAACGTAATGAATCCTAGCCATTCCTTCTTCGTTTGCACAGAGAGATCTACAACAATGTAGGGAAATTTATGCAGATTTGCATCCTAAGGGACCCCCGGATTTTTTTTAAGGGCCTAGCAATGCCGGAGCCGACACCCTTTTTTGAGGATGCTTCAGGGTGCGATCCTATGCATGTTTAGATAGAAAAAAGTGCTACAACTCCCAGCATTCCCCACCTGGGAATGTTGGGAGCTGTAGGACATTTTCTGTCTAAAAGTTTGTCGGATTCTGCTCATACCTCTGCAGAAAGAGAAATGGCTCCTGGATGAGTCGCTTTGTAGGTGTGAGGAAGTGGCCACCCCAGGAAAGCGGGCATGCAGTTTGTGTTGATTTTAACTTCATTTCTCAGCTGCCTTGCATCTCTCTCAAGCCTTCCAACTATAAATAATGTCTCCTCTGTAAATCAAGTGGAGAGCAGGAGAGGAGGGAGGGGAGGGAGGGGGAGGGGGGCAGCCCATTTGCAACCCTGCCCTGTGTCCCGTGGGTGATTGCGCTAGATGCCGTTCCCACACGAACCTGTAAGGGCTAGAAGGCCGCTTCTTGAAACAGAGGAACAGTGCCAAAGGATATTGAGATGCTGTTGCTGTTCTTACTCAGAAGGCAGTGATTAAATTCTGCGCTCGAAATGCAAACCTGCGGGATATGTGCCCCCCCTCCCCAGAGGCTGTCGACAGCTTAAGGTGTTCATGGGACCCCCACTCTGTTGTTGTTTCCCCTCCCCCCCCCCCCCCCAGTGTCGATGGCAAAGTTGAGGCGGAGGCCTTGCCCGCCAACGCGCTCTTTGGGCCTCCGCTGGAATCGGCCTTTGAAAATGAAGACTTTGCAGGTAAGGCGGCCTGGGGGTTCCTAGGTTTGGAAAGGTCACAGGGCCCCCAAAGTGTGAGCAATGGGTCGTTCTCCCTCCCGTTCTCCACGGGTGAGGAAACGGTGTCACAGAGCAGCGGTGGGGAAGCTTTCTCAGCCCGGGGGACCGAATTCTCTTCCAGAGAAGCTCTTGGGACCGCATTCCAGGAGTGGGTGGAGACAAAAGCGCACAAAATGGCAGCCTATTGTTGCTTCCAGCTCTCCCGGCCAGTAACTCAGTCTTCGGGGGAGCATTCCTAAATGAACGGGGGGAAATGGCACAAAAGCCCAGAAGCCACCAAAGGATTGGGGGGAGGGGGTGGGAGAAGAGGATGGAGCCAGGGGAAAGGGGGGTGGCCACTGAGGGGATTGGGACCCTGGCTGCAGCCATGAACTCCCCTGAGAAGAACCAGCAGAGTAATGCTATTGACCAGCCTCCCCTACGCTGGGGCCTCCTAGGCATGTTGGACTGCAACTCCCATCAACCCCAGCCAGTGGTCAGTGCAGATGAGATTTGTAGTCCTAAACATTAGAAGGCTGTGTTTCTGGGTTGCTGATTGTGTGAATAGGCAAGAAGACGATGATGGCATAGTTCTGTATTAAACTCTCCCTCCTTTGTTCGCTTTTTTTTGTCTTCCTGCAGCCCCCCGGTCGTACCTCCTGGCGTCCAGCCCCTCTCCGTTCTCCTCCTCCTCTCCTGAGAATGTGGAAGACTCTGGCCTGGACTCGCCGTCACACCTGGCCACCGGGCCCTCCCCGGATTCCCGCCTGTGGAGCCCACGGCCTGGCACCCCCCAGAGCCCCCTGGGCTGCAAAAGGCCCTCCAAGAGCTTCCTCGGCACCCGTGGCAACCGCAGCGGCCTGCTGGCCGATGACGGCCCGAGCCCTTGGCTGCCCCAGCCGGCCTCTCGGGAGCTCCCTTGTTTTGCAACGGAGCCGGACTGGCCCAACTCTGCCCCTGCATGGCCCACGGCCGCTCACGGCGATGCAGCGGGCTGCCGTGAAGTGCCGTCCCCCGACCCCTTTTCCTTGGAGGGTGTGGCGAACCACCGGCGGGCCTGGCCACCTTCGGACTGCCCACCCCGGGCCGGCGAACGGGACAGCTGCCTCTCGTCCAACTCGGCTTCCTCTTCCTCCTCTTCCCCGGCGCCCCCGAGCAGCGGCGACTCCACCAGCCCGTCCCCCTGGGCCCCACGAGGCAGAGACCCGGAGGGCGGGACGGACTTTTCCTCCGAGCCGGGTGAGTCGGGTTGAGGGCTTTCAAAAATACGTCTAATGGTTTGGTTCAGCATCCGAAATGAATCAAATGGCCAATGACTGCGTTATCCGGTGTATGAATTTCTTGAGTTTTTAAAAATTAGAGTTTTTGAAAAGGTGAAATGTTTCGGCATGAAATGCCAGCTTCAGCCGCAAAGGAGAGTATAGTGCAAGAGCATCATAGTATGCTCTTATTGGTGACCGAAGCTGGCGTTTTAGGACAAAACGTTCACGTTTTTAAAATCGGTTCATAATTTGGTTTCAAAAAATTGGTAAATTTGTAAACTGGATGTGCTCTTGCTTGTTTTGGAATGGCGTGTCCTGCGCATCGCATCGCCTACGTACTCTGTTCAAAATGGCCAATGGGCTTGCAGCCTCCCCTCCCCCATCCCAACAACCACCCTCTTGTCGACATTTTGCTTGTGAGAAGCTGGAGTGAGCAAACATCTTTTCCTCCATTTAGCTGCCGCGTCGACAATTTCTTAGGACTGACCCTGCTCCTGGGGTGTTTATTACGATAATATGGCGATGGGAGCTTTTTTTCTTTCGTTACTTCTTAGAAACTAAATGAACCAGCTGCTTTGTTTCCATGACGGGAGAGGGGGAATCTACATTTCTACATGTCTAGCAGCTGTTTAAAGGTTCTGCGGCAGCCATAAATTGGCAGTGGATGAAAATTTGGCTCCCTCCCTGCCTTTCCCTCGCCCCTCCAACCATTTCCTGGGCTGAGAGCCCTCCGGCGCTTGAGACCTGGCAGCATTTGCCAGCTCTACGTAGAGATGCTCAGGATTAAATCTTGAATCTCCTGCATGGAATGTATGTGATCGGCCCCTGAACTAGGGTTTTCTACTACAGCTAAAATAAAAATCTAGTCCTCAAGGTTCTGGATAAAAAATTACTGATTTAAATAGCTTTCGTAGTCAATCTTCATTGCCTGTCATGCTGGTCCTGGATTTTGCTCTTCCAACGTTCCCCTTTTTTCATTTGGCTCATAGTTTCCCTTCCTCCATCTTCAGCCCCTGGTTTGACCCCCATGGTGGCTCCGCCTCGGCGATGCCGTGCAAAAAGGCCCTTGGTGGTTTCGGCTAGCTGCGTCGGCAGCGAGACAGTGAGTCGCAACATCCTTGTGGTGGTGGCCACTGCCGCACAAGGAAAGCACACCTGTTGAGTAGGGATGTAAGAAATCCATGGTGTGGGGGTGGACTTCAATGCGTTTTCCTTGGTTTGGGCCCCCCATACTTCAGTTTGGTTACTGCCACAGTGGCCAGCTAAGTTAGCAGCCACAACCCCAAAGATCAAATTTTCTGGAAGAGTGGGTGATCAGTGGGGTGGGAGTGGAGTTCTGGACCCTCCACCCAATTCAGGCCTGCTTTGTCCTGTCTCCTCAGCCTCGTTCCCTGAGCCCCTCCCCACTCTGGTCATTGTCAACCCCACAGTGCTCGGCTGGCCTGACAGAACGCGCCTTCTTTATGGCCACCCAGCCGGGACTCGGTACGTACTCAGCGAGGAAGGGCATTATGGGCAAGTTTGGCTGTGGGGAGTGGTGTGTGGGAGGCAAGTGGGGCAGGGGGAGATGGTCCAAGATGCAAATATCTCCGTGGTGTTCCACTTTTTAAACATTTGATTTCAGTTATACTAAAACCATTTACAAAAGACAACCCTTCATTCTTCTTTTTGTCTTTGTCTTCTTTGGTTTTGTCTTTGTCTTCTTTGGTTTTGCCTTTGTCGTCTTCTTCTTCTTCTTCTTCTTCTTCTTCTTCTTCTTCTTCTTCTTCTTCTTTTTCTTCTTCTTCTTCTTCTTGACATAAAGGCAGTGCTACCACCCATTTATTCAATTAGCATCCCAAAACAGACTTTTCCAATGTTTCAACCAAGTCCTTTAATGAATCCTCATCTTAGGTCTTTGCGGCACTACAAAATATAGCCCGTGTGTGTAATTTTAGCCTGCTTTTTACCATCGTTATTTACAGCAGTTTTACCCTGCTCCTTAGCCAAAAAGTAGGGATGTGCACTGGATCGGACCCGATCCACGATCCGAGTCCGGTCCAGTGGGAAATCGGATAAATTATCCGATTTCCGATCCCGCAGCTGGATCGGCCGATCCAATCCGAACCGGTCCGAAAAAGCTCCGAACCGGTTCGGCGGATCGGCGGATCGGCGGGCGCCCACTGGCGCCCACCGCCGCTTCCATTGGCGGGCGCCAGCGGGCGCCCGCCGATGAAAGTGGACAGCGGGGGGGGGGAGGAGGGGGGCACTTACCTTCTCGGCCCGGTGGCTCCCGTCCGGCGCCGGCGCCTACTACTACTAGCAGGCTCCGCGGCCTGCTCTAGGGTGGCGCGCCGGGTGATGTCATCACCCGGCGCGCTACTCTAGAGCAGGCCGCGGAGCCTGCTGGTAGTAGTAGGCGCCGGCGCCGGACGGGAGCCACCGGGCCGGGAAGGTAAGGAGGGGGTGCGTGGAGGGGAGGAGGGGGCGCGCGGAGGGGGGAGGGGGGAGGGGGGCCCTTACCTTTCCGGCCCGGCGGCTCCCGTCCGGCGCCGGCGCCTACTATTCCCAGCAGGCTCCGCGGCCTGCTCTAGGGTGGCGCGCCGGGTGATGTCATCACCCGGCGCGCTACTCTAGAGCAGGCCGCGGAGCCTGCTGGTAGTAGTAGGCGCCGGCGCCGGACGGGAGCCGCCGGGCCGGAAAGGTAAGGAGGGGGTGCGTGGAGGGGAGGAGGGGGCGCGCGGAGGGGGGAGGGGGGCCCTTACCTTTCCGGCCCGGCGGCTCCCGTCCGGCGCCGGCGCCTACTATTCCCAGCAGGCTCCGCGGCCTGCTCTAGGATGGCGCGCCGGGTGATGTTATCACCCGGCGCGCTACTCTAGAGCAGGCCGCAGAGCCTGCTGGAAGTAGTAGGCGCCGGCGCCGGACGGGAGCCGCCGGGCCGGAAAGGTAAGGAGGGGGTGCGTGGAGGGGAGGAGGGGGCGCGCGGAGGGGGGAGGGGGGCCCTTACCTTTCCGGCCCGGCGGCTCCCGTCCGGCGCCGGCGCCTACTATTCCCAGCAGGCTCCGCGGCCTGCTCTAGGGTGGCGCGCCGGGTGATGTCATCACCCGGCGCGCTACTCTAGAGCAGGCCGCGGAGCCTGCTGGTAGTAGTAGGCGCCGGCGCCGGACGGGAGCCGCCGGGCCGGAAAGGTAAGGAGGGGGTGCGTGGAGGGGAGGAGGGGGCGCGCGGAGGGGGGAGGGGGGCCCTTACCTTTCCGGCCCGGCGGCTCCCGTCCGGCGCCGGCGCCTACTATTCCCAGCAGGCTCCGCGGCCTGCTCTAGGATGGCGCGCCGGGTGATGTCATCACCCGGCGCGCTACTCTAGAGCAGGCCGCGGAGCCTGCTGGAAGTAGTAGGCGCCGGCGCCGGACGGGAGCCGCCGGGCCGGAAAGGTAAGGAGGGGGTGCGTGGAGGGGAGGAGGGGGCGCGCGGAGGGGGGAGGGGGGCCCTTACCTTTCCGGCCCGGCGGCTCCCGTCCGGCGCCGGCGCCTACTATTCCCAGCAGGCTCCGCGGCCTGCTCTAGGATGGCGCGCCGGGTTATGTCATCACCCGGCGCACTACTCTAGAGCAGGCCGCGGAGCCTGCTGGAAGTAGTAGGCGCCGGCGCCGGACGGGAGCCGCCGGGCCGGAAAGGTAAGGAGGGGGTGCGTGGAGGGGAGGAGGGGGCGCGCGGAGGGGGGAGGGGGGCCCTTACCTGCCCGGCCCGGCGGCTCCCGTCCGGCGCCGGCGCCTACTACTACCAGCAGGCTCCGCGGCCTGCTCCAGGGTGGCGCGCCGGGTGATGTCATCACCCGGCGCGCTACTCGAGAGTAGGCCGCGGAGCCCGCTGGTAGTAGCCGCCGGCGCCGGACGTGCCGAGAAGGTAAGTGGCGGGGAAGGGGGCTTACCCCCCCCCCGGAGCCGCCCGCGGGCGCCAGCGGATGGAAGCAGGCGGCCCCAGGGGGGGTAGGGAGCGCGGGGGAGGGGGCTTACCTGCCGGGGCCGTCCACAGCGGACGGCCCCGGGGGGGGGGGAGGGAGTTAGGCCCCCCCTTACCCACCCGCCGCCATTTTTTCCTCATAGACTTGCATTGCAATGCAAGTCTATGGGGAAAAAAATGGCGGCCGATCCAAAAATTTCCGATTTTTGGATCGGGATCGGACTCGATCCGGTCCGGGGGGCCTCCGATTTTGTCCGAACCGGTCCGGGACAAAATTGGAGGTCCCGATCCGGGTCCCGATCCGATCCGGGGGGTCCGTGCACACCCCTACCAAAAAGGGCTTCCAGAGCAGCTCACAAAAGATTAATAATGAGACAGGCCCTGATCTTAGGCTTGAAATCTAAGAGACACAGCACAAAAGGAAAAGGGATGGGGATGGAGGAAGGGGAAAAAAGCCATCTCGGGCCCAAGTTCCGAGTTCCAAAGTTCTCATAGGTGTTTTTCCGGCAGGGAAGGGCAAAACAAGCGCCCAGTACATGTTCCTTCTCTGGCCGATGGATGGTGTCCTCTTGCTGTGATGTTCTTCCTTAAGGGAAGAAGGTGCCACCTCTTAGTGGCCTTGGTTCTCCGTCCAACGGATGGTGTCCTCTCATTTCTCTCTCTGTATCTCGCTAGGAATTTCCCGCGGACCCTCTCCTGTGGTGCTGGGCTTTCAAGGGGCCTTGCCTGTGGCAACTGCTTTCACGGAGTACATCCATGCCTACTTCAAGGGACAAAACCCTGACAGGTAATAAAGGGTCAAGGGTGCGGGTATTTGGCATCCACCGTTGGCTTTCTGAGCTTCGACCATTTCATGGGGCAGACCTAGCGGGGTGCTGGGGCTGTGCCCCGCCGTGTTTCCATTTGCATCGCTCGTAGGCACTTGCCGTTAGCTGGGCGCATCCATAGTGCCGGCTCTTGCCCTGGGCTTGTGGTCTGTCTGAAGTATTTAGACCAGCAGCGTCCCTCTTTTTAACTGGACAAACTAGGGATTGAACCTGGTCCCCTCCGCCTGCAAAGCAAAGCGCTCTGCTCCTTCGCTTAAACATAGAGCAAGGCTCCAGTCCTCATGGCTTTGCATATAGAGCTGCTCTTAATAGGAACAGGGCAATATCCTCCTACAGACACGTGGTTCATCTAGCCCAGCATTGTTGACACTGGCTGGCAGCAGCGGCTCTCCATTTAAAGCAACAGTATAAAATAAAATAACGACCAAATAGAACCGAGCAACAGCGTGAATATTGGGAGACATTTTTCTCCCTCTCTCATCGTACTAGAGCCCAGTGAGGTCATTATCCCATGAAGCTGATGGGTGGCCACCGATTTGGGTGGCTTGAAAAAGGGGGTTGGATAACTCCCTGGAGAAGGCTATCACTGGCTACTAGCCCTGATGGCTAAGTGCAACCTCAGTATCAGAGGCAGTAAGCCTATGTGCTGGGGAACGTGGGTGGGAGAGTGCTGTTGCACCACCTCCTGCTTTGTCGGTCCCTCGTCGGCCACTGTGCGAACAGAGTACTGGACTAAATGGAACCCTGGTCTGATCCAGCAGGGCTCTTCTGATGTTCTTAAGGATTGCAAGATGGTCTCGGATGGGGTTTCTTCTTAGGGGAGAGGGGTTGCAGGAGAACTGAAAATTCCCTCTTCCCCCATGCCTCTCCCAGCTGTCTTGTCAAGGTCACTGGTGAGCTCACCATGTCTTTCCCGGCGGGGATCATCCGGGTCTTCAGCAGCGCCCCGGCACCTCCCGTCTTGAGTTTCCGCCTCCTCCACACAGCGGCCATCGAGCAATTCCTGCCCAACACAGACCTTCTCTTTAGGTACTTGGAAAGGGTGGATGTTTGGGGGTTGGAATTACAGGAAACCCACAGAAGGATTCAAGATCGTTACTGCACCATCGATGCGAATGGTACTTTTCAAGGTACAAGAAGACAAGTCTCTGTCCCTAGGAGATTGCAATGGGGAGGTGGTGCCAATAATTGTATTCTTACTATTTTTTCTTCTTCCCTCCTCATTCACCTTTCTTTGTGTGTTGTGTCTATTTTGCATTGTAAGCAAACTAACCCAAAACTTACCCCCCAGGCACCTAATTTTCCCTTTGTCAGCAAAGATGGCCCCATATTGTCCGGGTCCTATATTACTTTATGAAGCATCCAAACTTACTGCTAGAAAAGGTCTCCCTCTCACTGTGAGAACCAGGACAATGTGGGGCATCTTTGGTGGTCACGGGTGCTCCATCCTCCCCATCTAGATTAGGGCCTGAAAGACCCAGGAAAAGTGGGGGTGCATGGAGGGTAAGTTGTGAGCAAGCGCAATGTGTGACATTGCACTACATCATTTCTGAACACGGGGCACGGCAGATAAGGCATCAGCTGTAGCTTCCAATTTCCTGGCTTTGTGGCACTTGAATCAGCCTGACTTAACTCTGGTCTTCAACTGGCATTTTATTTTATCATGAACTAATATATTCATATTGTGTCTTCAGGGTTGGTCTTGCCCCTTTTGAAACAAATTGAAAATGTTCTAAAGTTAGCAAGCATGACTTCTGACTCTAAAAATTATATGATGGCGTTATAGTTTCAAGTTATTTCTTGCTGGGGAACATGGGTGGGAGGGTGCTGTTGCACTGTATCCTGCTTTGTTGGTCCCTGGGTGACAGCTGGTTGGCCACTGTGTGAACAGAGTGCTGGACTAGATGGTCCCTCGGTCTGATCTAGCATCAGGGCTCTTCTGATGTTCTTAAGTTCTTCAGACTTTAGATCAGATTCCAACCAAGTGCAGTGGCCTGTATTTTTTTTCTGATTAACACATACAGACTTGTATACACTCTTTTCCTAAGCTGTATGAATTGTATTTTTATTCCTTCATTAGGTATGAAGCTCCTTAGGCCTTTTTCTTGTCGATATTCCATAAGCATATCAGTTATAGACTATTATTATTATTATTATTATTATTATTATTATTATTATTATATCTCTTTCTCGCTCGTGGCGGTTTTTCTAAACGGACATGACGGGTTTTGCCAAGTCACGCTGTCTTTTACAGATTCAGGAATTTCCTGACAATTGAGCATGTTCTAATTATGACTGCTTTCTGGATGTTGGGGTGGATGTATTCTGGTAGGCCCTGTTTCTGGAGGTTTTCTGTATAATTTTTTTGATGTGATGCCGGTGACTGAGGCGACTAACGGGATAATTGTGACCTTTTCCTGTTGCCATAGTTCTTTGACTTCCGTGGCCAATGGTGTAAATTTGTCTCTTGCATTTATATACCGCCCCATAGCCGAAGCTCTCTGGGCGGTTTACAAAGATGAACAACATTGAACATTAAAAACCGATATACAAAATTTAAAAAGCAAAAAAAGCATAAAAACAGATTACAAATACAATATCCATTTAATGTTGAGGGAAGAAACAAGCGCTATCTGCGCTTGAGTAAGCAATAAAGTCCAGTAAAATCCCAGCAGTTGAAGAAATACTCACACTCAGCAAATGGTGTATAATACAAGTCCTTTACTTGTGTTCCAATATAAAAATATATTGGAACACAACTGGTTTCTCCAGATATATACAGGCTTTTCCTTATGGCTATAGCGTAGCCTAATCCTCCATCTAATCTCTCATACACCAGTCTCCGTTCCACATAACTCCAGCCTTGACCCACCACAGCCATTACTATTAAAGCTGTCTTATATACGTTTCTGAACCCTGGCTCAGCACAGTTAATTATCTTATCCTAGTAGAAACATTCCCACTAGGATTGACCTTTCTCTGCAGCATAGAAAAATCTTTCTCTCTCTGCTCATTGATTTCAGCTGGCTTGTTCAGTCCTTCTGGACACTCAAAATTTTGTCCAATCAACTTTTAGACAACTTAAACTTAAATTTTCCCTGACACCCCTTAAAAATTTAAGACCTAAGTTGTTTAAAATTGTCCTTCCTCACCTAGCACTTCAAAACCTAACCTTTCAGTTAATTTGGTATGCTGGTAAACTGCCAATGGTTTAGTAAATACATCTGCTACATTTTCCTTTTATTCACAGTATATTAGCTTAATCAAACCATTTTCTACATACTTCTTAACATTGAGGAATTTAATAGCAACATGCTTTGTCCTTGCTCTGAACATATGTGAGTTAGCCAAAGCAATACATGATTGTGAGTCATTATAAACCCTCACAGGCGAATCACAAACAATATGCACATCCTTTAACAATTGAATAAAAAATTCCAATTCTCCACAAGCTTCCGACAAAGATGCATATTCAGCTTCACATGTTGACGTTGCTATGCTGCTTTGTTTCCTGCTTTTCCAAAAGATCAGTGACTTTCCAAGTAGAATAGCCATTCCACTTGTGGACTTCCGGTCTTTGGGATTCCCTGCCCAGTCACTGTCCACAAAGCACTCTAAGAACTTGGTTTCAAAAGATGACAGTGTTAGACAAAGATCTAAAGTACCTTTCAAATATCTTAACAGCCTTTTGACACCAAACCAAGCAGCATTTGTTGGCTTCACAACTTGCTGACTTAGAATACCCACACTGCATGCAATATCAGCATTGGCTTATGTACAATAAACTTCCAATAACAGATTGATATAACTCTGGGTCATTGAAATCTTCCCCTTCCAAGTTGGATCAAAAATCTGGTAACATTGGACTCTGTACACTATTACAATCAGTCATCCCACATAACTCAAGCATGGATCCGCAATACCTCTTTGAAAGCCTAAGCCTTCCACCAGAGCTGCATTTAAACAGTCATTCCAGCATTTCGCTGACTGTTTAAGACCATAAACCGCTTTCTTTAGTAACCATACTTCATTATTATTATCACCAAAACCTGGAGGCTTGTTCATGTAAATCTCCTCCTTTAGATCTGCATGCAGATAAGCCGTCCTCACGTCAAGATGCGTTACATTCATTTCATTCTTAGCAGCTAAGCTTAAGAATAACCTTAACGTCGTTGCTTTGCATGCGGGAGCAAAAATCTGGTCAAAGTCTTTTCCTTTTACTTGCAAGAAACCCTTAGCAACCAACCTTGCTTTGTAACCAGTTTCACCATTTTGTAATGTTTTGTTCATAAACACCCATCTGCAATTTACCGGCTTCCTGCCTTCTGACAGTTTTGTATTTTCATACACATTGTGCCTAGAGAAACTCCGAAGCTCCTCTTGCATAGCAGAGATCCATCTCTGTCTTTCCTTTACAGGCAGTTGCAAAACTTCCTCGTAACTTTGAGGCTCACATTTCACCAAGCAAACTGTGTTGTTTTCAAACCCAAACCTCACAGGCGGTACTCCCTTATTGGCTCGATCAGACCGTCTCAACTTACAAGGGCTTGGTTCCGGGGGTTGTTTCTTTCCATTGCTTTCCATGGGAGGCGGAGTTACATGCTGTTCCCTGGGAGACTCGGCTCCAGCAGACATTAACTCTCGTCTGCTCCTCCCCTTCATTTCTCCCGTCCGTTGAGAAATGCAGCAAAACTTCCGGGTTAGAATGTACTTGCTCCCAGTTTTGCTCCTCAAAACTGGCCTTGAAACAAAAACTTTCCCTCCTCCTACGTAGAACCTCCAAGATTTGTCGCTGTATCCAACAAAGCGCCCTTTACCGCTTTATCGTCAGCTTTCAGCCTCTGGCTTTTCAGAACATTTACGTAGGCAAATGTGCCCCAAACTCTTAAGTGAGATAGATTTGGTTTCTTACCATGCAATTGATAGAAAGGCACACTTTCAATCGCCTGAGACCATGTCCTATTTAACAAATAGTTGGCTGTAGAAAATGCTTCAGCCCACAGATTTGATTCTGCTTTCGAATCAATCATCAAAGAATTTTTAACTGTTTGAAGCAAACCATTCCCTCGTTCAATGGCTCCATTTTGCCAAGGCGCATATGGGTCTGAGAACCTGTGGGTTATCCCATTGACCTTAGCCCACTTCACAAAATCATGACCTGTAAATTCTCCACCTCTATCAGATTGGATTTGAATTACCTGCTTTTTAAATCTGCGTTCAGCCCAAGTCACCCAATCTCTGAATGTCTGAAATGCATCTGATTTTTTCTTCAGCATAAATACCCAACTGAACCGGGATTTGTCATCAAGAATCACCAAAACAAACTTTGCACCTCCTATGCTTTCTTTAAATGGACCAACCAAATCAAGGTGCACCAATTCAAAAATTTCCTGTTAATTGGTTGAAGTTTGGATTTTGATTGCTTACACACACTGCAATCCAGAAACCTATTACACCCATTGAGGTCAATGCCTTTACATTGCTCTGGCATTTGCTTCAACACTTTGAAACTCGTATGGCCCATTCTTCGATGCAATAAATGAATGCAATTAAAATGGCTTGGCACATTCCCAGTTTGATTTGCCACACACTCCTGGGATTTCATTTCATATAACCCATTCCTTAGGAAACCTTGCGCACACATTTGCCCCTTCATTGTTACCTCACACACACTCTCTTTGAAAGTAACAACATACCCGGCCTTTGTTAGGCTTGCAACTGAAAGCAAATTGAACTCTAAACTTTCTACGCACAACACATTGGGTAAATATTTCCCCAAACAAGGAACATAGCAAGTTCCCTTCCCATATACGGAAACCTGCTTCCCATCTGCAAGCGACACCGATTCTGGAGATCCACGCCGGAGCTTATCAAAACATTTCCTGCTCCGACATAAGGTTTGACTGGAGGTGAAGTCGATCAGCCAAACATCTTTCCGGTCATCCTCTCTCATCTCCACGGCAACTGAGACCAACTGAGTGCTTTGGGTCTCCTTTTGCTCGCTTTCCCGGTCTCCCTTCGAGTAACGGCTTTCCTGCCACCTCGAGGCTCCTTTTGACTGAAGCTTAACTTGGCAATTCCTTCGAATATGCCCTGTCTTGCCGCACCGAAAACACTTCCGCCTCTCAACAGCCATAGCGCTCTCTCCTTCACCGATCGGTAAGCGCTTCGACTCCATTTTGGCTTGCCGTTTCTCCTCTCCGTGCGATTCACGGACGACCGTATTCCTCTCTCCTCGTTCTTCCAACCTTTCAATACGTATTTTCTCCTCCTGTAACAATTTCCTTGTTAAATATTCTATAGAGAGATCCGTTTGTGGCATGGATTCTAGACTCATGGTCAGAGGGTCCCAACTTTGGGGGAGAGAACTGAGAATGATATAAATTCGATTCTCTTCATCAAAAGGCAATCCAACTTCTAATAATTTTGAGAACAGCGTGCCCATATTTTGGAGGTGCTCGGAAATCGACCCTCCTTCTTTGAGCTTGGTGCGATACAGCTGTCTTGTCAGGCTTATTTTGGAACTGGCTGTTTGTCTTACATAAATATTCTGTAATTTATTCCAGCACTGTTTTGCTGTGTCGTTGCGAGATATATGAATAATTTGACTATCTTCTATGCTCAGCACAATATTAGCTTTAGCTCTCATTGCTAAAGACTCCCATGTAGCTCTTTTGTCAGCGCTGAGACTCATTGGCCTTTCGTCTTCCACGACATGCCAACATCCATCACGTCTCAGAAACATCTCGGTCTTGAACGACCAGTTCAAGTAATTCCTTTCATTCAACCTTTCAATGGGAATCCCACCTAGCAAGCTAGTCTGTGCCATGTTTTCCAGCTGGCTTACACACACAGCCTTACTTTGGCCAGACAAACAGCTTGCCTCCGATTCCTCAGCCGAACTTGCAGAGCTAGATAAACTTTCCCCCTGTTTAAACATTTAATCTGGAAACCCTCATCCGTTGCCTTATCAATTGGAACTCCATGTACTCTGGTGCATTCACTGGACTCCTTGCTGAGCTTCTCCAGAACACTTATTGCCTCCTGGCTGAGTTTTATTGCCTCCTGGCTGGGTTTTATTACCTGCTGGCTGGGCCCATAACCATGTTGAGGGAAGAAACAAGCGCTGCCTGCGCTTGAGTAAGCAATAAAATCCAGTAAAATCCCAGCAGCTGAAGAAATACTCACATTCAGCAAATGGTGTATAATACAAGTCCTTTACTTGTGTTCCAATATAAATATATATACAAGGCACAATTGGTTTCTCCAGATATATACAGGCTTTTCCTTATGGCTATAGCGTAGCCTAGTCCTCCATCAAATCTCTCATACACCAGTCTCCGTTCCACATAACTCCAGTCTGACTCACCACAGCCATTACTATTAAAGCTGTCTTATATACGTTTCTGAACCCTGGCTCAGCACAGTTAATTATCTTATCCTAGTAGAAACATTCCCACTATCAGATTGACCTTTCTCTGCAGCATAGAAAAAACTTTCTCTCTCTGCTCATTGATTTCAGCCTTTTGTCCAATCAACTTTTAGACAACATAAACTTAAATTTTCCCTGACATTTAAAACAACCATTCTGGGTCAAAAGAAAAAAAGAAAACAAAACTCAACTCAGCTATGATCATTAGTGAATTCCTTTGTTCCTTTAGTGATCTTGATTTATCGCTACGTATGTTCTTTTCGCTGCCTTTTATTTTGTCTGCTTTATTTCGAAATAAAATAAAATTTCATAAAGACAAAATGCAGGCCAGCCTTTCCCGAAATGGATGGCTTGGGGTGCTTACTGCCAGAACGTCGCCAGGTTGCGGGGGACCCCTTGGGTCACGTTCTTGTTTTTGCATGGCACTGTGAGACGCTTTGGGCGCATTTTATGGGGAAACGGGGGGGGGGGCTACAGATTAAAATGCTGGGCTGTGAAATGAGGAAGGTGCAGGATAGATTTGGGAGTGCCGGATGGATCAAGTCGAGACCGCCGAGTGGAGGTGGTTGCAGTGGTCAAAACTGGAGAGGTCCCAGTAGCCGTAAGAATGGGGGATTTCTCCTCAGCTGGGCTGTTCTCATGGCTTTCTCTCCCCTCTTTCTCTCTCTCCCACCACCCCAAAACATCAAGTGACGCCTCTCAGAGCGACCCCACCAGCAAAGACTTCTGGCTCAACATGGCCGCGCTCACGGCACAGCTGCAGAAGCAAGCAGAGCAGGCGGTGGCCGCCCCCTATTACAACGTGACGCTGCTCAGATACCAGGTGAGAGACTGCTGGAGGGGAAGAGGCAGGCGGGCCAAAGGGACGAAGCCTAGCAGTTAGAGCTGAGGGTTGCCAAGCGTCGGGGCTTCCCTGGGGAAAGAGTCGAGCGTCTTGCAGCGTTCAGCATATGAATCTGTTAAAAACGTTTTTGGCTTGGTGCGCCAGTTATTTCCTTTGAGAAATTGCCTGTGGGTTCTCTCCCCTCCCTGCCATTTTTATTCTTGCGCCAATCCTGGGAGGTAGGCTGGGTGGTGATAGAACATGACTGGCCCAAAGCGGCGCATTCGAATCTCACAGCTCGAGCTGGATTTGAACCGAGAGCTAACCCCAGTTTTCACCCAACGCTCACCCAGATGTCCCCCACCTGGTGCTCTCCGGATGGACTACATCTCCCATCATCCCCAGCCTGGACTGGGGAGGATGAGATCTGTAGTCCAAACACTTTTGGAGGCTTCAGGTTGGGGAAGGTTGCTCTCCCCAGTCCACCATCTTGGCTGTGCCCGTCATCGCAAAATAAAATAAAAATCCTTATTTCAATCCAGACTCCTTTATGCATTCAGGATTGGACAGGCTCTTTGTCTCAGTCCTTATTTAGATGTCATCCCCCCCCCGCCCGCCCGCCCCAAATTTTGCAAGTCACCTGAAATGATGGGGATGATATTATTTTTGCATTGGCTGGCAGCTTTTTTGAACAAACGAAACCCGGATGGAAATGATGCCCTAATGCAAACACGCGCCCCGGAATATTTTCCAGCCCCTGACCGTTCGTCTCTTGTGGGTTCCCCTTTGCCTCCTCCCACCCCCAAATCCAGTACTCCAAGCAAGGCCAGACGTGGGCGCCCCTGCAGTTGTCGGTGAACTGGGAGTGTGCAACCGATGCCACCCGGGTGTGTGTGGATTACAGCTACAACGCGGCTGCTCTCGCCAACGTGGCCACCCTCACCAACGTCCAGGTCCTTCTGCCGATTGAGGAGCCTGCAGCCAACGTCCAGCCACAGCCAAAAGCTTGCTGGTACAGTCTGGATCTGAGTGGGTGGGGAAGCGGAACTTCTGTCCCTGCCCTGCCCTGCCCCCCCCCCTCCCAAGGATCGGGAACAAGTTTATTTATTGGAAGAATTTTTTATATCATACTTTTTAGCCCCCAAAAGATGTGCTTGCAATAAATCAGCAAATAAGGAAGTTCCTGGCCCAGAGAGACAGAGAGAGAGAGAGAGAGAGGCACTTATGTTTTTAATCTGGTTAAGATCTCTGCTTACTGTTCCGTTCTTAGGGATCTGTAGCAGATAAAGACACTTCAAAACAATGTATACATCTAAGATTGGGCTTCAGTTCAAGTTTGGTACCAACAGTAATTATAGCACAGGGATCTTTGCATCCATTTCTCTCTTTAATGGACACAGATATAAATTCCCAGCTAAAATGCAATTAGTAAAGTACTTTAAAGCAACTAAACTTATATTTCCTAAGTCTTTCTCGCCATTACAACAGCAAGCATCTCTGAGTCCATTTTGCTACCAAGACTTAGTATCTATGTTTGGTATATTTTTTCCTAGAATCTTTTATTATCTGTTTTGTTTGTTGTTTATAATAAAAGATCTACAAAGCATCTTCTTATAAGGAGTGAGTTTGCATGACATGACAACTAGGGGTGTGCATCGGATCGGATCCGATCCACGATCCGAATCCGATCTGCCCCAAAATTGGAAAAATCCGATCCGACCAACCCTCCAATCCGATCCGCTGAGGTCCAATCCAGATCGGAAACAATCGGCGGATCGGACGCCATTTTGAATGCTTTTTCCCATAGCCAAGTATTGTGTTACAAAAATGCCTATAACTTTTTCATTTTTAAAGATAGATGGATGAAACCTGGGCACTTTGTAGATGGGTTAGGGGTAGTTATCTGTGAGAAATTTCAGAAAGATTGGTGCATGCATGTTGTGGCAATTGATTTTTTAATAAATAACCAGGAATGCCTATAGCTTTTTCATTTTTAAAGTTCCACACATGAAACTTTGCCACATTGTAGGAGGTACATTGGCACTTATGTGTGTGAAATTTCAGAAACGTAGGTGCTTGCCTTGTGTGGCAATTAATTTTAGAAAAATGGGTAGTGGTGGGGTAAATACAGTTACCCCTCCAACTTTTTTATTTTTAAAGATACAAACAGGAAACTTGGGCACATTACAGGTAACACTTTGCTTGATATGTGTGTGAAATTTCAGAAAGCTAGGTCCAGGCATGTGGTGGCAAGGTATTTTTGAAACAATGAGGAAAGAAACGCCTGTAACTTTTTTATTTTAAAAGTTAGAAGTCTGAAAGTTGCTCACTTCGTAGATGTCGGAAATTTCAGAAAGTTAGGTCCAGGCATTTGGTGGCTACAAATTTTTTAGATTAAAAGTTACAAAAGTTTTTCCACAGAGGCTTGGGCTGTCAATTGCACCCCGCCTCCCCCTCCCTTTTTTATCTGTCAAAACTCCGTGTTGTTGTAACTTTTAATCCTCCCCCTCCGTGCTTGGCTCCTCCGTGCGGGCCCCCTTCTTCTCCGATCCGATCCGCCCAACCTCCGATCCGATCTGCTATCCGATCCGGTCCGGGGGGTCAGTGCACATCCCTAATGACAACCCACCCTGTGAATAAGCTATGCAGTGCGGGTTACTTTTGGAACAACCCATGGTGCTCCTGATAGATGATCAGGCTGCGCTTTGATCTCCCCCTCGGTCCTTCACCCAGTATCCCAGGGTCCTGCACAGCAGAATCCATTTTGTCCACCTGTCCCATCCCCCTCCACTCTGACCATGTTCCCTGGCTTTTGAGGGTTTTTTTGGTGGCTTCTGACATTTGAGCAAATGGGACTGTAATATATATTGGGCCCCAGGAATTTGTGCCAACACCTTTCTAATTTTTAAAAATAATTTTTTCTTGTTCTTTTGGAGTTGCACAAGGGCGTACTTGTGGCTGTCAAATATATATAGCCTTGCTTTGTCAGTGGTCTTGTATGTTTTGGCTATCAAAGGGAACAAACTGCAGTACGAAGCATACAAGGAAATTGACAAGGCGAGACACCATATAGGCTAATCTGACAGCCATTGACAGTGACAGATCTGGAAAGGGGGACAAGAATGCCCACTTAGCAAGGTGATCTCCAGGGTTTTAAGTGTTATACTTGGGGGTGCCATTCAGAGCAGTAATGGGAGCCATGAAAAGGGGGGCGGGAAGGCTAGATCTCTCTTAAAAGGACTTGCTGGAGACTCGGGGAAGTGTGGAATGGAAGCAGGGCACCCACAAGTGTCAGCCCAACACTTAAAACTCCAGGGGTCACCTTGCTAAGTGGCGGATCTGATCCCCTTTCCCCAACCTGTCACTGTGAACAGCTGCCAAATCAGGCTGTATCGTTTTGTCAATTTCCTTGTATGTTTCCTAGTACTTTCTGTTCCCTTTGACAGCTGAAACAAAGGACATTGATAAGGCAAGGATAGTATATATATTTGACAGCCACAGGTGCTCAGTTGCACAACTGTGAATCAGACCATATTTATACGGTTTTACTGCCAGTATATCAGTGCTATTTCCTGTTTCATAAATCTAAGCTGACAATCTTGACTTCTAAAATAACCTTTCATGATACAAAAACTTAAATGTACAATTAATTTTGATATATGTCTTTGGCAAAGCCATTTTTTCCCTCAAAGTTTACTGATCAAACTGAAGTACAGAAATGTTTTGCTAATTAATCAATAAGCAAAAACTTTAAGGACACTTTTGATCTGTAAGCTCTTTATTACTCAAATAGCTTTTTGGCCCATGCGACTTAGCATTTTCTCTCCGGACACCATCCAGGTCAACTTGAGCATTATTATTTTTAACGCCAGTTATCCAGAATTCATTGTGAACCTGCTTGCGAATCTGTATTTTCCTTTAACAGAATCATTAGTTTTTATTTAAATTTTAAAATCCTTAATTTGTTGTCCTTAAACATTTGAATTTCATAATAAGACGTTATTTTAAGAGGTGGATTAGCATTTTTTCAATGGTCTTCCCAGAAAGTCCATTAAAGCAAAACCAGCGATTTCCTAAAAATCCAGGACAGCAGGAAAGCAATGGGGAAGGAAGAGGGAGAAAATGAGCTAGACTTTCAGCAGGCCTGGTAGAATGCTTAATCCGTCAGTGTGGGGGATAGCATACTCCTATTTCCCTCCCTCTGTCTTCTTCCCTATAGACTCCTTGATGCTGCAGAGTTACATTAAGTGTGTTCTTCACTAGGTTTTATCTTCTCCCCACCTCTGTTTCATTCATAATAATCTTATCAAGAAGCTTACAAAAAATATAACCAGCATAAAAGAACCAATCACTATAAACGTTGGACTAAAATGCCCATCATTGATGGGTGTTGCAGTCTGACCCATCTGGAGAGTACCAGGTTGGGGATGGCTGGAATACACTGCGATAGGTTTCCAGCCGCAGGAAAATAATAATAACAATAATATTAAAAAGAGAAGGAGGGAAAAGTTAGCGATGCAGCCCTGGGTTGTTGCCTGCGAAACACATGAATCCAAGGAAACAAACAACTGAATTCTGGGTTTGTTTACCCAAGGAGATTAATTTCTGGATTTGTTTAACAAAGCAATTAATCCAATAACGGCGGACCATCAGCGGAGAGGAAGGTAGGAAATCTCATTAGCCTAAGGAATGGAAATGTATCCTCAGGACTTCAATAACCACAATTTATTTCTCTCCCTTGGAACCAAAGTCCCAAAGCTTTTGCCGACCAAACCCAACCGATCTTTGAGGGGCCCCTTTCTCCATCGAATAAATGCTCCAGGGTCTGAGCTAGCCCTTGAGCCTCATACGGCAGGAGTACAGGCCGTCAGGGCCACAAAACAAATCCAGCTCTCCGGATGTCTCTGTATGGCCCTCTAGGTTGCCCCAGAAAGCCACGCCATCTTCCCTTGGCCACACCCCCTTTCCCCAACCATTGGGCAGTGTCCTCCCTTGTTCTGAAAGGTTGAAAGGCCTCCGCAAGAGGTTCAGTAATGAGCTAAACAAACCAATGGTTGGATGAGGCAACCTCCTCTGTTCCTATTCGAATCAGTCTTTTATGTAGAACCATGAGGACTAGAATCATCACTTTTGGGCATAGGGCTATAACTTCATGTTGGAGCTTTGCATGCTGAAGGTCCCAGGTTCAATAGCTGGAAAGACCCTCTGCCTGAAACCCTGGAGAGCCATACCTGCCAATTAGGGTAAAGTATACTGAGCTAAATGGACCGATGGGCTGGCTCGATCTAAGGCCGCGGCGCACAACCTGCTCTTTGTCTCCCCCTGCAGGAATCTGGAGGAGAAACGTTTGCTTTGGCGGCTACTGGAAGTCCCCGGGACTCAAGGCCACGGAGGTGAGGGCAGGAGGTTGGGGGCTGGATTGGGGGGGTGATTTTTAGTTGCAGGTCCTAGGGGTGGTCTCTGTCTCCTCCATCTTTGCCTCCTAATAATAATATGCTTTCTGGGTTTGGCCGGGCAGTGAGCTGGACTTCCTTTTGCATCCTTTCATGCCTTATTCAGGTTCTGGCCGCCTTCTGGCCAGCTGGGAGCCTTTGAATGGCCCCAGCAAGCCCAGCCCAGTAGCTGCCCAATTCACCAGTGAGGGCAGTACTGTCTCTGGTGCGGACGTGGAGCTGGTTGGCAGCGGGTACCGGATGTCACTTGTGAAGAAAAGATTTGCCACAGGTAATGGAGAAGGACTGTAGAAATTCAATCTCTGTGCATGGTCCAACCTTCTTTTCCCCGCTCCAGCCGCTAGACCTGACTACCCCCCAACCTGTTTTGACAGAATCTGTATCGCCCTCGGCCCCAGGTTGTTACCTGGCATAGCACAGAGCCCTCTTAGCACCTCAGTCCATGGCTGGTGCTACAAATTTGTCTTTTTATTATTATTATTATTATTATTATATAATTTTTATTAATTTTTCAACAAAACAAAACAAACATACACATAATACATAATATATAAACAAACTAACCCCCTCGACTACCCCCGTGCACCCCCCCCGAGACCTACTCTCATTCATCCATCATCCTTCCAAAATTTTAATGACTCTTTTGAAGGCGATTGTCCCTTTCCCGATCTTAAAACATATTCCAAAAAGGGAGTCCATATATCTCCAAAATCACTCTTACTGGACATTCCCCTCATTATTTTCATTTTACATGTCAACATATCATTCAATGCTATATCCCAAATTTCTTTATACCAATCTTCTATTTTATAAGTTCGTTGCCTTTTCCAATTTTTAGCAATCATTATTCTACAAACAAATTTGTCTTTTGATCAACACATACACACACACACACACACACACATACACACAATGAGAAAGAAAGAGGGATTTTCTACACAAGTGTTTTAACCTGCCACTTTTGGATTCTTGGTTGCCCCAGAAAGCCACGCCGTCTTCCCTTGGCCACACCCCGTTTCCCCAACCGTTGGGCAGTGTCCTCCCTTGTTCTGAAAGGCTGAAAGGCCTTCGCAAGAGGTTCAGTAATGAGCTAAACAAACCAATGGTTGGATGAGGCAACCTCCTCTGTTCCTATTCGAATCAGCCTTTTCTGATCATTTCTTTCCTCTTTCCTCCGCCAGGAATTTACCTAGCCGGCTCCTGAGCGCCCCTCAGCTTCCTGGTCTTGTGTTTTTTTGCTTTGTTTTTAAAGTGTGCTGGGAGACAGAAAGGATTATAGTTGTGTGTTTTTAAATTATTACGTTTTGCCTGGATTTTAAACACTGGAGGAACGAAAGCACGGTCAGGGTTTTGGGGCGGTCCGGCAACACCCCTCCCCCTGCCCAGCCCGGTACGAGGCCGTGGCTGCGTCGAATGCCATGAAATCCACGTGCGGAACGGGAACGGACGGCTCCAACTTGCACTGAAGAACTACATTCCCCTCTTCCTCTCTGTCTTGCTTAATTTTTTTTAATTCTAGCCTCTCATTCCGGCCTTTTCTGCTCCCAACTCCTTTTTGTAACAAGCCTCAGAGCTGCATTCAGGAGCCTGGAAGGGGGGGGGGGGTGTGTCACATTTTCCAAGCTGCTAGGGCATGTGCCCGTGGGAAAGTTGCTCTTTTAATAATAATAATAATAATAATGGGGGGAAAAAAACCACTTGCTTTTCTAATAAATAAATAATAAACAAATCAGTTTCTTTTTCAATTACTTTCATTGATCAGCACCCCTCCCCCCCCGAAAAAAAAACCAGTTAACGTACCCAAGTATACAATAACCCAGTGTAGAGAAATCACTTATAGAAAGACTCTCTTTTATATCATATGCATTCAGGAATCATGGCTCTGTGAGAAACTGGAATTGAAATTTTATCCTCCACCTCTTCCATCTGACAAAGATACCCAGAGGAGAAGTATCCATCCTTGCCTCCACTGCTTTAGAAGGTTTTCGTTTAAACCTCGTAGCCCTGGCACTTACGGTTAAGAAAGAGAGTGCTATATATATATTTAGAAATATCAGGGGGCTCCCCACCTTTTGGAACCCGCGGGCACATTTGGGAATTTGAGAAACGGCTGTGGGCGCTGCCACAAAATGGCTCCCAGGGAGGATGTGGCTAGAGCTGTAATGGCAGCTGTGGGGGGCGTGGCCAGTCAAAAGTGAGCTAAAGAGACGGTGAAGGAGAGAAAGAGCAAAGCTAGAGGCTGGGAGTAGAGAGAAACCGTAAGATAAAATTTGAGTGGCAGAGGAAAAGGAAGGCCAGTGGCCAGGGGTGCGGGTGGGGGAACAGGAAGGCAAAGAGGTAGACGTAGTGGAGAGTAATGGACTCCGATTTCAGTTGGGCTGTGAATCCATTCCGGGTTTCCGTCAGAACCACTCCAAAGGAATTATCCAAGGTGCTGAACCTATTTTGGGGACAGGGCTCAGCCCCTTAGATAGGTCCTTTAGAAGTCTGGCTGGTTTGGACAAACCTGGAGTGGATTGACCCCCCCCCCCCAAAAAAAAAATGGAGCCAGCAGCCTCCACTCAGTCGATGGCACAGAAAGAGCAAGGCTACAGGCGGCTGGGGAGGGAGAAGCAATGAAGTAAAGGGGGGACAGAAATAGGGATGCCAGAGGCCGAGAGGAAACAGGAAGGGAGATTACCTGATTATTTGTTTGTTTGTTTTGGAACATATCCCTTAGATCCCTTTCCAGCGTGTTGCTAGCCAAGGCGGAAACCTTTTGAATACTCAAACCAAAGTCCACCTCTCGTTCGCGTGCGTGCGTGTGTTTGTGTGTGTGTAACAATAGGGTTAGATTGGTCTGCTTTTCTTTAAATAAAACCTTTACATTCTTTTCCAGTCAGGATATCAGCAGGTGTCCCTCATATCCATTGGAGCTTTCTTAACTCACATGAAGAGTTAAGATCTTTACTTCAAGTAGTTTTCTTCCTCTCTTCAACTCTATACTACAAATGTCACTGCAGTTGGGACGGATCGCACTATCCGAACTCATTGGGTGGCATTTTCTTTTGAACAAGCCACAGGTAACCTCCCACATACTTGTGTTAATTTATTTTCTCAAATTAGGAGTAAGATTTTACCTGGGACATTCTTGGTAAGACTAAAATCTTTGTAGGCTATTATTAGCAAGTTTCAAAAGGCAATAATTAGCCAGGAATTCTATCCGTCTTCTTTGTTATTTTGCTATTTTAGGATAGTAGGAAAATTCTTTTCCTCTGTGTTTACATTGCTTCTGGCAAACAGTCATTGAAAAACACCATTTCTTTCTTTATTTAGTCTTCAAAAATTCTTTTCCAAATTCCCAGGTGACAGTCAAAGGTATAAGTAAATTCAGTAATATTATATAGTGTGGCCATAGGAAAAGGAGGACAGGGCTCCTGTACCTTTAACAGTTGCATAGAAAAGGGGATTTCAGCAGGTGTCATTTGTATGCGTGCAGCAACTGGTGAAATTCCCTCTTCATCACCACAGTTAAAGCGGCAGGAGCCCTGCCCTCTTTTGGATCTGGTCACTCTAGTGTAGCTCTAGTATACTTGTGATGAAGAGGGGATTTCACCAGGTGCTGCATGCCTACAAATGACACCTGCTGCAATTCCCCCTCCAGTGCAACTGTTAAAGACACAGGAGCCCTGTTCTCCTTTCCACAGGGTCACCCTAATATTTGCATTAGGCTTTTGTGAAAGTTCTGTTATTGCCTTCTGAGTTTCGGATTTTACGAGGTTCTAAAATAAGCTAAAATTGACCTTAGAAACTCCTCTTGCTTTTGGGCCTTCCTATAAGGTTGGACATAGACCACTTGCAAACAGAAAGAGCTCTTCTGTTTTTAAAACCGTTGTCCAATTTGGCTGGTGTTCCCGGCAACGTTCCTTTTGGGGTCACAGTGTTCGTGAACCGGGTTAGGCCTAGCAATTAAGGGGGTTAGGGGGAACAAAGAGCACATCCAACACAAGGAGGCCAGCTGCGCAAATTGAACAGGAAAACCTTATTTTGAGTCTTTGGGCTATTTGCCAAAAGGCGCAGAGTTGCGGAGAGTGCAGGAAGACGCTTATCCAAAGTTCAGAGGGTAAACAACCGTAAGTAGAGTGCAGCAGCGTAGCTCTGCCTGCTATTTGTTTGATGGGCAGAGAGAGAGACAATGGCTGAATTCGGACAACACATTAAGCAACTGAGGGGAGGGGAAACAATTGTCAGTTGTGTTGCTTATTGTGTTGTGTGGAGGGTAACACGCTGCTCACAAACTACTGACGGTATGCTATTCCGCCCAAATAAGCAATTGAGAGAAACAACTGGCTTGCAAGTTGTTTAGCTTGAAGCCAGTTGTTTAAAGTGTTGTGTGGAGGGGTGAGTGGATTAATGGCGTGTGGTGAGTGGGTTAAAACACAAGCCCATAGAGGCAGGCGATAAGAGCGACCAAAGCGGCGGCTGCCACTCTGTTACAACTGGTGCAACTTGCAGAGGCTGCTGGGATAGAACTGGGAGGAGGGAGGGTAGGGAGAGGGGCGAGGGCTGTGTCAGTCAAATGCTGGGTTGACTATTAGTCCACTCAATGCCAGCCCCAACCACCCACAGTTGTGTAGGAATAAGCTGTGTGGGGAGTACCCACAAAATAACCAACTGTGAGTTGGCTACTCAACCCACCATTGACTAATGTGTTGTCCGAATTCAGCCAATCTATTGGCGCTGACCTCAGAAGATGAGGTTAAGAATATCCAAAGAACCCAGCTGGATGAGACTGAGGCGAATTCCTACAGGCTGTCTTTGGAGAGTGCCTGGAAACTTCAACTGATGAAAACACAGAGCAGAGATTGTGAATGAACAGATGAAGTGTTTCCTTTCTCACCTGCGCTGGCTTCTGCTTCACTTTCGGACCTAGTTCAATGTCCTGTTTTAGACCTATAAAGTCCTCCTTGTCTTAGGATCTCAGAACACGATGGAACATTTCCGCCCACACTGAATTATCTGTGGCTTAAGGGAATTTATGGATACAGTTCTCCAAATTCCAACGTAATTACTTGTTAAAATTGAGCTGTAATGGAACTGAAGCCAATATTGTAAATTCTTCCATCTCTTGCATGCATAGTGTTGCAATCCTATACCCGCTTACCTGGGAGTAAGCCCCATTGAACGGACTTCAGAGCAGATAGATGTGTATAGGATTGCCCTGCAAATGAATTAAGGGGTTCTTATTCTGAAGTATGGACTGGTGTGAACGTTCCAAGACTGTTTTTGATGCAGGAAAAAAATAAACTGCCGCACGTGCCTTCCATTAATAAAATAAATGCAAATGAGATAAAAATATTTTACACCTGAGCTGAAACAAAAACGTACATAAAAAGTAGTAAGGAAAAAAAAAAGCAATTCAGTCCCCGTTCTCCCCCCCCCCCCAAACAAAATGAAACTAAAATAGGTTTTCCCAACTGGGGCTCTCCAGCTGTTTTAGAAGGGAGTAGTTTTGGATTTCAGCTCCCAGCATTTCTCAGTGTTCCAGCATCTCCCCAAAGTCATCCTGGGACTTTGGGGAGATTCTGCCCCAAAACATGTACCTTGTGCCCAGCCCTGCGTCAGACAACCATGCCAGTATTTCTGTCCATTGGCCATACTATCTGCGGCTGATGGGAGTTAAAGTCCAATACATGGAGTGGGTTGAACTAGAATCCACAGTTACTTTTAAAAAAGGGTGGGGGCTAGGGTGACCCTATGAAAAGGAGGACAGGGCACCTGTATCTTTAACAGTTGCATAGAAGGAATTCCAGCAGGTGTCATTTGTATGCATGCAGCACCTGGTGAAGTTCCCTCCTCATCACAACAGTTAAAGCTGCAGGAGTTAAATTAGAGTGACCAGATCCAAAAGAGGGCAGGGCTCCTGCAGCTTTAACTGTCGGGATGAAGGGGGAATTTCACCAGGTGCTGCATGTATACGAATGAAACCTGCTGAAATTCCCTTTTCTGTGCAACTGTTAACGCTACAGGAGCTCTGTCCTCCTTTCCACATGGTCACCCTGGAGGTTGGGGGGTGGAGAAATAGCCCATGGAATGATGCTCCAAAATGGTTAGGTGGAAGCAAAGGAAAGGAGCGATTCCTGCCTCTCACCAAGTTATCATTCTGGTTTTCTTGAATTCCTCCCCTCCTCCTTGGGAGGGAGACTTGCAATTCACCTCTCCCCCCCCCCCCGCTTTCTGACATTCTGCTTCACCTGAACATAACAGGTGGGATCGCCAGACTCCGCCTCCTTTAGTCCTGTTTGAGTTGCGCCTACCTGCTCAGTGGAAAGTCAGCCCAGGTGTGTGAGGTAGGGTTGGAAGAAAGATCAGGTGCTCGTGGAGAGAGAGAGAGAGAGAAGGTAAGTGCACCTGTTAGAAGGACATAAAGGTATCCTGGTTGTATTGGTATAATTTTTAAGTATTTTAATTCTGTATTTTGATTCTCCCTCCACCTTCCTTTGAATGTTCCTTTGGGCTACAGAGAGGTATAGAAATCCTGGAAAGAAAGAAATGAATGCATATGTGTTAAGAGGGAAGAAAATGTATTATTGTTATTATTTATTGTTTATTACATTTATATGCCCACCCACCCACCACAACTGAAGCTCTCTGGGCGGTTTCAAAGATTAAAACATTGAACATTTAAAACCAATATACAAAATTTAAAACCATAAAAAGCATAAAAAAACAAATTTAAGAGATAAATGGGGAAGGGAATGTGTGTAATAATAATATTAATACTAATATCAATAATAAACTCCTCTCTCCCTCGATCTACATAAAAAAATAGAATCTCCACACACCTATAGATTTTTCGTATTTTATTTTTTAACGTAGATATACAGAGCAGAGAAAGCAACGTTGTTTTCAGTTCACAGAACAATATATCAAACTGAAGCAGTTTGATTAGTTCTGAACTGATTAGTTCTCTAGGGGTTGCTCTGTTGTAGCCAAAGCAACCGAGGCTGCAAACCCGTCAGGTGGCGGCATTGAACTTAATGGGACTTGCTTCTGAGTAGACTGGGTAGACAGGTGTGCATTGTTTGGGGGGAGTCTTCAAGGTGTTTGGGGTGGATGGAGGGTTATCAAAATTCTTTGCCCTGAAGTGTTCTCCCCCCCCCCCCTCATTTTACGTCAGACAGGTAAATCTGGTGCCTTCCATGGGGACGTGTTCCAGAAAACGTGTTAGTTTGCATGTTGCTGCAGAAGCCGCAGAGTATTTTCATAGCAACTTTTTGACACGGGGATTTATTGCAGAGACAGGCAGAGACACGTAAGAAGTACAGGGAGGAGAAAGGGTTGGTTGGATCCAGATTTAGAGTCACCCAAGTGAGACTCCTGCATGTTGAGACAGAAAAAAGTCCTACAACTCCCAGCATTCTGGCTGGGGGATGATGGGAGTTGTAGGACTTTTTTTTTGCCTGTCTAAAAACACATTGCAATGCGCCTTTAGGTTTGTCCTGACAGCCACGTCCCATCCATTTTATTGGCTTTGCTCGAAATAGGGCTAAAACTAGATTTAAACAGAAAAGACTACGAATGCAAAAGGCCAGGGCTGTTAGGCATGTAAAGGATTTGGAGTCCCAGGCCCCTAGGAGAAGATGAATTCATACCTATCTATGCAGATTTGGAAATAAGGTCTGGGATTGATTCGAATTTCACGGACAATGAATGTCTCGATTCACATAAAAGACAAGCTTGTGTTAATTCACACCCTGCCCCAGCATCTCAATTCAAATGGAAAAGGTTCCCCTCATTCCATACAAGGGAAGATTTTTGGGGGGGGGGGACATATAGGAAGGGAAGAGTTAACCGTTCCCCCCAGCTGCACTCCCCCTGGAAAACTGTCCCCTGCATGTTTTCGTGTGAGGACTGTCTCTTTGTGTTTTGTGGCAATTAAGATGAGAATTAAGCCCTTGGGAAAGAGATTGGCAGCCCTGGGAAACTGATTCAGGATCAGGTGCAACACCCTGTCAGCTGGCATCCTCCAGGTGTTTTGGACTACAACTCCCATTGGCTCCAGCCTGAAAGGCCTGAGATGATGGGAGCTGTAGTTCAAAGCACCCGGAGGTTGCCAGCTGGCCTACCTATGTGCCTACGTCATTCTCCATTGTGTGCACGTTAATCTCTGCTGTTGTCCATTGAGAGCTGTCAAAGGCGGCGAGATAATCTTTCCGGTTCTGCTGGATTTTTCAAGCTGGTGCGAGACTGTGTAAGTGCATTGCGAGGCCTCGATCCTGCGTTTAGGGCAGGCTGGGGAATTCTGGGAGTTGTAGTTGAGCACATATGCCAGGCAGCAAGTTGGGGGGGAGGCTTGGGTGACCATATGAAAAGGAGGACAGGGCTCCTGGATCCCTCGCTCCAAATAACAACCCAGCTAGACGTGACGGCCAAGAGTGCCTACTATCAGCTTCGGCTGATACTCCAGTTGCGCCCTTTCCTAGAGTTGGAAAACCTAAAGATGGTAGTGCACGCGCTGGTAACTTCGAGGCTCAATTTCTGCAATGCGCTGTACATAGGGCTACCTCTGTGCCTAGTCCTGAAACTTCAATTAGTTCAAAATATGGCAGCCAGGTTGGTCACCGGTACACCAAGGGGTGACCATATCACACCAGATTTAAAATCACTTCACTGGCTGCCAATTATTTTCCGGGCGAAGTACAAAGTGTTGGTCATCACCTTTAAAGCCCTACATAGTTTGGGTCTAGGTTACCTGTGGAATCTCCGTCTCCCATACAATCCACCCTGCACACTCAGGTCATCTGAGAAGAATTTGTTACAGTCAGCCAAAACTAGGCTGGCAACCGTTATATTATTATTTATTTATTTATTTATTTACGTTTATATACTGCTCCATAGCCAAAGCTCTCTGGGCGGTTTACAAAAATTAAAAGATTGAACACTAAAAAGACAATATGCAAAATTTAAAACCATAAACATAAAACAGCTGACATTTAAAACATTTTAAACTGTTAAGCCTGGCCACAAAGTCAGTTAAAACCTCAACTTAAGCTGTTAAAATGGCTGGGAGAAAAAAGTTTTGACCTGGCGCCGAAAAGATAACAGTGTTGGCGCCAGGCAGGCCTCTTCGGGGAGATCATTCCATAATTGGGGGGGTCACCACAGAGAAGGCTCTCTCCCTTGTTGCCGTCCTCTGAGATTCCCTCAGAGTACGCACCTAGAGGAGGACCTTTGATGTTGAGCGCAGTGTACGGGTAGGTTCATGTCAGGAAAGGTGTTCCATCAGGTATTATGGTCCCAAGCCATGTAAGGCTTTATAGGTTAAAACCAGCACCTTGAATCGGGCTCGGAAACATACAGGCAGCCAATACAAGCGGGCCAGAGAAAGTCTTATATGTTTGAACATTCTGGTCCCTGTTACTAATCTGGCCTCTGCATTTTGCACAAGCTGCAGCTTCCGAACCGTCTTCAAAGACAGCCTCACGTAGAGCAAATTGCAGTAATCTAACTTGGAGGTTACCAGACAATGGACAACTGAAGCCAGGTTATCCCTGTTGTGGTAAGAGTCTTGAAATTAGACTCATGTAGTTTCGTGTCCCAACCGTCACTATCCCAATCAGATGAAAGACACGTGTAAGATCAAAAACTGGCTGCAGCCTTTTAATTTCCTCTTGCAAGAGGTGACCACCTAGGAATCAAAACCTAGAAAATGGTGCTGGCTACATATTTTGAACAACTTTAAATAGAAAAAATCATACAGGGATACATGGATCTTGTTCAGTTAAACAGTGATTGATTTCTAAATTATCTAGAATAAACATAAGCTTCAAAGAATCTTCTGATGTGGATTCAGTTAACTCTATCTTTAACTAAGAGATAGAATCCACAAACATTGCAATCTTTGCCAGTTATAATGTTGACATAGCCTGTCTCCTAAGAAGGCAAAGTTTATTGCTGTATCAGTTCTTCCTTTAACCTTTTGTCGTCGGCTTTTAGGAATGTAGCTACTATTAATTCCCCTACGTGTTTTCCTCTTACCAAGTTAACCTGAGGTCTTCATGAGACACACTTTATTAACTCTTATTTCAGAGGCACGTATAAGGGAATTTTGAATTATCTTGCCACACTGTCCAGATAGGGGCGTAGCTGGGCCACCAGACGAAGTTGGTAGAAGGCACTCCGTGCCACCGAGGCCACCTGAGCCTCAAGTGACAGAGATGGTTCTAGAAGAACCCCCAAGCTACAAACCTGTCCTTCAGGGGGAGTGCAACCCCATCTAGAACAGGTTGAACACCCTCCATCCGGTCAGCAGATCCACCCACCAACAGCATCTCAGTCTTGCTGGATTGAGTTTCAGTTTATTAGCTCACATCCAGTCCATTGTCGCAGCCAGGCACTGGTTCAGCACATCCACAGCCTCACCTGATGAAGATGAACAGGAGAAGTAGAGTTGCGTGTCATCAGCGTACTGATGACAACGCACTGCGAAACTCTGGATGACCGCACCCAACGGTTTCATGTAGATGTTGAACAGCATGGGGGAGAAGACTGACCCCTGCGGAACCCCATACTGGAGAATCCACGGGGCCGAGCAAGGTCCCCCAAGCACCACGTTCTGGAGCTGACCTGTCAAGTAGGAGCAGAACCACTGCAATGCAGTGCCTCCCACTCCTAACTCAGCCAGTCGTCCCAGAAGGATACCATGGTCGATGGTATTGAAAGCCGCTGAGAGATCAAGGAGAATCGACAGAGTCACACTCCCCCTGTCTTTCTCCTGACATGGGTCATCATACAGGGTGGCCAAGGCTGTTTCCGTGCCAAAACCAGGCCTGAAACCCAACTGAAATGGATCCCAGTTGAATTTTAAGAATTTTATTGGTATTTTAATAATGTATTAGTTTTATGTGTTTTTAATCAGTTTTATTTATTTTATATTTGATGTCGTTCCCCGCCTTGATCCAGAGGGAGAGGCTGGTAATAAATAAATAAATAAATAAATAATCATTATTATTATTATTATTATTATTATTATTATTATTATTATCATCATTATTTAATAGCCGGAAGCCAGATTCCAGTGGACATCAGGAAAAACATCCTGACTGTTAGAGAAGTACGACAATGGAACCAATTACCTAGGGAGGTAGTGGGCTCTCCCACATTAGAGGCCTTCAAGAGGCAGCTGGATAACCATATGTCAGGGATGCTTTAAGGTAGATCCCTGCATTGAGGAGGGGGTTGAACTTGACAGGGCATTGGACTCGATGGCCTTAGAGGCCCCTTCCAACTCTACTATTCTATGAATAAAAAGGGAATTTCAGCTAGTGTCCTTTGTATGCATGCATGCAGCACCTGGTGAAATTTCCTCTTCATTACAACCATTAAAGATGCAGGAGCCCTGCCCTCTTTTGTAACTGGTCACTCTAGTATAGCTCCTGCAGCTTTAATAGTTGTGATGAAGAGGGAATTGCACAAGGTGCTGCATGCATAAAAATGACACCTGCTGAAATTCTTCTTTCATTACAACTGTTAAAGGTACAGGGACCTTGTCCTCCTTTTCATAGGGTCACCCCAGGGAAGGCTGGCCTGTACTACCACCATGAGAGAACACTCACAACCCAACAGAGAACAGCTAATGCCTGGAAAGGCCACCGTTAAGACTTCATTATTTCAAAAGACCCAGTTCCTTGTTCTAGCAACAGACATGAAACTTAAACAGCCCTGAGTGCAAAGACAAAAATATTAGCCCTTCCCAAAGCTTGAACTGTCACTAGGGTGACCCTGTGAAAAGGAGGACAGGGCTCCTGTACCTTTAACAGTTGCATAGAAAAGGGAATTTCAGCAGCTGTCATTTGTATGCATGCAGCACCTGGTGAAGTTTCCACTTCATCACAACAGTTAAAGCTGCAGGAGCCCTGCCTTCTTTTGTATCTGGTCACTAGGGAAGGGCTCCTGCAGCTTTAACTGTTGTGATGAGGAGGGATTTCAGGAGGTGCTGCCTGCATACAAATGACACCCACTGAAATTCCCTTTTCTATGCAACTGTTAAAGGTACAGGAGCCCTGTCCTCCTTCCCATAGGGTCACTCTACTGTCACTCGTTCGAGCAAGGGTGGGGAACTTGGCAGACTTCAAGATGTTAGACTGCAACGCCCATGCAGAAGAGGTCGCAGGTTCGATTCCAGCTGTAACTCCAGGTAGTGCTGGAAAAACTCCGAAGCCCCATTGGGCTAGATGGACCGACTCAGGATAAGGTAGCTTCCCCATGTACCTTTTTAAAATTAGCCCTTGATTCAGAGCCATGAGGACCAGAATCATGCTTTACGATTAAGGGGTGGGCCATAGCTTAGTGTGGTCCTTTATTCAGAGCCCTGAGGACTAGCATCTTTCTTAGGAGATGGACTACAGCTCAGGAGTAGAGAGCACACTTTTGATGCAGGAGGCCCCAAGCTCAATTCCCAGGATCTCCCACGTTGGGCCCGGAAGGAAACCTGCCTGAAATGCTGGAGAGCTGCAGCTGTCAGTCCGTGTTGACAATACCGATCTAGGTAGACCCAGGGCCGCTTCCCACGTCCCTATGTTTCTGTAAAAGTGGATAGGGTTAAGGTTTAGGTGTAAAATCCAAGACAAGCCCTAATTAGAGAAGACCCATTAAAATGAACGGGACTTAAGTCAACCATCCACTTCAATGTTTCTACTCTAAGTATGACTCAGGGTGGATTTTATCCTAGTCACTGTATGCTCACTCGGTTCTTCACCAATCTTTGCAAGACACTCCACACCTGCCATGTTTTTTCTCTCTCTCTATAGGCAGCCCCTGGCTATATGCGACTTTGCAGGAATCTCTCCCCCCCCCCCCCCTGTCCTTTGTCCTCTTTAAAAGTTTGCTCAGCTCCTCAGGGGCTGCCTTGGGATCTGCCTGGATGCAGAAACTGTGGGCTATCTGTTTGTTTTGTTTCAAACACAAAGGAGTCCCTCTTCTATAAATTCACAGGACAGATAAGCCCAGGAGGAAGAGATTATCATGCAAAATGAGGTTGGCAGATATTAAAGATGGCCAGGGGGAATTTTTTACTTCCTAGGTAGAAAATGACTTCAGTCTTGCACAGAATCTGTTTCTTATTAAACGGAGTCTCCCCCCACCCCCAAATATATTAAAAAAGATTCTGTCATTAGAAGCCTCAAAATCCTACTGTTTTTACAAATGACACAAGTTGAGCTAGTAACTCAGAACATGGCTTTCGCAGTCTACCTGGTGAGTGTACCATAATGCAACGTTTCAAACAGGTGCTTCATTCAGGCTTTCGTGGGCTTGGTGAAATTCTGAGCGGCGGTTTCAAAGGCCCCCTCCACAAGGATGCGCTTTTGCGCCCGGTTCCGCGATTATGCGCATTATCGTGGAGGCGCTTTTACTCCTAATCCCTCTGCACCGGAGGCGGCGAGAGGCGGCGAAGCGCATTAATTCATGTCCAAAAAGCGCTTTACAAGCAGTTAATGCGCGTAATCGCTTGTTCACACCGCGAAAATGCGCTTTAATGGCCAGAGCAAAATAAAAGTCGCTATTTAACGCGCGTTCGAAAATGCGCATTATCGGGGAGATAACGCGCCTGTACGCCCGTTTTGCGCTCCGTGCTTGTGGAGGTAAATTTTTTAATGAGCCTTCAAGGCTCATTAAACGTCTCGTGTGGAGGAGTTATCAAAGTTTTTCCTTCCTGTGAAAGCCTGGGGCAGCAACTGCTAACAAAATTATGTGGGCCATGCTCAGTTTCACTCTGAAGCGAGGGTGCTGCCTAATACTGCTAATTGTTTAACCCTCAAATAACTCATGGTGGCCAGGTTTGTATGACACAGTGCCACCTCTGACTATAGGTGGCATATTCAAAATGGCAGCTGTACCATGGCTCGTTGTGGGTCAAATAATCTGCAGCGAGCCCTGCGTGCCTTGTTAACTGGCCCGTTTTTGGGGTGGAATCCATTTCTCCCCAGCTACTGTAAGGATTGCAGCTATGCATCAGGGAACTCTGAGGGGGGGTGGCAGACGACATCCGTGTCCCTGCTTATAAAAAAGTGCCGGGGCTGCACCCCTGTGTGCCCTGGCCCCACAGCCCAAACAAAATGGTTCAATCTTCAATGCATTTCTGACTGCAAAGGGCTTAGCCAGAGGGATTTCCACAGATGCGTTCTGCCTTTTAAAAAAAAAGAAAAAAAGAAAACCCACTTCCTGAGTGCTGTATGTCCCAGGGGGTCGCAGCGCCTGCACATCTTTGCACGGAAATGTCACTTCCTGCATTTCAAGAAGGGTCGGCAGTTTTGTTCCAACGTTTCTCTTGTACACCAGCTTCTCCTCCTTATCCTTGTTCCTATCTATTCCTCCTGCAAAGGTTTCTGTTTTTGCAGACTTCCCCCGTGGCCACAGGCTTTCCCTGTGCAAAATGTGGCCTCTACCTATTTGTTTATAGTACTTGTATCATAGCCTATGACCTCTTAGCAGTCCACAATGCACACTACAAAAACTTATGGAATGATCTCCCCAATGAGGCCCGCCTGGCGCCAACACTGTTATCTTCTCAATGCTGGGTTAAGGGTTATCTCTTTTTTTCCTGGCATTTGGCAGCAGAGGAACGAGTTTTAATCAGGTCCTGGATTTGTCTTATGGGTGATTGCTCACAATTGGGTTTGGATAGGTGTTGCGTCTGTGTATGCTGTCCGTTTGTGCCTTTTTAGCTCAATGGTTTTAAAAGTTTGCATCCTGTATTGAAATGATTTTTAATCTTTCCAAACCACTCAAGGAGGCGTATAGAAATGTAATGATGGATGAATGAATGAATGAATGAATGAATAAAACATGGGTGTAGACGGCTGTGAGCCCTCATGATGGGTCTAGGTAAGAAGCGGGTGATGGGAGGTCCAGATCAATACGAAGCGCTCCGGACCAAATCTGGCCGGAATCAGCCCAGAGCCGACTCGCTTCGGTTCCGGACTGATTTGGGCTGAATCGGACTACTTCGGCTCAGAATTCGTATCCGGAGCCGCAGTGGTGCACAGCCCAAATATTTTGCATTCGCCCTCTTCCGCCTTTGTCCCCACCTACAGCAGGAATGCTGCTCTGTCAGCCTCTCTAAAACGGAACTTGCCCTGGGGCTTTTTGCATGCTGGAAACAGAGCACCTCCATCATCACCTTTTCCCCTCCCCTCTTCTAAGGGCTTTGGGAAGTCCTTTTGTTAGCCCTGGGGAGTGGCCTCCTTTGTGACCTTTGTGGTTTTGCATGCGTGGCGAGGTGTATTAGCCCACACCCTCCCACCTGCAGCCAGATAGGATAGGGTCTGTTTTTCCCCTTGTGGCTTCGCTGACTCATTTGGGCCTGTGGCCAAAAGTGACAAGTTTGCCTGCAAACCTTCTGAGCAAGCGTACCAGCTTTGAAGGAATTCATTTCTGTGCTTCACCTCTCTGAAAGCCCTGGCTTTATAGGTAGGCTGACCAGATAAAATCCAGGTCAGGGCTCATGTAACTTTAACAGTTGTAGAGCAAAGGGAATTTCAGCCAGGGTCATTTGTATGCAGTTAGTTCCTGGTGAAATTCCCTCTTCATCACAACAGTCAAAGTTGCAGGGGCCCTGCCTTCTTTTGTATAGGGTCACTCTAGTATAGTGCCTGCACCTTTAACTGTTGTGGTGAAGAGGGAATTTCACCAGGAACGAATTGCATACAAATGACACTGGCTGAAATTCCCTTTTCTCTACAATTGTTAAAGTTACAGGAGCCCTGACCTGGATTTTATCTGGTCAGCCTATTTATAGGCGTGCGCAGCACATTTCATGAGGGTGTGCGCCCAGGGATTTTTTTTAAAAAGGTGTACATTTATTGAATGCTCAGTCATAAAGGACATTTATTTTTATTCATTTATTTATTCAACACTGTAGACACTGATGCCCTACTCCGCATTTGGCTTGGCTGACCACGGGAGGGTCATTGGAGACGGTCCCCAAGCCCCAGTATTGGTGAGGCTTTGCGGTGACACGGGCCAGAGGAGGGGCTTATGAGGCAATATTAGCCTTCAGGGTCCCTCCTCCTGCCCAGGCCTCTTTGGAGCCTGGCTCCTGGCAGAGAGGCTCCCAGCAGAGTGATGCCTTTTTGCTCCTGCTACTGGGAATAACGGCACACTGTTAGGGTGGGTGGGTGGGTGGCAGAAGCAGAGGACCATTCTTGCTGTGTCTGGATACCCCTCTAGATCCCTACTTAATGGGCCCCTCAATTCGGCGCTTATTGCTTGAGACATTAGAGTGTGCCTGGGCACCCCTGGTGCACCCCTGGTGCACCCCTATGCCTGGCTTGCATCTGTTGGAAAACCGTGTAAGCGCTGGGCTCTTCTTGCTGTAAGTACCCTACTGAGGAATAGCCAAGAAACAAGAGGGATGCAACGTCTCATGGGTGCCCTGTTATAGCCCCACGTTTCAGAGATCCTGTCCTTCCTCAGGGACTCCCTGCTCTAAACAAAAGCTCCTGGACCTTGTTGCTGTAATTGTGTTTATCCCCAAAATGTTGGACAAGCGGTACACACAGAAATCAGTTCTCCTGTTACCTTGCAGCACTCTTTTCCTGGGCTATTTCTGGTGCCTCCCCTGCTGTTAGACATACTGAGAAATAACCCAGGGGTGAACATCTGGATTGAGTCAACCTTCGGCTGTGGAAGATGCCCATGAGACATTTTCCCCTGGCTGATATTTGATAACGCAACTTGAAGCAAGGGTTGCCTACCTGTTTGAGCACCTCAGGTTTGGCAAAGGGATGCTTTCGCCATCCTTGTTTCTAATTTGGGCATTATTAAAGCGATGCAGCCATATCTTTGGGATAGGCTGACCAGATAAAATCCAGGTCAGGGCTCCTGTAACTTTAACAGTTGTAGAGCAAAGGGATTTTCAGCCAGTGTCATTTGTATGCAATTAGTTCCTGGTGAAATTCCCTCTTCATCACAACAGTTAAAGGTGCAGGCACTATACTAGAGTGACCCTATACAAAAGAAGGCAGGGCCCCTGCAACTTTAGCTGTTGTGATGAAGAGGGAATTTCACCAGGAACTAATTGCATACAAATGACACTGGCTGAAATTCCCTTTGCTCTACAACTGTTAAAGTTACATGAGCCCTGACCTGGATTTTATCTGGTCACCCTAAAAAAAGTAAGCTCCTGTTTTGATTCCCTCCAAATCACCCGGGGTAAATTTGGAAGTGCAGGTCTCATTATCATAGCAAAGCTGCCAAAGAACGGCCAAAAATCCAGGCAGATCCATATCAACAGAGGGAACAAGGAAGTCTGAAGGTGGGGGGGGAGGCAGATGAGTGTCCCAGCGTGGCCTCCCTCTGAGCCGTGGCTCTGCTACCCCACATGAACACAATCTGTTGGCGTACGACTGCTTCCCCTGCAGATGTTTTGGACTTCAGCCTCAGCTAGCATGGCCCATGGCCAGGAATCCTGGGAACTGTAGCCCTGCTCCAAAACATCTGGAGGGTGCCAGGTTGGGGAAAGTTGGCGAAGGCCTCTCCCATCCAAGGGTGCAAGAGCCAGTGTTCTCCTTTGCCCTGAAAAGCTCACATCCTGCAAATATTTGGCCTCGAAACGAACAAAAGCCAGGGGAATATCAAACAACAGCTCTTGTTATTTGCCGTTGAAAAAATGAAGGTGAAAGGTGGGAAGGTGCCGTACAGGTGAGCACTTTCCCAGGTAGAGCTTGGGGTTCTTTTAGTTTCAGGGCAGTCTGTCTTTCCCCCCCTTTTTTTGTGGGGAATCTGTCGGGAGCCGTGGGGTGGGGTGGGTGGAGCCAGGGCTAAAAGTGGGTGACTCACGCCTGTCCTCTTTCTGCCTCCCCATTTCCTGTCTCTCCCAGTCCCTTCCTCTCTAGCAGGTTGCCAAGGAAGAACGGAGTGCTGTTTGCGCCCGCAGGCTGATTGCGCCCGCAGGCTGATTGCAAGAACTCTGTGCATCTGGCCAGATGCTCTAGCCAGATGCAAAGAGCTTTTGAAATTAACCCACGGGCCATCTATGACACCAGGGTCACCATGTTCTTGACCTTTGTCTTAGCAGATTGATACCTCTGACTGAAAAGTAAAGGTCCTTTCCTTACACACCTGTCCTAATGCAAAGCTGTGAAACGTTCCTATTTCAGAAGTGGCGTGTGCGCGTATGTGTATGTCTCTCCCCAATCTGGATGACACGTCGTTGTGACTTCTGGAGCAAAGCACATTAGCAAACCAGCTGCAGCGGTTTCCTTTTAAAGTTCGGTTTGTTTAATACCATGCTAGTAAGCCAACTCTTCGAGTTTATGTTTAAAATCATATTTGTTTAAAAGCCTGCTTAATCTTACAGTGGGTCTGGGCATGTGTTTCTATCACTTAACTGCAACTGAAACAATTCTTGAGAATCTTCTGTCTTCCTGGCTTTTGGCAGACGGGGCAGAGAGCTATGAGTAGAAGGTTAGCACCCATGTGCAGGTTGTGTTTCCACCGTGAGCAGGGCCGGATTTAGGCCAGTTGATGCCCTAAGCCCAGCCCAATTATGGTGCCCTCTTGGCCCTTCCGTTGCATAGCCGGAAAGACATGAAGACTCCATAAGTGCTGAAGGTGAAATAAGACATTAAAAACTCAGTTTTTTTTCAAGGCCATCATCCCCCACCCCAGAACATACAGCTATATTAAATATGAACTGTTTTTTTTAAATTATATTTATATATTCCTTAAAATTAGATGGCTGCAGCTATGGCACCGGTACTCTGTGGTGGTGGCCCCCTTCCCTTCCCTTGGTGGCTTCATGGTTAATCAGCAGGGTTGACTGTGAGAGCAGCTACCAAAAAGAAAAGGAAAAGTCAAAAATCAAAAATGGTGCCACTTTAACTGAAAGCAGGCCAGTAATTATCGTAGGAGACTGTCACCCTGTTAGGAGTATTTCTGCAGACATCTCTTATCAACCCCCTGAAGAAGGCCTTAAAAAAACAACATAGGCCGAGATGCGTTAAAGGGCTTAGAAATAAAGTGTTCTTAGCATTCTGAGAACCTGTCTCTCTCTCTCTTTTTGTCCTGATTTGGATGTACTCCTCCTTTTGGTACTTTGACTGAAAGCAAAGGAATTTTTTGTTCTTTGGGATAAAGTTGTGCCAGGGCTGCCTTTTCTAACCCGATATTGTTTCTTGTATTTTGTTATATCACATTTTAATGAGTTATAAACATTATACAAGAAATTTTCCATCCCCCCCAAAAGCACAATTTCATAACACTTACAACAATAATTAACCACGTGCACCGCAGGGATGGGATCACATGCCATAAAATCTATAATAAAAATATCGTTGGCTGGGGAATGCTGGGAGTTGTAGGAATTTTCTCTGTTTAAACATGCATAGGAGGATTTCACCCTATGGGGTTTTAGGGCCCCATCGCACCAGTGGTGGAACGCTCACTCGCCACGCGGGACTCACATGACGTCATCCTTGTCCTGAAACCCATCTTACTGCTTTTCCTCCATTTTGTGTATCATTTTGCTGCGAGGAAAGTCTGGATTTTTCCCCCCAAGCGGATTTAATGTGCCCTTATGCCTCCATGTAGTGCTGTCCTCTCGTTTTTTCCTTTGCTGGGGTCATGTGCTTTGAATGGAGTCTTGCTGATAAAAGGGGAGGGCGGGGCGATTCTCCTCCTCCGGCACTCCGTGTCGAATGAATAGACTTGTGCTTAGTCAGTTGGATGGTCTTCTTACTGCTCCAACCCCACCCTCACTGCCCTCAGAAACGGGGCCCAGCCAGTGAAAGGTTAAATCAGTAAATCGCTAGACAGCAAAGCCAGAGCGAGGGAGGGGAAGGAGCCCACGCCCATCAGAGTACCACAACCAATGAACTGGAGGCAGAAGGAGAAGGGGCAGAGTGGAGTGGAGTGGAGTGGAAGAGCAAACAAGCAAAAGGGAGGTTTCACAGTGCTGCGCAATACCACAAACCCACGTGAAAGGGACCATTACCTTGACGCACTTATGAAACTGAGGTAAAAAAACACGGAGGCAAACCAGGGGGAAAACAGGTGTGATGGAGCCCTTAGTGTTCAATCATCTTATCAAAACCTATCTTTCCACAGTTCTCTGTGGGTTTTTGTTGGGTTCCTTCTCTCAGCCTGTCTATAACAAAAAAGCCCATAAGGCATATATCACATTTCCAGAAATGCAACTTATTCTTTTGTTCCCAAACTTGTCTACTCATTTTTTTCCTGCCAATATAATTATCCATATATTGTTATAACCTGCTTTTATCGCCAATAGATCTTGGGATCCATCCAGCATTTCACAATTAATCAATGCGCCGGTACAAAAAACAAATCAAAACAGTAAGCACTTCCTGGAATTGGAGTGTTTTGACCGCTGAAAATTGCGAACAGGACTAATTTTGGCTCAATCTGTATTTCCTTCTTTATTATAAGACTGCATTCCTTAAAGATGTGCCTCCCATGAAACTTGCACGTATTGAAATTCCGACTACATGTGGGAATGGTTCCACTCCATACAGCTCCTCTAACTATCGGGTGATCTCACTGGCTGAATTCGGACAACACGATAGTCAATGGTGGGGTAATAATCAACTTTACAGTTGTTCATCTACGGGATACTCCCCACACAATATGGTAATAAATAATCAACTGTGGTGTGGATTAGGATCAGCGCTGAGTTGACTATGGCAGCATTCGGACGACACGATAGTCAATACAACTGATGATTGTTCTTCCCCCCCCCCCGTTGCTTATTGTGTTGTCCGAATTCAGCCTCTCTCTCTCTCTCTCTCCTTCCCTCCCTCCCTCCCTCCCTCCCTCCCTCCCTCTCTCTCCCTCTCTCTCTTCTCTTTTGTAAACTGCCCAGAGAGCTTTGGCTATGGGCTGGTATAGAAATGTAACAAACAATTAAATAATAGTTCTATGCCGCTTGATATTATAAGATTACTAAGCGTTTTACATAAGGAATAAATACAATACAATATGAAAGCCAATATGCAAACAATATAAACTAATAAATACACGAAACAAAACCATTACAGAAAAAGTAAACGGGACAGATATAAATTCACAGATATGCATTGAAGGCGATTGGGGTCATATAACTTTCAGTGCGTTTTCCCATATTTTTTGCTGAGACCGAATATAGTGCAGCATGAACAAGAATCGTGATCAGGAGGTCTGATCATCTTGCCTGGACAAACTGTCCCACCCCTATAGTAAACATGACCAGAGCTGCTGTTATCAACAAGAATCGAGATAACAGCTGCTGATTCTTGTTCTTCCTCCTGTTTCTGTTAGGAAAGTAGGACTGGTCATTGTTTACTTGAGGGCTGGGGCCAGTTTGTCTAGGACCTCCATCACACTTGATCCCCCCCCCCCCGGTTTGCCTTCACATTTTTTTTTACCTCTGACACAGAAGTGCGTCAAGCTGATGATCCCTTTCACATGAATTAACTTCACTCCTACTTTTGTAGCTTTTGCTGTACTTTCTTGCTATACTCTGTGTGATACATTCTCCCCTTCCCTCAAATATATTTTCTGATTGTATCCTCACTCCATTGCAAGCTGCTGCTTAACAGGGCTTGCTGCTGGTTGGCTGGCTGGCTTTTTTATTATTTTTATTTTTAAAGTTCAATTTTGTTTTGCAACTTCCTAAAGATCAAAGGATGAACAGATCTGCTTGAAACTTGGCATGGCTAAAGCCCTACTTAAGAGCTATAAAGGTGCCAAGTTTCATCTCCTTATCTTTTAAAAGGGCAGATCTGTAAGCATTTTTATTAATTCCTATTGACTATAAAGTAGAGCTGCCCTTTGAGTGGGGGGAGGATGGGAAAAATTCATTTTTTTCTTCAAATTTCATAATCCTCCCCTCCCAGATTTGTTACCAAAAATCCTGACATGTCCTGGTTTTTCCTGACATATGGTCACCCTGCCTGGTGTGCGGATTTGCAGCAGAGTATTCACATGATGCCGTGCCTGGCCTGCTGACGCTCTGCCACTTCCCCAGCCTTTTCCGTCTTTTCCTAGAACGCTAAAAGTCTGGCTTCTTTTCCCTAAGTGCATTTAATGCACCCTTAAGGCTCCGTGCAGCTTTAAAGGAATTGGGGGCTTGAATGGAGCTCTAGACAAGATGTTTGACTGTGGCCCATGGGTGGCACATGTAATGGCTTGCATCAGCTCTAAATTGGAGCATTTCGGAGTGGACTTCTTCAAAGTTCCTGTTTCCCTTAGTAAATCTGCTATTTGCTGTAAAGTATGAAAAAAATGTCTCCATGTTAATGCTGCAAGATCAATATGTCCCAATGCTCATCTGGTTAGGGTGACCAGATTTTGGAACCCAAAATCCCGGTCCCCCCCCGCCACCCAAAACAACCCCCCCACCAAGCCACCCCCCACCCAAAACAACCCCCCCACCAAGCCACCCCCCCAAAAAAACATCAGCCCGGACCTACCAGGTTCGCTGCCGCTACCGCTGCCGCCCCCGCCGGGTCCGCCACCCCCCCAGGTCCCCCGCCGCTGGACTCGTAAGGCCAGCAGCCGCGCGGAAGAGGCAGGGGAGGGCCGGATCCAGAAGTGCCGTAATCAGCCCTCCCCCACCTCTTTCGCACGGCCTCTGGCCTCGTCGGGGCTAGTCGCGATGGCGACGACCCCCGAGGAGCCCAGATGCCCATGCGGAAGAGGCGGGGGAGCTCCCCATCATGACTAGCCCTGACGAGGCCAGAGGCCGCGCGGAAGAGGCGGGGGAGGGCCGATTATGTCACTTCTGGATCCGGCCCTCTCCCGTCCCTTCCGCGCGGCCTCTGGCCTCACGAGCCCGGCAGCGGTGGTGGAGGACCCAGCGGCGGCAGACCCAGCCACCCCAGCAGGTAAGTGCCCTGCGCCCGCTTCCCTCCGGTGCTCGAATCTACTGAGAAACAGGCTTCGCGGCCTGTCTTGCTACTGAGGGACAGGCCGCGAAGCCTGTTTCTCAGTAGATTCGAGCACCGGAGGGAAGCAGACGCCTCTGTGGATAAGGAGCGCGAGGCACGGGGCGTGGGGCACTTACCTGCTGGGGCGGCCGCTTCCCGGGCTCCTCCGCCTCCACCACCGCTGGGTCTACCGCCGCTCCTTGCTTGCTGCCACCGCCGCGTGACCCCCCGCCACCCCGGTTTGCCCCCACCGCCCCCGGTTGGGCCAGTTGGCCCCAGGTTTCCCGGTTAGGACCGGGAAACCCCGAGCCATCTGGACACCCTACATCTGGTCTGGCTATGAAGCTTTACATAGGTTGCATCCATGTTGCGTATTAAAATTTCATTGACCATTCATTAAACCACACCAGACAAAACATTTCCTTGACAAATATGCTCCTGGACTTTCTTGAGGATGCTGGGATTCGAACACATACAATCTTTGCAAACTGCGCCCAGGATGGAAACATTTTATTATGATTATTAAGTTTTATTATGATGGGATCCTCCAGGTTTCCTCGCTACCTGGGGTATCTCCTGGCCCATGAGGCCCTGCCTGCTAAGGCTGGCTAAAATAACTGCAACACCCATGCTATTCTGCTACCCTCAATCCTTTAAATTTGTACTTAGATATGTGTGGCCTAATATGTTGAAACAAGGCAGTCGCAGTTCTGCTACTGAGGTGGAATGTGTCCACTCACTGTGCTATGCATAGGCGCTAGTGGGATCCTCCAGGTTTCTGCGCTTCCAGGGTATCTCCTGGCCCAATGAGGCCCTGCCTGCTAAGGCTGGCTCTAAAATAAAAGTAGCACCCGTGCTATTCCCCTACCCCCCTAATCCTTTTAATTTGTAGACATGCGTGGATTAATCAATGAGACAAGGCAGCAGCAGTTCACCATCTTCTGATTAACACATTTTACTTTTATGTCTGCATATGGAAGGAACTGCCTAGGTTTATCCACTAGTTTTGAAAGTTCATTGTATTCATAAAAAATATACCTATAAGTCTCAGCAGCAGCAGCATGGAGTGCGTTACCGGAAACAGTGCATGTTGTTGAGAGCTTACTTCCGAGTAACGCCTGCAGCTGGGTGTCTGAAATTGGGCACAGATGAATCCCCTCAAGGCCATCTGTGAGATGCCCAAGAGTACTGGACGATGTCTCTTGAAAAAGGACCACATTTCAGCCACCTGAAACAGTGTATTTGAAAACTTACTTCTGAGTCACGCTTGCACCGATTTTTCTAAAATTTGGCACACAAGACTAGCAACACTCAGTCTGCACTGTGACCAAGTTTCAAAACTGTAACTGGGAAAATTAAGAGGTTTTAGGCTTTTCTGACTCAAAAATCAACTCTAAAGTCTCTTGGGCAAAATGGAGAAACGATATATCGGATTTCCGATAATGATCGGAAATACGATACGATACGGTTTACCTACGATATAATCGGAGACGATAATTTTTTTTGGTCCGAAATTCCAATAACAATACAATACGATAAAGAGATATTTTTGGGCGTGCGTATCCCTAGTTAGAACCGTTATAAACAGTTATAAATCGTTTTAAAGTGTTATATCCTGCTTGGTGTAGATCTGGCCAGGGTTGTTGTTGTGAGGATAAAAAAATGGAGAGGAGGAGGATTATTTACACCACCTTGGGTTCCTTGGAGGAAAATAGGCAGGATATAAATGCAATAAATAAATAAATAAATAAAGCAGTACAGGCTTTACAGTATGGTACATTCACACTCAGGCAACATGTCTCTGGTAACCAACAAGTCACATAAAATAGTCCTCATTGCCCCATTTAATTTCCTAGATTTGTTAGGCCTGAACTTTCCACAAAACCTCTTACAAGCTTCTGCACAATGTTCCCTTGCTGTGGCTACTGGATCTGGAGTCTTAAATGGTCTAGCTAGCCAAGTTTCCTTACAAGTTTTTCTAGCTTAGAAAGTTCATCTTTTGGTTTTAAAGCACCTTCCACAATTTTAGAGACCATGCTATCTATCTATCTATGATGGAATTAGTTTTCTTGAACTTAGTATTTCTATTCAACCATCATTGAGTGGATGGAGGGGTACTAGGCCTAACTTAATGACTTACTCAAGAAAATGGAAAGGAAAGTGAGATGTAGGAAAACTTTTGACAGAGATGGGCACAGGATAGAAACATGGCTTTAAGAGTTGAGGTGGGGACTAGCTCATCTTTGCATGCAAACATTTTAAGAAGGTGCCTACAGACTCTTCCCTAGATCCCTAAGACTCTTCCCTGAATCTCCCGAATTATGTGGGACAATTTCTTTCCCTGTCTAATTGCTGTTGCTAAGAACATAAGAAGGGCCCTGATCCTGGAACAGACCAAGGGTCCATCTAATCCAGTACTCTGATCACACAGTGGCCAACCAGCTGTCGGCCAGGGAATCGCAAGCTGGACACGGTGCAGCAGCACCCTCCCACCCATGTTCCCCAGCAACTGGTGTACATAGGCTTACCACCTTGAAAACTGGAAGTAGCACATCACCATCAGGACTAGTAGCCATGGATAGCCGCCTCCTCCAGGAATTTATCCAACTGCAAATTCCATAGTTTAAGTCTGCACTGTGTGAAGAACCTGTCCTTTTCTCTCTCCTGAATCTCCCACCAACCAGCTTCATTGGGCCCTTTGGGCTCTAGTATTATGGGAGACGGAGAAAAACATCTCCCCATCCACCTTCTCCACATCATGCATGATTTTGTACACCTCTCTCCTGTCTCCCCTTAGTCGCCTTTTTCCCAGGCTGAACAATCCCAGCTGATGTAACCTTTTCTCATAGGGGAGATGCTCCAGCCCCTTGATCGTTTGAGTTGCCCTTTTCTCTTGTTCAATTGCGTGCCATGTGCCTCCTTTGTAGTGCGCATGCAGTGAAATGCATTGTGCATGAAAGCTGAGGCCTCATTTCACACCTGACTACCACTGAGCTGTGTTTTGATATGTTGAAGACAGATTTCAGAACGATGATGTTTTTCTAGCATCTCTTGAAAAAGAAAAAGAAAGCGTTCTTGGCCACGCTTTGGCAGAGCAAATAAATCTGCCGCAGAGTAGACAGAAAAGCCCTTGAGTGATGAGTGATTTGGTGTGTGTTGCTCATACATTGATCCTTCACATGAGAATAAGGGAAAACTCAATTGCTTAGGAGTAAATCATTGGGACTTACTTGTGAGTATAGAATGTACTGAATTGCACTGAAAGGTGGTTTAGTGACATAATTCCTTTTGACTATGAAATGTTGGAGGTTATGCGATGCTGATTTAGCAGCAACGAGATCTTATGTAAATATTTTTTTTCTTGCTTTGTGTTATTTCACCTTTTGGTTTTGCTTGTCAAAGAGCTAAGTCTTAGCCAGGGTTGTTATTCCTATGCCTCCCCCCCCCCCCCCGCGGTAATCTTTAAGTAGTCCTCCCAAGCTCCTATGTCTTCATGATGCATTCTGCACATGCTCTTGAGCATCTCTATGCAGCCATCATGCAGACAATCTACCGACCCAGCTAAATGCTGCTGCTAGCTTGGAGCTTAGACTAGTGAACTTTTTGCGGTCCTCGTGCTTGAAACATGATATATTCTTAATAATAATAATAACAATATTAATAATAATAATGCTGTCCCCTTGACAATGCTACAGTATTTTGCGTGCATGGAAAACACCAATCTCCACATGGCCACGGCAGGAGAGCCGTGCTGACGGCACTGAATTCCTTCCGTGGCCTCTCCCTGGGCACGGCGCAAGGATGCCCCCAGAAAATGCCTGGAGCGTGTCCCTCCGGGACAGGTAATAATGCCATAGGCCAGTGGTTAGGAGGGCAGCTTTCCATATACCTGCAAACACTGGTGCTCACCGGAACAGGGTTTCTTGTTCCAGCAGCGTTGAGATAGCCCTCACGGAAAAAGGAAAAAAAGGGGAAAAGCGCTATGATTGTCCGTACGTTGGAAGCCCTCGTTTCTCTGGTGATGAAAACCGCCATCCCTATTTCCATCTCTTGGGGAGTTTCTTTGAGGTGCCTTCTAGAAACCCAGCTCTGACTGAGTGCATCCCAGCTGCCAACCAGCGCTGTCTCATTCTTTTCTCCTGATTTTCCCTCCCTCACCGCTTTCTGCCTCCAAATCGCTTCCAATATCAGTCGCTGGAAGCCAAACACCTTTGAAATCTTTTGCTATCTCGGGGAATGCGCGTGACGTCCAAGATTAGCGCCGGCAAACCCTTGGCAAGATTAAAATATTCTCAGACTTGAGTAGACAGAAGAGGGAAGGTTTCAGACAGGAATCTTTCCCAGCCCTGCCCGGAGAAGCTGGGGATCGAAGCTAGGACCTTTTGCATGCAAAGCAGTGGCTCTTCTGCTCAGCTACCACCCTTCCCTTAAAAGTAAAACAAGTTTCCAGCCCTCAAGATTCTGAATGAAAGGCTGCTTTCAGGAGGGACGCTGAGAGCTGCGTTATGTCAGGTGAGACCCGTGATCCATCCAACTCAAGGTTGACGTAGGCGCAGCAGCTCGCAATTATTGCAGGCGGGAGTCTCTCCCATAAAAGTAAAGCAAGTTTCCAGTCCTCACGTTTGCTTTAAATAGAACCATAGGTACATGTGTTATATTGAGTAAAGCCCTTGGTTCATCCAGCTTTTTAAATCATGTCTTTAATTAATTAATTTTTGTTGTTATGTTTTGATGAATATACTGTTTTTAATCTGGATTTTATTGTCAATAGCCTTTTTGGGAGGTTTTTTTTTAGAAAGTCTGGATAGAAGTAAAATAATCGAGAACTAATGCAGTGTTGTCTGTACCAGCAGTACAGAACCTCTTGAACTGTGCTAGAACTGGGAAGTTATATCAAATGACTGCTGTTTGGGGGAAATGCGGCAAGGCCAAGGGGGGAAAAGGGACTGTGAAGTTCTGCCCTCCTGGACTACACTGAGTTGCAGCATTTCGGATTGGGGGAGGGCATTCTGGAACCTTCCGTATGCCAAGCAGGGGCTCTGTCCCAGCACCTCTCCAAATTAGCTAAGAGCTGATCTACATGCTAGGTTTTTAATGTTTTGTAAGGGTTATGAAAACTCTTTGGGCCACATGACGCACTCCCTATAATGTTGTATATCTGAGGTTTTTTAAAACTCACTTCAGTTATATACAACGGTTTCGCTTTTAATAAATCGTTTAAAGTAAAATAATGTGTCCTTCCTTACTGTTTGTGATTCATGGGGCAGTGCTTCCTTTACTGGTGCCCAAATGCTTAGCAGTTGATTGGTGGGGAAGAAAGCAGGGCTAAGGAAGAAGTGGGCGAGTGAACTACAACACCCACAATTCTTAGCCCTATGCTCACTAGGGAATGATAGAGGAACAAAGGAGGAAGTGGGTGACTGAACCACAATACCCACAATGCCTTGCCCTAAACTCATTGTAAAAACGAAAGAGAAAGAGACAGGGCAGAAGAGTGTGTGACTGCACACACCGCTTTAAAGACTGAAGACTGTTCTCCTGTAACGTGAGTACTCAGTAATGTGGCCTAAGATGTTTTAGAACGCACTTATTTGGAATGTTTTAAACTACTATTTAAAACGTTCCAAGGGACTGTGTAGATAGGCTCTAAGTTTCCAGTCCTCTTGGATAGGCTCATTTCAACTGGAGGCTGCCTTCTACCAGGTCAGACTGTCAGACCATCTGGGGTCTTCCGCATGCCAAGCAGGGGATCAACCCTCCCAAGCTGCACCCCTCCCGGCCTCAAACCCACAACCTCCCCAAACTAGGAGCGTCATCACACGGGAGGCTTAATGCACCTCTGCCATGACTTTGATTCACTTTTTCAGCGCTGGACTGGCATGATGTTGCCCCCATCGTGGCTGTTCTCTTGCCCTGAGCGAGTCCAGCCTGGGATGTTCTCATCCCGGGTTTTGTTATCTGGCTTGGGTTTTAGGTGTTGGTTTCTTTTCTCTCCCCCCCCCCCAGTGGAGATTTTGGTGGCTGTTTTTGTGATGCACAGGGAAATCCAGTGAGAGATGAATGAGTTTTGCAACCAGGGGACGGCCCAAGGCATTTTTCTGCCAGGGTAAAAAGCAAGGGGGACCATCTTCCCCCGGTCCTGTTCCATGTCCGTTCCGTCAACCTTCTTTCCATGTCAGCAAGGGGACAGTTTCTTCTGCTGCTTTTGAAGGCAATAGGGTAGAGTAGGGGGCACCGGGAAGGCTCCATCTTCTGCACCCCCCTAGAATCTGGTGCCCACAGTAGTAGCCAAACTCCGCCTAACAGTAGAACCAGTCCGTTAAACAGGTTTGCAGAAGAGAAAGCCCCAGCTCATTCTGGACTGTTGTTTTGGACCTCAACTCCCATCAACCTCTGCTGACAATTGGTCAGGAATGCTGGGAGTTGTTGTCCGAAACATCTGGAGGACTGAGCAAAGCCAGTGGTGGGATCCAAAGCCGCCTGGATGGGTCACTTCAAACACCAACGATCCGGTTTTCTCCTGAACCACTGTTAACCACAAAAGCAGAACAGGTGAATGGAAAATGATGCCTCTCCAAAAACCGAACAACATTTTAAAATAAATGCTAATATCACAGTCAAAACGAAAACCATTGATTAGCATCACATTATATAGGCTATACATAGTCAACATTTTAATTTCCAAATTCAAGATAATCATATCCCAAGTGTGTTTTGGCCTTATCAGAGGGAGAAAAGAGAAAGATAAACAGTCATTATTGTGCTTGCTAAAACAAAATGGACGTGATGTTTGAATTCCGATGTAGAAGCTGGAAAGGGAAATACACAGGCTTTGAGAAACCTGAGCTAACATGCCATGCTCAAATAATAAAATAAATTTAAACTAATAAAAAAATCAGTAATTATATAAACGTATAAGGGTTGAACTGGGACAGAGCCACTAAGATTTTTTTCAAAAAAATTTCAACCAGCTCTAAACAAAGGGGCCCATAAATGAATCCTAGGTTTTAAGGATGCACTGCGGCTACTTGGCAGTGAGGGAAAGGCACGCTGGACATGTTCAGAGGCTTATTGGGTCCTTTGGTCAGGGCTTCGCCTTAGATTGAATTCTAAGGTTCATGGCCAGTCCCTCAGTTGGGAGGTTTGAATTAGCTATCATGAGTGACTGAGGGATGCTGACAGAGCCTTTCGCCTCTTGCTTTCATTTGTTTAATTCACATTAAAAGGGAATGATGGGTTTTGTAGTCCAACACATCTGGAGGCAGTGGGTTAGCTTCCTGGTGCTTCCAGCTCTATCTTTCCAATGAATAGGTGGACCCTGATATCGTCTGGGAACCAGCCCATGGGTGGGGGTTGTGGACCGCCAAAGTTCAGTTGCAACTGGCCCAAATGCTCTGGCTTTCCCTCCCTCTGAGCCGTGGCGCAGGGATTGTGGCCCCCTTTCCGGGCACGGCGTTTACCACTCGGCCATCCTCTCCGCCCACCTTGGATCCTGCGTTTGCCTTTCACCTCTGTAAAGGAGAGGCGGCGGCAGCTGGCCTGGTTGGCTGCCCAGGGATTTCTTGAATTGGAGACTTCAGACAAACAAACGAGGAACACATGAAGTACCCCTTGGGTACCTTCTGCCTCTGGAGACAGAGGCCTGTTGCCACAACAGAGAAGCTTGGCTAAAGTATAGCTTCCAAATCGCATGAGGTACTGCTGGTTCCCCTCTATTCAGCACTGGTTAGGCCCCATCTTGATTATTGCGTCCAGTTCTGGGCACCTACTTCAAGAAGGATGCAGACAAGCTGGAACGTGTTCAGAGGAGGGCAATGAGGATGATCAGGGGTCTGGAAACAAAGCCCTATGAGGAGAGATTGAAAGAACTGGGCATGTTTAGCCTGGAGAAGAGAAGATTGAGGGGAGACATGAGAGCACTCTTCAAATACTTGAAAGGTTGTCACACAGAGGAGGGCCAGGATCTCTTCTCGATCAACCCAGAATGCAGGATGTGGAATAATGGGCTCAAGTGAGTGAAGCTACGTAGAGAGGGAGGACACTGAGGAAATTTAAAAGAGCAAGGGGAGCCAGTTGCCTGGAGCCGCTCAGAGGGCCAGGCCAGGAGAAAAGGAGCCTGAAGGGGGGTCCCGGGTGAATGCCTGCCGTGGGACCTCAGCACTTGACCAAGGACTTGCCAGGTTCTGGCGACAGCCCCAAGCCCAAGAATCACAGAATATTGAGGGGAGACATGATAGCACTCTTCAAGTCCTTGAAAGGTTGTCACATGGAGGAGGGCCAGGATCTCTTCTCCATCATCCCGGATTGCATGACATGGAATCATGGGCTCAAGTTACAGGAAGCCAGATTCCGGCTGGACATCAGGAAAAGCTTCCTGACTGTTAGAGCAATATGACAATGGAACCCATGACCTAGGGAGGTGGTGGGCTCTCCCACACTAGAGGCCTTCAAGAGGTAGCTGGACAACCATCTGTCAGGGATGCTTTAAGGTAGATTCCTGCATTGAGCAGGGGGTTGGACTAGATGGCCTTACAGGCCCCTTCCAACTCTACTATTCTATAATTCTATGAAAGGAGACAGCAGTTCAGGGGGAAAAAGAGGGCAGGTCTGACCCATGGACTTTTTCCCCACAATGCCACCATTTCTGACCTATGCATGTGCGTGCCCTGCTGAAAGTCTGCTTATTTCCCCCTTCCTCTTCCTTCCCCAACCCTATTTCCTTGTGTGTTGAGCTTTTTTTTTAGATCACGTGTTTTTGATTGCCCACCCCAGTTTTTACTGATGTTATTGGAGAGCGGTTTTATGGATTTCTTATTGTATCCACTTTGTATGTTTTTTTACCTTGGACACTGCGGTGAGAGGGTTTGGCCTTTAAAGGCGTACCGGAAATAACTTTAGTTTGTGAGTCAATGAGTTAGTTTGTTCCCCGTAGAGTTTTTCACAACTGAATTGCCTACAGGCTTGAGGAAGCGGCTCCCCTACAGCAGTTAGGCATGAAAAAACCTCCCATTGGAGGCAGCGGGAGGTTTCCCCCTGAAAAAAAACCCTCCCACTGTGTGAGGAGTGGGCTTCTTCATGCATGTTTATATGCACACTTTGGCCCTGCCCACTTTGGGCTTTTGCCCTGTGGCCCCTGGAAGGTTACTTGCAGGAAATGCAGCCCTAGGAGGTGAAAAAGATGCCTCATGCTGTTTCCGTTCTCTCCCTGCTGCAGCTCTGGTCTTTCTTGAAAGACCTGATCTTCCGCTCAAATTAATTCTGCCCTTGGGTTCTGCAAAGAGGGAGGAATTCTTCTGTGCAGACCTTGGGAATGCAGCTAACTCAGACAGAAACACACACACACACCCTAAACCCACGGGGCCCTGCTGGATTTTGACCAGGGTGGGGCTAACGCTGCTTTTTCAAGCTCTGCCACCTTTAGCATCCAAATTTCCCCCCGCTTTCCCTCGCAAACATCCCTCGCTGCCTCTGACTTTCAAGAACACCTGCATGTTCCTTTCTCTCTGTCTCCTCTCCTTCAAATCCATCTCCAAAGCCCACTTTTTTGGGGAGACGGCTTTTGGCTTAGCCCCTCCATTGTCATGATCCGTGTAACCGACAATCTCCCTTTCCCTTCCCTCCCACTGTTTCCCCAAATTGTTCTAGACTGTAAGCGCCTTGCGATCAGAGGCCTGGGGTAGGGGGAATCCCCCCCGTTGGCTCTGTGGGGGGAATTCTCCATGGGCACGCCCTCCCGGTGCAAATTCTAAATCTAGAAGTGATGGATTGCCTTTGATGTTTTGACCTTGTGCCGTGCTTGACTCATCGTGTGACCATTTGGGGGCGTTGCAGGTGCCTCCCGATTTTGTGAAAAGGCAATGAATTTGGCAGCTCCTGACAGGAAGCATTTAAAAAGTCCTTTCTATTCAGACAAGGTTTTCGACATTTCAGTCTGCCTCTGTGGTTTTCCTTGGTTGTTCAGACAAGGTGTGGCCCAGGTCACTGCCCTCTCCGGCCTGAGGGGTTTGATCATTGCCTTTTGTAGGCTGACCAGATAAAATCCAGGTCAGGGCTCATGTAACTTTAACAGTTGTAGGGAAAAGGGAATTTCAGCCAGTGTCATTTGTATGCAATTAGTTCCTGGTGAAATTCCCTCTTCATCACAACAGTTAAAGTTGCAGGCACTATACTAGAGTGACCATATACAAAAGAAGGCAGGGCCCCTGCAACTTTAACAGTTGTGATGAAGAGGGAATTTCACCAGGAACTAATTGCATACAAATGACACCGGCTGAAATTCCCTTTTCTCTACAACTGTTAAAGTTACATGAGCCCTGACCTGGATTTTATCTGGTCACCCTACCTTTTGTCTTTCTCCACCTTGAGAATCATTATTTTGAAAGTCGTAGGAACATAAGAACATTAGAGTAGAAGAAGAGCCGGGCTGGATCAGGCTGACTGTGGCCAACCAGCTGTTTAACAGGAACCCATAAGCGGGACACAAATGCAACAGCACTCTCCTGCCCATGTTCCCCAGCAACTGGTGTATAGAGGCTTGCCGTTGCTGATACTGGAGTCAGATTGTAAAGTTTCTAAGGGCGCAATCCTGTGCATGTTTAGACAGAAAAAAGTCCTACATCTCCCAGCATTCCCCAGCCAGCATAGCTTAGAGTTGTAGGAATGTCTAAATATACACAAGGTTGCACCTTAAATTATTGTTGTTGTTACTATTAATAATTATTATTAGTATCAGCAGTTTCAGGTGGAATCAATGGGTAGGCCTCATCCAGCTTGGCCCAAACAGCTGGGATGTCATGGAGGACAATTTTACTGGGTCTGGGGGAAATTGAACATACTAATCCAATCAATTCATCACACTCACAATTTACAACGATAGCGTTTAACACCTTGGCTCTAATCCAGGGATGCAGAGGGTCATCCCCTGACCCCTGATTGTTGGGTACTTGTCATGTTTCTAAGCCCTCCCGCTGCAGTGTGAGACATTAAAGAGGTCTGCCAAGTAATCCACAACACTTTATTCAGCAAATAAACATCTCTTCACACTCGAAGAGAGCTTAAACACTAGGAACTTTCCTCTAGGCTAAAACCTGGCTAACCAAGTGAGACAATTGTCCTTTCAACAAAAGGGAAGGTCTTTTCCCTGAGTCCCTTTAACTTCAGGGAGGATTCCTCTGAAGAAGCCTTTGGCGAGAAGCTAGCTGAGACAATCGCCTCTCGCCTTCTTTTAGGTCTGCCCGTTTAACTCTGCGGCAGACTCTGGGATTGGCCAGCTCTGAAGTCTCTTCCACCTCTGACGATTGCTGAGTTCCCACAGACTCTTGAGTTGTTAACATTTTCACTGATAAGGTCTAGTGAAGATTCATCCCTGGCTGGTGAAGAGCCTGGGAGAATCACCTCTCCCGCTTCCTGTGTAGGCTGGTACGTTTCTAGTCCTGTTTCTTCTGGTTCAGAATCTGATTCTGATCAATAGCCTGAAACTCCTCCCCCCATACTTAAAGGGAACAGGCCTGGTCATGACAGTAGTGTCCTCGCTTTTGCACGGCTTTCCCTCCCATCCTCATGCTAAAAGGCTCAAGCGCCTTTCCTAATGCCAAGTTACTGGGAGGAGGAGCTTAAGTGTAAAATTGGCTGGTATTTGGGGTGTCTTGGGCGTGTTTCCTGTGTCTTTGGCTGCACCTACCCTTGGAGAGGGGCTTCTCTGAAAAGCAGCTCAGCCATGGGCAGAAAGGAGTTCTATGCCCCTCCTTGAGCAACAGCAAACAAGGCTATTTGATTAGTTATGAAAAGATCCTTATCGCCAAGTAATTGACACATTTACTCAAGCGGGATTTTTTATCCAACATTCCTTTCATCAGAGATATGAGAAAACTTTTCTTGGGGTGAGCATATGAAACTCACAGACGCTTGCCTACACACACGGAATGGAATATTTTCTCTTTGTGCAACCCCACGAAGTTGTTGACATTTGGGAACATTTACACACCACCCATCCCGGATAAAGTAGAAAGCACCTCCTGGAAACATCATTCTGTAAATACTTCCCTCCACTTGAAATAAGTCGAGCAATTCACATGAGCGAGAGAGATCTCTTGCGCTTATAAAGATGGTACCAACTGCTAGGGTGACCAACTGTCAGGATTTCCCTGGATTTGTCCTGGCTTTTGTTCTGTCCTGGGTGTCAGGGGGATTTTCTGTAATTTTCTATGATGTCCTGGAATTGCATGCTTTCCCTTTTAAGGTCACCATTAGTGTGGCAGAGGAGAATGATGTGCTTTCTGGAGGTGTATCATTCCCCTCACTGCTCCAATCGGGGCCTTGAAGGGGAAAGTGTTGTCATTCCCAAACATTATAGAAAAGGCCCCAATTGGAGCAGTGGGGGGGGGCAGGAGTGACACACTTTCCCCTCCTCCGCTCCAGTTGGGGTCTTTAAGCCCCCGATTGGAGCAGAGGAGGGTAAAGCGCGCTTTCTGAGACCTCTGGAAAGCACGTCACCCCCCCCCCCATGGCATCCTCTTTTTGGGTTTCCAAAATATGGTCACCCTACAACTAGCAGCTCCATTTTGCTGGGTCATTTCCCCATCTTTATTTCCTGTATGGGCCAGTGTTTTGGAACAAAAAAATCAGCCCCTTCCTTCTGCAGAACTTGACCAAGTAATGGTCAGGCATAGGGATCCACCTATTCAAATAAAAAGGGAACTGTCTTGTTCACTGTTGTGTCTAAACCCGCTCCCTTTGGGCAGGGTGAAGGACTGTCAGACGATAATTCAGAGTCAGATTCTGAGGCCGAAGAGACGGCGCAAGAGATGTCCCAGTCCATACCAGGAGTGGGAGAGTTGCTTCCCTCAGCCTCTTCCCCAGCTGCGAATGAACTTTCGCCAGCTCTTATCTCGGATGGTGTAAATAACCCCCAAGCGGAGAATCAGGCTTCTTCCGGTGAGGAGGGCGTGGAAATCCTGGCGGATGCGAGATTCCGTAGGAGAGAAAGGCGGGCTGAGGCAAGGGAAGGGCGGAGGGGGTTGGCCAGGGTGATTGCTCGCAAACTGCTTGGCCAGTACCAGTCTCCCTGAAGCTAAGGCGTACTGAAAGAAATGGGCTTTCCCTTTCCTTGAAAGAACAACTGGTTCGCTTACTATGCATCATCTTGCCTAGAGGACGAGTCACCTAGAACGTTAGACTCCCTTCGGTTGGGAGAAGATGTTTATTGCCTGAATAAAGCTTTGTGGATTCCATGGCACATCTCTTTATTGACTTCAAATAAAGCAAGGGGCGAGAGGGACATGACATTCACTCTCATAGAAATGGATGATAAGTATTCTCACCTGGCCTTGGTTACTATCTGTCTGCTGAACCTGCCTCTCCTACCTATGGGAGAAGAAGAAAAATGCCTCCCCATCCACTTCCTCTCTACCAGGCATGATTTTGTACACCTCTGTCTCCCCTCGCTCACCCCTTTTCCAAGCTAAAAGGTCCCAGACATTGCAACCTCTCCTCATAGGGGAGTTGCTCCAAGTCTGGATCAGTTTTAGTTACCCTTTTCTGCCCTTTCTCTGACTCCACAATATCCTTTTTTAGGTGCGGTCATCCTTTTTTTTTTAGGTACACAGTGTTCCAAATTGGGGGGGGGGGTCACACCATAAATTTGGATAAGGTCACTACGATTTCTGCAGTTCCGTTTTCAATTCCTTTCCTGATTATGCTAAACGTGGAATTTGCTTTTTTCGCTGCACTTGGATCTGTTGTTGTGATCTGGTCGTGTGTTGCTCATAATATAGGCTGGGATGCCTTCTTCGGCGGGAGGGGGTTTGGAGAGGCAAAAAGTTGGTTCGCTGCGATGATCGGGTGCGTGACTGGTGCGACAGACACACTGAGAAGCTCTCTGTGTGAGCCTGTTGCGTGCAAATCCTGCCGAGACACAAAAGGGGTTTGCTGTGCAATCGTCCTGAGAGACACTTCTCCACCCTAAGAGCAACAGAAGAGCCCTGAGGCTGGATCAGGCTGAGAGTCCGTCTAGTCCAGCACTCTGTTCACACAGTGGCCAACAAGCTGACAACCAGGGACCCACAAGCAGGATGCAGGTGCAACAGCACCCTCCTGCCCATGTTCCCCAGAAACTGGTGTATATAGTTGCACTGCCTCTGATTCCGGAGGCATCTTATAGCCCTTATAGGTGTTCTCTGTAGTGCAAGAGCACGGATGAAGAATGAAAAATGTCTGTAAATGCTGAGATGAGATGGTTACACATTGCAACGTTGATAATGTTAAGGAACAGCACATACCGTAAGCTTATAAAGAATGAGGACACAGTGCAAGACCGTTTGCATTACTATCAGCATTTGAGGTTTGTACAGTACAACACATCGGCAAGGAAAGCCAGTTTACGTCAACTTCAGGGCAAAGGTGAATTTCGTAAGTTGTCTGTAAAGTGCTATAAAAAACTGTGCTTGACTTCCGTTCAGACAGAGAGAACTCAGTAAGCAGGCAGCTGGAAGCAACTTCTCTCTCCTGGATGCCCAGTATCTGATTAAAGCCTTGAGTAAAGACCAATGTTTCTGAAAGAGTTTCTTTATCACTTCTGAAGAAATTTCTTTATCAGCACCTTGTATAATCATGGGTGAGCAGGTGGGAACTAGGGCTGTGCACGGATCTGGATCCGGATCTCAAATTGGTTAGAGTGCCGCATTTCCTGCTCGTGGTGGATGACGTCATCACCTGATGCGTGCGGGAAATGTGGCAGCACACAGCGAGGCGAGAGGATGATGGCAGGACGACGCGGAGGAGAGGGAGGGGAGAGCGGGGAGAGCGGGAGGGAGTGCTGTGCACGGATCTGGATCAGATCCAAATCCAGATCCGAGTCAGAACTGATCGGGCCCAATCCAATCCGAGTTGGATCGGGCCCGATCCGGACCTGACAGATCAGGATCCAGATTGGATTGGGGGGTCCATGCACAGCCCTAGTGGGAACGAAGGTTCAGGTGCTTTCTTACGTAAGTGTGCTTCTCCTGGTTTGTGTCCCAATTGCCACCAGCCACTGAAGACCAATCAGAGCTGGTTCTTCCTCATATATCTATATCTATCAATCAATAACATTTCTGTAATTAATTTTTGTAAACTGCCCAGAGATCTTCGGCTATGGGGCAGTATATAAATGTAATAAATCATGATAAATAATATTTTATTGCAATGGACCATAGCAGCCACAACCAAGAAACAAAGATTACAAAGGTTTGTAATACAGAGATCATCAATTAGAATTCATCATTAAAATAATTAAGGTTAAAACATATACTGCTGATTGAAATGAAAACATATTCCTAAAATAAGAAACTTTACTTATAAAATACATAACATTGTAAATGTATCGGAATGCATTTCTCATATTTCAGAATCTCCCTGACAATTTGCAGCAATGGAGTTTACATACTTCTTCCTATGTTTAGCAGCCTTTACTGCAAAGAAGCAACCTCCAAACTACAAACTGGTTAGTTCCTTGCAGCAGAAACCCCAATTTCTTCTTTACATCTCAAAATCTTTAAAAAGGGATCTAAATAATGGGCTCTAATATCAGTATATAATTGACATTCAAGGATATAGGGTGCTAGATCTTCCAAAACTGGTTCCCTACAAATACACAATCTTTCTTGGACCGTACACCATGAAATCTACCAAAGTTCATCATACAGACTATTTCTTCGAAGCACATTTGAGTGAAAGCCCTTTGGTATTCCATTGACATCGGGGATAAGAGCTACCCTTCTCACTGAGGCTGATGTTTGGTTCCTGCCAACCATCTAGCCATTTCTAGAGGATGTAATGGAAGCTATATCAGACTGTGCGTCAACGTCCAAGACTCTTTGTTTAAAGCTGTTTCTAATAATATTTCCCCATGGGTTTACAGACTGTAAGGAGAAACCAAAATTTAGAAGTAATTTGGAGAATTTCTGCAACCATGAAGTACCCAGGTTGCTTATTCTCTGTTCCTCTAGACACAACCTGGGTAGTGGATGGATCTGGGCTGGAGTCTTTGGTATTATCATCTAACAGGTTGAAGAGTTTTTTAAACTCCATTTTCCTGTAGGAGGGGGTTCTTTGCATTTTGCATGTTTTTGCACTTCTTTAATTTGTTATTCCCACTCTCTCTCTCTCTCTCTCTCTCTCTCTCTCTCTCTCTTACTCTCTCTGTATTCTAGTGCCCTGTATCCCAGTTGATCCTCAGCGGAATCACATGCCCTACGCTTGGGATGAAAGCCATGGCTTCAAACATACTTGTCAATTGCTTTTAAAATGGCTCTGATGCACAGAGAAAGATCAGCAGCAACGGATTGGATCCTGGCAATAATTTTTCCTGGCTCATTCACAGTTCAGGAACTCTGCCCATAATGATCTAATTAAGCTTGCCACCGAATCAAAGAAATCGTTAATTCGTATGTGCTTGTTTAGTCAATTTACAGACATACATTTATACTGAAATCCTGTACGTGTCTGCTCAGGAGTAAGGCCCAAAAGTAAAGAAGAGTGAAAGGGATGAGAGTAAAAAGGGGGAGAATATTTTATTATTTCAATTTACACAAGCTTTCTCTCTCTCTTGTTCCTATCCTGCATCTAATCTAATCTAATCTAATCTAATCTAATCTCTTTTCTTTTCTTTTCTCTTCTTTTTTCCATTTCTCTTCTCTTCTTTTTCTCTTCTTAATATCCCGCGAATCTATTGGTTTTGCCACTTGTGGTGTCTTTATGTCCTCAAACCTGGCAATGTCCCTGGGGTATAGCAATGTTCCATGTATTTTCCAAAGAAAACTGGTTCAGGGATGCAGGCTTACATACTCCGGCTGTCAGCAGGTTGGCACAAATCGTAGGATTACATTAGGGGACTATTTTCCTCCCCAGAGAGAGAAATACAAAACGTTACAGGATAGAAAAATACACCCCCCCCAATACCAAGGAACATGAGTTGTTAGTAATATTTTTTTTTTTTAACCTGGACAGTTTGTGATACTTTTCTAATATTTTGAATTTATAATATACTTCTTCTGACTACACAGACACATTTCTGGTTGTGAGGCATTTTACCATCTCAGGATACACTGGAGAATAGCTTGGGGTAGTAAACCCCCACCCCACATATGGATACGCCTTCTACCACCAGCCTGGATCTCAGTAAACATCCTGCATTTCTGGGTTGTGTAGCAGTCAATATTAGGATAAAGCCTTCCATTGGCGCCAATGATTAAAACCAGTGACATGAATGCTAACCACGTCTACATGCCAGTGGGCCCTGCGTTTCGAGGCAGCTGGTGGTCTTGGGGAAGGGGGTTCTGTGACCCAACTGGAGCACAGTGGTGTGCCGTTCCTCCATTCAATCTTTCCTTGTCTTTCAGGGTGAAGATGCTGTGTCGCGGGTACTACAGGTTGGAAGCCGCCTTCCTGAGTGTTCTCGGGCTCCTGGGATTCCTGTTTCTTCTCCAGACCAACAGTCCTCCCAATGGCCACGTCTCGAGCAGGGCAAGGGGACCTACTAGTCTGATCCCGCTGATCACTGCCGAAGCCCCCAAAGCCATCGCCCGGTGTCGGGTGAACGAGTCCGCGGCCAACGTCTCCGGCTTCGCCGACCTGCCTGATCACATCAAAGACTTCTTGCGGCATAAACATTGCAAAGAATTCCCGTTGCTTCTGGACCTCCCGGAGAAATGCGGCAGCTGGGAAAACTCCTACGCGGTCTTCTTGCTCCTGGCCATCAAGTCGTCTCCCGGGAACTATGAACGTCGCGAGATCATCCGCAAGACGTGGGGGCAAGAACGGACGTTCGAGGGCGTCCAAATCCGCCGGGTCTTCCTCTCTGGCGTGGCGGCGAACGCCCGGGAAGCCCGGAAGCTCAACCGACTCCTGAAGCTTGAGTCGGAGGAGCACGGGGACATTCTGCAGTGGGATTTCACGGACAGCTTCTTCAACCTGACCCTCAAGCAGGTTTTGTTCCACACCTGGATGGAGGCCCGGTGCCCGGGGGTCCGTTTTGTCTTCAACGGAGACGACGATGTTTTTGCCAACACCGACAACATTATCCACTATCTGTTGAGCGTCCCGGGAGCAGGGGATGAGCACCTCTTCGTGGGGCAGCTGATAACCAACGTGGGACCCATCCGGGAAAAGTGGAGCAAATATTATGTGCCGGAGCAAGTGACCACCTCCACGTCCTACCCGCCGTATTGTGGCGGTGGCGGCCTTCTCATGTCCGGTTACACCTCCCACACCATCTACAAGGAATCGCTCGGCATCGAACTGTTCCCCATCGACGACGTCTACCTGGGGATGTGCCTGCAGAAAGCGGGCCTCGCACCCTCCTCCCACATGGGCATCCGGACGGTGGGCGTGAGGCTGCCCTCTTCCCGGCTGGAATCCTTCGACCCCTGTTACTACAAAGAGCTCCTCTTGGTCCATCGATTTGTGCCCTACGAGATACTGGTGATGTGGAATGCCATTCACCAGGAGGACTTGGTCTGTGGGAAGAAAATAGGGATTTATCAGAGTCTTTGAGGGGTCTCGGGGAAGAGGAAGATGGACAGAGAGGTCAGAGGAATCTAAAACGGGAGATGGGAAGAACCAACCTTTCTTCTGGATTCTTCTTTGCAGCTGATAATTGCTGGTTTGCATCTCTCCCCCCTCCCCCCCCGTGCCCTCAAAGGAAGGAAAAAAGAATACCAAGACGTTTGGAGGAGATGCTATTTGATTTAAGAGATGCACAAAAGTGCTAAAGTTGTGCAGCTACGGGTGGGTGGTGGTTGTCACGGTAAGTTTTCCTCTCCAGTCCCGACAAGATGGTTTGGGTCTGATGGCTTCCCTCAGTGGCGTTTTGCTTCCCCTTTGGATTCTCCGCAGTTCCTTCATGAAAGGATTGTGTCAAAATAAGACATGAATGATGGTTGGGATTTGATGATACCTCAGGAACACTGATCCATGATGCGCTACTTCTCTGGGACTTCCTCTGACACCTCCTGGTTCCAGAAGAGACGGACACCACCTCCCTGACTCCTGGGTGGTTCATGGAGGGTGTCGACGTGACCGCTTTGGTTTGGCTCAGGCAAAAAAGCAGCTTTGAGCCGCCTCTGTGCGGGGCGGCTCTTTGGAAGCAAGCGTGTGCTGGCGCTGGCGGTCATGCTGGAGAGATGTGGTTCATTGCACCTTTCTTTCTGGGCCTGAACACGGACTCTGGTGAGCGCGGGCCACCTTTCTCCCAATGGCTCAGCGGCGCCTCTTGGGAAAGGAGGGGAGGGGAATCCATCCGCAGCTTCCTTTGCTTACAGACTTTTGGCCACGGTAGTGAGAACGTTTATGGGCCTTTTTGTTATTGGAAGGAATGTACGTGTGTGTGTGTGTGTTGCTTGATTTTGTTGTGCTTCAGGGCGTACAAAGTTCTCTGCCCTGATGTTAAGGCCTCTGTGGTCAAGCCAGAATGTGGCATTGGACCACACAATTCATGGGACGTGGGCATTAGTTAAAAATGACTTGAATAGATATTCAGGGCTTGTCTCTATGGAAGCCACTGGAGCAGGAGGTGGCCTTTGGAGACCCTCTCTCTCCCTACTCACTTGCTTTATTGGCTGGGGGAGGGGCAGTCATCCTTCCTTGCTCCTGCTGCAGTGGTAACTGCCCTTCCGAAATGCAAGCATTTAAGGGTGTCGGAGAGTCAGAACGCATCAGATCCAGGGATTATTCTTATTATTACATTTCAAACTGTCCTTCCAAAATGCAAGCCATTAAACTTCAGAACAAATACAATTCAATAATAGTAACAACAACAACTCATAGAATAACAAAATTGATATTGTATTATTATTATTATTATTATTACATTTCAAACTGTCCGGCCAGAATGCAAGCAATTAAGGGTGTCTGAACTTCAGAACAAGTAAGACTCAGGAATTATTCTCATTGTTTTTATTAGAAAAAACTCATTTCCAAGTCGTGGTTGCTCAGTTGCACAATAGCTATTTTCATCCTTGGTCATTTCAGTAGGTTGCTCCTATCCATCCCTCTTGCTCCTTCCACGGTTCAATCCCCCGAGATTCCTGGGCTAAGATCCGCTTTTTGTGACACACAGTGCCCGAACCTGCAACCTGGGCCCAGTGTGGGACTCCGAGCTCCCCAACTGGCCCAGTGGCACAGAGAGGCTTTTCCTGCCATTTCCCAATCCTACGAGTGCAGAAGAGGACCCACACACTGCAGGGTGGACTGGACCGTCCCACCATGAGTAGGTGCTGATGCGATGTCACCGGAATCCTACCCCACCTTGCCAGCATTTTCCTCGCCATCCTACCTGCTCTCCAGTGACATGTGGAATTTCGGGGGGAAAGATGTGTCAGTTTCACCCACCGCTTGTCAGTTTCTTTCTTTTTTTTAAATTAAGGTTTTAATACACAGGCCTTTTTGAAGTCTTCCCCCCAAAAAAAACTCACCAAAAATCCTGTCCCTTGCTTTTCTTGAACCACCACAATCAGCAATGGTAACAGGATACAGGGCGGAGGGATAAAGTTTTTCCAGCGCTGGTGAAACTGGCAAGGTCTTTGCCGCTGGTGAAACTGGCAAAGTTTTCCTATATGCAGATATAAAGATAGACATTTCTTCCACTCTATTAAAAAAATGTGATGGGTGGAGAGGGCAAAAAATCGGCTTTCAACAGAACACATCTATTTGGAGGTCACACAGGAAGACCGACTTCTGAGTGTAAACCCACTTTTCTGTACAATCGTTAGTTAATTTCAGCTCCTGGTGTAAGCTCATTTAAAACTCCATTATCTTATTTGGGAGGGGTGGGTCTTTTATACACGCCTATCAACAGTGGGAAAGCAGCTCAAAAGCCCTTTAAAGGTGCAATCCTGTATACACAGTGACTTGATAGTAAGTCCTATTGAAATCAAGGGGACTTACTCCTGAGCAAACATGCATAGGATTGTACTGTAAGTAGCATATGTGAAATCGATCGAGAAACAGAGCCAAGGGGTCTCCGTTGTGCCCCGAAGCCAATGGGGCACGCAGCTGCCCAGATCTCTCTCTCTCTCTCTCTCTCTCTCTCTCTCTCTCTCTCTCTCTCCATAACGTTGGGCTTCTTGTTAGAGATTTCCTGTAAAAATAAGTTATAAACTGCCCATCTGTTATTTTTCTTAAGGCACAGCTCCGGCTAGGGACCTATTTTGCTTTTTTCCTGCCTGTATTTTGTTTTTGTTTTTTAAAAAAATCTTCTTGGACTGCCGTTTTATGATGTTTTGTTTGTTTGTTTGTTAAATAATTATAATAAAAAAACCCCTTCTTATTTAATTGAAATGGTGTGTTTTGTTGGGGTGGCAGGGGGAGATTTGAACTCAGATCACTCGTCTTGCACTCATCTTGCGCTTTCAGTTAGATTCCAGCTGAGAGACTCCCCCTCCCTCCTGCTAACAACTGTTGCTGCTGAGGCCATCAGAGAGTAAGGAAGCAGCAGCAGCAGCCAGGCATCATCCCTCCATCATGCCTGGATCTGTATGAGGCTATGGGTGTCTCTACAAGAGCGATTTAAAACTCTTTCAAGGTGCATTAAAAGTTTTACCTCTACAAGAGCAGAGCGTAAATCGGGGGTCGAGGTGCTTTTTTTCTGTCCGATTATGCGCATTATCGAATGCGCGTTAAATAGCAAGTTTTAATTTACCGCGGGAGTTGAAGCACCTAATGACCATGTAAACAAGCGATTCTCCGCATTTAAACACTTTAAAGCGCGTTTCATACAACCGGTAATGCGCTTCACCGCCTCCTGTGTATAAGGATTAAGCGTAAATGCGATTGCGAGAAGATGCGCATAATCGGACAATCGGGCGTCAAACCGAATTCTTGTAGAGGGGACCTATGAGGGGGAGAGGGAGCCCTTCCGCTGTGCCCATGACCTTCTGAACTTTGAAATGAAATATCTAGTGCCTAAATTTGCTATTTTTTCCCTCCTCCCTCCAAATCCCCTTTCCTTTTGTATTATGTTTTTTAGATTGTAAGCCTGTGGGCAGGGACTGTCTCAAGAATTATTTTTGTAAGCGGCCTTGAGAGCCTTTTTTTGGCTAAAGGGTGAAATAAAAGTGCTATAAATAAATAAATAAATAAATAAATAAATTGACCACCAATCAGAATGTTTTGATCAGGGGTTCAAAAAGGCTGCCTGCCAAGCTCTCTTTGGTAGTCCCAGAGAGAGACCCCCAGCCTCTGCCAGTACCGAGAGCCAGAAGGAGAACAACAGCATAGAAGCCTCATTCCTAGAAAACAATGTTTGCAGCTGCCTGGCTGCTTCTATGATGCTCCATAGAGCCCATTCCTAGAGTGGTGGGGGTTCCTCCTTATTTTGGAGGAGGGTTAAAGCGGTGAGTGAGTAGGGGCGTGTGTGTGTAATAGTTTGTGTGTGAGGTGGGTATGGCGAAGCTCCCAGGAAGCCAATGGGAGGCCTGGGAAAACATTGCTCTTCGGCACCTGGCTTCCCACAGCTGGGTCTGACTCTGCAGCCCCCCCCCATCCCAATCTGGCTCCCCCTGAATTAAGACAAGGGCCCAACCTCCACCAAGCAGTATATTGCACTATGAAAGTGGTATGGAAGTGGTATATGGTCTGTGTTAATGGGCCCCAACAGTTGTCAGCACACTTCAATACCTCTATAAAGCAGCAGTGTGGCTCCCGCCTTTTATATGCCACTTTCATAGCGCTATAACCTGCTTGGTGTAGACCTGGCCAAGGTTTCTCAAGGTTTCTCAAGCCAGGTCTCCTGTTCCCTGAAAGCAGTTGGGGGAAAAACAACAACCCTGAGTTAGTCATGAAACAAGAACGAGAGTTTTATTTAACAGGAAAGGGGAAAATGGGGAGGAAGGAAAGTGAAACATATAAATGAATGAATGATTTGCAGTCTCCAAAATGTAAGACGACGGGAAGGGAGTCCAACACATTCCACAAATATAGATTATTTCTTAAAACCTGGCTATAGCCTTGCAGTCCAGGACTCAGAAGTAACTGCAGGTTTTAGTCATTGAGTGCTGGTTTGTTTATTTATTTATTTATTTATTATTTCATTTCTTTTCTATACTGCCAGAGCTCTTTGGGCAGTTCTGGAACTGCTTGCTGCCTGGTAACCGTGGGGTGGGCCGCATGCTACTGTTGCTGTCTTTCCTAGACTTTACTCAGCCTCCGCAGGAGCTCTCTTTTCTGCCCATCAACACTTTGAGACTCCTCAGCTTCGCCTGCCTAGCTGGCCCTGTGTATGCAAGAGAATTTCAGGTCACACCACCTTGGGGGTTGTGGATTTCAGCCACCTACCTAGCAACCTGAATTTGGCCTCTAAGACCTCATGACTACCTTGCCCCACATCATTGGTACCAACATGCGGCACGGCCACTGACTCCACCCCAGCACAGTCTATGAAGCTACCTAGATGGTGCGGGATACCTGCCAACTTTACATATAAGGACATCAGAAGAGCCCTGCTGGATCAGGCGAGGGGTCCATCTAGTTCAGCACTCTGTTCACACAGTGGCTAACCAGCTGTTGACCAGAAACCTACAAGCAGGACTTGGGTGCAACAGCACCCTCTTGCCCATGTTCCCCAGCAATGGACGTACTGCCTCTAATACTGGAGGTAGCACAGAGCCATCAGGACTAGTAGCTATTGATAACCTTCCACCCTAGGCCGACAATTTACCGCATGGTTAGGGTGTCCAGATCACCCGGGGGTTCCCGGTCCTAACCGGGAAACCTAGGCCGATCCGGGCCAACCGGGGGGGGGGGGAAACTGGGGTGGCGGGGGGTCACACGGCGGTGGCAGCGAGCGGCGGTAGACCTGGCGGCAGAGGAGCCCAGGAAGCGGCCACCCCAGCAGGTAAGTGCCCCTCCTCGCGCCTTGCGCTCCTTACCTGCAGGGGCGTCCGCTTCCATCCGGAGCGCAAGGCGCGAGGGGGGGCACTTACCTGCTGGGGCGGCTGCTTCCCGGGCTCCTCCGCCACTGCCGCTGCCAGGTTCATGAGGCCAGAGGCAGCGCGGAAGAGGCAGGAGAGGGCCGGATCCGGAAGTGATGTAATCGGCCCTCTCCCGCCTCTTCCGCGCGGCCTCTGGCCTTACGAGCCCGGCAGCGGCGGTGAAGGACCTGGTGGTGGTGGAGGAAGACCTGGCGTGGGCGGCGGAAGAGAACCCGGTAGGTACAGGCTGGTGTTTTTTTGGGGGGTGTGGCTTGGTGGGGGGGGTTGTTTTGGGTGGGTGGGTGGCGGGGGGGGGGACCGGGATTTGGGTTTCCAAAATCTGGTCACCCTACGCATGGTCTACACACCTGTTGGAACCGGACTGTCTGCCGGTGAGACCAACATCACAATAAAACCTTTTACTGCAGTAATTCCAGGAAGCCCTTACAGTCCCCATAAAGATCCACAGTTAACAGATCACAACATCAGTCGTTGAGCAGAAGCAGTTCGTGTGCATCACAAGAAGAGGTGCAAACAGCCCTGGATTTGACACATGGAATCAATCCAAAACGGGTCCAGAGTGTTCTAGTGAAGCTTTCCAGGTTATCATGCAGTTGCTTCTGGCAGAGTCTACTGCCGGTTGTTCTGGTTTAAATACAGGGGAGCGGCCGCTGAAAATCAGAATCGGACTTTTGGTCCCGGCAGGGAAACCTGCCTCTCAGTAGGTTGCTGTGCCTCACCGGATGCCTCTGAAACACCCTCTTTAGTTGACACCCCCTCCCCCCAAGTCATCTTCTGCTGCCCTCTTCCCATGAAAGATGTGCCAGGCTGGGAAGCTGTGGTTTCCATTAAGGTCAGGTCTCCAGCTGTGGAAGACATGTTACATCAGTGTCCTGCATCGATCACCTCCCAGCTCGTAAAACAGTGTGAGGCCTAGTCGAACTCAGTTCTCAAGTGCCTGGCTTCCCACAGCTGGGCCTGACTCTACAGCATACACTTCTGATGCAGAATCGGGTGTCAGCTGCTATACCTCTCCCTAAACTGGGCCAAGGTCTCACACCTGCAGGGGTGTCGTTAGGTCTGACTGAAGGGGCTTCCGCCCTGGCTTTTATTTCACAGGGCCCTGAGTGTCTGTGGGTGCCACAGGAAGGTGTTTTTTTCCCCCCTCAGCTTCATTTAGGGTGACCAGATAAAATCCAGGCCAGGGCTCATGTAACTTTAACAGTGGTAGAGCAAAGGGAATTTCAGCCAGGGTCATTTTTATGCAATTAGTTCATGGTGAAATTCCCTCTTCATCACAACAGTTAAAGTTGCAGGGGCCCTGCCTTCTTTTGTATATGGTCACTCTAGTATAGTGCCTGCACCTTTAACTGTTGTGATGAAGAGGGAATTTCACCAGGAACTAATTGCATACAAATGACACTGGCTGAAATTCCCTTTTCTCTACCACTGTTAAAGTTACATGAGCCCTGACCTGGATTTTATCTGGTCAGCCTAGCTTTATTGCCACGCAGGGGGTGGCTTTCAATGGGGACTGCAGTACAGGGGATAGGTACAGTGATCTCTCCCGTTCCCACATGCTGCAACAGCCCCTCCAAATTACCCCCTGCCTGGCAATGAAGCTGAGGATTTTTGTTTTTTCCATTTGGTTTCAGCTGATCCAGCTCAGGATGCAAATGAACTGAAGAATTTTATTCCATTTGAAGCAACTTGGATCCGACAGTCGTTGTCTGCCTTCGCCTCCTGTGGAATTTATATAAATCCTAGTCATTATTTCTCAATTGGCATATATAGGTATAAATGAGCACGGGCAGAATTTCTGCAGTTTCATGTGCTATGGGCCTGGGACTCTGAAGTTTTGCACACAGCAATGTCACCCCCAGGAGCAGGATTTGGGGGACCCCCTTGGATGCTGGAGGAGGGGAGGTGGAATTGAAGAGCAGACCAAAGTGTCCTAGAAGGGGAGAGGTGAATTGGACTCATGCCTGGATGGGGGGACAACCTTGGAATCCCCCTCCCCAGGACGGCCACCTTGACTTCAACCATGGCCTTGCAGGGGTTTATAAATCCAGCGGTGCCACCTCCAGGCCCCCGGCCTTGCAGTGGCTCTCCCTCAGGGCTTCGATTTGCAGGGCCAGGTTGCAGAATCGGGGCCTCTGGCTTGGCACGAAGGACCAGCAGGAGTGCATCAAGGCAAACACCTGGGAAAGGGGAGGAAAGAGGCTGTTAAGTGGGTCAAGCCAGCAGGCCCTCCTTTAGAGGATTTTCCTCGGCACTGTGCAGAGCAGGATACACTCCTGTCATTTTAGAATCCTAGAATCGTAGAGTTGGAAGGGGCCTATAAGGCCATCTAGTTCAACCCCCTGCTCAATGCAGGAATCTACCTTAAAGCATCCCTGACAGATGGTTGTCCAGCTGCCTCTTGAAGGCCTCTAATGTGGGAGAGCCCACCACCTCCCTAGGTCATGAGTTCCATTGTCTTTCCAGATCAAGCCAAGCCATCCCTTTGGCCTTCTTCCGCACTGCCAAGGTATTCTCCTGAAATCCAGTTCCCCTCTTTTGCTCCCCTTTGTGATACTTTAGCCCATACAAGAATGCCATTTTGCTTTCTCAAATGTTACAGCATGCTGGAATTCCACAGAGGCAGGGCCGTGGCCCTAAATTTTGGAGAGAGGACACTGAAGGATGCACACTCCTTTGAGTTCAATTGAAGTGCTACAGTGGGATAGCTACGACGGCTGGACGGAGTGCTCTACCAGACCATGTTGCAATAAAAAAAGAAAACACCCTTAATGTCCACTTCAAAAAAATGCCTTGTGGAGATAACAAAAGGCTGGATGGAATATAATATCACAGGGTAAAGGCTGTAGCAAAGGAGAGGAGACCATCAGCAGGGCCATTTCACCAGCTCCGCTGAAAGACTTAATTTCCCCTCTTCCCTCCACATCTCTGTTTCCTTGTGTGTCGTGCCTTTTTAGATTGCAAGCCTTTGGGTGGGGGAGGGACCATCTTTTTTTCTTTTCTTTTTTTACTGATTACATGTAAGCCAATTCAAGAGACTTTGGGACTCCTGAATTGGCTTATAAAAATACTTCAAGTCAACAGATAAAAATAAATATTTAACAATAGCATTTATTCTTTTGGGTGACAAGGCAAGCCGCTGTAGAGAAAATGCTTTGTTGGGGGTGGGAGGGAGAAGTCATGCGAGGAAGGGAGCGGTGATGTATAAATACCTATGCCATTTTGGAGGGTTTTTTTTTCCTGCTCATCCCTAAATTTTAACCTAGAACGGCCAGCCACGGGCCATGCAGCCACGGGCCATGCAGGCAAGGCCTGCTCACCTCTATCGGACAGCCTGTGGGTGCTGGGAGCCTCCTGTTCTGGTTCAGCAGCTCAAGGAGGTGACAGACGATTGTGGGGGGTTTGCTGTGCCCCATCATGCGGAGAAATTCCTAAGGGGAAAAAGAGAAGAGGTGGCAGGAGTGGAGGCCGGCGTGACACGCTGGTGTGTGTATGTGCACAATTTAAAAGTGGATGTGGCAATCACAGCACACACATGCAGCACACATATACAGACAAGCCACACACACACACACACACACACACACACACACACACACAGGGATGTGCATACATAGGACAGAGCTATGCTCATCTATTTATTTCAGAGGACTTTATCAAAAAACAGAACCAAACGCCTTTTGGCTTTTAGGAGGGTGACCCTATGGAAAGGAGGACAGGGCTCCTGTATCTTTAACAGTTGCATCGAAAAAGGGATTTCAGCAGGTGTCCTTTGTATGCATGCAGCCCCTGGTGAAATCCCCTCTTCATCCCAACAGTGAAAGCTGCAGGAGCCCTGCCCTCTTTTGTATCTGGTCTCTCTAGCATAGCTCCTGCAGCTTGAACTGTTGTGACGAAGAGGGGATTTCTTCAGGTGCTGCATGCATACAAAGGGCACCTGTTGAAATTCCCTAACATTTAAAGAGACAGGAGCCCCCCCCCCTTTCCATAAGGTCACCTTATTTGACTTTGTCATCTGCCGTTTTGCGTTTTTCATTTGTTGGGGACTTTTTGGGCGTCTTCGCTTCTGCCCCTTTTAATTGTTTTAATAAGCGTATTGCTGTTTTTTGTTTTGTTTGCTGTAAAGCAAACATTTAGTTGGGTAAAGCAACTTTTTGTTGGCGACATTGTAAGCTCTGGTTTGGTTGCTTTGTGCATGTGGGGGTTTTCTTTTAGTTACAGAAAAGCAGCATGTAAATAATGAATGTAAAGTTTAACAATTAGGGATGTGTATCGTATCATTAAAATGTACGATAACGATACGATAAGGTAGTTATCGTGCATGTGTTTAACGATGACGATATATTACAAAAACCTACGATAATCATCGGAGACGATAATGTTCGGTCGATTTTATCGTTTTATCGGACTGCCATATAAATATACCTATAACGTCTGTATTTTAAAAGTTAGAGGCTTGAAACTTGGTCACAGTGCTTATGGGGTATGCCTAAGTATGTGTATGAAATTTGAGATCGATCCCTCCAACCCTCGATTTTATATGAATTTATTAAAGATCGTTTAAGTTCTGACAGGTCAGAATGACAGCTCGCCACGTGTGTTCATTCAGACCTGTCAGAACGGAAACGCTCTTTAAAAAAATCATATAAAATCAAGGGTTGCAGGGATCGATCTCAAATTTCATACACATACGTAGGCATACCCCATAAGCACTGTGACCAAGTTTCAAGCCTCTAACTTTTAAAATACAGAAGTTATAGGCATTTTTTTCTTTAACAATAGGGCTGCAAAAAATATAGTTTTGTCATGATAATTATCGTGAAGACGCTACGGTTCACTTACGATATGAATGAAGGCGATTTTGTTTTGGTCTGAAATTACGATAACAATAAACGATGATATTTTTTGGCATGCACACCCCTATTAACAATCTAAAAACTAAAGAAAAGGGGAAAAAAGCCAAGCTATTTATTTAATATAGCCATTTGAAAGCTGCTTTCTCCATATTTATGGCAGAATACAATAACAAATAAAACAGAATTAAAAGTGCAATAAAAGTGCAATCCTATGCGTGTTTAGACAGCAGCAAAAAACTCCCAGCCTGCTCCAAACAGTGATAGTGATGTATCCTGTGATGATAGTGACGTGTTTTGTTTCATGATGATAACGACGTACTTTGTGGCGATAGTGGCATGTTCTGTACTGATAGTGACGTGTTTTGCCTACTGATCATGTGATTCTAGTGATGTATTGTCCCCAGTGAGAGCCGCGTGAGGCCAACGTTGCCATCCTTGTAATGCCAGGTAAAGACTTTTCATTACTTCCAGGCATTTGTGGGCACACCGTGGGGTTCTTAATTTAGTTGTTTTACCAGGGTATTTCATTGTCAATTTGTTTTAGCTGTTTTTTACTGCAAGGCGTTATTCGTGGGGCTGCTTTTGAAAACGGTCCAGAAACTTCAACTGGTACAAAACAGGGCAGCCAGGCTGTGAACGGGGACTGGCCAACGAGACCACATTACGCCAGTCCTGTTCCAGCTTCACTGGCTGCTGGTCCAGATCTTAAAGTGCTGGTATTAACATTCAAAGTCCTAAACGGTTTGGGGCCAGGTTATCTGAAGGAACGCCTCCTCCCATATGTAACTGCCTGGACCCTAAGATCATCCTCGGGGGTCCTTCTCCGTGAGCCCCTGCCAAAGGAAGTGAGGCAGGGGCTACCAGGAGGAGGGCCTTCTCTGATGTGGCATCCCAGCTGTGGAATGAGCTCCCCAAAGAGGTTCACTTGGCACCTACATTATACACTTTTAGGCGCCAGGTGAAGACCTTTTTATTTTCACAGTGTTTTAACACTTCTGCAGTTTGATTTTTAACCTTGCTGTTTAAATTTGTATTTTAAGTTCCTATCAATTTTATCCTGGTTGTATTTTAATACTGTATTTTAAATTATGTTTTTATACTGTCATTGTTTTATATTTTGAATGGTTTTGAATGGTTTTAATTTTTGTAAACCGCCCAGAGGGCTTCAGCTATTGGGCCGGTATAGAAATGCAGTAAATAAATAAATTAATTAAATTGTTTTACATTTTTGTATGTTTTAATCCCTGTTTGTAAAATGCCTACAGACTTTTCCTGCAAAAGACGTCTAAGAAGTCAATTAAGTAATTAATTAACACAATAATAACAACACAAGAGTTTGGCTCAGTTTGGATGACATATTAAGCAACGGAGGGGTAAATAACGTACTGACCGTGCGTTAGGCAGGAGGAGCTCCACAGATGACACTCTGCATCCGGCGCTGCTCAGAACCAGCAAACGCCCCGGCTGCTAGGAACTTGCGGCGGCCATTTTGGTTGCAGCCTCTCCTCCGTGTGTCCCCCAGCCGTATCCCAGCATGCACCATGAGTTCTGCTGGCTGCATAGAGCGCCCGGGGTTTTTTGGCTGCTCTAGGCAGCAGAACTCTGTTCCAAAACAGAATAGTCCACGGAGAGAGGGGGGCTGAATTCGGACGACACTTTAAACAACGAGGCTTCGGGCTAAACAACGTGCAAGCCTGTTGTTTCGCTCCGTTGTTTAAAGTGCCTGATTAAATTACTGTCAGTTGTGTGTGCGTTGCGTGTTGCCCTCCAGACGACACAATAAGCAACACAACTGATGATTGTTCCCCCCCTCCTCTGTTGCCTAATGTGTTGTCCGAACTGAGCCACTCTCTCTCTCTCTTACACACACACACACACACACACCCCTCCTGGGATTGAACACTCACTGCTGATCCAATACACGCAGCTATCCCAGAGAGTAACCAACGCAGGCTGTCCTAGATTAGCCCCAATATCTCGCGAGGTCCATGAGGGGCTGCTCTCACCTCTGAGGGACTGCGGCTCTTGCTCCCATAGGTGAAAAGTTCGTAGAGGACGACACCAAAGCTCCAGACGTCCGACTCTTGGGAGAAGATGTTATCAGCCAGAGATTCTGGTGCATACCTGCCATGGGGCGGGGCAGGGCGGGGCAGGGGGAAACCACGGTTAAAACACAAAACAAAACCCCAGATATGTTAAAATCTATGAATATGTTAAAATAGTTGTAGGACTTTTTCCCTGGCTAAACATGCCAACCAAGGATTGTGTCCTTAATACGTTATAGATGTTTGGGTGAACTTTGCTGATAGCGGCGTGTTTTGTGGAGATGGTGCCGTGCTTCACCCAGACGGTCCCCCCTCCTACCAGAAGATGGGGCTCTGTCCAGGCTCCCGCACCACGTAGTACTCCTTCCCTTGGGGCAGGATCTTGGCCAGGCCAAAGTCCCCGATTTTGACGTGTTTCTCATTTTCCACCAAGATGTTTCTGGTGGCCAGGTCTCTGTGGATGTAACGCTGAGAACCCAGGTAGTCCATGCCCTGTGGGAAAGATGGATGTCAGGGTGCTTTCCTGGCCGGGATTCCTCTCCCCCCACAACACCCCCCCCTGCTGCACCTCCGCAGACACATCTGTCGCAAAGGAGGAAGAGCTTCCTTTTTTTTTTTTTTTTTGAAATAATTTTTATTAATTTCAACATAATAATAACATAAAATACATACATAATCCACGACAATCCCCCCCGTGCACCCCCACACCATGAGACCTTCTCTTAATCTTTTATTCTATCCAGAAATTTATCGACTCTTTTGAAGGTGTTTGTCCCTTCCCCAATCTTAATACATATTCCAATAGGGGACTCCATATTTCCCCAAAATCATTTTTACCGGACATTCCCCTCTTTAATTTCATTTTACAAGTCAGCATATCATTCAAAGCCATATCCCATATTTCTTTATACCATTCTTCTATTGTATAGCTTCCTTGTCCTTTCCAATTTTTTGCAATCATTAGTCTAACAGGTGTCAGGAGGTTGTTTATCAATTCTCTCTTATTTTTGTCCTCTTCCCCTCTATCCCATATTGCTAGTAGAGCAAGCTTCGGGTTTAATTCCACTTTACTTCCAATTATTTCACTTATTTCTTCAAATACCCTTTTCCAAAATTTTTGTACATATTCACAGCTCCACCACATATGGTAATAAGTTCCAACCTCCTGGCATCCCCTCCAACAATTTTTAGATATTTTTTTGTCTATCTGGTGAAATCTAACCGGTGTTAGATACCATCTCCACAATACCTTGTAAAAATTCTCCTTAATTCTGATCGATAACAATTTTAACATTCTTGCATTCCACAACCTCTCCCAGTTGTATTCCTTGATTTCTCCATTCACATCCTCTTCCCAAACCTTTTTTATTGCTTTAAGTGAATTTTGAAACTCCTCCTCTATCAATATTTTATATATCTCACTAGTCAACCCTTTCTTAATTTTCTTTTCTTCTTTCCTACCTTTTGACTCTATTAAATCTTCAAATCTTGTATTATTTCTACACTTGTTATTTTTCAGTTTCCATTCCTGAGTCCATTTCCCTAATTGTATACATTTAAACCATGCTGATTTTTGACCTATCAATAGCTCTTTAATTTGCTCATTATCCTTCAAATTTTCCATCCACTTCCTTAACTTAATTATTTCCTTATCTTTCAATCGCGCTTCAATCTCCACTTTTAACACTCTTGGGAAATTCTCCACTACTACCACTGGGGCAAGTGGTGAATCTCCTGGTATCAACTTCCCCCTAAATTTCTCCCAGATCTCCACTATATTTACCAACAAAGGGTTGTCCAGTCCCTTTAATTCTTTCTTTTGAATTTTTTTTAAAAAAATATTTTTCAATTTATAATCTATTTCCCTGGTTTGCGTCTCCAACCACTCCAAATCTTCCTCCCCTAGAATACCACTTATAACATATCTTAACTGATTAGCTATATAATAATACTTAATATTTGGAAGTCCTAAACCTCCCTTCTTTTGAGCCTTATACCATAACCCTTTATTAATCCTAGCTTTCTTATCCCCATTACAATATGCATTAATTATATTTTGCCAACTTTTCAACTCTACATCTGATATTTTAATTGGTAACATTCTAAACAAAAAATTAATCTTAGGTAAAATCTTCATTTTAATAATTGCTATTCTACCAAACCAAGAATGTTTTAATTTCTTATATACTTCTAATTTCTCCCCTACTTGTTTTTTTAAAGCTACCAAATTAAGTTCCTCTAGCCTTTCTAAATCTCTATCAATATTAATCCCTAAGTAACGTACTATATTTTTAAGTCTAAGACCCAACTTAACCTTACCTTCTTCCAGCTCTTCCTTATTATAATTGAATAACATCATTTCTGACTTCCCCCAATTTACTTTTAATCCCGTAATTTCTCCAAATTCTCTTAAATGTTTCTTAATCACCTCTGCACTCCCTAGGGGATCTTCTACGGTCAATAAAGTATCGTCCGCAAACATATTCATTTTAATCTTCTCTTTTCTCCCTATCCCCTTCACTCTTTCATCTTCCCTTATTACATTTGCCAAAATTTCTATTACTATTGCAAATAAGATCGGTGAAAGAGGACATCCCTGCCTAGTTCCTCGGGCTAGTGTAATCTGTTGCGTTAACCCATCATTAACCATTATTTCCGCTTTATTGTTTTTATACAGCTTATCCATCACTCCCATAAATTTGTCTCCAAACCCAAATGTTTTTAATATTGTTTTAAGTGCTGGCCATTCCACACAATCAAAGGCTTTGAATATATCCAATGCTAGCAAGCCTGCTTTTAAATTCCTTTTTTTTATAATACTAATTATATTTAGTACTCTTCCCATTAAATTAGACATTTGCCTACCCGGTATAAATCCACACTGATCTTTTTTAATATATTTACAAATAAATGTGGCCATTCTTTTTGCCAATATTGCTGTAAATATCTTTGAATCTTGATTTATTAAGGAAATTGGTCTGTATGATGCGGGATCCGTTAAGTCCTTACCTGGTTTTGGAATTAATATAATCAGGGAATGATCCCATGATGGCGGAGTCTTCCCCCCCTCTATTATATTATTAAATAGTTTCTTTAATCTTGGTATTAAAATTCCTTTAAAAAGCTTATAATACTCCGACCCCAAACCATCCATCCCTGGTGATTTTCCTCCTTTCAGTTTATCAATAACTCCCTCTATCTCTTTTTCAGTAACTAAACCTTCCATATATTCCCTATCCTGCTTCTGCAATTTTATTTTCCAATTCCTCTCTACATATTCCAATACCTTATCTTGCGGTCCCGACCCTGATGTATATAATTCACTATAAAAATCCTTAAATATATTTAATTTATCTTTCATTAAATTACAACTATTCCCTGACTTATCCTTAATTGTCCCTATCATATTCTTAGCCTTTTCTAACTGTGTGGATCTGGCCAGCATCTTTGAATTCCTATTGCTATATTCAAAAAATTCTCTTTTTAAATACAACAAATTTTTTTGTACTTGTTCTAATTCTTCTTTCTCTAGTTCCTTTTTCTTAGCTTGAATTTGGGCAATTAGGCGTTTATCTTTTGTCTCCTTTAACTTATCTTCCAAACTCCTTACCTCCTCTTCAATCTTTTTATTTTGGGCTTCCTGTTGTTTTTTTAATGTACAACTTTCCCTAATACAAATCCCTCTTACCACAGCTTTCATTGTATCCCACAATATGCCCTGCCGGTTATTCTCTTTTTCATTAATCTCCCATATTTCCTGCAATTCTTTCTTTATCTTCTCCATTATATCTTTTTTATTCAGCAACCTTACATCCAATCTCCATCTCTTCGCTTGTCTATAATCTTTTTTGGTTTCCATGTCCATTATCATTAACGCGTGGTCAGTAACCTTGATAACTCCAACATCACAATCTATAATTTTGGGTAACATATTTTTTGATACAAAAATATAATCTATCCTTGAATAGCTCTTGAATCTCTGTGAGTAGAAGGTATACTTCCTTTCTTCCCCTCTTAAAACTCTCCACACATCCATTAATTCTTTCCCTTCCATTAATTTGCTTAACTCTGTCTTCCCCACCCTCTTAGCATCTTTTAGTATGCTATCCCTATCTTTCCCTATATCTAGTACCATATTAAAGTCACCTGCCATCACAATATGCTTTTTACCCACTTCTCCCAACACGTTAAATACTTCATCAATAAAATCCATTTGTTTCCCATTTGGAGCATAGACATTCACCAATACATATTCCTCTTCTCCCAACTTGCAGAACATAATAAGAAACCTCCCGTTTTTATCTTTCTTTACACTTTGAATAGTTATACCACATGTTTTTGAAATTATTATTGCCACCCCTCTCGATTTCGAAGTTCCATATGCCTTCTCGTAAACGCCCACCTCCCTCATTCGAAGCTCATTAACTCCATCTTTGGCCTGATGAGTTTCCTGCAAAAAAATTACATCTATTTTTTTGTTCTTTAATAACATTTCAATTCTTTTCCTTTTTATTACTGTTCCTAGCCCTTTAACATTCAATGTTGCCAATCTAAGTTTATTTTCCATCTCTCACTTTCACACACATCTTTAAGTCGGTCTCCCTCTGTGTAACACATTCCCCCCCCTCCCTAACCCTCCCCCCCACATTCACCCCCATTTTCACCCCCCTCCTCACCAGCTTCCTGGGCATTGGTCCCAATCTTCTTAGAACTCTTAGGGGGGGGGAACTCGGCCCAACATTCTGGGATAACGTCTACCCTCCCTCCGTATCTACTATTCATTACTCCCCCCTGCCGCGCCTTCGTCTTGCTTCTCTCCTCCAGCCGATGTGGCATCCATTATGCCCAGCTCCTCCAACAGCTCGATTCCTTGCTCACAAGATGTAATTCTTTGCTGCTTCCCGTTCCACTTAAATCTCAAGAAAACTGGGTATCCCCAATTATAGGAAATCGATTTCTTCTTCAATGCCCCTGTGCAGATTCTAACGCTCTTCCTCCACTGCACCGTTTGGGGGCACAAATCCTGGAAGACCTCAATTGGTGTTGCTTGAAGCGTTGGTTGACCTTGACTTCTAACTGCTTGCATTAATTTTTCTTTTTTGTAATAATTAGCAAATTTCACAATAATGTCTCTTGGGAACTCTCTTGTCTTTCCAAATCCCACTCTATGGGCCCGCTCAATATCTTCCATTCTCCAATCTTCCTGTGGCGCCAGCTGTTTGACCCATGCCAAGATTAATTCTCTTATACTATTAAGGGTCTCCCCTTGCTGCTCCTCAAAAGATCTTATGCGTATATTTGCTCTTCGGTCTCTGTCTTCCATCGCGATAAGCCGTAAATCCTGATGCGTTAGCTGTTCCTCTTGTTTCTTATATAGAACCTTTAGTTCTCCAGTTTCTTCCTGCAAAGCTCCAACTTCTTTCTCCACCTTTTGAAGTCCTGCCAAGAGTTGCTGTTGCGAATCGGTAATCCTTTTAGCCAATCGTTCTTCTTGCTTCAATAACGCCTGCTCGATATTTCCATCTTGCTTTAAAATGGCCAGATCCAGCATCTTTTGGATAGTCTGAATCAGCTCATCTGTTGGGTCAGCTTGCCTCCCTGTGGTTGTTTTAGGAATTGCACCTGGCTTAATTCCAGTCTTAGCACTGGCATTCCTGGCATGACTAGGCGATTGCTTTTTTGTCTTTTCAGAATCCTTATCTGACATTTTATCAGTACGGACTAGCCTGTAGCTTCTATCGGACGGACGATCTCCCTTAGGTCGACTCCAAGAAGTTATTTTCTTCTTGCTCATAAATCATCCACTATTCAAGCCTATCCGATAAGCACACAGCCACTTCAAGCCAGGGATCAAAATCTCTTTCCCACAGTCACTCCCTCTGGCTTCTCTGTCTCCCGAACAGCCTTTTAATCACTTATAATCTTTTAATTGTTCTTTTAATTGCCACGGCTGAAACGTTTAGTTTCGTTTCTCCTCGGGCAAAGTTAGCCCCTCCTCTCAGCCACTCAGTTATACAACCAGCAGTCTTTCCACGCTTGAAAGCTTAAAAGTTTTCCAAAGCTTAAAAAACTCTTTTCTGAAAGTTAGCAATCGTTCTAGCGTCCATTCAATCAGCCAGCATTGTATATACGTCTTTTATTTACCTTCACCGTACTTCAAGGCTGTCGGTCCGTCACCTCCCTCTGCCAAGCCGGTTATAAAATCATAAATCTTCTTCCAGCTGCAGTCTCTTTAGCAAGCTTTCCCCTCTCCTTAGCAGACTTGTATATAACAAATCGCTCTTTTAAGATAGGGAATTTACAGTTAATTCACTGCTTCTTTCGGAGGATGAAGGATTTGCGACCTATCCCATGTTTTGCTAGGCCACGCCCCAGGAATAGCTTCCTGAATTGGCAAATCTGGATCTTCACAGTCCCTGATGACGTGCAGTCAATGGGGTAAAAGGAGGATTGCCCCCCAGTAGGTCTGCCATCATGGAGATGGGGCATGGGGTGGGAATGTGCACCCCAAATAACTGCAAGTTTGGTGTGGAAGGGCTAAAGCAGCCTTCCCCAATCTGGTGCCCTCCAAATATGTTGGACTACAAACCCCATCATTCCCAGCCAGCCTTCCCCAACCTGGTGCCATCCAAATATATTGGACTACAACTCCCATCATTCCCAGACAGCCTCCCCCAAACAAGCTAGATTTGACCTTTTCTGGGCTCCACAGTGCTCTGAATTCCATTTATTTCATTTTGGGGTGTGTGGAGGGCAGTGAGGGTTGTTGGGGGCCTTACTGGGGGCCACAGGGGCCGTAGGTTGTCTGCCCCTGGTCTAACGCTACCAAGCTGCATCCCTAGATGGCCCAGAGAGGCCTCTGATCTGACCCAGCAGAGCTGCACTAATGCGCTCATAGGAGGATGCAACGCACGTGCCCATCGGGAGAGGATGCTGCGCGGCTTATTAAGGCTGGACTTTGTTCTTCTGGCTTCCCCATCTGGATTTTCCCTTCTTTCAGGTTTTGTGCAACTGCCCCCCCCCCCCCCCGAGCAAACCGAGGCGTCTCACCTTGCAAACTTGTTCGGCGTAAATCAACAGTTTCTTCAGGTCCAGCCGCTCCTGGTTCTTCTGCAGGTAATTCCTCAGGCAGCCGTTGGGCAGGTATTCCATGACCAGGTGGAGGCAGTTCCGCCCTGCAGTGGGAGGAAGCACCGCAATCGTTATTGGAAAATGGAAGGCCCCCCCAGGCATGGAACAATCTCCCTGACGGCCCACGTTGTTATCTTTTCGGCGCCAGGTCAAGACTTTCCTCTTCTCTCAGGCATTTAGCAATTATTTGAGGAGCCTGGGTTTGTTTCGTTTTTGGGTTTGTAGCTTTTTGGGTTGTTGCAGTGGTTTTAAATGTATGTGTGTATTGTGTGTACGTTGTATGTTTTGGCTGTTTAAATTTTTGTATATTGTTTTTAATTGTTTTTAATCCTATGTAAACTGTCCAGAGAGCTTCGGCTATGGGGCGGTATACAAATGTAATAAATAAATAAATAAATAAATAAATAAAATAGAGGCGCAGGACACAGCTCCGCCTTGGCGGCAAGGACCAAATGATGGGGGGGGGGGAGGCATTTCACACTCTCGAGCCAGTGCAGCAACTCGAAAAGCGGCTCTCCTTCGGAACACGCACTCCTCTGAATTTTGCCGTGGAGTTTCCCAATCCAGAAACGCAGGGAGGGGAGGGATATTCATATTAGGGAAATATATGCTTCTTTTCTGCACATCTGGCATGTGTACATTTTTTTAAATGTACGCATTTTGTCCTGCACATTTTGTCCTGCACATTTTTCCCCTGCACATTGTGTGTGTGCGCGTGTGTGTGTGTGTGAACTGTATCACATAAATTCTGATGCCGTGTGTTTAGGTTGAGGAAGTGCAATTTTGGTACATTTACACGGAACCCATCCCATGCCCGCTTGCGTGCGCACATACATGGCCTCACCTCGACTGTAGCACACCCCGCGGTAGGCGACAATGGACTCGTGTTGCAGGGAGCGCAGGATGGTGACCTCCTTCTCAAAGTTCTGCTGCTGTTTGGCTGAACTGTGGTGCAACCGCTTCACTGCCACCAAATCTCCGGTGTTGTCGCCCAGGGGGTCGTAGCGACACAGCTCCACGCTTCCGAAATTCCCCTGTCAACAACAATGCGTACCTTTGGGGAGCGGGGAGGGGGGGAGAGAGATACTGGAGGGAGGGGGGTTCTGATACCAGAGTGTGCTCTTCCCCGTTTCCATTTGGTGGTGACATGGATCGGGACACCCCCCCCCCCCCCCCGCGAGCATCCTCCGAAGGAGTGACTTTGGAACGAACGGTACAGGGAAGAGACGAGCTCATGAAAAGTCTTGTTAGCTTGCGTTTTGGGAAACGAGAGTTTTGTGCCTGGCCATGCGCACGGTGGCCACCCTTTTAGCCATTTTTGTGAGTGTGCCACGCCACTCTCTCTTTCCACCAACCCCAAGAGGCTGGGGACCCCTGAAGGTGCGTGCCACCCACCTTGCCCAGCACTGAGATGTATTTTAGGTGGCGATCTTCAAAGAGGATGAGATCCTGGCTTAAGGAGTGGTCCATGTACCCTGCAAATTTCTCCATGACCGGGAGGTCTGACAGAAGCTCGTAATCTAAAGGGGGGAAAGGGAGGTGGCGGCTGAGTGACAAGCAAAGATTTCAACAGGAAGCAAAACATGAGCACAGGACAACCAGAGTCATAAGAACATCAGAAGGGCCCTGATGCTGGATCAGGCCAAGGGTCCACCTAGTCCAGCACTTAGTTCACACAGCGGCCAACCAGTAGTTGACCAGAAACCCACAAGCAGGACATGGGTGCAGTAGCACCCTCCTGCCCATGTTCCCCAGTATCTTACTGCCTCTGATACTGGAGGCAGTACTTAGCCACCAGGACTAGTAGCCATTGATAGCTTTCTCCTTCCAGAAATTTATCCAACTACCTTTTCAAGCTATCCAAATTGATGGCCATCACTACATCTTGTGGTAGTGAATTCCATAGTTTAACTCTGCACTGTGTGAAGAAGTCCTTCCTTTTATCTGTCCTGAATCTCCCACCATCAGCTTCATGGGATGACCCGGTTGGGGTTCTAGTATTATGGGAGAGGGAGAAATATGTCTCCCGATCCGCATTCTCCACACCAGGCATAAGTTTGTCCACCTCTATCAGATCTTCCCTCATCCTCCTTTGCCGCCAAGCTGAACCATCCCAGCTGTTGTAAACTTTCGCCATAGGGGAGATGCTCCAGCCCCTTGATCATTTGAGTTGCCCTTTTCTGCCTCTTTCCCAGCTCTACAATATCTTAACTTTTAGGAAACCTTCCTCTACTCCCAGGCAAGTGTCAGCCGGGAACCTACAAGCAGGACACGGGCACAACAGCAGCCACCTGCCCATGTTCCCCAGCCACTGCCTCTGATCCTGGAGACATCTCTCAGGCCTCCTCCACACGGGGCGTTTAATGAGCCTTGAAGGCTCATTATAAATTTTACCTACACACGAGCGGAGCGCAAAACGGGCGTACAGGCGCGTTATCTCCCCGATAATGCGCATTTTCGAACGCGCGTTAAATAGCGACTTTTATTTTGCTCCGGCCGTTAAAGCGCATTTTCGCTGTGTGAACAAGCGATTATGCGCATTAACTACCTGGAAAGCGCTTTTTGGGCATCTTTTAATGCGCTTCGCCGCTTCCCGCCGCCTCCCGTGCAGAGGGATTGTGAGTAAATGCGCCTCCGCGATAATGCGCATAATCGCGGAACCAGGCGCAAAGGCGCATTCTTGTGGAGGGGGCTTCAGGGACTACAGGTCAGGATAGCTAAGAGCAAAACTTGAATTTTCAGGGTCAGGTCTACCCTTTAATACCGGTACTGGTGACATACGAGGTATGTGCACATACGTTTGGGGGGGGGGGAATTGTTGCTTTTATGCCCGGTTCATGGACTTCCTGTCTGGGAATCCCATTGGGCATCGTGCCAGGATGGTGGAAGAATCCACAATGCATTCAAATGAGTTTGTGTTTCTCTGAATCTGTGGATTCCAAGATGCACCAGCCTGTCCCAAACCCTGTGGATTTTATGGATTCGTAGACCGGTTTTAAAAAGCTGTTTTTGCGGAAATTTACATCTAATGCTAATACACACTCATGCATGTGGAATTAAAGTCTTGTACCTTCCCAAAATAAATAATAATAATAAAAAAAACAAATTTCCGTCAATAATAGTAATTAGACAATGTAAGGAAAGACACCTGCAAATCCATGAAATGCGGAACGGATTTAATAAAACCACTACAGCCCTAGCATTGCAGGGAACAGGAGGCTCCGCTACACGGGCCGTGGATGCGAACCCGATAAGGCGGATCTTCTGCTTACGTCAAGAAGGGACATTGGTTTGTTGATGGCAATTTTGATAGTAATGGAGCTTCCATGTTCAGAGGCACTCTGCCTCACAACACCGATGGGGAGAAATAATCATGGGCTGCTGTGGCTGGCAGCTGTGGGAGCCGACGTGGGTTTTCAACCTGATCCTGCCTCTTTTCTGAGGTCCACAAGCTGCTTCTATTTGACACGCCTCCATCACTCAAGTATTAAAAGGTGCAAGGACCCCATATGCTGTCTGCCTTTGTGTCTTTGCACCCTGCCTGCCCCCCCCCCCCTGCCTTGGGACTCACCTGAAGTGATGAGGCCGTTGAGGTCTCGGATGATGGCGCGGAAGCCCGGTCGCCGCTGCGGCTCGTAATCCATGCACTGGGCTACCAGGTTGGCCAGTTCTGTCCACTTGAGAGGCTGTAGTTGGTTATGGTCCTGGTAGAACTTCAGCTTCTGCAGAAATGGGTGAAGGGAGGAACGAGGGGGTACAGTTCATTTATTGACAGCATTTTCACTAGCCAAAAAGGGGAAAAAAGCTCCCCGAGAAGCTTACAATGTCATAATTAGGTTTCAAGTTTACAATCTAAAAGACACGACAGGAAAAGGTATCGTGGGGGGGGGGAGGAGGAAAGACAATAAAGCAAAACTCAGGTATTTGTTCTTAGTTTCCAAATATTTTTTAGGGGTTCCTTCTGGCAGGGAAGGGCGAAATGAGCTCCCTGCAGCTGTTCCCTCTTGCAGTGATGGTCTTCCTGTGAGCAAGGAAGATTTGCTGCTGAACGTCAACTACCTGGAATTTCTGCCCCCCAGCATGGTGGGAACAAACAGAAAGGTGGTACTCCTCTGTTGCATCTTACCTGCTGGGCTTTTTGTGGCTGATCTAGACTACTTCTAGTCTGCCTTGCCATGAAAGCTGAGCTGATTTTAATAACATTGCGCTGTGTTTCCTTCTTCACCAAGGGAACTGTCAGGGAAGGTGAAACCTGGGTGCAAAATTATAGCCAGTGGTCTGGTGCATGAACTGTTTTTTTCATTGAAGCTAGGCTTTGCAAGAGAACAGCTGCCTTTTTAAATATATATATATATATATATATATATATATATATATATATATATATGAACTTACAGAGTAGGACCGAGAGGAATTTGGTTTGGCAGCTCAGGGTTGAAACATGGCAAAATAGTCTTGCTTTTGTTCAGCATGGGGCCATCATGCCAAAGTTACAATCAACTGGTTTTGCTTAGTTTTGAATAGGGCGGGGGGTGGGGTGGGGTGGGGTGGGGGAAGCCTTCCTGTGTTAGGCTAAGCGGGCAGGAGGAAGGTGCGAATCTTTTAGTCGGGAAGGGATCTAGATTGTATGGATTCTAAAGGAACCTACACCAGATGGTTTTTAAAGTGTTGGCCTGTATGCTTAGAAAATTCTGGGTGGAAACATTTGCTTCCAATGATCTCTCTCTTGACATGGAGCCAATTCTAAGACTGGAAGGACTAAGATCCATTGAATTCTGTGGCACCTACATCTGCTTGCCCTGCTAGTGACGTTTTCTACCATCTCTGTTATCCTTTGCAGTAAAGAACCAGTAGGGTTTTTTTTTTTTAGAGATCAGGACTCTCTTGTGCAACCAAGCTTTCAAGTGATCTCCTGCAACCTGCCTTCCTTGTTGTGGGGGGGGGGATTACAATTACAATCCTCACAAGGCTGGGGATGATGGGGGTTGTATCCCAACACACCCAGAGGGCCCAAGGTTGGGGAACCCTGCATCTACAGGACGAACACGGAACACCTTTTCTCTAGGATTTTAAAAATGATTGTGAACCGCTCAGAGATATCCGGCTTTTGGGGAGGGTATAGAAAATGTCATAAATAAATAAAAATGGGATTTCAAACCAGACATTTCATTCCTGGAGGATGGCAAAGCTCTCTGCCGCCCTCTGCTGTCCAATTCTGCTCCCCGTCTCCCTTTTTAGGCTTTAGGGTTCTTTATTTATGTGACAGATCTGCGTCCCTTGCTTTGAATGCGACTTCAAGCAAATGTTGTGACTGGGGATCTTTAGGGAAGGGATCGAAAATAGGAATGGCCACTTTATCGCAATGAGATCGCGCTTACCGCACCTAAAAAAAAAAGTATTGTCGATTTGGAAAAGCATATTATTGTAAAAGTGGCAAGAATTTCCGGCAATAACAGCCATGCCATAGCCTAACAAGAAGTCTGAAACTAGGGATGGCTGAGTGAGCAATGTCTGAGTTTGCCAGGATCCTCTGAACGTTGTGTTGCCGCTCGTTTCGTCCCTGATTCCCGTTTCAAGCTTGCGGATGCTGCTTTCTCTGCACGAATGGGGGAATTGCACAAATCAAGCAGTGGCCGGACGGGACATTGGCGCATAGCCTCCCCCCCGCCCCCAATTTGCACAACTTTCCTTCATAAGCGAAAGCGGAGCTGATTCAGCGCGCAGGGGGAAATTGGCGCAAACGAGGGCCCTTGCCTAGAATCGAACACGGGAATTTGGGCAAACCGAACGGGAGCGGATGTCTGGCTGGCTGTTTGTGAACATTTTCACACTCGAGTTTGGGGCTTCGAGAAGGCCGGGCTCGCACGTTTTGTGAGCAAAAGCGAAACGCTCCCGCATCCCTGTCTAAAACCTGCAGGGCGTAAAGGCTCAGGGACCTGAGTCCAGGCAAGTTGCTTCTAGAAGGATGCAGTTTAATGGCTTTTGAGCCGCCGACGGGTCTTTCCCCAATGTGTGTGAGGCCCCCGGAATGACAGCCCAGGGAACTGACCGCTTTGGGCAACTGTGCGCTCCACGGCATGTTCCCGCTGTTGAAGATTTCCCACAAGGTGGCGCCGAAGCTCCAGCTGTCCGACTCCGCTGCCAGGTTTTTGGGGTCTTCCAGGCACTCCGGGGCCACCCAGGGCATGCGGTCGACCAACACTGAGGCGGAAGAAGACGCAGATTAGCACAGCCCCACTGCACTCCAGATGGACTACAAGCCCCACCATCCCCAGCTGGAATCAGACAGCGGAGGCCCCTGTTCTAATTGATGGCTGTGATTGGGCCAGGCCCTACCTCTCAAATAGTAGTGGGGTTGAATGCTATTGGCAACCCCGACTGAACGTGTTGTGAGGCCCTTTTCTACGTCTCTATAACGGAGGGGGAACCAACAGATTGGTATCCACCCAATCAAGACAGTACCTTGGGTTGGATCCAGACTGAGTTTGAGTAGACCCATTGAAATTGCTGGGACGTAATTTATTTATTTATTACATTTACATCCCACCATTTTTCCTCCTGCAAGGAGCCCAAGGCAGCATACATAATCCTCCCGCTCTCCATTTTATCCTTTACAACAACCCTGTGAGGAAGGTCAGGCTGAGAGTCAGTGACTGGCTCAAAGTCACCCATTGAGCTTCATGGCCAACAGGGACTAGAACCCAGATCTCCCGAGTCCTAGTCTGCACTCTAACCACTACACTGCACTACACTTCACTAACGTACGTGTCAGTCATTCCAATGAGATGGCCACGCCCCCTTTCTCCCAATCACCAACATTTGGTTTACTGGTTCCAACACCCCCCCACCCCCGGTTCTAAAAGGTTGAAATGATCCTCCTAAGGCTTTAGTTACTGGCTGTAAGAACTTTAAACAATACCATACTGGCATTTATTTTATATTTTTGGCCCCTCCCCTTTTTGCCTTTGGCCCCGCCTTCAACTAGGATATGATCGCCAAGAGCTTCTTTGCAGCTACATTCGGCCCTTGGACTCTTGGGTTGCTTTTTGCCACTAGGGGCAGTGGGGCACATTCAGGCCATTCCTTTTCAGTGGCACCGACAGGGTCGGACTCTGGGCAGACGCCCGGGCCCCGCTCCCAATCCAGCAGCCACAGTTTGAAGTTAGCCATGCCATGCCCACGGCCACCGAAAGACCCCCCTGAAGACGGTGAAGTCCAGAGTTGAAAATGACTCACCTGCGCCACTGTTTCCCGTATAAAACATAGTGAAAGTCAAACGCAGCTTTGTAGAAACAAGAGAAAACACCAGGTGTGCGCAAGAACACCAACAACTCACAGTCTTTCGTCAGGACGGCGGTGCTGACTCCTGGGCAGCTGAGTTTGATGAAGGGGGCCTGTCCGCTCGCCGAGTCCCCCTCCCGGGCTAGCAGGACTTTTTTGGCTGAGACGTTGCCATGAAGTATCTTTTTGTCCCCCTACGATTGAGCAAGCGAGCGAGATTTATTATTCTATTTATATCCTGGCCTTTTCCCTCTTGCAAAGAAACCCAGATAGCTCACATGATCCTCCTCCACCTGTCTAATTTATCCTCACAATGACCCTGTGAGGTAGGCTAGGCTGACAGTCAGTGACTGGCCCAAAGTCGCCCAGCAAGCTTCCTGGCTGAGTGGGGACTCGAACCCTGGTCTCCGACACTCTAACCCCTGCGCTACACCACACTGACATGGATGCAGCCTCCATCAATGTTCACCCCACAAATTTGGATTCAACCACTGGCCCACCTGAACAGAGACAGAATTGGCCCAGCTGCGTTCAGATGTCCCCTTTTAGAGATGTTCTTGGGGGGCGCATTTAAATTGTGGGTTGGGACGTAAGCAAAAGGGTGTGGGGCCAACAGAATTAAAATAAATGAATAAATACATATATAAATGCTTTGAAATAACAAAAAGGCCCTGTAGCGGCGGAAGCTGTTTCCAATTCTGGCCAGGACCACCCCGGTTTGCATTGGATTCCCGGACAAAGGGGTCGTGTTCCCAGGTCTGGATTTCAGCAGGGAGGGAGGGCCCTAAGGCAGCTCCGCCCACTGACCTACCAGGAAGTTGAGGGCGTAGGCTAGTTGCTTGGCCACCTGTAGTTTCCATGTGGCCGTCACTTTGCCGGTGGCTGTGTTCCTCCGCAGGTAAGCGTCCAGGGCTCCGTGCCTCACGTATTCCTGCACCATGATGTCTGGAAGAAGGAAGGCAGCTGGATCAAAGGGTGGAAGCGGTTAGGGCATCAGCAGGCCGCTTGCGGCCCTCTGGATGTTATCGGGCTGCAACCCCCATCGGCCCCAGCCAGCGTGGTGAGGGATCATGGGAGTTAAACTCTGACATCCGGAGGGTCAGCGGTTGCCTATTCCTGGCCTAGTGGCTTGTCTATCTGTTTACACCAGAGGTGCACAATGTCTTTCAATCCGAGGGCCGAATTCCATTTCGGAGAAGTTCTCGGGGGCCGCATTCTGCAGTGGGCGGGGCCCAAAAGACCAGCTTATTGTAGTGTCAAGCTCTGACTGCCGGTAGCTAAGTCTTACTTAGGAGAGGCATTTCAACCTTTTTGAATGGGGGAAGGTGGCACAAAATCCAGGAATCCACCAACTGGTCAGTGGTTGGGGGGGGGAGGGGAAGAGGGTGGAGCCAGGAGAAGAGGGCGTGGCCATCTGCCCAATCTGTAGTGTGTCTCTCTGCCTGTCTTTGCATCCTCTCTCGTTTAGATTTTGCCACAGTTTAGTTTAATTTAAAAACGCACAACAGATGACGTAGGTGGGCTTGACGTACACAAACATAGCCTGAGGGGTCAGGGCGCCTGCCTTCCGCCATCCCCCTACCCCAAACCCGATCCGACCCTCTCATGCACCCCCCCCCCATTTCTGTCAGCTGAAGAAACACTCACTTTCCTCCCCCATGCAGACTCCGTAGAGCAGGACGAGATGCTTATGGGAGAGCTGGCTCATCAAGCTGGCCGCTTCGAGGAAGGGCTGCAAAGGGACATTGACAAGGTCAATAGAGAGCGCCTGTCCTGGTCCTTCACCCCCTATGCATTTTATTCAGCCCCCTCCCCACCCACCCCGGTACCAGCAATGCTGTTCCTTTAACCAAAGTGTTCCCTTAACAGGAGTTGAGCCCCGCAACAGTGCCTTCTGCTGGAAGTTTACAGAATAACAACTCCCAATCGCATTGGTTGTGTGCACAAAAGAACCCAGGAAGTGCTCTGATGCTGATCCAGCACATGGCATCCAGTCCGGTACTCTGGTCCCACAGGGGCCAACCAGCTGCCGACCAGGGACTCGCAAGCAGGACACGGGTGCCACTGCATACACCCGCCCATGTTCCCCAGCAACTGGTAGATGTAGGCTTACTCTGTGGCCAGCCTGGTTTGGCCCAACCCAATTTATTTATTCAGATCACAGCTCAGTGGCACATCATCGCCTGCTCGGCATTTGCCTTTGCTTCGCATTTGCTTTTGTTAAATACGTTTCCGTCAGGTGTCTTTTGTCCCATCGTCATTAACAGAGTTCATTAACAGAGTCAGGAGGGTTTTTTGCTTTTGTTCCTGTGTGCAAGCATGTGCACCCCATCCCACAATAATAATAGTCATCATCATCATCTTCATCATCCACAAGTCTCCGACATCCCTCCTTCACATGCAGAAGGTCCCAGTTTCAATTTGTGGCATCTGCCGGTGAGGCTGCCGGAAACCCCAGAGGGCTCTAGCCAATCTCCTCAATGGATTCTAGGCAGCTTTCTCCGTTTCTATGTTGCAGGAAGCTGCCCCCGACCCCCTGTGAGCCTCACCTCCACCCAGCGGCAGTGGCTGCTGCCCAAGACCTTCATCACAACTTCCATCCGGTGATCCCGAAACTCCTCTTCTCTGTCTGCATCGTCCTCTTCCGTCGGATCCTGTTTGAATCCCCGGTAAATCCGGGTGAAGAGCCCCTGCCCCAGATTTTCACACTGTGGAGGCAAAGATGGGGTGGGGAGAAAGGGGATGGTGGGAGGTTGCCGGGCCAGGAGGAAAAATGTGGCCTTGGCTGTTTCCCGTATGTATTTCATTTGTTACATTTCTGCCCCGTGCCTTTTGCAGAGCGTTGTTCTGCAGAAAACCGCTGGGGAAGCTACAAATGGTGATAGTGTGGGTCCCCCCCCCCATAGCTTCATAAGAGAGATTTTCCTTGGGGCCATAGCAGGAGAGGAACGAGTGACCCCCCCCCCCGAATTATCACTCCCTCCAGATGACAGAATTAACATTTTTTAAAAAAACAAAAAAGCTTTGCAAGTTAGATTCAAAATTCAGCTGTTAACTGGCCACAGTTATATTAAAAAAGCAGAAACGACCTTTTTAAAAAAATAAATAAATGCTGATCTGGAGTTATAAAAAAACCCTTGCTCTGTGTTTTAATCTTTCCTGGTCTAGAATGGGATGTATTTGTGCTGGGCGATACGGTGACAAATGGTTGTCAGAAGCAAGACAAAACGTCCTCCATGATTTCTGTTTTTAAAGAAGCCAACTCAGCTAGAGCTTTTTGCAGCAGAGGGCAATACAGAATCATGATTATAGTCCTCATGGAGGGATGGAAGGGAGCTTTCCCTCCATGTTCCAAAGAGGAGATATCTGCCCCCTCTCCCTCTCCCTCTCCCGTCTTACCTGCGCCAGGTTCTCCGACTGGATTTTGTGGAACATCATCTGGTTGACGGCACGTCGGGGCACAGCTGGGGAGTTGGGTAGCTGGTGGCGACTGCCCCCACGGACAATCAGCAGGTTGGATTTGTCTGTGGGGCAGGAGGGAGGGGAGGGAAAAGCAAGAGAAGGTGCGTTGAGTGCCAAGGGGTCCTGCTCATCCCCCCCCAGTTCTTTTGGGCCAAATCTATCTGTCTTTCTTTCTCTGTTCCTCTCTCCCTCCCTCTCCCTCCCTCCCTCTCTTTCTGTTTGTCTTATTATTTCCTTCTTACATTCTGTCTCTGTCCCTCTTTATAATTCTTTCCCTCTCTTTTCTTTCTTTCTTTCCTCCCCTCGTTCTTTCCTTTTATTCCTGCCCCCCTCGCTAGGGATGTCGGATAAATCTGTCACGGAATCAAAGGAGTCCAGATTTTTATGATTCCACAGCGGCCCCAGCTCTTTCCCTAGTTGGGCGAATTCTGCAGATGTGTTGACCATTTCCCTAACTTTCTGGAATTTTGTACAAATTTAGAAATAGAAAATACACAAAATAAAATAATAATAATAATAATAACAATAATTATTATTATCCTGCCTTTTTCCCAATACTGGGACTCAAGGTAGCTTACAAATGAAAACATAATAACAATAATGATAATGATAACAACAACAACAACAACAATAATAATAATAATAATTGTTGTTGGAAAGGAAGTATAAAGTGTTGGTTATTACCTTTAAAGCCCTACATGGTTTGGGTCCAGGTTACCTGCGGGATCGCCTTCTCCCATAAAATCCGCCCCGCATGCTCAGGTCCTCTGGGAAGAACTTACTGCCGTCGGCCAAGACTAGGCTGACAACCGTTACCCAGAGGACCTTCTCTTCTGCCGCTCCCAGACTGTGGAATGACCTGCCGGAGGAGACTCGTCATCTTAACAGTCTTTTAGAATTTAAGAAAGCCATAAAGACTGTTCTCTTCCGGCAGGCATATCCAGTGGAATTTTAGAATGTTTTAAGGATGTTTTTAGGATGTTTTAGGATTTTTATGCAGTTTTAATAATATGTGTCATGTTTTAATCAGTTTTATGTATTTTATCATGTTGTTGTTCCCCGCCTCGATCCAGACGGAGAGGCGGGTAAGAAATAAATTATTATTATTATTATTATTATTAAGAAGAAAAGAGAGACAAATATACACCACTGGCCATGGAAGTCAAAGAACTCTGGCAACAGGAAAAGGTCACAATTATTCCATTAGTCACCTCAGTCACCGGCATCACATCAGAAAACTCTACAGAAAACCTCCAGAAACTGGGCCTACCAGAATACATCCACACCCACATCCAGAAAGCAGTCATAATTAAAACATGCTCAATCGTCAGGAAATTCCTGAATTCATAAAAGATAGCATGACTTGGCAAAGCCCGTCATGTCGGTCTAGAAAAACCGCCACGAGCGAGAAAGAGAATAAATAATAATAATAATAATAATAATAATAATAATGTAAAACACCGGCTGAAAATGTGCATTTCCCCCATTGGCTAAAGCATGCAAACGCACGTTTTGGAGGCATTTGCGCATTCTGGTAGGGGGTTGCCCATGATTGCAAGCACACCTTTGTGCAAGTTCAAATTTGCACAAGTGTGAATTTGCACAAATTCGGAAACAACTCCCCCCCCCCCCCGATTCCGTCTGTGAGCAGACAATGGAATGGAAAGCACCTGATAGCCACGGGACGCAGACAGAATGGATTTTGTGCACTCTGCACACTGCCGCCTCTTTCCCTTGGTTCAGAAGGTACCTTTGGGCTGTGGGGGGCAGAGGTTGCCCAGCCGGAGCGCCACCCCATCGGCCTGGAGGTGGAAGCGCTGACAGGCTTCCAGCAGTTCCGGGAGGCTGCTGAAATTCTTGGCCACCCCGGCGGTCGAGAAGGTGCCGTCTCGGTTCTTCTGAATCAACAGGCTCTTGAAGTCCTTGTCAAGGGGAGTCTGGGTGCAGGAATCAGGAACGGGTAAATGGCCCAGGCGGGGGAAAGCAAACAATGTTCAATTCGAAGCTTTTCAAGGTTTGAAGCACTCCCTAGGACAGCTGTGCAGGAACTCAAGCCTAGCAAACATATCTAGGCAGCCTGGGGTCCCAATCCAGCCTTTGGTGGTTTCCCAAATGGCCACGCCTCTCTTCCCTTGGCCCCTCCTCCTTCCCCTAACTGCTGATCATTTCATGGTTTCCCCGCATTATGAAATATCCTGTCCCCATTCTAAAAAGTTGAAATGCCCCTCCTGAGGCTCAGGGACTGGCTGAAACATGCTGGTCTTTGGGGCTCCGCCCCTTTTTTGGCCCCACCCACCACCGGAACCATGGGTGGGGCCAAAGAATTTCTTCAAAAAAGGAATTCGTCCATTGGGCTTGATACAGAATCTGGTTTCAAACGTGGACTGTGAGGGTACGAATGCAGAGAAGCCACTGAAGTTCTGGAAAGAAATCTAGTTGACAGATCGGTTCCCATCCAAGGAAGGGGACGAGGTGGAGGTGTGGGAAAGAGGCCACACGCAACACATTTTGCATTTCAGGGTGCAAGTTTAGGGAGAACCACGCTCCGTCACAAAGATAGGGTGACTTTTCCTTATCCATTACGGGTGGGCCAAAACGGAGCCTTTTCGTCCCACTGATTAGCTCAAATTGGAATTTGGAAGCATGGGGCTGCCCCCCCCCCACAATGTCTCCCACATCAGGAAGCCTGCCCCAGAGTGGCTCTGCCCTTGGCGTTTAAATCTGACATCTAGGAACCCCAGGGCTGCAAGGGTCTTACCCGGCCTCTTCTCAGTGGAGCCAGGAGAGGCAAAGGGGCTGTGTTTTACCTTGAGGCAAGTGGTGAGCAGGAAACCGTCAAAATCCTCTGGGCTGCGTCGAAGCACATACGCCCCCTCGTGGCACCGCCCGGTTTTCAGTTTGTCCATGGCAAATTCTGATCTGCAAACAGGGGCATAAATCTCTTGGAAAGGTGCGCGTTGCCTGGTTCTGTACGTCACATTCTATTTTTTGAGCCCTGGCTCCTTGAAAGTCACTAGAAATGTCAACATTGCCACTTGGCTAGCACAACCTCTCAAATTTGAAACCAGATTTCGGTCGGGGATTGAAATGGTAGACTATCAAATTCCAGGTTTGAGAAGGGAAATCAACTCTGAGTTTTAAAGCGTTTCTACGCAAGGCATTTTATCGTGCGCCCGATTGTTTATGGGTTCTTTAGACGATGTCATGACCCTCCGGTTCCGCTTCTGTTTTTAAACAGCACTTTCCACGAGTTTTGTTTTTAGAGCAGGGCTAATGCGGCATTTAATTATGAAGGCGAAAGACAGCGCCATTTTCTCTGTGGCATTTGTGCCATTCTGCTATACCACAGTGCCATCCAGAGGTGAAGTAGCAGAAGAGCAGGAAAGGGAACACTCTTTGTGTAGCACACAGATCTCAGTTCTGTGACAAAACCAAGAGCAGATAACAGTGGATTAACAGCCTCGTCTAGAAAAGCTCATGGTCTTATTTTAGCTCTGGCTTTTCATGAAGCCACCTGAGGAAGGAAGGGAGGAGGAGGTAATTCTGTGGTTTTGTTCTTTGGTTTTATGTTCTCAAGTCATGCCACCCCCTTCCAACTTCCACTGTTTCATTTCACTTCTGCATCCTTGTACCTTCCTGTTTGTCTGCAAAGATTTCCATTTGTACAGAGGTGCCCTTCTTACCACATCCGCAGAGTTTTAAAAATATCTATCTATCTATCTCTATCTATCTCTATCTATCTCTATCTATCATCTATCTATCTATCTATCCATTCATCCATCTACCTATCTTGGTATTAGGCAGCTTCCTATGTTCCTATTTAAAACAGCCTTTTACTCAGGACCATGAGGACTGGGAACTTACTTTTTTGGGGTGGGTGGGGAAAAGCTCAGTGGCAGAGTGTTAGGCTGGGTTGGGAGGCTCGGGTTCTAGTTTCCACTCAGCCATGAAGCTCATTTTAGGTCAGTCGTTGACTCTCAACCTAACCTGCCCCTAGGGATATCACAAAATATACTGGGACAGAACAATTCATACCGACAAGACAATACCTTGCAACTGACCAGACATCACGTTCATAGACAAAAAAGAAAAACACACATACCTCATCGACAAAGCAATACCGAATGACAAAAATGTTGTTGAAAAAGAAGAAGAGAGAGAAATATACACCACTAGCCATGGAAGTCAAAGAACTCTGGCAACAGGAAAAGGTCACAATTATCCCATTAGCCACATCAGTCACCGGCATCACATCAAAAAACTATACAGAAAACCTCCAAAAACTGGGCCTACCAACATCCAGAAAGCAGTCATACTTAAAACACGCTCAATTGTCAGGAAATTCCTGAATCCATAAAAGACAGCATGACTTGGCAAAGCCCATCATGTCCGTCTAGAAAAACTGCCACGACCGAGAAAGAGATCCATAATAATAATAATAATAATAATAATAATAATAATAATAATATTAAAAACACTGCTTTGCATGCAAAAAATATCCCCGGCATCTCCAGTTCCATGGATGGGGTAGCAGATGGTGGAAAAAATATTTTTAGATATGGAGCAATATATGAATGCTGCAAATAATAATAAAAAATTAAACAACCTTCTCTGTCTGAAAAATTGACATCTCCTGCTGGCTGGAATAGAAGACACTGAAGTAGACGGACCAGCTGTTTGACTCAGGATATGTCCATTCTGTGCAACTTTTCTCTCGTCTAGATTATTGATGAGCACTTATTGGTTTCATTTCATTTCATTTCATTTATTTCATTTCTAACCCGCCTCTCCATCTAGATCGAGGCGGGGAACAACACCAAATATAAATATAAAACAATAAAATAGATAAACCGTTGATAAGACAGTAGCAGAAAAGACATTTGTCTTTGGCTGAATTCGGACAACACGATAGTCAACGGTGGGGTAATAATCAACTTTACACTTGTTCATCTAAGGGGTACTCCCCACACAACATGGTAATAAATAATCAACCGTGGTGGGGATTAGGATCAGCGCTGAGTTGACTATGGCAGCATTCGGACGACACAATAGTCAATACAACTGACGATTGTCCCCCCCCTCCCCCAGTTGCTTATTGTGTCGTCCGAATTTAGCCTTTGTATCAACGCTTGCAGATTCGCCTGTGCTTGGGTGCGGTGCTTTACAGAGACGTGCTTGCGCATTGGCAAAACATGAGGAAATGCTTTCCATATGATCACGTCCAGATTGTTGTATCCAAATTGAGAGTTTTGTTAAATACCCTTACAGAGCGCACAAGGGGTTGTGATATGGAAATGGCTATTGATTGATTCACGGGTGCCAAAATCTCAATAACTGCTCATTGGAAGAAATGCAGTGCCCACCCTATTAGATTTTTTTTTTAATGAATTTGGGATATTTGCCATGGCAATGAAACTAACTAATTATATCAATGCAAGAGAAAATCACTTACTAGAAAACAAGCTTGTTGAAAAATGGGTAACATTTATCACCTTCTGCAATTCGAAGGTAATGCACATCTATTCTACCTGAGGGAGGTTTGGAAGACAGCAACAGGGGAGAGGGCATTTTTGGTACTGGCCCCTTCACTTTGCAACACTTATTTATTTTATTTCCCCCCAGTGAGGTCCACCGGGGTGCAACACGGTAATATTTTCAGTGCCAGGTTAAGATTTTCCTCTGCTCCCAGGCATTTGACAGCATTTGATGGGGCTTTTCAATGCCCGTTTCTACTTGGGTCCTGGTAGCTGTTTCAAACTGTTTTAAATATTTGCATATTAAAGGTATCTGTTTTTTATTTATTTATTACATTTATATCCTGCCTTTTTTCCTCCAAGGAACCCAAGGTGGCATACATAATCCTCCTCCTCCTCTCCATTTTATCCCCACAACAACCCTGTGAGGTAAGTTGGGCTAAGAGTCTGTCACTAGCCCAAAGTCACCCAGTGGGTTTCCATGGCTGAGTGGGGACTAGAACCCGGATCTCCCGACTCCCGGACCAACGCTCTAGCCACTACACCACACTGTTCAATCATGTTCTACACCACCCCGAGTGCTTTGGCTATTGGACAGTATAAGAAATGAATGAAGGGAAGAAAGACCAGGTAAAATCTGGGGAGAAATTAAGACGAGAAATCTAGAGGTACTGGTACTTCGTACCATTGATGATTAGGGTGACCAGATAAAATCCAAGTCAGGGCTCATGTAACTTTAACAGTTGTGGAGAAAAGGGCATTTCAGCCAGTGTCATTTGTATGCAATTAGTTCCTGGTGAAATCCCCTCTTCATCACAACAGTTAAGTTGCAGGGGCTCTGCCTTCTTTTGTATATGGTCACTCTAGTATAGTGCCTGCACCTTTAACTGTTGTGATGAAGAGGGAATTTCACCAGGAACTAATTGCATACAACTGACCCTGGCTGAAATTCCCTTTTCTCTACCACTGTTAAAGTTACATGAGCCCTGACCTGGATTTTATCTGGTCAGCCTATTGATGATGCAACGGTACAAATCCACCCAGGGAACAAGCAAAGTGGAAAGATACCCCGGGGGGAATTGGTGTCTTATGTACTGCACTGGAGGTGGAACAGAATTAAGTCCCTTTCTCTGGATGTGGTGCAACTGGTACCCTCCTCCCCCCGCCCTTGTGGAACCAGCAGCAGAGACGCTCTCATGAAAAGCAGCCACTGCGCACGTGAGCCTCGGGTTTAGGGATTTCCCCTTAATGCCTGCCTTCCTATCCTGGCAAACCGATCTCATCCTAGGCTGGGTCCAGATTGTCCCCCCTCTCCCCAAAGGGCTGTTCAGTCGGCATGGAGGCGGTTCTCTCCTCACGTGATGGGGCCATGGCACCTGTTCTCCAGCTCCTCCAGAAGACGCGGGGGAGCCACTTCCTTGCAGAAATAGTGGCAGGAGTCGACCAGCAGCCGGTAGTAGCCGTCGACAAGGGAGACGAAGGATAAGGCCTCAGTCAGGCCGGGGAATTCCATCTCCTGCGGAAGGGAAGCAAAGCTACCTTTAAGTGACATGGCAGAGGCCCATGACGCCAATTGGTGTCTGGTGCCATTCTTAGGGTGGTCCTATGGAAAGGGAGGACTGGGCTCCTGTGTCTTTAACAGTTGAAGAGAAAAGGGAATTTCATTTGTATGCGGGCAGCACCGGGTGAAATCCCCTCTTCATCACAACAGTGAAAGCTGCAGGAGCCCTGCCCTCTTTTGTATCTCATCACTCTAGTATAGCTCTGTTGTGACGAAGAGGGAATGCTGCAGGCATACAAATGAAATTCCTATTTATTTATTTATTTATTGCATTTCTATACTGCCCTATAGCCAAAGCTCTCTTCAACTGTTAAAGATACAGGAGCCCAGTCCTCCTTTTCATAGGGTCACCCTAGCCATTCTTATCTTCTCCTTCTTTGTGCTTCAGCCTTTTTACCCTGGGTGACCTTTCACTCCAAAATGTTGGATGTGTGCTGACCACTCTCTACAGTGTGTGTATGTTGGATTACAGTTCCTATCATCTTCAGCCAGGAATGATAGGCATTGTAATCCAAAACAACTGGAGGACACCAGGTTGGGGAAAGCTGGTTTACAGGATGGTGGCCAGCTGAAGAGGGCCACAATATGCGATCTGAACAGGGGGAGGGAATCACAGCCTGCCCTCTTACAGGAGGTGGGGTTTGTGGATGTTCATTTGTAAGCATGAGGGCTAGAGCCTTGATTTCTGTTGTACAGCGGGAGCAGGGATTCTCAGGACACTGGATTCTATCTCCGTTTTGGGCACAGTAGCAGAATACACAGGCCAGTGACCCATGCCACAGCATGGAGAGAGATCAGCCGCCCCGTCTGCTCTAACCCAGCCCCTGAAAATATTGGATGGATTTGATATTGCTTCTTGCTGGGTATCGACCAGGCTGTCCCTTCCTGTGGAGGAAGGCAGATCCCAGATCCAGCCCACTATTATTCTTATTTGCATTTAGTTCTAACACAAAGGAGAGGAAAAGGGATGTCCCAGAGCCAGTCAGAAGCCAGGAGACGGAGGCAAGGGCCGCCGCCTGCGCCTACCAGGACCCGGTTGTCCGTCTTGGTCACGCTGACGATGCGGTCCTCCACAGGGAGGCTGTCCCAGCTGGCTTGTTTGATGGTGATGTCAACAATCTCGGGGAAGTCGCAAAACAGATGCGGGGCCTGGAGCAAGGAGCATGGGCAGGGTGGGGAAAAAAAAAAAGAATTAATCTGGCCTGCCCAAGGAGCAAAGGGCTGCTGATGTCAAATTCAAACTGATATTTGCTATCACTGCATAGAGAGGGAAATATCCCTACCCCTACCTGCCCCCCTGTTCTCTCCAATAGCAAATTTCAGTTATTTTAATTCGTCACTATTCCACCTTCAGCCTGTACCAAACCCACAAGGTAGTTTTGGAGAATGCCTTCCTTGCCTTCTTTAAATACACACGCACACTAAGTTTCTAGGCCTTATGGCTGCAAAGATGGTATTAAAAAAAGGAGTTTCGGCATAATGTATTGCCGTTCGTAGGTACAGTACTGCATTGTAGGATCGGTGCAATTTCAGAATCTTCTCTAAGTTCTTGGGCACTTTTATGATTTGTTTGTTTGTTCGCTTATTTGCTTGGAATAGTGACAATTTCTCATCTATTCATCTGCTAAAAGAGATGAAGTGAGTTAATTTGATGTTTTTTCCCCCCGTACTCAAGATGCACAAGGAGATTTTGCTATTTGCAACTACGTTAAGTATGTCTTCAGGTCGTGTAGGTAAACCGCACGTACAGGTGCCAAGTTTCTAGTGCTTGGAGCAGAGATCTGACCCTTACTTTTGCACTCGAGGCTGTGATCCTGTACTCACTTACCTGGGATAAGGATCACTAGAGAGGGCGTGTGTGTGTGTGTCTGCGAGTGCTTGAAGGTAGCATTTCTATCACGGGAGCAATGTACATAGGTTGGTACATATGCGCAGAAAGAACATGCTTTCCCCAAACCAATTCAAACAAGAATCATTTGATTCGAGGAAAATTTTTTTGCTCCCAATTCTCAGCTCTACTTGCCACAAGGTGATCTTGCCCCGTCACCATAGGTCTGAACCGAAAGGGGAAAAAAATGTGCCCCAGCCGTCTCACCTCAGCGCCACTGTGACTTGACACGATCCCCTTTTCCGCAGAGACGCGGATCAGCCGCATGGTTTCCTTTGCCGCTGAGCCGGGGACCCTGGTCAGGAAGGTCTCCTCAGGTATCGGCCGCTTCAGAGTCTCCAGCTCCATGAGATACTTCAGCTTGAGGGAAGACGCTTCTATCTGGAGGCGACTGAACTTGCGCAGCAGCCGGCTGAACTGGCGCCGGATCCGTTTCCGCGTGACGAAGCTTTCGGCCTGGAGTTGGCACTGCAGTTTCACCGGAAGGCATGACTTATAACTGGAGATTGGGTGGGAAAGGGAACACAGGTCTGTCACCAGCGTGGGACCTGCTGTTTTCCTTGTGGTTTTTGTTATATATTTTATTGTTGACTGCTACCTTGGCAGAGCTCCTGCTACAAAAGGCAACCAAGAAATATTTTAAATAAATAAATAAATAAATAAATAAATAAATAAATAAATAAATAAATAAAATAGATGGCAGTTATGAGACTGCAACCCAATTTTCCCCTTCTGCACCATACTAAGATTCCCCACGATCTCCTTGGTTGGGAAAAATATGTTTTTCGCTCTCTCGCGTCTGCCGGTGCAACAGAACACTCTGGACTGAACAAACTCTTTTTGAAACTCTACGCTGTACCTGCATTGTATATGCAGGAATACTTGTGAGTAAAGCTTTTTTTCTTCCTTAAGGAAGGGCGTGGCCTCCCTCATTGTTCTAAGATAGCCTGGGTGCAAGTGGGACTGGTAAATGCTTATTTTGCGTTGCCTTTTGGGTTTTCTTTGCTAATTGCCTTTCTAACAGAAGGCATCATTACTAAGGTCCCATTCAGAAGACCCCTTAAACCAGGGCTTTAACCATGGTGACTAAGGCTTTTGCTTTAGTCACTGTGGTTAAAGCCATGCTTTAAAGTGTCTTCTGAAGACAGCTCGTCTTTCTGGCTTAACCACTGTGGTTAAAGCCATGGTTTAAGGCGTCTTCTGAATGGGGCCTAAATAATCTCATCAGGACCCAGTTCTGACTTGGCAATACTGACTTTGTACAATGGCAATGCAGCTTTGGAAGCATTCAGAAGACCCTGAGTTGCCTGGGGTTTGGGGGACCACCTGTGTGGACCAATGCTGGTGGGGTGAGGCCAGGTTTGGTTGCGAGGGACTCTTTTCCCGCACACCGTGACCTCACTTGTTGGGGAACCTTCTGCACCCCCTGGTACTCCCCTCACCTGAGACTTCTGAACGTCTCCTGCAGGCTCTGCTTCCGCTCCTTGGAGATCCGTGAGATGTCAAGCACAGCCAAGCCAAGACATGTTTCTTGGGCCTCCAGCGTCCAGGACTCATCCGTCTGTGTGCTGATGAAATCGCTGCGGGACTAAGAAGGAATCGTCCAGGGGTGAGGTACTCCAACAGCCACCCTTTACCAGGGACAGTCCCAATTTTCCTGACCCCTCACCCCGGTAAGTCATGGACTCCTCATTGCATGGCCAATGGTCAGGAATGCTGGAGTTGGAATCCAAAATCTATTGCCCCTGCTTTGCATGCAGAAGGTCCAGGTTCTATCCCTGACAGCTCCAGGGAGGGCTGTCCACTTGTGGCTGTCCACTTGTGGTAGTACAGTTGAGCCAGCTTCAGTCTGGATGCAACCCTCTCAATACCACGTCGTACTCATTGGGAAGAGTGGCCAGCGAAGGGTTGTTGTACTTACTTGAGCAAAGAGATAATTGATTGTCGGGTAATCCAACACCGGGTTGACTTGGTTGCCTCTCAGGCCAAAACGATAGGATTTTCTGGGCCCAAACCAGTCGGGAAAGAAGAACCTGCCAGAAAAGGAAAACAAGTATTGGGAAAAATGGGAGATCAAGGTAGATTAAACCATATTTTCATCTGAAGGTGAAGGAATGGAAGGGGACGCCAAGGAGAGGTGCCCCAAGCCCTGGTGGGTGATGGCTACTGAGGTGGGGAGACCTCTAGGTGAACAAGAAGTCCAGGTAGAAGGAATTCCCCAGAAAGGACCCAGTTTGCTTAAAATACAGTTTCAAAGATTTGTATTTAAAACAAAAAACAACTCATGTTTTCCCCTATTATTTATTTATTATTATTACATTTATATCCTGCCTTTTTTCCTCCAAGGAGCCCAAGGCAGTGTACATAATCCTCCTCCTCTCCATTTTATCCTCACAACAACCACCCTGTGAGGTAGGTTGGGCTGAGAGCCTGTGACTGGCCCAAAGCCACCCAGTGGGTTTCCATGGCTGAGTGGGGACCAGAACCCGGATCTCCTGACTCCCAGTCCAACACTTTAGCCCCTACACCACGACAGCTCTTCCTATGTGAGTCCTCCAGGGACGGCTAGGAAAGAATCCTGCCTGGAACCCATTCCTGCCATCTGGATCAGAGAAATACTACTGAGAGATGCAAAGAGGCAAAATTGAATGAAAAACAACAGCGAGCCACCAAGCTGCCCCTGCAGTGTAGGCACAATGTGGGCAATTGGGGAAAAGGGACAAACATTAAGCCCTGCTACCGGTTGGCAAAAGGGTGGCATGTTCATTTGGGTTCCTTTCAATTCTATTTAAATATTAACAATGGATTCTGAATGTGCACCTTTTGTGTATGTCTCTCCCCTGTCTTGTCCTCTGTTTCAGCAGTTAGAAAGTTTTTTCCCTCCCCCTTTTGTTGCCGTTTCACCCTAGTTTTTGAGAACTCCGCCGTACCTGATCCTGTAGACAACCGTTTGACTGAAAGACTCATCCACGGTGAAAACGTGGTTTGGGGTGAACCAGCACGAGAGGTCCTCCGTGGCCAGCGAGAAGAGGGCATGGCAGACAGGGAGAATCCCTGCAAGAAAAGAGAAGGAAAGGACCCTGGTTCAATTTTCAACGTGGGTTTTGCTTGTCGTTTATTGCTTTGGATTTTTTTTTTTTAAAAAAACTGCTGTTGCTGCAAATCAGAACACAGAAGTTTCTAGAGCAAATTGGGAGCCTTTTCACCCCTCCCTATTTATAGCTCCCCTTTAGGAGAATGCAGCTATAGGGGGCTGAAAATGTCTCGTCTCGTGGGAAGGGAGTTTTACTCTCCTGGGAAGGTTGAGGCGGAAGACAGCAGCAGAGCCTTCAGCAAGGTTTCAGACTTTCTGGCTTGCAAACATTTTGTTGCGCATGATATTTCTTTTGACAGTGGGGGTGAATGCTTGGGAAGGAGGTCTCCTGATAGCTGTGAATCTCTCTGTTGTTTTTTTTTTTAAAAGAAAGTGACACCATTCCAGCCCCCGTTGTTGTGGAGGGGCGGGGGACAAGGAAGATCACAGCTCCAGGACAGCTCCAGGCTGTGATGTCATTTGCAGGAGTGCCGGGTTAATGGATGGACCCACTCGATTCTGGGGAGTGAGTGAGGGGCTAACAAAGCTTTCAAGTTCAACTCTTGATTGCGTAGGGAAAAGTCAGAGAACAAGGAAAATAAACCAGTGGAGGGTAGACTTTCCTTTTCCTTTTCCTTTTCTTTGATGGAGTTCCTACTTCGGTTTAAACGGTGACCCTTCTTAGCCAGATAGTGAGCCTTTCTCATGAAAAGCTAGTGGTTGCAACTCAGCTTGAAGAAGGTCTTGGGTTAAAGCTCAAGTGTGTGTGTGTGTGTGTGAGAGAGAGAGAGAGAGAGAGTGCAATAGGAATGAAATATGTTCAGTTTGCATTTTAATGCAAAATACCTAAATTTGCCCTTTCGAACAATGCGAACCGGAATTCAGCTATGCTCCAAATTGTGCAAGAGAGTCCTCCAATCCCCCTCAAAATTACACTAAATATTGTTGTCTTTGTGTTACTGTTTAACATCTGCTACTGTGTTTAAAAGCTTTGTACTGCTGCTAGGTTTTATTTTGGTCTTTTTTATTTTACATTGTAGTTTTAAACTTCTAAACGTTGATAGTGTATTTTATCCCGTTGTATTTTACGGTTTTCATTGTAGTAAACCACCTGGAAATCTTTGTCTATTGGAAGGCATACAAATGTAACAAATAAATAATAAAAAATACATACCTAAAATCCATGTATTAGGGGAAAGCAACATTCAAAAATGCATATTATTTATTGACAATATTTATAGATCACTCTCTGTCCGAACATATTAGGAGAATAACTTGCAGAAAATGTGTCTCTTAGGCAGAAATTTATATGCAAAAATGCACAGGAGAAATGGGCCCCATAATGCTTATGAATAAACAAATTCTCAAAATTTAAGAGGAACCAAACTGAGGGTGAGAGACAATTTAAAAGTTTTTGATGAACTGATTTTATGATTGGGGAAATGACAAACTGAGAGAGACCGAAATGGACAGGTTCATCTGTCGCAAGCATGTGTGAGTTATTTGTGTACATTCTCACAATGAGCATCTGCATTTTAACATTTCCCATGCTGCCTCCACCGCCTCCACCTTGAGGAGATAGTTGTGCGTCTGTGCATGGGTGGGGAGTGGGGGGAAGGCTTTAAACTTACCACATGCTGTGTGGGGGGGGGAAGGCTTTAAACTTACCACATGCTTTGGCGGCCGCTGTGCAGAGCTCCTCTGCAGTGTATTCTCCAAGAGTGAAGCATAAACTCCCATTTGTCTCTGGGGCCAGCTGGGCGGAGTTCGGCTGGTGATAAAGATGTACCAAGAGGATGCCCAAACTGCTGGAGGAAAGGCTGTGGGTGCGATCGCTGATCAATGGGGCGTCGTTGCTGAGGGGAAGCATTGCTCAGACCTGCGGGAAGGAACAGAGGTCTTTCGACACCTGCGTTGGGATTTGAACTCTCATCAGTCTCATCCAGCACACAAGATGCTACCGCATCGTGCCAGTTTTTTACGGTTAGAGATGGACTAAGATGAGGTGGGCTTGAGAAATACCCTCCCCAATATCCCCAGATAGCCACACTGCTTCCCCTGGCTCCACCTCCTTTTGCCCAGCCACCAATCCTTGGGCTCTTGCATGGTCCACCCTTCTTAAAGGCTTAAATGCCTCTCCTAAGGCTTTAGTTACTGGAAGTTGGGGCTTTATGCTAAAGTATGTGGTTATTTTTTGTGTTTATTGGTAAGGCTGTACACTGCTTTGGGGCCTGAACCCCGAATTTGAACCAAGGCAGGCCAATTCTCTCAGGCATTTGGCAATATCTGAGGAGCCTGGGTTTGGTTTGGTTTGTTTTTGTAGCTTTTTGAAGTATTGAAGTGGTTTTTAAATGTACAGATTGTGTGTATGTTGTATTTTTTTTTTCTGTTTTAATTTTTGTATATTGTTTTTAATTGTTTTTAATCCTATGTAAACCACCCAGAGAGCTTCGGCTATGGGGCTGTATACAAATGTAATAAATAAATAAATAAATAAATAAATAAATAAATAAATTTGGCCTGCTTCGATCCAAAGCTGGATCCGGACCATCTTTGTTTAAAATGGCGGCTCTCACTGAGGACGGCTGGCTGCTCTCCCGGGTTTCAGGCAGGTTTCTTTCCTTGCCCTACGTGGAAATGCCAGGAATCAAACTGGGACGTTCTCCATGCAAAGCAGGGGCTCTATGGCCTTACCTCATTGATAGGCAGTGTGGTGTAGTGGTTAGAGTATTGGATCAGGACTGGGGAGACCTCATTTCTAGTCCCCTACATGGCCATGAAGCTCACTGGGTGACTTTGGGCCAGTCACTGACTCTCAGCCTAGACCACCTCACAGAGTTGTTGTGTGGATAACATGGAGAGGAGTAGAACTATGTGAGCCACCTTGGGTTTTTTGAAAGAGGAAGAAAGGCAGGATGTAAATGTAACGCTAAATAAATAAATAAATAAAATTAATAATACTGCCATGAATTCCAAATCCTTGACAATAGTGGAGGTCATGGACTGAAATTCTGGCTGCTCTGGCTACCTTTGAGCACATAGGATATATAAACATGTGTGCACGCACATGCATCTATTCTTTGTTTTCTTTCTTTTTATAATTCTTTGGTTTTTTGAGGTTGAAATTTCACAATAAACAAAAGAAATTAACACAGCAACGGCATTGGAGCGTGGCCTCCTATAACTGCCGTGTTTCCAAGCCCTCCTGCTGCAGTACGAGACAATAAAGTAGTCCTCCGAGTAGTCCCCAAAGCTTTATTCAGCAAATACACATCTCTTTGCACCTGAAGAGAGTCTAAACTCCGGGAATTTTCCTCTAGGCAAAAACTAGGGATGTGCACTGGATCGGCTCCGATCCACGATCCGGAGCCAATCCAGGGGAAATTGGATGCAATTATCCAATTTCCAATCACCCCTCTGGATCGTCCGATCTTTTCCGAACCGGTCCGGAAGGACCCGATCCGATTCGGAAAAAATTGGAGGATTGGCGGGCACCCGCCGTTGGAAGTGGACAGTGGGGGGGGGGGCTTACCTGGGAGGGCTGTCCGTTTCCGATCCGATTCAGAAAAAAATTGGAGGATCGGCAGGCACCCGCCAATGAAAGCAGACAGCTCAGCCAGGTGAGGATCGCAGGGGGGACTTACCTGGGGGGGCGTCCTCCTCCTTCCATTGCCAGTAAACTACTGTGACCTAGGCCTTGCAGCCTAGTTTACAGGAGAGCAGCAGGTGATGATGTCATCACCTGGTGCTCTCCTATAAACTAGGCCGTGAGGCCTAGTTCACAGTAGTTTACCGGCAATGGATGGAGGAGGACGCCCCGCCAGGCAAGGAGCGGGGGGTGGCTTACCTGGGGGGGCTGTCTGCTTCCATTGGCGGGTGCCAGCGGGTGCCCGCCGCTGGAAGCGGACAGCCTGACCAGGTGATGATCGCGGGGGTGAGGAGCGAGGGGATGAGGGAGGGGCGTCTTCTTTCTTCACCTGCTGGAGATCTACCGACAACTAGACTTTGCGGCCTAGTCCTCAGTAGAGCACCAGGTGATGACATCATCACCTGGCGCTGTACTAAGGACTAGGCCGTGAAGCCTAGTTCTCAGTAGATCTCTGGCAGGTGAAGGAAAAGGATGCCCTGGCAGGTAAGGAGGAGCGTGAGGGGGGGGGCTTACCTGCCGGGGCCGTCTGCTACCATCCGCTGCCACCTGGGCGGCAGCGGATGGCAGAGGATGGCCCTGGCAGGTAAGGAGAACTGCGAGGGGGGGCTTACCTGGTGGGGCCTCTGCTGGCGCCCGCGGACGGCCCCGGGAGGTAACCGCGGGGGGAGGGACAGGGAGGGGGCAGTTAGGCCCCCACTCACCCACCCACCGCCATTTTTTCCCCATAGACTTACATTGGGAGAAAGAAAGCTTTCCCCCAATGCAAGTCTATGGGGAAAACAAAAATGGCAGCCAATCCAAAAATCAGATGTCTGGTTTTTGGATCGGGATTGGGCCCGATCCGGTCCAGGAGGCCTCCGATTTTGTCCGATGTGATCCTTGACAAAATTGGAGGTCCCAATCCGGGTCCCGATCCAATCCGGAGGGTCCCTGCACATTCCTAGCAAAAACTATGCTTACTAAGCAAGACAATTGTCCTTTTAACCAAAGGGAAGGTCTTTTCTCTGAGTCCCTCTAACTTCAGGGAGGATTCCTCTCAAGAAGCCTGTGGTGAGAAGCTAGACAAGCTACTCCCCTCTTGCCTTCTTTTAGCTCCACCTGTTCAACTCTGCGGTGGACTCTGGGATCCGCCAGCTCAGAAGTCCCCCCCCTCTGAGGACTGCTGAGATCTTACAGCCTCTGCGTTGTTAACATTTTCACTGGTAAGGTCCCGTGAAGATTCATCCCTGGCTGGTGAAGAGTCTGGGAAGATCTCCTCCCCCATTTCCTGTGTAGCCTGGAACTCATTTAGTTCAGTTTCAGAATCTGATTGATAGCCTGAAACACCTTCCCCCACATTAAGGGCAACAGGCCTGCTCAGGACATTAACCATCAAAGCTGTATGTCGAGAAATTGATCATGAGCATTTAAGTAACTCAGAAACTAATATTGATTTCATTTTACTAATAGATACCTGTAACAGTTCTCCTGTAAAGCAGAACCAGTAATGTACTAGCTAAATGAGAAGAAGCTGCCTTCTTGTATAGTTGTGTCAAACTTTCACCATAATGAACTTTGTTCTATTAGCAACTATGTGCATTCTGTTTTGTTTTGGTTTATCTTGACCTCCATCATTCTTATGTGGTGCCTTTATTTTTGATCTAGAGACAAGACACATCATCCCTGTGTGATACCCTGTATTATTGTAAACTTTCCCTTAGTACAAAAGTTATGCTGTACAAGGTTCTGATTATGCTAATTCTGATGTTTCCAGTTCCCTATATAAGAGTGATACCCTGTCAATCAGAACCCATGTTCTGGCTCCGACAGCTGTTCGTATCAAATAAAGCTTTATTGAAGAGATTCAGTGCTGTGAGTATATTTTATGTCAGTGACTGGTTTCCATCTAATTCGAGCTATTGTTTGGTGAGAAATTAGTCCTCATTAGAATTAATTACAGCTAAGCAATTTCCTAATTAACAAAATTATTAGCCCCACATTTATGAAGTCAATGAACTTCTGAGAGCCTTCTAAAATAAGGAGTCTCTATCCTGAGAGCTCTTTGTCATAAGTGAGACTCTCAGGATTCCCACAGACACTTAAAAAGTTCCTTTAAAGTAAAGAGAACTTTTAAATAGCTGCAATAATATTTTCCACCACACTATTGATGCTTATATAGATGTATTGAATGCTTATATTAATGTATATATTTGGGAAAATAATTCCTCCCCTTCCTCTGTCTTTTCTTTTACTCCTCCCCTCTCCCCACCCCTGTGTCAAGGGAGATGTTAATGATTGTTGTCTATTGTGATGTTTTATGACATGATTTTTCACCCTTTGTTGTTATTGTTGCTTTTGCTGTGTTCCAAAAAAAAGGACAAATTTGGATATCTTTGTTATGCAAAGATTAATGCTTTTCAGAGGGTTTGTACCCCATAATTCTGCGCCGTTCTTGGATTGCTAATCAGGTTTTATCTTTCTCCTTTTCTAAATCTGTCTCCATTATTTTGCATGGAAGGACGCTTGGTAGGCAACCAAGAGATGCTCCATTAGCTTCTCTACCCATGGAAGCCTTTGCAGATGGAAGGAGAGGTGTAGGTAACCAAACCAGGAATTGGGGGGGGGGCAGGCCTCAGAGGTGTTGTTATGCCCAGGATGAGCGGGTGATGCGAAAAGGATATGGTTTGGGGTGTCTGAGTTTGTGCAGCACATTGGGAGAAGACAGGATGTAAGGCAGATGAGGAAATGGCAGTAATGTGGAAAGGTCCTTTGGGTACGGCTTTTTGGTACTGCACTGCAGGGGGGTACAGAAGGTTCATTGTGATCCACTGGCAGCTTTCTGGCTCCGCCTAGCTAAAAATGCTTTTGATCATAGAACCGGAAGGGTTTGGAGCTCAATAGATTTGCTATGGGGTTCAGACTGGGTGGGGAGGTGCTGGCTAACTAATGGGGGTTATACCACCACCCTGATTCCAAAACATGGGCTTGTTGCTTTTACTGGATTCACTGTTGCTCCTGTAGCTTAGAGTCGCTTTCATTAGCTTTGATTAATAATACCAGCTGGGCCTCTGATGGAAATGTGGTCACCGATAGTTTAGGCTGGACTACTGTAATGCAGCCTACGTGGGGCCACCCTTGAAGATGGTTCAGCTTGTGCAGAATACAGAGTAGGGGTGTGGCAATAGTAAGGGGACCATATGGAAAGAGGGACCGAGCTCCTGTATCTTTAACCGTTGTAGTGAAAAGGGAATTTCAGCAGGTGTCATTTGTATGCATGCAACACCTGGTGAAATTCCCTCTTCATCACAACAGTTAAAGCTGCAGGAGCTATACTAGAGTTACCAGACCCAAAAGAGGGCAGGGCTCATGCATACAAAGGACACCTGCTGAAATTCTCCTTTCACTACAACTGTTAAAAATACAGGAGCCCTGTCCTCCTTTCCATATGGTCACCCTACCCTTTGTCGTTCCACAGACACTGACTGGGCAATCCTATACAAGTCCACTCAGAAGTAAGTCCTACTGAGTTCAATGGGTTTTACTCCTATGTAAATTGGAATAGGATCACAGCCCTAAAAACATTTTTAAAAACACGCCAGAACATAAATTTATACATGTTTGATGCCTCATAAACAAGTTCTCTGGACGTCGTACAAAATGGATGAAAATGTAACAAGAATACAGTAAAGAAATAACACTAATCTAATGATAAATATTTAGAATCCAAACCAGCCTACAAAACTCCAAATGCACAGTAAAAACACAACATTAATTGCAAGAGCATAAAAGCAACCAGCCAAGGCAGCTGCTAAAACCACAGTGACAAAAAGAGCAAGCTCTTAAAAGGTCTTGAAAATCCGGTGGGGAACAGACAGGTCTTAGCTTGGTGCCACAAAAGTGAGCATTCCTCAGTCAGGGGGAGCTACCACTGACAATGCCCTGCGGGGTTCTCACCCTATCAACCTCCGGTTGAAAGTGGATTTGAAAAACAGCTCCCAGAGATTACTTTAAGGCTCGGAGGATTGCTTTTACATAGTAACCCTCCTCCTGGGCTCTGTGAGGAATAATGGCACATAAATGCTTTAAAATAAGCCAAGAAATGGATGCCTGATGAGAAGCCATTTTTTGTGAAATGGTACGGGATTTCTGCCCCAGATAAAAAGCTAAAGACATATCCCATGCATTCCGAATGGCTTGGGAAGGAAATCCTGGGCTATTGTTCTTGAGGCTGCCTGCATTTGCAAAACCCAAGATTTCTGGACAGTTTAACAACCCCACCCCCACCCCAATCAAACACTTGGCCTCATGTAAACAACTTCAGGGGTAAAAATAACGTACCCTCTCTCTGGTGCTGTATAACTATCTACAGAGTTTTATTCTGTGCCATCCGTTTTTGTAAATTCTCAACATTATTCTTGCTGATTTCTGATATATATATTTGTGCGTGGGGGGGAAGGGAAGGCTACCTTCTCCACTTCCCCGATACCCTTGTTTCTGTGAGAGGGATGCCAGCAAACGTACCTTCCAGAGAGGCCTGGCAGAGTGACCGCCGTTCTTGTCTTCAGGAACTGGAGCAAGATGTCCGGCGAGAGCCAGCCAAGCCGCAGTGGCCACGGACCAAAGAGAGATCTGAGGCCTGGACATGGACCGTTGATGCTGCACAACACCTCTGAGTTTTAAGAACTGCGTAGGCTGCTGGTTGTAACCTAGGAGTTGCTGATTAAAGATTTATTTTTGGGGGGGTTGAAAAAGCACCGTCTTGGTTTCCTGTTTTCAGAGAACTTGGGAACTTCTCACTGGTTTCCTGTTGCTGGCTGAAACTGTGAGTTGAGAAGCCTCAGCGATTATAGCAGCTGCAGGAGCTGATAGGAGAGGCAGAAGGGGTGGGAGATAGATAACTGAGAATGGGGGGGGAGAGGGACACTGCTTTGATTAAAAGAGCATGAGAGAGAGATGCAGGGGGATCAGGGCCGTCCATCCCAGGAGGTGAGGTCAATCCTCTGCCTCAGGCGGCAGTTACAGGAAGGTGGCAGAGTGTATGTGCCTTATGCTATGAGAAGACTTCATGCCCCACGGACGCAGAATACCTAATTCTCAGAATGAGGTTGGCATATTGTTTTATTTTGGGTTTTCTTTCTTTCTTTTGAAAATTTAAAAGCATTAATTTGTATATATAAATAGCAATGTATACGCATGCAATGCATATATATATATAAAAATACAACTTTTTACCTATTATATGTAGGCTTCAACAAAAGCGGACCAGATATCCAAATAAATAACCATTTGAAGGTGGAGTCTATGGACACCCGTTCAAATGTCGAAAGCGGCATTAGGTCCTCAATGCATTGCATTATCGGAGGTGAGTGTTTAGCCTTCCACTGTCATAATATCCATCTTTTGGCTGTCAAAAGGTCATGGCGGATCCATTTGTGCTAACTGTGCATTAATTTCCAGTAGGGATGTGCAGGGACCCCCCCGGATTGGATCGGGACCTGGATCGGGACCTACAACGTTGTCCTGGATCGGTTCGGACAAAATTGGAGGTCCCTTGGATCAGATCAGACCCGATCCCGATCCAAAAATCAGACGTCTGATTTTTGGATCGGCCGCCATTTTTGGTGTTTTCCCCATAGACTTACATTGGGGGAAAGAAAGCTTTCCCCCAATGTAAGTCTATGGGGAAAACATGGCGGTACGTGGGTGAGTGGGAGCCTAACTCCCTCCTCCCTGTCCCTCCCCCCTCACTCACACTCCTTACCTGCTGGGGCAGCCGCTTCCCTCCGGTGCGCCGATCAACTGAGAAACAGGCTTTGCGGCCTGTCCCTCAGTTGCATGCCAGGTGATGACATCATCACCTCGCGTGCTACTGAGGGACAGGCCGTGAAGCCTGTTTCTCAATAGATTTGAGTACCGGAGGGAAGCGGCCGCCCTGGCAGGTAAGTGCCCCCCCTCCCGCCTCCTCCCTTGCACTCCTTACCTGCTGGGGCGGCCACTTCTCTCTGGTGCTCCGATCTACTGAGAAACAGGCTTCATGGCCTAGTTCTCAGTAGAGCACCAGGTGATCATCACCCGGCGCTCTACTGAGAACTAGGCTGTGAAGCTTGTTTCACAGGAGATCGGAGTACCAGAGGGAAGTGGCCGCCCCGGCAGGTAAGTGGGGCCCCCTCCCCCTTGTGCTTCTTACCTGCCAGGGCTGTCCGCTGCCGTCCGCTGCCCCCTTCTACTGAGAAACAGGCTTCATGGCCTGTCTCTCAGTAGTGTACCGGGTGACGTCATCATCTGGTGCACTACTAAGAGGCAGGCCACAAAGCCTGTTTCTCAGTAGAAAGGGGCAGCGGATGGCAGCGGACGGCCCTGGCAGGTAAGGAGTGTGAGAGGGAGGAGGAGGTCCAATCCGCTGATTTTATTCGAACTGGTTCGGGTCCTTCCAGATTGGTTCGGATGAGATTGGACGATCCAGAAGCCGGGATCGTAATCGGATAATTTTATCCGATTTTGGTCGGATCAGCTTCGGATCGTGGATCTGACCCGATCCGATGCACACCCCTAATTTCCAGGAAGCAGATAGATAATTTAAAAGAGCATGTACATCAGTGGATATTAATGAATGTTCTAGTACAACATTTATCCATATAATACCCTCCTCCCAAAAAGATACAACTACTGGACATTGCTAAAACATATGTCAAAGAAGCATTACTGACATTGCTAAGAACATCAGAAGAGGCCTGAGCTGGATCAGACCAAGGTTCCATCTAGTCCAGCACTCTGTTTTGGAATGGCTCTGCCAGCAATTAGCTGAATAGACAAATACTTATTAACGAGATGTTGCGGCATCCAATAGACATGAAACAGAAGTTTTTGCTCAATAAGACACAGCCTAAATTCCATAAATTCCAAAGTGGCGACCCATTGATTAGGCAAAATGAGACAATCAGATTCCCTATTCCATTCCTGCTTAGTAACCTGTATGTTGTATTTGTGTTTACCAATAACAAGTATCAATAAACATGGACTGAGGGTCGCTTTGCTTCCAGTAATGACAGAGACTTTGATGCTGTAAAAGCAGCTGGAGCAAACCTGGATGCTAACAAATGCTGCAGTTGCAAATACTGCCTTTCAGCCATAGCTGGCAAGTCATATTTGGTACACAAGACAGAAAATGATGAAAAGTCATTATCTGCACCCATCGGTTGATCCAAAGTGAAAATAAAATAAAAATAAAAATGGCTTTATCTGTCATTTTCTGCCACAGAAACATTTCTTGCCATGTTTTTAATTTTTTTATTCCATTTATATACCGTCCCATAGCCGAAGCTCTCTGGGTGATTCACAAAAATTAAAAGCATTGAACATTAAAAACACCGATATACAAAATTTAAAACCATAAAAAGCATAAAAACAAGTTATAATTACAATATCCTTTAAAAACAGCAATTCTGTTTAGATATGGTTTCCCCATAGTCAATTTAGCATGAGAAAAAGGATCAAAGTGTAATTGACGTGACACACATCTCTAACTGTGGAAATGGTGGGAGGAATCGTGTATGTTCTTGTTTGCCTAAAAGCTAACATCATCCATGAAGAGAGAGGAACCAACATGAAGAGTCCAAACCTGACAAAGGCAAAAGATCTGAAGTGGATGGGAAGATCAAAATTCAGTATGAGACAGTATATATACCTAAAGATATAAAGTCCAGAAAACCAAATCCATAAGAACACAAAAAGAGTTATACTGGATCAGACTAAGAGTCCATGTTGTCCAGCATTCTGTTCACACAGTGACTAACCAGGTGCTCGCAGGACATGAGTGCAACAGCACCTTCCCACCCATGTGTCCCAGCAACTGGTGTACATAGGCACACTGCCTCTGATATTGGAGGTAACACTAGTAGCGACTGATAGCTTTCTCCTCTAGACTTCTTTAAGTAAAAGTTGCATCCTTTTCAGAGATAATCATGGTGAATAGGAACCCCTAAAATTTTATAAAATACAGTGCTGATTTTCTGGAAATATTTGGCAGGTATAGATAAGGGAATCCTACATATAACATAAACAAGTGGAGGCATAGTATTCATCTTACGTGTATTTACCTTACCCCACCAACTCAGCTTTAATGATACTTGTCTATCTAATTCCCGTTAAATCTCATAAACCAGTTTATTCAAATTAAACATAATAATTTGAGATATATTTCTGGGAATAAGTATTCCAAGATGAGTAATAACTAGGGATGTGCACTGGATCGGATCCGATCCACGATCCGAGTCCGGTCCAGTGGGAAATCGGATAAATTATCCGATTTCCGATCCCGCAGCTGGATCGGCCGATCCAATCCGAACCGGTCCGAAAAGGCTCCGAACCGGTTCGGCGGATCGGCGGATCGGCGGGCGCCCACTGGCGCCCACCGCCGCTTCCATTGGCGGGCGCCAGCAGGCGCCCGCCGATGAAAGGGGACAGCGGGGGGGGGAGGGGGGCGCTTACCTTCTCGGCCCGTCCGCTCCCGTCCGGCACTAGCAGCTACTACCAGCGGGCTCCGCGGCCTGCTCCAGGGTGGCGCGCCGGGTGATGTCATCACCCGGCGCGCTACTCTAGAGCAGGCCGCGGAGCCTGCTGGTAGTAGCCGCCGGCCCCGGACGGGAGCGGACGGGCCGAGAAGGTAAGCAGGGGGTGCGTGGAGGGGAGGAGGGGGGCGCGCGGAGGGGGGGAGGGGGCCCTTACCTTGCCGGCCCGGCCGCTCCCGTCCGGCGCCGGCGACTACTACCAGCAGGCTCCGCGGCCTACTCCAGGGTGGCGCGCCGGGTGATGTCATCACCCGGCGCGCTACTCGAGAGTAGGCCGCGGAGCCCGCTGGTAGTAGCCGCCGGCGCCGGACGGGAGCGGACGGGCCGAGAAGGTAAGCAGTGGCGGGGAAGGGGGCTTACCCCCCCCCCGGAGCCGTCCGCTTCTATCCGCTGGCGCCCGCGGGCGCCAGCGGATGGAAGCGTACGGCCCCAGGGGGGGTAGGGAGCGCGGGGGAGGGGGCTTACCTGCCGGGGCCGTCCACAGCGGACGGCCCCAGGGGGGGGAGGGAGTTAGGCTCCCCTCACCCACCCGCCGCCATTTTTTCCTCATAGACTTGCATTGCAATGCAAGTCTATGGGGAAAAAAATGGCGGCTGATCCAAAAATTTACGATTTTTGGGTCGGGATCGGACTCGATCCGGTCCGGGGGGCCTCCGATTTTGTCCGAACCGGTCCGTGACAAAATTGGAGGTCCCGATCCGGGTCCCGATCCGATCCGGGGGGTCCGTGCACACCCCTAGTAATAACATCCTGGCACAATCAAAATTCTCAGTCTGTTTTTCCTTGTTGCTATCCACTTCAGTCTCTCCCCAGAGGAAAGGTGAGAGAAATGTTTTACTTAAAAACACACATCTATCAACAGTTTATTAGACACAAAAAGGGAATTAAACCAACTCCCTTTCTCTGGATCACCAATCATTCTGTGATTTCCCCACATTTGTGCAGTTTTTTTCCCATTCTAAAAGGTTGAAATGCCCCCCTGAAGATTTAGAATCATAGAATCGTAGAATCATTGAATAGTAGAGTTGGAAGGGGATTCCAAGACCATCAAGGCCAACCCCCTGCTCAGTGCAGGAATCCACCTTAAAGCATCCCTGACAGATGGCTGTCCAGCTGCATCTAGGGAGGTTGTGGGTTCCATTGGCATACTGCTCTAACGGTCAAGAAGCTTTTCCTGATGTCCAGCCGGAATCTGGCTTCCTGTAACTTGAGCCCATTATTCCGTGTCCTGCACTCTGGGATGATCGAGAAGAGATCCCGGCCTTCCTCTGTGTGACAACCTTCCAAGTCTGTGAAAAATGCTATCATGTCTCCCCTCAGGCCCCCTCTAAAAGAGGTTGCTTTTACGCCTGATTCTCCAATTACGCACATTACTTTATTAGCGATTTTGCACCTAATACGTATACACGAGAGACGTGGAAGCGAATGACGGGCTCTATGCGAGGCACTTTAAAGTTGTTTATATGTGGAGAATTGCATTATAAATGAAGCAGAGAGTGAGGCTACTGTTGCCAGGAGCACCGTACTTTTTCTTGGAGGAACTGCCCTCTCAGGTTCCCGCCATTTGTTAACCCGCCCACCAGAATCTCCCGCCTTTGGTTACCTGGGTTACCTGCTGTTAATCACTTGGTTTACCAGGTCCCTTTTGCCCAATCACCATTTGTAGTAGTCCCCCCCACCAACTGCTCAGGAGTAAATGGAAATGTGCCTCGCAACCTTCCCTTCCAGCCCCCTTTTTTTTAAAAAAATTCTGTCATGGCTGCCTCCCTCTCCCTGTAGGATTTGAGAGGATTTGGGAGGACACACGTCTCTTCTTCTCCCCAATTTATCTGCACGCATCCCTTGGCTGTATTGGTAGGGTTAAGATCAATAGTGGAAACTCATGATCCCTTCAGCCGGGGTGGCTCCTGCGTGCGTTTGCTGCTGCTTGGTGGAGACTTGGTGGTGCGGGACAGCGGCTGTGGTGGGAGGCGCGAGGGGGAGTGGCGGTAGCGTCAGTCAGTCAGCAAAGGCTGTCCTTTGGATACTGAGCTGAGGGAAGGCGGGAAGGAAGGGATGGCGTGAGCTCCAGCGTGTGCATGTATATGTGTGTGCTAGAGAGATATTAATGAATTCATTCTCTCGTTCTCCCGCCCTTATTCTCCCCTCACGGGTTCCCTTCCCTCCTCCTCCTCCTCCTGAGAGGAAACATCAAGCCTGAAGGTGGCCGGGGCGGGGGGAGGGAGGAGAGAGGAAATGAAAAAGTGGGAGGTGTTCCCGCCAAAGGGGTGAAAGAGCAGTTCTCTTCATGCATGACATTGCCACCACAGTCCACCCACTATTATCATTAACGCGACTTCTCAGAAGTTGATTACGCGGCGATAAGGCGCCGTAACTGCGGAGGAAAAATAAAAGTCGCTATTTCATGCGAATACGGAAAAGCGCGTTAACGGGGATAAAAATCGCCTGGACGCCTGTTATGCGCTTCGCTCTTGTAGAGGTAAAACTGTTAATGCGCTGTGAAAGAGCCTTAAATCGATCAGGTTGAGGGTCTTCTCTTCGCCAGGTTAAACATGCCCAGTTCTTTCATTCTCTCCTCATAGGGCTTTGTTTCCAGATCCCTGATCATCCTCGTTGCCCTCCTCTGAACCCCCTCCAGCTTGTCTGCATCCTTCTTGAAATGTGGTACCCAGAACTGGATGAAATTGTGACTTAGAGTCTGGCACTAAGAGTTTAAGCTACAATAGGCAGGTGTTTGGGGGATTTTGGTCCCCTTTTGCTTTTGGCTCCACCCACCACTGGAATGAGGCCACTGAGACTGTCTCTGAAATTGAATTTGGTCTGTGGGCTGAAAGTGTTTCTGTTCCCCTTCGGACACCAGATGTTAGGCAGAAACAAGCATGTAAAGCTTTTACCTTCAGGTCCAGATTGTGGGTTTCTCCTTGCAGCTTCTGACTGCCAAATGTTGTCAACTGGAAATTGAACTAGATGTACCCACCTTGGTTTGATCCAACAAGGCTTTTTATCTTCTTCTGAAGGGTTAGATGATTTAATAGTATTCGTTAGCCATGATAGGTAAGCAGTGGAGCTTCTGAACGAATGAGACCATGCCAGCCACCGGAGAGAGCAATAGCAAGAGAAGAAAACTGTATTTCGTAAGAACATCAGAAGAGCCCTGATGCTGGATCAGACCTAGGGCCCATCTAGTCCATCACTCTGTTCAGACAATGGCCAACCAGCTGCCCACCAGGGACCAACAAGTAGGACACGGGTGCAACAGTCTTTACCAAAAGCGTTTTTACCAAGCTCTTCAGCTGAGAAAGGCCACTGGCTTACAAAGATCAATAACTGAGGAGCAGAATCTAAAAAGATTTGATGCAAAAGGGAAAAAAAGGATTGGGAGGGAGGAGGGGAAAGCAAAGCAAACCTGATCACTAGTTCTTAGTTACCAAACTTTTAGCCCTGCTAGAAGGTTTCCCAGAAGACAGAGCATCAATATTCTAGTAAATTTATATGGCATGTTCTGCATTTCATCTGTGCAGCTTGTTTCCTTCCTAAGAAGCCCAGTGATGAGATCTGGGTTTGGTTTTCAAGGAATTACCATCCTAGAGGACGTAATAAAAGCAGGGGCCAGTAGGTGTCGTCTTTCCCCTAAACTGGGAGCAACAGGATCAGTTCCTTCCAGGATGCAGGATCATTCTGAGCTGTTTCTTTGCCTAAGGTCATTCAAAGTCCCAAAGCAGTGAAGCTCTCGCTGCAGGGAGGCTTAGAAGCAAAGGGGCACATGATGCAGCCCTCTTCAAACTAGGAATTGGTGAGGAATCCTGTGTAGTGTTTGTGATAGGCCCAGAGATTTATGAGGACCCTGAAGAAAGCCTTACAGATTGCTATAGCAAAGGGAACAAATCTGAAACAAGAATTATTTCAATTTCTCCACAGCTACCGAACCCTCCCCCCCCCCCCCATTGTTCCACTGGTGTGGCACCAGCTACTATAATGTTTGGCAGACAGGTGCGGACAAAGCTACCTCAAATAGATGTCCCACTCAAGGAAGCACATCTGCACCAACATGATAATAAGGCAAAACTTGCAATGAAACAGTACACTGACCAGCGTCGGCAAGCCAGAGTAGTACCATTCAAAGTGGGGGACATGGTGCTTGTTAAGAATCTCCAGCCTCGAAACAAACTTTCAATGCCTTTCTGTCCTGCATCATACCAAATCACAATGATAAATGGCACAGAGGGGTACCCATAAAATCACAAGGAATGTTTCACACATTAAACCACTTCACAACACCCCTCAGACCCAAAGACCTGACTGTGATGATGATCAGTTCACACAGAGTGAACATCCCGTCCCATCCACCACTCCTGCAGCACCAGATCCAGCAACCCTTGGCGTTTCAGAGTTGAACTCGCAACGTTACCCAACAAGGACCAGCCGCTGTGCTCCAAGCTATTTGCAAGACTATATTACAAAGAAACTGTTTTTGTGAACTATTGAGCTAATTGTTCTTATTTACCTATTTGATTTGCATGTGCATTTTTAATATGTGCATTAGTTGTCTATTTTCCTTATACAGTTGCAGTTTTTGTTGCTGTTCAGATACTCTAACTTTATAACTATGTTGCTGTTTTTCATATTTGAAGGAAAGGAGGGATGTAGTGTTTGTGATAGGCCCATTCTTTGAGCCAGGCCAGGATTTATGAATGACCTGCAATTAAGCACAGATAATCCACCCCAGGTTTTGTAGCAAGCTGGCAAGGCAAAGGCCAGTCTGCCTGTAGCTGCCTGCAAAGAAGGAGCACTACAATAAATGTCTACCACCTAAGTTTTGTGTGGAACCAGATTCCTATTTCCAAGGGTCCCAGGTCTGTGGACACAACATCCTGTTGGGTTTTTTTTTTTAAATGAGAACTTACTAACATTTGTAAGTGTCTTCCTGAAAGGGATGGAAAGAGATTTGAAAAGAACAGAGGCGAGAGAAAGTGAGATTCGCCTGTTTCCAAATCTGAGCGTGCAAATGTACCCAACAGAAGTACAACCACCGGGATCAGACGCTGCAGCAAACCCAGGGCTGCTTTTAGGCAGGCAAGCACTACCAATCCAAAGACACTGACTGGGTTCAGACAACACAATAACCAACAGTGGTTTAAATAGTCAATGGTGGGTTATTTAACCCACAGTGGTTTATTGTGTTGTGTGGCAGGAGTTTTTTTTTTAACCAACTGTTGGTTATTCGGCTAAAATAACCCACGCAAAAATCCAATGTTGTGCAGAGTTGGCTATTTGAACCATTGTTGGTTACCGCATTCTATGGCGGTCACTGTTGTTTATTTCATTGTCCACCATTGGTTATTTCATGAGCCACTCAAAGCAGCAGCTGCTGCTCTAGCCCAGCCAGCAGGATAGTTTTTTTTTGGCAGCCATGGCTGATGGGATACTAGTGGGAGGACTGGGGGGAATGAGGGCGGGGGATGAGTGAGTCAACTCAGCATGAACTAATAGTCATCTCGGATCTTAATCCACACCACGGTTGATTATTATCATGTTGTGTGGGGAGTACCCCCAAGATCCACAACTGTTGAGTTGGTTATTACCCCACTATTGACTATTGTGTTGTCTGAACATGGTCACAGTGTAGATCTTCCAGCTTTTCTTCCCTGATTATTTTTCTTTGGGGGGGAGTTTGTGGGAAGAAAAAAAGATGGTGGGAAAGCATAGAGCAGTGACAAATGGAAGGCCATGGCAATGTCTGGATGCCCTGTAAAATTCTGCAAGTGAGACCAGGGCGATGGCGTGATATAGGGTGACCAGATAAAATCCAGTTCAGGGCTCATGTAACTTTAACAGTTGTAGAGAAAAGGGAATTTCAGCCAGTGTCATTTGTATGCAATTAGTTCCTGGTGAAATTCCCTCTTCATCACAACAGTTAAAGTTGCAGGGGCCCTGCCTTCTTTTGTATATGGTCACTCTAGTATAGTGCCTGTACCTTTAACTGTTGTGATGAAGAGGGAATTTCACCAGGAACTAATTGCATACAAATGACACTGGCTGAAATTCCCTTTTCTCTACAACGGTTAAAGTTATATGAGCCCTGACCTGGATTTTATCTGGTCAGCCTAGCGTGATAAGAGCTGCATGCAGAAGCATATGCGCCTCTGGGCCCGTCTGCAGCCTTCTCTCTGTTGCATGTACAAAAGCTAACCAGAGTAGTAGATGGATCATAAGACTCATCTCTTCAATTCAATATTTTAAAAATAAGTAGTTTGAATGTTTTGACTGTTGCTGTTTTTATAGTTTGAAGGTTCATTGTTTTTCTGGAGGAGAAGGCTGTCCATGGCTACTAGTCCTGATGGCTGTATGCTACCTCCAGTATCAGAGGCAGTAGGTCCGTGCGCGTCAGTTGCTGGGGAACATGGGTGGGAGGGTGCTGTTGCACCATGTCTTGCTTGTCAGTCCCTGGCTACTGTGTGAACAGAGTTGCTTTTAATCAGGTTTATGGTATTTGATGTTGTTCCCCGCCTCGATCCAGAGGGAGAGGTGAGTAAGAAATGAATAAATAAATTTATTATTATTATTATTATTATTATTATTATTATTATTATTATCTCTTTCTTGCTCGTGCCGGTTTTTCTAGACAGACATGACGGTCTTTGCCAGGTCATGCTGTCTTTTATTGATTCAGGAATTTCCTAACGATTGAGATGTTGGTAGGCCCAGTTTTTGGAGGATTTCTGTATATTTTTTTTGATGTGATGCCGGTGACTGATGTGATTATTATTATTATTATTATTATTATTATTATTATATGTTCTTATGTTTTATTTTTGATTAGGGCATTGAGAGAAAAGAAAGTAAATTGGTGGCCGGTATGGATAAACTCTAAAAGAAGTCCTAGTTAGAGTAGAGCTACTAAATGAATTGAATTAGACATGACTAACTTAATCCCCATTTATTTCAACGGGTCAACTTTAAGTATTTATTTACTTTTTTATTACATGTTTATACTGCCCAACAGCCAAGGCTCTCTGGGCAGTTCGCAATTAAAACCATAATATACAAAGGTCAATTTAAAACTTTTTAAAATAAAAAAATATATCATAAAAAACCAGAAAAAGTTATACTCCATTGAAAGCTTTGTCTAAAAAGGTGCGATTTCAGGAGGCGTTTGAAAGTTGTTAGGACTTAAGTTGGATTTTACCCTATGATTGCAGCAGCTATGGTACTTATTGCAAGACGGCTCTTTTTTTAGATACCTATTAAAAAATTTGCTTTGCAAAATATGGGATGTTAGGCTCTTAGGAAAGAAAATACAGTTGTTGTGCGTCCCAGAACCGGGGAAATAAAATCAGAGTAGAGTTGTCTCTTACTGGACTACTTCTACAGTGCATTGGAAGAATAGATTCAAACTCAATAACGTCAGAGCACACATTTCTGTCCCTAGTCCCTTTGCTTAGGTTTAAAATCCCCAAAGGTCAGGATGACTCGAGTTTAAGATTGGGAAAAATAGAAATGGAGAGAAACTGACCTTGACAGTTCTGGCCATCCCTCCCACTCACTATCAGATCAGGGGTCAAAGAATTATTGCCTTCACATCCTGTTTGGAGATTTCCTGGTGGCATCTGGCTGCTCCCTGTTAGAAACCAAATGCTGGGTTCCATGGAACTTTGCTCTAATCTAGCAAGGCAAATATTACATTCTTATCTAGGAGTTTCCCCAGGCAGTAGATTCTACACTCTATATTATCCATTTTATTTACTTCCCTGTCAGGCTTTGTCACCTCAGCGCTTTGCACACATCCTGACAAAGTACAGATAAACAAGCTGTACTCACCTGAGCAAAGAATTTTATGGGTTGAGCAGAGATTGAAATTGTGTCTCCCACGTCTCGGACGCATCATGACGTGATCCAAGTACACTTCTCCGTCACCCGAGCAAACAATCAGGTCGCTTTCACTTCTGGGCTCAGGCGGAAGCATGGATCTGCCCTGAGATCACCACCACTTCTGGGAATCCTCAACCCTTTTCCCTTTCTTCTACCATGAATGTGGAGGCTGTGAAAGGAAATTTGCTGATATCAATACACCCACTTATCCACACCTCTTCTGGGCTCTGCGTCTGCATTTCCTCCATAATAGCTTTTAACATGGCAGGTTGTGGAAATGCAGGATGAGGGAGTAATGAAGATAAAGACTCAAGGGAGTGAAGAATTCTTGCTTGCCAGGAAATAAAGTCATTAGCCATGTCGGACTGTTGATATAAAAAGTCCATATGTGGCGTTTTCTTCGGCACCCATCAGACTCGAACCCCAAGAAGTCTTCCTATGAAGATGATTGGTGGGAAATTCAGGACAGAGCAAAGGAAGGACTTCTTCAACACAGCGCAGAGTTAAACTATGGAACTCACTCCCACAAGATGTAGTGACCTCCCCCACCAATTTGGATGGCTTTAAAAGGGGACTGAACAAATTCATGGAGGAGAAGGCTATCAGTGGCTACTAATAAGAACATTAGAAGAGGCCTGCTGGATCTGATCAAGGGTACATCTAGTCCAGTGTTCTGTTCGCACAGTGGCCGACCAGCTGGGAAACCCCCAAGGAAGACATAAATGCAACAGCACCCTCCCACCCATATTCCCCAGCATATTCCTCTGGTACTGGCGATAGCATGGAGCCATCAGGACTATTACCCATAGATCGTCTTCTTCTCTAGGAATTTCTCCATCCACGGAAGTTCTTGGTTTATTTGCCATTGTAATTACAACACACCCAGAGACAAGGTATTTGATTTGCTTTCATCAGAAGCAGAGTGTTTAACAGAAGAAACTGCCTGTTCTGCTCCCAGTGCTGATCTACGGCACACTGTGCATCCCCGTTGCGGCCTTGTCATCATTGCTGGGAGGCGGTGCCCTGCAGGTAAAGCTCACCTGTGCAGGGGGTTACAAATGTCACCTTCCCTCAATTGCTTCTCTCCTTGTATAAATATATGTCTGAATCAGCTGTTTATATTTGTTTAAAAACAACCACGATTGTTATAAGAACCCGTTTGCAGACCAAACCTCATCTATCTTGATTAAAGTAGGCTGACCAGATAAAATCCAGGTCAGGGCTCATGTAACTTTAACAGTTGTAGAGAAAAGGGAATTTCAGCCAGTGTCATTTGTATGCAATTCGTTCCTGGTGAAATCCCCTCTTCATCACAACAGTTAAAGGTGCAGGCACTATACTAGAGTGACCATATACAAAAGAAGGCAGGGCCCCTGCAACTTTAACCATTGTGATGAAGAGGGAATTTCACCAGGAACTAATTGCATACAAAAGACACTGGCTGAAATTCCCTTTTCTCTACAGCTGTTAAAGTTACATGAGCCCTGACCTGGATTTTATCTGGTCACCCTAGATTAGGGCTTCACATTCCCCAGCATAGATAGTGGTAGCTCTGCATCACGTTGATACAGCGTCGGCCTCCGAAAATGTCTCTCATCCCCACTACTCTAGACAGCTTCCTTCATGGCCGACTTCTCCCCGCCCTTTCTAATTTTGCACACATCCACCTTTCTGATCTGCAGTTACAGCAACCTCCCACTCACATGATGAGGGCAGATGGGAATTGTAGTAGGCCAAAACCTCGGCAGGAAAAATGCAGCTGTAGGTATTTGGCTCATAAACATAGAACGCTGCCTTCTACCGAATGAGACCACTAGACCATCCAACCCAGTGTTGTCTCGTCTGACTGGTAGCTGCATTCTGGGTCTCTTGCAAAGAGAGGTCCCTTTTCTAGGCCTGCTACCCAGGATTGTGTTTAAATGAAGACTCTAGTCCTCATGGTGTGGGTGGAGCCTTTTTGGCCTGTTTCTTTCTCTTACCTTTCCACAGTGTCTGGCTAGCGGGAAAAAGCTCTCGGATGCTCACGAGGTTGTCTTCCGCACAGCTCCATCTGGTTGTCCACTTGGACAGGCAAGGGTCCTTCCCAAACTCCATTTCAGCCATGAGGCCTGTGATGGCCTTTGGAGCCTTCTGCATGCAAAGGGGACGTTCTCCCGCGAATGCGTATCCCCCTCCCCTCCTCAAAAGCGCCAGGGATTTAAATCCTTCAAGGAATTTACATTGGCCACGGGCTGAACCCTTTGGACCACCTGTTTTTACAACGTCCCACCCCACAGCCTGAGAACGGTCAAGACTCCAAAGAGAAACTGAAACTGTATCCCTGTTTTAAGTGCTCGGCTGTCCTTTCCACAATTTTTACAGAGAAGATCTCATGAGCAAGGCATGTTCCCTCGGAACCATCCCAATCTCTTTCCTTCCTTGGAGCTTGGCTCCTGCAATCTTTGCAGGGAGCTGCCACAAAAGGAGGCCACGGATCTTTACAGGAGTCTCACCCCTCTGGTGTGCAACCCATCTTTCCCTTGTCTCCGCTATTCCAACTTCTCAAAACTTGATGCCTCTCCAAATAAACATTGGAGCTGAAGACAGCACCTGTCATTTCTCCTGAAAAGCATCCTTTGCATAATGCACCAGCGCATTTTGCCTGGGCAGATTTCCTTGCAGGTAACACCCAGCTCCCCCAGGAGCCATTCCCACTCATGTGTTTCTTGGCCTGGTGACAAGAGGCAGCGATGGTCCCGTCTGTGGGGAAACTGGCAAGAGAGAGACAGGCTCCTTTTGTTTCATCCCAAGCCCCGAGGGCAAGGCAGACCACAGCAATTTATGACTCAGGCGGCTTTCTGCAAGAGCCGAGCCTATGAATCCCTGTTTGGGATTCTTTCCTGGTTTTGTTCTTAGATTTTGAGATCACAAAGGAGCATTTTAAGCTTGTTATCGACAGTTGAGATCTTCCCACAGCCCTTGTTCCAAGTTGCTTTTTGGAGATGAGCTTTGCTGCGATCCATGTTGAGCTCCTGCTTTGCATACAGAAAGTTTCCTGTTCAATTCCTGGCAACTCGACATCAGGCTGGAAAAATCTAATCTCGGAGAATCTCATTTGGCACCACCAGTATCTGTCTCTCTAAAGCAAAGTTGGGCAAAACACACTTGTGACCCTCTGGTGCATAGCTACACCACCAAAATTTAGTGGCAAACTGCAAAGCAAACCCAAAATGCTCCAACCTCGCTTGTTTTTGCCTGTCCTAGAATCATAGTATCATAGAATAGTAGAGTTGGAAGGGGTCTATAAGGCCATTGAGTCCAACCCCCGGCTCAATGCAGGAATCCACCTTAAAGCATCCCTGACAGATGGCTGTCCAGCTGCCTCTTGAATGCCTCTAATGTGGGAGAGCCCTCTGAAGTTGCCCACTCCTGCTCTAAGGAATAATGCCATCCCTATGTAAATCATCCCCTTGTCCCGAAGCATGAGGACTAGCATCTTCCTTTATTTTTAGGGACGGGCCATAGCTCAGTGGCGGAACCCCTGATTTGTGTGCCAAAATTCCCGGGTTCGATCCAGTTAAAAAGGATTAGTGGCAACAGCCCTTCTCTAGGGGGACATCATAATGAGGGAAAAGCCCCGGGGTGGATCCACAGTGGCAGCAGGTCATTTATATGATGCAGCAGCCATAGCAGAACCATCCCAGGGCTTTCCCGTAAAGCTCTGGTTTAAAAATGTTGGCTACTTACCCTGACATTTTCCACTTGTGGCAAGGCGCCGATGGCATCTGCCGTCTGTCACCTTGATCCAGAGCTTCATCAGGGGCATGCCGCAGTTGATGCCGACCCGATTGGTTGTATTGGCTGGACCGGTGCAGGGGGCGGGCCAACGAGTGCACCTCCCCAGAGTTTCCCATTAAAAGAAAAATGTTTTAAAAAGTAATGAGGGGAGAGGACACAGATAATATAAGACACTGTCATCAAAATGGGTCAATGCATTTGGGTCAATGAAATGACAAATCCTATTCAGGAAGGTGTAAAGTTCATTTTACTATAAAAATACAAGTATAAAATAACATTTTATGATTTACATCATACTGAGCTATTCATTTATCTCCATTTTTAGTAGTGTCTATTCTCCCATGGGTGACAGAGTGTTTGAAGATATTACAAACCCTATTTAGGAAGGCATAAAGGTTTTAAAAGAAGGCATTGACCCATTTTGAATAAATTACAAATCCTATTCAGGAAGTAGTGTCTATTCTCCCACGGATGACAGAGTGTCTTATCTTACCTGCATCTTCTATTATCTTGAATATCACTACTCAATCACTGATGAAATGTGGAAATGGATTGCACAATTCCGGAGTTACCGTCTGTTATCTGTTATCACTTGTCATTGCAGAGCCAATTGAGCAAACATTTATATTTGTACATGAGATTTTATTAATTCTTGCATGTTAAAATATTATTCATTACTTGTTTATGTACAATCTCATTGAGTAGGATTTTGCTCATTGTTAAGCTCAGACGAGCCAATAAAACATTGCTTGATATTTGAATGAAATATTTCTATTATGAATAGTGTTTTACAATCATTTATTGAATTGCCATCACCCTCTGGTCCTGTTTCGGTTGCTTTGTGCTTGTGAGGGCTCCTCTCTTTGTTTGTTTGTTTGTTTGTTTGTATAGGATTGCAGCCTAAAGTACGTAAGCATCTGCAAATAAATAATAGGCAAAGAACAATTTAAGCAATCAAACAGAAAAATGACACTAAATTACATTTCTCCACTAGTTCTCAAAAGCTAGAGAAGAATTCAATACGGAGACTTACCCCCACCCCAATTGCGCAAGTAGCTACCATAGAATATTAATATTAAAAGATATCGTTTAACCCCAAAGTAGCCATCTACTTCATGTTCAAGTGGTGGCTCTAGCAGAATATGGACTGTTCGTGTTTGGTGCCACTAGCTGACAAGATCAAAATGAATTGTAAATAACAACAACAATGATAATAATGTTGATTTTCTTAGACATATTTAAAAGGCAACCCCCCCCCCCCAGACCAAATTAAAGGCATGATCCAATGAAAGTTAAGTACTTTTAAGGTTGCAATTCCATGCATGCCTACTTGGGAGTAAGACTCATTGAACACAGTGGGGCTTATGTCTGAGCAAACATGCATAGGGTTCTACAATCTCATTGGTTTCAATGGGAGAATGTTAAATGCCTGCTTTTCCCTGCACATTTACCTAGGAGCAAGCCCCACTGCAGACAATGGGACTTACTACATGTCTACTCAGAAGAAAGTTCCAGTGAGTTCTATGGAAATTATTTCTAATTAAACATGCATAAGTTTAGGTATCCAAAAGTGTTTATAGTAACTGGATCATGCCCTTACATGCATATTTTTTGTTTTTGTTTTTAAAATCTAAATGAAAATCTCCTTTACTGTATTTGATTCAGTTAAAATGAAAGTTTGCTTTTGTGCTTTGTTGCAAAGTAATGTTTCTGTAGTTTTCTTTCTTTTTAATTGAGAAATATTTTTCTACACACATAACGCAACTGTATACAAGGAAAGCTACTTCACGTTTTGGCAAAGCGGAATTTTAAATTAAAACATCCACAACTGTAAATCCAGACATCTTAAATTCACCACAATTTACTTCCAAGTAACAGATTTAAGGCTTGCAACCCAAATCCAAGGAAATGGATATTAGAAGGATGATTTTTTCGGGAAGGACTTTTCTTTCACCCCTCCCTCCTTTCCTTTCCTTTCCTTTCCTTTCCCCTCCCCCTCCCCCTCCCACCAACTTACCCACCCACCTACCCACACCTTACAAAACTCTCTTCCCCCACAAACAACCTAGGGGCTCCAATGCTTACCCCAAAGCTCTGGCCACAAAGTCCTTTGCAGTGCATGGGACTCTCATGCAGCCTGAGAAGAGCACGTGTGCTTTTCCTTGCTGCTGTTGTTCTTTATCTGTGCAGCCTCAGCAGGCACAAGAAGGGTGAGTCATGGTGAGTGACTCATCTGAGCCGGTGGAGCAGCAGCAGTGCTCTGGAAAAGGCGGCAGATGGATCCGTGTTTTTCTCTGCTGCTGTTGCTCCTCTGAGCAGGTTCAAGACACTATTTGGGGGGTCTGAATTTCTCAGACTCCGAATCCGGGATTTATGACCAACCGGCTGGGACATTTTAGAATTGATTGGAATCCAGGACAATCCCCCTGGGGGGCCGGGGGGCCCAGATCGCCCCAGTTTTCCCGATCGGGAAACCCTGGGTGATCTAGTCACCATAGCAACCTGCACTCCACCAATGGGCCCTAGGCTGACCATATGAAAAGGAGGACAGGGCTCATGTAACATTAACAGTTGTAGAGAAAAGGGAATTTCAGCCAGTGTCATTTGTATGCAATTAGTTCCTGGTGATATTCCTTCTTCATCACAACTGTTGAAGTTGCAGGGGCCCTGCCTTCTTTTGTATATGGTCACTGTAGTATAGTGCCTGCAACTTTAACTGTTGTGATGAAGAGGGAATTTCACCAGGAACTAATTGCATACAAATGACACTGGCTGAAATTCCCTTTTCTCTACAATTGTTAAAGTTACATGAGCCCTGTCCTCTTTTTCATATGGTCAGCCTACCAATGGCCTTCTGCCTAGGGTGACCCTATTTTGGAAACCAAAAAGGAGGACAACATGTCTACCCCCAGGGAGCATGTCCAGCACCAAGGGAGGGGGTTGCCCACCTGAACATAGCCTTGGTCACATGTCTGATTTTACAACTGTGAAGGGTTCACTGTATGTAAAGAGTTAACAGTTAGGAAGTAGAGTGATGAAGACATAACAATAAGAGCGTATCACCCCATGGCTAAAATGGTAATTTCTCTAATGCTCCAGTAATAGCTTTCTACAGCTCAAGACAAGTGTATAGCCAATCACTCTAACAAAAGGCTTGACAGAGTGATTAAGAAAAGGAGGGGCGAAGTGGGAGAAGGGGGATTGAGAGTCAAAAAGAAAGAGAAGGTTATGGCCCCAAGGGAGAGACAAGACATTGCCTTTGCTAGGAATGGAGGCAAGTTCCATTCCCAAGGACACGTTAGGGGAAAATATCAGGAGTAGTTAGACAAGAGATGGACCTGCATTGTTAATCTTGTCTGTTGGTTTTTCTTGCCTTTGTAACATCAGTTCTATGTGTGTAAATATCTTAAGCAAAGCGTGCCTTACTATGCCAAGAATAGTAAAGAGTTTTGATTCAAAACTGGTATTGTTGGAAATTCCTTTTCACACCTGCCTACAGCTCGAAATCCCACGCTACTGAAAAGGGGAAAAGAGACAGGTGGAAGTTTGGGTCCCAGAAAAGGGACAAGCTTGCTCTTAAAGAGGCAAGATATCTTTAAGGAGCAGAATCAGAGTGTCCAGCCAGGAAAGTGGAACTCTGAACGTCCAGGAGCGGAACCTGGACAAATGGTGGCAGCAGTGGGATCGTGATATAGTGAAATTTGGAACTCCAAGGAGCTGACATGGTTTTACCAATAGAACTGATAAAGGCAATAATTATTTTTATTTTCGGGCTGAGGAGTAGGGAAAAGTGAGGCTAGATAAAAACTTGAGATCCCTTGATGCCAAAGGCTGAAACTGCTCAAGGTGCAAGACCCCAAAGAGGAGGTTTGACAACCTGAGTTTGAAGGGTATGGCTTCAGTGTTGTTGTTTTTTAAAAACCTCTAACTTTTTTTAAAAAATGATAAAAATCAATAGATGAACAAGTTTCTGTTTGAAACTTGGCATGGCTAAAGTTGTACTTAAAAGCTATCATGATGCCAAGTTTCATCTCCGTATCTTTAAAAATGATGGTTTTATATATATATATATATATATTTTAAAAAACTTCAATTTTTTTTTAAAAAATCCTAAAACTTAATGGATGAACAGATCTGTTTCAAATTTGGCATGGCTAAAGCCCTACTTAAGAGCTATCAAAGTGCCATGTTTCATCTATTTTTCTTTGAAAATTATGTTTTGTTTTTTTAAAAAAATAATTTTAAAACCTCAAACTTTAAACAATTCCTAAAAATCAAGGGATAAATGGATCTGCTTCCAAATTGCATGGCTAAAGCCCTATCTAGGGGCTATCATGGTGCCAAGTTACATCTCTTTATCTTTAAAAGCAACGGAGCTGTAAGCATTTTTGTTAATTCCCATTGACTATAAAGTAGAGCTGCCCCTTTGGGTGGGTGGGGGGAGGATGGAAAGAATCTGGATTTTTCTTCAAATTTCATAATTTACCCCCCTTCGGCGGCGTGCCCCGATGCTGCGCTCCTTCTGCCCATCTACAGTGGAAGGAGCACCACAGCAGGCTTTCCTGCTGCTGCCGCCATGCCTGCCCAACAGAGCCCAAGCAGCACCTTTAGGGGCACCTGGGAGCATCCACCCCCCTCCTCCAAGGTAAGTTTTAGTTTTTTATCTTGTTTTTTACAAGGCGGGAAGGTCAGCGGAGGTGGTGAAGCGAGCTTATGGCTTGCTGGTCCCTTCCCTGCCCAGCCCATGGCGACCAATCAGTGGTCGCCATAGACTGTGGCACGCCTCCCGGACGCTCCGGAGCAAGAGCGACAGATGGCAGATGCCGTCGTTGCCTCGCTCCAAGCTAAAAAAGTCGGGGTAAATGCTTGACTTTTTTAGAGCGGAGCTTTGGGGCTTTTCCCTGCAGTAGGTTCAGAGTGGCGGCAGCGTCATGTCATTCACCTGCTGCCACTCTGAAGCCACTGTGGGGAAAAGTGCCTGTCTAGAGGTACCCTGAGGGTCCATCTAGTCCAGCACTCTGTTCATACAGTGGCTGACCAGTTGTCCACCAGTGACTCAAAAGCAGGACATGGGTGCAACAGCACTCTCCCATCCATGTTCCCCAGCAACTGGTGCACACAGGCTTACTGCCTCGGATCCTAGAGATAGCTCATAGCCATCTTGACCTGTAGCCATTGATAGCCTTCTGCTCTAGGAATTTATCCAACTCCCCCTTTTAAAGTCATCCAAATTGGTGACCATCACCACATCTTGTGGAAGTGAATTCCATAGTTTAACTGTGAACTGTGTGAAGAAGTCCTTCCTTTGATCTGTCCTGAATCTCCCACCAATCAGCTTCATGAGATGACCGAGGGAGAAACATGTCTCCCTAGCCACATTCTCCACACCATGCATAATTTTGTGCCCCTCTATCATGTCTCCCCTTGGCCTCCTTTTTTCCAAGTGAAACAATCCCAGCTGTTGTAACTAGGGGTGTGCAACGGATTGGGTCCGATCCACGATCCGGATCCGATCCAGGGGAAATCGGATAAAATTATCTGATCTGATCCCCTGCCCCTGGATCGGCCGATCCAATCCATTCCGATCCGAAAAGGACCCGATCCAGATCGTATTGGATCGGCAGATTGGACCCCCTCCCCCCCTCGTGGTTCTAACCTGCCCAGGCCATTTACTGCCATCCACTGGTGCCCACAGGTGCCAGCGGATGGCCCTGGCAGGTAAGAACTGCGAGGGGGGCTTACCTGCCAGGGCCATCCGCTGCCATCCGCTGCCACCCACAGGCGGCAGCAGACGGCACCGGTAGATAAGAACCATGAGGGGGGAGGAGGGAGGGGGCCCACTTACCTGCAAGTGCGTCCTCTTCCTTCACCTGCCAGAGATCTACTGAGAACTAGGCTTCGCGGTCTAGTTCTCAGTAGAGCGCCAGTGACCTGGCACTCTACTGAGAACTAGTCCACGAAGCCTAGTTCTCAGTAGATCTCCGGCAGGTGAAGGAAGAAGACGAACCGGCAGGTAAAGAGGAGCGTGGGGGAGGCTTACCTGCCGGGCCCATCCGCTGCCATCTGCTGCCGCCCGGGTGGCAGCGGATGGCAGTGGACGGGCCCAGCAGATGAGGGGGGCTTACCTGCTGGGGCCGTCTACTGCTGTCTGCTGACATCTGCGGCCGCCAGCGGATGGCAACGGATGGCCCCGGGAGGTAACCGCAGGGGGGAGGGACAGGGAGGGGGGAGTTAGGCCCCCACTCACCCACCCGCCACCATTATTTCCCCATAGACTTGCATTGGGGGAAAGCTTTCTTTCCCCCAATGCAAGTCTATGGGGAAAACAAAAATGGCGGCCTATCCAAACATCGAATATCCGATGTTTGGATCGGGATTGGGCCCGATCTGGTCCAGGGGGCCTCTGCTTTTGTCTGATCCAATCCGGGACAAAATTGGAGGTCCCGATCCGGGTCCCGATCCAATCCAGGGGGTCCCTGCACATCCCTAGTTGTAACGTTTCCGTCCCAGGGGAGATGCTCTGGATTCTTGATCATTTGAGTTGCCCTTTTCTGCCCTTTTCCCAGCTCCGCAATATCTTTTTTTAGGTGTGGTGACCAGAACTGTACACAGTATTCTAAGTGTTGCTGCGCTATAGATTTGTATAAAGGCAGTATGATACTGGCAATTTCATTCTCAATTCCTTTTCTACTAATGTCTCACATGGAGTTTGTCTTCTTTTCAGTGGCTGCACACTGGGTTGATATTTTCATCCCTTAAACTCCCCTACAAAACCTGTTTTTGCGCCATCCACCCCTTGCTGCAGGAGAGGATGTTTCTGAGCAGAGGAGATGGACAGGGAGGTACCTGGCCTGCCGGGTTCTGTTAGGGTTTATGGAAAACAATCCAATAGCAGAGCCACCGCGGAAATCCAAAGTCCAGCTATACTTGCTCTCCTGAGAGAGACCTTGAAGGAATGGCTCACACACATTGAATTCTTCCAAACAATTTTAGTGAAAAACGCACAGCACTTCCGTTACAAACTCTTTAAACACCAACCAACACTGACAAATACATATCTACATATTTATACATTTTACACATAGCCTGTTGCACATACATTGCATCAGCTAATAAAACAATCAAGAGGCAATTAAAATGATCTTCTCTCTTATCTTTTGGCCTCCTCTGCTTATCTGCAACAGTGGCAGATACATGACGTCACCTAGACTCTTCGAGGTTCTTCTGCAGATTTAATTTTTCTAGACCTGACAGGTTCTAAGTCACCCTTTCCCCAAAAGCACCCTGGGGAGATCTGGAGCAACTGAAGACCCTCCAGACACTCAACTTTCTCTGCTCAGTCTCCCCACTCAACAAAGCTTTAGGGGCGTCAAAGCTGAGGGTGTGGGGTGAGTTGTGTGTTTGCATGTTCCCTAGGCTGACCATATGAAAAGGAGGAGAGGGCTCATGTAACTTTAACAATTGTAGAGAAAAGGGAATTTCAGCCAATTTATTTGTATGCAATTAGTTCCTGGTGAAATTCCCTCTTCATCACAACAGTTAAAGTTGCAGGGGCCCTGCCTTCTTTTGTATATGGTCACTCTAGAATAGTGCCTGCACCTTTAACTGTTGTGATGAAGAGGGAATTTCACCAGGAACTAATTGCATACAAATGACACTGGCTGAAATTCCCTTTTCTCTACCACTGTTAAAGTTACATGAGCCCTGTCCTCCTTTTCATATGGTCAGCCTAATGTTCCCTCTGTTTTGGGCCCGTGTGTTTGCTGTCTCCACGTGCTTGAGGTAACACAGAAAGAAAGGCCTTGGAGAGCTGAGGCCAGTCAGTGTAGACACTAGACAGCTAGATGGACTTGTAACAAGGCAGCTTCCTATGTAAATCGGCCCTTTTGTTTGGAACCATGAGGACTAGAAACATGCTTTATTTTTAAGCGAAGACCAGTAGCTCAGTGGTAGAGCCCCTGCTCTTAGGGGTATAGAGATTTTGTTAAATCCATCCTGCATGCCTTTCACAGATTGGGCATCTTCTGTTCCATCATCCACTCATTATTGGTTTTGGAAATTTGTTTTTAGGAATGTACAAGAATTTCATTCCAGTTGCTCTATACACATTTCAGCTACTGCACATAGGTGCAAATCCCCACCAAAAGTAAAAATGTTCACCATATCTGCACCACTCGGAATCCACAGGTCGAACTGAAAGATATCTGGACTTATCTGAATCTGCTGCAGATTTCCCCAACCCTCCAGGCAGGTTTGAAAAGACCCTTTTGATGGGAGCTAAGTGTATGATTTATTCATTCAATGGTATTTATGAATGGGTTAGGTTAAAGAAATGTTCTAAGGTAGGCTGACCATATGAAAAGGAGGACAGGGCTCATGTAACTTTAACAGTTGTAGAGAAAAGGGAATTTCAGCCAGTGTTATTAGTATGCAATTAGTTCTTGGTGAAATTCCCTCTTCATCACAACGGTTAAAGTTGCAGGGGCCCTGCCTTCTTTTGTATATGGTCACTCTAGTATAGTGCCTGCACCTTTAACTGTTGTGATGAAGAGGGAATTTCACCAGGAACTAATTGCATACAAATGACACTGGCTGAAATTCCCTTTTCTCTACAACTGTTAAAGTTACATGAGCCCTGACCTGGATTTTATCTGGTCACCCTAGTCATTCCATGACCAATAGAAAGTCGCTGTGTCATGCCTCAAAAGTGGACTTCTCAGTAGTGGCTGCCATGGAGTGTGGGAGACAGAAAAATGTGGCACATTTCAAAACACCTCTTGAAAATGCATTTGTTCACAGAGACATTTTCTGACTATAATTGATCATATGCTGTTCAGTTTTACTGCATTTTGTACTGTTTTCTACTGTCACTATAGTTTTTAAATTATTTTTAATAAGCCTCAACCCAACGAATGAAGATTTATTAATATACATAGAATCATAGATTAATACAGTTGGAAGGTAGGCTGACCATATGAAAAGATTTTTTAGATTAAAAGTTACAAAAGTTTTTCCACAGAGGCTTGGGCTGTCAATTGCACCCCCTCCCCCGCCTCCCCTCCCTCTTTTATCTGTCAAAACTCCGTGTTGTTGTAACTTTTAATGTAAAAAATTCATAGCCCCCAAATGCCTGGACCTATCTTTCTGAAATTTCTGACAGATAACTACCCCTAACCCATCTAGAAAGTGAGCAACTTTCAGACTTCTAACTTTTAAAATAAAAAAGTTATAGGCATTCCCTTCCTCATTTTTCAAAAATACCTTGCCACTACACGTTTGAAGCTATGCTTCTGAAATTTCTCCACATTTGACATACCAATTTGGTTCACATGTGTGATAAATTTCAGAAGATGCATGCACTATACTAGAGTGACCATATACAAAAGAAGGCAGGGCCCCTGCAACTTTAACTGTTGTGATGAAGAGGGAATATCACCAGGAACTAATTGCATACCAATGACACTGGCTGAAATTCCCTTTTCTCTACACCTATTAAAGTTACATGAGCCCTGACCTGGATTTTATCTGGTCACCCTATGCACGCAGCACCTGGTGAAATTTCCTGTTCATCACAACAGTTAAAGCTGCAGGAGCCCTGCCCTCTTTTGTATCTGGTCACTCTAGCATAGCTCCTGCAGCTTTAACTATTGTGATGAAGAGGGAAATATCACCAGGTGCTGCACGCATACAAATGACACCTGCTGAAATTCCCCCTTCAGTATAACTGTTAAAGATACAGTAGCTCACTCCTCTTTTCCATATGGCCACCCTATTCCTATTGGCACTCACCACCCAAGTGGGCAATTAGAAGGAGCGCTTAACAGGCCCCGACCATTTCTGCCAATCTAGCAATCCTGGAAAACCTTCTGCGAGAATTATTTTGCTATGTCGAAACACACCTGTGGGGATTAAAATTGTGGTTCTGGTAAATGTAAGGCATCTCAAAGTAATAATGTTGGCGTTTTGCATAAGTAGTGATGCAATCCAGGCGTTTTGGGAAGATGGCTTAGGGAAGCTGAAAGGAGTTGGAGACGAAAGCATAGGCCTGCATTTTTAAAAGGAATCTTGAGAAACAGTGCGTGGGAGGCCAGATCAGGTGGAAGCGCAGAATATCGCCAAGCAATTTATCAGCTAGAGGAAGAAAACGGTCCATGCGCCAAATTGGAAAGAACAATGAGAAACCTTGGAGTGGATGAAGAGGGAAAGGGGGAAGTGTGGAATCCAATCCAACGCTACTGGCTGAATTTTTCAGTGTTGTCAAGACTAAGCGACAAAGGATGATTCGGAAGGAAATAATGTGATACAGGGGAAGAAAAAGAACCCTTCTGGTAGGGAGACCACCAATATAGGTATGTTTACATGAATGCCTTATTTATTTATTTATTTATTTATCAGATTTATATCCTGCCATGAACGTCTGGCAACTAGAATGCAAAGGTGGGAGGAAGATAGACTTACACCATGGGAGAACAATAAACGACCCAAATCCTGACTGAAGGTATGTCTTTACATGCCCTTGGACTATATCCCAGTTTCCTGCTTCAGTGCCATGAAGACAGTGATGGGGGAAGAACCAATCCTCGGGGAACATTTTAATTAGAGATGAGAGAACTCAGTTTAGGGAATCCACCTTTGCCAGGGCAAAACCATGATCTAACCCCCTCCATGTTGTCTTCGCAACAATCTTGTAAAGTAGGTTAAAGGCAGAGAGAGGGGGGTGTCTGGTGCTACACCATTCAGGCCTCAGTTGAGACAATAAGCAAATAGGGATGTGTGAGAGATTCGTTTCAGTTTGGTTTTGATCAGGACTGACCCCGTTAGCACTTTCCGGATTGAACATGGGCTCGGACGCCACTTTCCGGATCGAACATGGGCTCAGGCGCAATCTCCATTCGAACTCTGTACATTGCGAGCTTACGATGTGATTTGTGGATCCCCCCCTCCCCAAAAAGGAATTAGACATTTGAAAAACGCACATGAAAAAATGTGCAGTTGTTTTTTTGAAAAATGTGCACAAATATTCTCCGATCGACAGGAGAAGAATGCATACCTTTTAAAGATGTGCACAACTGATGTGTACATTTTTGGGGGAAAACCCAAATGAAAATATGTACAGATTTTCACATAAAGAGAAAAAAAAAAGAGAGCTTGCGATCTGAAATGGACTCGAGCCGGAAAGAGGTTCAAGATGGGACTTTGGTGAGCTTGAATTTTGCAGATTCGCACACATCCTGACATGCACACAGAATGTTGGGCTAATTGGACCATTGCTCTGACCCAGTACAACTCTTCTTACTATTCCAGCAACTGCGAAAAGTAATGAAATCTTAGCTACCCACAAAAAAGCTATGGGTCTCTCTTAAGTGTGCAGCTAGACTTTGGTCAGCAAATGCAGAATTCTTTTCTCCACATTGGCATGTGCAAACCGTGAGGATTTCTGCATTGGAGGATTGCACAGCGGTTGTTGGGTCCTTTCTCTTGGCTAAATGAACTGCCCTGTGTGAATATAAAACGTCAGGTGGGTCTGTTTATTTCCAGCCCGTCCGTTTCACGTCTGCTCACCCGTCTCTTCCGTCCTGATTCTGTATTGATCGGCGGTTCTTTTAGCAACAAAAATCCAAATGAAAACATTAAGAAGCGAAGGACATCTTAAACAATGCTGTGGCTCACTTGGTTTCTGGCCTACAATTTGAGAAATGATAGACAACGTGGCCCAATTCTGTACCAGGAAGCATCTTGGGTGTGTTTGGTGTCATCCTGATCAGGAATAACCCGGGTGCAAAGTTCCCCTTCCTTAGAAAAGATGAATCCATAATGCCAGAAAATATCTGATTCACCCCTCTCTTCGCATGCACTCTGTTTGCCCCATGCTGGAATCAAAGAATCCTAGGATAATAGAGTTGGAAGGGACCTATAAGGCCATCAAGTCTAACTCCCTGTTCAATGCAGGAATCTACCTTAAAGCATCCCTGACAAATGGCTGTCCAGCTGTAGATTTCATTGGAAGCAATAAAGAGGAAATTAAGCAGAACATGGGCAAGGGAGGGCACTTCAAATCCAACTTCCCGAGAACTCAAGACTTTCCAGAGTTGTATCAGTGTTGATTTTTTTTTAAAAAAGGACAATAACTTTGTAAAGAAGGCAGTTATTTTAAGGCATGTAATTAGAAGAATATGAACATTTATCTCCTTCCATTGTGTGATCCTTGCTGGGGAGTCAATGCGCGATTCTGATCTCAGAGACACAGACGCCTTTGGCTATGCCAGGTCTCTCATTGGCGCACTCTTGCGGGTGGTGTGTTTGCGCAAAAGGCATGAATTGCGCTACTCCCAGGCCTTTGATGGTATATGGGCAAAGTTTTAACTGGTGCTGGGGTTTCTGTTGCTGACTGATTTTACCTGTTTTTGTTCTGTTTTCATTACGTTTTTATATTGCATTTTTAATGTTTAAATCTTTTGGAAACTACCCAGAAAGCGTTGGCTATTGGGTAGTATAGAAATATGAGTAATGATAATGATAACAATAATCATAGAATCATAGAATAGTAGAGTTGGGAGGGGCCTCTAAGGCCATCGAGTCCAACCCCCTGCTCAATGCAGGAATCCACCTTAAAGCATCCCTGATAGATGGTTGTCCAGCTGTATCTTGAATGCCTCTAATGTGAGAGAGCCCACCACCTCCCTAGGTCCTGGGTTCCCTTGTTGTATTGTTCTAACAGTCAGGAAGTTTTTCCTGATGTCCAGCCGGAATCTGGCTTCCTGTAATTTGAGCCCATTATTCCGTGTTCTGCACCGTGGGATGATCGAGAAGAGATCCTGGCCCTCCTCTGTGTGACAACCTTTCAAGTACTTGAAGAGTGCTATCATGTCTTCCCTCAGTCTTCTCTTCTCCAGTTGGGTGAGCATATTTTGGAAACCAAAAAGGAGAACAACATGGTCGGCCCCCAAGCGGGTGTCCCCATCAACAGGTCCTCCCCCAGGGGGCATGTCCAGCACCAAGGGGATGTGCCCACCTGAACATAACCTTGGTCACATGTCTGATTTTACAACACACAATTAAGTCAAATCTGTTCTACATAACATCTTAATATTAAAATCACTGAAATAACAAGTGAGACATCCAATATACCAGAATTTAACTTCACTCACTCCTACTTTTGTAGCTTTTGCTGTACTTTGCTGCCATACTCTGTGTGATACATTCTCCCCTTCCCTTAAATATATTTTCTGATTGTATCCTCACTCCACTGCAAGCTGCTGCTTAACAGGACTTGCAGCCAGCCGGCTGGCTTTCTTTTAGAATTATTTTTAAAGTTCAATTTTCTTTTGAAACTTGCTAAAAATCAACAGATGTAACAGACCTGCTTGAAACTTGGCATGGCTAAAACCCTACTTAATATCTGTCATGATGCCAAGTTTCATCTCCTTATCTTTAAAAACAATGTTTTTTAAAAATATATTTTTAAAAAAAATCTCAATTATTGTTTTAAAATTCAAAAAAATCAATGGATGAATGGGTCCGCTTCAAACTTGGCATGGCTAAAGCCTTATGTAGGAGCTATCAAAGTCCCAAGTTTCATCTCTTTACCTTTAAAAATGATGTTTTTTTTAAAAAATAATAATTTTAAAACCTCAAACTTTACAAAATTCCCAAAAATCAACGGATGAACGGATCTGCATCAAATTTGAAATGCCTAACGCCCTACCTAAGAGCTATCATGTTGCCAAGTTTCATCTCTTTCAATTTAAAAATGATGGATTGGTAAACATTTCTGTTAATTCCCATTGACTATAAAGTAGAGCTGCCCTTTGGGTGGGGGGAGGATGGGAAAAATTCAGATTTTTCTTCAAATTTCATAATCCCCCCCCCCCCCAGATTTGTTACCAAAAATCCTGACATGTTCTGTCAGGATTTTTGGCCTGAATTTCTCCAGGTCAAACATGCCTCTCCTCATAGGGCTTTGTTTCCAGACCCCTGATTATTCTCATTGCCCTCCTCTGAACAAGCTCCAGCTTCTCTGCATCCTTCTTGAAGTGTGGTGCCCAGAACTGGACGCAATACTCAAGATGGGGCCTAATCAGTGCTGAAGAGAGGGGAACCAGTACCTCGCACGATTTGGAAGCTATACTTCTATTAGTACAGCCCAAAATAGTATTCGATAAGGGCTTGCTTTTCTCAGCTTTTTAAGTCAACAAATGCCTGTGTATGAAATGGGATTGACTATGGCATTTTCATGAGGAGATCTGTCTCAATTGCATTGTTAGTCCTTTCTGCTTGCCATAGAACCTTGGTGTTTTGCTTAAGATCTGGGTGCGAACTGGGAATATCTGTTAAAAAAACAACAACCGAAAGCTCGGTGGAATGAATTTCTCTGCTGTTAAAAGCAGCACTGCTCATTTGCCTAATTCCTCAAATGGCCAGGCCCCGTTTCCACGGCCTCACCCCCTTTCCTAAACACCAATCATTTGGCAGTTTACTGGTTCCTGTGCAGTTACTTTCCCCCATTCTAAAAGGTTGAAACGCCTCTCTGAAAGCTCAGTAACTAGCAGGAAGAGCTTTAAGTCTCAATTGGATAAAACATCTGGAGCTCTACCTGCTGCTCAACCTTGTCTAATTGCATGGGCAGGATGGGAGGGGAGGGGTATTTGTGGGCCTTTAGCTGATTAGGGCTTGAAAGGTAAGCCCCAGCACCTTTTTGGGGGGCCTTGGTAGCCAAAGGGCAGCCAAGCTAGCTCTTTCGGAACTGATAGAACATGGTTCTTCTAGCAGCCGGATTCTGGGCTTGTTGGAGCTTCCAGAACACTTTCAAGGGCGGCCACACATTGTAGTATGAGAAAGCAGGGCTACAAGCCTTGATATACCTGCTCTGTATGCAGGCCTCTGTATATAGTTTGGTTCTTGCAAGTGAAATGCATGATGGGATTGGAATGATGTATGTATCTGAATGTGCTGTATTGCTAGAACTGCTATATTGGCAAGGAAATGCTCAATTGGAATTTCTAACTGTCAAGACTAGGGCTGTGCACAGATCCGGATCCGTGGCAAGGTATTTTTGAAACAATGAGAAAAGAAATGCCTATAACTTTCAGAAATTTCAGTAAGATAAGTCCAGGCATTTGGTGGCTACAATTTGTTTAGATTAAAAGTTACAAAAGTTTTTCCACAGAGGCTTGAGCTGTCAATTGCACCCCTCCCCCTCCCTCTTTTATCTGTCAAAACTCTGTGTTGTTGTAACTTTTAATCTAAAAAAATCATAGCCACCAAATGCCTGGGCCTATCTTTCTGAAATTTCTTTCCTCATTGTTTCAAAAATACATTGCCACTACATGCCTGGACCTACCTTTCTGAAATTTCACACACGTATCAACCAAAGTGGTACCTCTAATGTGTCCAAGTTTCCTGTTTGTATCTTTAAAAATAAAAAAGTTGAAGGCATAACTGTATTTACCCCACTACTACCCATTTTTCTAAAATTAATTGCCACACAAGGCAAGCACCTATGTTTCTGAAATTTCACACGAGTCCCAACATGCCACCTACAATGTGGCAAAGTTTCATGTGTGGAACTTTAAAAATGAAAACGTTATAGCCATTCCTGGTTTGTTATTAAAAAATTAATTGCCACAAAATGCCTGCACCAATCTTTCTGAAATTTCTCACAGATAACTACCCCTAACCCTTCTACAAAGTGCCCAAGTTTCAATCTTCTATCTTTAAAAATGAACAAGTTATAGGATTTTTTTGTAACACAATACTAGGCTATGGGGAAAAGCATTCAAAATGGCGTCCGATTTTCCATTTTTTTCCGATCCGGATTGGGTCCCTTCGGATCGGATTGGATCATTTTTATCCTATTTTTGGGCGGATCGGATCCGGATCATGGATCGGATCCCATCCACTGCACATCCCTACTTTGTACCATGTTGAGAATATGGAGCAGCCCTTTCTTTGTATGGCTCCGTTGGCATCAGAGCAATGTAGGTCAACCCCTCAAGGGAGGCTCATGTGCGGGGTGGTTATATGAACTTGAGCATGGAGGATGCACTTGGCCAAGGATGACAGCTTCCAAAGGGAGTAGATTTACCATTCAAATAAGATTCAAAACAGCTTCTTTTAAGCCCCATGCATTCTGGTTCCTTGACTCTCTTGCGTCTCTGAATGACTCATGGCAAGCATGTCAAATCAGAGAACTGGGTCAAGTATTTTAAGGCTAATCCCAGGCACCCTGAGTTGGAGAAGATTCATGTTGCCAAATTCAAGGTTGTTGTTCTTCTGGGGTTTGAGTGACAGGATAATGATCACATGCAAATCTCTTTTGCAAAGTTGTCAAGAGGCTCTGGATTTATTTCTATGGGGCTTTTTTGTTTTGAAAACATGCTTCATTATTTTATATTTGTTTAGTGTGTGTGGTAGGCAGGGACATATCTAGGCTTGGGCCTATGCAGGGTGTGTGGGTGGGGGTGTCCCAGCCCTGAAACTATTTCCCAGCAGCCTGGATCTCTTCTACAACTCCACAATCTTTCCCCATATGGCAATTAAGCTAAAATCAAGAACACATTTTCCATTGGTTTGGTTGGGGCCTGTGTTAGGGTCAAAAGGAATTAAAGAATTTGCTTTATTTGTGACTAGCTGATATGCCTGGCGTTGCTTGGGTCCGTGAATGATGTTTATGACATTTATTTGATAAATAATAAATTTCACTGCACCCTATTCATCGTTAGGTTGCTTAGTTGTTTTTAGTTTGGTTGAGTTCGTAAATTGTTATGTTAGAATAAATGGAAAATCGTGTTAATAAGAACTGTATTTTATAGGGCTGTGCATGGACCCCCTGATCTGATCTGGATCCTGATCTGTCAGGTCTGGATCGAGCCCGATCCAATCTGACTTGGATCCGGATCTGATCTGGATCCATGCACAGAATTCCCTCCAGCTCTCCCCGCTCTCCCCGCTCTCTCCCTCCCTCCCCCACTCTCCCTGCTTACCTGCTGCCTCCTCTGCATCGTCCTGCCATTGTCCTCTCTCCTCGCTGTGTGCTGCCGCATTTCCTGCTTGCGTCGGGTGACATCATCACCTGACACGAGTGGGAAATGCGGCGGCATACAGCAAGGAGAGAGGATGATGGGGATGACACGGAGGAGACAGCAGGTAAGCAGGGAGGGTGGGGGAGAGTGGGAGGGTGTGCTGTGACTGGATCCAAATTGGATCCAGATCGTGGATCCGATCCAGCCAGATTTGGGCCTGATCCAATCTGGTTCGGATCCGGATCCAGGAGGCCCAGATCAGCCCGATCTGCTCCGGATTCGGGATCCGGATCCATGCAAAGCCTTATTATTTTAAATTAGAGCTTCGTGATGAATCATCTTTTTTGTTTTACCTGAAATGCCTACACCTCCCATCATGCCTTGGTCGGAGCAGCCATCTAAACTTCAAAAACAATCAGGACACACAACACCCTTTCTACCAGCTAAAAAAGATGCAAACCTAAAAATATGTTTTCAAAATAGACCCGGCATTGCCCAGATATCTGAATAACATATAGAAGGGAAGCGGATCTCAGCGGACATGAGGAACTGTTGTATGCATGTGCTTTGAAATTATTATGAAAAAAGGAAAGCAGCCAGAACACAGAATACTTTATTGGCATAATTTACTATATAATATCTATATTTAACAAGTTTTAGCAGAGAGCCAGGACAGTGAAGGCCACTGGTAACTTGGGCCTTTTATCTGACATAAAAATACTTAAAATCCAAATTTTCATGTTGTTAATTTTTTTTTATACATTGTACAGCCAGACCTATCAGCATGCCCGATTTCAAGTTTCTACCTGGCGTTGCTCAGGCCCCCTAAAATATATGTCCATGAGGTGATCACCTTAAAGTAGCAGGGCAGGGCTAGGCCTGTGAATTAACCTTTAAACAAATTAAATCCATTTCTTTTTTTCCTCTCTCACCCTCATGACAACCCTTCAAGGCAGGCCAATCCTAGGCCTGTGAGGTAACTTTAAAACAAATTAAATTAGTTTCTTTCCACCCCCCTCTCTCTCTCCTTCAATGCATGGCCAGGGCTGCCTTGAAGCTGTTGCCATAATTTTCCTTGTCCTCACAGAAAACAAAAACTACAACTCCCGGCATGCCTTTTGCTGTGGTGCCCAAATTACCCAATGGGAGTCCTGTTCCTGAACCTCATGGGAAGTGAAGTCTGGCTGAGCCAGTCCACACTACACTGTGCAATCGGTGCCCATAGGTAGGCTGTGAGGGAGCTGGCTGGCTGACTGATGGTTCGCTTGGTTGCCATTAGCAATGGGCCCAGTGCTGCAGCCTCCTTCTCTCTTGCTCCCAATGGGGCCTAGCAACTGAGGCAGCTGGCCCCAGGCATTGTCCCTTCAGGCCCAGGAGGGTGAGCCACTACCAGATAATGGCTGCCAACGCCTGATAAGTCTTCCCTCCTGCCCAAGGCATACTGGGAATTATAGGCATAAGCTTAGGTTACTGAATAACATGTTAAACACCATCTGAGATGTGGTGGAAGACAACTGGAGAACAGGCCTTCTTAGTTGTGGCACCCTTCTTGTGGATTTCTGAATAAAGTTTATGATTTTTATGTAACAGCCTGACTATACCATTGAGACAGAAGACTGAATGGAGGATTGACTGATATAGCTGAGGCTAAAATTGAATGGTGGGCAGGGTTAGTGGCAGTTGGAGAAAGTCAGGTAGGAGAACAAAGACAGTTAGTGAGAGATCAGGGTTTGCTCACCCATACTTTATTTTAAATCAGCCACTCTACATGCCAGTACTACACCTCCCAGCATGCCTTTGGCATCCTGCAGGTGCCCGCATCCTCTGAGATATCCTCTTGTTGTGGTTGCTGCTCCTCGATAGAGCATCGAGGAGTAGCATTGTTAAGGAGGGGAGGTAAACAGCTATCAGTGGACGCACCCAGCTTCAGCCAATCCTGCTAGGACTGCCTTGGCCTGTGCTTCTCACTAGGGATGTGCATGGCCAAAATTATCGTATCGTTATCGGAAATTCCAACATAAAAAATTTCAGATCCGATTATATCAGGGGGTACCCGGATTTGATCGGATCGGAAATCCGATAAATATCGGAAGTTCTGATATGATAACAGTTTTTTTCCCCATAGGTTTGCACTGGGGGAAAGAAAGCTTTCCCCCAATGCAAGTCTATGGGGAAAAACACTGGGCAGGCACTCCCTCCCTCCCCCCACTCGTGCTCCCTCCCCCCACTAGCATTTCTTACCTGTCACCACCACTGCTGCCTCCACTGCCGCCACCGCCGCCGCCATCACTGCCGTCACCGCTGCCACTGTCACAGTCCCATAGTACTGCTAAACAGGCTTTCCGGCCTGTTCTTCAGTACAGAGAAGCGCTGAGTTATGTCGCCATCACTCGGCGTGGCTCTGTACTGATTTACAGGCCGGAAAGTCTGTTCAGCAGTACTATGGGGCAGCGGTGGCGGGGAAGGCCCAGGTAAGGAATGTGAGTGGGGGGGAGGGGGGGCCAGCCCTAGGTCCGATAATCTGGTATGTCTGATAGTTATCGGACATATGGATTTTGGATCGAATCAGATAGGGCCTGAGGGAATGTGTATCGTTATCGTTAATCGGATGTCCCTTAACAACCTTATCAGTTCTTTATCGGCCATTGTAACGATATGATACACATCCCTACTTCTCACCCACCAAGTGCTACATCAGGAGCCTGTACTGAAGGGCCGGGGCCAGGCCGGGCACTCCCCTCCCTTTGTCGGGTCTGTTTCTGGGCATGCGCAGAGTGCCTCCCCTTCCTCCCTCCCTCCAAGGGGCAAAGGCACTTGCTTCCCCCAGATTCTGAGAAAACAGCGATATCAGGACAAAGTGCCTTTGAGCATGTTTGGCCCCTCAATATCATGCAGTTGTATCTAGTTACATTTTAAAACCATGCAGAGGGTGGGAAGAGACACCGCAAATGGATGCAGCCCATTTATGTGGTTGTTTCCTTTTATGTGGAATTGGGTTGACTGCAGCAGCCACTCACAGTGGCCGCCAAAAGCCAGTAAGTCTGGCTTCCTGCCCAAGTCATGCTGGGAGTTGTAGGCATAAACCTAGGTTTTTATTAAATTCTGAAAAAAATACTTAAACCCCCAAAATTTGTGTTTTTAGATTTTTGTGGTACATTGTACAGCCAGACCTATCACTGTGTCGCAGTGTCAAGTTTCTAACTCACCTGGAAGTGGGTAAACATTTCCAAACATATGCGATGCACATATACTTTCCGCTTTATAGGTAGAGATGTTTGGGATGAGAAATTAATAGACTGGATTTGGGGATGTCAGAGAAATCCTCTGTGGATTCAAATAAGTTCAGTTTTCTATGAATCTGACTTGCGCATTTTGCATCACACTGGCCTTTTCTGAGTCACATGGATCCCATGGTTTTCCTGACCAATTTTTAACCAGTTTTGCGCAAGTGTGACTTGCACAAGAGGAGCGAAATTCTCTCACATCACTTAAAAATACCCAATTCTGTCAATGAGGTGATGACAGAACCAAAGAAACTGGTTAGGCCTCATCTTGGGTATTGCATCCAGTTGTGGGCACCACACTTCAAGAAGGATGCGGACAAGCTGGAGGAGGTTCAGAGGAGGGCAACGAGGATGATTAGGGGTCTGGAAACAAATCCCTATGAGGAGAGGCTGAAAGAACTGGACATGTTTAGCATGGAGAAGACTGAGGGGAGACATGAGAGCACTCTTCAAATACTTGAAAGTAGGGATGTGCACTGACCCCCCGGATCGGATCGGATAGCGGATCGGAATCGGACCTGGGGGGTCGGATCGGATCGGATCGGAGGCTGGTCGGATCGGATCGGACCAGATGTCCGATCCGGATCGGACGCCATTTTGAATGCTTTTTCCCATAGCCAAGTATTGTTTTACAAAAACGCCTATAACTTTTTCATTTTTAAAGATAGAAGGATGAAACTTGGGCACATTGTAGACTGGTTAGGGGTAGTTATCTGTGAGAAATTTCAGAAAGATTGGTGCATGCATTTTGTGGCAATTAATTTTTTAATAAATACCCAGGAATGCCTATAACTTTGTCATTTTTAAAGTTACACACATGAAACTTTGCCACATTGTAGGGGGTACCTTGGGACCTATGTGTGTGAAATTTCAGAAACGTAGGTGCTTGTCTTGTGTGGCAATTAATTTTTAGAAAAATGGGTAGTAGTGGGGTAAATACAGTTACGCCTCCCATTTTTTTATTTTTGAAGATACAAACAGGAAACATGGGCACATTACAGGTACCACTTGGCTTGATATGTGTGTAAAATTTCAGACAGCTGGGTCCAGGCATGTGGTGGCAAGGTATTTTTGAAACAATGAGGAAAGAAACGCCTATAACTTTTTTATTTTAAAAGTTAGAAGTCTGAACATTGCTCACTTTGTAGATGGGTTAGGGGTAGATATGTGTCAGAAATTTCAGAATTATAGGTCCAGGCATTTGATGGCTATGGAATTTTTAAATTACATGTTTCAAAAAAATTTCTACAGAGGCCAGGTCTTCCCCTCCCGCTTCCCGCGAAGAAAAGGAAACACTCTCTCGTCTCGATCCCTTTGATCCTTGCTAGTAGTATCCATTACAGGGCTCGTGTTTCCTTTCCTACTTTCACTTTTCAAGCAGAACGGCTGAGCCTAGCTGAGTTTTGCAGCCATGCGTGCAAGGAAGGATCACTCTGGTCTCGATCCCTTTGATCCTTGGTAGTATCCATTACAGGGCTCGTGTCTGCTTGAGTACAAAGTGAAAGCAGACACGAGCCCTGTAATGGATACGTTTCCGAAATTTCACACACATAGGTCCCAAGGTACCGCCTACAATGTGGCAAAGTTTCATGTGTGTAACTTTAAAAATGACAAAGTTATAGGCATTCCTGGGTATTTATTAAAAAATTAATTGCCACACAAGGCAAGCACCTATGTTTCTGAAATTTCACACACATAGGTCCCAAGGTACCACCTACAATGTGGCAAAGTTTCATGTGTGTAACTTTAAAAATGACAAAGTTATAGGTGTTTCTTTCCTCATTGTTTCAAAAATTAATTGCCACACAAGGAAAGCTCCAATGTTTCTGAAATTTCACACACATATCAAGGCAAGTGGTACCTGTAATGTGCCCAAGTTTCCTGTTTGTATCTTCAAAAATAAAAAAATGGGAGGCGTAACTGTATTTACCCCACTACTACCCATTTTTATAAAAATTAATTGCCACACAAGACAAGCACCTACGTTTCTGAAATTTCACACACATAGGTCCCAAGGTACCCCCTACAATGTGGCAAAGTTTCATGTGTGTAACTTTAAAAATGACAAAGTTATAGGCATTCCTGGGTATTTATTAAAAAATTAATTGCCACAAAATGCATGCACCAATCTTTCTGAAATTTCTCACAGATAACTACCCCTAACCAGTCTACAATGTGCCCAAGTTTCATCCTTCTATCTTTAAAAATGAAAAAGTTATAGGCGTTTTTGTAAAACAATACTTGGCTATGGGAAAAAGCATTCAAAATGGCGTCCGATCCGGATCGGACCTCATCGGATCGGATCGGATCGGAGGTTGGCCGGATCGGATCGGATCGGATCGGATTTTCCCGATTTTGGGTCGGATCGGATTCGGATCGTGGATCGGATCCGATCCGATGCACACCCCTACTTGAAAGGTTGTCACACAGAGGAGGGCCAGAATCTTTTCTCTATCCTCTCAGAGTGCAGGACGTAGAATAATGGGCTCAAGTTACAGGAAGCCAGATTCCGGCTGCACATCAGGAAAAACATCCTGACTGTTAGAGCAGGATGACAATGGAACCAATGACCTAGGGAGGTCGTGGGCTCTTCCACACTAGAGGCCTTCAAGAAATTGACAGCCATTTGTCAGGGTTGCTTTAAGGTGGATTCCTGCATTAAGCAGGGGGTTGGACTCCATGGCCTTAGAGGCCCCTTCCAACTCTACTATTCTATGATTCTCTGATTTTAAGATGCATGATGATCCGCTTTGCCTCCTTGGAAAATATAAATAAATCCTAGCCGTTATTTCTAAGTTTGCCTATATAGGCATAAAGCAGCATTTGCAGGTTTTGTACAAATTTGTGTCCTATGAGCCTGTTGGCATTGACAGCTATTGTGGCTGTGGATGATGGAAATTGTAGTCAAGCACACATCAGGATGGCACCAGGCTCGGCGGAAGCAGGACATCAATTTGACCCATGATGTTGGCCTCACTGTTTTAATTGGCATTTTAACTAGGGGGTGGGAGTGATGTGAAATCGATGCCCCCAAAGAGCCAGACTAAAGGGTTGTTCCATTTTTGCCTGGCAGAAAGGCACTCTGGTTGAAGTGCTCAATTGACAGGACCTGACTGGAGGGAGAAAGTGGAGGGGAGGGGCGGAGGGGAGTGGAAGAGCAAATGAGTGAAGGAATGAAAGAGCAGCTATTCAGGGGAAAAGAATCATAAGCTTGACACACTTCTGCATCAGAGGTAGAAAAACGCGGAGGCAAACCAGGGGGAAAAATTAGGTGTGATGGAGGTCTGGAAACGGGAGAAGGTGCTCCTTTAGGTAGCTTGGTCCCAAGTTGTTTAGTGCAATGGCATCACTGGGAAGCTGGCCTGTTTCTGTATTGGCAGCCAGGGCTGTTCTCTGACAAAGGAGCACTGCGATTGTGGTCAGCTGCTCCTCTCAGCAAGCTAACTGCCTGTTTTTGCAGTAGCTGCAGTTTCTGGAACAGTCTCAAAGGAAGCCACTGACAGAGCGCATTGCAGTAATCTAGCCTTGAGGTTACCAACGTGTGGGTCTCTATGGCTAGGCAACCCCTATCCAGGAACAGCTGTGGCTGGCAAATTGAAGCTGGTTAAAGTCACAGAGCCTGCCTGAGCCTCAAGTGACAGAGATGGTTCTGGGAGCACCCCCAAACTACAAACATGATCTTTCAGGGGGAGTGCAGCCCCACCCAGAACAGGCAGCCTACCTAATCCACGGACCCATGAACCAGACATCCACAGCGCCTCTATCTTTGCCTTGGGCCTTTATCCACTCTGCTGCTGCTCACAGACCTGCAAGGCCACACCTGAGTTCGAGAATTTAGATTTAAAACATGCCTGCCTTCTGTCTGTTCTTGTTTCTAACTTGCATTGCAAACTGGTGCTGGGAAAATATGACCAAAGACAACGTAGAAATGCCTGTGCCTCCACCAGGCCGTGACCATCAGCAGCCATTTCGGCAAGCCACAGCAGAGGGAGGCGGGATGGGAAACCCTGCCAAAATACCACTTGCGTTTTTTTCCTCTCCCCTCATCACCGCTTTTTCCTTTTGTGTCGTATCTTTTCAGACTGCAGGCCTGTGAGAAGGGACTGCTTTATTTTTACTGCTTGTATTTAAACTGCTTTGGGGACTTTTTGGACTGAAGAGTGGGATAAAAATGCTTCAAATAACCCTTCCCACTTTGCTGCTTATTGCTTTCCCTGGTGTGTGTGTGTGTGTGTGTGTTTACCCTCTTTTTTCCTTCACTATTCTTCCTGCACGTGTAAAGGTTCTGCGTCACTGGTCTTAATCACCTAGGCTCCACATGCCCACATTCAGCGGGCGTTTACCCACTTCTGCTGTTGCAGGATCTTTGGTGTTTACATCACCCAGAAGAAGAAAAACGCGTGATTTGTTTTTAAATGCCACCTTCGCATTTCGATTCGGCTCGGCTGACTTTCTAGCAGCCACTCCACAGGTTGTTGTTGGGTTTTTTTAAGGCTCTGTTTGGAACATACACACAACGTGCCAGAACCGGTTGACCTCTGGAGCTCAGGAACAGGTGGCCACTCCAACACTTCATGACCACATTTAACAGCGGAGCTACACCTTTGCACTGCGTGACGAATTTGCGCTGCATGACGAATTCGTGCTGTGTGATGAATTTGCGCTAAAAGGGAAAGCTAGCTAATAAGCCAGACTTCCCTTGCTTGGTGCATTCCAAGTATGTTGTTCTGCAACTTTCATTTTTTTCCCCAGGACCCTGGGAAGGTGGCGTGGCTGCTGTCTTGTCTGGCGCCACAGAACCCGTCTGTTCTCTTTTGCCTACTTGTGGCTAGGGAGGTTTGCGGAGGAATTAGCGGCTTGCAAACTCTGATACACGCTGATCTGACCTGTGCTGAATGGACTTGTAATTATCCGCTGGCTTCTGTGCATCATAAACGTTCTAATGCCATCCTTTGGTCCGATAAATGCGGGAGAGAACACGCCCCGTGTTATGCATTGATATTAGTGCATGGGGCTTGGTTTGGAGAATTAAAATAAAATCTGAAATTGATGCAGCAGCGGGAAGGGTGAACAGACATGAAACCGACATGCACTCAAACGGAGGTAGTGTCTCCATCCTACATCATGGACTAGCTAGAGTCATGGACTGGCTGTGCTAGCCAATGCTGCGTTCCCAGCTTTGAATAATTTGGGAAGGTCAGTTGACACAGCCTGACAGTGGCTCTCGCTGGTCCTGAGTTTGGTTTGCTCAGCATATAAGTGGTCGTTAGGGTCAGGGAATCACCGTTTCAAAGGGTCCCCTGTTCTTATTTTGGAATTGTTGTAGATCACAAGCTGAATATGAGCCAACAGTGTGATATGGCTGCAAAAAAAGTAAATGCTATTTTGGGCTGCATTAATAGGTGCATCGCTTCCAAATTGCGTGAGGTACTGGTTCCCCTCTATCCAGCACAGTTTAGGTCTGATCTTGGATATTGCGTACAGTCCTGGGCACCACACTTCAAGAAGGATGCAGACAAGCTGGAGCGTGTTCAGAGGAGGGCAACGAGGATGATTAGGGGTCTGGAAACAAAGCCCTATGAGGAGCGACTGAAAGAACTGGACATGTTTAGCCTGGGGAAGAGAAGACTGAGGGGAGACATGATAGCACTCTTCAAATGCTTGAAAGGTTGCCACACAGAGGAGGGCCAGGATCTCTTCTTGATCAACCCAGAGTGCAGGACCCAGAATAATGGGCTCAAGTTACAGAAAGCCAGATTCTGGCTGGACATCTGGAAAAACGTCCTGACTGTTAGAGCAGTACGACAATGGAACCAATGACCTAGGGAGATCGTGGGCTTTCCCACACTAGAAGCCTTCAAGAGGCAGCTGGACAGTCATCTCTCAGGTATGCTTTGAGGTGGATTCCTGCACTGAGCAGGGGGTTGGACACAATGGCCTTGTAGGTCCCTACCAACTCTACTCGTCTATGATTCTATAATTTCTTTTGCCCCCTCCATCCATTTTACAGCTGGGTGGAGCAGACCTTGGGAACTGAGGACTGGAGCAAGCTATCCAAGGCAACAGTGTGTTTGAACCCAGGTCCGGCACCTTGTCAACATGTTGGGCCAATACTTTTGCTTTTATCCTGGATCTTGCATTTGATTCTAGCTCGGTATTATCTCCTCTGACTGGCAACAATCCATCAGGGCTGCTGTCGTTTCTGTGTTGAGCAGGGGGGTGAGGGGTTTCCCAAAAGGGCCTACCTCCTCCCTGTAGCGGCACTCCCTTCCCCTGAAACACCAAACATGAGGCGGTGTCCAGCTTTTGCACAGTTTACTTCCCATTCTGAAGCATTGACATGCCTGGCAAAGGCTGAGTTGCTGGACGGAAGAGCTGGACGGGAAGCTGAAATGTAGCTATTTGGGGTATTTTGGCTCCCACTGGCATGCTCAGGCTGGAAGAGATTCCCCACTGCTGGGCTAGATGACCTCTTAGGTTCCTCTCATGTCTGTAATTGCCTTCTTTCGGCCCCTGTTGGTTCAGTGAGGACGGGGTCTCTCGACGCTGGCCACAAAACAATGAACTCTTTCTCTTCACTGCCAACTCTGTCCAGACAGGGGCTGTGTCAACATCTCTCTCTTTCTCTCCACGGGCTGAAGATACTAATAGCTATTGAAAGACGCTGGCGGTGCCGAGTCATGCTTTCTGTGGTGGCATAGAACACTCCAGCCAGGAGGAAAGCATGCTTCTGCTCTGCAAGGAGGGAGTGTGGCTCAGTGGGTAGAGCACTTGGGTAGCATGCAGAACATTGTGCGTGTGTGTAGTTGATCACGGAGCAGGGGGAAGAAATGTGAGTAAAAAGATGTTTCAGTCTGGGTTTATTTATTTATTTATTTACTGCATTTCTATACTGCCCAATAGTCGAAGCTCTCTGGGCAGTTTACAAAAAATTAAACCATGAAAATCATCCAAAATATAAAACAACACTATAAAAACATAAAAGCACAACCAGGATAAAACTGAGCAGCCATGCAGAAATTAATACATATTTACAATACAAATTTAAACAGCAAAGGTTAAAAATCAAACTGAAGAACTGTGAAAACACTGTGAAAATAAAAAGGTCTTCACGTGGCGTCTAAAGGAGGATAATGTAGGTGCCAGGTGAACCTCTCTGGGGATCTCATTCCAGAGCCGGGGTGCCACATCAGAGAAGGCCCTCCTCCTAGTAGCCACCTGCCTCACTTCCTTTGGCAGGGGCTCACAGAGAAGGACTCCAGAGGATGGTCTTAGGGTCCAGGCAGGCATACATGGGAGGAGGCATTCCTTCAGATAACCTGGCCCCAAGCCGTTTAGGGCTTTGAATGTTAATACCAGCACTTTGAATCGGGCCCAGACCTGGGTTAATTTGAATGGGGAGAAGCAGACTGTTCTGGGAATCGTAAGAGTAGTATGGGTGTGTGTAGCAAATCCCAGGTTTTGGAATAAAGGCGATGGAGAGGTTGAAAAGAGGAACCAATGGGAGTGTCAAAGCCAGGGTTTTTTAAGAGCCAGGGATAGGGCGGAATATTAGGAAAAAGGGAGAAAAGAGAATAATTGTGAGTACGGACCAATTAGAAGAAAAATAGACCCAAATACAAAGATCTTACCTCTTGGCATCCGCTGATTTCCGCAGCGATGGAAGCTCTGTTGAGCTCCTGTTCTGGATAAGAAGGGGCTGCAGAGAAAAGGAAGAGGGTTGCTCTCCTGAGCAGTGAAGGTAAAGGGATCTCCCTGGATGAGAAGACCCCCCCCCAACTCCATTCCAAGGGTTTGAGTTGCCTGTTGTTGTTGTTGTTTTTAAAAAAATAATCAATAAATAAATCCATCCTGTTAGGATTTAGTAATTGAGATAAAAAATGAAAGAAGTTATTGCTTTGAGATTGCTTGCCAGTTGTTGGGAAATGGATGTTGAGGCGTCAGACCTTGAGAGAAGAAAATCGACTATGGCCCCATGTACACCAAGCAGGATATTGCACTATGGAAGCTGTATGAAAGAGGTATATATAAGGCAGGAGTCACACTACTGCTCAAGTTACAGGAAGCCAGATTCCAGCTGGACATCAGGAAAAACGTCCTGACTGTTAGAGCAGTACGACAATGGAACCCATGACCTAGGGAGGTGGTGGGCTCTCCCACGCTAGCGGCCTTCAAGAGGCAGCTGGACAGCCATCTTTCAGGGATGCTTTAAGGAGGATTCCTGCATTGAGCAGGGGGTTGGACTTGATGGCCTTAGAGGCCCCTTCCAACTCTACTATTCTATGATTCTATGATAGCGGTATTGAAGTGCATTGACAACTGTTGGGGCCCATTGTCACATAACATATACTGCTTTCATACCGCTTTCATAGTGCAATATCCTGCTTGGTGTAGATGAGGCCTATGTCTTTCTCCTTAGTAATGTGATCACCTGTCCAAGTGAGCAAGAGAAGACAGGGGGATTTGGGTGATTGTCTTAAACAATGGTGACAAAAGTGTCATGCCCAGTTACACAATATTGGGGGTTTCACAACTTTAAAAGGCATTGACCTGGTTCAGACAACATGACAACTCCAAGTATGGCTTGGGAATGGGTTAAGTATTAGTTGTTGCTGAATCACGGCTTGTTGTGATGTGTGAACCCAGCTGCACTAACAAACCATGGTTTGTTATGCGTGAACAACCCAGATTTGATGACCCAGCAACAAGCCACAGTTGAGGTTTTCCTCGGTTAACAAACCATGGCTTGTTAGTGTGGCTGGGTTTCCACAACACAACAACCCACAATCCAACAACAGCCCATGATTCAACGACAACCCATACTCAGTCCATACTCTGGGTTGTATTCTCTGAACAACTGCACTGAATACTTAAAAAGGTTAAACAAAGAGAATGGGCCAATTTCCCCCCCCCCCTTCCATCTGGCTTAAACTAGGGTGACCAGATAAAATCCAGGTCAGGGCTCATGTAACTTTAACAGTTGTAGAGAAAAGGGAATTTCAGCCAGTGTCATTTGTACGCAATTAGTTCCTGGTGAAATTCCCTCTTCATCACAGCAGTTAAAGGTGCATACACTATACTAGAGTGACCATATACAAAAGAAGGCAGGGCCCCTGCAACTTTAACAGTGGTGATGAAGAGGGAATTTCACCAGGAACTAATTGCATACAAATGACCCTGGCTGAAATTCCCTTTGCTCTACAATTGTTAAAGTTACATGAGCCCTGACCTGGATTTTATCTGGTCAGCCTAGCTTAAACAGAAATGCTAGAAATCAGCAGAAAATGTTTCTTGCTGTGGTTGTATCACCTGAAATTTGCAAGGGTTAATACAGAGGAATTAAAGCACTCAGAAGATGAGGTAGGGTGGAAACACTTCCTTGTACTTACTTTCCAACCACCCAAGTACTTATGTAACTTTGATTGATTTGGGCACCTCACCCACAACCATGTGTAAAAGTGCCGAGGGAAGCGTTTACCCAGAGGGTGGAGTGAATTATTAAGAAAGGGGGGAAATTTCAGCAGAGCAGGAGGAAGTGATCTTTCTGTGCAATACCGGTGAAACTTATTAGTTTGTTCTGCTGGGAGAGGGAAGATTGCTGACCTCTGGTAAATGACTCAGCAACATTTGCTTTCTCATATGGACTAGAACCACCGACTGGGAAAGATGCCGTTTCTAAGATAATAAGTAGGGATGTGCACTGGATCGGACCCGATCCACGATCCGAGTCCGGTCCAGTGGGAAATCGGATAAATTATCCGATTTCCGATCCGACAGCTGGATCGGCCGATCCAATCCGAACCGGTCCGAAATGGCTCCGAACCGGTTCGGCGGATCGGCGGGTGCCCACTGGCGGCCACCGCCGCTTCCATTGGCGGGCACCAGCGGGCGCCCGCCGATGAAAGTGGACAGCGGGGGGGAAGGAGGGGGGCGCTTACCTTTCCGGCCCGTCCGCTCCCGTCCGGCGCCGGCAGCTACTACCAGCGGGCTCCGCGGCCTGCTCCAGGGTGGCGCGCCGGGTGATGTCATCACCCGGCGTGCTACTCTAGAGCAGGCCGCGGAGCGCGCTGGTAGTAGCCGCTGGCGCCGAATGGGAGCGGACGGGCCGGGAAGGTAAGCAGGGGGCGCGCGGAGGGGAGGAGGGGGCGCACGGAGGGGAGGAGGGGGGCCCTTACCTTCCCGGCCCGTCCGCTCCCGTCCGGCGCCGGCGGCTACTACCAGCAGGCTCCGCGGCCTACTCCAGGGTGGCGCGCCGGGTGATGTCATCAACCGGCGCGCTACTCTAGAGCAGGCCGCGGAGCCCACTGGTAGTAGCCGCCGGCGCTGGACAGGAGCGGACGGGCCGGGAAGGTAAGCAGGGGGCGCGCGGAGGGGAGGAGGGGGGCCCTTACCTTTCTGGCCCGTCCGCTCCCATCCGGCGCCGGCGGCTACTACCAGCGGGCTCCGCGGCCTGCTCCAGGGTGGCGTGCCGGGTGATCACCCGGCGCGCTACTCTAGAGCAAGCCGCAAAGCCGGCTGGCGGTAGCCGCAGGCGCCGGACGGGAGCGAACGGCCCTAACAGGCGGGGAAGGGGGCTTACCCCCCCCGGAGTAGTCCACTTCTATCCGCGGGCGACCGCGGGCGCCAGCGGATGGAAGCGGACGGCCCCAGGGGGGGTAGGGAGAGCGGGGGAGGGGGCTTACCTGCCGGGGCCGTCCACAGCGGACGGCCCCGGGGGAGGAGGGAGTTAGGCCCCCCGTCACCCACCCGCCGCCATTTTTTCCTCATAGACTTGCATTGCAATGCAAGTCTATGGGGAAAAAAATGGCGGCCGATCCAAAAATTTACGATTTTTGGATCGGGATCGGACTCGATCCGGTCCGGGGGGCCTCCGATTTTGTCTGAACCGATCCATGACAAAATTGGAGGTCCCGATCCGGGTCCCGATCCGATCCAGGGGGTCCGTGCACATCCCTAATAATAAGCCCTGCAGAATTCACAGGGCATTTCTACAGGAGGCTTTCATCCCATACCTTTACGGAGGCTTCTGCTTCCGGATTCTTTGTGGGATAAGCTTGGCTCCTGTACACCCGTGTTTTTCTGGCTTTATTTCTCTCTGCTTTTCCATATGTTTCATTACACAACCAGAAGGTGTTGCTGTGGTGTAGTGGAATTGTGCAAATACATGAAAAGCACCAGACTTCCCTAGTTAGAAAAAAGAAATGCTGTAAATAGTTACAAAGTGTGGGAGATGCCCTGGAGGAGGAAGCTAACAACGGAGAGTGAGCAATTGTGAGCGCACAATAAAAATCTCAGGCAGAAAGGCTCATAGTTTGAGACCATGGAGATGTTTTGGACTACAATTCCCAACAGCTCCACCCAACATGGCCAGTGATTAGAGATTATGGAAGGTGTACTCCTGAAACATCTGGAGGGTGTCCCCTGGAATGTTGAGATGGATACAGCGGTGGTCTAACTCAGTAAATGGCAGTTTTATTTGGAAAAAAAATAGGGCTGTGAAGGCTCTTTGCAGATGGACTAAGGATTCGATTTGCCACGAGGACGCTTCTGGTGTTCCTATTTAAACCAGCTCTTTATTTAGATCGATGAGGACTAGAAACTTTATTTTCAGGGGAGAGGCCCTAGCTCATGGGCTGAGCATAACAAGCAGGAGGCCCCAGGGTTGTTTATTACATTTCTGTATTGCCTGATTGTTGCAGCATCTTCAAGGCTGGGAACAGATCCCCAGTGGAGAGCCATCAGCGGAAATGCTACTGACTCATAGGGTGACCATATGAAAAGGAGGGCTCCTGTATCTTGTAGTGAAAAGGGAATTTTAGCAGGTGTCATTTGTATGCATGCAGCACCTGGTGAAATTCCCTCTTCATCACAACAGTTAAAGCTGCAGGAGCCCTGCCCACTTTTGTATCTGGGCATGCTAGGCAGGGCTCTTGCAGCTTTAACTGTTGTGCTGAAAAGGGAATTTCACCAGATGCTGCATGCATGTGAATGACACCTGTTGAAATTCCCTTTTCTATGCAACTGTTAAAGGTACAGGAGCCCTGTCCTCCTTTCCATATGGTCACCCTACTACTGAGCTCCATGGGCCGATGTTCTGACTTGACAGAAGGCACTTTCCTAGGATTCACCATGCCATCATCTCCCAGGGTCCCACAAGCTGCCGGTCCTCATGGAGATTTGGAGGGAATAGGGCTGATTTCCCTGCTTCCTTTGGCGCTGAGCCTTTCCCAATTCCTCCCGGCAGAACGACTGAACAGGTTTCCCTCGCCCCCTGCTGTTCTCAAAGAGCAAAGACGGGCGGCTCCAGGCAGGATGGGAAAGGAGACATCTGGATTGGGGACAGGGCTCTCCCTTGTCAAGGGTTGTCCTGTAGGCCACAAATATGTGATAGACGCACAGCAGACCTGGACTTGCTCAGAGGTAAAACGATGTGGATTTTCCTTCCTTGAGCCTTGAATGTATGAGTCAGTTACTCCAGGTTTGCTCCAAACGTTGCTTCTTCCATCCTCGGAGGCACAACCACTGCCGACTGACATACATTTCTCACAGAGATCCGCAGCTGCTGCAGCTCCCTCCTTCTTGGGTTGAAAGAGATTCTACACTCCTGATCAAGGTGCCACTCCGGTTGCCGAATTTTGTCAAGCAGGAGTTAGCAACCCAAGTTGCAAGGGAAGGGTTAGGGGGTTTGTTTGGGCCTCTCTGAGGGCCAGGCATAGCTGAAGAGGCACCCATTAGAATCATAGAATCATAGATTAGTAGAGTTGGAAGGGTCCTCTTAAGGCCATCTAGTCCAACCCCCTGCTCCATGCAGGAATCCACCATAAAGCATCCCTGACAGAGGGCTGTCCAGCTGCCTCTTGAAGGCCTCTAGGGTGGGAGAGCCCACCACCTCCCTAGGTCATGGGTTCCATTGTTGTATCGAGACCCATCTTGTATCTGAATTAAGACTCTAGTCCTCATGGCCTATCTGTCTGTTTTCCCCCTGACTTTTCCCTGCTACCCTTCCATACAAATTGGACAAACATGTTATACTCAGCTGATCGTGGTGCCTTCCACCTGATTAACAAAATGGGTGTTTGGGACATGGGGATTTTTGTTTGTTTGGCCTGGGGCGCTTGATGTAATTGAGGAGTTTTTCAGCTCAGCCAGAGTGTGATGACACATTCCTCTCGAGGCTGGGGTTTTGTTTTCCTTTCTGTTTGGGGCGGGTTGGTTGGGGATGTTTCTGGAGCAACTGGCAGATAAACAAACACCACGAGGTGCCAGACAAGAACACCTTCCAAATTGATCAGGGGGAGACCACTAGTTCTGAGGCAGAGAGAAACCCATTCCTCAGCCCCAAGAATTGAACCCAGGACAAGCAAAGAACGTGATCTGTCTCTGGGGCAGTAAAAAAATCAACTTGTAACTTGGCTGCAATTTCTAGATGCAGAGAGGAGAAGCCAACCGACTGAAGAGGAATTTACCGTTGGCCAGTCTGCCGCAATTGAGCGCTGCCCTCCAGGTGTGTTGGATGAAAAGTCCATCATCCCCAGCCATGGCATGGGTTCATGGGCATTGTGGCCCAACACAGCTGGATGGGAAACCCAGTTGGAGACTGTTGCAGCAAGCCATGCAGGGCCAAACAGGGTGAGGTCACCCCCACATCCCAGGCGTACCATTTGGGTCAGGAGTAACATCAATGTTCTGTTTCTGTGCCAGTAAGTTGGCACTGGTGGGCATACATCCCTGCAGGAAGGAACAGCATTCTGCAGAGCCACATGTGGCTCCGGTGAGCAGAGCCATGCGCTGTCGGCACTCTTGGATCAGGCTGTGTGCCAAGCCATGGAAAGCTTCTTGGCTGCCGGCTGCTGCATTCATCCATCCCTCTGCTTACCTGTGCAGAGAAACGCTCCCGATTGTGCAACCAGGAAAGGGAATGATGTTTAGGGTCCAGCATGTTCTCCTTTCCCTAAGTTGAGAACCTGAGGCAATTTCCCCGAATCTTCCACCTGCTTCCTGATCCTTGTGTAGAAGTTGGCACTAAACCACACAGACACACAGACACACAGACGAGCAGAAAATTGATGCCGGCCGGCCCTTTTTTTGTCATTGAAAAAAAAAATCCTGACACCTCCTCACTTGCCATTCCAGGGCCTCCGTGGCTCCATAAAAAGCCCTGCAGAGCGACCCAAGTGGCCGAGACTTCTTTTGCAAGCACTTTGCAAACAGCTGATTTCTCCCCGGGGTGCACGTGTCTTTGCAGCCGGGGTAATTGTAAATTGCTTCATCACTTCTCCTTCTGTCCTTTCTAGCAGAGTCTCTCTTCCTCCATGCGGAGATCCTTGTCCTGTTGATTCGTGGAGGGCAAAAACTTTTCTCAACTTTCGCTTTTGGGGAGGTGGGGGGTCACCTTCCCCCCTTATTCACCTTGCTCCTTTCTGACAGCTTTCAACTGACATCAGCGTGTCTCTGTCCCTTTCTTCCTTTCTTTCTTTTTTTTTTTAAAATAGTCAATACGTTTCAACCTCTCAAGCAGAACTTTTACCTGTTTTTAAACGAAGAAGGGACTAGAACATACGTTAGAATTTGACAGAAAAGGTATCTGGTGGGAAATTGCATTTGCTCAGTAATTTTTGTGGGGAATTGCTTGTTCCAGTTGAATTTTCCTGCTTCCATTTCCTCTCCTTAGGTTTACCCTCTGCCTTTCCTGGACTTGGAACTCCAGCCTGTGAAATAGTTTGCATTGCTTTCTCAGTCCTTCTTTCAGTTTGCTGCACTGCATTATATATTGGCAGCTTTTTTCAGCCCACATTTGGGAGATTGCTCTCAATTTTGGACACCTCTGAGCTCTGCTTCTCAACTTGTAAACAGTAATTTACTCTCTTTCTCTCTCTCTCTTTTTTAATTTTTAAGTCTCGTCTGTCAGGATCATCATCATTATTATTGGTTTATAACTTATCTTTCCTGCTCTATAATAAGGACAGGTGGAGCTGGATTTAACTTTTGCGCCTTTCCCCAGCTCGGGTCTCGGATCTAAACATTTCCTCCGTTCTGTTTTTCTCTTCATTTTCACCCTGACAATTACTCTTCGAGCGTACGCGAATCTTTCACTCTTCTCAGCTTGCTTCACTCACCAAGGGCTTTTCACTGTAGGTCCATTGGCTTTTAGGGAGGCTGAATTGCAAAATGTCCCAGGGAGGTAACTTAGAAGTCTTTAAGGCAGAGATGCTAACGTTCAGTTTATGGGATTATGGCGTCTTTGGCCTGATGCTTTTGATCTCCACCTCCATCGGCCTTTTCTACGCCCTCTCAAAAGGTGGGCAAAAGACCTCCGAAGACTTTTTCACGGGGGGGCGGAAGATGTCAGCTATTCCCGTAGGGCTCTCACTCTCCGCCAGTTTCATGTCCGCCATCCAAGTGCTAGGGGTGCCGGCCGAAGCGTACCGTTATGGCATGAAGTTTTTGTGGATGTGCCTGGGGCAGCTTCTGAACACCCTGTTGACTGCGTACCTCTTCCTCCCGGTCTTTTACCGTCTGGGGCTCACCAGCACTTATGAGGTAAGCCAAAGAATCTGGGGTACATGTCTATGTGTGTGTTTTGGGGGGGGCAGAGATGACTTTTATCGGGTGCTGACAACAGTCATAGATATACCCTTGTTTCCTACACGGCCTCACGGTGGGGTTAGAAATGGCGATGCGGGATAATTTCCCCATACAAAATGGTCGGCAGAGGGGTAATGGCATCTCTTTCAAGCGCCGCTATTTTTCAGGGATCGTCCCTGGTTTTGGGTCTCTGCCCCGGTGAAGCGCCGTCCAAATTCTTCCACTGAAAAAACAAAAAGGCAAAAACGAGTGTGATTTGTTAGTGTCAACTGTTTTTTAGGGCTTGGCTCAATCTTGGGGTGTATGGGGAAGGCATGGGTCTTTTTTTGAATGCATATAAAATCCAAGAGTCATAGAATTTTAGAGTTGGAGGAACCCAGTGGCAGCTGGTGGCTCACATGTCAATGGGGCAGAGAATCTGCTTTGGTTTTCAGTCAGAGCCAGTCAGAACTCTAAAGGAGCACCTTGGATAGTTCTTTGAGAGTTCTGTTCTGACTGAAACCTGGCTCAGACTCGTCGCCCCCGACATCGGAGCCACCAGCCTACACTGGAAGATACCTTGGGAGGTCATGTAGTCTAACCCCCCTTCCCAAAGCAGGCCTTACTCTTCAGGGCGCGTCTACGGCATTCCTAACGGATTGCCATCCAGCCTCTGTGTAAAGGTCTCTAGAAAAGGAGAACCCACCTCCTCCTGAAGCAGTCTATTCCACTTCCAAACAGCTCCTATCTGGAGAAGTTTTTCTCCTACCGTCTAGCCGAAACCCCCTTTGCTGCCATTTCCACCCGGCCGTTGCTTTGAGTCTTTCCCCCTTGAGCAACAGAGCACAACATTGTTCCCTCTCCTGCATGACTGCCTTTCAAATATTTGAAGACCACCACCCCTGTCTCCTCTCAGTCTTCTCTTCTCTAGAATAAATGCACTCAGCTCTTTCAACTGGGCCGCTTGGGACATGGTTTTCCCTTTCACTCTTCCCCGACCTGGTCCAGTCCAGATGTGTCCAGATGTGTTGGATTGCAATTCCCATCTCTCATAATAACATTAGAGAAGCCCTTCTGGATCAGACCAAGGGTACATCTAGTCCAGCACTCTGTTCACACTGTCCCCAATGTCAACCAGGGACCCACAAGCAGGACATGGTGCAACAGAACCCTCCTACCCATGTTCCCCAGCAACTGGTGCATCTAGGCTTACTGTCTTGGATACTGGAGGTAGCACAGAGCCATCAGGACTAATAGCTACTGATCGCCTTCTCCTCCAGGAATCTATCCACTCCCCCCCCCCTCTAAAGCCATCCAAATCTCCCAGCTGGCCCGGCTGCAGTGAGCACATACTGGAAAATGCACATTGTATGCTCAGAACCACTAAAACCAAATAAACTGGAAAGGGTGTGAACCAATTTGACCTGGAAAATGGGGGATTCTAAAGGGCCACATTGCTCAAAGATGTCAGATGAGTCCCAGCGTGGTGCACATATCCCAGAATGCCTCTGTGAGGCCCCTCCTCCCTCCCTTCTGTCTGATCTTCTCACACCTTTCCTATAAACTGCCAATTAGTTTCCGGGCGAAGTACAAAGTGTTGGTTATTACCTTTAAAGCCCTACATGGTTTGGGTCCAGGTTACCTGCGGGATCGCCTTCTCCCGTATAATCCGCCCCACACGCTCAGGTCCTCTGGGAAGAATTTACTCCAGTCAACAAAAACTAGACTGACAACCATGACCCAGAGGACCTTCTCTTCTGCCGCTCTCAGATTGTGGAATGACCTGCCGGGAGAGATTCGTCAACTCACCAGTCTCCAAGAATTTAAAACAGCTATAAAGACTGATCTCTTCCGGCAGGCCTACTCAGATGAATTTTAAGTGTTTTTATTGGTGTTTTATTGGTATTTTAATGATGTATTGGTTTTATGTGCTTTTAATCAGTTTTGTGTATTTTATGTTGATGTTGTTCCCCGCCTCGATCCGGAGGGAGAGGCGGGTGATAATAATAATAATAATAATTATAATTATAATTATTATTATTATTATTATTTGGGGGCAGCCGGCTGGCTGGGCATGTGAATGGCTATAGATGCTCATTTGATTATTTTCCCTTTAAATATATATTATCCTGTGTGTGTGTGTGTGTGTGTGTGTGTGTGTGTAACAAAGTGGTGCTTACTCCCAAGCCAATGTGTTTAGTTTATTTCTTTTGCAAGTATTTGATCACACAAATAATTAAGAAATAATGAATCATTCACATTCCATTTTACAAGTAAAAAAAAGTCATTTTATATCTGCATTTGGTCAATGTGTTTAGCCTCAGGGTAGCAGAAGCAATCTCCACTTGATTCCTGTAGTTTTGATGTTGTTATCGAGAGACAGTGTGGAGCAGTGGTTCAAATCAAATCATATTTATTGTATTTGACTAACAGCCATTACAAAAATAAAAGAGAACAGCTTGATAGACTGCGCAGTAACAGAATAACACCATACAATAACAGAAATCAAATAAAGGAATTGCCTGCCCAGTCCACTGCAATAGCATTCAGAGTGATTGTGCGAATATGTTTGGCGGCTTTAGCAAACAAAGCTGTTTTGTGTGTAACGTAAGGGTTGCAATCTGACAATAACCAACATGTTTTCACATAGGAACTTTCCCCCTGCAAAAATGCCAAAATCTGCCCCAGGAATCTCTCCCTGGGATTTTTATATAGCTGACAATACAGTGAACAGTGTGAGATATCCTCTACCTCTCTAGTACCACAGATACAGAACTGTAAGTTTCTTGGAACATGTCTGTATCTGCCATCCAAGGATGCTGTAGACATGGTTTGGAAGTGTAGTTCTGTAAATGAGGTTCTCAGTGAATGAATGCTTGGAGGCGGTAATGGGCTGGATGAGGAAAAACAAACAGAAGCTGAATCCAGACAAGACGGAGGTGCTTGCTGTCAAAGGCCACAACCTAGGTTTGGAGGTGTGTCAACCAGTTCTGGATGGGGTTACACTCCCCCTGAAAAGATGTGTTTGCAGCTTGGGGGTGCTCCTGGATCCATTGCTCCAAATGACAGCCCAGATAGATGCGACGGCCAGGAGTGCCTACTATCAGCTTCGGCTGATACACCAGCTGCACCCCTTCCTAGAGTTGGAAGACCTAAAGACTGTAGTGCACGCACTGGTAACCTCGAGGCTCGACTTCTTCAATGTGTTGTACATAGGGCTACCTCTGTGCCTAGTCTGGAAACTAGTTCAAAATATGGCAGCCAGGTTGGTCACCGGTACATCTAGGGGTGACCACATTACACCAGTTTTAAAATCTCTTCACTGGCTGCCAATCAGTTTCTGGGCGAAGTATAAAGTGTTGGTTATTATTACTTTTAAATCCCTACATGGTTTGGGTCCAGATTACCTGCGGGATCGCCTTCTCCCGTATAATCCGCCCCACACACTCAGGTCCTCTTGGAAGGATTTACTATAGTCGGCCAAGACTAGGCTGATGAGTGTTACCCAGAGGACCTTCTCTTCTGCCACTCCCAGACTGTGGAATGGCCTGCCGGAGGAGATTTGACAAATTAGCAGTCTTCTTGAATTTAAGAGAGCCATGAAGACTGATCTCTTCCGGCAGGCCTTCCCAGTTGAATTTTAAGATGTTTTTAATAATGTATTAGTTTTTATTTATTTTTTAAATATTTTATCTATTTTATGGTCCTTGTATTTATATTTATTGTTGTTTCCTGCCTCGATCCAGAGGGAGAGGCGGGTTAGAAATAAATTTATTATTATTATTATTATTATTATTATTATTATTATTATTATTAAAAGTAAGGGTTTGTAGATATTGAGCTCTTTCATGATCTGTTTTAAACAGGTAATACCATTGAGAAAAGTTTGAGGCTTTGATTAAATTTCAGTCCTGACTGTTATCTATTCCATATATGCAGACTCCCAAGTTGATTCTGGTTCCCGATGTGGTGAAACTGTCTGGTAGAAGGTTTTCAGAAGTTAGCAACTCTTGGCTCAGCCACCCTTCTTCATTTGTTCTCTCAAGTAAAGCTTTGGGGAGGCGGGTCTTCTGGCATATCCAGGACCCTCTTATAATACACAAGGGCTGCCTTCTGAGCCCTGGCTTCTACAGATACTACACCTGTCTCTGCTCTGAGGAAGAGAGCTGGGGTCCCTGGAGGTACGGCCAGCAACTTATTTTGACAAACCTCCAACTCCTTCAAAGTCTTATGCCTTACCCCCCAGATCTCAATCCCATACTGGATTTGAGCAACGGCTTTTGCAAGAAAAACCTTCAGTGCTGGACCCACCAACCTGCCTCCCCTGGAGTAGAAGAATTTCAGGATAGCTCGAGTTGTCTTCTGTGATGGTGTAGTGGTTAAAGCATTGGATTGGGACTTGGAGGATCCGGGTTTGACTCTCTGCTTGGCCATGAAGCTCACTGGGTGGCTTTGGGCCAGTTGCTGACTCCCAGCCTAGCCTATCTCACAGGGTTGTTGTGAGGATACAATGGAGAGGAGGAGGACCATGTAGCTCACCTTGGGCTCCTTGCAAGAGGGGAAAAATGCAGGATATAAATGCAACCATAAATAAATAGTAATACTATTTTTAAAAAAATTATTTATTTATTTAGTATTACATTTGTATCCTGCTTTCCTCCCCCCCTCCAAATTGCCCAAGGCGGATGGAGGGTGTTCAACCTGTTCTGGATGGGGTTGCACTCCCCCTGAAGGAGCAGGTTCGTAGCTTGGGGGTTCTCCTAGAACCATCTCTGTCACTTGAGGCTCAGGTAGCCTCGGTGGCACGGACTGCCTTCTACCAACTTTGGCTGGTGGCCCAGCTACGCCCCTCTCTGGACAGGGATAACCTGGCTTCAGTTGTCTGTGCTCTGGTAACCTCCAGGTTAGATTACTGCAATGCACTCTACGTGGGGCTGCCTTTGAAGACTGTTAGAAAACCGCAGCTTGTGCAAAATGCAGCGGCCAGATTGGTAACAGGGACCAGAAGGTTCGAACATATAAGACCGATTCTGGCCCGCTTACATTGGCTGCCTGTATGTTTCTGAGCCCGATTCAAGGTGCTGGTTTTAACCTATAAAGTCTTACATGGTTTGGACCACAATACCTGATGGAATGCCTTTCCCGACATGAACCTACCTGTACACTACGCTCAACATCAAAGGTCCTCCTCCAGGTGCCTACTTCGAGGGAAGCTCGGAGGATGGCAACAAGGGAGAGGGCCTTCTCTGTGGTGCCCCTCCAATTATGGACTGATCTCCCCAATGAGGCCTGCCTGGCACCAACACTGTTATCTTTTCGGCGCCAGGTCAAAACTTTTCTTTTCTCCCAGACATTTTAACAGCTTAAGTTGAGGTTTTAACTGACTTTGTGGCCAGGCTTAACAGTTTAAAATGTTTTAAATGTCAGCTGTTTTATGTTTATGGTTTTAAATTTTGTGTATTGTCTTTTTAGTGTTCAATCTTTTAATTTTTGTAAACCGCCCAGAGAGCTTCGGCTATGGGGCGGTATATAAATGTAATACATCATCATCATCATCATCATCATCATCATCATCATCATCATCATCATCTCTTTTGAAGGCACTCTTCAAATGACAGTATTAGACCAAATGTCAAAAGAGAGAATAAAGCCGGTTTCACAAAATGGCTAAAAGGACCACACTGGGTTACAATTGAAAATGTTCAAATCGCTGAGTGTAAAATGCTCAGGAGAATAAAAGAAGAGGCCCCTTTAGGTCATTAGAAAATATAAACAGTTGCCTAGATTTTCTTGTATGAGATAAAAGCGCAGGATTCCTTCAGACCATGGAATCTGTTAACCCAATGAGTTCTCCCATCTTGGGACAAAATCTGGGCCAAAATTAGCTTGATTCGCACATTAAAAAAGGAAGGAAGATGTACACCTAAGATACTGTCAAGGATAAAAATTCATTTTGGTGGTAAGGCAACTCTGTTTTATTGAGCGTAATACAGCTGAATGGAGAGAGTCCAACAGAGAAAGAACTTCTCTCTTGGCAGTGTGAGAAGCAGGTAGATTTATACACTGTAGCATCTTAACCAATTAGCAGTTGGCAAAATAGCATCTTAACCAGTTAGCAGTTGGCAAAGTTCTAAAGCAAAACAAAGACAGATCAAAGAAAACTTCTTCATTGTACCTTATCAACAGATGGCCCATAACTCTTCTATGCACGGATGTGGAGGGAAAGGCACCATAGACAAATAGTGGAGAAGGCAAACTCCTGTGCTCAAAGATTTTAAAAAATATATTGTGCTCTACGCGTTTCGGAGAGGATGTCTCCTTCTTCAGGAGCTATAAAACAAACAATTAAATTAACCTTAAGAGTAGTATCATATAGACTAGGGATGTGCATCGTATCGGACCCGATACCCAATACCCATACAAATTGGTGGAAATTGGGCATCCGATGTCCAGTTCTGATGTTGGCTACAGGAGGTCCAAATTCTCCCAATCCAATTTTTTCTGATCTGATTAATATCGGAAAAAATTGGAAATTGGACCTCCATTTTATGTGTTTTCGCGATAGGCTTGCATTGGGGGAAAGAAAGCTTTCCCCCAATGCAAGTCTATGGTGAAAACATAGCAGCGGGTGACTGGGGACCTCCCTCCCTCCACCCACTCAAGCTCCTTACCTGCTGCCTCCTTGCTGCCACCTGCTGCTTCCATACTATAAATAGGCCTTGCGGCCTGTTCCACAATAGAACTCCAGCGCGCCGGGTGATGTCAGGTAAGGAGCATGAGTGGGTGGAGGGAGGGAGAGGGAGGTCCTCCCTTACCAGCCTGCGTTCCACGCTGCTATCCGCTGCTTCCATCTACTGAGAATTAGGCTTTGCGGCCTGCTTCTCAGTAGAGTGATGACGTGCCAGGTGATGATGTCACCTGGCGTGTCGTCGCTGTACTGAGAACCAGGCCGCAAAGCCTAATTAGCAGTAGACGGAAGCAGCAGACTGCAACGGATGGCAGCGCGGAATGGCAGCAGGTAAGGAGCGCGAGTGGGGAGGGAGGGAGGGAGGGCCGCCATTTTAGGTGTTTTCCCCATAGACTTGCATTGGGGGAAAGCTTTCTTTTAGGGGTGTGCACACCAAAAACTATTGTCGTTTATCGTTATCATCATTTCAGACCAAAAAATTTATCATCTTTATTCATATCATAGGTGAAAAAACAATATTTTTTGCAGCCCTATTTTTAAAGAAAAAAATGCCTATAACTTCTGTATTTTAAAAGTTAGAGGCTTGAAACTTGGTCACAGTGCTTATGGGGTATACCTAAGTATGTGTATGAAATTTGAGATCGATCCCTCCAACCCTCGATTTTATATGAATTTATTAAAGATCATTTCCGTTCTGACAGGTCTGAATGAACGCACGTGGCGAGCTGTCATTCTGATCTGTAAGAACTGAAACGATCTTTAATAAACTCATATCAAATTGAGAGTTGGAGAGATCGATCTCAAATATGGCACCTCATTCTTTTTAACAAAGTTTCAGCAGCTTTTCTACACAAGGATTCTACGTTTTCTTAAAAACTTTTAAATCAATTCCCACTTCTAATATGACATACATTGATCCCATGTTTTTACACCTTGCTAATTTGAGACAGTGGTGAAAACAATACCTTTTTATATTTACATACAATTTTCAACAAATACACTCCTTACATAAAACATTATCCTCCCAATCCCCACAACCATGAACATAAGCCAACTTGTCTTTTGTTCTTTTGAAATTCCTTGCCTACAAGAACGACAATATTTTCTTCTTTTTGAGATGCGAGTATACACTGTTCTTTGAGCATTTGTAACTTATACCAGAAGCAAACCTCTGATGTATCTTATATACCACAGGTGGTTCTCAACTAGACTGCATGCCATTTAAGCTCAGGCACTGATCCTGTTGCTACTTTTAATCAGCATTTTATTTACATGCTACCAATTGATGTTAAATATACATATTTTCTATATTAGCCCAGAAAAATCTAAGTCCTCATTAAGCCCCACTGGCCACATACGTTTTAGAGAGATAATCCAAAATAATTCACTTTTACTCAGTACTCTGTCATTCCCATTCACCTTTTCAATCCCCCCCCCAAAAAATGAAATCGTTGGGTTTATGTTGTTTCTCGCTGAAATGCTTGACCATTGGAGCTCACACCATTTGATGTCTTCAGTTGCATAAATGGGAGTTAAGACTGCGACGGCAGCGTTTGCAGAGTCTTGGCAGCTCCTTATCTTTTAACTTTAAAGTCTCAAACCTCAATTTTTTTACACCATCTTTGCACAAAGAGCTGACTCGGGAATATTGGATGAAAGCTGAATGCTTCATTGTGGAGTCAATAGCTAAATTCCTCTCCGCTTATTTGATCTTGGGAGGGGATTTAAATGCAAGGACAGGCTCGTATACAAATCCTTCACTGATAGCAAATAAAGATTCTGGGGCAAGCTTAGTGTTGACCGGAGGGAGCTTACGCCACTCCAAAGATTGTATTACTAACTATGCAGGGCAATGTCTCCTTCAGATGATTGCCAGGAATGATTTCCTTATCCTGAATGGCTCTATGATCAATGACAGATGGGGAGAATTCACTTTTACCTCAAACCAAGGTTCAAGTGGGATAGATTATATAATCGTTCAGAGATCTAAGACAAATATTGTTAGAAGTTTTTCGGTGGCCAATCGTCTAGAAAGTGATCACCGTCCTTTAGAGCTTGTTATGTCAGTCCCTGGTTCTATCCAGTTGGAAGTTCGTTGCTCACTATTAACCAGTGGCCATCTAAAAGTTAATTCTAAAAGACTAAGATGGACACCAAAGACTGCTAACACTCTTGAACAGCTGTTTGTATTGGATGTCTATCTTGATCTTGCTAACCAGATTCATGACTCACAGCCCCCAGAACTGGCCCTAGGTGCTTATAATGCTCTAATTGAAGTTATAAATTCTGCTCTACAAAATAATTCTAATAACACTAAAGAGCACAGGATTTCAAATAAAAACTGGTTTGACAGTGAATGCATAAAAGCAAGAAGAGAACTCAGTGCTGTTTATTGCACCTATCGTAAAAATAACAAACGACAAATTCCAGTTTCTTATTTCAAATTAAAGAGAACCTATAAGAAATTACTCCTTCGGAAAAAGTACGAGGCAGACCATAACATCTGGCACCAATTGATTGGAGCCTCGTCTCTTAATAATACTAGAACCTTCTGGGAAATAGTATCAGTGATAACTAGGGTCAGAACTGGCGATGCAGGGAGTTTTATTTCTGCCGACGTTTGGGAACAACTTTACAGAGTAATACAGAATGAGGCTTCGATATCTGATTCTGCCCCAGTGTTAAGGTCAGATTTCCCCACCTGGCCAGATTTAGACCCATGCCTTATAAAAGACTTATTATTAAAATTAAGGGTGGGCAAAGCCCCCGGCCCAGACGAAATCATCCCAGAACTGTTAAAAAAACAACCCAAGTCGGTGGGCACCAGTATTAGCCTCTCTCTTTACAATAATTAACAAATCAGGGCAAATTCCCACTGCATGGCGGAAGGCATTGGTGATTCCAATCTATAAAAGGGTCCGAGAAATGACCCAAGTAATTATAGACCCATTAGCCTGCTGTCAATCCTTGGCAAGATCTATGCCAGTTTTTTGAATATTAAACTTAGTAATTGGATCGGCGAAAACAACATTTTGGGACAGGAACAAATCGGATTTCAAGCTGGCAGTTCAACTAACAATCATTGTTTGGTTTTATACCATCTGGCCCATAAATACACTGCAACAAAAGGAACCAAACTGTACTGTGCTTTTATAGATCTTAGATCAGCTTTTGATTCTATATCTCGCACCTGATTATGGAGGAAGTTGGAACAACTTCATATAGACAGCAGATTGCTATTTTTGATACAGTCCATGTATCATAACACCACAGCACAGGTTCGCGGTAGCAAACAGGGCCATCTCTCCAGCGAATTCATCATTTCTCAGGGAGTTAGACAGGGCTGCGTTCTTGCGCCATCCCTGTTCAACTTGTTCCTGGCCGATCTTCCCTCCTCACTGTCAACACTGCAATCCTACCCTCCTAGAATTGGACAATCAAAAGTCCAAATACTTCTTTATGCAGACGATGTGGTTCTGTTATCCCAGACTCGACTGGGACTTATGAGACTTCTCAACGGTTTCGCAGATTACTGTACTAATAACGATCTAACCATCAATTACCAAACGTCCAAAGCCCTAGTTTTTGCAAAGAAAAAAGTAAGATTTAAGTAGTCTATGGGTGGTCATAATATTAACCAGGTTAACTCTTATAAATATCTAGGGATCTGTTTTCAGGAGAACCTTAAATGGCAGGAACATAGTAAATACAATAAAAATAAGGCAGAAAAAACAATGGGGCGCTCTGCCGTTTTTTTCTTTATAATGACAGCAAATTTCTGCCTGCAGCTATTAGAGTTTTTAAGTCTAAACTGGTATCTCAGATTCTTTTTGGAGCCCCAATTTGGTTCCCTTTGGCCAAAGGAACACTCGAGAGCATCCAAACGACCTATCTACGACTGCTATTTGCAGTCCCCAGATGTGTATCTGGGGCTACTCTTGCTCTAGAGGGTGGTCTGCCCTCACTGAACAGTTTGGCCTGGAAACACACTGTACACTTCTGGTTCAGATTATACCATGGCCTGGCTCCTAGCTCCCTGGTATCCCAGGCCTATTAGATTCTTACATATCACCATGGACTAAACCAATAGTACGGAAGGTTAACTCGCTAGGACTTTCTCCATCCCATCTACTGTTTATGGATGCAGATACTGCTAAAAGGATGATAGGGCAAAGGATAGTAGATATTGATTTTCAAGAACAGTTGACAAAAGCTCGGGGCCCATGCTCCCCTTTCTCACTGGGCCTAACTGAGTACAATGGTAGAAACAGAATGCTATACTTGAGCTGGCTATTTGTGCCTAAATATAGGAGAGCTTTTACACTAGCCAGTCTCAATGTTCTCCCCAATAAACTGACGGAAGGGAGATACAAGAAAATTCCATTAGAAGCCAGAAGATGCCCCTGTAACGATCTGGATGTGGAAACAGTAGAACATATGCTGTTAGATTGCAGCTTTTACAAAGAAATAAGAAATTCCATGTTAGGCCCAATAATACAAGAACTAGGTATGAATGGGCAGCAAACTCTGATAAGCACTTTATTATAGGGTAAGGACAAGCAGCTTACTCTGCAAGTGGCAAAATTTGTACACTGTATAATAGTCTGCAGAACTCAAATATTTAATAGCCAGCCTTTATAGATTTTAGGTACCTCTTCTGCTCTTATGATAATTATATATTTTACTCTTTTATAAATTTTAATGAGTGTAAATGAACATTGTATCAATGTCTAAATGCTATTTGCTGATGTTTGGCCTATTGGCTGTGAATAAAGTTGTTGTTGTTGTTGTTGTTGTTGTTGTTGTTGTTGTTGTTGTTGTTATGGAACTTGTGTTTTTAAAGCCCTGTGTACGCTGCCTAGGGGTTTTGCAATGGTGTCACAGTTGCATAAATTAGGCTGACCATATGAAAAGGAGGACAGAGCTCATGTAACTTTAACAGTTGCAGAGAAAAGGGAATTTCAGCCGGCATCATTTGAATGCAATTAGTACCTGGTGAAATCCTCTCTTCATCACAACAATTAAAGTTGCAGGCACTATACTAGAGTGACCAGATACAAAAGAAGGCAGGGCCCCTGCAGCTTTAACTATTGTAATGAAGAGGGAATTTCACCAGGTACGAATTGCATACAAATGATGTCAGCTGAAATTCCCCTTTCTCTGCAACTGTTGAAGTTACAGGAGCCCTGTCCTCCTTTTCATATGGTCACCATACATAAATGCTCCCCTATTCTGAGTTTTGAAGGTCTTGAAGTCTTGCCAACATAGATTTTAATGCAGGGCATGAGATAGCATAAATTACCCTTGTCAACCTGAGAACAGATCATATTCAAATTGCTGATTTTTAAAATTGTAACTCCTCAAGGGTAATTTATGCTATCCCATGTCCCTGCAATAAAATCTACATACAGAGCAGGTATATCAAGGCCTTTGGCCTTGTTTTCTCATACTTTATTCTGTCTTAGTCTATGGTCTGGTTCGCATGACACTCCTGGCTCATGGGTTGTTTGCTGGGCGCCACGAATATGCACCCCCTGATCGGGGCAATCAGGGGCTTGCTGTGTTGTGTAGACCCAACCACCACAGGTTATTTGAGTGTTAAACAACCATCACATAACCCTCCTACAAAACATCTTAAAGTCTAGCAAGTTGATATGAAGAGCAGCGTCTTTGGACTAAGATCAGGGGCTGTTCAGAAGGCAGAGCTCCAGATGTTTGCCAAGGGTCACGAACGCTGGGAGTTGAAGTCCTAAACATCTGAATATTTACTTTCTGCCCACCACCCTGGGGGAGGGGAGCTTTCCGTCAAGGGTGCTACAGTGGGAGACCCCAACAAAAAATGCATTTTGTTGCAAGGTGTGAGCCCAGAACTCAGAGTAGTGTGAAATCCAAGGGAAAGCCTGGGAGGTGGATGGCTTAGGTAAGGTTCATATTGACTTTGGCCAAGCATCACTAGCTCAGGGCAATGTGGAGGTGAAAGTAAAGTAGGGTGTGTGTGATGTATGGGGTTAGGTGTATTATTATTATTATTATTATTAATAATAATAATAATAATAATATTTGTATACCGCCCCATAGCCGAAGCTCTCTGGGCGGTTTACAAAAATTAAACGATTGAATGTTAAAAAGTCAATATACAAAATTTTAAAACATAAAAACAGCTAATATTTAAAATTTAGTGTTGACTAATTTGTGGGAGGGATTTATTTTCTCCCACCTTTATTTTTATTTATTTTTAAATTTATTTGACATTTATATCCCGCCTTTTTTCCTCCAAGGAACCGAAGGCAGCACACATAATCCTCCTCCTCTCCTTTTTATCCTCACAACAACAACAACACCAACAACCCTGTAAGGTAGGTTGGGCTGAAAGTCTGTGATTGGCCCAAAGTCACCCAATGGGTTTCCACGGCTGTGTGGGGACTAGAACCCGGATCTCCTGACTCTCAGTCCAACACTTTAGCCACTACGCTGCACTGGCTCTTTAAAATCCACGCCAGGCACCAATTCGTCCACTCCAGCACTCCCTGCTTAACAAGAACACTCTTGATTTTATCCCAACCCTGTAAAACCACAATCATGCTTTTCTCCTTTAGGGGAATTCCTTGCTAAAATATTATCATTCTTCCGGGTTGAGCCCCCTCCCCAGGTTCTCCCAGGGGAATGGTGTGTGCGTGTGTGTGTCACGTGATGTGTGTTGTCACTACTGCGCACGCGCAGGAGACGCTGTGGCTGCATGCAGTGTGCATTTTGCCGTTTCACCCACTTGCCACCGCCGAGGTGAGTCTAGTTTGAACTGTCCGATAACAGATCAGAGGATAAAGATGTTTTCCTAGCATATCTTTAACTGAAAGAACAAATAACCCTGTGGCTTTCTAAAATCAGTGCTGTAGCTGCTGTTGTAGAACAAAGGAATGCACCAGTTTGAGCGGAAGACGGGACGGTCGCAGCAGAGGGCTTTGGCACGTCATCGCAAAGGAGGCCTCTGTGTTCGTCTGGGGAATAACTGGGCGGCCATGCCAAGGTGCCCCACATTTTCCCAAACAAGAAGCAGTGTGCTTTAGGTCTCTCCATCATTAAGGCCAACCTAAATTTTGCATTTGGGGTGCCAGGCGTTCACTTCTTGCTTAGCAATGAAGACGCGCCTTCCTGGGTTGGAACAAAGTGTGCTGAGTCCTGAATCCTTTGCAGGAACACCAGCGATCGGGAGCTGAGAGGTTCCCCCCTCCCCAGAAAACAGTTCGTTGAAACATAGGAACTTTGGAAAGTGTCTTATATCAAGTTCCAGACCTCATGGTTGCAAATCAAGGGCTAATTGGCTGCATGGAGAGGAGGCAGTTGTAAGTCAAAGCATGATGTTGGGGAAGGTGTAGTGTGGGGCAGCAAGCAGGCTGGGCTTGGACTGGGTTAGGGTTGAGACCCTTTTGAAGGTTGCTGAAGTGAAGGCATCATTAACTAGGCTGACCCTATGAAAAGTAGGGATGTGCACTGGATCGGACCCGATCCACGATCCGAGTCCGGTCCAGTGGGAAATCGGATAAATTATCCGATTTCCGATCCCGCAGCTGGATCGGCCGATCCAATCCGAACCGGTCCGAAAAAGCTCCGAACCGGTTCGGCGGATCGGCGGATCGGCGGGCGCCCACTGGCGCCCACCGCCGCTTCCATTGGCGGGCGCCAGCGGGCGCCCGCCGATGAAAGTGGACAGCGGGGGGGGGGAGGAGGGGGGCGCTTACCTTCTCGGCCCGGTGGCTCCCGTCCAGCGCCGGCGCCTACTACTACTAGCAGGCTCCGCGGCCTGCTCTAGGGTGGCGCGCCGGGTGATGTCATCACCCGGCGCGCTACTCTAGAGCAGGCCGCGGAGCCTGCTGGTAGTAGTAGGCGCCGGCGCCGGCCGGGAGCCGCCGGGCCGGGAAGGTAAGGAGGGGGTGCGTGGAGGGGAGGAGGGGGCGCGCGGAGGGGGGAGGGGGGCCCTTACCTTCCCAGCCCGGCGGCTCCCGTCCGGCGCCGGCGCCTACTACTCCCAGCAGGCTCCGCGGCCTGCTCTAGGGTGGCGCGCCGGGTGATGTCATCACCCGGCGCGCTACTCTAGAGCAGGCCGCGGAGCCTGCTGGAAGTAGTAGGCGCCGGCGCCGGACGGGAGCCGCCGGGCCGGGAAGGTAAGGAGGGGGTGCGTGGAGGGGAGGAGGGGGCGCGCGGAGGGGGGAGGGGGGAGGGGGGCCCTTACCTGCCCGGCCCGGCGGCTCCCGTCCGGCGCCGGCGCCTACTACTCCCAGCAGGCTCCGCGGCCTGCTCTAGGGTGGCGCGCCGGGTGATGTCATCACCCGGCGCGCTACTCTAGAGCAGGCCGCGGAGCCTGCTGGAAGTAGTAGGCGCCGGCGCCGGCCGGGAGCCGCCGGGCCGGGAAGGTAAGGAGGGGGTGCGTGGAGGGGAGGAGGGGGCGCGCGGAGGGGGGAGGGGGGAGGGGGGCCCTTACCTGCCCGGCCCGGCGGCTCCCGTCCGGCGCCGGTGCCTACTACTCCCAGCAGGCTCCGCGGCCTGCTCTAGGGTGGCGCGCCGGGTGATGTCATCACCCGGCGCGCTACTCTAGAGCAGGCCGCGGAGCCTGCTGGAAGTAGTAGGCGCCGGCGCCGGCCGGGAGCCGCCGGGCCGGGAAGGTAAGGAGGGGGTGCGTGGAGGGGAGGAGGGGGCGCGCGGAGGGGGGAGGGGGGCCCTTACCTGCCCGGCCCGGCGGCTCCCATCTGGCGCCGGCGCCTACTACTACCAGCAGGCTCCGCGGCCTGCTCCAGGGTGGCGCGCCGGGTGATGTCATCACCTGGCGCGCTACTCGAGAGTAGGCCGCGGAGCCCGCTGGTAGTAGCCGCCGGCGCCGGACGGGAGCGGACGGGCCGAGAAGGTAAGCAGTGGCGGGGAAGGGGGCTTACCCCCCCCCGGAGCCGTCCGCTTCTATCCGCTGGTGCCCGCGGGCGCCAGCGGATGGAAGCGGGCGGCCCCAGGGGGGGTAGGGAGCGCGGGGGAGGGGGCTTACCTGCCGGGGCCATCCACAGCGGACGGCCCCGGGGGGGGGAGGGAGTTAGGCCCCCCCTTACCCACCCGCCGCCATTTTTTCCTCATAGACTTGCATTGCAATGCAAGTCTATGGGGAAAAAAATGGCGGCCGATCCAAAAATGTACGATTTTTGGGTCGGGATCGGACTCGATCCGGTCCGGGGGGCCTCCGATTTTGTCCGAACCGGTCCGGGACAAAATTGGAGGTCCCGATCCGGGTCCCGATCCGATCCGGGGGGTCCGTGCACACCCCTAATGAAAAGCAGGACAGGGCTCATGTAACTTTAACAGTTGCAGAGAAAAGGGGATTTCAGCCAGTGTTATTTGTATGCAATTAGTTCCTGGTGAAATTCCTTCTTCATCACCACAGTTAAAGTTGCAAGCACTCTACTAGAATGACCATATACAAAAGAAGGCAGGGCCCCTGCAACTTTAACTGCTGTGATGAAGAGGGAATTTAACCAGGAACTAACTGCATACAAATGACACTGGCTGAAATTCCCTTTTCTCTACAACTGTTAAAGTTACAGGTGCCCTGTCCTCCTTTTCATAGGGTCAGCCTACATTAACCTGTGTTCATATTATGCCCTCCTTGCTCTGCGATGGAAGAACCTAACCAAAGTCTGGCCTTCTTTGCAAGATTCCTAGCAATCCATGGCCCAACTGAAATTCTACCAGAAATTGGCCAGTGGTCTTCCTGCGTACCATAATTTGCCTTCGGCCTTGAGTGATCACACGCTTCATGCTGCCATTCCATAGTATTTCTCTGTGCTGTTCCCACAGTCCTTTGCAACTCATGTTTTTCTCCATCACACCTTGGCTCAGGCGTCGAGCCAAATCCCCAGAATGTTTTGCAATCCTGCATGGCCTTCTGTATGCTTCTGTTTCCCTTCCCTAAAGCCCCATAATATGATGGTTGTTTTGATTCAAGCGCCAGCCCCAATCATGAAAAATGACTGTGAAACTCCAGCGGTCGGTGCCAAGACACATCTCTCACTGAGCAAGGCAGGCTAGTAATTGAAAGTGTCCTTTGCAAACCATAAAATACCCTCCTCTTTTCAGCGGAAGGTGCCTTTGATTGATGCCAAAGAGCTGCAAGGTTTGGGGTTTCTAAGCTCTACAGCTCAGGCTCTGCCTCCTGATCCTTCTAATCCATTTGATGATTTCACCACATTCGGTGGGGCAAAACAGACTCGTTATTAGGGGCTTCTGGACACTGCAGCGTAATCCCAGGCAGCTAGTCCCTGTGCTTTTCTGGTGATTAAAGATGAAGTCAGCCCACAGACCACAGGTGATTCATGCCAGGTGGCCCTTCGTGGCCTTATCTCATCCTGCATGGAGGGCAAAGATTTCAGAGACACCCAGGACCATCCTATACATTAAATTTCTGAACTGCATCTTACACTGCAGTCCTGCACATGACTACTCAGAAACATGTGTTCAATGGGATCCAATCCCAGGTCAGTGTGCATTGGATGGTGGCCCCAGTCCTCTACTCCCAAGGGTGGAGAAGCCTGTGGCCCTTCAGCTGGACTCCAACTCCCATCATCCCCATCCAGCATTTTATAACTACGTTGTACCTTTAGTTGCCATTGTTTTAGAGGCATTTCTAGATACATTTCCTAATAGTATAATAGGCTGATTGTATAGTGCCATATCTGGAGCAATATCATATGCGTTGGATTGTAACAGTCCAATTTGTGCTCTTAAGTAGATCCCATATATTAGACTAGGAACCACATGCTCTAGGACCTTGAAAGTAGCGAAATTAGGAACAGACTTCTGTGATTACCCACTCTTCAATGAGCACAAGGCTTTGGCCATGACTAGGACTTAGTAGATAAAACCTCAATGAATGGCACTACAGCACTCAAGGCTGCCATGCATATAGGCCCTTTGCATGCAACGCTTCACTGAAAGCCAGTTTGGAGTGAAGATTTTGTTTACGGATGCTTCAGCTCTATCCTAACAGCTATAGTAATATTATATTTTCCATTTGAACTACCTCTAGATAGCTTGTCTTTGACTAAGCTACTTGGAGAAAATTAACATGGTTATAGGGTGACCGTATTTGGGTAACTAAAAAAGAGGACACCCGGGGGTGTGGCTGGAAAACATGCTTTCCAGGGCCTCCGGAAAGCATGTCATTCCTCCCGCCATGCTAATGGTGGCCTAAAGGGGAAAACGTGTAATCCTAAAACATTATAGAAAATTACAGAAAATCCCCCCTGACACCCAGGCTAGAAGAAAAACCAGGACAAATCCAGGGAAATCCTGACAGTTGGTCACCCTAACATGGTATGTTTTTGCATTCTTTACATATTCCAGAGATAGGAGGGGACGCCAAATCCCCCTTCCTCTCTGATGCATCCATAAACTGACTGACACAGATAAGCTGTACAAGAGTCAATGTTTGGTCAACAATCGTTATCAGTTTAAATTCTTGTGTTTAATTTTAGGAAAAGACCAATAAGCCTTGGTAAGCAGCAGCTTTTGTTTTTGCCTTGCAGGTCGGTATGGAACAATTAAGTTAACATTCCCCTCCCCCCCCCAGTGTTTGGGGTTATAATTCTGACCAATTTATTATCCCACTGTCGACCCTTTTGGTCAAAACTCGTATGGGACAGGTGGATGGTTATAGTCTTCTATATGATCAGTAGAAAAAAGAGAAATGTAGTTTCTATTTAGTGCTTGTGGACTGTTTAATAATAACAACAACAATAATAAATATTATTATTATTTCTTGCCCGCCTCTCCCTTTGGATCGAGGCAGGGAACAACATTAGTACAATACAATATAAATCAAATACTAAAATTAATTAAAAGAGCATATAAAACCAATACAATATCAAAATAACAATCAAGACATCTTAAAATTCTTGGTTTAAAATTCATCTGGGTAGGCCTGCCGGAAGAGGCTAATCTTTATAACTGTCTTTAACTTGGGGAGAGAGAGAGAGAGAGAGAGAGAGAGAGAGAGTTAAGTTGACAAATCTCCTTCCGGCAGGCAATTCCACAGTCTGGGGGCGACAGCTTCTATTTTGGTATAATTTTATGTCATGTGTTTAATCATTAAAATTTTAAATTATTAAATGGTTGCTACCACTTTTTATGCTTAGCAGTATGGACTAATTATTTCATGAAATGCCATCTTCGTTTGTATAGGGTTAGCTCTACTTAAACCTTGTATTGTACTATTTTCCCTTAAAGCCATTTTGTTCAACGTATTTATTTATTACATTCCTACACTCCCCAATAGCTGACTATGGGAAAGTCGATGTGGTGTAATGGTTAGGGCATCGGACTGGGGATACCCGGGTTCTAGTCCCCACTCAGTCATGAAGCTCACTGGGTGACTTTGGGCCTGCAAATCTCAGCCTAACCTACCCTGCAGGGTTGTTGTGATGGTAGAATGGAGATGAGGAGGAGGACCGTATAAGCCACCTTGGGTATAAGGAAAAAAGGTGGGATATAAATGTAACAAATGAATCAATAAATAATATTGCTGGGAGTTGTGATCCAAAACATTTGGAGAGCAGGGTTGAGGAAGACTTTGAGACCGATAAAACAGGATGGGGTCAAGGATTGTTCCACAACTGGTCCTCTCGAGAAACTATCTTGATAAAGCCATATTGCACTGATCATGGGGAGAACGAACAGCAAAAGCTCGTGATCCAAGAGCAGGACATCAGCTGCCCCGTTTGATTCGGGGTCACTCACCCATTTGGCTTTGACTCCCAGGGACGTTCCCAGGAGTTGGAAAGGCTTGAAACTTGGCAAGCCGGCAATCAATCACCCTTCCCTTGATGCACAAGCGAACCTTGGCTTTTGTTTGCCTGCTGAACCGAGCGCCCTCAAGTCCTGCTGAGGGCTTTCCAAGAGGTGATGGTCCACGGATGGCTTTGAAGTGACGTGGGAGAAAACGGTCCGAGGAGGGCCGGAGGAAGCCCTGCAAATGGGTGGCGTCAACGATCCGGCCGAGTGACCAAGGGGCTGAAACGATGCGTTCTGAAGGACTTCCTGCACAATTGAGCAAAGAGCGCCCACCAAGGTTTTGCCCGTGCCTGTCCCAGCTCCACGTGCTCACGCGTCCCAAACAGTGCGATGCGCACGGCCAAGCACGTGTGGCAAACCCAAGAGGACTTGCCCCGGTGAGATTTGGGCAGGGGGATGTGTCTCTGTCCATCCCACGGTGGCCTCAATAATACCAACTACCCGTTTTCCCACCCCACGGCTTTGAATGTCGCTTCCTTCTGTGTCAGACCAATTGCAGCAATGGTTCTCTCCAAGGCTTCAGGCTGGAGTTTTCCCAGCACTGCCTGGAGATGCTGCTGGAGATCGAACCTGGGACCTCCTGCATGGAAAGCAGGGGCTCTTCCATTATGATCTGTCCCTAAAGTAGGATTCTAGTCCTCATGGTTTAGAGGGTTTAAATAGGAAGCTGTCTTTGTACCATCTAGTTCAGGGTTGCTGATACTGACTGATTGTACTTTTCAGGGATTCGGACAGGGGTCTTTTTCGTAGCCCTAACTGAACATGCTGGGGATGGAGCCTGGGACTTTCTGCACGCAAAGCGGGGGCTCTGCCAGAGAACATTAGTTACTGGCAGGATTAGAAATGTAATAAACAAATAAAGACACAAATAAAACCACTGAGCAATGGCCCTTCTTGTTGCAGCCACTGCAAAATCCCAGTCCTCATGGCTCTGAATAAAGGATGCCTTTAGTAGGAGCCTAGGAAGCTGCCTTATACAGAGTGAGATCATCCACTCATCTAATTCAGCTGTGTCTGCCCTGACGGCCGCTTCTAAAAAGCCCTCCCTGGATCCCCTGGACCTTAATAATTACAGACCAGTATCGAATCTTCCGTTTCTGGGCAAGGTGATCGAGAGGGCAGTTGCCTTCCAACTCCAAGCAGTTTTGGATGATACAGATTTTCTAGACCCATTTCAAACCAGCTTCAGGGCAGGATATGGAGTTGAGACTGCTATGGTCGCCTTAGTGGATGATCTGCGCTTGAGTATTGACGGGGGAGTGTGTCCCTGCTGGTACTTCTAGACCTCTCAGCGGCTTTCGATACCATCGACCATGGTATCCTTCTGGAACGCCTGAGGGGATTGGGACTCGGGGCCACTGTGCTTCAGTGGTTCTGGTCCTACCTCTTGAGCAGGTTCCAGATGGTGATGCTTGGGGATAGTTGCTTCTCAAAGAAGGAGCTGCTATATGGTGTACCACAAGGCGCCATCCTATCCCCAATGCTGTTTAATATCTACATGAAACCACTGGGGAAATCATCTGGAGGCATGGGGCGGGGTGCTATCAGTATGCTGATGACACCCAAATATATTTCTCTATGCCTTCGACAACATCGTCAGCTAAGGATAGTGTGTCTCCTCTGAATGAATGCTTGGAGGTGGTAATGGGCTGTTTGAGGAAAAACAAACTGAAGCTGAATCCAGACAAGATGGAGGTCCTTACTGTCAAGGGCCACAACCTGGGTTTGGAGGTATGTCAACCAGTTCTGGATAGGGTTACACTCCTCCTGAAAGGCTGTGTTCACAGCTTGGGGGTGCTCCTGGATCCAACGCTCCAAATGACAGCTCAGATAGATGCGACGGCCAGGAGTGCCTACTATCAGCTTCGGCTGATACGCCAGCTGCGCCCCTTCCTAGAGTTGGAAGACCTAAAGATGGTAGTGCACATGCTGGTAACTTCAAGGCTCGACTTCTGCAATGTGCTGCACATAGGGCTACCTTTGTGCCTAGTCCGGAAACTTCAATTAGTTCAAAATATGGCAGCCAGGTTGGTCACTGGTACACCTAGGGGTGACCATATCACACCAGCTTTAAAATCTCTCCACTGCCTGCCAATTAGTTTCTGGGCTATGTACAAAGTGTTGGTCATTACCTTTAAAGCCCTACATGGTTTGGGTCCAGGTTACCTGCAGGATTGCCTTCTCCCATACAATCTGCCCCACACACTTAGGTCCTCTGGGAAGAATTTACTACAGTCAACAAAAACTAGGCTGACAACCGTTACCCAGAGGACCTTTTCTTCTGCCGCTCCCGGATTATGGAATGACCTGCCGGGAGAGATCCGCCAACTCAACAGTCTTCAGGAATTTAAAAGAGCTGCAAAAACTGATCTCTTCCGGCAGGCCTACCCAGATGAATTTTAAGTGTTTTTATTGGTGTTTTATTGGTATTTTAATGATGTATTGGTTTTATGTGCTTTTAATTAGTTTTGTGTATTTTGTGTTCGTTGTTCCTTGCCTCGATCTGGAGGGAGAGGCGGGTAATAAATTATTTTTATTATTATTATTATTATTATTATTATTATTATTATTGGCAATCCAGTTTGGGCTTTTCAGGGATTCCCACCCCTCCCTGGAGATGCTGCAGGGGATCGAACCCCGGGCCTTCAGCATGCAAAGCGGAGGCTCTGTCACTGAGCTACATCCTTTCCCTTTATAGCCACTGGCTTAGATGGATTAAAAAGGGAGATGTGGTGAATTCATGCAGGTGGAGGAGGGAGCGATGCTAAGACCCACCTAGATGCAGTTGGGCTCCTGTGACATCCTCACTAACAGAAATAAGATGCATTCTGGGGGATGGTTTATCAATGGCGAAGAACCTCTGAAGAGCCTTGCTGGATCAGACCAAGGGTCCATCTTGTCCGTGGGAAGCACGCAAGAAGGACATGCTTGCATGCCTCTGGCTGTCCACTGTGGGAAACAGTATGCAGGGTTGGATGGGCTTCCCTGGATCTTGTCCAGAAGGACTCTTTGTACGTTCTTATGTAATCTCCCCTGTCCCGTTGAGGATCCACTCTGCCTCTCCGTGTTTTTCTCAGCCAATGCTTCTGGTTATGGTCAAATGTTATCAAGAGGCCAGGTCCAAGAAAAGGCCTGTAGGTAAACAGTGCGATGGTACCCTTTGTGTAATGAAGGGGCGGAGAACACCCACTGTGTGCATTTGTGTGTACATATGTTAGGGCGAGTGTGTGCGCGCACGAGGGCCACGTTCCTTTGCGTGAGAATAAAGCGCCCTCTTTTACACAAAGTAGCCGATAAGATTTCCGACGCTGCATCTCTCTATGCATGAGGTATCGTGGTAAAGTTTGGAGGCGCAAGAGTCAAGCTGTGGCAAAGCAATATCGAGGTCAAAGTTTGGAAATGCAAGAGTCATGCCCCAAGGCAGGGATCAGGAGATGCCCCAAGGAAATTCCAAAAATCCCAGCACTTGCTTGAATCCATATCGAGCAGGTTTTTCATCACCACCACGAGCAGGTCTAAAGCTAATGCAGGGGTGGGGAAAGAAATCCGACAGAGCAGGGGGCAGGCTCGATAAGCCTAGTAATGGCCGTCATGGCAATATTAAAGTCTGGGAGATGAAAGTAAGGGCCGTTATTATGAATATTGCATAAATGCAATGAACTGTAGCATTTGCGCTGCTGCGGCGTGGTGTTACCAGAACACAAACAAGCAAAGAAAGGTTTTGTGGTTTTCAGTCCCCCGATATTTGCTGACCATTAGTGTCAGCTGACAACGGCACTGCGATTTTTCCTGTCTGGATAGCCTGCGCTCACTCCTGCCCTATAAACGTATTGCTGCCGCTTCGCCGCAGGGATGCTGTGAGGCTTTGGGGGAATTAGTGGGCAAAGCGCCGTTGTGTAGATGGCCCCTTGCAAAGGGATCATGGCCCTTGCAAATGTTAGCAAGCTGCATTAGCAACATTTTAGCCAAGCATTTCCCCACTGCCAAAAATAGGGATACCCACGTGTCCAAGGGCAGAGCTCAGAAACAACGAAGTCTATCTCCATTGAAACAAGGGCAGTTAAGCATTTGTTACTGGGGGTGGGTGGGCAACGGTCTCTCCTTTTCCTCCATGTATGCATACGTGACCCAGTGGGGCTTGCGTTCCTTCCTTCCTTTCAGAAAAGGGCAAGGTTTCTGTCTGGAGACCTTGGACAAGCAGCAAGCACATGGAAGGAGCTCAGAGCAAAGTTCCCCTCTTCCTCCTCCTCCTCCTCCTCCTCCTCCTCCTCCTTCTTCACCATCGCCCCCAAAATCAACACCGGCACAGTGAAAAGAAACGATGGGAGTTTTAAAGGGGTGGGGTGCGGAAGATAAAGAAACAGGACTGTGTGTTTCTTTGGAGGAGGTCGGCCTGTGAAGACAGCCACTGCTGGGTCTATTGTTTGCTTACTACTTTGGGCCAGGAAGGAACGGCTCGTATGGAAAGAAAACGGCAGGGTCCCTTTGATCCCAGCGTGGTCCTGTAGAGAACGCGTGGGACCTTGGGAGGACTCCAGCTCAGCTGCAGATCCCTCTGGGCTCCTTTCGACATCCCTCGGTTCTCCGTTGATCCAATTAGAATGGCGACCTTAAGGTGGCCAACTTTTGAACTAGGCCCTGCGGCGGTCCCATGAACGGCCTTTGATTTGCAGCATCCTGCAGAAGTTCCAAGGCGCAAAGCAGCTTGGTTGGCAGATTCCTGCAGATCAAATCTCCACCAGATGGAGGGAGAATCGGGCTGGGTTTGTTCATTTCTTTATTTTGTTCTGTGGCTTGCAGGGAATGCCGGTCGACTACTGCATTTCTGTACTTGTAGTGCTTTTGTTCAGAGGTACATCCTGCTGCGCCTAGTGGGGCTTTACTCCCTAGGAAGTGGCAACACATTTCCTGTGGGGTGGGATCTTTCCATTGCGTACACCGCAACCCCTGAGGACAGCAGCCACGCGACAGGAGCGTGGGGGAGATGCCAGAATGTCACATCTTTCTAGCAGAACGTATCTGTGATGTATTGGACTACAATCCCCATCGCACCATGCTGGCTAGGGAGAGTGCAGGCTTAGGAAAGGCTGGTTGAGATCAAAAGGTGGGGCATAAATCATTAAATAACAGGGGGAAATCCACGTCAGTGCACCTGAGAATGCAGTTTCCATTTAAAAAACAACGACTGTATTTTGGCAGCGGAATCTACTTTTGGTTCAATGGCAGGACTGAGCTCCAGGTACCACACCAGGACACCATTTCCTTTCCTGCTTCTCCACCACATAACCTCTAGGTGGCAGTGTGGTATAGCGGAATAGTGCAGATATGCAAGAGGAGATTGCACTCTCTTTACTTTCACAATGAATTGTGGGAAGGGGGAGTGGCCACCTGAGGATGGACAGGCGTGCAGGAAGAGCTCCCAATTCAAAAGGCACATTTTAAAAAAAATCTGGATCATGAGGGATAGAACTGAGAATAGAAAGGAGAGCCCATTGGTCTTAAAACTAGAGCTAAGCATAGAACCTCTGATAAGCCACTTTGGAACTTCTGAATTGGCCCTGATCTTCCTTCGCCTGCTTTGGATCTGGTCCTACCTGCTTCGGATCCAGTTGTGAAGCAAGATTCGAACATCCGAAGCAGATCGAATGTTGCAGTTTCCTAGGCACAAAGTTGACTGGGCATCTGTTGGCTCCCCCCCCCCCCCACTTGTCCTTCAAACTCGGCAAGCCATTGCCCTCATCTGCCGAACCGTTCAAGCAGCTGGGGACTTAGACACATCCACAGCCGCCCGACCTCCATGAGAGCCACAATTTTTAAGGAAGATGGGGTCTCTGTATTTACATAGATCTAATGTTGTGCACAATGGTGGTCATAAAGGACCATTTCAGAAAATGGCCCTTTATGGCCACCATTGTGTGAACATTAGATCTATGACAAGACAGACCCGCTTTGGCCTGATCTGACCAGCCTTAGTTTGATACTGACTCTCTTCGGCCCCATCTGGGCCCAATCCGGATTCGGACCGAGGTGGTCCGAATTGGCCTGCCTTGTTTAGGCATCTGGATTCAGACCAAGGCGGACCAAATTGGCCCACTTCGCTTCCGGATCTAGAACCGAAACAGTACAACCCTACTTAAAACAAGGTGGATGCGTGACAGTAACTGCCCCTGTAAAGACAGGGCCTGTGTGAAGTGAAGAGGCATTCCAAGGCTCCCTTCTGCTGTTGATGGGTATGCTTCACTTCTCTCTTTTGGGAGAAGAGCCCTGCTGAAGAGACATCATGAGTCAGGCTGTCCAGGTTTCAGTTCCCTTTCTCAATCTTGTCTTGACAGTATCTGGAACTGAGGTTTTCCAAGAAAGTCCGTCTGTGTGGGACGATCCAGTACATCATTGCCACGGTAAGTCGTCCGGGGTACGCTTGGCCTGCAATGGGAATGGAGTGTAGATTTGGAGACAGAGAAAATGGCCTTACCCGGAACCAGACCTTGGGATCATCCAGCCCAGTATTGTTGACAGTGACTGGTGATAGTGGCTCTCCGGGGTTTCAGAAAGAGAAGGGTCTTAAAAACAACCCTTCCTGGAGATGCCTGAAATCAAACCAGGCCCCTTTTGTGTGCAAAGCACTGAGCTATGGCCATTCCCTTATAATAAAGTAAGAGGTTAGTCCTCGTGGTTCTGAATAAAGGGCTGCTTGAAATAAGAACATGGGCACTGCATGATGCCAAATGGTCCACCCGGCTCCAGATTGGCCCCACTGGCTGGCAGCATCTCTCCAGAGTCTCCAGTTTTCAAGCCTGACCGTTTCTGCGTATAATGTAGGTGCTCTTGCACGGAGCTCAAATTCCCTTCTCCTCCGAAGACTTGAATGCAGATTTCAAAAGAAGTTTAGGCAAGTCCATTTCTTCCCTCAATCTAGATGCTGTATACTGGGATTGTAATCTATGCCCCGGCATTGATCCTCAACCAAGGTACGTTCTATGCTTTGTTGTACAGCCCAGTCCTATGCAGGTTTATTCAGGAGTAAGCCCTGCAGAGTCCAGTGATGTTTGTGCCTTAATCTGTTGGGGACAGGCCTTTAAGAGAAGCTCAACTCATGGGAATTATGCTACATTTGTTTAGCTAGGGATGCATGAGATGATGATGATCATAGAATCATAGAATAGTGCAGTTGGAAGGAGCCTCTAAGGCCATCGAGTTCAACCCCCTGCTCAGTGCAGGAATCCACCTTAAGGCATCCCTGATAGATGGCTTTCCAGCTGCCTCTTGAAGGCCTCTAGCGTGGGAGAGCCCACCACCTCCCTTGGTCATTGGTCCCATTGTCGTACTGTTGTAACAGTCAGGAAGTTTTTCCTGATGTCCAGCCGGAATCTGGCTTCCTGTAACTTGAGCCCAGTATTCCGCATCCTGCACCCTGGGATGATTGATAAGAGATCCTGGTCCTCCTCTGTGTGACAACCTTTCAACTCCTTGAAGAGTGCTATCATGTCTCCATTCAGTCTTCTCTTCTCAAGGCTAAACATAGAATCATAGAATCGTAGAGTTGGAAGGGGCCTCTAAGGCCATCAAGTCCAACCCCTAAAGCATCCCTGACAGATGGTTATCCAGCTGCCTCTTGAATGCCTCTCATGTGGGAGAGCCCACCACCTCCCTAGAACATGCCCAGTTCTTTCAGTCTCTCCTCATAGGGCTTTGTTTTCAGACCCTTGATCACCCTCGTTGCCCTCCTCTGATGGTGATGATTTTAAAACAAGAATCTACACAATTTGATCATTGCTTCATCCACTGCATGGAAAGGACTCAAAAACATTCCAATGTGGGAGAAATTAAAATGGAGAGATTCAGCTGTCCAGTTCCAAAGATTTGAGCATCTATCCCTTAAAAGCCCAGGTTCGAATTTGGGTGTATTCAACCACGTTTGTGGTGTGAAATTAGGGTTGCCACCTCTTTATTTTATTTTTTCTGACAAGCTCCTCATTTCTAACAGCTACATGGCAAGCAGGTACAACATGGTCTTTTCCGTGCTAGAAATAACTGTACCCTGCTGAATTTGGCTGGTGCAAATGGTGAGGATTTTTCTCAGTTTTTTTTTTTTATTATTAAAAATCATCAAAATTTGCAGATTTCCCTTCCCATCAATGGGATGGAAAGAACTCGAGATTTTTAAAAAACTGAAGATGGGAAAGAGAAAGCAATTGGTCTATCCCTATTCTTAGCACGTGGCTGAAGTTACAGAAAAGGATTCGTGTACCAGATTTTCGTGTGTCAAGGATGCCTTTTAAGACAAACTCAGAAAATGTTCTTGAATAAATGCCAATTAAATTAGCCAGCAAAACCAGAATTTTATAGTTCTGATGCTCAGTTTTAGGAATGGCCTACTAATCAACCCTTCTTTCTTATTTCTCTAGTGACTGGATTGGATATTTGGGCTTCTCTTCTTTCTACTGGTGTCATCTGTACGTTTTACACCACCATCGTGAGTATACTTTGCATGTTCTCAGCGATCTCTTCTCCTTTCCGACGTTAGCCAATGTCCTCCGACATCTCCCTCTCCATGACCTATTCCATCAGACATCTCATACAAAAGCTTTTAAAATCCCAACGCATAAACTCTCCCCACTATAAAAAGATTTTAGGAGTTTGGGGGCACGTGGAGAATGGACAAAACAGATTCTGCAGAGATGCTCCTCGCATAATACTGAGTTTTATAAACCCAGTTAAACATTTGTAGGGTTGAAGCCATACACACCTCAGTGGGGGGGGGGGGGGATTCCATAACCTGGAGGCCATCACTGGGAAGGCTCTATCTCTCCTGCTGGCCAACTGAACAGATCCTGCAGGTGGGCCTACAACACCTGGACAGATTCAAATGTAGATTAGGATGGGGGGGAAACTGGTTATTAGGGGTGTGCACGGACCCCCCGGATCGGATCGGGACCCGGATCGGGACCTCCAATTTTGTCCCGGACCGGTTCGGACAAAATCGGAGGCCCCCCGGACCGGATCGAGTCCGATCCCGACCCAAAAATCGTAAATTTTTGGATCGGCCGCCATTTTTTTCCCCATAGACTTGCATTGCAATGCAAGTCTATGAGGAAAAAATGGCGGCGGGTGGCTGAGGGGGGGCCTAACTCCCTCCCCCCCCGGGGCCGTCCGCTGTGGACGGCCCCGGCAGGTAAGCCCCCTCCCCCGCGCTCCCTACCCCCCCTGGGGCCGCCCGCTTCCATCCGCTGGCGCCCGCGGGCGCCAGCGGATAGAAGCGGACGGCTCCGGGGGGGGTAAGCCCCCTTCCCCGCCACTGCTTACCTTCTCGGCCCGTCCGCTCCCGTCCGGCGCCGGCGGCTACTACCAGCGGGCTCCGCGGCCTACTCTCGAGTAGCGCGCCGGGTGATGACATCACCCGGCGCGCCACCCTAGAGCAGGCCGCGGAGCCTGCTGGTAGTAGTAGGCGCCGGCGCCGGGACGGGAGCCGCCGGGACGGGAAGGTAAGGGCCCCCCTCCCCCCTCCGTGCGCCCCCTCCTCCCCTCCACGCACCCCCTGCTTACCTTCCCGGCCCGGCGGCTCCCGTCCGGCGCCGGCGCCTACTACTACCAGCAGGCTCCGCGGCCTGCTCTAGAGTAGCGCGCCGGGTGATGACATCACCCGGCGCGCCACCCTAGAGCAGGCCGCGGAGCCTGCTGGTAGTAGTAGGCGCCGGCGCCGGGACGGGAGCCGCCGGGACGGGAAGGTAAGGGCCCCCCTCCCCCCTCCGCGCGCCCCCTCCGCGCGCCCCCTCCTCCCCTCCACGCACCCCCTGCTTACCTTCTCGGCCCGTCCGCTCCCGTCCGGGGCCGGCGGCTACCACCAGCAGGCTCCGCAGCCTGCTCTAGAGTAGCGCGCCGGGTGATGACATCACCCGGCGCGCCACCCTAGAGCAGGCCGCGGAGCCTGCTGGTAGTAGCTGCTAGTGCCGGACGGGAGCGGACGGGCCGAGAAGGTAAGCGCCCCCCTCCTCCCCCCCCGCTGTCCACTTTCATTGGGGGGCGCCCGCTGGCGCCCGCCAATGGAAGCGGCGGTGGGCGCCAGTGGGCGCCCGCCGATCCGCCGATCCGCCGAACCGGTTCGGAGCCTTTTCGGACCGGTTCGGATTGGATCGGCCGATCCAGCTGCGGGATCGGAAATCGGATAATTTATCCGATTTCCCACTGGACCGGACTCGGATCGTGGATCGGGTCCGATCCAGTGCACATCCCTACTGGTTATCCAGATATTTTTGCAAGTGGTGAGTTGTAGGCCAAAATGTCTAGAGGGCCAAAAATCATCTACTCATGGTGTAGCCAGTACTTCAAGTAACTCGGCATCAAACCATTTAGTAAGTTGGCCCCAAATGTTTGGCTCCTGTGTTCTCCTTGAACTCTATGCAACATTGGTTGGTCATTGTAAGAATTTTGTAACTAAGACCAAGAGCTTAATTTTCCTTCTATCCCACTCCTCTTTCCTCCCCATCGCTTCTTCCTTTCGTGCCATGTCTTTTTTACATTGTCAGCTTACGGTCAGAGATTATTGATCTCTTCATGTTGTGCTCTGGACTGAGGAATAGTGTTGAAATACTTCAAATTGATGTGTCTGTTCCTGAGCGCCGGCTTGTTGCGCTGCTAACTTTCCTTTCTGTCTTTCAGGGTGGGATGAAAGCCGTCATCTGGACGGACGTCTTCCAGGTCTTTGTCATGCTCTCGGGCTTTGTGGCCATCTTGATCCAGGGCACGGTGCTGGTGGGAGGGGCCGACAAAGTCCTGGCCATCGCTTACAACCACTCCAGGATCAACTTTGATGAGTATGTCCGCAACAACGATTCTCATGGGTGCTGTGCCAAATTTTCATGAGGTTGTAGTTTGGCTATGGACGGTGCTGTTTTGAGGGTGCAAAAAACGGTTCATGAAAAATCCTTTTTTGCCCAAAATGGTGTGTGTGTGCGCACGTGCTTTTACAGCCACGCTCCCCTCACCCTGCTGAATTTATTTATTTAATGCTTTTCCTGAAAAAGGTTCCTGGAATCAGTAAAATAAAATTGGTCCCTGACCCCCACAGGCTGACTATCTTAAAAAGACATGACACATAAGGAAAAATGGATGGGGAGGGAGGAGGAAAACATTAAGTGCATTGTTTCTTTGGCCTGCTCCTCCCTCCCTCCCTCTCTCTCTCTCTCTCTCGCTACTGCTTTTTTCCCAGGGGGCAGTTGAGTTGGGGGAGAGAGAACATATTCCCCTTGACCAGATGAATGAGCCAACATACCACCTCATGGAAAGCACTTTATCACCCGTGAACGCAGATTCCATTCCTCTGCCCTGCATTATGTTCAACTGGGGTGGTGGGACACACCTTTTATTCTTTCAGCATCCCCCCAAATTTAAACCAACCCCTTTTCCTAATAGGGTTTTTCATGTTTAGCATCCTTTTGCATGGGTGGCTGAGAGTCAGAGTCCCAAACCAGCATCTTGGATTTAGCTTGAAAATGCATGAAAAAGGGCAGATTATCGCTAGGGAGGTCAGAGAAATCCATTTCACGGGTGTGTGGAGATCCGTGATTTCTCCTGGGCTCAGCACCTCAGCACTTCATATCAGTTCTGAGACACCCAACTCAATCTCCAGTGAGCTGGGCCAGTTTGTGTTTTTTTCTGGGAATTTTGTGCATTTTTCTTGGAAGGTTCTGCAATTTATGTGAATTTCTGTGCAATTCAATTTGTTCGAAATACTGGGGAATGTGTGCAAATTGCAGAAACGACAGCCAAATATGCGTGTTTTGAGCAGATTGCAGTCGAATTTGCATAATTTATGCAGATTACATCTGAATTTGCAGAATGTGTGCCAATTGTGACCATATGAATGCAAAATATAGGTGAATTTGTACAGCTTGTGGAAACTATGGTCAAATTTGCATATTTATTCATTTATTTCATTTCTATCCCGCCCAATAGCCGAAGCTCCCTGGGCGGTACACAAAAGTTAAAACCATTAGACACAAATCAAAGTATAAACCAATCAGCAATATAAAACAAACAACAGTATAAAAACCCAATATAAAAATACACTATAGAAGCACAACCAGAATAAAATCAACCAGCAATGCAGAGACATACACAAATTTAAAATACAGATTTAAAACAGCAAAGTTAAAAGACTGAAAATATAAACTGTCAAAATACTGGGAGAATAAAAAGGTCTTCACCTGGCGTCGAAAAGAGTATAATGCCAGGCGAACCTCTCTAGGGAGCTCATTCCACAGCCGGGGTGCCACAGCGGAGAAGGCCCTCCTCCTGGTGGCCACCTGCCTCATGTCCTTTGGCAGGGGCTCATGGAGAAGGGCCCCTGAGGATGATCTTAGGGTCTGGGCAGGTACATATGGGAGGAGGCGTTCCTTCAGATAGCCTGGCTCCAAGCCATTTAGGGCTTTGAATGTTAATACCAGCACTTTGAATCGGGCCTGGACCTGGACTGGCAGCCAGTGAAGCTGGAAGAGGCCTGGGGTTGAGCCAATCTACACCTTCTGTTATAACGTTTAGAAAACGAGGGTATAATGATTTTAATTGCTACAGCATATGTGCGCCAGAACAAAAGCCCTCCCCCCCCAAACAACAATCATTTGAAAACAGAGGTTAGATTAGAGGAGCCCTGAAATGGTAAGAAAGGACACATTAGCCATTTTAAAAACAATGTATTTCATAAAAACAACGTTATAAGAAGTAAAGTAACAATATAAGAAACCACTAATATAAAATGACCTAGAACATACGTTGTGTACCCCAAAGCATCTTTGGAACCAAACAAAAACGTTTCCAACATAATGTGAAGATTGGCTTGTAATGTGGTCTCGTTAACCGTTTGGCTGCCCTGTTTTGTGCAAATTTGTGCAAATTTGGCAGTAATTTGCACGAATTGCAGAACTTTCCAAAAACAAATGCACAAAAAAGTTCCTGGAGTTCCTGCTGCTTAGCTGGCAGACACAAAGCAAATGATTCACGCCGCAAAACTCCATAGAGCCAAACAAAGAAACAAATTTACTAGTGCTGGACATCCCTTTTCATTACCCAGCGGGGTTCAGAGAGGAAAAAGATGGCTTTTGCTCCAATAGGCTCCACCTTGAGTTCCTAGGCTCCACCCCTTGAGTCTTAGCCTCATGAGATCTAGCAACCCTAAGGCTGGCAAATAGCTCTTGCGATAGTTTTTGGAGTGGGGGTTGTCTATTTCACTTTCTACACTTCCCCCTTTCGTCCCCCAGTTTCAACATGGATCCCCGCAGCCGTTACACTTTCTGGACTTTCCTCTGTGGCGGGACGCTGGTTTGGCTTTCCATGTATGGCGTGAATCAGGCCCAAGTCCAGCGCTACGTGGCCTGCAAGACGGAGAAAGAGGCCAAATTGTAAGTCGGGCAGAAGCAAGCTAGGCGGCTCCTTCCTTAGCGCTGCACTTTGCGTTGGCGTTAAACAATACTTTGAATCCAATTCAAATCCTTACAGTGCCCCCACACTTGGTGATTTGATTCAGAGTGAAAGGCCTGCTGCACATCCACCGGGATCAATGAAAGAAGATAAGGGAAAAGTGGGCAGGAATAATATAAAAAAAAAACATGTATATGGAACATCGTTGCTCCTTGCTGTTTGCCAGATTAATCAATTCCCCCACCACTGAATGTGTTGGACTGCAACTCCCATCATTCCCAGCCAGTATGGCCAATGATGGGGCTTGTAGTCCAACATATCTTAGGCTTACCATATGAAAAGGAGGACAGGGCTCCTGTAACTTTAACAGTTGTAGAGAAAAGGGAATTTCAGCCAGCGTCATTTGTATGCAATTAGTTCCTGGTGAAATTCCCTCTTCATCACAACAGTTAAAGGTGCAAGGGCCCTGCCTTCTTTTGTATATGGTCACTCTAGTATAGTGCCTGCACCTTTAACTGTTGTGATGAAGAGGGAATTTCACCAGGGACTAATTGCATACAAATGACACTGGCTGAAATTCCCTTTTCTCTACAACTGTTAAAGTTACAGGAACCCTGTCCTCCTTTTCATATGGTCAGCCTAATATATCTGGAAGGCATCAGGTTGGGGAAGGCTCTAAAGTTTCCAAAAAAAACCGAAAGCCCTGTAACCCCTTCAAGACTTACACATTTATTATATGGCACAGAATCAATTTTGGGGGACTTCACTTCAACAGACACCTTGAGTCCACAAAAGCTTCTGCCAGAATGAAATTATTTGTCCTTTGTATGGTACCGCAAGACTCTTGGCTCCTAGTGCCACAGCGGATGAGCACGACCACCCTTCCGGAGATACTGGGATTGTGTTGTGGTTACCTTAAACCTCGAGACTTTGAGACAGGGAGGCCTATAAAACAGGGCACCTTGCTACAGCGGCAGGGACCCGTAACCCTAGGCGATGTCTGGTTCTTATTTTGCACGTGGGGCTTTCTTATCAGCTGCAGGTCTTGTATTCCCCCTTTGGCGTGCTTTCTCACTACTTTGCTTCCTCTATCAGGATTGCGTCCCTGGGCCTCCTGCCAAAGATGCTCTGCGGCTCTGTGTTTTTTCCTGCTTCCGCCTGAGTCTATAGACTCAAGCTGTGTTTCTCGCTGGGCTCCCTCCGGGGTTTTCCTCAGAACTCCATCCGTGTTCCCACCCGCCGGGGTCACCCAAGACTATCAGCGGCGGTCAGGGCTTGTCCGGGGCGTCTGGGGCAGCACTGATTAAAAAAAGAAAAGACAAAGGCAGCTTGGCATTGGAGGTTCCGGATTCATGAGTTTACAAACTGTGTGGCGTGTAAGGAAACTGTTTTATACTGAGTCACACTCTTGGTTCATCGAGACATGGGACCTTCTGCCTGCAAAGCAAGGTCTCTGTCACGGCGCTATGGCCACTCCACCTAAAACCAAAGTAAGATTGGTTCACATAAAAGGGTTGCTTTAAAACAGGACCTAGGAAGCTGCCTCCTATTGACCTTTGGTCTATTGAGACCAGTATTGTCGACACGGACTGGCAGCAGCAGCTCTCCAGGGTTTCAGGCAAGAGTTCTTCTCTGATGCCTCAGATTCTTGGGCCAGTGACTTTTCTTTTACCCTCAGCACTTGGCCTTCTGAAAAATGCATGTTCTGTGCGCCCTCCCCCCATGGCAACCATTTTATGAACCGGTAAGGTGCCTCCGGGGCAGCCATTTTGTAAGAGTGCTCCTCACGCCCTCTCAAAATCCCAAATGTGCCCGCTGAACCAAAAAAGTATCGTCTACGTTGACTCTGCCCTACAATAGGGCCGGCCCTACAGCTTCTTGATTCAAGGGATTGTTTAGTGCATCGCCTTCCCCCCCGAACTTTTTGGGATGACAGCTCCTGGGATTCGTGATCATGGGCTGTGCTGGATGGCGTGAAGGGAGATGAAACCCAACTCATCTGGAGGGCCGGTTTAGTGGGACAGACCCAAGGCTTGTTGACTCTGAAGTGATGCTCATACCTGCCCTTTCCTTTTTGCTCCCTCCACTTTCTCGCCTCCTCCCCCTCCTCCCCTCTCTGAGCCTCCCTCGGCCCCAACCCCAGATCTCTCCTGGTCAATCAAGTGGGCCTCTTCATCATTGTCTCCAGCGCTGTGGGCTGTGGCATTGTGATGTTTGCGCTCTACAAGGACTGTGACCCTCTGTTGGCCGGATTCATCTCGGCACCTGACCAGGTATTCACCTGCCGCCAACGTCAAACTGGGGTATGGGGGTGGGTGGTGGGAGAGCTTGGTCAGCCAAAAGAATTCTTTGAAGTGGGGAGAGAACAAAGGGTTAATCAAACAAACCAAGAGGCTTCCGACTTGTGGAATTTCAGCATTTCCCTTATGAGTCTTTACTTTGAAACGCGTGCGGAAACATTAAAGGTTTCTATCACCTCACAACCCAGGAGTTCTTTCCTCCATTCTGGTTCACAGAACAGAGATACTGCTTTTTCCTCCCTCCTCCGTGGACTCCAGTCATCTCCCCCATACCCTTGAAAGCTCGGGGGGGGGGAACCCCTAAAGTTCTGCACAGGCCTTTCGAAAACCCATGCACCCCTTCCTCTGCAAAGTCCTCCTTCTCATTTTTCATCTTCAGAGTCCTAAAGTAAAATCCAACCAATGTCCTACTCAGGACTAACATATGCCCTTTCTTAAACTGTGCCTCCCAGAACTGGACCCAGGACTCCAGTTTAGTGAGGAATAAAGTGGATCTGTTATTGCTTAGAAATGGTGGCTGTGCTCCTGCGGCCTATGGATCGCATTAGCCGTTTTTGCATCTGCCTCACGCCACTGGCTCATTTTTGCTTGCAAATCTTGGCTTTTTGCTGAAACTAGTCTCTTGTCTTCTTGCCCTTTTCCAGTACATGCCTTATTTGGTCTTGGATATCTTTGAAAAATACCCTGGAGTACCTGGCCTTTTCCTAGCCTGTGCTTACAGTGGGACTCTAAGGTAAGTAAGAACCCCTTTGCCCTCCTTCCCCTGAAAGGAATGCCTTCTTTGGGGGGAGGGTGACATGCAACTGGGGTGGCGTTTGGTGGCTTGATAAACCCATGTACCAGGCTGCAGTCAGACTAACCGCAAACGCAACAGCTGCTTTGCTGGATTCACATGTAAGATCCATCTAGGCCTGTGATGTGGCCTAGGGAAGGCCTGCAGTGACCCCTGGCTGTGAAATACAAGGCACAGTAAGTGGATTCACCTCAAAATCTAGGCAAAACTTTACACGGTCCTATGTCCAGCCCGGCTAGAAATCAAATGGGGCTTAATCTCAACTAAATGCTTGTAGGACTGGGGTTGGAAGAGGAGTCTCAGATGCTTTGTATAGAGTCAGATCCCGGATAGCCATCCCACCTAAAAATCAAAGTAGGTTTCTAGTCCTGATGGTTCCGATAAAGGGGCAGCTTTAAAACAGAACATAGGAAACTGCCTTCTGTTGAGTCTATCCAGCCCCGTATTGTCAGCACTGACTGGCAGCCATGGCAGGTGGGTTTTAGCCCAGTCTTACCTGGTGAGTTTTATTCCAGGTGGGTTTTATTCCAGTCTTACCTGGAGATGCTGCCAGGATTAAACCTGGAACCTTCCCCATGCTAGGCAACGGCTCTGTCACTGTGAGCCTTTTTTTTTTTTATTAAAACGTTTGCATCCTGCCCTATATCACTGGGATCTCAGGGTGGTATACAGATAAAATCATAACAATATAATGTACACAATGTCTACCCTGCACGAAGGGAAGATGAACCCGCCGACCCATGCAACCTTATGCAAATACTTGCTCTCACTTCGCGTAGTTTCATTTTTGGTGCTGTTTGTCAAAGAGCAACATCTAAACTAGGATTGTTTTTTCCCACGCCCCCAGGTAATCTTTAAGCGGCCCTCCCTAGCTCCTGTGTCTTCAGGATGCACATCCTGCACATCCTCCTGAGCATCTGGGTGTGAACGGCCTAGATGACCAACCAGCCCAGCTAAGAGCTGCTGCTTCTGCTCCTCCGGAGCTTCGGCTAGTGAACTATTTGCAGTCCTCCTGGATCCCTCCAGTGACTAGAGATGTTGGAGGAATCTGCAACAAATCAAATGAGTTCACTTTTCTATGAATCTGATCCACTTTAGCGGGTCGACTTTTTCCAAGCTGCACAGATTCTGCAAATTTGTGAAACATTTTTTTAAAAACTTTCCCAAATGTTGCACTAATTTAGTAATAGAAAAATACCTAAAACAACAACAATCAAAATGCAGGCTGAAAATGTGCATATTCCCCATAGAATGAAGTGCGAAAATGCTCATTTTGGGGAGATTTGTGTGTTTTCTGCAAGTACAAATTCGCACTGATGTGAATTTGTACAAATTTGGGAATGTGATAAAAAATCTGATTCTGTCAATGAGCGGATGATGGAACAGAAGACGATCCACAAAATACAGACAGAAGGGGTTTTACAGAATCTGTACATCCCTAGATATGACATACTGATGTTGACAGGCACTCATCATAAAATAATAACAATGATAATGATAATAATAATAAAAACCTCCAGAAACTGGGCCTACCAGAATACATCCACCCCAACATCCAGAAAGCAGTCATAATTAAAACATGCTCAATTGTCAGGAAATTCCTGAATCTGTAAAAGACAGCATGACTTGGCAAAGCTCGTCCTGCCCGTCTAGAAAAACCACCACGAGCGAGAAAGAGAATAATAATAATAATAATAATAATAATAATAATAATAATAATAATAATAATAATAGAGTCAGACCCTCGGTCCATCTAGCCCCATATTGTCAACACTGACCAGCAGCGATGAGTCTCCAGGTTTCAGGCAGGATATTCTTTCCTTGTCCTACACGGACTTTTTTCATGCAAAGTGGGGAATCTGCCACTGAGCTACAGCTCTTCCCCTAAAGATAAAGCAAACTTCCAGTCCTTATGGTTCTGAAGAAAGGGCTAGTTTAAAGAGCAACAGGGGAAGGGGCCTTGTAATGAGTCTGACCCTAGGTCCATCTAGGAGTGGCTCTCCAAGGATTCAGACAGGGGTCCATTCCTGCTCCACTTGGAGGATTGAATCGGAATCCTTCTGCATGCAACAGATCAAGGTTATTCTCCTCCTCCTCCTCCTCCTCCTCCTCCTCCTCCTCCTCCTCCTCCTCCTCCTCCCTTTTTATCCTCATAACAACCCTGTGAAGTTAGGTGAGGCTGAGAATCCGTGACTTGCCCAAAGTCACCCAGTGAGGTTCACGGCCAAGTTGGGACTAGAACCCAAGTCTCCCAAGTCCCAGTCTATCACTCTAACCATGACACCAAACTGGCTCTTTAGTAGCTGAAAGAGGATATGCAGGACCTGAACACGGTGACTCCCCTCCCCATCTGCCATATTTGTAATGCCTGGTCTTTCTCCCCCCCCCACTCCCCGCCCACAGCACAGCCTCCACAAGCATCAACGCCATGGCTGCGGTGACGGTGGAGGACTTGATCAAGCCGAACCTGCCCAACCTGTCGCCACGGAAACTCACCCTCATCTCCAAAGGACTTTGTGAGTGGAGGATGCTGGGGAGTGAAGCAACACTTTTGGGAAAGGTTGGAGGTGGTATGTGTGTGTAGAGGGGGGTAACTCTTGAGCGGCCTTCCCCCGGGTTGCAGGGAGTCCTTGATTCAAGCAACAGAGGTATATCTGCAGAGGTGCACACCCAGTGGCCAATTTAATGTACGCGAAAGGCACGCCCAGACCATGAGATTGGTGCTCTGCATGGATCACAAAGGTTCCCCAATGCCAAGAAAGAAGCACAAACCTTCAACATTCAATGGTTGAAGAACATAAGAACGTAAGAATTGCTATGGTGGATCTGACCAAGGGTCCATCCAGTCCAACCAGCTGCCCACAGCACGAGCAGGACATGAGTGCAACAGCACCCTCCTTCTTATGTTCCCCAGCAACTGGTGTAGATAGGCTTACCCCCTCTGATACTGGAGGTAGCACAGAGCCATCAGGACTAGGAGCCATGGATGGCCTTCTCCTCCAGGAATTTCTCCATCCACGGAAGTTGTTGTCTTGTTTTGCCGTCTCAATTAGAACACACACACACAAGTTTTTTGCTTTGTTTTCCGTAGAAGCGAAAAGTCTGAATTCTTGTCTCTTTTTGATGCCCCCAGCACTGATCTATGGCACATCATGCATCACCGTTGCGGCCTTGTCATCGTTGCTGGGAGGTGGTGTCCTGCAGGTAAAGCTCACCTGTGCAAGGGTTACAACCGTCATCTTTCCCCCAATTGCTTCTCTTCTTCTTGTATAAATATATGTCCGAATCTGCTGATTATTTTTTAAAAACAAACATGATTCATGCGTTGAATTGTTATAAGAACCTGTTTGCAGATTCTAGGCAGCTTCCTTCATGGCCAACTTCTCCCCACCCTTTCTAATTTAGCACACATCCACCTTGTCATTCCGGTCTTGCACACGTCCACCTGCCAGGGAGGGCCTGTAGCTCAGTGGTATAGCCCCTGCTTTGCATGCGGAAGGTCCCAGGTTCGATCCCCGGTAGCATCTCACGGTAGTGCTAGGAAGGGATCCTGCCTGAAACCCTGAAGAGTTGTTGCTGCCAGTCCGTGGCTGCATTCGGACGACACAATAAGCAACTGGGGGGAGGGGAGTGGAACAATAGTCAGTTGTATTGACTATCGGGTTGTCTGAATGCTGCCATAGTCAACTCAGCGCTGATCCTAATCCACACCACAGTTGATTATTTATGACCATGTTGTGTGGGGAGTACTCCCTAGGTGAACAACTGTAAAGTTGATTATTACCCCACCATTGACTATCGTGTTGTCCGAATTCAGCCAGTGTCAGCAACGCTGGGTAGACGGACTCAGGTGCTTAGCTTAAATAAGGCAGCTCCCTATATTCTTACTCAAGATCAGCCCTCGGTTTAGAAACACGAGGACTGGAATTTTACTGTATTATTAAGATAAGGGCCGCAACTCAGCGGTAGGGTTCTTGCTTTGGCAGCATCTCCCAAGTAAGGCTAGGGGGAAAAATTGTTGCCTGAAACCCTGGAGATCCGTTGCTGCCAGTCAGTGTCAACAATACTGGGGCTAGATGGTCCGATGGTCCGGCTCAGTGTAAGGCAGGACTTCACATGTTGCTGTGTTCAGCATCTCTCACCGAAAGCCGCCTTGTTTACCGGGGCTGCCTTATTTCTGGGGTACATTATTCAGCTCAGTAGCACTACTCAACGGGGAGGTGTGGGCACCGTGTAGCGACATAAACGGCTCAATTCACTCTACATAAACCATAGAGACAATGCAGTACAGAGGAGTATTAAGCAGCCAAAACATTGAAACGTTATCTCAGCTCTCAAGGATGAGAAGGATATACTATATAGGGATGTGCACTGGATCGGACCCGATCCACGATCCGAGTCCGGTCCAGTGGGAAATCGGATAAATTATCCGATTTCCGATCCCGCAGCTGGATCGGCCGATTTAATCCGAACCGGTCCGAAAAGGCTCCGAACCGGTTCGGCGGATCGGCGGATCGGCGGGCGCCCACTGGCGCCCACCGCCGCTTCCATTGGCGGGCGCCAGCGGGCGCCCGCCGATGAAAGTGGACAGCGGGGGGGGGGGGAGGGGGGCGCTTACCTTCTCGGCCCGTCCGCTCCCGTCCGGCACTAGCAGCTACTACCAGCGGGCTCCGCGGCCTGCTCTAGGGTGGCGCGCCGGGTGATGTCATCACCCGGCGCGCTACTCTAGAGCAGGCCGCGGAGCCTGCTGGTGGTAGCCGCCGGCCCCGGACGGGAGCGGACGGGCCGAGAAGGTAAGCAGGGGGTGCGTGGAGGGGAGGAGGGGGCGCGCGGAGGGGGGTGGGGGGCCCTTACCTTCCTGGCCCGGCGGCTCCCGTCCGGCGCCGGCGCCGGCGCCTACTACTCCCAGCAGGCTCCGCGGCCTGCTCTAGGGTGGCGCGCCGGGTGATGTCATCACCCGGCGCGCTACTCTAGAGCAGGCCGCGGAGCCTGCTGGGAGTAGTAGGCGCCGGCGCCGGACGGGAGCCGCCGGGCCGGGAAGGTAAGGAGGGGGTGCGTGGAGGGGAGGAGGGGGCGCACGGAGGGGGGAGGGGGGCCCTTACCTTTCCGGCCCGGCGGCTCCCGTCCGGCGCCGGCGCCTACTACTCCCAGCAGGCTCCGCGGCCTGCTCTAGGGTGGCGCGCCGGGTGATGTCATCACCCGGCGCGCTACTCTAGAGCAGGCCGCGGAGCCTGCTGGTAGTAGTAGGCGCCGGCGCCGGACGGGAGCCGCCGGGCCGGGAAGGTAAGGAGGGGGTGCGTGGAGGGGAGGAGGGGGCGCACGGAGGGGGGAGGGGGGCCCTTACCTTCCCGGCCCGGCGGCTCCCGTCCGGCGCCGGCGCCTACTACTCCCAGCAGGCTCCGCAGCCTGCTCCAGGGTGGCGCGCCGGGTGATGTCATCACCCGGCGCGCTACTCGAGAGTAGGCCGCGGAGCCCGCTGGTAGTAGCCGCCGGCGCCAGACGGGAGCGGACGGGCCGAGAAGGTAAGCAGTGGCGGGGAAGGGGGCTTACCCCCCCCGGAGCCGTCCGCTTCTATCTGCTGGCGCCCGCGGGCGCCAGCGGATGGAAGCGGGCGGCCCCAGGGGGGGTAGGGAGCGCGGGGGAGGGGGCTTACCTGCTGGGGCCGTCCACAGCGGACGGCCCCGGGGGGGGAGGGAGTTAGGCCCCCCCTCACCCACCCGCCGCCATTTTTTCCTCATAGACTTGCATTGCAATGCAAGTCTATGGGGAAAAAAATGGCGGCCGATCCAAAAATTTACGATTTTTGGGTCGGGATCGGACTCGATCCGGTCCGGGGGGCCTCCGATTTTGTCCGAACCGGTCCGGGACAAAATTGGAGGTCCCGATCCGGGTCCCGATCCGATCCGGGGGGTCCGTGCACACCCCTAATACTATATGCTTCTCCTATAGATATAAACTCACAGTTTTTAAAATTCTATACTGATCTCTACAGGAAAGGTAGAGAGATATCAGAGCAAGACATAGAGGCTTTCCCCCTGCTAATATTAATCTTCCACGCTTGGATTCACTACAACGGCAGCTTCTTCTAGCCCCCTTACGCTTGGAGGAAATTATGAATGCGATAATGAATATGAACACCGGGAAATCACCTGAACCAGACAGGTGTCCAATTAAGTGGTATAAAACTTTTTCTTGTTTTCTAGCTCCAAAGCTCTGTAGTCTTTATAATCATATTTTTGAATCAGGCTTTCTTTCCCCATCGTTAAATGAAGCTCATATTACTGTGATTCCTAAGCCTGGCAAGGACCATACCAATTGTGCTAACTATCGACCTATATCATTAATTAATGTAGCTATCAAAATACTGACTGCAATACTGGCCGATAGAGCGCAACAAGTTACCGCAGCGTTGGTTCAACCAGACCAGGTGGGATTTATTAAAAATAGTCAGGGAGCAGATAATCTTAGGTTAGTTGACGATCTGGTCACTTTGAATTCTGAAAGAACTGATCAGTCAGCTATTATTTCTTTAGATGCAGAAAAGGCCTTCGACAAAATTCATTGGAAATTTATTTTTATTACTTTGATTAATTTTGGCTTCCCAACTGAATTTTTGAAATGGGTAAAAATTTTGTACTCGACCCCAAGAGCTAGAGTAAGGACTACTGGATTATTCTCTGCTTTTTTTCTACTTGGCCAGGGAACTAGACAGGGATGTTCACTTTCCCCATTGATATTTGATCTATGTTTGGACCCCCTGGCATGTGCCATTAGGCAAAGCAGTCGTATTCACGGTTTTGTACATACTGACTTAGAATTTAAAATTATTCTGTATGCAGATGATCTTTTACTATTTATTTCAAAACTCTAGTCGTCGGTTCCGGCTTTGATGAAATTGATTAATATTTTTGGTGATTTATCTGGCTAGTCAATTAATTGGTCACAGTCGGAAATAATTCCGATTGGAGATAATTCCAGTGTATTAGCCAACTGGCAATTTCGCTGGTGCCCTGATTCTATCACTTATTTGGGAATAATAATTCCCAGAGACATAAGTCAAATGATTAAGTTAAATTTAAATAAGTTGATTAATGATATTTCATGAGATATTGATAGATGGGTATCTTTAAAGGTAAGTTTATGGGGCAAGGTTAATACACTTATGTTTACGTTATATGTAGAATTCCCTTACTTATACCCAGCAAGTATTTTCAAAAATTTAATACTTTGTTCTGTAAATTCTTCTGGGATTCCTCTCCACCAAGAATATCTCTGAAAAGGATGCAACTTTCAATTAAAGAGGGTGGGTTTGGCTTTCCAGACCTTATGATATATCATCGGGCTTACTTGCTCTCCTTTCCACTTAGATTTCATTTTCCATCTTGGTCAGTTTTGGAATCATCCTGTTCAGAGCCTCTTTCCAAATGGATCGCATTAGGTTCTTGACATATTAAAGTGGAAAAAGCCCCACCCACAATCCTAGCAGTTAGAGATGCGTGGCATATAATGTCACGCCAATTACAGTTTGATCCATTTTCTCATGCCAAACTGACCATATGGGGAAATCCAGATTTAAAAATAGGAAAGAAAATGTATAGATGGCGGACTTGGACAAATAGAATGGTCTCTCCTCTGGATCAATTGGTGGGAGCAGATGATGAATTCCTGTCATTCTCAGCTCTGCGTGATAAATTTAAATTACCTGCCGCAGCGGAATGGCAGTATCTGCAACTCCAACATTTGTTAGAATCCAGATTTGGCCCTGTAGTTTTCACTGCTTCAGAATCTCCTTTGCTATTGGAAGCATTGATTGAGGCTGACCGGGTAAATCGGCCCACAATTCATGTTTATACATTCTTATTATTAGTGAATAAATACGATACAATGGGGTTTCAGCAGGAACGGAATAGGGAATTGGAGTGTCCTATTTTATCAGAACAATGGACCATTGTTCTGGCATCCGTATCAGATATGTCAATGGATCTCCGGTTACATCTTATCCAGCAAAAATTACTGTTTTGGGTATACCACAGTGTCTGTTTAATAAAGGTTTGTCTAAATCAACTAATTGTTGGAAGTGTTACATACCTAAGGCTTCTTTTGTTCATATGTTCTGGAAATGTCCAATAGTCACCGCCTTTTGGGAGGAAATGATCAGTCACCTAAATTTTGTATTAGAAAGCTCTTTCATATTTTCAGATGTACATGTCATTTTAAATTACGTACCGGCTGCTTGGAAACTAACACACGGCCAACGGAAATGGATTTTTCGTGCCCTTTTGACTGCCAAAAGAATTATTTTGCAACATTGGAAAGATAAAACCACCCTCTCTGGATTGAAGAGTTAACAACATTAGCAAAATTTGAAAGAGTGGAATACAGGCGTCATTTACGAATGGGCATTTACTCAGACATTTGGTCCGCCATTACGGACGTTTATATGTAATTTATGCTAGTTTTGTCTTTGTTCTTTTTTAATTACCTAGAAATTGTGATATTTGAAATTGAGGCTTTTGAAGCATGTGGCTGTATTTGTTTATTTTTTTATGTTTATTTTTTAATTTTCTTTATGGTTTTTTGTTTTGTTCACAAATTCACAATAAAAAAAAAATGGGGGGTGGGAACCAGAGGAGTATTAAGGAAAACAACAATGTAGAGTGAAATGTGTTGTCCCTAACCATCTCTAAGGGCAGTCCCATGCATAGCCCATTACAGTAGTTTAATCTGGAAGTCCACAAGTTATCTGCAAGTGTAGCTGAAGAACCAACTGCAGCTGATTATGATGCAGAAAGTAAATTCTCACCCTCGCTCCGTTCTTCTCTCTGTGTGTTCTTTCAACAAGAAGTTTCTCCACCCATGTTTGAAGGACAAGACCTGCACAAAAGAATCTTATCAACAAAATGTCTTATCGTATGCACACAGAAGAATCGTAACTTTTCCATTTGCATTATACCCCAAATGTTCACCACCCAGGCTGACCCTTGGAACTTAATTTGTCCTTGCTGCACATATCCTAGCTGCTGTTAACGAATTCCAAACTTACGGCCACCATCCTAAGCATGGACTTCTGTTCTCTGCCTCACAATGAACCTGTGTGTTTCGCTGAAGGTTGGAGACAGATCTGGATAATTGCTGGGTTTTATGCACTCTGCTGTTTAGATTACTGTAACGCGCTCTGCGTGGGGCTGCCCTTGAAGATTGTTTGGAAACTGCAATGGATGCAAAATGAGTGACCAGATACAAAAGGCAGGGCTCCTGCAGTTTTAACTGTTGTGATGAGGAGGGAATTTCACCAGGTGCTGCATGCATAAAAATGACACCTGCTGAAATTCTCTTTTCTATACAACTATTAAAGATGCAGGATCCCTGTCCTCCTTTTCATATGGCCACCCTACCTTTTTGCATCAGTCTTACATCAATTGCACCAGCTTCTAATTTGTTTCTGGGCCTGATTCAAGGGGCTAGTTCTTACCTAGAAAGCTCCAAATGGCTTGGGGCAGGATATCAGAAAGACTACCTCCTCCCTTATGAACCTAACCACTGTTTAAGATCTTCTTCAGAGACCCCGGTGTATGTCCCACTGCCAAGAGAGGTTATGTGGGCAGAAATCTGAGACAGGGCTTTTTGAGTAGCAGCACCCTGAGTGTGGAATTCCTTGTCTAGGGAAGACAGATTGGACCTATCTTTACTTAGGTTCAGGGTGGGGGAGCTGTAAAATCTATTTACTTGTCCTCCATCTAGCTTTTAACGAGTTTTTAAATGAGGCTAATTTGGCTCTCTGGTGTATTTTAAGGGTAATTGTGTTATGTTCTTGATTTCTAATCCATTTTTGTATGGGTTGTTTTAATGTTTATATCTCCATGGGGGCAGAAAGTTGATTGATAAATATTTTAATACAAATGATAAGAATTAATCAATGTACATATTTAAAAATGGGGGATCAGTCATTAAATATTTCTTTCCCCAGCAATCTGGAAACTGCATGGATTAGCAGCGCTGCGCCTGATCCAATTAAGGCTGCAGTCCTTTAGCTGTTTACTTTGGAGGAAGTCCTTTTGAACACAATGGGGTTTACTTCTGAGTTGACATGTGCAGAATTGCACTGTATAATTATAATCCTAGAAAACTCAAAAACGTGCTTGCTATCCCGTGGACGTTTTGCACTGGCCCTAATTAAGGTACCGCATGGCTGCAGATTCTGGAATGTTCCAACACGTTTCCTTTTGTATTTTGTGTTTCTGTCTTTAGGGTTCCTTCACCGTCATGGGGGTCATCAGTGGTCCACTCCTGGGAGCGTTCATCTTGGGGATGTTCGTCCCATCATGCAACACAGTGGTAAGTCCAAGTGACAGAAGGGATGCATTTGGGAGCGCTGATCGGTGCTGTGCGTTGTCTGGGAAACAAAGAACAACATGCAAATCTACAAAATGGTGTTGGAAGGATAATGCCATGACCACAGAGGGGCTGATACTCTCTGCAAAGGATCTAGTCGTCATGATCAAGCAGCTAGCCTAGGAGAGCCACCCTCCGTCCTAAAACCAATGATTCCCTTCTGATTTTTGCCTCTCCGTTCAAAGGCAGTGACTCTTAAGGGCAGAGGCAGTGTAGTGTAGTAGTTAGAGTGTTGGGGCTGGGATTGGGGGGGGGGACATGGGTTCTAGTTACTCAGTTACGAAACTCACCCCATGACTTTGGGTCATTCACTGATTCTCAGCCTAACCTACAGGGTTCTTGTGTAACAAATTGACATAACCCACGGGAAATCCAAATGGTGTTTGTCGGCCATTGGGAAAACCTAGGCTGCCTTGCCACCACAGCAAAAAAACACAAAAAACGCAGAGATCCTTTTAAATATTAAATAAATGGGGAAAAACTGAAACTGGTAGTGGAAAAGGTAGGAAGGAGCTGGAAGAGAAGGCTATCCATGGCTACGAGCCCTGATCGCTGTGTGCTGCCTCCAGTACCAGAGGCAGTAAGCCTGTATACACCAGTTGCTGGGGAACATGGGCGGGAGGATGCCTTTGCACCGTGTCCTGCTTGTGGGTCCCTGGTTGACAGCTGGTTGGCTACTGTGTGAATGGAGTGCTGGACTAGATGGACCGTTGGTCTGATCCAGTATCAGGGCTATTCTGATGTTCTTTGTTGGTTTTGTCCTGAAATGCCCTCCCCTTTCCAGCTAGAAGTTCTTCTTGGGGAGATTTCTGCACAGCCCTCATGTAAACCTCCGTCTCCTCTTTGCTTCCAGGGGGTCTTCTCCGGCCTCGGCGTGGGCTTTGCTCTCTCCTTCTGGGTAGCGGTGGGGGGCACGATTTATCCTCCCAGTGCCACCACCATGGGCGTCCTCCCATCCTACGGAAACTTCTGCCCTCTCTACAATGCCTCCGAGGGGCTGAACAGTACCATTGTGTTTGGGCCACTGCCCCCCCAGAACATCTCAGAAGCTCTGGAGAGGTGAGAGGGGGACGGGGTTTGTGGTGTTCTCTGAGTTCTACCTCGAAGCTTTGGCCCCTGCCGTTGCTCCGAGCCCTCTCGCTGGCGTGCGAGACAAAAAAGAGGTCTGCCAAGTAATCCTCAAAGCTTTATTCAGCAAATAAACATCTCTTTGCATCTCAAGAGAGTTTAAACTTAGGAACACTTGGCTAAACTAAGCGAGACTATTGTTCTTTCAACAAAGGCGGTGGTCTTTTCCCAGAGTCCCTTTCCCTTCAAGGAGGATTTCTCTGAAGAAGCCTTTGGCAAGAGGCTAGCTGAACTGACCGCCTCTCGCCTACCTTTGCCTCCGCCCATTTGAACCTACGGCAGACCCTGGGATTGGTCAGCCCTGAAGTCCCCTTCCCCTCTGGGGATTCTTGAGTTCCCACAGGCTGTGTGTTGTTCACGTGCTCACTGATAAGTGTTGTGTCCACAGATCTGGGACCCTTGAAAATAGGAATCTGGTTCTACACAAAACTTAGGTGGTCGTCATTTATTGTAGTGTTCCTTCTTTGCAGGCAGCCACAGGCAGACTGGCCTTTGCCTTGCCAGTCCGCTACAAAACCTGGGATGGATTATCTGTGCTTAATGCAGGTCATTCATAAATCCTGACCTGGCCTGGCCTATCACAAACACTACCATAAGGTCCTGTGAAGATTCATCCCTAGCGGGTGAAGAGCCTGGGAGAATCACCTCCCCCACTTCCTGTGTAAGGTGGGACGTTTCTAGTCCTGTTTCTTCATCTTCAGAATCTGATTCGGACTGATAGTCTGAAACTCCTTCCCCCACACCAAGGGGAATAGGCCTGGTCATGACAGCCTCCTTTTCCCATTCTCAATCGAGACCATTTGTCATTGCGTACAACTTCCTTTGCATACGTGAGTTGAGCTCTGGTTTGTTCCCTGAACTCCGGGACCTTTTTTGCACTTTTTTAAAAAAACATTCAGCAATTTGCACAAGTTTCTGAGCAATTTGTGCAAATCAGGCCATAATTTGCAGAAATTTGGCTGCAATTTGTGCAAATTTTTCAGAAATGTGCCCAAATTGCAAATCCCTCCCCTCCAGAATGCACAGAATTCCAGGACAATCTGCATACTGGCCTGTCTCACTGCAGATCCACTCAGGTGCCATAGCACAAACCGAAATGAAGTCCAGCGGAGGGGGCGAACCTAAGCAAATCCACTGAACTCCACCCCCAATGGATTTCTCCAACATCCCTAATATGAGTACATTTTTTAAAGTGTACACCTAAATGTATACTTTTACCCATTAACTAAGGCATGAAAATGTACTTTTCTCCCAAAATGCACATTTTTGAAGTGCAGATTTTTTGGCAGTGGATATTTTTCAAACCAGCATCACAAGCTTGGGAATAGGCGGGCTTCGTAACGAACTTCTTGTACAGCCGTCTCTAGTGATAACCAGGGAGACTGATAGGATGTTGAGACCAGAAGAAGAAAGAAAGCAAAATGCGTTCCATCTGGACTAGATGAACCATTAACCAATCCCCTTACAAAGCTGCTTCACGTGTGTTCATCATTCTACAAGGCAGACTCAGCTGGTCTGATTTTGGAAGCCTCTCAGACACGCCCATGTCACATGGGAACCCTTTGGCAGGTCACTTCCTGCACGTCTGACGACATCACTTCCTTTGCAGGCCGGCCATTGCAGATGACTTTTACGCCATGTCGTACCTCTACTACGGTGCCTTGGGAACCGTGACCACGGTCATCATCGGGGTCCTGGCCAGCTGCCTGAAAGGTAGAGCTGTTAGGCAATTATATTTCATTAGTACATGATGTCAGTGCATCCAAAGAACGTTTTTGGGGGTCTAGACTTTTTTCTTCTAGAGAATGAAGTTTGTTGAAGTGACAGCAAGTGAGAAGGGGTGGGCCATAGTTTTGCAGTACAGCAGGTCCCCCTCCCAATTATTATTATATTTACATCCCACCTTTTTTCCTTTTGCAAGGAGCCCAAGGCAGCTCACTTTGTACTCCTCTTCTCCATTTTATCCTCACAATAATGCTGTGAGAATCAGTGACTGGCCCAAAGTCGCCCAGTGAGCTTCACGGGTGAGTTCTGGTCCAAGACTCCCATCACCACACCACAGTGGGCCCTGTGTTTAGCCCCCAAATTCAGCCCTACCTTCGCCAGCGATCCTGATGGTTGATAAGGAAGAGGGCCTTCTTGGGGGTAGCCCCTTGAATGTGGAAGGTTCTTCCCACTGAGGTCCACTAGGCACCAACATTGTCATCTTCTGGTCGTCAGGTCAAGACTTTCCTTGACTCTCAAGGACTTTCCTTGACTTTTTTTTTAAATAATTTTTATTAATATTTTTCAACATAATAAAACATAACAACAATAAAACATAACATAACAACATAATAAAACATAAACAACATAACCCTTACAATCCCCCCGTGCTCCCCCCCCCATGAGACCTTCTCTTAATCATTCTTCATCCTTCCAAAATTTTAACGATTCTTTTGAAGGTATTTGTCCCTTCCCTGATCTTAAAACATATTCCAAAAAGGGACTCCATATTTCTCCAAAATCACTCTTACTGGACATTCCCCTCTTTATTTTCATTTTACAAGTCAGCATATCATTCAAAGCCATATCCCATATTTCTTTATACCATTCTTCTATTGTGTAGCTTCCTTGTCCTTTCCAATTTTTAGCAATCATTATTCTAACAGGTGCCAGGAGGTTGTTTACCAATTCTCTATTAGTTATTTTCTCATTCTCTCTGTCCCATATTGCTAGTAGAGCTAACTTTGGGTTTAATTCCAATTTACTTCCAATTATTTCACTTATTTCTTTAAACACCCTTTCCCAAAATTTTAGTACATGTTCACAGCTCCACCACATATGAAAATAGGTTCCAACCTCCTGACACCCCCTCCAACAATTCTTAGACACTTTTTTATCAATCTGGTGAAATCTGACAGGTGTTAGATACCATCTCCACGTTGTCTTATAGTAATTCTCCTTAATTCTAATCGACAACAGCTTTAACATTCTAACATTCCATATCCTCTCCCAGTTATAATCATTAATTTTTCCCTTTACATCATCTTCCTAAATCTTTTTTATCACATTAAGTGATTCCTGAAATTCCTCCTCTATCAATATTTTATATATCGCACTAGTCAGCCCTTTCTTAGTTCCAATTTCTTCTTTTTCTCCTTTTAGTTCAATTAAATCTTCAAATCTGGTATTATTTCTACATTTCTTATTTCTCAGCTTCCAATCCTGAGACCATTTCCCCAATTGTAAGCATTTGAACCATGCTATCTTTTGTCCTTTTAAAAGCTCTTTAATATGCTCATTATTCTTCATCTTTTCCATCCAATTCCTTAACTTAATTATTTCTTGATCTTTCAGTCTCGCTTCTATCTCCGCTTTTAATACTTTTGGGAAGTTTCCCACTACTACAACTGGGGCGAGTGGAGAGTCTCCTGGTATCAACTTCTCCCTAAACTTCACCCAGACCTCTAAAATATTTCCCAACAATGGGTTGTCCAGTACCTTCAAATCTTTCTTTTGAATTTTAATAAAAAATACATTTTTCAATTTATAATCTATTTCTCCTGTTTGCATTTCCAACCATTCAAGATCTTCCTCCCCTAAAATACCATTAATAACATATCTTAACTGATTAACAATATAATAATACTTGATATTCGGAAGTCCTAAGCCTCCAATCTTTTGAGCCTTGTACCATAATCCTTTGTTAATCCTAGCTCTTTTATCTCCATTACAGTAAGTGTTAATCATATTTTGCCAACTTTTTAACTCCACTACCGAAATCTTAATCGGTAGCATTCTAAACAGAAAATTAACCTTTGGTAAAATCATCATTTTAATAACCGCTATTCTACCGAACCAAGAATGCTTTAATTTTCTATATGCCTCTAATTTCTCCCCTACCTGTTTTTTTAACAATATAAAATTAAGTTCCTCTAATCTTTCTAATTCTTTATCTATATTAACTCCTAAATATCGTATTATATTTTTAAACCTTAATCCTAACTTAGTTTTACACTTCTCCAACTCCTCCTTATCATAATTATACAGCATCATTTCTGACTTCCCCCAATTTACTTGTAATCCTGTTAATTCCCCAAATTCTCTCAAGTGCTTCTGAATCACCTCCCCACTTTCTAGGGGATCTTCTATTGTCAGTAATGTGTCATCCGCAAACATATTCATTTTAATCTTCTCCTTTCTTCCTATCCCCTTTAATCTTTCATCTTCCCTTATGACATTTGCTAGTATTTCTATCACTATTGCAAATAAGATCGGTGAAAGTGGACATCCTTGCCTTGTTCCTCGAGCTAGTGTAATCTGTTGCATTAACCCATCATTAACCATTATTTCAGCTTTATTATTTTTATACAACTGGTTAATCACGCCCATGAATTTATGTCCAAACCCAAATGTTTTTAATATTATTTTTAACATTGGCCACTCCACACAATCAAAGGCTTTGAATATGTCCAATGCTAATAAACCTGCTTTTAAATTCCTTTTTTAAATAAAATTAATTATATTTATAACTCTCCCGATTAAATTAGGCATTTGCCTACCAGAGATAAATCCACATTGATCTTTTTTAATATATTTAAAAATAAATGTACCCATTCTTTTTGCCATTATTGCTGTAAATATTTTTGCATCCTGATTTATTAAAGATATTGGTCTATAAGATGCTGGGTCTGTCAAATCCTTACCTGGCTTTTGAATTAAGATAATTAAGGACTGATCCCACGATGGTGGAGTCTTTCCTCCTTCCAATATGTTATTATATAATTTTTTAAATCTTGGTATTAACATTTCCTTAAATATTTTATAATATTCCGGCCCCAATCCATCAATCCCCAGAGACTTCCCTCCTTTTAATTTATCAATAATTCCCTCAATTTCTTTCTCAGTAACCAAGCCTTCCATACAATCTCTATCTTGCTCCTGCAATCTTATTTTCCAATTTCTTTCTACATAATCCTGAATCTTATCTTGTGGTACCACATTTGATGTATATAATTCTTTATAAAATTCCTGAAAAATAGTTAATTTATCTTTCATTGAATTACAGCTATTTCCTAGCTTATCTCTTATTGTCCCTATCATATTCTTAACCTTCTCCGACTGCGTGGATCTGGTCAGCATCTTCGAATTTCTATTATTATATTTTCCTTGACTTTCAAGGACTCTTTTTTAAGACACCTTGAGCATTTTTTCAGAGAAAGGCACATGATGATGAGGATGATGATGATGATGGAGAGGGCCTCCTCAGTGGTGGCCCCCTAATTATGGAATGATCTCCCCATCAAGGCCCACCCGGTGCCAACATTGTTATCTTTTCGGTGCCAGGTTGAAACATAGTTCTCCATCTCTCCACATTAACCTCATAACACATGTGAGGATAGAATGGCAGCATTCAATGGATTTTTCATCAGTCCTGGATTGCCTTTGGTTGATTGTTTGTTTAAAGATATTTGTTCCCTCTCTCTCTCTCTCTCTCTCTCTCTCTGCTATCTGTTTATACGATTTTGTGTACATGGGTTTATCTTTATAGAATCTGTTTATGATGGTTTTTAATTTTTGTGAACTGCCCAGAGAGTTATGGGATTATGAATGAAATACAATGGATGAATAATGCCAAGCCGGAGCTGTACAGTCTATTCTTTAACAAGCTGATCATGGCGTGTGCTCTGTGTGGATTCATTTCCTCACTGTTCTGGGTTGTTGTTGTTTTTAATTTCAGGGCCTGGGGAAAAGAGCTTGAAGCACCCAAGTGTGCTGTGGTGGGATATCATGAAGCAGAGCTCCTCGGTCGCCCCAGAGGGAGTCAAGAAGCCATTCACCAAGGTGCAGAGGAGGGAACCGGGTGTGCGGGGACATTCGGGGAGGAGACGGAGAGAATATGTCATCTAATAATCATCTCATCTCCTACTAGGAGCTCCCTAAAATATTAACCTTTGGATGCAGAGAGCTCTAGATCAGCTTTCCCCCCATAGGGATGTTAGGGGAATCCATTTAAAGCATGGAGCTCAATGGGTTTTCCTAAGTTCACCCCTCCCCTGGCGGACTCCATTTCGGTTCCTGCTACAGTGCCCGACTCGATCTGCCAGTTGGCCCAGTTTGTGGATTCTCCAGGAACTTTGCACATCTTTGGGTTGGGGGAGGTTTTGCAATTTGCGCAAACCATGACCCAATTTGCACAAATTCCTCAAATTGCAGCTGAATTTGTGTAATTTGTGCAAATTCGGCCATAATTCATGCAAATTAACAAGGGTTAAATTTGGTTTGAAAATAAAGTATTTGTTACCAATTTTTTTTTACAAAAAGAACCTGGGATAGTGGGGGGCTGCATGCTGCCCACCCCCGATTCAGATAGTGATAGATGGACTCTTGATTTGGATGTGAGATTGGCAAACCAATCTCATTTGGATTTCCCCGAGCCCAGCTGTGGAATTTGGAATATCCATCAGCCTCCTAATGACAGCAGTGGAAATGTGGGACTCAGCATACCTCCCTTGCCCCCCAGAAGCCCATGAGCAATGTTCTACCATCTCCACCCTCCAATGGTGCATATTTCCCTCCATCAGCTTCATAACTGCAGGAAGAGTGGGTCAGAGCAACTATTATCTATAACCTAGAGCAGAGCCCCTGAGGGACCTGGGGAAAGGGGTGTGGCCTGGGGAGCCTGGCACTCCAGAGTAAGTGGTTTGGAGGTCCACAGGGGCAAAGGTTCCCCAAACTTGTCTTGTTGGGTGAATTTTTCCACAAGCTTCCAAGTTTCCGCAAAGATACTTTAGCCTAGGGCCTGTGGCCATTTCCACTCCTGGGGACCCCCTCTGTTGAGCACTAGAGGCTCATGCAATGCGGTCATGGAATCCCAGCATGCCCAGCTCTGTCACCCACTGATGGAGTGGGTGCTCACTCACTCCACTCCACTTTCGTCCACGCAGGTTTCTGAGGACTCACCCAGTCTTCAAAAGAAGGCCTTCGGTTCAACGTTCCTGGTGCCTGGGTTTCCAGCTGAGGAGAAGACTCTGTTCACCAAAGAGGAGTCGTCCTTGTCCAAAGGTTCGGAGGAGTCCATCTGTGCGTGCACCGCTTTGGACCACGGCTGTTTCCACCTGCTCAGAGAGACCAACGTGTAACAGTCCTGGGACCTGGAGGCCAGAAACGGCCCAGACCAGCTCTGTCTGGGGGGGAGATCACTCTAAACGGCTTGTGCCTCGTTTCATCCAAAGATGTACACGTAAAGGGTGAATCTTCATCCAGAGTAGTATGGCAGCTCTGACAAATTTGGGGGGGGGAAAGGGGTTGCTTGTCTGTTTCCAAAATTTGGCTAAGCTGCGCCAAGGAACACCCGGTGGGCACGGACCCTTGGATGCTTCTGTTTGCCCCTTTTGGGAATCCGCCCAGTGGGACCCCCCACCATCCTGTGTCACCCGGGGACGGGGGAGTTGAAAACCTGCAGATGGAGATGAGGAAAGGGAAGAATTGCCCCCTTCTTGTTGTATTCCCCCAACCCAAGGCAATGTTTTCATTTGCCGGAAAAGGATGAATGATGCGGTGGACTCAGAACTCCCTTCTACTTTTTAAGTCTGTGTCCCACCATCTTCTGAAAGAAGGTATTGTCTCTGGCACTGCAAGCATATCCTGGTTGCATGCTGATTGAGCTGCCATGCTTTCTCCCAGGGGGTCCTGGGGATTGTAGTTTGGTGAGGTGCTGAGGCTTCTCTTCTATATCTCTAAGTGTTGGTCGCCACCGTTTCCTGGGAAGTGGGAATGGCTGTTAAACTAGTGGTATTGCACTGTGTAGATAGGCAGACCCAGAGGAAAAGTTTGCATGCATCAGAGTTGGGTTTTGGTTTTGCTCAATGGTCATTTCTCAGGAGGAGCAACGCAGCCCAGTGCTGGAGCTCTTCTGTTGCATCCAGAATCTTCCCTGGTTTATCTCCACTCCAGAGGTTCTTGGGGAGCAGGACTGCAAAACGGATCTTTCTCCCCAAGTCTTTGGAGGGCTTCTGCTTGTCAAAAGAGGCAACCTTGGGTTAGAGACCAGCTACTATACCCAGGAACTCCCAGCTCTGTGGTAAAGAAGGGCTTGTGTGTCAAAGGTCCCCTGGTGAAGGACTCAAGAAGAACAGCCAAACAGGATCAGGCCAAAGATCCAGCATTCTCTTACCTACCGTGGCCAACCGGATGTCCTCATGGGAAGCCAGACATGAGTGCGAGAGATTGCATTTCCTGGGCTGTGCTGATTTTGGCAGTAATTTATCTATCCAGGTCTAAATCGTCCATCTTCAGTTGATCTTGGAGGGAACGGATAGCTTCTATAACCCTCAGGCAGCATGATTGCTGGGGATAATGGGATTTGCAATCCAACCTTTCTGGAGAGCGAAGACTGCCACAGACCAGCGGAGCAACCCTATGTATCTCTACGTAGAGAAATATGTCCCACGGAGTTTAATGGGGCTGCAGTCCCAGGAAAGCAGTATGCTAGGATTGTGGAATGCTTTTGGTCCAAGGTGCCTCCTATCCAAGTGTGGAGATGGAAAGATCAAGAGCCGCTTCTGGATACAGCATTTAGAGGCTGGAGGCTGAGGATACATGGGCAGAAGGGGTGGTTTGGTTTGTACTCTGCCGTTTCTGCCAAGGAACAAAGTAGATGAAAAGATGCCATTTGAGGAGAGCCGCAGGAGATAGACATCCACATCTGGAATATTGTCCGAAGCCAAGGTAGCGCTCTCTCTCTCTCTCTCTCTCAAGTTTCGGACAAGGGTCTTTACCCATCCCAGTTTGGAGATGTTGGAGATTGACCCCAGGACCTTCTGTGGGCAAAGCAGGGGCTCTACTACTGAGCTATGCACCTTTCCCTTAAAATAAAGCAAGATTCCAGTCCTCATGGTTCTGAAGAAAGCCCTGAAGGAAGGTCCCTCTAGCTTGGCTATTCTGTCTAACTGACAGGTTCTGTCCAGGGTTTCAGAGTGGGCCCTACTTGGAGACTGAACCTGGGAATTTTTGCATGCAAAGCAGGAGTGCTCCCACTGAGTTACAGCCCTTCATGGTGCTGAATAAAGGACAGATTTAAGTAGGAACACAGGAAGATGCTGTATACTGGGTCAGCAGACCGTTAGTCCATTTAGCCTAGTATGCCTGCACTGAATGCCCGTAGCTCTCTGCGGTTTCAGACATGTTTTTTTCTCAGTTTTACCTGGAGATGCCAGGCATCAAAACTGGAACCTTCTGGCTCAATTCGGATGACACGATAGTCAATGGTGGGTTGACTAACCCTAACCCTCATGCTAACCCTAGGGGGTACTCCCCAAACAACATGGTAATAAATAATCAACTGTGGTGTGGATGAGGATCAGCGCTGAGTTGACTATGGCAGCATTGGAATGACACAATAGTCAAAACAACTGACGATTGTTTTCCCCACACCAGTTGTTTATTGTGTCGTCCGAATTGAGCCTCTGCCTACAAAGAAAGGGCTCTCCTGGATGCTCTGCTACTGAGGTCCATCCGTTAGTACAGTCCATACTTCATCTAATAGTCACTCCATGTCCTTTGCCTGGCTACTGCAGAGACTGGGTTCTGGCCTAGAAAGATCCATTTAGCTTTCTTTAGCTTTCACCTCTACTTGGTTCTTTCCTGACACCATCTATCCTGCGGTCTCCATTGGCTGAGGAATTGGGAGTTTCCCAAGAGTTGGCGCTCTTTGCCCCGAGTCAGGAACAGCTGCTTTGGAAATATCATTAATAAAGTATTTCAGACGACGTTCATGAATATGAACTGCTGTCGTTTTTGTTTGTGTGGTGTTTGTCGCAGTCACCTTGGCAGCCCCGTGGGTGGGGAAAGGAGGAAACATTTTGTTATTTATTATTTTAGTTTCCACGATGACAAAGTAGGAATGGCCGTAGAAGGAGAGCGTTGGGGGGAAAGGAGGCATCGTGGGCAGCCAAGCATTCTGTGTGATGCACAGCTCTGTAACTTCCATTTTGTGAGAGTCTATGTCCTGGGCCATGTCTACATGCCACCCCTTTGTGTTCTGATTCCCCCAAAACCCCAAAGCATCACTGCTGCGAAGTGGCATTGATTTGTTTAAATGGCAGGACTAAGCTCAGGCTATCCAGAAAGGAAGATGGCGGAAACCAGCAGCAGACTGTTTTTGTTTTGTTTTCTGGGAACTCTTTGGAACTTTGAAAGCCTGTAGCAGCGCAGCTGTGCAGCTATGGTTCATTGAATTGATGCATTAGACATCACAACTGCCCTTACTTTTGTTCCCCAGATGGTAATATGGCCATAGTGGCCATTACTCGGCTTGTCCAGTCCGCCCCCTGCCCCGCCCCCTGCACTGGGCACCACCCCTAGCCACGCCCACTTTCCTAATCTGAAGTGAAGCCACCAGTGACAGACAGAGGAAACAACGTGGCAAAATCGGGGCAATGGAAAAAGTCATGGTAAAAGAGCATTGGGGAGGGGGGAAGCCCAATGTGGCTGCGGGTTGGTGGCTACATCATAAAAACAATGCAGCAGCACCTTTGTAGCCAGTTGTTCATCCCGAGTATTTCTCTTTCCCTTTCTATTCCTCTTCCAAGTACTGGGAGGGTGGATGAGAAAACTATCTGGGCTCCAAAGTTCTTGAGATTCCTTCCCAGAGTTTCAAAGTCTGATGCGATTTCTCCATAGCTCCACTTGGCAATATCATTTGTTTCCACATGGATGAGAAGAAAAGGATATGTGTCAGTGGGCTTGATGAGCTTTGGCAACCGTTCAGTCACATCTCTAATCTGTGCCCCAGGGAGACAGCACGCCTGGCGAGTCCATGGGTCTTCGCGACGTACTCGGGTTTCAATCCTCTGCACCAGGGAGTCTCCCACAACGACTACTCTTCTCTTCTTCTTGGTCGACTGACTTGCCTCTTGCTCCCTGTTGCATGGGATCTCCTGTACTTCTTCCTCTGCAGGCTGTCCTCCAGTCTCATCCTCCAGTAGCTGAAAGCGGTTGCATAACTCTAATGGTCCCACTGGTGCAAAGTGTCTTCTAGTTCTTCTGCTCCTAACTGTCACCCTCTTCCAAGGAGTTCCCTCTTCGTTGGCTTTCCTCATCTCAGCATTCTCCACTTCTGCTTCGGCTTGCTGTTGCTCTTCACTCTCTTGAGCTTCTTGTTTATTTTATTTATTTATTTATTTATTCCATTTATATACCACCCCATAGAAGCTCTCTGGGCAGTTTACAAAAATTAAAAACATTGAACATTAAAAACACTGATATACAAAATTTAAAACCATAAAAGGCATAAAAACAAGTTATAATTACAATATCCTTTAAAAACAACAATTCTGGGTCAAAGCACAACAACAACAACAACAACACAAAACCCTCATCATATGCTGTTAAATGCCTGGGAGAAGAGGAAAGTCTTGACCTGGCGCCGAAAAGATAACTATGTTGGCGCCAGGCAAGCCTCGTCAAGGAGATCATTCCATAATTGGGGGGCCACCACTGAAAAGGTCATCTCCCTTGTTGCCACCCTTAGATGTGGATCGTAGTGTACAGGTAGGTTCGTGTCAGGAGAGGCGTTCCATCAGGTATTGTCCCAAGCAGTGTAAGGCTTTATAGGTTAGAACCAGCATCTTGAATCAGGCTTGGAAACGTATAGGCAGCCAATGCAAGTGGACCAGAGTTGGTCTTATATGCTTGAACCTTCAGGTTCCTGTTATCAGTCTGGCCGCTGCATTTTGCACAAGCTGCAGCTTCTGAACCATCTTCAAAGACATCCCCATGTAGAGTGCATTGCAGTAATCCAATTTAGAGATTACCAGAGCGTAGACAACGGAAGCCAGGTTATCCCTGTCCAGTTAGGGGCGTAGCTGGGCCACCAACCAAAGTTGGTAGAAGGCACTCCATGCCACTGAGTCCACCTAAGCCTCAAGTGACAGAGATGGTTCTAGGAGAACCCCCAAGCTACGAACCCACTCCTTCAGGGGGAGTGCAACCCCATCCAGAACAGGTTGAAAACCCTCCATCCGGTCAGCAGAACCACCCACTAACAGCATCTCAGTCTTGTCTGGACTGACTTTCTGTTTATTAGCCCTCATCCAGTCCATTGTCGCAGCCAGGCACTGGTTCAGCACATCCACAGCCTCACCTGATGAAGATGAAAAGGAGAAGCAGAGCTGCGTGTCATCAGCGTACTGATGACAACACACTCCAACACTCCGGATGACTGCACCCAACGGTTTCATGTAGATGTTGAACAGCATGGGGGACAAGACTGACCCCTGCGGAACCCCATACTGGAGAAAGGCGTTGCAGTTCCACCGTTCTGTCTAAGAACTCTTCCCCTTCTCTTATTCCTTGGAGGGTGGACACTCGCCGCTCAAGTGCTTTCACTTTTTCTTCCAATAGTGCAACCAGCTTGCACTTGTTGCAGGTGTAGGCCATGTTGATCTCAGGCAGGAACACGAACGTAGCACACACGTTGCAGGTCACCACCTCTAGAGACTCCTTTCCGTCCATAGTCTCCATTTCTGCTTTGTTTCTGCCTTCCGATCGCTCGCTGTCTGGGAGCACTCTTCCTTATATTCCTTATATTCCTTCTAGTCCAGCTGGGGCAGCTTCCTCTTCTCTGCTTTGTTCAGCTAGGAGACAGGAAACAGAATGACTCTGCCTGCCCACTCAGTTGCTAAGAGCAATTTGACAATCAGGCCACACCCTTCTAGGCCCAGCAGCAGCTTTTAGCAGCTTTCAGCAGCAACTTTCAGGACACACCCCTTAAATCAGCACTCAGGAGCACATGGCAGCTCTGAATAGGCGGCCTCCTGGATTTACTTGAGGCCTCTCTCCTCTTTGTGTTGGTCTCCTCTTCCACTACACTACACTGCCCTGACAAACTCCCGTTTGCTCCCCCTGTTCACTCGCTCTGACTGCTCGCTCTCTGGGAGCTCTCTTCCTTATATTCCTTCTAGTCCAGCTGGGGCAGCTTCCTCTTCTCTGCTCTGCTCAGCTAGGAGTCAGGAAACAGATGTTGGTGGGACTGAGAGAAGGGCCTCACCAGAAGATCTCAGAGCATGGGCAGGCTCATATGGGAGAATACGGTCTTTCAGATAACTGGACCCAAGCCGTATAGGGCTTTATTGGTAATAACCAGCACTTTGAATTATGTCCGGAAACAAAATGGAACCCAGTGGAGCTGTTGTAACAGGGGAGTTATATGCTCCTTGTAATCAGCCCTGGTCAACAATCTGGCCCCAGCTCTTTGAAGCAGCTGAAGTTTCCAAACACTCTTCAAAGATGGCCCCACGTAGAGTGTGTTACAGTAATCCAAATGGGATGTAACTAAGGCATGTGTCACCATGACCAGGTCCGACATCTCAAGGAACGGGCACAGCTGGCGCACAAGCTTTAACTGTGCAAATGCACTCCTGGCCGCCACCGAAACCTGGGCATCCAGGCTCAGGGCTGAATCCAGGAGTACACCCAAGCTGCAAAACTGTGTCTTCAGGGGGAACTGTGTCTGTGGTAGAGAATGGTTTGTATATCTAAGGTCCCCTAGTGAAGGACATAAGAACAGCCAAATAGGATCAGGCTAAAGATCCAGCATTCTCTTACTTACAGTAGCCAACCAGATATCCACCTGGGAAGACAGATACAAGTGCGAGAGATTGCATTTCCTGGGCTGTGCTTTCCAGCATAAATCCTCTGACCTTGGCAGTAATATATGTAGGTCTAAATCATCAATCTTCAGTTGATTTGGGGGGGGGGGGAATGGACAGCTTCTATAACCCTCAGGCCGCATGCTTGCTGGGGAAAATGGGATTTGCAATCCAACCCATCTGGAGAAAGTTGTCATAAGGCCATTGATCTGGGCTAGCTTTGGTGTTCACCTGGACTCCATCTTGGACTGACAATGAACAGGAGCAAGGCCAGAACCTGGCCATGAAGTCTCTTGGGCCCATCTGCCCCACAGAGAAGCAGAGACTGAAGAAAATATGTTTTCCCCTCTGTCAAGCTCCAAAGAGATCCCAGCACTGTAATGAAGAAAGAGGTTATTTCTTTCCCCTGCAATTATCAGAATAACAGTCTTCTTTGCTAAATCCCTGAGGATTTCCACCCAGAAGGGCAATAACGGAGAAATCCAGGGCAAAAGACGCACGTGATAAATACACCCTGACATTTTCCAAGTCGGGTTGGGATGGAGAAAAGGGATGCTGACATGCGGCAGTTTATCCCTACTGTCAAAGTCCTGGGTGGAAACCATGCGATCGGCTGTCTTTCCAGTTTTACACTAAGCTCTCTTGTCAATCAAGGGGGGGAAGATCTCTTTGTGAGGGTGATGATCAGGGCACTGCTGTTCTTTTGGCTCCTGCCTCAGGCCAGCCAGAAGGCACAGAGGCCCAAGTGCATTTTGAGCAGGCCTTTCGAACTCCAAAAATGTTACTATGAGTCAGGCGACCTGATAGTTGGTGGGAATTTGCCCCTCTCTGTTCCTGTACCTTTTCTACTGCCCAGTTACAGTAATCCCAAAAGGCAGCGTAATTTATATCGGTAAGTTCTCTGAATTGGCATGGATTTTGAAGACTCTCTTTTAGGGATGTGTATTTTATCGTTAAAATGTACGATAACAATACAATAAGGTCATTATCGTGTATGTGTTTAACAATGATGATACGATAGAAAAACCTACAACAATCATCGGAGACAATAATTTTTGGGCGATTTTATCATTGTATCAGACTGCCATATAAATATACCTATAACTTCTGTATTTTAAAAGTTATAGGCTTGAAATTTGGTCATAGTGCTTATGGGGTATGCCTAAGTATGTGTATGAAATTTGAGATCTATCCCTCCAACCCTCGATTTTATATGAATTTTTTAAAGATAGTTTCAGGTCTGACAGGTCTGAATGAACGCACGTGGCGAGCTGTCATTCTGATCTGTCAGAACTGAAATGATCTTTAAGAAATTCGTATAAAATTGAGGGTTGGAGGGATCGATCTCAAATTTGGCACAGAAGTTATAGGCATTTTTTTCTTTAAAAATCGGGCTGCAAAAAATATCATTTTTTCACAATAATTATCATGAAGACGATAAGGTTCACCTACGATATGAATGAAGACTATAATTTTTTTGGTCCGAAATGACAATAACAATAAACAATGATATGTTTTAAGGATGTTTTTAGGATGTTTTAGGATTTTTATGCAGTTTTAATAATATGTGTCATGTTTTAATCAGTTTTATGTATTTTATCATGTTGTTGTTCCCCGCCTCGATCCAGACGGAGAGGCGGGTAAGAAATAAATTGTTATTATTATTATTATTATTATTATTATTATTATTATTATTATTTGTGGCGTGCACACCCCTACTCTCTTTTCCATAAAGATCCACCCTATTGGCTTCAGGGGATGACATAGGGCATCGTTCTTAGCATATCCGCTCCCCTGTCCCCCCATGTGCTGTTGAAGATCTGGCTGCTGTTCTTGCATTGATCTTCTTTGTTGACCCCCAACCCCAAAGAGGGTGCTTTGCAAATAAGGATGAATGTATCTATTGATTTCGCTTTCTGCCAAGGGGTTTTAATCTCAAGTACTTTCCGTCCTGTTTACGTTTTTATTTATTTATTTTATTTATTGCATTTTTACACTGCCCTATAGCCGAAGCTCTCTGGGTGGTTCACAAAAATTAAAACCATGAAATCATTTTAAGAAATATATATATATATATATATATATATATATATATATATAATCTAAAAACGCAAAATAGCATACAATATAAAAACACAACCAAGATAAAACCAAGCAGCAGAGATTAATACAGATTAAAATACAAATTTAAAACAGCAAGGGTTAAAATTGAGTTAATTTAAGTGTTAAAATGCTGGGAGAATAAAAAGGTCTTCACCTGGCGACGAAAGGAGTGCAACGTTGGCACCAGGCGAACCTCTTTTGGGAGTTTATTCCACAGCCAGGGTGCCACAGCAGATAAGGCCCTCCTCCTAGTGGCCACCAGCCTCACTTCCTTTGGCAGGGGCTCACGGAGAAGGACCCCTGTAGATTATCTTAGGGTCTGGGCAGGTACATATGGGAGGAGGCGTTCCTTTAGATAACCTGGCCCCAAGCGATTTAGGGCTTTAAATGTTAGTACCACATTCAAACGAGTTGGGTGTCGGAGGTGCTGCATCAACAAATTTTCTTATAAGCAGCTTGAACTGCTTCTACGTGAGGTGAGCCCCCCCCCCCCGCTGTCATCTGCATTTCCAATTAATGTCTCTGGGCCACGACCGAGGTTCAGAGACAGCCTTAGGAAATGAGGAAATGTGGGCTGATGCTTTTCTCTGCAGCGTTTCCAGCCACCATGGGGGAAAAAAGGGATTCTTTTGACTTCTCTCTGGTAAGCCATGCTGTTTTGTGGTGGTGCCAAATGTGCACACAGGTTCGATCCCTCACTATGGGATTCCACGGGACTCCTTTTTATCTGCCATACTACTGAGGAAACCACTGCCCAGCTAAATGATGTTCAGTGCACTCTGTAGGATGTTGTACTTTGCAATTCCATTGAATCCGATCCATGTGTGTTTGGCGAATTGTCAGGTGTCTTTCGATCCGTCATCTGCTTGGTGACGGAATTGGATCCTTTGTCGAAGAATTTCGTTCCATTTGCCTTAATTCCCATTTGCGCAAGTGCACATTATTGAAGACAAATCTGCACAAATCTCCCTCAAAGTGGAAGAAAATCGAAATGCTCATGCTGGGTGGCAAGTGAGAAAATTCACATTTTTTGTTCTTGGGTTGTTTGTCCATATTGTTGTAGCACTAAATTTGTGTATCATCCTGGAAAGTGAAAAAAAAAGTCCACAATTCCGCAGAAATGCAAATTCCTTTGAATCTGTTGCAGAGTTCTCCAACATCTGAGTTGTGCTCTCCCTAAAGGATCCGGTTATTAGTTTGGGGCTTCTTTCAGATGCAGCGTTGTCACTGTAGATAAGGGTGGCCTTGACGGCACAGAACCATCTTTAATCAGCTTAGGCTGATATACCAACACTGTTCTCATTTGGACAGAGATAAGTTGTCTACAGTTATCCATGCTGTGGTGACTTCTCATTTGGATTGCTGCCTGCAATGTGATTTATGTGGGGTTGCCTTTGAAAACAGTCCGGTAACCTCAACTGGTCCAAAATATGGCCGTGAGATTTGTCACAGGGATTAGTCAACAATGTAGTCGTATTATGCCAGAGCTCTGTGATTTGTGCTGCTTGCCACTCTGTTTCTAGGCCCTGATCCATCATGCCACATCCCTCTCATTGCAGACCTGTGCTCAAGAACTACCAGCACTTCCCTGCATTGGTTTTTGCTGTGAAGGAACTCAACAAGGATCCAGGGTTCCTACCCAACATCACGCTGGGCTTTCAAATCTACCAGGACAATGATTATGGATGATTCATCTCCATAGGCTGCCTCTCTGTGCTCTCCACATGGAGTCAAGTGGTTCCAAACTACAGATGTGGCAGGCAGGAGAAGCTATTGTCCGTCATCGGAAGCCTCGACTCCAAATTCTCAATGCAGATGGCAGCCATCTTGAGCGTGCTCAAGATGCCACAAGTATGGGGAGTTATCTGGGGACAGGGGTGGGGCAGGTTGAGGTAGAAAAAGCTGCACTGTGAAAATAGAGTTGCCGTAATAGAGTTGCCCCATTGGCAACTCCAGGGAAGGCGAGGAAATATTCCTCCCTGAAACCCTAGAGATATGCTGCTGCCAGCCCACGTTGACAATACTGGGCTAGATGGACCCAGGGCCTGACTCTGTAGAGGCAGATTCCCACGTTCCCATGTAGGAAACCATGGACTGTATTTAAAGGGGTTTGTAGGAAGGAAAAACACACAGAAGCAACCTCCCAAAGCAATCGCCCCTCTGAAACCCCTTCTGGAGCAGCAATGACCCACTACACTCTGCATCAGAGCTTCACCTACCACCTACCTTCACTAGGTTGTGGACAGCACGGAGTCTCCAAAAGTTGGAGGACCCATGGGAAAGAACAGGACCAGGGGCTTGTTTGAGTTTAGGAGAAGGAGGCTGCAGTGCACCCATGTTTTTTTAAAAATATATATTTAAAAGATGAACATTTATTGAATACTCAGGCATAAGGGACATTATTTTTATTCATTTATTTATTAAACACTGTAGACATTGATGCCCTATTTCGTGTTCGGCTTGCCTGACCATGGGAGGGTTGTTGCAGGTGGGGAGGGGAAATTCAGAGGTGCTCCTCAAACTCCAGTCTTGGTAGGGCTTTGTGATGCTGCCGCCATTTTTAGTCCTCCTGCAGGGAGCAGTGATGCTCTCTCAGAGGCAGCGGTTCTTCGGCATAGTGATGGCGCAGCTAGGGCGTAGCCGGAGGACCGTTTCCGCTGAGTCTGGATCCCCCTTTGGATCAAGACTCAATGGCCCCCTCAATTCAGCACTCATTGCTTGAGATATTAGAGTGTGCCTAGACACACCTGGCACACCCCTTGCACATGCCTATGGCTGTGGTCAGTTGTTAACCCATGCCGATCTATGTTTGTTTGCCCACCCTCATCCCCCCTTGCTGGCAGGACCCAAATACATACTGCCCTCCACAATCAAAACAGTATGCATTTGTATGTGCCCCTTGATCAGATTATAAACATAGTGCATTCTGCCTTGTATTCATTCTAGGGATGTGCATTGAATCAGATCCGATGCCTGATTCCGATACGATTCGAGGGAAATTGGACATCCAATTCCCAATTCCGATGCTGGTCCAAGGAGCTCCAATTCTTTCCAATCTGATTTTTTTTTCAATCTGATTCACACTGGATTGCATTGGAGAATTGGACCTCCATTTTAGGTGTTTTCCCCTCAGGATTGTCTTGGAGAAATTAATGCCTTTAACTTTTTTACTTTAAAAGATAGAAACATGAAACTTGGCCACATTGCAGACGCCATGTAATTAGTCATGTATGAGTAATTTCAGAAACATTGGTGCAGGCCTTTGGTAGCAATGAATTTTTGAAAAATGGGTTGCATTACGCCTATATCTTCTTTTTTTTAAAAAAAAAATGAAACTTGGGCACAGTGGAGGGAGAAGGGAGGAGGGGGTGGAATTGACAGCTTCATCATCCAATCCTGCCGATCACTCCAACTTTAATGTGTGTATGTTTAAAAATGAGAAATTAATAGCACTTTGCATTGACTGGATTTCCTGGAAAATCTGATTTTTTAGAAGTACCTTGAGAGTAAACGCCTGCACCTCTGCTTCTGAAATTGGCCACAGATGACTGCCAACAGCCCATCTGTAAAGTTCCCAACTTCCATGTACATATCTTGAGAAATGAGAAAGTTATAGCAGCCTGAAAACCTGCACTTTAACACTCTTTGTAAATGCCAGCAGCGATGTTTCTGAAATTTCTCAGACATGAGTACTTACATGGCATCTGCACTGTGGCCAAGTTTCATGTTTCTATCTTTCATAATAACAAAGTTATAGGCATGTTTTTCCCAAAATTCAAGTCTATAGGGGAAAATAGGCATCCGATGCTCAAATCGGAGGTCTGATTCTCGCATCGGAATCAGATCCGAAGCAATTCGGGGCAAATCCAATTCGATCTGAACTGATTCAGGTCTGCATCGGAAGTTCCGATTCTGATCCGATTCTGGATGGCCATGCACATCCCTAATTCATTCCAATGTTCTTGTGGCAAGGATTCTTCTGGAGAAGGAGGCGATTTAACCCAGAATAGGAAGTGCAATTGCAATACAATGAGTCTTAAAGGCAGGACAAGAGACTCGTGTTATTTTCATCAGCCCAAGTTTTCCTTTTTCCCAGCTTGCTTATGGCTCATTGGACCCTGTTTGGGCAGAAGGAAAACTCTTTCCTTCTTTCTACCGGATCGAAGCCAATGAAGCATTCCTGTACAAGGGCTTAGTTCGGCTACTTCTGCATTTCCACTGGAACTGGATTGGGCTCATTGCTATGGACGATGGTACTGGTGAAAATTTCATCCGGACCCTGATGCCCATGCTTGTCCAGAATGACATCTGTGTAGGGTTCATTGAAAAATTTCATCACGAATTTCAAACAGAATATGCTTTCCACTTCACGGTCAAAGTCGTGATTATCTTTTTGGATTCCAAAATGCGCACTCGATTGGCAGGATTACTCTATCCCCATACCAAAATAGCTTGTATCCTACTATCCCAGTGGGAGTTTTCTTTGAGGAGCTCTCAATACCACTGGGAGAATCTAAACCTCTACCAAGGGGCTCTGTCCTTCAGACTCCACACAGGAGCTGTGCCAGGATTTGAGGATTATCTCCGGACTTTAGATCCACTCCAACCCCAGGGAGACGTCTTCCTCCAGGACTGGTGGGAAGTCACATTTAATTGTGAGTTTCTGAAATCAGGCCAGACTTTCAAACGTCCCAAGAGGAATTGTACAGGGGAGGAAAAGATGGAAGAGCTGCCAGCCGTTGTGTTTGAAACGAGTATGACCGGCCACAGCTACCATGTCTACAATGCCGTCTATTCTGTGGCCCATGCGCTACGTGCTGTTTACTCCTCCAGATCCAAACGCACTAAGATAGGGAATGGGAAGGGGCTTCTAAATGTCCAGCCATGGCAGGTAATGATGTCCCTCAGCGTTGGCCCTCTTCTAATAAGGGATGGAAAACACGGGTCCCTGGTACTATTTATTTGTTTATCTGTTTATTTCATATATTGATCTGTATGCTGCCTTTTCCCCAATACTGGGTCTCAAGATGGCTTTACAAAATTAAAACATATACAATTAAAACATCTGAAAAGAAGTATACAAAAGTTAAAAATATATTTAAACCAGCGGTAATATTAAAACATTTTAAAAATAAAAAATAAAAAGGCAAATATCCAATGCATTAGCGCAGGTCCTGGCTGTTCCCAAAGGCCTGCAGGAATAATTTATTTGTTTGCCTGCCTCTGGAAACATAGCAAGGAGGGAGCCAGTCTCACTTCCCTGGGAAGGGAGTACCACAGCCTTGGAGCAGCCACCAAGAAGGCCCTGTCCCTGCATTCCCAGCAGACAGGCTTGAGATTGTGGCGGGACTGAGAGAAGGGCTTCCCTGGAAGCTCTCAAAGCACGGGCAGGCTCATAAGGGAGAATATGATCTTTCAGATGACCTGGACCTGAGCCATATAGGGCTTTATGTGACATAGCCAGCACTTTGAATTAAGCTCAGAAACAGACTATAAGCCAGTGGAGCTGTTTTAACAAGGGAGTTGTGTGCTCCCTGTAACCAGCCCCAGTCAATGGACTGGCTGCAGCTCTTTGAACCATCTGAAATAGAGCCCCACGTAGAGCACATTACAATAATCCAAAATATAGTGATTAATCAGGAAATGGAAACAGGAAACAATAAAAAAAAGCAACCACGAAACAATATGAACCATTTCCGGGAAGCATAACAATGGTGTTGACATCTCAGTAACAAATCAGTCAAAGCAATTCGGATAGGCCTGCAACTCCCACCAGCCTGTAAATTGACTACCAGTAGATTATTCCATCATGAGAGGCACAATTCATATCTACCAATCGAGAGCAATAGGTGACTGACCCTTCCATTTCCTGGAGGAGAAGGCCATCCATGGTTACTAGTCCTGATGACTATGTGCTAACTCCAGTATCAGAGGCAGCTGGTGGGCCACTGTGTGAACAGAGTGCTGGTCTAGATGGACCCTTGGCCTGATCCAGCCTCTGGGCGCTTCTGATGTTCAGTGTAGCGAGGGAAAGGTTGCCATCATCTCTAGTCAAGCCAACGCTTTCAGGTGATCACTATTAAGTGTCCCAGGGTGGTGTTCTCTCAGGATTGAAAAACAACTCATAGAGACCACGCATTTGTCTGATGATGAAGTGTGTAGTCCAAGAAAACTTACTCCAGTGGTAGGCAAATGTTTGGGCCATCAGGCACATTTGACATTTTGAAAAAGTTGCTGTACAGGTAAAATGTTGGGAGAGTATCCATTTCTGGATTTTTACTTTTCTTGACCCCTCTTCAGCCCTTTTTTTTTTTACATATAACTTTTGTAGGGTGACCAGATAAACTCCAGGTCAGGGCTCATGTAACTTTAACCGTTGTTGAGAAAATGGAATTTCAGCCGGTGTCATTTGTATGCAATTAGTTCCTGGTGAAATTCCCTCTTCATCACAACAGTTAAAGTTGCAGGCACTATACTAGAGTGACCCTATACAAAAGAAGGCAGGGCTCCTGCAACTTTAACTGTTGTGATGAAGAGGGGATTTCACCAGGGACTAATTGCATACAAATGACACTGGCTGAAATTCCCTTTTCTCTACAAAGGTTAAAGTTACAGGAGCCCTGACCTGGATTTTGTCTGGTCACCCTAACTATTGCCTGCACTGTTATCCAAGCAAATGGAGCGATATTGCTCCATGGACTTCGACAGAAGTGGGTGAAAGGGTCCCCGGTCAAAACAAAATGGCTGGAGGGGGTAGCCCTCCCACTGCCATGGACCTTGTTGTTCAGGGGTCTTTAGTAGGGGGTGGGCTTTGCCTAGGGGTGTGCACGGACCCCCCGGATCGGATCGGGACCCGGATCGGGACCTCCAATTTTGTCCCGGACCGGTTCGGACAAAATCGGAGGCCCCCCGGACCGGATCGAGTCCGATCCCGATCCAAAAATCGGAAATTTTTGGATCGGCCGCCATTTTTTTCCCCATAGACTTGCATTGCAATGCAAGTCTATGAGGAAAAAATGGCGGCGGGTGGGTAAGGGGGGGCCTAACTCCCTCCCCCCCCCCGGGGCCGTCCGCTGTGGACGGCCCCGGCAGGTAAACCCCCTCCCCCGCGCTCCCTACCCCCCCTGGGGCCGCCTGCTTCCATCCGCTGGCGCCCGCGGGCGCCAGCGGATAGAAGCGGACGGCTCCGGGGGGGGGTAAGCCCCCTTCCCCGCCACTTACCTTCTCGGCACGTCCGGCGCCGGCGGCTACTACCAGCGGGCTCCGCGGCCTACTCTCGAGTAGCGCGCCGGGTGATGACATCACCCGGCGCGCCACCCTGGAGCAGGCCGCGGAGCCTGCTGGTAGTAGTAGGCGCCGGCGCCGGACGGGAGCCGCCGGGCCGGGCAGGTAAGGGCCCCCCTCCCCCCTCCCCCCTCCGCGCGCCCCCTCCTCCCCTCCACGCACCCCCTCCTTACCTTTCCGGCCCGGCGGCTCCCGTCCGGCGCCGGCGCCTACTACTTCCAGCAGGCTCCGCGGCCTGCTCTAGAGTAGTGCGCCGGGTGATGACATCACCCGGCGCGCCATCCTAGAGCAGGCCGCGGAGCCTGCTGGGAATAGTAGGCGCCGGCGCCGGACGGGAGCCGCCGGGCCGGAAAGGTAAGGGCCCCCCTCCCCCCTCCGCGCGCCCCCTCCTCCCCTCCACGCACCCCCTCCTTACCTTTCCGGCCCGGCGGCTCCCGTCCGGCGCCGGCGCCTACTACTTCCAGCAGGCTCCGCGGCCTGCTCTAGAGTAGTGCGCCGGGTGATGACATCACCCGGCGCGCCATCCTAGAGCAGGCCGCGGAGCCTGCTGGGAATAGTAGGCGCCGGCGCCGGACGGGAGCCGCCGGGCCGGAAAGGTAAGGGCCCCCCTCCCCCCTCCGCGCGCCCCCTCCTCCCCTCCACGCACCCCCTCCTTACCTTTCCGGCCCGGCGGCTCCCGTCCGGCGCCGGCGCCTACTACTTCCAGCAGGCTCCGCGGCCTGCTCTAGAGTAGCGCGCCGGGTGATGACATCACCCGGCGCGCCATCCTAGAGCAGGCCGCGGAGCCTGCTGGGAATAGTAGGCGCCGGCGCCGGACGGGAGCCGCCGGGCCGGAAAGGTAAGGGCCCCCCTCCCCCCTCCGCGCGCCCCCTCCTCCCCTCCACGCACCCCCTCCTTACCTTTCCGGCCCGGCGGCTCCCGTCCGGCGCCGGCGCCTACTACTACCAGCAGGCTCCGCGGCCTGCTCTAGAGTAGCGCGCCGGGTGATGACATCACCCGGCGCGCCACCCTAGAGCAGGCCGCGGAGCCTGCTGGGAATAGTAGGCGCCGGCGCCGGACGGGAGCCGCCGGGCCGGAAAGGTAAGGGCCCCCCTCCCCCCTCCCCCCTCCGCGCGCCCCCTCCTCCCCTCCACGCACCCCCTCCTTACCTTCCCGGCCCGGTGGCTCCCGTCCGGCGCCGGCGCCTACTACTACCAGCAGGCTCCGCGGCCTGCTCTAGAGTAGCGCGCCGGGTGATGACATCACCCGGCGCGCCACCCTAGAGCAGGCCGCGGAGCCTGCTAGTAGTAGTAGGCGCCGGCGCCGGACGGGAGCCACCGGGCCGAGAAGGTAAGTGCCCCCCTCCTCCCCCCCCCCGCTGTCCACTTTCATCGGCGGGCGCCCGCTGGCGCCCGCCAATGGAAGCGGCGGTGGGCGCCAGTGGGCGCCCGCCGATCCGCCGATCCGCCGAACCGGTTCGGAGCTTTTTCGGACCGGTTCGGATTGGATCGGCCGATCCAGCTGCGGGATCGGAAATCGGATAATTTATCCGATTTCCCACTGGACCGGACTCGGATCGTGGATCGGGTCCGATCCAGTGCACATCCCTAGCTTTGCCCTTCAAGCTGGTATTTGCCAGGGCACCCTTTTCCCCATCTCATTAGAGTCAAAGGAGCAATGTTGGCCCATCGACTGGAACAGAGATAGTAAAACATGTGTTGATGAGGAGATGAAAGGGCAGCGATGGTGAGCGGAGGGCAGCACAAGGGGTCTGCAGGCACAAGGGGACCTCCTGGCGCTGGGTTGCCCACCCCGGGCTTGGAGGTTTCTAAGATTCTTTTCCCTGCTGGGCCAAAGCCAACAGGATGGGAGAGCAGCGGAAATGATTATTGCCTCCTTGCCCTCTGCTGTTTGCTTTTTGCGCTAGATGGGCTTTTTAGCTCATCCAATGAGGGAGCTTCAGAGGGGGAGGGAAGGAGGCCGGAGGAAGCATAGGATAAATTGTATCCTGGCCTCTCCAATCTCCTTCCCTCCCCATCTACCAGCATCCCCTCTTTCCCCTTCTCTCCAACATCAAATTTCTTTTCTCGGAGAAGCAGCCAGCACAAGTCGACAGCTGGTTGGCCACTATGTGAACAGAGTGCTGGACTAGATGAATCCTCGGTCTGATCCAGCTGGCACTTCTTATGTTCTTATGTGTCTGTATTCAGGTCATTTACAAATGTATCCATTGAGGTGTGGGGACACCAGGCAAGTTCTGGTCAGCCATGTCCCTTTGTTAGGTGAACTACAGGAGATGTGTTGTCATGGGAACTAAATGGTTAGACAATTGCTTCATGATGCAGGCAATTGGGGGAATATTCTGAATAGGATACACTGGCCAGAAAAGAAAGGAAACCTCATCCTCCAGTAGCCAGCTAAGGATCAGCTAATTCAGGTGTCTGTTTCTCAAGAGAGAAAATAGTTTTTGAGTCGGACAAGGAGGCAGAGACACAGAGCTGACTTTGGGCTCTGGAAACATCTTAGAGTTCCAGGTAGCTCCCTGGAGATTTGCTGTGGGATAGTCATTTGCAAAGGTTGCCTGTTGGAATCTGAGCAACCACCATCTATTTGAAATCAACACGAACATTGCACAATGCCAAGAAGCCTCCAAGGACTTCCTCCCAAAGGTAACCAAACATGGGTAAGGTCTATGGCCTGGAACATCTCAATGCTCAGATGTACTAGGTGAATATGATGGAATGGACAAAGCTCCAGATCTCACACAGTCATGATGAGTCACCCTGTTTTCTTCTTTTCTCCTTTTCAGATTCTTAAGACTTTGAGGAACATCCGGTTCAACAACAGTGCAGGAGATGAAATATCTCTTACCGATAACAGGGAAAGGTCACCACCGTATGACATCTTGAACTGGATCTTCTTCCCAAACAAGACGTCGACTTATGTGAAAGTTGGAAGGATTGATCTGGAGGCTCCCCCAGGCCAAGACATCACTGTTAATAGGGCTGCCATTGTGTGGGCTACCCAGGTAGGGATGAAGAGAATGTTCTAGGGTAGGCTGTCCAGATGGCTCGGGATTTCCCGGTCCTAACCGGGAATCCAGGGGCAAACCGGCCCAACCGGGGGGCGGGGGGGGGGCAAACCGGGGTGGCGGGGGGTCACGCGGCGGTGCAGCAAGCGAGGACCCGGCGGCGATGGGCGGCGGAGGAGCCCGGGAAGCGCCCGCCCCAGCATGTAAGTGCCCCGCGCCTCGAGCCCCGCGCCTCGAGCTCCTTACCTGTGCAGGCCGCGTCCGCTTCCCTCCAGTGCTCGGAATCTACTGAGAAACAGGCTTCACGGCCTGTCTCTCAGTATCGCGCTGGGTGATGACGTCATCACCCGGCGTGCTACTGAGGGACAGGCCGTGAAGCCTGTTTCTCAGTAGATTCCGAGCACTGGAGGGAAGCGGACGCGGCCTGCACAGGTAAGGAGCGCGAGGCGGGCGGGCGGCGCGAGCAGCGTGGGGCGAGGGGGGCGTGCGGGCAGGCGGGCGCGCAGGCGGCGCAGCGCAGCACGGGCGAAGGGAGTGGGTGGGCCGCGCGGGGGGTGCAGGCGCGCGGGCGCACGGGCGGCGCAGCACGGGCAGGGGGGGGCGGGCCGCGCGGGGGGGCGGGCACGCGGGGGGGGTTGTTTTATGTGGGGGGGATGGGGGGGACCGGGATTTTGGGTCTCAAAATCTGGTCAGCCTATTCTAGGGATCATGGGAGAATGAGACAATGTTGCATTCTAGTCCCCTGCACACTTAACATTCCCAGACCAGACAAAAACGTTCCTTAGTCAGGAATTCTGTCCCTGTAATAACACATATTTTAATTGAGCCTCCATTTTCCTTGTTCTTAACAACCTGCAAATCCCTCTGTGTTATTCTGGAGGCCTGATCTATTCAGGACCCATTAAAGTTGATACTTTGGATTGCCAAGATGAAACTAGACCACTTAAGAAAGGAATGGCAGATTATTGATAAAAAATGGATGCCGAATAAAAATACAAAGAAAGCTGACACATCTTTTCAGCCCATGGAGCTGGCGACTCCTAAAGAGCTGGCATTTGCTGGGCTCCCAAATCAACAGCAAATAGAGATCATTCCTAGAATCCAAAGTTCTCCAGGTTGGCATGCCCATTCCCCCTGGAGTGAAGCCAAATTGATTAGGCCTCTGTTCAATCATATAGACCATTTTCCAATACTTTGTACGTGCTTGAAACATCATAGGCAGGTAAATGAATTACCTTTCCCTATGAATACTAGATTCCAACACTCCAACATTGATGGGGGGGGGGGGAGAAATCTTCCTCAGCGGGATAGAAAAGTAAAGCAAAAAGAGGAAATTAGGCAGCTGCTTAAATGTGAGGATTGTTCCCTAATCAGTGTCAAATTGCGAGAGCATGTTGATTAGTGTTTGCCTCCTTAATACCCAACAGAGTTGCCCAATATATCTGGGGCCTACTCTAAAAAACAAGAAAACTGCCCTTTAACATGCCGTAATACATTTAATAAACAGCATATAGACAATTGTGTCCGTTTAACACCAGACCTGATTCCTCACCATGACTTGTGTCAAACGCGCGACACCCTCCGAAGTTGATTAATCGGTTGCATCAAGAGGCTCTTTCCTCCAGGTTCTTAATGGGAAGAATAAGAAAACACATTCAGATCAGGATGAAAAAGGTTGCAATGTCTCCTTTCCCTTTTTAGAACATGCCTTTTGCCCGGTGTGTGGAGAGATGTCCTCCAGGGCACAGCAGAAAAGTTCCGGCAGGGAAACAGGTTTGCTGCTACGAATGTGTCCGTTGTCCAGAAGGGACGTTTTCTAACTAGACAGGTAGCTCCCATTTTGAAACCTGTTATTTAGTTGCAGAACATGCTGTGAGAGACAAGGGTGGGGTGGGGACATGGGGGAAATCATGGACAACGCAACATTTCCATCATTTTTCTATGGAGGCATTTAAATTTTGGCTTGCATACCTCTATGGTTTTAGTTCTTTGCAAATATTTTGTGAATTTCTGGTGGAACCATTCAAATAACATTAGAACAGTAATAAGGGATAGCAAATCATTAATAATACTGTGCAAGGGCCGGAATATTATAAGATATTTAAAGAGCTTTTAGTACCAAAAATGAAAAAAATGTATAATAATATAATAAAGGGAGAGAAGACCCCGCCATCATGGGAACATTCATTGATAATATTAATCCCGAAACCAGATAAGGATTTAACGGACCCAGCATCATATAGACCTATTTCTTTAATTAATCAAGATTCTAAAATATTTACAGCAATTATGGCAACAAGACTGAAAACCTTTATAAATAAGTATATAAAAAAGGATCAATGTGGATTTATTCCAGAGAGGCAAATGCCTCATTTAATAGGGAGAGTATTGAACATAATAAATGTTATTAAAAGAAGGATTTTAAAAGCAGGGTTGATAGCTTTAGATATTTTTAAAGCCTTTGATTGCGTGGAATGGCCAGTGTTAAAAACTATTATAAAGATATTTGGCTTTGGAGAAAGGTTTATAGGTGTGATTAATCAGCTTTATGCAAACAATAAGGTGGTGGTAATGGTAAATGATGGATTAACACAACAAATTACCTTAGCCCGAGGAACAAGACAAGGGTGTCCTCTCTCCCCAATATTATTTGCAATTGTTATAGAAATACTGGCAAATGTTATTAGGGATGATGAAAGGCTGAAGGGGATAGGAGGGGAAGATAAAATAAAAATTAATATGTTTGCGGATGATACTTTATTGACATTAGAAAATCCGAGGGAAAGCATAGAAGAAATAAAACAACATTTGAGAGAATTTGGAGAGAATACAGGACTACAGGTAAATTGGGGGAAATCAGAAATGATGTTATTTAATTATGACAAAGAAGGAAGGGAGGAGTGTAGTTCAAAACTTGATTTTAAGATTAAAAATATAGTGCGCTACTTAGGAGTTTATATTATGAAAGATTTAGAAAAGTTAGAGGAAATAAATTTTAGTAGTTTAAAAAAACAGATAATGAAGAAGTTAGAGGCTTATAGGAAATTAAAGCATTCATGGTTTGGTAGAATAGCGGTTATTAAAATGAAAATATTACCAAAGATTAATTTCTTGTTTAGAATGTTACCAATTAAAATAACAGAAGTAGAAATAAGAAGTTGGCAAAGCATGATAAATAACTATTGTAACGGAGCTAGAAAAGCAAGAATTAATAAAACGAAATAGTATAAGACTCAAAGAAAAGGAGGGTTGGGACTCCCGAATATAAAGATGTATTATATAGCTAATCAATTAAGATATGTTATAAATAGTATAGTAGGAAAAGAAGATTTAGAATGGTTAGAGACGCAGACAGGAAAAATAGAGTTAGAGTTACAAAATATATATTTTTTAGTAAAATACAAAAGAATCAACTGAAGGATATGGAAAATCCCATCCTAAAAGATATCATAGAAATTTGGGGAAAGTATAAAAAGAAATTAATACCAGGAATTTCTCCTCTAACCCCAGTTGTTTTATTGGAGAACTTCCCAGGTAATTAGAGAAGAGAATTTGAAGGGCTATTGAGGGGAAAAAAATAATTAAAGTGAAAGATTGGCTGAAGAGAGTGGTTAATAAAAAGCAAATAGAAGAAGTTTTAAGAGGACAAAAAAACTTATGGTTTAAGTGTATACAACTGGAACAATGGACACAGAAATGGAAAAAGAAAAATAAGGACTGTAGAAAGGAAACAAAATTTAAAAAGTTAATTGAGTCAAGAGTGAAGGAGGGGGAAAATAAAAGTAAAAAAGGTATAATAAGTGAAATATACAAAATATTGTTAGAGGAGGGAGAGCAACAAGAAATTTTGAAAACATTCTGGGAAGAAGATTTTAAAAAACAAATTACTGAGGAAAACTGGGAGAAGATATGGGAACTAAGAACTTTAAAGTTGTTATCAATAAGGATAAAAGAAGATCATTACAAAATAATTTGGAGATGGTATCTCACTCCCGTAAGATTACATCAGATAGATAAGAAAATGCCAGTGCTATGCTGGAGGGGTTGTCAGGAAGTGGGGACATATTTCCATATGTGGTGGACATGTGAGAATGTACAAAACTTTTGGAAAAGAGTTTTTAAAGAAATAAGTGAAATACTGGGTGAAAAAGTGGAAGTAAGTCCAAATTTAGCTTTATTGTCGATGTTTGATAAAGAATATGGGAATAAAAATACAAGAGAATTGATAAACAACCTCCTGACACCGGCTAGATTAATGCTAGCTAAGAATTGGAAAATACAAGGGAATTATACTATAGAAGAATGGTATAAAGGGATGTGGGATATAGCAATTAATGATAGACTAACATGTAAAATTAAAGTTAGGATGGGATTATCCAAAAAGAATGATTTTGAAAGTATTTGGGGATCATTTATAGAATATGTTTTAGTAAAGGGGAGAGGTTGTACACCTTCAAAAGAATCGTTGCAATTTTGGAAAAATGTATAATATATTAGAGCAATGAAGGTCTCAAGGTTAGGGGAGCATGGGGGGATGTTAAGTTTTAGGTTTTGTTTATGTATTATGTTTATTTTATGTTTATTTTATGTTATTATACGTTGAAATATGAAATAAAATTAAATAATAATACTAATACTGTGCAAGAGTTTTTCTTAATACAAAACCTGCTGGGTTTCCTCCTTGGCATTTCCTCTGGTTTCCACATCGAATGTTTTAGATGGCATTTCCTAAAATTATGTGTTTCGATTAAAGGCTCAGAAAACTTTTAGGGAGAGGCAGTTAAGTGGTCTTTGCAACAAGTGGGAGAGAACCTATGGATCCAAAAGCAGAGGTATTTTTCCCGATATGGGGTCTCTGGCAGCCCATCCCTCTCTCTCTGCAGGGAGAGTGAGAGAGAGAGAGTTCTGACAGTTCAGTTTATACCCTGAAAAAGAATGACAGGTACTCAATTTCAACTCATCCAGAGAGGTCAGCCGATATTGGCTCAGTTCTTTTAGTCAACAGGATTCCAATATGCAGATTTCATAGTATATGCAGTTCTAAATGCAGATTTCAAGAGGGGAGATGCACATGGTAAAATTTAACACCCCTCCCAAAACCACCAGTTTCCCCCCCTAAAAGGGCATCTTTGGTACTTTATTTCTTTGATGTTTAAACAAAGTATTTATAGGCTGCATTTTCAAAGCTCAATATTTTTTAAATATCCACGGAATCAATATATTGAATTATATCTTTCTTTTCCTTTGGTATGTATTAAACTGGTCTTTACAAGTTTTGTCATGTTTTATATTATTTAAATAGTGGTTCCTTATTCCAGATGCAACTCGCTGTGTCAGGTGCCCAGAAGATCAATATCCAAACATCAGCCAGGATCAGTGTATCTTCAAGAATACAAACTTCCTTTCCTATCAAGATGCTTTGGGGTTTGCTTTAGCTGTCCTTGCTCTTTTCATTTCTCTGATCACATCTCTCGTCCTGGTGATCTTCATGAAACATTGTGACACACCAATTGTCAAAGCCAACAACCGAGACCTCACCTACGTCCTCCTCATCTCCCTCCTGCTCTGCTTCCTCTGCTCCTTCCTCTTCATCGGTCGACCCACAAAGGTCACCTGTCTTCTCCGACAAACTGCTTTTGGCATCACCTTCTCTCTTGCTATTTCTACTGTGCTAGCAAAAACTCTCACAGTGGTTCTAGCCTTCATGGCCACCAAGCCAGGAAACATGGCAAGAAAACTCTTGGGGAGAAAACTGGCCAACTCCATTATCCTCGTCTGTCCTCTTGTCCAAGGTGCGATCTGTACTATTTGGCTGTTGACTTCTCCCCCATTCCCAAACTTGGACTTCCATTCCCTGGCCGAAGAGATCACAGTGGAATGTAAGGGAGGTTCAGTCACCATGTTTTACACTGTCTTGAGTTACATGGGTTTCCTGGCTTTCATCAGCTTTATGGTGGCTTTCCAAGCTAGGAAATTGCCCGACAGCTTCAATGAAGCCAAGTTTATCACCTTCAGCATGCTGGTGTTTTGCAGCGTTTGGGTCTCCTTCGTGCCCACCTACCTGAGCACCAAGGGGAAGTCAATGGTGGCTGTGGAGATCTTCTCCATCCTAGCTTCTGGGGCTGGTCTCCTGGGTTGCATCTTTTTCCCCAAATGCTACATTATTCTTGTGAGGCCCAATCTGAACACCAGGGATAATCTAATATGGAAAAAGAATCAGGAAACTCATTAACTTGGTGTTTTTTCTGCGAGATCGGTCTATCTAGCTTTTCCATCTAACAGTTGCCCACAACTTCCAAGCGATTCCACAATATTCAGTTGGATTGTACAGGAGAGTTCGAAGAATCATCCAGGGATAATCAGGTTTCTCTTTTTGGGAATGATCTGATATTATTATTATTATTATTATTATTATTACAACACATTTTTCTCTGTAGAGGCATGCCTATCTTTCCTTGAGATTTTCTTATTGCTCAACTGTTCATTTTGCAAAAAGAGTTTCTGCCCAGCCAAGGAAAGCATCTCATTGTATGACCCAATATGTGTATAGGCATAAGAGGTTCCTGTCTCAGAAAATCTAGCGTTCTCCTCCTTCCCACAGGAATCAGTATCAAAATTGGTTAATAAGATAGATACAGCTAGAGGGACAATAGACAGAGAGATAAATAGATGCAACTGGAGGAATAAAAATGCTCAAGTTGTTGTTGTTGTTGTTGGAGTTGGTGTTGTTTACCTTTTAGAGCGGTTCTTTTGTTTGTGTACTTGAGGGAGCCTTGATTCACACACCCCAAAAGAAGCACATGTCCTGGAGTTTTTATGGAACGCAAATCTATTCAAAGGGAGATTGGCCATTGCTTCTTCATCCCAGCATCCTTTTGTGTGGTGTGAGCTCATTTGCACCAGATACAATTGCAGCTAACGTATCTACAAAGAAGTCCCATTTTCAGAAGATGGTCACATGTGCTAAATACAGCTTCTACCCCCCCCCCCCGGACCTTTTCCAGAAACATCCTTATATTTTTCCACCTCCTTTCCCGGCCCTCTTTTTTACTAACCTAAAAACCAGCAGGAATGTTGAACATCAGATGGCCATATGACCTGACCATCTCACTTTTGCCTCATGTGCAGTACAAGATATCCTGTTGAATAAACCATGAAATCTGAGGCAGGCTCCGTAATCCCTGCTGAGGTAGTGCGAAGATCACAGAACAGCAATCCTACTTATGATCTGAAGAATGAAATGTGTAGCTTCCCTTCCCAGTGATAACAGCCCTTTTGAATGGCGCAACTCAAACAACTCCAGATAAACGGATGCGCATGAACTCTCCTTCCTCACTAGCTCCCCCTTCCCATAATTCCTGGCAACATGGCTACCAGCAGCCATTTTGTCCTCTTTTGGGCCACAACGTAGGAGCCCAGCCTTTCGCAGAATGAGTTCCTTGTAACTGTCCAACTATTGTTTTCCAATGCTGCTATGATAAAATTGAGTACCGCACCCTCCCCCTCCTGATTCTCAGCTCTTAGTCTGAGTTTATTTCCATGGGCACAGATCCAGTCTCCATTTTATATTTAGGAGTTCAGTTTCACACAGGCCAAAAGCCGGACCTTAGCAACTAAGTCCAAATCCCTGAGCCAATCTATTGGATAGAAAGTGTTGCAAACATGTTTTTCTCCCATCAAGCCCTGATGTCCACTCCCAGCACTGTAGGTATGTGACTAGTCTCTCCTCTGGACTCATGAAAATCACTGTAAATACGCCAGAATCCCTGGAGGTTTCCACCCACCACGTCAAAAGGAATGCAATGCAAGGTGAAACATGCTTCCGATAATATCCACAATCCTGAGGAGAGGACCCAAAGCTCATGAACTCTTAACATCCGTACAATTGGGGCCTCTATTTTGTGGGATGCAAAGTGTGTGGATGTTTCTGGTTCTTTGTTGACTCTGTAAGAAAGAGAGCCTATGGTTTAGCTAACACTGTTGAACAAATTCAAGGAAAAAGCCAGATTTGAACTCGGGGGAATTCATGATTCACAGCTGGGTCTTTTAATCACCATGAACTTTTGTATGACATATGAAATGGTTGCAGAAGAGTGCCTGCGTTTTCACCGCCCACAAAAGCAATTGTTCACTTGCATACTTCTTGTCCTGTCACCAGCTGCACAGATACGACAAGCAATCTTTAGCAACACTTTCCCAAGCCACCATTTTCTTCTGCTGGGTGGCAGAGTAGAAACCTAGGCTATTGTGGCGGGTGTTTCCTGTCCCTGGCTGACTCTTGGTGTGTACTCAGGACCAGCCCAAAAATGCAGGACTGTGAGCCCCTAAGCTCAGGCGGTGATGGGGGCTGGTGGCAGAGTGAGCAAGTGCCCCCTACCCTGGCCTGCCTGGGAGCTCCTGCTTCTACCGCCCAGCCCAATTTGGCTGGAGGAATTGAAGTAGGGTGACCAGATTTTGGAAACCAAAATCCTGGTCCCCCCTCCGCCACCCCCCAACCCAAAACAACCCCCCCCACCAAGCCACCCCCTCAAAAAACACCAGCCTGGACCTACCGGGTTCTCTTCCTCTGCCGCCCGCGCCGGGTCCTCCGCTGCCGCCCCCGCCAGGTCAGCCGCCGTCCCCAGGCCCCCCGCCATCGCCGGGTCTTCCTCCACCACTGCCAGGTCCTTCGCCGCCGCTGCCGGGCTCGTAAGGCCAGAGGCCGCGCGGAAGAGGCGGGAGAGGGCCGATTACATCACTTCCGGATTTGGTCCTCTCCCGTCTCTTCCGCGTGGCCTCTGGCTTCACGAGCCCGGCAGCGGTGGAGGACCCGGCGGTGGCGGACCCAGCAGCGGTGGTGGTGGAGGAGCCCGGGAAACGGCCGCCCCAGCAGGTAAGTGCCCCCCCTCGTGCCTCGCGCTGTGGAGGGAAGCAGACGCCCCTGCAGGTAAGGAACGCGAGGCGCAAGGGGGGGCACTTACCTGCTGGGGCGGCCATTTCCCAGGCTCCTCTGCCGCCACCGCCACCGGGTCTACCGCCGCTCGTTGCCGCTCGCTGCCACCGCCGCGTGACCCCCCGCCACCCCGGTTTTCCCCTGCTGCCCCCCAGTTGGCCCGGATTGGCCTAGGTTTCCCGGTTAGGACCGGGTAACCCCGGGCCATCTGGACACCCTAAATTGAAGGGCATTTTTCTTACCAGCTGCACTCAGAGAAGTTCAGCGATCGGACTGGTCAACACAACCCTCTTAAACTCAAAGGGTTTGAGTTTAGCCCGTGGACAAAGGTCAGCTAAAAGTACTGCACGAACCTATGCCTCTTTCCTTGGACGTAACCAGCGGTGCACAAAAGGAATTTCAGACCCTGGTCTTAAAGATCTCCCAGGGCCCTCCCTTTAGGCGTCCATGTTGTATTTCCTCCATTGTGAAATACGCAACTAACATGTCTCTTCTCCCCATCACCACCACCTTGGGGCTGAAATCTAGGACCTCACAGCCCAATTGGACTCAAGTGGCCACCGAGAGATGGGTGGGCAATGGGGCCACCACAAACAAGCCATGCCAGGCCTTGTGTGGCTTATGCAGGTTTTCCTACTTTTAAAAACTTTCTATAGCCAGGGAACAGCCAGCTGGGCATATAACTGGTTTCAGATGTTGATTTTATGGTTATTATTTTTTGATAATTTGTTTTTGGAGAGGTTCACCTGACACTTATGTTGTACTCTTTCTGGTGCCAGGTGAAGAACTTCGTATTTCCCCAGTATTTTAGCTTTTTACCATCCTGGTCTTTTACCTCTGCTGTTATAAATCTGTATTTTAAGTCTCTGCATTGGGCAGGATGAAACTGAAACAAACAAACAAACAAACAAATAAATATTTTCCCTTTTCTACAACAAAACCTTAGTTATTCCCGAGTTAAAATGTGTCGTATCAGAGGCAAAATCCATTTTATTCCAGTGGTATCTTAAGCACACGGCTGGAGCAAGAAACTAAATGAGAATTGTAAACTTAGCAAAAGTTTGGGGAAAGATTTGGGTGGAAAGTTCTTCTGGAAGTCAGGTGAGCACTCCAGTGACAACACCAGAGCATCCCACCTGCACTGGTGCTGATGGTGCTCTGTTGATCTCTAGGATGTGGGAGCAGAGTCAAGAACCACAGCAGAATTCAGTTCGGGGCATGAGGTGTTCTTTGGGGCCCCATAGAAAGCAACCCTACAATGGGGATGTTTCAGTGGCCCTGTGTCTTTTGTGGGATTGGGATTTCCTGAGGAATGCCAGTTCCGGGGGCGTGGCCTAGCAAAACATGGGATAGGTCGCAAATCCTTCATCCTCCGAAAGAAGCAGTGAATTAACTGTAAATTCCCTATCTTAAAAGAGCGATTTGTTATAAACAAGTCTGCTAAGGAGAGGGGAAAGCTTGCTAAAGAGACTGCAGCTGGAAGAAGATTTATGATTTTATAACCGGCTTGGCAGAGGGAGGTGACGGACCGACAGCCTTGAAGTACGGTGAAGGTAAATAAAAGACGTATATACAATGCTGGCTGATTGAATGGACGCTAGAACGATTGCTAACTTTCAGAAAAGAGTTTTTTAAGCTTTGGAAAACTTTTAAGCTTTCAAGCGTGGAAAGACTGCTGGTTGTATAACTGAGTGGCTGAGAGGAGGGGCTAGCTTTGCCCGAGGAGAAACGAAACTAAATGTTTCAGCCGTGGCAATTAAAAGAACAATTAAAAGATTATAAGTGATTAAAAGGCTGTTCGGGAGACAGAGAAGCCAGAGGGAGTGACTGAGGGAAAGAGATTTTGATCCCTGGCTTGAAGTGGCTGTGTGCTTATCGGATAGGCTTGAATAGTGGATGATTTATGAGCAAGAAGAAAATAACTTCTTGGAGTCGACCTAAGGGAGATCGTCCGTCCGATAGAAGCTACAGACTAGTCCGTACTGATAAAATGTCAGATAAGGATTCTGAAAAGACAAAGAAACAATCCCCTAGTCATGCCGGAAATGCCAGTGCTAAGACTGGAATTAAGCCAGGTGCAATTCCTAAAACAACCACAGGGAGGCAAGCTGACCCAACAGATGAGCTGATTCAGACTATCCAAAAGATGCTGGATCTGGCCATTTTAAAGCAAGATGGAAATATCGAGCAGGCGTTGTTGAAGCAAGAAGAACGATTGGCTAAAAGGATTACCGATTCGCAACAGCAACTCTTGGCAGGACTTCAAAAGGTGGAGAAAGAAGTTGGAGCTTTGCAGGAAGAAACTGGAGAACTAAAGGTTCTATATAAGAAACAAGAGGAACAGCTAACGCATCAGGATTTACGGCTTATCGCGATGGAAGACAGAGACCGAAGAGCAAATATACGCATAAGATCTTTTGAGGAGCAGCAAGGGGAGACCCTTAATAGTATAAGAGAATTAATCTTGGCATGGGTCAAACAGCTGGTGCCACAGGAAGATTGGAGAATGGAAGATATTGAGCGGGCCCATAGAGTGGGATTTGGAAAGACAAGAGAGTTCCCAAGAGACATTATTGTGAAATTTGCTAATTATTACAAAAAAGAAAAATTAATGCAAGCAGTTAGAAGTCAAGGTCAACCAACGCTTCAAGCAACACCAATTGAGGTCTTCCAGGATTTGTGCCCCCAAACGGTGCAGTGGAGGAAGAGCGTTAGAATCTGCACAGGGGCATTGAAGAAGAAATCGATTTCCTATAATTGGGGATACCCAGTTTTCTTGAGATTTAAGTGGAACGGGAAGCAGCAAAGAATTACATCTTGTGAGCAAGGAATCGAGCTGTTGGAGGAGCTGGGCATAATGGATGCCACATCGGCTGGAGGAGAGAAGCAAGACGAAGGCGCGGCAGGGGGGAGTAATGAATAGTAGATACGGAGGGAGGGTAGACGTTATCCCGGAATGTTGGGCCGAGTTCCCCCCCCCTAAGAGTTCTAAGAAGATTGGGACTAATGCCCAGGAAGCTGGTGAGGAGGTGGGTGAAAATGGGGGTGAATGTGGGGGGAGGGTTAGGGAGGGGGGGAATGTGTTACACAGAGGGAGACCGACTTAAAGATGTGTGTGAAAGTGAGAGATGGAAAATAAACTTAGATTGGCAACATTGAATGTTATAGGGCTAGGAACAGTAATAAAAAGAAAAAGAATTGAAATGTTATTAAAGAACAAAAAAATAGATGTAATTTTTTTGCAGGAAACTCATCAGGCCAAAGATGGAGTTAATGAGCTTCGAATGAGGGAGGTGGGCGTTTACGAGAAGGCATATGGAACTTCGAAATCGAGAGGGGTGGCAATAATAATTTCAAAAACATGTGGTATAACTATTCAAAGTGTAAAGAAAGATAAAAACGGGAGGTTTCTTATTATGTTCTGCAAGTTGGGAGAAGAGGAATATGTATTGGTGAATGTCTATGCTCCAAATGGGAAACAAATGGATTTTATTGATGAAGTATTTAACGTGTTGGGAGAAGTGGGTAAAAAGCATATTGTGATGGCAGGTGACTTTAATATGGTACTAGATATAGGGAAAGATAGGGATAGCATACTAAAAGATACTAAGAGGGTGGGGAAGACAGAGTTAAGCAAATTAATGGAAGGGAAAGAATTAATGGATGTGTGGAGAGTTTTAAGAGGGGAAGAAAGGAAGTATACCTTCTACTCACAGAGATTCAAGAGCTATTCAAGGATAGATTATATTTTTGTATCAAAAAATATGTTACCCAAAATTATAGATTGTGATATTGGAGTTATCAAGGTTACTGACCACGCGTTAATGATGATGGACATGGAAACCAAAAAAGATTATAGACAAGCGAAGAGATGGAGATTGGATGTAAGGTTGCTGAATAAAAAAGATATAATGGAGAAGATAAAGAAAGAATTGCAGGAAATATGGGAGATTAATGAAAAAGAGAATAACCGGCAGGGCATATTGTGGGATACAATGAAAGCTGTGGTAAGAGGGATTTGTATTAGGGAAAGTTGTACATTAAAAAAACAACAGGAAGCCCAAAATAAAAAGATTGAAGAGGAGGTAAGGAGTTTGGAAGATAAGTTAAAGGAGACAAAAGATAAACGCCTAATTGCCCAAATTCAAGCTAAGAAAAAGGAATTAGAGAAAGAAGAATTAGAACAAGTACAAAAAAATTTGTTGTATTTAAAAAGAGATTTTTTTGAATATAGCAATAGGAATTCAAAGATGCTGGCCAGATCCACACAGTTAGAAAAGGCTAAGAATATGATAGGGACAATTAAGGATAAGTCAGGGAATAGTTGTAATTTAATGAAAGATAAATTAAATATATTTAAGGATTTTTATAGTGAATTATATACATCAGGGTCGGGACCGCAAGATAAGGTATTGGAATATGTAGAGAGGAATTGGAAAATAAAATTGCAGAAGCAGGATAGGGAATATATGGAAGGTTTAGTTACTGAAAAAGAGATAGAGGGAGTTATTGATACACTGAAAGGAGGAAAATCACCAGGGATGGATGGTCTGGGGTCGGAGTATTATAAGCTTTTTAAAGGAATTTTAATACCAAGATTAAAGAAACTATTTAATAATATAATAGAGGGGGGGAAGACTCCGCCATCATGGGATCATTCCCTGATTATACTAATTCCAAAACCAGGTAAGGACTTAACGGATCCCGCATCATACAGACCAATTTCCTTAATAAATCAAGATTCAAAGATATTTACAGCAATATTGGCAAAAAGAATGGCCACATTTATTTGTAAATATATTAAAAAAGATCAGTGTGGATTTATACCGGGTAGGCAAATGTCTAATTTAATGGGAAGAGTACTAAATATAATTAGTATTATAAAAAAAAGGAATTTAAAAGCAGGCTTGCTAGCATTGGATATATTCAAAGCCTTTGATTGTGTGGAATGGCCAGCACTTAAAACAATATTAAAAACATTTGGGTTTGGAGACAAATTTATGGGAGTGATGGATAAGCTGTATAAAAACAATAAAGCGGAAATAATGGTTAATGATGGGTTAACGCAACAGATTACACTAGCCCGAGGAACTAGGCAGGGATCTCCTCTTTCACCGATCTTATTTGCAATAGTAATAGAAATTTTGGCAAATGTAATAAGGGAAGATGAAAGAGTGAAGGGGTTAGGGAGAAAAGAGAAGATTAAAATGAATATGTTTGCGGACGATACTTTATTGACCGTAGAAGATCCCCTAGGGAGTGCAGAGGTGATTAAGAAACATTTAAGAGAATTTGGAGAAATTACGGGATTAAAAGTAAATTGGGGGAAGTCAGAAATGATGTTATTTAATTATAATAAGGAAGAGTTGGAAGAAGGTAAGGTTAAGTTGGGTCTTAGACTTAAAAATATAGTACGTTACTTAGGGATTAATATTGATAGAGATTTAGAAAGGCTAGAGGAACTTAATTTGGTAGCTTTAAAAAAACAAGTAGGGGAGAAATTAGAAGTATATAAGAAATTAAAACATTCTTGGTTTGGTAGAATAGCAATTATTAAAATGAAGATTTTACCTAAGATTAATTTTTTGTTTAGAATGTTACCAATTAAAATATCAGATGTAGAGTTGAAAAGTTGGCAAAATATAATTAATGTATATTGTAATGGGGATAAGAAAGCTAGGATTAATAAAGGGTTATGGTATAAGGCTCAAAAGAAGGGAGGTTTAGGACTTCCAAATATTAAGTATTATTATATAGCTAATCAGTTAAGATATGTTATAAGTGGTATTCTAGGGGAGGAAGATTTGGAGTGGTTGGAGACGCAAACCAGGGAAATAGATTATAAATTGAAAAATATTTTTTTAAAAAAAATTCAAAAGAAAGAATTAAAGGGACTGGACAACCCTTTGTTGGTAAATATAGTGGAGATCTGGGAGAAATTTAGGGGGAAGTTGATACCAAGAGATTCACCACTTGCCCCAGTTGTAGTAGTGGAGAATTTCCCAAGAGTGTTAAAAGTGGAGATTGAAGCGAGATTGAAAGATAAGGAAATAATTAAGTTAAGGAAGTGGATGGAAAATTTGAAGGATAATGAGCAAATTAAAGAGCTACTGATAGGTCAAAAATCAGCATGGTTTAAATGTATACAATTAGGGAAATGGACTCAGGAATGGAAACTGAAAAATAACAAGTGTAGAAATAATACAAGATTTGAAGATTTAATAGAGTCAAAAGGTAGGAAAGAAGAAAAGAAAATTAAGAAAGGGTTGACTAGTGAGATATATAAAATATTGATAGAGGAGGAGTTTCAAAATTCACTTAAAGCAATAAAAAAGGTTTGGGAAGAGGATGTGAATGGAGAAATTAAGGAATACAACTGGGAGAGGTTGTGGAATGCAAGAATGTTAAAATTGTTATCGATCAGAATTAAGGAGAATTTTTACAAGGTATTGTGGAGATGGTATCTAACACCGGTTAGATTTCACCAGATAGACAAAAAAATATCTAAAAATTGTTGGAGGGGATGCCAGGAGGTTGGAACTTATTACCATATGTGGTGGAGCTGTGAATATGTACAAAAATTTTGGAAAAGGGTATTTGAAGAAATAAGTGAAATAATTGGAAGTAAAGTGGAATTAAACCCGAAGCTTGCTCTACTAGCAATATGGGATAGAGGGGAAGAGGACAAAAATAAGAGAGAATTGATAAACAACCTCCTGACACCTGTTAGACTAATGATTGCAAAAAATTGGAAAGGACAAGGAAGCTATACAATAGAAGAATGGTATAAAGAAATATGGGATATGGCTTTGAATGATATGCTGACTTGTAAAATGAAATTAAAGAGGGGAATGTCCGGTAAAAATGATTTTGGGGAAATATGGAGTCCCCTATTGGAATATGTATTAAGATTGGGGAAGGGACAAACACCTTCAAAAGAGTCGATAAATTTCTGGATAGAATAAAAGATTAAGAGAAGGTCTCATGGTGTGGGGGTGCACGGGGGGGATTGTCGTGGATTATGTATGTATTTTATGTTATTATTATGTTGAAATTAATAAAAATTATTTCAAAAAAAAAAAAAAAAAGGAATGCCAGTTCCTCTCCAATGATGGGGTCACAGTGGGCCTGAGAAGTAGTCGTGATTGTGCTAAGATTTAAGTGAGTTTGAAATGTGATAGTGCACATCTTCAGATTATATGCTGTTGTTGGTTTTAATCAGGGCCGGCCAAAAACAACAACAGAAGTTTCATTGTCATGCTCTAATAGAACAGGTAGAGAGAAGAGAAATGTTAGTCGTTACAACAGAAGTAATGCACATGGCCTTCTAAATGTTACAACAGAAGTAATGCACATGGCCTTCTAAAGAGTGGCCCCGCGAGGACTCCTAAGGCCAGGGTCCCAGGGGATTCTTTCCACCTTTAACCTGGGAGTGAGCCCCAGTGAATGCAGTACTCTTTTCTAGCCAATATGCTGCACCGCTACGTTCCTATGCAGGGACAACTCTACCACCAGGCAGAATGAGCCAATTGCCTCTGGCAGCAGTTTTCTGGTCAAAGAAAAAGGCAGAACGTTGATAGTTATTTAGTTTATCATTTATGAGTGGCCCTGTTCAGATGACACTTTGGGCAATGTAGTGATGCTAATCATGGTTGATGTGGTTCTCGCTAACAATGCCTAGTGCTGCTGACACACGATCACGGAACTACGGTCCACTGCATGGTTTGCCTAACCATGCCCTAACCACATGTACCTCTCTGCCAGTCCCAGTAGTTCTCTGACTACCCAGCATCCTTTACGGCATGCTTGGCCCTTCTAGGGTGACCATATGACGGGAAAAACCCGGATTTGTCAGGATTTTTGGTAACAAATCCAAGAAGGAGGGGAAATTATTAAATTTGATGAAAAATCCGGATTTTTCCCATCCTCCCCAGCCAAAGGGCAGCTCTACTTTAATGAGAATTAACATAAACGTTTACAGCTCCACCATTTTTAAAGATAAAGAGATGAAACTTGGCACCATGATAGATTTAAGGAAGGGCTTTGGCCATGCCAAATTTGAAGCAGCTACATTCATCCATTGAATTTTAGGAATTTTTTAAAGGTTGAGGTTTTAAAATATATATATTTTAAAAAACGGTCATTTTTAAAGGTAACGAGATGAAATGTGGCACCATGATAGAACTCAAGTAGGGCTTTATCCATGCCAAGTTTGAAGCAGATCTGTTCACCCGTTGATTTTTAGGAATTCTGTAGTTTGAGATTTAAAAATTTTTTTTAAAAAAAACAGCTGGAGCCATATGCTTCAAACTCAGGATGTCAAACCTCCTCTTTAGGGTATTACACCTTGAGAATTTTCAGTTCTTGGCATCAAGGGAATCTCAAGTTTTTAGCTAAGAAGTGCTGGGCAAGCAGGGCACTTTCCTGTTCAGATTTGGTGGGCAGTTGGGCACCTGGAGCTCAGCAGAGGCGAGTCATCCACAGATCAAAATGTGAGAAAGGAGAGGTCAGTCATACAGTAATAGTTGAGGATCTTAAAGTATCCAAGAGTGTAAGGAACACTGTACTTGATGAGGATGTCTTCTGGGTTCAGCTGCAGAATTCCTTGAAGATTCTAAAGCCAATTTCTTCAGCAATCGCTGCGTCTGAATCAGACAGTGCACTTTTATCAGGCCCCCTCCACAAGGATGCGCTTTTGCGCCCGGTTCGGGGATTATGCGCATTTTCGCGGAGGCGCATTTACGCCTAATCCCTCTGCACGGGAGGCGGCGAGAAGCGGCGAAGCGCATTAAAAGATGCCCAAAAAGCACTTTACAGGTAGTTAATGCGCATAATCGCTTGTTCACACAGCGAAAATGCGCTTTAACGGCCGGAGCAAAATAAAAGTCGCTATTTAACGCGCGTTCGAAAATGCGCATTATCGGGGAGATAACGCGCCTGTACGCCCGTTTTGCGCTCCGCTCGTGTGTAGGTAAAATTTATAATGAGCCTTCAAGGCTCATTAAACGTCTCGTGTGGAGGAGGCCTCAGAAATTCCTTACCAAATGGCCAAGGTTTTTTTTTAAAAAAAACCTGTTTTTGAGAATCTCAGTGTATCTCCACTTACAACTACAAAAGAAAGTAAAGTGAAAGATTTTATTTAAAAAAGGGAAGAATTTTGTTGCCATCCAATTCATGCTGCTGCAAATCTGTTGGATCCAAGGTTCAAAGGCGGAAATATCAGCGATGATAGGACTGCTACTGCATTTGACTGGATTGCAAAACAAGCACCACACTTAGGACTTGATGTTGGAGAGGTACTTTCAAATATTGCAGAATACAGAGCATCTTCAGGGATTTGGTCCACGGATGCAGTCTGGGATTCTGCCAAACATATCCCTCCTACGACATGGTGGCAAGGTCTTTGCACAACACAGCCTCTGTCTCCTCTTGCTTCTCGCCTTCTTCAGATTCCTCCATCTTCTGCAGCATGTGAAAGAATCTGGTCTATGTTTGGAAACACTCACACCAAATCAAGAAATAAACTGACATGTGAAAGGGTAGAGAAGCTTGTTTCAATCTGAGCAAACCTTCAGTTTTCAGAAATCCATGATAACTATGATGATGACAAACATAACAAAGCAGAATCAGAGACTGAAGCTGAAAGTGATAGCTATAGCTCAGAGAAGGAGTCTGATTAAATGTCATGTTTATTCATTGAATCTTGTCCCCTCCCTTTTTTTCTCAGTTCTTTTTATGGGAATGGGTGCTTTATGTCTGGTTGACACTGTGGAGGACTAGCAGAGACATGCTTTTCTTTGTTACTAATGTTGATGGTTTCTTCTTTTTTAAAAAAACAAACAAACATTTTTGCCTGTTCCTCATAAAATGGCAAAACCAAAGAGGTTCTTTACAGTTCAGGTTTTCCTTACAGTTCAGGAGCTTGTAGCTCCATTTGTTACCAAATAAAGTAAAAAATTTAAAAAGCAAATTCAGTTTGTAATAATTGTTTGAATACACTGTACTTTGAATATACCAAATGTGATAATTTTATGCCAGACCAACTTACACATAATTACATTTTATGTTCCTAAAGTTACAAAGTGACTTTCAATCTAAACTGCTAATATTGCATCTTTTTCAATTTTTCCAAAAATTTCCGTTTTTTTCCGAGAAAAAAACCCTGGGAAAAAAAACTGGTTTTTTCTATGGTCTCAAAATTTCTGGGAATTTTACATCTCTAGGCCGCATAGATACGGTACCTCAGCCCGTGGGCTTTAATTACACATTGAACATGAAAGGTGAGAGGATAGTACCTTGTGGTAGGGTTGTAGGGTAGGCTGACCAGATAAAATCCAGGTCAGGGCTCATGTAACTTTAACAGTTGTAGAGAAAAGGGAATTTCAGCCAGTGGTTTTTGTATGCAATTAGTTCCTGTCTGGTGAAATTCCCTCTTCATCACAACAGTTAAAGGTGCAGGCACTATATTAAAGTGACCATATACAAAAGAAGGCAGGGCCCCTGCAACTTTAACAGTTGTGATGAAGAGGGAATTTCACGAGGAACTAATTGCATACAAATGACACTGACTGAAATTCCCTTTTCTCTACAACTGTTAAAGTTACATGAGCCCTGACCTGGATTTTATCTGGTCACCCTACTGTGGGGGCAGATGAACAAGTCCCCATGGTAACCAACAGAGCCCTTCCATCCAGGTAGGAGTGGAGCAAGAGCCAGGCCCTCCAGTCCCATCTGGGTCCTCAACTGTCTTATCAACAATTCATGGTCCACTGTGCCTATGTTAAGAAAACTACTGAACCAATGTATTAATGAATCAATGTAATGCTGAACCAATGTATTGAACAGAAGTTGATCCATTTGAATTGCAGACCTCATCTTAGACTCCTTTTTGCTTTCTGATCAAGTAGCCTTGACTAATGCTTTGCAAATGAACTTTGCACTACTTGTTGCTTACTGCAAATGCTAACCTTGGCTCCCCTGTATCTCAATATTTGTATCAGTCAAAATGTTGTAGACTATGTAAAATAGGGTGACCAACTGTTAAAGTTACATGAGCCCTGACCTGGATTTTATCTGGTCACCCTAATATTCTGGGCAGACCGCCAGTGTTCTGGGCATACAGCCAGAGATCCAGGCATACTGCCAAATGTTCCAGGCTTATTGCCAAGGGGGACGGACCATCAGATGGTATAAAGAACAGCTGGTTAGGTGTGTTGCTTTGTCACTCCTGGTTGCATGAGTGACAGTGATTGATCTTACTTTGCAAAGTAATAAACTGTTTGGACCCTCTCTCTTGGACTCTGCTTCCCTTCCTGGTAATCATATTGGGGATCCTCCAGGAAGAACAAATCCCCTTGGGGAGCGTTTTACGCATCATCTGTTAGCAAGATTCCTTTTTCGATTGCTTTCAGCTTTCTTGGTTCTGTCATTTCATCCATGACAGAAAGGACCAAAGCAACATGCAGAATTATGTCCCCCAATGGCAGGAAACGTATCTCAAACTCTGTATTAGGTGACGCATTTTCAGGCCAACTCAGAGATCACAAAAACAGTAGGTGCAAGCTTTCGAGATTTCCAGATCTCTTCATCAGGGAAGATTTTACAGAAAGCAAGAGGAGGGGGTTTCTTGTTGTGGGGGGGGGGCAGTGGAGGAAAAAATGCTGATTTGATGCTTAAGTCCTGAAGTTTGCATAGCCTGTGTCTTAAAATGAAATATGGCCTGGCGTTGCAGGAGGTAGCCCTTGCTTTGCATGTAGAAGGTGCCAGGTTCGATCCCCAGCAGCACCTCCAGGTAGGGCTGGGAAAAAACAAACATAGAGGCTCTTGCTGCCAGTCAGTATCAACAGTACTGGGCTAGATGGACCAAACGGTCTGACTGCATGACTGAGTATAAGGCAGGTTCTTATGCCCAACAGTTAGGCTGCAATCTCCACATACATGTCTGGGAGTAAGTCCTATTTAATTCTATGGGGTTTACTTGTGAGTATGTAAGTGCACAGCATTGCACTGTTAAGGGTGCAATCCTGTGCATGTTTAGACAGAAAAAGTCCTACAACACCCAGCATTCTTCAGCCAGAGAAAGGTCCTAAGATTCCCAGCATGCCCCAGCCAGAAAAAAAAAGTCCCACAGCTCCCAGCATGCCCCAGCCAGCATGCTGGGAATTGTAGGATTTCCGCCCCCGCCCCCCGCCCCCCGCCCCCCCCCCGGTCCCCTAAACATGCATAGGATTGTGCCTTCAATGAGTTTAGGGTTGCAGTCTGGTAGTCACATCCGATATATGTCTGCCCAGAAATAAATAGGATTGGTGGAAGTAAGCCCTATTGAACTCAATAGGGCTTACTCTTGAGTAAACGTGTATAGGCTTGCAGTGTTCCGTTTGCTAGACTACTTTTATGTGAGTCCCCATTGAGTTGATGGGGCTTTGTAAAACTGAGCCTCGAAACCTCTCTTGCTTTTCTCCTAACACCTTTTGGGGTTGGGGGGATTCTGAGCCTTAAGGGCCACTATTTTTTTCTGCTTGGTTACTATCCTTGGTTATTTAGGCTTTAAGATGAAGTCAAAACCGCCATCTTTGTGGCGGTCGCTGCCCTTACAACCTGTATCCTACGCTTGTGTACTGGTGAGCAAAGCCGTTACTAAGGCGACCTGTCGGCCATCTTGGAAAAGGGCGGCGTGACATAGACGGAGGCTATATTAACTCCGGGCAAGGGTCGGCCGTCATAAAAACAGTGAAGTAGCTACGCGCAGGCGTTGAAGGACATCCCGGAGCCGCCATCTTTGTGTAGGGCGCGCCTTGCAGGATGCATCCGGCGTCCCTCTTAGTAGTGGGCAGACCTTCTCCCTTTCCCTGAAAGCGCTCCTTTGCCTGTGTAGCCGCGCGCGCCATCTTTGTATCGGGCACCCTCATTGAAAACACTGAAATATTTCCGTGAGAGGAGGGGAGGCCGCCCCATTTCCCTCTCAGCCCGACCCTCAGTCGCTCCTTGCTGCTGTGGGGAGGGACAGAAAAGGCAGGGAAATGGTAGGGGGAAAGAGAAGAAGAAGGCTGCCTTTACGAAAGATGGCGGCCGCCCTGAACAAAGATGGCGAGGAAGGCTTCGCCATGGGGGAAAAGATGGCTTCCCCCTCCACGCCCCACGAAGGGGAGGTGATAAATAGGGGCGGGGGCGTGACGGACAAAGGCTGCGACGCCCGGAGGTGGAGGCCGCAGGTAAGGAAAAGATGGGTGGGGTTGGATGGCAGTGGATCCTGATGCTCCCCCCGCTCCCTAGGAAGAAGCCTCCCTCATTTGGGGATGCAGGAAAAGGGGTGGGGGTGAGTGTGGAGACACCCGAAAGAGGAGCAGGGGGAAGAAAGGGAGAAGAACAGAAGAGCTCCAGTCCTGAAATGCATTCATTAATTCTCTAATCCCAATTAAGGATCGCTGTTTTTAATTTTAGAAACCCATTGCATGTTCTAGATGTTTTGGACTACAATACCCAGCATCCCCTAGCCGGCCCAGCGCATCTGGACGGCACCGGGGCGGTGGAGCGGGGGAAGCTTCCGGACTTGGTCAGCAACTTGAATGCTATGGGTCTGAGCCTTTTATCCAGTTTGCCAGGGGATGCTGGGAGCTGTAGTCTGCACAGCTGTGTGTGTGTGTGTGTGTGTGTGTGTGCCAGGGTGGGGAGTGCCTTCTCTCGCTGCTCATGTGACATCTCCCCCTCCTCCTGCTTTCCAGGCAAGAGCGCCCTGAGGGATGCCCAAAAAGTTCCAAGGGGAGAACACCAAATCGGCAGCCGCCCGGGCAAGGAAGGCAGAGGCCAAGGCGGCGGCTGATGCCAGGCGGCAGAAGGAACTGGAAGATGCCTTCTGGAAGGACGAGGACAAACACGTCATGAGGAAGGAGCAGCGGAAGGTAAGTGGGTGGGGGTGGGGGGTGGGGGTGTTTCCTGCAAAAAGTTGCACTGGGGGGCGGGGGAGGGGAAGACTATTATTATTTTTTAAAAACCAAGAAAGTTTCTAGACCTCAGCAGGTTCTGTGACTACCTCTTTGGGTTGAGAGACACTGATGAGCCACGGCCCTTCTCCATCAAGCACGGAGCTTTCCCTTAAATATCCGACACCTGGAGATAGCGGTGTGAATCTGCGTGTGAATGTAGCCAGGATGTCCATGTTGTGTCTCGTGTGAAGCCGAGCAGGGGTGAAATCCTGAATTTGCCCGATAGGCGAAATAGAGTGCCAAGCTGACTTCCTTCTGAGTACTTTGGAGGTTAATCACTTCTTTGGAACGTGGAAAGACAGGAAGGCGTTGTGGGGTGTGTCACCCGTGTTGTAAGCTCTGTTTTGCATCCGGAAGGTCCTGGGTTTGATCCCCGGCAGCATCTCTAGGTAGGGCTGGGAAAGAATCCTGCCTCAAACCCTGGAGAGCTGCTGCTGCCAGTCTGTGTTAACAATACTGGGCTAGATGGACAGAGGGTCTGATCCAGTCTTAGGTAGCTTCCTGTGTGTCCTCTTCAAAATCAGCCCTTGATTTAGACCCATGAGGACTAGAGCCCTATTTTATTTTAAGGGAAAGGGCTGTAGCTTAGTGGTACAGCTCCTGCTTTACATGGCATCTCTGGATAAAGCTGGAAAAATGCCTGCCTGTAACCCTGGAGACCCGTTGCTGCCTGTCCGTGTCCAATACTAGGCCAGATCCACCAAGAGAATGCATCAAGCAGCTTCCCCTATTCTATTTAAATCAGCCCTTCATTCGGAATCAGCAGGACTAGAACCTTATTTTATTTTAGAACCTCACAAGTGGAGCCCCTAGCTTTGCATGCAGAAATTTCAGGGTTCAGTTCCTGTCTCGTTTACTAATTGATTGTCAGTCCTTTTTGGCTAAGGAGAGGGTTCAAATAAATAAATAGGATGGCTCTGTGTGACCGCCAGGATCAGAGGCAGCATGTTCTTGTTGTCCGTGTCCTGCTTGTGGACTTCCGCTGGGGACATCTTGATGGTTGCTGGGGCAACCCAATGCTGGACTGGTCAGGCCTTTGGTTTGGTCCAGCATTAGGGCTCTTCTTACGTTCTTAGTTGTTGTTTGCCCTCTTAGCTACACCCAATTCTCTACACCCAATCTCTTAAGTTGCAGGGCCTTGATTACTCCCACTCAGGTGTCTCCCTAAAGACAGGCGAAGCGAAACGATTCTCACTTCTGATCTGCTTAGGTAATTGGGGATGCGAAGTCTGTGTGGTGGTCATTTTATCCAGGGCATGTGTGTTTGGGTGATCTTTAGCATGCCTCTCTCCCATCTCTTACTGCAGGATAATTTCCAGAAGGGTAACTGCAGCAAAAACACCAAAAAAGAGCCCTTCCGCCCTTAAAACCCTATTTATTGTGGCATCAACTTCCGTCCGCTTAGCCAGATGCCTGAAATCGTAGCCAAAAGCCAGCGGATACAGGAACAGAGCACAGGAGGCTTGTAAACAATGGAGCCAAAAGCCTTGTGATGTCAGGACGCAGGAGTAGCAAAATTGTGTGTGTGTGTCCTGTTCCTATGCAGAGATATGCAGTATGAAATCAGGGTGACCTATTCCCAGCTGTTGAAAAGCCAGTGAACGAAAGAACAGGAGCATTCACCCCTAAAGGAGGACTTGTATGTTTCATAGGAAGAAAGCCACTCCAGTTGTGATCACATCCAACTGTGGTAGCATCACGTTTGCAAATGGCTTTAGCGTAGTAGGGTAGTTTGGTCTTTGTATCAAAGCAATGAGTATTGACGGCTCACAGTGAGGGACACTGAGGAGCCAATTTCTCCTTCTTGCCTGAATCTCTTTTGTTCCTGCAACTGAGGAGCATTCCCAATACAGATCCGCCAGTCCTTTTCTAGGCCTAATGCTGACATACTTGGCTGCTCCACTTCCTTCCTTCCATCTTCTTTGGAGCTGCCTCAGCTTCCCCTCCTGGCAGAGCTGGAGGCCTCTCTGCCAACTTCAATTTCATTTCTATACCGCCCAATATCCGAAGCTCTTTACAAAAATTAAAACCATAAGATACAGCATAAAATATAAAAGCACAATATAAAAGCACAACCAGAATAAAACTGAGCAGCAATGCAGAGGTTTAAAATGCAGGTTTAAAACTGTAGAGCTAAAAGACTAGGATTGTAACATGCTAATATACTGGGAAAATAAGGTCTTCATCTGGCGTCGAAAAGGGTATAACGTAGGTGCCAGGCGAGCCTCTCTAGGGAGCTCATTCTGCGGCCGGGGTGCCACAGCAGAGAAGGCCCTCCTCCTGGTAGCCACCCACCTCACTTCCTTTGGCAGGAGCTCACGGAGAAGAGGGGATGAACTTCAAAGAGGGGAGGGTGCACGGGAGATGCAGAATTCCCTGGAGTCTGTTCTAAAGCATCCATGAAAACATGTAATTGAATTCCCTGCCTCTGGACTCAGCCTGACATTACCTGACGTTACTTGGTTTAACCTTCATATGACTGGGGTAGCCATTGTATGGAATTGAGGGGCAAAATTATGCTGGAGATGGACGAAATGGAGAAGGGAGAATTCTTTTCCCTCTTCTGTTGGGGTCACGCTATCACAGGCCACCACCTTCCTTGTGAGAAAGGTGTTTCATGTCTCTCCCCACCCCCCGGTCCTTTTCTATGCCTCTTCTCAGCTCCACAAATCTTTCGGAGACATCTGGGCCTTCCAGACCCATTTAGCTGCCTTTTCCATGCCATGGAACCTGATGGAGTGCCTCTCCCTACACGAACCTACCCGTACACTACGTTCAACATCTAAGATCCTCCTCCGGTTGCCTGCTCCGAGGGAAGCTCGGAGAATGGCAACAAGGGAGAGGGCCTTTTCAGTGGTGGCCTCCCCAATTATGGAATGATCTCCCCGACGAGGCTCGCCTGGTGCCAACATTGTTATTTTTTCGGCGCCAGGTCAAGACTTTCCTCTTCTCCCAGGCATTTAACAGGGTATGTTGAGGTTTTTTTTGTTGTTGTTGTTTGACCCAAAATAGTTGTTTTAAATGGAGGTTGTATTTATAACCTGATTTTATGCTTTTTTATGCTTTTTAAATTTTGTATATCGTTTTTTTAATGTTCAATGTTTTTAATTTTTGTAAACTGCCCAGAGAGCTTCAGCTATGGGGCGGTATATAAATGCTATAAAATAATAATAATAATAATAATAATGTATAGCATTTTCATAGCAAAGAAAACACAGAGTTCCCTTTCTCCACTTGAGAGTTTGGCTTGATAGGTGTGTGTTGTTTTGCCACAGCCTTCCCCCTGCTCCATGGATGTTTGTGCCTTGCTAACCACTGCGCCACTCTCCCTTGGTCTCTTCCCCAATATTCCAAATGGCGCAGGTGCCCAGATCCTCCGGGCACAGAGGGCCCCCACCTCCATCCCTCGCCATCCTTCGCTCACCTCTGTTGACGATGGGGCAGTTCCCCCGTCTGGCCAGGCGATGGCGGTAGCAGCTCGATTAGCCGCTGTGCTGGCCCCCCTTTTAACCACTGCCTCCGTTCCTGTAGTGCGGCCTTTTCCAACCTCGAGAGGTTTGGGACTTGAACTCGCAGCAGCCCCAGCCAGCACGGCCAATGGTCAGGAATGCTAGGAGTTGTCGTCCAAATCATTTCAAGGGCACCAGGATGGGGTAGCTGCTGTGGTGAGTAGAATGGATGAACGCATAAACTCTGTAGTCCTCCCTGTTCCTTTGAGATGTGTGTGAGTGTGTGTGTTTGTGTGTGCATTTTTCGGTTGTCAGGCTCAGAGTCTTCTGAATTTGTCATCTAAATTGGCTGCCCACCTGGATTTTGTTCCGCACGGATTATTTGAGATTTAAATGAGAGCTAGTGTGGCCTAGTGGTTAGAGTGTTAATATAAGAACATCGGAAGAGTGCTGATGCCGGACCAGGCCAGGATCCATCTAGTCCAGTGGAGTTCCTGATACCTCCTGTTTTCTCAAAGTGATTTTCCCATCCTGCTCACGTTTTGTTCCTCTGACTCTCTTCCACCCAGCCCGCCCAAAATCTCTTAGCTCCTCCATCCTTGCACACCGTCTCTGGAATGACTCGCAACTGGGACGTGCTGCGCTGTGCCGAAGGCAGGCTGCGTTCCGCCATCCAGCCCGCTGTTGCGACGACGGCTTGGCTGTTAGTCCCAGAGCCACCTCTGACGTTGGACAAGCGGATTAGGGAAAGACGCCTTTGCAACTCTCCGCCACACAAAGCCGTTCTTAAGAATCAAGGCCGCCGTGAAAGCGCTGCCCCCCCCCTCTCTCTCTGAGGCTCGGGTTTCAGTCCGTCCGTCTCCTGGACATTGAGCAGTGTCCCATTGCGGGGCGTCTCCCCTGCTCAAAGTACCTGGGTTAATTTGCCAATGCTTCCTGATCCCGTTGCGGCATGAGCCTTTTGGCTCTGGGAATTCACGGTGTTGCCTATCTGTCCGCCATCTCTTGATTCCCCCTTCCTTTCTCTCCTGCCATAAGGCTTTTTGCTTTATTCGCTGTGGTTAAAGCCATGGTTTAAGGTGTCTTCAGAACGCAGCCTGGCTTTCTGACTTAACCACCGTGGTTTGAACCGTGGTTTAAGGTGCTTTCTGAACGGGGCCTCTCTTTTTATGTGCATGCGCTTTTCTTCCCCCATCACTTTTATTCTTTCTCTAGTCTCTTGCTTTTCCTCCCACCCTCTGTTTTTTCTTTCTTTGTGCACCTTCTCTCTTTCCAGTTTCCTATTTTCTGCCTTGCTTTTCATCCATCTTGTTGAGGCATTTCCTTGAATTCCCGCTATCTCTCTCCCATCTCTTCCATTCTCTCTATCTGCTTCTCTTCCTTTTCTCCTCTCTCTCTTTCTCTCTCTCGTTCTCCCCGCCCCAAATTACATGAATTAACTTCGTGGCCCCATTTAAAACATGCAGCAGAAAACTTGCCCTGAATTTCCGCGATGGCCCGAGTGTTGCTGCTCTCCCTGCCCGCTGGCGGAGGAAGGGCAGCTTCCTTTGACACCCTCGCACACACCCTGTGCCGCGATAACAGCCATGCTCGGCGCTTGCCCGGAGGGGATGTTGACCCCTTTGTTTCCCTGCTCTGGCAGGCGGCTTCCAACACGCGAGGCCTTTCTGATGAGCCTGCTCGGGATGAGCTGTTTGGCTTTTGCTCTTTTGCAAAGCAGGCCGTCTCCAGACTTTCTGGTTCACTCCTGTGGCTTCCGGGAGCCTTTGGCCGGGAGCGTGGTCTTCATCACCCACTTTTTGCCGACTGCGCTTCCCCTGGAATTGGTGGCCATCATGTACCTCCAAAGAGCCCCCCACCCCGGTGCTGTGGAATCTGTGATTGAAAGGAGGGCGGTTTGGACGGTCGCTGCCTATGTTTTGATGGCTTGTTAATAATAATAATAATAATAATAATAATAATAATAATAAATATTTCTTACCCTCCTCTTCCTCTGGATCGAGGTGGGGAACAACATTAAAAGCAAATGATATAAAATACATAAAACTGATTCAAAACATATAAAAATGAATACATTATTAAAACACCAATAAAACTCTAAAAATTCAACTGGGTAGGCCTGCGGGAAGAAATCAGTCTTCATAGTTAAGAGATGGAGAACAGCGTAAAGGAAAATATTGACGCTGGAAGAGGAGGTGGTTTCTGCAAAACTTTTGAGGTTCGAAGGTGTTGTTTTTCTTAAATGTTTCTAGACCTCAAGATTACAGCAGGTCTTGTTAGTGGTGAGGGAAGTTTGGGCTAAACCTACTGCTCTCAGCAAGTATTTTATGTTTTACTGGAACCAACTTACCGGTACTTCTCTTCAGCAAGTTCAGATCGCCCCGTTGCCTCATTTCGGTTCGTAAAGCATTCCGGAGTCCGGCCTTCTTGCCGGGCTGAGATTATTATTATTATTATTATTATTATTATTATTATTATTATATTATTTATTACATTTATATACTGCCCAATAGCCGAAGCTGTCTGGGTGGTTTGCAAAAATTTAAACTTTGGACATTAAGAATCGATGTACAAAATTTAAAACCCTGTGCCAGGGGCTGGACAGAATGTCAAAGCCACGGCGTTCTTCTCCAGAAGGTTTGCAGGGGGGTGTTGGGCAGGCTGACCGGCAGGCAAAGAGAATGGGTTAGGAGAACCTTCCACAACCTGGGGCCCGCCTGACAGCCTGGACTACAACTCCCATTATCCCCAGAGAATGTGCTGGTTGGGGATGGTGGGGATTGTAGTGCATCCTAACTGGTGGGCGATGGGTTAGGGAGGCATAGGTGGTGGTGGTAAATATGCTGCCAGTTATTCCAGGGATACCGGAAGACCTGCCCATCACGCCCAGTGTTGTTAACTCTGGCTGGCATCAGCGGCTCTCCAGGGTTTCAGGCTGGGGTCTTTTTCCCAGTCTTGACTTGGAGATGCCAGGGGTGGAAGCCGAGACCCTCTCTGTGTGCAAAAAAGCAGGTGCTCTGCCTCAAGAGTGGTGACTCTTCCCTTAAAAATGGCACAAGTTTCTATCCTACATGGTATTGAATCAAAGGCTGATTTAAATAGGAACATAGGAAGCTGCCTTATGTAGAGTCAGGCCACTGGTCCATTTAGCTCAGTAATGACTGGCAGCAACTCTCCCAAGATTTCGAGGTGTGAGTGTGTGGGGGGGGGGGGGGGGGCGTTCTTAGCCCAAACTGGAGACGCCAGGGATTGAACTCGGAACCCTCTGCCTGCAAATCAGGGGCTCTACCACAGAACTGGCCCCCAGGAATAAAGGAAAACCAAGCGATAGGTGGAGGGAAATTAAAATAGTCTTCATCCGTCAGCTAAATAACGCCGGTAGGTGTGCCAGCCAGTCCTCTCCAGGTACAGTCTACCAAAGATGTGGGGCCACCACCAAAAAGGCCCTGCTTCTGGTCCGCACCTGCCTCACTTTGGAAGGCAGATGCATCCAGAACAGGACCCGCCTTGACGCTGCAAGGCATGTTGCTATTGGAGTAGCATCCTGGACTGTCAGTTCTCCAACTCTACCTGGAGATGGATGGGATTTGGAAATACGGAGTGGCTAAATCCAAACTCATTGCTAAGTGTTTCTGGTTTTATTGTCGGCCGTTAACATGTTCCCTAGGCGTATGGATTTTATAATGGCTATTGATTTTATTATCATCTATATCGATCGGGTAGATCAGAAGGCGTTAATTGTTTCCCTTACATGCTTCTGAGTGGTGTTGTTGAACTTACTTTTAGTTAGGTTTGGATTAATCATTTCATTGATCGTTGTCTTGCATTTTTATGCATTTATTCATTTAAAATTATTTTTATCCCGCTTCCCAGTCAAGAAAGGTTCCTGAAACGGCTTGCAATAATAATGAAAGAAGACAGTCTTGCCCTCCCATGCTTACGAACTAAAAAGACATGACACACGAGGGAAAAGGGGTGGGGAGGGAAGAGGAAAATTACATTGCTTTTTCACAAAGTATCGTGTTCCATATCTGGAGCGAGTGCAGACTTGTTTTTGCTGTGGTTTTTTATATATACACTTTTGTCAAGTGGAGCATCAGTCATTTTAAACGGAAGAGGCATGTTGGTAAAATTGACGTTGCAGTTTCCCTGTTCTGTACCTTCCTCATCGTTGCGTTTTTGCAGAGCAACCTGTGCGTCAGTCCTTCCCCTGGCCCGGCACCCTCTGGATGTGTTGGGGTACAACTCCCATCCTGTTGGGGTACAACTCCCATCATGGGAACTGTAATCCAAGACACACAGAGGGTGCCGGATCGGGAAAGTGTCTCTCGCCAAAGGCTGATGATGCCAGAGTCATCCTCTTTCTTCCTCCCTTCGCTTTAGGAGGAGCGCGAGAAGCGCCGTCTGGAGCAGGTGGAGCGCAAAAAGGAGCTCCAGCGCCTCCTGGATGAGGAGGATGCGAAGCTGAAGGGGAAGCAGCCCAAGCCGCTCACCCCGGGCAAAGTCACCCGCGCCCAGATTGACGAGACGCTCCGGAAAGAGCAGAAGGAGAATGGAGATGCCGGTGAGTGCGGGGAGCGGGGAGAAAAAGCTCCTCGCATGTAGCCAGCTAACAGCTCAAGGAGCGGGCGAGGGTGGGATTCTTCTTCCTGACGTGCTGGCTTTCCATCTGCAGGGGATCCGAACCCTCCTCTATTCAAAAAAGGCCCTTGTGTGCTGGAAATGAGCATGTGAGGGCTATGCTAGGTTTCTGCGTGCGGAGATTTTGTGGGTTCTCCCACACCCATTATTATTATTATTATTGGTAAAAAAAGTGTGTTCTGTTGTTTGGGGCCTCTGCCTTCAGCTTGAAGGTGGTACAAGCCGCGCATAGGGCTGCTGAGGACCAGATCCCCATTTTCAAAAATGTTGTGGAAGGACACCTTGAAGACACACAGGGAGCTGTGTGCACGGGCCTACCTGTATGTGTGCATCTTCTGTCTCTGTGTGTGTCTCTTCATAACTATCTGGAATGGGAGATGGAGTTCTATGGAGGGAGAAGATCCCAAGGCCAGGGGTGACCGCCCTTCCCCGCCCTCCTGCAATGCCTTGGGCCGATCTCTCTCTCCCTCTCTGGGGATGGCTTTTGTGCCCCTCTGTGTCTCATCGGCCTCGCGTGATCTCACGCCGTTCTCCCCCCTTTTCCAGTGGAAAAGCAGAAGAGTCACCTTGACCTGCCCTTGGAAGAAAACATCAACCGCCGGGAGCTGGAGGAAGGCGCTGTGGAGGCCCGCACCGTCGAAGACGCCATCGCGGTGCTCAGGTGGGCCGACCAAGGCTGGCAGTCTGTGTGTGTGTGTACGCTCGGAAATCCCCTCCGCAGAGAACTGTCGGGAGCCGATCAGCAGATAAGCGCTGGGCTGGGCTTTGCCTGGACCATGATCTCTGCCGCTGGAAGGTTGCAAAGGGACGTGGCAGGTGCCGCAACACCCTGAGCTAAAAATGGAAAAGAAATGCCGGCGAGGTTTCAGGCCCCCGTGGCTGTGCCGCATGCGTGTGTGTGTGTCGGGAAAATAAACTAGGAACGGCACCGAGCGTGTCTTGCTTTGAGCAGGAGGGAGGGGCTTCGATCCGAGTCTCTTCTGAGTGTCTGGCCTTCTTCCAGCGGGGGATGTGCCCGGATGTGCTGGGGGAGAATTCCCATTCCGCGGTTTCCCAGTCTTTGCGCGCTTTCCTCCTCATTTGATAAGATCAAAACACTAATATGGAAACGTGGCTAAATGTAATCTGTTAACGGTGGAGAATTGTAAAGAAAACCTCCAAGCCACCCTATGGATTCCACCTATATCTTGGTTTGCAAGGTAAAGAGGGAAAAATACGTACATGCATTAAACGTACCACCCTCTGTCAATAATTAGATTGAAATCCAGTGCGTTTCTTTCTATTTAATGTTTTGTTTTCTTTCTTGTTGGTTTGTTTCAATTTGTTCGGGAACATTAATAAAATCTTTAAATAAGCAACAATAATAATTTTAAAAAACGTGAAGGTTCTCAGTGCCTAGCCGTAAGAGCTTCAAGCTGCCGTAGGCTGGTAAGTTTGGTATTTTGACTCCGCCCCCAATGCCTACAACCCCGCCTATTAATGGGATGCGGCCCCCGAGAGCTTGTCTGAATTTGAATTTGGCCCCTGTGCGGAACGGGGTTCCCCACCCCAGTGTTAAGGTTTCTCAAGCACTGGTCTGGGTTTAACAAGACGGCCTGAGTTGGCAGAGCCTTTTTGGAGTGGGGTGGTGGTGGTTGTGGGTCCCAGCGGGGACCAGCCACCTGCCCTCACCTGTCTTTCCCTCCTCCTCCTCCTCTTCCTCCTCCTCCTCCAGTGTCGCCGAGGATCTGGACCGGCACCCGGAGCGCCGAATGAAAGCGGCCTTCACAGCCTTCGAAGAGGTCAACCTGCCCCGGCTGAAGCAGGAGAACCCCAACATGCGCCTCTCCCAGCTGAAGCAGCTCCTGAAGAAGGAGTGGATGAAGTCCCCCGAGAACCCCATGAACCAGAGGCACTTGGCCTACAACAGCCAGAAATGAGACTGGGGTAGGGGACGGGGTGGGAGAGACCCACCCTGCCTCTCTTTCCCTGCCGGCGCCATCCACACTTTGAGTACGACCAGCGCCGATCCGACGACCTCCTGCCGTGCTCCGCTCGCTGAGCAGAAAAGTGTGCAGATAATTCCCTCCCCTTCCTCCTCCTCCTCCTTCTCCTCTCCTTTGCTTTGTTGACTTCCCACCCTCCCCCCCACTTATTTGGACTCTTTCCCCCACACACACCTTACACCCTCGTCTTCTAGGGGTTCACATCTGCTCAGATACAGCTGAGCCAAACCCGCCCCACTCTGTCAGGGTGCTGGTTCTTCAAAGAGCCGGATGGCGTCACCTGGTCGCTTCCGCCGCCTCCATTTGTGTCTTTTATCTTTCGGTAGGAAAGATAAGAAGGCCGTTCTTCGTCGGAGTTTGTCTGAGCGCTGGACGGGCTAAATCCCTCCCCATCCGTGTCCCTTGTTCTCCAATGTGCGGTTCCCTCTAATGCCAAAAGCACTTCTAGGTCAGGGTTGGGCAGAAGGTAGATCGCTAGACGTTTTGGATTTCAACTCCCCAAACCCCCTACCAGCACGGCCAGGGATGCTAAGAGCCAAAGTCCCCAACACCTGGAGAACAACTTCCTGCTCATCCCTGTCCTAGATCACCTGCCGAGTTGGAAGTACTTCTCACTTTGGTGATAAAGATGTGGTGCTGTTGGGCGCCCACCTGGCTGAAGGCTCCTCTGTATCTAAAAAGGAAACAAAACACAGCTACATGCAGAAAAAGAAGCAGGTTACAGAGAAAGCTTGGCTAGAACTTCTCCCGTCCTCTTCAGCCACGGTCGCTTTTCATGAGCAGGGAACCCGCACGGCCCTCCCTGCAAAATATAGTTCCCTGCACACAGAAGTCTTGCCATGACAGGGAGGAGAGTTCAAGTTTGGCCTCCTCCCTGACACGCTCGCTTTCTACTTGCGTGGAAGAGGAGGGAGATCTGGTAGGAGGAGGGCGCATTCAGTCCCAGGAGCCTCTGCCTGCAGTCACAGGCCCCGATACAAGCTGGCCACCTCCGTTAGAACGGGGCCACGGGCTCTCTTGGTCACAGGGATCCCCCCCCCCCCGATGCAGGTTTTGTTGTCTCTTGGTGCTTGTGCGAGGAAACCAGCTCTTGTAGGGGAAGAGCTGGCTTCCTGCGCAGCTCTTTCAACTCTCCTCGGATGCCCCCCACAGAACCGTCTCGCGGTCCTGCTGCAGGAAGGAGCGTGGCACCCAAACACGGGACGGCTCCTGTGCCCCTCCGATACTCCCAGCCTCCTTGAACGATGTAAGTCACCTTGCTAATGCTACTCTTGCGCTGGGGCCGGAAGCCTGGCGCGTCCTCCAAAGAAGCCTTGAGCGCGGGCCACATGCGCCTGCCCTCCGGCGCCTCTTTTTCCATGCCGATCTTAGGTTTACACCCCGCTGCCCTTCTCCCCGGCTTTCCGTCGCCTCGCGTCCCGGCGGCTCCTTAACCAATTGCTCTTCCTGCTCTTGCACAGCGGTGGGAGGTAACCGCAGAGGGAGGAGCCAAGTAGCTCCTGAAGTGCCGTGGGTCGTTGCCCCATCTGCCCTCGGAGCCTGCTGGCCTCAGCAGGCCTTGGTTTGCATCGGCCGGCGGGGCTGGCTCCCCATCGGTGTGCCGGACGCCCCCGTCACAAAGTTTGACGCCCTCGTCTCGAAGCGTTGGCTCGCTGGAGGCTTTTCCCGGCGTGCTCTCCGTGCTGCAGCGGTCGGGGCATTCCTCTCGCCGCCCTTAGGGGACGTGCCGTGGTCACGTTCCCCCACCGCTTGTCCAAAGCCCACCGGCAGATGTGGGGTTGGGGTGGGATTCCACCTCTCTGCTTCTCCCTCCTTTCCAAGGCCGGCGCCAAGGTGGCCTTCCTTCCTGGCCTCGTACCGCCTCTGGCAAACATCCCAGCTTGGTCTTCAGCACCCTTTGCACGGCGTGGTTCTGGCGAGCTGGAATCGAACGCTTCCCTGCCCTGTCTGGCACATTTCCAAGTGGAAAGTCCACCTTTAAGGCTCCGGTCTCCAGCCGTTGCCAGGAGTCATCTTGGGGTTGCTGTTTGATGCCTGCTGGGCCTTGGTAACTGAAGGCAAGACATGCCCAAAGAAGGCCGGTGTGTGTGTGTTTGAGCAAGATCCCTTCTCTCCAAAACCCGCCACCGCCCCTTCCTCGGCCTCCAACCCTGGTATAGATTCAGGAGCTGCCCCTTTCTAAGCCAGGCCTTTCCTACCGGTTCCTCTGCGGGTTCCCCTTTCTCCCTTCCACAGCGCCTGTCTTTCTGGCGAACGCAGCAATATCGGCCGCCCTTCCTGGAGAAGGTGCCGGGCTCGTTGCGGAGGAGGTGGCTTCTGCCACGCGCTGGCATTCGTCGCAAGCCTCCCGTTTCGGGCCTGGCTCATGTCGCTTGTGCGTCCTTGGGCCGGGGCTGGCGCATGCCTTGACTCTGCCGCGGCGAGTTGCAGGGATTCAAAGACTCTGGTGCTTTAGGTACGTGAAAGAGGGAAATGGGCAGGGACCCATATTGCTCTGTCTCTCCTGCTCCTCCCTTGCTCGGCGTGTTGGAACAAAATTGGAAGCCTCCCTCGTTCTCACGGGGTCCCCCCCCCCCGCCATGATGTTCAGAGAAAGATTGTGCGTGCTGCAGTTAAGTTGGCAAAGGCGTAGCCCGGTGAAGTCACGAACTGACAAGCTGATTATACGTTTTGTTTTCTGTGCCGAAGGCAGGGCTGTCGGTTGAGTTTTGGATCGTGACCTGCGGGGTGTTGGAACTGCATTGCCGGGAAGCTAGAGCAACAATCTCCTTACGTAACAGCGTTGCCGGGAAGCGTAAACCGGACTTCCCGTTTGGGGCATCGCTTCTCTCCTTCTTTCAAAAGAGAGTTATTTCCCCTTAAATCTGCACCCGCCCCAGGCCTCTTTTGTCCTTTGATTCCTCCTGTGATCTCAAAGTGATCCCATCTGGCCCTAAATGATGAACCGCCACCCCCACCCCACCCCCAGTGTCCCTGCCTCCTTGCTCCTTTTTCTGCAGGGAAAGTTCAGCATTTTTAAAAATATATGTACACACACCTCGACCCGTCTTGTAACCCACCTGCCCAAGGGAATAAAAGTCTTTGAATTGTGCCACCAGATCTCTCTTCTCTGTGACTTTTTCTGCAAGAGTTTTGAAGAGGTGTCCAGGCGAACGCAGGCAAAAAATGATCTTTTGAGTCCCTCTCCTGGAAGGATGCCCCTCCCCCGACACATTAATTTGTGGTCTAAGAAATGCTTTTTTCTCTTTCTCTCAAGGGCCATGAGAGAAACCAGCCCTGCGAATTGCGACAGAATTGGGCGGTGTGCAGCACCGATCGGTGTGTGCACATGATGCGGCGGACTGCCTCGCGGGCATGCGCACAGACCAATCTCCAGAGCAGTTTTGCAATTCTTTTTTTAAAAGCGTGTGCCTCTTAAAACACGTGCAAACAAATCCTTGCCATTCCATGCGAAGTTGAATGAACTTGGCACTTAATTTTGGGTCATATTTTGAAAACTGGAAAAAGAAGGGTGTGGGGCAGGTTGCACCTTCCAAACTGGCGTTGGGATCGGTGGCACGTACGTCTGTCAACACGCCAAGCCTCTTGTTTTAAAGCAGGGATGGGGAACCCCTTCTAGAGCAAGGGCTGGGGGCTGCATTTCAGTGGTGGGTGGGGTCAAAAATGGGCAGGGCCAAAAATACCAGCCTATTTCAGCTTAAAGCTCTTCCTGCCCCTAGGAGAGGCGTTTTAGCCTTTTGGAATAGGGGAGAAGCTGTACTGGGAAACGACCAAATGATCGGTGGGGGGGGAGGGGCAGGGCTAGAGGAAGTGGGTGTGGCCATTTGGGAACCCCCCCAAGAGCGAAATTTGGCCCTGATACTTCCAGTTCTGCACCCCTGTTGCAAATTCAACTTGTAGCCCCAAGACCGAGCAAGGCATGATGCCATTCTGGCTGGGCTTTTTTAAAAAAGAAGAGAGACACTACATGGAGGGAGAGGGGGGAGGTCTGGATTGGGACCCCAGTGGAGTGATAGGGGGCATTAACACTCCCCCCACCATTTTGACAGCCCCAATCTAAATTAGGGGTCCGCCTGCTGTTTACAACAAGCCGTTCACCCAACTGCGCAGATGCTGTTGCGTCCGGTTTGGCCTTCGGCAACCATTAATAAGAAAAGAGGATGAGATAACATTTCTTGGAGAAAGAGAAACAGGGTGTGGCTGGTTTGTGAGCAAGGGGACCTGCTTTGCAAGCGGGCCAGGCAGCGTGGAAAGTGAGTTGAGTTGTCAGTTGCATGGTCGAGGCTGCGTTTCTGAGCTGGGCTTGTGTCCCCCTCCATACACACACATGCGTACCCCCAGATTTGTGATCCCCGTTGGAGGGGAAGGCTCTCTTCATTGACTCAGAACAATCGAGGCTGCTGAAAACCCTGTGGCCTCTCGGGACTCTAGATGCTGCCCTTGATGTGTGTGCGTATGCGTGTGTATTATATATATATGCATCCAGAAATGCTGGATTCCATGAGCTGTCATGAATTGTGCGCAAGCTCTTTCTGTGTGTTTTTTTGCTCATCTTGGGGAGAAAGGAAAGAGCCCTGCCCGCACAGCCCAGAAACTTCCTGTTCTGGTCTCTGAAGTTCTTATTCAGCTGCACGTCACGCTCCCAGAATTTGGTCGTGGGGTGTCACCCACATGCTTTCCACATCGGTGAGGGCTAGAACCTTATTCTATCTTTTTAAAAGAAGGTGAAGTTCTGCAAATCTGGGACCCACGTTTCCGGCTTTCCAGCTCCGACGTACAACCATGGGCCTGTACGACAGACCCTGGCAACGCTCTGGGCTCCTAACGCCATGCCCATCATCCCATTGTGTCCTCCTTTGTGCCAAAGAGGACTAGAAAACTGGCTTTTGTTTCGCCTTGAAGCTGCGTTTCATAGGCTGGAGGGGAAGCTACCTGATCCGGTGCTTTATCAGCTGTGCCCCAGCCTCGCTGTGGGTAGGGCAGCTGTTACTTGCTCTCTGCAGTGACTTTGCCTCCCCTTCCCTCCCACGGTTTTGCATCTCCTCTCTCAATGAGCTTGAGAATCCACAGCTGGCCATTGGTGGGGTAGGATCCTATTTATACACATGTGGCGCTTTGCTGGCCTGCCGCAACCTATAATTAATGGAGCCACGCCAATGCCTCCCGTAGAAATCTCTGCCTCTGGAAGTGTTTTCTTTCCAGGGCTGAAGAATCCCACTTCAAGCCTCGCAGACAGACAGCAGTCTGGTCTCCAATTGGATACCTCCACTCCCCTAAGTAGTTGGATCCATTTCCTGACTACTCAGACCCCTTAAAACATTTGCCCTGATCATAGAATCATAGAATAGTAGAGCTGGAAGGGGCCTGTAAGGCCATCGAGTCCAGCCCCCTGCTCAATGCAGGAATCTACCTTAAAGCATCCCTGACAGATGGTTGTCCAGCTGCCTCTTGAAGGCCTCTAGTGTGGGAGAGCCCACCACCTCCCTAGGTCATTGGATCCATTGTCGTATTGCTCTAACAATCAGGAAGTTTTTCCTGATGGCCAGCCGGAATCTGGCTTCCTGTCACTTGAGCCCATTGTTCCGGGTCCTGCACTCTTGGATTTGGGAAGACAGATTTAATTTCCTGCCCTTTTTCTTTTTTGAGAGCTCAAAAAGTGTTCTCATTGTTGGCGATTTTATGCCCTACCCCAGCAGACCTCGGCTGGTGGATTACGTTTGAAGCCACTCTTGTAGCTGGCCACTGTTAGAATACTGGGCAGTCTGGACCCGCCTTGGTCTGTTCCGGTGCGGCTCTCACCTTTGCATTCAGACTCAATAGTTAGAGGCAGTTTACCTTTGAGCATTGCTGCAGGGGTGTGGTGAAGAAGGTGGGGGGGATTCTGTCTCTGTCATGCCCTGCTTGCTGGCATTCTGGTTGGGCATGTGGCTGTCCCCTGTTGGAAACAGGAGAGAGGGTACGTGGAATCCTCTCGGCCTGATCCAGTAGGACGGCTGCTGTTCTGCGCTTGAGTCAATATATAAAGCAACATATCTTGAGAGTTGCTGTATTATTACCTTGGGAGACTTTCCCAAGGAAAAGGTGAACTCTGCTAGTACGGGGGAGCTGGGAAGGAAACCTCTTCTCCGTTGAGCGGGTGACCTTGGAACTGCCACATTTCCCCCTCCCTTCGCTCGTTCTCCACGCTCCCCCATTGTCTCTGGCGCTCATCCCCCTTGCCTGGCCAGCATCCAACTGAAAGCGTCTTCCATTATCTCTCCCTCCCTGTAATGTTGCCAGCGCTTGCTCTCAAGAGATCCGAAGCATTTTAGCATCCCATTCCCCCCCCCCCCGACACTCTGCAGGGGCCGAGATAACCAAGAGGAGTCCGATCGACGGGCGATAGTGGCTTGCTGCAGGAACACTGTCCCAAGGGCGTGTGAAGGACAGCCTCCTTTTCTTTTCATCTGGTGGCTGAGGATGGAGCCCTGCTGGAAAGGGGTGACTTGGATCTGTTTAGCCCACTATTCTGTTTCCAACAGAGGACCACCAGATGTCCTGATGGGTATGTTATCCGCCCCCATGACTAATATCCAGACTGCCCCTGACCAAGCGCTATAGCCCCATCGTACAGCTACATATCAGAGGTGGATGAACCACTGCCTGTCCACGTGTTAGACTCCATCAACCCCAGCCATGGGGTTAAGCAAGCTGCGGATCATGGTCCATAGAATCATAGAATCGTAGAGTTGGAAGGGGCCTCTAAGGCCATCGAGTCCAACCCCCTGCTCAATGCAGGAACCCACCTTAAAGCACCCCTGACAGATGGCTGTCCAGCTGCCTCTTGAAGGCCTCTAGTGTGGGAGAGCCCACCACCTCCCTAGGTCATGGGTTCCATTGTCGTACCACTCTAACAGAGTCTTTCCTGATGTCCAGCCGGAATCTGGCTTCCTGTAACTTGAGCCCATTATTCTGCGTCCTGCACTCTGGGATGATCGAGAAGAGATCCTGGCCCTCCTCTGTGTGGCAACCTTTCAAGTATTTGAAGAGTGCTCTCCTGTCTCCCCTCAATCTTCTCTTCTCCAGGCTGAACAGGCCCAGTTCTTTCAGGCTCTCCTCATAGGGCTTTGTCCAACAAAGGAGATCCAGCAGGCCTAGATTCTGTCCATGCCTGACCTAAGGAAGCTCCCTGTGGGGTTTCTAAAGCCTACTGCAGGAATAAGGTGGCCTGGCCGCACATGGGTGGCTTCCCTCCCAAGGTCATTTGGTGCAAGCCGCAATCTCCCGGTCTCCTTCCTGGGCTGCCCTTCCCCCCCCCCCCTTTGCTCCACTACATCCTGGCCTCACTAGCCCGTTGCGCAGCTCCGCGGCTGCGCCGCCACGGCATCGAGCAAGCCTTCCGTAACCGCCGTGGTGCCCTTCGGCGCCGGGGAGACCCCATTACGGAGTTCCCGCACGTGCGCTTGGCTATTCATAGCGCCGCTCGGATCCACCTGCGCTCCCTCCAAGACGCCCTGCGGCGCCTCCCTTCCTCCCTCCCTCCCTGCCTGCTGCAGTCAAGCGTGTGCGGAGCAGTGCGGGGGCGGACGGCTGCGGGGGCGGCGAAGCAGGGGAAGCCCTCTTGATCCCTCCCCCCCCCGCCCGCCAAATCCCTCGTGTTTCTCCCCTGTCAAATCCACCATGACGCCGGCACACAAAGATCATGTCCTGTTCTTCGTTGCGTGTGCGCGTGTCCTCTCCCTCCCCCGAGGGGAATGCAGAGTATTTTTGGAGAAGGGGATTCCCCCCCTCCTCTTCCTCCCTCTGCGCATTCGGGGAAAAGCCTGCAGGCGTCGCGAATGAATTATCGATGGCTGCAGCTGGCCTGCTTCTTTCTGGCTTTTTTTTTTTTTTTTTTTTGCAAGTTATCATCCGAAACAGAGGGGTCCCTGCCTGCCCGGTTGCCATGGCAACGGGGCATCTCTCTGCAGAGCCCGGGGAGGGTAATGCGTGGGCTGGGGAAAAGACAGAGCGGGGGAGGGAGGGAAGGAAGAGCGGGGGAGGAGGAGGGGGAAATCCGTGTTAGGGAAGCGAGTCACGAGGGCTGCCTATGAGAAATCCTCGGCTTAGCTGGGCTTCCCCCAAACACGCTGCAGGGTGGTGGTGGTTGGTGGCTGCCGCGACCGCGTGCTCCTGAAATGCACAAAGATGAGGTGGAGCCTGGAGTTTGGGGGGGGGGGGGTAAGCTAGGAAAGGGATGAAAGGAGAGAGAGAGAGAGAAATATATTCTCATCCTTTTTCTCCTCCCTATTTCCCCCACCCCCCTAAAAATTGCCTCTTCATGCCACAGTGTCCTGGCTCACCTTTTGATAGCAATTTAAGATTCTGCTTTTTCTTGAATTCACCAAGGAAGCAGCAAAGGGGTTGTTGTTGTTGCTGATGTCGTTGTTGCAGAGGATCACACCCTCGACGGCTCTGCGGTCATGAAATCCGGCAGAATTCCCGCCCCAGGTTCCGCACTTGCATCCGCCTTCGGCCGGTGGGAGCCGCACCTGCCGCATGCCCGGGCCACTGGCTTGAAATGGGTCTATTGTTACCCGTCGCGCTGCACACCTTTCCTCTAAGGAGCTTTGGGGGTTACACCTTCTTAGGGAATGTAAACTTTGGGGATGGGTTTGAGAGATCTCAATGCGCTCCCTAAAATTTGCCATTTTAGGAGAGCGACTGTTAAGTCAGAGAGGTCGGTACCGGCATCGAAGTGTAAGGCAACTTCATGTTGTTCCAGAGCAAAAAACAACACTTCTGCTCTCTTCAACACTTTGCCAGAGGGCCTATAGTTTAGAGGTGAACTGATTTGCTTTTACTGCTTACCATGAGGCCTGGAAACTTAGCTTGTTTTAAGGCGAACAGACGTAGCTGCGTAGTCTAGCACATGCACTGCACGTGAAAGTTCCCAGGTTTGCTTTCTTGCACTTCCTACTTGAAGGACTGCAAACCGAGGGAAGGCCGGTTTTTGCACAAGATCTTGGAGAGAGGTGCTGCCGGTCAGAGCCGGCAATCTTGGATTATGTGGTCCATTGGTCCGGCTAGGTACAAGGCAGCTTGGTTTGTTTAGGGCACACTGGAGAGAAGACAGACCTCACTGTTGCCTGAAGAACACCTCGGAGTTGATTCCCAACACCACCAGTTAAAACAGGGCCAGGGAACCCCTGTCCGGCCCTCTAAGGTTTCCTGGTTGGCCACGCCTCCTTTCTCTCGAACACCAACCGATGGATGGTTTCCTGGCTTTATGCTTCCCCCTTGCCCGGACCAATCTAGAAGGTAGGAATGCCTCACCTATGGCGTAGTTACCGGCAACAGGAGCTTTCAGCTGAAATTTGCAGGAATTTGGGCCACACCCCTTTTTGCCTTTGGCCCCACCCACCACTGGGACCTGGCCCTCGAGAACTTCTTTGGAATGGGATTCGGCCCTCAGACTGAAAGAGGTTCCCCACCCCTGAGTTAAAAGGATCAAAGGGTGGAGAAATAAGTCCGTTGCCGGCTGAGGTCCTGGGACCCCTGTCATTCAGAGGCCCATGATACTGGGCAAAATGGGACTTTGACTTGGCATAATGCAGCTTTTGAATGGGCAGGTGCAAGGATGGGGTGCCCAGCGCCCCTCCGGAACCTGAGCAGACCCCGGGCGCCAATTTCGATCCCGTTTTGACATCCCACTGGCAGAGGACGAACCCTCCCGACGCTGTGGCCAGCTGGGCCAGGCGGTGATCCAAGAGGGCCCCGGGAAAGGCTCCCCACAGACAACAGTTCTGTAGCTGCCCTGGCATCTCTCCCTTTCCCTTCCTCTCCTTCCGCGCCCCTTTGGCAGCTGCTGCTGTTCCGCTCCAGGTATTTCAAATAGCTTGTGTCAAAGAGGGTGATTTCTTTGGAGGAGAGAAATACGGAGCCGCTGCAGGGAGAGAGGAAAGTCTGCGTTGCCGTCAGGCACTGCAGAGGGGAGAGGGTGAGGCAGGGCTTGCTTTAGTGTGTGGGTGGGGGGGTGCAGGACCATGCTCCACTCCCCACCCCCACACACACACTCCCCACCTTCCAGAACCCTGCAGTCCCCTCTGCAGAACCCCCTCCCTGACACTCTTGGCTGATTTCCCCCCACACCCTGGCCCACATTTTGAAAAGAGCCACCATCTGCGACCATAATTACATAAAATCTATGCCTCTCCGGCCTTCTGACCCTGAGATGCCTGGTGGCACCTGAGATGTTCTCCGGCATCCTTCACCCTTGTCTGTCCTGGCAAAGGTTGTGGAGAGTTGGGAGGGTCTCTCTAGCACTTCAAGGAAGCCCCCACCTCACCCCGGGGAGGGCAGGAAGCCCTCAGCCCACCCCTCCAAGCCTGTGGTTTTCAGAGGTATACTGCTCCTGTAGCTGGAGTTTCCATTTAGCTACTGTGGCTTCCAGCTCTTCCTAAGCCTCTGCTCTGTACGAGATCCGCTTTTGGTCCTCGGATACGGAGCGCATGTGGAATCGGGAACGAGGAGGAGGAGGACGGTACTGGGACCCTGCCTTTTTTATTTCCAGTGGAGGAGAAAGACCTCGCTAGAGAGGTGTTGTGCAACGCAAACTCCATTCTTGCTTGCTCCCACGGATTCTAGCCGTCGGAACGCAGCCCAATAGACACTTAGCTGGGATTAAACCCCCATGTGTCTCAGTGGTTTTTCTTTTTTTTGGCAAAGTGACCAAGCGTACAATTGCCCTACAAGGGGCAATTGAGAGAGAGAGAAAAACAAGCTCACTGATCCCCCCCCCACTTTGAAATGAATGGGGGGCAAGTGATTAGTTATCAATTTCCATCATTCATTTCCCCTTGCTGCCCCAGATCCCTGGACCTCCCAAGCCCCAGAGATTTCCTTCTCTCTTAAATGAGCCTGCCCTCACTCCCACGGAGCCCTTCAGGCCAGGAACTTTCTCCCCGTGCCCCATAGATGACCCACTCCATCTCGTTTCCTTCCCTTGCTCCCCTTCTCTTTCCCTTCAAACCCCTTCTCAACCCCCCCCCCCAACTTTCGGCCTAAGCCTTCATCCTTGCCCTGTATGGGAACTACGCTGAAGTGCATGCCTCTGTGTGGGCCAGTCTGTCTCCTTCTTTCCTTCGATTGTTGGTCCTTGGAGCGAGGGTGCCCCGCTGGTCAAAACCATTCTCTCGATTAAGAGAATAGCGGGAAATTGGGCACGCCTGTCCGTATTATCTGGATCCAAGGGAGTTCCACATGTTGACAGCGTTGCCCTTTACAGTCCGGAACATTTTATCCCTGTTGATCGGAAGGAATGTTCCTTATCCCAGCACAGGCAGCTCAATGCCCTGGAGTCCTCCGCAAAACACCCTTTAATCTGTTTTCCTACCTTTTGGTTCTCGGCATGGCGGGGCCGTTAGCACGGCGGTTCCACGGGGCAGCGCGTGTTTGCACGGGGCAAAGGTGGTGTGGGTCACTCCAGTGGTGTGCTGGTTCTTCTCTAAGGGGAGGTGTTTACTTGGGGAGGGAGATCCCACCCAGCACAAGCCCCTCACCCGGGACTGAAGCCGTCCACGTTTTAGGGCCTTTGAAGAGGGCTGTCAACATGTGATCCTTCGAATGAGCAATGACAGCACAGCCACCCACCTCAGGCTAATTATCACATGAGGAGAGTACCCTTAGCCAAAAGGAGAAGGGAGGCTACACATGACCATGGAGGCTGGTGCATCCCAAAGAATTTTCTTTTCTTTTAATGCAGAGTTTGCCTGCTGAGGTGTGGCATGGGTCAGAATCTTAAATGCAGAATCAACCACTGGTGCAGAAGAAGCCAATAGCAATGCTTCATTAGGACCCATTAAGAAGCGAGCAAGTTGCACGCAAGCTTTTGGGCCTATCAGCACTCTTCAGCAGCTCAATGTTTAGGACGAAAAGGAGAGTGAAAGAGGTTGGTCTGTGCTTTGTAGTAGTCTGGGGTCTGCATCATGCCGCCTTTCCCAACCTGGTGCCCTCCAGATGAGTTGAACTACAAGTCCCAGTATCCCCACCACATCTTTAAGTCTATTACAAGTCGCTTTGCATAGAACATCTTACCATCGCCACTTTTGGCTTTTGCTGAACATGCAGCATTATGAAGAGTTGTGGTGAACTGAAAAGCTTGCTCATCACCTGTGCTGCTTCCACTGAGAACTTCATTGACTTCAAAACAAAGATGGCTACTTGCGATCATTTAGAATGATTATTATTGGTTTAAATAACTGGGAAGATATATATGAAGCTGCTTCCTGCCAAGGCTCTGTCCTTCTGCCTGCAAAGCAAGGACTCTATCTCTGAGCTACATCCTTTCCCCTGCAGATAAATTAAGGTGCTAGTCCTCATGGTTCCAAATAAAGGACTCATTGAATTAGGAACCTAGGATGAGGCCTTTTACTGAGCCGGGCCACTGGTCCATCCAGCCCGGAATTGCGTCAGTGGGTCTGCAACATCACGGACAAGGAGAGAGGTCGGTCGCAGCCTGTGAATGATGCTCAGGGTTAAATCAAGGACGTTTTGCATGCAAACGTGGATGCGTGTTCCCCATCTAAGGGCTTCTCTCCTTTGTAGGTGAAGCACAGGTGAGGTACCTGGCTCAGGTCTGCCTTCTTATGATTGGCAGAGATCTCAAGCAGGGGCAGAGAAAGAGAGAGACAGCCCTTTTCCAAGCTCTAGTGCCTGGTTGAGACCTTTTTATCTGGGGATCACACCTGGGGCATTATGTCCGTGCAAAGGAGGTGCTCCAGCGCAGGTGTAAGACCAAAGGTGTAATGGAACTGGGGCACATAGGGACAAAGAGCTGAGACTTTTTTAGTCGCAGGGAGACTTACATCATCTGTCCCCCCCCCCCAAAAAAACCACCCCTTCCCAATTCCCTCTGAGCTTAGCTGCAGTCCTCGTAGTACCTGGGGTGGGGTGGGGGATTTTCTCTGCAATAGCATCTTGCTGCCTGTCTGTTGACATGCAAAGTAGTTTGGGGTGGCTTAGATGAGCAGTTCAGGCTCAGCTGCTCCTGGGGGAGAGGAAAATGGCTAGGACTGGTTTGTTGATATGGGGGCATTTGGAGGAGGGTCTCCAATGTAGATCGTAGCATCCAAGTAGGATCATACCGCTCTTGCGCTCCTGCCCTGCTTGTAGGCGGCCACTGTGTGAACAGAGTGCCGGACTAGAGAGGCCCCCTTGGGTCTGATCCAGCATTGCTCTTTTTATCCTCTTAACTGTACTTGTCCAGTTCCAGTGTTCCTGCAATGGCGCGAGGTTTGCCCCATGCGCTTCAGCGTCACGCGGCTTTCGCCACGCCGTGGTGGAACCGACGTGGTCCCTACCCCAAAACGGCGTCTGTCGGCTTGTGCCTTCCCCTCCCCTCATCCCACCGGTCTGGGGTTTTGTTTTTTGTTTTTTGGTGCGAAGGGGAGAATTTCCCCCGGCCCCACTTCTCCCGTGGGTGTGTCAAGTCCCAAAGTCGTGGGCCCCAATCCTGCCTGGTGCTCAGCTCTGTGCCGTTTCGGAGGAGGGACCCGGGCAAGCCTGCTTTTATTTTTGGATTGGCCCTGCCCTTCCTCCAAAGCCAGGCTCGGAGGTCTCCGTTGGGAGGATTACCTTAGGGCGAAAAGCACTCCGCCAGCCAGGAGGGCGCGAGGTCTGGTTTCCCGCCAGCGGCAGCCCCCTCCCCTTCGAGGTGTTTCCCCTTCCTGCTCCATCACCTAGGGATGCCGCTTTTGCCAGGGAGCTGCGCCGTCGTTTTCGGTTCCGATCAAGAGAGCCGGAGAGGGAGGGCAGCGCGGACTGGCTGCTTTTGTCCTTCGCTGGCAGGAAACGGCGGAGGAGAGCCGAGCCCGGCGGTGGCACGCAGACCCCGCGGAGCGACATTGTCTGGGTATTTATAGGCGGGCTGTTTGGACCAGGGTGGAGAGAGGCGAGAGGGGCGCGTCGGGAGGCGGCAGGTGCGCCTTCGCTGCTGCTTCAAGAGGAGAGCGAGAGCGAGATGGGGGCATGTTTTTCTCCCTGCCACAGGTAAGGTGGTGCTCATCTCTGCTTCCTCCGACCTGTGGGGATCGCGCACGCCGGGCGACAGGAGTGTCTTGGAGGTGGGGGGGGGGGCTCCTTTGACTTCCCAAAGAATCCAGAAGTTCCTGCTTAGGAACCCCGGAAGCTGCCGAATTCCGAATCCAAGCCGGTGTTGTCGACACTGACTGGCAGCGACGGCTATCCGGGCTTTTTGACAGGGCTCTTGGCCAGCCCTGCCGGGACAAGCCGTAATTCGAACCGGGGACCTTTGGAAGGCAAAGCCTATGTTCTACCACAGAGCTAAGGTCCCTTCCCCTGAAACCAAAGTGAAACCCCCAGTCCTCATGGTTCTGAATAAAGGAATGATTGGAACCAAAGCGCAGAAGCTGCCGTCTTCCAGCCCAGAGGGCCCTTCTGTTTCTGCTCAGGTTTGTCAGTACTGACTGGTAGCAGCTCTCTGAAAGAGGGGGGGGGGTGTCTAGACAGGGTTCTGACCTGGAGATGCTGGGTTTTGAACCCGGAACCTTCTGCTTGCAAAGCCCTTCCCCAGACAGTTCAAGGGCCCCTTGGGGAATACTGTCGTTCCCAAACTCAGTTTTTGTGCCAAGGGGACACACATGTGTGCTGGGTATGAAGCAAGGTGTGCTGTATGGAAATGCACACATTTATTTGCACATGTGTGGCTTTGGAGCATAGAGCTTTATTTTGTTTTATTTTTAGCTTCCTGGCTCTCCAAATTGCCTGTTTGGGCCGTTGTGACGGTTTGCAGCAATTGCTGTGGCGAAAGGCCGTCAGGAAGGCAGGTTGGGGTTTATGGGAGGGTGAGTGCAATGGCAGTGAGGACATTTCCTTGGGGACCAGGAGTGGGGGGCACTGCAGAAGAGTTGACACCCCATAGCTCCAGCCCCTGGAATACTGCCCTTATCTTCCCTGGTTATAGGGCCTGGGCAGGAACGCTTAGACCAAGCCAGCATTATCCCCTAAGGCAGCCTCTGGATGTGGTGGACTAATACTCCCATCATCCCCAGACGTTGGCCCCACTGGCTGGGGCTGATCAGAATTTATTTCTGTTTTAAGTATTTGTATCCTGCTCTTCAGCCAAAACCAAAAAAGTCCTTGGAGCGGCTTATAGATAATCAACCAGATCCTGCCCATAGGTTTACAATCTGAAAAAGGCCACAACACATGAGGAAAAAGTGATGGGGAGGGAAGAGGGAAATGAAATAGTCGTTCAGTAGGCCTAGTGGGGTTGCCCCACTTCTCGCTGGGGCTGCATTAAGGATCCCCTTTCCCTTGCACCTGGGCTCAAGACAGGAGCAGGCAGCAAGGCAGTTGTGTCCTCCACTGGTGAATTATTTGTAGATTTCCAGCGATCCACTCAGCGCCTGCTGGTTGCTGGGGTTGTTGCAAAGATGCTGGGATTGATGGGCCATTGGTTTGATCCAGCAGGTCCCTTTTGGTCCTTAGCTGGGTTGATCAGCACCTGTTTTGCTATGACAGAGTTTGGTGGCACCTCCCCAGACAGGTGCAGTCTATCTCCAGAGTCCTGCATTCATCTATTTAGTTGTTTTATTGGATTGATAGCCCCCAACACCGTTCAGAAAAATATTCTCACAAGGCGGCTTTTCTGAAATAAAAACACACACAATTAAACGCAGTGTAGCTAAAAGCTAATTTCCCAAAAAATAAAAACTGAACATCTAGAGAGGATCCCGTCTGAGGGTTTCCCATTGGGGGCATTTGGTTTTCAAGTTTTTGGACTAGACAGCTTTTCCCCACCCCCAGATCCGATTTAGCATGGCTCTTCTTGCGTTCTGAATAAAGCTCCCCACTTTCCATGGCGGCCAGGTCCTTTGGCCGCAGTATAGACCAAACCCTGCAAAGCAGAGGTGCATAGCAGATAAGGGGCACCTCAAACAAACTGTCACCGGCACATCCGGTTTCTAAGCCTCCTTGTGAGACGACAAGACTGACGGGACCACCACTGGATCTCCTGATCCATTTCCGCAATCCTCGATCTTCGCTCCTGGAGCGCATGACATAGGATCAGGATGGGGTTCTGTTTTATTCATTGTTGATCATCAGCCTTTCTGTGCCGCCTTATCCGCCAAAAAGCCCTCCGGGCGGTGTACATCCCATTTTAAACGGCCAAACCTTAAAAGGATAAGAACCGAAAACATTGGAAACATGAATGCTGCTCATTTAAAAATAGCTGAATGGAAAAAGACGTGCCTTCACACCCTCTCTAAAGGCCAGGGGGCTACTGGTTCTCAGGGGAGCACATCCCATAGTTTGGGGGCAATACAGGAGAACACCCGTTGATGCCTGCCTGACAAAAAGGGCTCTACTGTAGAGCTTAATAACTGGATAGGTACAACATGAGAGAGGTGAGGGTCCCTTAGTTGACGGCTTTCAAGGTGAAAACTGACATCTTGAATGCAGCCTGCAAAGCAATTGCAAGTCTTTCAGGACAGGGTGGGGGGTGGGGGATACATTCCTAGAGGAGAAGGCTCTCAGTGGCTACTAGTCCTGATGCTATGTGTTGCCTCCAGTATCAAAGGCAGTATGGCCGTGAACTCCAGTTGCTGGGGAACATGGGTGGGAGGGTGCTGTGGCGCCCATGTCCTGCTTGTGGTTCCGTCCTCGACAGCTGGTTGGCCACTGTGTGAAGAATGCTGGGCTGGGAGGCCCCTCAGCCTGATCCAGCATTAGGGCTCCTCTGATGTTTTTCAGTGCTGATAGACAGTGACCTCCAGTCAGCAACTGAGCTGTTGCATTTTGCACTAGTAATAATCCTCACACCCATGATTGGGGCCTCCTCCTTCTGCCCCCTTGCTTTGTCAAATGTCAAGCTGCAGGCGGCCATACGTAGACGCAGAGGTTGGTTCACTGTTGCCCTGTGGAGCTCATCCTTCCTCTGCATTCGCTCATAAAATGACACCCATTCCACAGCAAACACGGATGGTTGTCTGTCTCTGTTTATGTTTTTTACGGGGGGGAAAATCTGCCTCTCTCTCCCTCTCTCTTGTATAATGCCATTTGCACGATGAGGCGGTTGTACAGCACCTGGTTGAAAAATGACACTAGGTGCCCACAGATTGTTTTTAAACTGAAAAAACAGCCCTAGAGAGGGGGAAAGGGGGGGTGTGATGTAACATGTGCCCCACGGAGGATCCATTGTGATGTCCCCGGCCCCTTCTGCTTCTGATCGGCAGCAGAACCAACTCCCCACTAGCCGGGTCCTCGAGAGAAAGTTGTAGGTGTGGCATCATGGCGGCGAGAGCCACTTTCTAATGCGGAGGTGGTCCCATTTTTTGGCCATGCCAGATTCCTTCACCCACCCCCAGCAGGGCTTGGCAAGGGTGGGGTGAGATGCCACATTTCCAGGCATGGTGTTGAAGAAGCGAGTGGAAAGATCGTTCATTCCTTCAAAGCCGACAAACATCTGTTTCTCTCTTGCCATGCTCATTGTGTATGGTTAGCATTCTTGTAATGTTGATTAACTGGATTGTTTTCAAGAGCAGAGCCATGTAAGTTGATTAAGTGGATTATTTCAAAGTGCCAGGACCCTTTTAGCTCCTTGACAATGAACACTGTCATTCAACGAATAATAAAACCAGAAAGTTACCCCTTACTCTCTTTTAGAGCCCTGCAATGTGCCCAATGCCTAAAGGGGAATGCTCACCCACCCCAGACTCTGGCAGGATGTGTGATAAGAATGTTAGCGATTTTGCAAAAGCGACCCTAAACCAGGGGGGGGGGGGGAGAAGCAGTAGTATTTTGGTTGGGAACCAGCTCAGGAAGGTAGAGTCTGAAACACCACCTCTCTGCTGGCCCTGCATAGAATTCACCAGCCAGTCCTGTTCTTAAAAACGCCCAAATTTCTTTAAATGGAAGCTGTAATGTCGCACATTTTAAAGCCTGCTTGTCTGTTTAATCATCTCAGGAGGGGTGGATAAGTGCTCCAAGTGCCAAGTGCTGACATCCTAGCTACACCTCTGTACCCCATCTTAAGGGGCGTGCCAGCCCCAGGGAAGGCGGGACGCCTTGTGTCTATGACCGTTTTGCACAAGATGTATTTTTGGGGTATATTTCTCCTGATGAAAAAGGAAAGAGGATCTGCCTTCTGCATTCCATACTGCAGCCCTGTCCATTCCCCCATCCCCCAAATTGAATGAGAATGCCAAGACTGCAAATAACAGGATAACCCAGCAACAAACAAGCAAATAAACAACCTGAGAAATTTGCATCACCTTCTCACCCGCCCCGCCCCTCCTGGGTGCTTCATTGCACCCCCCCCCCCAATAAAAATGCCCCCTGCACCTCTTGATTGCTACGAGGAGATATGGAAATCAAACACCCCAGGGAATATCTGGTATCTAAGAGGTTGGGGGGGGGGGATGATGACATGATAGTGGAGTGGAGTCTGAGAAATTACCGGCTTTGGGGGAAGGAAGTAGAATTCAAGTCTTGTCAATTACACTTCCCAGATGTGAGTGCTTCAGGGCAGATTTTCTGATCTCTGCCTGAAAGTTTGAAATACAGTTGAGGGATGTTCCACGTTTGGTTCTGTCATTCAGCACTGCCGCTCTCTGCTGAGCTCGTGACAGCTTGACCGCCGCGTAAAGCCTCTCTGACACCGCAGCCAAATGGAGGCCGTGCGCTGTAACTCTCGGTGCTAGAGCTCCTGCATTGCAGAAAGCCCTAGGCTGGATTCCCGGGATCTCCAGTTCGGGTCGGGAAAGACTCCCATCTGAGACCCCGAAGAGCCGTTGCTGCCAGTCCGTGTCGACAAAACTGGGCAAGATGGATCAATGGTCTTCCTCTTCCTGTGTTCCTCTTTTAAACCAGCCCTGTATTCGGAGCCATGAGGACTAGAATTTTACCTTCACCGGTGGTAGAACACAGGCTTTGGATCATAGAAACAGAGGAAGCGGCCTTATACTGAGTCAGACCATTGGTCCACCTAGCCCAGAATTGTCAACACTGACTGGCAGAGGCTCTCCAGGGTTTCAGGCAGGTTATTCTTTTCTTAGCCGGGGATTGAACTGGGGACCTTCTGCATGCCAGGCGCGTGCTATGGCCCCTCCCAATGCAGGAAGTCTCAGAGCCAAACCTGTCGTGATCCAGGAGCAGGGCTTGGAATGACTCCAGTCTGAAACCCTAGAGAGCCTGTCGGTATAGAAATTACTTCTGGCATAAGGTAGTTTCGATTGGTGTTATGGGGGAAATTGCGCTCTGCACATGCCCAGGGGCACCTGTTCTGCTGCCAGCTGAAGGGGCAGTGGGAATCCCAGCTAATGCTTAGGGGTGAGATGAACCTTGGTATGAAAGAGCAGGCTTGGGGGCCAGTTTCTAGTTTGACTTTCTGCGGAGCATAGGTCTGCTTTGATACTGCATTTTCTTTTCGAAAGAGAAAGGCACGAAGAGGTGCTGCCACTATCAGGGAGATTTGGGTGTATTTTGGGCGCTGCGTTTGTTTCCGAAGGGATGGCGTCCAAACAGGGCGGCAACGCGCCTCCTCCCCAGTTCCCTCTCCGGAGTGGTTTATTAATAGCGCAACCCTTTGTTTTGGAAATGAATGGCTGGCAGATGGTTCTGATCGGGGCCACGCAGGCCTCGATGAAGCCTCTGGGAAGCTGGCTAACAGGGAAAACTCCCAGCTGGGCCGACTCCAGGTTTGAGGGGGCGCCGGCCCACCTGCCCACTGGAGGGACCACCTCCACATGCGGGGTCTGGCGGGCCTATACGAGCAGTGCCCGGCAGTTGGTTCCAGCTGCCGTTTCAATTTCCCACCGTGCCTGCATGAGAAGCAAGAGATCAGTGCGCGCACCCGTGACGTCAGGGGCAGAGTAGGGGGAAGGGTTTGGCACATTCCCTCCTCCCTGAAGTTTGGTCACCTCTCTGTTAGATGCATGGTTGGTGAGGCTGTGCAATGCTCACTGCCTCAGCAGGAGGAGAGATCCAGAGCCGTGGCTCTGAGGTTGGAGTCGGAGATGCAGAGTAGGCGCAGGGGATCATCTGCGCCCCAGTGGCGGCTCCTCCTCCTCCTCCTCCTCCTCCTCCTCCTCCTCACCACCCACCATTGTCTGGGCCAGAGTGAGAGGCAGGTGAAGAAGCAGGTTGCAATGGCGAAGAGGACCCTGCCTTTTCGCTACGGGACCAGGTTTAAGGTTCTAGTACTAGTATACAAAGCCCGGGAGAGCGCCTTCTCCCTTGCCAACCTGCCCGGTCACTGAGGTCATCAGAGGGCCTGCTCCTGGTGGTTCCACATGGACCCATGGCCCAATTGGAGTCCACCCAGAGAAGAGCCTTCACTGTGGTGGCCCCTTTCCTATGGAATTCCCTGCCTTTGAACATCAGGCAGGCACCAACTTTGTATCGCTTCTTCTGCCTCCTGAAAACATGGTTATTTCAGGAAGACTTCCTGGAGTGCTCGGTCATGGATTTTATCAAACTTAGTTTTATCAGAACTCTGCTTCTTTTTAAAAAATACTAAATATTTTGGCAAGGTGCTTTTATTCTGCTGTTCACTGCTTTGAAATCTTTGGATGTGGAGTGGCATGCAAATATTGTAGATAAAAATAATTAACCCTTTAGGGGGCTCTTTTCAGTACGCCCTCAAAAGGTACCTGACCATTCTGTCCCTTGGCCCCCGTGCTGTTGGGAGTTGAAGGCCAAGATGCCTGGAGGGTGCCACGTTGGGGGGGATTGGACTAGAGCCGTGACGCAGCTCATCCTTGTCTCTTACAACCTGCAGAGAAGCTGGTGGGAGATGGGAGACACCGGTGTGTGGGAGCCCCTCGCCGACTGTGCATTGAAAGCAATTATTTTAGTGCGGCTCCATCGATCCGGCCTCCATCAGTCTCTGCTTGCCATTTGTTTTGGCTTCCTCATTTCAATCACAGCCAGGTGTTGACCTCTAACGCCCCAGACATGGTGGCTGATGGGGAACACACAAAGATCCTGCCAGAAAGGCGTGTCCAAGGAACGAAGGAACTCTGACACACTTGCCTCTGGCTCTGGGCCAGTTGAGCAGCTTTAAGGTTGCCTGGGGCAGCGTTGTTCCCTTTAGGTGCCCATAACTCCCCTCCTCCTCCTCCTCCTCCTCCTCCTCCTGCATGCCTTTTGATCTTTCTTCTGCCTGTTTACCTCCTGAAGGAGGGGTGTTTACTGCAAGTCACGGAGAGCGAAGTTAAAGGGTTGCTGTATTACTCAGCGCTGAAGCATCTCGGTTCTGCTTCGCTTCGTCTTTTTCTTCCCACTCCGGTATTGAGTAACAGTGAAATGGTGGGAGGCAGGAAGCCGCCACACGCCGGGTGGGTATGGACAGATCTGTCAAGCTCGGTTTCCCATTTTCCAACCTCATCTTCCTTTCACCTCGTTTCGGTGTCCGTTTGCAATTTCTCCTCCTCCTCCTCCTCCTCCTCCTCCTCATGCATGCATTTCTGCATCTTCTCCTCCTCATGCAGGGGGATGGAACCCCAAATCCAGCCCATGGTGGTTTCGAAGATGGCCACGCCCCTTCTCCTGGCCACACCCCCTTTTCTACAACTACTGATCCCACGGCATTTCCCGGATTTTGTGCGTTTTTTTCCCCTGTTGCAAAAGGTTGGAATGCCGCCCTAAAGCTTAGTCACAGGCCGAAAGAGCTTTAAGCTAAACTATGCAGGTAGTTTTGGTATTTTGACCTGGCTCCCTGTTTGCATTTGGCCCCCTAAAACCTTCTCTGAAATAAGATACGGCGGAAAGGGTGGTGCTGCCCTGTCCTAGCGCCTGCACGTTTTTGTCTGTCATTTCCCCAACACATGTATCTTGGGGCAAGCAGTTTTCCTTCCGGCACATGCCTTTTACCCATGGGTACATCTGGGGGCTCACTTTTCCCCACCGGAGAGGCCTCTTTGGTTTTGAAAACCGCGTCGCGAACTCGGCAATAGGGCAGCCGCTGAAGGACGGCTGCGTTTTGGCGGGCGTGTAAGTTTGGAAAGTTTGGATTAGGTCAGGTTGCTGTTACGATGCGGACTGAACGAATGTCACCCCCACTTCTGTCCCTCGCCTTGCATGTTCTTGACTGGCGGGAGGGGGTGGCGTCTCGGGCAGCGTGGGCAGACCTCAGCCTTGTGGGGTGTACTTTGTTGCTGGGTTTACAAGGACCCTGAAATCCACTGTTCAGAGCCCATCAGTGGGGTTGGTTGCAGTGGAGTCTCTGATGAGCTGTAACCCATGAGCCAGGCACTGGGCATTTAACTATAGACAGTAGAGGCTGGTGGGCCCAATGAATGTGGGGTGGTGAATACTCTCTGGGTTTCAGTCAGAACCATTCAGAACTTTAAAGAAGCTAGCCGAGGTTTGAAAGGAGCGTTTTTCCATGTGCAGGCGCTCGAAAACTCTAGAGACACGCACACGTCCCTGAAGCTTGAAGTAGTATGCTCTGCTTTATCATTCCAGGACTCCACCACCTCATTCAGGAGGGCTGTGCAGATAGATGCTGGGCGTAGATGGCTGCCGTTGTATCCCATGAACTGATGGGTGTGTGGGTATTTCGCACACGGGCACGTTCCTCTTTGCTATTTTCTGCCTGAGCTTGGAGTTCCTAGATGGGAGGGACGGGCTCACAGTGTGGAAGTAATTCCCACTTAGTCAGCCAAATTGGAGTGAGTTTCCTTCTCTGCCGCGTTCCTATTTAAAGCCTGACCTTTCAGTGCGTACCCCGGAGGGGGCGGCTGTGGAGAGCTGTGTGCTGCAGACAGTGCGGGGTCTCCTTTGGAAGGCAAATATCACCCTGGGGTGAGTGGCTGGGTGGCCATGAAGGGGCAGCCAGAGAGGGCTGGGTTTCATAGGCCAGGAACATGTTTTATGCTTCCAATCTCCACCTTCAAACCTGGTTAGAAATTCAGAGAGAGAGGCTGTGTGATGTAGTTGTTAAAGTACCCTACGAGCACTGGTGACGAAACAGGTTCAGATCAGCCACAAATATTGGGCCTCTCTCTCTCTCTCTCTCTGGCTGCATTCGGACAACACATCAAGCAACTGGGGGGTGGGGAAACAATCATCAGTTGTGTTGCTTATTGTGTTGTGTGGAGGGTAACACGCTGCTCACAAACTACTGACAGTATGCTATTCTGCCCAAATAAGCAACGGAGAGAAACAACTGGCTTGCAAGTTGTTTAGCTCGAAGCCAGTTGTTTAAAGTGTTGTGTGGAGGAGTGAGTGTGTTAATGGCGTGTGATGAGTGGGTTAAAACACAAGGCCATAGAAACAAGAGTGACCAAAGCGACGGCTGCCACTCTGCTACAACTTGCAGAGGCTGCTGGGATAGAACTGGGAGGACTGAGGGAGGAGGGAGGGAGGGGAAAGGGGCGGAGACTATGTCAGTCAAATGCCAGGTTGACTATTAGTCCACTCAACGCCAGCCTCAACCACCCACAGTTGTGTAGGAATATGTTGTGTGGGGAGTACCCACAAAATAACCAACTGAGTTGGCTACTCAACCCACCATTGACTAATGTGTTGTCTGAAACCAGCAGCCTCTCCCTCTCTCTCTTCGGCCTGTTGCTATCTAACCTACCTCACAAGATAGGGTAGAAAAAACATGTCTGGCCTTTTGAGCTTGCTGGAGGAAGGGTGGGTTAGAAGTGTAGGAAAGGAGGAGTTCTCTGAGCATATGCTGAGTCCTTTCACCACAGCCAACTCCCATGGATATGGGTCCAGTGCAGTTTGCCACAGCATAACATTCACGGGCCTTTCCACCCATTTCCGTTTTGCAGTACTGACGAGGAGCCAAAAAGAGAATCTATCTTGCTGTGATTGTTGTACTAATATATTGGGGTGGGGTGGTTAGACCACTGAAAAACAATCCTGCAAAGGATCGTATCATAATAGCTGCTATTATAATTATTATAATAATTATTATTAGTAGTAGCAGCAATATTGTATATTTTGAACTAGGGCTGTGCACGGATCCGGATCCCGAATCTGGAGCGGATCAGGCTGATCCGGGCCTCCCAGATCCGGATCTGAACTGGATCGGATTGGGCCTGGATCAGGCCGGATTCGGATCCAGTCACAGAACTCCCTCCCACTCCCCCCGCTCTCCCCTCCCTCCCCCCATTCTCCCTGTTTACCTGCTGCCTCCTCCACGTCATCACCTGACGCAAGCGGGAAATGCCACGGTACACAGCGAGGAGAGAGGATGATGGCAGGATGACGCGGAGGAGGCAGCAGGTAAGCAGGGAGAGTGGGGGGAAGGAGGAGAAGAGCAGGGAAAGCTGGAGGGAGTGCTGTGCACGGATCCGGATCGGATCCAGATCCAAGTCATATTGGGCCCGATCTGAACCTGGCAGATTGGGATCTGGATCAGATTGGGGTGTCTGTGCACAGCCCTATTATAAACTATTGGTTGATAACTTATCATAGGACAATTTATGTTTTTTTCTAGTCAATCTTTATAATCAAGTGATGAAAGAGCCTTTTGGCTTTTGAACTGTCAGGAGACTCCATGGTTTATAAGCACAGGAACCCCAAACCAGTGGGCTGTTGGCCATGGCTTACAGCCAGGAATGCCAGTATTATGACACTATAACCCCACACCTGTTTTTCTTCTGCCAAAGGCACAAAGACACCCCCCCCCACCTAATTGCACTTCACTGCCCCGAGGGGCTGGGTGGGCATAAATTCTCCCCGCGGAGGGATACATTTATCGGCGTTCCCGGCTGAGCGAAAGATTTAAAGTGCCGCCTTTTGTCTTGGCATCAATATAAGCTATTAGGGAAACAACCGCTAAGTGTTGGTTAATGAAATATTTACTCCCACGCTCCGCTGCGATGAGAGCGTGGTTGAGGTTGCGGCGAACAGCAGCCTTGCCGCAGGTCTCGTTTGGGGGCCACGAGGCCACGCCCGATGGAGGGTTCCATGTGGCCATGGCCCACATCGAAAGCCTCTTTTGGGACCCAAATGCAGGTCTGTCTGGGTGGAACATAGAACACTCAATAACCTGAGCGGGCTGGAGTAATGAGGCCTCCTTTCATAGCTGCGAGTGTTGTGAAGATAAAGGGAGTGTTGCTGGATCAGGCCACGCACACAGCCTAAGTATGGAATTCGCTACCACAAGATGTAGTGACGGCCACCGATTTGGATGGCTTTGGAAGCGGGTTGTATAAATTCCTGGGGGAGGAGAAGGCTATCAGTGGCTTCTAGTCTTGATGGCTCTGTGCTGCCTCCAGTACCAGAGGTAGTAAGCCTGTATACACCGGTTGTTGGGGAACATGGGTGGGAGGGTGCTGTTGCACTCATGCCCTGCTTGTGGGTTCCTGGTTGGCCTCTGAACAGAATGCTGGACTAGATGGACCTTTGGCCTGATCTAGCATGGCTCTTCTTAAGTTCGTATGAGATATTTTGTCTCCTACCCCCAGCAGTCTGTTTCCACTGGTAGGCTGACCCTATGAAAAGGAGGACAGGGCTCATGTAACTTTAACAGTTGTAGAGAAAAGGGAATTTCAGCCAGTGTCATTTGTATGTAATGGTGAAATTGCCTCTTCATCACAACAGTTCAAGTTGCAGGGGCCCTGCCTTCTCTTGTATATGGTCACTCTAGTATAATGCCTGCAACTTTAACGTGATGAAGATGGGATTTCACCAGGTACTCATTGCATACAAATGACCCTGGCTGAAATTCCCTTTTCTCTGCAACTGTTAAAGTTACAGGAGCCCTCCTTTTCATAGGGTCAGCCTATCCACTGGTGAACAGCCAGATTCCTATGAGAAGCCTGCAAAATTAGGGCGTGAAGCAGGGCCAGATTAAGCCTCACTGAGGCTTTAAGACATGTCAAGATTCAGTGGCCCCATGCCATAAAGAGCTATAAAGAGTGATCTCTTCCAGCAGGCCTACCCAGATGAATTTTAAGTGTTTTTATTGGTGTTTTATTGGTATTTAAATGATGTATTGGTTTTATGTGATTTTAATCAGTTTTGTGTATTTTATGTTTGATGTTGTTCCCCGCCTCGATCCGGTGGGAGAGGCGGGTAATAAATAAATAAATAAATAAATAAATAAATAAATATATTATTATTATTATTAATAATATTAATAATCATAAAGAGAAAAAAGTGTATAGCATTATAGTAGAAAGCATTATGAAAGGCTACTACCCAGCTAGTAGTTAAACAGTGTTAGATAAGCACCTCTGAAGGTGTGTATAAAAGTACTAATAAAGTAAGTTGAATTGAACTTCTTTTAAACTGGCTCTAGACTGCATCTATTGCCTCCAATACTAATGCTGCATTGCCACGCTTTCTCTCTCTATAAGGCAAACCTGCAGTAAGTCGCACCAGACTTTCCAACATATTTAAGCCAAAGTGATTTCAATTACAATACATCTTAATTATCTCCAACATATTCAGAAGCCCCTCCTAAAATGAGGCCTTGAGCCGCGGCTTACTTGGCTTAGTTCTAAATCCAGCATGGGCATGAAGGAAACAGTTGACCCTGTTGTTTGCCCTAGTGCCGGCTCCAGTTTTTTGGGGGGGTCCTTGGTCATGGCACCCCCAGCACCCCCTTCCTCAATGAATCTACCTAGATGAAGAGAAAGAGCAACTCGAGGGGGCTTTTATCAGTGGGACCCCTGGGGGATTCTTCCTGGGAAGCAAGCAAGAAGGATCCATGAGGAGGAGGAGGAGGAGGAGGAGGAAGAGAAGCTGGCACCAATGGTGTTGAGGACGTAGACTCAATGAGGGAAGTGGCCCATGGAGGGCCCTCCAAAACTAGGACAAACAGCAGGGATCAATTGTTCCCTTCATGGCCTGCTTTTGTAGACTTCCCATAGGCTGTCCATCTCGACAACAGGATGCAGGGGAGTCTTGCCCATGGGCCCTCAAAAACCTAGAGCTGGCCCTAGAGCAAGGACATTCTTGTCTGTGGGGAGACGTGTTAGCCGTGTTCAAGTCAATAAAACGGTGCCACAGCGAAGATGGTCAAGAACTATCTTCCATGGCCACAGAAATTAGGACCCCAGATAATGGGTATGAGTTAGGGCCACCTAGATTTCAATTAAATATGAGAGGGGGAACTTCCTGATGGTAAGATCTGTACAACAGTAGCATAGTCCACCTACGGAGGTTGTGGGTTCTCCACCTCTGGAGGGTTTTAAGAAGAGGCTGGACAGCCACCTCTCATGGATGATAATTGGTTTTCCTGCATGATGCAGAGGGTTGGACTAGATGATCCTTGTGGTCCCTTCCAACTCCACAGCTCTATGATTCTGTGACTTTCTGGTATATTTGACTGCAGTGAAATCATCAGTGATCCGACTGAATCAGCCCTGTGGCTGTGTTTCTATAGCAGGGACCGCACAGCCTGTCTCTTGTTCGAAGAACATCCAGGCCGGTGGCAGCAAAAGGTAGAGGCCCCTGGTGCACTTAACCCTTTCTATTCCCCAGGGATGAGCAGATTAATCAGCCTAATCAGAGAGTAATTTATCCAGGGCAGCAGCAGAAGGGAGAGCGAGAAGCAGCCCATGAAATATTCAAGCGAATGCCCTCATAAAAACAAATTAAGGAAAAGTAATTAAGCATCGCAATCACAGAGAGAGGAAACAGGAAAGCCAGGCCGGAGGGGGTGGGGCGGCGTACGGAAGCGAGGTTTGGGTAGGGGCGGCGGCAGCTGACTGGACGCCATCCGGATTGGTATTGCTTTGGACTGGGCCATTTTGCATGGGACTAATTAAGCCAGAATGACTAACGCGCTAAATAAAGCCAGATCACAGTTTCTGTTTAAGGCTGCATTTAAAGGCAGCTGTGCAGGAGAGCTGGACCCACGTAGGGGATTGTTAGGAAAGAGCTGGAAAATAAACTGCTGGCATCATAGCACAATTGTATAAATCATCGCCTTTGGAACTGGGCTTGCTGGTTCAGTCGCTACGTCTCCCCCCAAAAAGCCCCTGTAGGGCCCAAAGCTGAACAGAGAGGCGTAAGTTTAGAACCGCACACCCAAAAAGCATGTGTTGGGGAAATTGCACACACACACACAAAATACAGGTTTCTTCTCAGCTTTTAAAATACGCATCACAAACTTGCACGGCAACAGGACTGAATGATTTGGGCCTTAATAATCTGGCAATCTCAGCAAGGGTGAGTTTGGCAGCAGGTCCGTCCTTCCCTACAGGTAAGCCAGTCCGAGGTCGCTTTGTCCAGCATGACACCAAGGCTGGACAATTCTCGCGTCCTCCTTGCGCGTTTCTCACACCTGGGTGGACGTCGTGAGAAACTGGGTACAGGACACGATCCGGGACTAACTTTGGTCTGTACCAAACAGGGCCCACGTGTGATCTGAGTATGAAGATGTCTGTGGGAATGGAATTCCCCTGTCTAGTTTAGAGAAGAACACCACACAGACCTTCTGGTACAGACAGGTGAGGGATGCTTGAGTTGTGGCAGTGTGGCGTAAATGCCCTTTGCCTGGCCGAAAGAAACATTTTGAAATGTGTCTGGGTTCAAATAAGACGTTGACAGTGCATCTCTGAACTCTTCCTTTGAATGCTGAATGTGACCCTCCCGCCTCAAAATTGGAAATCTGATTTGGCGTCCCTGGCGTTTTGACTGTTGGGTTTTTTATTGTTGTGTGTGAGTATTGGAGAATGAATCCGACACCTGGACACTGGATTGATACCGGTTGCCATTGCGTGTCAGCAGTTGCATGTTGAAATCAAATGTGGTTGAATGGTAAAGTCAGCTTGTCCACTGTTGGGTGCAGTGTTCCACAGCAGATGGAGATTATCTGGTCTGTGTTTGGCATTAGAAAGAGATGAATTTGATCATGGGGATAGTTGTGCATTAAACATCTGAGTTGGTTTCAGTCTTTGGTTTGAGCTCCCATTATAAGCAAATATAGGACCTAATGCTTTCTTTTGACTGCCTCAGTTTCCCTCAAAGTGCTATCTATCATCATCATCATCATCATCATCATCATCTATCTAATCTATCTATAATCTTTATGCAGTGGTGGGCAGGTGAATTAATATTCATCTTGGGCTCTTAATTTCTGCTGAGCTGAGGTCATTCCTTGGTATAAGCATGGCCACTCCGATGATAATGAAGTGCTTGAATTATTGGGGGATGGGGAAGAGATAAGGGGAGGCTTTAATGAGATCCACAAGGGGGGGCCTTCCAACTCCTTCCAAATTTAGCCAAATCACGCCTCCATTAGCCCTCTTAATTTTCTACCCTTCATGCCAAAGGCCTTTTATTTATTTATTTATTTATTTGACTGAAAAATTATGAATTGCCTTAATTAGTGAGTGTTCAAAGCAAGGACCTTTCCCGATCTGTGGGTCCAAGAGCTTCAAAGTAAAAAACAGACAAACAAACAAACAACACGGTGTTGCTTGCAAAGTGCAACATTTTGAGAAAGTGGGGGGGTGGGGGTGGGGGTGATTAAGGATCTTTCAAAGGTAGTACTTCGCTTGAAGGGATTGTCTCTCCCGCCCCCCCAACAAGACTGATCTGCCCTGTTATCTGGCCCAAAGGGGTGTGCACAAATCCGTGTGCGTATGTGAGCCTTTTGAGTTTTTTGGGATCCCATCTTCCATTGTGGAAATCCGCATTTACCCTTGGTTCAATCCTGACAACTTGTTCCAATTTAACCTCTGGTGTACAAAATAAGGCCTGGTGTGGTGAATGTGGAGAGGGAGGCTTGCACATGTATTCTGGCCTACATTTTGTGCGCTGGTCCTAGGAGCACATCTGCCAGAATATATCAGTTGATCTATATGGTGCCGCACACCCCATTCATGTTTTTGCCACAACTCGTCTGATGTGGCCACTCCTCTGGAAACAGCACGGTGTAGAATGTCTTTCTTCTCTTCCCTCCACAGGTCTATAGCATGACCCATGGCTGCTGGAATCCAAGGAAAGGCATTGCATTGCTTGGGCTCTTTCTCTCTGCAAGCCCGGATCCAGAGGCGCTGAGTTACAAAGGGGCTGTTCTAGTCACATATGATTGGAATCGGGCAGGTAAATCCGACCGCAAGTCGCTCCATCCCCGGGGCAGGTAACACACATAGTGCACAGTTGTCTCTAAAATGGGCGAAATAGATGTGACAAATTCTAAATTCCAGATGCCGGATCTGGCCCCTCCCCCTTTTATGGCTCCACCCCTTTTCTCCACAAAATGCACAATGGTTTCCTGGCTTTTGTGCCTTGAAAGGGTTTCAATTAGGGGTGTGCATCGGATCCGATCCACGATCCACGATCTGAATCCGATCTGCCCCAAAATCGGAAGAATTCGATCCGATCCACCAAGGTCCGATCCGGATTGGAAAAAAATGGTGGATCGGACACCATTTTGAATGCTTTTCCCCATAGCCTAGTATTGTGTTACAAAAACACCTATAACTTTTTCATTTTTAAAGATAGAAGGATGAAACTTGGGCACTTTGTAGATGGGTTAGGGGTAGTTATCTGTGAGAAATTTCAGAAAGATTGGTGCAGGCATTTGTGGCAATTAATTTTTTAATAAAAAAACAGGAATGCCTATAACTTTTTCATTTTTAAAGTTCCACACATGAAACTTTGACACATTGTAGGTGGTACATTGGGACCTATGTGTGTGAAATTTCAGAAACGTAGGTGCTTGCCTTGTGTGGCCATTAAGTTTAGAAAAATGGGTAGTAGTGGGGTAAACTTTCAATTCCCCCCTGGTTTATGGGATGATTTTTGGCACGGGCTTCACTTCATTGGTATCGATTTCCTCCATCCCTGTTATCAGGGCACATGTGCACATAGACTAAAAACAAACAAAACAACCTACCACTGCCAAAAAGGAATGTGGGGTGTGATTGGGTGTACAGTTGAATGGAGATTCTTTGGTGGCTGTTGGTTTCACTGCTGTGCACAGGTGTTCCTTGGCTTTGGCCAAAGGCCACATGTGAAGAATCGTGGCACAGCCCAACATACAATTGTTCAAGATTGCTTTTGGGGGGGTGTTGTGTTTTATTAATGTGAAACTGTGTTTCGTTCAGTTAATTGAAGGAGCCCAATGCTGTCTCTGGCAAAAGGTGCCTGCTCTGTTGTGCTGATGTGCTGCTCGGTTGGTGCACTGCTGCACTGCTGCACTCAGTGCCATGTTTGCAAACAAGAAACAGAATGATGGAGGGTTCTTAATGTGTTGAGTCCACTTCAGAAGCAAGATCTGTTTCATCTTTGTAAGCAGGGTTTTTAAATGTTGATTTATTTGTTTCATTTCATTTCTATACCACCCAACAGTGAAGCTCTCAGGTTCACAAAAGATTCAAACAACAAGGTACATCACCTCTGCCTATAAAGTGGAAAGTATGTGTGTCCGTTGTATGTCCGGAAATGTTTACCCACTTCCAGATGAGTTAAAAACTTGAAATTTGGGGTGCTGATAGGTCTGGTTGTACAATGTACCAGAAAAATCTTATGTGTCCATGGCACCTGCCCTGCCATAAAGCAGCCAAGGGAACTGCAGTGCCCAGATCCTGCACCAGGAGAAACTGGAGACAGTCAGCTGTTTAGGAGCTGTGCAAGCGAGTCATGTATTTGCATAAATTGGCTGGTCATGGGGAGGGGCAAGTGAACATAAGAAGAGCCGTACTGGATGAGACCAAGGTCCATCTGGTCCAGCATTCTGGAGAGGCACTGAGAAATCCTGCTCCTCCTTCCTTGCCACCGCACCAATGCCTGAGATTTCACCCTCTTTTGAGCCAACCTTGGCAGCTGCCTTAAGGACTAGAACCTTTCTACTTGGAAGGAAAAATTAACCCAGCGTGAATGCTCTCTCTGTAATATCAGGATAAAAATTCTGGTCTGTTGTAAGTGAGGTTATAATGTATGCAACATACTTCTAATGCTTGATTAACTACATATGATTAGTCCCAGTCTAGTGGGTAAAAAACCCTGCAGCTCCAATCTTATGCGCACTTACTTGGGAGTAAGCCCCATTAAGCACATTTTGGAGGAGGTGTGCATAGATTTGGGCTACAGAAGGGTTGAACTTTGCCTGTGCCATTTTCTCGCTGGGTGACCAAGGATCTCCGCCTCAACTCAAGAGCTCTTGCGTGGCATGGAGAAGGTCCCAGGTTCGATCCCCGGCTTTTCCAGGTAAGACTAGAAAAGAATCCTGCCTGAAACCCTGGAGAGCCATCGCTGCCAGTCAGTGTAGACAGTATGGAACTAGATGGACCAAAGGTCTGGAGGGATAGAAAGCCAGCTTCCCATGTTCCTATTTAAGACCAGCTCTGTATTCAGAACCATGAGGACTATAATTTTGCTTTGTTGTTAGGGAAGGGCTGTAGCTCAGTGAGAGAGACCCTGCTTTGCATGCAGAAGGTCCCAGGGGTTCAATCACTGGCAGCATCTCATGGTAGGGCTAAGTAAGAAATCCTGCCTGAAACTCTGGAGAGCTGCTACTGTCAGTCAGTGTTGACAATACTAGGGCTGTGCATGAATCCGGATCCCGAATCCAAAGCAGATCGGGGTGACCCTGGATCTGAACTGGATCGGGGGAGGTCCAGATCATTCCAGACCGGATAGGATAATTCCAGGTTGATCTAGATCTGGGGCCCATTGCCCTTTCATGTCCCTGGGTGCCGGCTGCACTGCTGCTGCAGTCCGCCGCTGCCACTGCTTCCTCTCGTGGCCTGATTCTTAGTAGAGCAATGTCGCGCTGGGTGATGGTGTCACCTGGCATGACATCGCTCTACTGAGAATCAGGCCTTGCTGCCTGGTTCTCAGTAGAGAGGAAGCAGCAGTGGCTGCGGACTGTGGAGGCGACGAGGAGGCAGCAGGTAAGCAGGGAGAGAGGGGGGAGGGTGGTGAGTCCTTTTCCCCATAGACTTGCAAGTCTATGGGGAAAAGGAGGGTCTCTGGATCTCAATCCGGAGACCCGGATCCGGTTCCGAATCAGGGGAGGTCCGATCCGGTCTAGATCGGATTGGGTCTAATCCGGATCGTTCGGATCTGGTCCGGATCAGGTGGGCTGTGCACAGCCCTAGACAATACTGGGCTTGATGGACCACATTTTGGCCCAGAAGAAGACTGCTTCCGATGTGGCTGTTATGTCAGGGGACCTGAAATAAGCTTCCACAGAAAATGAAGGTGTCTGAATGGATGGATCCAGAACAATTCCACGCGCAATTGGTATATTAAAAAGCTGAATTGGGCAAAGCTATGGGCATCACTGCCTGCTCTTTCCCATCACTGGTGACCTGGCTGTTGGAAACAGGACTGAACCAAGACGGGCAGAGGCTGCCCAGGTATACTGCTGGGGCTGGAGCTGCAGCACCTCCTGAGGAAAAATGGAAGAGATCCAAATGCGATGTGCTGGAGAGCAACTCTGTGCAGAGGGTAATTACCCCAGAGAAGAAGTGTGGGAGTGTGTTAGTAGTAGTAGTAGTAGTAGTAGTATATTCATTTCTATTTCACCCCATAGCCGAAGCTCTCTGGTGGTTTGCAACAACTTATCTAAATACAACATGATCAAAATAGTCTAAACAGTTTAACATAGAAAAAATAAGAACAACATTTCCTCCTAATAGACCTGTTCTAAAACAGCTGACATGGATGCCTCATCATGTCTGTGCTCCTCCAGATATCTATTGCCAGTTCCCCAAGCTAGAGCCCTCCAGCTGTGTCTATGCACCTCCACCAACCTGCCACCCTTTCCAGATGTGCCGGACGCAAACCTGTCACCCTCTCAGATGGGCTGGAGGACTAAGTCCTGCCATCCCCAGAGGTGTGGGCCTGCAACCTGGCCCTCCAGGTGTGCCAGGCGGCAACCGGCCGCCCTCCAGATGCCTGCGCCCAGCCCCCAACCTGGCGCCCTCCAGATGTCGATGGGATCATGAGAGTTTCAGCCCAGCACGCCTGGGGGCGCCGGCTCGGCGAAGCCCCACTTCGAGCGAGGCAGGAGCCGAAGGGGTGGCGCGGCGTCGACGGCCCAGGTGGGCGCGTCACGGAGAAGCGGCCGGTGGTGCAGCGGGTCTTCCGTGCCGGATGCCAGCCGAAGAGCGCCCTTTGGGGAGGGAGCCGCCGGGGGCGGGGGGCGCGGGGCGCGAGCGAGCGAGTGGGGAGCGCGCTTGAGCGGCCGCCTGCCCGGGAGAGGCGGGGATGCCGCGGCTGGCGCCCGGAGCTGTCCTTCAGCACCGCCCGCCGCCGCAGCGCCGCCGCCGCCGCCGCGCCAGGCTGCCCGCAGTCCGGGCTGGCGACGAGGCGAGCCGCTGCTGCCTCCTCTCGCCGCCCCGGCCCGGCCCGGCCCCTCCGCCGCGGGGCCCCCCTCCGGACCTGCCGCGCCTGCTGCTGGGGCGGCCCTCGCCCAGCCAGCTGGTCTACCTCTCTCTGCGCGCCCTCTGCGCCGGCAGCCTCGGGCAGCCCCCGGGCTGGCGCTCGCCGCACCTCCGCAACCCGCCCGCGGGCGCCAGGCGCCCGGAGCCGCGATCGGGGCCTCTCCACGCAACCCGGGGCCGACCGGGCCCCCCGCGCCTGGAGCAGCAGACCAAGTTCTCGGGGCCCCCGCACAGCCGCCCGCAGGAGCCCCCCACCTGGCTCGCAGTCCGCGCACGGCAGCAGGTGAGTTGGCAGGTTAGAAGGGATGGGGGGGGGCGGCGGTAGCCCAGGGCCACCAGAACCAGCCCGGCAGGTGCCCGACACCCCCCTCCAGAGGGGCGGCCCCGTGGCGCGTGCTCGGCGGGCGCTCTCCCCTCCTCCCGAGGAGGCATGGCCCATCCGGCGGTGGGGGGTGGGGGTACTCCAGCACGGCTCTTTTTTCGCCCGTGGATCGGGCACGGCCAAGCCTCGCTCTGCCCAGACGTGCTCCTGAGCCCTGATGGCTGTCCGGGTCGTGTTTCATTCTTGCTTGCCTGGTCCGTGGCATGGGTCGCCTGGGCTTTTGTATTCGGGTGGACAAGTTTCCTTAGAGATCATCGGTGCAGAGAGAGAGTATATCTATTTGTGCCTTCTCTGATCTATGGAGGAAAGGAGGCGAAGATCGGAGGAATGAATCCAGGTAGCCTCTCCAACCCCCCCCCCCAACCCCCCACTCCCTCTGTGGAGCCTCAGCTGACTCGCTTTCGAATTTCCTCTCCCTCCAGTTTTTTTGGGCTCCTGTGTAAACCCTCTGCTGCAGGATTTTGGTGGGGTGGTGGAGAGGGAAAGAAACCTCCGCTCAGCCGCTCTTTCCCCCTGCAGTCCCATTGATGCACAAGTCCTGCTTTTGGGTTCCCCCCCCCCCGGAGTTCAGGTGCCCCTGCCGCAGCCAAGGGAGACTTTCGCTTGGCGAGCTTTGCTCAGGTGCGGAGGGGAGAAGCGCACAGGCAGCGAGGCTCCGTTGCTTGAACGAACCGAGGGGGCACCGTGTATGTGTGTGTGTGTGCGCGCGCGCGCGCCCGGTGCGCATACATGCGTGTGTTCTCCAACCCATTCAAACGAAAAGTTTGGGTAGGGGCTCCATTGGCATGCTCGGGGGCGAGGGCAGCGAAATAATCTTGTTCGCATCTCAGTTTGTGTCGGAAGTGTTCATTTTCTCAGCGGTGTGAGAAAAGCCACATTTCTCTCTATGGGGAGGGTGAGGAGGAGCCAGGTGTGTGTGTGTTTGTGTGTGTGTCTGAGAGAGGGAGAGAGAGAAGGCAGTGGTTGTGGTTTCAGAGTGTTCAGAGGTGTGTGCATTCACATCGCCAGCTTTTCCTTGGTGTGTGCTTTTCATTATTCTATCGTTTGAAAGCTCCCCCCTTCTTTTTCTTCCTTTAATGAGGCGGGGGGGAGAGAGAGAGAGAGAGAAACACACACGGGCAAGACATGCGATCCGCTTGCAACATTCGACAAATTAAAACGTGAAGATGTTGTCGCAGGCAACCCGGCCACATCGTAAAGGAAACGCACAGTATCGGACCCGATCCTGGGTCCCGGAGAGGGGGGGGGGGAACGCGTTGGGCCTTTGCATGGAACCGGAGGGCTGTTGTGGCAACACCAGGTTGCATCTCGAGGCGCCCTTCCTGGGCAGGTTTGGCAGCTGGTGTGACGTTGCCAGTGATGTGTGTTTAGTACAGCGGTGGCGCGCATTGTGATTTGGGATGGCGTGGGCGCAGGCCTGGCAGGGATTGCTATGGGGCAGCATTTTGGTGCGCCCTCCGTCTTAGGGAGAGCGACCCCTTCCTTCATGCTCTCCGTAGGGATCAGCTGAGGTGAGTCCTGTTCCCACACTGTCTGCACTGATGTCCCCATCAGAGGTCAAAAGCCTATGTACACCAACTGCTGGGGAACATGGGTAGGAGGATGTTGTTGCGCTCATGTTCGGCTTGTGGGTTTCTCACAGACAGCTGTGTGAACAGAATACTGGACTAGATGGACCCTCGGCCCGATCCAGCATCAGGGCTCATCTGATGTTCATGGGAATCCCACAAACTGAGTCCCCCATTCTTTGTCACCAGATGCTGGTATCTATAGATTGACTGCCTCTGCATTTGGAGGTTCCACTCTTAACTAACATCCCTGATCAGAGGTGCCCTGATGGTGGATCAGGCCCAAGGTCTGTCAACTCCAGCTTCCTGTTTCCTATGATGGCCAACCAGATTATTTATTTGTGACAATTGTATTCCACTAAATATAATAACATCTCTAAGCTGTTTATTTTTATTAATTATTTATGCTATTTATTTATTGTGACATTTGATACTCCACCTTCTTTGGTCTTGCAAAGAACTCAAAGGTAGCTTGCACAGTCTTCCTCCTCTCCGTTTCTGTCCTCACAACAACCCTGTGAGGTAGGGGTCAGACTGAGAATCAGCGACTGGCCCAAAGCCACCCGTTGAGTTTCACGGCCAAGTGGGGACTTGAACCCGGACCTCCCGAGTCCCGCTCCCAACACTCTAGCCATTACACTACACTGCAGCAATGGGCATCCCACAAAGATGGCACCCCTCGTCAACTGTTCCTCTTCTACTTGTAGTCTGCAAAGCTAGGCTGCTCCTAGGGGTGGAGGTTGTAGCTCACCCTCATGTCTCTTAGGCATAGGTACAACCTTGTCTCATCTTTCATGGATTGATATAAACACCCTTTCAATAACAGGGGCCATCTAGACTAAAGGAAGTGAGGTGTGTGGCTTCTAGAATCAGGATCTTTTCTGTTGTGGCACCCCTGTTGTGGAATGAGCTTCCCAGAGAAGCTCGCCTGTTGCCTACACTGTCCTTTTTTCTGCATCAAGTGATCTTATTTTCCCAGGCATTTGTGTTTTCCAGTTTCTGTTTTAAGCCTGGTATTGTATTTTGATATCTCTGCACTGTGGCTCGGTTCTTTCTATTTGGTTATTATTTTTATATTTCTATACTGTCGTTTTAAATTCTTTCAGTTTTATGTTGTATTTTATTGCCTTGTATTTTATGGTTTTAATTGTCGCGAACTGCTATTGGGCAGTAGAGAAATGTAATAAACAAATAAGTAATAGTCCTTTCCCTCCCATGAATGGAAGAGAACCGTCTCAAGATACTATAAGACAGCTTTTATTTGTTGGGTGTGGGGGAGAAAGCCCAACACGTTTCAGCCTATTTTTATTTCAAGGCCTTCTTCATGGGGCTGTAAAATAAAACATTGCGACTGTAGTGTAGAATTTCGCCATTAAAACACAAAACATTTAAGTCATTCAAATAGGTCTGTGAGTACTTCTTAGAAACATCTGCAGGACTTTCTGTAATAATGTCTCCTGCTAAAATTCACTGGCGACTTGAAAATGTGCTCAGAAGGCTACAGTTTTTATTCTGTCTGTTAGCGCTGTTTATTGATATGTTCCTGAGATACATCAATTGCCTTGGCTGTATGTTCCCTAGCGCCTGATGTTCTCTGAGCTAGACTGCTCTTGAACATGGAGGCTGGACCGTTAAGTGCAGGAGAAGAACCCTGCTGGTCAGGCCAAAGTTGGCCCACCCAGCCATGCCATTCTGTTTCTTATGGGGGCATTGAGATAAAACCTTATGGGAAGCCAGCAAGCAGGGCATGGGAGCAAGCTGTCCTCCCTGGCTGCTTCCCTTCCATGAACAAACTGGCATCGAATGACAGATGCTTCTGAGCATGGAGGTTCTTGACACCTACTAACGTTTTCCCACCAATATCTTGAAGGATGGGCGCAGTGGTGGAAAAGCCAGGATAGACATTGGGATGGAAGCAGACCGGCCCAAACCATGATAGAGGATTGCTTCTAGGTAGCAGATCCCTGTGTGTGTGTGTGTGTGTGGTGTGTGTGTGGCATTCTTCCCACCTTATTTTGTGCGCTTTTAACACATCTGTGATTTGATTCTTTTCCCTTCTACTCCTTTTTTATTGTTCACTGTTTGAGCGTTTGATTGGACGTAGAGTGTTGTACAGAACTTGCAAAGAAATAAATGCAGATCTTGTAAATAACATGCATCCTTGTTGAGGCATCTCCCACTGCTAGGTTGGCTAAGAAGGTGGGCGAAGGATTGCATCCAGATGGGATGCTCAGCTCGGCAGGATCTTTGAAGGCCTTGGGCGTGAGCTTGCCATGGGCTATTGGTGGCCGTCCTCTTTTGTCCTGCTGCTGTCAACATCCTTTGGTTGTTCAGAACCATTGAGAGCAATTCCGTCCCCTCTGCATTGCAGGCACCAGACAGAATGCTCCCACCGTGGGTGTGATGGGGGCGCATTCATTATTATTTCTTAATTTCAAAAATAGATAAACTGCCCTTCATCCACAAGGGACCCCAGGGCGGTGTTGCTTACAATGTGAACACCAGCAAACAAGTCCAATAGAAAAATTGTACAATGAAATTTACGCGTTTTTTAAAAAAAAACCACGTAGGAAAACATCAGTGAGCCAAACAAAAAATGCAACGACCAGGGTAAATAAATACACGAATAAATAAATGGGAAAATTTAAAAATGTTAAAATGCTCGGGCCAATGCTTTCATTTGTGATGGGATCCCTGCTTCCATCAAGTCCCAGCTTCCATCTAGCACCCTGCAATCTAGTGTCTGTCAAGGAGGACACGGGAGTCAGGTTTGGCTCACGGACATGCGAGCCCCACCCTCCTGCAGCCAGACCTCTCTGCAGGAGATCCCTCCCTGGGCACCCTGTTTTGTGCTTTCAGAACTGCCCCCTCCTTTGAACTAAAGGGATAGAGGAGCTCCATGTGGGTCACAGCTCCCGTTTTGCTCCAGCACACATGTGCTGCTCTGCAGTGGGGTGAAGGAGATACGTTGTTTCTCGCCATCCTACATTTTTGGGTAGGCTTTTCTCCTGCGGCCATGCCCTCTCGCCACAGATGTGCAAGGGGGAGTTGTTGTCCCACAAAACTCTTGTTCACGTGGGCCCTCTGAGAATACCGCCAGCAGTCAAAATGTCATCCTCCAATTTGCATCTGAGCATGCGTGAGTATTATTCTGTGCTTCCTCCCTGTCTCTCGCCTGCGTTTCACGTCTCTTTCTTTAAGAATTTTCCCTCTCCACATTTGCATCATTATGAGAACAAGGCATTAAACCTCTCCTCCCCCCCACAATGTGCCCCCTTTTTTCTATAACATCAGGAATCTATCCACTTGCCAGCAAAATGCTGAATGCAATATATTTATTCATCACCACTTCTCTTGCTCTTTCAAACAAGGAGCTTATCCTATTTCACAACAACCCTGCAGGGTAGATCAGAGAGAGGCACAAACCCCCTCAACAAACTTAATCGCTGTGAGTCAAACTGCACATTTAAGCATCACTCTGTGATTCAATGGTGCTTTTGTTTTGATTGATTGATTGACTGTATTTATGGCACACCAAAGAGTCTCATGGCAGCAGAAATATGAATGAATTTACGATGGCACAAGCTAGAGGCATCAGTGTATGCCAGCCAAGATGGTCTCCAAGACTGTTCACAATCAAAACAAGTTTGCAGTGCCTTGTTCAGACAACACACTAAGCCATGATGGTTCAATGTCTTTAGCTAACCATAATGCCTTAGTGTGTCATGTGAATGGTGATTTTCCTAACTATGGTGGCTATCTGGAGAGATTGCAGCTAGCTGGAAACAGATATCGAGGCAGGCTGTGGTGCTGGGGTTTAGCAGGCCCAGGGATGGCTCATTTGAAGAGGCAAACTATGTAATGGAGAAGGGTACTAAATTCTTGCCTCAGCTGTGCCTTGGAATCGTGGTGGCAAGGAAATAGCTCCGTGCATTTTGGGGAGGCAGGGGGAGCTGCTGTCAGCAGTAGCTGGACAGCTGAGCAATAACCTCAGAAATCCAGGGACACTGTCAAAAGCCTCCCAATCTCCAACAGTTACTAAGACCATAGGAGAGGAAGTCAAGAAATGGTAGCTTAAAAAAGAAAGAAAGAAATGAAACTGATGAGCTAGCATCCGAAGAAGAAGAAGAAGCTCTTCAGCATTTCAATACACTATTAAGCCTGACCATAAAAACATGCCAAGAGTCCTGCTGGAGCAGATCAATGCCCATCTGTCTTCTCGAGTATCCACATGCTTCTGGGAAGTCCACAAACAGGTGTACTGTTTCAGGCTGTGTGTTCTGACAATGCTTTGTGATGTGGCTTAGGTGACAGGGTTCTTCTTGGGATCAGATCTTAAGCAGAGGTCAGGTAGCAAGATGGAAAGAAATCAGTACCACGGAAAGCTCAGTGTGATGCCAGGGCTGGAAGCCAGACAGGGTTGCCTGTATGTTGCTCCAACAAGGAACAGAGCTAGATGGGAGTTTAAATAGGATGTTACCTGCATTTAGGCTAGTTAGCCTGGGCTCTTCATTGAGTGAGACTTTGATCTTTAAAGGGCTCTGGTCTGTTCCAGGCTGTGGTGATGTGGGAATTGTGGCATGCCAGTGCCTCCACGACTGGATCCTCAGAATGTGCAACCTCCTTATGTGTCAGGGGGGCTGCCCCATGGAGTTTCCCTGGACAAGTGGGTCCTTGGGAGATAGAAGCCTTACAATGCTTTTCCGTGGTCTCCTCCCATTGACTCCGGAGCCTCTTCTGAGGATGAGGGGTCAGAATCCCCTGAGGATGTTGGTTTGGGTTGCTCGTCTATGACAGCGGAGCCAAAAGCTCTTTCCACCATCAACACCTGGCTATATACAAAGCCATGATCCTGGGACGGTGCTAGGGTTGCCAGTATGTTGCTCCAACAAGGAGCAGAGCAAGATGGGTGCTTAAGTAGGATGTTACCTGCCTTTAAGCTATTTGGCCCAGGCTCTTTTTATCCAATTTGGTGCCCTCCAGATACTTTGGAGTACAACTCCCAGCATTCCTGGCCATCAGCTGGGGCTGCTTGGAATTGACATCTAAAACCAGTTTGAGATGGTTGCTACAAATCAACTTGTTCCAGAGTGTTATATCGAGCTGGGCTTACTTGTTGTCTAGTTGTCCTCGTGCTCTGTGGTTTACAACCAACCCCCCCCTCCTCCTCCTCCTCCTCCTCCTCTTCATTGAAGTAGCAAACCATTATTTTCTTCGTGCAGCAAAACAATTGCATACGGATTATTTTGCTCAGTAGCGAGGGATGCTGTTCCCTGATCCATCCCAATAATTAAATCAAATCCACCCTGCTCTTCAAAGGTTTGATTTGACCCTAGCAGGTTCTTTCATTGTATCCAGCACCAACAGACTCCCGTTCCCCCGCAAATGCACAGAAGCTCCGGTTGACCTTTGATCAGTGGTCGATTTAATAAGTGTGTCGGTAAGCCGGCAGCATTTAGTTCTCATTTACAGCTCGGACTTCTACTCAAAAGCTGCAAGAGACTTTAGGAAAATATCCCGTCTCAGAGTCTGGCCTGGTGAAGTCCTTTGTAGCGTCTCCCATGGGTGCTGAGCCCCCATCTCAGGACCCAAAGAGATAGGGGGAAGGACTGGATTCCCTCTGACCTGTTTTTTGAGCTTCCTCCCATGTTTAAAAACGAAGCTCAAAAAACAGGTCAGAGGGAATTCAGTCTAGATGGTTGGTTTGTTGGTCTCACTTCAGCTGTAAGCGTTCTTGGGTTTACAAAACATAGGCATGCCTGGTTGTGGGGGGAAAGGTTGTCAAGGAGGCATAGAGAAGTTGCAGTAGAGGCCTCGGGTCCAATCCCCAGCAACTCCAACTAAGAACAAGAGAAGAGCCCTGATGCTGGATCAGACCAAGGGTCCATCAAATCCAGCACTCTGTTCACACAGAAGCCAACCAGCTGTTGACCAGGGATCCACAGCAGGACACAGGTGCAACAGCACCCTCCAACCCATGTTCCCCAGCAACTGGCATATAGAGGCTTACTGCCTCTGATACTGGAGGTAGCACTGGCCAAGGAAGCACATGGTAGCAAAGAACAGAAAGAGGAGGAGGAGGAGTAAAAGCAGTTGGTGAGGAGGCAGACTCAATGAGGGATGGGTCTTGCCGTGGTGTCCACAAAAACTTGGACCAGGCTCTGGCCTGATGGCATCAGATAGGTTCATATGATGCCAATTAGATCAGTAGTGATGGAGAACGTGCCATTGAACTACGGGCCTTCCCTTAATAATAAAGTAAGACTCTAGTCCTCATGGTTCTGAATCAAGGGCTGATTAAAATGTGGAACACAGGAAGGTGCACTAGAGTGGGGATTGTTCCCAGCTCTACCTGGAGATGCCAGGGTTCGAACCTCAGACCTTCTGCATATAAAACAGGAGCGCTTCCAGTTTCCCAACCTCACAATATTCCTGATCTAATTCTCCGCCCCCCCCCCCCAACACTGCTATTTAAGAACTCCTCTGGTGCGTGTGTGTGTGGTGGGAGGGAATATGCCCTGGCTGTCTCCCCCAGACACCCACCCACTGGAGGTCAAATAGCAGCCGTGTGTGTGTGTGTGAAGTCCCTGCCTTTTAAATTGAAGGGGGAGGCAAATCTGGAGATCCAATCTCAGATCCTATCACCATATCACCCCAAATTTGCCCCCAAATGTACAAGGTACTGGTTCCCCTCTATTCGGCACTGGTCAGGCCCCATCTTGAGTATTGCGTCCAGTTCTGGGCACCACACTTCAAGAAGGATGCAGACAAGCTGGAGGGTGTTCAGAGGAGGGCTGATTAGGGGCCTGGAAACAAAGCCTTATGAGGAGAGATTGAAAGAACTAGACATGTTTAGCCTGGAGAAGAGAAGATTGAGGGGAGACATGATAGCACTCTTCAAATACTTGACAGGTTGTCACACAGAGAAGGGCCAGGATCTCAATCATCCCAGAGTGCAAGACATGGAATAATAAGCTCAAGTTACAGGAAGCCAGGTCCTGGCTGGACATCAGGAAAAACTTCCTGACTGTTAGAGCAGTACGACAATGGAACCCATGACCTAGGGAGGTGGTGGGCTCTCCCACACTAGAGGCCTTCAAGAGGCAGCTAGACAGCCATCTGTCAGGGATGCTTTAAGGTAGATTCCTTCATTGAGCAGGGGGTTGGACTCAATGGCCTTACAGGCCCCTTCCAACTCTACTATTCTATGATTCTATGAACCGCCTCCACTGCACCTAAAAAAAAGAGCAATTGGGTTTTGCTTTAAGTGCCAGTTGGACCAAATCTGAGCGGAAATTTCAGGAAGCATTCCAATATCCTTTTGTTGTTGGTGGTGGCGTTGAGACATTATTTCTGTTTTGTTTTTCCACGTTGCATTTTGGGGCAAGTCTTTCCAAATGTGGCAGAGCATCACTTGAACGGGAATTCTGACCCCAATGATGCAGAATCCTGATTAAGAACGATTCATACTTAACCGGATTAATTGTTCTTAAGACTCATAAATAACCGTAATAAAAAGCAATACGAAATAATAAAAACAATTTAAAAAGTGGGGTGCTTTGCTTCCGCAGTGTCGGCATTGAGGAACTGCTGTTGCTGATGGTTTTCTCGACATTCAGATGTCTAATCGGTGAAAAACACCCCTGAATGTAGCTGGAGGCTCTTCCGTTTTCTCGGCTTTACACAAGACTAAACGCCTGTGCATTGAGGATATTGGAAAGTCAATTTATATGGATATGAAGGCAAAGCTGTCTTCTTCTGTCGAGCGAGCACCACTCAGTCCTTCTGCCTCTCCGCCCCACCGCCTCCCCGCACCAAGCAGCTCTGTATGGTTTTTAAAGAAATGCATGGATTGCCTGTCATGCCGGACGGATCACCGTCTTTCCCTGAAGTGTGGGGAGCTCTAGGGTGGGCAGCAATAGGAAACATTGTCTGCAATTCCTTCCCAGCCCCATCAAAGGCAGAAGGTGGAAACTCCAGCAGGGCTGAAAGGGGGTGATATTTGGATGAGGCCTGGGCAAAGGCATCCAAGAAAATGGCCGCCTCCACGTCCCTGAGGCTGCACAGGTGAGGCTTTGTTGCATCCCCAGCTGGCGGGATGCAGTACGGTACGCCGGTCCAATGGTGTCTTGCCGCCAGGGTTTGTGAGGACGCAGCCCTGGCACTTCTTTATTAGCAGGGATTGTTGATGTCACTTGCAACAACGGGCGTCGTCCAGGGTAGGCATAGCCAGGCAACTGCGAAGGGCCCACATCCCTGCAAGGGCCACCAGCAAAGGCCTCCTGGAGTTGCTCCTCCTCCTCTTCACCCTTAAACCTGCGGGTTCACCTGCCTCTCGCTCTGGTCCAGACCATGGTTGTAGTGAGAAAGGGTAGAAGTTGATGCCATGGCCCCCTTACTCCCTGGCTTTTGGCAGTGATGGAGGAGGAGGAGGAGGAGGAGGAGGAGGAGGAGGAGGAGGAGGAGGAGGAGCATCTGGTGCCAACAGTGAGAAGGGAAACTCACTGGGGAGGGGGACCATTGAAGAGCTCTTTCCCCCAAAACCACTGTCTGCCATGTCTATCCTGTAGAATCTTCTGCTTTTGAGCTCAGCTGCCATCCCCCTCCCCCCCCCCCCGCCAGGGTGAAGGGAATGAATTCTCCCATCCACAATAGATGCTTCCCTGTTGTAATGCAGAGCATCTTCCTAATCTTGAATGGGCCCTGAAGACACATTTGCTTTAGGAAAGAGCTGCTTCTGGCGGAGATGGAAGTGGCTAGGCCTGGTTTGTTGAAATGGATCAACACAGGAGCCTGCAGTTTTTGGACTCTCCTTGGGGGCGTAGCTACAGGGACCGATGGCTGCCTGCCCTTCCCAATTTTCCAGTACACCTTCGGAAGGGACAAAGACATACTTAAAAGCCTGGCCAGATGTATTCCTCCCAGGTGTTTCATGGCATGGGAAACCTTCCCCTGAAGGTGATGCCATCGGATCAGCCAGCCTCCTGATTAGGATAATAAACCAGCCATTTCTCGGGGACCATGAGGACTAGAAACATAGTTTATTTTTGAGGGGGGAGGACCATAGCTCAGTGACAGAGCACCTGGTTTGCTTGCGGAAGGCCTTGGGGTTGATCCCCAGGTAAGGCTGCCAATACATCTGTAGAGACTCTGCCTTCCCCAACCTACTGCTCACCTTGTTGGCTGGGCTTGATGGGAGCTGTAGTCCCATTGGCCCTGCTGGCTGGAAGTGGTGGAAGTTCTGGTCTGACAGATCTTGAGAGGACTGTGTTGGGGAAGGCTGGATGGAGCAAGGATTTGACTCAGTATAACATGGAGGCTTCCAGAACCATGAGGACTGGAGGCTTGCTTTACTTTCAGCTCACTGGTGGAACTCTTGCTTCACGTGCAGAAGGTCCCAGATTCGGTCTCTGGCGTCTCCCCTGCCTAAAAACCCTGCCACCCAGTGTTGACAACTGCCACACCTTTAAGGAATACGGTGGAGTTCCTATGTTCTTACTTCAATTCAGCCCTCGACTCAGAACCTTGAGGACTAGAATATTACTTTATCTTTAGAATATTACTTTATCCGTAGCTCAGTGGCAAATCCCCCACTTTGCATGCAGAAGGTCCCAGGTCCAATCCCTGTCAACTCCAGGCAGGGCTAGGAAGGAATCCTGCCTGAAATCCTGGACGAGAGATGCTGTTAGTTAGTGTCGAGAATACTGGGACTCGGTCGAAGGTGACTTGCTATGTTGGTAAGGGCGTTTTGGGTGACTCAGGGAGCCCCCGGCCATTTCGTGCAAATCCCCGCATCCGTCTCTCTCTTTCTCTGGAGCTGCTCATTCCCGGCATCAGCAACTGAGGTCCCGGTGTTGTGCAACCCCCCACCCCACCCCGTTTTTCTCCCTCTCAGGAGCCGTTGAGTCACCTTGCCCTGTAATTACCCTGCCCGCCCCGAGCCTTTGGGGCTGGGAACATCTTGGCGGGTGACACGACGGGGAAAACATCGGCACCGAAGCTGTGAGGCCCGAGGGGTATAATTAGCCCCACCAGGAGTATCGCTCCGGCAAGGTTGTAAGGGAGCTCGTGGTGGAGGAACAAAGCCGTCAGTTCGGGTGGGTGGGGGACCGCACGGTGACCCCCGGCAGGTGCAATTGCAGGCTGGCACAGCTTGCGTCAGCTTGGATGGGCACGTGGGGCCCTCCCACGAGCGGGAAAGGGTGATTTTCACGGCTCTGGGTTGGAGGGGGAGAAGCGAACACACGTTGCCGGGACAGGAGGTGGCTGTCCAAAGCATGGGACTCGCTCCACGGTGCGTGCCTCTGAGCATGAGCAGGGTGCTCAGGCTGGGCCGGCATGGCCGGGCACCTGCAGAGGGCTCATAGCTCAACCACAAAGCCTTCCTGGACTTGCTCTTCTTCCTCCTCCTCCTCTTCCTCTTCTTCCCCCTTGTGACCTGCGGGTTCAGCTGCCTCTTGATCTGGCCCAGGCAACGGAGGTGGTGAGAAGGCGGAGAAATAGATGCTGTGGCCTCCTTGCTCCCTGGCACTCGGCCTTCCAAGCAAGGAAGGGGTAGCCATGAAGCAGGAGCAGCAAGAGGATCCGGGGATGATGGCGGCGAAAAGGTAGACTCCCTGGGCGAGGAGGGTTGTGCAAGGCTCCTCCACAATGCGAATCCGGCACTGGCTCCAGGATAGCTCTCCAGGTTGGGTGTCCAGCTTGTTGGGGTTTTGCAGGGCTGATGAAACTAGGCTGACTATATGAAAAGGAGAACAGGGCTCATGTAACTTTAACAGTTGTAGAGAAAAGGGGATTTCAGCCAGTGTCATTTGTATGCAATTAGTTCCTGGTGAAATTCCCTCTTCATCACAACAGTTAAAGGTGCAGGCACTATACTAGAGTGACCCTATACAAAAGAAGGCAGGGCTCCTGCAACTTTAACTGTTGTGATGAAGAGGGAATTTCACCAGGAACTAATGGCATACAAATGACCCTGGCTGAAATTCCCTTTTCTCTACAACTGTTAAAGTTACATGAGCCCTGTCCTCCTTTTCATAGGGTCAGCCTAGGTTTCCCTAGCAGCCATCCATCGTTCTGTGTTGTAATGCAAAGTATTTTGGGGTGGTTCGGTATCAAAGGGGCAATTGTGACCCAATAGTTTGGAGGCTAAAACAGCTAGAATGGGTTTGTTGGCATGGATCAAGACAGCGGCCTGGAGTTTTGGACTCTCCTTGTAGCTGCTGTTACAGGCACTGTCTTGATGGGCGCCTGCGCTTTGGCCACTAAACCGCTCGTGTGGTGGTTGTGATGATTACTTGCAAAACTGGCTGTCCTACTGATTGATTGATCACATTTCTATACCATAATTGGACTGATACCAGAAGCTCTCTAGCCAGTTCACACAAAACAACCTTTCCTGGTTATCTGACATTTGGGGTATGAATTTGACCCTCAGCTCATTACGCTCTCGGCGTATTACGAATCGTGTGCCGTTGCCTTGGTCAGTTTTTCTCTGGTTCAGAGTGTTTAGGGAGGATCGTTTTCCATTTCACGATGGGCTGAAAATACAGAGGTGGGGGAAAAGAAGCCTCGAAATATTTGGAATAAACAAAATAATAATAAAAGAGCTATTTGCATAAGCTCAAGGACACCAACGTGGTGTTTCTGGACACCTCTCTTGGAGCCTGCAAGACTCCCTGCCTCTCCTGATTTTTATTTTATTTCTCAAGGTTTTTAAAAAATTATTATTATTATTATTATTATTATTATTATTGGAGGCTGGCAAGCTGCAAAGTGAATTGCTGCCCTCCAGCGCCATCTTTGTTTGGGATCAAAAGAGTGGATTTGTGTTTTGGAGCTCAAGCGCTCCAAACTTGGTACTGAAATTCTTGAGTGAGTTACTTTGCTTTCGGTCTCACCTGTTTGCCTCCCAGGAAATGGATGTTTTGTGACCTGCCATACCGATCATGGCAGACATGTTCTAAGTGGGCAAGCCCTCCCCAATGGCAGCCATTTTGCCAGAGTGCCCATGGCATGCTCTCAAGATCCCAAATGTGCTATTTGACTCAAAAAGGTTGGAGACTCCAGTCATAACCTGCAATCCATTCATGTTGGCGAACTTGCCAGAACGCAGGCAGAGTTTTCACAGGGCCTCGTTTTCTAGGCTCATCACGTTGGCTGTGCCTTCCCATATCGCAGGGCCAGGCTGGGTTCAATTTCAGAGAAACTCCCATGGGCTCCATTCCAGCGGTGAGTGGGGTCAAAGATGAAAATATGGGAAATGCCGGTGCGTCAAGCCTTCAAGCTCTGCCCGTGTATTGTAGCTTCAAGAGGCATCTTAACATTGGAGGATGGGCGGAAGAACTGTACAAAAGATGGAAAACCTGGCTTGGTTGGTGGTTGGGGAAAGAGGGCGAGGCCACCAGAGGATTTAGCCCCCAGGAGGGCCTGATTTAGTTCCCAGACCTGAGGCTACCTGCCCCTGCCTAGGGATGTCCGTCGTCGGGAAATCCAGTTCTGTTTTGACTTGATGGAGTTCAGCGATGCATACAAGCTGAGCTGCAAACTTTCCCCCTCACTCTGGGGACATTTTTTGTGCATTACCCTGATAAAGAAATTACTCCAGAAACGTTGGTCTTTACTCAAAGCTTTAATCAGGTAACTCAGTACTCAGGAAAACAGACCAAGCTGCTCTGGCTGGGCGGAAGCGGGTGAGGTTTTTATAGGCAAAGGTTAACTGCATGTAATCTTACAAGAAAGTTGCATCAGCTAAGTGCCAAGGGAGCATAAGCAAACTTTAGAAAATACTTTGTTCCACAATGCATGTTTGTCTCTAGGCAGGGTATGTGGGCTAGCGCCCTTTGACCAACTTTTTAAGTCAAAAACACAGAGACTTTCTTATCACATTCCTCCCTTTGGCCAAGTTACGAACACAGATTTCCTTGCCAACCGCCTTCCCGTGTCAGTTCTGCAGTTTGTGCAAGTTTCTGAGCAATTTGCACAAACTATGGCTGAATTTGTGCAAATTGCTCCGAAATTTGCGCAAACTTTGAAACCTGCGTGGAAAAACTGTACAACATGGTCGGAAAAACTGTGAGCCACAGCAGGACACGTAATGAAGTCAGGGGGGGGCACCCTAGGAAAACCTGCCAAACTCAACCCCCTAAATGGATTTCTCCAGCCTCCCTACCACCCCTGCCTCATGCCGATCCAGAAATTGTCATCTGCTGTTCTGTCTGTCTTTCTCCCCGCCTTTCAGGTGAATGCTGATTCCCACGTTTTGAGCCATGCTGGATCCAAGAACGCGCTTAGCGAGCCCAGCCCCTTCGCCAAGATAGCCATGAACAGCTGCAAATACAACGGAGGCGTCATCCGACCGCTCAGCAGCCTGAGTGCCTCCTCCCACCGCAACCTGCACGAGCTGGATGCTGAGACGCAGCCCCTGCAGACCTTCCATGACTCTGGCTTGGAGGTGGTCGTCTCCAAATCTGAGCGCAGCAAGGCCTCGGATAGTCAGCAGGACGAGGAGTCGGAGCCCTGCTCCCGTGGCCACAAGAAGAACCAGAACGTGGGCTACCGGCTAGGCCACCGGCGGGCCCTCTTCGAGAAGCGGAAGCGGCTGAGCGACTACGCCTTGATCTTTGGCATGTTTGGCATCGTGGTCATGGTGACGGAAACTGAACTTTCTTGGGGTGTCTACACAAAGGTAAGGACCAGCGTCACTGCCAGCCCTGGAGGACTTCAGGGGCACTTACCTCTGAGTAGGGTGTTGGGATTACAGCTCAGGCAGACGGGCCAAATCATTGTTCCCCCAAAGACCCCGCCCCTTTTCTTGGCCCTTCCCCTTTTCCTTGGCCCCGCCTGTTCCCCCTCAACCACCAATCAGTTGCTTTCCCAGCTTTTATGCACTTTTCTCCCATTCTGAAAGGTTGAAATTTCACTCCTAAGTCTCAGTGACTAACAGTAAGAGCTTTCAGCTAAAATGGACAGGGAGTTTTGGTCCTTTTGCTCCACCCCTTTCGTCTTTGGTCCTGAGAGCTTCTCCAAAATGGACTTTGGGCTCAAAGATTTTATGACCCCTGAATTAAAGAAACCTTAAATCAGGGCTGTGGGATGTTTTTCAGTCCGAGGGCTAAATTCCAATCTGGGAAAGGCTGCGGGGGCCGGATTCCATCGGTAGGGTTGCCCAAGACATCCTGGGCTGTGGCAAGCTGTGATTCATACCGATGCTAGGCCTACTCAGAAGTAAGCAGGACCAAATCACCCGGCAGGACTTTCAAAGCCTACATGAGCCGCTTGTGGATAGATTCCGCCAATTTGCTGGGTGGCCTTAGGGAGTCAGTCCGCCTTCTTTGAGCCTCAGTTTCCTCATCTGCAGTATGTACATAATAATACTGACAACCCTGCTACCAGGATTACAGCTGGAACATGCCCTTAAAGTGCTTTGCGCATGTGATGGTGCTATGCAATGATCAGTGTTGTTTTTGTAGTAGTAGTAGTAAAAACAATAACAAGAGTAATAATATATATATATATATATATATATATATATATATATATATATTGCAGATGGATTATTTTTAAAAATCAAGGTATTGCATTTGCACATTTGTATTTATTAATTTATTTGTGGCATTTATATACCACTGAATACAATAAAATCTCTCAGAGGTTTTATTTCCTCCATGGAACTCAGGGCACTATGCGGAGATAGAGAACAACAACCCTGAGAGGTTGACCAGATTTCCTGAGTTCTATCAATAGATTACAAAATGAATACCTAAATGCGAGATTTTGTAATTCAGTTCACCCCCTGTCCCCAGGTCCATTAGGACCCCTGCTGAACTATTTATATCTTTCATTTCATTTCTATACTGCCCAATAGCCAAAGCTCTCTGGGCGGTTCACAAAAATTAAAACCATAAAGTACAGCAAAAATATGATATGGAAGCTTAAAACCATAATATAAAACTATACTACAGAAGTACAACCAGAATAAAACTGAGCGGCAAAGCAGAGATTTAAAATACAGATTTAAGACTTCAGAGTTAAAAGACAAGGATGGTTAAATGCTAAAATACTGAGAACATAAAATGATCTTCACCTGGTGCCAGAAAGAATACAGTGTAGATGCCAGGTGAAGCTCTCTAGGGAACTACCAGACATGGCTGAGGTTTGGCCACTAATCTGGCGAGCCCCCTATTATCTTGGCTCCGTCCCTTATCTTCCAGGCTCCTCCCCACAAGCCTCATTGGCGGAAGCTCCGGAAAGGTGATGTCTGCAGCCTGCAGCGGATGACTCCATGGAGTGTTGGTTTGACTTTTCTCCTTGACTTCCTCTTTCTTCTTTTCTTGGTTCGCCCCTCTAGGAGTCTTCATATTCATTTGCCCTGAAATGCCTTATCAGCCTCTCCACCATGATCCTCCTGGGACTCATCATTATGTACCATGCCAGAGAGATCCAGGTGAGATGCCGGCCTTAGGCCACTTCTGTTCTGCTTTCCGGAATGGCAACCTTCGGGGTTTCTTTTTATGATGATTATTTGTTTGTTTATTTGCAGCCGGAAAAGACTCTCAGTGCGGCCTGCAAAGATTAATATTAAGACATCCCTGCTCTGGGGCTTGCAATCCGAAAGACATGGCACAAAAGGAAAAGAGATGGGGAGGGAGGAGGGAGGAAGGGAAAAAAAGAGGAATTCAGGCACCAGTTCTCCATTTCAGGGAAGGGTGAAATGGACTCCCTGCCGCTGCTCCTTCCCTGGCCAATATATAGGGCCAGCCTGTTCTCCCCTGCTGTGATGTTCTTCCTGATGTGTGTCTGTGTGTGTGTGTGTGTGTGTGTGTGTGCAGCCTCCCACTGGCCCAATGGAGGCGTTTAAATAACACATGCCGTATTTCAAGCCTTGTCAGTTTCACCAGGCCCTGGACCAAAGGGGAAACTTCATCATTCGCTAGGGTGACCCTATGAAAAGGAGGATCGGGCTCCTGTATCTTTAACAGTTGCATAAAAAAGGGAATTTCAGCAAGTGTCATTTGTGTGCATGCGGCACCTGGTGAAATTCCCTCTTTCTCACAGCAGTTAAAACTGCAGGAGCCCTGCCCTCTTTTGTATCTCATCACTCTAACTTCTGTGATGAAGAGGGAATTTCACCACGTGCTGCATGCATACAAAAGACACCTGCTGAAATTCCCTTTCCTATGCAACTATTAAGCCCTTTCTTCCTTTCCATAAGGTCACCCTATCATTCGCCACCCTTACCAAATTTAAAAGGCCTGAACCCAAATAGACCATTGACGTCCTTTATGAAAAAGTCCAAGCGGCCATTTTTATTGCCGGGCACCTGCAGGCCACCTGGCGGCTTGGTGCATGTGGCGAGCAGGGTTGGGCAGCCGGCAGGGCTCCAGCGAGCAGCACGGATGGAGGTGAGTCTGTCCACCCCTCCAGGTTGCCCACCCTTGGTTAATAGGAATATGCGCGTAAAGGTGAAACTGTCCAAGACAACCAAATGCTGTCCAGATGAAAGAAGTGGGGTCCTAATAAGGGGACCAACTGTCAGGATTTCCCCGGATTTGTCCTGATTTTTGTTCTATCCTGGGTGTCGGGGTGTGTGTGTGTCTTTCTGTAATTTTCTATAATGTCCTGGAATGACACGCTTTCCCCTTTAAGGCCCCCAATAGCGTTGGGGGGGGGAATGACGTGCTTTCTGGAGGTGTGTTATTCTCCCCCACTGCTCCAATTGGGGCCTTAAAGGGGAAAGTGTGTCATTCCCAGACATTATAGAAAAGGGCCCTATTGGAGCAGTGGGGTGGGCGGGAATGACACTCTTTCCCCTCCTCCGCTCCAATTGGGACCTTAAAGGTGGCGGGTGGGGAGTGACGTGCCTTCTGGAGGCCCCAGAAAGCCACTTTCTCGGGGGGGGGGGCACTAGATGTCCTAAAGACCCATTTTCTTTGGCAGTCGTGCGAAGCATGAGAACAGTGAGGTGCTGTTGCTCCAGGCGGGTTTGTTTGGGGTGTCTTTTTTGTTGCGGCTGAAGATGGTGGCGTGAAAGGGAGGTTGAGCAGCAGACGGAGCAGGTATGACTTTGGGCTTGCTAGAGCCCTGAGCCATTTCTCAGCTGAGCAGGCCCAGCTGCTGCCCAGGGGGCTGTCAGGAGGGAGCCCACCACCACCAGGCCACGGAAGAGCCTGCCCGTGAGGGCTCAGAGGCATCTGGTACCAGCTCAGCGGGAGGTTGAATGGCAAGGGGAGCTTTCCCATTAAAACCTCATTAGGGGATGCGGCAGAAGACAGAAAAGGCTGGAGCAGCCCACCCACGGCAAGGTAGAAGGATCGGCCATTTGCAAAGGGAGCCAGGTGCGCCTCGAAATTACAGAGCCGCTTCCCTGCTCAAGTTCCTCGAGGGTCTTTGACCTTGCCCTGCCCTTCATGGGACAATAGGTGTGCGGCGGTCTGTGCAGCATATTCCCTGATGTGCAGTTAAAGTCCGCACCCACGGGAGCCTGCTTTTTGTGTGACAGATAAAACCTGTCAAAAGGACTTTTTTTTTTTTTTTTTAGTCAATTGAAACATCTGTCCCCTTCCAGCGATTCACAGCCCAATCCTCTGCCTCTCTACTCAGAATTAAGTTCCACTGAGCGCAATGGGGCTTACTCCCAGGGAAGTGTATACAGGATTGCAGCCATTGCTACTGCGGCTTTGGAGCCAACTCTGAGGAATGGCAGCCCCATGGGTACAAAACCCGCACAGGCGCTGCTCCCCGTGCAAGATCTCAGCCTGAAGTAGAAGAAAACAGAGGAGTACAGAGCAAGAGAGCTCAGCTCGCAATACCACCGAGCATCTGCAAGCTGGGGGGTGGGAGGAATATCCTCATTTTGAGATGTGTGCCTTTCGTCAGCATTGCTAGGAAATAGCTTTATTAATTCCTTTCTTGTTCCCTGTTATAGTAACATGGAAGTATCAAAACTGTCCCTAGGAATAAGCAAGCATGCCCCCACCCCAATAATTCAGTTTATTTATTTGGGTTGCATATTGTAATAACCCCCTTCTCCCGTTGTAATAACCGCTCATCTCCCATTGTAACAAGCCCTTCTCCTGTTGTAATAACTCTCACCCCCATTGTAATAACCCCTCTTCTGCCATTGTGATAAGCCCTTCTCCTATTGTAATAACAACCCCCTTCTCCCGTTGTACTAACCCCTCTTCTCCTATTGTAATAACCCCGCATCTCCCATCGTAACAAGCCCTTTTCCTGTTATAATAATAACCCCCTTCTCCCGTTGTAATAACCCCTCATCCTCCATTGTAATAACCCCTCTTCTGCCGTTGTAATAATGACCCTCTTCTCCCATTGTAAGAATGCTTATTCCCCATTGTAATAACCCATCCTCCATTCCCCATGCAGCTCTTCATGGTGGACAATGGTGCCGACGACTGGCGGATCGCGATGACGTACGAGCGGATTTTCTTCATCACCCTGGAGCTGGTTGTCTGTGCCATCCACCCCATCCCGGGACAGTACTTCTTCACCTGGACGACCCGCCTGGCCTTCACCTATGCCACCTCGGAAGCCAACACGGATGTGGACATCATCCTCTCCATCCCGATGTTCCTCCGGCTCTACCTAATTGGGCGGGTCATGCTCCTGCACAGCAAGCTCTTCACGGACGCCTCCTCCCGCAGCATCGGCGCCCTCAACAAGATCAACTTCAACACCCGCTTCGTCATGAAGACCCTCATGACCATTTGTCCTGGGACTGTCCTCCTGGTTTTCAGTATCTCCTCCTGGATCATCGCGGCCTGGACGGTGCGCGTGTGCGAGAGGTAGGCCCCTCCATTTTGTCTCCAGGCAAGAAGGGCAGTGGGGAATGCACTGGGGGTCACTGGGGGTCCTCAGCACCCCTGGTGCAGCTGAAGAGAAACCAAGCTCCTTCAAGCTGGTGGAGGCGCGTTTTGGCTCATGCGTTGATTCGATGATGAGTTCTAAGATTATGAGAGGGGGGGGGGACCTTATCTCTTTCTCCACACTATTTTATCAACTTTACTCTCTTTTAAGTTGTCTCCTTCCTAAACCAAAAAGCCATTTATTTGTTTATTACATTTTTAATCCGCCCAATAACCGGTGTCCTCTGGGTGGACAGTTAAAAACAGAACATATAATGTGATGTAGTGGTTGGACTGTTGGACTGGGACCAATTCGTGAGACCCAGGTTCTAGTCCCCTGCTCAACCATCCAGCTTCCTTGGTGTCTTGGGTTCCGGTCAGTGAATCTTAGCCTAGCAACCTACCTCACAAGGTTGTTAAGAGATTAAAATGGAGAGGAGGAGGAGAGCCGCCTTGGGTTCCTTGCGAGAGGAAAAAAGGCAGGATATCAATGTAATAATAAATTTAAATATATATTTAAAAGAATGTAATATAATGCATTAAAGCAACCTTAGGAACATCAGAAGAGCCCTGCTGGATCAGACTGAGGGTCCATCTAGTCCAGCACTCTATTCACACAGTGGCCAACCAGCTGTCAACCAGGGACCCACAAGCAGGACATGGGTGCAACAGCACCCTCTCGCCCATATTCCCCAGCAACTGGTGCATAAAGGCTTACTGCCTCAGATACTGGAGGTAGCACATAACCATCAGGGCTCTTCTGGGTGTGTCTGCCTACAACTCCCATCATTCCCATGGTGGCTGGGGATGTTTGGATTTGTAGTCTGACACATCTGTAGTGCGCCGGATTGGGGAAGGCTGCATTGACATGCTATCCTTTCCTCTTCAGCAATGTGATGTCTAATCCCTGATTAGCTTGGATTACTCCCCCCAACCCTATCTGCAAGATGACGCACAGAACAATGCAATCCGAACAGCAGAATTGGAATTATGCCAAGTCGGGTCTTTGGCCCCATCTGGCTTGGTGTTGTCTATCCTGGAGCGTCATTGGACTCCAACTCCCATCAGCCCCCAGACAGCACAGCCCCGGGTTAGGGATTCTGTGTGTTGGAGTTCAATGACACGTTCCTTGCCTCTGGACTACACTCACTGTCTCCAGGGTTTGTGGGGGTCTCAGAAAGGGGTCTTTCACAACCCTACATGGAGAAGCTTCAGATTCGAGCTGCAAAGCTCATGTGCTCTACCAGAAGGGATGGTCCTATCCCTAAAAGTAAAGAAAGGTTCTAGTCCTCACGTTTCTGAATCAAGACCTGAATTAAATAAAGCATTGGAAATTTCTTTCTATTGAGTCAAATCCCTGTCTATCTAGCGCAGTGTTGTTAATACTGACCACAGTTCCAGAGTTGTGATCCAGCCCTACCTGGAGATGTTGGAGGTTGAACCTGGAACCCTCCAAATGCTCTACCACTGACCTAAGGCTCCCTTCCCCCTAAATGCCCCTTTCCAAAACCTGGCTACAGGATTCGCTAGGGGAGCTATCTACAAATACCTCCCTCTTGTCTGGATTCTTGGTCTCCCAAATTGAAGCCCCTACAAGGGCCTTGAAAGTGGTGGCCTCATACATGAGAGCCATTACTCCAGCTCAGGGAAGGAGCGATGGGAAATCTCTCCAACTAGAACAGCCGGTTCAGCCCTGGCAACTCTCCGCAGGGTGCTGGACCTGAAACAATTTGGCGCACCAAAATATATCCAGTGTATTTTCATCCCTATCTGAGAGCAGATGCTTGCTGCACCGTGAAGGAGCTTGCCTCCCCTCCACCGGCTCGGCTGCATCAGTGCCTGGGGTGCTGTCCGACTCCCCCGCGTCTCTGTATGGCCGGTGTGTGTTGTCTGCGTCATCTCACGGTCTCGCTTTACTCTCTGTTGCTGTGTTTCCTCCGGCCTTCAACTGCTCAATAACGTGCTATTGTTTCCTTCCTTTCTATCCGCTGTGCTTCTCATAGGGATAAACTGTGAGTCCCGTTTGGTAGCAGCCGAGTAGAAAACCGTCCTTGCACGGAGGCCGAGGCCGGCTTAGAATTTAAGATTAGCTGCCGCTTGGAGGTTTCAGCGGGAGGGCAGTGGGGAGGAAACCCTGGGGGCTTTGGTGAACCTTGAAAACTTTGGCCTTTGCCGATCTGGTAACCTCCAGACGTCTCCAACTCCCAGCATGCCTGGCCAGTGCTCAGGAACTCTGGGAGCTGAAGTCCAAAACATCCGGAGACAGTACCAGGCTGAAGAAGGCTGATCGAGATTGTAGAAGGAACCTATCCATCCATCCATCCATCCATCCATCCATATATCATTTTCACCTCCATGCCGTCCATTTTGCTGCCAGGCCCATCCATTCCTGCTCTCCTCAACCGTTCTGGGAGGCTGAGCCTGTGTGGAATTTTGAGGGAGTGTTGCGGGCGCTCTCCCAAAATGGCTCCTGCGAGGGCGGGGGGTGCTTGGTCATAAAATGGCTGCCCGCGGTGGGCACAGCTGGTCCCAAAACGCTCGTTTCCCTGCGGGCAAATTTGTGGGACTTAAAAGAAAAGCAATGCGCCCAAGAACCTGATTACAAGGCAGAGGTGGGGACTGAGCTCCCAAACACAGAACCACTCCTTTAAACCCAAAGAAAGGGGTGCTGGAGGACAGAGCTTTGCTTTGTGGCATGCCAGCCTCCCGGTGAAAAATAATAACAGTGAAAACAATCTTAAGAAGTGGAATAAAATTCAGAAGGGGACGGCAGCCTGGGGGGCACCATTACCTGGTCATGTTCCTGAAGAGGAAATGAAGGATGCACTCCTATGAAACCCACTGCCATTCCAGTTTTGACAAATTCCCCAATTTTTCCGAGGACAAAATTCTTTTCTGTGGCTCTCAGCCCCTTTTGTGTTCATCCTTGTCTTTCCCCCTTCTCTATGCTGTGATGTGCGCATGTGCGCATTGGTGGAGCGTTACCCAAACCACTCTCTTCTCCAAGGCCGCAGCAGCTGTGATCTTTTTGGGGTGTGGCGTTTGGCCGTGGTGGGCATCCAAAACACCGCACAAAAGGAAGCTTGATACATTCACAAATTGGTTATTTGGGGGGGGGGGGGGTTGGAGGTGATGTTTTTATCAATGCAGAGCGAGAGAAGGAAAAAGTCACCAATGAGCTGCCAGAATTGAAAACTGAGTGAAACAACACAGGCCCGATCTACACCAAACAGGATATAGCACTATGAAAGCGGTATATAAAAGGCAGGAGCCACATGAAGCGCACTGACAACTGTTAGGGCCCATTAACACATATCATAGACCGCTTTCATACTGCTATACCCTGCTTGGTGTGGCTCCTGCCTTTTATATACCACTTTCATACCACGTTCATAGTGCAAGATCCTGCTTGGTGTGGATTAGGCCACAGACTCTCTTTTCAAGGTTTTAAACCACCCGTCTTCTAACCTGGTGGCCTCTGAAGGTTTTGGATTCCAGTCACTATCATTCCCTACCAATGGTTGTCCTGGCTGGGGCTGATAGAAGTTGTAGTAAAAACATCTGGGGGGCATCAGGTTAGGGAACAGCTGGTCTAGGAGGTTGGAACTTGTGCCCTCCAGATGTTTTGGACTACAGTTCCCATCATGGGTTGCATTGGGTGATAGGAATTGTCAACCAAAACACCTGGAGGATGCCAAGTTTGGGGAAGCTTGCTCTAACCATTATAGAATACTGCTACGATGCCATGTGTTATAGATTGGCCTGGCTCAATAGATGTATGTCTGTAAAATAAGAACAACAAAATCTATTCGGATGCTTCCCCAGCCCTGAGATGATCACACTTCCCCTCGGCCCCCTCTTTTTTCCTCCTGACCCAAATAAAACAAGGTAGCTACCCAGTTTAGCAAGATTGGGCTAAATCCCAGGAAGAGAAGTAGAAAGGAGGCAAGATCAGGTACCACTTGGCAGGCAGATCTCTCGCAAGGCAGACAGGAGGTCATGATTTAATCATGGAGCATCGCCTCTTTGTGATGTCGCCACAGTCTGCCTTCCTGGGCCTGATCTTGCCAGCGGGTAGGGAAGTGTTATAAATGAGTAAAATTGGGGACACACATGCATACGTGTAGGATGAGCTGCTTACACCAGCAGCCGTCTACAACCTGGGGCTCTTCAAATATGTTGGACTGCAACTCCCGTCATCCCCAACTGTGCTGGCTGGGGATAATGGAAGTTGCAGTCCAACACATCTGGAGGAAGCTAGAGGGTGTTGCAGCAGCCCGAGCTGAGCTTGGGCTTCTGGCACAATGAGCGCAAGAAGACGATGCCATACTTCCGATATGTTGGTCAGCTCTTCCATTGAATTAGCTTCCTCCTGTTAAAACGAAAGCAAGGTCCCAGTCCTCATGGTTCTGAATTAAGAGCTTCGGCTATGGGGCAGTATATAAATTGAATAAATCATCATCATCATCATCATCATAATCTCCCAAATTTGGGCAGTGTGTGGTGTATGACAAAGAGTATTTACAGCTGCTGCAATGAGGACAAAAGGGCCAAATTTTGAAATAGGTAACTCCGTACTTTTCATCTTTATTTTTTGACCATTTGCACCATTTCCCTCTTTCCCCATTTCTCTCATTCCTTGCCCCCCCCCAAAAAAATCCAATTCTATTTGGAATTGGGAGACATGATGCAGAGATGGATGGGTGGTTGGGTGGGTGTTTGCTTAATTTTGTCTAATTCTGAGATGGGGGGATTTTTAGGATGTAGGACATAAAATACACAGGCGTGATCCATGCCACTCAAATCCTTTTGCATTCTGGGTGTGGATCAGTGAGAAATGAACCCTTTATGGTTGGTGCGAGCAACCTCAGGATGTTTTGGACTGCAGTTCCCATCTGCCCCAGCCAGCATGGTCAGTGGTCGGGATCATGGGACACGTGCTCCAAATCACCAGGAGGGGACTGGGTTGCCTTATTCCTTGCATTATGGAATTGTAGTCACCTGATCTAAGATGGGCCCAGCTCTTGGTTCAGTCTTGGTTTACTCTCTGCGCTGCGACATCATCACAACGCTTCATTGTGGCGCCTTCGCCTCCGCACATCCTCACCTGAGGTTCCGAGCCAGACTCCCAAAGGTTCATTCCCATGTGCACACCTGCACACCTGTTCAGACAAGGCAGGGCTCTTTTCTGGGCTGGAGATGTCGTGAGGGGACGGCAGGGTGAGGGAAGGCATGGAAGAGGGAGGAGAGGCATGGCTCTGTTCTTGGCTCCAGCTGGGCACGGAGCAACATCTGGCATGGGGGAGGGAAAGCAGCAGTCCTAAATTCCTCCTCTGGCATCGCTTGGCATCGTCTGACTTGTCTGGGCCTCTCCGTCCCTTTCCGGCTTTGGTTGTTTCTCCCACGGGGTTGATTCGTTTTCTTGTTCTTCTGCCTCCAGCCTTGCAGTCGCTGCATGTGGTCCCCAAAGCACCTTCTCCACAGAGTTTGGATGCATCTTCCCAAATCGGCAACCTCTCTCTCTCTCTCTCTCTCTCTCTCTCTCTCTCTCTCCAATCTCTCCCCGCTTTCTTTTGGGGGTCCTCCACTACTTCTTCTCTCCTTTTCTTTTTGGTGTTTTTTGGCTGCAAAGATTCACGCTGAAGGGTTTTGCCGAAGATATGAAACCACGTAGAATCTCCGGATGCCAGTTAAGGCTAAGAAATAGCTCCTACTTCCTCTACCTGGTGCCTTCTGGACGTTTTGGGCTAAACATATCCCATCATCCCCAGCCAGCCCAATCCATGGTCCGTGTAGGCGCCAGTTAGGGGAACGCTGCATCCAGAGACCTCTTCCTCTGACACTTTTGGGCTGTGTGAGCCTCCTACTCAACCCAAAACTCTATGAAGGGAAGAAATCCACTCTCTCACACACGCCATTTTGGGTCTCTCCAATTGTTCGGGGACTTTCTCATTGGCACCTCATTTCCTCACCCATCATTTTCACAGCTGCGGCTCCTGGCTGATTCGCAGCACAATCCTAGGCACTTCTACTCAGTCCCAGCAGGTTCAGTGGGGCTTCTTCCCGGGTAAGGAGCAACAGGATGGCAACCTAGGACCTGCGTCTTGTACACACTTACTATGGAATAAGTCCAGTTGACTTCCCTGGGGCTTTCTTCTGAGTAGGCATGCATAGGGTGCATGGGATTTTTCCCGAGTAAGCATGCACCCTTACTAGAAGGTATGTTCCTCTTCACTCAAGAGAAGGCCCACAAAGTAGAGCTTACCTCTCAGTAAACATCCATAGCTTTGAACTGCAACAAATTAATTTTGATTTATTTCATTTTATAACCTGACTGTGTCTACATCAGCCTTCCCCAAGCTGATGCCCTCCAGGCATTCTGGATTACAGCTCCCAGCATCCCTGACCATTGCTCACACTGGCTGGGGCTCATGGAGGCTGGAGTCCAAAAAAACATCTGGTTGACACCAGCTTGGGGAAAACTGACACGTAGCACACTGAGGCAGCTAACCGCGTTGCTAATAAAATTCAGCAAAGCCGTTTTTAAAAGTTGAATAAAAGTTATATACATTTATACACACTTTGCACAGTTTTAATTTTTGTGTACCTTGTGGATTTAATTTTTGTCAACCATCCAGAGACCTTCGGCTCTTGGGTGATATAGAAAGGAAATAAATAATAAATAAATAAAATACATATACATAAACACAGAGTGAGATAAGAAAGCGCAAACAGCTTCAGTCAGTAACTAAAACTATTGATATAGCCAATTAAAACATGTTACTCTTATGATTGTTATTGTTGCTGTTTTTATTAATAACAATGAAATGTATTTATTCAAAGATTTTTTTAATAATCCATTTTACAGGGCACGCTGTCCTCACAAGGTGGTTTACATAAAAGGTTTCAAACATGTAATACATCCTCGCACATATATAAAACAGTGATTACAATAAAAGCATATTGTAAACCACCAGCAGCTAAAGTTTCTTGTAAAACACAGCACAAATAAACCAAAGGCAGACTGCAATAAAAACAAAGTGTTCTTAAAAACCAGCAGTGATGCAGCCCAAAGTATTTTCCCTTCACCTGCCAAATTCACATCTGTTACAGCCCTTCTCTCATCCATGGAACCCGTGTGTGCGCCCCAAAACTGCTCTGGAGGGTCTCTGGAGATTTGGGGAGGCTGTGAGAGTGGGTGGGAATCTAACTCATGGAAAGCTGCTCAGCACACAGACAGAACTGGATCTCACCCAATACTCATCGGTAATTGTGCCGCCTCCCTCCATCGCTTTAAAGTAACACTCCTGGTGTGAAATGCAGCTTCCATCACACCTCCGGCGGCCTTGGCAGAAAAATAAATAAATCCCTGGGCTCTTCTGACTCGCCTCCTCTTGCATCAGGGCTAATTTGCTGCGTGTTTGAACAACATTACATTGCAAAAAAATTTTTTAATGTGACGGTTTGTTGACATTCTCCGATTCCTTTGAAAGCTGATTAATATTCCAAAGGGGCCCTGTTCATACATGCTCAAGCAGCTTTGCTCCTGCCTTGTCTGTTTGATGATCCTTTTGGATCCTCCCAATAAGCCGGCATGTGAAGAGATAGCCCGGCTTCGGAAGGTCGTCCGTTTCACATCCATTTCTCACTGCCGCCGCGTGTGACGCACTGGGGCCTGGCCGGAACCTAGCCAGAAAACGAGTTTAGGGCAGGGCTGATAAACCTCTTTTAGCCAAATTTAATTTTGGGGAAACTCTCTGGGCCTTATTCCAATGATGGGCAAAGCCAAGGGCAAGAAGGGGCAGAGCCAAGGTGACAAGGACGTCCAAGGGTCAGCCTTAAACCTCTACAATGGAAAACCTATTACCCTTTCCTCCATCCATTATTATTATTATTATTATTATTATTATTATTATTATTATTTTCTTTTTATTGTGCATTTAACAAAACAAAACAAATCCTGAAAAGACAATGAAAACAGAAATTACACGCGTAGTAATAACAATATCCCATTATGTACAACATTCATTTAAAAGGGGGTGGGGGAGAGATTGTGCATAAGTTTCTAGAAAGGCAGACCAGATATCCATATATTTATCTGCTCGAATGGTGCCTATATGCCACCCATTCAAATGTTGATAACATTCAGTCCTCAATCCATTGCATTATGGGAGGTGAACATTTATCCTTCCAATGCTATAATATCAATCTTTTGGCTGTCACGAGTGCTCAAAAGATCCATTTTCACTGACCATACATTAATTTCCAAGAAACTGGTAAATAGTTTAGGAGGACATGTACATCATTCAGTATTAAAGAGTGTTCCAATATAAAGTTTATCCGTATTATGACCTCCTCCCAAAAGGAGGCGACTATTGGGCATTGCCAAAACATATGGATGAGAGAAGCATTAGATGCGCTATATCTCCAGCAATTATGCGAGTTAGACACATCCTTATTAAAAAGACGTTGTAGAATCCAATAAAGAAACACATTTTTTTTGTTGCAATTGGGGGAAGGTGTCTGAGCATCAGTCTCAGTAATATATATATATATATATATATATATATTGATAACATTATCCTTGAGTTACCTTCTGGTCCAGAATGGGCCACCAAGGCAGTTTACAATTTAAGACTTATTAAAAAAAATGATTCCGAAACTAAAAACGTTGCACTCCACAAAATCGAGAACAGCAGCAAAACAAAATCTGTTTAAAAGCCAAGTGGTATTAACAGCCTACCTAAAACAAAACAAAGAAGGAGTCAGACTAAGTTCATTGGGAAGGGAACAGCAAATCTCGGAGGCCACCATGGAGAAGGTCCTGTTCATGCTCCCACCAGCCTAGTGGGTGGGGGGGGCACACACAAGAGCTCCCCAATGTAGTCCTTAGACCACGGGCCAGTTTCAGATGAGAAGATGTGGTCTTTCAGATACCTTGGCTCCGGTAAGTGAAACGGCTAAGGCTGCATCCCTACGCTCGCTTGCTCAGGAATAAGCCTCATGGAGTGTAGAACGACTTTCTTCCATGTCAACGCACCTCATTTCGGAGCTCCACAAACCATGTTCAGATTAGAAGCAAGATTAGGAAGTCTGGATTGCAGAACTGTTTGCTACCCCAAAGAAACAAGAGATTTTGGCCTTTAAAAAGAAAGAAAGAAAAAACAAACAAAACCCTTCAGCGTTACTGCTTTGAAATTCATTTAGATACGGCCTTTCCGAACCTGCATCCCTCTAGATGTATTGTAATACATCCCCCAGAATGCTGGACAAGGTAGTCCGATGCGTCTAGAGGACCCCAGGTCGGGAAAGGCTGGTGTTTTTGGGGGATGGGGGGGAACAGTCCGTTAAAGTTTGCTTGAGTTTCCACAGCGCCCATCTGCAATCACGGCTCTGGGTTGGTTGGTTGATTTGTTTGAAATGCCCTTAAATTGCTGCACGTTGCCACAGGGATGGAAGGTAGAAGCATTTTGGGGAGGTTGTGTTTTAATTTTTTAGGATTGCTGTATAAGTTTGGGGATTGTGGCACGGGAGTGATTTGCAGATTTCTTGGCTCTGCAAATTGGATTTTCAAAAAAAGCCATTGTCGGCCGGAATGCACGCTTTGTTCCGGAAAGTGAGATTGACCACCACCTAATCAGTGTTTACGCCTTCCCAATTCCTGACGGAAAGGCGATTCCTTAAAACGTCTGCCTTACGGTGGCAGGTTAAGGTGTCCTGGCTCTCTGGTGTTGCTTAAATTCGTGGCCTGTCTCACGCAGCTCAGCTCCGTCCTGAGTGGCAACTGGTGCTGGATGAAGATTTGACATTTGGGGCAAAGGGGGGGGGGGCGCTGTCGGCCTGACACCCGTGTCCCATCCGATTTTCTGTCATCGGGCCGGGGCAGAATGGGAGGGGGGAAAGCCACATAGGTTTTGATGGAGAACCTTTATTTCTCCTGACTCTCTTGGTGCAGGTACCACGACAAGCAGGACGTGACCAGCAATTTCTTGGGGGCAATGTGGCTCATCTCCATCACGTTCCTCTCCATCGGCTATGGGGACATGGTCCCCCACACCTACTGTGGGAAAGGAGTCTGCCTGCTCACCGGGATTATGGTAAGGCCCCAGGGTCGTCATGGTAAAACTAGGCATGCAGACGCTCATTATAGCCATTCAGATGGCCTCTGTGGCCACGCCCCCTAGAGACGTTTTATAGTGAGGGCATCTGTGGAATCCATCACTGTCTATACCAAGGTGGGCAATTCTAGGTGTTTTGGCCTAGAACCCCCATTACCCCCTCAACACACACACACACAGTAATGAAAGACCAACAGCAAATAGCAGCATTCCCAGTTGATTAGGTTCAGTAGTCTAGCATAGCAGGGCCAGGACCTTTCTCCCTGACACCCTGACTTTCCTGCTGCAAGGTGTCTATCTCTGTTTGTAAACAAACGAATTAATGAACGGACAGGAGGGAAACATTCAAAACTGTAATCCACTCAGCTTATGCCTGCGATGGCCCACTCTGTTCAGTTCTGCTGCTTGAACAGACCCTGCCCTTGCCTTCTGCCACTTTTCTCCCTGATGTTCTAGCTTTCTCTTTGCAAGGACTTTAAAAAAATGTGCGTGTGTGTTAAATCAAGCCACATAAGGGAACATTCAGAGAAGCTGAGCTGTCTTCCACAAAATGGCCCTGTCCCTTCCACTAGCTCAGGACTCTACCACTGCCAGTGTATTCCTCATCAGTATTTATTTATATTTATTTGTAGATTTATAGTCCCTTTTTATATCAGCTAAGTTGCAAGCATCATGACTGTATATTATATTTGTTTTGCCTTTGGTCTATTGACTGTAAATAAAGGTTGATTGATTGACTAGGAAATTGCAGGTTTTATGTCTGGAACTGCAGCCTCCCCGCCACCCACCCACATACCCCCATGCCCTCTTTTCTTTCTCCTTCCTTTTTAATATGGCCCACCTTCTCCCTGGCTAAGACCCCTCCTCAGAATGCCCTGAATGGGGCAGGACAATTGCACAATCAACGTCTCATCTGGAAGCCCCACAAGGCAGCCTCCGGCAGTCTTACTGCATGACAGGCAGACATCCAACAGGTCCGGCTTTCCCATCCTAGCACACCACCCCTGATCACGGACCTTTTCCTTGTGCTGCAGGGCGCGGGGTGTACAGCCTTGGTGGTCGCTGTCGTGGCCCGGAAACTTGAACTCACCAAAGCTGAGAAACACGTCCATAACTTCATGATGGATACGCAGCTCACAAAGCGGGTAAGAGAGGGGAAGGGGTTCCTTGCCTGCTGCCCCCTCCCAGTTTTCAGTATCTGCAACAACAACAACAAAAAAGGCAAAGGCAATTTTAAGTTCCAGCAATGGAAGTACATTTTCTAAATCATGGGAAATGATAGCTGCCCTCTCTTTTGTGCTGGTCGAACCTCCCCTTGAATACTGCACCCAATTCTGGACACCGCGCTTTCAGAAGGGCTCAGATAAATGGGGATGAGTTCAGGGAAGGGCAGGAAAGATTATCAGGGGACTAGAAACTGAGCCCTACGAAGAAAGAGGAAGGAACTTGGTCTGTTTAGCCAGAGGATAGAACTTTCCAAATACCTAAAGGGCTGTCGTTACACCAAAGAGGGCCATGGCAGGTTCTCCGTCCTCCGAGACTTCAGGACACAAGATAATGGGCTGAAGTTAGTTACAGGAAGGCAGATTTCGGTTGGACATTAGGGGAAACGCATTAATGGTCCGAGCTGTCAGAAAATGGATCTCGCTGCCTAGGGAGGAGGGAGACTCTCCGTCCCTGGAGCTGTCTGTCGTGGAGGCTTTAAGCAGGATTCCTGCACTGAACAGGGGTTTGGCTCCATGGCCTTGGTGGTCCCTTCCAAATCTAGGGTTCTATGGAAAGATTGCTGGATTGCAGGAAGGGATGCCTGGGTGCGCGCATTAGATTTCCCTCCCTGGTAGATTATTCCGAAAACTCTGAAGGACGCTGAGTAAACAGAACATCGCAGATGGGTAGGGGAATTGATTCCGGGAAATATTTCTTTGTATTTATTTCCTTAACTCGGGCGTGTTGAACCTCTTTCAAGCCGAGGGCCGAATTCAATTTCAGAGAAGCTCCCGGGGGAGGGGGGGGAATTCAGGGGTGGGCGGGGCTAAAGGCAAAAGAGGTGGAGGCAAAAATACCAAATATACCAGCCTGTTTTAACTTACAACTCTTCCTGCCAGTAACTAAGACATAGGAGAGGCCTTGCAACTTTGCAGAATGGGGAGGGGAAAATGTGGGGATACCAGAGAGGGGACCTTTCCCCTGGCCCCTCCCCCTTTCCCCCTGCCCCTTGATCTTTGAACATTTTCCTTGCTTTTGTGCAGTTCCATCCCCCCATTCTACTTGAAATGCCCCTCCAAAGGCATCCCCACCCCTTTTGCCTTTGGCCTTGCCCACCACTGAAATTTAGCCCCTCCCCCAACCCCAAGAGCCTCTCACGGTTGCAGGTTTGCCATCCCTACATGTGGAGTTAGAACTCCATCATACCAACGATTTAGTGCACTCTCGCCATGCCTGGTGTGTGGATTTGCAGCTGTGTGTACTCACATGATGCTGTGCCTGTCCTGCTGACACCCCGCCTCTTCCCCAGCCTTTCCTAGAACGCTAAAAGTCTTGCTTATTTTCCCTAAGCATATTCAGTGTTCCCTAAGCTTCTGTGTAATTTTAAAGGAACTGGGGGCTTGAATGGATGGCATCAGGTCCTGGCAGGGAAAAGCGATCTCTCCCAGCAGCTGGCTCCAAGCCTCAACAGAAAACCCAAACCTTGCATCCCAGGCTCCAAAGCCTTTTTAAAAAAATCATACAATGCCCAAATCTCTGCAGAGACAGGATCGTACTCCCTCGATGCCCCCAAAGAGCCAGACTAAAGAGACGTTCCATTTTCGCTAGGCAGAAAGGCACTCTGGTTGAAGTGCTCATCTGACAGGACCTGCCTGGAGGGAGAAAGAGGAGGGGAGGGGTGGGGTGGAGACGAAGAACTAACGAGCGAAGGAGCGAAATAGTAGCTATTCAGGTGAAAGGGTTCATAAGCTTGACGCGCTTCTGCCTCAGAGGTAAAAAAATGCGGAGGCAAACTGGGGGGGGGATTAGGTGTGATTGAGGGCTTAGATAGGAAGGTGCATGCTTTTCCTTCTTCCTTGCTCCTCCCCGTCCTCTGTTTTTAATCCGCATCCCCTCCGCCCCTGCCCCCCCCGCATTTCCCCCCAGGTGAAAAATTCTGCAGCCAACGTACTCAGGGAAACGTGGCTCATTTACAAGCACACCAAGCTGGTGAAGAAGATTGACTGTGCCAAAGTGCGGAAACACCAGCGTAAGTTCCTCCAAGCCATCCATCAGTAAGTTCAACCCGTTTACCTGCTTCAAAACAACCCCGTGCCTGCCGCTTTCCGCACCTGCCCCCACCTCCCCTTCACGCTGTTCCGTCCCTTCTCGCCTCTCCTGAAATCTGGGTGGCTGGGCGGGTTCTTCCCTGCTAGATCCCTGCCACTTGACCCTTGCAAAATCCATTGCTTATCGGAGGGCGCAGGGTGGGTCGGTGGGTTGGCTGGATGGGTCTGCCCCGGCTCACCTGGACAGGTACGGCTGTTGAGAATTGCCGTGCCCTGGTCACGTCTGGGAAATGGGGAGGGGGGGGATTATCCCAAATTGACCATCAGTCCACCAAGCTCAGTATCGTGTGCTCCGATCGATAGTGGCTCTCCAGGGTTTTTGGAGGGGTGGGTGGGGCGTCTTTCATGCCCCACCTGGGAATTGGACTGGGGCTTTCTGCATGCAAATCAGGGGCTTGACTACCGGACTACTTATGGCCCTTCTCCTAAAAACAAACCAGGGTTCCTGTCCTCGTGGGTCTTGATTGAAACAAAAACGCGCTTTTCTGGGCAGCTACAGCCCTCCTGTCCCCTACCAAATTGAATCTTCGCTCTGCAGCTGTTTTCACAAAGTGGGAAGCTTCTGGTCTGAAACTGGGACAAACGGCCGCTTTCCAAATTTCGCTGATCTCCCAGAATGGTGGAATAAAGGAACACGACCAGGGAGCATTTTAAGGGCATGCAAACTGTATGCTTTGTCCCTGGGTGTATCTGCAAACACGCAAAGGTCAGGCTATCTGCGTGCCCTGTGGAAGTGTACAACTGCTTCCCCAGTCCGGTTGGGCTTAAAGCAGCGTTCGCTAGGTTGACGGAGGTGGCCAGACGGAGGTGGCCCATGGGTGGATGCCAAGTTATAAACCTCCAAAGTAAATCCATGTTATACAGACCCTCCAGAATCTGCCCCACCTCCGTTAAAAAGGGCGTCTGCCACCATCCCCTACTCCTCCTCATGCCTTTCCTGCATTAAGGCTGAGATCCTTGATGGTGCTTACCCGGCAGCCCGCCTGATTGAAAACACGGCCGTTGCTTCTGAGTAAACATGCCTATTTTGTGGATAGGATTCCTTGGATGGCTCCTTTAGAGTTCTGGCAGGTTGTGACTGAAACCCAGGGTGGATTCACAGCCCCAACGAAATTGGAGCCACCAGCCTCCCCTGGCTGCACTCCTAAACACACTTACCAAGGGAACAAATGTGAGTAAACATGGATTAGGGTGACCCCTATGGAAAGGGGGACAGGGTTGCTGTATCTTTAACAGTTCTATTGAGAAGGGAATTTCTGCAGGTGCCATTTGTATAAATGCAGCACCTGGTGAAATCCCCTCTTCATCACAACAGTTAAAGCTGCAGGAGCTATACTAGAGTGGCCAGATACAAAAGACGGCAGGGCTCCTGCAGCTTTCACTGTTGTGATGAAGAGGGGATTTCAACAGGTGCTGCCTGCAAACAAAGGACACCTGCTGAAATTCCCTTCTCAATACAACTGTTAAAGATACAGGAGCCCTGTCCTCCTTTCCACAGGGTCATCCGAACATGGATCAGATTGGAACATGATCCTGCACACTTCCTGAGATGTTATAAACCCTTCTGAACATAAATATAAACTAGGTTAATTGCTGTTTCTGCCTCACAGTGCCCCAGCTGATGAATGCAAATGACTGCCAAGCAAGGGAGCCAATGAACTTCGGCTTCATTGCCGTCCATTAAAAGAAAATAATAAGAATAATCATAACGAATTAACCTCTTCGGGGGAAGGTCATATACTCTGCATGGGTTTGTAAAGAACTGAATGCTGTCTTGTAGGGAGTTAGTTATATTTTTTACTATTTATTTAAACTATTTCTTGGCCACCTTTCAGAGTATGAGCCCTCCCAAGTATGTATGTATGTATTTATTTATTAAAAATCCCTCTCTTCAGCCAAAAAACAAACCCAGAGTGTCTTGCAATCAATCAGTAAACACGATGCAAGCATACAATCTGAAAGAGAGAGAGAGAGAGAGAAGAAGAAAAAGGCATAAGGAGGGCAGAGGAAAATATCAAGGAGGCTTTCAGCAGGACCTGCTTTTCCCTTTCATTTCCCAGGGAGTGAGGGGGGGCAGGTTAGGGACAGTCCAAGTGGGGCAGGGGCTGATGTTCCCAAAACAACATTTTGGAAAGATATGGGTCCAGATGCCATAAGACCCTGTGAAGTCTTTCCTTTCCTGCCATTAATATAACTATAAGAACAGTAATAAGGCATTATTATTATTATTATTATTATTACAACAACATGGATGGGAACACCAAGATGAGTTAATTTATTGTGATTATATATCGTGCCCTTTGACCATGCAGCTCAGGATTTTGTACGTTTTATGCTCTGCATGACCCTGTGAGGTAGCTTAGGCTGAGAGGGAGTGAATGGTATAAGGGTCTCCCCCCCAACATCCTACTCTAGCACTCTAACCATTACACCACACCACCTATGAAAATCAGCATCTTTCCCCAGTGTACCTTTCCCCCACAAGGGTCCATTGGGGCTGGCACCTTTCCTGTGTTCCAATCTTCATCTGTAGAGCAGAGGTGTAGAACCTGTGGCCTGGAGGCCAAATCCTGATCCCTGGTGGTTCCAATACAGCCCTCAGGCACCAACCACTGATTGCTTGGTGGTCTCCGAACTTCGTTGAAGTTTTCTCCTGCATGCTAAAAGGTCGAAATCCCTCTCCGGAGTCTAAGCTACTGATTACAATTGTTGGTGTCAGGGTTCTTTCCTATGACCTGGACCCCTGAGCAACTCTTTAAGGATCTCTGCCTCCTTAAGAGTCCCACCTTCCTTGTAGACGTGGGGTGAGTGACACTCCAGACACTTGTGGCTTAATACAACAGTTTACGGGTGAATTAAAGCAACCAAATAACAATAAAGGCATTGAGTCAACAGAGCTGAGAGATACAAAAGGCACTAAAAGGAAAGAAAGGTTTCAAAAATGCAAGATCTTTTACCCTATGCTGCACGTAGGCTTCTTCAGACTGCTTCTTTCTGCTCCTTGCTCATGGTCTGGTCTTTCTCTTTGGCTCTGCTGTATTGGTAAAGCCTTATATATTTTGGAGTGACAAATTCTACCTCTGTCAGAATCGGAATGATGCCACCATATGTCAGGGGGTCCAGATCATAAAAGGAACCTTGACAGCTGGGGTTTTTGGCCACACCCCTTTTGCTGTAGGCCATGCCCAGCACTGAAAGAGATCCTGGACTCCTCCTGTAGGGGGAGCCCTACACGCCCGAGGCAACTTGTGTGTTGTTGAATTCTCTGTTCTCCTCCAGTGCACTTTGGATTGGAGCCACCCTCTCTGGCTGGAGTCTGGGATTGTGCCGGGGGTGCGTAGCTGTTTGGGGGGCGGGGCGGGAATCCGTGGACGTTGGGAAGTGGAGAAGGCCGCTTTGGTGTCTTTGTCTGGCTACAGGTCCCCCTCTGTGGTGTTACTTAAACCTCTGTTGTTGTTTTGTCTCTGTTTTGCCCCCTCCCCGCCCTTGCAGAGCCCAGAAGTAAGTTCATGTGTGTCTCGCGGCTGCCTCTCTTTCTCGAATGACCGCACTTTCCCTGCATGGTTTGTCCATCCAGTGTCCACCCTCTGGAAGGCCACAGCGGATCCCATTGATACACATGCACACACAATCCCACATTTCTGGCTCGCTTGCCGCGGGTGTTCCCCCACCCCCACCCCCATGCCCGGCCTCCCAAATTTCGCTCCGTCTGAAATTTGGACCCGCAAAGTTTCCCGAACAGTTTGGATTTGTAGCATGTCTCCCCTTGCAAATGCAAATGCCGTGTCTTTATTATGATGATCCTGCCAAACGCCCACCGTGGTTTCCATGCCGCTCTGGGTCTGCGTCGCAACATCGCTCTGGTTCTTGAGGCCCAGCAACGTGGCTTTTTGGGAGGACATCCATGCCCACCCATGTGAATGGGGCTGCCATTTCGATTCATCCCGCGCATAGCCAGACACGCACCCTCCCACCTTCCAGAAAAGCCTTCTCCGGTTTCATGGCTGCTCTCCCGGTTCTCACCCGGAAGCATCTGTCTTCCCCGATTCCCCAAATCCCTACTGGATCAGGCCAACAAACTCAACCTACCCATGTCCTGCTGCTGGATGTGGGCAGCTAGGCAGATGCCCCAGTAGGATGCCAACCAACAAGACATGGAGGTGATCACACCCCCCTTTTTTTTGTCCCCCAAGCAATTAGTATTTAGAGGTATATCCTGAATTGGAACCCGGAGTTCCCATTTATCAAACGATAGATCGCCTCCGTAAATTTGCCAAACTTTAGAGGTGTGTGAGAATTCCGTTTTTCCTTGCAAAACAAAGCGAAAAGACCCAAGCTTGATCGCAAGCACGTTTCTGCCAAAAATGTTCGCAAATAGCTGGACCTGTGCTCAAGTTCAACTTGCACCACTTTTCCGGCTCGCTTTACACATTTGCACAAATTTCTGCTGTAGACAGGATCAGACTCACTTCCATTTATGGAGGAAGGGGGTGCAAATCAGGACATCTGTGTGCAGTCAGGGAAATTTCACGTTTCATCCCTGCTCGATTTGCGCGATTTCCCCGTCCGCGCAGAACGAGCAGCGATCGCAAATGGGAGCAGGGATCAGGCGTGAGACCTAGCCATCTCCCAAACTGCTCGTTCGCCCATTGTTACCTAAACCGCCCCCCTTTAAAACAGGGGCAGGCAAAAGATCCTTTAAGTCCAACTCGTCAATATCTGGGTGATTTGCAGTTGATCAGCAAGGGATCGCTGACTCCCAAACGGTTCACAACCGCAAGCAAATTCGAAACATTTTTTTTCCTTTAAAAAAATGTCTCTGCCATGGCTGAGCTGGTGCTAATCACTTATCTCTTAGCCTCCATGTCCCTCGCCTGTAAAATGGGAGCATTAATCACTTGCCTTTATCTAGGACTTCATTTATTTTTAATTATCTATTTATTATATTTCTATACCGCCTAATAGCTGAAGCTCTACGGGCAGCTTTGATCCTTGGGATCAGATTCATTAGTGTCTCAGATATAGATTCTTATTTAAATGCACGATGTATATGTTGCGTGGGATGAATTGACTCCACTTGGCCTGACCGTGTGCCCGCATTCTGCAACTGGCTCAGATGGCCAGACCTCAGGGTTCTAGTAAAACAATAATAATAAGCACAGTGATGTGCTTTTCTCTGACGTTTCCCCGACCATCCTCATTCGATTTGATCGAAAATAAATTGCTTTGGAAAAGGAATTTAAAGCAGAAGGCCGTTTCGGGGGAGGGGGGGAATTCTCATGGATTGTGTTCAGAAATGTTGTGATTACCTTACGTATGAGGTGGCTGAGGAGCACCTATGAGTGTTCCATCTTTCATCCTACAATTATATCGCTGGCAGCCTGTCGTCTCTTTGGCTTTCCCATGCCTCAATTTAAGCCCAGGGGAAAACATCCCATAGGCCTTTTTTCCATATCAGGAAGTGGGGGCAGCCCGGGAGGCTACAGAGCAAAGGAGAGACGTATAACAGAAAGAGAAAACACACCCACCCAGCCCCCTTGCTCACCTCGTAACGATTCGGTATGTTCAAAAACACCCACAAAATAAACCCGGAATAGATTATAATAAAATGCTCCTGGAAATGAGGCAGAAAAATGGAAGCCTCTTCAACTTTCAGGAAAATGGACGACAGCGCTAGATTCGCCGCTTCCCTGGCACTGGAACCAACGCTGCCACCCTCGCCCCTGCATTGCGGAGGGTGCAAAATGGGGGCCCGGCTGCCAACACAGTCAATGCGTGTTGTGGCAGCGCAAAAAAACAAATGTTATAGAAAAGAGAAAGACTCTGTGCTATCCCCCCTGCCGGTGGTGAGCCCTGCTTGTGTGAAACTGCCGAGAATTTCTCCTGTCCCTGGAAAACTTCGGTGAAATCCCACCCCCCACCCCCTACAATTTCTCTGACCACAAATCGGGGGGGGGGGTGATTTTGAGAGGCCATTTGTGCAAAGCTCTAAAAATAATAATTTGCCGCGCTTGCTGGCCCTGATGGGAGTTGGAGCGACATTTAGGGGAGCAAAGGCCTGGTTCCAGGTGAATTTGGAATGCAACTCCTGTCATCCAGCGTGGCCATCCAAGTGCTTCCAAGGAGCCCACAAGCCAAGTTCTGGCCTTCACCTGGTCTTTGTTCCCAGCTAACTGGCCCTAATTGCCCCGGGCAACCTCTTTCTTCTCATGGTCCTTTGAAAGCTGGGGGCTGCCAACCCTTGCCTCCGGTGGGGTGGTGGAAGTGCGGCCGCTCATTCTCACCGTCCCCAAATCCAGGCAGATCCAGACCCACAAACCAATTCTAGCAGTCTTACCTCCGCCGGGAGCAAGTCTTTTGTCAAAGACATGGGTCTTCGTGGCCCATTCCAGGCCAAGCCGCCCCCAAACATTTCGCTTTACAACAGGGAGTGATCTATTGTTGCTGGGGGGGGAGGGGAATGTTTTACAGCTACGGTGAGGATGCAGCTCAGCTCACCAGGAACAGGAAAGTCTGAGGGGGTGGCGGATGTGGCCGGCATCCCTGCTGATAAGAAAAAGTCCCGGGGCTGTTTCCCTGCAAGTCCTGGTAACACTACACCACTGTGTTCATCCTAAGAGTTTTGTCTTCCTATTTAGACATCTTTGAAACCTCTTTTTAGGGGGTGTTGGGGATTGGGGGAAGACCCCCCCCCAATGATGCCCAGGAGGATGGATCCACTATTGAAACGCAGAGAGATCAGTCCAACCAAGCACCTCGTCAAAAACAGGAAGGCCTTCCCTGAAGCAATTGGGGGGGGGGGGTCGGGGGGTCGGCCTAATGAGTGCCCTTCTCTCCGCTGTCCACAACCATGCCAATGGCTCCCCCTCATTGGCCAGCTGCATGCGTGTGTGTGTGCGTGTCCGGATCCAGCAAGGTGGGATCCAGAGTTGTGTGCATGCCTGTCTCCCGTGATGGTGGAGCCTCCTTTCTTGTCCGTCCTATCGACGCAGATCGCTGCTTTCTCCACATGCCCACCCCCATTTTAATGATGACGCCCCTCATTTTGCTTTCCAGGTTGAGGAGCGTCAAAATGGAGCAGCGGAAGTTGAGCGACCAGGCCAACACACTGGTGGATTTGTCCAAGGTGAGCTGGGCTCAGGGGTGGCCGTTTGGGCCCAGGGGGAAGGAAAGCACTGGCCGTGGGCCGCAGAAGTTCCCCATCCGGCATTCCTGGAGGCCTCCAGAGGGCAGGGCTTACTCTCCAAGTCCCGCCCCCTGGAGGAATTGCCACTGCCTGCCACAGCTGACGTGACATCAAAGGGCGACACCAAAGGGCTTTGCTCCTTCACAGGAATCACTTTGGCAGTGGGGTGAAGAAGGGGACAGAAGAATTAGCCTGGCTTCATCTTTCCCAATGCCATGCCCTCCAACTGTGTTGGACTCTAAATCCCATCTGCCCCAGCCAGCATGGCATAAAAAGAGAGAAAGGGAGAGGGAGGGAGAGAAAGTGTGGCATAACGAGAGAGAAGAAGGGGTGGCAGAAAGATTGAGAGAGAAAAAAGGGATGGGATAAATAGAGAGAAGGGGTGGCAGAAAGAGAGAGTGAGAGAGAAAAGGGGTGAGACAAAGAGAGAGAAAGGCTGGCATACAGAGAGAGACAGACAGAAAGACGGAGAAGGGGTAGCATAAAGAGAGAGAGAGAGAGAGAGAGAGAGAAGGGAAGGCAGAAAGAGAGAGAAAGATAGAAAAGGGGTGAGACAAAGAGAAAGGCTGGCATACAGAGACAGACAGACAGACAGAGAAGGGGTAGCATAAAGAGACAGAGAGAGAGAGAGAGAGAGAAAGAGAAGGGGTGGCAGAAAGAGAGAGAAAGATAGAAAAGGGGTGAGACAAAGAGAGAGAAAGGCTGGCATACAGAGAGACAGACAGACAGACAGACAGACAGAGAAAGGGTAGCATAAAGGGGGGGCTGAATCTCCCATTTTGGGCTCTGCCCACCCACCCACGCCACTCACAGCCGATACCTGGCCTCCCACATGCTACCCACAAAGGTGCGTGGCCCCCGCCAGAGAAGAAAGGTGGGCCACCCTCGCCCTCACCTGCGGCCTTTCCCCTCTCCTCCTCTCCTCTCCTCCCGGCAGACGCAGAACGTCATGTACGACATGGTGTCGGAACTGCAGGAGCGCAACGAGGACCTGGAGAAGCGCATCAGTGCGCTGGAGGGCAAGATCGACATGCTGGGCCTCACGATCCACGCCCTGCCCAGCCTCGTCAGCCAAGCCATACGCCGCCAGCAGCAGCAGCAGCAGCAGCAGCCGCAGCAGCGCCCCCTGGCCCGGGCCTGTGCCACCCCCAACAGCTCCGAGCGCTCCTCGTGGACTCCCACGCGGCGGCGGAAGTCTCCCTCCACCGCCCCCCACACATCCTCGGACAGCGGGTGACGGAGGGGGGGCGGGGATCCTCGTGCTCCGGCGCCCGCTCGACTTACCTATGGCCATTGTGTGGCTGATAATTTCTCCTCCTTGAGCTTTTTTTCTGGAAAGCCCTGTACAGTTACGGCGACCCTCCCAGGAGTCGTGGCGCTGAGGCGGAGGCTTCCGAGGGGGACGGGTGGCGGCTCCCGGCCGGTTCCAATGTAACATTATGACGCTAAGCCATTTGGGGTGGGCGGAGGGGGTGGGGAAACCCATGTAAAAAAAGTCATGCAAATTTATGATAATGAAGGAGGAGGGGTGCTTGCTTTGCGTGTCCGTGTGTGTGTTTGATGGGGGTTTGGGCCTTGGTCTTGAGGGGAGTGCGCAGTCCCTCGGGCAGTGGCGTAGGGTAATGTGTGAAATGCAGGCTCTCAGCATGACAATCCTCAGAGCCACGCCCCCCCAAGGCGCGGGGAGGCTGGTGGACTCTGATGGTGGTGGGGCTGGGAATCCATTCTGGGTTTCATTCAGAGTCAGCTAGAACCCTGAAGGAGCTCTCCAAGGCGCTCTCCAAGGCATCCTCACATCAGGTTCAGCATTTCGTTAGCACGCTTTGTGATTTGCAGAGAAAATGGCTGAATTCGGACGACACGTTAAGCAACTGGGGGTGGGGGGAGAACAATCGTCAGCTGTATTGACTATCATGTCGTCCAAATGCTGCCATAGTCAACTCAGTGCTGATCCTAATCCGCAGCACGGTTGATTATTTATGACCATGTTGTGTGGGGAGTACCCCCTAGATGAACAATTTAAAGTTGATTATTACCCCACCATTGACTATTGTGTTGTCCGAATTCAGCCTATGTGTCCACAATACAAATCGGAAATGCATTAACTGCCTAGGTTTCTCGTCTCGGTTAGGCAAGTAACCCCGTGATGGAGACGGAGGTCCCATGAGGAAGGATCTGCGAGCCCGTAACACCAAAGCGTTTTCTGGGTTTTAAAACAACAACCAGTTTTAATTTTGCAGCGTAGACCAGGCAAAGAAGTCCCAAAGCCAATCCGGCTGTTGCAGAAGCAATTCCAAACCTACGCGGACATGAGGAACAGGGAGCATTTTCTGTGTGGGGACAGAGGTAAAAATGTTACATTGAAACTGGCCCGTCGGATTTGGGAGAGGCACGCATGGATCTCTAATCCACAGAGATGGGGTTAAAAGGGTACGCTTTGAGATCCTTCTATCTTTGTGACCCAGCACAAAACCTTTCTGGAAACAGAACTTGGAGCTTTCCCAAGGCAGGACTTTCTTTTTAATTTTTTTTTTTTAAATGTATCCATTATTTCTTGTTCAGTCCTTCTCTCCTTCTTATAACTTCTCTCCTTGTCAACATCTCCTTGGTTCTCCAATTCTATAGATTTCTAAAAACATGTTTCTTTCTTTTCTTTCTTTCATTCTGTGAATTACGGGGAAGGGGTTGGCTACGAATTGCGCTGAATGAAACACCCACCGACCCACTCCTCTTGTAGAAGAATTACAAAAGACAATGGGTGATCCAATCGACATTAAGCACTTTTTAAAACAACAACAACACCTTCCCTTGATTTCAAATTGGCATAGAGTTTTAAGTCTATGCTCCAGAGCCTAAGCAAAACCCTCCTAGATAGACCAAGATGGAGTGTCCAACCCAGCAACCTGTTTCTGTCAGTGGACAAGCAGGTATGCGTGGAAAAGAAGCAGGGTGGCAAGGTAGTAATACCCCCCTTGCCAGTTTGTGGGCAGCTTGTGTTCAGAGGTATATTACCTCTGGATGTGGGGACCTCACTGAGGATTTAAACAGAGCCACGCTGGATGAGCCCAAAATATATTGCCTCTGATGCTAGGAGCAACAAATATCCCTCGTGACCACCAGCCATTCATAGCCTTCTCCTCCTCCATGAATTTGTCCAATCCCCTATGAAAGCTGTCCAAGATTGCGCTCATCACTCCCACCTTGTGGCAGTGAGTTCCACAATTTAGTTATTAGCTCTCCTGGCCAATTCCCAATTTTTCTCATGCCCTTTTTAATCAGACCAATGCTCCTGGGCCAGGCTAAAAGGTCTGTCTCCACCGGGGGGGGGGGGGGAGTTCCATTGGATTTAATGAGGCTTTCTTCTGAGTAAATTCTCATGCACAAGATCACCTGGCCTGTATAAGTGCTTAACTGTGACCGGTTTGTGCTTATGGGACGCAGCCTCAGGAATGCTCTCATTCACTCATTTATTGCATGTCTCTGCTGCCCAATCGCCCAAGCTCTCTGGGCAGTTTGCAAAAATTAAAGACCCAAAAGTAGAATCTAAAATGCACCATGACATGATTTGCATACAAAACTAGAAAACAGTGTTGCCCAATTGATAATGCAACTCCCAGGACCCGTTAAAAATCGTAGCATATGCTGTCAAATGCCTGGGAGTCCAGGAAAGATTTAATTAGGGTGACCATATTTAGGAAACTAAAAAAGAGGACACCCAGTTGCAGGGGAGTATGAGGCCCTGATTGGAGTGAAGGAGGGGGAAGTGTGACATTCCCACATGCCCCACTGATCCAATTGGGGCCTTTTCTTTAATGTCCGGCAAAGACACACTTTCCCCTTTAAGGCCCCGGTTGGAGCGGGGGGGGGGGGGAATGACGGCCTTAAAGGGGAAAGCATGGAAGTCCAAGACACTATAGGAAATTACAGAAAATCCCCCCTGACCCCCAGGACAGAACAAAAACCACTAAACCAGGACAAATCCGGGGAATTCCTGGCAGTTGGTCACTCTAGATGTAACATCCTTTCTTGGGGAGAGGTTCCGAAATTGAGGGCCTGCCACTGAGAAGGCCCTCTCCTTTGTTGCCTTTCTCCAAACCTCCCTAATTTAAACATCCCTTCCACTGGGAATATAACTCCCATGATCCCCAGCCAGCCCGGACATTGAGCCTGCACCTACGCAAACAGATCTACTTTTTTCCTTATTAATTTACTTCTATTATCCTGGGATGCAAATCCTTCCAAGGCGACTTAGGAATAAAACCCAAACCACAGGAATGACACACGCTAAATATGATGAAATATTATTTCCTCCAGGGCAGTGGGTGATAATAAAAGCCGGGAAGGGAGGAGGAGAGGTAATGCTCATTTCTGACTGCCTCCTCTCTCTCCTTCCCAGTCGGATTTTCTCATGTGTGTTGTGTTCCGGGTTCGGATTGTGCGTCTGTTTAACCACAGTGCCATCTTTTCTGCATCGCCTTACCTGGGATCCATGTTCTGTTGAGGAGTCCATGGAAGTCGGTTTGTTTTTTTTAAGGGTCAGATTAGTAGCAGATGATGGGAAAAAGCTGTACTCCCCATCGAAGTCCTAGAAAGCTGGTGCCAGTCAGTGATGGATGTGCGCAAAAACTGCCACATGAGTTTGGATTTCTATGAATTTGGCCTGCAAATTCTGCAGCAGAACAGCTTTTTCTGAGCTATGTGGACTTGCGGAGTGATTTTTCACTTTGGGGCGGCATTTGTGCTAATTCACATTCACTAATTCGCATTAGTGCAAGAATTCTGGTTTTTGAAAATATCCGATTCTGTCAGTGAACGGATGATGGGAGGAAAGATGCCTGGCAATCCGTGAAACGCAGACCAAATGGATTGATCGATCCTGGGCTTGATGGCCAAGCAGCCTGGCCCGGTCTAGCTGCTGCCCCCACAGTTCTCTGGATCAAGGCCTTAGCTTTACCTTTCAGTACTTGACTCCGGATAAACCAATTTAAAACAACAAACGAAACAAAAATCTGGCAGCCGAAAATCCCCTGAAAAGGCTTCGGGGAGAATTGCAGCAGCATCCCCAGAAGCAGGAATTTAGGACCAATGCACTGGCTTGCTTGCATTGCATGCATATTTGCTTGACATAGAGAGGGAGGAAGGCGAAACTGATTCTGTAATTAAGGGCTACCCTCAATACCTAAAACATGAAGGACCCCTCCTCAACTTTCTAGAAATGGGGGCTTCAAGCATAGGATATTACACTGTGGTTTATTTCAGAGGGCTATTATTAAATACACAACAGGGTTGTTGTTGCTATTATTATTATTATTATTATTATTATTATTATTATTATTATTATTATTTTCTTGCAAGACATAGAGCATCACTGTTTCTTAGAATCTGGCATTGCACAGGAGCTAACCGTGAGGAGGAGAAGAAAAGTTTCCTTGCTCTGTGCCTTTAATGTTCAGAACATTCGACCTTGATGAGGAATGGACAGGCCATCAGTTTCTTGTCAGTTTCCACTGATGTCGATTTATACGTCTGTCCCATTCATCTGCTTTTACTTTACTTTTCTTTGTCTTTTTTTAAGGGTATTGAAATGGCATTTCACCGCATATTTTCCAACCTATCTCCTCACACAATGCACATTTTTGCTGCACATTTTTGCTGCATGGGAACTGGCTCCACTTTAGAACAGTGGTGCCATCAGGACAGGACTTTGGGGCAGATGACAAGGGCCCCGATCTGTACAGTTGGTAGGAGCCCGCCCCCAATTGCAACAGGGTTGGTTCACCAAGCTTTGAAGTAAGTGAAGGAATCCACATTTCCATCTATATCATCGGGTGGGGGGGGGGGTGAGATTGTGTTGCCTTCTGGATGTTTTTGGTCTGCAATTCCCATCGGCCCCAGCTGAAGATAGGATGGACCACACAGTCTCCATGCCTGATCTGAAGGCATCACGACCTTAGTAAGACTTTTAAAACTCCGCAATCTACAATGATTGAATTGCTCCACTGCTTTGAAAGAAAACAATCTTTCCAAGGAAGAGAATTTTTGAAGCTTCCCTAGCTGGGCTATTAAGAAGTCCCCAGTTCAAATCCTGCATCTTGCAAACAACACTCCATGCCTCGGTTTCCCTCCATATGAAATATGGAGATAATAGCAGTGCAGGTTGGTGGCTCGGGTGTCAATGGGGCAGTGAATCCACCCTGAGTTTCAGTCGGAACCAGTCAGGACTATAAAGGAGCTATGCGAGGCGCAGAGCACTTAAGAGAGCTCCTTTAGAGTCCTGACTGGTTCTGACTGAAACGCAAGTGGATTCAATTCCCTACTGACAACTGAAGCACCAGCCTCCGCTGGATAACAGTACTGACTTACCTTACAGGGCTGTTGCACAAATTAGAAAGAGCAAATATGCAAAGCGCCTGGACCTACTTGCTGCGTTATCCTGCTCTTTGAATTTATCATTGTTATCCTTCATTAGTTTTTAAGGGATTTGCTTTAGGGGCTCATTTTTAGGCCCCCGAAGCGGCATATGCGTACTTTGATAATAACCAGATCAATAAACATTTGAAATACACACGTACCGTATTTTTGTTCAATTTAGAGCGCACAATTTTACGTTTGGTTAGCGGCGCGTCGTTTCTGATGGAGCCGATTTGCTCTACGGGGACAGGTGATCCAAAACGCACAATGATGAACGTGGGGGATCATAGCGGCTGAGTTTACATTGTTAAAAATCTGTCTGGTGTCTCTGTTCCTGTTAGGTTTCCGTCTTTATTGATTTTATTGTGTTTTCTTGATTAGAGAAAGCTCCACTTTCTCCCTCAAAAGAAGGCCCAAATATGTAGCCTAATTAAGGCATGCAAACAAATCCTCCGGTATGTCCTTTTGCAGAGAACATTAACAGCAGTATGGTGCTTTGGGACGTTCACGGTGCTTCTCCTCGTGACGACCCTGTGTGGTAGGTAGCACAGACTTGTTCTCCATATGCAAGCTTCCTGGTCTATTATGTCCCTCAGTCTAGTTGGGAATTGCACAAACCTCAATAAAAAAATGTTGACTTGCAAGCATTTATATTCGGAGGACCACTGGGCCAGCAGAGGGCAGGGGGTGTGGGGTGTGAGTGTGCTTGAAATTCCAACCACAAACGCATGGATCCTTTTACCGGATTGCAGTGTGCAAGCGCAAAGCGTCTCTCCGACAGATATTGGTAATCTCAGTTTTGGCTGTGTTTGCGGGGCGGGGTGGGGGGGTGTTGGGGTAGAATTTGAACTGAGTTGAAACTGGAAAGAGGGACTAATCTTCTCCCAGGACGTATGCACAGGTTTCTTCCTTTGCTGATGCCTCAAACAGGTCTTGCAGGTTTGGGTAACCATGCAAAAATCCCGCCCAACCTGTTTGACTTGGGGCAACGTGGGATGAGCACATAGTTTCGTAAGCAACCAACCCTTTTTCAAAGGGCCGTCGACTCTCTTGTAAACTTCTCACCCGTCTGTTTTACACCCATCCCACCAATCTTAATCCCTCCCCACGATGATGTCTGGTTGAATCTAGACTTTGTCATACTTCCGTTAGACGCGTTGAAATCATTGAGACACAGTTTAGCATTGGCACCCTACTGGCTAAAAGGCGACTCTGGGTTGCTGTTGGGATTCTAAGGAAAGCAACTCGATAGGTGCTAAGGCCACGATCCATACATAGCCATGCCTTGCATTAGGAGCTCAGGAGGGGTCACAGCGCATGGGGTTGCCCAGGTGGGTCCTGCAGTCAAGTGCAAATGTTTGGCTGCTAGTTCAACTTTAGCAAAACATTTAGCCGCAAGGTTTATCTAATTTATCCCTTTGTGTAGTGCAAACACAACTCATCGCCACAACCCCAAGGAGAGGTGAAAAGTGCATGCAGTGGTGTTGATCCAGACGAACAAACCAGGTAGTATCCAGTGTTAGTTCTCCACAGAGTAGGCCTATTGAAATGAAAGGTAAGTCATGGCTAACTTAAGTCTCCTTCAATTCAATGGGTCTACTCCACATAAGGCTAACATTGGATGCTATTCATGATCTCTGCCAGGAGCAGATCTTATGTACCGTGAATGGGTCCGGATTATGCCCATTCCAAACCAAGGCACCCCAAAATATGTTGCATTATAGGATAGCTCCCAACAAATTGATGGTAGCTGGGAAAATTCCTTCTTTCCCCTTCAGCTACTGTGAGGATTGCAGCAAAATTCAGAAGGAACAGAAAAGTCGGAGGGGGCAGATTATATCAGTGCCCCTGCTAATAAAAGCCCTGGGACTTTGACCCTGCGAGCCCAGATGCAGCTACACCACTGAACAATTTACCCTCGCAGGAACCCTTGCCAGAAGTTCACAGATGTTCATGGTAATCCTTAGAATGTAAATGATTGAGAATAAGGGGAATGAAAAAAGCTACTCAACGATACCCTCCCAGAATCGGGTCCGCTCCCAAGTTTATTTCTCTATATTGTGAGGCTCAAATTCTATCAACTGGACAAACTCAGCTTGGTTCTCCTGTGCCCGATAGGGCTGGCGTAGCATCGCAGCTATGTAAGGCCCCGGTTGAATCTCAGCCCCAGTCACAAACTCTCATGGTTGCTGAAGGGAAGATGCTATTCTCCTTAGCTACTTCCTCTGAAACAGTGGGGAATAATAATAATAATAATAATAATAATAATAATAATAATAATAATAATACAAATCTACCCTTACAAGACTGTTGTAAGAATGAATGAGGCTATGTATGCAAGCAAAGTACTTTGATCCCAAGACCTGTGCTATTCCTAGCATAGTGGCTAAGAAACGAGGCAGGAATCGTAGAGAGCAGGAAGGGGCCTTGGAAATAATTTAGATCAGACCCTACTCAATGCAGGCTCAGGACATCCCTGAATCTATCTATCTATCCCTTCCTTCCTTCCTTCCTTCCTTCCTTCCTTCCTTCCTTCCTTCCTTGAGTGAGGCAATAGACAAGTGTTGTTGGGGCGGGGAGCGTGGCCAGTTCTAGATACGTACTTAGTATTTCTTCTTAGGAATATCGACTAATTTTCTCCACAGTGTTTTATGTACACTGCTAACATATGCAGAATTAAAACCGATGTAATAAAAGACTCTGGATAAACTTTTTGTCTCGCGCTTTCTCTCTCAGCTTCTGCGTTTGCGCTTCCTAGCTGGGCTGCGTTTTGCAACTTTTGCGGTCATTACTGGGCTGTGTCCTGCATCTTCATTTCGCAGGGGGAGGGAGTGTAAGAAAGGGGGCAGGAAATTAGGGCTGTGCATCACTTTGGATCCGAATCCCGAATCCGAAGCGAATTGGGGTGAATGGTTTGCATGGACTGGATTGCCCGAAAATTGCATTAAAAAAAATTCTTTGCGAGTAAATGCCTGTACCTATGTTTCTGAAATTTGTCACACATGAGTAGCTCCAGGCCATCTGCAAGGTCCCCAACTTTCATGTTTCTATCTTTAAAAATGAAAATGCTATAGGCATTTATTTCTCCCAATCCAAGTCTATGGGGAAAATGAGTCATCCGAATCTTGATTTGGAGGTCCGAATCTCACTTCGGATTTGGATCTGAAGCGAATTGGGGGATGTTCAAATCGACCCAAAGTGAATCAGGCCCGATTCGGAAGTGACAAATCCGGATCCAAAGCGAATCGGGTGGTCCGTGCACAGCCCTACCAGAAATGTTCTTTTTCCAGCTATGCACACGTCTGCTGCTTAGGAGCAACTAGGAGTGAAGGATCAGGGTGAAACCTGAGCACCATTTTTCTGGGTAGTGAGGCAGGGTACAAATCCAGTCCAGTTAATTCAGTAAATAAATGACCTACGCGATACTTATGAGACAAATCTCTCTCTGCTGTATCCCACCCTCCTGTCTGAAATACAGGGAGAAAGAAAGGTGGCCCTACTTTGCAGGACTGTTGTAGGATGAGTGATATCATGTTGTTCTCCTGTGCCCGATAGGGCTGGCGTAGCATCGCAGCTATGTAAGGCCCCGGTTGAATCTCAGCCCCAGTCACAAACTCTCATGGTTGCTGAAGGGAAGATGCTATTCTCCTTAGCTACTTCCTCTGAAACAGTGGGGAATAATAATAATAATAACAATAATAATAATAATAATAATAATACAAATCTACCCTTACAAGACTGTTGTAAGAATGAATGAGGCTATGTATGCAAGCATCCCAAGACCTGTGCTATTCCTAGCATAGTGGCTAAGAAACGAGGCAGGAATCGTAGAGAGCAGGAAGGGGCCTTGGAAATAATTTAGATCAGACCCTACTCAATGCAGGCTCAGGACATCCCTGAATCTATCTATCTATCCCTTCCTTCCTTCCTTCCTTCCTTCCTTCCTTCCTTGAGTGAGGCAATAGACAAGTGTTGTTGGGGCGGGGAGCGTGGCCAGTTCTAGATACGTACTTAGTATTTCTTCTTAGGAATATCGACAAGTGACAAATCCGGATCCAAAGCGAATCGGGTGGTCCGTGCACAGCCCTACCAGAAATGTTCTTTTTCCAGCTATGCACACGTCTGCTGCTTAGGAGCAACTAGGAGTGAAGGATCAGGGTGAAACCTGAGCACCATTTTTCTGGGTAGTGAGGCAGGGTACAAATCCAGTCCAGTTAATTCAGTAAATAAATGACCTACGCGATACTTATGAGACAAATCTCTCTCTGCTGTATCCCACCCTCCTGTCTGAAATACAGGGAGAAAGAAAGGTGGCCCTACTTTGCAGGACTGTTGTAGGATGAGTGATATCATGTTGTTGGCAGCACTCAAATTATGGGGGGGGTGGAGATTTAATGAGATTCTTCCACTCATTATTAGAAAACAAACCAATAAACTGGGGGGAGGGAGGTGTCAGCAGAGAAGGTGAGGAAACTGAGTCCCCTTCCTTCCCTTAAATTCAATCCTATACCAATGCTGTTATTTTATTTATTTATTTATTTATTTATTATTACATTACTATACCGCCCAGAAGCTGACACTCTCTGTGCGATTCACGGCCATTAAAACCATAAAATACAACGTGATCAACTACAATATAACTGTTTAAAAATTTAAAACTATTGTACAAAAGAAATATATATATAGAAAACAAACAAACAAATAAAACCCAGCAGCAATGCAAAGGTTTAAAATACAGAGACAGGATGATGATGATGATGATGATGATGATGATGATGATGATTAAATAAATACTTAAAACCACAGCTACACAAACAAACCGCACACAGGCTCCTGCCTACAATTTCACTGGGAAAATTCAAAGATTGTTCTTGTTAGCATCAGCTTTGGGGGTGGTTTCCACATAAAATGACAAAATACCAATGCAAAATGCTAAAATTGCAACCAAAGTCACCAACCGGCACAGCAGATGAAACCAAAAGCGGCGTGGAAGAAATGAAGGATGCTCTTGCGCGCTCATGGGAGGGAGGGAGAGAGAGAGCGGCGCGGACGGGCTGGAGTGAAGGGAGAAAAATGACGCAGCAAAACTGGAAAGGGGGAGAGAGAGATCCGAGGAGGGATCTCTGCTAGATCACGCTTCAAGACTCCCAACCCACCTCACCAAGGCAGGTAAGGACAGCTGAGAGAAGGCAGAGGGGTTGGCAAGTATTATAATACAGCTTTGCCGCATCTGGGGCTCTCCTAATGTTTTGGACTCCCCCTTCCATCAGCCCCAGCCAACACTGGGAGTTGTAGTCCGAAACCTCTAGAGGCCCCCAAGTGGTGATGGTGGAGAGGTTGTTCCAACACAGCAGGCTCAGTCCTTTTCTGGCTGTTTGCTGCCATCTAGGGGGCTGACCCTGCCATAGCAGCTGCTTCCCATCAGGCTACAGCACAGCCATGGCCGGATTCCAACTCCCATGACCCCTAGTTGTCTGCCATGCTGGCTGTGGTGGTTGGGAGTTGGAATCCCCCAGGTTACCCGGCCCTGTTTCTGAGGCTGGCCAGATCTAGATGCGTTGCAGCACACAAATGACCATATGGGGAAATCCAGATTTAAAAATAGGAAAGAAGATGTTTTTATGGCGGACTTGGTCAGACAGAATGGTTTTTTACCCTGGATCAATGAGTGGGTACAGATGATGAGCTTTTGTCATTTGCAGCTCCACGTGATAAACTTAAATTACCTGCCACAGCTGAATGGCAGTATTTGCAACTGCAACATTTGTTAGAATCCAGATTTGGCCCTGTAGTTTTCACTGCTTAAGAATCTCCTTTGCGATTAGAAGCACTTATTGAGGCTGACCGGCTAAATCAACCCACAATTCATTTTTACAAAATGAATAAATATGATACATTGTATCATATTTATTCATCAGTGAATAAATATGATACAATGGGGCTTCAGCAGGAATGGAATAGAGAATTGGAATGTCCTATTCTATCGAAACAATAGACCACTGTGTTGGCGTCAGTATCTGATATGTCATTGGCTCTCCTGTTACGTCTTATCCAGCAAAAACTACTGTTTCGGGTATACCGGACGCCACAGCGTCTGTTTAATAAAGGTTTGTCTAAATCGACTAATTGTTGGAAGTGTCACACAGCTAAAGCTTCTTTGGCTCATATGTTCTGGAAAAGTCCAATAATTGCCGCCTTGTGGGAGGAAATTATCAGTCACATAAATTTTGTATTAAAAAGCTCTTTCATATTTTATTTATTTATTTATAACATTTCTTAGCCGCCGCTCAGGGCAGAAGCTCTCCCCAGGCGGCTTACAACCACATATAAAACAGTATACACATTAAGAGCAATAAAAACATAAAAGGTAAAATATCAATTAAAACAATAAAGCTGACATTAAAAACTAGTAATAAAACAGCAAGGGTAACAGCAGCAAAACAGTATTTAAGAGAAGGCCATGGTACAATAAAACGTTTTTAAGGCCTTCTTAAAAGCCTGTAAGGATGGTGCATGGCGGATCGTTGTTGAGAGTTTGTTCCACAGGTGTGGGGCTACTGCTGAAAAGGCCCTCTCCCGTGTGGAGACTCACCTAATAACTCTCACTGGTGGGCAGGTGAGAAGAGGGCCTCTCTTTCTGTATGTGTCATCTTAAATTACGTACAGGCTTCTTGAAAAATAACACACGGTCAATGTTAATGGATTTTTCGCACCCTTTTGACTGTCAAAAGAATTATTTTACAACCTTGGAACGATAAAGCCACACTCCTTATAATGCAATGGATTGAAGACTTAACAACATTAGCAACATTTGAAAGGGTGGCATACAGGCGTCATTTACGAATGGACCTCTTTGCTCAGACATTTGGCCTGCCTTTATGGACATTTACTGTCTTTTGTCTTTGTTCTTTTTTATTTAGGAATTGCGATTTTTGAAACTGAGGCTTTTGGAGTATGTAGCTCCATAAGTTTATTTTTCATGATTTTATTTTCATTTTTTATTTTCTTTCATGTTTTTTTTTTGTTTTGTTCAAAAATTCACAATAAAAAATTGATTAAAAAAAAAAAAGGAACATGCTACAAAGCAACTTTTCACACAAAGCGGTGTAGAGTCAACATGTGTGGGCAAACGGATGTGCCCCTTCCGACAGGGTCTGAACGGAGCCTTTGGACATGTTTACTGTATAATGTTGAATTTCATTTTACCAATTTTTAGCAGTGTGCTCCTTGCCTTCCTTCGTATAGCCAGGGATTATTGGAGCAGCAGGCCCCAAACATCTGGAGGTCGCCATGATGGGGAAGGTTGGGCTAGACCAAGGGGTCAAGACCCCTTTCAGCTCAAAGGCCGAATTCCCTTTCAGAGAAGCTTTGGGGGCCGCGAGCCAGTGATGTGCAGGGCCAAAATATCCTAAACACAGAGATATTTTAGCTTCAAGTTATTCCTTTCAGGAATTCAAACTTCAGAGAAGCATTTCAGCTTTTTAGAGTGGGGAAAAGCTGCACAAAAGCCTTGGGGGGAAAGGGGTGGAGCCAAAAGAAGGGGCATGGCCTTCTTGCCAACCCCAGAGGGCCGGATGTGGCCCCCAGGCCTACAGTTCCACACCCCTACATTGCAGGGTTGCAGAAAATAAATCTGAAAGCTCAGAGGGGGCAGAAGGCTGGAAGATCCTCCAGGCGTTACACCTCCGTGTGGCCACCGCATTGTTGCAAACCCTCGATTTGTGTGTGACACTCGTCACCGGAGAAACCTCCTGGCCGGCACGTAGTTAATATTTAACAGCCCCAGAGCCGATAACTCACTGGGTTCGGGTTTTCTGTACACCGCAACGTTCTTTGTGTTGTGTGTGTTTTTGCGGTTTGCCTGGCTGGAGCTAAACTTGGATTCCTATGTATCCTGGAGACTGCTGGGGAGAAGGAAACGGCGAGTTTCCTCCAAGGCTTTGAAGTCAGACGGTCCATCTCACCGTTTCCCTCGGCGAAACGCCATCTCTGCGTCGAGAATTGGCAAACCGTTGAAGGTACCGTGTGTGAGGCGGGGGTTCTTTTTGTGGGGGGAGGTGACAGGTGGGATTGCGTCAGATGCAACAGAGGAGAAAAGCAGCGACAGAGTTGTGAGGATGCGATGGAGAAAAGACGGGGCAGGATCCGGACTGGTTTCCGCTGGGATCTGCAGAACAAGCAGTGATGCTCCTTGGGAGGAGATGGCCGTGACCGCTTGAGGTGGTGAATTTGGGGTGCCGTGAGCATCAGTGGGGACCCACCAGCGGGCAGGCCATGGGGGAGAATAGATGGGCAGCATCCATGGCTCAGGAAAGGTGCTGTACCACATCAATCAGACCCTAAGGTAGCCCATTTTCATATCAGGGGGGTCTTTTGGGGGCGGGTGGGAGATAACAGTATAATTGTTTTCTTTAACTTTTATTTTCTGTTCTACTTTTATTTTCATCGTTCCTTAAGTTGTAGCAGAATAAATATCAGTTTGGATTTTTTTTTTCCAGATGTTTTTTCGGATTCAGATGCATTTATCCTATGATTTCTCTGTTGGATCATTTAAAAGTAGGGATTTGGTCTGCTTTTGTTGAAGTTTAGGAACAGTTCACAGAAACTTGCATTTTTATTCATACATTTCATATGTATGCGTTGAAATTCCTGTATTCAAACCTATGTTGACACATTTTTCCTCTTCTTTCTCTTTCTTCCTTGGCTTTTGTTGAAATGTTATAATAAAAAATAAGTTTTAAAAAGGCTGCCCGTTTTCAAACATGACCACCACTTTAAGCTCTATTATTATTATTATTACTATCGTTATTACCACTATCATCAGTATTCTTCTTATTATTATTATTATTGGACGTTTAACAAAGAAAGAAAAACAGAAAAGAGAACAATCTATACAGCAAGTTATGTCACCTTTAAATATATTTATTTTTTGCGCTCCAGCAGCCGAATTCTCAAAACCTAACAGTTGTTTCTTCGCTTCAGCTGATGGGCAGTAGGGATATGGAATATATATATATATATATATATATATATATATATATATATATATAAATCTCCCTCTCTCTCTCTCTCAAAAAGGGAAAAGCTTGTCCTTTTTAAAAATGTTCTGATTTGATTACCACCTACTTTAGATTTCATAGGTGAAGATGATGATCATTATTATTTTATTTCTTAATCATTGAAGCAGCTGTTTGGGAGGTTGGGGAAGGAGCCAATTCAAGCATCAAGAACAGGGCATTTGGCCAACCTGGAGCTGGGCTGTCGCTCTCTGCATGCAAATCCTTGTTCAAAAGGATTCCGTGTCCAGGTTCTCCCTGGACATGTGAAGTCACCCTGGTTGCTCTTGTCCGAAGGTCTTCCCCGACCTCCTGAAATGTTGGGCTGCAACCCCATCATCCCCATCATTCCTGGAGAACAATGGGAGTTGTAATCCAAGCCATTTGGCGTGCCCCAGATTGAAAAAAATGGTTTGTCTATAGGCCCTTGGTTTGAGGCGTTGTGGCCGGACATAGTACGGAAGTTGGAATAGTGTTGCGTGGTGTGTACACACACACACGCCAGTGGCAGAAGGTTGCCTTGAGAGCTACTTTAGTAAAAGAGAGAGAGAGAGAGCCACAAAATTTAACCCAAATGTTAAACTTTAACCCTCTGGTCACTAAAACAGCTCCCACCATGTTCAGCATGGACAGCCAAATTGTAAAGAGAAGACTGGAATGTGCCGTGATAAGAACATAAGTAGTGCCCGGCTGGATCAGACCGAGAGTCCATCTAGTCTAGCACACTGTTCACACAGTGGCCAACCAAGGATCCACAAAGCAAGACACGGTGCAGGAGCACCCTCTCACCCATGTTCTCCTGCAACTGGTGCACTTAGTCTTACTGCCTCTACTACTGGAGGTAGCACATAGCTATCAAGACTAGTAGCCTTCAATAGCCATCAAGAATTTACCTAACCCTCTTTTAAAGCCATCCAAACTGGTGGTCATCCCTACATCTCGTGGAAGGGAATTCCACAGTTTAACTCTGTGCCATGTGAAGAAGTCCTTCCTTTTGTCTGTCCTGAAATTCCCACCAATCAGCTTCATGGGATGACCCCATTGGGTTCTAGTACCATAGGAGAGGGAGAAAAAAAACATCCCTCTCCACTTCCTCCTCAACAGGAACAGTTTTGTACATCTCTGTTATGACTCCCCTCGCTCACCTGTAGTTTAAGCTAAAGAGCCCCAAACGTTGTAAACTTTCCTCATAGGGAAGTTGCTCCAGCCCCTTGATCAATTTCGTTCCCATTTTTCTGTGCCTTTTCCCAACTCTACAATATATCCTTTTTTAGGTGCATTGAGCAGAACTTTCCACAGACTTTCAGGTGTGGTCTTCACCCAATCCCACCTGCTCCCTTGCAGGACCTGCACAGAATGGTGCTGAGAGTGAACCATTTGGGGAAATGGCCACTGAAGATACACCTGCTTTAGTCAGAGAGAAGAGGCAGCCAATGGTGGATGAGAATGGAGACCTTCTAAGTGACTCCAGCAAACTACACCCAATGAAACCTTGGGCCAAAAATTCAGGAAACTCATTGGGTTCCAGCTGTGCAAGTGGTTCTCACTCATGTCCACATGGTTTTTTCCCTTTGGCCTCCACCAACGTACCTCAGGACCAAGAGACGCCAGCTTTGAAACCTGTCAGGCGGTTCATTCCACCATCTTGGAAGAAATTTTTCCAACAATGGCGGAGACGGCCCCAGTCGGAGCCGTCTCTCTTGACCTACTCCCCAGAAGGGTTCGAGTGCTCCCCTCCGGCATCTCCGCTTTTAGACCATCCTCGGAGAACCCTCTTCGGTTGCAATGGGAGCTCCGGCGGTGACAACAGCGATAGCGATGGAGATTACAAGAAGCCCCTCTCAGCCTCCATCACTGCTTCGAAGTCTGGAAAGACACTGACTGCCACAAGCCAAGGCAACGTCTCGACTGCTCCACCAAGCTACAAGGAGAAGTTGGAGGCCTATGACCACAAATATGCCTACATGAAGTCATGGCCGGGCCTCCTCCGGTTAATGGGAGGCCTGGAGCTGATCTTGGGTGGGATGGTCTTCGCTTGCACAGCGGCTTATATCCAGAAGGACTACCAGTGGTCACAACTCTACGGAGGCAGTTTTCTGCCCTACAATGGCGTCACAGGAGGGGGATATGGCTACAACTACTATGGCCCGATGACGCCTTTCGTGCTGGTGGTGGCCAGCCTAGTGTGGCTAGTTACGGTGATCCTGTTGGGCCTGGGCGTCACCATGTACTACCGAACCATCCTCCTCGATTCCCACTGGTGGCCCTTGACGGAGTTTGCCCTCAACCTCATCATGTTCCTGCTGTACATGGCTGCCGCCATTGCCTACGTCAATGACGTCAACCGTGGGGGGCTATGCTACTCCGTCTTTGCCACCAACCCGCTCATCGTGGCCTTGTGCCGGATCGAAGGCGGGCAAGTGGCCGCCATCGCCTTCCTCTTCATCACTATGCTGCTGTACCTGGTGGGCTCCCTCGTCTGTCTCAAGATGTGGAGACACGAAACTGCCCGGAAGCACATGCAGGCCCTGGTAAGAACCCATCATGAGCAACATGAGGTCTATGGAAGAGTGGAGTGTGATTCGGGGTGGGGAACTTGAGGCCCGGGGGCCCAAGCCAGCCCTCCAAGTTTCCATATCTGGCTACGTCCCTTCCCCTAGCCCTCCCTTTTTCCCACCCATATCATTGGGTGGTGCCCTGGCTTCTCTTCAGATTTTCAAGACTGCACCCACCAAATGAACCAGGTGGACCAAAGGTCTGACTGAGGGTAAGGCAGCTTCCAACATTGCTATTTAAACCAGCCGGAACCCTGAGTTCTGGAAACTTACTTGATTTTGAGGGCAAGGGTCATAAGCTCTGTGGTCGAGAGCCTGCTTTATTTCTTTATTTCTTTATTATTTATTATAACATCAGTATCCTGCCCGATATCACTGGGATCTCAAGGCAGCATGCAGATAAAACCAAACAGTACACAACAACAAATAATGGGCATGGCTAAAAACGCATCAAACCCTTAACAAGCTAAAACCAGTCAAAAATTTAAAAGCAATCAAAACAATTTAATCTAGGCTGACCAGGTGGCTCGGGATTTCCCGGTCCTAACCGGGAATCCAGAGGCCAACCGGGCCAACCGGGCCAACCGGGGGAAAACCGGGGTGGCGGGGGGTCACGCGGCGGTGGCAGCGAGACCCGGTGGAGGTGGAGGAGCCCGGGAAGCGGACGCCCCTGCAGGTAAGCACGAAGGGGGCACTTACCTGCTGGGGCGGCCGCTTCCCGGGCTCCTCCGCCACCTTTGCCGCCGCTGCCGGGCTCGTAAGGCCAGAGGCCGCGCGGAACAGGCAGGAGAGGGCCGGATCCGGAAGTGACATAACCGGCCCTCTCCCGCCTCTTCCGCGCAGCCTCTGGCCTCCTTGGGGTTCAATCGCGATGGCGATGAGCCCTGAGGAGCCCGGACGCCCACGCCCGCCTCTTCCGCGTGGGCGTCCGGGCTCCTCGAGGCTCGTCGCCATTGCGACGAGCCCCAGAAAGGCCAGAGGCCGCGCGGAAGAGACGGGAGAGGGCCGGTTACGTCACTTCCGGATCCGGCCCTCTCCCGCCTCTTCCGCGCGGGCGGCGATGGAGGACCCCGCGCGGCTGCGCGGGCGACGGAGGATCCGGCGCGGCCGCGCGGGCGGTAGCGGAGGAGCCCGCGCAGCCGCGCGGTCGACGGAGGACCCGGCGCGGCCGCGCGGGCGGTAGCGGAGGAGCCCGCGCAGCCGCGCGGTCGATGGAGGACCCGGCGCGGCCGCGCGGGCGGTAGCGGAGGACCCCGCGCAGCCGCGCGGTCGACGGAGGACCCGGCGCAGCCGCGCGGGCAGCAACAGAGGAACCCGCGCGGCCGCGCGGGCGACAGAGGAACCCGGCGGTAGGTCCAGGCTGTTTTTTTTGGGGGGGGTGGCTTGGTGGGGGGGTTGTTTTGGGGGGGGGCGGGGGGGACCGGGATTTTTACTTTTAAAATCTGGTCAGCCAAAATTAATCCATGTGCAACTTTAGCCCTCAAAGGCTTTAATAATAATAATAATAATAAAAAAGAAAGCCACATTTTAACTTGGCGCCGAAACGAGGCCAGCATCGGCGCCAGTCGGGCCTCCAAAGGGAGGGTGCTCCAAAACTGATGTGCCACAACAGAGGGGACAGCCCCAGGCTCGGTCCCCGGCATATCGAACCAGAGGAAAGAGCCTCCTCTCTAGCTTGAGTCTTTTGGTGGGCCAACGTTCCGCTTCAATAGAAGGCAGGTTCTTATGCTCCCAACATGGTGATGAGTTGAGCTCTCCTGCAGAAAATATGTCTCTCTTCTGCCGAAGTCCGGGCTTTTAAATTACCGTCTGTGAACCTCCTTTTGACGTCTTTTTCCGCCACCTCCCACAGCCGAAGCCGATCGTCTTGCGAGTCATACCCCAGCAAGCCTCATCCCGGGATGATGCTCCTCCGGCCGGGAAAGTCATCAAGCGCGTCGAGTTCTCGGAGAAGGGAGAAGAGCCGGAGATGCTAAACCTCTCCATCCCGATGGGCCACAACCCCAAGCCGCACGTCGTTGCTGATTATGTCCTGTGAGTAAGGAAGGGTGGACCAGGAAAATGTTTGGGAAGTTTATAGGACAGGGAGGAGGTTGTGCCAAGCAATTGCTTTGCCGGGGTAGCGCATTGCTTGGCTACAAGCCAGGTACCAATGTGGGCTCGTTCTTCAGCCAGGTGAGCCCTTGAAAGATGATAACTAAATACCCCTACCTTGGTAAAACACCAAACAAAGGATCTTGGGGTGGCCATATATCATGCTCACATCAAGATTTATTTTTGTTGCTATTTTCTATTGCACATGTGCATTTATTTATTTATTTATTTATTACATTCGTATACCGCCCCATAGCCGAAGCTCTCTGGGCGGTTTACATAGGATTAAAAACAATTAAAAACAATATACAAAAATTTAAACAGCAAAAACATACAACATACACACAATCTATACATTTAAAAACCACATCGACACTTCAAAAACTACAAAAACAAAACAAAACAAAACAAACCCAGGCTCCTCAGATATTGCCAAATGCCTGAGAGAAGAGGAAAGTCTTGACCTGGCGCCGAAAAGATAACAATGTTGGCGCCAGGCGGGCCTCGTCGGGGAGATCGTTCCACAATTGGGGAGCCACCACAGAGAAGGCCCTCTCTCTTGTTGCTGACCTCCGAGCCTCCCTCGGAGGAGGCACTCGGAGGAGGGCCTTAGATGTTGAACGTAGTGTTCGGGTAGGTTCATGTCGGGAAAGGCGTTCCATCAGGTATTGTGGTCCCAAGCCGTGTTGGTAACATTAAGGGTATGTGGTGGGGAGAATCAGGAAGGAGCCCACACCTGAGCCAGACCATGCACACGCTATATTCTTGGACAACGGGGGTTCCCTAATAAATGGAAACAATTCGAAAGTTCAAGGTGGAGGCTGATCAGAGGCTGGATATGAGCCAGTTGGGTGATGCAGCTGCTAAAAAGGCTAATGCAGTCCTAGGCAGCAGGAATAGAAGCGTAGTATCCAGGTCACAGGAAGTAATAGTCCTCCTCGATTCTGCACTGGTCCAGGTACACTTGGAATCCCGTGTCCAGTGGGTGGTGAGGGTACGCTTAGCCTGTGGAAGGGAAGATTCAACGGAGCCATGGCGACGATCCCCAAACATCTGAAAGGTTGTCATGCAGGGGACTCATTCTCCATTGCTCCGGAGGGCAGACCTAGAAGCAAGAACGGGAAATGGCAAAGAGATGGATTTCAGCTAAACATTAGGAGGAATGTCGCAACAGTGAGAGCGGTTCAGCAGTGGGACAGGGTGCCCTGGGAAGTGGTGAGTTCTCCTTCACTGGAGGTATTTCGACAGAAGCGAGTTGGCCATCTCTCAGATGCACCCTGCGGTGCAGAACACGTTAGACTAGATGACCTCTGAGGGCCCTCCCTAAATCTCGGTGTCTATGAAATTCTGGCGGGGGTCATTTCAGTCACACGTTCAGGGATGGAATTAATTCATGGAACTTTTCGTGATCTCCCTTGACTGACACTTGTCCCTTCAGCTTTGATGACTTTTCCTCTGCCCCTTTTTTATGATGCGTAGAAAGTATCCGGCCGTAGGAAGTGCGGAAGAGCGGGAGAAGTACAAAGCTGTCTTTAACGACCAATACACCGAGTACAAGGAGCTGTATCGCGAGGTCCGTGCCGCGCGGCGCAAATTTCAGCGCCTGGATACCATGATGTCCAAGTTGCCTCGTCGCTATCAGAATAAAAAGGTTGCTCTCAATTCCTATCAACGGGTTTATCCCTGTTTATAACATTCCCCCCCCCCTTATTTGGCATGACATTTGCAATTGCAAAAGGAGAAAAACAAGCAAACAAGCCTTGAAAAAGCCTGCCTGGGTGTTCTATGCAAGCAGAGACCACATTTAGAATTTCTCATCGCTCTTCTTTAGGACATCCAATATTATTTGTGATCAGGAAGAAAGGCTTTCTGCCAAGCGCAGGGGTCCCCGGCCTTTTTGGGCCGGTTGGCACGTTTGGAATTTGGAGGGGGTGTCGTGGGCCCTCTCACAAAATGGCTGCTGTGGTGGGGCTGCCCGTTCACAAAATGGCTGCCACAGTGGGCACGGCTGGTCGCAACCCCACTCCACCCCCATTTTCCAGAAGGATGATTTCAGTCACATGGCCAGGAATAGTGAGATTAAAAGAAAGGCTCTCCCACCCGAGAGGCATCCAAGAGGCAGCTGGACAGCCGTCTGTCAGGGATGCTTTGAGGTGGATTCTTGCATTGCGCAGGGGGTTGGACTTGATGGCCTTATAGGACCCTTCCAGCTCTACTATTCTAAGAAAAGTAACTTGAACAAGAACCTAAGGGTTAAGGCAGAGATGGGGTCTGAACTTCAAAACATATGCTAACTTCCGAATTAGCTTTCTTTTTTTTTTATTACAAAATATCTTCAAAAATAAAATAAAAATCAGGAGGGACGAGGAGCCCAGTTCTTCTGTATTTTTTTATTATTATTATCATCATCAATAATAATAATAATAATACACAATAAATAATAAACATTTCTTCTTATTATTATTATACTTTCCAACTATTTGTAGGCCTGTCACATTAAAACATGCAAAAACTTGATCTCTGCTGGCCCACAGGGCAGGCGTAGATGTAGCGGCCTTACGTTGCAGGAGGGCAGATGTCAGTGGAACAGTAGGAGAGATGTTTGACCCCGGAAACTATGACTTAGAGGGGTGGGTGGGCCCTCCTTCGCTGGGGGTCTGCAAGGAGACGTCTCTTGGGAATGCTGTTTCTATCCCGCCTTCCGTCGCAACTCACGAGGCCTCTGTATCGTGTCTCTAAACACCGCCGGTGATATAAACGCCAACCATCAATGGGAAAATGTAATGTGTGACCGTGGCTACTGCTAAATGAATCCATCCAAGCCACAGGAGCTCTGGGAATCCAAGGCCCAGCCCAGTCAGGCTGTACCCGGCACTGAAGAGCCTGGACCCCCAGAATTCCTTGCAGCGACGATGCGCCACCCTCGGCATCCCTGCTGCTTCAGCAACAGAACTGCAGAACTGGGGGCTGAATTCCAATTTGGAGGAGCTCTTGGGGCTGCATTCCAGCAGTGGGTGGGGCCAATGCCAAAAGGGGAGGGGCCAAAATGTCAAAAACACAGCCCTGATCTTGGGCATCTTTTGTAAAAAAATTTAAATGCTCTCTCTCTCTCCCTCTCTCTCTCTCCCTCTCTCTCTCTCTCTCTCTCTCTCTCTCTCTCTGCAGGAACAAAGTCGGATTTCTGCTGTGTGGAAAGAATACAAAACCAAGAAGAAGGTAAGCGAAAGGATCCGGGGCTGGCATTTCACGATGATCTGCCAAAAGCTGCCAAGTGGCTGGTATTTTACTAGCTTGCTCTGTTTTCCGAGCCCCTGGTGGGCTGCCGGACCACACACCGAAAAAGCCAGTTGCCTGGGTGGTCTCAGTGCTATGACAGTACCAGCAGGATCGCAACTGCAGCACTGATCAGTTTAGGCAAGAGCCCATCAAGGACTGAGCTAGCTCAGATGCCACAGAACACTGAGTGTCTGTTGGACCAAGCAAACACCACAACTACCACCACCCAGTAAACCAGGGGCCGTGGGGGTGATGCTCCACTTGAGCCTTCAACACTGGGATAAAAACCTGTGGCCCTGGGACAGCATGCAGGCCTTGGCCTGATTTCAAAAGCCCCCTGAAAGACTCGAGCAAGAGCGATCTGTCCCTCCCCTGGCAGCCATTGGAAGAAAGAGAGAGAGCGAGAGAGGAAGGAGTTTTAAGGAGAGAGAGAGAGAGAAGGGGTGGCAGAGAGAGAGAGAAGGAAGGAAGGGAAAGAAGGAAGGAAGAAAGGAAGGGGTGATAGAAAAAGAAAGACAGAAAGAGAGAGGGGGAAAGGGGTGGTAGAAAGAGAGAGAAAATGGGTTGGCAAAGAGAGAGAGAGAGAGAGAGAGAGAGAGAGAGAGAGAGAGAGAGAAAAGAAACGGATAGAGAAAGAAAGGAAAGAGAAAGAGAGAGAGAGAGAGAGAGAGAAATGGATGGCAAAAACAGAGAAAGAATGGGGTGTCAGAGAGAGAGGGGGGCGCCCCTTCCCACCACCAGCATGCAGCCCCTGTGCTCTAACAGAATGTGTGGTATCCTGGAGGACGACCTGGGGTGGATCTACATTGCTGCTTTAAAGCACTTTAAAACGGTTTATAACCGTAGTGACAACTGTTTTAGGAGTGTGTCCTGGGCCCCAACAGTTGTCAGTACTGTTATAAACCGCTTTAAAGTGCTTTAAAGCAGGAGCATAGATCCTGCCCTGGTTGGCTGGCAGGGACCCTGAGCTGAGCTGAAACCTTCCACCTAGGAGGCATGGCTACTGCACCCATGTGTAGCCTAGGCTGACATATGAAAAGGAGGACAGGGCTCATGTAACTTTAACAGTTGCAGAGAAAAGGGAATTTCAGCCAGTGTCATTTGTATGCAATTAGTGCCTGGTGAAATTCCCTCTTCATCACACAACAGTTAAAGTCGCAGGCACTATACTAGAGTGACCATATACAAAAGAAAGCAGGGCCCCTGCAACTTTAACGGTTGTGATGAAGAGGGAATTTCACCAGGAACTAATTGCATACAAATGACACTGGCTGAAATCCCCTTTTCTCTGCAACTGTTAAAGTTACATGAATCCTGTCCTCCTTTTCATAGGGTCAGCCTAGTGTAGCCGGCCCCTCTTGGATTCTCATCTTATCCTATTTCAACCAAAGCTTGGTTCGCAAAGCAACCAACAAATGCTTCTGGCAGAGATCACAGCATTGTTTTTTATGTGCTTTCCCTCTCTGACTTCCCCCTCCCATGTCAGGACCCTGCTTACCTGGAGAAGCAGGAACGCTGTGACTATCTCAAGAAGAAGCTGGCCCACCTGAAGGCCCAGATCCAAGCCTACGACCGGGAGTCTGGTGAGGGCTCCATCTACTTCTGACCGGCTGAGTCCCCAAACCCGGCGTGTGTCATGGCTTCCACACCCAACCCCGGCTTTGGGTTTCTGCGGTGCGAACTGGAGAGATTTCTTTGGCTCCTGGATTTTGGGGGTCCAGGAAGGGGGGGGCACTCCTTGATCTTTTCAAAATTCTTGGAGTTTTGCCTACACAAAGTGAGAAGCTTTGCCCGGCTGCTGCACCAGAAAAGACAACTAATTCAGAGCATCATGAGAGAAACGGGGGAACCGTCCCCGCACGAAGATCTTCGGGACGGAACAGATATTGCTGTTGCGTGCCTGCGGCTTGCTGCAGTATTTGCACGGCCTGTACCTTCATAAATTTATTTAAAAACAGAAATAAAAACGGGTTATTTGCTAAGATGAGGAGCGTTGGCCAACCAGGATAGGCTTCTTGGCCTTTGCTTTAAGGCTCTCTATGGCCACATTCACCCTTCAGCCCCTGCTTCTCTTGTGAATGATGGCAGCTCTTGTCCCTTGCTGGCCCCTGTGCCTGAAACGCCCTCCCAGGGCCATACAGGTCCCCTGCCCCTCGGATATCACTCCGCTCACTATCCTTCACTGCCCCTTATTCCTGGGACACTGTTACAGGGCCCCAGAGAGTTCCTGCCACCCTGATACAGCTCCACTCACTGTTCCTCACTGCCCCTAATTCCTGTGACACCGTTATAGGGGCCCACAGAGTTCCTGCCTCCCTCATACAACTCCACCCACTGTTCCTCACTGCCCCTTATTCCTGGGACCCCTTCTTTGAACAAGTACATGGGCGCCACCTCTCTCCGCCTTCCATGAAATCTCTGGCTGTCCTCTTCATTGTCCTTCTCAAGTAGAACCAAGCTCCAAGCACAGGCAGGGTAATGAATTTCTCTTGCACCCTCCCTATCCATGCCTGCACCATCTCTGACACTTTTATTTCCCCCACTGTAAGCTTCTTGAAGGCAGGGACCTGCCAATTTTGCCTGTAACCCCAGAAAACAGCGTGGGCTACTTTGACAGCAGGGTTGCTTTTACAGAGTTATTCTGAGATCGGAAGGGTACTTACCTGGGAGTAGGTCCCATTGACTTCAGTGGGGTTTACTAATGAGTAGCCACACTTAGTTTTGCACTGACTGTGCATTTTTAATTTATTTTATTATTATTACATTGATAGCCCATCATTTTTCCCCCTGGCAAGGAACTCAAGGTGACTTACATGGTCATCCTCCTCTTCTCCATTTTATCCTCACAATAACCCTGTGAGGTAGGTGAAGCTGAGAGTCAGGCTGCCACTACAAGAGAGGTTTAAAGCTCTTTCAAGTCTCATTAAAATTTTTACCTCTACATGAGCGGAGCACAAATCAGTAGGTGAGGCGTGTTATCTATTCGATTATGCGCATTATCGAATGTGCGTTAAATAGCAAGTTTTATTTTGCTGCGGCTGTTAAAGTGCATTTTGACTATGTGAACAAACGATTTTCCGCATTAACTACTTCTAAAGCGCATTTCAAACAACCGGTAAGGCCACCAGTTGAGCGCTCAATTACCTGCCGTGTACAGTCACATTTACTATAAAGCGCTTCCGAGAAGATGCACATAATCGGAGAACCAGGCGTCAAACCGACTTCTTGTAGAGAGGGTCTCTGTTACTGGTCCAAAGTCACCCAGGGAGCTTCATGACCTAAATGGGGACCAGAACCCGAGTCTCCCCAGTCCCAGGCCAACGCTCTAACCACTACACCGCACTGGCTCTCCCGGCTGGTGCTCAAAGGCAATTTCACACAGCACCAAAGCCTACAAGCCACAGATAAGCCAAAGCGCAGCTTTCACCAGATGCGTTTGGCCACATGTCCCAGCATCCCCCTCCGGCCAGCATGCTGGCTGGGTATGATGGGTGTTGCAGTCCCAACACATCTGCCAGCCATTCCTGGGCCTCTCCTGATGGCCGCAAAACTCACAAGAGCCTGTTGCCCAGGGGCGAGAGAAGAAAGCGTGGTTTCTCTTGCCCGACGTTTTGGCACACAGAAAATATGCCCTGGCGCACTCGCTGCCCCGTATGTCAAAAGGCTTCCTGGAAAGATGAGGGGTTGCCGTCACAAGGGTGGAATCAGGGCTTTCTGTGTCCCAGAACCCCCCTTTTGCAAAGAGAGCGGGTGCAGGCGGTGGCCGCCGCCGGCTGCCAAGTTTCTCTAAGGCAACCTTCAAAGGCTGCACCCCGCTGGGAGCATTCCAGCCTTGGAGTCACGGGGTGAGCAAGGCCTGAGCAATTCTGGCAAGGTGGGACACATCTTCCCTGAGCGAGGGGGGGCACGCTCGGGGATGTGCTTCAGCTCCTGCAGCAGCGGCCGGCCCAATACATGACCCCTGCGCTGCTCGACGTTCCCTCAAAGCTGTTCTGCCTGTTCTGGTCGGCCTGGCAAAGTCGGATCTGGCTGAAAATGCAACCTCCGCAGCTTGCTGAAAGCTGCACACCTTCATCCGGCCCCGAGCGCAAAGCTACAGATGCCTGCTTGCCTTCTATTTCCCGGTCTGATAAAGATGTTGGAGAAATCCGCAACAGGATCAAATGCGTTTGGGATTCTACGACTCCGACCTGGGGATTCCGCAGCGTTTCCTGCCCTCAGGGATTCCATAGACTTGTGGAGCATTTTTTTTTTTTTTGCTTTCTGGTATTTTACACAAATTTAGTCGTGGAAAATACATTAAAAAAAGAAAGAAAGAAAAAAGGCCAAAATTTGCATTTCCCTCTTAGGCAAAAAGCATAAAAATATGCATTTGGGGGAGATTTGGAACATTTGGGAGGAGGAAATTCCTGCATTTTCAGAATTGCGAAATTGCGTAAATTCAGAGAAATTGGAAAAGAACAAAATACCCCTAACAATCTGTGAAATGCAGAGGGACCAGATTTTCCAAAATTCACACATCCTTAGTCCCCGAACTAGACTGTTCCTAAACATGGAGGCTCTATCTTACTAGAAAAGGAAATAGTCATTTCTACACCTATCCTCTATGAGAGGGAAGGGGGAATCAATCCACCCAGCCTATTTTAGCTTATTTTAGGATGAGAGTTCATTTAGTCCTTCATCCTGTTGTTCACAGCGGATGCTCCCGGGAAGTCCATGGAGAAAAATGGTACTTGATCTGCAGATAAAAGGAAAGACCCGGGCTCAGAGCGAGCCATTTCTAGAGTAGACCTACTGGATCCATAGTTTAGTGGTGGGGAAACACAGAGGAGCACAGTTCCGGGGCTTTTTTCAGACCAGGAGCGGTGGTAATGGATGGACCCTTCTTGTTCTAGCAAGTGAATGAAGTGATAACGAGGCTTTCAAGTTTCACTGTGGGTCGTGAGAGATCATTTTTATTTATTTAAAGTATTTTTAACCCCGCTCCTCAGCAGAGAATGCTCTTGGAGAACCTGACAGGCAATCAGTAAAACAAGACAGTCCATTCCCTCCCCTAGCAGAGGCAAACAATCTAAAAAAAAAAACACGACACACAAGGAAAAAGAGATGTGGAGAGAAGAGGAAAAACTAGGGGTCCTTTCACAGGCCTACCAGCATGGCCCTATTTCCCCTCTCCTCTCCGTCTGTACAACCTGCTAGAATGGCTGCTGGCGAGCCGAGAGATGAGATTAGCGCAGAGGAAGTCAGAGAAGGAGGAGGAGAATCAAAAGGAGATGTATTTTTTCTTCCATGAGGCCCTTAATTCAGTTTAAATTGGTAACACTTCTTGGCCGGATTGTTTGCATCTCTAAGGAAAAGCGAAAGTGTTGTGTCTCAGCTGGCAGAAGGCCTTGGGTTAAAGCTCAGTGTGTTTTACAAGCTGAATGAATGGATGCAGTTAGAAGGCCTGAGCACCCTTGAGCGCATAGGATTGCAGTGCTGTGGATCCTAATGCATGGTTATGCTATTTAATGCTGGTCTTTATGTTCTGTGTTCTGCATGTGTGTGTGCATCCCTTTCTCTCTTTGGGAATCTATGTGTGTATTTCTCTCTCCCTCTCTCCCTCTCCCTCTCTCTCTCTCTGCATGTCTCTCTCTTTACACAAGCAATTTATTGCACACTCATGATTGGCCGCTCACAGAAGTTTGTGGGTTATTTACATGACATCGTGAATGGCCAGGGCGTCTCCCATGGTGCCCTTTAGAAATTCCACCATGAAGAGAACCACTTTTTAAACTGGTAATATCTGTGGGGGGGGGGGGGGGAGCAGCATGCTGTCTTGATGGAAGTAAAGGGAGGAGAAGTATTCATTTCAAAGCCCTTCTCTGTCTGTGTAATGCAGCCCATAACAGTCATGCCAAAGAAACAGGAAACACAAACTCTCGGAGTAAGCAACTTGATTTCCCCTTAATGTAAAGACACTCTGGCTGAATTCGGACAACACATTAGTCAATGGTGGGTTGAGTAGCCAACTCACAGTTGGTTATATTGTGGGTACTCCCCACACAACAAATTCCTACACAACTGTGGGTGGTTGGGGTTGACGTTGAGTGGACTAATAGGCAACCCAGCATTTGACTGACACAGCCCCCTCCCCACCCTCCCTCCTCCCTCAGTCCTCCCAGTTCTATCCCAGCAGCCTCTGCAAGCTGCACCAGTTGTAGCAGAGTGGCAGCTGCCACTTTGGTCACTCTTGCTGCCTGCCTCTATGGGCTTGTGTTTTAACCCACTCACTGTATGCCATTAACACACCCACCCCTCCACACAACACTTTAAACAACCGGCTTTGAGCTAAACAACTTGCAAGCCAGTTGTTTCTCTCTGTTGCTTCTTTGGGCGGACCAGCATATCGTCAGTAGTTTGTGAGCAGCGTGTTACCCTCCACACAACACAATAAGCAACACAACTAACGATTGTCTCTCCCCCCCCCCCAGTGGCTTAATGTGTTGTCTGAATTCAGCCTCTGTATCTCTTTGTGGTGTTCCGATGTGTGTGTGTCCCTGTGTGTGTGTGCATGTGCATGTAATTCTCTCTGTGTGTGTGTATCTGTGCCATGTGTATCTTTGTACCTCTGTGTCTGCCTGTCTGTCTGTCTGTGTGTCCCCATGCATGCAATCACACTCACACAAATGCACACAGTCATGACGTCATCTGGCATTTCCAAATCTACCACCGCAGCACTCCTTATAACACATTGCCACAGGCGCTCCAACGCTACGGCTGCCAAAATCTCCAGTTGACCTAACTGCGCATGGGAACACCCACCGGCCCGGTTGCGCAGGTCGACAGAATGCAAAAGCTTTCCGGAATTGAAATCCAGGGATGCTATTATTTCTTACCATGATGGTGGCGATGCTTATTTTCCATTCGGGAAGGGAACGGGCTCGGCCGATTCGCACGGCATGCAAGCTCCCCCCCCCCCCGAGGCCCCGTGGCCTCCCGTTGAATTTTGGACCCAGGGCAAAGAGAGCGGAATTGGATCACGGAGGTCACCTGAACAGGCTGAAGTGGAGCGCGGCAAGAGCTTGGGCTGGCACCTGGAATTGAAAACAGCCCAGGGAGGGAGGGAGGGAGAGGGGGGGATTTAAATTCCCTCTCGCTTTTGCCAGGCCTCTGTGTGTCTGTGTGCGTGTGTGCAGTTCGTACCAACCTCTTTCCGTCTCGAAAGTTGGCTCAGGCGGAGGAGGGGGAAGTCTGTGCAGGTGTGCCATACACAAGCCAGCTTTAATGACTGTGTGCAGCTAGTAATGATTAATCCTGCCGCTGCCATTTTAAAGGGAACAGAGAAAAGTGTAAACAAACAAAAAAGAAAAAAGGACAATTAAACAAAGGGGTGTGTGTGTGTGTGTACGTGTGTGTCTCAGGGAAGGGAGTGTCCAACTCAGCCCAAGGCTCCTGATCAGCTACAGTCAAATCGGGCCACGGAGCCAAAGGTATCGGGGAAGTCGCAGTTCTTAGGGCAACCTTTGGAGGAATGATAAACCGCAAGGCCAGGTGGAGGGCCTAGAAAACTGAATCGGATCCAGGAGGGACCCCCGAAATCCAGGTAAGAAGAAAGAACTTGGGGATTAGGTGGTGGTGGTGGTGGTGGTGGTGGTGGTGGTGGTGGTCTCCCCTTTGGTTCTCCCTGTTTTGAAAAGGTCCAGAGGGTTTGCTGTATTATTATTTTTTTTAAAAAAAGAAACGATGAGGAAGTCTCTCGTGGGGCGCCCAGATGTCTCGGGACGGGAGGTTTTGTCGGCTGCATCCTGTCTCAGCTGATTCGCCAAGGCTTCTCCCCTCTTTGCCAACTCGGCACGGCCACACTTGGAATTCTGTTTGTGGTTCCGGTGGCATGACCTCCGAGAAGAGGTCATGGCGTTTGAGGGAAGGGGCCAAAACGGGCCACCCCAGCAGTCGAAGGGCCGGAGCAAGCCTCCGATGCGGGAAGTATGAAGACGCTGGGAGCTTTCGAATTTAGGAAAAAGCCAAAGGTGAGCAAGGAAGGGCTTTCGTGCAACACAGAACAAGATGGTTGGAATGCGCTGGTACAGGGTGCAACAGAGGTCACGGGCTTTTCCAAATCCGCACCGTGGGTTGATGCATGTTTTTAAGAGAGTGCATATGGGAAGTTGCCTCGTGCTGGGTCAAGGGCCGAACCGGACACCTCCTGCCGCTGAGCTGTGCCCTGCAAATAAAGCAAAGATTCCAGTCCTCATGGTGCTGAAAAACCTCCCGCGCATTGGGACGCCTGAAAAAGCAGCACTCCGGGGTTTTCTGCGCATAGCCCCCTACAACTCCGGTCCGCTTGCTTTAATTCCTCCCACCCAGGTGTGATAAGCTAAGCGAATTGAGTTACTCCATACCCAAATCCCTCTGCTTAGTGGGGGGCTATGTGGCGTGTGTGAGAGAGAGGCAGGAATTCAACAGGTGCAACATTTTGCAAATTAAAACGGGAACATGTTTATGGTGCGCCCATTCTCATTGTTGGGGGGGGGGGTCCCATCATTCAGCCATTAAACATGATAGCCGTCTCTTTGTAGGTTTAATTCGTAGGTTGGGACTCTTCTTCAATAGCCTCCCTTGTGCTCAATTTAAAACCCTAGAAACTGGGAGTTTTTTGGCTGAAAGATGTGCTTGGAGAGTGCAGGGTAAAAGCACTGCCCCATAATCTTTGATCAACAGTTCAAAACAGACCTAGGCCATGTAGCAATGGGTGAAAGGCTATTCTGGGAGGCACATGAGGCGGCTGTAGCCATTAGCCTATACTGGGGGTGATATCACATGCCTCTGAGCAATATACAACATGCAGTGCATCCCTATGCAGGTGGTGGTGGTGGTATTATTATTAGTATTAGTATTAGTATTATTCTCTTTCCTCACTTGTGGTGCCTTTTCTAGACGGACATGAGGGGCTTTGACTCAGAAATTTCCTGACTATTGAATATGTTTTGAGTCAGACTGCTTTCTGGATGTTGGTATGGATGTATTTTGGTAGACCCAGTTTCTGAAGGTTTTCTGTATATATATTTTTAGGGTGATCATGTGAAAAGCAGGGCAGGGCTCCTGTATCTTTAAGAGTTGCATAGAAAAGGGAATTTCAGCAGGTGCCATTTGTATGCATGCAGCACCTGGTGAAATCCCCTCTTCATCACAACAGTTAAAGATGTAGGAGTCCTTCCCTCTTTTGTATCTGGTCACGCTAGTATAGCTCCTGCAGCTTTAACTGTTGTGATGAAGAGGGAATTTCACCAAGTGCTGCATGCATACAAATAACACCTGCTGAAATTCCCTTTTCAGTACAACTGTTAAAGATATAAGAGCCCTGTCCTCCTTTTCATATGGTCACTTAGTTTTTTTATGTTGTACCAGTGACTGATATGACTAATGGAATAATTGTAACTTTTCCTGTTGCATCATTATCATCATCATCATCATCATCATCTCCCACCGTTTTTCTCTTGCAGCTAGGCTGACCATATGAAAAGGAGGACAGGGCTCATGTAACTTTAACGGTTGTAGAGAAAAGGGAATTTCAGCCAGTGTCATTTGTATGCAATTAGTTCCTGGTGAAATTCCCTCTTCATCACAACAGTTAAAGGTGCAGGCACTATACTAGAGTGACCATATACAAAAGAAGGCAGGGCCCCTGCAACTTTAACAGTTGTGATGAAGAGGGAATTTCACCAGGGATTAATTGCATACAAATGACACTGGCTGAAATTCTCTTTTCTCTACAACTGTTAAAGTTACATGAGCCCTGTCCTCCTTTTCAGATGGTCAGCCTACTCTTGCAAGGTACCCAAAGCTGTCCTCTCCGTTAAACTCTCTCACAACAACCCTATGAGGTAGGTGAGGCTGAGAGTCAGTGACTGGCCCACCCAGTGAGCTTCATGGCCAAAATGAGGACTAGAACCCAAGTCTAACCCTGTAACCACTACACTACACCAGAGCAAACCTTTTGAGGTTTACTCAAAACGGAAGAGATTTCATAAAGTCACACGAGATATAAGTAGACCCACTGTGTTTAATTCACCTTACTCTCAGGTACGTGTACCTTGGATCACGGCCTTAGAGCTGCCCAGCTGTCATCGTTATGTATGTGCACTTACCTAGATGTAAGTCCCATTGAACATGGTGGGCCTTACTTCTGAGTAGACAGATATAGGGTTGCACCATAGACCTGCCTGTAGCAGGGCTCCTAGAGCACTTCCAAGCAATCCGTAAAAGAAGGCAGTCCCTGTCCCCTGCAGACTTGTAATCTAAAAAAGACACAACACACAAGGAAAACTGATGGGGAGAGAAGAGGAAAGAAATAAATGAGACTTCAGTTGAATTAGCTGTCATGCCCCTTAATTTGTAATTTTGGTTTTGTTCTTTGTTTTGTTTTCTAAATCATGTCATGTACACATCTTGGGACCCCTTTATAGATGAAGGGTGGTTTATAAAGTTTTAAAAAGAAGGAAAGGAAAAGACATTTAACAAGCTATACTGTAAAAATAGGCCCAAAATTGAAGCAGTGGGTTACGAGGGACCAGAAAATGGGGGGGGGGGGGGTCCTTATTCTTTGATAGATTTGAACTGATTTCTATCCTGCCTTTCTACCAAGAAAAATGGAATTCAAGGCCATTCTCCTTCTTCAAAGGGGAGAGTGTGAGTGTGAGTGTGAGTTAGAGCCGTGGTACGGCCGCTTCTAAAAAAGCCCTCCCTGGATCCCCTGGACCTTAATAACTACAGGCCAGTATCAAATCTTCCATTTTTGGGCAAGGTGATCGAGAGGGCGGTTGCCTTCCAACTCCAAGCAGTTTTGGATGATACAGATTTTCTAGACCCATTTTAAACTGGCTTCAGGGCAGGATATGGTATTGAGACTGCCTTGGTCACCTTAGTGGATGATCTACGCCTGAGTATTGACAGGGGGAGTGTGTCCCTGTTGGTACTTCTGGACCTCTCAGCGGCTTTCAATACCATTGACCATGGTATCCTTCTGGAGCGCCTGGGGGAATTGGGAATCGGGGGCACTGTGCTCTTGGGCAGGTTCCAGATGGTGATGCTTGGGGATATAGCTGCTCTTCAAAGAAGGAGTTGCTATGTGGTGTACCACAAGGTGCCATCCTTTCCCCAATGCTGTTTAACATTTATATGAAACCGCCCCCCCCGCGCTGCGCCGCCTGCCCTCCCCACGCCACGCCGCCCACCCCCGCGCCACACTGCCCGCGCCGCCCGCCCCGCCCGCCCCGTGCCGCCCCCCGCCCCCCCGCCCCGCTCGCACGCACGCCTCACGCCGCACGCTCGCCCCGCGCCGCACGCATGCCCCACGCCGCTCGCCCCGCACTCCTTACCTGCTGGGGCGTCTGCTTCCCTCCGGTGCTCGGAATCTGAGAAACAGGCTTCCTGGCCTGTCTCTCAGTAGCGCGCCGGGTGACATCACCCGGTGCGCTACTGAGGGACAGGCCGCGAAGCCTGTTTCTCAGTAGATTCCGAGCACCGGAGGGAAGCGGACGCCCCAGCAGGTAAGTGCCTCGTGCTGCCCGCCTCCCGCCACCACCGCGTGACCCCCCGCCGCCCCGGTTTGCCCACGCCACCCCCCGGTTGGCCCGGATCACCCCAGGGCCATCTGGTCACCCTTTTGGGGGGCTAAATTTCCAGATTTGGCCCCCCAAAACAGTTTTTCCCCCCGGATATGGATTTGCTCCCCATTTTCCGGGCATGTCCGGACAAATCCGGGCAGATGGTCACCCTAGGTTTGGAAGTGTGTCAACCAGTTCTGGATGGGATTACACCCCCCCCCCCAAAAGACTGTGATCACAGCTTGGGGGTACTCCTGGATCCGTAGCTCCAAATGACAGCCCAGATAGACGCGATGGCCAGGAGTGCCTACTATCAGCTTCGGCTGATATGCCAGCTGCGCCCCTTCCTAGAGTTGGAAGACCTAAACACGGTAGTGTGCACACTGGTAACTTCGAGGTTCGACTTCTGTAATGCGCTGTACATAGGGCTACCTTTGTGCCGAATCCAGAAACTTCAATTTGTTCAAAATATGGCAGCCAGGTTGTTCACCGATACACCTAGAGTTGACCACATTACACCAATTTTAAAATCACTTCATTGGCTGCCAATCAGTTTCCGGGCGAAGTATAAAGTGTTGGTTATTACCTTTGAATCCCTACATGGTTTGGGTCCAGGTTACCTGCGGAATCGCCTTCTTCCATATAATCCGCCCCGCAAATTCAGTTCCTCCTGGAAGAATTTACTCCAATCAGCCAGAAGCAGGCTGATGAGTGTTACCCAGAGGACCTTCTCTTCTGCTGCTCCCAGACTGTGGAATGGCCTGCCGGAGGAGATTCGACAAATTAGCAATCTTCATGAATTTAAGAGAGCCGTGAAGACTGATCTCTTCCGGCAGGCCTACCCAGTTGAATTTTAAGATGTTTAAAATGATGTATTAGTTTTTATTTGTTTTAATATTTTACCTATTTTGTGGTTCTTGTGTTTATATTTATTGTTGTTCCCCCACCTCAGTCCAGAGGGAGAGGCAGGTTGTAAATAAATATATATATATATATATTATTATTATTATTATTATTAATAATAATATTATTATTATTATTATTAACTACACTACTGCTTTAAAACGGTTTAAAACGGTTTTTAACAGTTTTGAGAACTGTTGGGGTCCAGGACACACTCCATGTAGAGTTTCAGAACATTTTCAAAGTGTTTTATCCTACTATGTTCAAGGGGGCATTCTTCTGAGCAGTGGTACAATGGACTGAGAATACAGAGTGACGGAGCTGCGGGACATTTTTTCAGAGCAGGAGCAGTGTCAGGGGATGAACCTTCTTTGCACTGGCCACAGAATGCAGAGATAACGAGGCTTTCAAGTTGGTGACAGACGAGGATACAGGAAGTCAGAGAGGGAAGGAAAGAATTCAGCAAGGGCAGGATCCTTTTTACCCTTTTTCTTGACGAGGCCCCTACTTCACTGCCAACAGTAGGCTGACCCTATGAAAAGGAAGACAGGGCTCATGTAACTTTAACAGTTGTAGAGAAAAAGGAATTTCAGCCAGTATCATTTGTATGCAATTAGTTCCTGGTGAAATTCCCTCTTCATCACAACAGTTAAAGTTGCAGGGGCCCTACCTTCTTTGTATATGGTCACTCTAGTATAGTGCCTGCAACTTTAGCTGTTGTGATGAAGAGGGAACTTCAGCAGGAACTAATTTCATACAAATGACACTGGCTGAAATTCCCTTTTCTCTGCAACTGTTAAAGTGACATGAGCCCTGTCCTCCTTTTCATAGGGTCAACCTAGCCAACAGTGTAAATGGAGATGCTTCTCGGCTGGGTTGTTCGTACGTATAACGAAAAAAGGTTGTTTTTTAGCCAGATCTGTGCTTGAAGCTCAACCTGTTTTACAATGTTGAGGCTACTCAGGCAGAACTTGAGTTTAATGGGGCTTAACTCTGGGTAACCACGCGTGTGATTGCAGCCCAGCTGATCCAATTAAATTGGGTAGTATGGCATTTCCTGCTGTTCTTCCTGCACTTCAAAATGTACCACTGCACCACTGCTTCTGAGCAGACATGTACAAGACTGGACTCTTAATCTATTTGCACTTGTGTAGGCTGACCCTATGAAAAGGAGGTCAGGGCTCATGTAACTTTAACAGTTGCAGAGAAAAGGGAATTTCAGCCAGTGTCATTTGTATGCAATTAGTTCCTGGTGAAATTCCCTCTTCATCACAACAGTTAAAGTTGCAGGGGCCTTGCCTTCTTTTGTATATGGTCACTCTAGTATAGTGCCTGCACCTTTAATCGTTGTGATGAAGAGGGAATTTCACCAGGAACTAATTGCATACAAATGATACTGGCTGAAATTCCCTTTTCTCTACAACTGTTAAAGTTACATGAGCCCTGACCTGGATTTTATCTGGTCACCCTAGTTTAGACATCCTCCGAATTAAATCCAAACTCAAGGGTTGCGTGGAACAGCTTGGGATGGAGCAGAAGGGAGAGGAAATTGGGGCCCTTTTGAAACAACCAGTTGTGCCAGCAGAAGACTGCCCAGAAGCGAGACAGATTTGGGGGAGCCATTAAAGGAGTGGAAAATGATTGGCTGCTTTATTCAAGGCTATAATTCTCGTGGCAGTGTGTATGGGGCCGAGGGAGATGGTTTCGGACCAGGGCCTCCAAACGCCAGTCTCTTGTACTTTCTTTACCTTCTGTTTCACGCTGGCTTCTCATGATGTCAGGTAGACTCTGCCTGGAAACGGGAGAGGAACGGCATCCTGTAGGATGTTGTCAGAGCCAGTGTAGTATAGTGGCTAGAGCGTTGGACTGGGACTTGGGAGATCTGGTTTCAAGTCCCCACTCGGGCATTGGAGCTCCCTGGGTGACTTTGGGCCAGTCTCTGATTTTTGGCCTCACCTACCTCACAGGGGTGTTGTGCGGATAAAAACAGAGAGGAGGAAGACCATGTAAGCCACCTTGGATTCCTGATAGGAGGGGTGGGGGAAGTGAGATATAAATGTCATAATTAATAAATAAATAACATTTAAGTATATCCTGGGGGGGGGGGAAGATTCAAATGCTGTTGTCTTCTTTTTGTAGCCCTCCTGTATTTTCCCACTGCTTCCTTCTGTGTTTTCCCCCCTTTCGTTCCCACAAAACATCCATTGAAGAGGGGAAGACAGAATAGCTGCACTGTGTCTTTGGCTCAATCACTGTCCAGAAGCCCCCCTCCCCCTCCACTTTCCATTTGGAAGCATTTTTTTTTAAAAAAAAAACCCACCTGCTGTCTCCCCACCTATTTCATTTTCTTTTCTGCCAATTAACACCAAGCAACAAAGCTTCGAAAGAGAGTGAAAAATCCAAATAAGGCATCAAATTGTACCCCCCCCCCCAACAAAAGAAAAGAACCGGGCAACTTTAAAACCAACACACACAGAGAACTACACCAAGAAAACTGTGTGACTCTGAGGAATTTGGCAGGTGAACAAGGGGAACTGCCTGGAGTTAGCCGGAGGACGTCGCAGAGGAGATCTGAGAAATGTACCCATTGTTCCACAAAACCCAGCTCCCTCTCCCAGCCCAAGGCTCCCCGGGCGCCTTTTCATAAATGTTTGTTGCAGTTTGGAAAAGCAACTCTAGGCCAAAAGGGTGGGAGAGCTCACGTTGGCAAGTTTAAAAAGAAACAGGCCTTATCTCTGTTTGCACTTGTGCAGGGCCGGGCCAGTATCATTATTATTATTATTATTATTATTATTATTATTATTATTATTATTGTTATTGTTATTGTTATTGTTATTATTATTATTATTATTATTCAGTGCAATCACATGCATGTTCGCCTTTTTCAAGGGGGTTTACTCCCAGGAAAGTGTGCTCAGGATTGCAATACCACCATCATCATTATCAAAATCATAGAATCACAGAATAGTAGAGTTGGAAAGGGCCCTGTAAGGCCATCAAGTCCAACCCCCTGCCCAATCATCTTATTATTATTTTATTGCTTTTTTGTTGTTGTTACATTTATACCCCATCTTTCCTTACACTGTAGGGTGACCAGATAAAATCCAGGTCAGGGCTCATGTAACTTTAACAGTTGTAGAGAAAAAGGAATTTCAGCCAGTGTCATTTGTATGCAATTAGTTCCTGGTGAAATTCCCTCAATTAAAGGTGCAGGCACTATACTAGAGTGACCATATACAAAAGAAGGCAGGGCCCCTGCAACTTTAACTGTTGTGATGAAGAGGGAATTTCACCAGGAACTAATTGCATACAAATGACACTGGCTGAAATTCCCTTTTCTCTACAACTGTTAAAGTTACATGAGCCCTGACCTGGATTTTATCTGGTCACCCTACCTTATAGGAGCCTTGGTAGCATACATGATCCTCCTCCTCAGCATTTTGTCCTTGCAAACAATCCTGTGAGGTAGACTAGGCTGAGAGTCAGGGATTGGCCCAAAATCACCTGGTGAGCTTCATGGCTGAGTGGGGACTCGAACCCGCGTCTCCCCAGTCACAATCCAACACTGTAACCACTACAGCAATCTTAGCAACAACAATAATCTTCTAATTTTTGGAAACCAACCAGAGACCTTCAGCTAAGGAGGGTAAGAGGAGATCTGATAAAGGTGTACAAAATCATGCCTGGTGTGGAGAATGTGGAGGGGGAGACATTTTTCTCCCTCTCCCATAATACTAGAACCCAGAGGGGTCTTCCCATGAAGCTGATGGGTGGGAGATTCAGGGCAGATCAAAGGAAGGACTTCTTCACACAGCGCAGAGTTAAACAATGGAATTTGCTATCAGAAGATGTAGTGATGGCCACCGATTTGGATGGCTTTAAAAGGGGGTTGGAGAAGGCCGATGTCCTGCCTCCAGTATCCGAGGCAGTAAGCCTCTATACACCAGTTGCTGGGGAACATGGGTGGGAGAGTGCAGTTGCACCGTGTCCTGCTTATGGGTCCCTGGTCGACAGCTGGTCAGCCACTGCGTGAATAGAACGCTGGACAAATGGACCCTTGGCCTGATCCTGCATCAGGGCTCTTCTTGTGTTCTTAACTTTATATTTTCGAAATGGACGGGCTGCCGGCCTTTGAACCGATCTGTCATCTCATGCCCCACAAGTGAGATGCGTGCATTTGTGGTCTTCTGCTCGGACGTGGCTAGATTAAAGTTCCTGTGTTGCGGTGGTGTTTTGCACTGCTGGGGACGGCGCGTCGAGGTGGAGGGAGAGGAACAAAGGAAATGCCATTCGGGTGTACATGTACCAGTGGGGAGGGAGGCCATTCGTCACCGGACTCTCCTCCACTGGGAGGAAGTTTTGTGCTGCTCAGGGACGGCTCCTTGGTAGCCGTGGAGGGAGGGGGAAACACACACCAGGCGGAATTACTAATTTAGCAGGTGAAAGGCGAGAGTTCCGCTGGGCTGGAGCATTTTCAAGGCACAGCCTTGAAATGTACACACGCACGTAGCCGCCGGCAAAGGGAGAGTTTTGCCCAACTCTGGGCCTGGATCCCTGTGGGGCCGGCCTGGGCGGGAACCGGATGCCACACAGGTAAGAAAGTCCACAGCTGCATTTTGTGCGCAAGCTGCATCTGCCCAGGGACCCACAGACGCTGGAAGGAGAAAGGAGACAGCATCAATTTACCATTGCGATGCTTTGATGGGAAGCTTCTGGGTTTGGTTTTAGCATCGATTTGTAACCATCTGGCTGAGCATGCAGAATTGGAGGATTATATTGGGTGTGCGTTGGTTTGTTGGTTTGTTGGTTTGTCTAAAGCATTTCGACCCTTCTTCAGACCCCAAAGCTCCCACTGAGCCAGCATACTTTTTTATTTGAATGGCTTGCAATCTAAAAAGTATGGCACAAAAAGAAAAGGGGATTGGGAGGGAGGAGGAAAAAAAGTATGATGGTGGTGATTGAGTTGGGTGGGAAAATGTGCCTTTTCTGGATCTGTTTGGACTTCGGTTTGCACTGCATCGATTCTACTGCTGGATTGGCACGTTCTTCAGTGGAAATCCTCACCTGTCTCTCTGGATTACCTCTGCAATAAGTGTCTCACCAAATTTGATGGCTGGCTGGGGAATGCTGGGAGTTGTAGAACTTTTTCCCTTCTAAATATATGGAGGGTTGCATTCTTAGTTTTGGGACGTTTCTCCTAATGTTTAGCCAAAATCCGCTTCCCAGGAATTTCCACCCTCTGGAGCAACAGGGAACAACCTTCTACCTGACTGCCTTTCAGCTATCTGAAGACAGATTTCACCTCTCCCCTTCAATCTCCTCTGCTCTAGGTTAAATATTTGTAAATGGGAGTTTTCCCTATGCAGGGATCTTTGCTCACCAGTGAAATTGGCAAGGGAACAGGTGCAGCAGGGCTCCTAACACAATTCCTCCTGCTTTTTCGTGAGTGTGGGAGTCTGCCACATTATGCACCACAGGGGCTCACAAAAAGCTATTAAAAACCAAATACCCACAATGTAAAAAGGGAAAAAAAGCACTAAATAGATTGGGTTTTATTCCCAATGATTTTTTTAAAAAAATATATACAATAGTATTGAGGGGGGGGGATTAAATTAATTCCTAAAACGTCTTAAGAACTTCTCAAAAATCTTCACATCTGATATCTCAGAGGCGGTTTCTTCCCTGCCACCCCTGAACCTTGTCTCAAATAGGGCCTATCAATGTCCCTAATGCCCCTAGATCTCTCTGCCGCTGGTGGAGGGCCCCAAAACGATTTCCCGTGGCTCCCAATCTATTTCCCGTGGCCCCAAATCTATTTCCCACGGCTCCCAATCTATTTCCCATGGCTCCCAATCTATTTCCCATGGCTCCCAATCTATTTTCCACTGGCCCCAAATCTACTTCCCATGGCCCTGAATCTATTTCCCATGGCCCTGAATCTATTTGCCATAACTTATGTGCTTGACCTGAATCTTTTAAGTGCCCACCAGCGCTCTGGTCTTAGGGCACCTTCAGAAGATACTTAGCCTGCTTTTTTGTGTTTCTCTCTAGCCGTCACCATCGCCGCAGTGGTTTGTGAGTGCATCCAGCTCAGGCCCCAGAGCCTTTGAAGGATGAATAGCAGCAAGAAGGCCTATGACAGCCCCCCTACTGGATACGGCCCCCCTGGAGAGGACTATGGGTACGACAACCACTCGGTCGGCCCCGGCTCCTACTATGTAGAAGACGTGCCCCAATATTTCTACAAGTGGAACTCTCCCCCCGGTGTGGTGCGGATCCTGGAGGCCATCGGCGCCCTGCTGTGTGTGGCCATCTTCGCTTGCGTGGCGTCCACCCTCGCCTGGGAGTACGGCTATGGCGGGCTTTACGGGGGCGGCATGGGTGGTTACTACGGGGGCAGCTTCGGTGGGGGGTACTACGGGGGTGGCCTCGGTGGGAGTTACGGAGGGGGATTGGGAAGCTACTATGGGGGCATGACAAACCCCCGCTCGGCCACCGGTTTCATGATAGCCATGGCAGTATTTTGCTTCATCGCCCTGCTGGCTCTGGCCATCACCAGCCTCACCAAGTCCAGTGGCTCCCGCTCCCGGAGATTCTACTTGGTGGTCATTGTCCTGTGCGCCATCCTGGCCTTCATCATGCTCATTGCCTCCATCGTCTACATCACGGGGGTCAACCCGCGGGCCCAGATGTCGAGCAGCTACTACACCAACCCCATGCTCGCCATATGCAACCAGATGTATATGTCCGGGGCCGGCATGAACCAGTACCTGTACCACTACTGCACTGTGGACCCACAGGAGGTAAGAGCCACCCAGGGTCTTCTCCGACAGAGCCTTCATTTCCGGAAGGAGACGAGGGAGGAGAACTCTGATTGGACTGAGGGTGCACAACCTGGCCAGGGGTGGCTGGTGCCCGTTGGAACAGGTGGGGTGGAGAGCAAGGCAACTAATGGTGGGAGGAGCCAAGGGGTTGCAGTGGGTGGAGCCAAGAGTCACCGTTATCCACAGCACCAACCCATTGTACAGAAAAGGGAAACTGAGGCAAATTAGCTTTAACAACATGCCTGCAAAGCAGAAGATTGGGCAGAGGGCGTCATCCACACAGCAACACAGAAACACTCTTTTGAGCCCACACTTTGTCTGCTCCAGTAGCAAAACCCCCAATTGCACAGAGAGACAAAACTAAGGCAAGTAACGTCAAGCTCTTTTGTGCAAAGCGAGTGTGTGTGTGTGTTTGTGTGTGTGTGTGATCTCTCTTTTATATACACACACAGAGAAGGGTCTTTCTCATCCTCTGCTACAAATTCTTTTCACTGGAGACACCGGGGGGATTGAAGCTTGGACCTCCTGCGTGCAAAGCTGGAGCTCTGCCACTGAGCTTCTAAAAAAAAAGTACGATTCTAGTCCTCATGATTCTGAATAAAAGGTTAATATAACTAGGAACACAGGATGCTGTTTTATATTGAATGAGGCCATTGTTCCACTGAACTCAGCATTGTCTCCTCCAGGGCCTCAGGCAGGGGTCTTCCCCAGGTCTACCTGGAGATCCTGCCAGAGACCCAACCTGTGGCAAGGTGCTCTACCATTCAGCTACAGGCCCTCCCCTTGGCGTGATCCTATGACATCCGTTGCCATGTGCTACTAGATCCCGCCCCTTACTGTGCAGGCTCCACCTTTGCTTTTAAGGCTCTGCCCCATGTCTCCCCAGGATCAGCTCCTGTCTGCAGCGGCCATAATAATAAACTCAGGGGAACAACCCAGGATCACAAGGGCTAAATTCTGCTTGACCGGAGAGCTTTCGCTATGAGATCCCCTCACCAATGTCTCCAAAGGCTCTGCTCCCTGTTCCACCAGGTGATGCCCTCTGTTTACAGGCTCCGCCCCTCTTCTAACAGGCACCGCCCCAGAGCTCTTAAGCTCTGCCCCCAGGGTCGGAGTCATAGCAGGCCCACCAGAAACCTGACTTTCAAGGAGCTTCTTAAAACCTCAATGTTGGGCGCCACCAGGAGGAAGCCCTTCCTGCAAATTTTGCAAGCTACTTCAGGGAGTGGCGTTGGGTGAGATCATTTGGGCCTTAGTTTCTACCGCTTCTCGCCTGTGTTGGTTTTTCTGTATCGCTAACGGCCAAAAGAGTCCCTTCATGCAAAGCACCCACACGGAGTCCTTTGTTTAGCAGCAAATGGACTTATCGGGCGGGTTCAGTTTCAGGGTTGGATGGAAAACAATCAGAGCGTGTTCGTGACTGGGCTGTCTGGTGACACACCTAGAAAATGCTGCCCAGTTGGGCTGATAAGACAAGACCAATAGCTGGAGTGGTGTTTTTCACCCCGGTGCAAGGAGACGGCACCTGCTGGATGCAAGAGTCACATAAGAACATACGAAGTGCCCTAATGCTGGATCAAAGCCAGGGTCCATCCAGTCCAGCATTCTTCACACAGTGGCAAACCAGCTGTTAACGGGAAACCCACACGCTGGACAGGGGCATCATAGCACCCTCCCAGCCATGCTCCCCAGCAACTGGAGTTCATGGCCATACACTGCCTCTGATCCTGGAGGTGGCACATGGCCATCAGGGCTAGTAGCCATTGAGAGCCTTCAGGAATTTAACCAGCCTCCTTTTAAAGCCATCCAAATTGGTGGCCCTCACGACATCACGCCAACAACCTGCACTTTAGGCCACCTAAAAATAACTTTGAAAAGAATAAAATGAAACAGTCAGGGCTGACCCCAAATTTCTCTGGGATTTGGGGCAGCAGATTTTGGGGAAACCGTTTTTTCTCCTGCAAGCACATTGCTTTAGTATTTAGGCCCCTCCCTTTCCCCCCAATCACACCCCTTTAAGCTCCTCCCCTTTAAACTGTTTTCACTCCCCCCTTTTAAGCTCAAAACAAGTCCTAACAATGGGGATTGCAGCGATACCCTATACTTTTTTTTTCCGGGTTAAAATGTTTCATTTATTTACGTATTGCGTTTCTATACCGCCCAATAGCCGAAGCTTTCTGGACAGTTCACAACAATGAAAATCACAAAATACATCATAAAATGTAAAAAGTCTAAAATGACAGAGCAAACTAAAACCGAGCAGCAGTGCAGAGCTTTAAAATGCAATAATAGATTTAGAAAACAGACCTAAAAAACTAAAATGCTTGGGAAATAATAATAATAATAATAATAATAATAATAATAATAATAATATAATAATAATAATAAAAATAATAGGTCATTCGATGCCAGAAAAGAGCATGATGTGGATACAGAAATTAAGGAATGGTGTGCAGATATTTTAAGGTTAATTCTAGGGATGTGCACTGGATCGGACCCGATCCAAGATCCGAGTCCGGTCCAGTGGGAAATCGGATAAATTATCCGATTTCCGATCCCGCAGCTGGATCGGCCGATCCAATCCGAACCGGTCCGAAAAGGCTCCGAACCGGTTCGGCGGATCGGCGGATCGGCGGGCGCCCACTGGCGCCCACCGCCGCTTCCATTGGTGGGCGCCAGCGGGCGCCCACCGATGAAAGTGGACAGCGGGGGGGGGAGGAGGGGGGCGCTTACCTTCTCGGCCCGTCCGCTCCCGTCCGGCACTAGCAGCTACTACCAGCGGGCTCCGCGGCCTGCTCTAGGGTGGCGCGCCGGGTGATGTCATCACCCGGCGCGCTACTCTAGAGCAGGCTGCGGAGCCTGCTGGTGGTAGCCGCCGGCCCCGGACGGGAGCGGACGGGTCGAGAAGGTAAGCAGGGGGTGCGTGGAGGGGAGGAGGGGGCGCGCGGAGGGGGGAGGGGGGCCCTTACCTTCCCGTCCCGGCGGCTCCCATCCCGGCGCCGGCGCCTACTACTACCAGCAGGCTCCGCGGCCTGCTCTAGGGTGGCGTGCCGGGTGATGTCATCACCCGGCGCGCTACTCTAGAGCAGGCCGCGGAGCCTGCTGGTAGTAGTAGGCGCCGGCGCCGGACGGGAGCCGCCGGGCCGGGAAGGTAAGCAGGGGGTGCGTGGAGGGGAGGAGGGGGCGCGCGGAGGGGGGAGGGGGGCCCTTACCTTCCCGTCCCGGCGGCTCCCGTCCCGGCGCCGGCGCCTACTACTACCAGCAGGCTCCGCGGCCTGCTCTAGGGTGGCGCGCCGGGTGATGTCATCACCCGGCGCGCTACTCTAGAGCAGGCCGCGGAGCCTGCTGGTAGTAGTAGGCGCCGGCGCCGGACGGGAGCCGCCGGGCCGGGAAGGTAAGCAGGGGGTGCGTGGAGGGGAGGAGGGGGCGCGCGGAGGGGGGAGGGGGGCCCTTACCTTCCCGTCCCGGCGGCTCCCGTCCCGGCGCCGGCGCCTACTACTACCAGCAGGCTCCGCGGCCTGCTCTAGGGTGGCGCGCCGGGTGATGTCATCACCGGCGCGCTACTCTAGAGCAGGCCGCGGAGCCTGCTGGTAGTAGTAGGCGCCGGCGCCGGACGGGAGCCGCCGGGCCGGGAAGGTAAGCAGGGGGTGCGTGGAGGGGAGGAGGGGGCGCGCGGAGGGGGGAGGGGGGCCCTTACCTTCCCGTCCCGGCGGCTCCCGTCCCGGCGCCGGCGCCTACTACTACCAGCAGGCTCTGCGGCCTGCTCTAGGGTGGCGCGCCGGGTGATGTCATCACCGGCGCGCTACTCTAGAGCAGGCCGCGGAGCCTGCTGGTAGTAGTAGGCGCCGGCGCCGGACGGGAGCCGCCGGGCCGGGAAGGTAAGCAGGGGGTGCGTGGAGGGGAGGAGGGGGCGCGCGGAGGGGGGAGGGGGGCCCTTACCTTCCCGTCCCGGCGGCTCCCGTCCCGGCGCCGGCGCCTACTACTACCAGCAGGCTCCGCGGCCTACTCCAGGGTGGCGCGCCGGGTGATGTCATCACCCGGCGCGCTACTCGAGAGTAGGCCGCGGAGCCCGCTGGTAGTAGCCGCCGGCGCCGGACGGGAGCGGACGGGCCGAGAAGGTAAGCAGTGGCGGGGAAGGGGGCTTACCCCCCCCGGAGCCGTCCGCTTCTATCCGCTGGCGCCCGCGGGCGCCAGAGGATGGAAGCGGGCAGCCCCAGGGGGGGTAGGGAGCGCGGGGGAGGGGGCTTACCTGCCGGGGCCGTCCACAGCGGACGGCCCCGGGGGGGGAGGGAGTTAGGCCCCCCCTCAGCCACCCGCCGCCATTTTTTCCTCATAGACTTGCATTGCAATGCAAGTCTATGGGGGAAAAAATGGCGGCCGATCCAAAAATTTACGATTTTTGGGTCGGGATCGGACTCGATCCGGTCCGGGGGGCCTCCGATTTTGTCCGAACCGGTCCGGGACAAAATTGGAGGTCCCGATCCGGGTCCCGATCCGATCCGGGGGGTCCGTGCACACCCCTAGTTAATTCTGCATGCACACAAAATTCCAAGCAAATTGCACACAGACACAGAGAAATAGGAGTTCTGATTTTGGTCATCTGAAAACTATTAGGAGATACAGGTTGGTGAAAGCTGTCCTTATGAACTAGGGATGTGAGAATGTGACCTGGCATGATCGCCTAAAACGGATCATGCTAGGGGTTTGCATGCCATTGGTGTATGGAAGTTAACATGCATAGATGCAAAACTAGAAATAAATACTGTGATCGAAAGAGAACCCCATACGCCTCCTGCTTTGGCTCTGTGATGGTGACGTCATCACACTGGCGATATAATCCGTGATGGGAGGCAATGAAAGCAACGGAAAATATACATGTTAAGGCTCTCTGTTCCCCCCTTTCTCCAGGCCATTGCTATTGTTTGTGGATTCCTCCTGGTCATCCTCCTCTGCATCATTTGTTTCTTCGCTCACAAGACGCGCCAGAAGATCTGGAGGTATGGGAAACCCAACATTTACTGGGACCGGCCAATCGCCTTCCAAGAGGGGCCCAACGTGGAAGAGTGGGTGAGTGCATGGGGGGGGGGACTCACACCTCGGGGAACTGGTTCCGCCTTGCACATGTCATCTTGCTCAGCCTCAGCCTCAACCATTGGGGGCCAAGAGAAGATTCAATCCGACGGAGCCTCTCTCACATTTCTGCCCGTGGTGTTCGGCCTCTTCAAGTCCTCTCATTTCCTTCTTCTCCTAGTCCAGGGCTGTGGATCTTTTTCCAGCCTGAGGGCCAAATTCCATTTCCAAGAAGTTCTTGGGAGAGGGCGCATTTCATGAGTGGGCGGAGCTAAAGGAGAAAGGGGCAGGGCCAAAACCACCAGCCTATTATGGTTTCAAGCTATTCCTGCCAGGAACGGGGCCATCGGAGAGGCATTTTCAACTTTCCATAAGAGGGGAAATTGCAAAAGAACCAGGAAACCGCCAAATGAACTGTGGATGGAAAAAAGAGGGCAGGGCTAGGAGAAAGAAGGAGTTGTTTAAGGAACCCCAAGAAGGCCAGGTTTCGCCCCATACTTTGAGTTCCTTCACCCCTTGTTCTAGCCCTTTAGCAATTTCTGTCAACCAAATTCGCCTCCTGCATCCTTCGCAGCTTTTCTTCCAGAGCTGTGGTTGGGCTATGAACCATCTACTCCTAGGTTGACGTACTCCTAGGCATCCACTCCCAGGTTGGAGTAGAAGCAGGAGAACTTTGTATGCCCGGTTTTTCCTTTTCTCCATGAGTCTACACTCCTACGGGAGACAGGCAAGCCTTAGCATCAGGGGTCGGCTTGGTTGGGCAGCTGCCAAGGGCTCACAGACAAGAATCATGGAATCATAGCGTTGGAAGGGGCCTCTAAGGCCATGGAGTCCAACCCCCTGCTCAATGCAGGAATCCACCTTAAAGTTTCCCTGACAGATGGTTGTCCAGCTGCCTCTTGAAGGCCTCGAGTGTGGGAGAGTCCACCGCCTCCCTAGGTAATGGGTTCCATTCTCGTTTGCTCTAACAGTCAGGAAGTTTTTCCTGATGTCCAGCTGGAATCTGGCTTCCTGTCACTTGAGCCCATTATTCCGTATCCTGCACTCTGGGAGGATCGAGAAGAGATCCTGGCCCTCCTCTGTGTGACAACCTTTCAAGTCCTTGAAGAGTGCTATCATGTCTCCCCTAAACGTGCCCAGTTCTTTCAGTCTCTCCTCATAGGGCTTTGTTTCCAGACCCCTGATCATCCTCGTTGCCCTCCTCTGAACACGCTCCAGTTTGTCTGCATCCTTTTTGAAGTGTGGTACCCAGAACTGGACTCAGTACTCAAGAGGAGGCCCAACCCCCTGGCGTTACTCATCCCCCTCTTCGCTTTTGCAACCTGCTTGTTCGCCTGTCTCTCTCGCCCCAGGCCAGACAACAGAGGTGATGAGAAGGAGGAGCAGGAGATGGCCTCCTTGCTCCCTGGCTCTCTGCCTGTCCAGCAAGCAAATTGCAGCCATGATGGGAAAGAGGAGGAGGAGGAGGAGGAGGAGGAGGAGGAGGAGGAGGAGGAGGAGGAGGAGGAGCAGCTGGGGACAATGCCGGGGAGAAGGTGGTTTCCCTGAGAGAGGGGGCTTTTGCCCAAGGGTCCCAAATAACCTGGAACCAACCCTGGGGGGGGGATGGATCTATGTGGGGTCAGTGGCTGGTTACTCTGGGCTGCTTTGCGTGTTGCCGTTTTTCAATGCCGACACGTTGCAAGATCCCCTTGTGCTCCAGTGGAAACAATAATCTTCCAAGGACGTGAAGTGCCCTTGTGCGTGTTTTGAAAACACCCAGAATTATTACTAATACTTTTCCCTGAATCGGCAGCAATGGATGCAGCATCCCCTCCCCCAAAATCTTCTCAAGTGGAGCTGTAATTCTTCCCAACTCCTTCCTCCTCCTCCTCTCTCCCCCCCCCGGCTTTTGTGCACTCCCCCACCCCATTCTAACAGGTCGATATGGCTTGTCCAAGGCGTAGCTACTGGCATCAAAGCTTCAAGCTGAAAAGAGGCTGGTGTTTTGGGTCCTATGGCCCTCTACCCTTCGTGCCTTTGGTCCTGCCAGCCACCAGGATGCGTCCCCCCCCCAAGAGCTTGTACAGAATTGAATCCGGACCTTGGGCTAAAAGACATTGGAGAGTGGACACCCCTGGTGCAAGCTGTTTAAAGCCACCAACACACTGTATAGGGTGGACCAATTGTCAGGATTTCCCCGGATTTGTCCTGGGTTTTGTTCTATCCTGGGTGTCAGGTGGGATTTTTTGTAATCTTCTATAAAGCCCTGGAATGGCACGCTTTCCCCTTTAAGGCTGCCATTAGCATGGCGGAGGGGGGGAATGATGTGCTTTCTGGAAGCGCGTCGTTCCCCCCCTCCACTGCTTTAATGGGGGCCTTAAAGAGGAAGGTGTGTCATTACCGGACATTATAGAAAAGGCTCCGATTGGAGCAGGGCAAGGGGGAGCACGCTTTCCTTTCCTCCACCCCAATCAAGGCCTTTAAGGTGATGGGGGTGGGGGGAATGACGTGTTTTCCGAGGTCCCAGAAAACCACTTTCCTGCCCCAAATGTGGTCGCCCTACAACACAGAGGGTGGAACTGGCACTCTGCATGTCTTTAGAGGCACTCTGTTCTCGCCTGATGAAGCCAAAGAGTCCCTGCGTAATCAGGCTACCCAACGCCATTTTCAGAAACGGCTTTAGGCATCCAGCACTGGAGATGGCTCACTTTCGCCGCCTTCCTAAATGGGTCACCGAGGCCATCTTTGCTCTCTGGAACCGGGGCTTGAAGGGGAGGAAATAAATTCATGGAATTATTTCCCCGAGGCCGGATCAGGTGGGATCCTGGCCTGCAACCTACATCAGGGAGGGGTGTGTGTGTGTGTTTGTGTGTGAAAGAGAGGCAGTTTCTCTCTTTCCCTGCTATTTGCTTACGATATGCTCTGGTTTCGGTAAGGGTAATGATTAACCACCAAACCAAGCCCCATAAAAGAAACAGCACGGTGCTCTGAACGTAGTCACGTTGCCAGGAAGATATGGCTTTTAGGAACCCAGAAACAAGAGCGGACTTTGATTCCCGCGCCTACAAAATGCCTGCGCCAGAAGCATGCAGAAGACAGACAGATAATGGAGTTTTGCCCTGTTTCTGGGGGAAATCCTGGTTGCCCAGCTTTTTTTGCACAGAAAGCTTGATGAAATGGACGTTGATCGGCTCCTCCGCAACATTTCTGACATGCTTCAGCAAGGGTGCAGCCTAGGGATTGCAGATGAGTTAGGCCTAAAGGCAGCCACCCAAAACTCAATGGTGGAACATGCACCTGGCATGCGTAGGGATTTGAATCCAGGGCCGCGAGGTCCGAATTCCTGCCCTGACGGCGGCGGCTCTCCGATGGGTAGCATGGGAGATCCAAAATAGTTCCCACAGAGCATAAACGGGGGATTGGGCAGAAGGTAGATCAGCTACTACTGGTAGATTTCTAGCTGAAAGGATTTTCGACCCCCAGTGGAGTAACGATAGCGGCCACTCAAAACTCCCAGCATTAATGCTGGGAGTTGTAGGACTTTTCCTCTGTCTCAACAAACATGCATAGGGTGCAAACATGCACCCTTTAATGCCTGGGAAAGTCAGAAGGTGCTGAGACTGCCTGGTGCCGAAAAACATACAAAATAGGCCCCTGGAAAGCCTGGCCTTCTAAGGGGGCCCGTCACCTAAGGGTGGGGCGAGTCCCCAGACCCCGCCCAGTGGAGAAAACCCCCTGTCTTCTTAATGTTTTTCTGGCCCATTTTGCAACCTGGCGGCAGACGCACCCAGTGAGATAAGGGTTCCGTTTAGAACATCTTGTTCCTTGTTTTGAAAACAGGAGCAGAGATAAGGAGGGTAGGTTGTGCCTGTACGGCACGGAGGGGTCAGAATTGCACAGTTGCAGAACTCAAGGACGGGTGATTGTAGCCAACTCCCAAAGAAGATGCGACAATCATGTGCAGCGGTTGCTTTATCTATGGATTCTATGGTCGTCTTCTCTTTCATATTATTATTATTTCAACATGTGTTTTTAAATTGCCGTGAGCAGCTCTGGGTGGCAGGACGGAGTATACCTTTTTATTACAAATAAAGACATTGAAAAATAGTTAATCTATGGAACTCACTGCCAAAAGACATAGCGATGGCCACCAACTTGGATGGCTTTAGAAGCAGGTCAGACCAATTCATGGAGGATAAAAGCTACCAGTGGCGACCAGCCGTAATGGCTACATATTATCAGAGGCAGCGTACTGGGGAACACAAGCAAGACAGGGCTGTTACATTCATGTCCCGCTTTTGGGCTTCATGTTGGGCCGTCTTGTTGGCCACTGTGGGGGCAGAATGCCAGGCTGATCCAGCGTGGCTTTCTGGATGCTCCCATGTAGACCCCCTGGTGCATAGTTATTTCACAGGCTGGCTCTAGATCTGAAATTCTTTGATGCTGCTGGGCCCAGGCAGGCCTCCTTCCACAAAGAGCCTGGAAGGAAGAAGAAGGAATGGCTGTGTTTACCCCGTGCACACAAACACACACTTTGAAGTCCCAGCCTAAACAAACAGACTCCCCGAAAGGCATGGACAAGCCTACCACATCTGGAACTCCAGGGCCGGATAGATATAAAAATACTCTCACACCCGGGCCAAGCCCAGTTCTTCTCAGGCAAGGAAATGCCATTGCTGTGCGCACATCCAGAAATAAGATGCAAAGGGACCAGGAGACAGAGAGCGCATGCAGCTGCAAGGTGATGGTTTGGAAGGGAAAGTGAAGGCTCATCCTGCTGCATCCGTGACCCATCAGATGCAGGAAGAGATCAACCGAGCCAAACCTCCGGCCTCCTTGCACGTTCCCAATGCCCTTTGCCTTCTACAGCCTCTAGGCTTTGGGGAGGCAGTGGCTTCTTTTTTCCTCCTCCCTGCTCCTCCCTTTTCCTTTAGTGCCGTCCCTTTACATGCTAAGCCCGAGAGCAGGGACTTTCTCGGGATTAATCTTGTGACCCATTCGGGGAGCCCTTTTGAGCTGATGAGCAAGGTGAAAAAATAAATGTGGTAAATGATCATAAATACATAAGCGCAGAAAAGCCACCAGAGCATGCAAAAGGGGCACAGTTTGGTGTCTGGGTAAAAAATGTATTTTACATTTTATTAATTTTAGCAACCAAGTGTGAACTCCAACAAAATGTTGCAGTGCAGAATGAATGGTCGTGCATAGTCCTCACCCCCACCCCCCAATTTGTCCTCCCAACAACCCTGTGAGGTAGCTGAGATGTAGCAACTGACACAAGCTCCCGCAACAAGTTTCCTGGCCAAGTGGAGATTTGAACTCAGCTCTCCTTAATCCTATGCCAACATTCTCGTTACATTCCCTCGCTACTGAGCGTGCTCAATACTTTGACGGGTATCTGGAGAGGAGTTTTCCACTTTTCAAAGTGTTGTTGTTGTTGTTGTTGTTGTTATTTGGACTGTGTTCTAAGGATATTTGAAAGGCGCATGTTGGTTGGTTCCCCCTCACCCAGCTTGCTTGTAGCTCCCCCTTGTTTCTCCCTGATGCTATGCCAACTACAATATCATCAGCACTCACCACCTAAGCTGAGTATTAGAAGAAGTGCTTTCTATAGCAGCTTTACTAAAGTTCTTCGTCTCCAGGTGGCTGAGGTTCCAATATCCCAGAGATTACATCAAGGGGCTTGATCCGAATGCCTTTTGCTCCTTTTCAGGTGAAGAACGTTGCCGACCGGGCTAGCACCCATGACGAGACGGCCACCTTGGCTTACTCGGAAAAGCCCATGAGCCCTGTCAACGCTCCAGCCAGTCCCTACAACCCCAGAGCCCCTGCGAATGGCTACTACTCTCCAGAAAACGAGAGCAGGTGAGCAGGGAAGATGTCACGATCCGCATGCATAGCTTGACTCGCACGCTGCGGGGGGAAGTGGGCTGTTTTCCTCTCCCTTTCATAATAGTTTCGTGGCCCTGGGACATCCAATGAAACAGAGTGATGGAGGGAGGAGAAGAAGGCCTCTCTTTGCCCAGCACAGACTATGGAACTCACAGCTACAAGATGTAAAGATTAGAGGGCTTTAAAAGGAGATCAGACAAATTTGTGGAGGATATGGCTATATCTTACCTCCATTATCAGAGGCAGGTTATTGGGGAATATGAGCAGAAGGAACAGGAGCTATTGCGTTCATGCCCTACTTCAGCTTTTCATTGGGGCATCGGGTTGGCCACCGTGAGAACAAAACGCTGGACCAGTTTGGTAAAAACTTTACAGAAAGAATGACAAAACAGGCCAGGGACATAATCCATTACGAGTCAGGGAAAGCCAAGGATGTTTTCAAGAGGCGCTTGAAACTTACCACAGTTTCTGCCTCAACTCTAGAACTTGCTGCTGCAAGATGTAGCGATGGCCACTGACGTGGGTGGCTTTAGAAGGGGGTTAGACAAAGAGGACAACGCTATCAATGGCCGCTAGTCCCAATAGCCCTATGCTACATGCAGTATCAGAGGCAATATTCCTGGGGATTTGTCTTTTGGAAGAGCTCTGCTGAATCAGATCAAAATGGGTCCAGCTAGCCCAACATCCTGTTTCCAGCAGGGGACAGCCAAATCTTCCCAAAGATCCCCCACAAGAAGGTGGTGATGGCCACCACCCTTGTCTCCAGCACCTGGTTCACAAGAGGTAGAATCATGCACCTGAAGGTGGAAGTTCCATTGAACTCTCAAGGCTAATAGACATGGGTGGGCCTCTTCTTGTTCGCTTGCTTGCTTATTGTCTGACTACACTGCTTTTCTAAGCCCAAGCAAGGCAATTAACAAAAGATCCAAAACATAATCAGCATAGTTAGGCGAAAACAGATTAAAATACTCAAGGAAAAACGACAACATCAAAAACCACAACAACCATTTAAAAAGCCGAGTTTAAAAGCTGCTTCGGAGGTCGGCTGCTCCTAAGATGGTGGTTTGATTTGGCTCCCGTGGGTAATAGCTCTCAATAGCCCTTCCGTGGATTTGGCTAGCCCCATTGCAGCAAGAATGTGAGGAGACAGAGTGGGCTACCACCACTGAAGGTAGCGATGGCGACCAGTTCGGATGGCTTGAAAAGGGGACCGGACCAATTCAAGGAGGAGAAGGCTATCCGTGGCTACTAGTCCTCATGGCTATATGGTACCTCCGGGATCAGAGGCAGTAAGATGATGTGCACCAGTTGCTGGGGAATATGGGTGGGAGGATGCTGTTGCACCCGTGTCCCGCTTCTGCCGTGGGTAGCTGTTTGGCCACTAGGCAAACAGCATGCTGGACAAGATGGACCCTTGGTCTGATCCAGCAGGGCTCTTCTTATGTTCTAATGTAGGAGCTCTGTTGGTTCAGACCCCAGAGATCATTTGGCCCAGCACCCTGTTTCTAACAGAGGACAGCCAGATGCCCCACAAGTCAGACAGGAAGATAAACTGTCCTCTCTGTTGCTTGTGCCTTGTCGTCTGATATTCAGGATAGACTGCCCCTGAATTTGTATTTTCCAGTGAACTCTTCAGGCCTCTCAAATGATCTAGCTGCACCAGTCTCTATCGGTCGCAGACTTCCTGCCAACTGCAGATAACAAACTACACATGCCCACGTTTTGCCCCCTTCTCTAGCGTGCCTTTGTACACATCCCCCGACGGCAAGCCCGCCCGGACATTTAGCTCCAGCACCTCGGAAGAGAAAGCAAGGGAGAGCCCCAGCAAGCCCTCTGCTCGCAGGGGGCGGAGGCGGAGGAGGAATCCCGAACTGGAAGAGTCCCAGTACGAGACCGACTACACCACTGCGGTGGAGTCCAGTGACGAACGGGACCAGGATGAATGGAGCAGGTGAGGCACTGTGGGATCAGCGGCGGGTGTTTCAGGAAGGGGAAGAAGTACCGCCATGTTGCACAGGAAGTGCCGCCATGTTGGACAGGAAGTGGGCAATGGATGGAGGGCAGAAATAGGGAGGGTGAAATCCTATGCATGTTTAGACAGAAAAAAGTCCTACAATTCCCAGCTATGCTGGGGCATGCTAGGAGTTGTAGGACTTTGTTTCTGTCTAAACATGCACAGGATTGCACCCTCAATTTTTTCCCTCGTCCCTCTTCATCCCTTCTCCCTTGCAATCCTTCGATAGGGTTGCACCATTAAGGTGGGAACTCAAAGTGAAAGAGAGTTGCTTCCCGTGAGGAAATAATGTTCCACAGTCCCTTTCGGATCCTGTTTTCTGTGGTTTTGCCAAATAAATCCACCCAAAGTCTGTTTCATATAGGCAGTCCCTTAAACCTGTATGTTTGCTCTCAGAAGTAGACTTCACTGAGTTCCATGGCACTTACTTCTAGGTTCGTGCGTAAAGGATTGTGACTTTAGGTTGCAATCCTATACTCATATACCTGTGAGGAAGCCCCGTAGAATCCATTGGGGCTTTCTCCGAGTAGACAGGCATAGGATTGCGCTGTTAATGTATTTTCTTGATTGATTGGCTTTGGAAAGTTGTCCTTTGTTTCGAGAAAAGTGGTATGAAAAGAAGAGAGGATTGTGCATCCCCAATGAACGATAAAAACCAATCACAAATCAAAGCATTAAGGCGGTCTGTTTTTACCTATTATATTACATTTCTATCCCATCTGTCTTCCATGATGGAATTCAAACAAAAGCACCTGGCTTTTGCATTACACAGAACTCTTCGTCCCAAATGCTTTTCATTCCTCCAAAGCTCAAACAGCCCCCTGAAAGTAAATCCAGTGAAAGAGTTTTCCATTCATTTTGCATCATTTGGGCAAAGCAATTTTTCAACATCTCCATGTCAATTTTTAAAAGAAGGGCATTCGGTCTCATTCAGTCCAAGGCCTGAATTTGGTTTGGGAGCCTTAGAGGAAACCTTTAAACCTTTCAGAGTGGAGGGAAAACTGCACAACGATGGCTGGTTGGGGGAAAGGAGGGGTGTGCGCAAGGGTGTGCCGGGTGTGCCCAGGCACACCCTAATGTCTCAAGCAATAAGCGCCAGAGAAAGGGGGCGTGGCCACCTGGCAAACCCTGAGGCCCGGGATTGGCTCGCTTGCCAAAGGCTCAACGCTGGGGCTGTGCAGGGATCTGGATTCGGATCCCAAATCCAGAGCGGATCGGACTGATCCAGGCCTCCTGGATCTGGATTCAAACCAGATCAGATCCGCAATCCGGACCTGACAGATCGGGATCCGGATCGGATCGGGGGGTCCGTGCACGGCCCTACTCAACACCCCTGCTTTAAAAGGTCTGAAGGCAACACTTGAAATCTGGTGTTTGTTTTTAAACATGGGTCTCTCCTCGCCAACTGTTCACCCGGCCTTTCCGTCTGTCTGCCCTGTAGCTTGTACCCACCCATCACCTCGGACGGAGCCCGCCAGGAGTACAAGCAGGAGTTCGCTACGGACCTCAAGCATTACAAGCAGCTGTGCGCCGAAATGGACACCGTCAACGACCAGATCAACCAGCTCAGCAAACAACTGGACCGCTTGGCGGAAGGCAGCCTGCAGTATCAGGTCAGCAGCAGAGAGAGAGAGGAGGCTCTTGAACCCACAGGTTCCATTGTCATACTCGGCGGTGTCCGGTTACATTTCCAGCTCTGACTATTTTTTTCTTCCAGGGCGTGGCGGAAGAATACAACCGGCTGAAGGATTTGAAGCGAGTAAGTACCCGTTTTCTGTAGACCCATGACCTCCCAATCATGGTTGGGTTCCAAACCCCATCAGCTCCAGCCAGGATGGGCCTGGGATACAGGGAATTGTAGTCCAACCTCAGAGGGCATTTGCATAGTCCACACATGTACTGGTTGAGGATAATGGAAGTTGGAACCACAACAGTTCTCTAGGGTCCCTGACATCTTTTCCAGCGCTACTGGAGATCAATCTGAGACCTTCTGCCTGGAAAGCACAGGCCTTGCCACTGAGCTCATCTTGATACCGCAAGATTCTAGTCCTCATGGTCCTGAACAAAGGGTTGATTTAAACAGGGACGCAGGGAACAGCTCTACACCAAATCATACTATCAGCTCATTGAGGCAACTACTGTTTACACCAGGGGTCAGCAGAAAGTAGATCTCCGGATCTGTTGGTCTCCCAATGTTCCTAATCATTGAGAGGAGGAAGTCCAGAACATGGGATTGGGGGGGGGGGACTACCTTTTGCTCATCGCTGATCTACACTGACCAGCAGAAATGGTTCTCCAGGGTTTCTTTCCCAGCCCTATCTGGAGGTGAGGAGCTTTGACCCCAGGACCCTCTGTAGGCATAGCAAGGGCTCTACCACAGCTCTGGCCCTTAACATAAAAATTAAGTAGGTTTCCAGTCCTCATGGTTCTTTTATACAGGGCTGATTTAAACAGACTATTGGTCCATTTAGTTCAGTATTGTCAACACTGGCTGGCAGTGACGGCTCTCCAGCTTTTCTGAGGTGGGGTTTTCCCAACCCTACTGGGAGGCCTCTACCACATAGCAAGGCCTCTCCCTGCCATGACCACTGGCAACGCAGCATGAACAAATGGAAGAGAATAAAGAACGCTGCGTTTCCTAATGCCATTTTCTTTCCTTTTCCAACACGGCAGACTCCTGACTACCAAAGCAAGAAGATGGAAATGAAATCTCTGCGAAACAAGCTTTTCCATATCAAGCGGATGGTGAGCGAGTATGACAAGCACAGAGGCTAAACGGGCTGAGATTCCTGGGCCCCCACCTGAAAGGTGTCTGCATCCCCTCTGTGTCAGGGACGTTGGCCAGTAACGGACACAACACAGAAAAGCTGTCTTCCAAGGCGTATATCCGTCGTCAAAGTGGCAAACTTTTTTTTTATCCCTCGGCGTATCCATGAAACGACTCCAAACAGATTCTTGAGCATTAGGACACTAGTTGTACAGAAGACTTTGAGAAAGGAACAGAACAAAAAAACTTTCAACCCCGCTAGTCCCACTTCCATGGAGGGCCAGCCTGCAAACCCCCTGGGTTCCATGGCAAACCGGACTTTCCAGTTTGGTTCCATTTAAAAAACAAAAAGGCCTATCTCTCTTTCTTACCTCTGGTGCCAAAAAGATACCCTCACTCTGTGGGAGATTTGAACTATCGTGGTGGTATGCGTCCAAACGACATTGTGTGTAAAGTTCTTTTTATTATTATTATTCTCGCAGTGCGGCCTTCTATCCCCATCTAGCCAGAAGCTCTTATCACAATGAGATTCCTATTTTGGGAAAGTGTGGTTGGTGAAGCTCCAAAACATGACAGGATATTAGACTGTGAAGGTTTTCCTACTGCCCCAGGGGTTGAGATGTTACAAGGGGATATTTAATAGGGATAAATGCCAAGTTCTTCACCTAGGAAAAAGAAACCAAATGCACAGTTACAAGATGGGGGATATTTGGCTCAGCAATACTACAAGCAAAAAAGATCTTGGAATTGTTGTAAATCACAAGCTGAATATGAGCCAACAGTGTGATGTGGCTGCAAAAAAAGCAAATGCTGTTTTGGGCTGCATTAATAGAAGTATAGCTTCCAAATCGCGCAAGGTACTGGTTCCCCTCTATTCGGCACTGGTTAGGCACCATCTTGAGTATTGCGTCCAGTTCTGGGCACCACTTTTCAAGAAGGATGCAGACAAGCTGGAGTGTGTTCAGAGGAGGGCAACGAGGATGATCAGGGATCTAGAAACAAAGCCCTATGAGGAGAGATTGAAAGAACTGGGAATGTTTAGCCTGGAGAAGAGAAGATTGAGGGGAGACATGAGAGCACTCTTCAAATACTTGAAAGGTTGTCACACAGAGGAGGGCCAGGATCTCTTCTCGATCATCCCAGAGTGCAGGACACGGAATAATGGGCTCAAGTTACAGGAAGCCACATTCCGGCTGGACATCAGGAAATCCTTCCTGTCTGTTAGAGCAGAACGGCAATGGAACCCATGACCTAGGGAAGCGGTGGACTCTCCCACACTCGAGGCCTTCAAGAGGCAGCTGGACAACCATCTGTCAGGGAAACTTTAAGGTGGATTCCTGCATTGAGCAGGGGGTTGGACTTGATGGCCTTAGAGACCCCTTCCAACTCTACTATTCTATGATTCTATGATTCTATGATATAACAGGGGTGCAGGAACTAAGGACTGGGAGCCCATGACTGTGCCATCTGGGGGACCCAATTTGCCTCCCCCGGTCCTCCCCAGAAAGCCACACCCCCTTCTGCTGCTCCGACCCCTTTCCCCCCAGCCACTAATCATTTGATGATTTCCCAAATTTGTGCAGTTTTGTGCCATTCTAAAAGGCTAAACTCCAAAGCCTTAGCCACTGGCAAAATAGTTTGAGACTAAAGCTAGCTGGTACTTTTAGCCCAAATTCTTTTAGGTCTGGCCCCGCCCACCACTGAAATGCGGCCGCTGAGAGCTTCTCTGAAATGAAATGCGTCGCTCTGGCTGAAAGGGGGTTCTGTGCCCTGGACATATAGGATAATGCTATCAATGGTGATTAGTCATGATGGCTATGTTTACCCCCAGTAACAGAGGCAGTATACTGGGGCATATCAGCGAGAGGGTGCTATCGCACTTGTGGGTTTTCCGGAGGTGTGTGCTTCACCGCTGTTGCTGGGTCCGCACAGGCTTTTTGGGTTTGATCTCATGTTCTTATGGACACTTCTGAAATTCATATCAGAATTTCTGTCTTTTTAGGCTTCCAGACTGATGTATAAAGAAATCCTTCATTGTTCCTTCGTTTCAATTTCCAGATTTTGTACAAAGCGTGGCACGAGGGTGATCTGTCCCCTCCTTTCTGTCTCTTTCATGTCTTCCCTTCCTCCACATCACAGATGTACATTGATAAAAACACTACCCAAAAGGGGAAAAAAGCACTGTTGACGTGTTCAGAATGGCACCATCGCCTTACGATTCTCTGTGTGTAGAGTTTTGTTTAAAATGTGCACTTTTGCTCACTGACAACATCACGGTAGAAGTCATCTTTTCCTGTTGCTATCTCTCCCCGTCACCACAGCCTGAAAGGGCTCACCCCCCTCCCCAATGCGGATGGGCATCTCATTCCAAAACATGGAGACGTTCCCAGCTATCAGGAGACTGCCTCCTTGAGCTCCATCACACCAGTGATTGAGTGCGCTCTTGCCATGCCTGGTGTGTGGATTTGCAGCATGGGACTCACACAACGCCGTGCCTGTCCTGCTGACACCCCGCCTCTTCCCCAGCCTTTCCTAGAATGCTAAAAGTCTGGATTATTTTCCCTAAGCGCATTTAATGCGCCCTAAACCTCAGTGTAGTTTTAAAGGAATGGGGGGTTTGAATGAATGGCATCAGGTCCTGGCAGGGAAAAGCGATCTCTCCCAGCAGCCGGCTCAAAGCCTCAATAGAAAACCCAAACCTTGCATCCAAGGCTCAAAAGCCTTTTTTAACATCATACAATGCCTGAATCTCTGCAGAGACAGGATTGTACTCCCTCGATGCCCCCAAAGAGCCAGGCTAAAGGGTTGTTCCATTTTTGCCCAGCAGAAAGGCGCTCTGGTTGAAGTGCTCATCTGCCAGGACCTGACTGGAGGGAGAAAGAGGAGGGGAGGGGTGGAGTGGAGCGGTGCAGAAGAGCAAACGAGCGAAGGAGCGACAGAGCAGCTATTCAGGTGAAAGGGATCATAAGCTTGACGCGCTTTTGCCTCAGAGGTAAAAAAAAACCGTGGAGGCAAGCCAGGTTGGGGGGGGGGGGGGATTAGGTGTGATGGAGGTCCTTAATATTTGCTTCAAGTGATGACACAAAACTAGCCACCCGGGGCTAGGCAGCAGGAAACCACCTGCCGAAGGAATAGCCAGCCAGGAGCCCTAAAAAGTAACATTTCTTCATCCAGGTGTGGGAACGTATAGATTGGGGGGGAGGGGGGGCAGGGCAGGGCAGGGCAGAAACCAGATTTTTAAAAAAGTAGCCAAGCTATTCTTTTAATAAATAGGAAACGTGTGTAGAACCAGTGCATATCCAGGCGGGGTTTTAGCCATTTTGGGATACCAAATTACTCCGCAGGCCTTCCAGAGCACAGCTTGCAAGGGGTGGTTGGATTTTAGGCTTGGAGTGTCTTTGATTTTTATGTTTTAATTAGGATTCCACCCCCGGGGTGGGACATTTTACAAAGCAAGAATTGCACAGTCAGAATCTCTTGGCAACGAAGGCATCACCAATCAGCGTTAAGAAATTGCGAGCAGGTCAACAGCGCACAGAATCTGGCCCAAGTCTCCCCAAACCAACAGGATGCCAGGAAGTAGCAGGAATGAGATGATTTAAGTTAGTTGGGAGGAGATTCTGGGTGGGTAATGGGGGGGGGGGGAATCCTTCATACAACCCATAATTTTTATGTGGATGTTTGCACAAGATGTGTTTATGGCTTCCGGCTTGGGCCGCAATCCCATGCACATTTACCTGAGAGTAGGTTCCACTGAATTCAGCACGGCTTACTTCCGAGTAGTCGGATACTATTGGGCTGTTAGACCCTTTTTCTGGGAATGTCTCTGATCTCCTTTTATACTTGAAGTTGGGATTTTTTTGCCCCAACGGCAATCACGTTACTCTCGCTTATATTGAACCGCTTTTGCCATTTGGATGCCTGTTCTTCCAGTTTGGAGAGATCTTTCTGGAGCTCCTAACAAACCCTTTGTGTTTTAACCACTCTAAATAATTTGGTGTCATCGGCAAACTTGGCCACGTCACTGATCAATCCCAGATCATTTATGAACAAGTGGAGAAGCATTGGTCCCAAGGGCATCCTAACGATACCAGCTAGAGGGATACCGTAGTTACAGGATCCTTGCACCGTGCATTGGGGCTGGACTAAATGACCTCCAAAGTCCCTAACAGCTCTGAGATTCTACAACTCCGATTCCCAGTCATGTCCAGGAAACCCATAAAGCTATGCTACTCGGAAATGTGGGAACTGATATTTGCCTTACAGTTGATTGTGCAAGACATGAACACAGAGACACACATTCATGAGCCAAATTATGTAGACTGACCTTCCACTTGGAATGATGGTGCCCCCACCCCTCTTCCCAATGGAACACAAATCTCCACCACAGTCCTTTTTTCTAAGAAAAAAAATCTTTTTATTGATTCATTGGTTGAGCATTGATCAGACGAGGAAGAACTTCGCCACAAATCAATTCGGTTACACATCCCCAGTCATCCCCCCCACTCCGGCCCCTTGGTTATTTGGTTGGCACAAGATCTCATCTACCTGCCAAATGCCCCCCCCCCACAAAAAAAAAAACTGGTTTCCAATTATAGCAAAACACAGGGAAGGTTGCAGAAAGTTTTGTAGAGGACAAAAAAAGCCTTTGGGGAAACCACCAAAGCCGGCTAAATCCAAATGGTTAAGCCTGGAGTGGACCGAAAGTTGCTGTGATCATTGGGCACAATCCAGACAAAGTGAAACTCTTCGGGTTGGATCCAGATTCGGTCATACTTAAGAGCAGACACATCAAAATCAGTGGGACGGGTAAGCTACGAATGACTTTAAGATCCATTGATTTCAAGGGAGCTACTCGAAGAATGACTCGATCTGAATTGGACCCAGAGATGTGCACAAATCTAAAATTCCTGCTGAAATTGATGGGAGGCTGCAAAGCGTTTGCTCTTTGGGTGGATCGAGCCCCTACAGCTTCAACTGGAGACGGCGGACAGCTAGAACTCTGAGGGGTGGACGCTGCTAACACAGAGGCTGAATTCGGACAACATGATAGTCAATAGTGGGGTAATAATCAACTTTACAGTTGTTCATCTAGGGGGTACTCCCCACACAACATGGTAATAAATAATCAACCGTGGTGTGGATTAGGATCAGCACTGAGTTGACTATGGCAGCATTCAGGCGACACGATAGTCAATACAATTGACGACTGTTCCCCCCACCCCAGCTGCTTATTGTGCCATCCGAATTCAACCAGAGAGCGTCAGACGTGGTGTCTAAAAACAGCAACTACGCAAACTAAAAGCAGTGACATGCACCAAGAGAAACGCCACCAACGGACAGCCGATTTGACCGCCTCCTTTGAGACAGGGCCCCAATTCCAACGGTACTGCAGCAGCAGGCGATGGCACAGCCTGATGCCAAAGCGGAGAGAAACCCTACACGGTCCCTTCTCATGGCATTGTTTTCCTCTGACCTCAGGAGGAAAGCCACGAAGGAGATAACCCCACCCCCAGTGTGAAATTCAAAGGTAGACCATCCCTGGCTGTGGAGGTTCAACTGAGCTGTCACGACTAACATGCCACAAAATCAATCTCCTCCCCCTTTAAAGACATTAAAGACAGTCCACCATGGCCACGTCATTCGGTGGCAGAGTTCCACAAACCTTGAACAGGGCATTTTTCACCCTGACCTGATTTTTCTTGAACCAACTGTCCATCAGTTTCATGCAGTAATGCCCAAGTTCTGGTCTTATGGGGGGGGGGGGAGATCTCTATCTCAGCATTAGCAGGGAGAGAGGGATGAATTGACCCTTTCTGCTATGACCATGTGGTCCAATCAATGTGCATATTACCACTGTGATATGAGCTGGACCGTGAAGGAGTAGCATCCCCTCTGGGGCAGATTAACAGCCGGTGCCTCCCATTTAGCATTGAGTAGCTGCTGCCCAACAACTCTGGGGCCCAGATCAGCCCTCACAACGTTGCATTCCTATTGCAGGCCTGGCATTCACGCTGACAGGGGGCTAAAGACCTAGCAGTGCCCAAGCAAGGGGCTGACTTGGGTGGCAAAGGCTTGTGAAGGAAGGGCCACTAGATCCCGTACAGCCCACGCCAACAGGCGCCATGTTTGGGCAGTGGCGCATGAGAACATTAAGAGCTCTGCCGGGACAGGCCCTAAAGGCCAACCTCATCCGGGCTCCTTCTTCCTGCAAAAACCGAGCAGTGGGAATCCCCGCAAGCCAGGAGATGAAGGAAATGACCGATTCTGCCGTTCACCCCCAGAATCTGGAACTGAGATAGGCTGCCCCTGAACAGGGAAGTTCTGTTCTCAACTAGTTTGGCTAAGAGGCGCAGAAGAAGGGCCCCTGTTGGATCAAACCAAGGTCCATCTTGGCCATGGAGACGTCACAACAAGGTCTTGGCACAAGGAAGAATTAACGTGTGGAACTCCCTGCCACAAGATGCAGGAGGGACTTCTTGCTTAGCTCTGCCACAGCCGTCACCAACCTGGCATCTTCCAGGGATGCTGGAATACAACTCCCAACATCCTCGTTCCTCTGGACACAGATGTTCAATTTATTATCACACCCATCATAGACACAACTCTCCTCCTCGGATTTTTCTAAGCACTCTTTTGAAAGCCAGAGTTAATTCTGCCTTGCGTGCAAACACTGGTAGGTAAGTCTCCCGGAGAGCTGAGGGGAGTGAGATACTGGGTAAAATGGACCTTAGTTGGATCCAGCAGGGCTTCTGTGGTGCGCCATGGTCGTCAGGAATGGAAGCTCCACGTTTCAGGGCAGTCCATCTCAAAGTGCCAGACTCCGGGAGCTCACAAACCAGGAAAAAGACAGTCAGCTTTCACCGACAAGACCAGCTGCAGACCAGAACCAGCCTGGCCAACACGGCATACGCTCCTGTTCGCTCCCCACCCGCACATGAGCAAGGAGAAAGCAGAACTGAGCAGACACCTAAGCCATCCTGCCTTGGTGCTGAGCTAGCACGGATAAAAAAGAAGCCACAGAGCAAAGCTGGAGCCACACACCCTGACGGAATGACACTGCATGGCTTCCACATGTCGCCCAGCAAAAGGATGCGAGGCCGCGGAGGGCAGAGGAAAAATAATCAGCGCAGGAATGCTGTAAGCCGCTTTCTATGGTGTCAGACCCTCAGTCTGTTTAGTGGCCCTCCAGGGTTTCAGGCAGCTCTGGGGAGATCAGGAATCAAACCTGGAATGTGCAAAGCAGAGGCTCTGACCGGGAGCTATGGCCCTTGTCCTCAAAATTAAAGTAAGCCTCTAGTCCTCATGGTTCTCAATAAAGGGCTGATTTAAAAAGGGAAAAGGAAGCTGCCTCCTACAAAGTCACTCTTGGTCTGTTTATCACAGGTGAGTAAACATATGACCAAGAGATGTTGGACAGCATCCCTCAGTATTATGCTAGGGCTGATGGGAATTGCAGTCCAACATTACCAGGAGGGTCTCAATTTTCCCATCCCTCATCTACAACGACTCTCCAAAGTTTCAGATGGGGTGGTGGCATCTCTCCCCTGGGAAAATAAAGCTCCAACACTAAGTTACAGCCCTTCCAATTAAGGACAGAGCGACGTTCCTTGGATTAGATGAATTTAAAAGCGGATGTGATGAATTCATGGAGGAGAGCAAATCGAGCAAGACCTATTGGCCGTGAAAGTTTCCAAGTCTGAAGCAGCCTATCTCCAAAAACCAGGTGCTTGTAGGGTGAGAAAAAGGAGTGAGTTGGTGCCCATGTTCCCCTATTTCCCGGAGGCAACTGGTCGGCTGAAATACAACTGGATGGACCCAGCTTGCTCTGGTCTTCTGTTTATATTTGAAGAAGGAGAGGTTGGAATCAGAATTTACTCCTCCTCTGTGTCCTTCCCAAAGGGTCCCAAGAAGCACTTAAATTTCCTCTCGTACAACACGCCAGGATATTCTGCAAGAACCCGATTTGTACAACCGGATTTAAAAACAAAACACCAATAATAAAGCACATCGGATAAAACAAGAAAACGAAAAAGAGCGTCGTTTTATTCCAAGCGCAGAAACTTGAGTTTCCTTGATGCAGAATTTGGAGGGGGGGGGGGAAGTTTGCATAGATTACAACCGGGACTTTGGACCTGAGAGACCTGAGTATGAATGCCGCTGCTCCCCTGGGCTTATAAGGGTGGCGCTAGGCGGCCAGCCTCGCGGCCTCGGTTTCTCCCGTCTGTAAAATGGGTTTCGTGGCGGGCTTCCCAACACAGGGTAGTGGAAAGGGCCGTAACATACACACACAGAGGGAGACTGTAAAGCAGTTTGCGAACTGGAAAGAAAAAGGGCTGTAAATGGGAAAATAGCAGCAGGTTTTGGGTCGACCAACCTGTGACGTACACCGGAAGCCCGCTGCAAAAGCAGGGAGATCACCATCCGTTAGGGGGATATTTCCATCGCATGCACTTCACAATTTTGCATAGCATCTTCACAAACATGGGGGTGGGGGGTGGGGAAGAGATGACTGGCTGATATGGACTTACTCCATAGCGGGTGTGTGTGCATGTGCCCTGGGGAGGGAGACTTTCATCGCAGATGGGGGGAAAAGGAGGTAAGAAGGCTGATACATGGACACAGAAATTAAGAGTTGGTGCGGGCGGGGAAAGAACTCCCCCCCCCCCCCACTTTCAGGACCAACTTGGACTGCGTTTGGTTCAAGTTAACTCGCACATGAAGGTGGCTGTCCAGTCGACGCTGTCCATGCTGCACGGAAGAGGGTCCCAAGGGACTCAGAAGCCCAGACACCATGAAATGACCCGGGCTCTTCCTTCATGCAAAAGGCCCCCGAAAGGTCAAAGAGCACCGCTAGAGTTTGGTTATGGAGATGTGACGTCAACATACAGAGTCAGAAAATTACCCGATCTACCCGTTCTCCGGGGTCTTTAATACCCATTTTCTTTGTTCCCAGCATAGGCCTGCCGCTGAAACTGGTACACGGCTGCTGATCAACGGACCCCTTCCCGAGGCGAAAATATGTCCGGGTCGGGTCATATCTCTAGGGATGGGTGGATGAGTGATATTTGAGACTGCCAGGGTTCTGCGGACACTGTCTCGCTGCTCGTCTCGTACCCGATTCCCGTTCACGAATGCTGCTCGTTCTGTGCAAACGGAGAACTTGCACAAATCAAGCAGCGATTTAACGGGAGGTTTCTGCAAGATTGTGCAACTTCCCTCCGTATATCCAATCTACGGAGAAAATTTGCACCGATTCAGAAGCTTGCGCCAATTGAACTAGGAATTGGGAACGGGACGAAGGTGAGCAACGCACTCGACAATTCGCGGATCTTTTTGGCGGGTGTGCTCTTCCTTGTGCTCAGAGCTTTGAATGGGGCGTGCCCGCACATTTTGTGAGCAAAACCGAATTTCCCATCCCTAAATATCTCTGAACGGCTGGACGTTTGGGCTTGGGAAAGGACCTTAAAGGCTTAACCTCCTCTCCTCTTCTTAACCTATCCTAAGTTACGATTCAGCTTCATCTTCAGAAATAAAATAAAAGCTCTCCCTGGCCCTGACAACACATCAAAACAATTCTGCCAGTTGCAACGTGGAGCGCTTCGTAAGCAGCTGGTAGTGAATCTAAGGAACTGAGCAGAGCACGAATAATGATTAGGGGAGTGAAATCATGTCGATGGATTATCAGATCTGAAAGGGTTTCCACGGCGCGGTTTATCTTTGGGTAGCCAGGAGACGGCTCTTCATAACATGCAAGGTGCGAATGCAGATCTCTCGGAGGAAACACGGGTGGGTGGGTGGAGGGAGAAAAGCCCTCTACAAACCACCAGGGGCATCCAACATCTGTTCGAAACATGGTGCGGAGACAGGAATTTAAACCGGAAGGAAACAAAAGATAACGTGAATCCATCCCGCCTCTTTTCTGTCTTTCGGCACTGGGGGGGGGGGGACGACTTCCCTTGTTGCTGCACAAGGGGGGGATCCTCTCGGGTCCCCCTGCCCCCGCCTCTCCCAAGGGCAGGTGGCGCGGAATCCAAAATTGCACAAAGTTCGACACCTCGATCCGGGGAGGACGACATCCGGGCTGTCGGTACGGTGGCCGCGAAAGTGGGCGCGGAGTGGAGGGGGCACAGTCCGGGCACGTGCCCTCGGGCTTCCCTCACTGTCCCGTCCCGTACGGCCAGTTGAAGGTGCTCCCGGAGAGTAGCATGTCCCTGATGAGCGTCTCGATGGGCGTCTTGCCCACTAGTCTCATGAAGAAGAGCTGAGAGATGAGGGACGCCGGGACAGCCCGGAGCGCAGGCAGGCGCAGCAAGAGTCTGCCGAAGCGTTGCGGCTGGGAGGGGTACTGGGAGCGGACATACTCCGTCAGCGCCACCTGCGCCTTCTCCTGCAGGCTCTCCACGTGGGCCGGGTCTGAGAGGCCACAGGCGTCTGGAGACACAGACAAGAGAAAGAGACGATACAGGCGGTGAGTACAATGGAGTAAAACGGGTGCAAAACTTTCGGCCCGCAAGCTTCATCTGGCCGCTGGGTTCTCCACTCCAGCCTGCAGAAGCTCCACAGGTTGTTCCGGGGGGGGGGGGGGGGGTAGGCTTAGCCTCCAAGCAGCACTCCCTGGAGGGGATCCCTGCTGTTATCTCCAAGCAGTGTTATCTCCCACCCGTTGGCAGCTGATAGAAAGTTGCCTTCTACCGAGTCAGAGCCTTGTTTAACCATGCTCAGCATTATAGGCACTGACTGGCCACTGCCCTCTAGGGTCTCCAACAGGGGTGTTCCCAGCCCTACACGGAGATGCCAGAGAACTGAACCCAGAAACTTCTGCATGCAAAGCTATGGGCTCACTGGTAGAGCTTCTAAATTAAAGTAAGATACTAGTCCTCATGATTCTGTCTAAAAGGCTGATTTAAATAGGGATCGAGGAAACTGGGTATTCAACCTGGGACCTTCTGCATGCCAGGCATGGTCTCTACCACTCTGCGAGAGCCCTTCCCTTGAAGATAAAGATGCCAGTCCTCATGGTTAAATAGAAACATAGAAAACTACCATATCATTGGTTCATCTAGGTTAAGGATGGACAGTGAGTCTCAGACATGGGTTTTTCCCAGGCCTACTGGGAGATGTTAGGAATCGGACTTCCTGCAAGCAGAACAGATGTTCTACCATGGAGTGGTGGCCCACCCGCTAAAAACAAGGTAAAATTCCAGTCCTCATGGTTCTAAATAAAAAGTTGATTTTAAAAGGGACAGGGGGAAGCTGCCTTCTGTTGAGTCATAACTACACTCAGAACCCCTGCTTTGCATGCAGGAGGTCCCAGATTCAATCCCAGCAGGTGGGGCTGGGAAAAGACCCCCGTCTGAGACCCTAGACAGTCATCACCGCCAGTCAGTGAAGACGAGACTGAGCTGAACAGGCCGATGTTCTGATGGGGCAGAAGGCAGTTCCCTAGGTTCCTAACATGACCCGAGATATTGTGTGCGTAAAAGACCCCACCGGCACGTCATCCAGCCACAAGATGGCGCTGACGGCACGCACCCGGCATCAGAGAAGCAACTCCAACTGAGAAACGGGGCGGGACGAGCACAAATATTTCCATGCGAACTTAGAAGATGGAAGCTCTGAGGCCACTTGAGGGGTGCCGGCCATTTTCCACCTTAGGTTCCAGCCGCTTCCCAGCCAGGCTTCCATTTTTTTTCCCAAGCCCCAAAAGCTGAGCTTTGCAAGAGCTGAGCTGCAAGATCAAACCCACACCGACCTCTGCTATAAAATAAGTCCAGTGAGCCACACACTTGTAGGCCCCTTCCAACTCTACTATTCTGTGATTCTACGACCTTTGGCAGTGGCACCAAGAAGCCGGGAATCTGTTCTGCGGGGGGGGGGGGGGGGGGAGAGGACCTGGCAAAATATTCATCCGATACCTCCCCAAGTCAAAACTCGTCTTATTTTTGAGAACATTCAGTTTAAGGCTTCCCCACAATCAAATTGTTACCCTGCTGCTGTTAGTGGATTATGAGATTGAATGAAACTTTTAGCCGTTTCGTAAAAGAAGTAAAGGGAACTGGTAGCCTTCCAGATGTTGTTGGACTACAATGCCTGACCACTGGCAGGGGCAAATGGGGATTGGAACACATTAACAAGTTTCCCCACCCCTCCGTTTAAAACATTTATACCCCTGGCTTTTCCACTCCGGAAACGTACAAAAACAATTTTAAAAATTTAAACGGTTAATGCTAAAATCCAAAGAAAAGCCAAAAGGGGTGATGGGTTTGCTCAGGTTCTGCTGGGTTTACTATGTGACCATTCTGGGATCCTTCCCTTTTCGGGTCTGGCAACAGCAAAAAAAAACAAGGGAGAAAATGCAGAATGGATGTTGCACATGTGGAAAAAAGAGACTTTTCCAGAAGAGAAGGAAAAACCTTGGGAGATGAAACGTTAAGGGTCGGATCCAGATGGACGCTGGATAAACTGTGCTGATGGAAATGGATTTCTCCGACTCCTCTTCCCATGGAAGCCCTTTGAATCCTCTGAAAATGCTACACGGAGAGTCAGGAGGCCCTGCTCAATGGGGCGAGTGGTGGGGTATGAGTGTGGGGAGGAGGAATCCTCCCAAAATTAGTCGAAAGGGATCTTCCAGGAGCGGAAAGTCCCTCCCTCTCCTGGAAGGTGTATCCTGGATCCACACCAGAGTGTGCAAATTCCAGAGTTACAAATAGAAGGGGGAAAAGCCCAGAAAGAGCTGAAGGTAATTTGGATCCTCGGAATCCGGGGAGAGATAGGGCAGCGGAGACTTCTAAACAAAAAAAAGCAGCTTGGCTCGCTTATACAAGGTCACGTCTCACCCAGCTCACGCACCACGCAATGTGGATGACGTTGAGAAGTCCTCCAGCAGCACGGCAAATTCTGGCCTCCCAACTCTATGATCCCTCCAAGTCGGGCCTCCCTTGGCGACATGCCGACGAAAGAAAGAGTACCCACCTGGCGTGAAGAGCGCGATGGCTTTGAGGCAGCTGTATTCAGCCGAGTCCACCTGGAGCCGGTTGAGCTTCTCCACCTGGTCCTGGAAGATGCGGATCTGGTCCATGAAGGAGACCACCTGGTCGGCGGACATAGGGGCGGCGTGGAAACCGGCGGCCGCCAGCAGCGGAGCCATGTGGAGGGGGAGCGCCGACTGGGCGGCGTTGAGGACGAAGAGTTCGCTCCAGCTGAGGCGCAGCAAGGCCACCTGGTCCGAGACGGGCAGGTCCGGGAAGAAGGGGATGTTACGGGCCCATTCCACCGTGCTGAAGAGGAGGCGGGCCGCCAACTCGCAGATGTTATCAATGCCCATCACGCTCCCTTGCTGGGCGTACTGTGAGCTGAAGCGGGCCGTGGGGTACGGCTCGGCCCGAAGCAGCTGGGAGATCAGTTCCGAGACGGGCTGCCCGTTGTAGTACTCCCCGCCCGGGGCGGCGTTGGGGCTGGCGCTCGAGTGGGTGGGAGGGATCCGACCCCTTTGGACAGCTGGAGCGGAGAAAGGAAACACAGGGGGGTTGGTTCTGGGAGCCAGAGGGTTTTAACACAGCTCTCCCCAACCCTGGGGCCCTCCAGGAGTATTGGACTTCAAGCCCCATTATCCCCAGTCATCGTTTGGGAGCTGCAACACCTGAAGGGCACTGGGGCTGGGGGAAGGCTGTTTTAAAGGACAGCAGCATTATCGCTTCACTGTCTCCGCTGTCCGGTGAAGCCGACGTGGTCGCGGAGCAAAGCCCGTCCCTGACAGTTTCACTAAACTTTGCTTCGCACCGGAGGAATAAAACAAAACCAAGCGGCAAGGTTTTAGTGCAGACCTCCCCAACAGGGCCCCCTCCGGATGTGTTGGACATAGCTCACGAGGGGATTGTGGGAGTTGTAGTCCAACACAATGGGAGTGCCCCAAGTTGAGGAAGGCATTTCCATACATCCCCCCCCTCCATCTCCTGGCTCCAGATTCTGAGATTTCACTGGGCCTCGCTCGCAAACGTTTCGGTGCCACGTTCTTAAGGGCTAGCATCTTGAATTACTGTTTTAATCCCTTCCAAAAAGCAGATGGTTCTCAGGATGCTCAGATCCCCCCATTTGACGGAACGGAAGAACGCGTATCTTCCCTGACATCGCTGCGGGAACCGCCGGGAAGATCAAGCTGGCTTGCAACCTTGTATGCAAGAGCAGCCATGCTGGATCGAGCCTCCCACAAAAGTCCAGGATCTAATCCAGTGCCCTGTTTCCAACCAGGTGAGAAGCCCACGAGCAGAAGACGAAGCCCTTACCTGTCCCGTTTTGTTTATCTCTAGTGTCTCATATTTATCCATCAGCCAGAGAACCCAGGGCCCCCTTGCCTCTCCGGAACAACATCATAGCAAGACGGAGACCAACCTGACCTCATCCATCAGCCACACAAGGAAGAGCTTCAGGGAACCTGCATTGCCCTTTCCTGCCTGAAGGGGCACCTACAAAAACTTTGGAACTAAGACATGGTGCCTTACCCAGCTAAGAGGTTCGGGTTCTTTTAAAAATAAATAAATATCTACTCTGGGTTTTTTTAGGACTGGTCTTTCTGGAGATGACTGGGCCCTGAAACCCTCCACTTGGGGGGAGAAAACCTCCCGAGGATTTAAATTGCCAGGGAACTGGCCAAAAATTCAAACAAAGGTCGCAATTCTCGGTCTTGTTTTCTAGCGGTGACCTTTACCGCTACCGCGTCACGTGGGATCCCGAGCCCTGGAGGCGCTTCTCTCCCCACCCGCCCGTAAAGGCACTGCGCTCTCCAAACAAACACCACCTGTTTTACCGGTCCCTCTGCCGCCCGCCTGGCAGTTTGGAGGCAAGCAAGATGCTCTGCCAGAAAAGGCCTGGCTTCAACCCAACCCGGTTCCCTGCCAGACGCCGCATTTACCCAACCTGCCAAGCCCATCGCTTCAGAATGTTCCCCGTTGACCACCCAAGCATCAGTGTCAAGCTTCTAGCCCTCAAGGTGAAGGCTCTACTTCCCTGTTCAAGCCCCAGTTCCTATATATGCACGCCACCTGTGGCATTTCCCCAATATTTGGTCCTCAGAGGTAAACTACCCTGAAATATGGAAGCGTCGTTGTTCCGTAGGAACATTAGAAGAGTTCTGCTAGAGAAGACCCCTAAAAGAACCATCTACGTCCGGCATTCTGTACGATCCATTGCCACGTGAAACCCCCAATCTCTATGGGAAAAACCCAATCTCTACGGGAAACCCCAAACACGTCTATGCTCAGAACCGTCTTAAGTGTCCTTGGCTCTTCTAACCTGGCAGCTGTTTTTTTCTAGGATGTAGGCACACGTTGGGATCAGACTGAAAGAGGAAGAATTAAAACGGCCCTCATTCGCTTAGAAGCGCAGGTTTTTTATGGCAAGGAATGCCAGGATGCAGAAATGCTGGTTTTACATGTAATTCCAGGTACCGTTTGCAATGACAATTAGTCTTATCAACCACCAGTCAGAGAATGAATGGCTAATGATGTACGGACTGTGTAAATCCATTCCGTCTTTGTTTTGCAGATTGTCACACAGCTTTTGATTCTGCTGCCCACACATTGACGAAATTACTCTTTAGTTTCTGAATTTACGCAGATTCGCAGTTGCGCAAATTCAAATTTGTGCAAATTTGTAAGTGCAAAAGAATGCAAATTTCCCTCGAACACACAAATTCCCCTAAATTGTGCATTTACACATTTTACCCTAGGGGGGAAATGCTCATGTTTAGCCTCCTTTTTTTTTTTTTTTAGTGTATTTTTCGCCAACGAAATTTGCAGAATATTCCTGAAGGTTAGGAAAATGGTCTGCAAGTATGCCAAATCCACCTGACAGGGGAAAAGCCAGTTTGTAGCTGGGTCCGTGTGTCAGGTTGTAACTCATACTTCCCAAGAAGAACATTACAGCAAGGGGAGGAACCTGGCCCTATCAGCTAGCGAAGGAAGCACTGATAGGGACTTGCTTTGCCCTTCCCTGCCAGAAAAACCACCTATGAGAACTTTGAAACGAAGAATTAGTGCCTGAGGTTTGCTTGTTTTTCCTCCTCCCTCCCCATCCCATTTCCTTTTGTGTTGCATCATTAGATTGCCAACATGAAGGCAGAATCTGTCTTCTTATTCATCTTAATGAACCATTCTGTGAGTCTGCAAATTAAAAACCCTGCAAATAAACGGATGAACAAATATCCCAATGCGTGTCAACACTTCAGCGTGTGTTAACACCGGACCAGACGGATCTTTCGCCTGTCCCAACCAGGCAAAGGTCCTTCCAGTGTGCTTAACAGTTAGATGGTGCAATCCACAGTTTGTGAGCCATGATTTCCAATCAAACGCCACGATTTTACTGGAATAATTTTACATCCACTAATTTACAGAGCGGCGTAATTTACGTCCACTAATTTTACGGAGGCGAATCCTTACATCTACGAATAATTTTATGTCTACTCTTAGCATTCCAACGCCATGATTTCCAATCGGTTTGTGGGCCATGTTTTCCAAAAAAGACCTTTCTTGATGATGGGTCATGTATTCACACCAACCCCAGACCAAGTCTCGGCACAATGACTGGGAACTCCGCATTTCTGGCCTACAACTTGCATAATCACTGGCCGTGCTTGGTGGGGCTGTTGAGAGCTGTTGCCCAAACCATCCAGAGGGTACCGGGTTGTTTACTTCCATCTGGGTGGAGGGGACAAGATGCCACACCTGTAGCCCACCGAGAGTGCCCTCCTCTATGCTGCACCCACGGGAGGGAAACCGAGCACCCGAAAAAAGAGAGGGGCGATGTCTTGAACTCTTGGCCACAGCAAAAGGGCCATCGATTCCACATCTGTATTGGTCGCGTCCTGATTTTCCCGTCTCCTCTCAAGTTCCGTTTTAGTACCGCTGGTCATGGTGGCCGGAGTAATCCCTCCTCCGTTATCACTCCAACCACATCTTGCCAGTTTCTCTTCCTTTGATCCCCCACCCGCCTCCATTCTACAAAATTCTCCCTGGACCACCCGATCTGCAATCTGCTAACACCCCTTTAATCCTTTTCAAAATCCGTTTCCTCTTTTGTCCTGTCCGTCTTGCTTTGGTTTAAATCCCTCGACCCGGGGAAATTCGCTAATCTTTTGTCCCGCACAGGGCCTGGCACGCAGCTGGGGCTCCACACCCGCTGGACGGCATAACAGATATGAGCGGCTGAGCGAATCTTAGCAAATATATATATATATATATATATATATATATATAATTCCATCTCCTGATGTTTCTGCAGTCCAGTAAACGCAGAGTACCACCTTTGCAAGGTGGTTATGCCTGGGTTTGCACAGATAATGGTGTGCAAAGCCGGACGTCGCCATGTGGGGCTGAGGATGCTGGGCGGAAAAAGAGGGGGAGAGACAAAAGCAGGTTGAAATGTCCCGTCAGCCTGCTGCTCTTGTCAAAAGGATCCGGTTAAATTTCAGAGCATGTGCAAACCACCGTCCGAGTGGGGAAGACAGAACCCTGTGTTTCCTTCCACTCTTCCAGAGTCCTCTAACACGTTTATGGTTCCCTTAGCTACGTGCTGAGCTGCACTGCCAATTCCATCCTGCCCGCATACAATACCATCCTGCCTTTATACCACGGTGTGAGCCCCCTTGGAGTATGTCGTACGGTTCTGGTCGCCACGCCCCTAAAACTGTGGAGCTGGAAAAGTTGCAGAAAAGGGGCTGAAGCAACACTCCCCTATGAGGAGAAGTTCCAACATGTGGAACTCTTTAGCTTAGAAAGAAGTTGAGTAAGAGGGGACATGAAAGGAATGTATAAAATTATGCATGGTGTGGAGGAAATGGATAGGAAGACATTTTTCTTCTTCTCCCATGGGGTCATCCCATAATGCCAATTACTGGGAGATTCGGGACAGATAAAAGGAAGGACTTTTTTGCACAGAACAGTGTTAAACTATGAAGTTCGCTACCAGAAGAGGTAGTGATGGCCACCAACTTGGATGGCTTTAAACGGGGGTTAGATAAATGCACAAATAAGGATGCATTCTGATGTGTGTTCAGACTTTAAAAAGGACTACAACTCCCAGCATGCACCAACTGTCTAAACTTGCACCAGATTGCACCTAAGGCTATCTAACAGCTACTAGTATGAGGCCTATATCTTACCTCCCATACCAGAGGCAGTATACTGGGGAATATAAGTGGCAGGGTGCTATTGTGCTCAAGTCCTGCTTGTGGGTTTCCCACTGGGGACGGAATGCTAGGTAGGCCTCTGGTCTGATCCAGCACGGCTCTTCTTGTGTTCTTACCTGACAATAATGCCCTCCTGTCGTCTACATGGGAAAACGGGACGGAGTCTATGCAAAAGAATAAACGGGCACAAATAACCTGAGATCACAAACGGCAAACTGTCAATAGGACATTGCAATCGCTCAGGGTTCTTCCCCCCACTCTTCCCCTAACCTGACAGCTGCCGTGCTTCAAAGGGAGTCACCGGAATGAAACGACTGCATCAGAATGTCTCAGCAAAATTTAATTTCATCCATTTGGGACTCAAGTGAGACCAGGGTTCTTTTCTCTTTCTCAGGTTTTAAAACCAGCAGGGTGAAACAGAGCAGAAATTGTGTAGCTATTGCCCATTACACCTGTTCTTAACATCACACTGTGCTCATTCTATACGCATTGGAGTTTTGGGTGGAAATGGCGCAGATAGATAGTACCTTTTGCATGTCATAGGTTTTAGGGGACCATTAGTTACAAGCTTCTTCTTCCTACTCTCCCTACGTTCCAACAAGCAGGTGCCCACGGATGGAGAAATAATAAATAAACAGATACTGAAGGTAACATTCCATGCACTGAGAAAGCGAGCTCTATGACCGGAACGGCTGACACTGCCCCCATATGGTGAGGTGGATAACTGCAGCCCCTCTGGGAAGAACCTTCTAGATCTGGCCTGGCTCTGCCTACGCAGGTTGGCCATTGGTTCTTCATGGGCAGGAAGGTTTTGCCAGGGCTTCCTATCTTTCCTGAGCCCTCCGGGGGCAACAAAGCCTCCCTGAGCTCAAGCAGTTTGGGTCTTGCCGACAAATCCAGAAGCCTGGCTTGTCTCCTGACTCCTCTTTGGAGTCCTAACCTCCTGGCTCCCAGTTCCTGACTCCTGGCTCTCTCTCCGAAGAAACTGCCCCCGTTCCCAGCCCAGGACTCTAGTCTGCAAAAGCTTCTATTCCAAAGAAATCCAAGTGCCTGCAGGACTCCCTGGTGGCATTTGCTGCGACAGACAAGCGCGGCTACCCCGGGGCGTTTTTCAAATTGGATTTGGAACCTGCCACGGAGCTCTTAGCGCCCGCTTTCCCCCCTGGCCAGGTCTACCTTCTTTCCTCATGCCGACACGAAAGCACTTCTTCAAGCGGCAGTATTGGCATTGATTGCGATGGTGCTGATCAATTTGGCAGTCCCGGTTCGACCTGTGCAACAATAAGCAAAACAAATAAAAGTTATCTGCTTAGTTTTTATTATGCACAACAGAGACACACACACACACACCTCGCCCTGTACATTTTCAAGGCGACTTCTCCAAGCTCCAGATGTGTTGGGACTGCAACCCCCATCGTCCCCAGCCACTACGGTCACTGGACAATAGCTAGATGGACCAAGGTTCTACTCTTTATAAAGCAGCTTCCTACGGTCTTATTTACATCAGCTAACCATGGGGACTGGAAACTTACTTGATCTGTGTGTTGCGGAGGGAAGACACCCTGCAGAGCCCGTCCAGTTGATACCTGTCGTTCCCAACTGGGGGCCCTCCAATGTTTTGGACTACAACTTCCAGCATCCCCAACCACTTGCCACAATGGCTGGAGGGTGATGGGTCTTGTTCTGCACACACCCTGTATACAAATATGCCATTAAGACGCCAGGAGGGAAAACAACAGAGGGGCAAGTAGGACTTATCCGAAATCGCCATGTATCCCAGCATCCTGCTTCCAACGGAGAGCAGCAGGGGATACTTCCACGAGGGCGGCAGCCTTTTGCCATGATATGTTCCCAGCACGTGCCGTTCAATGGTACACTGGCATTGAAAATGGAGGCCCTGTTTAGCTGCCATTTACTTGTTTCATTTCGGTCCTCCCCGTCTTCTGTGGAACTCTTCCCTGGCTAGACCAGACATGGGCCTGCTTGGTCACTGGTATTCAAAAGTAGGCTGCTTCTAAACCTGGAGGCTCTATCTGGCTAGCACTGATGAAAGGCCTCCCCCAACTGTCACCATCAGCACCCGTTCCAACAGGCTGTAATTCAGTGAGATGAGAAGGGGATATAGGATTGTTTCCCTCTTCCCTCCTCATCGCTTTTTCCTTGTATGTTATCTCTCCTCCACCCTTTTTTATATATATAAAAAAAAAGATTGCAAGCCCACGGACAGGGATCGTTTTGCTTTCCTAATTGAATGCAAGCTGCCCAGGGTTTTGTTTGGGGCTGAGGAGCGACATAAAAAATATGTGCAACTAATTAATTCACTGGTGAAGCCTCCTGGCTCAGCAGCAGTTTATCCCAAGGTCACCAGACACCAGGGAACAAACACATGCTGCCCGCCGATGCTGGCCAGCCCCTGTCGGAAACAGGACACTGGGGTAAACGGACCCACACTGATTAAAGAAGGGGACTGGCGAAGCCACCGAGGTCCGCCTTGCTCAAGCTGGTTCCATCCATTTGGCAGTCTGTTGCCTCCCAAAATACGAGCCTTAGGGGAGAGGAAGACCATGTGTGCTTTCTTTTCTTTCCCTTCTTCCTCCTCCTCCGTCTCCACGTTTCCTCTACATGACGCAACATTTTCTAAACCTGCTCCGCAGCCTGGTCGCCCTTTTTTATTTCCCCAATGGGCCCCCGAAACCCTTCCCGACATGTGTTGCTTCTCAAAAGCAGCCCCCCCACTCCTCCCGCTTCCCTCTGCCCAACCCGGCGATCTCGTCACGGAAAGCCGCCCGCCATGCAACGGCGCATGAGCGAAGGCAACAGAAGGGTGAGGAATTCCAGAAATGTCTCCCTCCGAGTATTTCGTCTTGGATGAGGAGCAGCGGGGTGGAGGGGGGGCAAGGAGGGGGGGTTATCAGCGCAGGAGGAACGAGGCAGGCCGGAGCGTCCTCTGCCAAGGAGAACGAGGCCTTCTGGGAAAGCCGCCTTCGCTAACGCTAGGCCCCTGGTCCGTTGGACTGGTTCATTCCAACACAACTGGCCAGCAGTGTCTCTCCAAGGATCAGGGAGGGGGGCTAATCCCACCCTTCGGTCATTGCCCCCCCCAAAAAAACAATCACTTTCCTTGATCCCATCTCATTTTCCCCAAACTCTGGTCCTTTGGCAGTTTCCAGCTTTGGCACAGCATTTTCTCCACCCCCTGCTAAAAGTTCCACAAGCTTTTAAGAGGAAAAAAGGGGGCTGGGATTTTTAGCAGTTTGTCCCCCTTTCTTTTGCTGACAGGCTGTGCCTGCCACTGGAAAACACCCCCCCTAGCCACGCACGCTTCTCCAAAATGTAACTTGGCCCGTTTTAGAGCAACCCTGCTCTAAAAAGAAAGCAAGATCCCAGTCCTGAGTGGTTCTCTAGGGGTTTTTGATGGGGGGGGGGGGTGTCATTCCCAACCTTACCTGCAGATGCCGGAGGTTGAATCCGGACCCTCTGCTTGTAAATTTGGGCTCGGCCACGGAGGCAGAAGTCCTCCTAATCAAAGTAAGCCTCTAGTCCTCATTGTTCCGGGGAAAAAAGGCTGGTTTAAATAGCAACCTAGGAAGCCGTCTATAATATTGACAGCACTGAATGGGAGCAGCTATCTGGGTTCTTTGAAAGGGGTTTTCCCTTGCCCCGACCAGGAGATGCCGGGGAATGAACCGGAAACTTTCAGCAGAGGTTCCTCCTCATCGGAACAGAGGCCACACCATGTAACTCGGGGGGGGGGGGGGGCATGTTGAGCTGCACCCTTTTCCGGAATCTGGACCTTTTTTGAGACCGGGGGCAAAAAAAGAACGAAGACCCCACGGCCATCTCCACAAAGCGGCCCGTTCAAGACTCTTTACAAAAACAAGAAGAAGACCTCTTAACACAGCCTTCTCCCACCTGGTACTCTCCAGAAGTGTTGGATACATCTGGAAGGCACCTCTAACATTTATCTATCGACTTATTTTATATATATATACACACACACACACATATAGTGCCCAGGAATACCAATGTTTTCTTAAAGGGGTGTAGGGCCAATCTCAGAAGATCTTTTTTAAAATTAAAGCAATCCAGCACCACCCTCCTCATTTCAAACGGAAACAGCAGTGCGAGGCGACAATCAAATAAACAGCGAAATCCGATGGCACGCTGAGAGCGGCAGCTTATGCAACCCAGCCCAGCAATTCAACCAAATCGCAGAATGAAATGAGGGTGGGGAAGTCTTCAAAACCAATGAAAAGCAAACAGGGAAGGACTCCAACATGTTTGCCTTGGTGTGGGGCCAACACTAAAAAGACCTCTTCCTTGTGCCACCCGCCAACTGAACTGGTACAAGGCTTCTGTGGCCGATTTTAAGATTGATCTGTCTACAAATCCTGCAACCTGGTCCCCTCCAGGTCGTTTGGACCACACTACACCTCAGCCTGAGTTCTAATTTCTATTTTGCATTTGCTGTTGTTCCATTCTAGTTTTGCAAACCCTGGTTAAGAGAGGAAAAGTAGCCCTAAAACGCTATTATTATTATTATTATTGTTGTTGTTGTTGTTGTTGTTGTTGTTATAAAAGAGGACAATCTAATCTCCAGTTCATGGAACCCATCTTGAAAACCCAAGAAACTGCCTTTAAAACTTTGCAACCCTGGAAGCTCACAAATTCTCTAGTGATGGAGTGGTCAAAAAAATCAAAAAGGCTTAAATGCCAGGTGTCTGTCTCACCTGCTCAAAAAGACCCCTGACACCCCCTGATGCAAGGGATCCCAGGTCTCCGCAATCCTCCAAGACCCCCCACTCAATTCTTGTCCGCAGCGGAAACAAGCTGCCCTGCCTTCCAGGATTGTCGTTTCTACGGCGGGGCTGGATCCCAGTTATGAGCCACGCTCCAGTCTTCCCAACCTCCAGGTGTGTTGGACTCCAACACCCATAACCCAGAGACAATTGGATTTGTAGTCCCACACTCCACGCCAGGGGAAGGCTGGGCTATACCTTCCCTGGACACCACACAGGTTAAAAAGCAAAACACGAACTAGCTTTGCTCCTGTAAAAAAAACACATCACAAACACACGCATGCAAGGCTGCAGTTTTGCAGAGCTGCAAAGCAGGCAGGGACGGGCAATGCAAATGCTAAAACTTGTTAGAGCAGCTTCTGCAAAAAGGAAGGGGCGGAACGTTTCAGTGGGGCGGGGGGATAGTTTATGGAGGAAAGCCACTGAGATGGGGCATGATAGGAGTATATAAAATTACAAGCAAGACCTGCAACAAAATGTTGCAGCATGGAGTTTGGGGTTCCAGCCAATCAGCCTGGAGAGGCAGGTTAGACATATATATATATTTGATGGGGAGTGCTTCTGCAAATGTTTGGGTTCCTCTGAGCCTTCCAGCTAGCACCCTCCTGCATGTGAATGCTTCCGACCTGGCTCCAGAAACGTCGGCACTCACCACCGGAACGCTGATAATAAAAGGAATTTTATATATAGTGTGTGCGCACACAGGTATTTTAGGGTGGGAGGACTGGGGATATAAGACAGTGAAATGAGAGAGAGAGAGAGAGAGAGAGAGAGAGAGAGAGAGACTTTGCAAAGCTCCCAAACACCAACTCCCAAATGCTTTGCAGCAAGCGATGAGAAACGAACTGTTAAAACAACCTCACACATGCCTGTTTCTTTATTATTCTTGTTGTTGTTGCTATCGTTTTAACAAGGACGCACTAAACCTGACACCAGAAATTCAGTACAGGTAGACCCCGAGTGCAAATAAGCTCTGGATCATGAAAAAAACCAGTCGGGCAATTGATAGCAAACCCATAACAAAGTTGTTCTTCAACGGAGCGAATCCAAGATTTGGTAACGAAAGCCAGGGCAAGCAAACCCAAAGCGGTGCCACGTATTTTGGGGGAGTCCGGCACGATGCAAATGAATAGAGACAGACAGACAGACAGACAGACAGAGTTGCTTCCCAGCTGTAACTGACTGCAAAGAGACCTGAGGGCACACTAATCAGCTCAGTGGGGCAGCAATTTAACCTTGTAGAAGCCCGGAGGGTTGCCCCCGCACCCCCAAAATGAAATGCAGTGAGGACGTCCCTTTAACAATGTCAGAAAACTAATTCGGGAAATGTTCCTCCTGCAACCCAGAAAGTAAGATAACGAGGTGGTGATGGGAAACTCTCTCGAGTTCTATCTCAGCTAAAAAAAAAAAAAAAATCTTACATCTCTCCAACGCATCTGACGTGTACATTTTGCATCTGACAAACTGGAGTATAGTCCACGAACGTGGAACGCCAGAATAAAACTAGTTAACTCTTTGGGGCAGACTTCCCAGACCTTGCCCCCCCCAAAATCTGTTCGACGACACCCCTTGTCAGCACAAACCAACATGACCAATGGTCATGAATGCTGGGAATTATAGTCCAAAACACCTGGTTGGAGAACACTGCTTTCAGGTGCAAAAGACGAAGCGGTTCATTTTTACGGCAAGGCGAGAGTCTCTACAGATGTTAAGAACTGTTGCTTTGCCCCCATGTTACCAAACAGGAATTCGAACGCGCCACACGATCCTCGGTCCCCATGCACTTGTGAAGTCCGACACAGCCACGTTTAGCTTAGCCAGCGGCAATGGCTGTGCTAATTATGTCATTACGGCGGCCCATTATGGCCCATGAAATGCACAGCCTCCAAACGGAATCCGTTTTTAAATGGTCAAAATCGGCTGGGCTTTGGGCTCAGCTGGCATTAATGGGGCGGATTCCCGCTGCGCGAGAGAATAGCATGAAAGGGGCTCTTGTGGCGAAAACAAAGTAACAACCCCCCTCTCTTTTTGTGGGGGGGAGGATTTCTGGGTTCAATTACTCTGACCACAAAGAGCGAAGGCTGGTCCACAAAATGAAGCCAAAAGGGAGAGAGCCAAAAACCCTGGCCCAGGACGTGATGTTGAGCGAAGAACTCCCCCAGTTGTGGAAAAGAAGCTTTGCCGGTTATGTACGCGCCAAAATGAATAACATTTAAACAGCGGGGAAAGATGCATTGGATGAATTAATGCGAGGGGAAACGCCGTGCTTCGGCGCTTTCATGTTCAAGCCCAGAACGCAGCGCTTTTCAAAACAGGTCTTTCCAGAATGTTGCAAACTCCCAACGAAACTGTCAGCGGTTCGAGTGTTGGACTGGGACTCGGGAGACCCGGGTTCGAGTCCCCACCCGGCCGGGAAGCTGACTGAGTGACGTTGGGCCCGTCACAGGCTCTCAGCCCATCCTACCTAACAGGGTTGTTGTGAGGATAAAATGGAGAGGAGGATTATGTGAGCCACCTTGAGTTTTTTGCAAGAGGGGAAAATTATTATTATTATTATTATTATTATTATTTTCCAACACATCAAGGAGGGAACGTTTCTGTTCTGTCCACATCATTTAAGCCCCATCATTGTAAATACCAGGGATACTTTGGCTCCACTTACAACTGGAAGGAGCCTGTCTGAAATGTAATTTGGCCCGCAAGATGAAAACGGTTCTGGAACCCTCAGCTAACCTGTAAAAATCTATCTTAGGCAGCCTTCTTTCAGTGATGCTGAGCAGGGGGCTTCCAGATGTGCTGGGCGTCAATTCCCACAATGCCCAGCCAGGCTCTGTCTCCTCGCATGGGAATCCAACTGAAAGCTTTATTGGAGGCCTTGCCCTTGGAGCTGAGAGACAGGGCCGCCTCAGTTGTAGCAACCAGAATGGGCAAAACCCCCTCCCCCCCACCAAACCAACCTAGAAGACAACCCTCTCCTGCGCCCCACTTCACTTTCACTGAAAGGAACTGATAATGGAAATCTCGAGAGCGATCGGCAACAGTTTTAGCTTTGCTAAAGGCACGCCTCCTCCTGCATGTACCTGCTTGGATCCTCAGGTCATCTTTCGGGTCTCCCGCCCAAGAAAGCTAGGAGGGTGGACACAGAGAGAGAGGGACTTTTCAATGGTGGCACCACACTTTGGGAACATGCTCCCCAAAGCGGTTCTCCTGGCATCAGGCAAAGACTTTATTTCCTCCCGGGCATTTTAGAGACCTGGCTCTAGGTTATGATGGCTGTTTTATCAATCCTTGTGCTGTTTTATTATTTTGTATTCTATTCTATTTTGTTCTTTTAAATATTTGTATTGTACTTTATATTTTTAACTGTTCTATAGTATTTTAGCTTAACTGTTTGTAATCTGCCCATAAAATATTAGTCGTTGGGAAGATTAGAAATGTAACAAACATAAAATATATAAAAAACATTTATTGTCCTTTATCTAGTCGTTTCGAGTTGAATTTTTTTTAAAAAAAAAGCCATTTCAAAAGGATTTACATACGATGCAGGAACTATCCTCCAACGCAACTGGAGACCACCTGATTTGGAAAGGCTTCATTTTAACCCTTTTCATTTTGTTTCATTGTTTTTTTAACCCCAATTCAAACTAAAGTTTAGTGAAACTGTCAAGGACAGGCTGCATCAGTTTCACTGCAGGAATAAAAATAAAAGGGTCTGGAACAGAATGAAAATGTAAATTAAAATTTTGTATATTATATTTCTGTATCACCCAATAGCCGAAGCTAATAAATAAAGCTAAGCAATTACGAAGGTAGCAGCAACAAGTTTTTTTTTTAAAAAAAAAAGCAAAGCAGCAGTTTAAAATACTAGCTGCTCTGTTGACTGCAGAAAAGCTGGAAGATATCAAAGAAAACAAACCAACTCAGGAAATCTGGCAATGGAATCAAATTACCCACTGGGCATGGCATCATCACCAAGGAAATTCACACAAGGACAAATTACATTTTTATGTTCTCATGGGGATGAGTCACAAAGCAGAGGTGTGGATGAATTGCGATTTAGGAGCCCCGGGTAAACATCTCTACTCCGCTGCAAAATTCGCCTGGTGGTCATGGGAAAACCAGCCAATCATGCTCAACTAACCCTTGGAGGTTTGCGAATTTGGCACCCAGGACACATCTGGATTCAACCCCGAATGAAGCAATGCAGAATACAGCCTCCTTGTGAACATACATGACTTCTGCGTGTATTTTTGCTGCTGCTTCTTCCCCCCTACCAAAACCCTGGCTGGCTTCTAGGGGTGTTGCCAGGCACAGAGGACATCAATTTCCATGAAATTTGCATAGGTTAATTTCTATCGGTGTATGCAAATTTAGAAGGACTCATTAGGATTGAAAACCAGGCAATCAATTTCGGATCCTAATCGCCCCAAATAAAAGCTGTTTGCCGCCAATGGGAGGTTCATCCTTGCACAATTTTAACTTCCACATGGGGGTGGACTTTGGGGGAAGGGGGGCACACTGCACAGTGATGGGAGGATTAACCCTTTCCTCCCAAACTGTGACTTTCCCCTAAAATCCACCCCACTTCCACTTCCGAATCATGCAATTATGCTCAGGGGGGAAAACTGGGATCCTCAAATGCTCCTGGAAAAAGGCCAGAGAGCTAGGAAAATAGGCTCAGGGCGAGGGCCCCGGGCCTAGCGACGGCCCTGCCTGCTTCTGAAATTTCACTCAGCACCATTCTCCAGCCTCCCCTTGTTGTCTTAAGGGCTTGAAACTTGGGCGTCCTTTTTGGTTTGCTTTCAACTAAAGGAAAATGCAGATTTTCCTGGAGCCGGTTCCCATGTTCCACGTTGGCACACAATACCAAGGCAAATGGCACGCAGCCCAGACTACCTGTCAGGGGTGTCGCAAAGAGGGAGTGATGCCATCTCTCGCGTTCCACCTCTGCATGTTTGCCGTGATTACATTCCTGGAAAGCGTACCTGGGAATAAATAACGATTCTCATGAATGTGTTTCTGCCGCTAGCCACGCTTCCTCTGTGCTCAAAGAACAGCACCAGCATTCTCTGAGAAACCATGGCGACAACCCTAGCCCTGTAAGGTAGGCCAAGATGATTATTATTGTCATCCTTCTTTTAACAGATGGTGAGAATGACGCTGAGAGAAAATAACTTGCCTACAGCCACTGAGCGAGCAACAATCAAACCAAGAGATGTCTCAATTTATTTAATTAAAATGGATTAAAAATACTTCTGTTACCACAGTTTAGTCCAGGTGAGCACAGTACGATTGGGGCTATATCAGAAGAGGAGGTATTATTATTATTATTATTATTATTATTTATATCCCGCCTTTTTCCCAGGGCTAGGACTCAAGGCGGTTTACAAGATTAAAACATGTACAATTAAAACATATAAATATAAATTTCCAAAAGTTAAAATAGAATTAAACCTGCAGTAAAATTAAAAACACTTTAATTTTTTTTAAAAAAAAATAATAGATTAAAAAAACCCCAATACATTAATACAGGTCCAAAGTAGTTCCAAAACCCTGCCGGAATAAAAAAGTGTTTGCCTGCCTCCAAAAGTCTAGCACAGAGGGAGCCAGCTTAGCCTCCCTAGGAAGGGAATTCCAGAACCTTGGAGCAGCCACTAAGAAGGCCTTCTCCTGTGTACCCATCAGGCGTGCCTGGGATGTTGGTGGGACTGAGAGAAAGGCCTCCCCAGAAGATCTCAGAGCATGGGCAGGCTCACATGGGAGAATACGGTCATTCAGATAACCTGAAGAGATGGGAAACACACTGGAGATACCAGTGTAATTTGAAAAACGTACAAGGAATACACAGGCACGCAGTGCCTCGTCGTTTCTCTAAAAACCAATCAGCTGGATGTACAAAGTACGGCGCTGGTACCGGAGTGAGTTCTAAAGCGCTATCAGCCAACCAACAGAGTACTCCACGCAAGGAGACACCCAACCCTGGGTTGGTGGCGTTCCCTCTGAGAAATATCACAGGTTCAGGGTGTACGGTACATGCGAATATCACACACATTACAGAAAAGGTGATTAAGAAACTAACGCCCTAGAACATCATTCTGTGCGATCAAAGCACATGACGGAAGTGCAGCAAAGATGTGACACGTTGCAGCAAGGTGGCAAGAGCTCCCATCATCCCCGGACCCAACTCATGATGGGCGCCAGGCTGGCAAAGACGGCGCAAGAGAAGTTAACACATTCCTTTGCAATTTGCACCCTCTTGCAGTTGGTGCGGTTGGTGAAGGAAAGGTTTGCAGAAAATGGTACTTGTGTTTTAGAACTGGGGAGGAGGCTAGAGAGTGGTTGTGGGAGGGGAAAGGGAAGCACGTACCCAAAACACTTCCCATTCCTCGGTGGCGCCCTGCGCATGAATAGGGAAGCATCAAAATAGCTATGTGGATTCCGAGAGGCTTTTTCCTTCGAGGAACGTTGCAATTCCTAGAAAACAGCGAGTGGAACAGAAGGGGCCTGAGAGATCTTTCAGAGGAGGCCCCAGGGTTCAGCGGTGGAAAGGTGTACAAAATTATGCCTGGGGCGGAGAATGTGAACAGGAGGACATTTTTCTCCCTCTCCCGTGATACCAGAACATAGAGGGGTCTTCCCAGGAAGCTGATGGGTGGGAGATTCAGGACAGATCAAAGGAAGGACTTCTTCACACAGCACATAGTCAAATATGGAATTCTCTACCACGTGATGTAGTGATGGCCACCAATTCGGATGGCTTTAAAAGGGAGTTGGATAAATTCCTGCAGGATAAATCCATCAATGGCTGGACTACATGGACCCTATGTCTGATCCAGCGGGGCTCTTGTGTTCGTAGGAGGTGAACATTTTTGTTGTTCAACCTTGCCTGCAAACTACGGAATTTGCTACCCCAGGATGTAGTGACGGCCCCCCAATCTGGATGGCTTTGAAAGGAGATGAGATAAATTAGACAATGTTTTGCCCTACAACGCCCATCTGCCCTAGCTAGCACAGCCGATGGCGTGGGCTGATAGGAGTTGGAGGCCCAAATGCCTGGCAAGACCCAAATTGCCCGCGCCTGGTTGGGATGGCCATCATTGCCTTGAACAGCTACCCTGGCTTTTGTTTTCAATAAAAAAAAGTATTTCTAGTCCTAATGACTAATGAAAGGAAAACAGGCAAGGTTTCCACGTCTGGCTATTACAGACAGAAAAATACTGGGTCCAACAGATCACGTCTCCGACCAAGGCTGGTCCAAGCGCTGCCAAGGCGAAAAATCCAGAAGGCCTGTCCTTATTAACACAGGGCTTACAATCTAGCAGGGTGTTCCCCTGAGCAAATCTCATGAAAATGTGCCATCTCTTGCAAGCAGAGAACTTCCTGTCCAGGTCTGTCCACTTCCACTGTCTTTAACACCATGGCTGGCTCGCCTTTCCCCGTCCTCAGATCGCCTCGGTGTCCAATCACAAAGGGCTGCTCTGGACAGCACGGGAGATACCAATGCAATGAAAACAAACGTACAAGAAACACCCAAGTACACCTGACAGCTCTTCACTTTCCTGTCAGAACGCTATTGATCAAAACTGCTTTTCTAATAAGTTTAAGTCTATTCACAGAGATAAGGCAGCTGGAGTGTTAGAAAGATGGTGGGGTGGATGAGGGCCGTGGAGATCTGAGTTCAAATCTCTCCTCAGACACAAAGTTCAGTGGGTGACCTTGGAATAGTCTTGGCACAGGGCTGTTGTGAGATAATCTACCTCAGAGGGGATAAAAGTGAAGGCGAATGCATTGGAAGAAAGATGGAATTCAATTGCTGCTGCTATTATATTATGATTATGATATTAACAACAGCAACAATAACTTGACAGCACGCAATAAGGTTCCTAGCGAGTCCTGGGATTTTAATTGATTGTGTAAAACTGTTTTATATTTGTGCATGTAAATGTTATGATATTGTTATGAAATGTTATGAAATGTAACAATACCAACTCTATCATCCGCAACATTGAAATATTTAAAGTAAACCACACGGAAAGGACCACAGAAGCCCATACAGCAGGGCGTCCAAAGATCTGCACGTGCAGAAAGGTTTAGGGCCTACTTCAGAAATGACCTCCACCATTCTAAAGCTCAGGAGCCACCGCAGGTAAGGTCCTGACCCGTGCCCTCATCGGGCGTGCGGACGGAACAGCAACCACCACCGGTCAACCTGATCACTGTTGAGACGTGGACTCACAGAAGGAGGACGCAGCCCTCTGTAAACACCACCGCAGCCTCAATATGCTTTGCCCAAAGGCTCAGTAGCAGCAACTTTGATTTAGCTCAGGGATGGAGAAAGCACGGCCCTCCGGATATTTTTGGATACAACTCCCATCAGCTCAGCCATGCGGGGTGCACTCTGACAGCGTCTCGAGGTCTATGCGTTCCCATTCCTGAGCTAAACTGCAGGAAGGTGGCAGACAAAGAAGAGTCCAGATGCGTTCCACCCACGCCATGAGGACTAGCGTCTTAGCTTGCCCACTGGATTTCCATTCACATCACTCCTGATTGAGCTAATGCTGGAAGGCAGAGCACAGATTCCAAGCTAAATGACAGAGCACTGACTGTGCCTGGAGGAAGCCCCGGGTTTGATCCGCAGCGTCACCAGTAAAAACTGGATCTCGGTCGGGAAAGGCCTTTTTCTGCCAGAGGCTTCAAGAGAGAATTTCCCCCTTTCAGGGTAGGCAGAACTGAAACAGGCAGCTGTGTACAGTGGCTTCGTATGTCTATTTGACATTCTCTCTGTCCTCTTCAACCAAAGCAGGTGGACAGCACACACGAAATCCTGTCTTTCTACGAGAGAATGACAGGGGGACTTTCTCCAGCTTCGGAGCAGGGAAGAAAAATGTCCGGGTCAGGAGAAACCACAACATGCGGATCAAAACAGGAGTACAAGGGAGCAGTCCCAGATAAATCGAAGCCTTGAGTTCCTGGGCGATCAGTTATCCCGTTAATTACTATCTCATGTGCAGTTGGGACGATTAAGAAAGCGCGTGCACCCCCCCCCCCACGTTACTGTGCAAGGTTTAAACTAGCTAGTAAACTTTGTGCTTTTAGCTGAGCCCCTCCCCTCTTTCCCCAGACACCCCATGGACGCTTCAGGCCAGAGAGAAAAGACTTTCAAGGCCAGCCCAAACCTGAACAAGGCAGAACACCCCCCTTTTGAATCAATGCATTCCAGAAGGAAGTGTGGGGGGGAGAGAGAGAGAGAAGAACAGATCTGTGGACACCCTTAAAATGCCAGTCCAACTAGGCCTGCAAAACTCAGGTGTCAAAGGGAGGGAAAGTCTCCTGCCAGGACTCCAATGGCCTTTTCCCTTCACCCCATATTGTGTGTTATTTCTTGAAATACTCATTTGAACTCCCAGTTCATCCTGAATACCATAAACACCCTGTTCTCTAAATGCACAAAGGACCAGGCGCACCATCAAATCTGAACCCTCCACCCGCTTCACCCCTTCAAGCTGGGACAGGGAGTCCAGAATCACGGATCTATTTCCGGGGCGCCCAGGAAGGCACGCACAATCCGTGGGGTGCGACCAGGACCCCTTGCCAAAGACAGCAAAACATCTTAGGGGCAACCTCCATGCGTCACAAACAAGAGGACAGGCGTGTCAATGGGAAAAGTCACCCCGGTGGCTTCAGACGTCTCAAGCGAGTGAGCCAAGTTTCATGCTCACCGGGGAAAGCTCGCCACGGCCTACCTAACTCCCGTGGCTGGGTTAAAAATAAAAAGAGTACCAACATGCTATAGAAGTGGCCTTGGAAAAAGATCAAGGTCCATCCACGGATTTTGCCCAAGGATTTTTTTTATGTGAGAGGGGGTTGTCACTCAGTTTCATGCCCCTTGTTGTGATGTGGGGGTACCTTTCTACCTCCCTAGGAGATAACACCCGCAGCAGGCAAAATACAAGATTGATTCAAATGTCACCTCTTCCGGCTCAAACCTGGGCAAAGCAGTTGGATCACAGAGGCTGCCAGTACGAAACCCACCCCCCACCCCCAGCTCCCGGAACCCACCCAGCTCCCGGAACCCACCCCCCACCCTAGACCAGAAAAGCCTCGGCTCAAAGCGGCCCTGTTCCGTTCTGGCATGGAACCACCGCAGCCGCCACGGCTTCTAATGGAAGCCCACGGCAGGCGACAGGCCTGCTGCCCACGGCAGGACGCGAGTGAGCAGAGCGCAAGCGGAGACAAAACACATGCACACACAGCCAACCCCCCCCCCCCAGGCCCGTGTGACACCTTTCTGGCAGCCAGATGCTCCTGCCGTGCAGTGGGCCCCCGGCCAGACAAACGGGGACCCCCTGGACCCGTGGCACTCGGCGCCCCCCCGGGATGACCCCCGGGGATGATCCCCGGCCGGTACCTGCAGGTGTAGCTGAGGTTCCTGCGGATGCTGCGCTTGAAGAAGCTCTTGCAGCCCTCGCAGGTGAAGACGCCGTAGTGCTTGCCGCTGGACTTGTCCCCGCACACCACGCAGTCCACCTGCAGGCCGGGCTTGTCCTCGTCCAACGGCTCCTGGTCGCTGGTGGCCCCTTGGGGGGAGGCCGAGTCGTCCTCCGAGGTCCGCGGGTGCCCCTTCTCCACCCCGTTGGCGTCGCCGTTCGGGTCCCCCCACCCGCCGGTCACCATGGCCATAGCGCCCTGGGGGCCGCCGGGGGTGGGGGGGAGCACAGACGGGGGGCGCGTGGGGGGTGGTTTTTTTTAATCTCCCCCCCCTCTTCGGCGACGACAGCAAAAAAAATGGACGCGGGGGGGGGGGGCGTGAAATGGGAAGGTCCGTCCTCGTCCCCCGATGCCGCAAGAGCAAAGCGGGGGAGAAAATCCGGCTACCGGAGAGGCGAAGAGGGGGGAAAGGGGGGGGGAGAGGGGGAAAACCCACGCAGGGGAGTTCAGAAGGGGGCTGAGTCAGGAGGCAGCGGAGGGGGCCCAGCTAGGGGGAGGAAGGTGGGGGGGGGGCGGAGAAAAGGGGGGGCGAAGAGTTGAAGTTAAATCGAGGTCACCTGAGGCTGGATATGGCTAATCATTAAAAAAAGAGGGGGGTCATAAAGGAAAGGGAGGGAGGGAGGTGTCCTCCTCAGCACAGCAGCAGAAAACGGGGGGGAGAGAAAAATAGGGGTCCGAAGTGACCCCCCCTTCCCAAAGTTCAGGTTTTTCTTTTTTTAACCCCCCCCCCAAACCGAAAAGGCGCGTCTCCAAGTCGCCTCTCTCCTTTTACGCAGAGGGAGCCAGCCCGGGGGGGAGGGCGCTCGGCCTCGCAGCAGCCCAGGCGGCGGCGGGGGGGGGGGAGCAGCTGCGAGGGCGGAGGAACAAGTTAGGCAAGTTGGCCTGGCCGCCGAGGGGCCGGAGCCGCGCGGGGCCGGGAGGGGCCAGGCGGGGAGGGGGCGGCGGCGTGCTCTGGAGAGCCTCGGGCGCTCCGGCGGCGGCGGAGGTCCCCAGTGGCCATGGCGCGCGCGCGCTTGCGGCGGAGAGGTGCGGGGGCTGGGGGGGGCGCAGACCGGGCGGGGCGCAGGGCGCGCTCGGCGGCGGCGGCGGCGGCTCCTTAGCGCATCGTGGCGGTGGCGCTGGAGCAAAGTTCAGGCCCCGGCAAGGACTCCGGGCTGCCGCCGCCGCTCGCTCCTCCCTCGCCGGCCCTCCCCTTCCGCCAGCCCGGCCGCCCGCCCGCCTCCCTCCTCCGCGTGCCTGCCTGCCGGCCGGCCGCCCTTCCTGCTCGCCGCGCCGCCTCCGCCCGCGCTCCCAGGGCCGGGAGGAAGAGGGGCGCCCCTGAGCGCGTGCAGAGGGCGCCTGGGCTTTCCTGCCCTGGAGGGGAGGAGGAGTGTCTCTGAGCACGTGCAGAGGGCTTTCTTTCTCTCTCTCTCTCTCACACACACACATTTGTTTTTCTTTCGACTTGATTTTTTCTCCAGGGAGAAAGATTACTGTCTATGAGCGCGGGCGGAGGCCCTTCGGCTTTCCTTTCCTGGAAGAGAGTAAGGCTGAATTCGGACGACACAATAAGCAACTGGGGGGAGGGGAGTGGAACAATCGTCAGTTGTATTGACTATCGTGTCGTCCGAATGCTGCCATAGTCAACTCAGCGCTGATCCTAATCCACACCACAGTTTATTATTTATTACTATGTTGTGTGGGGAGTACCCCCTAGACGAACAACTGTAAAGTTGATTATTACCCCACCATTGACTATCGTGTTGTCCGAATTCAGCCTAAGAGTGTCTCTGAGCACATGCAAAGGGCCTCCCACCCCCATCTCTTGCTTTCTTTCGACTTAAGTTTTGGTCAGGGAGGAAAAGGAGTGTCTCTGTATGTGTGTAGAGGGCTCTTGGGCGTTGTTTTGGCTTTCCTTACCAGGAGTAGGAGGAAGAGTGTGTTTCAGCACATACTGAGTCCTCCCCACTCTGGTTTTCTTTCAGCAAGGACAGTTGGATGAGTGTCTTGGAGCATGTGCAAAGAGCCCTTCTTTCTGGCTCTCTTTTGGCTACAAGCCAAGACTTTCCTTTCTGGGTGGGGAGGAAGGATGACTCTGAGTGCCTGCAGTGAGCCTCCCCCTTGCGTGCTTTCAACTTAGCTTTCCAGGCAGGGAGGTTGGAAGGGTTTCTCTGAGCACGTCCAGAAGGCACCTCTCTGGCTTTCTTTCAGTTGCAAGCTGAAACTTTCCTTTCCTGGGTAGGGAGGAGGACCCAACTCCAGCTGGAATTGAACTGCTGAGGAGATGCACTGGCAACAACCCTGTAAAATAGGCTAAGCTGAAGATGAGTGGCCCAAGCTCACTCCAGGGACTTTCAGGGATTTGAACCCATGTCTTCTCCAGGGCTAGTCCCAGAAAAAAAGCCCTACAACTCCCAGCGTACCCCAGCCAGCATGGCTAGCTGTGGCATGCTGGGGGTGGTGGGACTTTTTTCTGCCTAAACATGAGTAGGATTGCGTCCTAAATTGAATAAAAAACAATTTTGGATGCAGGGATTAATCAACTAAAAACCAGGTTAATCAACTAAAAACACTCAAAATTGATTGAGAGGACTGGGATGAAAAGGAGAGGAAATAGAATTAAAATTTGATTTTTAAAAAACGGATTCAGGAAAGGAATGGACAACCTGCTTAATTTTTAAAAATATTTTCACTTTAAACACAATAACTCACCAGCATCACCCCACACCCAAAATATGTTTCGTGAAATGGTCAGGGCGTTACGGTAAGGGGTGGAGACAGATTAGCTCTGTTCATTATTATTTTTAGTTGGTAAAAGGATCAGCTGGGGCCTTCCATGCTTGAGTGATACAGTGGAAAAGCACTCGGTGTGCTTTTTTTGGAAAAAAAGACCTTTAGACTCCACACGCACACAGCCGGTGTGCAAAAGGGTGAGAAATGATTGCATATTTGTTCCATTATAGATGGTCGTGGGGCCCGACAGCTCAAGGAAGTGGGTGGAAGGTGGTTCAGGTATTTTGCAGGCCTGCCATCTGTGTTGGAAGCTGCTCTCAGGAGCATTGTTAAATCTCTACCCCATGCTACCAGTTGTAGGCCTTTTTTTCTGTCTAAACGTGAATAGGATTGCGTCCTAAATTGAGTAAAAATCATTTTGAATGCAGGAGAATAATCAACCAAAATAAACAGGTTAATCAACTAAAATAAACAGGTTAATCAACTGAAAATAGGCAGACTTGACTGGGATGAAAAGGAGAGGAAATGGAATTAAAAACAGTTTTTTTTAAAAAATTCTGGAGAGGAATGAACAGGAGCATGTTTCATGAAATGGCCCAAGCCCTGACTCTTATTTCCCAGTGCCACGAGTTTCCATTCATGTCAATGGAAGGTGTGTTCCCCCCCCCCCCAACACTTAATTGCCGTGCAAGGGCGGATTTTGCATTTACTGCATGTCTTTTTTCACACAATTGCAAATTAATTGTAATTGTGCAGTGGCTACTGATTTGAGATGGTCTGGGATGGGTACAAATTAATGAAGGAGTGGATTTGAAATGATTTGGAGGAAACTGTGCTTCAATAAATCCTAGTAATTATTATTTTTTAAATGTGCATAGAGAGAGAGAAATGAGCATATGCAGATTTTATGGAAATGTGTGTCCTAGGGGCTTTGTGTGCCTTCTCTCCATTCCATGCGCTGCCGTGCCTCCTCGGTTGCAAAATGAACCTTTGCAGGACAAGATCCGGCAGGGGAACAGGAGGTGCGTGAGGCCAGGGCCTGGAACCAAGCCGAGAAGGTTTTCCGGGGGCATCAGCAAGATGAGTTCATCCTTGTACTTTCTTCCCATGGTCTTGTGGTAATCCATCAGGGCCTTGTCTGACCAGAATGGACGCATCTCTCCGTCCAATCGTTCAAACAAGACCAGACAGGGCAAACACATCCCAAGGGGGAAGGGGCCGCGCCTGCCGTCCAGCCACCTGGTCCCCTCCGTCGAATCAACCCAGTCAACCTTCGCACGCAAACACACGAAGTTGCAGCGCAGGGCATTAACGATTAACGGGCCAGGCGGATGCACACTGACGAGGCAAAAGCCATCAGCACCCTTCAACTTGTCCAAATCCCACTGGGAAGGGATGTGGGTCTTTATTAAGAGGCCAGTGCAGGTTTATTATGGGAAGTCAAGCCTGTATACTAACAGCCAGCTCAACGACCTGTCTGGGACCAGATCATTACATTTTCCCCCAAGACTTTTAAATGTATTTATTTATTTGTGCATTTCTGAGTCGTCTTTCAGCTCAAATCAGTAACTAAAGGTGCAGTCCTAGGCGTGTTTAGAGAGAAAAACTCCTACAACTCGCACTGCTAGGGTGACCCTATGAAAAGAAGGACCGGGCTCCTGTATCTTTAACAGTTGTAACAAAAAGAGAATTTTAGCCGGTGTCATTTGTTTGCGTGCAGCACCTGGTGAAATTCCCTCTTCATCACAACAGTTAAAGCTGCAGGAGCCCTGCCCTCTTTTGTAGAATGACAGAGTGACAAGATGCAAAAGGGGCAGGTCTCCTGCAGCTTTAACTGTTGTGATGAGGATTTCATCAGATGCTGCATGCATACAAATGACACCTGAAATTCCCTTTCTATACAACTGTCAAAGATACAGGAGCCCTGTCCTCCTTTCCATAGGGTCACCCTGTATTCATCAGCCAGCCATGCTGGGCGTTGTAGGACGTCCCCTCCCCCGCATAGGATTGCTCCCACAGTGTGATATTTGAAGCAGATTGATTCGTGAATTTGGTAACAAAGACCGTCATGATTTTTTTTATTTTATTTCTGTGGGCAGGTCACAACAAATTCAAACTCCAAAATACAACGTGATCAAACAGAATACAAAAACCTTAAAAGTTCAAAACAGAATAAAAGACGAGAGGACAAAACAGCAACAGGGAAAGATGACTCACATTTAGGATGCAATCCTATGCATGTTTAGATAGATGTAGGACTTCTGGTCTGCCTAAGCATGCATGGGATTGCATAAACGGAAGAAATGAATGGAAAAAAGGCAGCTAATTACAAACAACCACTGCCAATTCTGGCCTGGAAGCCCTGGATGTGTTTTTGCTTGAAGAAAACTCAGTTTCATAATACCTGCAATGTTCTAAGGTATATAGTCACAAAAACATGTAAATGTTTGGACACACACAATTTTTGAATTACAATACATACAATGGGCACTGTCAGCTTACCTTCAACAGAGACTATCAACACCAGAACTCAGGGAAATTCCTTTTCAACTTACAGGTCTTTTACAAGTTGATGTAAAACCACCTTCTAACTCCTTGTGGTGAGAAAAAAATATATCTTTTTATCGAATTCCAGTTTGACTAGTAGGTGGTTGACAGTATTAATTGCATGTATTGTAATTCAAGAATTGCATGTGTCTAAATATTTACATGTGAATGATTGTGTACCTTAGTAGAGCCTTCTGTACTAAGGTAAGGTTTGCAAGATAAGGGTTGTGAAGTGTTTGGAACAGTATAAATGTTGCAATTATAGCAGCATGGTTATGATTATTATTAGTATTTTATTAGTATCATCATTGTTATTACTGATAGTTCAAATAGGGCAGAAAGCCAGCAAGAAGACTGGTTGAAATGGGGATAAACTTTGTAAAGAAGCCCGAAGAGCAATATAGAAATAATAATAACAACAATAAAAATAACTTATTTATTTATTTATAGCACTTTTATCCTACCCTTTAGCCAAAAAATGGCTCTCAAGGTGGCTTACAAAAATAATTCTTAAGACAGTCCCTGCCCACAGGTTTACAGTCTAAAAGAACATGACACAAAAGGAATGGGGATAGGGAGGGAGGAGGAAAAAAACAAATTCAGACACTAGATTCTTAGTTCCAAAGTTCAGCAGCTGCTTCCTTTCCCTCTACCTCTAACAGCTTCATACAGATGCAGGCATGATGGAGGGATGCCTGATTGCCGCTTCCTTTCCATCTGATGGCTTCAGCTGCGAGAGTTTGTAGAAGTAGGAACAATAATAATAATAATAATAATAATAATAATAATATAATAGCAGCAATGCCACACACATCAGAGTTCCTTGTACTCAAATGCTTTTTTTCCTGTGTTATTGACCCTCAAGAGACAGTTTCTCTCCCCAAGCGATTAGACCTTTTGCCAAGGACGGGTGAACGCTGGCCGCTCAAAAAAGAATAGCGTGCAGAAATAATGTGTGTTTAAAAACCACAAGCGTTTTGTAAAAGATCATCAAAATCGGAGCTGTGTTCTCCTAGCGAACATCCACGAGCCGCCATTCCTCTAGGCAGCGTTTCCAAAAAAGACCTACCCACGTCAAGTTGACCATACGGACACTGCTGTCTAAAGAAGGCCTAGAAATACCTTAAATCCTTTGTAGAAATGTATCTTTTAGAAACTCGTGTGTGTGTGTTTGTGTGTGGGGCAGGGCTGTTTGGCAAGAGGGGTCCGAGGTAGAAAGAATTCGGGGAGCTGGACCCAACAGCAAAGCCACTAGGCGGTTCTTTCTAGAACCTTCTGCTGACGCAGAGGAGCCCTGCCTCTCCCGGCATCTGGACGGCTTTTTTCCCTCTCGCTCTTGCCAGCTCCTGATTTATGGCCTCCCGCGCCTGCTCTCTGGCCCTCTCGCTCCATTCCCATCGCAGAAAGAATAACCTGGACCCAAAAGACGAAATCGGATCTGTCCGTTTTGGGGAGGGGCTCTCCTCCCTGGACGGACCCCATGTTTGTTTGGACAGTTCTGTGCAGCTGGTGACAGCGTTTGATCTCCAGAGGAATTTGGGCCTTTGCGGTCCCTCCCGTGTTGCTTGGCTGATTCGGAGGCACAAAAGCAGGCCTTGGAGAGAATTTCGGCCTCTTTCCCCCTTCTCCTGCCTCTCTTTTTCTGTTTATGTTGTTATTTTGTCCTGCTTTCTCTCCTGGCGGCCCCCTTCCGCATCCCTGGGGACGCAAGCGTTTGATTCCTTCATGCGTGGATAAACTGGATTTTATGGGATGAGCGTCATCATTATTCTTGAAATGCTTCGTTGTAAGGGGATCTAGACCCTGTGGCTGCCTCTTTGGGGGAGGGGGGCATGAAAAGAGGTTACACAGCAGCTTACTATAAAAGAAGTCAGCGATGATATAAGTGATAATTTAAAAATGAGGAGAAAAGATATAATCCAAATTGAGAATATGATGGAATAAGTGTCTTTCCTTCCAGCTGCGCAGCAAAGCAGATGGAGGGAAAGACATTGTCAAGGCTTTTGATGCACAAGGTTCCGGTTTTGATCTCTGACTCCTTCAGGTAGAACTTGGGAAAACTGTACGTGAAAGCCTGAACAACCGTTGTCCATTACGGAGCTAGATGGGACGTTGAGCTTACTCCGAATGAGGCTGCTTCAGTTGTTCCTATTTCAATCGACCCTTTATTCAGACCCATGAGGACTAGCATCTTACTGTGCGGTTATGCTAGAATCTCATTTTATCTTTAGGAGGAGGACCCATAGCTCAGTAGGAGAGCAATTACTTTCCAGGCAGAAAGCCCCTGGTTCCATCTCAAAGTAGGGCAAAGAGATACTCCTGCCTGAAACCGTAGAGAACCTCTTGGCAACTTTTTGGCCCCGAAGGCACATTGGGAAATTTGAGAAACTGTCTAGGGCACCTCCACAAAATGGCTGCCGTGAGTGGGCATGGGTAGTCATAAAGGACAGTTGCCCAGAAGCATTCATGGAAAATTAAGAGCATAAGAAGAGGCCTGCTGGATCAAACCAGAGTCCAGCACTCTGTTCACACAGTGGCCGACCAGCTGTCGACCAGGGACCCACAAGCAGGACATGGGCGCTACAGCACCATCCTACCTGTGTTCCCCAGCAACTGGTGTACAGAGGCATACTGTCTTGGATACTGTGGAAATAGCACATAGCTATCAGGACTAACAGCCATTGATAGCCTTCTCCTCCAGGAATTCCTCCACTCCCCTTTTAAAGCCTCAAACTGGTGGCCATCACCACATCTTGTGGTAGTGAATTCCATAGTTTAAGTAGGCGCTATGTGAAGAAGTCCTTCCTTTGATCTGCCCTGAATCTCCCACCAGTCAGCGACACGGGATGAGCCTGTTGTATTATGGGAGACGGAGAAAAATGTCTCATCCACATTCTCCACATCGGGCATAATTTTGTACACCTATATCCTGTCTCTCCTCATCCTCCTTTTTTCCAAGCTCAACAATCCCAGCTGTTCTACCCTTCCCTCATCATTTTAGTGGCCCTCCTAAGATGGCCGCAGCTACAGCCAGGCTGGGCGTCTTGTGGTTATCCAGATGTTTTGAGTGCTAATGCGCATTAGTGCAAGTGGAATGAAGCTCTCATCCATCCCTAAGAGCATCAATTCCATCAACGCATGGATGACGGAATGAAAGATGCCTCACAACTGGCAGAATACATACAGAACATATTGAACCAAGTCCATACACTTCTGGTTTGACTACAGCTCCCATAATCCCCAGCCATCCATGCTGTAACAATCACTTCCGTTTCCAGCGACTGGTTTTAAATATTGATTCCCCTTCTATTACATCAGAGTTGGGCAACTTGTTGCCTTCCAAATGTTTGGTCTACAGCTCCCATCTGCCCTACCCAGCAGAAGCAGTGGTGAGGGATCATGGGAGTTGTAGGTGAAAATATATGGGGGAACACAAGTTGCTGGGTGACAACCAAAGGCAGGTGGTTGTGAGATTCTCATTGGAACATCTCGCTGTCCACTGTTGGAACCTGGATGCTTGGTTAAGTGGGCCAACCTTGGTCTGATTCAGGAAGGCTCTTCTCCTATATATTGCCGTAAAAGTCTTTATCAAGTTCATACAAACCATAACCCCTATTGAGTCCTTGCTTAACACAATCAAATTTCCTTATCATCTCTTGTTCTGCAATCTCACATTAGAAATGCTGAGAATTCTGGGAGTTGGCAGTCAAACACTTCTAGAGGGCACCGGGCTGGGGAAAGCTGTTCTATTGACAAGCAAGCCCCACCTCCCCAGAAATTATTTATATCACCCACCTTGAACCACTCATAGTGAGCCAACATAAATTTAAAATCCAGCTCAACATCCAACACAAAGAAACTAGTAAAGGGGTGCGAAGGCATCATTGGGACATATACTGGTGCATGTTGAACTCTGGGGCACCTATAGAAACATTATGGGGTGGGGAGCATCCAACTTTCATTCCTCCATACCATCCACTAATTGCCTGCTGGGTTTCTTGGGTCCCAGGGCTCCTAGTGCCGCTAATCCAAAGGCATAATGCAACTATTCCATCTTTTCTTCCTTCACACCCATTTGCATCTCCCTGGCTTCACTCTCCTTAACATAACACCTCGAGCGGCAGGCAAAACCCTGATCCCGGCAGAGTCCCAAACACACAGAGTCAAATTTATTTATCAATTCTAGTTGGGCCTTTTTTTTTTTTAAAAAGGCCACTGTATCAACTGTTAAGAGACAATATCTAAACTTTTAAGGGACATCATATAAACATCCCGTTACGGACAGAGAGGTGTGAGAAGCTACCGGGAGGGGGGACGGGGGACGGGGGACGACATTCTCTAGCTTTTGAGTGCACTGTTGCAAAAGTGAAATTGCCATCACTCAGCAAAGAAGATCAAGAAATGTGCAACGTCAGGGATACACTGCTGTTCTTTCCACTCCACACAGTCACAGTTTGGGGGGGGGGGTCAAAGTCTCTCCCCGCTCCCGGCATCCAAGCAGGAAAGGATCTTCTCTGTGAGAGGAAAGGCAGTTGCAGAAGGTACAAGGATTTGTGGTTTCCTGGGATATTCTTTCGGGGGGGGGGGGTGTTTTCGTGGCCCAGGCGCACCGCCCCACTCACTCACATGTGGAGACCTCTGCCCTTTTGGCCTCCGAGGCCAAGTTAACATTTGACCTTGTTGGGCCCTGGAACTCAAGGGGGGGGGGGGCGAATGTCACCCAATGAAAGGAAGCCCCCCCCCACGCAAGCAGTTGTTGAGAAACATCTGTTCGGATGGAGCCAAGCTGAGTGGGAGAAGCGGTGTGAATCCGCAGCCAGACGTGGGAAAGGGGGGGGGGTTCAGCCAGCCACCCCTCCCCATGCATGGAACGGTAGCAGAACAGCCAAGCTGCTTGCAAAACAAAGCCTAGCCTTTTCGGGGCCTTTGCCAAGCCGGAGGCATTGACATCTCCTCCTTCATGGTCATGAAGGGTTCCTGGAAGACGGACATTGGTGGCGGAGAGCAAAGTCCTTCTCACGGGCGAGAAAAACACACGGATCAAACCGTTCCTGGGCCTGGCTGTCTGTCCTTACTGCGGCATTCACCCTGCTGCCGGCAGTTTTACCGGGATTAAGTTCCCTCTGGAAGGAGATCACTTGGGCTTATTGTCAGCTTACTTATTGGTTTATTGTATTTCTATCCTGCCTTGTCAAAACCAAGCCAGGCGGCCTACGTAAAGGTCAGGGACCCGAAAGCGTCATCCCATAGAAACATAAGTGTCGCGTGAAAAACAAGTTTAAAAAAACAGAACCACTATTCATAAGGCCAAGTTAAAAAGATACATCTTGTTCCACTCTGTACATGCAGCGAGAGTGGGCTATTATTATTATTATTATTATTTGCAATATTTGTGTTTATTGTCCACAGGGGTGGACAACTCGCAGCTCTTCAATTGTTTTGGAAACCCCATCAGCCCTCGCTGTTAGCGATGCTGGCTAGAGGCTGAAGGAGCTCCACCAATTGCTTTACACACATGGAAGTTGAGCAGCAGCAAAGGCACAAACACTCCAACCAATCTTCAGGTCCTTGTTGAGCCCCAACTGACCAGGATAGAATTCGTCTAGAAGTTTGATTCTATCTCCAGAGGCACCAATCAGGATAAGTTAAAAAACAAAAACAAAAATTCACACTACATGTGTTCATTGGCGTACCTTGTGTGCCAATAAACACCTGTGCGTACATGATTCCCACTTTCGGCATTCAATTTCCCTCCGACCGCACTTTTTACATTTCTCCCAGGCTGCTGCCTCCATCTGTACGGAATAAATAAACTGAAACTTTATGTAATTCTCTATGCATCTGATGAAGTGGGTGACAGTCCCCCAAAGCATATGCCAGGATAAATGTGCTCATCTTTCAGAGAATCATAGAATAGTGGAATTGGAAGGGGCCTCTAAGGCCATGGAGTCCAACCCCCTGCTCAATGCAGGAATCCACCTTAAAGCATCCCTGACAGATGGTTGTCCAGCTGCCTCTTGAAGGCCTCTAGGGTGGGGGAGCCCACCACCTCTCTAGGTCATGGGTTCCATTGTCGTCCTGCTCTAACAGTTAGGAAGCTTTTCCTGATGTCCAGCCGGAATCTGGCTTCCTGTAACTTGAGCCCATTATTCCGTGTCCTGCACTCTGGGATGTCAAGAAAAGATCCTGGCCCTCCTCTGTGACAACCTTTCAAGTCCTTGAAGAGTGCTATCATATTTCCTCTCAGTCTTCTCTTCTCAAGGCTAAACATGCCCAGTTTTTTCAGTCTCCCCTCATAGGGTTTTGTTTCCAGATCCCTGGTTATCCGCTTTACCCTCCTCTGAACCCCCTCCAGCTTGTCTGCATCCTTCTTGAAGTGTGGTGCCCAGAACTGGACACAATACTCAAGATAAGGCCTAACCAGTGCCGAATAGAGGGGAACCAGTACCTCGTTCTATTTGTTACTAGCACTTCTGGATTGCCTGTTAATTCACATTTTTAAAAATTCATTGCAAGTAAACCTCTGCACCTATTTTTCTGTAACTTGGCACACATGAGTACCTATATGCCATCTGCAATGTGCCCAAGTTTCATATGTGGATCTTGAAAAATGAGAAAGTTATAGCACTTGTGGTGTATTACCTGTTGATTCACATTTTCAAAAATTCATAGCCACTGCACGCCTGCACCTATGTTTCTGTAACTTGGCACACATGAGTCCCTACATGCCATCTGCAATGTGCCCTAGTTTCATGTGTGGATCTTGAAAAATGAAGAAATTATTGGCACGTCTTGGTTATTTATCAAAAACTTATTGCCACTACACGCTTGAACCAATGTTTCTGAAATTTTGCACACATGAGTACCTACAGCCCATCGGCAATATTCCCAAGTTTCATTTTGATATCTTTTCAAATAAAGAAGTTATAGCCCTTTCTCCCAATTCAAGTCTATGGGGAAAATTAAGCATCTGAATCACGATTCGGAGATCCAAATCGTGATTCAGATCCGGATCTGAAGCAGATCAGGGGAGGTCCGAATTGATCCGAGGTGGATCAGACCTAATTCGGACCTGACAGATCCAAATTGGATCGGGGGGACCGTACACAACCCTAATTCAGATGCTGTTTTTGCTGCAAAAGACTGAACTCAGCTACCCCTCTGGAAATTGCTATTGAAAGATGTTGCTGCCCAGGTGGCAGCGCTTTCTTAACCTTCTCCAGTCCAAAGCTATTGTTAATACCTCTGTTTGCACCATCATGGAATCCTTCCCCATTTTTCTGACATCTTGCCTGCAGAATTTCACTGTCTAGGCTCTCCAGGCATAGACAAAGTTCTTTTCGGATTTGCCTGCAACTCCTAGCACACTACTGGACATTCCATAGTGGGCTGGAAAGAGGGGGTTGCAGCTCAGAAGTAGAACCCCTACTTTGCACACAGAAGATCACAGGTTTGAATCCCGGCAGCATCTCCAGGTACGGCTGGAAAAAAAACCCTCCTGCCTGAAACCCTGGAAAGTCGCTGCCAATGTGTGCAGATAAGAGGCGTAGAACCTCTTTCAGGCTGAGGACCAAATTCAGTTCTGGAGAAGTTCTGGAGGGTGGAGGCACATTTGAGGGGTGGGCGGAGCCAAGACAAAAGTGCCAGCGCCCCCAAATACCAGCCTATTGTAGTTTAAAGCTCTTCCTGCCAGTAACTTCGCTTCCAAAGTTCCTATTCAAATCCACCCCTTTACTCCAAGCCATGAGGACTAGAATTTTACTTTATGGTCTGTTGCACATGTGCAGCAAAAGGTTTCAGTGAACTTAGTGGATCTGCAGGAAAAGCCATCATTTTAGTGCTGGGATGGGGACACGGTTCAGAAAACAGGGGGAGAGGGCGGAAGGGTGCCGCTCACTCGCGGACTCTTTGAGAAACTCAGCCGGCCGGCTTTCCCACAGGATATTTTTGGCCTGCAAAGAAGAGAGGCAGGTGGAGGGATTTCAGGGTCCCACCGTCGCAACCGTCTTTGGCTGCTCCCGCGATCCCACGTACGTTGGAGGCAGCTTAAAAAAACACAGATACACAGCTGAGCATTTGTCCTCCACATGGCATTGAGAACACATCAGGCCGGGAGACGGACTCTGTGGTGATGGGAGCAAATGGTTTTGGCTCGTTTGCCGCAGCGGCGGGCCCAGGCCAGGGTTTGGAAGCGAAAGATGCACACAGCTGCTAGGAAGTGACTCTGATTCGTGGAAAGAAAGAACCGAAGACCCGGTAGTAGCTGCAGTGGAAAGAGAGCGCGGGAGTGCAGGTGGCTGAGCAGACTGTGCACCTAGGTGATGGGTGCAGACATCCCGAGTTTGAATCTTACCTTTGCCATGAACTCAGTGGAATGCCCTTGACCCATAGGCATTTTATTATATTTAGCAGTATATAAAAATCACAAATACAATAATAAGCAAATGCTTCTCTTTCAGCCCCCATTCACGAATTACAAGGGGAGTTGTGTTAGCTGCTGCTGTTTTCTTTTAAAGTGGCCATGATTTGGCTAAAATTGGGGTGGGGGAAGGCTTGGGGATTTTATGAAGGGATCCTCCTACGTTTCCTCATAATGTAAGCCCTGTCCCCAAATCTGCAATTTAAGGTGGGGGGGGGGGGGAGTATGATAATGCTGGCCTTCCTCACAGGGTCGTTGCAATGCCTATTTTAGGGAATGTGTGCCAGTCACTAAACACTTGAAATGAACTGTATGACCTTGTCCTTACTGTAGTAGGTGGCTAAGAGACTGAGCTGTGAATCAAGGAGTCCCCAGTTCGAATGTTACCATTGCCAAGAACTTGGCAGTCTTAGGCAAGCTGCTCTCTCTCAGCCTCACCTGGGAGACAATCATGCTGACTTACCTTATAGGGTTGTTGTGGTTGTTGAAAGTGGATGTGGAACACTTCCAAGCTCTCTGAGCGGTTCAAGGGTAGTCTTAACGCCGAATATCACAGCTGTGTTATCTGGGGTGCCCTTGCATGCTGCTATCACACCCTGCCTGCTGTGTGAGCCAAGATAAGCTGGGCAGCGGAACTCCCCACCACATGATTTTGGCACGGGCCGCTAGCTCAAGTGGTTTTTAACAGGCGGTTAGACAAATTCATGGAGAAAGAAGAAGAGGAGGAGAAGAGGCCAAGGTCTAGAACACAGAAATGAATTTATTTGTTTGTTTGTTTGTTTGTTTGTTTGTTTGTATCGCAGCATGACTTTACCCCATGCTTTGGCCCATGATAGATCCGGCTTCATGGCAGCAGGGCTCTTCTGAAAAGCTTCTTCTGTCACCCTGGGTGATAAGCCAAAGATCATATGTCAAGACACTTAAAAGCACACACACAACAATCCGGAGGCTCGATTTTGCTAGCAGTTCGGTGGGGAGTGCAGGGGGCAGTCAGGACTGGGGGCCTTCGTGGGGGGAGGGGACATTCCCTGGAAAGTGAGGCTTGTGAGGCAGTGAATCCGATCCGGGTTTCAGTTCAAACCAGTCCGAATTCTAAAGGAGCTATCCAAGATGCTCTGCACCTTGGATAGCTCCTTTAGAGTTCGGACTGAAACCCGGAGCGGATTTACCACCATACTGGTGTCGGAGCCACCAACCTCTGCTGGCTCTGTTCCAGGCCTGAAAGGCAGACCGTAGCCCAAAGATGAGGCTTAAAAAATGGCCTCCTCTGTCAATTCCACACCCCCCCCCAACACCCGGCCTTTTCATCCTGCTCTCAAATCAAGCTTGACCTCTCTGCACAAAGCCCCTGGCCCCAATTTGAATCTGAAAGGGGGTCTCGGGGAGAGAGCACTGACCTTCAACCTGTGGGTCAAGCCCTCCATCGTGGCTGTCACCGGGGCCCAGGACACGTTCCCCTGGGAAACCTTCTGGGTCGGGCAGCGTGATGGGGGAGGGCCGGAGAGCCGGCGTGGGGAAAGGCCGTCTCGGGGGCAACCCACAAGCCGCGGCGCTGGGCCAAGCAGCCGGCTGGGGTGCCTGCATGCGGGAGAGTCCCTCGGGGAGGCAGGATTAGAGGGAGACCTAATGAAGGAGGAGGGCCGGCCGGCAGACAAGCAGACACTGCCAGACAGGTAGCCGGGAGGGACCCAGCCGATCGATATTCACGCCAATGGCTAGATAATGGAAAGAAGGAAAGAAGGGGAGAAAATGAAATGAATGAAATGAAGGGAAGGATGGAGGAAAAGGGAGGAAAGGAAAAGAAAGCCGGGCAGATATAGGAAAAAGGGAAGAAAGGAAGGACAACTGGTGAAAAAAATAAGAGTTTCATTTATATCCTGCCTTCTGCCAACAATGTATTATTTATTCCATGTTTCATGTTACGCCGCCTTATCGGCTCAAAAGCCATCACGACGGGATGCAACACATCGAAAACAAACCTTAAAATAATAAAAACAAGAAGGTTGAAACTGGCGCAACCAAAACACAGAAAATAAAACAACAATATATTTTAAAATCCTAAAGCTAAAAGGTATGTCAAGACACTATGCAGGGAATGGTAGTGAGTTGTTTCCTAGTTATTACCGTCTCCCCTAGTGGGGCTTCACAAGGTTCACGCGGCTCCTCCATTTTAGACTCACAACAGCCCTGCAAGGTAGGTTGGGCCTAGAGCAGGCGATTGGCCCAAGGTCACTCAATTGAGCTCAGTGGTGGAGCAGAGATTTGAAGCCAGAGCTCGACGAACCTAATCTGATGCTCTAGCCCAGGCTTCCCCAGCCTGGGTTTTTGCAGATGTGCAGGATTGGAACTCGCACCCCTCTCAGCCAGAAAGCCATCAGCTCCGCAACTCTCAGGGATAGCATCGTGGCTGCGAGCAGGCGAGTCCAGGAAGTTTTGTTTGAGTGTCAACTCCGGCATGAACCCACCAGGTGGCCATAGGAAAGCCGGAGCATGACCTTCCCGTCTACGATATGGGAATCAGAATACTGTATTAGGCTGACCATCTGAAAAGGAGGACAGGGCTCATGCAACTTTAACAGTTGTAGAGAAAAGGGAATTTTAGCCAGGGTCATTTGTATGCAATTAGTTCCTGGTGAAATTCCCTCTTCATCACAACAGTTAAAGTTGCAGGCACTATTCTAGAGTAACCATATACAAAAGAAGGCAGTGGCCCTGCAACTTTAACTGTTGTGATGAAGAGGGAATTTCACCAGGAACTAATTGCATACAAATGACCCTGGCTGAAATTCCCTTTTCTCTACAACTGTTAAAGTTACATGAGCCCTGACCTGGATTTTATCTGGTCAGCCTATAGTACAAAACACACACACACACACACACCACCCCCTATAAGCTCTTTCTCTAGCCAAAAAGCTCTTTGCAGCTTCTGTATGAAATGCAGCCCTGTCTGAGTGAAGTTTGAAAGTCAAGAACCCTCTGAAAAGGCACCAGGTGGGAGGGTTGAAGCTGTACCTGGACAGCCGTCTGAGCAGAGGTGCATGGTCACCCCATAGGGTAAGAGGTATTCTATTTCCATTTCAGTTACAGCGACTGTTTCTCCATTTGCCTCTATCCATATCAGGTAGCCTGAGTGCACTTTCTATGCGCGTCGGGAGGCTCTTTTAAGTTGGATCTGATTCGGTGGCTGCCCTGTTTGGAGATGGGGTGGGGGTTCTATGGGGCAGATAAATCAAACGTAAGGTCCTGCAAATCCCCCGGTCCATCTGGTTTGAGGAACAACTGGATGGCCTTAACCTAGAAGAAAGGTGTCTTGCCCTTCCAACCTCATGGGTGTAAAAGAGATAAATTCTGGTGTTATGAAAATACTTAAACTCTGTTTATTGCTGTTAATAGTGAAATATCCACATGCTCGACGTTTCGGAAAACAATCCTTCGTCAGGAGCTGGATATTGCATGGGCACTGCCCGAGAGTTGTTTTTATTATTAGGAGATGCCCGTTGTACTACTTTTTCTGTATCCTTCTTACTGCAACAGAATACAGGATACAGAAAAAGTAGTACAACGGGCATCTCCTAATAATAGAAACAACTCTCGGGCAGTGCCCGGGCAATATCCAGCTCCTGACGAAGGATTGCTTTCCGAAACGTCAAGCATGTGGATATTTGACTATTAACAGCAATAAACAGAGTTTAAGTATTTTCATAACACCAGAGTTTATCTCTTTTGCACCCACGCTGCATGGAGTTTTTTCCTTTTTGTCTTCGCCCTTCCAACCTCGGCCATTAAATTCAGAACCGGAACTAGGCATTCGTAACTGACACCGATTTCATTTACAGGGTTATAAACCAATTCCTGGCAGGTTTCCTAATACAAGCCTGCAGCAGGCTGAGAGATGAGAAGGGGTGGGGGGTGTCTGGAGGTATAATAGGACCCTGCCCCAATAAATCGTGTTGATATGTCGAAACATGGGATCCAAGAATTCACAGACGGCCTCCGACTTTTTTGGGACGCTCTGCACTGTGTGAGACTGACACCAACCCAGGACTCTTTCGCTGGCCTTGGCCGGTAAATGCAAAGTTAAGCCTCACTGGCATTTTCTAATGCTTCCTTTTTGCTCAAAAATGAATTGGAAGCAGAGGGCAGGAGGCATCAGAAATGAATCCCAATCTACCATCTCGACACACCCCTCACCTAGAGTCCTTCCCACAGGCTGGCGCGCCTGGGGAGGGGGCAAGGGGTGTAAGCCCCCCCCCATGTCGTGCAGATGACACACATGCTCGCTTGCCCACATTTCCATCTGAAAGCCGAGCCAACCTCGGATCGGCTGCCCTTTGACACTTGGACCCCGGCCAGCAACAATGGGAAACTTCAAAGCATGTTTGGCGGAAGGAAAATTAATCGCTTCTTGTCGTGGGTCAGTTGCCCCCAGAAGATGAACGCTAAAGGAAAAAAAGATTTGTGCCAACAGCATTTTATTCCCTTGTCACATCCCGTCCTAACACTGAGAACAGGATAGATGTTGGTTCAGTATTTGTTTTGTTTTGGGTTTCGTACTGTGTTTATCCAAGTATTCCCCCCTCCCACTTCAATTTTCTTTCCTTCCTGTTCTCACACGTTACCTTCCCTCCAGTGCACCCAGGTTCAGCGTCCCGAGGTGACCCCCCAAAATTTCGAACTGCCTGGGGAATTTTGCATGGGAAAGACAGGTTTGCAAAAAGAAATCAAACTTGGATTGAGACATGTAGAGAAGGAGATTTTACAGGCTGGTCAAGGGGAAACAACCCTTCTGATCCTGCGCCACTGTTTCCTCTCCCAGCCATCGGTGGGATTTCCTCCTAGAAAAACGGGCACCAGACTAGCAAACTCATCTTGAATTGTACCCCAGGTTTCAAGCTTTTGGTTTGACATTTGGGAACTTTTGAAGGCCTCCTAAAAGGGCAATATGATACAAGTATTCACAAATATTATGAAGCAAATCGATTCAGGACTGTGTGGCATCATTTTTAAAGGGAGCCTCGGAGAAGCTGTGGGTTGATATGGAACGATGGAGAAAGATTGATTGCACAAATTTTGTCCGGAGAGGAAAATATAAAAGATTTGAAACAGGCAGATGAACTCATTTTTATATGCTAGGTTAAACATTTGGGGAAAATGGAAAAAATATATTAATTCTGGAAACATCCCCATTGCATCCAAATTTCGTATGTATAGATAAGTCAAGAGTAATATGCAAAATGGAAACAAAAGGGACTTTACGGAATGAGATATTTCTCTGAAAATAAAACCCTGCTTACTGTGGCAAAATTAGAAGAAGAAGAAAAAATCTCCAGGGAACACAAGTGAATTGGATGCTCCTTCATCAAATGCATCATTTTATTACAAACGTTATACATGTCTACTTAGAAAGCAGAACCACTGAATTCAAAGGAGTTTGCTATTCCCAGGTAAGTGGGTATAGGACATTTCCCTAAGCTGGTCTCCTTCAGATGTTTTGGACTGCAAATCCCATGCCAGCTGGGGATTATGGGAGTTGCAGTCCAACAAATCCAGAGAGCACCGGGTTGGGGGAAACTATTTTTATTTTATTTTATTCCTCAGGACCAAGCGCTCAGATACAGATGAAACCGGCAGCCCTGGCTTCATTCAGTATGCAAAACTACAAATCTATGCAAAACTGCCCTCTTTGCAAAAACATCTGTTTCGGCATTGCTCGTTAAAATCGTTTCCCAGGATTAATTAGGCGGGTAATAGTCGCAGCGTGCCAGATATTACGAGGGCTTTCTCATTATCCGCTAGAACTTCATTCTGCTGAACCTCCGCCAGGACATAAAACAGAGTACATCAAAATGGACGTCCTCAGGTACAGCATTTCCCAGGGAGGCACGAAGGATGGGGCAGAATTGCAGAGGCAATTTAGGGCGCTATTTCGCAGTCCCTGGGAGGCTGTTTGCGGGGTCAAATAAGGTATAGCTGATGTCCCTCCGCAGGTAGGTAGGGGTGGCCCCTGCGGAAATCCACACTTGAGTGACAGCGGGGAGTTCCGCTGGCACAGCGGCTCCAACAGTGGTAATTGCAAAATGGGGACATTCTGGGGGAATGTTGGCTGGAGTTACAGGAAGGCAGATTTTGGTTGGACATCAGGAAAAACATCCTAACGGCCAGAGCAGTGAGACAGTGGAACCAACCGCCTAGGGAGGTGGCGGCTTCTCCATCGCTGGAGGTCCATCAGGGATACTTGAAACTGGATTCCTGCACAGAGCAGGGGGCTTGGACTCACTGGCCAAGATGGCCCCTTCCAACTCTAGGATGTTATGATCAAGCGTGGCTACGGAAGGAGCATCAGAACGCAGGCGCGCCGTCCTTTCCAGAGCATTTTCTCCACGCGACATCTTTGTCATCACGGCTTCCCCAAGAGAGAGTTGCCGAGACCAACATATTGACTTCTTTAATGAGGCGGCGGCAGAACAGGCAGCTCACGGCATAACAAATGACACCCGAGGCTGCTGGGCAGCGTTAAGACGGCCCACAGGCCCGGAGGGGGACAAAAAAAAAAAAAGAAAGACTGCGCACAAGAGAACACAAGGGGTGGATGCTTTGATGTGGCTGGACTGAGCTAGATGGGTCGGAGGGCTGACAATGCAGACAGCCGCATCAGATGCTGCTTTTGAAATCAGCCCTTTATTCAGAACCAAAAGGACTAGAATCTTAATTCATTTTTAGTGAGCGGACCTTTTTGTTATATATATATATATATATATATATATATATATATATATATAGGATCATAGGAGAAGACCCACATCAGAAACCCTGGAGAACAGCTGCCCATCTGTGTGCACAGTACTATGCGAGCTGAACCAAAGGTTTGATTCAGCACTAGGCAGTTTCTTCTATTCCTATTGAAGTGAGCCTTCATAATATACATTAATAAATGAATTATACAAAACAATGAGGACTAGAACCTTATTTTTAAAGGTTTTAATCTTTGTAAACTGCCCAGAGGGATTTGCCTATTGGGAGACAGAGAAATGTAATAAACGAATCTTGGGAAAAAGCACTCCTATTCAAACTGCTAGCATCAGAGCTCCATCAAAGAATATAAGTTTCCAGTTTCTACTCAGTTTTTTTCCTCTATGCTAATCAGTCACAAGCAAGAGTGAAACTTGAAAACCTTGTTATCACCTCACCCCCTTGCCAGACAGTCCATCAATTACCCGGACACCCCTGCTCTGAAAGAAATAATCCTGGAGCTGCGTCCCCCTGCGTCCCCCTTCCACTACACAATGACTGCTGATTTACAATGCGTTTCCCTTGTTGTGTTTAGTCTGACAGTGTGTGTTTCTTCCATTTTATTTCACGATGTGCTGTAACACTTTGCATGGAAAGGCGTTCCGTACATCTGCTTTTGACATCTTTCCGCTTTCAAGAAGTCACCATGGAATGTTGGTCCTCATCGGACAGCATTTTTGGGGTTGTTTGTTTTCAATCGCCGATTGGATGCCTTCCCCTTCCCCGCAAAACAATAAAAAAAACAACCAGGAAATGCCAACATGGCTGAACAGGCCCCATTCCGACACCAACGCTTTCCCCCAAAATCTAAAACCACAGGGATGACACTGAGGGCATTTCCCCACATTTTAATATTCGACACATTTGTCTCAGAAGGAGTCCATATACTCCCTCGCGCCCTGCTTGTTTTGCCATGCCGGTTTCCCCTCCCTCCTTTTCTTCCCCTTTACTCTTGGCCTGACCTTTCCATTCGGAGCCGTCTCCATCAGCCTCTCCCTCTATATTTGGGTCTGTGTGGGTGCACATTATTTTAATTAACCTAAAATAAATCAACCCTGAAGGGGAAATCTAGCAGGGTGAGGGAGCGGAGGAGGAGGAGGAGGAGGAGAGGCCGGGTGTTTCTGGGTTGCGTATGCAGCCTGGAGTCCGGTTTGGAAAACGCCCCTTTGTGGGGGTCACTGACTCTGTTGTCCAACGAATATTTCTCAGTCTTCAGGCTTTCACCTTTGATCTGGCTGACAGCGTTGGAAAAGAAATGCAAATAGAGGGGGGTCCGATCCCTCAGATAAAGGGGGGGGGGTGTCTGTGTGTCTAGCTGTGTCAGGAAAGGAGGACAAAAAATATGGCACACAAGATGAGCCAAGAAACGGAAGGATGCTGCTCTCACAGAGGCTGCGTGTAGGGTTTAAAAATGGGTCGACTTCCAGGAAACCAGACTATCCAACTGAGGATGTGGTACATTTATTTCTTTGATTCCCTTTTGTCTCACTCTATATTTTTATGCATGCATATTTCTCAATGGATGTTTTAAAAAATGATGATGATACTAATGCTAATGGATGTTGGCCAAAGCAAGAAGACTTCCGGCTCACCTAAAAGAAAGAAGGATATAGAAAGCCATAGTGGTTACAATGTTGGGCTGGGGAGAGCCGGTTTCAAGTCTTAAATCAGCCATGAAACTCTTTGGTTGAATTTGGGCCAGACTCTTAGCCAAACCTACCTCGCAAGGTTGTTGTGAGGGTAAAATGGAGAGGACGACCACGTAAGCCGATTTGGGTTCCTTGCAAGGGGGGGGGGGAATCGGGATATAAATGTAATTCCCACCTACTCTGGTGATTTTCCCCTTTGGCCAAAATCTACACAGACTTTTGCTAAAGTCCCATGTATTTAGACAATGGACCAGACCAAATGTTAAAAATCTGTGAATGGGCTCCGCTTGGCCTTCCCCAACCTGCAGTCCTCCAGACGTGTCAGGACTACAAGTCCCATCACATGGATGATGTGGGTTATAGTCCCAACACTTTTACTTGGGGGGGAGGCTGGCATAGGGAGACTATTCTTGTTTTTTTACCTCCCCTTCAAAACCAAAGGGTTGCTCTTCTCTGTCGTTAAAGTCAATGCCCTTTTCAATCTTGCAGAGGACTATCTTGCCCCACCTCCAGGATTGTTACAGGACCCAGATTCATATCGACTAGGGTGCTGCATTCATATCCCGACCTACCTTGCTTCTGAGTAGACATGTCTAGGATTGTGCTTTAATGCATGGATCCATCAATGGATGGGCTTTGTTAGCTTCCAAGGGGGTAATTAATTGAGTCTCCCTGTCCAGGCCCAGTCTATCTTTGAATATCTCATGCTGGAGGGAGGAGAAACAACCAATGGGTGGAGGGAAGCATCCGGCTGTCCTCTGTCAGTAACAGGATACTGGGCTTGATGGGCCGGTGTCCCTCACACTTTGTGTAAAGGCGCCCTCTGGTGGTTGTTAGTAGCCCCGCTGTCCTCCACCGATTTGTTGAATCCTTTCCGAAATCCACACAAGGACTAGACTAGGTGACCTGCAAAATGTGTGGATGGTTTTCACATTTTTATCTTTTTTTAAAGACTGAATTTGAAACAAAATAGTACTGACAGTACCACACTCTGGACCTAATATGGACAATATATCCCACAGCATCAAGCAAAAGTTGGCGCTACACTCATTGCCAAATTTCTTTGTATTTGACGTTGTAATGTAAATGGATTGAGAGCAATTGGATCCAAGAGTGAAAGTGTAATGATGTGAAATCATAGGACTAATCCAATGTTAGTTCTATTTTGGGCTGCATTAATAGAAGTATAGCTTCCAAATCGCGCGAGGTACTGGTTCCCCTCTATTTGGCACTGGTTAGGCCCCATCTTGAGTATTGCATCCAGTTCTGGGCACTGCACTTCAAGAAGGATGCAGACAAGCTGGAGCATGTTCAGAGGAGGGCAATGAGGATGATCAGGGGTCTGGAAACAAAGCCCTATGAGGAGAGATTGAAAGAACTGGGCATGTTTAGCCTGGAGAAGAGAAGATTGAGGGGAGACATGATAGCACTCTTCAAGGACTTGAAAGGTTGTCACACAGAAGAGGGCCAGGATCTCTTCTCTCTCAATCAGCCCAGAGTGCGGGACGCGGAATCATGGGCTCAAGTTACAGGAAGCCAGATTCTGGCTGGACGTCAGGAAAAACTTCCTGGCTGTTAGAGCAATATGACAATGGAACCCATGACCTAGGGAGGTGGTGGGCTCTCCCACACTAGAGGCCTTCAAGAGGCAGCTGGACAACCATCTGTCAGGGATGCTTTAAGGTGGAGTCCTGCATTGCGCAGGGGGTTGGACTCGATGGCCTTACAGGCCCTTTCCAACTCTACTCTTCTATGATTCTAGTCTTGCATAGAGTAGACCCATTGAAATGAATGAGGCATAAATTACCCTTGATTAACTACTCTGCCCAGGACTAGCTACTCTAAGTCCCCTCAAACGTTGTTATTGAATTGTTTTGGGAGGCCAATTGGGGCTGCCATCGGAGGCACGGAGAGGAAGCCCCCGGTGAACATGGAGGGATCTACCTCCGAGTAAACATGCAGACGATTGCGCGGCAAGAAATACGATTCTAGGCTGTGGTCGTACAGATTTTGTGGAGCTCCCTCTCCTTGGATGGCGGGCAGTTCCACCCTTGGAAACCTCTGATGTCCTCTGCTGATGCTTCCTCCGCCTCCGACAGCACGAGGGGAGCATTCCAGGTGTGTGTTGGGGGCAGATCGGGACAGAACTTCGGCTCCACCAGACCTAAAGCCAGGATGTGCCCTCAGAATGGAGGAAAAAGTTTGACAGTCTGGAAACAGGCCCACTTTCAGGGGTGTGTTGGCAGCAGAGTTCGCTCGAATGCAGCGCTCAGACGATTATTACTACTACCACCACCAGGGACACTGACTTCCCTGTTCCTTTGAGCTGAGCCGCATTCCTCACAGTAGGGGAAGGGGGGGGGGGAGCAATGCATTTTCTTCCAGCAACAATATCCTGTTGCCTTTGTCATGCAAAGTATTTTCAGAGGTTTTGGTCTGGAACGGGTCATGAAGACCCATTCGCTTTACAAAAGACCTGCTCCTTGGGGAGATGAAAAGGGATGGAATCACAGAATAGTAGAGCTGGAAGGGGCCTCTAAGGCCATCGAGTCCAACCCCCTGCTCAATGCAGGAGTCCACCTTAAAGCATCCCTGGCAGATGGCTGTCCAGCTGCCTCTTGAAGGCCTCTAGTGTGGGAGAGCCCCCCACCTCCCAAGATCAGTGGTCCCATTGTCGTCCTGCTCTAACAGTCAGGGAGGTTTTCCTGATGTCCAGCCGGAATCTGGCTTCCTGTAACTTGAGCCCAGTATTCCGCGTCCTGCACTCTGGGATGAAGAGGCTTGTTGATATAGATCCACAGAGCTCCCGTGATTTTTTGGGTTCCCCTTGGGGGCCTGGCTATGAGACTGTTAGGGTAAGTGCCTGCCCTTCAAAATTTGCTGCTCTACTTCTGCATACTTATTTCCCCTCCAGTCAGAGGGGAGCCCAGCAGGATGTCAGATCTGGGAGTTCCCCTGCCTCCTTGTCTCCCCCTTTGGCCCTGACAGAATTGCCCTGCCCACGTCTGGTCAATAACACAAGGTTTGGAACTCGGTTGTCAGGCGCTGAAGTTGCACAGTGCCAAAATTGCACGGCTAAAGTAGCATCAAAACACAGCTAACGTAGCATCAATCAGAAGGGCGACGGTGAAGGCGTGTGAAGGCGTGGCTGCGTTCTGATCGGATCCCCTGCCTGCGATGTCACTCCGCATGATAAAACGGCTTCTCTTACAAAAGACAAAAGGATCGGGTTTAGGAGAGCCAAACTTCACCGCTGTTTGTTTTTGAATATAAAGTGAGATTGTTACAGCCACGGTAAATGCCTAGTGCATAAGCCACCTTCTTCCAGGGCAAAGGTTGAGGAAAAACACAGCCCACAAGCGTGGGATTTTGGTTCCGAGTTCCCAACCAAGTCAGCAAAGCAAGGCTCTAAAACGTCACATGCGATTTTTTAAAAAGGAAATCCCATTATTTCACATGCAAAAAACTCTGGTCGTTTTCGGACGTTAGAAAACGGCGCACATCCCTAAGTCCCTGTGAGCTTATTTGAGGCAGGGCAGGGGGGTTGCAGCTCCTTTGCAAGGCTCGTCCTACACCTCGCCGCCTGCTCTGCCCTCCAACCGCTGGAGCGTTTGCGTCAGCGACTGCAACTGTCCAGCTTGGCGTTGGTTCATCAGGCCCATCTGGGTTTCCAGTTGGCGCAGCTGCGCCTCCTGTTTCTTGCGCGCGTTCCGGTAGGCAAGGACCAAGGCGCTGCAGGGAGAAAACAGCACATCCGTTCAGGGCAGGAACAGGGTGCACATTACAACCGAGGCATCCCGATACCTGGCCATAAAAAGTGAACGGGGTCCAGCGCTTGCTACATTAACAATAGAAGTGCCTCGCTGGACCAAACCAAAGGGCTGGTCCAGCCCAGCGCCCTCAGTCCGCCAGGAATTCAGCTAGTCTTTTACAAGAATGTCAGACCAAACTTCTAGGCTCAAACCAGGGCTCCGTCTCCTGGTCTCTCAGGGTTCAGAGGGCAATGGGCCGTTTTGGGGGGGTGGGAGGGCAACATCTCCCCAGAGTTACCTGTGTGCCTTGAAAAAGTCCCTTGTGAGCTCCACCTGCTGCATCTCCTGGCCCCTGCTGTCTTGACTTCTCTCCTCCAACTCGACGAGAAGGGATCCGATCCGATCTTTCAGTTCCTTGTTCCTGCAGCGGACACCGAAGAAGAATGAAAGAGGGAGGGAGGAGAATTGGCTTCGGGCTCACAAAACAGCCGAGCATGCCCCGTTCGCAAACTCGAACGGAACAACACGTTCTCCAAAAACGTTTGCCCATCCTCAGCCATGTGCGCCAATGCCATAGAAAAAGCACATCAAAAAAAGGCACCATTTCAGGCTTCAAGCTATGGGGGAAAGTTGGACAGCTATGAAAAATATTCATGTCTTGGCACAGATTCCCCCATTTAATCCTGTTCGATTAGCATGATTTCCCCATCTCGCGCAAATCGGACAGTGGTCACAAGTGCGTACGGAAATCAAAGGAGAGATACATCGAGTTGACACACGGAGAATCTGGGCAAAGGCGAACATCGCTTGTTCGCCCATCGGTAGAATGAAATGGGTTGGAGAGAGAGAGAGAGAGAGAGAGAGAGAGAGAGGTCCTTCTCTGCAGAGGCCCCACAATTTTGGAACAAACTCCCACTGGAGGTCCACCATGCACCATCCTTGCAGGCTTAGAAACACTTTATTTTACCGTGGCCGTTTCATGATATGAGTACTGTTCTTGCTGCTATTGCCATTGTTGTTCTTGCCGGTTTGTTGTTGATGGTTTTTATTGTTTTCAATTGCTATTTTATTGCGTTTATGGTTTTTATTGCTTTTAATAGTTTAACTGTTTTTATGCATTTTATTGCTGTAAGCCGCATTGGGAGGGCTTCTGCCCTGAAAGGCGGCCAAGAAATGTTTTAAATAAATAAAATAAATAATTCTTGCCTGCTGCACCACCGAGCTAAGAAACTAAAAAAGGAGTGAAGATGCCATCCCTCATGGTTCTGGATGCTTTAAATAGCAACATCAGATGACGCTGCCTCATATATCAAGCCATCTTGCTCCGGATCATCCAATTCAGCTTCCCCCAGCTTGGACCAACCAGACGTTGCAGCTGACAACTCCCAGCGTTCCTGTCCCATTGGCTGGGGCTGATGGGAGTTGAAGTCCAAAACATCTGGAAGGGACCATGTTGAGGAATGCTGCTCCGGGCTTTCCGTTGGGGTCTTTCTTAGCCCTACCTGGAAATGCCGGGGATCGAACCTGGAACCTTCTCTATGCCAAGCAGGTGTTCTATCACTGAGCTATGGTGCTTCCCTTACAAACAAAGTAAGCTCCCAGTCCTCATGGTTCAGAATAAAAATCTGATTGAAAGAGGAACACGGAAAGCAGCCTTCTGCTGAGTCGATCCTCTAGCCCAGTCCTCTCTGAACTGACTGTTAGCAGTTGTCCAAGGTTCCAGAAAGGCCTAGCTGGAGTTGCTGGGACTTTCTGCATCCAAAGAAGGTGCCTGTATTACTGAGATATACCTTGAAAGGTTTCTCCAGGTATGGAATAACCCCGTTGGCTCAGAATGAGCTCTGTCATTCCGAGCCCTTTATTTTGCTAGCAATCAGGAAAGCTCTTCTCGTTTTAGGATGTTCTCGCCCAGCTCATAACAACATCCAGGAGATATTCCAAGCTGGAGGAGGACCTCTTCCAAAAGTGACGCTCGCTTCATCACTGTACACGCCTTAAACTTCGAGGACTGGAGACATCTGTCTTCTGAACCAGGTCGCTGCGCATCTGAGTGGCACCGCTGAGCAATCCTTACCGGGCCAGAGTGTCCAGAAGTTCATGCATCTGGACCTCAGTGTCTGCAGTGGGCTGCCTTCTGCCAGCATCCTCAGAAGAGCCAGAAATGGTCCGTTTGGAATGGCAGATGGGCGCATACTCCTAAGCGTTGCAGGGAAGAAAAAGAGCAAAGAAGAGACCAACTAGCAAGCAAGATACTTGCCTGCTTCTGTGGCTACAATCCGAAGGGCTCCATCGCACCAGCAATTGAGCGCACTCTCACCATGCCTAATGTGCGGATTTGCAGCACTGGACTCACATGACACTGTGCCTGTCCTGCTGACACCCCACCTCTTCCCCAGCCTTTCACAGAACGCGAAAAGTCTGGATTATTTTCCCTAAGCGTATTCAATGTTCCCTAAACTTCTGTGTAGTTTTAAAGGAACTGGGGGCTTGAATGGATTGCATCAGGTCCTGGCAGGGAAAAGCGATCTCTCCCAGCAGCCGGCTCCAAGCCTCAACAGAAAACCCAAACCTTGCATCCCAGTCTCCTAAGCATTTTTAAAAATCATACAATGCCTGAAACTCTGCAGAGACAGGATTCTACTCCCTCGATGCCCCCAAAGAGCCAGACTAAAAGGTAGTTCCATTTTTGCCCGGCAGAAAGGCACCCTGGTTGAAGTACTCATCTGACAGGGCCTGACTGGAGGGAAAAAGAGAGCAGAAGAGCTAACAAGGAAAGGAGTGAAGGAGCAGCCATTCAGGTGAAAGGGATCTAAACTTGATGCACTTCTGCCTCAGAGGTAAAAAAAAACACGGAGGCAAACCAGGGGGGAAATTAGGTGCGATGGAGGTCTAAGAACGGTTTCAGACATGCTCAGGGGAGCTTTCAGCATTACTTTTCAAGACAACAAATCCCACCCCATGTCACAAAATCCTTTTGAACTTTCTGCCAGTGGGTTTCCCATCCTCTTTTTGCTCCCCTCTACTTCACTCTGTTCCGCATTCCAACCTTCCTGACATTCCAGCTGAACAGGAAGCATTTCTAAAGAAAATAATCCTTCAAAGTGCTATCGGTTTCCATTTCTTGAGTTCGTTTGTACCTTTCTCGCTTCGACGTTAGCAATGCTCATATGTGCCCTGATATAATCAGCCAAAAAGGTTGCATATGATTCCCTCCAGATCTATTTTTTGGGGCGGGGGGGCAATGTTTAGTCAATGCGCACCAGCACACCTGCGTAATGGTGAAACTTTGTCCAAAAGAAACTCAATGCAATCACAGCGATGCCTGCTCCCCCCCCCCCCCGCAGCATTCTGTCAAAGTGGGTAAAACTCTGCTCAATGTGAATCTTGATGCGATCAAGGCAAATTTCCTTTTTTTAAAAATTATCTTCTCCAAGGGTTTGTCAATGTGCCCGTATACTAAGGGGGGGGGGGGGGAAAGACCGACGGGACTGAAAGCTGTGAACAGCTGCACATGTGCCAGGCTCTGCACAAAACCTGGAAATAATAAAAAAAATGGAACAATGTGAGCCTCCAAAGGCCGCAGTTCCAGTATGAAAACAAGGCCAGATGATTGAGAAGTCTGTGGAGAGAGTACCGCATCTGGTGTCAACCGGAAAGGGATGCCTTGAGAACCTTACCCCTGAACCGCTATCGCTGCTGCTGCTGCTGCTTTCAGAGGAGGCGGATCGCTGCCCCCGAAGTTCATCGCGCTCCCCTTGCAGGATCCGGATCATCAGCAGGCAAACGGCCTCTTGAGCCCGGCAAGTGTAAGTCCAGAGTTCAAGGCCTTGCTTCTCTTTCTCTGTCAGGTACAACTGGGTGTTTAACTCCGCCAAGGCCTCCTGGGATGCGATCAGAAGGAGAATTTGGTACGGAAAAACGGAAGCACGGAGAGCCCCCGCGGTGAGACCCCAAGGTTAGTAGAAGGACAAAAAAAAATGTAGAGAGAAGAAGCCCCTAAAGGGTGCGAGATACAAGAAAACCAGAGCACCGATGATGGGAGTATGCAGTTGTTGGAGTCAATAGAAAACTATCCGTAATGGCATGCCCTGTAAGAGGGCATGGCTAGCACTCTTAACAGAAGCCCTCTACACACTGCAAAATTTTGTTGCAGGCAGTGCTTGCAAAAAAATGGGAGAAAACCACCCTCAGCTACCCTTTATGGTCTTCTCCTGATGAAGAAGCAGGGGCCCCATATACTTTTAACACTTAGGGATTGAGAAAGTGGCACCCACACAGACCTTTCCTTCCCCACAAACCTGGCTCACCCTGGTAGCCTGTAATTCTTGCAGTAGACGCGTCTTCTCCATCTTAGGTTGCGCAGCCTTGGCAGGGAGAACGTCCCGCAAAGCCCTGTGCACTTCCGCCACCTTGGCCCCGATCCCTGCGTTGATCCTGGCTGCGACGGAGTCAGGCCCCGGAGGCTGCCGCTGGGTGGGGAGCTTCACGGAGGCCTGCTCTGCCCTCAAGTGCCCGATGTACTCCTGCAGCACCGTTCTTTCGTCCTCCTCCGAACCACGGGGCTCCGGGGGGCTGCAATGAGAGAAGGGTTTTGACAGCTGACTGCAGGGTGACCAACTGTCAGGATTTCCCCGGATTTGTCCTGTTTATTATTCTATCTTGGGTGTCCGGGGGGATTTTCTGTAATTTTCTATAATGTCTTGGAATGACACGCTTTCCCCTTTAAGGCCGCCATTAGCGTGGCGGGGAGGGAGGGAATAGTGCGCTTCCGGAGGCCACCTTAAAGGCCTCAATTGGAACAGGGGTGGGGGGATGGGAATGACACACTTTCCCTTCCTCCACTCCAATTGGGGCCTTTAAGATGGTGGGCAGGGGGGGAACGGGAGCCCTCCATGTGGCTCCCTCACGTTTGACCCAATGCCTCCAATGTTTGCCCTGGTCGGCAACTAGCTCTGCCGGAAAGCCGTTCTGACCGGCTCTTCTTTCCAACCTGATTTGGGATGAATTCCCCAGTCAGCAACTCTCAGCCTTTGGATGGGCCTTTTCGCGGTCCTTTGAAAGGACCTTGCACAAGTCAGACCCATGTTCTGGAGAGCCCTACACTGTTTGCACTGACTGGCAGTGACTCTCTAGAATGGGAACCTTTTGCATGCAAAGCCCGTGTGCTACCATCGACCCATGATCTATCCCCTAATGCTGAAGCAAGATTCTAGTCCTCATAGTTCTGATCCAACGGCCGACTTAAATAAAGACAGAGGAAGTTGGCTGGGTCTCTCTAGGTCTCAGATAAGGGTCCTTCCTAGCCCTACATACCTGGAGATGCCGGGGATTTCTGAATGAAAAGTTGGGGCCCTATACCCCTGAGTTACGGCTCGGCCCTTTTCCTCAAAATTTGATCCCGTTCCAACCCTGACTTTGCTCAGCCTCTCGCTCACTTCAATTCTTTGTCTGGGGGCATCCCACCACCCCATTGACACCCCCTCCCATTTATACCTCGGCGTCTCGCCGTCCGCACCATGGCTTTGCAAGGACCTGTAAGCTTGGTCCACAACTGCTAATTTCCTCTCACGGTGCGAGTTCCTGGGCTCTCCTAAAATGAGGAGCAAGAGGTCAGCTGCTAGTACATCAGGACACGAAGGAGGGAGTTGCACAAAGCGCCCCCCCTACATGCCAAGAAAGGAAGTAGCTGCTGCATTTTTGTCAGTTATGGGTAATATTTGTCAACGCCTTCTCCCTTATGTGCCTGTCTGGACCCTAAGACCATCCTCAGCGGTCCTTCTTTGTGAGCCCCTGCTGAGGAAGTGAGGCACGTGGATCCCAGGAGGAGGGCCTTCTTTGCTGTGGCCCCCCGGCTGTGGAATGAGCTCCCTAGAGAGATTCAGCTGGCACCTACATTATACTCCTGTCGACGCAATATTCTCACAATATTTTAACCGTTTATTATCATAGTCTTTTAACTCCGCTGTTTTAAATGTGTATTTTAAATGTGTATTTTAAATCTGCGTTGCTGAGCGGTTTTTTACTCTGGTTGTGCTTTTATATCGTGTTTTATATCGTGTTTTTATACTGCTTTGTTGATGCTTTTAGTTTTTGTAAACCACCCAGAGAGTTTCGGCTATTGGGCAGTATAAAAATGTAATAAATAAATAAATGGTGGAAGCGAGTCTTGAACCGGTGACCCCAGTGGCTTTTGTGGGGGCCACTGAGGCTGCAGTCCCGGCCTCACCCCCTAATGGAGCACTCACTTGGCTGAACCCCCAAACTCCATCATCAGTACCCATAATCCCCCAGCCAGCATGGCCAACAGCAAATTGTCCTGCAGCATGAGCAGGAGAGACCAGCCTGCTCACTTCAGAGCTCTAAGGTGAACATATACATGAATACTGATGGACTGGTGGACTGATTGAGTGACTGATTTCTATCATTTTATCCCATGCTTCCCCAAAACAGATTCATGTCTGCAAGGTGGAATTGCAACAGTGAGAAAACCGTTTGCAGAAGTGGCACCCGGGTCTTCTGTTTCCCTTCTCCCTCCCCATCACTTTTTCCTTTTGTGCTGTGTCTTTTTAGGTTCGTAAGCCTGACGGGCAAGGGACCGTCTCATTTTTATTTGATCGGTAAGCCAATTTTGGAGCCTTTCCGGCCAAGAAGCGGGGTCAAAAGGTTTTAAATCAATCAATAAAATAAAATGTGCATCATCATCATCATCGTCCTAATAGCAGCAGTGGCTATTGGAACTTGGATCTAATGTCTCTTTGTGCAGATGAAACAGCATCCCCGACACCTGCACAGACTCACCTGTGAGGGTGCCGTCTTCTTCCTCCTCCGCGGCCTCCGTGTAAGGGTGTAGCCTTGCCGTGGTCAGCGAAAATACTACCTCGTAGGCCTCCAAGCAACGTTCACTGATGGATATCAACAAGGGAAGGAAGGGCGGGGGAACTCAGCAGCCAAACACCATCCGTAGGCAATCCACACACCCACACCTTGCCCCAAAAGCCACAACCTTAGGCCAGTTTTGAAAATATTATTTTGGCCACTCCTCTCTTTGCTCGACACCCAAGCCTGAGAAAGACTTCTAGAAAAATCAAAATTTCACTCCGTATTTTGTGACATTCCGATTGGTCCAAATACAGCCATGGATTCGAGTTTCCCCGCCTCACATGTATCAACACAGCTGTTTATTTGGGGGCTGCTTCTCTTGGTCAGTAGGGTTGTTTGTTCATGATTTCAAATTGTCATAGATTTTTGCGTTGTATCGTATCCATCTTAAAATGGACGTCGCTTTGAAAAACCCATTTGGGGAATGTGGGGCATAAAAAACCTTGAAGCTAAACAAGATATAAATCCCGTTGCTTTTTAATGCACCTCTCAGGGGGAACGTCTCAGGTTTAGGTAACAGGCTTGTTTTCGTAAAGCCCCCCTTTTCTCCGAGGGGCTAATGGCGCATATGCAGCCCCATCCCGCTTTTATCCTCACAACAACCTTGCGAGGTAGGCTAGGCAGAGAGATTGCGGATTGGCCCACCCAATGAGGGGATTTGAACTCAGGTCTCCTAGGGGTGACACTCAAATGCAGTCGCTGCCTAACAGGTGATCGTTGGCGTTTCTGGCTTTTATTGAAAAGGAAGAGAAAAATATTACTGTCAGATGGGCAGCTAATACATAATGGCTCCCCAATGCTGCGCCCTCACCTGTACTGCACGGCCAGGTGCAGGGCGGTATTGTCGGACTCACGGCGCCCAAGAAGCATGCTGATGCGTTCCGTGTCGCTCTTGGATTCCTGCAGTGTTGTTGATAGGAGTTGGTTTATGCTTCTTAGTTTCTCGATGAATCTGGAAGGGAGGCAGGCATTCATCATCACCATCATCATGGGAATAATGGGCTCAAGTTATAGGAAGCCAGCACTTAAGTAGAGAAGTACTGGTTCCCGTCTGTTCGGCACTGTTTAGGCCTCATCTTGGGTACTGCGTCTAGTTCTGGGCATCACACTTCGAGAAGGATGCAGACAAACTGGAGCGTGTTCAGGGGAGGGCAACGAGGATGATCAGGGGTCTGGAAACAAAGCCCTATGAGGAGAGATTGAAAGAACTGGGCATGTTTAGCCTGGAGAAGAGAAGATTGAGGGGAGACATGAAAGCACTCTTCAAGGACTTGAAACGTTGTCACACAGAGGAGGGCCAGGATCTCTTCTCGATCAACCCAGAATGCAGGACATGGAATAATAAGCTCAAGTTACAGGAAGCCAGATTCCGGCTGGACATCAGGAAAAGCTTCCTGACTGTTAAAGCAGTACGACAAGGGAACCCATGACCTAGGGAGGTGGTGGGCTCTCCCACACTAGAGGCCTTCAAGAGGCAGCTGGACAGCCGTCTGTCAAGGATGCTTTAAGGTGGATTCCTGCACTGCGCAGGGGGTTGGACTCGATGGCCTTACAGGCCCCTTCCAACTCTACTATTCTAGGATTATATTCTATGATCATCATCTAAAGAAATCACTCGCTCTAACTGTAAACCCGGGTGGTGCGTGCCTAGAGAAAAGGAGGCAGTAATGTGCCACAGAGAAACAGGAGGAAGGGCGCCAGCATGCTAAGGAAATCCAAGTTTCATAAAAAGAAAAAGAAAAACCTCCCCTCCTCCAACCTCCCCCCCCCCCGAGGCAACTGAGAACCACACATGCTCAGTCGCCACAGAATCACAAATAGAAGAGACAAATGGGAACATGTGAGGTTTGGGGGGTGGGGTGGGAATGGAATGGAATGGTACCCTGGAGGAAGGGCATGGCTGGCTAGCTGGAACTGTGGACAGGAGCACTGCTGGTAAAAGGCAAAAATTCATGGCAAGATTTTGTTGCCAGGTCTCACTCTGAATAATTAAGCATTTTCCTGCCACTCTTCTACTACTTTACCCAGAGTGGCTTCGTGTGTGTAAGGACAGAAACAGTACTTTTAAAAATACAAAGGAAAGAGCTTCCTAAGACACAGAACTACAACCAGCACTAAGTAAAACCAACAAAAGTGAGGCTTTAAAACGAGTTAGCAATCACCATGCAGCCACCCGAGCAGCCCACGCGGGGTGCCCAAGCTGCCCCCTATGAATTCCCCCCCAAGAAGCCAAACCTTGCCGCCTCACCTTGTAAACCGTGCTCCTGCTGAACCGCTGTTTGGTGGGCCAGTGGGAGGGTAATTTACTAGGGGAGGGGATGGTGTGTGGGGAGCAGAGCGCTAACCTCCCCGTGAGGGCATATGGTTGTGCGTAAGAGAGTGTGAGTGAATAGCGGAGAGGCATAGGGGATGCCAGCCCCAAGCCCCACCCACCCATAATCCCCGCCCATCGCCACCTCCTGCCCTGCCTACTGGCATGCAGCCCTTGACTGCCCACACACTGCATGTGGCTCTGAGAAGGCAAAAATAAAAAAGGTGGCCCGTGGCTGGGACAGATGCAGGGAGGGACCCGGCCGGATTTTGTTTCGGAGCTGCACCACCATCATTAAACGCAGCCCAGTGCTGGATGTCTTGAGACACCCACACAGGCCAGGCCTCCAGAGTTAATCTTAATTCCCGGGCAGGTCTGCATGGTGACTTGAGGTCCCCTTTGAGCAACAGGTTCAAGGGGGTGGCCTCAGATCATGCGCATAGCCGGTACGGCTTGAGTTCTGGGTCCTCTGGCTAAGAGCAGACTTTTTTTGGCTCAAATTTGGAAGTTGGAAAATCGGGTCCAACTAGCCCAGCACTGTACGTCAGCTGGCAAGAGTTTTCCAAGAGCTCCTCCTAGATTTGTAAGCCGGAGACGGCGAAATTGAAACCTAAAGCCACTTGCGTGCAAAGCAAGTGCTCTACCCATTGAGCAGACTTCCCATGTCGAGCCTCCCCACCCCCAGAAAGAAGTTATGGCGTTTCGAAGAAAGGAGGGACGTCCGTAGCGGCTGTCAGCTGCGATCAACCCGCGGGTGAAGCGTTAGACGTGGGACACCCCCTTACCCACGGAGCTGTTGGCTTTGTGCTTCCATGCCTTTTGCGCGGATCTCCGCTGGCGGAGGGCCTTGCTGGGGGGAAAAGAAGCAGGCGGGGTGGCCGCTGGGGGTGCCCCGGAAACAGCGGGCGATGTTCTGGGCTGCTGCCACAGGATCCTACAGGGAGGGTAGTGGTGGTGGATTTGAGGAGACAAATGAGACAGGTCAGGGGTACAGATCCACCCTAGGGGGTTGGAGATATTTATTTACTATTTAAATATTATTTTTATCCTGCTACTCAGCCAGAAAAAGGTTCCCAGAACAGCTTACAAGCAATCAGTAAAGAATGCCTTGCCTGCTGGGTTACGAGCTAAAAGGACATTGCACAAAAGGAAAAAGGAATGAAGAGGGAAGAGGAAAAAATAAAGTAGACTTTCAGCAGGGATGATGAAATATCCCCGCATACCCTCTCATCTCCCAGGGCATAGACAGGTAATGGGAGGATGCAAGACCTGATATTCCCTTTGCCTGGTCCTCACTCCATATTCAAATCCACCTCTACTTCACAGAATTCTTCTCCCGCCCTTCCTACTAATCCAAATCGCTCTGCTGCTTCTTCGAAAGGGGAAATAATCAAAACCGTATTTTCAATTGGTTGCTCCTTTAACACGTCAACGCTAGAAAAGAGAAAGTTTGCAATTGCAGAAAAATACCCCTTTCTTTTCCCTTGTCAATCAGTTTGTTTGTTTTTACTACGCATGGGCCACATCCCAAGGGGCATACAAACTCAAGGGGCATGCCAAAATTCACCTGAAATCCCCACGGCTCTCGTTCCCAGACAGGGCTGGTGTCTGCGTGGGTCTCCATCTTGGAGAGGACATCCTGCAGCTCTTTGACCTGGACAGAGGCACGGAGAACATTTGCCATTAACGTCACTACATCTCCAAACATTCCTCCGCCAAACGCTAAACCCTGCTGTGCGATTTCCAGCAGATTCTAATCGAGCGACACAAGCAGCCAGGAGCGTCGTCAAAGGTGGGTACAGTCAGGCAGGTGCCAGGGGCCCACATCTCAACAGGCCGACTGATGAAAAAACACCTGGAGTTGCCTCCTCCTCTTCCCCTTGCGACCTGCATGTTCTCCTGCCTCTCGCTCCGGCCCAGGCAATGGAGGTGGTGAAAAAGGAGGAGCAGGAGACACCACGGCTGACCTGCTCCTTGGTTAGAGTGACCATATGAAAAGGAGGACAGGGCTCCTGTGTCTTTAACATTTGCACTGAAAGGGGAATTTCAGCAGGTATTGTTGTACGCATGCAGGACCTGGTGAAATTCCCTTCACAACAGTTAAAGCTGCAGGAGCCTTGCCCTCTTTTGTATCTGGTCACTCTAGTATAGCTCCTGCAGCTTTAGCTGTTGCGATGAAGAGGGAACTTCACCACCTGCTGAAATTCCCTTTTCAATGCAACTGTTACAAATACAGGAGCCCTGTCCTCCTTTCCATAGGGTCACCCTATCCTTGGAATTCACTACCACAATGTGTAGCGAAGGCTACCAATTTGGGGCCCAATCTACACCAAGCAGGATATTGCACTATGAAAGCGGTATGAAAGCGGTATATAAGAGGCAGGAGCCACACAACTGCCTTATAGCAGTATTGAAGTGCACTGACAACTGTTGGGGCCCATTGACACATACCATATATCGCTTTCATACCTCTTTCATAGCGCTATATCCTGCTTGGTGTAGATCTGGCCTGGATGGCTTTAAAAGGGGGTTGGGTAAATTCCTTTAGGCTATCAAGGGCTACTAGTCCTGATGGCTAAGTGCAACCTCCAGTACCAGAGGCAGTAAGCCTATATACGCCAGTTGCTGGGGAATATGGGTAGGAGAGTGCTGTTGCATTTATATCCTGCTAGCTTATGGATTTCTTGTGGGCAGTTGGTTGGCCACTGTGTGATTGGAATATTGGACTGGATGGACCCTTGGTCTGATCCAGCCTCAGGGCTCTTATATTCTTAGGCCTCTCTGCCTATCAAGCAACCAAATTCTAGCAATGATGAGGAAGAGGAGGAGGAGGAGGAGCAGCCACCCAGAGACAGCACGGAACACAATGCAGAATTAACAACAACAATGAGCCTATCTACACGCTAGGTTTTTAACATTTTATAAGGGTTATGAAAACTCTTTGGGCCACATGACGCACTCCCTTGAACGTTGTGAGTTTTAAAAAACCTCAGATATACTTCAGTTATATTCAACGGTTTCACTTTTAATAAATCGTTTTTAGTAAAATAATGTGTCCTTCCTAACTGTTTGTGATTCATGGGGGCAGTGCTTCCTTTACTGGTGCCCAAATGCTTAGCAGTTGATTGGTGGGGAAGAAAGCGTGGCTAAGGAGGAAGTGGGCGAGTGAACTACAGCACCCACAATTCTTAGCCCTATGCTCGCTAGGGAATGATAGAGGAACAAAGAAGGAAGTGGGTGACTGAACTACAACACCCACAATGCCTTGTCCTAAACTCATTGTAAAAACGAAAGAGAACGAGACAGGGCAGAAGAGTGTGTGACTGCACACACTGCTTTAAAGGCTGAAGAATTTTTCTCCTGTGATGTGAGTACTCAGTAATGTGGCCTAAGACGTTTTAGAATGCACCTATTTGGAACGTTTTAAAATACTATTTAAAACATTCCAAGGGACTGTGTAGATAGGCTCAACATCTAAGACCTTTGGATGATGTACAATAAAACCAGTGCAACATGAAAAGCAAAAAACAAAATCAGAACAGTCTTTTCAAAAAGAGATGAAAATCACTCTTAAAGTCAAGGTTAAAAAAAAAAAAAGTAAAGTCAAAGGCCTGGCAAAACCCCTCGGAGAACGCACAGGGGAGTTAGCTCTACTTCTCAAATCTTATCTTGGGTGAGGAGAATTTGGCTGTTTGGCGAATCTGCTTCATGCTTTTCTGTTTGGAACTTATTCCGACGCTATTATTAAATACTGAGCTCCATCACACCAATGATTTAGTGCACTCTCACCATGCCTGGTGTGCGGATTTGCAGCATAGTATTCACATGACGCTGTGCCTATCCTGTTGACACCCCGCCTCTTCCCCAGCCTTTCCTAGAATGTTAAACGTCTGGATTATTTTCCCTGAGCGCATTTAATGCACCCTAAACCTCCATGTAGTTTTAAAGGAACTGGGAGCTTGAATGGATTGCATCAGGTCCTGGCAGAGAAAAGCGATCTCTCCCAGCAGCCGGCTCCAAGCCTCAATAGAAAAACCCAAACCTTGCATCCCAGGCTTGAAAGCCTTTTTTTAACATCATACAACGCCTGAATCTCTGCAGAGACAGGATTGTACTCCCTCAGTGCCCCCAAAGAGCCAGGCTAAAGGGTCATTCCATTTTTGCCCAGCAGAAACGTGGTCTGGTTGAAGTGCTCCTCTGACAGGACCTGACTGGAGGGAGAAAGAGAAGGGGAGGGGGTGGGGTGGAGTAGCAAAGGAGCAAAAGAGCAGCCATTCAGGTGAAAGGGATCATAAGCATGATGCGCTTCTGCATCAGAGGTTAAAAAAAAACCCGCGGAGGCAAACCAGAGGGAAAAATTAGGTGCGATGGAGGTCAGAGACAATTATGATAAACCAGAAAGGATCGCTGTTTCTCTCCCTGCCCCCCGACATTACCTTTCTCTGCAGCTTGTCCCTCTCTCCCTGGTAAGTATAGAGTGTGGATTTGGACCTGCTCAGCACCTCATCCATGCCTCTCAGCTCGACCAGGAGGGCCACATTCCTCTCTTTCTGCAGGGCAATTTCTCTCTCATAGACGCTCATCTCATCCATCAGGAACTCCGGGCCGATCACGTCGGATGCCTGACCCCGCGCGGATGGCGGCTCTGTGCCACCCCCTTGGAATGTCCACAGACTTTCTTCCAGACCCTGGGAAATGGACAAACAAGCCCACCAAAACGTCACTCATTTCCAATCAGCCGGCCCTGTCGTCAGAGCCAAGTCTGCAGCTACAACATTTGCGGTGGTGGTGGGAGGTGTGCTCCCGTTACTAACAAACTCAGGTGGGGCGTGTCGACAGGACTGGAGCCAAAATAGAGCACGCTGGGAAACCAAAGAGTAAGATCAGCGTGCAAAAATGCACACGTCAAGTGATTCGATTTCGTCATTATTCGTGATAGCACTAAATTAATTGTTAATCATATGAAAATATTAATTAGCCAATTATATTAATTAGTCAATTATCCCCGCCACTTGGCGCTCATTGGCTGGAAAAGAGGGTTGTTCCATCCCTCACGCCTTCACTCCCCAGCTATAATGCACTGTTAGAGTAGGGTGACCCTATGAAAAGGAGGACAGGGCTCCTGTATCTTTAACAGTTGTACAGAATAGGGAATTCCAGCAGGTGTCATTTGTTTGCATGCAGCACCTGGTGAAATTCCCTCTTCAGCACAACAGTTAAAGCTGCAGGAGCTATGCTAGAGTGACCAGATACAAAAGAGGGCAGGGCTCTTGCAGCTTTAACTGCTGTGATGAAGAGGGCATTTCACCAGGTGCTACATGCATACAAATGAGACCTGTTGAAATTCCCTTTTCCACGCAACAGTGAGAAGATACAGGAGCCCTGCCCTCCTTTTCATAGGGTCATCCTATGTTAGGAGAGATAGAGTCGGCCAGGTTGGGAAAAAAATTTCTACCCAGAGGCTGGATTCCATTCCGGAGAAGTTCTTGGGGTCCCACCCTCCAGTGGTGGGCGGGGCCAACATTTAAAAAAAACCCTGCATATTTTAGGATTTGGCCCTAAGCATCCCCCACCTGTGGAGTAAAGGAATATGGCTTTGCCCACCTCAGTCACCGGGACGTAACTTGCCACCTCGGCTTCGGCGCTGGGGATACGGCTGCGATGGGAGAAAACGGTGTTCTCAAGCGATGTGACAGCCTTGTGAACATCAAGAAACAGATCCGCATGGCCTAGAACACGTAGGGAAGGAGCGGAGAATAGTGAGAACAAAATTATGTTTTGGGATTGAAAATCCTAATGAGTTCCATGCAACCGCCACCTGAACGCAGTGAAAATAACAAAGGGTTTTCTAGCACCTGAAGGAGTAGCAACTTGATTATTGCAAATGCCTTAGCGGAGCTTGCAAATCAAACATTTACGCAAGACACTTTGGGGGCCGTTCTCTGACTCCAAGCGAACTTTCAGTGTGTCACGGGGTAATAAAACATCCCGAAAGAAATCTATTGGCATGGTGGCACTTCAGTAGCGAGGTACTGGTTCCCCTCTACTCGACACTGGTTAGGCCTCATCTTGAGTATTGCGTCCAGTTCTGGGCACCACACTTCAAGGAGGATGCAGACAAGCTGGAAGGTGTTCAGAGGAGGACAACGAGGATGATCAGGGGTCTGGAAACAAAGCCCTATGAGGAGAGATTGAAAGAACTGGGCATGTTTAGCCTGGAGAACAGAAGATTGAACACTTGAAAGGTTGTCAGAGAGAGGAGGGCCAGGATCTCTTCTCGATTATCCAAGACTGCAGGACATGGAATAATGGGCTCAAGTTACAGGAAGCCAGATTCCGGCTGGACATCCGGAAAAACCTCCTGACTGTTAGAGCAGTACGACAATGGAACCAATGACCTAGGGAGGTGTTGGGCTCTCCCACACTAGAGGCCTTCAAGAGGCAGCTGGACAACCATCTGTCAGGGATGCTTTAAGGTGGATTCCTTCCAACTCTACTGTTCTAGGATTGTAGGGTGCCTCTACAAGAGCGATTTAAAGCTCTTTCAAGGTGCATTAAAAATTGTACCTCTACAAGAGCGGATTGCAAATTGGGGGTCGAGGCGCTTTTTCTGTCCGATTATGCGCATTATCGAATGCACGTTAAATAGCGAGTTTTAATTTACCGCGGGAGTTGAAGCGCCTTATGACCATGTAAACAAGCAATTCTTCGCATTTAAACACTTTAAAGCACGTTTCATACAAGGAAACAATCATGCAAAAAATTTTTGCCCCAACACTTTACATTGGATGGGACAAGAAAGGGGGAAAAGACGCACACAAGCAGCAAAAAAAAATAGATTTCTTGGTATGTTTTATGTCCCAGCTGTAAGCGGAGAGCCAGTGAGGCAAAGCGCTTAGACTGGGGAGATCTGGGTTTGAGTCCCCACTCAGCTGTGAAGCCCACTGGGTGGGTTTGGGCCAGTCGCTGACTCTAAGCCTGAACCCTACCTCACAGGGTTGTTGTTGTGAGGATAAAATGGAGAAGAGAAGGACCATGTAAGTCGCCTTGGGCTCCCTCGAGGAAAAGGCAGGAGGATATGAATGTAGCAAATAAATAAACGGAATTTGGTTTGCAATTTGGGGTCACCGTTGACTATGGTGGCGCTTTCGATTGTCCTAGAAGGACCAGTTGCAGGTCTGTTTTGGTGCAAATCCTGGGATAAAAAAAGTACCTTTGGGAGGGTTATGTTTAACCCTCTTGGGTAGCGGCACGGCAAAAATGGCCAGATGGCCAGTTCCCCAAACCTTTCTTACCTTCTTCGGAATGGATCGGAGGCAGAGGCGGCAGGTTCATCATCGCCGGCTTTGAAAACTGTGAAGGGCATCTCGGGAGGCTTGCTGTGTACTCGGAGCAAAGGTCGGAAAACTCTTCATCATCCCTGCCGACAAGAGGAGGCTGCAGGACAGGTTGTCTCCTGAGAGTTGGGCTTTTCCCTCCCAAATAAATGCCTCTGTTCCCTTCAGGAATGGTCTACTTTCGGCCTTGTGTGGTCTAATCCTGCCCACCCCACGAGAATCGCTACAGTCCATTGATGCTTCTCCAAGTTAGAAAGCCAGAGTGCAGACCGCAGCAGCGAAAATGGCTAACACAATGAAAGGCAGCGCGAAGAGAACCATAGGGTACTGTGGACGCGCTATGAAAATGGCTGCCTTGGCGGGGGTAGAGGAGCTTGCCTATTCCTAAAATTATTAGGACAAACCACCCAATTCCCAGAACTGGGCAATACTGAAAGCTGACCTGCACAAGAACGTAGCACAAGGCAGGGGTTAGGGTTTGAGCTCCGTAACACAGAATCTCTCTTTTGAGCCCAAATAAAGTCAGTGCAAGAGGACAACCATTTGCTTTGCAGCATGCCAGCCTCCCAGGTTTTTCTTTTTTTTTTTAATGAAGAATAGTTTTAAAAATCGTAGGAAATAAAATTGAAATCAGGGAGACTGGCTGGGAGAGGTGTCCCTTGGGAGACTCCAGGATTACAGAAATTCAGAGAGGTCTATCGACAGCTCTTGGCTAAGCAGAGCCTCTGTATACAGAGAGAGTCTACCACTACATAAACAGGCAATGGAGAACGCATCAGAGAAGGCTATTGCCCTTACACACTCTTTTGGACTTCCCTGAAATATCCAGCTGACCACTGTCGGAAGCAGGATGCTAGGCTCAGGTTGGCAGATTCTTAGGCTGTAGCGCGAAGAAGCCAAAGGCAACGATACCTGGCCTTCTTGTCCTGCAGGTGCTCGATTTTGCCATGGAGTTGAGCCACGGTGACCAGCAGCTCCGTAATGTGTTCTTCATAGCGCAGGATTGCTCGCTCGTCCGACGCTGTCTCCTGGAAACCCCATCCACGGACTCCGCTTCCCCCTGGGGTCCAGAACAACAGGGGAGATGGCAGAGATCCCAAAAGAGCATCCATCATGTCACCCCCCACACACACACACAAAAGCAGGGTCATGCACGTAAACAGTCAGTCCATCCTGCAAGCTTTCATAGCAGAAGCGCACCACATAGTCACAAAGTACAGGGCTTTCTTAGTGGTGGCACTCCAAACTTTGCAAGCCTTTTTACCCAGGCGATTGAATTGGTGTTTTAATCGGTTTAAGTGACTGTCACCAACCTGGCAGCCGCCCAGTCTCCTGTACTACAACTCCCATCACTCCCAGCCAACATTGGAGTTGTAATCCAACAGATCGAGAGAACAGTGGAGTGTGGGAGGCTGGTGTAAATTCTCTCTGTCTTGTCTTTTGCAATTGACTCTGCAATTGACAAGGTTTTTTATTATTATTATTTTTTTGGCCCCCTTCCAGTATGGCTGTTGGATCTATTCATTTCATTGTACGATCATCTCAGGTTTTCAAAGAACGTATAATATCGCACACACAGCGCCCCTGAATCTCATCCGACATGCCTAGAGGGCACAGGAGTAGTCCGTCGTCACTATATTTTGGTTCCAGAGAAGAGCACCAAACCAGACCCAAACCGTATAATTCGTTAAGCCAGCTTCCGTTTGGGCAAGGAGCATGCAAGCTTTGGAGCGACACAGCTCTCCCAGCCTGCTGGCTGAAACATTCTGCCTGACTCAAAACCTTGCACGCTTACGACCGGCAGCATTTGGCTGCGGCAAGGAAATCATAAAAGTTAAAAATGACCAGTGTCGCTGAAGTCACGCACAGAGGTGCATGCCGCAAACAAATTTGCTGAATAGTTCCACGCTATCCCAGGAGAGCATCACACACACACACACCTTGCCGGGTACCACCTGCTAACGGGCAGTTTTATTTTTGAAATGCAACTTAAGGAGGAAGAGGGTTGCTCAGGTTTTAGAGGAAGTGAGATCACGCCGGACGTTTTCCTGTTTTCCTGCAGCCACAATGGATTTTTTTGTTCCTTTTGAATCTGATCCCAGCTGGAGAGGCCGACGTCGGCAATACAACGCGTGCACTTCCTCGGGAGTAAGACCCATTGGGACTTACATCTGAGTAAACATGCACAGGTGTGGCAGCAAGCAGAGACACAGTATGGCGTAGTGGTTAGAGTGGTAGACCAGGAGTTGGGAGACTCGAGTCCCCACTCATCCACGAAGCTCATGGGTGTTTTTGAGGCCGCCCCAACTCTCAGCCTAGCCTACCTCGCAGGGTTGTTGGGAGGATAAAATGGGCAGGAGGAGGACTATGTTAGCCCCCTTGGGTTCCTTGCAAAAGTGTGGGGGGGGGGGGAATGAGGAATATCAATACAACATCAATTGTGAACCGCCCTGAGAGCTTTGGCTATTGGGCAGGATAGAAATAAAATAAAATAAAAATGAAGAAATAATAATAAATAAATAAGCCTGCCCCAGGCAACAGTGACCTTTCTACAGCACAAACCCATGGGTTTCTACTCATAAGGAATTTCCCACCGAGTTCTCCAGCAAAGAAGAAGCCATCACCACCAAGGCAACCTGTCCCACTGCAGAATAACAGCCCTTGCGGAAAGTTCCTCCTGATGTTTAACCGAAATCTACCTCCCTGCAGTTTCGAAGCATGGCTTCTAGTCCTGCCCTCTGGAGCAACAGAAAAGAATCCTGCTCCATCTCCTACATAACATCTTGAAGTTTGAAGGCCATGATCACATCACCCCTTAATCCTCTCTTCTCCAGGCTAAACATACCCGGCTCTTTCAAACCCTTCCTGCTAAGACTTGGTTTACAGACTCCTTGAGGTTATAGAGTCATAGAACTTTAGAGCCGGAAGGGGAGTTCAAGGTCATCTAGTCAACTCTGCCGTTCCTGTTTAAGGCACGAATCTTGCACCACCGCAACCCTGGGCTTCAATCTCTCCAGTAAAGACTTGGCAAAATCAGCACCAAGACAAGATGAGTTCCCAAGGCTCAGGACCCCACATCACACCTACCCTCCATCTCAGCTTCTGTTTCTCTGAAGAGCCTCAGAACGTAGTAATGGCCCAGTCCGGTAACTTGGGGTGGGCAGATCCCCCTGTCACTGATGACGGCAGATCCTTCCTGTTTGTTCCCAAACTTCCCACACAGCCTGTGCAGGTTTCCTGTCCTCAGCGAGAGGAAGAGGCTGTGCTTTGGTGAGGAACCTCTCTCTTCTGCGCCATCCTTTAACCTTGAACATACGGCAAGATTCTGGGGCTGCAATATGGAGCATGCTGGAAAACCAGGAAAGGAGCGAAGGAGTGATTTGTTTAGAGCAAACAAACAAAGCAAAAGCCAAACGCAGTTCTTTGTCATCAGTGAAATGGACATAACTATTGCCTGGGTAGATCTTTCTTGATACCTGCTAAAGAGTCCAGTTTCTTTTTTAAAAAATTCACAGATTGCCTTCCTTTCACAGGGGATTGCTGTGAAATAGGTTATTGTTCAAAGCAATTCTTCAGTGTATTGGGGCTCAGACCGCATGTCTACATTACATGCAACCTTTGGGCAGGTTACTTGACCTTGGCAACGCCTCTCACGTGTAGCCATTTTGTGATGGCACCAGGACGGTTTCCTCAAATTGTCCAATGTGCCCACGACCCAAAGAGGTTGCCTCCTCTGATCTACTGGGCCCATTTCACAGCTAAAGATGTTTCTTGAGCATGGGGGCTAAAGGCGACAGATGATTGCTCAATTGCTTTCAAGGGCTGCTGCCCACAAAGGATCGAAAGCAGCTCTAAAAACAGGGCACACAGGAAACAACACAAGGAAACAACAATTTCTTACAAACATGATATGGAAGTCATAAAAATAAATCCAGCCATGTGGCTCCCTCAGTTGAAATGCATGAAGAATACAGAAGTATCCATGCAGTCGCTTGGGCTTCCTTAGAGAGGTGGCAACCAGTGTTCTGCCGCATATTTATTTATTTATTCATTCATTTTATATGTTACGTTTCTATACCAACCAATAGTCAAAACACTCTGGGTGGTTCACAACAATTAAACCCCCCAAAATACAACAAAAGATACTTAGGGTGACCAGATACAAAAGAGGGCAGGGCTCCTGCAGCTTCAACTGTTGCGATGAAGAGGGAATTTCAGCAGGTGCTGCATTCATACAAATGACACCTGCTGAAATTCCCTTTTCTAGGCAACTGTTAAAGATACAGGAGCCCTGTCCTCCTTTCCATAAGGTCACCCTAACAATGTTTAAAGCGACAGTATAAAATAGAAGTAAAAAACTAAAAGAAAACCTTGCAGCAATGGAAGGATATATATATATATATATATATATATCAAGGACACTGAGCGTATGCAGAGTGCATGGGTAAAATCGAACATAAGTCATATTTGAAGTAGACCTACTGATAGGGTGACCAGATAAAATCCAGGTCAGGGCTCATGTAACTTTAACAGTTGTAGAGAAAAGGGAATTTCAGCCAGTGTCATTTGTATGCAATTAGTTCCTGGTGAAATTCCCTCTTCATCACAACAGTTAAAGTTGCAGGGGCCCTGCCTTCTTTTGTGTATGGTCACTCTAGTATAGTGTATGGTCACTCTAGTATAGGGAATTTCACCGGGAACTAATTGCATACAAATAACACTGGCTGAAATTCCCTTTTATCTACAACTGTTAAAGTTACATGAGCCCTGACCTGGATTTTATGTGGTCACCCTAGCAGCCTACTGAAAAGAATGGGACTTCTGAAATCCTATTCATTTCAATGACTCTACTCTAAGTAGGAGCTACATTGGATCCCACCCTCCATGCTTTCTGGCAGCAGCCTTTTAAAAGGGGCTCCTCCTTTCCTTTTGTGAAGGAAGCAACTTTTTTCCTTTTAAAAAAAAATCTCAGAGTTCCTTTGAGCATGGGCGGAGTGCTCTTTTCTGAAAGGGCGTGTCTTTTGTCCTGGTTTTGTTTTTTAAAGGAAAAATCAAGGAAATGAAACAAAGGGAAGGGAGGGGAAATACTGAGCATGCCGCATTTTTACAGGATGTTCCTGCTGCAACATTCTGGCGCTTCTGCATCGCCTTTGGAAGGAAACTACAACTCCCAGCAGCCTCTGCGGTGGTGGGGGCGGGGCAGGTCCCAGCGTTTCCTTCCCTCTGACACATTTCCGGCCCGGTTTGCAAAAAAAAAAAAAAAAAAGGAGATTGTTTACAGCTGGTTGGTGGTTCTGTGTTTGCAGGTGGCTTGCAAAGTACGGTCCAGTTTGCAGCAAGAGGGGCCAGGTGGGTGATTTGCAAAGAAACAGAGGAGCAAAAATCCTGTTTATATATTCATTTTGGGAGGGTAGGAGATTTGCAAAATAACTGGTTTTGGTGATGGAGCAAAGAATTGGTGCAAAAAGCTGCTCTTTCTCATCATCTCCAAATTCTTGCTGGGTGTTCCTTGAGTCGTGCAAATTTCTTTCCTCTTGCAAGGTTTCTTTTTGCTGCAAAGGATTTTAGAATTATTGCAATTCATAAGTGATGATAGCTAATGCTGTAAGGCTGTATTGTCTGTTTTGTGTATGTCTCCTAAACTTCCCCGGGTGGTTTGCAAACAAACAAGATGTTGGCAAATTTGGAATTCAGGGAGTCCACTGAGCTCTTCTTGCAAGGGCTTTCTAGTTTGATGCAGTAGCTCAGCTCTTGCAAAGCTCGTCTTGCTGGTGATAGGAACTGGTCGTATCACCTTCGTGAAGAAGTAAAGCATGGTAGAATTTGAACTGAAGATTGAATAAATTCCACTTTCTCCTTCCCATGTAGAATTATATAAATTTCTCTCTTCGTTCCTTACCTGCCAAAACACCTCACTTTTGTTTCCTAAAACGTTCTCCCCGTAACTTGCAAAAGGTGTTTGTGTTATACTTAAGGGAAATTATTATTAAAAATATATCACAGTCAAATGGAATTGATATAGCCAGAGATTTGGACCTAGCATATATTTGGGGTGCTGTTGGTATAGAGATAGCCCGGAAGTAAAAGTCACCCAAAATAAATCCAGAATCTTTTTAACTGCTACAGAGATCGTGGTAGCTTCTAGCAGGGTGGTTCTATGCGTACCTGTTCAGGTGTTTTGATGTTTCCTCGCTTTTAGAGCGGCTGCAGTAAGTTTGGCGCAAATTTCAGCAAACCCCAAAACGCTGGGATCTGTGCAAATAAGAACCGTCCGAAAGAAAAGACGTTTTGGATCGACTGGATTCTTCTTTAATTTTTTTGCAGGTGGCTGTTTTGTTTAGATCTAAATTTATATAGATGCTTCGTCAGTTAGGTAGGACGTATTTTGCGTCTGTGCATTAGCTTTTGTTTTTGAGACTTGGCATGGGTTTGTCTGTTTGTTTACTTATGATCCCTCCTTTCCGCTTGGAAATGCATGCCAATGAGGTGCCGCAGTTTGCAGACGGCGTGTCCGCTCCTCATCGGGGCTGAGGTCCTTCCCACAAAAACTACTGCAAGTTCTAGTCCTTATGGTTCTAATAAAGGGCTTTATATCCAGTCAGACCATTGTTCCAGTTCAGTATTTTCTACACCAGCCCTCTTGATATGTTGGACTGCAACTCTCATGCTGGCTGGGGAAACTAGGCATTGTAGTCTGACACATCAGACAGGCACCATCTTGGGAGAAGGCAGGTTCAGCCTATTACAGCCTTCCTTAAACCAGGGCCTTCCCATGCTGGCTGAGTAAAATGGGAGTTGTAGTACCAGCTTAGGGTAGCTGGGCTTACTGGCTTTGCTTTGATACACCTGTGATTTTTATGTTCATGCTAATTTTAGAAACAATCTTGTGTGTTTGTGTGCGGAAGTGCCATGCAAACGCAACCTGTTAGTTCCCAAAATGGACATTTTATCCCTTAAAATTGACATTTTATGCCTTGTCCCAAAGCCCCGCCAATATTCCAGCAATCCTGGAATCACCGCTCGACCGTGGGACTCTGATGGATACCTCGGAGCCCAGCAGCGCTACGGAGGAAGAGGAGGAGAAGGCGGTGGCAGAGCAGCGCCCCAGAACACGCTCCAACCCTGAGGGTGCTGAGGACCGCACCTTGAGCGCCCAGGCCAGCGTAGGCAGCCGCAGCGAAGGGGAAGGCGAGGCGGCCAGCAGCTCCGACACTCCACCGAGCGCCAGCGTCCCGGCTCCGACTGCCAATGGCAAAGGCTGGGTGGCCCCAGCACCACCTGCTGAGTTCCAGATCCGCACACCGCGGGTGAACTGCCCGGAGAAGGTGGTGAGTAAAGAGCCCCACCCTGAATGTTATCAAAAATGGATGTTTCTCTTGCCTGGACCCCAAAATGGAACATGACAATGGACAAAGCTGCGTTTTTCTCCATTCAAAGCCTTCAAATTTCCTATCTGTAGCGCAGGGGTGGTCTACAGATAGGACTCCGGCACCCATTAGCCCCCACTAGTGTGACCCGTGGTCTGTGGGGTTGTGACCTGACGACATTTGGGGGGCCATGGATTGCACACACCCCTCCCAGTGTGGAATAGTGGTTAGAACTGCTGTGCGCAGCCTGATTTGGACGAGGAGGTGCAGGGAATGCTTATCAGTTTTGCAGATGACACAAAATTAGGTGGAATCGCTAATATACTGGAAGACAAAAACAAACTTCAAAGTGCTGGAGCGCTGGGATGAAAAAACAGAATGAAATTTAATAGGGATAAATGCCAAGTTCTACACCTAGGAAAAAGAAACTAAATGCACAGTTACAAGATGGGGGATACTTGGGTCAGCAATCCTACAAACGAGAAGGATCTTGGAATTGTTGTTGATCACAAGCTGAATATGAGTCAACAGTGAGATGTGGCTGCAAAAAAAGCAAATGCTATTTTGGGCTGCATTAATAGAAGTACAGCTTCCAAATTGTGTGAGCTGCTGGTTCCCCTCTATTCAGCACTGGTTAGGCTTCATTGTGAGTATTGTGTGCAGTTCTGGGCACCACACTTCAAGAAGGATGCAGACAAGCTGGAAGGGGGTTCAGAGGAGGGCAACGAGGATGATCAGGGGTCTAGAAACAAAGCCCTATGAGGAGAGGCTGACAGAACTGGGCATGTTTAGCCTGGAGAAGAGGAGACTGAGGGGAGACATAAGAGCACTCTTCAAATACTTGAAAGGTTGTCACACAGAGGAGGGCCAGGATCTCTTCTCGATCATCCCAGAGTGCAAGACATGGAATAATGGGCTCAAGTGACAGGAAGCCAGATTCCGGCTGGACATCAGGAAAAGCTTCCTGACTGTTAGAGCAGTACGACAATGGAACCCACGACCTAGGGAGGTGGTGGGCTCTCCCACACTAGAGGCCTTCAAGAGGTAGCTGGACAACCATCTGTCAGGGGTGCTTTAAGGTGGATTCCTGCATTGAGCAGGGGGTTGGACTCGATGGCCTTATAGGTCCCTTCCAACTCTATGATTCTATGGTATGCCCTCTGAGTGTTGCACTGCAAGTCCCATCATTCCACTGGGAATGATGGGAATTGTAATATAACACATCCAGAGGCTGCTGGGTTGGAATGTAAGGTTAAGAACGGAGAGACCAAATTTCCCACTGAACCACACCACAACTTTTCCGTTCTCCCTCAGCAAAGTCTACCTTACAGGGGGGCCGTTGCAGGGATACAAACAAGGGAGGGTTGTTTATGCTGCTTTGATCTTCTGGTAAGATATAAATGTATTTATTTTATTTCTTACATTGATATCCTGCCTTTTCTCCTCCTGCAAGGAACCCAAGGCATCTTACATGATCCTCCTTTCCATTTTAACCTCACAACAGCCCTGTGAGGTAGATCAGGCAGAGAGTTAGTGGCAGGCCTAACATCACCCAGTGAGCTTCATAGCCTATTGGGACACAAACCTAGGTCTCCCGAGCCCAGCACTCTAACCACTACACCATACTGTCACTCAATAATTCAACACAATAATGTACAAAATCATTTCTTTTTAAATTGGGCCTTTCCGGATTAGGCTGCTCTTCCACTAATCCTAGAACAGCCTCCTGCAACCTGGTGTCCTCTGGATGTTTTGTACTCCTAATTCCCCGAATTCCTGACCAGTGGGCCGTGCTGACTGGGGCTGATGGGAACTGAAGTCTGAAATATCGAAACGTATTGAGGAATGCCTTCATCAACAGCAAAGTAGGGTGAAAGCAAAAAGAGTCACTGAAGAGATTTTAAAAACTCTGTAGCTGAGAGTGTGTCCTCTCATCATTCCTTTTTTCCTTCTCAGATTATCTGCTTGGATCTCTCGGAGGAAATGTCGCACCCTAAATTGGAGTCGTTCAACGGGTGAGTGGCTGGACGAGATGACGAGGGGGTGAGCAGGTGCCCCCCCCCCCCCCCGGGACCCTGTTAAGAAACAAAATCAAGGGAAAACGTATCTATGTGTTGCGGTCAAGCCTGCTATATGAGTCACTGAGGGGTTAAAAATGGTACGAACCTCTTAGGCCAGGGGATGTCCAGCTGTCAGGGCCATCTGGGACCTGAATTCCCAAACACCTGGATATCTCACTATGCTGGCTTGGGGCTGCTGGGGCTTGTAGTCCCAACCCCTTTGGAAGACACCAGCATGGAAAAGGCAGGTTGGTAACGTTTCTCCAGGATTTCAACTCTCATTGCTCCCCTGAAATAAGTAAATATTCTAGTCCTCATGGTTCCGAATAATAGGTGGTTTTAAATAGGAACATAGGAAGCCGGCTTCTACCGAGTCAGACCCCTGTTCCTTCTACCCCGGTGTGTATTCATTTTTATTTGTACCCCGCTTTCTATCCAAAAATGCCCCCCCCCCCCCGGTGGCTACTGACTAACAACAACGGATCTCCAAGGTTTCAGGAAGAAACTCTTCCTTGCTGTACTCAGAGAGGCTGTCTGGGATCGAACCTGGGATCTTCTGCATGCACCCAGCTATGACCTTTTCCTTAATAATAAAGCAAGATTTCTAGTCCTCATGGTACCAAATTGAACGCTGATTTTTAATTGGAATGTAGGAAGCCGCTTTATACAGACCCTGGGTCCATCTAGCCCACTATTGCAGACGCTGGCTGCATTTGGACAACACAATAGTCAATGGTAGGTTGAGTAGCCAACTCATAGTTGTTTTTTTTGCGGGTACTCCCCCCACGACATGTTGCCACGGCCCTGTGGAGTAGTTGAGACTCGCGTGGAGTGGATTACTAGTCAGCCCGGCATTTGACTGATACAGCCCCTGCCCCTCTTCCTGGCCTCCCTCAGTCCTCCCGGTGCTATCCCAGCAGCCTTTGTGAGCTTTGGCAGCTGTAGCAGAGTGGCCGATGTGAGTTAGGCCATTCTTGCCCGGGAACTCTGTAGCCATCCGTGATAGTCAGTGGGTCAACAGACTCCACTGGCTCAGTTCAGACCACACAAGACGCACCGGTTATGCGACAAGTCAACTCTGCAGCTGGTTGAGCTTCTCCAGTGGTTTTTTTTTGTTAGATGAAAAGGTCAACCGTGGGTTGGTTTTTGCCCGACAGACAACACAAATACCAACCGTTGACTATTCAAGTCACGGCTGATGGCTAAAACCACTGGTGGTTCTTGTGTTGTCTGAACGGAGCCATCAGTGGCTCTCCAGGGTTTCAGACTGGATTCTTTCCTGGCCCTCCCTGGAGATGCTGCTGGGGATTGGGACCGCCTGCGTTCGAAGTAGGGCCTCTCCCACGCAGCAACGGCCTTTCCTCAGAGAATCTGGCTCACGTGCTTTCCTCTCTTTCTGGCAGGTCCAAAACCAACGCTTTGAACACCTCCCAGAAGATGATCGAGATGTTTGTCCGGACCAAGCACAAGATTGACAAGAGCCACGAATTCGCACTGGTGGTGGTGAACAACGATGTCACTTGGGTAGGTCTGGGGTTTTTTTTCCTCCGGGCCGCTGTGCAGTGAAATGGCCGGAATGAGCTCCTCTGAGAATCCCTTTTTTTAAAAAAGAAATTAATAAATGAAGGTCATATCAAGTTTCTGGCCCTCATGATGACAACAATTCACATTTCCATCCCACCTTTTCTCTGTTCAGCTCATGGGCGGGGGGTGGGTGCGCACATGGATAGGGTTTTTTTTGCCTCTGAGCCTGAGGTTGATCACCCCTGTTTTAGACGTTAGTGGCTGTGTGGTATAATGATTGGAGCATGAGTGAGCAATTTGTAGGCCAAAACATCTTGGAGGTCCCTTCTCTCACCATCCCTTATTGTTAGCTAGGTTGCCTAGGCCAGAAGTGGCCTGTGGCTGGGTTGGAGCATTGGGCTCGAACTGGGGAGATCTGGGTTTAGATTCCGTTTGGCTGGGTGAATTTGGGAGAATCTTACACTCTCGGCCTGGTGTACCTGTCTGGGCTGTTGTGGCCATAAGACGGGAGGTGGGGGAGGGACCACGGAGAAGGATGGGTGGAATATAAAATCTCATAAATAAAAGCAGATCACAGGATTTTAGAGTTGGAAGGGTCCATGGAGGTCATATAGACCAACCCTCTACTTGAAGCAGGGATGTTAAGATGACTCAATCCTTTTTCCTGCCTTTGGTTTTCAAAATGGTGGTTTCGGCTTGCACCGCTCCTGCAAGTTGAGCAGGGAGGAAGCTTGAATGGGTATCTTGACTCCGTGTTCTTTGCAGCTTTCAGGCTTCACCTCGGACCCCAGAGAAGTCTGCAGCTGTCTGTACGACCTGGAGACTGTGGTGTGCAAGTCCTTCAGTATCCTTTTTGACAACAACACATCCGACCTCCCCATCGCCAAAACTCTTGTGTCTGTGGGGCTGCAGGAGAAGAATGTGGGGCTGGGGGCAGGTTGATGGTTTAGGGGGGCGTAAATACCCAAGGTAGGCCTAAAACCTGCCCACCCGATTCTAAGACGTTCTATTTTGGTTTAGCTTTAAATACCTGGTGCAGGGAGTTGGCCTGTTTTTAGGGTAATAGTAGTAGCAGCAGCAGCAGCAAAAGTATTAGTAAATGTGGACTTGCTCCTCCTGCTCTGCTTAAGTTTCAGAGTAATTTTACTCACAGTATTAGTAGAAGAAGTATTAATAACAGAAGTACTAGTAGATTTGGACTTCCTCCCCCTGGTCTCTTTAGGTTTTAGAGTGATTTTACTTATAATATTAGTAATAGATGTGGTAGCGGAAGTAGTATAAGTATTAGGACTTCCTTCTCTTGTTCTCCTTATGTTTTACAACAATTTAAATCATATTATTAGTAGTAGTAGTAGTAATAGTAGTAGTATATAGGGGTCTTCCTCTTATGCTCTCCTTATGTTTCAGAGCTAAAGTGTTGGCCTGGGAGTCGGGAGATCCGGGTTCTAATCCCCACTCAGCCATGGAAACCCACTGGTGACTTTGGGCCAATCACAGACTTTCAGCTCAACCTACCTTACAGGGTTGTTGTTGTGAGGATAAAATGGAGAGGAGGAGGATTATGTATGCCACCTTGGGTTCTTTGGAGGAAAAAAAAGGCAAGATATAAATGCAATCTGGTAGCCTCCAGATGTTTTGGATTCCCAATTTTCAGAATTTCTGACTATTGGCCATGCTGGCCGGGGCTGATGGGTGTTCAGTGCAAATGACCTGGAGGACCCCCCATGCCTGCTCTTGTTTTAGAGGATTCAGGAGCTGTGGCTGGGATTGAAACGTGGCCGTAGCGTTTGTAAGTGGAACTGCCATTTTGCTGTGATGGATCTTAGCTTTCCTCTTTCAGATCTGGAAGGTCTTTTCAACCTCATGTAAGCCTGCTTCCTCCTTCTTGTATTAATGTTATTATGTGGACTTCCTTCTCCTGTTCTCCTCCTGTTTTAGAATAATTTTAATCATATTTTGAAAATCAAGGTCCCAGTCCTCATGGAACATAAGAAGCTGCGTTATATCAAGTCAGATCCTTGGCCCATCTATTATTCCCTCCTGAGATTGCCAGAGCGAAGTGTTGCTCCCTTTATTCATGTGCATTTTAATTATATTTTTATTTTATTTTTGCACTATTTATATACCATTTTTTCAACCAGCGTTGTTCTCAAAGCGCTTCACAGTAGGAAAAAATCCAAGCATCTCGTGGCGTCTAAACAGCTAATAAATCTGTTATGAGGTAAAAGCCAGAGGCCCCCAGCCTTTTTGGGTTGGCGGGGACATGTAGAACTTTGAGAGAGTCCTGGGCCCTCTCACAAAATGGCCTCCGGGTGGGGTGCCTTGCGCATTATTAAAATGCCTTTTTGGGTTGGCGGGGACATGTAGAACTTTGAGAGAGTCCTGGGCCCTCTCACAAAATGGCCTCCGGGTGGGGTGCCTTGCGCATTATTAAAATGCCATGGTGGTGCATGGCCAGTCACAAAGCACTCGTTTCCCAGAAGGCAAAATTGGTGCGGCTAAAAGAAAAGTAATGTCTCCAAGAACCTCCTTGCCAGGCGCAGGTGGCGGTGGAGGGCAGCGTTTCACTTTGCAGTATGTATTTTTAAAGAAATCTTAAGGAATGCATTAAAAATCAGGAGCGGCAGGGACCCAGGCATAAGCCGTCATGGCCTGAAAATGGCCACAACAGGAAAATAATTTTATGGCAGGCCCCTCTTGTGCAGTAAGAAATCATCAGCCCGGATCCACAGACCCAACTCTCCCATGTACGTGTTCTCTCCCTCCATACAGTCAGCAGAAGACGGAGCTGCCCATCACGGAGAATGTCCAAACCATCCCGCCCCCTTACGTGGTCAGAACCATCTTGGTATACAGCCGCCCTGCTTGTGAGCCTCCGGTGTCTGTGACGGACCAGATGAAGGTGCGTGCTTTCCTGTCATTGGGATTTTTTCCTCGACACCAGCCTTGTATTTAACAATTCTCCTGCTCGCCATAGGCGATCAGGAGGTTTATACAGCCGAGTGAAGAGGAGGGATAGATCGCTCCCTCCCTTATTATTATTCCCGCTTTTCCCTAGAAAATCCTTGTGGGATTTTCTCCTCAAGCCTAGCCATGTATTTAACAAATCACCTGTTCACTATAGGCGATCAGGAGGTTCATGTAGGTGAGTGTAGAGGTGGGATAGATCGCTCTGTCCCTTCTCCTTATTATTCCCTCGAAAATCCTTGTGGGATTTTCTCCTCAAGCCCAGCTTTGTATTTAACAAGTTTCCTGGTTGCCACAAGCGATCAGGATGTTCATACAGGTGAGTATAGAAGAGGAATAGATTGTTCTCTCCTTTCTTCATCAATCCACTTGATAGAAGGGTATTTTCTTTTTTAATAAATGGGCTGCTAAGGGGCTCGTAATGTGCCTTTCCATACTGGCTGCAGGAAGGAAGTACAGGCTTCCCCTCTTAGCAGGCTAGTAAAAATCTTGTGCAGGCTAGTCATGTCCGTCGGCCGGTTTCACGTGCCGTTTTGAACCGGCTCTCGGGTTAACGCTCACGCAAGTGACTGTGCTGCCTTCCCTTCCTGCAGAAAATGCTTCAGTGCCCTTACTACTTCTTTGATGTGCTGTACATTCACAACGGCATGGAGGAGAAAGAGGAGGAAACCAGCTGGAAGGTAAAAGCTGTCTGAGCATCACTGGCGTACGACAGCCCCATCTGGATGGGGCTTGATGGGAGAGAGGCTGTGGCCTCATTGAGGCCGGTGCTTGCCTCTTGTCAGAAACTGAGCAATGAAAACACCTGGGTGTGCGTGTACGTGCTGTTGTTCAGTTTGATAAGAGTCCCAGGTTCGATCCCCAAGCATCTCCTGCTAGGGCTAGGAAACAATCCTCCCTGAAGCCCTGGGGGTCCCCTGCCAGTCAGTGTTAGCAATACTGGGCTGGATGAATCAGAGGTCTGACTCCGTATCAAGCAGCTTTCGATGCTCTTATTTAAAAGCAGTTCTTTATTCAGAACCATAAGGACTAGCACCTTACTGTATTTTAAGGGAACTTTTTGTTTTGCATGCAGAAGGTTAGAGGTTCATGGGCCAAGGCTTGAGTTAAGGCAAGCTTCCTATGTTCTTCTGTGTGTGTGTATTCTGAAAGTGTGTTGCCCTGTATCTGTGGGTGGCACCCCCAGGCAGATGTGAGAGAGGACCCCACAACTCACCCAAGTGGCTTGTCTTCTGGGCGAACCACGGAGACAAAAGCAGGGGTGGAGGGGGAGACCCCCACCTCTCCTAGGGTGCAGAGAGTTCCAGAGGGGAAAATATTGTGCCTGGATCTATTTGTCTGACTCACATGAATTCGGACTCCTACACCGGGCTTCTTTTCATGCCGGCTGTTTCTCTACTGCAATGATGAGACAGACGGCCATGGACTTCAATTTCCGTTCTCTGGGCCGTCCCAAATTGTTGCCTTCCGGAGTTGTGGGAGGCGTTGCAAGAGCACATGGCTAGTATGAGAAACGCACGTTGCTGTTATTTTTTTAAGCAAGCACGTCGCTAGCAGCGCACACGTCATTGTTGCAATCCATGTTTGCTGCTTCCAAACCTAGGGCGCAGCAAACAGAAGCTTTTCCGTCATTGTGACCCGGGCCGGCGTCAGGGAACGTTGGTGATTGGGCAGAATCAAAATATAATAAGTAAATAAATCCCAAGCGGAAACAAAACGCCATGAAGGGCAGGCACATTCGCACGCCTTTTACAATCTGAGCTCCGCGTCGGATCATGCTTCACTGGCAGAATTCGGACGACACAATAAGCAACTGGGGGTGGGGGGAAACAATCGTCAGTTGTATTGACTATCGTGTCGTCCGAATGCTGCCATAGTCAATTCAGCGCTGATCCTAATCCACACCACAGTTGATTATTTATTACCATGTTGTGTGGGGAGTACCCCCTAGACGAACAACTGTAAAGTTGATTATTACCCCACCATTGATTATTATGTTGTCCGAATTCAGCCTCTTTCTCTCCCTCTCTCTCTCTGCAGGAGACCTTTGACTCTTTCAGCAACCTGGATGCGAAAGGCACGAATTACAAGTACGAGGTGTCCCTGACTGGCCCGGCTGTCGAACTGCACAACTGCATGGCCAAGCTCCTGGCCCATCCTCTGCAGCGGCCGTTCCAGACCCACGCTTCGTACAGCATGCTGGAGGACGAGGAGGTGCCGGAAATCGAAGCTGTAGTCTGACCAGCTTGAATCGTGGAGGGGGTGGGCGGGATGGCAGAAGCAGTGGGGAGGAATCTGAGGATCGGGGCAGTGCCCGGTCTGTGTGCGTGCTTTGAATTGTCGTTCCTGGGGATTAAACTGGGATGTGTACAGGATCTTTCTTTTGATTAGTACAATTGATACCTGTCAATATAATGCAACTTTCACAAGTCTGCTAGTTTTTATTCCTTTTGTTCTTATCCCCAAAAGGCTCCCAGGGCAGGCTTACAAAGGTTAATACTGAGAACACAGCCCCTGCCCTCGGGCTTACACAAGACATGACGGAAAAGGGAGTGGGAGCAAGGAGGAAAAAAGCAAAACGCACGCACCGTTTCTTGGTTTCAAAACTCATCTAGGTGTTCTTTCTGGCAGGGTGGAACAAGACTAGCGCCTTGCAGCTGTTCTTTCTCTGGCCAATGGGGGGGCCAGGTTGGTCTTCCCCCTTGCTGTGATCTTCCTGGGTGGCGGGATAGGGGGCAGCTTCGTTCATTTCTTCTGGGTTCTCTCTGGCTGATGGATGAGGCCAGAGTTTGCAGTCCTGAGGAAGTTGTGTGTAATGCAGCATAGACTCTGCAGCGCAGACTTCCTAAACCTGGTACGTTCAAATAGGTTTGACTACAATTTCCATCATCCCCAGTTGTAGACACCCCACCCCCCCAATCATTTTTTCAGCGCCAGTGGCCCTGCCCCAGATCTGGGGAAATTAAAAGGGCGATGTTCGTGGCTGAGCTGGGTCCCATTCTCTTGCCAAGACATCAGGATTCTACTGGACTACACTGCAGGGTTGTTTTGACTCAATATTGCATTCCCTGGTTCACACAGCCCACCTGCAGTAATAATCTCCTCTTGATTTTGCTCGGGCGTACAAACAGCAGCGTTTGCTTATAGCAGAGAGAGAGAGAGATCTCATTAAGTCCTGCAATTTCCCATTGTCTGCTATGAGCATTTGCTGGCAAAGTTCCTGGGGTTGGAGAGCTGTTGTTGGACTCCAATTCCCATCAGCCATAGCCAGACTTGCCAAATGGTTGGAAATGATGGGAGTTGTAGTTACTGAGGTACGAATTTGGGTGGTGCGTAAGACAGAAGCAAAACAAGCGTGTGATGTCTCAGTAAATGCACATGTTGAATTAAATGCAAATAAAAATAAAAGGCTGTGTTAAATTCGGTTGATATAGATGCATTACAATAAATATGAATGAATATTTCATTCAAAGGGGGTGTAAATGTGATCAAGGTGTGCAATTAACAAAACAAAAATTGAAAATGCTGTTGATAAAATGCCTTCAAAAAAGGCAGGATGTAAATGCAATAGCGATGTTGATGCAAGGAGAGGAATGCAGTGAAAAAAATGTAAGAAAATCAGGGTGTAAATGTAATAAATAATAGGGTAAGTCTAAATGTAATAAATATAGGGTAAGCCTGGTAATTAAAGAAATGGAAAGGTGACCCATGGTTTCAAAAATAACGTGGAAGTTCAGACTGCAGACAAAACGCACCGCACTCTCTATGGCTTTCTTTAGACCGTGCGAAGCGACTGAGCAGGGCAGAACCGCCCAATAAATGAGCGACGTGGGCGGAGGCCTTGTGCCCTTCCAGCCTATCCATGAAAAGTACTCGTCTCCCAACGTGACTTTTTACTCGCCAGCCAGGCAGTCAATCCACCCGATGACGCGTACGCCTGTCCCAGCCAATGAGAATCCGCGGCGAGGCCTAGGCGGGAAGCTTCAACATCGGGAACAAGATGGCGGCGGTGGTGCCACGGGGGCGGCGGCCATGAGCCACCCGAGGCGGGCAAGCTGTCCTCAGCCGGGGCGCCGCGACGAGAACGGAACCTGCGGCCTTAAGGCGACACTGCCGGGCCCAGCCTCTCCCGCCGATGCCGGCGCGCGGGGATGGAAGAGGCCCCGGCCCCTGTGAGAGGAGTACGCATACGCAACCGCTGCGCTGAGCATGCGCAGACATGTCCCTTCCCCCTTGGGTTCCCCCTAGTGGTAGAATGAGGCCAAGCGCTCTACAGCTCGCAGGCGATCTCTGCGAGGCGCTGCGGGGCGAGGACGACACGTAAGTTTGCGTGTGGATGCGCCTGTACACGTGTATTATTTATTTGTTTGCTTGCTTGCAGAAGTGAATTTATTTTGCTATTAACATATGCCCCTTCCTATTTTGCGAGAAAGGGGGGCTGTTGCTTTTATTTGCCAAAAATTGCTTCTCCAAACACAAGTCAACCATCACTCCCCCAAAACAAGAAATCCTTGAGTGCCATTTTTTGGTAGAAAGGCAGCGTACAAATCAAATAAATTATTATGATTTGAATTTCTTGGTCCTTTTTGGCCTTAAGTAGGGTGACCAGATAAAATCCAGGTCAGGGCTCATGTAACTTTAACAGTTGTAGAGAAACGCGAATTTCAGTCAGTGTCATTTGTATGCAGTTAGTTCCTCGTGAAATTCCCTCTTCATCACAACTGTTAAAGTTGCAGGGGCCCTGCCTTCTTTTGTATATGGTCACTTTAATATAGTGCCTGCACCTTTAACTGTTGTGATGAAGAGGGAATTTCACCAGACAGGAACTAATTGCATACAAAAACCACTGGCTGAAATTCCCTTTTCTCTACAACTGTTAAAGTTATATGAGCCCTGACCTGGATTTTATCTGGTCAGCCTGCCTTAAAGTTGACATACAAAGAATATTTAAGGGCGCAATCCTACGCATGTTTAGACAGAAAAAAATCCTACCATTCTCATCATGTTGGGAATTGAAGGACTTTTTTTGTCTAAACTTGCATAGGCTTGCACCCTAGAACATACAAAATATAAATTAGCTTTTAAAAGTTATATTAAAAATACCAAACATGCGTTCCACATTTGCAGCCTATGGATGTTTGCTTGTCAGAAAACAAGCCTTGTTTGTATGTGTGTGTGTTTTAAAAACTTGTTTCTGCTGAAGAAATTCCCATCTACAAGTGAACCTTTTTTGTCGTTGCTTTGCCTTAGATGTGTATTGTCTCTTACGAATGGCCAGTGTGCACCCGAGGTCGCTGTTACAGGGGACCAGCGAAATGGAGCCGTGTGCAGAACTGGTCAAGGGGCTGGGAGCGGAAGAGGCGCTCATAGGGCCTTGCAGTCCTTGCCTTCCTCGTCAGAGCTCTTTCTCTTGCTTTCCAGGATGGTGGAAGCCCTCCTCTGCCGGGGTGCCGACCCTGGCTTGGTTCTGCCCGAGGGGATTGCTCCAATCCATCTAGCGGCCGGCATGGAGCAGGAGAGCGGGCTTCGGTGCCTCAGTCTCATCCTCCAGTATGGCGGAGACCCCAACGTCAGGTACTCTGGAGTGGGGGAAACCGCTGAACCTGCCCCTGGGATGCATCTGAACATGCAAAGCTTCCACCTACCTTTCCCCAACCCACCAGATGTTTAGGACTGCAAGGCTCATCCTCTGTGACTAGGGTTTGAACAGGTGGCATACAGACAGACGCCACCTTGAAATAGATGCTTATTTGGCTATCGGGGCCACTTTTATTGAAGTCTATGTATAATTGCTAGAAAGTTGGATGCTTTTCATACAAAGCCATGTACTTATATTTAAAAAGAGGAAATTGGGTACCGACGGACACCACATTGGGGACACCTTTGAGGGCGCCGCTTTGACGACCGCTGGTCTGCACTGCCTTCCCTCAACCCGGCAGCCTTCAGATATTTGGGACTACAGCCCCCATTATTTATGATCCATGGGCCATGCTGGGTGGGGCTGATGGGAGGCTGAGCAGTCGCTTTCGTGCCCTGCTTGTGGACTCCTTCAAAGGATCTCGTTGGCCACTGGTAGGAAATGGGGCGTGGGTCTAGACGGACCCGGATTGGCCCGATCTGGCATGGCTCTGCTTAGATCGTCACCCGGATGGGAATAGCAGTTGGGTAAAGGGGCAGCACATCTCTGAAGACAGGAACAGGCCAGCGACTTGGTGATTTCCTTGTGGGCTTTCTGGAAGTATTTGACTGGATGTTTTAGGTCTGATAAAGCGGAGCTTTTGACGTTCTTAAATCCCAGAGGCCTCTGGTAGGTGTTGGAAATGAAAAATTCGCTCATTCTGTCTTCCTTTGTCTCAGATCTGTTGATGATCTCACCCCTTTACATGTTGCGGCGTCCTGGGGGTGCTACACCTGCTTACGGCTCTTGCTGATGGAAGGTGGGAACCCCCGACTTGAAGACCAGGTGAGCCCAAAATTGGGATGTTGGATGTGGGTGTGTGGAGCAGAGATCCTGTTTTCCTGATGCCCTTGGTGCTTCTCTTTGGGGAGGTATGACTGCTTAGCTCAGCCTTCTCCTCTGGAAGTTTTGGACTTCAGCTCCCATCATCCCCAGGCAGCATGGCCTATAGTCAGGAATGCCTGGCGTGAAACATCTGGAGGCTGTCCGGAATCGGCTCTTTCGTACCAGCGACCTCATAGTTTTCGCTCGGGCTTATCTCAGAAGTAAATCGTCTAGACTTCCATGGGACTTGCTTCAAAGTGAGCTTTATTAGGATTGCAGTGTTTTTAACATAGAATAGTAGAGTTGGAAGGGGCCTCTAAGGCCATGGAGTCCAACCCCCTGCTCAATGCAGGAACCCACCTTAAAGCATCCCTGACAGATTGCTGCCCAGCTGCCTCTTGAAGGCCTCTAGTTTGGGAGAAGTTTTTCCTGATGTCCAGCCGGAATCTGGCTTCCTGTAACTTGAGCCCATTATTCCACGTCCTGCACTCTGGGACATTTGCTCAAGTCCCTGCCCTTAGGGGGTTTATAATTCAAAGGAAAATCTTGTGTCTTGAGACGGATTTTGTGTTGCAGGGCATTGCTCTGTGTGTAGGCTTCAGCTCTTCTGGTGGCAATAAAAATCTCAGTTTTCAGAAAAGGAGAGGGAATTGATCCCTAATTTACAAATTTGGCTTTTTCATCAAAGGCTGAATGCTGGGCAGGCGTGGATTCCTGCCTGATTTCTACAAAAATGCCCCTCCGTTAGTGGGTGAGTAGGAATTCAAAGTGATGCTAGCTTCATAGTTTTTAATAAAAAGTTCTGCTAAGCAGTCAAACGCACAAATGGAGCCAGCATCTGAGTTCACCAGAACCATTGTTGAGGCTGGGTGATAAGCAGAGGGAAAAATAATCCCTACGATGCATGCGCCAAATTGCATTTGGGGGAATGTAACATGGCAGCAGCTGTCCACTGCGGAACTGAGGCAAGCAGTGGTTCCTCAAATGTCATAAGGGCCCAATTCCTCAAATTGTCCGGGCCCAATTCAAAGTGCTGGTACTAACATTTAAAGCCCTAAACGGCTTGGGGCCAGGTTATCTAAAGGGACGCCTCCTCCCATATGTACCTGCCCAGAGCCTAAGATCATCTACAGGGGTCCTTCTCTGTGAGCCCCTGCCAAAGGAAGTGAGGCAGGTGGCCACTAGGAGGAGGGCTTTCTCCGCTGTGGCACCCCGGCTGTGGAATGAGCTCCCCAGAGAGGTTCGCCTGGCACCTACTTTGCACTCTTTTTGTTGCCTGGTGAAGACCTTTTTATTCTCCCAGTATTTTAACAGTTAAATTAACTCAATTTTAATCCTTGCTGTTTTAAACTTGTATTGTAATCTGTATTAATTCCTGCTCCTTGGTTTTATTCTGGTTGTGTTTTTAGATTGTATGTTATTTTGTGTTTTTAGATTGTGGTTTGTTTTATATTTTTAAAATGATTTCATGTTTTAATTTTTGTGAACTGCCCAGAGAGCTTCGGCTATGGGGCGGTATAAAAATGCAATAAATAAATAAAAAGCGTCGTGGCCAGGTACACATGTTCAGGGGGCAGGCAGGTGAGTGTGAGGCTCTTCTGAGCCCCTGGCCCCTCAGACCGTGCCTGATTGCTTAACACCAGCCCCGGTCTTCTGATGCAGGAAGATTTCTACTTGTAGCAAGGCATGCTAGGACAAACCATTCACCCTTTTGAAATTTTAAAGGCCGCCACTTAGTCAGTTCCGCCTCAACCGCTAATCGCAACATTCCTGGATCTCTTTTTATAGGGTGATCCTATGGAAAGGAGGACAGGGCCCCCGTACCTTTAACAGTTGTAGAGAAAAGGGAATTTTGTACTGGTGAGGTTCCCTCTTCATCACAACAGTTAAAGCTGCAGGGGCCCTGCCCTCTTTAGTATCTGGTCACTCTAGCGTTTTTAAGTGTTGTGATGAAGAGGGGATTTCACTAGGTGCTGCGTGCATACAAATGACACCTGCTGAAATTCTCTTTTCTATACAGCTGTTAAAGATACAGGATCCCTGTCCTCCTTTTCATAGGGTCACCCTAGATTAAACCACTGAAAATACATAAATCATAAAACCATCATTCTAAAACCACTGGCAAAATAAACAATCAACAAACAAACCACACGCACACACGTTAGCCTATCCCCCCAATATTTGCAGAAACAAATGCATTTCCTAGCTTCCTGGTGACTGTCCCCCTTCATCACAACAGGTAAAGCTGCGGGAGCCTTGCTCTCTTTTGTATGTGGTCACTCTAACAAAGCTCCTGCAGCTTTAACTGTTGTGATGAAGAAGGTATTTCTCCAGGTGTTCCATGCACACAAATGACACCTGCTGAAATTTCCTTCTGTATACAACTGTTACACAAACAGAAGCTCTGTCCTCTTTTCCATAGGGTCATCCTACTTTTTAAAGCACACTAGATATGGAGACAACAGAAGCCAAACTGGGTAACCCAGTGATGGAGTTCTGCCTTATTTGCACATCATTGTCTTAGACAATGTAAATGGATGACAAGGAAGTGATTCTCATGGGGGGGCTAGTCTCACAAACGGGCTCAGTTCCCTCAGTTTGTGCGTGCCCATAGTTTGCCACCCAAGTCAAGGTTTGATCCCCCAATTGTACGAGAGGCAAACCGTGATTTGGAACTGCTTCTGTCCTTTCTCTTTCCATCCGTTGGGCCCTCCGGTGTCTATCGTGCAGCTCCAGCTTCTAGGGGAGTGATTGTCTATTCAGACGCCACACCAGATCATCATTGGCGTAAACCGTATTTCTGGAAACCCACTTCAATCCTTGTTTTCTGAATTTAATTTGGTTGCCAGTCACAAATCATGGCTTGTTAATTCAGACACTTCATTTCCTTAACTACGGCGTGGGGTTATGTCTCAGCCGTGCCATGGGAGAAACAGTTCCTGGCCAAACGACATGGAATAATGGGCTCAAGTTACAGGAAAAACCAGATTCCGGCTGGACATCAGGAAAAGCTTCGTGACTGTTAGAGCAGTACGACAATGGAGCCAATGAGCTAGGGAGGTGGTGGGCTCTCCTACACTCAAAGCCTTCAAGAGGAAGCTGGACCAACCATCTGTCGGGGATGCTTTAAGGTGGATTCCTGCATTGAGCAGGGGGTTGGACTCGATGGCCTTAGAGGCCCCTTCCAACTATACTATTCTAGGATTCTGTGATTCTGATTAGCAGCTGTAGAGCTGAACTTCATCCACGTCAAAATGCTCCCTTGGAGTCAAGGACCTGTCCGGCCAAACGTGGGGAGACCCACATGAAGGGAGCTAGCAGACCGAACGGAGGGCTGGTTGTAAGGGATGTCATGCTCCTTGTCATCTGCCTTTCTCTCTCTCAGGATGGGAACACAGCTCTCGATCTGGCTTTGGAGCAAGGGAACGAGTTGTGCGTCCGTATCCTACAAAAGTCGCTGGAGGAACCTGGCGAGGAGCAGAGTGACGGGATATGTAAGTGGAGTCCAAATATCTGCGGCTTTATCTTTCCCAGCACCTGATTTAGATATAACCTAAGTGTTCTTTGTGTCTCGTTATATTTTTTCTTCAGACCACCGAAGAGCAGAAAGCTTTCTCTCAACTGTGACTGAAGATCTTTTAGAAACCGGTAGCGTTCCGAAGTTTCATGATCCCTATCCGAACCCATTAAGTGGAACCCCACAACCATCCCTGAGTGAGACTTTTCAACACGTGGGGCCGCGCAGCTCCTTCTCTCGTCCTGTCGCACCTGATCCAAGGAGCCATCCGGATTGCACTATGCCCAGGAATTGCCAGGATAAAAACCGTCCCTTTGAGGACCGGTTTTCTGATTCGTTTCTCACGGAGTGTTCTTGGCGATGCAGCACCTTATCTGAGGAACGTGACCTCCGATCTCAACCGGCAGCCTCGTCTCATCCTTTCTTCTCGTGCGGCGATGCCGTTGGACAAGCCTCGGATCGTTCTCCTGCACGGGGTTTCCCTGACGATGGGCCTGTGCATCCCAAGTCGACCGTGAACAGTGCGATCCAATCTCACGACTTCGAAACCACTACAAACGGGGGATGCTGGTTGTCTCCAGGTCTGAATGGACTTCTCCACACTAATTTAATCGGCTCTGCGTCTCGTACGTCCAGGATGTGCCCTAAAACGCCAAGCACTACTGGATCCCCCAGATCGCTGACCTGTGCAATGAAGTTTGAATGTAAAGCAGATCGACTCCTTGATGTGCAAGATACCAACACTACCCTTAATCTTTCCCAGTACAACAGCTTCCTTGATCCGGATCTTGTGGTCAAGCTCAGCAGCAAGGAAGGGCTGGACGTCACCTCGCCGGATCACGTCTACCTCTTCTCCCAGGGGAGCTCCACAGCCGCGTCAGACTTGGAAAAGACCGTGGTAGACCTGGCGTTTCTGTCGAGGGCCTCCGGGAACCCAGGCAGACGTTACGCGAGTGGGAAGTCCTCTTGCAGTCGGAGCAGCCGATACACGTTGTGCAACAGTGACTGTTACGTGAGCGCCGCAGAAGCCCCGTGCTCCAGCGAGGCTCAGGAACCGACGGCCCCCTGTGCTTGTTTCCCGGGCACCTCAGACAGCATCAGGAACAACAGTTCCGGCGCGCCATTGTGGAGCTCAGAAGACCGTATGGAGATGTTGGTGGCGCCAGCCGTTAGCGAGAGAGTCTCTCCAGCCAGTTCTGAGCGTCCAGGGCATTTGCAGGATGGAACCGGCTTCAGAGAAACTTCTTCCAAGGCGTCTGCTGGGAGGCAGGCTTTGGATCTCCGCAGCACTGGGAAGAATGAATGCTCTGGAAACACGAAGGAGCTGGGTTCCTCCAGAACACTTCTTGTAAAGCGTCCTTCGCCAAAGTGGGAAAACCAGGACCTGAATATGCTGCTGTTGCAGGAATCACAGGAACGCATGACCTCTGGAGCAGAGGACACGGTCCTTCTGGGAGGTTCCTCTGACGTGACTGGCGAACGAGCGGCCACTCGGGAACTGCGAGGTGAATCCAAAGGAATGGTGGTGTGGACTGAGGAAGAGAAGGGAAGGGCTGGGCGAGAATCTGATCTCTCGAGGGACGCCCAGGAGGCGGAGGAGAGGAGAGAGAGCTTGTGGGCTCCCGACACAGCAGTTATACTGACGGCATCAGAAGCAATGGAGTCTTTCCTGGGCTGCGAGAGCCCCATCTTGTCCAGGACGTGTGGGGCTGCAGATGACACAATGCCTGTCCCACATCAAACGGCGGATGCCACAATACCTGTCCTACATCCAACGGTGGATGAAACAATGACTGTCCCACATCATGCGGCAAGTGTCAAGGAAGAGGATTCCACCAGCCTGGAAGCAAAGCTGAGGTCGATGATGATCGCAACCAAGATTTGCCACTCGCCGTTGCTGCAGCCCAACTGCAGACCCTGCCACGTCACTCCCCGGACCAAAAGTCGCACGATCGCGCCGGCCCCACATGACGGCAGCAGCTCTTCATCTCTCTTTGATGACACCTTGGAGATGCCGAGGCGCCCCAGGCGAGTGCGAAGCCCTGAAGGGAGGACCCCGACCTCCAGCAAAGCCCGGAACTGGACTGATGGCCTGAGGCACGGGGACCCACCTTCCGTGGCGGGAGTGGAGGCTGGCGAGCTGGATGATACCCAGTTAATGACAGCTGGGCCCAGCACTGATAAACCAGCCAGGATCCCAGAATGTAGCCCTCTGGGTCCCTCCAGCGCCAGCCCAGCTGTGCTAACAAACTTGGGAAGAGGTGTCCCGAGAGGCGATGACTATTCAGACGTAAAGCTTGACACTGATTGCTCTGCAGATTTGGAGGAGGGCAAGCCGTCGGCCAGCGCTGGAGATGGGGATTGTATCACCCAGGAAACGCAAGATGCCACACCGCCTGGGATTGATCCTGAGCGGTCGGGTGCCCAGTGTGGTAAGGCCAGGAGGCTGCCCAAACCACCGAGGGTTAGCTTTAGCAGGATGTCCGCCAGAGGACAGCCTTTTGTGTCGGGAACCTGCGAAAGACTGAACTCCATCAGCCAGGGTGTCCCGTTGTCGCCAGGCGGCCGGCCGGTGAACCTGAGCGCCGCCGAGCCAGTGGAGTACCTGTATGTGGATGAGGACGAAGGACACACCCTGATCGAGCGGCACGTTCCGTGCTTGGACGACTCTGTTGTCAACACCACCAGCTCCGAAGACACCGTCATCTATGACTGGCGGGTGTATGCAGGCCAAGAGGCGGGGCAGGCGAGCGAGGGGGATGCCCCCGCACGGTCTACCTTAGAGCTACGCCACCTTTCAGATGAAGCTCTGTTCCGCAAGTTGCGCGACTTTGGGGTCAGTCCGGGACCCGTGACGGGGCTCACCAGGAAGATATACTTTCAACTGCTGGAGAAGCTGATGAGCGACCCCAAGATTAAAGCCCGGAAAGGCTCTGCGGGTGGGTTGCTGCTTTTCTCTGGGGTCCTATATGGGTGGAGCCCTTTGGAAGGTTGTTGTGGAACATCAGATGCAAGGAGTAGGGGAAACGAGTCCCACGAGGAAAGGTGGAAAGGACTGGGTATGTTTAGCCTGGAGAAGAGACAACAGGGGTGAGGATAGGACACGACAGAGAGGCATCCAAAAGAGCTGTAGAAGCCCACGCCCCAAAGGACAGCTGCCCAAGAGGGCCTAGAGCGTGTTCAGAGGAGGGCAACAAGGATGATCAGGGGTCTGGAAACAAAGCCCTGTGAGGAGAGACTGAAAGAACTGGGCATGTTTAGCCTGGAGAAGAGAAGATTGAGGGGAGACATGATAGCACCCTTCAAATACTTGAAAGGTTGTCACACAGAGGAGGGCCAGGATCTCTTCTCGATCCTCTCAGAGTGCAGGACACAGAATCATGGGCTCAAGTTACAGGAAGCCAGATTCCAGCTGGATATCAGGAAAAACTTCCTGACCTTTAGAGCAGTGCGACAGTGGAACCCATGACCTAGGGAGGCGGTGGGCTCTCCCATCCTAGTGGCCTGCAAGAGGCAGCTGGACAACCATCTGTCACGGATGCTTTAAGGATTCCTGCATTGAGCAGGGGGTTGGACTCGATGGCCTTACAGGCCCCTTCCAACTCTACTATTCTATGATTCTATGATATCGGGGCATGGTCTCATCCTTCAAATCCCACAAGGGCGGTCAGATAGAAGGGTGCAAAGATTTGTTCCCTGCTGCTCAGGAGGCGGATTCATTCTCAGTCAGCCTTCCCCGACATGTCGCTCTCCAGATGTGTAGTCCAGCACATCTGGAATGCACCAGGTTGAGGATGGCCGATCTAAAGGGGGGTTAAGTTAAAGGAGGGGAGGTTTTGGTGGAACGTTTCAGGAGATAGCTTGACGGTCAGAACAATGGAACCAGTGGCCTTGAAGGGTAGTGGGCTTCTCCATGGCTGGTGGCTGGGCAGCCATTGGTTGGGGATGCGACCAGCTCTGGATTTTAGACCTTTAGGGACCTGCAGCGAATGAACAGGGCTGGTTTCAGAGTGCCCCACCCCTGAGTTCCTTGTTTTTTTTCCCCTCTGCATCCCTGGTTGTGTGTTAATGTGCCTGTCTTTTGGGTTCCCTTGCGCCTAGGCTACAGCCTAGAGCTTGCTTCCTCCCTGGAAACATACCAGATCCCAGACGGGCAAGCGGACGAGATGGCTCTCTCCAGAGAGTTCGACCAGCCGGACAAGAGCAAGAAGTGGCGGGAAGGCCTGCTCAAATCCAGCTTCAACTACCTGCTCTTGGATCCCAGGTGCGGCCTCTGCTGTCCCTCCCTCTTTCTCCCTGACACCTGGGGAGAAGAGAAGCTTTGTTCCCAACTTCTCAGACCTATATAAGTTTGGTGAGGGCTGAGAGCGAATCCCTCATTCTGGTCTCGCAAGCTCTGCGTCAAAAACTGCATCTTTTTCACTTCTCTGTCTGTCTGTCTGTCTGTCTGTCTGTCTGTCTGTCTGTCTGTCTTCCGAAATCCTCCAAGCTCTGGCAAGACAAGGGAGGTGCAAATCCACTCATCTTGCCAAACCGTAGCTGAACTGGAGTGCTCTGTGTGCCAAGAAGCCTCAATGACTGCCCCAGCTTTTCCCAAGCTGGTGCGCTCCAGGTGTCTTGGACTGCAATTCCCATATTTTATCATATTGTTGTTCCCCGCCTTGATCCAAATGGAGAGGCGGGTAAGAAATAAATTATTATTATTATTATTATTATTATTATTATTATTATTATTAATTTCCAGCCAGCATGGCCATTGGCCTTTCCAACTCCCAGCATTCCTGACTGTTGGCCATGCTGCCAGGGGCTTCTGGGAGTTGAAGTCCAAGTCCAAAACAGCTGGAGCTCTACCTTCTGTCCACCCCTGGGATCTTTTGCATGCAACACAGGTGTTCTACCACTTGAGCTTACATCTCTTCCTCTAAGCCTAAAGTAAGATTCTAGAGCTCATGCTTCTGAATAAAGGCTGATTGTATTAGTAGCATAGGAAGTCTTCTGGGCCTTCTGCATGCAGAGTACGAGTTATTCCACTGAGGTATGGTCTCCCAAAGAGTAAGGCTTTCAGCTTCATGGAATGCTTAGGTCTGTTGTAGGATCCACTTTGGTCTTGGAGTTTTATTTATTTATACCATTTTTATCCTGCCTTTTAGCCCAAAAGGATTTAGAAAGAAAAGAAACTAGACAGTCCCTGTCTGCAGACTGATGATCTAAAAGTCACAACACAAAAGGAAAAGGGAAGAGGAGGGAGGAGGAGAAAAAAAAGCAAACTTGGCCACTAGATTTTTAATCACAGCCTGGGTGCAGTTGGAGGTCTGCTACTTTCTCTGTTTCCGATGGCCTCAGCAGCCACAGTCAATCGCCTCTCTTCCTCTTGCGCCGTCTTCCACTTGCCTGTTGGCCCCTTCTGACCTCGTCTCCCTCCTGGGCCCTTTCGCAGGGTGACGCAGAGCCTGCCCTGCCGCTGCCAGTTCACGAGCCAGGCAGAATGTTTCCGGACCTTCGTCAGCGCCATCTTCTACGTGGGAAAAGGGAAGCGCTCCAGGCCATATTCTCACCTGTACGAAGCCTTGACCCGCTACAAGGATTGCCGGGGAAGGCGGGGCGTCCAGGTGCGGATGCTGGGAAAAAAGCCGCTGTAGGGTGTGTGTGCCCTGATCGAGACTGTGGTCCCTTCCCTGCCTGTAGACACATTTAATTGTGTGTGGGGGGGGGAGGCTTTTCAGCAGCTCTGTGCCAACTAAATAGAACCTCCAAATCCAGAGACCCACTACCCCTGGTTCACAAAAAGCATGGTGACCGGATTCTGTTTTGAAAGGGCTCGTAGGGACTCCAGTGCTGGGTGGGACCGAAGGCCATGAGGCCCCAAATACAAACAGTACTAACATATTTAAACTTAAAGCCCCTCTACTGCCAGTCTTTGAGCCTTAGCAGAGGCATCTCAACTTTTTAGAAGGGAAAAACGGCTCAAAAGCAGGGAAGCAACCCGGCATTGGTGGTCGAGGGGCAGATTGGGTCCCGAGTTCCGAGGTTCCCAATCCCTGTGCTGGGGACACTAAGAGAGGCTTGCGGAGGGGAGGGTTTCCAGAAGGGGAGAGAGTGGGTGGGTGTGGGTGGGCGTTCCAGAAGCGCCTGGCTAAGTGGGACCCCACAAAGCTGTTGTTCTTCCGCCTTGACGCAACTTCGAAAGCAAACATCGTTTGTGGGGGCAGGCGACCGGTGCTTTGCTCCCTCCCTTTCTCACCCCCACCGTCACGATGTGTCCTCTTTGTCCATAGGTGTGCTCCAAGGTCCAGCACATCCTGGAAATCTGGGCCAGCGGGCAGGGCATCATTTCCATGCACTGTTTCCAGAACGTCATCCCGGTGGAGGCCTACACGCGAGAAGCCTGCATGCTGGACGCCATCGGTAAGGCCTGGCCAAAGGGGAGGGTACGTTTCCACTGCTTGGGGGCTGCTGGGATACAGCCGCAGGCTTCCCTCCTTGGCAAGTGGCGAGCAGGGAGGTAGGGAGCATAGCGAGGTTTATTCCGAAGGCTTCGGCGAACAGAAGGGGGAAGATGAACGAAAGCGCTGTAAACAGACCTATTTAATCAGTCCCTGGATATTGCAGAATCAGAGGGGGCGGTTTGGACGGCCCTGTTAGACTCAGGCCTTCCCAAGCTAGGATATCCCCCAATGTATGGCCATCCAGTCTCTGCTTGAAGGGGGAGGGAGAGCCCCCCTCCCCTCTAGGTCTATGGCTCCTTTGTCAAACTGCAAGGAGATTCTCCTAATGATCGGTCCAAATCTACCCTCCTGTAACCTTTGGGCCCCTTCGCTCTAGTCCTGCGCTCTGAGGCGGCCAAAGTTTTTGCCCTCTTCTGTGCGACGCCCTTCAGGGATTTGAAGAGTTCGCTCATGTCTCTGTCCACACATACAAGTGTACACCTGTGCAGTGGAGGCTGGGGGCTCTAATGGCAGTGGGGTAGTGAATCCACTCTGGGTTTCGGTCCGATCTCTAAAGCAGCCGTCCGAGATGCTCTCTCTCTCTCTCTCCCTCGCACAGTCCCCCAGCATTGCCCTGTTTTGCCTTTCTTCCTCCAGGCTTGAAGATGCTGACCAATCAGAAGAAGGGAAATTACTACGGCGTTGTGGCGGGCTGGCCGATGAAACGACGCCGGTGCTTGGGCATCTACCTCCTGCACAGGGCTATGCAGATCTTCCTAGCGGAAGGGGAGCGGCAGCTGCGTCCCGCGGACATCCGAACCGGTCAGTGACGGATGCTGTTCTCTCTTTCGACTGACGCCCGAGTGGCCCACCAGCGGGGCCTTCGCGCGGTTGGCACCTGGCCGTACGGGTCGGCATCGTTCTCTCTCCTGTAATGACTCGATTGGGGCACACCCAGTAGCTCAAGCTGGCACGTGTCCATGATATAGGAACATTAAATCCTGCCCACTTAGCTTTGGCTTAAGCGAGGATTAGGGAATCCATTGGGAACGTGGAATTGCTTCTCATGGATCCCTGACGCCGACGCTCAAAGAATCAGTGTTTTTTTCACGGAACTGCGGAAATCGATGCTGCCGGCTTGTCAGGCCGGATGTGTGCTCTCTGCTCAGGAGAGGTGACTGGTTTGGAATCATGTTTTACTTCTGCCCCCCTCCCCTCTTGTGCCCCCATAAAAGTTGTGAATCAGCGTCTTTTTGGGATGATCACAGAATTAAGGAACGTTGAGCACCAGCGCTCTTCAGAAGAGGACGAAACTGTCCTCAGAAGCTGCCAGAATGCACGGGGTTTTTCTTCTGCGTTTGAAACTTTTGATTGTGAACTTTGTCCTTCCTGGAAGTGAGTTCCTACCGGAAGCAAACGGAGTGGTTGTCCTTCTCTTGTCTTTTTGACGGGTTCTCCCGTGCCAGCCTCGGGTGCGGCAGCCATTCTTAAAAACTCCTTTTATATGTAGCGGCGGGAAATAGTGTTATTTTTTAAAGATGAATTTGTACATTGTTTTTATGCTTTTCTAGCCAACTTTTCTTTGGGATCGTGTGAAACTGGTAAAATTAAATGAGACTGTTCGGATCAGGTTGAGACGCTTGACTCTGTCCCCCTCGCCTAGGCTGGCTGGTTTCCATTTCGGCTTCTAGGCCCTCATGTTTCCTTCTGAACGAGGAGGGGTGGAGTGTGGCCTCAGTTGGAGCAAGTGGGATCTGTTGGTGGCCTTTACAACCCCATGATCTCCAGAGAGTCTAGTCCAAAATCACTCTTTAAAAAATACCAATGGTTTATATCCTCCAAAATTATCTGGGGCTCTCCCTCTGTGGAGGTCTTAAATTCAGGGTTCAGACCCCCATGTGTTGGGGATGCTGCAGCTTTGAAATCCCAGGAGTGGCAAGGTTGGTGGGTGGCCTAAAACCCCTCCAATTCTAGGATTCTACGAATTCATGTTTCTTTTATCTGAAAAGTGTGGGTTTCTAGTTCTCTTGGTGCTAAGGTCTAAGAGGAATGTCCAGACACATGCACGTTCACTATCTCTTTCTCCCTCTCTCGTTCAGCCTGGCAGGGCGGGCGAGGAACCAGTAGTGGAAGACAGGTGGGATAAAGTTAAAGCAGGACTTGTCCCCCAATATATGTTGCCTTGCATCCCTTTCTGAATCCCATGTCTTCGTGGGGAATGAAATCGTTGCCCTTCTTTTCAGGTTAGCATTTCCCCACGTTTTGATATTTCCTCCCTCTGCTCCCCCTGCCTATCATCATCATCATCATTTTAAAAAAATGTTTGCGCTGCAACAGGCTTAACAGGGCTGTTTACTGCAGGGTACCGTAAGGGTGTGGGGCGAGGCCTGGCTTTGTTTCTGTTCTTGGGCTGCAATTCGTATTTCTCCTGAAGTGGTGATGGGCGCCCATTTGGATGGCTTTAAAGGGGGGGTTGGATAAATTCCTGGAGGAGAAGGCTGTCAATGGCCACTAGCCCTGATGACTAAGTGTATCAGAGGCAGTAAGCCTGTATACATCAGTTGCTGGGGAATATGGGTGGGAAGGTGCTGTTGCACTGATGTCCTGCTTGTGGGTCCCTGGTCAGCAGCTGTTGGCCACTGTGTGAACAGAGCTGTGGACGAGAGGGACCCTTGGTCGATCCAGCAGGGCTCTTCTGATGTTCTTAAGGTGGTCAAGAGTAGACAGCATCAGGCCGGGCTCATCAGCTTGTTACGTGCAACACCAAGGCACAGGCCCAGTTTCAGATCACTCCCATCCTCCCCAAACCAGTGTCCCGGATCGGTTCACTCTCTTGCTGTAAACCAACCGTTGGCTAGTTCCTTAGCACGAGTCTGAATGCAATCGAAGTGACTCACAATCTGTAATATAACATAAATACGGGTCGATCTCTCAAATTTAACTCCGCTTTCTTTCCTGATGTCCCCGATATATTCCTAAAGTTTACCTTCAGCCGTCGCCCCCTCCACGCATGAGCCATTAATTAATTCGGCTCAGGCCTGTGACATCAAAAGCCATGTTGGACCCAGTTTCAGAAAAATGGCGTTCACCGCATGGCATGTCCTGATCACTGGCCCCGTGAAGTGCAGACTAAAATTTACAGGGCTTGCTTGTCAAGAAAACAGCCTTCCCCCAACCTGGTACCCTCCAGGTGTGTTGGACTTCCAAATCCCGTAATTCCCAGACTGTTTGTAAACTGGGGAATGCAGAACAAAAGACGATAAGGAAATTTGATTGTGGTAAGCAGGGGCCCAATAGGGACTATGCTTTTAATGCACATGATAACGACTTTTAGTGCATTATAAAGAAGAGCCTAACTGGAGCAGACCAAGGTAGGGTCCACCTAACCCAGGATCCTGTTTCCAACGGTGGACAGCCAGATGCCCCAGTGAGAATCTCTCAAGCGTGAAAGCAACAACCATCCGCCTTTGGTCTTCCAAATATTTTGGCCTACATTTCACATCAGCCCTCACCATTGGCAATGCTGGTGGAAGTTGTTGGCTAAAACACTTGAAGGACACCAATTTGCCTGTCCCTGCTTAGAAACCTAGGTGCATAGAAGCCACAGTCCTTATTGATCCCTTGCTTGACACAATCAAATTTTCGTATCGTTTCTTCTTCTGCAATCTCACGTTACATACTGGGTAGGAATTGAGTCCGACACATGTAGAGGGCAGATATGCTGCTGCTGCTTGCTGAGGTTCCATTTTAAGCTGCCAGTGGCTAATAGTTCTTGAAATGCATGGCTGGCTGAGGCCTGCTGGGAATTGTAGTCCAACACATCTGGTCGCTCTGGATTCTGGGCGTAGAGGATTGCTGTAAAACCCCTCTGGTGTTGAGGCGCAGCTTGTAGATCCTCAAACCACCCCAATCTCACTGTTACATGCGTTCAAAACAAATAACTTTGTCTTGTTGAGAATAGAATACATCTTTATTTTATTTGAGAGTCTGGATGGAATGACACTATACCACACAGACCTGTTTCATCGTCCAGTGAAGGGGGTAAGCAGGCTGAGCTTTTGGAATTCCAAAGTAAGGCTGCGGTACAATTTCAAGCAGGTTAACAGTCACCTAAAGAATACAGTTTAAAATGTATTGAGCCATTTGCTGGTCGTGGTTGCATCGCCGCCAACCAGGGTCAGAGTTTTGTACAGAAACCAGAGGGTGGGAGAGCGCACGTCTTGAGACCCCCACGGTGGACGGATGAGACATGTTTGGCTTCCAGACTTGGAGGTGGATGCCAGAGCCTTGAATCCCAGCAACGCACGAGGCTTTCCCCACTGGGGTTGTGGGTTGGACGTGGCATTTCAGGTTGCAGGACCAAATGCGTTGTGGATTTGGAACAGCCATTTGGGCTCCTTTGACAGTGAAGTCTCTGGCGCATTCGATTTATTGGGGATAAATTGCAAGGGGTGATTTAGGCATGACGTCGTTGCTGTCCAGAGTTGGTTTCTCACCCCCCACCCCCACCCCACCCCTCACAACAGATCAGCTTTGTGTGCCTGAATCCTGGATGATGGTTTGGTACGTCCTGTAAAAACCTACAAAGAAGTAGGTTAAAATGGGCACTAACCGAGTTTGCATCTGGACAACTGGCGAACAATAGTACAAGAATGACACCAATCTACCCAATTATTTTTTAAAAGGTCATACATATCAAATGACAGATCCGTATGGGACACCCGTATCCACTGTTTAAAAACTTCAGGTTTTTAAGAATTAATCTGGATTTGTATCTTCCTAACATTTTGGCAATGAGGTTTACCTTCCAAAACCATTTAGGTGTTTCTTTGTATGCGTGTGTGTGGCTGAAATGTGTGTAAAACTGACATGTAATTGACAAGGTGGTAACGTTTAGAAAGTGAGAAGATAAGATGACCTAGATGGATTAAAAATATTTACACACAGGCTTTTAGCGTGTGAAATTGGGATGTTAATATCTGTAGGTGTTCCATCCATATTTTATGCTTGGGGTAAGGCTCTTCTACCTTTAATAGTTGGGCGAAAAAAGAGGGGGGGAAAGAAGACAGAATTTAGGAAGAAGCCGCTTTTGCCATTGTCCATGCTAGCTGGGAAAGATGGGGGTTGTAGGCCAACATATTTTGAGGGCACCAAGTTGGGGAAGGCAGTTCTAGTAGGCCGGTGGCAAAGACTAGGTTAAGAAGGTCATGAAAACAACAGCAACAACCCTGGATCAATTCTAGTTCTTGAAAGATTTTGACAGGTTTCTCCGCCAGAGGTTGGAGCAAAGTTCTACATTTTCAAGGGCCTCTACCATCTCACTACTGGGCTGCTCTGCAGGCACATGCAGCACCCATTGTGGAACCTCTTACCTACGTGAAAGGGTCTGGTGGGCTGTTTAAGCCATTATGATTTTCACGGGTCCCGTATACCACACCTGTGCCAAGGGACGCTTCACCTGCACTGCAGGGAGCTGAGCCGAATTGCCACTTCCTGCTGTGTGTGTGGTGTTGGTTTTAATACTGCACAGGCTGTTTTTTAAAAAAACCCAAAAAGCAACCATTGCTAAGTGCTAAATTTTGGCTGGCGCACAGCGCACCTGTCACCTATGTCCATTTCAACCATCTCATGAACAAGCCGTTACGTTGCCTCCGTCTGTCGTTTTAGCTTGTAGCATCCAGTTTCACAACCGGCCAGACGTGGACCGTGGTAAGATCGACAGTGATTTATTTGTTTGTTTGTGCCTGATAAAGAACCTGGTGAGGTCTGGAAACTTCCCGTGTGGCATTAAAACTGCCCGTTTGGGAGAACGTACCAGTTACTGCTTGGGTGTTTCCTTGCCCGCTCCTGAAAGTTCTCTATGATGCTTTTTCCTTCACTGGGCTCAACCCCATGCCTTTCTTGCTATCAGGATTGTAGCAGTGGGCTACTGGAGATTGTAGATATGTAAACCATGTTCACTCGGCCTTCAAGGGGTGTGTGTGTCACCCCCTTGAAGGCCGAGTGAACATGGTTTACATATCTACAATCTCCGGCTTCTCTGCTATGGATTGGAGCTTGTGGCCGTCTGAGCAGCCAAAGTGACTGCCAGTCAAGATGTTTTGTTAAATGTATATATATGTTGCATACAGGCCAAAATCTGGTAGAGCCACGCAGAGTTGAAGTGAACAGTCTTTCTGTAACTACATGAAGTGGGATATTTATTTTGGTCTTTGGAAAGGCAAATCAGTGGGGCAGGACCTGAGACAAGCATCTGCTCAAGACCGATAAGTGTCGCTCAGCCCCACTGCCATAGCAAGCCACTTTGTACTAAGTCGCACCCTTGGTAAATTCAGTTTAATATTATCTACACTGACTAGCAGCAATGACACGCTAGGGTTTCAAGGGGGGATCTTTCACACTCGTACCTAGAAATGCCAGGGATTGAACCCTGGGGCCTTCTGCATGCAAAGCAGGGGCTCTAAGCTATGTTCTGTTCCTGAAAACCCAATTAAGTTTCCAGTCCTCATGATCCTGGATAAGGGGTGGATTGTAAATAGGAACATGGGGAGTTGCCTTCTACCAGATCTGCCCCGTGGTTTCTCTTGCCAAGTATTGTCTGCACTGACTGGGAGTTTTTCCTCCAGGGTTTTCTCGGCCCTACTCAGAAATGCTTCTGGGGATTGAACCTGGTGCCTTCCAGATGCAACGTGGGGGGGGGGGGGGCTCTACCCCTGAGCTATGCCTCTGAAACCAACCCAGTGCTTGTCTGTGTGGAGCTGAGCGAGAAACTAAGCGGTTGTCTCCAAATCAAAGGTCATGGAGAACAGCGAGGTTCCCCTCTCCGCTTACGTTTCCAGCCACACGGAGGCAAAGCTCTGAATTCAGAGCTGCCGTCCTAGTCTGCGCGTGATTGTATCTTCCTGCCAGTTTTTACTCCTCCTCCTCCAGGAGGCTGAGCTAAGGATGACGTCGGACGGTGGCAGCAAAAAAACCCTATTGTGGGGTTTTTTGGCTCCCCCCTGCTTCTGGGGAACTTTTTCACCTCCTCCGATCTGAGCATTAAGGCCAACGCGGACATCGGTGGGCCGAAAAGGACGTGAGGGAGTTGCACAGTCTGATTCCAACGATGGACAATCAACAGTTGACGGACATGGCTTGCTGATGGTGCAGCGCACCTGCGCCAAAGGTCGGAGGGGGCGTCGTTTACCCTGCAACACCCTCGGGTGCACTGTTTTGCCCCGAAGTTTATGTACAAGCCGCAAAGAAACCGAAGGGTTGCGGAAGCATCTCCTTGCTTGGTGCAGACGCTAGCGATGGATGCCTTCGGGCAGCTTTCTCCCACCTGCTGGCCTCCAGGTGCGTTGGGCTGCAACTCCCTTTATTCCCAACAAGCTGGGGGGTGATGGGAATGGCAGTTCCACACATCTGGAGGCCACCAGGTTGGGGAAGGCTGCCCTAGAGGTAATGCATGCAAGGATTTGGGGACGACGTTGTGCCAAGTACCTCTGAAAGGGAAAGGCCGGGACAAAGGTGTGACGAGTAAAGAACGCCGGGTGAGCCCCATCCCGCTGGAGCCCTCCTCTGCCTGCTTGATAGGATCTAAAGGGAAAAAAACACGCATCAATATCGTCCGTCTGCCATCAGCCCTTCCCCCACCCCCACCCCCTGCAATTTCCTGATTCAGCCAATATGGAGAATCAGTTGTGGCCGTGGAAAGAGTGAGAGTTTAATGGAGCGGGACCCTTTTCCCTCTTTGTGGCCGCTATGCCCAGCTTGGCTTGGTAGCCACAGGACAGAGAAGGACTGCCGTCTCGGCACATTCGGGGGGGAAAGGCGCTCCCAGGGCCCTCTGCGTCAATCTCCGCAAGCCCCGCAGCGAGAGGAATCCCGGCGACACAGCCGCGGCTCAGCCATACCTCTGCCTCTCTTGGGCCTGCCTGAGGCTGGGTGTGCGAAATGAATGAGGATGTGACAAAGGGACTACTGAGGCCAGAGGTTGCCTCTGGCCAACTCTCCCTTCTGTCCTGGCATGTCTGAGAGTTCACTTGGCCTCGGGCCTGTGTATCCCAGACCCTGATTGGCCCCGCTGGCTCCTCTCCGGGGAAGAAAAGTGCTCTCCCCTGCCCCGAAAGCAGGCTGAGCCAATGCCACGAGCAAGGCCTCCGCCGTCGCAGGCTCCAGACCAGGGAAGTCACTCCTCCATCTGCGGAAACAGCGACACAAGCATCCCTCTCGTTCACTCGCAATGGGGGTTTTGTTTTGCTTTTATTTCTTCTCCGCTTCGGGCCCGTCCCCATCCGAAACCGTTTCGGGCTCCCACAGCAGGAATTCATGCAGGAGGGTGTTGACTGTCTCCGGACACTCCAGCATCACCATGTGGCTGCCCTCATCAATCACCTTCAGGAACGCAATGAGCAGGATCTGAGGACGAAAGGGGACAAGCTGGGGTCAAGGATAGCTTCTTTTCCTGCGTGCGGACACAGAAAGGGTACCTCAAGGGATCATCTCACTCTGATATCCCTTTCAGATCTCCCAAACTCAGCACTCTGCAGATGTTGGACTAGAATATTGAAATGCAATGCAATCAATCAATCTCGCATCATCCCCATGTGTGCTGGGGACAATGGGGTTGTAATCCGACACATCTGGTTTGGGAAGGCTGTTTTGGATCATTTCAGGTGAAAAGAAGGAAGAAACGGGTTCTCAGGATGCAAAGGACTTATTGATACAAAGCCCGATGCGTTTCGGCCTGTGTCCTTTCAAAGGTCTTCTTCGCCAACGATTATCAGAGGACGTAGTCTATTGTTAGAGGAAAATCTGCAGATATCTTCTGACAACCCCTTGAAGAAGGCCTTTCAAAGGACACAAGCCGAAACGCCATTGGGCTTTGTATCAATAAATCCTTTGCATCCTGAGAACCTGTTTCTCCCTTCCTTTCACCTGACTTGGATGCTTTCCCCCTTTGGTTTTCGGATCATTCTGAGTCAAACCTTTGGCCCATCATACCTAGAATGGTTTTGTCCTAACTTGGGGCAGCAATCTATGGTCTCCGGCACAGAAGGGGCCTGTCTTCCCACTGGAGATCTTTTTAACTGGAGAGGTCAGGAAATGAGTTCGGGGATCTTCTGGCATCATAGAACAACCTCGAAGCCCTTGAGCTACAGGCTGCTTCCAACAGAGCACTGGGAAGAACACCAGCAAGCCAGCGCCTCCACCCCCAGTATTATGAGCGTTAACTGAACATCGCTTAAGTGCATTGAAGAGCATTGTTTCACTAGGTGACATCACCGTCTGTCTGAATTCTATCCATAAGAAACACCCTTGGGAAAGCGACGGTAGTAGAAGCGGACGCTCTATGGGTCACTCGGCCCTCTGTGCGAACCATACCTCGGCCATCCGCTGGTCCTCCTCCACAGGTACAAACTTGTCGTGCATTCCATGTACCAGCAGCACGGGCACCGTGAGCTCGGCGTGGTAGACTTCATCGCCTTCGGGCCAATACTGGCCGCTCATCATGGCTCTCAGGACAAAGGAGGAGACGTTGAATGCGTTCCCTTCCTTCAGCAGCTGCTTCTCCTTGGAGCCTTGGCGTGCAAAGCCAGCCCTGCAAAGGGTAAAACAGGAGGGATCGATTCAGCGGTCTGAAGGGTTCCGGATATAGAACTAAATGTCCGTACGCTGTATTCTTTTCTAAGCTTGGAGGCAGGAGTGGTGGCGGCGGCAGTCGATCTGGGACGGAAAACCACATTGAGGCCCTCCCTGGAAGACAAGACAAGCCGCCGGTCTGGCCGGTCCGTAGGACAGGAAAAAGAATTGCAGACCTTATCGTGGTCATTCCTTATAAGAGCAAACCCAGGTGGTGGGTGCCACCAAGATTCTTTTGTTTAATAGAAGTGGGATGAGTCACGTGGTGGACGATGGAAGAGGGTGGACGTGCCCACCTTACAGAATCCTGAGACCAAAGGAGAGCTGATTTTGGGGAGTCAGGACTTGCCAAAATGGCAACAGGTTGTGTTTAGCAAGCTGGTGGTTTTTGTATCCAGTTATGCTCTATGGTATTAAACCCACCTAATCCAATGTTGTCTACCCCCAGCACACACACATACACCCGGGCCCCTATTCCAGCCCTGCAGCCAGAGTTCCTTTTAATTTGATAAGGCCGGGACTGAGACCTGCATGCATTGCAGGTGCTGTACCATTGAGTTAAAGATAAAGTAAGGTTCTAGTCCTCATCATTCTGAATCGAAGGCTGATTTTAAATAAGGATGGAGGAAGCTGCCTTATTCCCAGTCTAGCTCAGGGGTGTCTATACAGACTGTTTGGTAAGAGTGACCCTCCAGGGGTCTCAGACAGGGGCCTTTTCCCAGCCCTACCTGGAGATGCTGCTGGGGGTTGAACCTGAGGCCTTCTGAGCCACTCCTCCATAGCTCCCCGGTCAACCACGGGCCTCGGAGATTGGTTCCCATCTCAAAAACGCCCCTCCCCGGCCACGTTCCCTTCTCCCCCACACCCTGGGCAGGGGGTCTTGGCGACTCACTTCAAGAAACTCCAGGCCAGGCAGGGCGAGAGGCAGCGGAGGATGCAGGTGGGCATGTTGAAGACGGAGCAGAGGCTGGGCTCCAGAGCTGTGGGCCCTCCCCCGTTGATCATGATGACTTTGTGGACCAGGTCCGGGTACTCGTGGGCCAGGAAGGTGCAAAAGGAGACCCTGCACGGAGGAGGAGGAGGAGGAGGAGGAGGAGGAAACAAGAAGAAGAGGTAGCTGAGTGAGAAGGAAGGGTGCAGCTGGATTTGAGAGCAGCAGGAGAGGGGTTTGGTTTTATGTGCTGCTGGAATGGTTTTAACCCTTTGCTGCTGGTTGTATTCCGCACTATTTCACTCCTTGTTTCCATATTTGTGTTTTCTGTTTGTGAGGTATTGTACTCTACCCAGAGAACTCCAGCTATTGGGTGCTTTAAAAATACAGTACATAAATAGATGAGAAATAATAAAGATACCGCACCAAAAGAGTCCTGACGTAACTGCGCACCCAAGCACATCACAGTTACTTTTTTGCGGTGTTCCCCCCCACCGCCCAGCTATGCACATCTGCGCATGGGTAACACGGAACAGCAAGAAGATGCGAACGGATGGAAAGAGCCCAAACCTGTGGCACACAGGGGCGTTGCTCCCCAGATGTGTCAGGCTGCATCTTCCGTCATGGCCATTGGCTGGGAATGATGGGAGTTGCAGTCCAGCACGTCTGGAGGGAGCCAGGTTTGGGGAACAGACACGGGAGCCACCGCCCACCGCTACGGCCCCTGTTCTTACCCGTACGAGTGTCCGATGAGGATGTTCCTCTTCCTGGCGTAGCGCTTGAACACGGTGCGCATGTCTTCCGCTAGGGCGTAGAACGTGTAGGCGGCCGCGATCTGTGGGGCCGAGCTTGCCCCGTGGCCAGCAAGGTCCGGGGCCACCACTTCGTAGCCCAGCTTGGTGAAGAAGTCCAGCTGCTCCTTCCAGATGTCCAGAGAACCCCCCACGCCGTGGATGAAGAAGAGGACCACGTCGGTGTGGCTCCCCTTGCAGCTGCTGATGAACTTGGTGCAGTCGATGTCGACCAGTTTCTTGGGCTTGCGCCGGCGCCGCTTAACAGTTGTGGTGGAAGGCTTGGCCGAGGGGGCGGTGTTGGCGTCGGAGACCTCCAGCTCCACAGTGCTATTGGGCTCCGTCCCGTTCTGGCAGTGGAGGATGTCGGAGCGTACGGCGTCGCCCAGGTTCTCGATGACCATCTGCCCGTTGCGGTACACGGTGATCCGGCGTTTGCAGCGCACGGCGCCGGCCTTCTGGGCCTCCTCCTCCACCCCCGCCGGCCGGGCCGAGGCGATGTGCTTCACCCGCAGGACCCGACCGGGCTTCACCTCCACAAAGCTAAAGCCGTCGCTCGACTCGACACTCTCCAGGGGACCGACTGCATTGGCCGTCTTGCCCATCAAGCAGCACAGGAGCCCGTCGGCAATGCTGGTCAACATGGCGATCCCTGCAGGCCGAGAAAACAAGGGAAGCTGTTAGCCAGGAGCTGCCCGGACCCCAAGGAGGATGCCTCCCATTCCTGGAGAGACCAGAACCCCTTCGATGCTCCTGTAAGGTAGGCCAGCATTGTTATTATTATTTTTCTTTGACGGCTTGGCTAAGGCCACTTAACAAGTTCCCACCAGCACAGGGGAGATTCAAACCAGCATTCTCATAAGAACATCAGACCGAGGGTCCATCTAGTCCAGCACTCTGTTCACACAGTGGCCAACAGCAGTCGACCAGGAACCCACAAGCAGGACACAGTGCATCAGCACCCTCCCACCCATGTTCCCCAGCAAGTGGTGCACACAGGCTTACTGCCTCTGATACTGAGGTTGCACTTAGCCATCAGGACTAGTAGCCAGTGATAGCCTTCTCCTCCCCCAGGAATTTATCAACCCCCCTTTGAAAGCCATCCGAATTGGTGGCCATCACTCCATCTTGTGGTAGCGAATTCCATAGTTTAACTTTGCACTGTGCGAAGAAGTCCTTCCTTTGATCTGTCCCGAATCTCCCACCCATCAGCTTCATGGGATGACCCCTTTGGGGTTCTAGCATTATGAGAGAGGCCGTAACGTGGAAACCCCTGAGTATGGGACATTTTACTGTCTGCTTTTTGTATCATGTTTATTTTACTGTTATAAATTGCAATGGCTATTCGCTCGATGCAAATAAAAAATTTGATTTGATTTGAAACTCAGCTGCTACCCCGCATCAGCACCTCGACGCCAATGCGCTTACACATCTATGCACGCACGTCGGCGCAAGGGAGGCAACGCATCCATCTCTCCCTCCCTGCCTCCGTGATCGCCTCCCCAGGAAATAATCAACATCGCTCTTGTACGATTCTAACTGTACTCCTGATTTTCAAGTCCTGGAAACTCACAAGTCCTTGTCAGGCTGTGTTTGTGTGTGCTTTTTAAATTTACGTTTTCTTTTGGTTTGCCATCTTGTATACTTCTGCATATACCGCACACACTGCTTCAGCAGGCAAAAGCCGCGTTTTCAGGGGTTCCTCTCTGCTTCCAATGTAGGAAGCTGGTGAAGTGTCTTGAGGTTGCTATTAGTATGTTCAAATGAGCCTGCACCCAAACCCTGTGGGTACAGGACCCATTTGGATGTATCTAACAGGAGCACCCTCCTTCGGCATACTCCATTACATTCCACCCACCACATTTTCCTTTTCCAATTGGTATCCCACATTCTGCGACTACTGAATAGTCCCAGTCTTCATTGGGCATTCTCTTTTTATCCCTTAGCTTTTAAAATGGTGTATGTGTGTGTCTTTCTGTAAACCTTGGATTCCATTGAGCATACAGGTACCCCCCTCTCATTTCTCAGTGGCCCTGTTTGGGCTACCCTCCTGCCGGCACTCACCACCTATGTTTGCTATTAATGGGAGGGAGGATGAGGGCGGCACGGATAATAAACTGCCTCAGCACAACGGAAGAGTATTTTCCGCTGTGGAATTTCGGAGGGGATGCAACGAATGGGGCAGCTCATGTCCTTTTCGCTCTCTGGCTTTTAAAAGCTGTGCCATCCAATGCAGCTCTCCGTGTGATATCCTTACACCCAAATCTCTCTCTTGACGGCATGTTCATTATTTTAAAAGTTGACGCAGACACGGTGAATTACTGGTGGTGGCAGGGGCTCCGGAGCAACGGAGGCTGAGGCTAGCTGGGATATATGGAGCCAGACCTGGCTGATAAAAATGGCTGCCTTGCTCTAGGGGGAAGCTGGCACAGAAGGCTTCTCCTGAGCGACGGCCCTGCAGAGAGTATCGTCCTGGATGAGCCATCAACTTGGCAATCCTTTCTGGAGGGTAAAGCATTTGATGGAATAGCTCCCCATCCAAAAAAGAAAACTTCCATTCACATAGGCGGCTTGGAGGATCCACTTCTACCTCCCTACAACCACATGCGTTGGGCTACAACTCCCATTATCCCCAAATGGCATGGCCATCGAAATGGCAGGGCAAAGGAAAGAGTTTTGCCTGGGAAAGAAGGGCCGTGTAAGGCACCCTGATCAGGCCTGAGAACTGAGTCAAATTTCGGAGAAAATCTCAGGGACCACATTCATGTGGCAGACGGGGCCAGAGGCAAAAGGGGCGTGGTCAAAGGCAAAGGAGGTGGGGCTAAAAATACTCACGTCTTGTAGCTTAAAGGTCTCGGCGCTGGTCACTACGCCTTAAGAGCGGCATTTCAATTTTTTAGACTGGGGGAAAAAACTGCAACTGTTGGGAAACCTCCATCAGTCGGTGGTTAGGGGAATGAGGGTGGGGCTAAGCAAAGGGGCGAGGCCATGTGGGCAACTCCGGGGTGAGGGAAACAGATTTGGCCCTCAGGCAGGTCGGATTTAGTCCCATAGGCCGAAGACTCCCGACCTCTGGGCTGCATAGATAAGCAGCCCTTTTTCTGCACCTGACATGCTTGTGTTATGCACCAGGGTTTTAGCTTGGTTTTGGTTTCTCCCCCAGAGGGGCATTAAAGCATTCAACCCTTCTCCTCCCCCTCCCAACACACACGTCACCAGCTGGAAGTGGTATAGCCCCAGCAAGACTCCGTAGTGCAACTGGACTGGCTGGGAACCGGGCCAGGGATGTTGTTTGGGATGGCAGCCAAGCCCTTCGCATGGGCGGGGGAGGGCGGGACGGCCCCATCAGGAGGCGGAGGGGCCCAGACATTCTGCAGGTCTCCTTATTTAATTAAGAGGCTGGCTGTTTGCCTAATTACAGTCCACATCGTTAGACGGAAGGAAAGCAGAGCAAAGCAACAGAGAAGGAGGAGGTGGTGAACGTAACCCTTTGGACCGTCCTTTTCCAACCTGGCACCCACCAGATGTGTTGCACTCCAATTCCCATCATCCCCCAGCCAGCAGAGCTTTGGCCTCTGCAACACTGCATATGCGCCAGACGCATCAGAAAACCAGGCGAGAAAAGTTGCCTGTTGTTATGAGGGTGAAAGGAGGGGGCAAGCCCTCAAAGTCGGAGAGGAAACAAAAAGAACTTGGGGGGGGGGAGAAAGGGTCAAGAGGGGCTGACAGTGGATTGGGTGGGTTTGTAGGCTCTGAGAGGAAACCCAAGGGTGCCTAGAGGAGGAAGAGGAGGCCGCCAGCTTCAGCTGTTCCCTCACTTCTTGGAAAACAGCCTAGGTGTCATTCTTCCCCCTGTGTTTGTAGCTAGGCTGCCATCCCCTGCAGTGGAGTCTGTCAGCTGGGGGGGTCGGCGGGTCAAGCCAAGGCCGAAATAGCTGAACTCCTAGCCGGCAGCACAGATTCAGAGGCAGGGAGGCAGTGTTTGGAGCTGATGCCCAATCCCACCTGTCCTTACAGGTCTCCGGCCAGGGCTGTGTTCTTGTTACTCCTTCTAATACTGAACTTGGTGGCTCCGTGCCCACAGGACGAGAGCCACAGATAGGGCCACTGAGGAACGAGAAGGAAACATCGGCATGAAGAGAGTTTGCCAAAGCTAAAAGCTAACCGGAACAATCAACAAAGTTCCCCCCTCCTCCAAAAAGAGCCCGATGAGGGCCTGAGCATCTGGCCGCTGCTGAGAAAACGCCAACATCCCACTTAGAATGCAAAGATGGTTTGCACAACGACAAGCTTGACCATGTAAGGCGGAGGATGTGTGGCTGTCCAACTGTTGTCAGACTGCAACTCCCGTCAGTCTCAGCTGATGGCGCAGGATGATGGGAATTGCAGTCCATCAACACCTGGACAGCCTCGCGTTCCCCATCTCTGTTTTAAAGCCATCTACGCGACATACACACAGGCAGACCTGTGCCAGGTTAGCTTTCCATCCAAGACAGCTCTAGAGAGGTACCAAATCCATGCATAAACTGAGCCACAAAGTCAGCGAAGGAAGAAGACGAGAAGCCAGCAAAATGGCTGCGAATTGCGTCTGCTTCTGCCAACCCCTCTCTTATTTGTGTCAAGGGCTCCCTCTTAACGGAGCAGAAAATAAAATTAAACCCTATGAGCGGTGGGGGACCTTTGCTAAAAGGAAACAGAGCGAGAGACGGAGAGATGCTAGTAACCGTGGCAACCGAGACGGAGTTGGGTACCGCCATCTATTCCGGCTGCCCAACTTTAAAAAAACCACACACTTAAAGTGCCAGTTGCATAACGTTCGAGTCAGAAACGAACCACGTGTTATAGAAGCAGCCCACCTTCCTGCTGGGAAGAGCGGGTTCGCCTGGAATATGGGGAAGGCAGACAGCAAAACTAGCCTCTGGCCTGCAAAAAATGAAAAAAACCTCATTCCTGCTTCCTCTGATCACAGCAGCCCCCTAATTAAGAATCAAAGCAGGAACGGCAAGTGCTGCATCCTGCATTCATGCAATTTCTAGAAGGGGAAAGACAGAGGCTGAATTCGGACAACACGATAGTCAACGGTGGGGTAATAATCAACTTTACAGTTGTTCAACTAGGGGGTACTCCCCACACAACATGGTCATAAATAATCAACCGTGGTGTGGATTAGGATCAGCGCTGAGTTGACTATGGCAGCATTCGGACGACACGATAGTCAATACAACTGACGATTGTTCCCCCCCCCCCCCCGGTTGCTTATTGTGTCGTCCGAATTCAGCCAGTGAAAGACATTAGAGGAACACTTCATTGTCAGAGCAAAATGTCCAGCGCTGCGGGGCTTGGATGCTCCTGATACGTAAAGAAAAGCTGCAGCCCCATAGTCCTGAGTGACATCTATGATATGGGTCTCTACAGAGCCATGCCATTCTGTATTGTAGGGCATTGATATAGGGGGGGTCATGTGTTGCTGTTGTTCTCTCCTCTAAAGACGTGATGCCTGTTCGAATTGTGGGGTTTGTGTGAGGAGGAGGGAAGGGTGTTTATGTGCAAAACAGAGAGATTCAGAAGCTCGTTTTCTGAAGCCCTGTGAAACACAAAAGAAGCTACTGGGCTTTTTTTTTGTGGGAGCTTGCATGCCTGCTTTGCAGCTCTACTCAGCTATTTTAAGAATACCCGCAGAGCTCGATTTTCATCTGTAGACATCGGAGGGAGCCATCTAGGAACTACATTCTGTTGTCTCCAGGGAAACTGGCCAGGGTTGTTTATTTTCCCACCGGGGTGAGGAGAAAGCTCCCCCCCATTTCCACCGTGGCAAAAGTCATTGAGAGAGCGGCCGCATATGGATGCGGTTTTGAGCCGAAGAGACAAGCCTCAGCAGGAAGAGCCTTTGGGTGAAGCCAAAGAGGCAAGCCTCTCCTTTCTTTCTCTCGCATTTAATGCAGCAATTTTCAGAGGTTCCTTTTCCAGAGACAATACATTGGAACTCAGGGAAGCCCACCCATGCCTAGAACTCCGTGGTTCCAAATACATTCTGGAACATTCTGATGCAAACACGAGTCAGAGCAGCAGCACACCGGGGAAGGGTTAGGGTCCAATGTTGCTTAGAAAGAGGGGAGTCCTTTGGGAATGCCACCTTCTCCCCAATATTCCTCAATATGGCTGCTTTGGGAAGGGAGAGAGATGAATGAGGAATTTTCCAGAATTCTCCCTTCTTCCAAGTCAGTGGTAACTAGAGAAGCGGGCCTTCATTGTGGAATTCCTGCACAAATTCACCGGTCACCATCACATTATCTTCCGGATGCCCAGCTAATGCCAATTACTACTGCTATTCATTTGCCTGAAATATTTATATACTGCTCCTCATCTTATGGCACCTGGGCAATTTACAAAATGTAATTTTAAAAGGCCTAATATAACCGCATCGATAAAACAAACAAACAAAAATGGCAGAAGATACATAACAGAGGCCACAACACCACCTGGCTTCATAATCCAGTTTAAAATGCCTGAGCAAACAAGTAGGGTTTGATCTGACACTGGAAAGGATCTGATGTCACTGCCCATTGCGCCACATGGAGGAGGGTGTGACACAGTCAGGGTGCAACAACAAAAAAGACCCTGTTTTCTCCATTATGTACCATGAGTATTTGGAGAAGAACCTCCCTGAAGATATTGAGGCCCAGGCAGGCTGATATGAGAGACAGGCGTTCCTTCAGTTATTTGTGTTTAGGGCACAATCCTATGAATGTTTAGACACCCTGCGATATGGACCGCAAAGCAATGTGCTGGTTAGGGACGTCTGCCCATAGTGGCTGAAAATATATTGCAGGCTTTGACTTCATGGGCATATCGGACACATTTAAATTAATTAAAATTAGTTAATGTGGCTTAAAAACAAAAAACCTCTGAGGTGCTTAACTCTAGGGTCCCCTTAGCATGCATGCCAAGTTTCAGGTGCCTAGCTTTCCTAGGGTGACCAGATAAAATCCAGGTAAGGGCTCATGTAACTTTAACAGTTGTAGAGCAAAGGGAATTTCAGGCAGTGTCATTTGTATGCAATTAGTTCCTGGTGATATTCCCTCTTCATCACAACTGTTAAAGTTGCAGGGGCCCTGCCTTTTTTTGTATATGGTCACTCTAGTACAGTGCCTGCACCTTTAACTGTTATGATGAAGAGGGAATATCACCAGGAACTAATTGCATACAAATGACACTGGCTGAAATTCCCTTTTCTCTACAACTGTTAAAGTTACATGAGCCCTGACCTGGATTTTATCTGGACACCCTACCTTTCACAGTCTTGGAGCTGTGGTGGAGTCGGATGGACATCCCTCGACCAAGCTCGCTTCAAGAGAGATTTCCAAACGCCAGGTAAAACCTAGCCTAAGTTCTGCTTAGAGGAGAACCATTGAAACAAATGAGATTTAAGTTAGTCCCATTCATTTCAAGGGGTCTACTCTGATTAGGACTTATTTGGGATTTGACTCGCTGTAAGGAAATATGCCTGCGCACACGCACACTATTTATGTGGGGTGAGGGAATGTGTCCACGTATAAATGATGCAAGAGAAAGATTCAGTTTGCGATAGCATGGGTTTTTTTTTAGGATGACCACATGGAAAGGAGGACAGGGCTCCTGTATCTTTAACAGTTGTATAGAAAAGGAAATTTCAGAATGTGTCATTTGTATGCCTGCAGCACCTGGTGAAATTCCCTCTTCATCACAACCGTTAAAGCTGCAGGAGTCTTGCCTCCTCAACCAGATAAAATCCAGGTCAGGGCTCATGTAACTTTAACAGTTGTAGAGAAAAGGGAATTTCAGCTGGCGTCATTTGTATGTAGTTAGTAACTGGTGAAATCCCCTCTTCATCATAACAGTTAAAGTTGCAGGAGCTATACTAGAGTGACCAGATACAAAAGAAGGCCGGGCCCCTGCAACTTTAACTGTTGTGATGAAGAGGGGATTTCACTAGCAGCTGCAGGCATACAAATGACACCTGCTGAAATTCCCTTTTCTATGCGACTGTTAATGATACAGGAGCCCCCCCTCCCCGTCCTCCTTTCCATGTGGTCAACCTAAATGGTCTATTACCATTCTAAACCTTGCATTTCTTGCTTGCAAAACTGCGCCTTTGATAACCCCCCCACATACACACAAAACACGGCCAGATTAAGAAGTGGCCAGGCTGCTAATACTGCCAGCCGATTAATCCCTCTGAGAAAGGGATCTTGCCGGTCTCTTTTCGAAAGCTCATGCTCTGCTCCCAAGAAGCTCTCATTTAAATGCAGGGCAACACCGCAGTTTCCACCACACCAGCCGGCAGGCCTGGATTCTATCCCTCCATCTCCATCCAATGCCTGGTAGAAGCCACCAGAAGAGGGAGAGAGAGCTGTTCTTGACCTACTTTGAGCCGAGAGTGCTTAGATTTTATGTAACTGGGGAAGCTGTTTGTGGAATATGAATGCACCAGAAGGAACAGCCAGGATTTGACACCCACCGGGGCCCTATACTGGGGTGGTGATGTAGTTAGGAGGGACAGGCTCTCTGTTGCAAACTGGAAGCACAGCAAAACGGCTTTCTATGCATGCCCCCTTCCCTAGGGGGGGATATATATTGAGGCTCCCCCAGCTGTACAAGAGTGATTCTACTCACATGCAGAGAGACACCTTCCTTGCCTTTTGCCTCCATCCCGCCCCCCTCCCTTGCCAGCGGTATCGTAGGTACAAAGGACCGTGTTGGAGCAGGGTCAGATGAGTATTTAGCCCAGTGCCGGCATCCAGGGTGGCCACGGCTGGGCACCTGCCAGGGACCCACACCCAACAGGGACCCACTGATAAGAGCCCTCGAGTCTCCCCTCCTCTTCATACTTCTTTCATGTGTGTGCTTGTGTGGGCAAGAGGTACAAGTTTAAAGAAAGGGGCAGGTGCAGAGAGGAAGAGGAAGAAAGTCCTGTGAGGCTGCAAATGCCTCCCACCTGGGTCTCTGGCTCCATACCACTCCCAGCTGCGACCTCTCCTCATTGACTTCCGTCATGGGCCCATTGCCCATCAAAGGGAAAAGATTCCCTAGTCCTGCGTTAGTTTCCTGTCCCCCCCCCATTTTGGGGGGCATGCCTCTCCCCTTTGAAGCTTAGATTTAAAAAGGGCATTTGCGCCCCGTTTTGCCTCTCTGTAAAGCCCCATAGGCACGAGGTTGGGAAAAGGGCAACTCAAATGATTAAGGGGCCGGAGCATCTCCCCTAGGAGGGAAGGTTACAAGCTGGGATTGTTGAGCTTGGGAAAAAGGAGGCTGAGGGGAGACATGGTAGAGGTGTACAAAATTATGCGTGGTGTGGAGAAGGTGGACAAGGACACATCTTTCTCCCTCTCCCATAATACAAGAACCCAATGGGGTCATCTCATGAAGATGATTGGTGGGGGATTCAGGACAGATCAAAGGAAGTTTATCTTCCAATTTAATTTTTTTTAAAACGGATAAAAGGAAGTTTTGTCTTCCCACAGTGCAGAGTTCAACTATGGAATTCACTACCACAAGATGTGGTGATGGCCACCAACTTGGATGGCTTTAAAAGGAGGTTGGACATATTCCTGGAGGAGAAGGCTGATCAGTGGCTGCTAGTCCTGATGGCTGTGTGCTACGTCCAGTATCAGAGGCAGCAAGCCTACGCACACGCGTTGCTGGGGAATATGGGCGGGAGGGTGCTGTTGCACCCATGTTCTGCGTGTGGGTCCCTGGTCAACAGCTGGTTGGCCACTGTGTGAACAGAATGCTGGACTAGATGGACCCTGGGCCTGATCTAGCAGGGCTTTTCATGTATTCTTAACCCATGAGCATCACCTTTCATCTTTGTTTACACTAATGCTGCATATGTGGACACCCACCTATTCATCTCCCTGCCAATACATTTCACAGAGGGGGGGGTGTCCCCCCACCTCTTATTGCAGAAGCTTGCCTACTAATGTGCTTCCCAGAAATGGGAGTCTTCCTGTTTCTTGTCCGTCATAGATAGTCCTGCACAGTTTGTGTTTGTCTATGTGAGTAGAAGAGCGAGAGGAGGGAAGGAAGGAAGGAAGGAAGGAAGGAAGGAAGGAAGGAAGGAAGCCAGCCTGTGTGCATATTTAGCATACCCCCCCTTGCCCCCCCCACACTGTTCAAACCACAGTACTGAGAAGGAGAGGCACCTATGGACAGGAAACACACCAGAAGTTTAAACCAAAATGAAAGAAATATCAATTACAACAGGTTTCCCTAAAGGGGAGCGCCTGTTTGTGTGTGTGTCCAGTCTCAGGTTGCAAAGCGTAAGAAATGCAAAATAGAGAATATACTCCTGATAGGATTGATTGGAGGGGGGGGGTGTTGTTCCATCCAGCGCCGGGACTTTTGTTGCTGTGATTTGCTTTGGAGCAGCGTTGTAGGTCGATGATATTCACATGGCCTACCCTGCTCAGCCTCTACGATCCGGTAAAGCCGAGTGGTGGGCCTTAGTAGCGGGTTCAGATGTGACCCGCCTTGGGTCCCACTTTGGCTCTTTGGGGTTATCCCAGTGGCCATGCCCCCTATCCATGGCTTCACCCTCTTTTCTTCATTTAGAGGTTTCCTGGCTATGTCCAGTTTTCCCCCATTCTAAAAGGCGGAATTGCCTCTTCAAAGGAGAGCTGAGCTACTGGCAGCAACAGCTTTGAACTACAATATTTTTCGACCTGCCTCCTTTTGTCATTGGCCCCGCCCACCCCTGGAATGCAAATGACAAGGTTCCATACCTGTCTGGGGTTTTCCTATCTCTTTGTCTTTGGCGAAGCTCCAGCCCTGGGCAAGGTGCACCCCCAGGGAGACAGGGAGAGGGGTGTACCCATCCGGCCCTCCAGTTTCTCCCCTAGGCCACACCTCCTCTCTTCAAGCCCCACCCCCTCATGTCTTTAGGAATTAATTGCCATTGTAGCTTTATACCAAGTCCGTTAGTAGCTGGATGCGTTCATTTCTATCCCTTTGGGCTAAACAACCATTATTTAGAAATGAGGCTACAACTCTGAAATATTAGCTCTTGCAGGCTCAATCCCCAACCAGATTGCCTTCCGGGTGTGTCGGATTACAAACCTCATCATCCACAGTTGGCATGAGCAGGGGGCGCAGATGATAGGCCTTTTAGTCCAAACCATCTGGAGTGTGGAAGGCTTGGGCTTTTTAATGAGCCAATTGGGATCTTGTGGCTCCTACTTTGAAACTTGGGTTTATTATTATTCAGGACTGTGGATTCCTTCTGTATTTTTAAGGCAAAGGGCCGTAGCTTCATGGTACAGTCACTACGTTGCATGCAGGAGGTCTCCCAGCATTGAAACCTTGGAGAACTGCTGCCAGTCAGGGTTGACAGTACTGGACTAGATGGACCAAGAAATTCGGTAAAAGGCATCTTCCTATGTTCTTCATTCAAGGCTAAAATACCTTTTAAGCTACAGTTTGTAGCTTTATCAAGGGCAATCTCATATCCCAATATGGAGTAGATGTTAAAGTGTCAAACTAATTCTAGGGAGACCTGGGTTCAATTCCCCGGTTAGAGACATGAAGCTTGGTATCTAACCCCAGGCCAGTTACTTCCTCTCTGCCTAACCTACCTCGCAGGGTCATTGTGAGGATAAAACACAGGCGGGGGAGAAACGCCTATGCTGGCCAGAGCTCTTCGGATAAAATCAGACAGAGAATGGACAGAACCTGAGGTGGAGGGTGCCACACCCACTGTCCACCCTAGAAAGGACTGCACAAGGAGTTAAACTACGGAACTCCCTGCTGCAAGATGTGGCGACGGCCACCAACTTGGACGGCTTTAAAAGGGGATTAGACGAATTGGTGAAGGAAGATAAGGCTATCAATGGCTACTGATCAAGATGGATATGTATTGCTCCTAGTGTCAGAGGCAGGATACTGGGGAACATGAGCAGGATGGGGTGTGTGTGTGAAAAGGGCTTCTTTGTTCAACCTTTTCCAGCCCTTTCAGGGCACGAAGCACAATGGCCTTGTCTGGCCGTGTGAAGATCAATGGATTAAATGCTGACACCCAGGGCTGGTCCAGAGAAAACGGTGACAGAGTGCCAGGTTAAAAACCCAACCTGCCGCTGCATCCGTAAAAACTGGGGGGGGGGGGGTTGCAACACAGCATTAAATCCCAGCAATTTCCTTCCATTTCTCATTGGGGTAGCAAACCAGAACTTGCATCCGGCCTAGGGTGTGCCAATTTGGGGGTGAGAGGCACCCCAGTTTGGCAGTGTGGTCGAAGTCACCCTTTTGCCTGCCTACGCTTCAATCAACCCCCTTCCATTCCTATTTTATATAACTTTGTCAGGACTCAAAGTGGTTCTGTTGCTCATAATATGATAATTCTGCTAGGAGGGGGTGTAACACGGCGGCTGCACATACGGTGCGCAGCGGGAACGACATGCCAAAAATTATTGCGGCTCCTTCATCAACTTTCTCACACTCTGTTTCCCTCCCCTGTAAAATAGAAACACCCTGGGGCTGGAGCAAGAATCAACAATACAAGGAAACGAGCCAATCCAGCCAAAGCCTTTGAGATAAGGCAGGGCTGTAAATGCAAATCTTCACTCCTTAAATGTTAGAAAGGCTCTACCCAGGCTTAAATATACTCAGTAGTTATTTAAAAAGCAACCAGACCCCAAAAACCTACATCGGTTTCCATCTGAATTCTGCAACTTGTATACAGAGTTCCTGCCGCCTTCATTTTTGCACGTATTTGCAAACGCTGCATAATTTGTTCCATTTCTGCTAGTCGCAATAAATTATGCATTGGCATTGAAGCTCTTCAATGTTAGGTCTTCCCTCTTGGTAACCCTGCATTCCCTGCCCTGCTCCAAAGGCAGCTCCTGAGATTTCAAATACCTTCAAGCCCATTCCCTACCTTAAGGTCTAGAAACCTGCTTTGCTTTGTTTAAATGCGAGCTGAAATTCTTCAGAGGCTGCCCAAGTGCTGTATTCAGTACCAATCCTTATGCTTCGTGAAATGTGGGTTCAGCATTGTAAAATCCACACCACACTGTAATCGCTAGTTCATTTAGGCCCCATTAAAAAAAATACCAACAACATACAAATTTGATTTTTGCAACACGACTCTGAACCCCCCCCCCCACACACACACACAATGTAGTTCACCCCATTTTCAGCAGGCGGAAATAGCATTTCAGGGGACCAGAGGGAGAGGGGAAGTCCAGCTGATCCAGTTTAAATCTGGATCCAGCCCAAACAAATTTATTAAGCTTTCGTGGACTATGAAAGCTTAAATCAAACGCATGGGATGTGATATTCAGCGGACAGGCAGATATCCACATGGTCATTGGTGCCCGGGGATTGTAAGCAAGGAGGTGAGAGGGAAATTAAATGCAAAAACAGTCCTGGGAAATACTTCTCAGAGAAGGGGAGACCTACATATCATGAAGCTGTGACTGTCTCCCATTTGACAGCTAGGGAACTGAGGCTGAAAAAAAAGAGACTGCCCATTGATCAGAGAGCGAATGGCTTCTTCTTAAGTGCCCCTTAAATTATGGGGCAGCCTTGTAAACAACACTTACTAGCCTGCCTTGGGCTGGCAGAGGAGGAGCAAAAATCCACAGCCGGGCCTAAACCCGTTCCTGGATGCAGGAATGCAGGCTCCCCTCCATTGGCAGCCCAGTTTGGGTTCTATTGTGGGCCCAGAGGAGGGATGAAACGCAGCCCTCTTCTCCCAGCCTGCTGACTCACCTGTATGCGATTCCTGATCACCTATGGCGACCAGGCTAGTGATTAAATGCAAGTCTGTTTTAGATGTTTTGTAAGACCTTGAGTGGCCTCTAAATGTCATGACACTCAGTGGCCGGTCCAGAGAATCGCAAAAAACGAACATCCCGCTGAGAGATTGCAACCACCACCCCACCCCAGGAGCAGAAACTGGGTGCAGCCGGCATTTAGTGTTAATATTTAGCACTATTCCTATGTTCAAGGTGTGAGTGCCGTTGCTTATGTTGGCAAAAAGGCACCACAAACTCACAAGGGGCACGCACAGCTTCAGGGAAGCCCCAAAGTTCGCAGAGGTGCAGCAGATCTTTAAAGGGGCATAAGTTGGGGGAGATTCCTAAAAGAGCACAAGGGGGACTGAATACAGATGGGAGTGTCAGGGGAGGGAACAACCCAGAAAACCAGGTGGGAGGGGTGACGGAATGGCACCCTCGTGGCCGGCTAGCACACGGAACAGAAACGCACAGGTGCAGGTCTGGCATGTTTTATATCATATATCCGGCCTGTTTCAACCTCTCTCCATTTGGGAATCGATTCACATTTGCAGTTTAGGGGGGTTGACAAGGAGCCATTAACAAGGAGCCATCAGAGTCTTTCGCTGAGAAGCAAAAATTAGAACTGTCTAACGTTCAGAGTACAGAAGAGCCCCGTGCCCTTGAACGCTGAGAGTACATCACAGCGTAAAGTCACGCAGTGGCCATACCTGGGGAGATTTAATTTCTGCCAAGAATCATGAGGTCTGGAAACCTACAGGGCCTGACCAACAACTTGCAAGCTTTTTTTTAAATGTGTGTGGGGGGGGGGGGTAGGGTAAGGTGCCTCAGGGAAGTTGTCATAGGGCAGAGTCCAAATCCCCAAACCAAAGCGACAAATAAAAATAAAACGGATTGCACATGAGCTAGGCTCCCCAATAGTACCATGGCCTATGAGAGGAAATCTCTACTGGGAGGAGGCGGTTTCCACACAGGCAAAACCCTTGGTGGATGTTGCATGGGGGAATTCAACCTTGGATACGTTGCACACACATGCACACATAGAAAGAACGCGCCATGCAACCAAAAAGACCTGGATTCTTCTGACCTTCCTTGGATTGCGCTATCTCCCAAATCATAAAATGGGTGGAGGTTAGATCAGGAGGGGAGGGGGATTCTCTCTCTCTCCCCCTCCCAGAAATGGCTCCCTTTGTGGGTTCAGCAAAGGTTTCCTCTTGCAAATGCAAAAGCGTTCACCTGATGGCGGATCCTCCGCCTTTCAGCCACAACACCCCCTCTCCAAAGTCCATTCTTCCCGTGCCAAACCCATCTGCAAACACGCCTAAGAAAGAACCAGCCGCTTTTCTCCGGCCTGCTTGATGGTTTCCTTCCCCCGCCTCGATTCTCCTCCTTTCTCTCCTCCTTTGCAATCCTCTTTCCGAGCTGGGCAAATCCGGGCTGAGCTCCTGTTTTCCTGCATGCGCGGAGCAGGCAGAGAGAGCCCTGAGCCATTTTTATCGCTCCTACCTATGGCGCGCGTAGAGAGACATTGGGGGGGGGGGGGGAAACCCCTGCGTCCCCCCGCTTTCCAAACCCAAAAACCCATTTCAAAAGACGATGCGCTCTAAGGCAAAACCAGAGAAGCTCACCTCATTTATCCGACCTTCCGTCAGCTCATCCAGATGGCCAGGGTAGCGGAAGATGGGAGGGAGGAAGGAAAGCTGGTCTGAAGATGCCCTTGCCGACCCTCCCAGCTTCTGCGAGGCAGCTGGGATTATCCCTCCTCCTCCTCCTCCTCCCCCCTTTGGCTAGGGGGTGTCGGCATGCCCTCCCCAGCTGCTTTCAGGGTACATGCCCCGGGGGCGGGGAAGGGCTGATGGAGGAGGATTGGTTATCTCTTGCCATGAACCATAGTAGCCAAACCCTCAAATCCCTCCTTGCAGGAGGAGGATCTGCGGGGGGGGGGGGGGGGGCGTTGACAGGCAGGTGGGGAAGCCCTCTCCGCTGAATTTCTTTTTTAAAAATCACCCAGGCCATCTTGGTCTGAGCAGAGAAGCCCTTCACAGCCGTTTGATTCGAAGCAAAGTTAGTGGGGGCTTTTTTGGGGGGGGGGGTTGATAATGGGGAAAAATGAGTAAGATGGAAAGCCAAGGTTATGTCTCTGTTTTACACCCCTCCCCCTCTCCAAGGAATTGGCATTGGATGCTGTGCAGAGAAGTTTGAAGCCTGGTAAAGCTGCCGCTGAAGAGGTCCATCCAGCCGAAATGAAATGCCTTTGGCAAACAAGAGCATTGAATTCTACCGATTGCCTTTGGCGGTTTGATGCTGCCGATGCTCAGAAGAAGGCAGGGAGACGTTTTGCCCGTCTTTACAACTCGTGTGGAGTTTTAAGGAGCCGGTTCGAAAACCAGCTCCCCTCTGCACCTTTTGCAGCTTGACTTTAGCGACTGTCGTGCCGTTTCTTTTCCGCGTTTTATAGCTCGCGTCGCTGCGGTTGGCACCTTTTGCCGCGTTTTATCCACGTTTCCTAGCATTTTATAAATCTCGGTATTCTATCGCTGTTCCTCGCGGGTACGACAGGCAGTTTGCCCTGATCTCTCGTTCTCCTTTTGCGTCTGAATTTAGCTTCCCTTTCTTCCACCCCCGCATCTCCAGTTGCCCCTGGGTGCTCTTATGTGGACTCAATGTGGTCTCCGCCAGATTCAGGGCAACTTTTCGGTGCTTTCCCCTCGCACGCTAATGCGGAAGGAAATCTTGTTCAGTGGTGGGACAGGCCCTCCAGGAAAAATGGTGCCCCTCCTTCACTGGTGGGATTTAAGCAGAGGGTGGAAGGCCATTCCTCAGGGATGCTGTCGCTGCAAGCTGCATTGCTGAACATGCATAGAGCATGGGGATGGACTACATGACCTCTGGGGTACCATCTAACTCTTGTAGGATTCAAACTGTTCAGTCACTGCTGAACTGCTGAGTCCCAGGACAGTGCGTGTGCTTCCAGATGGTGCTTTGATTGGGCCGCTGCCCTTCCTCGTTCGTGGACTTTTAATATCCAGCTGTGGCATTCTTCCATTGGTAACCCTCTTGTGTTTCCCCTGCCCTGTTTCTTCTCACTTTTCCCTTACCACAGAGGGTATTTGCAGATGGGGGGCTCCTGGCCAGTGGGGGCACCAGGACTGGATTTGGGGGCTAAAGTCAAGGGCACCGTAACCCAGGGGATCCGCCAAATGACCCCTCCCCCACAGAGAGTGGCAGACGGGTAGCATTACGGCAAACAGGCCGAGAGTGAGCACCAGGGCTGGGGCAGGCATGCCAGAATGCTCTAAGCATGAGGCTTATTATTGCAATATCCGTACTCCTTGCATTTATTTATTTATTTATTAGCTTGATACTTATTAAATTCATCATTTACTAGACTGATTCTTTATTAATCTAATAAAGAATCAGTCAAATAAATAAATATATCAGATGGATATTAGATTTTCCTCCAGGGAACTCAAGGAGGCTCACATGGGCCTCCTCCTTTCCATTTCATCCTAACAACAACCCTGTGAGGTAGGCTAGGCTGATAGCCTGTGACTGGCCCAAGGCCGCCCAGTGAGCTTCACGTCCGATAGGGCACCAAAGCCGGATCTCCCGAGTCCCCATCCAACAGTCTAGCCACTACATCACACTGTCTCTCTCTGGTTTGTCAAAACTATTTTATAGTTAGTGGATAGTGTTCATTTTACTAGGTTTATTTTTCTTTTTTTTAAAAAAAGGATCATTTTCTACAACAAAAGGATGATTACTCCCAGGTGGGTGATTTTAGCATCATAATAACAGAAGCAAATACAGCTTTATGCCTGTAGCCATAATGAGTTAAGTAAGGGGAAAACTTGAAATAATGCACATGCTCAGAAATTCCTTTTTTCTTTTCTTTTTTTAAATCAGAGCTGCCAAACGTTTCTTGGTCGTCTGAAGATTCAGACCATTAAGTCCAGGTTCTAAAATGGCCTTGCTCTCCTAGCAGTGCCAATCAAAATTTGGATGGCTTACTGGGGAACATGGGTGGGAGGGTGCTATTGCACCATGTCTTGTTTGTGGCTCCCTGGTCAACAGCTGGTTTATTTATTTATTTATTTAATTAATTATGTATTCATTACATATTTATACTGCCCAACAGCCAAGGCTCTCTGGGCAGCTCACAGTTAAAACATTTAAAACCACAATATGCAAAGTTAGAATTTAAAACTTTTTTTTCAAAAAAAATGTCATATAAAGCCAGGAAAAGGAAAACGTAACAATCCAGGGAAGGCTTGTCTAAAAAGATATGTTTTCAGGAGGCATTTCAAAGATTTAACATTTTCTGCCTTCTGAATTGCAGGAGGGAGGGTTTTCCAGAGAGTGGGGGCTGTTACAGAGAAGGTCCTGCCACCGAGATTCATCGTGACGACAGTCTGTTCATCTTGCAATGACGAGCAGGGCCTCCTCTGAAGATCGTAACTGTCATCCTGGTGTATATAAGGGAGGGTGGTCTGCTAAGTATCCTGGTCCTAAGTTGTTTAGGGCTTTATTATTATTATTATTATTATTATTTATTACATTTATATACCGCCCCATAGCCGAAGCTCTCTGGGCGGTTTACAAAAATTAAAAGATTGAACACTAAAAAGACAATATACAAAATTTAAAACCATAAACATAAAATAGCTGACATATAAAACATTTTAAAACATTTTAACTGTTAAACCTGGCCACAATGTCAATCAAAACCTCAACTTGAGCTGTTAAAATGCCTGGGAGAAAAGAAAAGTTTTGACCTGGCGCCGAAAAGATAACAGTGTTGGTGCCAGGCGGGCCTCATCGGGGAGATCATTCCATAATTGGGGGGCCACTACAGAGAAGGCCCTCTCCCTTGTTACCGTCCTCCAACACCCAGAGCAGGACCTTTGATGTTGAGCACAGTGTACGGGTAGGTTCATGTTGGGAAAGGCATTCCATCTGGTATTGTGGTCCCAAACTGTGTAAAGCTTTATAGGTTAAAACCAGCACCTTGAATCGGGCTCAGAAACATACAGGCAGCCAATGCAAACAGGCCAGATAATAGCATGACCTTGTACACGGCTCGATAGCGAACAGGCAGCCAGTGCAGTTCTTTTAGCACAGGTTTTATGTGGGCACAGCTAGATGTCCCCGTGAGCACCCTAGCTGCTGCGTTCTGCACTAGCTGCAGCTTCTGAACCACACACATGGGTAGCCCCACGTAGAACACATTACAGTAGTCTAATCGTGAGGTTACCAATGCATGAATGGCCGTGGCTAGGGTATCCCGGAATGGGCGTAGCTGGCACACAAACCGAAATTGATGATGGGTGCGCCAAGACACCAAGGTCACCTGGATCTCCAGTGACAAAGATGGATCCAGGAGCACCCCCAAACTACGGACCTGCTCCTTCGGAGGGAATGCAGCCCCATCCAGAACAGGCAAACAGCCCAATTCCCGGGGTGGTTGGCCACTGTGTGTACAGAGGTGCTAGAATAGATGGATCCTTTGTCTGATCCAGCATCAGGGATCTCCTGATGTTCCCAGTGTGCAGCTGTTTCTGTCTTTTCTTCCTTATTGGATTATTCCCAGTAAGAAAAAGGACGGAGAAGTGGTGGAGAAACACAGGAAGGTCACAAATGGAAGATGGCAACATCTGGACCTCCTTATAAATCGATGAATGAGGCAGCAACATTGCATGATAAAGCATCCCAGAAAACCCATTCAGGAAGGAAAGAAGTAGTAGAAGCTGTACAATGTTTTGGATTAGCAATGCAAGGAACCCTCTGTCTGGATTGCACCCTAAGGCTGCAACGGTGTAGCCTGGCCCTATGTGATGATCGACTTATGTGGCCCTATGCCTGACTATCCTGGGTTAAGGACAAAAGAACATCAGAAGAGCCGTGCTGGATCAGACCGAGGGTCCATCTAGTCCAGCACTCTGTTCGCACAGTGGCCAAACAGCTGTCGACCAGGGAACCCACAAGCAGGACATGGTGCAACAGCACCCACCCACCCATGTTCCCCAACAACTGGTGTACATAGGCTTACTGCCTCTGATACTGGAGGTAGCACAGAGCCATCATGAATAGTAGCCCTTGATAGCCTTCTCCTCCAGGAATTTAACCAACCCCCTTTTAAACCCATCCAAATGGGTGGCCATCACTACATCTTGCGGTTGCGAATTCCATAGTTGAACTCTGCGCGGTGTGAAAAAGTCCTTCCTTTTATTTGCCCCCAATTTCCCACCAATCAGCTCCATGGGATGGGTTCTAGTATTCTGGGAGAGGGAGGAAAAATGTCTCCCTATCCACCTTCTCCACACCATGCATGATTTTATATACCACTATCATGTCTCACCTTAGCCTTCTTTTTCCCAATATGATCAATCCCAGCTGTTGTAAACTTCCCTCCTAAGGGAGTTGCTCCTTGGGTTTAAGCCCAGTCGTGCCCTGCTCTTTGTGTTCATTTGTCTGTTGAAGCTCACACTAAAGCATTGGTTTAAAAAATGTCTGCTCTGTATCAGGCAGGGATCAAACTTTGTTCAGCGGAGAAATGGTGGAGGTAGTGGTTTCTCATGTGTTGGAGGGTTTAAGCAGAGACGAGTCAACTAGATATTGGGGATGCCGTAGTCACATCCTGCATTGCAAGACCTGAATGGAGCTGGGGGTTGGACTAGTTGACCTCAAAGGGGATTCCCAAGTCTATGATTCTATGCTCTTCAGAGAGCCAGGAGAGCAAATATCAGGACCAGGGATGGGGCACAGGGATCCCTCATACAGGACTGGAGTTGGCTCCTTCCCATAAACATCCCAAAGCTGTTAAGGCAGAAGTTGTTCTTGGCCTCAGCTTCCCCATGTTTGCCTGGAGGACATTTCTGGAAAGGGCTTGACTCTTGGAGCATTCATCTACCTCCCTGCTGTAGACCATTTTGATGGGATTGACTGTTAAATTGGCAACTGAATAAACAGGGAAGGCACCAAAGCGTTAAGCTCTGTGATTATTTTTCCTTACTAGATGATCTCTGGTGTTGAGATCGGGCCTCAGCACAATAATGTAGCATTTGGGGAGGAAGATGCAACCCAAGAGACCAGCTCCAGAGGATAAGATGGAGAAGACCTCCATGGCCATCATGGACTTCCCCTTGGTGCTCAGGTAGGTGGGCACAAAGGAGACCCAAACGCTGCAAAACACCAGCATGCTGAAGGTGATGAACTTGGCTTCATTGAAGCTGTCCGGCAATTTCCTCGCTAGGAAAGCTACCGTGAAACTGACGAGAGCCAGGAGACCCATGTAACCTAAAACAGTGTAAAACATGATGACCGAGCCTTCGTTGCATTCCACTATGATTACTCCGGCCAAGGAATGGAAGTCCAGGTTTGGGAACGGGGGAGAGGACACCAGCCAGACAGCACAGATCACTGCTTGGATGATGGAACCGACCAGGACAATGGAGTTGGTCAGTTGTCTCCCCAAGAGTTTTCTTGCCATGTTTCCTGGCTTGGTGGCCATGAAGGCCAGAACCACCGTGACGGTTTTTGCCAAAATGGAAGAAACGGCAACAGAGAAAGTGATGCCAAAAGCAGCTTGTCGGAGAAGGCAGGTGACCTTCGTGGGTCGGCCGATGAACAAGAAGGAGCAGAGGAAGCAGAGCAGGAGGGAGACGAGGAGGACGTAGGTGAGGTCCCGGTTGTTGGCTTTGACGATGGGTGTGTCACGGTGAATAATGATGGCCGCGAGCACAAGAGATGTGATCAGAGAGAGGAGAAGAGCTAGAGAAGCTAAAACAACCCCCAGTGTCTCTTGATAGGAAAGGAAGTGGATCTTCTTAGGGATACACTGGTCTTGGTTCTCATTTGTGTGTTGATCTTCTGGGCATGGGGCACAGTGAGCTGCATCTGGAATGACCAAAAGCTACTGAAGAATCTCAAACATGACACAGGTGTTTGTCATGCGGGGGTGAGTTCTGCCCATGAAAAAGGAGACAGAAATACCCATTCCCCAGCTTTTTATCCACTTAACAGTGCAAATTCCCATTTCTTGTTTTCTCTTTTAAGTTTCAGCAAAATATTTCTTAAGACCAGAGTCAGAAAACATACAAAACGCTTTTTTGTTTATTTTTTTCATTTTCTTCTACCAGTCTTGTGTTAAATATTCTGCAAGGAAGAGAAACCCAAATTCTTTAACTAGAAATGAAAACGGGGCATCTGTAAGAATTGAGCCATGATCTGTCTCCTGCAGTGTCTTCTCAATGGGCCAAGGAATTAAACAAAAAAAAAACCCACTGTCTTTTTGTCCAGATGACGGACAGTCGTCTTTGGAGATACTCTGGTACGGAGGCTGGGGAATAGGTTACAGAAATCACTATGGATAAGAAGGACCACCTGCTTGATATTTGGGCAAGATGCTCGATTGTCATGAAGATGAACCAGCCATCCCTGATCAACATTCTGCCCTGAACCATTTCAGGTCTGATGTAAAAACAGCCGAGGTTGGAAACATGGTGTTTAAAAAATTATGCATGAAAAAGGTGAACCAATGCGCCTATGGAAGAAAACCCACCCGATTCTGTACTTTTGAGTATTAGTAATGTACTGGGGGTCATTATTATTATTATTATTATTATTATTATTATTATTATCATCATCATCATCATCAAAAAATTCCTTTGCAAACCAGGAAACCACAGTATGCTATCAAAAATGGTATTTATATTGAAAATATTTCTAGGGGAAGCGACAGACCGTTCTCCTTGTCTATGATCTTCCCCCTTGTCCCTTCTACACTCATAGTCCTGTTTGTTCTGCATTTTTTCTTTAATGGTTATCGAAGTTTGAGGTACCTGTTTGGTTTGAGATGGTCCCTTCCGGACAACGTTCACATCTGTAGCAACAAACTGGCTTCCCCTCTGGAACTTTTCTCCGGTGCCCTGGGGAGCATCTCTCCACACACCTTGCAAAGGGGGTCTTCTAGAAGGGAAGGAGGGTTTCCCGGTGAGTTAAATAGTGTTCCACAGGACTCCGAGTTACTCAACAGAGTTTACCCATTACAAGCTTTAGGAGGTGAGATCTCTTATGAACGCCTGCAGGTTCCTTATAACCATTGTAACAGAGGCTCCTATAAAATACCTTTTGAGAAAGAAACAGGAACATGGGAAGAGGCCTTCTACCGCGTTAGTCCCTTGGTCCTCTTTGCCCAGTATTTTCTGCACTGACTGGCCATTGTGGGGTTTGGGGCATGGGCCCCCTTTCCACCCCTATGGAGATGCCAGAGACCAAAGCTAGGTCATTTGCATGCCAAGAAGGTTGTGTACCCCTGGATAATGACCCCTCCCTGGACTCAATAGGCCTTTGATTTCATCTAGAAAGACAACTTCTGCTCTCAAGGGACAGAACTGCACCATTCTTTAATTCCCCCCATGACCCCAGAACATTCATTTCAACCTTACTTCTGTAGTCCACACGATCATATCCGAGCGAATGGTGAAGTTCTGGCTTTTGGGAGCTCCCAGATTTACTTGACCAACGTTCACAGGAGTAAAAGAGTCATTTGGGAAGAGGATCCAGTTCACAATATCATATCTCTCGCTCTTCTTATAGAAAGAGACTTCATCTCCAACGCTGTTGTTAAACTGGACGTTTCTCAAAGAGGCAAGAATCTGAAATGGAAGAGAGACTTTGAAAAGGGGGTAATTGTGAATGAGGTCTGGCGACTTCTAACATCCTGTGATTGCTACTATGTAGGGAAATTTTCTTTCTGTATTTCATTTTTTGGTTTAATGCCTAAAGTTGTGTCTTCTTTGGGCCCTAACTGCTGGAACATGCTTGCCCAGTGGTTTGGGCTGTTTTTGGCTGGTGTCTACTTGCTACAACACACCCTCATATCTTTAAGCAGGAGCTGGAGGGAGTTTGCTTATAGCAGCAAAGAGAGCAACACCTGATGGTCTTCAGTTGGCTGCCAAGAGGGTACATGGGGCAAGGGGAGGGGCCTGCTGTTTTGTTCTGAGGGTTGGAATGGGACCAATACTGCTTCGGGGATGAAAACTACTAATTTGGGATAGAGGCCAGTGATTTCTCCCTCCTCAATATCCACAGCACTATAAGGCTGTGGATATTGAGAAGGATGTCTACACCAGGGATATATCCCAGGGTTGTCCCTAGGTTATCCCTATTCAGGGGATCCCAGGGACAACTGGGGATGACCTAGAGATGGCTCCGGGATAACTCCGGGATAGTGGAAACTGGGGATATCCTGCTTTTCCTGCTGTCCCGGGTCCTAAAACAGGCACGGAGCTGCGCAGGGTGGCTCCATGCCCATGGGGGAGAAAGCAATTTCACCAACCCCAGGATGGTGGCTCCTTTACCTTTTCCGCTGCGCAACGGCTCCTCTGTCTCTTTTTTAAAAAAATGGCGGGCGCAAAGTCCCTTTCCTCCCGGGACATCGCGCTTCCGTTTAGAAGCTGGGGGACAATCCCGGAAGCAGGTAAGTCCGGGATCACCCCCCTTCCTCCCGCTACACCTTTAGATGTAGAAAGGGCCTTAGTCTCTGCTGCTTTTTATTCACTCTCTATTGCTTTTTAAGGAAAATTATGGCCACGAACGGCTTTCCATGGGGAATGTCTTTCTTAGGACCTTTAGAATAGACTCATAACCTTCATCCCAGGCTCATGCTTTGCTTCCACTGATAAGAACCAAGGCACTTTTTAAAAGATTTCCAAATCTGAAGGAGGATGTTACCTGCCATGGCTGGATATTCAGAAGCCCCTTGCTTCCCCCCATCATCCCACGTATGGATCCAGATGAAGACACGGCATGTAGCGCATGTGCCACGGAGTAGACGGCATTGTAGATGTTGTTGCTGTGACTGGACATGCTCATTTGGAACATGGATGTTGGCAGACCTTCTAGCTTCTCCTCACCAGTACAGTTTTGCTTTCCCTTTGGAATGGTTTGGCCTGGTTCCAGGAACTTACATAGAAATACCCTTTCCCACCAGTCGCGAAGAAAGACGTCTCCTCGTGATCGGCGTGGATCTAAAGCTGAGAGAAAACGCTTGAATTCTGGCACATCCCTTCTGTGGACTATGAAGTGCAATGCACCATGGAAGCCTTTGAGATCCCCCCTGTCCCGGTGGGGTCTCGTTACAACCATTTCCCAATGGAAGGTTATGATCCAAACCTTCCTGAATTGTGTCGTTGTCTTATCTTCATGAATGCCCAAGAAGATCGTTAAGAGCTTTATCACACTGGTGTCTCCAAAGGCAATAATCACCTGGGGCTCAAACCAAGAACGAGGAATAGATCCAGACAGCGCTTGCTGTAGAAGGGTCTGGTTCTGTGGCGCCAATATTTCTGTGAAGGACACGCAGATGTCATTCCGCTTGAGCATTGGTGTCAGGGTCTGGATGAAGTTATCACCCCTGTCATCATTTAAGGCAACCAGACCAATCCAGTTCCAATGGAACTGCAGGAGCAGCCGGACTAAGCCCACATACTGAGCGATTTCATTGGGCTCTATTTGGGAGAAGGAAGGAAATTCCCCTTTCTCCCCGTGAACGGGGTCGAGCAAGCCGTAACCGAGCTGAAGGGGGGAAAATCCTGTTATTCTGTTGCAACGGAATTTTGTGGCAATTCAGAGACTGGCACAGTTTTATGGCATAAGCTTCCGTGGGCTACAACAGCCCACTTCAGAGGCATGCAGCATTATCCTGAAGACATCCATTTAAAAAATGGATACCTAAATATAAAGGGAATTTTTACGATATCCCAGTAGATATCACCGGAAAGTCAAAGGCTGTCATGGAACCCAGAATCATTGCAATGAGTAGGCCTTTGTGTGTATATTCAAGGCATGCGGCTGAACATCAGAACATAAGAAGTGCCATGTTGGATCAGACTGAAGGTCCATCTAGTCCAGCACTCTGTTCACACAGTGGCCAACCAGCTGTCAGCCAGGGACCAACAAAACAAGACATGGTGCAACAGCACCCTTCCACCCATGTTCCCCATCAACTGGTGCACATAGGCTTACTGCCTCAGATACTGGAGGTAGCACATAACCATCAAGGCTAGTAGCTATTGATAGCCTTCTCCTCTAGGAATTTATCCAGCCCCCTTTGTGAAGAAGTACTTGCTTTTATCTGTCCTGAATCTCCCACCAATCAGCTTCATGGGTTCCCGTATTGTGTGTGAGAGAGAGAAAAATGGCTCCCTATCCACATTTTCCACACCATGCATGATTTTGTACCCCTCTATCCTGTCTCCCCTCAGCCTCCTTTTTTCCAAGCTAAACAACCCCAGCTGTTGTAACCTTCCCTCCTAGGGGAGATGTTCCAGCCCCTTAATCATTTGAGTTGCCCTTTTCTGCCCTTTTCCCATCTCTATTATATCTGTTTTATGTATGGTAACCAGAACTGTACACAATATTCTAAGTGTGGCCTCACCACAGATTTGTAAAAAGGCAGTGTGATACTGGTTTTTTTTTTTTATTCTCAATGCCTTTTCTAATAATGCCTAATATGGAGTTTGCTTTCTTTACAGTGGCTGCACACTGGGTTGACATTTTCATCGCTCTGTCCACCACAATCCCAAGATCTCTTTCTTGTTCAGTCACCGCCAGCTCAGATCCCATCAGGTTATATTCGAAGTTGGGTGTTTCCTCCCCACCCCACCCCAACGAGCATCATCTTACACTTACAAGCATATCCCCAGATATGACAATTTGGTCATAGTGGTTCCGTTCTGTGTCGAAATGCACCAGGGTGCTATGTTTTCATCTAAGGAAGGGGATAAATCCTAAGCTTTTTCATCCGGAAATGCGTCCCAATACATAAACTACCGAGAAAAGTTATATCGTTGTGTGTTGGCTGGGGGGAGGGGGGGGCTTCCCCACAACCCCCTGGAAGTGCTGCATGAGTTGATTGCAGCAAAAACAACGAGGCATTTCGTGGCACATTTATCGGTTGTGAGTCTTTTAGGTGTTTAAAGACTCCTTATTATTTCTCCCAATCCAAAAACCTTTTCCTTACATCACAGACTGGGATTAATCATGCAATAGACACCTGAGATTTTTGTCTACTGCCAAAGTTATTGGCTGGCAGGTTAGCCAAAGTGGGAAGGCTGTTTACTCCTACAATCCAGAATGCAGGCAACACACCCACCGCATGGGAAAATTCGTTTTCAGAGATAGGCCTTTCCATCCAAGTGTTCTCGACTTACACAGGTCCCCCACATCCATCCCCAGATAAATCCCCTTACCTGTGGGATCTTGAAGGTGCCCATTATGGATGCGATTTGCCTTGAGGATTGGGAGTCAAGACCCCCAATAACGGAGAGCACTTGATCATGTCTGTGACATTTATAATTAGGAGACATTTGCCCTCGTGTGGAGAGCAGAGACAAACTGTTCAAGTAGATCCACCTTGCAATGTTGCTGTGGTCGTAGATGCGGAAGCCGAATGTGATGTTAGGTAGGAGAACTGGATCCTGGTTGAGCTCCTGGATGGAGAATGCCAAAGCCAAGACTTGCTGGTAGTACTTTTGTATCATCCTACAGTGATGAGAGTGACGTTGGGAGGTGGGTGAGAAAGTGGCGAGTAGTGGAGGGCTAAAAGGTCTATCCGGCTCCCACCTCTTTGGACAAAGACAAAACCTTCTAGAACAAAGACAACAAAGGATCCACAGACAAATTTAGACTGTTCTATTGACACACAGAGACATTAATTTTTGCTAGTTGCATTTCATAAGGGACATCTGAAGAGCCCTATTGGATCACAGAACTAATTCAGCACATGTATGACTAAGTAATAATGATTTTCATTACTTATGTTCCACCTTTCAGGATCCAAACACTTCCATGGTAGTGTACAGGTAAGAGCAAAATGCAACAACAGAGTCCAAACAGGGCAGTTTTTTTAAAAAAAATTAACACATTGAGAGGCTCCTTCCTACAGGACAGCTCTATCAGGCTTAACAATGGCTATTTACATTTGATTGACACGGCCTCCTCCATAAATTTGTTGAAAAAGAACATAGAAAGAACAACCTCAGAAGAGCCCTGATGGATCTAACAAGAATGGCTCTGTGTAGCTCAGCATCTTGTTGTTGGTGATAGTTTGTTTCTTTTCTTCCTTTGAGTCTGTTCCGATAATCCGGCAAGTGGCACTTCTCTCCCATAGATTAGATCAATCACTGCTCACAACAAGGTTTTTCTTTAGGGAGTATTTTACTCATTTAGGTAAGCATTTAAAGAGCTGAAACAACTTATTTCTTACATTTACACAGTCTCTTATCCGGACCTTTCACATGGTCCTTTTCTTTCATTTGGCAGCTGATAACAAAAATGGAAAAAACAAAATACAAGCATTCCTCTGCCCTTTCCACAGCACAATCTGCCTTGCCTGTCCCTTCCAGTTTACCCAAAACTATTTGCTTTTTCCCTTTTTTTATGCAGTTAACGTATGATTCAGGTGTTTCTTATGCCTTAATCTGGAACACCGGCTTTCAGTTTCTACTTTCATTCTCTCCTTATCTTCCTAGTTTAAAAAATAATACATACTTAATTACATTCCTTTCAATTACTAACACTTGTTTCCGCCTGTGGTCAGCGAAGATGCTTACTGGGAACCCCAGAAGAAGGGATGAAGGCAACGGCCCTCCTTTCTTCTTCTCCCCCACATAACAACTCTCATTTCTTAGTTATTAATTTCTTAGCGTGAAACCAAATGATGGCTTAGCACTGCCTACCCTCCTTACTTCAAGCAGCCTTAGTGGCAGGTCAGTTGTTCTAGTTAGCAAGGAGGCTACCAGTCAGTGTTGACAATACTGGGATAGATGGTCCAAGGGCCTGACTCCGTACAAGGTAGCTTCCTATGCTCTGTGAAGCCAAAGAAGAACCTCAAAATCTCTGAACCTAATCTCAGGTTGAATCCAAATCATGATAAGCTTGGAAGGAGCCCTCTTGTGGAAACTTGAAGCAAAGCAGGCAAACATCCATCCCAGATCCCTCATGCGGAAACTTACAAGCCAACAGTAAGGACGGACGGTGGAGCTAAACTGCGGAAGTCTTGTGTCCCTTTATAGTAATACATGCCAAGAGGTAAATTCCCACCGACAATGAGATCTCCCGGGCTGTAATAGTCTTGGAGTTCATTCGGTCTGGTCAAGAGACACGTGGTCCTCAGCATCTTCTGGGTGGCCTGAGGGAAGTTCCAAACCAGCAGCAGCAAGCAAATCATCAGCGGCACGGAGAGAGGGGCCTTCCCTTCTAGGCCAGAGAGAAAGAGAACCTGAAAAATACCATCCTTCACAGGCCCTAGCTGGGGAATTAGATCTTAGCCAGAAATCAGCGGAGGCCAAGTGATCAGACACCACCCCAGCCCCACATGGAAGGGATCCAGGTGTATCTATATTGAGATTATTTTTCCAGGATTTCTTTGTTATTGACTTGCTGGGGATCCACAGGGGATTTCTGAAGGATTACTGTCATTTTGATAATTCCAGGGTAGTGAAACAACTACCGTCCCCAAACGCTGGGCTCTCTTTACACTTTGGAGGAAGAAAGAGAGGTTTGCGTCACCCTTTGCTTCTCTGTGGGCTACTTGGCCTTGACTTGAGTTGTCAGGTTCTGAACTGTGACCTGTGTACAATGGAGTTCAGGTCTGTGGCAACGTTCATTAGCCCAGATGGATGGCTGGGAAAGGGAGGAGGTGGCACCTGGCTATAGAAGGGCGGGGCTGGACCAGAAGACCTTGCTGGAGGACAGAAGTGGGCTTTCCTGCAGTTATAGCACTCTGCAGGGACAGAGGAACAATTCGGATTCTCCACGTACAAAGACCTATGGAGCGTCAGGGATTCCTGAATGCTTTGGGGGAGTTTTTGTTTGGATTGCTGATCAGTAACACTCTCATCTATCAAGGCTCAATGTCCTGATTAGGTGGGACGTAAATGGCTCCCTGGATTACAGGAGAGGTCCGGGCTATGAAGCAGGCTGGATAATGGCTAGAGCTCAAACGGTGCAAAGACCAAAACAAAGGCAACCGAGCAACAGTGAGAGCACATTATTGCACGTCCCATGTGGATGACTGTGACTTGAGTTGTCAACATCTGTCCTTGGGCCTGTGTGAAGCTGAGCACCTTTACCCAACTTCCACATCTCAGGAGTTAAGGCAGCATGGACTTTCCCATCCCCAGGCAGATGTTCTGGTTGAGTGCTGAAACTGCCGCCTGTGGAAGGTTGCCCGGGAGAACCCTCAAGCCGAGGAGGATATGTTGCCTTCACCCTGCCTCCCCCAGATGATCCACCTCTCCATTGTCATTGACACCTGCCGTTCAGTCTTCTTGGAGATCCCTCAGACTAGAGATAGCTATTTGTAACCTAGCATTCCCCAACCTGGTTCCTTCCAGGTATTTTGGACACAACCCCCCAGTATTCCTAATCAGTATGACCATTGGCTCTTGTAGCTGGGAATGATTGGAGCTGCAGTCCAAAACATTGAAGGAAAGGCTGGCCTTATACCAGTTATACCAGGGATGCAAAGCATGTCCAGATGCAGGGCCCTGCGCTGGAGGAGCTGCAAGACCTCGAATGACATGTTGCCTCAAGTTCATCTCAGATGACCCAACTCTGCTCCATCATGGACAACTGGCATTCAGTCTTCTTGGCCATCCCTCAGGCTGCAGACAGCAATTTCTGTTCTGCCATTCCCCAACCTGGTGCCTTCCAGATGTTTTTGACTGGAACTCACATCATTCCTAGCCAGTTTGGCCATCGACTTTGGTGACTGGGAATGATGGGGCTTGTGGTCCAACACACAAGGAGGTCACCACGTGTGGGAAGATAGGTCTATACCGATTATACCTGGGATGCAAATGGTGCCCAGATACAAGTGAAGTGGCAGCTCTAGAAAGACCAGAGGTGATGCCAGATGTGTGACCTTCGAGGAGTATCAATTCTTCCAAAAGCAAATGGAGACGTCTGAGTGGGATAGAGCCAAAGCCCGGAGGATTGGTCTTTGTCTTCAATGTACAAGATAGGGATGAGGGACAGAATGATGGTGGCCCACAGTAGCCCTCCAGGACACTTAAGTAGCCATCTCCAAAATGCCTCCATTCACCCTCTCCATTTACTCTGATATGAACATCCAGTCACATGAGATGGCAGACCAGGGAAGCGGAGCTTGTAGGGCAGGAAAGGGCCGTAGTTCAGGGGTAGAATACACACCTTGCATGCTGAAGGTCCCAGGTTCGATCTCCAGCATCCACGGTTAGAGGTGGGGAAAGACTCCTATTTTCGTTTTTATTCTTTAAATAACAACCGTGTCAGCTGCGATCACTTCAAAGCAAAGCTTGGGTCTCTAGCTGTTCCCATCTTCTTTCCCCATTAATGCCCCTAAACCACATGTTGGGCTCAGAGACATTCTTAGGAAATGAATATGGTGAGTGGCCGCAGGCCGATGGCGTAACTCAGCGCAATGCAGTTTTCTTCAGTCTTTTTGTCTCAGAGAGGGACTTTGTCCCTTAGTTGAGGGACTTTTACCTGTGGAAATACTGCAGGCACGGGTTTGTCTCTATGGTTAAAGACCTGTGTGCGCTCCCCACCTTTTTGTCTCAGTTTGGGCCTCTAAATCCTCCAGCTATCATATTAGTCCCCTATACCAATAAATTCCAGAATTTGGCAATACCTTTCTTTAACATGGTGGGATCTACGCCTGCCCATGACTGTTATCTGAAATCTGCCTTTCTCTTTGTACAGCAATGGTTCATTTAATTTATTTATTTATTTGTAGCATTTCTACCCTGCTCTTCAGCCCAGAAGGGCTCCTAGAGCAGCTGACAAAGATTAATAATGAGACAGTCCCTGCATTCTCTGGCTGATGGATGAAGCCAGAGCCCTCTTGAATGTTGCAGAGCCAAACAACAACTCTCATTGAGTGTACCTTCCCCCCACCCCAGGAGTGTAACATGTGATAAAATGGGGGAAGGAACTTCTGAATCTGTCCCACTGTGGAATAGAGAGATGGAAAGGGCCATGGGCAAATGCCAAAGCCCCCTCTCCGGCTCTGTGGAGCTCAGATGGTTCTCTTGGGGTTTAGAAGATCTTTGAGCTGGGAAGCAGGCCAGACAGTGTCCAGAACACAAGTGGCTCAAATATTGCAAGGAATGTGACTGAGCACAGACAAGATCTCCTAATCCTGCCTACCCTGGTGGCATTGGAAGTGACGCAGGCTCCACTTGCCTGGTTCTGGCCTTCAGGCTGAAGCTCAGTTCCTCAGTCCAAGATGGAGTCTAGGCTTGGGTCAAAGTTCGTTAGCTCAGATTGGTGGCTGGGACAAGGAGGATGTGGCAGAGTGGAGACCACCGGGATGGACAATACCAGAGGAGATGGAAGATACGTGACTCTCAGAGATCATCGAGCCCTTCTGAAGCAAAGGAAGGTTGATGGTGTCAACGTCTGGAAGATTTGTCTTTGCATCCAATGGACAAGATAGAGGTGGCGGACAGCATGATGGTGGCAAACAGTGGCACTCCATACCTCTATTATCCATCGAGCTTAGCATCCTGTTTCCATGTGTGGTCATCCAAGATGCTTCCTGGCATTATGGTGACCCTATGAAAAGGAGGACAGGGCTCCTGTATCTTTAACTGTTGAATAGAAAAGGGAATTTCAGCAGGTGTCATTTGTATGCCTGCAGCCCCTGGTGAAATCCCCTCTTCATCGCAACCGTTAAAGCTGCAGGATAGACTGGCTCTCATAATGGAATCTGTATTTAGCTATTATGGTTAAGAGCTGACAAGAGTCCTGTCCTCCAGGATTTTGTGTCATCCTTTTCAAAGCAAATTTGACCCAGCAGCCAATCCATGCCGTCAAGATTGATCCAACTGCATCAAAGCTCTGACTTGGCATAGAGCATCTTCCAACTTAAACCAGCCCTTTATTCAGAACCACGAGAACTGGAAACTTCTTTTATTTTTAGAAGAAGGGCCTTAGGTCAATGATAGAGCTCTCCCTACTCTATAAAAAAGATATAATAAATAGAGCTGGGGAAAGTGCAGAAAAGGGCAAGTAAAATCATTAAAAGGCTGGAGCATCTCCCATATGAGGGAAGGTTAAAATAGCTGGGATTGTTTAGCTTGGAAAAAAGTAGGCTAAGGGGAGGCACTATAGAGGTGTACAAAATTATGCATGGTGTGGAGAATGTGATCTAGAGGCTCTCATAATACTAGAACCCAAAAGGGTCATCCCATGAAGCGGTGGGAGATTCAGGACAGATCAAAGGAGGTCCTCCTTCACACGGGGTTGGATAAATTCCTGGAGGAGAAGGCTCTCAATGGCTACTAGCCCAGATGGTTATATGCTACCTTCGGTAACTGAGGCAATAGGCCTATGTGCACCAGTTGCTGGGGAACATGGGTGGGAGGGTGCTATTGCACCATGTCCTGCTTTGTTGGTCCCTGGTCGACCGCTGGTTGGCCACTGTGTGAACAGATTCCTGGATTAGATGGACTCTCGGTCTGACCCCACACGGCACTTCTTATGTTCTTACCAATGCAACTGGTCCTAGGATCAATCCTTGGCATGTATAGGCGACCCTGGGGGAGAGAGAGAGAGAGAGACCCTGGCTGACACCCTGGAGAGCTTCTGCTAGATACGGAGCTAAAGAAGATCCATGGTTTGATTCAGTATGAAGTAGCTGCCCATATACCTGTTTAAACCAGCCTTGTATTCAAAGCCATGAGGACTGGTGTCTTGCTTTAGTTTTAGTCAAAGCACCAAAGGAGCACGTGCTTTGTGCATGGAAGCCTCCATGTTTAATCCCAAGCAGAATTTCTGTGTACGACTGGGCAGGAAATTTGCTTCCACTTGATGTCTGGGTAGAAAGAGAAGGAAGCTTCCCAGTTGATCCATCAGTTTAGTTTTGCTCCCTTTGCCCCAGAGAGTCCAAAATGTGTCTTAGTATATATGTCAAATGATATGGATAGATGCGTAATTATAAAAAAGGGCACTTTTTCTGTTTTAGTGGGAATGGACTTTGTGCATAGAAATGGAGAAGAGGGGTAATAATAATAATAATAATAATAATAATAATAATAATAAATAGAATACTGAGCTTTTCCTTTCTTTTCCCCTTTTCTGGGTTTCATCTTGAAGAGGGGAGCTAATGTGACAGTATTATATTTAATGTACATTTCTTACGTTTGAAGTATTTTGTGAAAGTTTATTCCTTCCAATAAATATACTACTCACTGGCAATTAACGATGACGGCATTTGATGGCCAGAGCCCTGCCCTCATGCTAGGCAGGGCTCTTGCAACTTTAACTGTTGTGATGAAGAGGGAACTTCACCAGGCGCTGTATGCATGCAAATGAGACCTGCTGAAATTCCCTTTTCAATACAACTGTTAAAGATACAGCAGCCCTGTCCTCCTTTCCATATGGGGCTCCATCATACCAACGTTTTATCGCACTCTCGTCATGCCTAGTTTGCTGTTTTGCAGCGCGGTACTCACATGACATTGTGCCCGTCCTGCAGTCACCCCGCCTCTTCCCCCCGCCTTTCCATGTATTCCTGGAGCTGGGAAAGTCTGGCTTATTTCCTCCACGTGGGATTAAAGTGTCCTTCCACCCCCATGTATTGCCATCCTTGCGCTATGTCCTTTGTTGTGAGGTCTTGCTGATGAGAGAGGAAGGTGGGATGGCTCTCCTCCAGCACACCATGTGGAATGACCGGGCTTGTGCTGAGTCAGTTGAAGGAACTCTTGCTGCTTCAACCCCACCCTCGTGGGCCACAGAAACGGCACTCAGCCAATGAAACTTTCAATCATAGAATCATAGAATCATAGAATAGTAGAGGTGGAAGGGGCCTCTAAGGCCATCGAGTCCAATCCCCTGCTCAATGCAGGAATCTACCTTAAAATATCCCTGACAGATGATTGTCCAGCTATCTCTTGAATGCCTCTAATGTGGGAAAGCCCACCACTTCCCTAGGTCAGTGGTTCCATTGTCGTACTGCTCTAACAGTCAGGAAGTTTTTCCTGATTCCAGCCAGAATCTGGCTTCCTGTAACTTGAGCCCATGATTCCGCGTCCTGCACTCTGGGATGATCGAGAAGAGATCCTGGCCCTCCTCTGTCCAGAAGACAGAGTATTTCAAGTATTTTGAAGAGTGCTATCATGTCTCCCCTCAATCTTCTCTTCTGCAGGCTAAACATGCCCAGTTCTTTCAGTCTCTCCTCATAGGGCTTTGTTTCCAGACCCCTGTAAACTGCTAGACAACAAAGCCAGAGCGAGGGATGGGGGAAGGGCTCCCACATCAATCCCAATGTCACAACCAATGAACTGGAGGGGGAAGGAGTAGGGGCAGGGTGGAATGGGGCAGAGTGCGAGAGTAAACAAGCAAAAGGAGGTTTCACCGATCCTACAAATCCAAGTGAAAAGGGCCATACTGCAACTTTCTGTCGTAGCTTCAATGCATCATATATATATATATATATATATATATATATATATCACTAATTCCTGATTGTACAATGGCACGATTTTTAAATAATTCTACGACTGAAGGATGTCTGTGGGGAACACACTGCCATACAGACAACCTTTTAAATCAAAGGAACCCTTTGTTTAAGAAATAAGTCATTAATGACATTAAGTTTTTAATAATGTTATTGTACTCAACAGAAAACTAGAATAGCAGGGCATACTCTGAAGTGATAGACGCCTTAATACTTTCTCCTTATTAGATAATCTTTACAATTGAGATCGGGCCTCAGCACAATAATGTAGCATTTGAGGAGAAAGATGCAACCCAGGAGACCAGCTCCAGAGGCCAAGATGGAGAAGACCTCCACAGCCACCATGGACTTCCCTTTGGTGCTCAGGTAGGTGGGCACAAAGGAGACCCAAACACTGCAAAACACCAGCATGCTGAAGGTGATGAACTTGGCTTCATTAAAGCGGTCAGGTAATTTCCTTGCTAGGAAAGCCACTGTGAAGCTAACAAGGGCCAGGAAGCCCATGTAACCTAAGACAGTATAAAACATGGTGACTGAACCTTCATTACATTCCACTATGATCTCTCTGGCCAGGGAATGAAAGTCCAAGTTCGGGAATGGGGGAGAGGACACCAGCCAGACAGCACAGATCACAGCTTGGATGAAGGGACAGGCCAGGACAATGGAGTTGGTGAGTTGTCTCCCCAAGAGTTTTCTTGCTATCTTTCCTGGCTTGGTGGCCATGAAGGCCAGAACCACCATGATGGTTTTTGCCAAAATGGAAGAAACAGCAAGAGAGAAGATGATGCCAAAAGCAGTTTGTCGGAGAAGGCAGGTGACTTTCGTGGGTCGACCGATGAAGAAGAAGGAGCTGAGGAAGCAGAGCAGGAGGGAGACAAGGAGGACGTAGGTGAGGTCTCGGTTGTTGGCTTTGACGATGGGCGTGTCATGGTGTTTAATGAAGGTTGCCAGAACTAGACATGTGATGAGAGAGAGGAAAAGAGCCAGAGAAGTTAAAATGGACCCCAGTGTCTCTTCATAGGAAAGGAAGTGGATCTGCTTGGGAATACACTGGTCTTGGTTCTTGTTTGGGTGTTGATCTTCTGGGCACGGGGCACAGTGGTCTGCATCTGGAATGAGTAACAACTATTGAAATATCTCAAACATAACACACACACACACACACACAAATCTTTCTGTGGGGGGCCAGTTCAGGCCACAGAGGAGGAGATAAATATATCTGGTGCAGCATTAAAGAGTGGAAAGGCCGCGATTGAGCTCCTGTTCGCAACTGCGCAGTTTCACAGCAGCAGGTCTAGCTCACTTCCCCACTCCTGTAACTCAGCAAAGTGCAATGGAAGGCAACAAAGCCCATTCGGGTGGCCATGTTTAGCCCCCTGCTTTCACCATGCCCCTGCCCTGCGCAACTTTCCCTTTGGCCAATCAGCACCATCTCCACCAGCCCACACAAGCACCCCCAAACTGCACTGGATTCAATCTTTGTCTACGATCCGACCCTTGTCCACACTCCACTCTGTCCCCAGAGCATCCTGCACTTGTATCAGGCTCTCAAAGTTTGAGGTACCTGTTGAGTTCGAAACGGTCCCTGTCGGACAACGATCACATCTATAGCAGCAAACCGGCTTCCCTTCTGGAACTTTTCTCCAGTGCCCTGCAGAGCACCTCTCCACACACCTGGCCAAGGGTGTCTTTTAAAAGAGGAAAGACAAAACACTTCAGGCTATACAGTGACAAAAATTGCACCGAACCGAATTGTTCAAAAGATTTTCCTATGGTGGACAGGATCACCACTTTATGAGAGCCAAGTACATTATGGAGGTCTGCAGACTTCTTAGAAACTTTGCAGAAGACGCTCAATGGGGAGAGAGAAGTTGGAGTGCAGGAACCTCACCCATCTTCCTGAACCAAACCTAGGACATTTGCATGCAAAGATGGCTTTGTATTCTCTCATGAGCCTCCCCTGCACTCACTGTATAGAACTTTGGTCTCATCTAGAAAGACAAAACGGAAGGAACTGCAACCATCATTGGTTCTACTGTGACCCCAGCACACATTTGCTTTCAAGGACTGAGGGTGCATTTTCCCCTCAGCTGTTTGTTTCCCCGGACATGTCTTTCTCCCCCCCCCCCAGCTAAGATTCCCTCTCCCTTATTTCTTTCCTTCATCGCAGCTGCTGATTCCTTAGGATCGGGGGTGGAGGTGGGAAAGGGATAGAGCATGAGAAAAGGGACCGCCAGATGCCTTCCGTTGTGGTGGTGGGTGCTCCCTGGTCAACCACTGCCTTAGTACCTTCACTTCAGGCCCACCTCTGCAGCCCACACGATCGCATCGGAGCGAATTGTAAAGTCTTGGCCTGGGGCAGCCCTTGAATCCACTCCTCCAACTTGAACAGAAAGAAAAGATCGATTTGGGAAGACGATCCAGTTCAGGATATCATATCTCTTGGCATTTCCGGTGAAAGAAACTTCATCCCCAGCGCTGTTGTTAAACCGGACGTTCCCCAAAGAGGAAAGGATCTGAAATGGAAAAGACCTTTAGAAAACAGCCTAGCTGTGAGTGAGATCTGCAGGCCATCTTCACAGAAAGGCTTTGAGAATTGCTTTCGGCTTTTTCTGCATTTTTTCCTGAAATTGGCATTGGTACATCAGTGGCACACTAAGCTGGAAAAAGTGGACTATAGCACTCCCCACTGCACCCCATCTGTCTTATTTTGGGTTGCATTGAGCAGAGTCCTGCCAATGGAAATGAGACCCCCTTTAGATGGATTCCGTTTGACGCCTGGTTAGCCGATTATGCACATCTTCTCGGAAGCGCTTTATCGTAAATGCTTGTATGCAGGAGGTAATTGAGCGCACAACTGGTGGCCTTACCGGTTGTTTCAAATGCGCTTTACAAGTGGTTAATGTGGAGAATCGCTTGTTCACATAGTCAAAATGCGCTTTAACGGCCGGAGCAAAATAAAACTCGCTATTTAACGCGCATTTGATAATGCGCATAATCGGAGAGAAAACGCGCCTCTACGCCCAATTTGCACTCCGTTCTTGTAGAGGTAAATTTTTTAATGCGCCTTGAAAGGGCTTTAAATGCCTCTTGTAGAGGCAGCCTGAATGTCATAAGCCACATGGGAGAGGCTGGATCCCTGCTCCCCTCTTTCCCCTGCTCAGGGAAAGGAAATGTATCGTAAGGGATATCAGGCATTCAGGGCAAAGGAGCAGAGCTGTTTGCCTGTAAGTTTCCCTACATCCCACCAACTCTCCCATTGCCATTGAAAATGTAAGATGGGATGGTGAGGTAGGAGGAGATGTTAGCCTCCAAAAAGTAAAAGGTGCAAAGGACAAATGGAGAGCTGAGAAGGCAGCTGCCGGAGAAAGCCCCACGTGATGCTCTGGAGCTTTAGTGCTATAGCGATTTAGCAGTATGGCGACTTTGGCCAGGCCAAAGCCCTCCTCATCTCTGCTGTTTCATTTCATGTTTAACACTCGCCTTCTTTTGGCAAAATCTCCTTGAATATGCCTGTTGATTTGGGTGGTTTTTTTGGCTTGTTTCTACTGGCTATAGTACTCCAGTAAACTGTCCAGTTGGAGCTGGAGGCAGCTTGTTCATAGCAGCAAAGAGACCAACATCTGGGCATCCTCAGCGGGCTGTCAAGAACAACATGTGATGAATGGAGGTTTATGGTGTTTGTTCCTGAGATTGGCAGGGGTGGGTGACTATGGCTTTATGCTTATTTGGGATAGAGGCCAGCCTGATTCCTCCCTCCTCAATATCCACAGTTGTAAATACAGAATAGTTAGAGAAGAATTAGTCTTGATGCTCTTCAAGGGAAACGATGGCTATGGATGAAAATCCCTGCGGTATGTCCTTCAGACCTCTAGAATGGACCAATAGGGGTGCCTCTACAAGAGAGGTTTAATGCGCTTTGAAGGTTCATTAAAAATTTTACCTCTACAAGAACGGAGCGCAAATCAGGCGTAGAGGCGCGTTATCTCCCCGATAATGCGCATTTTAGAATGCGCGTTAAATAGCGAGTTTTATTTTGCTCCTGCCGTTAAAGCGCATTTTCCCCGTGTGAACAAGCGATTATGCACATTAACTTCTTGTAAAGTGCTTTTTGGACATCTATTAATGCGTTTCGCCGCCTCTCGCCGCCTCCCGTACAGAGGGATTAGGAGTAAATGCGCGTCTGCGATAATGCGCATAATCACCAAACCGGGCGCAAAAGCGAATCCTTGTAGAGGGAGCCTAGCCCTTCACTAAGACTCACACTTTGCTTCCAGGATCTGATGTTCAAAAACCTCCAAAGTATTATTTAGAACATTGCCGAATCTTAATGAGAACGTTACCTGCCATGGCTGGACATTTAGAAGCCTCCTGGTTTCCCCCGTCTTTGCAAGTTTGGATCCCGATAGGTAAATGGCTTGTAAAGCATGTGCCACAGAATAGACGGCATTGTAGATGCTGTAACTTCGACTGGACATCCTCATTTCAAGCAGGGAGACTGGCTGATCAAACAGTGTCTCCTTCCCAGTGCAGATCCTGTATCCCTGTTGCAAAGTTTGGCCTGGTTCTAGAAATTTACAATAAAATAATGTTTCCCACCAGAAACGGAGAACGGCGTCTCCCTGCGGTCGGAGTGGATTGAGAGCCTGGAGAAATGGCTTGAATTCTGGCACCTCCCTTCTTTGGACTCTGAAATGCAATGCGCCATGGATGGCTTTGAAAACTTCCCAACCCCCACGGGATCCTGTCTCAACCATTTCCCAGTGGGAGGTCATGATCCAAACTTTCTTCAATGGAGTGTTGGTTCTGACTTCATGAGCATACAATAAAAACCCTAATTGTATTACAACAGTAGAATCGCCAAATACAATCATCACTTGGGGCTCAAACCAAGAGGTAGGAATGATGCCAGATTGGGCATGATGTGCATTAATCATGTCCTTTGACTTGAACATGTCAGTGAAGGCCACACAGACGTCCTTCTGCTTGAGCATTGGTGTCAGGGTCCGGATGAAAGTTTCACCCGTGTCATCACTCTGAGCAATCAGCCCAATCCAGTTCCAGTGGAAATGCAGGAGCAGCTGGACTAAGCCCATGTATTGAGCCATTTCTTTGGGATCGATCTGGAAGAAGGAAGGAAATTCCCCTTTCTCTGCCTGAACAGGGTTGAGCAAGCCATAACCGAGCTGAAGGAAGGAATTTCCTGTTAGTCTTTTGCAGTAGAATCTTGTGGCATGTTTTGACCCTTTCCAGATGACACACTAAGCCACAGTGGATAAGCAGTTTGAGCTAAACATTATGGCTTAGCGAATCATATGAACCATGACTTAGTGGCCCTGTTTAGACAACACGATAAACTATGATGGTTAAGTGTTTGAGCTAAACATGGCTTAGCACGTCGTGTGAACCATGACTTACTGTGTTGTGTAAACCATTCCTATCCATAGTGGTTACATAACCATGGGTTAAACACGCTCACTAACCATTTGCTACAAAAAGACTAGCAACCTAACCATGGCTGTTGTACCATTGTATTAATATCGTTCTCTGCCTCGATCCAAAGGGAGATACGGGTAATAAATAAATATATTGTTGTTGCCTGAACAGACCCAAGGCTACTGCATTTGTGTTTTATGGCAGAAGCCTCCCTGAGCTACTACAAAGGACTTCAAATGCATGAAGTGCTACTAATAAGGAAGCCATCTTTTTTTAAAAAATTATTATTATTATTTACGACTCCCCCTGTGTGCATGGTGTGGCAGGTTATCCAAAGTGAGCAGGACCCCTCTACATTGGAAAATTAGTTTTCAAGAGGTTGATGGGTCCATCTCAGTCTTCCCAACCTCTTCAGGTCCCCCACATCTCTCCCCAGATGAACCCCCTTACCTGTGGGATTTTGTAGATGCCCATTACAGATGCGATCTCCCTTGAGGATTGGCCATCCAGACCCCCAATAACAGCGAGCAGTTTTTCTTGCCGGTCACATTTAAAATTTGGAATTGTTCGGAGCTGAGTGGAAAGCAGAGAGATGCTGCTCTCATGCATCCACCTGACAATCTCCATATGTGTATAGAGGCTGAAGCCGAGCGTTGTGTTAGGGAAGAGGGTCGATTCTATGTTGAGCTCATTGATGGCGAATGCCAAGGCCAGGTAGTACTGGTAGTTCTTGATTATAGACCTTCAATGATGAGAGTGACATTGGGAGGTGGGTGAGGGTCCCAACGGAACTGCCAAGAGGTGAGGGGCTAAAAGGTCCATCTGCTTCAACCCTCTTTGAACAAAGACAAAACCTTCTAGGACAAAGACAAAGATGATTTCACAGACAACTTTAGGCAGTACTAATCACACACAGAGGGACAAAGCTTTGCAAGCTGCATTTCATTACAAGATGCGATGAGCCCTTCTACATCAGGCCATGGTGATGCCACCTAACCCACCACACTTTTCCCGCTGGTGTTCAGCCAACATGCTTCCTCGGAGCCCCACAAGATGGAGATGAAGCTCTTCTTTTCTCCTCTCCCTGATAACAACTCCCATTCCTATCCATGGTGGCTACATAACCATGGTTTAAACACCATAGTTATGTAGCCCTCATGGCTAGGAATGGTAGGCTGCATCTCATCATGGAATCTCTATTTGGCTATCATAGTTACCACAGCTTTACAACTGAGCACTCCCTTAAAATGCAACTGGCTGCAAGGTCAATCCTGGGCATATGAAGGTAATCCTGGGTGTGAGAGATACCCTGGACAGCTTCTTCTAGATTGAGAGCTTAGAGAAGATCTATGGCCTGACTCAGTATGAGGCAGCTCCCATTGTTCCTGTTTACATCAGCTCTTTTTTCAGAGCCATGAGGACTGGTGTCTTGCTTTAAACATGGCACATCATACCCCACATTCGATCCTCAGCAGAATTTCTAGGAATTTGAGGGATGCAAAACCAAAGCCACTTGGTGGAGGAGAGACAGAACTAGATGGATCGATTGTCTTGCTCAGCTGAAAGAAGCTTCCTAGGTGTTCTGATTCATTTTTGCTTTGCTTCCTTTGCTGAGCAGCTATATAGGAATGGCTGCGTCTTTTGTACTCCCAAATATATGTTAACCCATATGTCAAATGACGGTTACATCCTTAATTTTGAAAAGGGCCCCAGTTTCTTCTTGTAGTGTGTAGAAATGGAATACAGAGTTTTCCCTCTATTTTCCCTTCTTGGGTCTTGTTCTTGGAGATGAGTGCTAATTTCTCATTGCTAAACGGAATGTATATTTATGTGAAAGTTTATTCCTTGAATTAAACGTAATGGACACAAAACCCTTTTCTTGCTAACCACCAAGTTTCCTCCATTTCAGCTCTATTAACTGGGTATCAATTCTTGCTACCGTTATTATACAGTTGATAGTCAGCAGTGCCTTCCGATATTATTATTATTATTATTATTATTAATTAATAATTATAATAATAATTTCTTTATTTCTTACCCGCCTCTCCCTTTGGATCGAGGCAGGGAATGGCATGAATACAATAACAATATAGATCAAATACACTAATTAACTAAAGAACATATAAAACAATCAACACATTTTAAAATTCTTGGTTTAAAGATCCACTGCAGACCACTGAAGGATCTGCTAGGGTTTCCAGACCTGCCTTTCCTTCTCCTGTTTTAGATGAAGTCTGCTTTGGAAATGGATGGGGTTTGACCTTTCTTAGCTATTATCAGATGGTCAACGTGAAGCCAAATTATTGGTTAACTCTGCCTGTGTTCCCTGCACAAAGCCCCTCAGAAATAAGCCAGAGCAGGACGACAATTGAACCAATTACCCAGGGAGGTGATGGGCTCCCCCACACTAGATGCTTTCAAGAGGCAGCTAGACAGCCATCCATCAGGGATGCTTGAAGGTGGATTCCTGCATTGAGCATGGGGTTGGACTCAGTACGCCCCTTCCAACTCATATGATTCTATAATTCTGAGTTTCCGGGTCTAATACTGATCAAGCCAGTCATGGGAAGCCTCTAAGATTTCTATATCAAATCAGGAAATTTTGCACGTCTACATCATCACTGATGCATTTCCTTGGAAGGAGCCCTCCAATCTTCAATCAGAGCAGGCAAGCAGCTATCCTAGATCGCTCTGGTGGAAACTTACATTGGAATAACGGAGAATGCTGAAGTGGCAAAATGCTGGAAGTCTTCTGACTTGGTATAATGATAAGTGCCAAGCGGTAAATTCCCACCGACAATGAGGTCTCCCAGCCTGTAATAGTCCACTTACCGAGAAAACCGCTGGGTCAAGAGGCAGTCTGTCCTCTGCATCTTCTGAGTTGCCTGAGACAGAAACTGAAAGATTAGCAGCAGGCAAATCATCAGTGGTGTAAACATACCTTCCCTTCAAACCAAACAGGAACTGAGGAAAAGCTGAGCACACAGTTCCCAGCAGGGGGATTTAATCTGAGCCAGAAATGAGCAGATGCCAAGTGTTCAGACACCACCCCGGCCCCACACAGAATGGCCCACAGTGTATTTCTATGGAGCATGTTTTCTTCTGGATTACTTTGTTAGTGACTTCCTGGATGGATATCCCTGGGGGTTTCCTCGAGAATTACTGTCATTTTGAGAAGTTCATTCTAGGGAAAAAACACAACCCCAGAGCAATGAGCTCCCCTTGCAGCTCCAATGGAGAAAAACAGGGTAATAATAATAATAATAATAATAATAATAATAATAATAATAATAATAATTTATTTCTTACCCGCCTCTCCGTCTGGATCGAGGCAGGAAACAACAACATGATAAAATACATAAAACTGATTAAAACATGACACACATTATTAAAACTGCATTAAAACTTCCTAAAAACATCCTAAAAACATTCTAAAATTCCACTGGATATGCCCGCTGGAAGAGAACAGTCTTTACGGCTTTCTTAAATTCTAAAAGACTGTTAAGTTGACGAGTCTCCTCCGGCAGGTCATTCCACAGTCTGGGAGCGGCAGAAGAGAAGGTCCTCTGGGTAACGGTTGTCAGCCTAGTCTTGGCCGACTGCAGTAAGTTCTTCCCAGAGGACCTGAACGTGCGGGGTGGATTGTATGGGAGAAGGCGATCCCGCAGGTAACCTGGACCCAAACCATGTAGGGCTTTAAAGGTAATAACCAACACTTTATACTTCGCCTGGAAACTAATTGGCAGCCAGTGGAGCGATTTTAAAGCTGGCGTAATATGGTCACTCCTAGATGTACCAGTGACCAACCTGGCTGCCATATTTTGAACTAGTTGAAGTTTCCAGACTAGGCACAGAGGTAGCCCTATGTACAGCGCATTGCAGAAGTCGAGCCTCGAAGTTACCAGTGCGTGCACTACCATCTTTAGGTCTTCCAACTCTAGGAAGGGGCGCAGCTGGTGTATCAGCCGAAGCTGATAGTAGGCACTCCTGGCTGTCGCATCTATCTGGGCTGTCATTTGGAGCGATGGATCCAAGCTGCAAACACATCTTTTCAGGGGGAGTGTAACCCCATCCAGAACCGGTTGACACACCTCCAACCCCAGGTTGTGGCCCTTGACAGTAAGCACCTCCGTCTTGTCTGGATTCAGCTTCAGTTTGTTTTTCCTCATCCAGCTCATTACTGCCTCCAAGCATTCATTCAGAGGAGACACACTATCCTTAGCTGGCGCTGTTATCGAAGGCATAGAGAAATATATTTGGGTGTCATCAGCATACTGATAGCACCCTGCCCCATGCCTCCAGATGATCTCTCCCAGCGGTTTCATGTAAATGTTAAAAAGCATTGGGGAAAGGATGGCACCTTGTGGTACACCACATAGCAGATCCTTCTTTGCAGAGCAGCTATCCCCAAGCATCACCATCTGGAACCTGCCCGAGAGGTAGGACCGGAACCACTGAAGCACAGTGCCCCCGATTCCCAATCCCCTCAGGCGTTCCAGAAGGATACCATGGTCGATGGTATTGAAAGCCACTGAGAGGTCCAGAAGTACCAACAGGGACACACTCCCCCTGTCAATACTCAGGTGTAGATCATCCACTAAGGCGACCATAGCAGTCTCAACTCCGTATCCCGCCCTGAAGCCAGTTTGAAATGGGTCTAGAAAATCAGTGTCATCCAAGACTACTTGGAGTTGAAAGGCAACCGCCCTCTCGATCACCTTGCCCAAGAATGGAAGGTTTGATACTGGTCTGTAGTTATTAAAGTCCAGGGGATCCAGGGAGGGCTTCTTTAGAAGCGGCCGTACCACCGCTTCTTTTAAACATGATGGAAAAGTCCCCTCCCTGAGAGATGCATTAATAATATATTGTAATTGCGATCTAACCGCATCTCCTCCCTGGACGACCAGCCATGAAGGACAGGGATCGAGAGGGCAAGTCGTCGTCCTCACTCGTCCAAACAGCTTGTCCACGTCTTCGGTACTCACCAACTGAAACTGATCCAATGTAATTCTACTCGCAGAGTCGCTGGACACTCCATCGTCAGCCTCTGCTATAACGACGGCATCTAAGTCGGCTCTTATCTGAGAGATTTTATCTGTGAAATGATCGTTTAAGGCATCACAGCGAACTGCCGAAGGCTCTAAAATCGGATTCAGGGGGGAAGGTGCCCGGGTTAGACCCCTCACCACTCTGAACAGTTCCGCTGGACGCAAATTCGCAGACGCAATGCGCGCAGAGAAGAAAGCTTTCTTCGCTGCACGTATTGCCACCCCATAGGAACAAAGATGTTCTCTATGCCTTGTCTTGTCGGACAGAAGTCGAGTTTTCCACCATCGGCGCTCCAGTCATCGTCCTTTCCGCTTCAAGTCCCTGAGGTCTTCCGTATACCAGGGCGCCCTGTTAGAAGCGGGTCGGAGAGGACGTTTGGGGGCGATCGTGTCGATAGCCCTAGTTAGGTCTTGATTCCATCTATCGACCAGGGCTTCTACAGGATTGTCGACGATACCAGCCATAAAACCCTCCAAGGCCTTCTGAAATCCAGAAGGATCCATCAGCCTTCGAGGGTGGACCATCTTAATAGGTCCACCACCCCTGCAGGGGCAGGTGGTAGCCATGATACTAACCCTAACCAGAAAATGGTCTGTCCATGACAACACGGAGGTATTCATTACCTCCGCCCACAGATCCCTCTGTTCGGAACTGAAAACAGCATTGAGGGTATGACCCGCTGAATGTGTGGGTCCAGAGACCAATTGGGATAGGCCCATGGTTGTCATGGATGCCATGAACTCCCGAGCTCCACCTGACAAACCAGTCTCGAATGGGATGTTGAAGTCGCCCAGGACCAAAAGCCTGGGCGAATCCAACACCAGCTCCGAGACCAGTTCCGTGAGCTTGGCCAGGGAGTCTGATAGGCAGCGGGGTGGCCGGTACACAAAGGGAATCCCTAGTCTATCCCTGGTCTTCAGACTCAGGTACACACACTCTATGTGATTCAGTTCACGAACAGGAAGTCTGGTCAGGTTAAGATTATCCCTATAGACCACAGCTACTCTGCCCCCCCCCCCGCCCACTGTCCCTCACCTGCTCACTAACACAGTACCCAGCTGGGAGAGCCTGCGCCCATGTCGGTCCACTGTCATCTCCCAGCCAGGTCTCTGTGAAGCATGCCAGGTCAGCCTTCTCATCTGAAAGAAGGTCATAGATGATATGTGTTTTATTTTTAACTGACCTGGCATTACATAGGAGCAAGGAGAGGTTCTGTGGGTGGCCTGGTTCATTCTCCAAGTTCCCCGAGTTAGCAGAGCAATCGGAAGTTAAGATGGGTGTGAGATATCCATCTCTCCTTCCCCTGTAACGGCACATTGCTCTGCCAACGCCATATCTCCCTTTGCCCTGCACAACACAAATTGCCGCTCCCCTACACATTGTGGTCAGCTGGAAGGATGGGATGCAGGTGGCTCTCCTCTCTTAGTGCTCGTCATCCACGGCTCTCGGCCTTCGGCTCGCGCCCACAGGCTCACGCCTTCAGCAGCCTGAAGGCTGAAATACCTGTGGAGATGGGGGGGGGGCAAACAAACACTCCTCAGGCTCAGCCAGCAGCACAGCACTCCCAGCCAACGACCACTTGCATCATTCTTTGCTCCTCCCTGGGCCAGTTGATCAGTTCTGCCCTTAGACCCATGTGAATCTGAGCACCTACATCTTGCTGGAGTCCAGGCCTGTAACAAGGTTACAAAGTTCATTAGCCCAGACTGATTCTTTGAGAAAGAGAGGACTTGGCTGGGCAAAAAATTGTTGCTGGAAGAAATAACCAGTCTGTGTGCAGTTATAATAACATCCTTTAAGAGGTAGAGGATCTATTTGGATAGTTGATGCCTCCATTCTCCATCCCATTTCATTTGAGGTGGAATTCCGGTCACATAGGAAGAGGGACTGGAGGAGATGCTCATCGGACTGGCAGTTGGGCAGGGAAGGGCGTTAGAGTGCACACTTTGCACGCAGAACATTCCCAGTTTCAACCCCAAACATCTCCAGCTAGAGTTTGTAACAACACTTTTCTGACACTCTGGAGAATCACTGGTCAATGTAGACCAGAGGTAGGAAATATCCCGTGTAAGGACCCATCAAGGGTCACTGTACAATCCCCCAGGTATTCCTTGTCAACCAGCCATGGTAGCCAGCCACAGTTTGGGCTGTTGAAGGGGAAGGAAAGGGAGATAGGGCAGGGGCTCTTTTGATGACTCAAGGACACTGAGAGGAAAAGAGGAGATGGATAAAATCCTGAATGCTGAAGGCTCCAGTGTGTGTGTTTGTGTGTGTGAGCGAGAGAGAGAGAGAAAGAGAGAAAGAGAGAGACACCCAGGAGTAATGGCTGGAAAGAGCAATTGAAAGGAATTAAGAAGAGAAACTAAAGACAGATCATTTAAGATGCAGAGGATCTATTTGGATGGTTGATGCCTCCATTCTCCATCCCGTTTCTTTGATGTGGAAGTCCAATCACATCCGAATGAGGACTGGAGGAGATGCTCATAGGACTGGGAGGCAGTTGGGCAGGGAAGGGTGTTACAGCACACACTTTGCATGCAGAACATTCCCAGTTTCAACCCAACACATCTCCAGCTATCGTTCATAAAGGCACTTGTCTGACACTCTGGAGAAGCACTGGTAGTCAATATGGACCAGAGGTAGGAAATATAGCACCCAGGGGACTACCTTTCCTGGCTTCCAATAATATATCCTCCCCCCATGTGAGGAGCCATATCGCATATAAGGACCCATCAAGGGTCACTGTATAATCCCCCAGGTATTCCTTGTCAACCAGCCACAGTAGCCAGCCACAGTTTAGGCTGTTAAAAGGAAGGAAAGGGAAACACAGCAGGGACTCTTTCGATGACTCAAGGTCTCTGAGAAAAAAAGAGGAGGTGCATAAAAGCCTGAATGCTGCAAACTCCAGAGAGGGAGGGAGGAGAAAGACAGAGAGAAAGAAAGAGACCCATGAGGAATGGCTGGAAAGAGCAATTGAAAGGAATAAAGAACAGAAACTAAAGACAGAGGAAAGTGCCGGTGCATGGTTGAACATGACGACCAGGAGGCGAGGCTGTGAGCATGCATTACAGTGCAATGAGGAGTCCAGTTTTAAATCTGTTTCCCACCCACAGACTGTCCCTTTTCAAATCGCCCAACCAGCATAGCATGCAAGGTGTGTGTCCAGCACTCCTTTCATCATGTTTTTAGGTGGAAATTGCAATGCAGCCACTTGGGCCGTTGGAATATAATTTGGTGAGGCTGTTTACTGGGGATGTGTATTGGGGAAAATCTGGCCCTTTTGGGGCCCACCAGATTTCTGTGGAGCTTTCAACTGGGCTAGCATTAGCGAGCTGATCTGCGGGTTTTTCCTGAAATCTTGAACATTTTGTTTTCTTTTTTCCAGGTTTGTAAATAAGAATTTGCACAATTTATGGCCAAAATTTGCACAAATTATGGATGCTATATGCACAAATTTCTATTTAGATTTTTTAAAAAAAAAACAAAAATCTATGAGTGGCTTGTCTCAATTTGCATCAATCTGGCAAGCTGAAGGGGCAGGATTGCAGTTTGAGATTGTTAAAACAAAAATGGTCAAAGAACACCTACTTTCTTTGAACAAATTCAAATCTCCAGGGCCTGATGAACTGCATCCTAGAATAATAAAGGAGCTGGCAGAAGAACTCTCAGAACCACTGTCTATTATCTTTACGAAATCATGGAAGACGGGGAAGTGCCGGATGACTGGAAGAGGGCTAATGAAACCAAATGCACCGTTATAAGATGGGGGATACTTGGCTAATGAATATGACAAGCGAGAAGGATCTTGGAATTGTTGTTGATCACAAGCTGAATATGAGCCAACAGTGTGATGTGGCTGCAAAACAAGCAAATGCTATTTTGGGCTGCATTAATGGAAGTATAGCTTCCAAATCGTGTGAAGTTCTGGTTCACCTCTATTCAGCACTGGTTAGGCCCCATCTTGAGTATCACATGCAGTTCTGGGCACCACTTTTCAAGAAGGATGCAGACAAGCTGGAGCGTGTTCAGAGGAGGGCAACGAGGATGATCAGGGGTCTGGAAACAAAGCCCTATGAGGAGAGACTGAAAGAACTGGGCATGGTTAGCCTGGAGAAGAGACAATTGAGGGGAGATATGATAGCACTCTTCAAGGACTTGAAAGGTTGCCACACAGAGGAGGGCCAGGATCTCTTCTCGATCATCCCAGAGCGCAGGACATGGAATGATGGGCTCAAGTTACAGGAAGCCAGATTCCGGCTGGACATCAGGAAAAACTTCCTGACTGTTGGAGCAAGACGACAATGGAACTAATTACCTCGGGAGGTGGTGGGCTCTCCCACACTAGAGGCCTTCAAGAGGCAGCTGGACACCCATCTGTCAGGGATGCTTTAAGGTGGATTCCTGCACTGAGCAGGGGGTTGGACTTGAAGGTCTTATAGACCCCTTCCAGTACTACTATTCTATGATTCTATGATTCCTGGTGTTGAGATTGGGCCTGAGCACAATAATGTAGCATTTGGGAAGAAATATGCAACCCAGGAGACCTTCACCAGAGACCAGGATGGAGAAGACCTCCACAGCCACCATGGACTTCCCTTTGGTGCTTAGGACAGCTGGCATAAAGGAGACCCAAACACTGCAACACATCAGCATGCTGAAACTGATAAACTTGGCGTCGTTAAAGCTGTCGGGCAATTTCCTCACAAGAAAAGACACTGTGAAACAAACGAGGGCCAGGAAACCCATGTAACTCAAGACACTGTAAGCCTTCATTATATTCCACTAGATCTGTCTAGCCAGGGAATGGAAACTCCGATTTGGGAACAGGGGAGAGGTCACCAGTCAGGCAGCACAGATATTAACTTGAATCAGGGAACACACTAGGATAATGGAGATTGTCTGCCGTTTTCCAAGAGTTTTCTTGCTGGATCTCCTGACTTAGTGGCCATGAAAACCAGAACCACTATGATGGTTTTTACCAAAATGGAAGAAACAGAGAAGATGATGCTGATAGCAGCTTGTCTGGGAAGAAGGTGACATTCCCTTCCAAGCCACATGAGGCCTCTAGATGCTCCCACCCCTCTTTTCCTATAGATGACCCCAGGCCGCACATGGGACTCGGACAATCTTAGGAAGTGAAGGTGGAGGGTGGCTGCAGACCGATGCTTTCACCTGCAGTGTTCCCATTTTGTGATGGTGCTCGGGACACATTCTGAAATTGCCAAATATACCTCCTGGAGCATACAGTCCTGGGCTCAATGAACCACGGGTCAACTTCAGTATGAGGGAGCTTCCTTCAAAGCCTTTTAATTACAGAGGGAGCAATTCAATAGGTGTCACAGTTTCTCCCAGTTAAGGGACGTCTAGCTGTAGACATATTATGGGCTTCAGTATTTCTGTATAGTGAAAGACTCATATGAAATGACCTTCCCAGCTTTCCCTCAGAATTCAGAGCTCTAATCTTTCAGAATTCCTGTTAGTCCAGAATCCTGTTAAATCTTTCTCTAACATGGCAGCTTCTAGGTCTGCCCATAACTGCATCCAATGTGTGGCTGTCTTTTTCAACAGTTATTGTATATATTGCTGCTATCTTGATCATTGCAGGGCCAAACTGCAACACTCAACAGAAGTGTATTTTCCCCCCAGGAGGCTATGCAAATTAACCCTCTGCTTCAGTCTGATTAGCTTTTGGTGGTCCCCCCCCCAATGTGGCCATGAAATCTCCCCAACTTGAGGAATAGGCAGGGACTCAAAATGGAACCCCTGAATGCAACAGATGCCAAGCAACCCTTATGGAAGGAGCAGGTCCTAGGTTGGGCACCTTGGGAGGCAGAAAACATTTAAGGCAATGAGGTAGATGTTTAGTTCTCTCAACTTCCTCAGGTCAGTCCTGCCCCCAGTGGGAACTAGCCTCATCCAAAAATGCAATGGTGACCGAACGTTGTCAACAACAAGCCATGGACAAAAGGTGGGTCATGTCCCTGTCATGTCCAGGAACATAGACTCACTGTCATGATGATGCCATTAGGCAGCCTGTGGCTTTCTTCCTTCAGTTGTGAGCTCAATCAGGGTTTTGCCTTCGGGAATTTCCCCCATGAACTCCTCACAGGCTGAGGGGCATGTCAGCCCACAACTGAACTGCACCCCACACGTCTGGGTGTATTGGGAATCGAAGCAGAACAAAGTGTCCCTTAGTCTCCCTCTTTCCTGAGTGTTAGAACGTCTCCATGAAAACGAGGCTGTGGAAGGCGAGCTGGTTGAAGACTCCATTGCATTTTCTGCATGTGTAAATTGCCACTCGAAAAGCTGATATTAGTCCTGCTGGGGAAACAAATTGGGGCATGATAGTTTCACACCTACTCCCCAGCACCATGAGTGAGTCTAACTGCAGCTTCCGGGCACTGAGTTCTCCACATAACTTTGCCTTTGGAAGCCCAGTTGCTTTAGGGACCCAGAGTCATCCCAAGGCAATTTGGTGCCTGAGATGGAACAGCAAACGCCATATGTAAATTTGCTAAAAAAGAACAATTTTCTGCCCTTTCCTGTTACCCCAAATTATTGGTTGCATCACTCTGCCTTGTGATAAGACTGGTTCAGTGTGAAAGGCCATTTTAGTGTTGGCACCAAGTTTGTGGAAAAGATACCCTAGGATCCTTGATTGGTTCCTCCCAGATTTTACAATGATTGATGATGATGATGATGATGATGATGATGATGATTCAAGTATTCATTGGGCTTCAGAGGCATTAGAGGGCCAGTGTGGAGTCGAAATTACACAGCTGCATCCCCCAGTTTTTTCTTGCTTAAGAAATAATTCAGCATATTAAGGTTTTAATCATTTTATTGGCCTTCCTAAATAGATGTACTTGACCAGAAACTAGAGTAGCAGTGCATGTTCCCAAGAGATGGATACCTTAATTCTTTCTCCTTATTAGATGACCTTTACAATTGAGATCAGGCCTCAGCACAATAATATAACATTTGGGGAGAAAGATACAACCCAGGAGACCAGCCCCAGAGGCCAAGATGGAGAAGACCTCCACAGCCACCATGGACTTCCCTTTGGTGCTCAGGTAGGTAGGAACAAAGGAGACCCAAACGCTGCAAAACACCAGCATGCTGAAGGTGATGAACTTGGCTTCATTGAAGCTGTCAGGCAATTTCCTTGCTGCGAAAGCCGCTGTGAAACTGACAACAGCCAGAAAACCCATGTAACCCAAGACAGTATAGAACATGGTGACTGATCCTTCATTGCATTCCACTATTATCTCTCCAGCCAGGGAATGGAAGTCCAAATTTGGGAACGGTGGAGAGATCACCAGCCAGACAGCACAGATCACAGCCTGGATGAGGGGACAGGCCAGGACAATGGAAGTTGTCACTTGTCTCCCTAAGACTTTTCTTGCTATGTTTCCAGGTTTGGTAGCCATGAAGGCAAGGACCACCATGATGGTTTTTGCCAACACGGAAGAAACAGCAATGGAGAAGCTAATGCCAAAAGCACTTTGTCGGAGAAGACAGGTGACCTTCATGGGTTGACCGAGGAAGAGGAAGGAGCAGAGGAAGCAGAGCAGGAGGGAGACAAGGAGGATATAGGTGAGGTCTCGGTTGTTGGCTTTGACGATGGGTGTGTCACGATGTTTAATGAAGGTTGCCAGCACTAGAGATGTGACTAGAGAGAAGAAAAGAGCTAGAGATGCCAAAATCAATCCCAGTATCTCTTGATAGGAAAGGAAGTGGATCTGCTTGGGGATGCACTGGTCTTGGTTCTTGTTTGGGTGTTGATCTTCTGGGCATGGGGCACAGTGGTCTGCATCTGGAATGAGCAGCAACTATTGAAATATCGCAAACATGATACACGTATTCTTTCTGTGGGGACCAGGTTGAACCACAAAGGCGATAAACATATATAGACTTTAGATACTTGTACTCCTAAGCGTATAACATCTGTTTGATTGCTACCTGTTTAAGCTTCAGTAACTTATTTTATACGACCACAGATGGAAAAGTTACAAGACTGCTTTTACCTGACTACCTTCTGTACCAGACTTACGTTCCATAGTTTGCAAGGAGGAAAAATACACATTCTTTCACCAGTTATGAATACTAGGTAACTGTAAGAGATGCCCTAAGGTGCACCTCCTTCTCAATGAGCAAATAAATGAATGTGTTCCTTTTTTCATATTCTTTAGCTCATGGATTGTTTTCTCAGGAGATGTGTTGGTGCAGGCGAAAGACAACCTGCTTGACTGTGGGGTCACATGCTCCAGTTGTTGAAAGGATGACCCACTGTCTGCCCTGATCAGCGTTCTGCCCCAAAAGCTTTAGATCTGATGCCCAAACAACCATTCTAGATAATGATGCATGAGGGTTATTATTAGGGGGGTGCAACAGATTGGGTCCGATCTATCATCCGGACCCGATCCAGGGGAAATTGGATAAAATTATCAGATCTGATCCCCAGCACCTGGATCGGCCATTCTAATACGATCCAATCCTAAAAGGACCCTATCCAGATCGTATTGGATCGGAGGTTTGGACCCCTTCCCCCCACTTGCGCTCCTTACCTGCCAGGGCCGTCTGCGGACAGCCCCGAGAGGTAAGGAGGAGTGCGATGGGGGCTTACCTGCCGCTGCCGTCAGCTGCCATCCGCGGGCGCCAGCAGACGGCAGCAGATGGGCCCGGCAGGTAAGGAGGAGCGCAAGGGGGCGAGTTACCTGCTGGGCCTGTCCGCTTCCATCCGCTGGCTCCCGTGGGTGGCAGCGGATGGAAACGTATGGGCCCGGCAGGTAAGGAGGAGCGCGAAGGGGAAGAGGGTGGGGGCACTTACCTGCCGCGGCATCCTCTTCCTTAACCTGTTCAAATCTACTGAGAACTAGGCCTTGCTGCCTAGTCCTCACTAGAGCGCCAGGTGATGATGTCATCACCTGGTGCTCTATTGAGGACTAGGCCACGAAGCCTAGTTCTCAATAGATTCGAGCAGGTAAAGGAAGAAGATGCCCCGGCAAGTAAGGAGGAGTGTGAGGGGGGGCTTACCATCCGGGGCCGTCCACAGCCATCCGCGGGCACCAGTGGACACCAGCTGACGGCCCCGGCAAGTAAGGAGGAGCACATGGGGAAATGAGTGAGGGGGGCCCACTTACCTGCCGGGGCCGTCCACTGGCGCCCACGGGTGCCAGCGGACGGCAGCAGATGGCCCCGGGAGGTAACCATGGGGGGTAGGAGACAGGGAGGGGGGAGTTAGGACCCCACTCACCCCCCGCCACCATTTTTCCCCATAGACTTGCATGCAAGTCTATGGGGAAAAATGGCGGCCGATCCGAACATCGGGCATCCGATTTTCAGATCGGAATTGGGTCTGGTCCGATCCAGGGGACCTCCAATTTAGTTCCAAGCTGATCTGGAACAAAATTGGAGGTCCAGATCCAGGTCCCGATCCGATCCGGGGGGGTCCGTGCACATCCGTAGTTATTATTCTATTATTTACAGAGATTATTTCTTCAGGTAATTTTGCAAACAAATAATCAACAGAACTATACAATCTGAAAAATATTCCTGGAGGATGTGGCCTACTGTTTCCTTGTCCATGATATTCCTATAGGCGCCTCTCCTCTCTGACCCGAGGACATCCTGCAGTTCTATATGGGTCTTGGTGTTTCAGGTACCTGTTGAGTTAGAAACCGTCCCTTCTGAACAACGGTCACATCTGTAACAGCAGATCTGCTTCCCTTCCAGAACTTTTCTCCAGTGCCCTGGAGTGCACCTCTCCACACACCTCGCAAACGGAGTCTTTTAAAAGAAGACAAGCAAACATTTGACGATATCCAATTATGAAAACTGCACTGAACCAAATCACTCAACAGAGTTTCCCATGATGGATCACCACATTAGGAGAGCCATATATAGTCTGGAGGTCTGAAAATTACATAGCAGAGGCTCAAAGAGGAGAGCCAACCACTGCTCTAGAACCTTCAATTCAGGCCCACCTTTGTAGCCCACACGATCGCATCGGAGCAAATTGTAAAGTCTTGACTTGGGGCAGCCCTTGAATCGACTCCTCCAACTTTAACAGAAAGAAATGATCGGTTTGGGAAGACGATCCAGTTCAGGATATCATATCTCTTGGCATTTCCAGTGAAAGAAACTTCATCTCCAGCGCTGTTGTTAAACCGGACGTTCCTCAAAGAGGAAAGGATCTGAAATGGAAAATAAATCTTTAGAAAACAGCCTACATGAGAGTGAGATCTGCAGGCCATCTTCATGGAAATGCTCTGAGAATTGCTTCCAGCTTCTTTTCCGCTTTTTCCTGAAATCGGGTTTGGTACATCAGTGGCACACTAAGCTGGAAAAAGTGGACTAACACTCCCAAACCCACTGCTTTTATAGGTCACACTGCACTCCATCTGCCTTATTTTGGGTTGCATTGAGTGAAGTCCTGCCAGACGAAATAAACATCATTAGCCACATAGGAGAGGCTGGATCCCTGCCCCCCTCTTTCCCCTGCTCAGGGAAAGGAAATGTATCGTAAGGGATATCAGGCATTCAGGGAAAAGGAGCAGAGCTGCTTGCCTGGAAGTTTCCCTACATCCCACCAACTCTCACATTGCCATTGAAAATGTAAGATGGGATGGTGAGGTAGGAGGAGACGTTAGCCTCCGAAAAGTAAAAGGTGCAAAGGACAAATGGAGAGCAGAGAAGGCAGCTGCCGGAGAAAGCCCCACGTGATGCTCTGGAGCTTTAGCGCTGTAGCGATTTAGCAGCATGCCGATTTTAGCAATTCAGTGCTATAGCAGATTAGCAATTTGGGGATTTCATGATTTGGGGATTTAGGAGGTTGAACAATTTAGAGATGTAGAGAATTAGTGGTTTTAGAAAATTGGGCCGCTAAAACCAGATCATTTTTTCCGGAGGCATGGAGGCGGAAACAAGAATAAATTGCAGTGGGTGGCAAAGTACAGAAACCTGGCCTGTATTTACGTAGACTGCCGGAAAATGGCAGAAAAGCACAAGAGTTGAGGGAAAGCAGAGAGGGCCCCAGCCCTTGTTCCAGTTCACAGATCCCTCATCTCTGCTGCTTCATTTCATGTTTAACACTCATCTTCTTTGGGCAAAATCTCCTTGAATATGCCTATTGATTTGGGTGTTTTTTGGCTTGTTTCTACTGGCTATAGCACGCCAGTAAACTGTTCAGTGGGTACCGGAGGGAGTTTGCTCATAGCAGCAAAGAGACTAACCTCTGGGCATCCTCAGCTGGCTGTCAAGAACAACATGTGATGAATGGAGGTTTCAGCTGTTCGTTCCTGAGAATTGGTAGGGGTGGATGTCTATGGCTTTAGCGACAAAAATGCTTATTTGGGATAGCCCCAGCCTGATTCCTCCCTCCTCAATATCCACAGTTGTAAATACATAATAGTTAGAGAAGCAGAATAAGTCTTGATGCTCTTCAAGGGAAATGATGGCTATGGATGAAAATTCCTGAGGAATGTCTTTCTTAGGATCTTTAGAATGGACCAATAGCCCTTCTCTAACACTCACACTTTGCTTCCAGGATCTGATGTTCCAAAAACCTCCAAAGTACTTTTTAGAACATTGCCAATTCTTAATGAGAATGTTACCTGCCATGGCTGGACATTTAGAAGCCTCCTGGTTTCCTCCATCATTGCAAGTTTGGATCCCGATAGGTAAATGGCATGTAACACGTGTGCCACAGAATAGACGGCATTGTAGATGCTGTAGCTTTGACTGGACATCCCCATTTCAAGCAGGGGGACTGGCTGGTCAACTGGCATCTCCTTCCCAGTGCAGATCCTGTATCCCTGTGGCAAAGTTTGGCCTGGTTCCTGAAATTTACAATAAAATACTTTTTCCCACCTGAAACGGAGATTGGCGTCTCCTTGCGGTCGGAGTGGATTGAGAGCCTGGAGAAACGGCTTGAATTCTGTCACCTCCCTTCTCTGGATTCTGAAATGCAAAGCGCCATGGATGGCTTTGAAAACTTCCCAACCCACACGGGATCCTGTCTCAACCATTTCCCAGTGGGAGGTCATGATCCAAACTTTCTTCAATGGAGTGTTGGTTCGGCGTTCATGAATGCTCAATAAAACTCCCAATTGCATTATTAAACTGGAATCTCCAAAAACAATCATCACTTGGGGCTCAAACCAAGAGGTAGGAATGATGCCAGATTGGGCATGATGTGCATTAATCTTGTCCTTTGACTTGAACATGTCAGTGAAGGCCACACAGATGTCCTTCTGCTTGAGCATTGGTGTCAGGGTCCGGATGAAAGTTTCACCCGTGTCATCACTCTGAGCAATCAGCCCAATCCAGTTCCAGTGGAAATGCAGGAGCAGCTGGACTAAGCCCATGTATTGAGCCATTTCATTGGGATCGATCTGGAAGAAGGAAGGAAATTCCCCTTTCTCTGCCTGAACAGGGTTGAGCAAGCCGTACCCGAGCTGAAGGAAGGAATTTCCTGTTAGTCTTTTGCAGTAGAATCTTGTGGCATTTTTTTACCCTTTTCAGATGACACGCTAAACCACAGTGGATAAGCAGTTTGAGCTAAACATTATTGCTTAGCTTTGCACATCATATCCCAGGTTAAATCCACACAACACACTAAGTCGTGTGAACCATGACATAGGATACCTCTAGATGAGAGCTTTTCCCCGTGGTGGCTTCGAAGTGGCAGCAGGTGATGGACATGACGCAGCCGCCACTCTGAAGCTATCCAGGGCCAAAACCCCTAAACTCCGCAGTAAAAAAGTCGGGCACTTACCCCGATGTTTTTTCCCTGCAGAGTCTGCACTGCCGATGGCGACAGCTGATTGATCGCCAACGGCTGGAGGAGGGCCGGTTTGGGCGACTTGTGTCCCTCTCTCCCTGCCCTTCCAGCCGCTCCGTTCCTTCCTCCCCATATTTTCTACAAATGGGGGAAGGAACAGGGCAGCCGGAGGGGGAGGAAGAGAGGGATGCATGGTGCCCAAACCAGCTCACCTCCCTCTAACCTCCCTTTGGCTGCCCTGTTTCTTCCGAGTGCAGAATTGCTGCCGCACCGGGTACCGGGGAGGCGAGAAGAACGAGGCAGCCAGAGGGATGTGAGCTGGTTCGCTTCCCTCCCTTCCTCCCCCTCTGGCTGTCCCATTCCTCTTCCTTCCCTGGTGCTTGGCGTGGTGGCGGCAGCAACTCCGCACCCGCAATCCTCCTAGTGCAGATGCCAGGAAGGAGTGCATGTGCAAAGGCCTAAGGCATCCCGGCACCAAGGTGCCGCCATCAAGACAGGGCCCTAATATGTTGAGTGAACCATTTGGCTATCATGGTTATCAGAGTTTAACAACAGAGCACCCCATTAAACTGCAACCTGCTGCAGGGTCAGTCCTTGGCATATGCAGGTAATCCTGCGAGGGAGAGACTCTCTCTTAGGGTGACCAGATAAAATCCAGGTCAGGGCTCATGTAACTTTAACAGCTGTAGAGAAAAGGGAATTTCAGCCAATGTCATTTGCATGTAATTAGTTCCTGGTGAAATTCCCTCTTCATCACAACTGTTAAAGTTGCAGGGGGCCTGACTTCTTTTCTATATGGTCACTCTAGTATAGTGCCTGCACCTTTAACTGTTGTGATGAAGAAGAGATTTCACCAGGAACTAATTGCATACAAATGACTCTGGCTGAAATTCCCTTTTCTCTACAACTGTTAAAGTTACATGAGCCCTGACCTGGATTTTATCTGGTCACCCTACTCTCTCTCACACCCTGGACAGCTTCTGCTAGATTCTGAGCTAGAGAAGATTTATGGTCTGCCTCCGTATGAGGCAGCTCCTGTTGTTCCCATTCAAATCAGCTCTCTTTTCAGAGCCATGAGGGCTGGCATCTTTCTTTAATGTTTGCAAAAGTACTGTGATAGCACCCGCTTTGCACATCATACCCCAGGTTCTATCCACACAACACGCTATGTCATGTGAACTATGACATAGTGTGTTGTTTGAACCATTCCTGTCCATGGTGGCTACATAACCATGGTTTAAAAACACTCATTATCCATTTGCTGCAAAAGGGTCATCAGCTTCACCCTGGCTTAGTGTGTTGTCTGAACTGACCCAAAGACCGGTACATTTGTGTTTTATGGCAGAAGCTTCCCTGAGCTATTACAGTTGACTTCAGATGCATGAAGTGCTACTAAGAAGGAAGTCATCTATTTTTTGAAAAAATGGATACTGAGATACAATCTGAAACCCTGTGATGTCTTTAAGACTCCCCCTGTGTTCATCATATAGCAGGTTAGCCAAAGTGAGTAGGCAAATTAGTTTTCAGAGATTTATGGGTCCATCTCAACCTTCCCATGCTCTACAGGTCCCCCACGTCTCTCCCCAGATGAACCCCCTTACCTGTGGGATCTTATAGATGCCCATTACAGATGCGATCTCCCTTGAAGATTGGGCATCTAGACCCCCAATAACAGAGAGCAGTTTTTCTTGCCGGTCACATTTAAAATTTGGAATTGTTCGGAGCTGAGTGGAAAGCAGAGAGATGCTGCTCTCATGCATCCACCTGACAATGTCCATATGTGTATAGAGGCGGAAGCCGAGCGTTGCGTTAGGGAAGAGGGTCGATTCTGTGTTGAGCTCATTGATGGCGAATGCCAAGGCCAGGTAGTACTGGTAGTTCTTGATTATAGACCTGCAACAATGAGAGTGACATTGGGACGTGGGTGAGGGTCCCAACGGAACTGCCAAGAGGTAGAGAGCTAAAAGGTCCATCTGGTTCAGCCCTCTTTGAACAAAGACAAAACATTCTAGAACAAAACCTTCTAGAACAAAGATAATGACGATTTCACAGACAACTTTAGGCAGTACTATTCACACACAGAGAGACAAATCTTTGCAAGCTGCATTTCATTAAAACATGAGATGAGCCCTTTAGATCAGGCCATGGTGATGCCACCTAACCCACCACACTTTTCCCACTGGTGTTCAGCCAACATGCTTCCTCGGAGCCCCACAAGAAGGAGATGAAGCTCTTCTTTTCTCCACCCCCTTATAACAACTATTCAGTGGTAGGCTGCATTTCATCATGGAATCTCTATTTGGCTATCATAGTTACCAGAGCTTTACAACCGAGCACTCCCTTAAAATGCAACTGGCTGCAAGGTCAATCCTGGGCATATGAAGGTAACCCTGGGAGGGAGAGATGCCCTGGAAGGCTTCTTCTAGATTGAGAGCTTAGAGAAGATCTATGGCCTGACTCAGTATGAGGCAGCTCCCATTGTTCCTGTTTACATCAGCTCTTTTTTCAGAGCCATGAGGACTGGTGTCTTGCTTTAAACATGGCACATCATACCCCACGTTCGATCCCCAGCGGAATTTCTAGGAATTTGAGGGACGCAAAACCAAAGCCACTTGGTGGAGGAGAGACAGAACTCGATGGATCGATTGTCTTGCTCAGCCGAAGGAAGCTTCCTAGATGTTCTGATTCATTTTTGCTTAGCTTCCTTTGCTGAGCAGCTGTATAGGAATGGCCTCGCGTTTTGTGCTCCCAAATATATCTTAACCCATATGTCAAATGATGGTTACATCCTTAATTTTGAAAAGGGCCCCAGTTTCTTCTTTTAGTGTGTAGAAATGGAGTACAGAGTTTTCCCTCTCTTTTCCCTTCTTGGGTCTTGTTCTTGGAGATGAGCGCTAATCACCTCATTGCTAAACGGAATGTATATTTAAGTGAAAGTTTATTCCTTGAATTAAACGTAATGGACACAAAACTCTTTTCTTGCTAACCACCAAGTTTCTTCCATTTCAGCTCTATTAACTGGGTATATATTCTTGCTACAGTTATTATACAGTTGGTAGTCAGCAGTGCCTTCTGATAACAACAACAACAACAACAACAACAACAACAACAACAACAATGATAACAATAATAATAATAAAGTTATTTCTTACCCGCCTCTCCCTTTGGATCGAGGCGGGGAAACAACATTAATACAAAAACAATATAGATCAAATACATTAATTAATTAATTAAAGAACATATAAAAAATCAGCACATTTTAAAATTCTTGGTTTAAATTTATTTATTTATTTATTACATTTGTATAACACCCCAGAGCCAAAGTTCTCTGGGTGGTTTGCATAGGATTAAAACAATTAAAAACAACATACAAAAATTAAAACAGCAAAAACTTACAACATACACACAATACACACATACATTTAAAACCACTACAACAACTCAAAAAGCTACAAAAACAAAAACAAACCCAGGCTCCTCAGATATTGCCAGATGCCTGAGAGAAGAGAAAAGTCTTGACCTGGCGTCAAAAAGATAACAATGTTGGCGCCAGGTGGGCCTCGTCAGGGAGATTGTTCCACAGTTGGGGGGCCACCACAGAGGAGGCCCTCGCCCTTGTTGCCGACCTCCGAGCTTCCCTCGGAGTAGGCACTCGGAGGAGGGCCTTAGATGTTGAACGTAGTGTTTGGGTAGGTTCATGTCGGGAAAGTCATTCCATCTGGTATTGTGGTCCCAAGCCGTGTAATACAATAGCAATATAGATCAAATATTGTAGTGTAATATTATAGTGTAATACAATAGCAATATAGATCAAATACATAAATTAATTAAAAGAACATATAAAACAATCAAAACATTTAAAAATCCTTGGTTTAAAGATCTGCTGCAGACCACTGAAGGATCTGCTAGGGTTTCCAGAACTGCCTTTCCCTCTCCTGTTTTAGATGAAGTCTGCTTTGGAAATGGATGGGGTTTGACCTTTCTTAGCTATTATCAGATGGTCAACATGAAGCCAAATTATTGGTTAACTCTGCCTATGTTCCCTGCACAAAGCCCCTCAGAAATAAGCCAAAGCAGGACGACAATTGAACCAATTACCTAGGGAGGTGGTGGGCTCTCCCACGCTAGATGCCATTCAAGAGGCAGCTAGACAGCCATCCATCAGGGATGCTTTAAGGTGGATTCCTGCATTGAGCATGGGGTTGGACTCAATATGCCCCTTCCAACTCTACGATTCCATAATTCTGAGTTTCCGGATCTCATACTGGTCAAAGCCAGTCATGGCAAGCCTATAAGATTTCTATATCAAATCAGGAAATTTTGCATGTCTGCATCATCACTGATGCATTTTCCTGGAAGGAGCCCTCCAATCTGCAATCAGAGCAGGCAAGCGGCTATCCTAGATCGCTCCGGTGGAAACTTACATTGGGATAACGGAGAATGCTGAAGTGGCAAAACGCTGGAAGTCTTCTGACTTGGTATAATGATAAGTGCCAAGCGGTAAATTCCCACCAACAATGAGGTCTCCCGGCCTGTAATAGTCCACTTGCCGAGAAAACCGCTGGGTCAAGAGGCAGTCTGTCCTCTGCATCTTCTGAGTGGCCTGAGACAGGAACTGAAAGATCAGCAGCAGGCAAATCATCTGTTGTGTAGAGTTACCTTCCCTTCAAACCAAACAGAAACTGAGGAAAAGCTGAGCACACAGTTCCCAGCAGGGGGATTTAATCTGAGCCAGAAATGAGCAGATGCCAAGTGATCAGACACCACCCCGGCCCCACACAGAATGGCCCCCAGTGTATTTCTATGGAGCATGTTTTCTTCAGGATTACTTTGTTTCTGACTTCCTGGATGGATATCCCTGGGGGTTTCCTCCAGAATTACTGTCATTTTGAGATGTTCATTCTAGGGGAAAAAAACACAACCCCAGAGCACTGAGCTTCCTTTGCACTACCAGTAGAGAAAAACAGGATTTCATCATTCTTTGTTCCTCCCTGGGCCAGTTGATAAGTTCTGCCCTTTTGACCCATGTAAATCTGAGCACCTACATCTTGCTGGAGTCCAGGCCTGTAACAAGGTTACAAAGTTCATTAGCCCAGACTGTTTCTTTGAGAAAGGGAAGGCTTGGCTGGGCAAAAAGGTGTTGCTGGAAGGCCTCCATTCTCCATCCCAGTTACTTTGAGGTGGAATTCCAGTCACATAGGAAGGGGAACTGGAGGAGATGCTCATAGGACTGGCAGTTAGGCACGGAAGGGCACTTTGCACGCAGAACATTCCCAGTTTCAACCCCAAACATCTCCAGCTAGAGTTTGTAACAACACTTGCCTGACACTCAGGAGAGTCACTGGAGTCAATGTAGACCAGAGGTAGGAAATATCGCATATAAGGACCCATCAAGGGTCACTGTATAATCCCCCAGGTATTTCTTGTCAACCAGCCACAGTAGCCAGCCACAGTTTGGGCTGTTGAAGGGGAAGGAAAGGGAAATAGGGCAGGGGCTCTTTCGATGACTCAAGGACTCTGAGAGAAAAAGAGGAGGTGGATAAAATCCTGAATGCTGCAGGCTCCAATGTGTGTGTGCGTGCGAGAGAGAGAGAGAGAGAGAGAGACCCAGGAGTAATGGCTGGAAAGAGCAATTGAAAGGAATAAAGAAGAGAAACTAAAGACTGAGGAAAGTGCCAGTGCATGGCTGTAACATGATGACCAGGAGGAGAGGCTGGAGCATGCATTGCATGTGCAATTAGGAATCCAGTGTCAAATGAGTTTCCCACCCCCATACTGTCCAGTGTGTTGGCTATTTTAGAGCTGAGCAGGGCTCACGTTTTGAATCCCTCAACCAGCATGGCATGCAAGGTCTGTATCCTGCACAGCTGTACTTGCGTTTTTAGGCAGGAAGTTGCAATGCAGACACTTGGGCCTTTTGAATATAATTTGGTGGGGGTATTCACTAGAGATGTCTATTGGGGGGGAATCTGGCCTTTTTGGGGCTCACCAGATTTCTGTAGAGCTCCCAACCTGGCTAGCATGAACTGAGCTGAGCTGTGGGTTTCCCTCCAAAAAGCTGTGAACATTTTTTTTCCAGTTTTGTAAATAAGAATTTGCACACATTATGGTCAAAATGTGTGCAAATTTTGGACGCTACATGCACAAATTTCTATTTAGATTTTTAAAATACCCTCTATCCAGAATAGTTGTTTTTAAATGGATATTGTATTTATAATCTGTTTTTATGCACTTTATGGTTTAAATTTTGTATATCTTTTTTAATGTTCAATGTTTTTAATTTTTGTAAACCACCCAGAGAGCTTCGGCTATGGGGCTGTATACAGATGCAAAAAATGCAAAATAAAAATAAAAATCTGTGAGTGGCTTGATTCAATTTGCATCAATCTGGCCAGCTCATAGAGAAATAATTCAAAGTCCAGGAGGGGTGTTGAAAACTCAGTGAGCACCACCCCAAAGATGGATTCCTCTGACACCCCAAGTATTTACTGTGGACGGATACTAGAGGGAACCCCAGTATAATCCATGAGGTCTTAATAGGAGTGTGCACTGGATAGGCTCGGATCCACGATCCGGAGCCGATCCAGGGGAAATCGGATGCAATTATCCGATTTCCGATCACTCCTCTGGATCGTCCGATCTTTTCCGAACCGGTCCTCAAAATAGCCCGACACACAGAATGATTATTAAATTCTACATTAACCTTTGCTTTGTCATACCACAAGTATCCATGCCACGCAAATATCAATTCATGACCTTCTAATTCCAGTAATCTTCTATTTTTCAACAACATCCATTCTTTCATCCATATCAAACAACAGGCAGAAAAATATAACTTCAAGTTTGGAAGTCCCAGACTCCCCTCTTTCCTTTGCATCCTGTAATATTTTATCTTTAACTCTTGGTTTTTTTGCTTGCCATATAAATCTAGATCTCTCTCTCTGCCACTGCTTGAATGCTAAATGGTAAACACAATAGGTATTGTCTGAAATAAAAACAACATTCTTGGTAGCACATTCATCTTAATTGTAGCAATTCTCCCCAAAAATGACAAATGAACCTTATCCCATCTTACTAGATCTTTTTTTAAAATTTCATTCCATACCTTAACATAATTGTTATGGAACAGCAAACAAGTCTAATCTGTCAAGGTGATGCCCAAGTACTTTACCTTCTTTTCAATCTTAAAACCTGTTTTTTCTATCAACTTTAGTTGTTCTTGAGATTTCGTATTTTTTATTAACATTTTGGACTTCTGTTTATTAGCTCTAAAGCCTGCTACTGCCCCAAATTCTTTCAGTTTATTCATCAAAATTTCAATTCCTTTTAGAGGTTCTTCTAAAGTAAACACCAAATCTTCCATAAATACTTATAAGATTCTTTTTTTATCTTCCCCCCTCTATTTCTTTCATCTTGCCTTATATCTCTATTCAATATTTCCAACACCAGAATAAACAACAATGGTGACAATGGACAACCCTGTCTTGTTCCTCTTTGTATTTCACATGGTTTTGACAGGTCTCCATTAATAATTATTTGTGCATTTTGTGAGATATAAATTGAGCTAATCCATTTTATAAAATTTACTCCAAAATCCATTTCTTCCAGGATCTTAAATAGGATTTTCCAATTAAGGTTATCAAATGCTTTCTCTGCATCCAGGATGATCAGTGCCGCTTGCTTTTCAGGATGTTTTTCCAAATACTCCAAAATATTCAAGACAGATTTTCATGCAATAAGGAGGAAAAAGGCAAAGTTCACACTTCGATACGGACTCACCTAGGAAAAAGGTATGAGATGGAATTCAAAGAACTTCAGTCAGCTGGAGTTTTGCTGGATCTCATATCTGCAGTATGTTTTAGCGTCTGATCTAAACTGGACCTCAAACCTTTGGGCCTCATGACAAAACAACAGAGTTTGAAATTGTGACGTTGGATCCAGCCTTGTCGCACATCTGAGAATAGATCCATTGAAAGCAGTGGTATTTATGAATCATGACTAACCCAAATCCCAGTGGTTTTGATGGGTCTCCGCTAAGTATGACTAAAACTGGATCGATCACATGGTCTTAAAAAGGTACTAGGAAGTTTGAGCACGACGCATATGGAAGAAAAGTCAAATGGAGTGAATTCTGGCTCATAAATGCTAATAATAAGCTGACTCGCTGTTGCTGCTGTTGATTATAATCATAATCATAAACAAATAGAGCATTTCTTCAGAAAACTATAAAGTTATGATTTCTTTGCAATCGAGTACAGCTCCAAACCTGAAATTTATCTGGAGAGAAATGGCAGCCTATGCCCTTCATCCATGATGTGCCCCTCTCCTCTCCCATTTGAGTCCTGGCATATGGCACACTTGGAGATGGCTGTTAAAATTTCAGCTACCTGTCTGGTTAGAAAAGGTCCCTTCTGGACAACGGACACATTCATAGCAGCAAACTGGCTTCCCCTCTGGAAGGTTTCTCCTGTGTCCTGGGGAGCATCTCTCCACACACCTCGCAAAGGGCGGCTTCTGAAAGGGAAGACAGAAAGAGTTGAGGTTTTCCACAGAACAAAAATTGCCATAAATGGAGTTACTCCATGGTGTTTCCCATTGCCTGGTGAGTAGAATGAATTTGGAAGGCCAAATCTTATCTGTGATGGTTGAATGAAACGGATTTTGCTTGGTGCCAAAAAGTCAATGAAGTAGGTGGCAGGTAGACCTATCTAGGGAGGATATTCCACAATTTGGGTGCCACTAGAAAAAAGGCCCTGCCTGATCTCAGTATGTGAAGGCCTCAGATGATGACTTCATAGCATGGGCAGGAACATATGTGAAGAAGAGTTCTGTTATAAACTGGAGCACAAGCCATAAAGGGCTTTTAAGAGTAAGACTAACCCCTGAAATTGGGTCCAGAAACCAACTAGTAGTCAGTGAAAAAAAAAGATGCTGAAGATAGTACTATATGGGCATGATGCAATTACACAGCCCAGTTACGGTGAGTGCCCCAGCTGCCGTATTTTTTTACTAACAAGTTCCTGGACCATCTGCAAGGGGAGTCCCACATAAGATGCATTGATGTAGTCTAACTGGAAGGTTAAGCCAAGCTGTTTCTTAGTCACACTGGGTAGAAGATGGCATTCCACCCTAAGCGGGTAGAAGGTGGTCTATGCCCCAGAAGAGACGTTTCCCTCAAGGATCAATGTTGGATCTCCAAGCATTCCCAATCCATGGAATTCATCCATTAGGAGAAAGGAGAACCCCTTCAGGTCAATTCCCAACCCTAGCTGGAAATACCAGGATTCAATCTGGGACCTTTTACATTCAAAGCATTGGCTGAACCCAGGGGTGGCGCCAGGGGGGGCAAGTGCCCCCCCAAAGGAACTTGCCACCCCAGATGCCACCCAAATCTCCTCGCTTGCATAGTCAGCTAAAAAGGCAGCAGCAGTGGGGGTAGGGATTTGATCCCGGGCGGAGGCTTGCCTGGGGGCCTCGTTGTCATGGCGATTAATTGTTTTAGAAAGAAGTGGGGCAGGGTGGGAAGATTAGGAAAGAGTTACTGTGGGTGCGCAGGACTCAGAGCGAAGAGGATAGAGAGAGCGCATGTGCCAGGCAGGCCAGGCTTCCCATGAACAACGGTCTCAAACGCTTTTCTGACCCCTTGCTTGCTTGCTCTTTTCGGCATCCCTGCAAAAGCGAGTTCCAATTGAAGAGAGAAAGCAAGCGGTGAGGGAGAAAGGTTCAATTTTGCCACCCTGTGTAAATTAAGTAAGTTTTAAAAGATTCTCCCCTTCTTTTCTTTAAGTTCCTGATATATTGTTCCATTTCTTAAGACAGTCTGCTGACTTAATCTAGCATTTGATTTATTTTTATTTCTCTCCCTTATAAAAAAACACTTCCTATTATTGTTAATGCTGAGGAACAACCCACTTTCCCCTTTTTGTGAATTGAAACTGATTGGTAGAATATTTCTGTTCTGGTTGCAAAAGGCTTTTTGAGGTTTTGAATGTTCAGCACATTGTCTGCTTGTATTAAAAAATGTTTTTTTATTATTATTATTATTATTATTATTATTATTATTATTAATTACATTTATATACCGCCCCGTAGCCGAAGCTCTCCTGGGCGGTTTACAAAAATTAAAAGATTGAATGTTAAAAAGTCAATATACAAAATTTAAAACCGTAAAACATAAAACAGCTGACATTTAAAACATTTTAAACTTTTAAGCCTGGCCACAAAGTCAGTTAAAACTTCAACTTAAGCTGTTAAAATGCCTTGGAGAAAAGTTTTGACCTGGCGCCGAAAAGATAACAGTGTTGGTGTGTTGTTTTTTGGTATCAGCCTGTTTTGCCCATTGTATAATAGTTCTGCTAAAGTTTTACTGTTTACTGTTTAACCTTTGCCTCTCTGGCCAGCTCAGCCTGAGCAGGGGGGTGGAGAGGAGGCAGTTTCAAGAATATCACTATCATCCTCGTCCTGGCATGATTTTATTACTATTTTTTAATGTTTCTTTCTGCTGGTGGTTGCTGATCTCCTTCATTTCGGGGTGGGTAGGGAATTTTTTACTCCATACTGTTAAATAACAGTGACTCATTTTCAGTTAACATGCAATGTTTGACATACAACTTGAAACAAAACTACCACTTAGCAATAGTTTATATATTTGTGTTGTTATCAGCTATCTATCCTCAGTAATGAATGTTTAGGGCAGCATTTCAAAGATGTATGTACTCTAAGAAAAATAATCATATGTACCTTCCTAACTTGGCATTTAAAACCTTTGATGGTTTAGCGATCTTCCAATGTGGAAAATGCCTCCCAAATCAGGACTATTTCTATCTCTAGATTATAATAATATAAAAAAACTGGCAGATATTCTGCACTCATAACTGTAGTTAAAGCAAAATGCATGCATGTGCAAACCTTTTTTAAAAATAATTTCTTTCCTCTTTGTGGTGCAAGTTAATACATAATATTCCTGGCTAAATTCCTCCTGCTTGGTCATGGGGCACGTTTCCTCCTGTAAAACATGTGATTATGTAACCCAAACTCTCACACTTGCAGTCATTGATTCTTATTTGCCTGCTACCTCAGTTTGCCTGTGTGTGAAATGGGCTTCTTCCTTTCCCACCTCCCTTTGCTTCAATAAGTGGGCTCTGCCACAAACTGCTTTCTCTGTGTTATTCTGGGAGTGGGGTGACGTGACCCCCTTGGCTCTGCCTCCAGTGAACCTACTTTCTGCCCCACCAATTAGGGTTAGGTAACTGAGGTTTGGGGTGGGAAACTGCACCACACTTAAAACCACTGATACCTAAACTTTTTCTCGGCAGCTCTTCAAACTATACTCCGGCACCAGCAGCCAGAGCCACCTAGAACACCGTTGGGAGAATTAATCTGCTTATTCCATGGATCTCTTCCTTTGTTTCTCAGGACAGTGGGCCAGGAAAGATGACAGAGTAGGGAAAGAATTATCCTGTACCTTCTCCATGTCTTTCTTTTTTCTCCTGAGAGAATTAGGACAGGAATGGGGGGTGGGGAAAATTTAGGCCTCATCTACACCAAACAGGATATTGCACTATGAAAGAAGCATATAAAAGTCAGGAGCCGCACCAAGCAGGATATAGCAGTATGGAAGTGGTAAATGGTATGTGTCAATGGGCCTAACAGTTGTCAGTGCACTTCAGTACCGCTATAAAGTAGTAGTATAGCTCCTGCCTTTTAAATACCGCTTTCATACCATTTTCATAGTGCAAAATCCTGCTTTATGTAGATGAGGCCTTACTCACAATGCAAGCCTATGAATGTTTACTCATCAATTTATTCAATTACTCATCAATTTATTCAATGCCTCTTACTTCTTTTATTCCATATTACAAAGATGATGGATTGCAGTAAAAAAAAACCACCCAGCTTCATCAGGAGCATCATCTTCAAAAACTTCATCATTTGGATCTTTGGACTACTACTTCACATGCATTGGGTATCCTAAATGTGCAGGGCCCAGGTGTCTCAGTTTGCTCTTTCCTTACCCTAAGGGTCTACCATTCTGGTTCTGCCTGCACTGGTTCAAAAGAAAGTGTACTGTCTGTTTAGTCTGAACATCAGGGAAACGCTTGTGTAGTGACTGTACCTTTTTTGAAAGCCTTATTCTTTACAGTAGCTTGAATTTGGCTAATACTGCTATATATATATTTAAAAACAACCCTAAATTTATCAATATATGACTTATTTCAGAATATACGGTTAGGGTGGCAGTTTTAGTGTGAGATATACCGTTATTTTTCTTTCAAAGGTCTTACATATGGGATACAGCCCGCCCACCTAAAAATATACTCTGCTCCTTCTGTGCCCCCCCTCCCGAATTTTTTTCCGGTGCCGCAACTGAGCGCATCGGTCTCTCTGGTTCATGTGATCATGTTTCTGCCATGATCAAACTTTTTTTAAAAAAAAAGTGTATTTTTTTTCCAGGGGGCTATACGAATTAATCCTCTGCTTTAGTCTGATTAGTTTTTGGAGGTCCCAACATGTTGCCATGAAGGCTCTCCCAACTTGAGGAACACGGAGGGGCTCTGTTGTGGATAATGACCCGGCACTCAAAATGTAACCCCTGAACCCAAGAGATACCAAGCAACCATTATAGAAGGAGCAAGTCCTAGGTTGGGCACCTTGGGAGGCAGAAAACACTTAAGGCAATGAGGTGGATGTTTACTTCCTTCATGTTCCCCAGGTCAGTCCTGCCCCCAGTGGGAAGTAACATCAGCCAACACTGCAATGCTGGCAGAACCTTGTCAACAGCTAGCCATAGACAAAGGGTTGCTCATGTCCCTGTCGTGTCCAGGACCATAGATTCACTGTCATGATGATGCCATTAGACAGCTTGTGGTTCTATTTCTTCAGTTGTGAGCTCAGTCAGGGTTTTGCCTTCGGGAATTTTCCCCAAGAACTCCTCACAGGCCAAAGGGCGCGTCAGCCGAAACTTAACTGCATTCCACCCTCCAATGTGTATTTGGAATCGGGGCAATACAAACTGCCCCTCAGTTTCCCTCTTTACTGAGCGATAGAACATCCCCATGAAAATGAGGCCGTGGAAGGTGAGCTGGTTGAAGACTTCATTGCATCCTCTACATATGTTAACTGCCACTCGAAAAACTGATATTAGCCCAGCTGGGGAAACAAATTGGGGCATGATAGTTTCACATGTACTCCCCAGCACCATGAGTGAGTCTAACTGCAGCTTCAGGGCACTGAGTTCTCCACATATCTTTGCCTTTGGAAGCCTAGTTGCTTTAGTGACCCGGAGTCATCCCAAGACAATTTGTTGTCAGAGAGGGAACAGCAAATGACACATGCAAATACACTGAAAAGGAACAATTTTCTGCCCTTTCCTGTTAACCCAAATTATTGGTTGCATTACTCTGCCTTGTGTTAAGACTGGTCCTGTGTGAAGGGCCATTTTAGTGTTGGCACCAAGTTTGTGGAAAAGATTCCCTAGGATCCTTGATTGGTTCCTCCCAGATTTTAAATTGATTGTGGTATAATAATAATAATAATAATAACAATAATAATTCAAGTATCCATTGTGTTAGGGTTATTATTATTATTATTATTATTAAAGTATTCATTGGGCTTCAGAAGCATTATAGGGCCAGTGTGGAGTAGAAATGACACAGCTGCGTCCCCCAGTTTTTTCTTGCTTAAGAAATAATTCAACATATTAGGCTTTATAATAATTTTATTGGCCTTCCCAAATAGATGTACTTGACCAAAAACTAGAGTACCAGGGCACATTCCTAGGGGATGGATCCCTTAATTCTTTCTCCTTATTAGATGACCTTTACAATTGAGATCAGGCCTCAGCACAATAATGTAACATTTGGGGAGAAAGATACAACCCAGGAGACCAGCCCCAGAGGACAAGATGGAGAAGATCTCCACAGCCACCATGGACTTTCCCTTGGTGCTCAGGTAGGTGGGCACAAAGGAGACCCAAACGCTGCAAAACACCAGCATGCTGAAGGTGATGAACTTGGCTTCATTAAAGCTGTCTGGTAATTTCCTTGCTGGGAAAGCCGCTGTGAAACTGATGACAGCCAGAAAACCCATGTAACCCAAGGCAGTATAGAACATGGTGACGGATCCTTCATTGCATTCCACTATTATCTCTCCAGCCAGGGAATGGAAGTCCAAATTTGGGAACGGGGGAGAGATCACCAGCCAGACAGCACAGATCACAGCCTGGATGAGGGGACAGGCCAGGACAATGGAAGTTGTCACTTGTCTCCCCAAGACTTTTCTTGCTATGTTTCCAGGTTTGGTGGCCATGAAGGCAAGGACCACCATGATGGTTTTTGCCAACACGGAAGAAACAGCAATGGAGAAGCTAATGCCAAAAGCACTTTGTCGGAGAAGACAGGTGACCTTCATGGGTTGACCGAGGAAGAGGAAGGAGCAGAGGAAGCAGAGCAGGAGGGAGACGAGGAGGATGTAGGTGAGGTCTCGGTTATTGGCTTTGACGATAGGTGTGTCACGATGTTTAATGAAGGTTGCCAGCACTAGAGATGTGACCAGAGAGAGGAAAAGAGCTAGAGATGCCAAAATTAATCCCAGTGTCTCTTGATAGGAAAGGAAGTGGATCTGCTTGGGGATGCACTGGTCTTGGTTTTTGTTTGGGTGTTGATCTTCTGGGCATGGGGCACAGTGGTCTGCATCTAGAATGAGTAACAACTATTGAAGTATCACAAACATGATACACGTATTCTTTCTGTGCGGGCCAGTTCAACCCACAAAGGAGATAAATGAATTCAGGTTTTAGGTAGTTACTCCTAAGCATATGACATCTGCCTGATTGGTATTCAGTAACTTATTTTATAAGACCACAGATGGAAAAGCTACAAGACTGCTTTTACATTACTACCTTTTATACCAGACTTACGTTCCATAGTTTGCAAGGGGGAAAAATACACATTCTTCAAGCAGGAATGAAAATTAGGTAACTGTAAGAGGTGCCTTAACTTGCACCTAAATGAGCAAATAAATGAATGTGTTCCTTTTTTCATATTCTTCAGCTCATGGATTGTTCTCTCAGGAGATGTGTTGGTGCAGGCGAAAGACCACCTGCTTGACTGTGGGGTCACATGCTCCAGTTGTTGAAAGGATGACCCACTGTCTGCCCTGATCAGCGTTATGCCCCACAAGCTTTAGGTCTGATGCCCAAACAATGGTACATGGTGGTTATCATTCTATTATTTACATAGATAATTTCTTCAGGTAATCTTGCAAACAAACAAACAGAAGTATACAATCTGAAATGAAAGTTACATGAAAAATATTCCTGGAGGATGTGGCAGACTCTGCTCTTTGTCTAAGATCTCCCTATTGGCCCAGCTCCTCTTTGACCCAAGGACATCCTGCATTTTTAGATGGGTCTCGATGTTTAGGGTACCTGTTGAGACAGAAACTGTCCCTTCTGGACAATGGTCACATCTGTAGCAACAGATCTGCTTCCCCTCTGGAACTTTTCTCCAGTGCCCTGGAGAGCACCTCTCCACACACCTCGCGAAGGTTGTCTTTTGAAAGAGAAAAGACAAACACTTGAGGTTATCCAGTGAGAAAAATTGCACTGAATTGAATTATTAAAAAGCTTTCCCTATGATGGATCGGATAACCACTTTAAGAGAGCCAAATACATGGTGTTGGTCTGGAAGTTACACAGAAGAGGGTCAAAGGGGAGAGAGAATTTGGGAGGCTGAAACTTCACCTATCTTCCCAAATGTTGGACAAACGTACGACATTTGCAAGCAAAGATGGCTTTTTATTGTTCCATAATTGTTAGCAGAGCTTGGGCTACAAGTCACCCAACCTGGAACTAAAGTGTTAAAGTGTACCTGAACAAGGTGGGAGGGGATTACTGGGACGCTTGCTCCTCTTTTCCTGTTTCCTCCCTCTACATCCTTCTTCCTGTTCCCTGCCTCATGGACTGCTGACCGCATGGCTGACCTGAGCCATCCTATCCTAGATGGAAAGTCACTTGTTCGTAAAGTAAAGTTTCTTTTAAACCACCACTGGAGTTTTTCTTTTGTTGACACGCGTGGCTACTCACAGGGAGCTGGTTCAGACGTCAAGAGGTTATGCGCCTAGGATGCAGATAAAGAAGAAAAGCCTGTGAAAGGAATCACTTGGTAACCTGTGAGTACTGCTTATTGGCGAGTCGAAGAAAAATCTCGGGAGTGTGGGATAATGGCTGAAAGCAACGTATACGCAGCCATGGCAAAGCTGGACACCTGGAACTACCAGATATGGAAGTTCAAGGTGGAAATGGTGCTTGTGGGAGGTTTTGGAATGGGCCCGGCCTGCAGAAAGCCCCCAGGACTGGGATAAAAGGGACAGAAAAGCAAGGGCGACGATTGCATTGTCAGTCCAAGATGACCAGTTCCTCCACCTCAGGAATGAGAAAACAGCCAAGGGAATGTGAGAAGCCTTGCAGAAAGTGCATCAGCCGCCCTCCAGCATAAATACAAAGCTCATTCTGAAGAGAAAGCTGTTTAGAACAAGACTTGAAAGAGGAGCCAGCTTGCCAGACCATGTAAATGCAGTCCTGCAAGTGGTTGATGCGTTAAGGGCAATTGGCTCAGAGACCTCGGAAGAGGATGTTGTGGCCATTATTTTGTGCAGCCTAGATGACTCCTATGAAGCCCTCATAACAGCCCTCTACAAGGATTCGCTTTTGCACCCGGTTAGGCGATTATGCGCATAATCGCTGAAGCACATTTACACCTAATCCCTCTGCACGAGAGGCAGCGAGAGGCGGCGAAGCGCATTAACGGATGACCAAAATGCGCTTTACAAGTAGTTAATGCGCATAAGTGCTTGTTCACACAGTCAAAATGCGCTTTAACGGCCGGAGCAAAATAAAACTCGCGATTTAACGCGCATTCGATAATGCGCATAATCAGAGAGATAACGCGCCTCTACGCCCGATTTGCGCTCCGTTCTTGTAGAGGTAAAAAATTTTAAGCGCCTTGAAAGAGCTTTAAACCTCTCTTGTAGAGGCAGCTTCAGAAGCGACTGTTAATTTGTCTCCTTGAAGGTACAAATGATTATATTACCAGGCAAGTAGCTAAATTCCTTAACAGAACAATTGGTTGCAGATCACAGATGGGTGTAGAGAGATACTATTAGCTGTCATTGTCTAATTACATTTTTAATGTTACATTGTTACTTGTTTTCTAATGGTCTATTGACTGACAATAAAGATTGATTGATGAGTTAAAATTGGACCATGTGAAGGCCAAGCTGATTAGTGAGTGGAGTCGCAGGATGGAAAACATGGCCGATGCCATATGTAACAGGACGAAGTCCAGGCCAGAGGCAAAGGCCACGAGGGAGTCTGAAAAGGCCCTCAAGGCAAGGACCAAGGAGTGTTACAAGTGCGGGGCTAAAACACACCTCAAGAGAGAGACTGTTCCGAAAACGGCCACAAGAGGGAGACAAAGGGCAGTGAGAGACATGCCCAGACAAGCCTTTGCAAATCGGTCTGCCTTGAGGAAACTAGAACTCAAATGCAAAATCTAGTTTGGGTGTTGGACTCGGGCTAGCAGCCACAGGACTAGCCAAAGGGAGTTCTTCGAGAAACTGGATCAGCAAAGGCAAGGTTATGTTTGCTTAGCAAATGGGGAACGAATAAGAATAACCGGGATGGGAGAAAGTACTGTAGACTGCAGAGCTCCACCACATGGCGAGAAGACACAGCTGAAAGATGTTTTGCTCGTGCCAGACCTGGAAGGGAGCTTGCTCTCAGTAAGAAGGCTTGCAGCAGATGGATTTGTCCTGCTTTTCCGAGAGGACAAATGCCAAATCACCAGAGACGGAAGCTTGTGGGGGCAATGCCACGGTGAGGAACTCCATGTATGAGGTTACTGGCAGCAGAGAAGAGGCCAGAAGGGCAGAGCACATCCCCCACGATGGCGCATGGGGCACAGAAGTATGGAGGCAGTGAAGGAGTTGGTGACCAAAGAACATACTGCAGACCTACAAATCCCAGCATGCAGGTCAAAGATGAGCCGAGTTTGCTGCTTCAAGACAAAGTCCACATGAGCCCCACTGCCCAAGGCAAGTGAGAGCAGAGCCAAACAACCATTGGAGGGCATCCACTCTGACCTTTGTGGGCCTATGAAAGCAATAACTCCTAGTCATGGTAAGAAGCATGCTGTCAGATGCAAACTTACCATTCAAATTCTGGGGAGAGGCGGTGTGCATGGCGGCTGACATACAAAACAGACCGCTGTTTTGTGCTGTGGCACAGAGCCAAGCCAAAGGTGGGGCACTAAGAGTGTTTGGACGCAAGGCCTACGCTCACATCCCAGAGCAGAAAAGGACTAAACTGGGCAATAGAGCCACTGAAGGAGTCCTTGCGGGGTACAGCCCCTACAGTAAAGGCTACAGAATCCTTTTCCCCCAAGACTGCAGCATCATTGTCAGCTGAAGTGTGCCATTCGATGAGACTGCAAGGCCCGGGACTATGGAGCTTAGAGAGGTGAACCTAAGCGCACCTGAGAGTGGGGAAGGGGAGCCCCAGGCGTCCAAGGAAGATGAGGGGGGACCCGACATGCCCGAAAGTGACAGTGGGACCGGTGACACCGAGGAGCCCAGGAGGTCAGAGAGGGCTACGAAGAGGATGCCACCAGCCAGGTATGGCGACTATTACTCTGCAGCTTATAGAGGTGAACCTAAGCGCACCTGAGAGTGGGGAAGGGGAGCCCCAGGCGTCCAAGGAAGATGAGGAGGGACCCGACATGCCCGAAAGTGACAGTGGGACCGGTGACACCGAGGAGCCCAGGAGGTCAGAGAGGGCTACGAAGAGGATGCCACCAGCCAGGTATGGCGACTATTACTCTGCAGCTTATAGAGGTGAACCTAAGCGCACCTGAGAGTGGGGAAGGGGAGCCCAAGGTGTCCAAGGAAGATGAGGGGGGACCCGACATGTCCAAAATCAACAGTGAGGTCGGTGGCACTGAGGAGCCCAACCTGGAGGCAATGGAGCAGCAGGAGCCCAGGAGGTCGGAGAGGACTTCAAAGGGGGTGCCACCAGCCAGGTATGGTGACTATTACTTTGCAGCCCCGGCACAGCAGATCCAAGAACCAGCGAGTTGGGAGCAGATCGCCCACCTGCCCAAGGGTGAGGCAGATAAGTGGAGGAAGGCGGAGCAGGAGGAGATGGACTCATTACACGAGAATGGGACCTGGACCCTGGCCAAGCTCCCGCCCAACCGCAAGGCAATCGGCTGCAAGTGGACCTTCGAGGTGAAACGCAACGCAAATGGCGAAGTAGAGCGCGGAAGCTTTCTCCTTAACCAAAGACTGAAGAAATGGTGGCAGATGGTGCTGACCAAGGGAACTGCACCAACATCACCAGATGCGCATTGGACTGATGCAATGACCCACTTGGACTAGTGCGGAGACCTATGGCCCTCGAGAAGGGGTGTTAGCAGAACTCGGGCTGCAGGTCACTGAACCTGGAGCTAAAGGGTTAATGTTCACCTGAACAAGGAGCTAAAGGGTTAACGTTCACCTGAACAAGGAGCTAAAGGGTTAATGTTCACCTGAACAAGGTGGGAGGGGATTGCTGGGATGTTTGCTCCGCCCTTTCCTGTTTCCTCTGTCTACTTACTTCTTCTGGTCCCCTACCTCATCAACGGATGAGTGTACGGCTGACCTGAGCCATCCTATCCCAGGATGGAAAGTTCCATGTTCTACTTAAAGTAAAGTTTCTTTTAAAACACCACTGGAGCGTTTCTTTCGTCATAACGCGCAACTACTCACAGGGAGCTGGTTCGAGGGCGAATAATTGTTAGCAGAGCTCGGGCTACAGGTCACTGAACGTGGAGCTAAAGAGTTAAAGTGTATCTGAACAAGGTGGGAGGGGATTACTGGGATGCTTGCTCCTCCTTTCCTGTCTCCTCCCTCTACTTCCTTCTTCCTGTTCCTTGCCTCACGGACTGTTGACCGCATGGCTGACCTGAGCCATCCTATCCTAAGATGGAAATTTACCTGTTCCTAAAGTAAAGCTTCTTTTAAACCACCAATGGAATGTTTCTTTCATTGACACACATGGCTACTCACAGGGAGCTGGTTCAGACGTCAAGAATAATGACCCCTCCCTGGACTCAAGAGGCCTTTGATCTCATCTAAAAAGACAACCTTTGCTACCAAGGGAAATAATTCTAACAGTCTTTAGTTCTACCATGACCTTAGAGCAGGGGTCGGCAGCCTTTCCAGACCTAGTGGTACATTTGCCCCCTCAAACCAACAGCTTTCTCAAGTCACACTGCACTCTAAACTGCCTTACTTTGGGGTGGGGTGGGCAGAGTCGCACTAGTCAAAATGAATGTGATCAAGTTGGAGGGTGCATTTTCCCTACAACCATTTGTGCTCCTGGGCATCTGCTGCTTTCCTCCCCCACACAGCTTGGAATCCAACTGCTCTTCAGACCCCAACCCCAGCAGGGATTCCCTCTTCCTGATTTCTTCCCTCCCCCACAGCTGCTGCTTCCATGGAGTTGGGGGTGGGAAAGGGGATAGGGAATGAGGAAAGGGGCTGTCAGATGCCTTCCGTTGTCTTGGTGGGTGCCCCCTGGCCAACCACTGCCCTAGAACTAGGGCTGTGCATGGATACGGATCCCAAATCTGGAGTGGATTGAGCTGATCCAGGCCTCATGGATCTGAACCAGATTGGATTGGGCCTGAATCGGGCTGGATTGGATCCACAATCCGGATCTGATTCAGATCTGGTCACAGCACTCCCTCCCGCTCTCCCCTGCTCTCCCCCTCCCTCCCCCACTCTCCCTGCTTACCTGCTGCCTCCTCCGCATTGTCCCCCGTTGTCCTCTCTCCTCACTGTGTGTCGCCGCATTTCCCGCTCACGTCGGGTGATGACGTCACCTGCCGTGACTGGCAAATGGGAAATGCAGCATTATACAGCGAGGAGAGAGGACGATGGCAGGACGATGCAGAGGAGGCAGCAGGTAAGCAGGGAGAGTGGGGGGAAGGAGAGGGAGGGAGGGAGGGGAGAGCAGGAAGAGCAGGAGGGAGTGCTGTGCATGGATCCAGATCGGATCGGACCTGATCCGGACCTGACAGATTGGGATCGGGATCAGATTGGTGGGTCTGTGCACAGCCCTACCTAGAACTTTCACATTGGGCCCACCTCTGTAGCCCACACAATTGCATCAGAGCGAATTGCAAAGTCTTGACCTGGGGCAGCCCTTGAATCCACTCCTCCAACTTTCACAGAAAGAAAAGATCGATTTTGGAAGTAGATCCAGTTCAGGATATCATATCTTTTGACATTTCCAGTGAAAGAAACTTCATCTCCAGCGCTGTTGTTAAACCGGACGTTCTTCAAAGAGGAAAGAATCTGAAATGGAAAAGATCTTTAGAAAACAGCCTAGCTGTGAGTGAGATCTGGGGGCCATCTTCATAGAATCATAGAATAGTAGAATAGTAGAGTTGGAAGGGACCTCTAAGGCCATCAAGTCCAACCCCCTCCACAATGCAGGAATCCACATTAAAACATACCTGACAGATGGTTGTCCAGCTGCCTCTTGAATCCCTCTATTGTGGGAGGGCCCACTACCTCTGTAAGTAATTGGTTCCATTGTCATGCTGCTCTGATATCCAGCCAGAATCTGGCTTCCTGTAACTTGAGCCCATTATTCTGTGCCCTGCAGTCTAGGATAATTGAAAAGAGATCCTGGACCTCCCCTCTGTGACAACCTTTCAAGTACTTGAAGAGTACTTCACAGAAATATCTTGAAAATCACTTTCAGATTTTTCTCTGCTTTTTCTTGAAACTGGTTTTGGTCTGTCACTAGCACACTAAGCTGAAAAAAGTGGGCCTTGCCATTTGCAAACCAACCGTTTTACAGGTCACACTGCACTCTAATCCACCTTACTTTGGGGGTGGGGTGGGCGGAGTCCTGCCAATCAGAATGAACACCATCAACTGCATATGAGATGCTGGGTCCCTGCCCTTCTTTTCCCCCTGCTCAGTGGTAAAGCGATTTAGCACTATAGCGAATTAGTGATTTAGAGACTTAGATATTTGATTAGGCTGCTATACACAAATAGTTTATGTTAGAGGGGTGGAGAAGGAAAGAAGAATAAATTGCAGTGAGATCTGACCTGTATTTGCACATATAATTGCGAAATGGCAGAGAAGCACAACAATGGGGGAAAACAGAGAGAGTCCCACCCCACCTCGCATGAACAAGGTCATAAGAAGAACCATGGTATAGCGAATTAGTGATTTAGAGACTTAGATATTTGATTAGGCTGCTATACACAAATAGTTTATGTTAGAGGGGTGGAGAAGGGGTGGAGAAGGAAAGAAGAATAAATTGCAGTGAGATCTGACCTGTATTTGCATGAACCTCGCATGAACAAGGTCATGAACAAGGTCATAAGAAGAACCATGGTAGATTAATCCATCTAGTGTGGCATTCTGTTCTCACAGTGGCTAAACAGCTGTCAACCAGGGATCTACAAGCAGGACAGAGTGCAACAGCACCCTTCCACCCATTTCCCCCAGAAATTGGTGTATACAGACGTACTGCCTCTGATCCTTCAGAACAAGTAGCCATTGATAGCCTTCTCCAGGAATGTATTCAACTCCCTTTTAAAGCCATTCAGATTGGTGGCCATCGCTACATCTTATAGTGAATTCCATAGTTTAACTCTGCGCTGTGTGAAAAAGTTCTTCCTTTGATCTGCCCTGAATATCCCACAAATCAGCTTCATGGGATGACCCCGGGTTCAAGTATTATGAGAAAGGGAGAAAAATGTCTCCCTCTCCCGTAAGTGTTTTGTTTGCATTTTATGCTTTCATGTAATCTTCTTTGGGCAAACTCTCCTTGAATATGCCCAGTTCTTTGGGCCTTTTTGTCTTGTTTCTACTGGCTAGGCTGACCAAGTGAAAAGGAGGTCAGGGCTCCTGTAACTTTAACAGTTGCAGAGAAAAGGGAATTTCAGCCAGTGTCATTTGTATGCAATTAGTTCCTGGTGAAATTCCCTCTTCATCATAACAGTTAAAGTTGCAGGGGCCCTGTCTCCTTTTGTATATGGTCACTCTAGTATAGTGCCTGCAACCTTAACTGTTGTGATGAAGAGGGAATTCCACCAGGAAGTAATTGCATACAAATGACACTGGCTGAAATTCCCTTTTCCCTGCAACTGTTAAAGTTACAGGAGCCCTGTCCTCCTTTTCATATGGTCAGCCTACTACTGGCTATAGAACTCCAGTAAACTGTCCAGTTGGAGCTGGAGGGAGTTTGCCCATATCAGCAAAGAGACCAACATCTGGGCATCTTCAGCTGGCTGTCAAGAACCAACATGGGGGTGGATAGAGCTTTCTGCTGTTTGTTCCTGAGAATCGGCAGGGTTGGGCGAGTACAGCTTTGCCGACAAGAATTTCTTATTTTGGATAGAGGCCAGCCTGATTTCTCCCTCCTCAACATCCACAGTTCACACTTTGCTTCCAGGATCTGAAATTTAAAAACTTCCAAAGTACTTTTTAGGACATTGCCAAATCTTGATGAGAACGTTACCTGCCACGGCTGGACGTTTAGTAGCCTCCTGGCTTCCCCCGTCATTGCAACTCTGGATCCCGATAGGTAAACGGCATGTAACGCGTGTGCCACAGAATAGACGGCATTGTAGATGCTGTAGCTTTGACTGGACATCCCCATTTCAAGCAGAGAGACTGGCTGATCAAACGGTGTCTCCTTCCCAGTACAGATCCTGTATCCCTGTGGCACAGTTTGGCCTGGTTCCAGAAATTTACAAAAAAATAATTTTTCCCACCTGAAACGGAGATTGGCATCGCCTTGTGGTCGAAGTGGATCGAGAGCCTGGAGAAACGGCTTGAATTCTGGCACCTCCCTTCTTTGGACTCTGAAGTGCAAAGCACCACCGATGGCTTTGAAAAGTTCCCAACTCACATGGGATCCTGTCCCAACCATTTCCCAGTGGGAGGTCATGATCCAAACTTTCTTCAATGGAGTGTTGGTTCGGCGTTCATGAACATACAATAAATACCCTAATTGCATTATAACTGTAGAATCGCCAAATACAATCATCACTTGGGGCTCAAACCAAGAGGTAGGAACGATGCCAGATCGGGCATGATGTTCATTAATCTTGTCCTTTGACTTGAACATGTAAGTGAAGGCCACACAGATGTCCTTCTGCTTGAGCATTGGTGTCAGGGTCCGGATGAAAGTTTCACCCATGTCATCACTCTGAGCAATCAGCCCAATCCAGTTCCAGTGGAAATGCAGGAGCAGCTGGACTAAGCCCATGTATTGAGCCATTTCATTGGGATCGATCTGGAAGAAGGAAGGAAATTCCCTTTTCTTTGCCTGAACAGGGTTGAGCAAGCCGTAACCGAGCTGAAGGAAGGAATTTCCTGTTAGTCTTTTGCAGCAGAATGTTGTGGCATTTTTTTTACCCTTTTCAGATGATACACTAATTTTAAGCATTTTGAGCTAAACATTATGGCTTAGTGTGTCGTGTGAACCAGGTGTTAGTGTATTGAGCGAACCATTCCCATCCATGATGGCTACATAACCATGGTTTAAACACACTCATTAGCCATTTGCTGCAAAAGGGTTATCAACCTCACCATGGCTTAGTGTGTTGTCTGAACAGACCCAAAGACTAGTACATTTGTGTTTTATAGCAGAAGCTTCCCTGATCTACTACAGATTACTTCAGTTGCATGAAGTGCTACCAAGAAGGAATCCTTAAATTTTTTTTTAAAAAAAACAGATACCGAGATACAAACTGAAACCCGGCGATGTCTTTAAGACTCCCCCTGTGTTCATCGTATAGCAGGTTAGCCAAAGTGAAGAGGCCCCCACTGCATGGGCAAATTAGTTTCCAAAGGTTGATGTGTCTATCTCAGTCTTCTCAAGTTCTACAGGTCTTCCACGTCTCTCCCTAGGTGAACCCACTTACCTGTGGGATCTTATAGATGCCCATTACAGATGCGATCTCCCTTGAAGATTGGGCCTCGAGACCTCCAATAACAGCGAGCAGTTTTTCTCGCCGATCACATTTAAAATTTGGAATCGTTCGGAGCTGAGTGGAAAGCAGAGAGATGCTGCTCTCATGCATCCACCTGACAATGTCCATATGTGTATAGAGGCGGAAGCCAAACGTTGTGTTAGGGAAGAGGGTCGATTCTTTGTTGAGCTCATTGATGGCGAACGCCAAGGCCAAGTAGTACTGGTAGTTATTGATTATAGACCTGCAATGATGGAAGAGGCATTGGGAGGTGGGTGAGGGTCCCAACGGAACTGCCAAGAGGGAGAGGGCTAAAAGGTCCATTTGGCTCAAACTTCATTAGACAAAGACAAAACCTTCTAGAACAAAGGCAATGAAAGATCCACAGGCATATTTAGACCGTATTGTTTGGAATCAAGCTGCATTTCACAACAACGTAAGATGAGCCCTGCTAGATCAGGCCAAGCTGATGCCACCTAAACCACCACCTGCTTTCCACCGGTGGTCAGCCAAGATGCTTCCTCGGAACCCCGCAAAGCAGAGATGAAGCTCCTTTGTTCTCGTCCCCTTCTTTATAACAACTCTCATTCCATGGTAGACTGCCTCTCCTCATGGAATCTCTATTCAATTCCCATGGTTACCAGAGCTTAAACACAGAGCACTCCCTTAAAATGCAACCAGTCACAAGGTCGATTCTTGACATAGACAGGTAACTCTGGGAGGCACAGACCTTCTCCAACACCCTGGAGAGCTTCTGCTAGATAGTGAGCTAGAGTTATGAGCCAGCTCCCCTGTTTAAATCAGCTCTTTTTTCAGAGCCTTGAGGACAAGTGGAGGAGAGACAGAATTAGATGGATTGATTGTCTTGCTCAGCTAAAGGAAGTTTTCAAGGTGTTCTGATTCATTTTTGCTTCACTTCCTTTGCTGAGCAGCTATAGAGGAATGGCTGAGTCTTTTGTTTTCTCAAATATATCTTAACCCATATGTCAAATGACAGTTACAGCCTTAATTTTGAAAAGGCCCCCAGTTTCTTTTTTTAGTGGCAAAAGGAGTTTGTGCAAAGAAATGGAGTACAGAGTTATCTTTTCCCCTCTTGGGTTTTCTTCTTGGAGATGAGACCTACTCTCTCATTGCTGAACGTAATGTATATTTGAATAGATTTACAATTTTGTGTGTGTGAAAGTGTATTCCATGAATTAAACATTTTATTTAACCATGGCCTTCGCGTGATGAGTATTGTTACAGCTGTTGTTGTTATGATTGCTGCTATTGTTGTTCCTGCTGGTTTCATTGTTGGTTTTATTGTTTTAATTGTTGTTTTATTGCTTTTAATATTTTAGGGCTTTTAATATTTTCTGTATTTTATTGTAAGCCACCTTGTGAGGGCGTTGCCTTGAAAAGCGGCCAATACATTTCAAATAAATAAATAACTGGTGAGCTGTTAAGCATTTCAGCCTCCGATGATTATAGCCCTTATTTCTGCAGCTACAATGAGCCACACACTTATTGAATACTGCAGAATCTCATGTGCATCCTGCAAAAGGTCTGAAGCATCCAGCCGTGGGGATACTCTTTGTTTTCTCAACCGTGGGTCCCCAGGACAGCTCATATTGATCACAGCATTTGGCCATGGATGATGGGAGTTGTGCTCCAATACCAGGCAGGGAACAAGAACCAGAGTGGGCAAGCTTGCAGGATCTACTTCAATTTTTAATAGGACCTTGAGATTGTCCAAGCAAAGCCTACACATCGAAGTAAAGATATGCACTTTCAAGCTCAGGAATTGGTAATAATAATAATAATAATAATAATAATAATAACAATTTATTTCTTACCCGCCTCTCCCTATTTCTGCTAACCACCAAGTTTCCTCCATTTCAGCTCTATTAACTGGGTATCAATTCTTGCTGCTGTTGTTATACAATTGGTAGTCAGCAATGCCTTCTAATCCATTGCAGACCACTGAAATTCCGGCCGGAGGTTCCAGACCTGCCATTCCCTCCCCCATTTAGATGAAGTCTGCTTGGAGCATCGATTGGAGGAGGGCATTTCTTAGTTATTACCTGATAGACAACATGAAACCAAATTATTGGTTAGCTCTGCCTATGTTCCCTGCTCAAATCTCTTCAGAAAGAAGCCAGAGAAGGTCCCTCAACCTCCTGGCTCAAATTACTGGTCAAAGCCAGTCATGACAAACCTCTAAGATTTCTATATCAAACCAGGAAATTTTGAATGTCTGCAGCATCGCTGCTGATGCATTCCCCCAGAAGGAGCCCTCCAATCTGCAATCAGAGCAGGCAAGCAGCTATCCCAGATCCCTCTGGTGGAAACTTACATTGGAATAACAGAGAATGCCGAAGTGGCAAAACGCTGGAAGTCTTCTGACTTGGTATAATGATAAGTGCCAAGCGGTAAATTCCCACCGACAATGAGGTCTCCCGGCCTGTAATAGTCCACTTGCCGGGAAAACCGCTGGGTCAAGAGGCAGTTGGTCTTCTGCATCTTTTGACTGGCCTGAGGCAGGAGCTGAGATATTAGCAGCAGCCAAATCATCAGCGGCATAGAGATAACTTCCCTTCAAGGTCAGTAAACAAACAGAACCTGAAGGAAAGCTGAGCACACCGTTCCCAGTCGGGGAATTCGATGTGAGCCAGAAATGAGCAGACGCCAAGCGATCAGACACCACCCCAGCCCCACATGTCAGGGCTCAGGGCATATTTATATGAAGGATGTTTTCTCCCAAAATTCTTTGTTCTTGACCTCCTGGATGGATATCCCCTGGGGTTTCTTCCAGAATTACTGTCATTTCAATAATTTCAATCTAGAGAAAGAACCACAAAACCAGAGCACTCAGCTCTCCTTACACCTCCGAGGGAGAAAAACAGCATTGCATCACTCTTTGCTCCTCTCTGAGCCAGTTGTCAAGTTCTGCCCTTTGACATGTAAATCTGAGCACCTAGATCTATATGGAGTCCAGGCCTGTAGCAAGGTTACAGTTGCCAAAAACAATGCAGTAACGGCAGCTACCTGACCTCCAGAGGCAGGGAGTTCCATAAGAAGGGGGCCACCACACTGAAGGCTCTTCTCCTGGTGGACTCCAATAAGACCACGTGGAACCACCAGGAGCATGGCGTCTGGTGACTTCTGTGATCAGGCAGGTTGGTGAAGGAGAAGGCACTCTCTGAGGTATCCTGGTTGCAAGACTTTTAGGGCTTTGTGCACTAAGACCAAAACCTGAAACCTGGCCTGGTGGTGAACAGGCAGCCAGTGCAGTTCTCTTGGCAAAGGATGACTCCCTTCCCACATGAAGCTCTGCGCTGCTTCTTCTCAAACGTTGCTGCTTTCGTACAGTGGACCACCTCTATGCTCTCCATCATTTTCAGGAGAACAGTCTACAAGGAACATGGAGGTGACGCCGGCATATCATGTCATTGTGGTTCATCAAGCATGCCACTGTCCGGTAGGGCAGGACAACTTACCCCTTATAGAATCTGGTTGATAGCCACCAGCCACCTTCAGCTGCCCTTGTTCCTGCTTGCTTGCCGATTCCCCACCCCTGGCCTGGGCTCCCAGGTGCGCAGTTACTTCTGCAGCTTTGCCAATAGAGTGGACATGCTTTGGGAAGAGCTGGGAAGGGGGTGTGCATCCTGAGGAGGGGGGAGGGCAATGGACTGTATGGACAGAAGGGCTCCTTCATGGTATCTTGCTTGCCTTTGACCTTTCGTGGGGACTGTGTCTCAGCACAGGGCCGGCCATAAGGTTTGCTTCAATTGACCGGTATTATGAGGTGTGAACATGTCTAAGTTGAGCCTTGGAAATAGCCACAACTACCCCCCTGCATAGGCTGACCAGATAAAATCCAGGTCAGGGCTCATGTAACTTTAACAGTTGTAGAGAAAAGGGAATTTCAGCCAGTGTCATGTGTATGCAATTAGTTCCTGGTGAAATTCCCTCTTCATCACCACAATTAAAATTGCAGGGGCCCTGCCTTCTTTTGCATCTGGTCACTCTAGTATAGTGCCTGCAACTTTAACTGTTGTGATGAAGAGGGAATATCACCAGGAACTAATTGCATACAAATGACCCTGGCAGAAATTCCCTTTTCTCTACTACTGTTAAAGTTACAGGAGCCCTGACCTGGATTTTATCTGGTCAGCCTAGATCAAGGGCCCATCTAGTCCAACATTTTGTTCATGCAGAAGTCAACCAGCAGTTGACCAGAAACCCATATGTAGGACAGGAGTGTAACAGCACTGTCTCACCCATGTTCCCCTGCAACTGGTGTGCATAGGCTTACTGGAGGTAGTACATAGCTATTCGAACTAGGAGCCACTGATAGCCTTCTCCAGGAATTTATCTAACCCTCTTTGCCAAGCCATCATTGACACCCACTGGCTGCATTCGGACAACACATTAGTCAATGGTGGGTTGAGTAGCCAACTCACAGTTGGTTATTTTGTGGGTAAGCAAAACAGAAAGGGCTGGAGCATCTATTTAGGCTGATGATTCCTTTTGGAACATGTGTTCCCAACTTACCCTGGTGAGAATTCCCTTTCTCTAAGGCCTTTCTCACCCCATGCAGGAACCACCTTCTCTCTCACACACTGGGCTTTGCTGCCACCAGGACTTTTAGGGCTCAGGCCCAACCCTTTACTCAGTCTTCTGTCTATCTCCTCCCTCTTACGCAGCCAAGAGCAGAAGGCATAGGACTTGATGTACAAAGAAAGCGTTATTGATTACAAGAATAAGTTGCTGAATAGTAAGCAAGTAACTCTTCAAGAGTTCTATCAAAATAGCTTCTCTCATATGTAATATTCCAAAATCACTCTCTCAAACAATCTTTGCACAATTACTACAGACCTCCCTCTCTCCCTACCTCCCTTAATCCTAAAACCTGCCTCTGACCAAAACTCAGTCTCATCTTGTCCTTCTCCCATCCAATTTTGATCTAAATCACCTCACATCAAATTCCTGTCTGCCTCAAACAGGCACAGTATCCAGTTTTCTAGCACACATATATTTCACCCCTGCTTCTCACTCTCAGCCAATCAGCTGTCCCATTCAAACCCACCCTCCTCAATCTAGAGATACTTACCAATCCATAGATCTAAAACAAGAAATCACAGTTATAATCATAAATTCTGCGTGGACAGACGTGTAACATCACAGTGCTCTGGGCTCAAAATGTAAAAAGCCAGATCATTGTAAGGCCTGGATCTCAGTAGGGAAAGCATGGGGAAAGGGAGAGTGTGTCCATATGTACCCAATGACCACTGCTTGCCTGAATGAACACAAATAGGAATAGATCCAGAACCCTGCTCAGTCAGAATGAAGTCGATCCAGGGCAGCCCTCTCCTTCCAGGGCTGCAGATCCATGGAAAAAGCAGGTACGTTGCCTGCAGGACAGCCCAGTTTCACTCCACAGCAACATCTCCTGGGATCCCAATCAACCGCTGCAGTTGCTCAAATGATCATTTCGTAGTTTCCCAGCTAGTTACTGGCTTTAAGAGGTGTAAGTGAAACTATGCTGATATTTTAGCCTCACCTGTCCTGCCATATATAATCACAAATTTTTTTTCCTTATCATATGATCTTTACAATTGAGATTGGGCCTCAAGAGAATAATGAAGCATCTGGGGAGGAAGATGCAACCCAGGAGACCAGTGCCAGAGGCCATGCTACATAACCCCTAGGTGGCACTGCAGTACAGCAGAAAAGTGCAAATACTCAAGCAGGAATATGGTTTGATTTTGCTTCCTTTAAGTAATACCACATTTTCCCTGCTCTAAAAAAAAAAACTTGCAAGAACTCTTGTTTAAAACCAGAAGCCAACATGGCAGGTAATGACCTGATCTAAAGATGAGAAGGGAATGAGGAACGCGCAATAAATGCCTAATGAAGAAAAGCTCCTGCTGTCTCCCAACATACTGAGACTGTCATCAAGGAAGGAGACAACCTCTCCCCCCATGGTGCTCTGTTGTGTGGTTTAATGGTTAAGATGCATCTTCTTTGGGTGTGATCTGCTGAAATATTCTTGCCCAGCACTTTGGGCTTTTTCGGGTGGTGTCTACTTGCTACAACCAACCCTCAAATCTTTAAATGGGACCTGCAGGGAGTTTGTTCATATCTGCAAAGAAAGCAACATCTGCGGGTCTTCAGCTGGCTTTCAAGATGGAACATGTGGCAGACGGAGTGTAGGGAGATTTTTCAGGTGACTTTTATTTAAAGGACACTGAATACAGGTACCTTGTATCAATGCTCCCCAAATTCCCCACTATAGTAGATGAAAAAGGAAGATACGAAGGGTGACCAGATAGCTCGGGGTTTCCCAGTCCTAACTGGGAAACCTGGGGCGATCCAGGCCAACAGGGGGGCGACGGGGGCAAACCGGGGTGGCGGGGGAGTCATGCGGCGGTGGCAGCGAGCGACGAGCAGCAGTAGACCCGGTGGCGGCGGTGGCAGCGGTGGTGGTGGCGGTGGAGGAGCCTGGGAAGCTGCCGCCCCAGCAGGTAAGTGCCCTCCCTCGCGCCTCGTGCCTCGCGCTCCTTACCTGCAGGGGCGTCCGCTTCCCTCCGGTGCTCATATCTACTGAGAAACAGGCTTCGCGGCCTGTCCCTCAGTAGCGCGCCGGGTGATGACGTCATCACCTGGCGCGCTCCTGAGAGACAGGCCACGAAGCCTGTTTCTCAGTAGATTCGAGCACTGGAGGGAAGCGGATGCCCCTGCAGGTAAGGAGCGCGAGGCGGGAGGTGCGATGCGGGAGGCACGAGGGGGGGCACTTACCTGCTGGGGCGGCCACTTCCTGGGCTCCTCCGCCACCACTGCCCCCCACCGGGTCCTCCTACGACGCCGGCCACCGGGTCCTGCACCGCCGGCGCCGGCCACTGGCCACCAGGTCCTCCTCCAACGCCAGCTGCTGGGTCCACTGCCGCCAGCCGCCGGGTCCTCCTCCGATGCCAGCCGCCGGGTCCTGCGCCGCCGCCGCCGCCTGCCAGGTCCTGCGCCACTGCCGCCGGCAGACCCGGCGGCCAGCGCCAGTGGAAAAGAACCCGGTAGGTCCGGGCTGGTGTTTTGGGGGGGGGGCTTGATGGGGGGTTGTTTTGGGTGGGTGGGGTGGCGGGGGGGGTCCAGGATTTTGGTTTCCAAAATCTGGTCACCCTAACGAAGACAGACACTCAGAATGATTGATTTTATGGCAAGACCTCTTATATGTGTAGAAAAATCAAACAGTTGTGTATTTATTTACAGTAATCTCCCAGGTATATCCAATAATGCTTTTTGGGGAGGACATGGTCTCCAAAGGCATTCAGGAAGAACTGTCAGGCTCTTCCAAGTGCCAGGAGTGGGTGTTTGTTTGTTTGTTTTTTAAAAATAAAAATAAAGATAAAAGTAAAAAATAGAAAGAAGACTACACTTTAAAAAGATATGTGAAAATGCTGTCCCCGTCCCCAAATAGCAGAATTGCAGAAATACACCAGGGTTTTATGCCACCATTCATGTAACTCTCAGACTTTCCTAATAAAAAAATAAAAATGCTAAAATGGTTGCAAAGAACAGGACAGGCTTGGGAAGATGACAATAACACATAAAGCACCCACAAACCACTATGAGTGAGGAACGATGAGTGTACAATGAATGCCTCGTGTAGAAGGCATTAATACTTCTCCTCAGCTCATTCTTTGCTTCCAGGATCTGTCCATTGAGAATCAAGACACCTGTGATAAGATAGCCAGATCTGAAGGAGGAGGTTACCTGCCAGGGCTGGATATTCAGAAGACTCTTGCCTTCTCCTATCATTCCATGCTTGGATACAGATGGGGACACGGCATGTAACGCGTGTGCCACAGAATAGACGGCATTGTGGATGCAGTAGCTGTGACTGGACATGCTCATTTGGAACCTGTAGCTCTGCAGCTCCCAGACCTTCTCCTTCCCAGTACAATTTCTCTCTCCATTTGGAGAAGTTTGGCCTGATTTCACAAACTGACAGTTAAATGCAATTTCCCACCATTCGCGTAGAAAGATGTCTCCTTGTGGCTGGAGTGGATCTAAAGTCCAGAGAAAATGCTTGAATCCTGGCAGATCCCTTCTGTGGACTCGGAAGTGCAAAGCACCATGGATGGTTTTTCCATACATCACACTGGAAGGCAGTCCCATCGCAGCAATTTCCCAAAGGGATGTCATGATCCAAACCTTCCTAAATGGAGTCTTGGTCTTTTCTTCATGAACGAAAAGCATTGCTATTAATTGCAGTATAGCACCGGTGTCTCCAAAGAGAACCATCACTTGGGACTTAAACCAGGAACTAGGAATAGTACCAGAACGTATTTGAAGATGAAATGCCGAGTCTGTTGACTTGAACATCTCGGTGAAGGCCACACAGATGTCCTTCTGCTTGAGCATTGGTGTCAGCGTCTGGATGAAATTTTCACCACTCTCATCACCGTGAACAACCAGCCCAATCCAGTTCCAGTGAAAATGCAGCATCAGCTGGACTAAACCCACATGCTAAGGCACTTCATTGGGATCAATCCGGTTGAAGGAAGGAAACTCCCTTTTCTCTCTCTTTCAACAGGGTTGAAGAAGCTGTAACCAAGCTTAAAAAAGGAATTTCCCGTTAGTCTGTTGCAGCAGAATATTCTGGCATTTTAAAGACTAGTTTATTTTGTATGGCATCAACATCCATAGATTCCTGCACCCGACTTTAGATGCATGAAGTGCTATCTAAAAGGAAGATGCCCATTGTTTTTTTAAAAAAAGATACCTAAATATAAAGAGAAATTCTGTGATGCTTTTAATATCCCTGCCCTCCTCCTAGTATGGATGTCATCACAGAAGTCAGGGCAGCCATGCAGGTAATGCTGACTCAGATTCTACCCATTGTATTGAATGGACCCTTATGGCTATATTTTAGATACACGGGTCTTTGTCAGCCACTATGGGGTTTTCTGACATGAGGGCCCCTCCCCAAAGACAAAAGTTTGCTCAAACTGGGTCCACTATGTGCTGAAAAACATCAGGACACACACAATACAAAATGTGACACAACATTAATGGGGCTTAGTAAGATATCCAAAATGCTTTGACTTCAAAGTCTTAGTTTAACTCCTAAGGCTATGCTATATATAAACTAGAACATCAGAAGAGCCCTGCTGGATCAGAACAAAGGTCCGTCTAGTCGAGCATTCTGTGCAAAACCCACAAGGAGGACATGAGGGCAGCAGCCTCCGCCTGGTCATGTTCACCACCAGCATTTGTACACAGGGATGTTGCATTTCACACTCCCAGAGGTAGCATCTCGGGACTAGTAGCTATTGACAGCCCAATAAATTACCGATTAGTGAAGGTTATGGTGTTGTCAAGGAGTTCTCCCCCCACACCAATTCTGAGCAATTTCATTGTGATCAACCCAGAAATAGGAAGGAAATACCCTTTTCTCTTGCTGAACTGAATCAAATAAGACAAGGTGAAGGGAGGAATTTCCTGTTGGTCTGTTGCAGCAGAATTTTGTGGCATTCTGAGGACTTGCATGTGTGGACATCATAAACTTCCCTGGACTACCACTGCTGACTTCAGATGCATGCGGAGCTTCCAAGAAGGAAGACATCCATTTTAAAAATAGATATCTAAATATAAATTGAAGTTCCTGATGACTCCCGGATGAGGAGGCCACCTCGAAAAGTCAGGCCTGCCATGCAAATAACCTTGATACAGTTTCTAAACATTGCAATGAATCGACACATGCACTAGTATTAAAAATGTGAGCCTTTGTACAGATATTGGGGGCTTTCTTGCTCCACACCCATAATGTTAGCCCAATACAAAAAAGACTGACAAATTAAATATTGTTGGGGGGGGGGTCGTCCTCCCTCAATTTCCAAAGAGAGAGATGCATTGTCAATAGCAAGACACGGTGCAACAACACCCTCCCACCCATGTTCCCCAGCAATTGGCGTATGCAGGCTCACTGCCTCTGATCCTGGAGGTAGCGCACAGCCATCAGGACGAGTATCAATTGATACTATAGCCTTCTCCTCCCTGAATTTGTCTAACCCCCTTTTAAAGCCAAATTGGTGGTCATCACTACCTCTCCACAGTTGAGCCACTGGGTCACAATAAATAGGGTTTTTTTTTCTTTTTCTTCCCCCCACCCCTTTTCCCCGTCTTTCAGTAGAGGGCACTACGAGCTTTATCACACCTACTGTTTTCCCCTCGGGTTGCTTCTGCGGGTTCCCCCTCCGTTTCCTATGCGAGTCTAGCGTTTTGAATCACACGTGGTCGATATAGCTGCAATAACTCAGCTTGGCCTGTTGAACTTGGCCTGTTTTGGACTTTGCACATTCAGGGAGAAATCAAAACAGAAATTAAAAACTGCAACCTCAGGGCGAGAGAACAGCAGGACCGGGAAGACATCATGCGAGTCCAGCACTGAAGAAGTGGAGCAAAGTCAAGGTGGGTGTGCTGAAAACCGCCCGTGTGATAACGACCTACGTAGCTCTAATTAGGAGTCCTGTAGCACCTAATTTGTTTCTGAGTCTTTCAGGTGTCACAGGACTCCTTGTTATTTCTCCAAATCTGAATCATTTCAATACATAACCGACCCATCGTTGGCTGGGATTGGTCATGCACTAGCAATTAGCATTCTGGGCTACCACCAAGGTTATCACATGTCAAGTTAGGTAAGTCTATATCAGAGTCCCCCCCCATAATACTTCTGCCAACAGGCCTTGTCTCGATGGGGGGTTTGCCCCAGGGTGGATCCACAGTGGTGGCAGGTCATTTATATGATGCAGCCGCCATTGTTAGAAATGCCCATTCTATTTGAGAAAAGGACAACTCACAATCTGGACAGGTTCACAGTTTCTTTATTGCAAAGATAAGCTTTTTGCAAAAAGGGTGTGGTCAGGCAAGAACACACACACAAGCATCAAAAATAACACAGTATATATTGCCTGCCCCGGCCGATAAAGTCCCTCCCCGACCCCTCCAATTGGCCAGAGGGTCTAAGGGTTACAACCTATCTGATTCGCCTGATTATAATACTAAAATCTCCACCTTTGTTTATCCCCCCCTCTCTCCCACACTTTTGCACCCACACATCTATTTACTAGAACCAGCTGTTTCCTCTATAAATGCATGGTCTAGTTATTTCTACCTGTGTTCCCTGCCATCACGCATCCTCTTCCAACCGCAGCCACCTGTGTTTTACTTGTATTAGCTAAGTTCCATCTACTAAATGAGGTCTCATGACAAAAACAGCGAGTGAAACAACCCCCAGCACGTCTTGTGCCTTCTTTCACACTTCAAAGGCCACAGACACCTGACAATCCTGCTTTACTGTCTACATCTATCTTTAGATATGTTCTTCTGCTTCTTTGCTTGATAACTATGTATTTGGCATTTTATATGTGCCTCTTGCTTTAGCTATTGAATATTACATTAATATATGTGCCTAGCCTTTATATGTGCTTACTGGATTATATAATTGCTTAACCCTGTATGTTACTTGATGAAAAAGCAACATTTCCCACACCATCACGAAGCCATCCCGGGGCAAACCCCTGAAGCTCCAGTTTTTAAAAGTTAGACACTTATCCTGACTTTTCTGGCTTGCAGCAAAGGCAATGGCGGCATGTGCCGTCTGCCGCCTTGATCTGTTGCTACATCTGGGGTGTGCCCCGGCTGATGCCGACCCCGGATTGGTCGCATCGGCTGGACAGGGGAGGGGATGGGCCAGCCATCACAACAAACACATCTCCTTCAAACCAAACAAGACAAGAACAAGATTAACAAGGTTCTCATTGTCCTCTGAGCAGCCAAATGGTAGAGCAGTTTTCTATTTCTGACTACAGGATTAGATCAGGGGTTTCTTTTTTTTCTTTTGAGCTCATGAGGGGATAAAGAAGACACACCAGGGGTGGGTGATGGTGGTGGTGGTTATGCTTTTTAAGGCATCACATAGCTACGTGAGTCCTACCGAGACCACTCCTTTCTGGAAGGCTATGTCAGATCTCCCTCCCTCTCCTTCCCCCCCTCCAACTTCTCTTCTTCTCCATCATCTTCTTTTAAGGATCGTTTCAGTAGCCCACCATGCCGCCCATCCAATGATGCCTCCGTGCCTCTCCAGTGTGACAGAAGGATGCTGCTTCGGAGAGGCGGGTAAACCCAAAAAGAGTTTTTTTTAAAAAAAAACCTTGAGAAAGGGGGGTGCATACACAGCCCACCCCCATGGAAAGATGCCTCCACGCCTCTCTGACATGCCAGAAGTATGCTACACAGCCGATAAGAAAGTTTTTAAAAATCTGGAAAAGGGGGGGGCAGATGTGCCCCGGCACCCATGCAATGACCCATGGTGGTGCATGCATGGGTGCATGAGGGTGGCATCGGCAGCGGTTCCTTCCTACAAACCCCACACTGACGCTCCTTGCTGTGCAGATAACGGGAAGGAGTGCAAACGCAGGGGGCGAGGGCTTGAGGCACCAATGCACCGCTGTCAAGACATGGCTTCAGAATCAAGGCATGGGCAAATCTGTTTTCAGTTATTGACCTTTCCATCTTAGCATTCCTGAGGTCAGTAGGACCCCCACATCTTTCCCCAGATGAATCCCCTTACCTGTGGGATCTTCTAGATGCCCATTAAGGATGAGATCTCCCTTGAAGAATGGGAATTGAGACCCCCAATAATGGAGAGCAATTTATCCTGCCTGTCACATTTGTAATTTGGAAAAATGTGCCCTGGAGTGGAAAGCAGGGAGAGGCTGTTCTCATGCATCACAGCGGCAAGACCCGTGTGTTTATAGATGCGGAAGCCGAGCGTTGTGTTAGGAAGGAGAGTCGGGTCTTGGTTGAGCTCCGTGATGGTGAACACCAAGGCCAAGAGGTGTTGGTAGTCCTTAACTATCGTCCTGCAATGGTGAAAGTGACATTGGGAGGTGGGTGACGATCCCAATGGAACTGATGAGAAGTGGAGGGTTAAAAAGTCAGTCTGGTTCAACCTCTCTGAAGAAAGACAAAATCTTTTAGACCAAAAACACACCATCTGCACACTGAAGGACTCAGAATGAAATTTACATTGTCCTATTTACATGCAGAGACAAAAATTCTTGATCGCTGCATTATTGGTTAGGGAAATAAACGCCATAAATAAATACACTATACAACTGTCATTATGGGTCGAAGCCACTCATGACAAACCTCACATATCAAATCAGGATTTTCTTTAGTTTCAGCAGCACCATATCCCTGGAAAGAGCCCTCTAATCTGAAAGCAAAGTAGGCAAAGATCTATCCCAGATCCTTCTTCAGGATACTTACGCTGCGATAACAGACATCTTTGAGAGGGGAAAACTACAAAAATTTACAAGTGGTAAATTCCCACCGACAATTAGATCTCCTGGCCTGTAATAGTTGGGACCTTCATTCCAGGTCATCAAGAGGCATTTGGTCCTCAACATCCTCTGGGTGGCGTGAGGCAGGAGCCAAAAGAGCAGAAGCATCAGCTGAAAAATCATCCTTGGCACTGGGGATCCTTTTCCCCCTAGATCAGCCACCAAACAGAACCAGAATTAGAGCAGACTTTACAGGCTCCAGCAGGGGAATGAGATCTTAGCAAGAAATGGAAAAGGCCCCATGTAATCAGATTTCGCCCCATCCACATGCCAAAGGGCTCAGGGCGTATTGATATGAAGCATGTTTCCCCCAGAAGTTCTGTGTTGCTGATTTCCTGGAGAGAAATCCACGGAGGATTCTTCCAGAGTTACTATAATTTTGATAATTCCAGGGTAGCGAAAACACACACAGCCCCTTTGCACTTGAGAGGGAGAAAACCAGTTTGTGTCACTCTTTGCTTCTCCATGGGCCGGTTGGCCTTGACTTTACTTGTGAAGTTCTGCCCTTTGGCCTGGGTAAAGATGAGCACCAAAATCCAAGATGGATTCCAGGCCTGGGCCAAGTTCATGTGCCCAAGTAAGGAATCGGATAGAGATACCAGGACCAAACTACACGTGATATTGAATGTAGCAGCTGATGAACGGGGGAGGGAATGATGTATGGGGAGGGGAAAGCCCTTTCTCCATAGCAGGATGCAAAGAACATTTTCCAGTCCAGATCAGGTAAAGGATGAAGATGATGACGATGATGATGATGATGATGATTTCTTACCTGCCTCCACCTCCTGATCCACGACCAACTTGGCTCCTATCTATTTGCAGCAATAGAAGGACACAACTGCTAGTCCCATGATTGTTTCATCTAATTTGACCCTTAAACCAAAGGTTGCTTGATCTCAGAACACTACATGAGCTGAACGAGTGGGTGGCGGTAGGAGGAGCAGTGTGGCAGCAAAATCCCCATCAAGCAATGCCAAATAGTTCATGAAATTCGTATATATAGGAACTTAACATGAGATGAAACGTAAAGATGAGCACCAAAATCCAAGATGGATTCCAGGCTTGGGCCAAGTTCATGTGCCCAAGTAGGGAATCGGATAGAGGTATCAGGACCAAACTACACATGATATTGAATGCTGATGAGTGGTGGTGGGGGAACTGTGATGTGTGGGGAGGGGAAGGCCCTTTCTCCCCATATCAGGATGCAAAGAACATTTTGATCTCAGAACTCTCCATGAGCTGAGAGGGTAGCTGACAGTGAGCAGCCGAGATTCAGCAAACTCCCCTTCCAAGTAATGGCAAATTCTTCATGGATTCTGCATATCCAGACACTTAATGCACAGGCTTCCAAGAAATGTGGTCAAATTGTACAATGGCTACACTGCTCCTTTCTTTTAAAAGGTGTGATGGATGAGGAGGTGCAGGGAATGCTTATCAAATCTGCAGACGACACAAAATTGGGTGGGATCACTAATCCCCTGGAAGACAGAAACAAACTCCAAAGTGAACTTGATAGACTGGAGCGCTGGGCTGAAAACAACAGAATGAAATTTGATAGGGATAAATGCCAAGTTCTACACCTAGGAAAAAGAAACCAAATGCACAGTTACAAGATGGGGGATACTTGGCTAATCGATATGACAAGCGAGAAGGATCTTGGAATTGTTGTAGATCACAAGCTGAATATGAGCCAACAGTGTGATGTGGCTGCAAAAATAGCAAATACTATTTTGGGCTGCATTAATAGAAGTATAGCTTCGTGCGAGGTACTGGTTCCCCTCTATTCGGCACTGGTTAGGCCCCATTTTGAGTGTTGCATCCAGTTCTGGGCACCACACTTCAAGAAGGATGCAGACAAGTTGGAGCATGTTCAGAGGAGGGCAACGAGGATGATTAGGGGTCTGGAAACAAAGCCCTATGAGGAGAGATTGAAAGAACTAGGCATGTTTAGCCTGGAGAAGAGAAGATTGAGGGGAGACATGATAGCACTTTTCAAATACTTGAAAGGTTGTCACACAGAGGAGGGCCAGGATCTCTTCTTGGTCAACCCAGTCTGCAGGACACGGAATAATGGGCTACAGTTACAGGAAGCCAGATGCCGGCTGGACATCAGGAAAAACTTCCTGACTGTTACAGCAATACGACAATGGGACCAATGACCTAGGGAGGTGGTAGGCTCTCCCACATAAGAGGCCTTCAAGAGGCAGCCATTTGTCAGGGATGCTTTAAGGTCGATTCCTGCATTGAGAAGGGGGTTGGACTCAATGGCTTTATAGGCCTCTTCTAACTCTACTATTCTATGATTCTATGATGGTGTGACTCTGCTCCCGCTGGAACCTTTATTTTTTTAGCCACTGATATACCAAAGACTAAGAGTTAATCAGCTCAGTATTTTATTACCCGTATCCCTATTTCTGCAGCTACAAACACCACACACAGAATCTCACCCGCACCCTGCAAAAGTCCCGAATCATCAGGCCATGGGAATGCTTTCAGTGTTCAGTACAACTCCTTTTGTCTTCAGCATTTCATTGTGGATGATGGGTGTTGTATTCCAAAGAACATCTAGGAATACCAAGGTGGAAACCTGATGGGGAAGGGGCAGACTTCAAGCTTGCATTTTTTAGTAAAACCCTGAGATTTTCTGCCCAACCAAAAACTATTGATTGAAATAAAGACATGCTCTTTGAATGAACCTCTATTCAGAGCTCAGGAGTCTACTTTGAGTACCAGAACATCAAGGAGCCCAGAGTCCTTGGGCATAAAACTCCACTGTAAGTTACACAATGGGGACTCAGGTCATTTATTACATGATTGGGATTCAGAAATGCTTGTTGATCCACCACAGATCACCAGGAATCTACCAGTAGATCCCAACCTACCTTCACTACCCATGCCTTAGATGAACGCCTTTTCTACACCTAAGGGTGTAGAGGAACGGAGGGGGGTGATCCCAGAGTTACCTGCTTCCAGGATCATCCCCCAATTTCCAAACAGGAAGTGGGACATCCTGGGAGGAAAGGGACATTGCGCCCGCCATTTGTTTTTCAGCGACAGAGGAGCTGGGAGCGCAGTGTAGAAGGTTGGAACCCCCCTGCACCCTACCACCACCCACAATCCCGGGGATTACGAACTTGCTTCCCCTACCCCCATGGGCACGGAGCCACCCCACGCAGCTCCGTGACCATTTTAGGACCCAGGATGGTGGAGGAATTGGGATATCCCTGGTTTCCGCTACCTTGGGGTTCTCCTGGGGTCATCCCTTGTTGCCCCCAGGACCCCCTGTGCATCATTTAGATGCACAGGGACAATGCACGGATGACCCTGGGAAAAATCCCTGGTGTAGACATGGCTGAAGTCTGCTTAGGGAATGGATTGCAGGAGGGGGGGGGCAATTGTTAGTCATTGCTAAGACATAAGTGTAGTGGTTAGGGTTTTGGACTAGGACTCAATACTTTGGTTCTAGTTCTCACTTGGCCACAGAGCTCACTGGGTGATGTTGGACCAGTCAGCGACTCTCAACCTAGCCTACCTCCCAGGGTTGTTGTGAGGATAATATGGAGAGGTGAAGGGCTACATGAGCCTCCATGCATCACTCCCTATGTCTTCCTGCTCCACTTGGACTTAACTTTAGTTGTCAGGTTCTGAACTTTGACCTGTGTATGGCTCAATTCGGACGACACGTTAATCAACTGAGAGGACTTAACCCACTGACGGTTGTTTAACTTAACAACCGTTGGTTAACGTGTCATCCGAATTGAGCCAGCATCTGAGTTCCAAAATTCAAGATGGAGTTCAGACTTGAGCCAACGTTCATCAGCCCAGAATGATGTCTAGGAAAGGGAGGAGTTGGCATCTGAACATAGCAGTGCAGTGCTGCACAAGAAAAGGCATTGCTCGAAGGGAGTACCGGTCTGTCTGCAGTTATGACATCCTGCAGGGGGCATTAGGTCTGCCCTTAAATAGCAATGGAATCCGGGATATTCCTGAATAGGGGGGACTTTTTTCAGTTTTTAGTTCACTTTGACTTGTCTGAGATAGAGTAAATGCTTCTGGGATGATCAAACCTCCCAGTGCGGAAAGGATCCCATTGTTTAAAAAATTAACACAGCACATTAATTTTTGAGTAATTTTATTGACCGTCTTAACTGAACAAACGTGGCAGGAGATTAGACTAGCAGGGTATGATCTAAAGTGCTAGATTCCATAACTCTTATTCCTTATTAATTGATCTTTGAGAGTGAGCCTCAGTATAATAATGTAGCATTTGTGGAGAAAGATGCAACCCAGAGGCCAAGATGGAGAAAATCTCCATGGCGAGACACATCGCTGTTGGGATTATACTAGGGTGACTAGATAAAATCCAGGTCAGGGCTCATGTAACTTTAACAGTTGTAGAGAAAAGGGAATTTCAGCCAGAGTCATTTGTATGCAATTAGTTCCTGGTGAAATTCCCTCTTCATCACAACAGTTAAAGTTGCAGGTACTATACTAGAGTGACTATATACAAATGAAGGCAGGGCCCCTGCAACTTTAACTGTTGTGATGTAGAGGGAATTTCACCAGGAACTAATTGCATACAAATGACACTGGCTGAAATTCCCTTTTCTCTACAACTGTTAAAGTTACATGAGCCCTGACCTGGATTTTATCTGGTCACCCTAGATTATACTCAAATGTAATTCAAAACAGACCTTCATTCATCACCTTTTCAGTTTTCTTTGAGGTCCCAAGAAATAGTTTTGAAAAGAGGATTACAAAGACGTTAGCTTTGCTGTGTGTGCAAGGACAAACTGCTTTCCATCATCGGAGGACAGTTCACTCATTTCATGAAGGAGCCAAGGACGGAAGGGGAACAAAGTAGGATTGGGAATGTAATGTCCAAGACAGGGCATGGCTCTCTTCTCATGCATAAGAGGCACTGATGGAAATTAAAATCCCACCTCCCAATCTAAAACTGCTCAAGGTACCAGAAATGAAACTCTCATTAGTGCCAAGAGGAACATCCATTGCACATCAAAGCCATGGGCCCCCAGTCCAGACAAGACATAGGATGTAAAGATAACTGTTCCCCTCACCATGGTCCGGATCCCAGTTGCTATACATTTGGAACAATAGAAATACACATCTCCTTGTTACAAGATTGTCACATCTAGTTTGACGTTAAACAAAAGGTTGTTTGATCCTTGAATTTTCCGTTAGCCCAGAAGGCTATTAAATAGGTTTGGCAAAGTCCAGATCCAATCAAAGCCACATTGCTCATGAATCCATCATATCTAGTCCTGTAACAAGTTAAAACAGAAGAAGCAATTGCCCACAGGCTTCCAAGAAATATTGTCAAATTGTATAATTTGTCTAATGAATACACTGCTTCATTCCATTTAAATTTGTAACTAATTGTTACCTCCTAATGACTATCAAAAAACATATGAGAGCAGTTCACAGAATGTCCCTCCTTGGATTCTTAAAATTGCTTAGCATAAAGAAATGCACCCAGAAAGAGAAAAACTCACAGCAATAGTAGATTTGACTAGCTAATTTCATTTTGAAATAAAACAAGGACACACATTAACTCCTGTTTTGATAGATATGATGGAGGAATTGTGATTGATTGGCTGAAAAATAAATGTGTAGGGAATTATCCAAACATAAGATTCACAGATCATTTTTTCCTTATGAGATGATCCCTGGTATTGAGGTTGGGCCTCAATATTATTATGTAACATTTGGGAAGAAAGATGCAACCCAGGAGACCAGCTCCAGAGGCCAAGATGGAGAAGACCTCCACAGCCACCATGGACTTTCCCTTGGTGCTCAGGTAGGTGGGCACAAAGGAGACCCAAACACTGCAAAACACCAGCATGCTGAAGGTGATAAATTTGGCTTCATTAAAGCTGTCAGGCAATTTCCGCACTAGGAAAGCCACCATGAAGGAAACAAAGGATAAGAAACCCAAATAACCCAAGACAGTGTAAAACATGGTGACTGAGCCTTCACTGCATTCCACTATGACCTCTTCAGCCAGGGAACGGAAGTCCAAGGTTGGGAATGGGGGAGAGGTCAGTAGCCAAACAGCACAGATCACAGCTTGGATGAGGGGACAAAGCAGGACAATGGATTTGGTCAGTTTTCTCCCCAAGAGTTTTCTTGCCATGTTTCCTGGCATGGTGGCCATGAAGGCCAGAACCACTGTGACAGTTTTTGCAAACACAGAAGAAACAGCAACAGAGAAGATGATGCCAAATGCAGCTTGTCGGAGAAGACAGGTGACCTGCATTGGTCTGCCGATGAAGAGGAAGGAGCAGAGGAAGCAAAGCAGGAGGGAGACGAGGAGGATGTAGGTGAGATCTCGATTGTTGGCTTTGACGATTGGTGTGTCACGACGTTTAATGAAGATGGCCAGCACTAGTGATGTGATGAGCGAGAGGAAAAGGGCTAGAGAAGTTAAAATGGACCCCAGTGTCTCTGGATAGGAAAGGAAGTGGATCTTCTTGGAGATACACCGGTTTTGGTTCCTATTTGGATGTTGATCTTCTGGACATGGGTCACAGAGGACTGCATCTGGAATGAGCAACAGCTATTAAAGTATCTCAGATATGATTTATAGTCCTCAAATACAGGATATATGAAATATTAAACTCACAAGAACAGATGCTACGTTGGCTCTTAGGCCAAGAAGAATTTCTCGAATATGACCCAGATGTAGACTGACCATCTGAAAAGGAGGATAGGGCTCACGTAACTTTAACAGTTGTAGAGAAAAGGGAATTTCAGCCAGTGTCATTTGTATGCAGTTAGTTCCTGGTGAAATTCCCTCTTCAACAGAACAGTTAAAGTTGCAGGGGCCCTGCCTTCTTTTGTATATGGTCACTCTTGTATAGTGCCTGCACCCTTAACTGTTGTGATGAAGAGGGAATTTCACCAGGAACTAATTGCATACAAATGACACTGGCTGCAATTCCTTTTTCTCTACAACTGTTAAAGTTACATGAGCCCTGTCCTCCTTTTCAGATGGTCAGCCTACCCAGATGTTCTTTTTTTGTAGGGGCCAGTTCAGCCGCAAAGGAGGTGAAAAACCACTCTGAAGCTTATTTCACACGTTTTTGGTTCCCCCCCCCCCATTTAAGCTGTAGCAATCATAAGATTCATGTCAGAAAAGGCACAAAAGCCTGTCCCCCCACAGCAGACTCATGGTCAACATTTTCAAAGAAGAAAATTCAGTTACTGGGAATGAAAACCAAACTATAATCTATCAGCTGCAGTGCCTTCTGATTCTGAACATGCAGAGAAATTATAGCTATAGGTAGATACAGATATATCCTCTCATTTTCCTAAGGTTACGCAGTGTCCACTGACTGAGGATAAATCCTGGTTCAGATGCTGTGGCACAGGTTACAGAAAACACTAGAGTAAAAAGGGCAGTGTTGTTTGATGTTGGGGGATACATTTCAGATGTTACAAGGATGAGAAATAATTTGTAATTTCCTGGGAGAAAATAGAATTTTATTTCAGGAACTTGTGGAAGCATTTCAAATCAGGAAACCCAGCTGGAACTGACAGAAAAATACATTCCTAGGAGAAATGGCGACTCTTCTCCTTGTGTATGATCATCCTTGCTCCACTCTTAGCCCAGTAAGCTCACCACATTTTTATGGCTCTCAAAGTTTGAGGTACCTGTCTGGTTAGAAATGGTCCCTTCTGGACAACGATCACATCTGTAGCAGCAAACCGGCTTCCCCTCTGGAACTTTTCTTCTGTGCCCAGGAGAACATCTCTCCACACACCTGGCAAAAGGGGGCTTCTAAGAGGGAAGAGGCGAACACTTGAGACTATCCATTGGCAGATATTGCACTAAAAGCTTGACATAATTTCTTGACAGAATTTCCCATTACATGGTGGATAGGTTCACCCATTTAGGAGTGTCAAATATATTTTGTATGTCTGCAAGTTCAGGTGGGAGTCAGACAGTATAATACCGAACGATGCTGTGTTCTGATGAGATCAAGGGCACCAACACCCCCCACCCAGAATACGCCTTCGTCTCCTGTGACATCAGGGAACCCTGACCCTACACACTCCCCCCTTCATGCTGAGTGGGGCATGTAGCCCCTTACCACTCTCTGCACAGAGAAAACGATCTGGTCCTGCAACCCCATCTGAGTTGGTCCACATCCTTCCTGCCATGCCTGTGTCTCAACTGGGCCATAAGCCTGATCTGAAAGCTGCCTTCTTCTGAGTCAGGCCATTGGTCTGCTGAGCCCAGTGTTGTTTGCACTGACTGGCAGTGGCTCCTCAGAATTTGATACAGAGCTGCCATCTCCACCTCTGCCTGGAGATGGCAGGACCTGAATTGGGGACATTTGCACACAAAGGTGATTCTTTACCCCTGGACTCAATAAGTCTTTGGCCTCATCTAGAAACAGAACTCCAGTTCTCAAGGGAGAGAACTCCAACTTGCTTTGATTCTACCAGGAGCCCAGAGCATCATTCACTTCAGCCCCACCTCTGTTGCCCAGACAATCGCATCAGAGTGAATGGTGAAGTCTTGACCTGGGGGAGCTCTCGGATTGACACCTCCAACTTTCACAGGAGAAAAAGACTCATTTGGGAAGAAGATCCAGTTCAGGATGTCATATCTCTTCTTATTGTCAGTGAAAGAGATTTCATCTCCAGCACTGTTGTTAAACCAGACCTTTCTCAAAGAGGCAAGGATCTGAAATGAAAGGGACATCAATAATCTAGAGTAAGCGTTAGTGAGTAGACAAGTGTTAGCCTTGTCTACCCAAGGCTATTAACACAGTACTTTCTTTTTCATCACAGAATTGAGATCCGCGCTGTACAGTACAGCAGAAAAGTGCAAATGCCCAGTAGGAATGCTGTTTTCTTTTGCTTCCTTTAAGTAATACCACATTTTCCCTGCTATATATAAAACTTGCCAGAACTCTTGTTTAAAACCAGGAGCCAACCTGGAGGGTAATGACCTCATCTAAAGATGAGAAGGAAATGAGGAATGCGCAATAAATGCCTAATGAAGAAAAGCATCTGCTGTCTTCCAACATACTGAGACTGCCATCAAGTAAAGACACACACACACCACTGTGGTGGTACCCTGTTGTGCGGTTTAATGGCTAAGAGCCGATCTACACACCCCTTTAAAACGTTTTAAATTAAGTTCGAAATCGTTTTATATTACCCCGTTGTATAACGTAATAGAACACATTACAGCATGTGACGTTATAATGAATCGTAACTTACTGAAAAGGAACGTATAGTGGGGTCACACGTAGCCGCTTCTGTGTTTCTCCCATGTCGCTTGTGTTGAAGGCATTACACGTACAACACCTACGTCATCCCTTCCTGTTCCTCATTTCCTGTCCTCTCTAGGCTTAACCCACCATTGAAACGTATTCTCATGAATTTGTCTGGGTTTTGGCGGGCAACCGAACATAGGGTAAAGGTAGATTGAACTGCTTTTGCGAATCATTCAAACGATTTCAAATTGACCTTAGTCTCACTTTGTGCAAAATGTTTGCGGAATATATCTTCGAGATAACATGTGCTTTAGGCCAGTGTCTTCATGCCCTAGCATTACTAGATTGCAGTGTGTTACGTTTCAGACGAAAACGTTTACTTATGAGTAATTTCTACAGACGTAAAAAACACCTGTTAACCGCAAGATTAGAAAACAATGTTAGATCACTGTACAGCAGCTACAGGTGCATAAGGATGCCGACGGTCTTACGAAGATACTGGGTAAGGCCATGTAGCAAGGACTGGTGGGAAAATTTTGTTTTAAAAGTTTGGAGTGATGCCCAATGGATAGAGTTTTTCCGTATGCCTCGTGCAACTTTATTTGAACTTGTGGCAATAGTGACACCATACCTACAAAGGCAGAGTACTTCAATGAGACAACCTATTGCGGTGGAAAAACGTGTGGCTATTTCAATCTGGAAATTAGCTAATCCTGGAAATTATAAAACAACAGCTACCCAATTTGGGGTAGGTCGTTCTACTGTTGCTGTGGTATTCGTGGAGTTTTGCCTAGCTCTAGAGAAAACACTCTTAAGAAGAACTGTTTGTGTTGGAGACGCTAAAAAGGTATGTCAACCAAAATTGTTTAGGTACTTACCAATGTAATGTATGTAGGTTTTGAAACTTTTGTGAGTATTGCTGACTTAATTGCAGCATTCTCAATAATTAAAAATAAACTTTAATGCAATCCTTAATTTCCTAAATGTTACACAGTACATAATATGGCACACACCAGTTGTTGGTTAGATAAAAAAGGTCTGCTTTACAACTACATGTGTCCTAATATTACGGCCAGTACATCTCATCATATAAAATGTACCACCTATAGATATCTCAAGGACAGCCACAATACATTACAGGCCACAGAAAAATAATATATAGAAATAGAACTGGTTCATTTTATTTAAACGCGCAAGCTGTGAAAAAAGCAATAGTATGCATTTCACATCTGACCGGAACAGTGTATTTCGCTGTGTTTATCAAACACTTTTGAATAAAATGACATTTTAAGAATTGCAGGGAAAGGTGATGTCATGCCTCTGAAGCAGCTGAGTTAAAGGGAGAAATTTGGTTTTTTTTTTAAAGGTTCATTATATTGACTTACATTGCGGTTTATGGTCTCACCTCCGACAAATTCTTCAAAGTCACTTGGTAGCACTGTTTTGGCAGTGGCATGGGTATTGCTACCTCCTACAGAATTACACATGTAACCTTATTGATGATTGAATGTTCCCCATGCTATTTACGACAGTTTAAAAAATACCATGTTTACTCTTTTTTCTAGCACTATTCCAGAACTGCTGAGGGCCCATAATTGGCCCCCATAAGACCTATGCAGTCCGGATGATACTGGTGCCAACATCACACTCACAGACATAATCACCAACCCATTTCACTGTTCTCTATGCTGGGGGAAAGGCCGACACTGGGAGAAGCGCTCAATCCTCCAAGCGCATTCTGAGTTCAGAGTGGCTTTTCAATGTCTGCTGCATTCCAAAGTGGGAGACCTCTGTCACTTCACGTGACTTGGCAAGCACTGGAAGAGTGGACACTTCTCCCAGCTCCAACGTAGTCCTTGGCTTCACAGGGTGTGCATCATCTTTATGGGAGTAGTCTGTGCCATTTGAAGCACCACACACAGCACTGGCAAACCAACTGTTCTCCACTCCCTACATCCCGGGTGTGATTAGTGATTTCAGATTGCTCTGGGGATGGGCCTTCGGTACATAACCAAGACTCCAACAGGAACTCAAGCAGGCTCTGTGGACAACTTCAACATCCTCCATAGGCTTGAGGTTCCTCAAGGGCTGGGAAAGTTTATGCTATAATAGCAATGCACTGGATTAGTCACCTATCATTTTTCTCAAAAGCTGAACATATCATCTAGGTCAGCAATTCAACAAGCACTTCTTCGCTATATTTAATTCTTCAGGCTGTACACTTTCCTTATCCATTATTAAATGAAGTACAGAGCCAACACATTATTTTAAAAACTACAGGGGATCTGTACCTCCCAATTCTTCTGCAACGGTCTCCTCTCCCTGTACTCTGCAGCAACGCTTTATTTTTACACCCATTCCTATGGGTCTACATTATCAGCACCCAATATGGTGCCCAGCAGTGTTTTGCTGTCTATTCCCCTCAGACCAAGACAGCACAGGTAATGTTAAGACATTATGGAATTTGTGTTTTGACATTTTTAGAGGGTGCGATACTGAGGACGTTAGGAATATATATTGACAAATACATTTTTAATGCCAAAAATGCATATGGGAATTTACTGAGCTACATTTCGGCCTGTGAAGGACAGCTATAATGATACAAAATTCCAACACCTTGCCAGTTTAATTACTGCCACTAACCTTTTCACCTTTCACTGTCTTCAGTGGGATAAACTACTAATGTCAATGTACGATTACACAATTACATAACTATTCCTGTTTGTTTACTTTCTTGTGACTTTGTAAAATAAAGAACTTCATCATAATCCAATGGCAAATAGTGTGATGAAGTTACATTATGAAACACACTTCCACCTCGACAGTGAACATTTCTGACATCTTGATTTTCACAGATTATTTCAGGCTTTGAAAAGTTAGGATTTCCAGGATGCTGTGGAGTTATTGATGGGAGCCATATTTCGATCTGCTCTCCAGTGCGTCAAGGAAAGGATTTTATTAACAGGAAAAAATACTACTCTATGCTTTTACAAGGTACCACTGATCATACCGGTCGTTTCATAAATGTTGAAATTGGATGGAGCGGACGCAATCATGATGCCTACGTTTTTTCTAACTCCGCTTTATTTGAGGCCATGGAGGCTGGTGCATTTATGCCACCTAATGTGACATGGACAATTGGTAACACAACGTATAAACCACTACTCATTGCTGATAGCGCATATCCCATAAAGCCATGGCTTATGAAACCTTATGGAGGATCTGTAGATGGAAAAAAGGCATATTTCAACTACAACCTAAGTAGAGCTAGGAATGTAGTTGAGAGAGCTTTTGGGCGATTAAATATGCGCTGGCAATGTCTATGCTCTCGACTTAATGTGGCAGAGGAAAATGTAGCTTCAGTAATATCTGCTTGTGTCATATTACATAACATATGTGAAACAAAAGGAGAGGCGTTACACTATGAGGGAGAATTACACAACACTATAGAGGTTGATAACCTAGGAAGACAACAGGAGAATACCAACAGCAGTCAAACTGATGCTGGAAACACTATGAGAGATGCAATAGCTAATTTTTTGTGGGAGAACCGAGGATGAAAATGACACAGTGAAGTTTATTTTTGAGTCAGCAAAAAGACAAACATTATAAGACTTGAACATTTTTCAGCACTGTGACATCATGGAAAACTATATATGTTGCATATGCCTTCCACACGGTCATGTGAGTTGTAGTTATAACCAGATTTTGTTGTAAATTACATGTCATTCTTCATCAATGTACTTCTTCCAAATACATCAACTGTTGGAAATGTTTGTCCTATTGTAAATGACATCCACACGCACAGAACAGTTAAAGGATAATGATGCATACATTAGATTTAGGTAACTAGTTCTTGTTATCCATACATACCACTTTTTTAAGCAGAGCTAAATAACATTGCTTTATTAAAGGCTAATTTATATTAGCAACACAACATAAGTTTTTCTTTATATGACTATATGTAAGAATGGATACCCAACAACAATCCACTTAGAAAAGTACATTATAATTTGTATCTTAAAAAAGTTGACACTAATATATACAGTCCATAAGCACACTATTCTTCCATGGCCTAGTTAAAAAAATTGGTGTTTCAGAGACACGATTACGCTCTTTTCAATTAAACCAATTATCACAATGCAATGATAAAGCGATTCTGAAATAACAACGTAAATAGCCATGGTTGGCCAGCATGTTGACCTATGCTCTCATTAGGTGTTTGCAATTGTCAGTCCAAACATAATACCTTCCTCTCTCCTAGGCTTTATAACCCATATTCCATGTTTGGTTTCTGGTCACAAAGCAACAGTTTGGTTGGTGAGGTTAAGCGTTAAAGTGACTACACACACAGAAGTTTGGCCTGTTTCATTATAATTTCACATTGTAAGATAGCTGTTAAAAAGGGATACCACTTCAGCCCATTCCAAAGGGTTCCATGTGGATAAACAAGGTGTTTCTGAAATACTACTGAAGTTGCAGTGCTCTGTAACGTTCCTAAATTTTTTTTGTATATTTTAGAATCATCGTCTTCTGGAGTCATAGAAATCAGAAGTAACAGAAGTAGCAATGCATGTTCCACAATCATATGTATGTAAACGTATCAATAGCTACCACAAATGATGAATATGTATTAATAATTATTCATGTTATGTGATGATTTCTGTAACACCCCATAGGCAAAGCCATCTTGGCGCTTTTCATAGGATTAACATGCATTGAAAACAAAATAAATTTCACACATCTGCCTTATGATGGCACATGTACACAAACTGTACATTACACAACCACTTTCTGTATTCCAAAGTGTAACAGTACGAAAACAAATAAAATTGGCCAAAAAAAAAAAAAAAATGCCAACATCATCACACAAAGACACAGAGAAAAGGAAAGTCTTCACCTCTTGGCCAAAAGATGTCGTTGTGGTATCCAGGCGGGCCTCGTGGGGGAAAATGTTCAACAATTGGGGAGCCACCACAGAGATGACCCTGTATGTTGTTAGTCACCTCAGAGATTATGTCGCAGGAGGCAGTTGAAGGAGGGCCTGAGATGTGAAACTTATTTTTCTGGGTATTTGGACTTGTTAAATAAGTTACTTTACAATGTTGTGACCATTGTGGTCTGACCCTTGATACGTAACAACGTCCACCTGGAACGTGGCTTGGAAGCATACACGCAGGCAATGGAAGCAGGCATCAGCAGGTCTGACATGTTCCTCCCTAAAGGATGATTATAACATCATCTCAGTTTATTTTCACAAGTGATGAACATTCCAAACCACCATCCAAGACAGCCCCACATAGAGTGCATTGTGAGTTATGTAAGTGGGGGTTAAATGTACCATGGAGGACAGAAGCAAGTTTATCCGTGGCTGAAGTGACAGAAAAGGTTTTTGGTGACTGCACATGTGTGATATATTAGATGTATTCACAAGTCATGTTATATAGTGTTAACATGCATTTTAAAAGTGTAAACACTTATTAATAACATACAACCTTGGTTAGAACGTATGCATATGAGAACTTAAAAATGTTTGTTCTTTGTATTAGGTATCTCCAGTACAGAGAGCAAAGACATTAGAAAAGAATCTACTTGCACTGACACTGACGGTAAGTGCAAAACAAATTATGAGTAGATTAATATTTATAATGATACTACCCCAAATAAAGAGCCACAACATTGACGTCATTATTAATTTAAAATATTATCTCACTTGTATAATTACTGATCTTTTAGAAACAAAATCAATAGGACAAGATAGTCACAGTACAACAGTTGATGAGAACAAATTTCAAATGAAAAAACAGATTACAGACATGGAGCACCACAACCAGAACCCAACAGGTATACTTTTTGGCAATTCATTGATAATGTTCCACCCTTTTTTTGTGACCTTCTTAGCAAAATAATAATTTTTTTTCTCAAATAACATGTCTACAAATATCAAATAGTAAAGTAACATGTAAAGGTGTTTTATTCCACACCATTAATGTATGTGTCTTTTGTAAAAATAAGGTCTGACAGTACGGTTTCCAATACATTGAAGTAGTATTTATACAAATGATCTGATATGATACAGTAATTAATGAGAAAAATCACTGTGTTCATATATGCCTGTCATAATGACCTTAATGGTGATCCAAATGAAAAAAACTTTGAAATGTAAATTTATAGTTTATTTTGTTGTTTGCTCCTAGGGTTACACATAGTATCAATAAATTCTGAAATGATTGCCTTGTAGTATTACTTCAGATTGGCTAATCAGAAGGTCTTCATTTATTGTCAAACATGTACTTCTAAGCAGTCATGTCAGTCTTATGTATGACTGAAATATTCACTAACATTTGGTTGTTATGTTACGATTCACATTATGCAGGAGAAGACTCATCTTCAAAAACGTCTGATAAACATACCTGCCACTGCGTTTCAAGCAGCACCTCCAGGGTCATGCCAAGATCTGGGTGCAATGATGAAGTACTTGCTCTCCTGAACACGTTACGTAGTGACTTAAAAAATGGATGTGAGTCTCGTGATTTGTAATGGTTAAGAATCCCATGTAATCCTCCTGGTCATTCATGATTAATAATATGCATGTACAGAAGCAGTGTACATAAGTTCCTTCATTTAAAACAAATTATTTGCAATTGAGAAATTAATCATAACATCAATTGCAAATGAACCTTGGTCCTAACATGCCATACTTTGGAAGGAAAGTGTAAGTCAGATAGCCGTTTGCCCTCCAAAGTCAGCTCTGTCAAGAAACGTTAGCGGTGCTCTGCATCACATACATAAGTGACCATGGCCTGTGAGGGTACCGTCACAAATAACTATGACTGCATTCACACTAACGCATTTTACAAATGACAAAAACATCATGAACGATGAGTACTGTAAGGTAAGGTTAAACTTGAGGCCTTTCGAAGTGAACCCTTCAGTATAACCTTTCCGCGACATGTTGCGCTGTGAATGTTTCCATCGACCTTTCAAGTGCGTCTTCCTGAAGAACCCATTTAAAAGGGTTGTCAGATGTACACGAGTGGTGGCAGTCTTGGGGAGAATGGGAGAATGCAGATGATAAAGTGAAAAGCCATGCCATTCAGTGGGGAGGGAGAGCCAAAAGAAAACGGAAGTAGCATTACCCTAGTGGAATGTCTTCATCCAAACTGTTCTGGGGAAAGTATTGTTGCGCCTAGGAAGTGATCAGTAGTGGGAAATAGGGAGATATGAATGGCCATATGTATAGATATGTTCCTCCTCCCCGTCTCAAACCCTTCCAAGGTGCGTCCTGTGGAAATACAGGTGAGGGCGGATGGTTCTGTTCACATTTTGTAGTTCGACTTGCAAGGCCCTTCTCTTCCCTTCCCCTGCCTACAGTAGTCTATTGCTGAAGACTTATGTGGTGTGTTTCAGGTATCCCTGCAACGGATAGCGGCTATAGTGCGTTAAAAGATGTGGAGAATGTCGATATTGTTATGCTTTGGATCCCCATTTGTCTCTTTGGAGAAGTTCAGCATCGTTGTGTAATATTGATGGCAGGAATAGGCGTTTGGCTATGTGTTATGGTTTTGGGGGGGGGAACTGTGTTTTTAGGGCGTGGAGGACGCACTATACTGTATTTCTTATACTTCAGGGGGAGGGGGTGTACAGAGTTTACAAAATGTTTCTGGAAATGCATATTACCACCTAGCATTATAACTCCACATCGATGCTCTTACGTTTTCTAATGCTTTGAATGTTAGTTTTGGTATCATCACCCTTTTTATTACTACAAGTTAAGACTATTACTCATTGTCCCTTAATGTCAATAACGTTTGAATTTTCTTATTTGTCTTCCAGTTCTATGCATTGAAGGTTTGTTACGTAACCAACAGCAGAGAATATCTAATTTGGAGGAGTGCATCAATGAAGAGAACCTGCCTAGAGCTAGAACTCCTGAATGAGAAACGCATATGTGTTACGGGATGTAGTAATCCGCATTACAATGTGGTTGTTGTTTATATTTTTCTAAATTTGGTGGTGTTTTGTTTTATAAATGAAACCACTGTTAATACAGTGGACATAAAGTGATGTAGGAAGACACTCATACATAGGACTCTTACAGCTGCAGAAGTATTATTGTTGAAAACATTGTTGAAATGATAATTTTGATTTCAATGTAACGAATAACAAACAACCATGAACAAAAGAAATGGTGTGAAAGTATTAGCTAAAACACTTTGTGTTGTGCTCTATGTAACAATTTTAAACTGCACCTATAAGAGAAATTGGTCTACACATTCATTGCTATCTGCAATGTAGGATCATACCTCTCTGCAATGTAGCTGTTCCTGAGTCAATGCTCAAGCAATGACGACGCTTGACAACAAGGTTTTAAAGTTCGCTGATGCATCAATCTTGTTGAGAGCTGAGTACCTCCTGGCAATGCAGATATGGCAATGCTAAAATATTTTACCTAGAGGTCACAGGTGTTTTTTCTGAAAATACTCTGAAACCAGGATAATTGGAATCACTCCCCCACGCCATGACAGAGTACAGCAATTGCTTCCCCAATTCTCCGGACCTCCAGTTTCCGAAGTGTACTTGCGAGACCACCCATCGGGAATGGGAGCTCTGGAAATTTGGGAAATCACTTGCTGTACTCTGTCATGGTGTGTAGGGGACTGATTTAATTCTTCCTGGTTTCTGGTTATTGTGAGAAAGCACCCTTGTGTCCTACGTAACATATGTTAGCATTCACATATCTTGATTGACTGGAGGCTCCAAGATCTGTACAATCTTGAAGAAGGACTCTGCACATTAGAAAACAATGAGGATTGGCATCATCATTGTTTGAGCATTGCATTGTAAAGGCCGACATTGTATATAAAAATGAATGTGCACACCACATTATGACATCCGTTCTGCACTTCTGACAAGGTATATGAGGAGAAGTTATATTTTTCAAAGTTATATCTTATATGTTTTTTTCCTATGAGTGCAGTTTTTGGTTTGTAGTGAAGAATGGTGTTGACACCATAACGTGTACTATGTATGATAATGTAGATTACAGTACAATTGTCAGAGTGCACCGTTAAGGTGCTGTGGTTACAGAATCCTTCATTATTGTGGTTCTTATTGCAATAAGAATGGTAAGAGTGAAAATAAAACCATGTTGTTCTTGATTGTTAAATTGCAACGTCTTTATTGACTTTATTTGTTATTGTACTACAAATAGTCATCTCATTATCAACTTGAACATTTCTTTTTCATATACAGAAACATCCACATAATTGAGAATTTAACATGATATAATACGAACTTCAGTAACACTTAAATGCCCATATGTCTGTTTGGTTTGTAGAATAATTACACAATAACATAGTTGAAGTTAGCATACCTACGAAAAGTTAGGGTTCTTTACAGTTCGGATCTATGTCAATGTTATATCAGTTCCAAACGGTATGTTTAGGTTTTTCTTACAAGAAATGTGTTAAACAACGTTGATAAAATACATGGTTGAAAGAACATATTGAACTTCTTGGAAACACAGCACAGTATCCAAACTGGAGATACAGCTTCCGGTTTGTCAGTACAACAAATAACACATAATATAAAGTACAATCCTTTTTTGGATTTTTAAGCTATGCTGACACCTAACAGTCATGGAGAAAAAATTAGTGGTTTCCTCAGATGTCTCTTTGGTCTGGTGGTTGAGTCAGAATTTCTGACAGGAGTATTGCAGGTTCTTTGCTGTTGTTCTTCGCTGGCCATGGATATCTCTCCATCATCATCTATCTCTCCATCATCATTATCGTCAGAGGAGGACAATGTTGGTTCCCAGCTATCAATGGCATGCACATCGACATGTTGATTTGTAATATCATGGCTGTTATTGTTGGGCATTTTAGAAGCAATCAACTGAAGTACAGAAGTGGTTTTCTGGATGCATTTCAATAGGCAGTGTCTGTCCTTTCTCATAATTTCATCCTCCTTCTTTGAATGTTCCATAAAATTTTTGAAAATTTCAGAATCTGCACTCATCACAGAGATAATCTTACTATTTTCCGCTGAGCAGTGCTTCATTATTTTATCTGCTAAGGCATTACCTGCTCGTTGAGATTTTCTGTTACGTATCAATGCCATTCTGCTTGCTGGGGATAGTGTTGCTTTGATATTTTGAATGATTCCTAAAGAATGTAGAGAACATTACAATATGAGAAGTTTATATATCATTAGGAGAATTTTGTGTTAAAAAACATTTCAACAAGGAACGTTCTTGGAGAAATAGAATATGTAGGAATGTTTGGGATGAATTATTGATAACAGTGCAAATTTACCAAATAATAACTCCTGAAGTCCAACTGTTTTAGAAAGTGTTCATAGTTGTAGCTGTGCTTGATGTCTTTTGTCCTCCCAACATCAGTAATATTATAACACTTCTGTATTTGTAATTTTTGTTATGAAAGTGGTGATATAGGGATTACTATACTCAAGTGTTTTAATATAATTTTCATAGGTTACATAGCATAGCACGTTGTTCTTTCTAGGGTCTCCTTAAAGCAACTTTGTGATGCACATTTTCCCATTACTGCTGGCATGTGCAATAATGTATGACTGTTGCATTAATCTTTGTATAGGTGCCAAAATGTTAGCATTCATTTCTTTTTTTCTTGTGGATGTCATTAATCTCTGATCAGTATTACACATTGGTTGCTGTGTTACTATTACAGAAGGTAATAGTAGGTTTACGGTGCTGTTTGTAAACATTATTAAATTGAAATTATGGAAAATGTACCAACCTGTAGGTGGTTCTTTACACGATTCATCTGTTGAGGGAGTGTTGCTTTCATTTTCTTGTGGAAGTTCCCCATCGTACCACAGTTCTAAGAAATTATTATTGATAATGAGAATGTTAATGTGTAATGTTAATTTGGAAATACAATTAAGTTACTATGACAGAACAATATTACAACTGTTCTATGTGTTAAGTAAAGTGTGGTCAATTGTATTCTTCAAAAACAGCATTTGTGGGGTAGAATCTTTGATTACCTGTGCTGTAGTTACTTTCCGTATCATTGGTTTCTGTGAGTGGATAGGAGTCTTGCATAGTTGTTATATCACAATCTGAATTGGAATCTGAAACATAGGTAAAGATGAATTTTTTAAGTATTACAGAGAGTATGTAGTAGTTATTTTTGTAACATCATTGTGTTTCCAAGTAATAATACATTTCATAAGGTACAGTTATGTATCCTTTACTGTTGTGCCATGTAGGTATTAATGTGATGTTTCTATTTGTGTGTTGTTTCCATCTTATAAGCTGTGGTTTAAATCATCCGATAGACCATATAAGTGTGGATATGTTAAGGTTGCGTTTATGTCATTGGTACATATTTGTCCTTTCATTTACCACATGGGTTGCTCTGTATTTTTTCATTGTCTGTACTGTATGGTTTTCTACAGGATGTTTGCCTCTGTTCTGATATGCTACTCTCAGAGGAATCAGAGAAAACTTCGGGTTGTGAGTTCTTGTTCCATGTTTTCCTTGTGATTTGTAAGCTGCTGCAGATACGTTTCGGCCTTATTGTGGCATCCCCACGTAGAATGCTGTGTAATTCATCATAGAATGGACACGTAGCAGTGCTGTTTCCCGACTTAGCATTGTGGTTAACAATTTTTCGGTATTCGTAACGCATTGACTTTGTTTTCGATCTGCATTCCAGCGCCGTTCTGTGATGTCCTCTGTCTTGCATTTTTTTTAGATATTGTTTGGAAAGAATCAATATTTCTGTGATTATTTTTTAGTTGTTCTTGCACTTTCTCCTCTCCCCATATGTCTAATAAGTCCAGAATCTCCTTGTGTCTCCATGATGTTCCTCTTCCCTTTGAGGATGTCATTGTTGTTCTGTGTTTTCCTTAGTGCAACGCAGAATGTAGAATGTCTATTGGTGAAAAAAGGGGGGGAAATGGTGCGGTTATGCATTATGAATTAATGAATTGATGAAGTTTTTTTAATATTTTAATGTATTGCTGTTGTTAAACTTCTTAAAAAATTGTAGATAATTCATAAGTGTTAATTGGTATTATTACTTTTTTTTGTTGAATGAATAGATCTTGTGCTCACATAAGTAATGACAAATTGCCTCTTTGGATGACTTGACAATTATTGGTTATACTTGTGAAAGTATGTAGTATTGATATCTATGCTTTTTAACAATTGGTAGTTTGATTACTTGCAATTCAGGACATTACAGCATATTTGAAAATTTACACTCCTCTTTTTAAACAATGAGATATAAATCATAATGATTTAATCCAGTTAATGATAATCAGTATTCTGCTAAGGATGTTATAAAGGATGAACCCTTTTCATAATGGCCACCCAACCATTGCTGACCCACTACTCGTCATTTATGTGAGTAGGCAACCCAAGAGGCAATGGAGAAGCAGACAACCAATGCCAGTCATAACTAAAGGCACCTTGCATCCAAACGCCCCCATGAAAAGTGATTTGCACCTATGGTTTACTGCTGCTGCACCCACGATCTCAAGCTCCGCTATGTGTCCTAATGTCCCAAAGACGTCAGTGGCTTGCTGGTTCACCCCCAGGATATCTGCGAGTATCCTCACCATGACTAGCATCAAAAGGAGGAGGATTACGCACTTTCAAAATGCCCTTATTTTCTCCCCATTTCCCTTGTTGAACCTGGAAACGATCGCTAATTGGTCTACATTACCTGGATTTTCAATAACAGCATGTAATCATTTACGAATTTGTTCTATGTTTATACCTATAATTACAAATATCGATTAGGAGCCTTGAAAATGGGGAGCAAGGAGGGAACTTCTCTTTGTCAGGGAAGGCGACATTTTCCACAGTTAACCCCCCCCCCCTCCGCCCCAATGTTGGACCTGATCAAAGCATTGTACGATCTTAGGACCTAGTAAAACAAGGATATTTCTCAAAAAAATAACGAAATCATTTCTTATTTAAACCTTTATAGGGAAATATAGATAGGTACCATTACTTTCAGTCATTCAAGAGAACGCTGTGTATTTCTTATGCATTCACTGAAAATTAAGAACAGCTGTTAACATGCTGATGCAGACATTTTAATGTTTTTCAATAATATAACAGTTAAAAGTAAAGAGGTTTTTAACAAATATAGCACTTACTTAGTTTGAAGCAATGTCCGCTGGGTCAGCTGTGCCCGGATGTGACTCCAAAAATGAAAGTAACCTCAATGCCGTCCCAAAACGGAAACTTAAAATTCAAAGAAGTATCCTAACATCCTATTGGAGGATACAGTTTTCGAACTGCAGGGATTACCACGGTAAGAAGGAACACACCATACCCTATAATACGACATATACTCTCAATAACACGTAATAAAAAACAACGTTACGAAAACATAGGCGGGTTATATAACACGACCCAATGTGACGTCGTGTGACCTACAGCGTCATCAAAACCCAAATACAACGTCATAAACGCGCTGTGTAGATCGGCTCTAAGATGCATCGTCTTTGGGTGCGATCTGCTGAAATATTCTTGCTCAGCACTTTGGGTTTTTTCGGCTGGTGTCTACTTGCTACAACCAACCCTCAAATCTTTAAATGGGAGCTTCAAGGTTTTGTTCATATCAACAAAGAGACCAGCATCTGGGGGTCTTCAGCTGGCTGTCAAGGAGGAACATGGGGCAGGGGGAGCTGCCTGCTCTTTGCTTCTGAGGGTCGGGGAGGAGAATAATAGCATTGCCGGGCATCTTTTATTGGTGTTAATTTTTCTGCATGGAACCTGTAAAGCAAAATGCACCAATTCAGAGATCCCTGGGGCAATAGTGCTTAATACTCCATCCATTTCAATCTGGCTTCAGATCTGGTTATGGGACAGAAGCAGCTTTGGTCGCCTTGGTGGATGACCTATGCCTGGAACTGGACAGGGGGAGTGTGTCCCTGTTAGTTCTGCTGGACCTCTCAGCGGCATTCGATACTATCAACCACGGTATCCTCCTGGGTCGCCTCGCTGGGATGGGACTTGGAGGCACTGTTCTACAGTGGCTCCGTCCCTTCCTGGAGGGGCGGACCCAGAAGGTGGTGCAGGGGGACTTCTGTTCGATTTCTTGGCCCTCAGGGTTCCGTTTTGTCCCCCATGCTATTTAACATATACATGAAACCGTTGGGAGAGGTTGTCCAGAGCTTTGGGGTGCGGTACCACCAGTACTCCAGTGACACCCAACTCTACTTCTCCTTTCCACCCAATTCCAAGGAAGCTGTTTTGGTCCTAAACCGGTGTCTGTCAGCAGCAATGGACTGGATGAGGGCAAACAAATTGAAGGTTAATCCAGACAAGACAGAGGTGCTCCTGGTCAGTCGAAAGGCAGATCAGGGAATAGGGATTCAGCTTGTGTTGGATGGGGTTACACTACCCCTGAAGACAGAGGTTCGCAACTTGGGTGTACTCCTGGATTCAGCCCTGGGCCTGGATGCCCAGGTTTCGGAGGTGGCCAGGTGTGCATTTGCACAGTTAAAGCTTGTGCGCTAACTGCACCCATTCCTTGAGATGTCGGACCTGGCCACAGTGACACACGCCTTAGTTGCATCCTGTTTGGGTTACTGTAATGCGCTCTATGTGGGGCTGCCTTTGAAGAGTGTTCAGAAACTTCAGCTGCTTCAAAGAGCTGTGGCCAGATTGTTGATCGGGGCTGGCTACAGGGAGCACACAACTCCTCTGTTCAAACAGCTCCGCTGGCTTCCAGTCTGTTTCCTTGCACAATTCAAAGTGCTGGTTATGGCCTACAAAGCCCAGGATATCTGAAAGACCGCATTCTCCCTTATGAGCCTGCCCATCCCCTGAAGTCTTCAGGAGAGGCCCTTCTATCCGTCCCACCACCATCACAGGCATGACTGGTGGAAACGCGGGAGCGGGCCTTCTTGGTGGCTGCCCCGGGGCTCAGGAACTCCCTTCCAAGGGAAGCTAGACTGGCTCCCTCCTTGGTGTGCTTTAAGAAGCAGGCTAAAACTTTTCTATTTCAGAAGGCCTTTGGGGAGTAGTTCAGACCTTTGTAGATGTACTGCTTATAGTTTGGATTTTTTTTAAATTATGTATATGTAAAATGTTTTAAATATTTTAAAATTGTACTATGTTTAATTATATTATTAATTTTTGTATATCTCTATTTGTTTTAACTGTACATAGTTGAATTTGTAAGCCGCCTTGGGTCCCTGTACTGGGAAAAGGGCAGGATATATAAATAAATATAATAATAATGAACAATAATACTGAAATAATCAAATAAATGTAAAATAATAATAATAATACCCAATTTATTTGAATGTAAAAAAAGGAAGGCAAAACCTCCTATATCCTGAAATGTGTAGAGAAATTAAACAGCTGTATTAGTATTCACAGTAATCTCCCAGGTATATCCAACAATGCCTTTTGGAGAGCATGGTCTCCAAAGGAATTCAGGAAGAACTGCCAGGCTCCTCCAAGTGCCAGGGATGTTTTGGGTTTTTGTTTTTTTAAAATAAAACATAGAAAGAAGACCCTCAAAAACGGTTACACTTTGAAAAGGTATGTGAAAATGCTGTCCCTGTTCCCAAGGAGAAAATTCTCTGAAATTCTCACCCTCCCTGTGAAACAGCCCCCCCCCCAAAACCTTCTTTCATTGAGAGAAGAAGTTCCCAAAAAACAGGGGGCAGGATTCGGCACAGAGCTACTTTTTAACCATCCACTTCACAAAGGCTTCTGCTTCCAGATACTTTGTGGAATCAAGATCTTCTCCTTTACTTTTACCACAACTTTTCCCTCTCTGCCTTTCTGTATTTTCCATTACACAACAATTAGGTGGTGTTCTAGTATAGCAGAATTGCAGAAATACACCAAGGTTTAATGCTACCATTCATGTAAATCTCAGACTTTCCTAATAAAAAAATTAAAATGCTAAAATGTTTGCAAAGAACAGGAGAGGCTTGGGAAGATGATAATAATAGATAAAACACCCGTGAACAATGATAAGTGAGGAACCATGAGCGCACAATGAATGCCTCATGTAGAAGACATTAATACTTCTCCTCAGCTCATTCTTTGCTTCCAGGAACAGACCACTGAGAAATCATCAAGACACCTTTGATAAGATTGTCAGATCTGAAGGACAAGGTTACCTGCCATGGCTGGATATTCAGAAGCCTCTTGCCTTCCCCAATCATTCCACGCTTAGATCCAGATGAGGACACATCATGTAGTGCATGTGCCACAGAATAAACCCCATTGTAGATGCCGTAGCTGTGACTGGACATGCTCATTTGGAACCTGTAGCTCTGCAGCTCCCAGACCTTCTCCTTCCCAGTACAATTTCTCTCTCCATTTGGGGAAGTTTGGCCTGATTTCAGAAACTTACAGTTAAATGCCTTTTCCCACCATACACGTAGAAAGACGTCTCCTTGTGGTTGGAGTGGATCTAAAGCCCAGAGAAAATGCTTGAATCCTGGCAGATCCCTTCTGTGAACTCGGAGGTTCAAAGCACCAATGATGGTTTTCCCATATAACACGCTGGAAGGGGGTCCCATTGCATCAATTTCCCAAAGGGATGTCATGATCCAAACCTTCCTAAATGGAGTCTTGGTCTTTTCTTCATGCATGAACAACAATGTTATTAATTGCAGGATTACACTGGTGTCCCCAAAGAGAACCATCACTTGGGACTTAAACCAGGAACTAGGAATAGAACCAGAACGTATTTGGAGATGAAAAATCGAGTCTGTTGACTTGAACATCTCGGTGAAGGCCACACAGATGTCCTTCTGCTTGAGCATTGGTGTCAGCGTCTGGATGAAATTTTCCCCAGTCTCATCCCTGTGAACAATGAGCCCAATCCAGTTCCAGTGAAAATGCAGGAGTAGCTGGACTAAACCCACATATTGAGTAATATCATTGGGATTGATTCGGTAGAAGGAAGGAAATTCCCTTTTCTCTCTCTCAGCATGGTTGAAGAAGTTGTAACCGAACTGAAGGAAGGAATTTCCTGTTAGTCTGTTGCACCAAAATTTTGAGGCATTTGAAAGACTAGTCTAGTTTTATGGCATCAGCGCCTATAGATTCCTACACCCAACTTTAGATGCATAAAGTGCTATTTAAAAGGAAGATGCCCCTTTTTAAAATAGATATCAAAATATAAAGTGAAGCTCTGTGATGTCTTTAATACCCTCCCCTCCTCCCATAGTGGATGCCACAACAGAAGTCAGGACTGCCAAAGAGGTAATGCTGACACAAATTCCACCCTTTGCATTGAATGGACACTTCTGTCTATGTTCTAGAGATATGAGTCTTTGTCAGCAACTATGGTTTTTTTCTGGCTGGAGGGCCCCTCCCCAAAGACAATTGTTTAGTCAAACTGGTTCCATTATGTGCCCGAAATCCGTCAGGACCCACAAAATACAAAACCTGACACAGAGTTCATGGGGCTTAAAAAGATATCAAAAATGCTTTGATTCCAAAGACTTAGGCTTCATCTACACCAAGCAAGATATTGCACTATGAAAGTGGTGTGAAAGCGGTATATAAAAGGGAAGAGACACGCTACTGCTTTATGGTGGTATAGAAGTGTACTGACAACTGTTGGGGCCCATTGAATACCATACCATATGCAGCTTTCATACCACTATATTCTGCTTGGTGTGGCTCCTGCTTTTTACATACCGCTTTCATACTGCTTTTATAGTGCAATATCCTGCTTGGTGTAGATGAGGAATTAGTTTAACTCTTAAGACTATGTTATATGTAAGCTAGAACATCAGAAGAACCCTGCTGGATCAGAACAAAGGTCCGTCTAGTCAAGCATTCTGTTCACAAAGTGGTCAACCAGCTGCCTGTGGGAAACCCATGAGGAGGACATGACTGCAAGAGCCAATTATGTTCACCACCAATAGTTGTACATAGGAATATTGCATTTCATACTTCCAGGTATAGCATCTCAGGTTTAGTAGCTATTGATAGCCCAATAAATTACAGATCAGCAAATTTTAAAGTGGTGTCAGGGGTTTCCCCCCCTATTCTGAGCAATTTCATTGCAATCAATCCAGAAGAAAGAAGGAAATACCCTTTTTCTCTCTGACCTTGAGTTGAATAAGGTACAGGAAGGTGTAGGAAAGAATGTCTTGTCTATTGCAGCAGGATTTTGTGGTGTTTTGAGGACCTGCACATGAATATGCCATAAGCTTCCCTGCACTACTACAGTCAAGTTCAGATGCATGTGTTGCTTCTAAGAAGGAAGATGCCCATTTTAAAAATAGATACCTGAATATAAACTGAAGTTTGGTGATAACTCCCCCTTTGTGGAGGTCAGCCCCAAAAGTCAGTGCACATAACTTGACACATTTTCTAAACATTGTAATGAATAGACAGGTGTTAATATTAAAAAATTGACATTTTGTACACACATTAGGGGCATTGTGAAACATTTTCATACATAACAGCCCCATCATTGGCTGGCATTGGTCTTACAATAGCAACATGAGGTTCCGAACTACCACCAAGGTTATCACTTGCCAGGTTAGGTTAGGTTGGCAGGAGCTACTCTACAGCTTTATAATGGTTTATAATGGTTTTTACTAGGGATGTGCACACCCGAAATTATCTTATTTTATTGTTATTGGAAATTCCGATATAAAAAAATTTCAGATCCGATAATATCGGAGTTTTTTTGTGTCGAATCAGATCACTGAGCATGTAGGTCTCAGTGACTCCTTGGTTGCCTGGGAGAAATGGAAGTCCCTCTGTAGAGAAGAGCTCCTTCAGCGAGCCAGGATAAGTGTTGTCATTCGGGAAGTGTTTGTGTTCTCCAGAAATCTGCCAGACTTGTGATTATATTCTTTGAATATGCTTTGCTGAATGGAGAGGTTCGTGTATGTTTGTTTAACTTTAACTTTCTTAAATTGATTTAAGAAATATTCTGAAAATACATTTGCTTCTATAAGTTCTTGTGTCTGAGTGGAGTCAATCTTTCTGGTTCTGGTTACTATAAAGCCATCACCAACTAAAGTAAGAACGTTTTTTAGGGGAATTGATGTAAGGTATGCAGGAATCTGGTTTTCAAGCAACCTGTCTTCAATGGTTCTTAAATCAATAACTAATCAATATCTTTTCATTGTTGGGGCCCAGGACACATCCCATATACATGTTTTGAACTGCTTTCAAAATGTTATATCCTGCTTGGTGTAGATCTGGCCTCTATGTTAGAGGGGCCCTGACTCCTGCTACCCAGAATCAAGGCATGGGCAAATCTGTTTTCAGAGATTAGCCTTTCCATCTTAGCATTCTGGAGCTCAGTGTGTTCCCCACATCTATCCCTAGATACCTTACCTGTGGGATCTTGTAGATTCCCATTAAGGATGCGATCTCCCTTGAAGAGTGGGAGTTGAGACCCCCAATAACAGAGAGCAGTTTATCCTGCCTGTCACATTTATAATTTGGAATAATTCGCCATGGAGCAGAAAGCAGAGCAAGATTGTTTGTATGAATCACACTGGCAAGAGCCTTGCTTCTGTAGATGCGGAAGCCGAGCGTGGTGTTAGGAAGGAGAGTCAGATCCCTGTTGAGCTCCGTGATGGCGAACACCAAGGCCAAAAAGTGTTGGTAGTCCTTAACTATCGTCCTGCAATAGTGGAAGTGACATTGGGAGGTGGGTGAGGATCCCAGTGGAACTGAGGAGAAGTGGAGGGTTAAAAAATCAGTCTGGTTCAACCTCTCTGAAGAAAGACAAAACCTTCTAGACCCCTCCCCAGAAAACACTCTCCACTCTGAGTGAAATTTACATTGTCCTATTTACATGAGGGGACACAAATTCTCCTCACGTAAATAGTCCTCATTCAGAACCATGCGGACTGGAAACTCGTTTTGTTTTTAGAGAAAAGACCATATAACTCAATAAAGAGCATAACTTTCAAATGCAACTTTGACCGAAGTACACCAAAGCTCCCACATGGCAGAAAGCAACTTCCAAATTAGATCATCCCTTTATCCAGAGCCATGAGAACTGGCATCTTGCTTTAGCTTTAACTGAAGATCATCTGCCGTCCACATGAAAGCCCCCAGATTAAATCCCCAGCAGAATTTCCTGGTAGGACAGGAAAGGAAAGCTACTGCAACTCAATGCTGGAGACAATGAACGAGATGGACTAATGTTCTCTCTCAGGAGATGGGAGCTTTCTCAGTCATTCAGCCAATTTTGCTTTGCAGAGGAATTGCTGAGCCTTTTGTGATCCACTAAATATCTTAACACCTATGTCAAATGGCATGGACTGATGCATAATTTCAACAAGGGCACCGTGTCACTCTTTTAGTGAGGAAAAGACTTTGTGCACAGAAACAGAGAAAATTGGAAAGTCATTCAAATATTGAGTTTTTCCCTTTCGTTTCCCTTCTTGAGTTTTTTTTTCTTTCTGAAAGCTTATGATAAATACATTGCTGACTGGCTGTTCATTATTTTAGCCTTTGCTTATCAGAGCCCTTGTTTCTGGAGCTAGAAAAAACAGTTATTCCGTGCTACAGGAATTCGTCCACACCGTGCAAAATGTCTGAAGCATCCAACAGTAGGGATGCTTTTAGTATTTCCCAAACTTGGGTCCCCAGTTCATCTCCCACTGTCCCATGCATTTGGCCATGGATGATGGGAGTTGGGCTCCAAACAATCTCTGGGAATTCAAGGTTGGGAGCTAGATCAGAAATGGGCAGTCTTCAACCTTGCAGGATCTACTTCATGTTTTAGTTGCACCCTGAGATCCCTCAAACAGAACCTGGAGCAAAATAGACTCACACAATTAGAAATAAAGTATTTTGACCCCTAGAGTTTATTTTGAGTGGCAGAAGTGAGTAGAACCCACAAGCCTGGGACACGAATCCCCATTCTTGGTTCCCCCAAGTTTCCTTTATTTCAACTGTATAATTTAGGGTAGGAGGAAATCATTTCTTGTTGCTGTTATTACACAATTGCTGTTATTACACAGTTGGAGATCCACTGCAGTTCATCTAGAGAGCTATAGCTAGATCCAGACCTTACCTTCACCACCCCTCTCTGAGATGGTCTGCTTGGGGCAGGGATTGTGGGGGAGGACATTTGTAAGTCAAGAATAGATTATCATCATGAAACCAAATTATCGGCCATCTTTGCCTCTGCTCCTTGCACAAAACCTTTGTAAATAAATACCGTACATAAACACAGTATCCAGCTATCTATAAAGTTTTTATTGTTTGTAGCCAATGGCCATCACAATACAAACACAAAGAACACAAGTTTAAAACAGAAAAAAACATTTGGTCCAATGAAAGAGGGGTACAATAAAATGATCAGGTTTTAAAACATTCTTTCTGTTTAACCCCCTTAGGATTTGACAGTGGTATGGTTTAGAAAGGCCGCTCTTGCCTTTCTTGCAGCTAGCGCAAATAAAGCTATCCTATAGCTGATGAATTTGCCCACATCAGCCAACAGCCAACCAATTTTAAAATCATCTGATCAGCCTTCTAAGGTGGTCTGGAAAGGGAGAATAAATTTAGCCCTGGGCGGATTATATATTGGACAATATAAGATATAATGCACAAGATCTTCAATATGTCCTGATTTGCATATGCAAAAGCGCTTTTTTACAGGTCTATTAGAAAATCTTCCAGCCAGGTACTCAGTGGGCATCATTTGAAATCTGAGCTGGGTAAAAGCATGCCTAACAGGGAAAAAAGTTAATTCTCACTGGCATTATAGGTTGTAGCCAATCATGACAAGACTTATATATCAAATCATGAATTTTTGAATTTCAGCAGCACTGCTAATGCATATTCCTGGAAGGAGCCCTCTAATCTGAAAGCAAAGCAGGCAAAGATTTCTCCCGGATCCCTTTTTTGGAGACTTACGCTGCATTAACAGACACCTTTGGCTTCACATAACTAATGAAATCTGCTTTCTTTGTAGAAGAATAACTGCCAAGTGGTAAATTTCCACCGATAATTAGATCTCCTGGCCTGTAATAGTTGGGTACTTCCATCTTGGTCATTAGAAGGCATTTGGTCCTCCGCATCCTCTGGGTGGTTTGAGGCAGGAGCCGAAAGAGCAGAAGCATCAGCTGAAAATATACCTTTGGCAGGGAGAATTCTTTACCCATAAGTCAGTGACTACACAGAACCTGAAACAGAGCTGACTTTACAGGCTCCAACAGGGGAATTAGATCTTATCAAGAAATGGACAGACCCCACATAATCAGACCTCACCCCAATACCACACCAAAGACTCAGGGTGCATTTATGTGAAGCACATTTTCCACAGGAGTTCTGTGTTGCTGAATTCCTGCAAGGAAATCCATGGAGGATACTTCAAGAATTACTGTCATTTTGATAATTCCAGGGTAGTGAAAAACACACACAGCCCCTTTGCACTTGGGAGGGAGAAAAACAAGTGTGTGTTACTCTTTGCTTCTTCATGGGACAGTTGGACTTTAGTTGTCAGGTTCTGGTCTTTGGCCCATGTAAATCTGAGAGCCTAGATCCAAGATGATTTCAAGGATTGGGCCAAATTTCATGTGCCCAAGTCGGCTATCCAGCAGATATATCAAGACCAAACTGCACATTATATTGACGTAGCAGCTGGTGAGTGGCAGGGCTGGGAGGCCCTAGTAACATTGAGACCGTTTTGTGTGGAGAGGGGATGGCCCTACTCTCCTTGATCATGATGCTGGTGAAAACTGCTGCCCTAAAACTGGCATTTGCACCTGTGGGGAAAGTCCCACTGACACTAATGGAAACTTTCCTTGCACAGCAAGGAACAGCTTTCAGTCCAGACCATGCAAAGGATGAAATGGTCTTTACCCACCACCACCCTGGTTGCTATCCATTTGCAGCAATAGAGGGACACAACTACTAGTCCCATGATGGTTTCATCTAGTATGACCCTTAAAGCAAAGGTTGCTTGATCTCAGAACACTACATGATTGGATTGGATTGGATTGGATTGGAAGCTTCCCAGTTTGGATCGTATCCAATTCCGATTCGAAAATCAGATGTCCGATTCTTGGATTGGATGCCATTTTAGGTGTTTTCGCCATAGGCTTGCACTGGGGGAAAGCTTTCCCCCAATGCAAGCCTATGCAGAAAACATGGGGGAGGGTGAGTGGGAACCTAACTCCCCCCTCCCTGTCCCTCCCCCCCACTCGCACTCCTTACCTGCCCGGGCCGTCCGCTGCCGTCTGCTGCCGTCCGCTGCCATCCGCTGGTTGCTTCTACTGAGAAACAGGCTTTGCGGCCTGCCTCTGAGAACCACGTTGGGTGAAGTCATCACCCAGCGCGCTACTGAAAGGCAAGCTGCGAAGCCTGTTTCTCAGTAGAAGGGACCAGTGGACAGCAGTGGACAGCCCCGGCAGGTTAGTGGGGACCTCCCTCTCCCTCCCTCCCTCTCCCTCATGCTCCTTACCTGCAAGCGTCCTGCGCTGTTGTCCGCTGCTTCTGTACTACTGATAAGCAGGCCTTGTGACCACCTTCCCCCATCCCCCCACTTGCGCTCCTTACCTTCTGCCTACTCGTTACCATCCACTGCCACCCACTGCTTCAGTACTACTGAGAAACAGGCCTTGCGGCCTGTTCCACAGTAAAGCAAGGGCGCGCCGAGTGATGACGTCACCCAGCACACCGACGCTGTATTGTGGAACAGGCTGCAAGGCCTGTTTCTCAGTAATACGGAAGCAGCAGACGGCAGTGGATGGTAGCGAGGAGGCAGCAGGTAAGGAGTGTGAGGGGGAGGGGGAGAAGGTCCGAGGTCCGATCCTCCAATCTTTTCCGATCCGGATTGGGTCCTTTTGGATCTGATCGGACGATCCAGATGCTAGGGATCAGAATTGGATAATTGTATCCGATTTTGCCTGGATTGGGTCCGGCTGATGGATCGGACCCGATCTGCTGCACACCCCTATTTATAACAGTAGTGACCACTGTTGGGGTCCAGGACACATTACATGTATATAGTTTTCAAACCATTTTCAAAGTGTCATATCCTGCTTGGTGTAGATAACATAAGATGTTAACAGAAGATGAAACAGAAGAAGGGAAGTATCCATAGGCTTCCAAGAAATGTTGTCAAATGGTGCAACTTGTCTAATTGCTGCACTGCTCCTTTCTTTTAAAAGGTGTGATGAATTATAACCATTTCATGACATTTAATACACACATGAGAGCACTTCAAAAGGACCCTTTCAGATGACATGGTAAACCATGCTGATTAACCAATTTGGGCTAACCATGAGGCCTTAAGTGTGTCGTGTGCAAGGCATTTGCCTAACCATGGTTGCTTTATAGCCACATTCTACCATCATTTACAACAGAACTAAACATGGTCAATGGTAACCACAGTGAGATGTGGCGAGCATAAACACATTGTCTGAACAAGGTCAAGATGTCCCCCTCTGGATTTTTGGAATTCTTTAGCCAAAAGTTAATACATCAGGCAAAAAAGAAAGAAAAATGGAACATACCACAAATATGGATTTGATTGGTTAGATTAATTTTTACATAAAACAGGCAGGATCCCACTAACTACTGTATTGATAAGTATGAGGGGAATTATGATTAATTACCTGACAAATTATCAACGAATTCTCCAAAGCATAAATTTCACAGATTACTTTTTCCTGATATGATATTTGCAATTGAGAGTGGGTCTCAGAACAATCATGTAGCATTTGGGAAGAAAGATGCAACCCAGGAGACCAGCTCCAGAGGCCACGATGGAGAATATCTCCACACCATGGACTTCACCTTGGTGCTCAGGTAGGTGGGCACAAAGGAGATCCAAACACTACAAAATACCAGCATGCTGAAGGTGATGAACTTGGCTTCATTGAAACTGTCAGGCAATTTCCGCACTAGGAAAGCCACCATGAAGGAAGCAAAGGATAAGAAACCCAAGTAACCCAAGACATTGTAAAATATGGTGACTGAGCCTTCACTGCATTCCACTATGACCTCTTCAGCCAGGGAACGGAAGTCCAAGGTTGGGAATGGGGGAGAGGTCAGTAGCCAAACAGCACAGATCACAGCTTGGATGAGGGGACAAAGCAGGACAATGGATTTGGTCAGTTTTCTCCCCAAGAGTTTTCTTGCCATGTTTCCTGGCATGGTGGCCATGAAGGACAGAACCACTGTGACAGTTTTTGCAAACACAGAAGAAACAGCAATGGAGAAGATGATGCCAAATGCAGCTTGTCGGAGAAGACAGGTGACCTGCATTGGTCGGCTGATGAAGAGGAGAGCAGAGGAAGCAGAGGAAGCAGAGGAGGAGGCCTCGGTTGTTGGCTTTGACGACTGGTGTGTCACGGCATTTAATGAAGATAGCCAGCACTAGAGATGTGATGAGCGAGAGGAAAAGGGCTAGAGAAGTTAAAATGGACCCCAGTGTCTCTGTATAGGAAAGGAAGTGGATCTTCTTGGAGATACACTGGTCTTGGTTCCTATTTGGATGTCGATCTTCTGGACATGGGTCACAAAGCACTGCATCTGGAATGAGCAATGGCCATTGAAACATTTCAAATATGATTTAAAATCTTCAAATACAGGAAGCATCTGATGTTAAACTGATAAGAACAGATGCTACATTGGCTCTTACTCAAAAGGCCGAGAAGCATATCTCAAATATGACCCAAATGTTCTTTTCTTAGGGGCCAGGTCAGCCCTCAAAGGAGGTGAAACATACACTCTGAAGCTTATTTCACACCTTTGCATGAAATAAGTTTCAAACATAAGATTCATGTCAGAAATGGTACTAAAGACTAGGGATGTGTATCGTATCAGTCCGATGTCCGATAACGAGCCAATAAAGATATTATCGGACACTCAATGACTGATAATGAAGGAGGCCCTATCTAATCGGATCCAATATCCATATGTCCGATAATTATCGGATACATTGGATTTTCGGACCCCCAGTTTAGGTGTTTTTGCCATAGACTTGCATTGGAGGAAGAAAGCTTTCCCCCAATGCAAGTCTATGGCGAAAACACTGGGCCGGCACTCCCTCCTTCCCCCCACTCACTCTCCTTACCTGCTGCCTCCTTGCTGCCCTCTGCTGCCGTCCGCTGGCTCCAAAGTACTGAGAAAAAGGTTTTCCGGCCTACAGAGACGTCGCCGTACTGAGCAGGCCGCAAAGCCTGTTTCTCAGTACTACGGAGCCAGCAGGCAGCCACAGACGGCAGCGGGGAAGGCCGCAGGTAATGGGAGACCCCTCCATCCCTTCCCACCCACTTGCACTCCTTACCTGCAGCCTTTCCTGCTGCCGTCTGCTGCCCTCTGCTGCTTCTGTAGTACTGAGAAATAGGCTTTGCAGCCTGTTTCTCAGTACAGAGACAACGTGCAGGAAAGCCTTTTTCTTAGTGCTACAGAGCCAGCAAACAGCAGCGCTGGATGGTGGTGGCGGCGGCGGCAAGTAAGGAGTGTGACTGGGGGGAGGGAGGGAGTGCCAGCCCAGTGTTTGTCCCCATAGACTTGCATTAGGGGAAAGCTTTCTTTCCCCCAATGCAAGCCTATGGGGAAAACACCTGAAATGGTGGTCCGTAATCGGATCAGAACTTCCAATATTTATCGGATATTGGATCCAATCAAATACAGGTACCCCCCCGATATGATCGGATCCGATATTTTTAATATCAGAAATTCTGATTCGATTCTGATTCCGAAATTTCTGGCCGTGCACATCTCTCCTAAAGACTTTCCCCCCACATAACAGACCCTCCAGCAGACTCATGTTCAACATTTTCTAAGAAGAAAATTCAATAACTGGGAATACAAACCAGGGAACTTTAAGAACCAAACCACAATCTATCACCTGCAGTGCCTTCTGAATATCCAGAGAAATGAGAGAGAGAGAGAGAGAGAGAGAGAGAGAGAGAGAGATCCTCTCATTTCTCTAAGATTATGTAGTGTCTTCTGAGAAGAAATGCTGGTTCAGATGATATGGCACATGTTGCAGAAATCACTATAGTTTTTAAAAAGGGGGGGCACTGTTGTTTGATATTGGGGTGACATGCTTCAGGTGTGATCAGTGTTCCATCCAAACAGGAAAATTATGAGGGGAAACATTATCCAATGTGCAGAAAGAAAGAATCCCAGCAAATCCTTTACGTTCAAGAAGTTGTAATTTACTGGGAGAAAATACATGTTTTTCCCCCAGGAATTTGTGCACTCTTTTCAACTCAGAAAACCACAGAGGCATGCAATCTCAATGGAACTGACAGAAAAATACATTCCTAGGAGAAATGGAAGACTCTTTTCCTTGTGTCTCATCTTCCCTTGTCCCTGCTCCATTCTTACCCCAGTAAATTCTGCACTTTCATATGGTTCTCAAAGTTTGAGGTACCTGTCCACTTAGAAATGGTCCCTTCTGGACAACGGTCACATCTATAGCAGCAAACCGGCTCCCCCTCTGGAACTTTTCTCCTGTGCCCTGGAGAACATCTCTCCACACACCTGGCAAAGGGGGGCTTCTAAGAAGGAAGAAGCAAACACTTGAGACTATCCAGTGACAGAAATTGCACTAAAAGCTTGACAGAATTTCTTGACAGAATTTCCCATTACATGATGGATAGTTTCACCCATTTAGGAGTGTCAAAGATATTCTGGATGTCTGCAGGTGACTTTGAGCCACCATAAAAGAAATTCAGATGGGAGACAGAAAGTGTCATACTGAACAATGCTGTATTCCGATGAGATCAAAGGCACCAACATCCCACCTGCAAATCACCTTCTCCTCCCATTATGTCAGGAAACCCCCTTCCAAAGGAACTTTGGAAGCTGCCTTCAAAAGAGTCAGGCCCTTGGTCTACCAAGTGCAGGGTTGTTTGCCCTGACTCGCAGCGGCTCCTCAGAATTTTGTACAGAGGCCTTTTTCCAGCTCTACCTGGAGATGTCAGGACCCGAATTGGGGACATTTGCACACAACGGTGATCCTTTACCCCTGGACTTAGAAGCCTTTGGCCTTATCTAGAAACAGAGCTTCTGTTGTCAAGGGAGAGAACCCCAACATGTGTTATGTTCCCCCTGGAGCCCAGAGCATTCACTTCAGTCCCACCTCTGTCGTCCAGACGATCACATCAGAGGAAATGGTGAAGTCTTGACCTGGGGGAGCTCTCGGATCGTCACCTCCAAGTTTCACAGGAGAAAAAGATTTATTTGGGAAGAAGATCCAGTTCAGGATGTCATCCTATTTTCAGTGAGAGAGATTTCATCTCCAACGCTGTTGTTAAACCAGACCTTTCTCAAAGAGGCAAGGATCTGAAATGGAAGTGAAAACTGGGCATTTGTGAGTGACTTCTGGTGTCTTGTAAGGCTGCCTCTACACAAGAGGTTTAAAGCTCTTTCAAGTCTCATTAAAATTTTTACCTCTACATGAGCGGAGTGCAAATCGGGAGTTGAGGCGCGTTATCTATTCGATTATGCGCATTATCGAATGCGCGTTAAATAGCGAGTTTTATTTTGCTGTGGCCCATTCAAGCGCATTTTGACTATGTGAACAAGCGATTCTCTGCATTAACTACTTCTAAAGTGCATTTCAAACAACCGGTAAGGCCACCAGTTGTGCGCTCAATTACCTCCTGCGTACAGTCATTTACCATAAAGCACTTCCGAGAAGATGCGCATAATCGGAGAACCAGGCGTCAAACCGAATTCTTGTAGAGGGGGGATCTAACATAGAGCCTATCTACACTACTGCTTTAAAGTGGTTTAAAATGGTTTATAACAGCTTTGAGAACTGTTGGGGCCCAGGACACACTCCACATATAGTTTTCAAAACATTTTCAAAGTGTTTTATCTAGGGGTGTGCACGGACCCCCCGGATCGGATCGGGACCCGGATCGGGACCTCCAATTTTGTCCCGGACCGGTTCGGACAAAATCGGAGGCCCCCCGGACCAGATCGAGTCCAATCCCGACCCAAAAATCGTAAATTTTTGGATCGGCCGCCATTTTTTTCCCCATAGACTTGCATTGCAATGCAAGTCTATGAGGAAAAAATGGCGGCGGGTGGGTGAGGGGGGGCCTAACTCCCTCCCCCCCCGGGGCCGTCCGCTGTGGACGGCCCCGGCAGGTAAGCCCCCTCCCCCGCGCTCCCTACCCCCCCTGGGGCCGCCCGCTTCCATCCGCTGGCGCCCGCGGGCGCCAGCGGATAGAAGCGGACGGCTCCGGGGGGGGTAAGCCCCCTTCCCCGCCACTGCTTACCTTCTCGGCCCGTCCGCTCCTGTCCGGCGCCGGCGGCTACTACCAGCGGGCTCCGCGGCCTACTCTCGAGTAGCGCGCCGGGTGATGACATCACCCGGCGCGCCACCCTGGAGTAGGCTGCGGAGCCTGCTGGTAGTAATAGGCGCCGGCGCCGGACGGGAGCCGCCGGGCCGGGAAGGTAAGGGCCCCCCTCTGCGCGCCCCCTCCTCCCCTCCACGCACCCCCTGCTTACCTTCCCGGCCCGGCGGCTCCCGTCCGGCGCCGGCACCTACTACTACCAGCAGGCTCCGCGGCCTGCTCTAGAGTAGTGCGCCGGGTGATGACATCACCTGGCGCGCCACCCTAGAGCAGGCCGCGGAGCCTGCTGGTAGTAGTAGGCGCCGGCGCCGGATGGGAGCCGCCGGGCCGGGAAGGTAAGGGCCCCCCTCCCCCCTCCGCGCGCCCCCTCCTCCCCTCCACGCACCCCCTGCTTACCTTCTCGGCCTGTCCGCTCCCGTCCGGGGCCGGCGGCTACCACCAGCAGGCTCCGCGGCCTGCTCTAGAGTAGCACGCCGGGTGATGACATCACCCGGCGCGCCACCCTAGAGCAGGCCGCGGAGCCCGCTGGTAGTAGCTGCTAGTGCCGGACGGGAGCGGACGGGCCGAGAAGGTAAGCGCCCCCCTCCTCCCCCCCCCGCTGTCCACTTTCATCGGCGGGCGCCCGCTGGCGCCCGCCAATGGAAGCGGCGGTGGGCGCCAGTGGGCGCCCGCCGATCCGCCGATCCGCCGAACCGGTTCGGAGCCTTTTCGGACCGGTTCGGATTGGATCGGCCGATCCAGCTGCGGGATCGGAAATCGGATAATTTATCCGATTTCCCACTGGACCGGACTCGGATCGTGGATCGGGTCCGATCCAGTGCACATCCCTAGTTTTATCCTGCATGTGTAGCTAGGTTCATAGTGTCCGTTTCCACACCATAGGGGTGGAGAGGGTGGAGAGAGGGCAATCCTGGAAGTAGCTACTTCTGGGATTGGTGCGCTCAACCCACATGCAACAGCCCGGCTTCTCCTAGGCTGCCACAACTCACATCCACCATTTTTTTAATTTTTGTAACGGAGAATAGCGTACGAACGCTCGTGCGCAAAAGGAGAGCTTTTTAAAAAAAAAAAAAAAAAAACCGAGGGCCCCCACCTGCTGCCACCCCCTCTCCTGATGTCCTCAGAGCTGCACAGTGTGGCTCCGTGGCCATCACTGCAGCCACACTTCCTCACGAAGAATCGTGATTTTTGTGGTTCCTGAGACCCAGGAAAAATCCTATGCCCACCCCCCCAGCCCCACTACTCCCTGTGCATCATGCGGACCCACAGGAAGCAGCTGGGATCCATCCCAGGCATTTTGCCTGGTGTGGAAAGAGCCAGTGTGTCTGCCATTTCCCCCTTCTGTACTCTGTTCTTTAACTTGGGATGGCCAAATTTACCCCTTTCAGCACCACGTGCCTTTTGCTGGAGTCTTGCCAGATGCCCGACCCTGTTTGCCTCATGTGGAGATACTCTGGGACCCCATGGGCAGCTTCTGTTTTTCCTCAGTGAGCTGCCATTTTGTGTAAAAATGGTGGCTTGGCCTTCTTTGTAAATGGTGACACTTGGGGCATGGCTTCTGCTATGGAGTGATCGGTTGAGTTTTTCGGACCTCCCGAAATGGGGAAAGCAAAAGGAAAAATCCCTATCTTCATAAGGAATTGACTGTAAGTTAAAAACTAAATTTGTGTATGGGAAGAGTAGCTGCACAGGAATGTGCTGGGAGTTTAATTGAGAACAGCGAATTACAGCTTTGATACGCTCCAGAAGAATCTAGGCTGGATACCAATTGTTCCGAGACTCAGTAAAGTTTTTTGAAAACATATCTGCCTTAGCTATTGTCCTAAAAAGGGATATTATGGACTTTAAGAAATGATATATGAATCAAGGATAAAACTAAGACAGAATAGTGGACAGACTCCGGGGTAGCTGGCTGGATGCCAGATGCATAGAGATCGCAGAGAAATAAGTTGTTCTCCAAAGTGGGCAAGGAAGGCTAAAATACACCCTTCTGATAAAAATTTGGCACATTTGACAAGAACGGTGTGAGATAAAGTAAACATGAAAGGGGAAGGAAAAGAAGGAAAAGAAGACAGCAAAGCGGGCCCATCTCAAACTGGAAGTGGTAATCATAAAACTGGAACTAAGCCAGGAGCTGTTCCTAAGGAAACCAAACCACAGGAATGCCAACAAATGTCTTCAGCGGAATTACTAGCAAATATCAAAGCTATGATGGATAATAGCCTAGACAGGCAGAAGGAAGACATTATGAAAGAGGTTAAAAATGAGATCTTTAAATCTCAGAAGGAGATATTGACAAGCTTTCAAGCTGTTAATGCCAAACTGTCATCTCTGGAACAACAAACGGAAGAGAACAAAGGAAAAAAAATAAACAGCAAGATATTAAAATTCAAGAAATGGACTTACGTTTAATTGCTATGGAGGACAGAGATTGAAGAGTAAATATTCAAATCAAATCCTTCCAGGAACAGCAGGTGGAAAATCCAAAGATTTTGAGAGCTAATGGAATGGATCAAGGAGATGGACCCCCAAACGGATTGGGAAGATGCTGATTTTGAAAGGATCCACAGAGTTGGATATAAGAAAAGGGGGATGTTCCCAAGGGACATAATTGTTAAATTTGCTAATTATTATAAAAAAGAAAAGTTAATGCAAGCAATTAGACATGCCGGTCAACTGATGTTCCAATCAACGCCGATACAAGTTTACAATTATCTTTGTTCTCAAACGATCCAATGGAGGAAAAGTGTGAGATTGTGCACAACAACCCTGTGGAAGAATGCAATTGCTTACAGCTGGGTTTACCCACTATTTCTGAGATTTGTTTGGCAGGGGAAACAACACAGAATAACATCATGCGAGCAAGGGATGGAGTTACTGGGGAAGCTGGGCCTGATGGAGAAAGATGCAGATGAAAGCCAAGAACAAGAAGCCAAGAACAAGGGGCAGGAGGAGGCAGTCTGTAACTGAGTTTTGGATTAAAAAGGGATAGAAGAAGAGAATTAAAGGGAGGAGAGGTTCTATTGTGGCTCCATGGCGGTGAAGTTGCCTCCCCCCCCCCCCGAAAGGTTCTAAAAGGGGAATAAGGAGCTACTGCCCAGGAAGTTCCTGGTTATGAGGGGGTGGAAATTGGGGGGTATGTGTGGGAGGGAGGGGGTAAATGTAACACAAATGGAGACCTACAAAGGGAATTAAGATTGGAAAGATGGAAACTAAATTAAGAATTGTAACTTTAAATGTTAAAGGGCTGGGAAATGTTATTAAAAGGAAGAGGTTGGAAGCGATGTTAAAGCAGATATAATATTTTTACAAGAAACTCATCAATCAAAAGATGGAGTAAACGAGTTAAAAATGAGGGATGTGGGCATATATGAAAAGGCATATGGGACTTCTAAAGCAAGAGGAGTAGCGATAATAATTTCTAAAAAATGTGGTCTCAACATAGTAAAAGTAAAGAGGGATGATATGGGAAGATTTTTGATAATATACTGTACTGTGGGGGAAGAAGAATATGTATTGATTAATATTTATGCTCCAAATGAAAATCAGATGGAATTTTATGATGAAGTGTTTAAAGCTATGGGAAATATGGGGAAAGCGAATATTGTAATGGCTGGTGACTTTAATATGGTGATGGATAAATTGAAGGATAAAGACAATATATTGAGAACTTTAAAAGGTGGTGGTAAAATTGGTTTAAGTAAAGTAATGGATGAAAAAGAATTAGTAGATGTTTGGAGGTTAATAAAAGGTAAAGAAAGGAAGTACACCGTTTATTCACTGAAATATAAGAGTTATTCTAACATTGATTATATTTTTGTGTCAAAGAATTTGACTGCTAAGATTATAGACTGTGAAATAGGAGTTATTAAAGTCACAGATCATGCATTATTGAGAATGGATATAAAAATGAAGAAAGATTATAGAGAAGCAAAAAGGTGGAGAATGGATACAAAGATTTTAAATTATAAAAACATTGTTGAGAAAATGAAAAAAGAGATACTGACAATATGGGAAATTAATGAAACAGGGCAAAACTCTCAAGCAATAGTATGGGACACGATGAAAGCGGTAGTAAGAGGGATATGTATTAGAGAATCATGTAATTTAAGAAGACAACAAGAAGCACAAAGTAAAAAGATTGAAAAGGAGGTTAGGAATTTAGAGGAACAATTGATAAACGAATATACACTCAACTTCAAGCTAAAAAGGAGGAACTCGAGGAAGCGGATTTGGAGAGAGCGCAGAAAGACCTGATACATTTGAAAAGGGATTTTTTTGAATATAGTAATACAAATTCTAAAGTGCCGGGCAGGTCCACGCAGTCGAAGAAGGCAAAGAATATGATTGGGACAATTAAAGATAAAACAGGGAAAAGCTGTAATTTAATGAAAGATAAATTAAACATATTTCAAGAATCTTATCAGAAATTATATGCATCAGAAGTGGGCCCACAGGCAAAGATAGTGGAGTATGTAATAATAATAATAATAATAATAATAATAATTATTATTATTATTTGTAACCCGCCTCTCCCTTCGGATCGAGGCGGGGAACAACAACAACATAAACATAAAAATTACAACAGTTAATTTTTTTTAAAAAAACAAGAGAACAATACAACATTAAAAACATCCTAAAATTCATCTGGATAGGCCTGTCGGAAGAGGACAGTCTTCATGACTCTCTTAAATGTAGAGAAGAATTGGAAAATAAGGTTACAAGGGAAAGATAGGGATTATATGGTAGTGAGGGAAAATGAAATAGAATAAATTATTGATAAATTAAAAGGAGGGAAATCTCCGGGTTTAGATGGGTTGAGGCTGGAATATTACAAGATATTTAAAGAGTTATTGGTACCGAGACTGAAAGTATAATACAACAATATATTAGGGGGAGGGAAGACCCCACCATCATGGGAACATTCTCTGATTATATTAATCCCGAAACTGGATAAGGACTTAACGGACCCAGCTTCTTATAGACCTATATCCTTAATAAAACAAGATTCAAAAAAAATTATGGCAATTATGGCAACAAGAATGAATACTTTCATAAATAAATATATAAAAAAGGATCGATGCGGATTTATTCCAGAGAGGCAAATGCCTAATTTAATTGGGAGAGAGTTGAATATAATTAATGTTATTAAGAAAAGGAATATAAAAGCAGGGTTGATAGCATTAGATATTTTTAAAGCCTTTGATTATATGGAATGGCCAGCATTAAAAACAATTATAAAAACATTTGGGTTTGGAGATAAATTTATAGGAGTGATTAATCAGTTATACGCAAATAATAAAGCAGTGGTGATGGTTAATGATGGGTTAACACAACAGATTACCTTAGCCCGAGGTACTAGACATGGGTGTCCACTCTCCCCGATATTATTTGCAATAGTTATAGAAATTTTTGCAAATGTTATTAGGGAAGATGGGAGATTAAAAGGGATAGGAGGAAAAAAAAAATAAAAATTAATTTGTTTTCGGATTATACATTAATGACATTAGAAAATCCAATGGAGAGTTTGGAGGAGATAAAGCAACATTTGAGAGAATTTGAGGAGAACACAGCTGTCGTGACTCTCTAACTTCTAGTGCACATTGAAGTCAATAAGAGGCCTCTTAGGAAAACAATCAATCTTTCATTTAGCAAATGATCTCTTCTCTCCCTTAGAAAGGAGTTAAAATTTAGAAAGCGTTTTGCCCCAAAGCGTAATTTAGCTAAGCAAACAAATCAGTTGATCCATCCAAAAGGAAGCGAGAGTCACTTCTGAGAAGAATTAACATCCAGCCTTTTCTGAGCAATTAATCTTTCTGAGCGCCATCTCCTAACCTGCTTTATCTGTGCTCGCTTTTCTCTCCTACGGAAAATGGGATTTCTGAGCTCACTCCCCCCTTCGCCCTCTGAAGTCGAAGGCTGGTTCTCAGCTGCAAGGTTATTTACATCAGAAGAAACATTCTCTAAAGGCGAAGCTATGGGAACCTCTTCCCCTTCTGGTACAGACTGGAATGTCTGTTTGGGTTCAGAATCTGATTCTGAATTAACGTCTAACATTCCTTCGCCCTGAGCAAGGGGGAAGGAATTAGACACAACAACAGGATCACAAGTAAATTGGGGGAAATCGGAAATGATGTTATTTAATTATAATAATGAGGAAAGGGAGGAGTGTAGCATAAAACTTGGTCTTAAGATTAAAAATATAGTGCGCTATTTAGGAGTTAATATTATGAAAGATTTAGAAAAGTTAGAAGAAATTAATTTTAATAGTTTGAAGAAACAGATAATGAAAAATTAGAGGCTTATAGGAAGTTTTTTAAAAAAAAAAATATTATTTTCAACTTAAAAAACAACATACAACATAGGTACATTACATAACCCTCTCACTACCCCCCGTGCTCCCCTCCCCCCAGGAGACCAACATTTATTCAATTATATTATACATCTTTCCAAACTTGTAAAGAATCTTTCAAAGGTGAGTGCCCTTTCCCCTTTCTTAATACAAATTCCAAAAATGGACTCCATATATTTTCAAAATCATTCTTCCTGGATAATCCCCTCCTTACTTTCAAATTACACGTTAACTTGTCATTAAGCGTAATATCCCATATTTCTTTATACCATTCTTCTATTGTATACTTCCCTTGCACTTTCCAATTCTTAGCTATCATTAATCTAACGGGTGCCAGGAGGTTGTTAATCAATTCCTTCATACTTGTATTCCCTATTCCTTTATCCCATATTGATAGTAAAGCCAACTTAGGACTTATTTCCACATTAATTCCCGTTATTTCGCTTATTTCTTTAAACACCCTTTTCCAAAATTTTTGTACATATTCACAACTCCACCACATATGAAAGTAGGTTCCAACCTCCTGACAACCCCTCCAACAGTTCTTAGAATTTTTTTTATCAATCTGGTGAGATCTCACTGGCGTTAAATACCAACTCCATGCTACTTTATAATAATTCTCCTTTATCCTAACCGACAATAACTTTAACATTCTTGCGTCCCAAATCTTCCTCCAGTTAAGTTCATTAATTTGTTCCTTTAAATCATCTTCCCAAATCATTTTAAGAGAATCTCGGCGGTCATCGTCCTCTACCATAATTTTATATATTTCACTAATCAAACCTCTTTTATTTTTATTTTCCCCTTTCTTTTCTCTTGATTCAATTAATTCTTCAAATCTTGTATTATCTCTACAATCCTTATTCTTCCTTTTCCAATTCCTGTGTCCATTGTTCCAATTGTATACATTTGAACCAAGCCAACTTTTGTCCTCTTAATATCTCTCATATTTGCTCCTTATTACTCATTCTTTTCAACCAATCTCTCAACTTAATAATTTTCTGACCCCTCAATCCCCCTTCCAGCTCTCTTTTCAAATTCCCTGGGAAGTTTTCCATTACTACAACTGGAGTAAGAGGAGAATCTCCTGGTATTAACTTTCCTTTAAATTTCTCCCAAATCTCTAAAATATTTTTTTAAAAATGGGTTATCCAGTCCCTTTAAATCTTTCTTTTGTATTTTGGTAAAAAAAATATTTTGCAATTTTAATTCTAGTTCTCCTGTTTGCGTCTCTAACCATTCTAAGTCATCTTCCCCTAATATACCATTTCCGACATGTCTTAATTGATTAGCTATATAATATATCTTTATATTTGGAAGTCCCAAACCTCCTTTCTTTTGTGTCTTATACCATAACCTTTTATTAATCCTTGCTTTTTTATCTACATTGCAATAAGCATTTATCATATTTTGCCAACTCTTTAACTCTACTTCCGTTATTTTAATTGGTAACATTCTAAACAAAAAATTAACCTTAGGTAATATCTTCATTTTAACAACCGCTATTCTACCAAACCATGAATGCTTTAATTTTCTATAAGCCTCTAATTTTTCCCCTATCTGTTTTTTCAAACTATTAAAATTAATTTCTTCTAACCTATCTAAATCTTTTGCAATATTAACTCCTAAATAACGCACTATATTTTTAATCTTAAAACCTAGATTTATATTACACTCCTCCATCTCCTTCTTATTATAATTGAATAACATCATTTCTGACTTCTCCCAATTAATTTGCAATCCAGTAATTTCCCCAAATTCTCTCAAATGTCTCTTAATCACCTCTCCACTCTCTAGAGGATCTTCTAAAGTCAGTAATGTATCATCCGCAAACATATTAACCATATACAAAAGAAGGCAGGGCCCCTGCACCTTTAACTGTTGTGATGAAGAGGGAATTTCACCAGGAACTAATTGCATACAAATGACGCTGGCTGAAATTCCCTTTTCTCTGCATCTGTTAAAGTTACATGAGCCCTGTCCTCCTTTTCATATGGTCAGCCTACATATGGTCAGCCTAGCGTTTGCACCCGAAGGAAGCTTCCATTTCACAGCAAAGAACAGCTTCCAATCCAGAGCAGGCAAAGGATGAAATAGTCTTGAACTGCTAGTGGTTTGGAATGCTATGGATTTGCACAACTTCTAGTCCCGTGATTGTCTCATCTCGTTTGACACATAAACCAAAGGATGTTTGATCTCAGAATTCTCCATGAGATGACAGGGTGGTTGACACTAAGAGCAGCAGAGATTCAGCAAAGTCCCCATCCACGTAATGTCAAATTCTTCATCAATTCAATGTCCAGGCAATTAACATAAGATGAAACAGAAGGAGGGATTGTCCAGAGGCTTCCAAGAAAGTTTGTCAAATTCTACAACTTGTCTAAAGGCAATGCTGCTCCTTTCTTTTAAAATTTGTGACAAATCGTTACCTTCTAATGACTTTGAATACATACATGAGAGCAGTTTATAAAATGTACCCCTCTGGATTTTTGGAATTCTTTAAGTTGATACATCAGGTGGGTGAAAATGAGCACACAACAAATATGGATTTGTTTGGCTAGTTTTTATTTTAACATATAACTGACAGGATCACATTAACTCTTGAATTGATAAATATGAAGGAAGATTATGATTTATAGGCTGGCAAATGAATTGCCAGGAAATTCTCAAAAGCATAAATACCCAGCTCATTTCTTCCTGATGAGCTGATCTCTGCAATTGAGATTGGGCCTCAGCACAATGATGTAACATTTGGGCAGAAAGATACAACCCAGGAGACTAGCCCCAGATGCCAAGTTGGAGAAGACCTCCACAGCCACCATGGACTTCCCCTTGGTGCTCAGGTAGGTGGGCACGAAAGAGACCCAAATGCTGCAAAACACCAGCATGCTGAATGTGATAAATTTGGCTTCATTAAAACTGTCAGGCAATTTCCTTGCTGGGAAAGCCACCATTAAACTGATGAGAGCCAAGAAGCCCATGTAGCTCAGGACAGTGTAAAACATGATGGCTGAACCTTCATTACATTCCACTATGATCTCTCCAGCCAGGGAATGGAAGTCCAAGTTTGGGAATGGGGGAAAAGTCACCAACCAGACAGTACAGACCATCACCTGGATGAAGGGACAGGTCAGGACAATGGAGTTGGTCAGTTTCTTCCCCAAGAGTTTTCTTGCCATGTTCTCTGGTTTGGTGGCCATAAAGGCCAAAACCACTGTGACAGTTTTTGCCAGAATGGAAGAAATGGCAATGGTGAAGGTGATACCAAAAGCAGCTTGTCGGAGAAGACAGGTGACTTTGGTGGGTCGGCCGATGAACAGGAAGGAGCAGGGGAAGCAGAGCAGGAGGGAGATGAGGAGGACGTAGGTGAGGTCTCGGTTGTTGGCTTTGACAATTGGTGTCTTGCGATGTTTAATGAAGGTTGCCAGCACTAGAGATGTGATCAGAGAGAGGAAAAGGACCAGAGAAGCTAAAACAACCCCCAATGTCTCTTGGTAGAAAAGGAAGTGGATCTTCTTGGGGACATGGAGCACAGCGATCTGCATCTGGAATGAGCCACAACTATTGAGGCATCTCAGACATGACAAGAACATTCTTTATGTGGTGGCAAATTCAGCCCCCAAAGAAGGGGTGGAAATATCACATCTCAAAATTATCTTACACTACTGATTAGCATCATAATTCATCAGAGCAGAGTCAGAAAAGGTGCAAAAAAATTTTTTAACCTGTGTAACAGATTTATGTTTGTGTATTTCCACTGATGAAAATCCTGAACTCTGTAACAAGAAATGAAAACCAGGTGAGTACCAGAATACATGCAAACCTTTCTCAAAGAGCAAATAATAACAATCTGTCATTTTCTTCATACTATCCTCTGTCCTCTGAGCAGATGTGTTGGGGTAGAGGCTGGAGAACATGTCAAAAATATCACTTTGGATGTGTGACATGAAGGGTTAAATTTTGAATTATGTTAGCTAAAGTCATAAGCTCTGCAAAAACTGTGCCTTATCTTCACTCAGCTCCTGAGGAATGTTTGCTGTGCCTATGCTAAGTGACCTTGCAGATGTGCTAATATCTCCTAGTTCTTTGCTTAATTGCTATTTTTAGAGGCTACAATGCTGTACAATGCTGTTCTTTGATTCTGTATCATTGTTTCACTTTTATGAATGCCTGCTTGACCAAAATGAACTATAAAAATGAGACACAGACAAAAGTCTTGGCCACTCCCTCTATTTTCGCTGCGAAGCAACAGGGAACTGGCCCTCAGCGCTGAGCTTTGAATAAAGTGAAGAACAACCTTCCTCCTGTCATCTGAGTTTGATTTTAAGATTGGTCCAGCCAACAGATGGAAAGGGCAATCGGTTTCACTTTGGGTTGACTTTCTCCGGTTGTTACAAGGATAACCATCAAACTGCCCAGACCATAGTTGTGCACAAGCTTCTATAGGCCTGATGCTAAAACATTTAAAAATACAAGGCATAAGCGTTATTGTTTTGTTATTAAAGATTTATTTTGGACATACCGAATCCTTTGCAGTCCAGGAAATCTCAGACATATGCAATCAAAAATGGAAATTACAGGAAAACAAATAGTCAAATGGAAATGCTAGATGTTTCTCTTTGATTATCAACTTCTCTTTGTCTCTACTCCACTCTTTCCCCAGCGTGTCTGCACTTCTATTTTGCTCTCAACGTTTGAGATACCTGTTGAGTTAGAAATCGTCCCTTCCGGACAAGGATCACATCTGTAGCAGCAATCCAGCTTCCCCTCTGGAACTTTTCTCCAATGTCCTGCAGAGCACCTCTCCACACACCTCGCAAAGGGCATCTTCTAAAAGGGAAAAGAAATACAGCAGAGGATATCAGGTAACAATAACTACACTAAATGGAGCTACTCCACAGGGTTTCCCATTAGGTGATTGATCACAAATTTAAGAAGGCCAAATCTCTCATGGATGCCTGCTGGTTGCTTAGAACCATCATACAAGAGGCTCTTATACAATTTATTCTAGGGCAGAAACAGGAACATTGGAGTGAGTCAGACACTTGACCCACCTAGAGCAGTGTTACCTGTACTGACTGGCAGCTTCTCACGAACATTTCAGGCATGGACCTTATTCCAGGCCTACCTGGAAACATCAAAAAGCGAACCTGGGAGTTTTTGCACGCAAAGACGGTACTTTTAAACTGGACAAAAAGTGCTCCTCCCACAGTTATAGGCATTTAAACTCATCCAGAAGAACAGTTTGTGAGCCTATGTACACACGCAGGATAAAACACTTTGAAAACGTTTTGAAAACTGTATACGGAGTGTGTCCTGGGCCCCGACAGTTCTCAAAACTGTCAGCCTATCTACACTACTGCTTTAAAACGGTTTAAAATGGTTTATAACAGTTTTGAGAACTGTTGGGGCCCAGGACACACTCCGTATACAGTTTTCAAAACGTGTTCAAAGTGTTTTATCCTGCATGTGTAGATAGGCTCTCTGTTTTCAAAGGACAGAACTGCAACTTTTTCTAGTTCTCCCATGAACCCAGAATGTTCACTTCAGTCCCACCTCTGTATTCCACATGATCGCATCGGAGCGAATGGTAAAGTCATGGCCTGGAGGAGCCTCAGGATCTACTCCTCCTACTTTCACTGGATAGAAAGACTGATTTGGGAAGTACATCAAGTTGTTGATATCATATTTTTTGCCATTTTCAGAGAAGGAGACTTCTTCTACAGCACTGTTGTTAAACCGGATGCTCCTCAAAGAGGCAAGAATCTGAAAAGGATGATAGATTCAGAATCCTGGTTAACTGTGAGTGAGTTCTGGTGTCTTGTAACACATTGGCTGAATTCAGACAACACATTAAGCAACTGAGGGGGTGGGGAAACAATGTGTTGCTTATTGTGTTGTGTGGAGGGTAACACGCCGCTCACAGACTACTGATGGTATGCTATTCCACCCAAATAAGCAACTGAGAGAAACAACTGGCTTGCAAGTTGTTTAGCTCGAAGCCTAGGGTGACCAGATAAAATCCAGGTCAGGGCTCATGTAACTTTAACAGTTGTAGAGAAAAGGGAATTTCAGCCAGAGTCATTTGTATGCAATTAGTTCCTGGTGAAATTCCCTCTTCATCACAACAGTTAAAGTTGCATGGGCCCTGCACTCTAGTATAGTGCCTGCAACTTTAGCTGTTGTGATGAAGAGGGAATTTCACCAGGAACTAATTGCATACAAATGACTCTGGCTGAAATTCCCTTTTCTCTACAACTGTTAAAGTTACATGAGCCCTGACCTGGATTTTATCTGGTCACCCTGTCAAAGCCAGTTGTTTAAAGTGTTGTGTGGAGGGGTGAGTGTGTTAATGGTGTGTGGTGAGTGGGTTAAAACACAAGCCCATAGAGGCAGGCGGCAAGAGCAACTAAAGCGGCGGCTGCCACTCCGCTACAACTGGTGCAACTTGCAGAGGCTGCTGGAATAGAACTGGGAGGACTGAGGGAGGAGGGAAGGTGGGGAGAGGGGCTGGGGCTGTGTCAGTCAAATGCTGGGTTGACTATTAGTCCACTCAATGCCAGCCCCAACCACCCACAGTTGTGTAGGAATATGTTGTGTGGGGAGTACCCACAAAATAACCAACTGTGAGTTGGCTACTCAACCCACCATTGACTAATGCGTTGTCTAAATTCAGCCATTGTGTCCACCAACAAGTTAGGAGAATGCTTGTTTCTGCACTGTGCTCTTTAATGTGGGATGGCTGAACTCACCTCCATTTATGCCCTACATCACGTGCCACTCACTGTCAACCCAGACCAGTTTGTAGCATTTGGTCAGCTGTCAGACATTCCACAGGTATCTGTGAGTGGCAGACAGCTGCCAATTCCATGCCGAGGCATCCATTAGCTTGAAAATGGCATCTTAGTGTTCCTTGTAATGCCTCTGGTGTCCAATTTATCTCGGTATTCTCATGTTAATGACTGCTATACAGCTCCCAATTGTGCAAATGGGCCTTTATGGAAAGGGCCAAGCAACCATTTTTACACAAAATGGTGGCACAGTGGATCAGCAGGGAACATCACCCTTGCCTGGCTCAGAACATGCTGATTATGGCAAGCACAGTGGTCCAAGGAACTGGAGTCCGGGAGGCCGTGCCAGACTCCATCCCCTTCTCAGACTCCTGTGACATCCTTAGATTTATTACATAAGATTCATCTTGTTTGAGCACTATCAGCTCACAGATGTCTGCCCAGTGGATGGGGGGGTTGGCTAGTGTCACCATGATCAAACACACCCTTATATCTCTCTCCCAGGTTCATACTTGGAGCCGATCTACACACTAGGTTTTTAACGTTTTATAAGGGTTATGAAAACGCTTTGGGCCACATGACGCACTCCCTTGAACGTTGTATACCCGAGGTTTTTTAAAACTCACTTCAGTTATATACAACGGTTTCACTTTTAATAAATCGTTTTAAGTAAAATAATGTGTCCTTCCTTACCGTTTGTGATTCATGGGGGCAGTGCTTCGTTTACTGGTGCCAAAATGCTTAGCAGTTGATTGGTGGGGAAGAAAGCGGGGCTGAGGAGGAAGTGGGCGAGTGAACTACAACATCCACAATTTTTAGCCCTATACTCGCTAGGAAATGACAGAGGAACAAAGGAGGAAGTGGGGGACTGAACTACAACACCCACAATGCCTTGCCCTAAACTCATTGTAAAAGCGAAACAGAAAGAGAAAGGGCAGAAAGTGTGTGATTGCACACACCGCTTTAAAGACTGAAGAATTTTTCTCCTGTAACATGAGTACTCAGTACTGTGGCCTAAGATGTTTTAGAACACACCTATTTGGAACATTTTAAAATACTATTTAAAACGTTCCAAGGGACTGTGTAGATAGGCCCTTTGTTTCCATGATCAGAAACCACCAACCCACCTTTGATAAAATTGCCAAATCTGAATGAGGATGCTACCTGCCACGGCTGAATATTCAGAAGCCTCTTGCCTTCACCCCTCATTCTGCGTTTGGATCCAGATGAGGACACGTCATGTAAGGCATGTGCCACAGAATAGATGGCATTGTAGAAGCTGTAGCTGCCACTGTTCATGCTGTTTTCCCATTTGAAATATATCAGGTCCTCTAGTTTCTCCTTCCCAGTACAGATTCTCTTTCCCCGTTGAGAGGGTTGGCCAGATCTCAGAAACTGGCATTTAAATGCCACTTCCCACCAGTCACGGAGAAAGACGTCTCCTTGTGGTCGGAGTGGATTTAAAGCCAAGAGAAAATCCTTGAATTTTGGCACACCCCTTCTGTGGACTTGGAAGTGCAGAGCACCATGGATGGGTTTGAGATATTTTCCAGCAAAGGGTGATGGCATCACAGGAATGATGCTATGGGATGTCAGGATCCAAACCTTCCTAAAGGGGGACTTGGCCTTTTCTTCATGAACAGCCAACATGGACAATACTTGGATTATAACAATGGGAAATGAAAACACAATCATCACTTGAGGCTCAAACCAAGAAGTTGGAATTGAGCCGTTTCGCACTCGAAGTAGATGAAGTGGGTCCGTTGGGTTGAACATGTCAGTGACAACAATACAGATGTCCTTCTGCTTGAGCATGGGTGTCAGGGTCTGGATGAAATGTTCACCTCTGTCATCACTGGGAGCAACAAGCCCAATCCAGTTCCAGTGGAAATGTAGGAGCAGCCGCACTATGCCCAAATACTGAGGAATCTCCTTGGGTCCAATCTGGAAGAAGGAAGGAAATTCCCCTTTCTCTCCCTGGACGGGGTTGAAAAAGCCGTAACAGAGCTGAAGGAAGGAATTTCTTGTCAGTCTATTGTGGCAGAAATTTTGTGGGGCTTTAAAGAATGCCATGTTTATTTATGGCATAGGCTTCTCAGGGCTACCACAGCAGAATTCAGATGCATGAAGTGTTGACCAGAAGGTAGAGGTCAACTTCAACAATGGATGTCTAAACATAAAGTGAAGCTCTATGATATCTTCATGGTTCCTCCCCCCAAGTGTAGATTTCACCCCCCATGAAAAAGAAAGATAGTGGTACCATGCAACTACTCTGTCACAATCTCCTACATTTACAGTGAATAGGACTGGGTTTATATTAAAGCAATGTGACCCTTTGAATCCCCTCCCCAAACACAATACTTTGGTCAAACCTCATGCATTCCACGTGGGAATTCATCAAGACAGGCAAAATGGAAAAAAGTGACCCATTGTTAGTGGGGCTGAATAGAACACTGCAGGAGTGCCCCCACTTCAAACATTTTTATTTCATTTTACACTAAGGCATATGGCGGAAACATGGTCAATTTTACATAGAAAGATGTAATGTCTAGTCAAACACGCAGTTCACACCATGGCCAACCAGCTATCGACCAGGAACCCACAAGGAGGACATGAGTGCAACAGCAGTCTCCCACCCATGTTCCCCAGCCACTGGTGTACATAGGCATCTTGCCTGCGATACTGGAGGCAACGTATGAGCATAGGGACAAGGAGGCATTGATAGGCCAATACATAAAAGACAGAGGGTGCCTCTACAAGAACAATTTAAAGCCCTTTCATAGCGCATTACCAATTTTACCTCCACATGAACGGAGCGCAAATCGGGGGTTGAGGAGCTTTTTCTGTTCGATTATGTGCATCATCGAATGTGCATTAAATAGCGAGTTTTAATTTACCATGGGAGTTAAAGCGCCTTATGACAATGTAAACAAGCGATTCTCCGCATTTAAACACCTTTAAAGCGCATTTCATACAACCGGTAATGCGCTTCACCGCCTCCCGTGTATAGGGATTAGGCGTAAAAGTGATTGTGAGAAGATGCACATAATTGGCCAACCAGACATCAAACCAAATTCTTGTAGAGGGGACCAGAGAGATATGATATTGTTCTGTTGGGGGGTTGGACTTACCCCCACCTCAGAGCAGGAGTTGCATTAATGGATTGTATTAAAAACAACAAAGGGCATTGTAGCACCTGGTTCGGTTGTGAATATTTTAGGTGAAAGATCCTCCCTACATGAAATCTTTGTGACACAAGAGACCTATTGCTTCCTAGGATTCATTGTGCCATAGCCATCTAAGATTCCTGGTTACCACCAAGGTTATTGTATGGCAGACGAGGCAATATGAAAGGCCCCCGACTCCGGCCATCCAGAATCAAGGCAACACACTCACCGTATGGACACATTTCCAGAGATTAGCCAGTCCACATTTTAGTGTTCTGGAAATCTGCAGGTCCCCTCATTTCTCCCCACAGGAATCCCCTTACCTGTGGGATTTTGTAGATGCCCATTAAGGATGCGATCTCTCTTGAGGATTTGGAGACATGATCCCCAATAATGGAGAGCAGTTGATCTTGCCTGTCACATTTATAATTGGGAAACATTCGCCCCCGAGTGGAAAGCAGAGCAAGGCTGATCACATGCATCCACCTGGCAAGGTCCTTGTGTTCATAGAGGCGGAAGCCGAGAGTTGTATTGGGTAGGAGGGACGGATCCTTGTTGATCTCAGTTATGGTGAACACTGCTGATGCAAAATGATCATACTTCTTGATTTTTGACCTGCAATTGTAAGGGTGTTTTAAAAGTCCATCTCATTGAGAGTTGTGGAGCTAAACCGATTAATGGCAGACATCTAATCGGAGTGCTCCACACCTTGGCACCTGGAAGACCTCCAAAACTACACACTTGATAATGAAGGACAATGAAAATTAATTGGAAATGAAGAGGGATGTCACAAAACTGCAGACAACTAGAGTAAAAGATCTCACTGCCTATTTCCCCCCCCCCCTTAGAAACAGAGAGATATCAGAGCAGGTAAATCAGCCACAGCAAAGCGGATCTGATGGCATGAATTCCAAGCTTGCAGAGAACGAAACTTCAAGCCTCCTACAAGGTGTGGCAAAGCAATTAGCATGTCTAAACCAGGATTTGAAAGAGGAGTTAATGAAAGATTACTACAACCAATAAATAATCAACTGAAGGAAATGACAGGTGATAGGAAAAGTGTAAAAAAGATTGTGAAAGTAACACCACATGAAAATACAAAGACTGGAAAATGAATATAGAATGATGAAGCTTAAGGTGACTTAGAAGACATTAGCAGATGGGCATATATCTGTATCCGTGGGGTGGTGGAGTCTGTGGAGGAGGATCATATGGTGTGATTCCTTATTGACTAGAGCAACTCTCTAGTTCCAGACTCCTGCCTGGATAGAGCAGATATTGAAAGGGCCCATAGAGCCTTGGCGCCAAGTTACATAGGCATTGCTAAACTGAGAGACCGAGTGTTGTGTTTTACACGGTATGCAGTGAAGGACACATTTCTTAAATAAATTTGGAAACTCCCATCCCCAATGTATATGCAACAGAAAGCGATGAGTATTGAATGAAGCAGTCAGCCCTTGGCCACAAAACCTGACTCCATGTAACCTCCAGGTTTTCTTCATTTCAGCTGTATAATTCAGGGCAGAGGGAGTCATTTGTTGCTGCTGTCCTTACACAATATGGAGTCAGAAATGCTTGGTGATCCACCACAGATCACCCCGAGATCTACCAGTAGATCAAGACCTACCTTCTCTACTCATGTCTTAGATGACGTCTGCTTGGGGCATAGATCAGTGAACATTTCTTAGTCATTTACAAGACAGCCAGTATGGAGGAGTGGTTAGAGTGTTGGACTGGGACTAGAGAGGGCCGGGTTCTAATCCCCACATGGCCATAATGTTCACTGAGTGTTTTTGGACCATTCACTAACCCTTAGCCCAAGCCATCTTGCAGGATTGTTGTGAGGAAAATAAAGAAAGAAGGAGGACAATGTGAGACACCTTGGATGCCTTGCGAGATGGAAAAAGGCAGGACATAAATGTACAACTACTACTACTACTACTAATAAATTATTCGATTTTCAACCTGACACCAAATTATAGGTTAGCTCTTCCTATGCTCCTTGCCCAAGACCACTCAAAAAGAGAAGAACCCTCAAGACTACAGCTCGCATTTCATGTCAAAGCTGATCCTGACAAGCCAATGAGCCTTGTATAATGAACCAGCATCTATTTAATGTCAGCAGCAGTGCTGATCCATTTCCCAGGAAGGAGCCTTCCAGTCTGAGAGCAAGGCAAGTAAGCAGCCATCCCAGACCCTTCTGGTGCAAACTTACTTTGGATCATGGGACATCTTCAGTCGGGGTAATCTACAAAAGTCTGCTGCCTCTTCATAGGAATAAAGGCCTAGCAGTAAATTCCCACCAACAATGAGGTCTCCAGGCCGGTAATAGTCTTCTTGCAGTTCATAAGGCCTGGTCATGCGGCACTCGCTCCTCAGCATCTTCTGGGTGAACTGAGGCAAGAGCCAACACAGCAGCAGTAGCAGCCAAATCATCAGCTGCACTGAGAGACCATCCTGCCCAAGTTAATGGCAAACAAAACCTGAAGAAGAGCAGATTTTACAGCCCCCAGCAGGGGAATTGGATTCGCAAGAAAGGGATGGACATCAAGTGCTCAGACGCCACCCCAGCCCCACACGCAAGAGATCAGGGCGTATTTATATGAAGCATATTTTCTGCAGGATTTCTTTGCAATTGACTTGCTGGCTGGCTGGAACTCCGTGGGGATTCCTCAAGAATTACAGTCATTTTAATAATTCCAGGCTGGAGAAAGAAGCACATCCCGATTGCACTTTGCACATTGGAAACAGAAAAACAGGTTTTCATCATTGTTTCCTTCTCTGTGGGCCAGTTGGGCCTGACTTTACTTGTCAGGTTCTGACCTTTGACCTGTGTAAAGCTGAGCACCCAAATGCAAGAGGGAGTCCTGTCTTGTGCCGAATTTCATGAGCCCAGAAAGAGTCTGGGAAAGGGTGGAGGTGGCACCTGATTATTACAGTGGAGGGCAGGGCAAAAAAGGCATTGCTGGAGGTAAAAACTAGACTGTCTGCAGTTGTTATATCCTGCAGGGCACAGAGGGCCTTTTCAGATAATCCTCCCTATGGAATCCAGGGGTTTCAGAATGCTTTGGGGGGATTTTTTTAGCATTGCAATTTCCTTATTAATGCAATAATATGTGAGAAGTGGTGTCAACGCGCAAGCCTTGAGAAGCTAATGTATAAAAGTGAGAAGTGTGAATGGGCGAAGTTGTGTCTGACACCCATAATGCCCACCCTAATGTTAGAGTAGAGAAACTGGTGACAATCGTACACAAGGTTAAAAATAAAATTGTAATTTAAAAATAAAAAAGTTAGCTAGCCAGCCGGCAGCGAGCCCTGTTAAAAGTAGCAGTAGTTTTCAGCAGAGTGAGGATACAGTCAGAAAAGATATTTGAGGGAAGGGGAGAATGCATCACACAGAGTATAGCAAAAGCTTCAAAGTACAGCAAAAGCTACAAAAGTAGGAGTAAGTACAGTTAATTTCAGATACATTGTTCTTTATTTCAGTGATTTTAACATTAAGATGTTATGTAGAACAGATTTGTCTTCATTGTGTGCTGTAAAATCAGATATGTGGCCAAGGCTATGTTCAGGTGGGCATGCCCCCTTGGGAGCCGACCATGTTGTCCTCCTTTTTGGTTCCCAAAATACGGTCACCCTAGATTGGTAGCCATGTATAGCCTTCTCCTCCCCTTTTTCAGGCATCCAAATTGGTGGCCATCACCACATCTTATGGTAGTGGATTCCATAGTTTAACTTTGGGCTGTGTGAAGAAGTCCTTCCTTTGATCTGTCCTGAATCTCCCACCCATCATCATCATGCCATGACCCCTTTGGGTTGTAGTGTTATGGGAGAAGGAGAAAAATGTCTCTCTCTCTTTCCACATTCTCCACACCATGAAAGATATAGTAACCTCTATCATGTCTCCCCTTAGTCTCCTTTTTTCCAAGCTAAACAATCTCAGTTTTCCAAAGGCTCTGGAAACTGCGCATTTCCCTCTTTTGCATTCATGGTGGCCATTATTAATCAAACAGGGGGAAATGCGCAATTTCTAGAGACTCGGGAAATCATGCATTCCCCTCTCCCCATGCCAATGGGGGCCTTAAAGGCCCCATTGATGCAGGGATAAAGGCGCAAATGCTCCATTCACACCTTTAGATTCACTTCAATGGGGCCTCTAAGGCCCCCATTGGCATGGGGGGATGTAGACCTTTTTGAGCAGCTGTCAAGTGATCGCCAGGTCAAGCCTGGCTTCAGAAGGGGCTTTTATAACCTGGGAAACACTCGTGGAGGGTGAGCACGCCCTGAGTATGGGGTGGGGGAAATTTGAACATCCCTAGCAGTGCAGGCCTGGGCAGAGGACGCCTTAGGATAGGGTGACCAGATAAAATCCTGGACAGGGCTCATGTAACTTTAACAGTTGTAGAGAAAAGGGAATTTCAGCCAGTGTCATTTGTATGCAATTAGTTCCTGGTGAAATTCCCTCTTCATCACAACAGTTAAAGGTGCATGCACTATACTAGAGTGACCATATACAAAAAAAGGCAGGGCCCCTGCACCTTTAACTGTGGTGATGAAGAGGGAATTTCACCAGGAACTAACTTCATACAAATGACACTGGCTGAAATTCCCTTTTCTCTATAACTGTTAAAGTTACATGAGCCCTGACCTGGATTTTATCTGGTCACCCTACCTTAGGATGGTCCTAAAAGTAGGGTGACCAGATTTTGAAAACCAAAATCCCGGTCCCCCCCTGCCACCACCCCCAAAACACCCCCCCCAACAAGCCACTCACCCCCCCAAAAAAACCAGCCCGGACCTACCGGGTCCTCTGCTGCCGCTGGGCTCGCACCGCCGCCACTGCCGGGCTCGCGCCACCGCCAGGCTCTTGCCGCCGCCGCCACCACCGGGCTCATGCCGGTGGCGGTGCTGCAGGGCTCGTGCCAGAGGCTGCAAGGAAGTTGCAGGCACTATACTAGAGTGACCACATACAAAAGAAGGCAGGGCCCCTGCACCTTTAACTATGGTGATGAAGAGGGAATTTCACCAGGAACTAATTGCATACAAATGACACTGGCTGAAATTCCCTTTTCTCTACACCTGTTAAAGTGACATGAGCCCTGCCCTGGATTTTATCTGGTCAGCCTAGACCAGGTCCCTTTTCCATGGCTCCATCCCCTTTCCTCTGACTGCCAATCATTTGGGGATTCCCTGGTTTCCCCTTTTCTTCCCTAACCCTAACCCCAGTAACATCTTCTCAGTCATATTTTCCCCACCCCCTTTTCTCCCACCCTTCACCACCAGTATGCACCCCTTCCCCAGCAACTACTCTGTCCTGGAATTCAGCCCTCGGGTGGAAAGAGGTTTCCTGTGAAGCATGAGGAAAGAAATAGGAGCTGTGTGCTTTGGGATGGAAGAAGCCCATTTAAAGTCCAGAGCAAACAAGGGCCCAAGCTGCCCCATTAACAGCTCAATCGCCTGTGGGCAGATTGAGCTCCAGCTGAGAGAATTAGGTTGAAGCAAAGGAGGGTGAGAAAACACCTTAAGTTTGGTTCAAGGGGTTAGGATGCATAAACGTTAAAAGGTTCTCCAGCAACACATTTTAAGTAAGGAAAAATAATATAAACAAATTGCCTTTGCTTGTACGTGAGGGAAAGAAGGGACTTCCGGGAGGGTTATATATCAGGACAGGGGATGGGCTAAATCTCTATTCAGGTGGTCTTTGTTTGGCTGAGAAATTGTCTGCCTGGGGATGTCATGGGAAATGGGTAAGCAGAGGCTGGTTGGCCCCCTGTCATGGATGCTGTAGCTACAGCCTTCATTCAAGAGCCTACGTTGAGCAGAGGGTTGGACTAGATGACCTCCAAGGTCCCTTGCAAGTTATGATTCTATGACATTCAGAGAGCCAGAAGAGAAAGCATCTGGACCAGGGATCTGTCCCATAAGAGTAGAGCTGGTTTCCCCATACAAATATCCCAAGGCTGAGGAGAGATCTTTGCTTTATGCCTGGAGGACATTTCTAAAAAGTCTTTAACCCTTGCATCATGCATCCACCTCCCTTTACTGAACAATATGGAGTGTTAGATTGCAACTAAATTAGCATGAAATACATCAAAATATTACATTCTTTAATTCTTTTTCCTAGTCAGATAATCTCTACAATTAAGATTTGGACGTAGAACAATAACGTAGCATTTGGGAAGGAAGATGCAACCCAAGAGACCAGCCCCAGAGGACAAGATGGAGAAGACCTCCACGGCCACCATGGACTTCCCCTTGGTGCTCAGGTAGGTGGGCACAAAGGAGACCCAAACGCTGCAAAATACCAGCATGCTGAAGGTGATGAACTTGGCTTCGTGAAAGCTGTCAGGCAATTTCCTCGCTAGGAAAGCCACCATGAAGGAAACAAGGGATAGGAAACCCATGTAGCCCAAGACAGTGTAAAACATGGTGACTGAGCCTTCATTACATTCCACTATGATCTCTCCAGCCAGGGAATAGAAGTCCAGGTATGGGAACGGAGGAGAGGTCACCAGCCAGACAGCACAGATAACACCTTGGATAAGGGGGCAAACTAGGACAATCAAGTTGATTAGTTGTCTCCCCAAGAGTTTTCTGGCCATGTTTCCTGGCTTGGTGGCCATGAAGGCCAGAACCACCATCACAGTTTTTGCCAGAATAGATGAAATGGCAACAGAGAAGATGAAGGCAAATGTGGTCTGTCTAAGAAGGCAGGTGAGCTTCCTAGGTTGACCAATAAACAGGAAGGAGCAGAGGAAGCAGAGCAGGAGGGAGACGAGGAGGATGTAGGTGAGGTCTCGGTTGTTGGCTTTGACGATGGGCGTATTACGGTGTTTAATGAAGGTTGCCAGCACTAGAGATGTGACCAGAGAGAGGAATAGTGCAAGAAAAACTAAAACAATCCCCAATGTCTCTTCATAGGAAAGGAAGTGGGTCTTCTTGGGGATACACTGGTCTTGGTTGATGTTTGGGTGCTGATCTTCTGGGCATGGGACGCAGCGATCTGCATCTGGAATGAGTAACACTTATTTAAGCATATCAAAAATGACATAGATGCTCATTTTGTGCCCGCAAAGAAGATGCTGGAAATATGTCTAGCTTTTGTACATCTATTGTTTAAAATGTTAGTGTGGAAGGAATACTAAAGATGTGACCATTTCAATATGCTCAATTATTAAAACCTATTGTTTAATGTACCCTAAACTGAAATAATTCTTTGTTAATGCTAAAGACAGCAAGATTTTCCTTACTGCAACGAAACTTGTCAAGAGCCCTAACAAAGAAGAACTTAACCTTTCCTATTAAAGAGTTATAATCAATCTGTCCTAGCTAAACTGCAGATATCCTGTACCCTGTGTAAGTGAGTTTCATATAGATCATGAGCAGAATCTTGTGTTTAAGTTCATCCGCAATTATGTATGTTCTAGCATACTCAGCTGTTTTAAGTGTACACTTTGACCTAGATCAACCCCACTTCTGTGACATCTTATTTGCCCTCCCCTACACTATGTATTGCTGAATTTTATGTTTGAATGTCCTATATAAACAAATACTCTGTAGAATTACAGCAGCCAGAACCCAGGTTCTGGCTCCAACAGCTGTTTGTGACAATGAAAGTCTTTGTGAAGAGAGAATCATGTTGTGAGCATCATTTTACTTGTGGTCTCCGTTAAAATCCAGTTGTTGAGTGGGAAACTATTAATCTCTAAATCATTCTAATCTGACCAATCTTCTGGCCTGAACTCAGAGCCTCTTAAAAATAAAGAGCCTCTGTCACTTGACGGAGTTCCTTTCTAAAAAAAAAAAAGGGAACTGCATCAAGTTCATATAATTAGATTTTCCCACTACATTGGTGCCGTGACTTGGATTTTCAGACTCCTCTGCGAATTCTGAATTCCAGGAAGTCTCTCCTGCACTCTCCGAGGCAGTAAGTACCACGCTGGTTAGCAGCATTTCTCTCTTCAACAACTCTTTGGGAATGGATCCACTTTGTTAGGTTGGGTTGTGTGTGTGGGCTACAGAAAGAAAGCAAACAAGTTTGTTATTTTGTGAATGGATGCTGACCCACTTACTTCCTACCGGGCCAGGATCATAAATATCCATTTCAGACCTTTGATCTGATTTTACCCCGCGACGGTTACATTAAGTGGTCAGGTACGTGTGGCCAGCCAGTAAAAAGTTTTGGGAAGAGTAGTTTGGAAAATAGTGTGTGGGAAAATTGATAGACGGATCCTGGATCAAAGCTAGTGGTCTTGGGTCGCAGAGCAAAGACTGTTTGGAGTTGCGTCCAAACTCCCAAGGGACCAGTAAAGACTCTGGCCTGTGGCTCCTCTGCCAGTGCAGTTGAGTTGAGATACAACCCTCACAGTGTCTATCAGGTTCATGGTAGGTGACAAACAAGGTTCTGTCCTAGAACGTACAGGAGGCGTCATCTATTAAAATCAATGCCAGTTTTTTTCACTGGGCCCGGTCGAAGAGCAGGCTCTGGATTGTATGCGTCCGGTGAGGCTGGGACAACCCTTTGTGTTTAGATCATAGAGCATTAGTTGCTGGATTGATCAGTAGTTGAAAAACCAAGGTAGGCATTTCTTGCCACCAGAAAACCCGAAAGAGGTTTCTCTGATGGCTAGTTTGCTGCAAGTCACTTAAGATATAAAGTATCTCTAAGTTAACCTTTAGCCATATAACTGCGAATACTTTCTCAGGCTTATAAGGCTGCTTCCTACAAAAATAAAATAAAATAATAATATATATTTTTTTAAAAAAAATACTGCTTCTAATTGAAATTAGAGACCCTTAACCAAGCTGAGAGTAATCCGTATTTTAGAAAGAGAATTTCGCCCTACCATCGAACAGCTTTTACACATAACAGATTCTCCGACGATAGCTCCTAGAGCTTATATTTGGAAAAATAAGTGGGAACCAGACTCAAAACCTTGTTTGAATCCTGCACTAAATATTTTTTTAGACAACATTTGGGGATTGCCAGACCTACATTCTTGCAGGTGTGTAGATTGTTACCAATTTAGCAAGTTGGTTGAGTGCTGAATTTGACCCTGAAACCTTCTGCTAAAATGGGGGGATCAGGATCAAAGTCAGAGTGCCCTAAAACGACGGACACTCCTTTAAGCTTTATGTGTGCTGCCTACTCGAAAGACAATTTGTCGTCATCAAGATTAAGAAAGAATGAGTTAATGCTTCTGTGCACTGACCAGTGGCCTTTTTATACTCGAGATAATCCAGATCTCCAATGGCCTTCAAAGGGCAGCCTTGACCCAGCCGTGTTAACACACTATGGCATAACTGTATGGCCCATGAACCCTCAAAGCCCTGATGCCACCCTCACCAACATGCAGCGATTGGTTTGAGAAAGAGAAATGCTGTATGCCGCCACCTGTCACGTGTGCATCAAGAAAATAAGCATGAGTGCCATCTGTGACACTAAGCAAAAACCAGATGAAACCCCTCGGGCCTATTACTCCCGATTAGCGGGAGAGATTCAAAAAACGCTCTAACATAAATCCAGTTGACGCAGACCAAGCATGGCAAATCAATGGCTCAATTCGGACGACACAATAAACAACTGGTGTGGGGGAAACAATCGTCAGTTGTTTTGACTATTGTGTCATCCGAATGCTGCCATAGTCAACTCAGCGCTGATCCTCATCCACACCACAGTTGATTATTTATTACCATGTTGTGTGGGGAGTGCCCCCTAGGGTTAGCGTGAGGGTCAGGGTTAGTCAACCCACCATTGACTATCGTGTCGTTCAAATTGAGCCACTGACTTGCTGATGAATGGCCTTCTGCCTGAAATAGTGGTGAAGATTAAAACTACTGGCCTAAGCTATAGAAAAGCTACATCTGAAACTATTCTAGGTGTGGCATCTCAGTACTATAAAGATCTGAAAGAGCAAGATAAAACAAAGAAAAAAAATAGAGGCTAAATTGTTGACTTTGCAAGTCCAACTATTAACCAAATGCAATGACCCACAATCCCTTCAGCCTAAACCATTAATGACCACAGAACCCAAGCACAGTCCATCCAACAATCAGAGACCCTGGGGCCTCCAACATTCCAGGCAAAATATGCAAAATATTCACTGCTTTTGCTGCGGTCACCGAGGCCGTTATCAGCATGACTGGGTTTCTCCTCCCCAGCTTTACAATCTACGGCCTCGACCCCCAATGACTGGCTGCCATATTCCAGTTCACTTCCTGACTCGCTACCCTTGACAAGTTCATCCTTGAAAGGTGAACAGAATTGGGTTCCAACCATTTTGTGTTACAGGTCTGTGATTAAAATAAATGAGAAATCGTATATAGTAAATCCTGTGTGGATAGACAAAACCCTTAGCGAGCATGCTAGTTCCCTCACCAAGCTATTCCCACTCCCAAATTTCTACTAGCAAAACAAAAAAAGAGTTGAGCCCTGTCTACAGTCATACAACTGTTGTGTGAGCCAAGTGCTAAACTAGAAAAACTTTAAATACTTTAGTACTCCCTATGTTCTCACTTATAGTGTGAGTCTCTCCCCCTTAGTGTGATGTTCAAGGGAATATAGGAATATAGAGAGTTCTTATAACACCTTGAGACACTTAAACATGAGATCAGGGTCCAACAGAGTTTATAACAATAAAACAGTTATCACAATTGTTATAAACTGCATATATGATAAAAGCTCGAGGTAGCTAAGAAAAGTGCAATATCAAATTGTATATTTTGCAAAATAAATGTAAAAAGTTGTGAGAAGCTTCTTGTGTTGTGACAACTAAAGCAGGTTGCCATAAATTGCAAGGCTTATATTGTAATGCGGAACAGGCAACCAGATAATAAACGAACTAGAAAGCATTTTGCCAACAAGAACTTAGAGAAGAAAATAGTATAATGAGTCTCTAGCAGACGCGAAAGTAAGGTTGTGTGTGTGTGTCACCGCAACCACAGAGCTTCCATTAAAGAGAACAGTTGCTTTCCAGTATCTGAAGTTATTCATTCAATGTTTTCCTGTGTTATTTTTCCATTCCTCTGTTTTTAACGGAAGCTCTTGTTTAAGTATATTATTATGGTTATTATCTTTCCTGAGTCCCTCGTTGTGCATCTTTCCTAAACTTGTGCCCCACCCCACCCCCACTTTATAGCGGACCATGTCTGGTAACTCTGTCCTGGGAAGAAACCTCCTGTGCAAATTGAACACCTCAGTCCAGCGCACTCTGGATGGTGTCATCCTATAAATTTAACCAATTTGCCTTGACCAAGCTGCGTATCCTTGCGGATTCCCTAGATGGAAACCTCTACTTGCTAAAGAGATTTCTCATCAGGGTACCACAGGAATTATCAACCAAGAAACCTCCTGAGGCAGTATCTTGGCCAACACAAGCTCTGTTTTTCACTCAAGGAATAGCAAGGATGTGTCTTAACCCAACAGACTCAATTAGCTGGCATCCTCTCGGTCCCTGAGACCCTTACTTAACCTGTGAAGAAGCTCAGAAATCACGGGTGAGGTTTTCAGGAACTGAGTAAGCATTCCTCTAGCAACTTCTACAACAAACTAGTTGTTCACGTGACCCTGATGTAATATTTTAAAATCCACCAAAAGTTACTTCGTTTGATCTGAGCTAACTGTTTTCTGGTAAACTGCATTGCAGAACAACGCCTACTGAGATCTCAGTTGTACATTAAGCTCAACTAAAAGACCAAAACGGTCTGCTCTGTCATACACTCTGTTAAATGCCATTTATGCCTTTTTAGAATAGAACCAAGTCCAATCCATCCTGGAGGTCTCTGATATCAATATCACCACGTGTTGCTTGAGGTTCCCTGTCTGTGATTGTTCTTTTATTGATTGATTGATTTTTCTTCTGCACCCTTGTCCCACATATAATCCCTGAGACAGATGCTAGCAAAAGCCCTTTACCCATGTAGCATGTAGTGTTTAGGGGCGTGCACGCCAAAAAATATCGTTTATCGTTATCGTCATTTCGGACAAAAAAATCATTACCTTCATTCATATCATAGGTGAACCGTATCGTCTTCATGATAATTATCGTGAAAAAATGATATTTTTGCAGCCCTATATTTAAAGAAAAAATGTCTATAACTTCTGTATTTTAAAAGTTAGAGGCTTGAAACTTGGTCACAGTGCTTATGGGGTATGCCTAAGTATGTGTATGAAATTTGAGATCGCTCCCTCCAACCCTCGATTTTATATGAATTTATTAAAGATCGTTTCAGTTTTGACAGATCAGAATGACAGCTCGCCATGTCAGATCTGTCAGAACGGAAACAATCTTTAAAAATTTCATATAAAATCGAGGGTTGGAGGGATCGATCTCAAATTTCGTACATATACTTAAGCATACCCCATAAGCACTGTGACCAAGTTTCAAGCCTTTAACTTTTAAAATAGAGATGTTATAGGTATATTTATATGGCAGTCTTGATGAAACAATAAAATTGCCCGAAAATTATCGTCTCCGATGATTATCGTACGTTCTTCTATCGTATCGTCATCGTTAAACACATGCACAATAACAACCTTATCATATAGTTACTGTACATTTTAACGATACGATACACATCCCTAGTAGTGTTCTCACCCAATCATTAGAGTCCTATTGCCTATTATAGCTGTCTTTTAGACTCAGCTGTCCAGAGATTTCCTCCCTGCTTCTCAGTCAGGGAACCATCTGCCTTCGAGTCATAGCTAGCACAAGGGCTAGTGATTCTAGCCAACCTGAGTCATTCATTATCATTTACTACAGAGATCTCTCAAAGATCCCTTTCTGTGACCCTTTCTGTGAATCTGGCAAAATGCCAGATATGCCCATCATCACAGAAAATCTCAGTAGTGAAGCTAATATCCCAGACCTATTCTTTCAGACGAATCTTTGAGCATTATTTGAGTGTTAAATGCAGTGTTATTACTACTAGCTCCTGAAAGCGTATCCAATGTAGTAATCTCTGTGCAAGCTATGCCTCCAACTGCAGAATGCTATGAAGTGTTAAAAGCCTTTTTCCATTCCTGATGTACATAGTGCCCAAGCTGCTGAGCTAATTGCATTAACTCGAGCGTGCCAATTTGCAGAATCTCATACAATTAATATATTTACAGACTGGCATTATGCTTTACAAATGTATTACACGACAGGTCGAATATGAAAACACTGCAGATTCATGACTGCATCTGAAAGTCCTGTTGCGAATAATACCCCTAATTAACGCCTTATAATTGTCTTGTTACCACAGATGATACCCCTGTTTCTAAAGGGAAATGCCCACGCAAGTAATTTTGCCCAACTAGCAACTTTTGCATTGGAGCCTGGTCATCGAAGAACTCCAAGACTTTGAATAACTATTGAAAGGAGAGGCTATCAAGCCTAAGTGGCAGAGGTCTCCCTACAATTTGAGATCAATGAGTCAGAATAATACTCCAACAAAAGACTCCTAAACAAGCCAAGCACCATAGGAGCAGAAGAATTCACGCTGGCTAACTCACGTGCAATGTCATATTTTGTAAAAGACCCTTCTGCTCTGTACATATCCAAACTTAAACAATTGTGTGGCCCCGTTGAGTTCCGAGACATGACTGGCTGTTAGAAGAGACAGGCTGCATTCGGACAGCATATTAGTCAATGGTGGGTTGAGTAGCCAACTCACAGTTGGTTATTTTGTGGGTACTCCCCACACAACATATTCCTACACAACTGTGGGTGGTTGGGGCTGGCGTTGAGTGGACTAATAGTCAACCCAGCATTTGACTGACACAGCCCCCGCCCCTCTCCCCACCTTCCCTCCTCCCTCAGTCCTCCCAGTTCTATCCCAGCAGCCTCTGCAAGTTGCACCAGTTGTAGCAGAGTGGCAGCCACTGCTTTGGTTGCTCTTGCTACCTGCCTCTATGGGTTTGTGTTTTAAGCCACTCATCACATGCAATTAACCCACTCACCCCTCCACACGACTCTTTAAACAACTGGCTTCAAGCTAAACAACTTGCAAGCCAGTTGTTTCTCTCAGTTGCTTATTTGGGCAGAATAGCATACCATCAGTAGTTTGTGACAATAAGCAACACAACTGACAATTGTTTCCCCCCTCAGTTGCTTAATGTGTTGTCCAAATGCAGCCACAGTGGTGTAGTCAGCAGACATACTCCAGAGTGAAACTTGAGTGAGGTGTTTCCGCCCAAATTTTTCTTTTGGGATACAGAGGCTGAATTCAGACAACACATTAGTCAATAGTGGGTTGAGTAGCCAACTCACAGTTGGTTATTTTCTGGGTACTCCCCACACAACATATTCCTACACAACTGTGTGTGGTTGGGGCTGGCGTTGAGTGGACTAATAGTCAACCCAGCATTTGACTGACACAGCCCCCGCCCCTCTCCCCACGCTCCCTCCTCCCTCAGTCCTCCTGATGCTATCCCAGCAGCCTCTGCAAGTTGCACCAGTTGTAGCAGAGTGGCAGCCGCCGCTTTGGTCGCTCTTGTCGCCTGCCTCTATGGGCTTGTGTTTTAACCCACTCACCACACGTCATTAACCCTCTCACCCTTCCACACAACACTTTAAACAACTGGCTTCGAGCTAAACAACTTGCAAGCCAGTTGTTTCTCTCGGTTGCTTATTTGGGCGGAATAGCATACCATCAGTAGTTTGCGAGCAGCGTGTTACCCTCCACACAACACAATAAGCAACACAACTGACGATTGTTTCCCCACCCCTCAGTTGCTTAATGTGTTGTCTGAATTCAGCCATAGACTATTTCCTGCACATATTGAAAGTTGGGACCCGTTAATCAAACATTTCATTTGCATACCTGTCTACCTACCCAAGAGCCAAGTTATTAATGTGTGATCTGCATGATTAATAAAATGAATGCCTGGTGTGTGCTCCTAGGTGCTCATGTGATAACAAAAGTTGTAAGTCTTCCAGAACATCCACATTACAAAGCTTTTTTATGTTTTATGGTTTTAAATTTTGAATATTGACTTTTAATGTTCAATCTTTTAATTTTTGCAAAGCGCTCAGAGAGCTTCGGCTATGGGGTGGAATATAAATGATAATAATAATAATAATAATAATAATAATAATAATAATAATATATTCCCTTTAAACAGCAGCAAGATATTTCACAATGCAAGAAAAAAAAAGGAACAAAATTCTGCTTCTTCATTTCATTTTTCACATAATGCCCCCCTGGACCATACATATGTTCAATGTTTTCTGCAGGAAAAAAGAATCCATATTCAGTAACTAAAAATGAAAAACATGGAACTGTTGAATTGAGCCATGGCCTGACATCTGCTGCTACTTTTGAATGGCCAAATGAACAAATACATATCGGTCATTATCTCAAAACTACACATGGTCTTTTGAGGACATGTGTCGGTTCAGAGACTGGGGAAGAGGTTACAGAAATCACAATAGAAATAAAAGGAAACTGTTTGACAGTGGAACAATGTGCTCTAATCGTTACAAAGATAACCAAAAGCCTGTCCTTATCAACTTTGCACCAAAACAACTTAGGTTTGATACAATGGAAAACTTAACACCAGTTGAGTTGAGGGTGGAGACATAGGCCTGTTTCAGACGACACAATAATCAACGGGGGGGGGGGGAACAATCGTCCATTGTGTTGCTCATCGGCAGCATTTGGATGACATTTTAGGCAATGGAGGCAGCATTCAGACGACACGATAATCAACACAACTCACAATCGTTCCCCACCCCGTTGATTATGATGTCGTCTGAAACAGGCCATAGTCTTTAAAACATGATGCATAGAAAGCTGAGCCAATAAGAATATGGAAGAAAACCACGATTTGCTACCACAAGATGTAGTGATGGCCCCCAATTTGGATGGCTCAATGAGGGGTGTGGTGATGTTTTGCTGTTTATAGCCTGTTAAATGCAATGCAAATATTTGCAATGTGTTGATGACTATCATCATTTAAAATGTAAGTGCTGTGTGGATTTCAAATACAAGGTTGGTAAGTAGTGAAATAGTGGGAGGGGGAGAGAATGGAGAGAGTTAAGTGAATGCTGATTGGATGGTGGTTCAAACATCTGGATTGGTTGTTAGAAGTAAGGGGGAGGAGTTAAGGGAAGCAGTAGAGATTGATTGTGAGGAGAGTGAGTTGGTTGAGTTTGGGGTTTGGTCTGTGAAGGGCCTAGAGAGTGAGTGTATAGGAACAATGGCTTTTATTATTTTGGGAACAAAGTGACTGGGAGGCGAGAGCATAAAATAAGGGGTAGTATAGGCAGGATTGCAAATGAAACTGTACGAAACAAATAAGTACTGAACCTGATGAAACCGTAAGCTTTGTAACTGCATCATCTTACTTTTGTTAAATAAAAGTTCTTCTGTTTTATAAAACCTGGAGTTGATTCTTGGGGTACCAGAGGGAGGGTACAGTGGTCAATGGTGGCAGTGGTGAAGGAGTAGGGAGAATATAGCGGGCTGGACTGGCTGCCGTGAGACCAAGAAGGGTCAGTGAGTCGCAGAGTCAGTGAGCAGCATTTTGATGACCCACCCCATAGTTGGGTTCCTTTGATTTAGACGGAGAACTAAAAGGGGACCAAAGGGGGTGGCATCACAAGGGGGCAGGATAAATTCCTGGAGGAGGAGAAGGCTATCAATGGCTGCCCATCCTGATGGCTCTGAGCGACCTCCAGTATCAGAGGCGATAAGCCAATTGCTGGGGAACAGGGCTTAGAGGGTGCTATTTCACTCATGTGCTGCTTGTGGGATCCTGGTCAACTGTTGGTTGACCCTGTTGCAAACGGAATGCTGGACTAGATGGATCCTTGGTCTGATCCAGTATGGCTCTCCTTGTAGTCTTATGTTCTTGCCCAACAGATCCTGTCTTTCCAAGTTTCTTTAGTAAATTGTTAATATTTTGAAAACCAATAAACCAAAGAGGTGTGCAATCCATAAACAAATTTATAGAGAAAATATCCCTAGGGCAGTAGCAGACTCTATGATATTCCCCTTATCTCTGCTCCACTCTTGCCCCAGTGAATTCTGCACTTTTATATGGCTCTCAACATTTGAGGTACCTGTTGAGTTAGTAACGGTTCCTTCCGGACAACGATCACATCTGTAGCAGCAAACCACCTTCCCCTCTGGAACTTTTCTCCGGTGCCCTGGAGAACACCTCTGCACACACCTCGCAAAGGGTGTCTCCTAAAAGAGAAGAGAGACACAGTTGATAATTTCAAGGTAAGAGGATTCAGAATCACCCAACGGAGTTTCCCACTTCATGATGGATAGGATCTTCTGGATCTCTGCCATATACTTCGGATCAATATGAAAGAGACCCATATGGGACAGGGAAGTTGCTTTCTCCTGATTATGTCAAGTGGATGGACACACACGCCCCTGAAAATCACCTTCACTTGCATGGCAACGGAGAGTCTGTCCAGCCCACCCAGTTCCTGCCCTCCTTGCAAAGAGAAGTACTGAGTTTTCTGTGTAGAGAAATGTCTGAGTTTGATGCCTCTTTCCTGCTCTGTTCATGTACCGATTAGGGCACAAGCCAGATCCAAAATATATTCTGAGGCACAAAAAGGAGCATTGGAAGCTACCTTCTACTGAGTCCCAACCTTGGTTCACCTAGCCTGCCATTGTCATCACTGACTGGCAGCCATGGCTCTCCAGGGATTCAGTCATGGGACCCATTTCCAGCCCTACCTGGAGATCAGGGACCAAAGTTGGAAATCTGCATGCAAAAATGGTGTGTTACTATGCTACAACACCCCGCCCTGCATCCAGTAGCTCTTTGGTCACATCTAGAAAGACAACATCTCTTCTCAAAGCACAGAAGAATAAGGTTCTTTTCTTCTCCCAGACCCCATCATTTTCTGTTCCGTCCCACCTCTGTACCCCACATGATTGCATCAGACTGAACGCTGAAGTCTAAGCCTGGAGGAGCCCTCAGATCCATCCATCCAACTTTCACAGGAGCAAAAGTCCAATTTGGGAAGAAGATCCAGTTCAGGATATCATATCTCTCGACACTGTCAGTGAAAGAGACTTCATCTCCAACGCTGTGATTAAACCGGACTTTAATCAAAGAATCAAGAATCTGAAACAAGAGAAGCTTTAGCAAAGACAGGAACTAGGAGTGAGTTCTGGTGACTTCTTATAACATACTACAACTGCCTGGAAGTTAAGGGGCTGCTTTTTCCTATACTGAATTGTTTAGTTTAATGCTTTGAATCTTGTTCGAGCACTATCTGCCATAATACCTTTGTCCAGCTGTTTGGGGGGAGGGGGTTGCTACCATGTGCCCTCACATCTTTGATTGGAGCTGGAGGGAGTTTGCAAAGAAACCAATATCTGAGGGTCTTCAGCTGGTTGGCCAAGAAGGAACATGAGGCAGAAGAAACTGCATGCTTTTCACTTCTGAAGGTTGGGGATCAATCCTGCTTTAAAGATTAGACTCTCAGACTCACCCTCGGCTTCCAAGATCAGACCTTCTAAATAAAAAAGAAAGGAGCCACTATTTCTAAGATTACTAGATCTGAAGGAGGAGGTTACCTGCCATGGCTGAATATTCAGAAGCCTTTTGCCTTCCTCTTCCATGCCACATTTGGATCCAGATGAGGACATGGCATGTAGGGCATGTGCCATGAAATAGACAGCATTGTAGATGCTGAGACTGGACATGCTCATTTCGAGTATTTCATCTGGTAGCTTTTCCTTCCCAGTACACTTTCTCCATTCCTTTGGATAGGTTTGGCCTCCTTTCAGAAATTGACAGGAAAATTCCATTTTCCACACATTGCGGAGAAAGACATCCCCTTTGGGTCGGAATGGATCTAAAGCCAGGACAAAATGCTTGAATTCTGGCATGTCCCTTCTATGGACTCTGAAGTGCAAAGCACCATGGAAAGCTAATTGATCTTGCCAAGCTGTGGGGTATCCAGCCACAGGAACCTCCCAGTGGGATGTCAGGATCCAAACCTTCCTAAATGGGGTCTTGTTCTTTTCTTCATAAGAAGAGATCCACAATCCCAAGTGTGTTAAAGTATTAATGTCCCCAAAGGCCACCATCACTTGGGGCTCAAACCAAGAACTAGGAATCAATCCAGTTTGCACTCCATCCATACGGAGAGGATCCTGGACTAGAAACAAGTCTGTCATGGCCACACAGATGTCCTTCTGCTTGAGCATTGGTGTCAATGTCTGGATGAAATTTTCACTCCGGTCATCTCTGATCCCAACCAGCCCAATCCAGTTCCAGTGGAAATGCTGGAGAAGCCGGACTAAGCCCACATACAGATAATCTTCTTCGAGATTGATGTGGTGGAAGGAAGGAAAAACCCTTTTCTCTCCCGAAACACTGCTGAAGAAGCTATACCCAAACTGAAGGAAGAAGGAATTCCCTGTTAATTTGTCGTGGCAGAATTTTGTGGCATTTTAAAGACCAGCACATTCCATGGACTCCTACAGCTGACTTCAGATGCATGAAGTGCTATCCAGCCGGAAGACATCCATTTTTTTTTAAATGAATATCTGAATATAAAGTGATCTCTAGGTTGTCTTTAACACTCCCGCCTCCCCAAGTCAGGGCTACTATGCAGGTAACCCTGAGACAATTTTGCAATGAATAAGCCCTTGTATCTATATTTGATAGATGTGATGCATTCAATGCATATTGTGGTCTTTCTAGCTTTACGGCTCCTCCCCAAAAACACTAGTTGTGTCTAACTGATTCCATGACATGTGGAAATGTTTAAGGATACACATGCACACTAATGCAGGGGTACATACATCGGTGTGCATGTGTGTTTCCCCAGTTCCCTGGGGGCTACCTCCATAATTCTATTGCAGCAAGAACAACACGGAGTGTTGTAGCACCTTCTTCATGTCTGAGTCTTTAACGTGATACAAGACTCCTTGTTATTATTTTTTACCCAATCTGAAACCTTACATGACAGTCACATTGCTGGCTGGGATTGATCATGCAATAGCCACCGGAGTCGCCTAGCTGCCACCAAGGTTGGCTCATGGCAGGTTAGCCAAAGTGAGGAGGCCCCTGACTCCTCCCAGAATTGAGGTAACACACCCAACCATTTTTCAGAGTTTGGCCTGTCCAACTCAATGTTCCTGAGCTCTGCAAGTCCCCCACATCCATCCCCAGATGAATCCCCTTACCTGTGGGACCTTGAAGAGGCCCATTACGGATGCAATCACTCTTGAGGATTTGGAATCAAGGCCCCCGATAACGGAGAGCAGTTTATCCTGCCTGTCACATTTATAATTGGGAATCATTAGCCTGCCCTGAGTGGATAGCAGAGAGAGGCTGTTCAAATCCATAAAGCGGACGATGTCCCTGTGTTCATACATGCGGAAGCCGAGCGTTGTGTTGGGAAGGAGGGCCGGATCCTTGTTGATCTCCGTGATGGCAAACACCAAGGCCAGGAAGTGCTGGTAGTTCCTGGTTAACGACCTGCAATGATGAGAGAGAGATTGGGAGGAGGGGGAGAAGAGGAGAGTTAAGACATCCTCCAGGTTCAAGACAAAACTTCCAGACTAAAGACTTCTACAGGACAGTTTCACAGGGTAATTCAGATAGTTCTATTGACACACAGAGACACAAAGTTTCGTTAGAGGCATTTCACAGGAACATCTGTATAGTCCTGTTGCTACATGAAAGATCTAATTCAACACTTTTATAATGTATTTCTTTGTTTAACTCTTTCATTATTTAAGTTCCACAAATGCTTCCAGGACGGCATAGAGGTGAGACCAAAAAATGCAGCAATATAGTCAAAACAAGATTGTACCATTGTACCAAAACAATGTATCAAAACAAGACTGTACCATTGTACCCAAACTGTACCATTGTACCAAAACACTGTACCAAAACAAACCATTGCCAGACTCCTTCTCTCAGGGTAGCTCTGTCCAGGGCTGCCTCTACAAGAGGCATTTAAAGCTCTTTCAAGGCGCATTAAAAAATTTACCACTACAAGAACGGAGCGCAAATCAGGCGTAGAGGCGCGTTTTCTCTCTGATTATGCGCATTATCGAATGTGCATTAAATAGCAAGTTTTATTTTGTTCTGGCTGTTAAAGCGCATTTTGACTATGTGAACAAGCGATTCTCCACATTAACTACTTGTAAAGCGCATTTGAAACAACTGGTAAGGTCACCTGTTGAGTGCTCAATTACCTCCTGCATACAAAGATTTACGATAAAGAGCTTCCGAGAAGATGCGCATAATTGGAGGAACTGACGTCAAACGGAATCCATCTAGAGGGGGTCCAGGTGAACTATTTTAGAAGAAGCATTGTATCAAGTCCTTATTCCTCCCTACTCAGCACTAGTGAGGCCACACCAGGAGTATTGTGCATGATTCTGGGCATCATGTTTCCAGAAGGACACAAACAGGTTCAGAAGAGGGCTACCAGCCATAGGGGTGCTTTTAATCTGCAAAAGCAAAGCAGTCCCAGCATCTATCCCAGCTCCTCTTGTAGAGACTTACCCCTGAATAGCAGCGAGTGATAATTTGGTGACACTACAAAAATCTAGCGTCTTCCAAATAAAATAATGGCCAAGGGGTAAATTCCCACCAACAATGAGGTCTCCTGCCCTGTAAAAATCTTGGTGGTGTTTTGGCGTTGCCAAGAGGCAGTTGGTCCTCAGCATCCTCTGGTTGGCCTGATGCAGGAGCCAAAAGATCAGCAGTAACCAGAACCAACTCATCATAGGCAAAGAGAGACCTTCCCTCCTAAGTCAAAGACCGAAGTGAACTTGATAGAGAGCGGACTTTACAGGCCCAGCAGGGGAATTAGAATTTAGCAAGAAATGAACAGGTGCAAAGTGATCAGACACCACCCTGCCCAATATGGAAGGGCTCAGGGCATATTTATATTGAGCATGTTTTCTTCAGGATTTCTTAGTTATTGACTTGATAGATGGAAATCCATGGGGATTTGTTTCATGAATTACTATCATTTTGATCATTCGCAGCGACAGAACGCTGGGCTCCCTTCACACTTTGAAGGAAGAAAAACAGGTTTGCATTACTCATTGCTTCTCCGTGGGCCAGTTGGACTTGATGTTTGTTGTCAGGTTCTGCCCTTTGGTCTGTGTGAATTCCAAGATGGAATCCAGGCTTCTGCCAACGTTCATTAGCCCAGACGGATGGCTCGGAAAGGGAAGAGTTGGCACCTGGTGATAGCAGTGCAGAGGGCTGCCATGGACATGCAAGTGGGACCAGAGGAATGATGGACCGCCTACCCCTGTGTCTGAGGAGGAACTTGAACCTAACTGACTCCATTTTGTATGGCCTTAACCTAATTGTCCTCCTAACAATGATTTTTTTTATTGTCCCTCTCCTTGTCTCTTATAAGTAGCTTCTATGCTGTTGTAACTGCATGCAGACAGCAGATCATGTGACCTGACCTAAAGAAACAGTTCCAGACCATATAAGGCAACACCTAGGCTACCATAACGTTATGTTGCGCGCGCATCATCCTGTTGTATGACATACTTTTTCCTGTTTGCTTGAAATGTATAAGAGACTGGGTCACCCAAAGGGTGGGGCTGCAGTCTGTGGAACGATTCCAGACCGTGGCCTTTGCTAGCAAATAAAGGCTATCTGTTTGGACCTGTACCTTTGGATTGGACTCCGATTATTTACTGTAACATTTTGGTGCATTGGCCGGGAATCATCCCTCACTGGGAGACCCGCCTGATAATCGGAGAACCCAACCAGGGAGATTTCCCCCGCTTCCGCTTGGTTCCCCGCGGCCCCCAGCCGGCCGTGGCCCTCCTTGGGAGCGCGCCTCCAGCCTTTAGCTGGTGCCCATACAGGTTCTGCGGCAGGTCCGGGGACAGCGCGGAACAAAAACGGACCGAGCGGAAGTTCAGTGCAGATACCCTTCTACCCAGCGCTGGGACATCTGAACCAGGCAAGTATAAGGGGAAGCTTCCTATTCTGTTCTGTATCAGCCGACTCCTACGAGTCGAAGGGGGGTCTAATCAACCCCCATAGAGGTGACCGACTCCTCTGAGTCGAAGGGGGGGTCTGATTAACCCCCCGTAACGGTAGACTGTTTCTGTTTCTTTGAACTGGGAGGTCTGGGAGGACGGGTGTCGTCCTGGATGCCTGATGTGTGTATGACTGCCTGATTTCCATTGCTGACCGTTGGGCAGTAGCCCTGGGACGCCTCTGGGTGTCTTGAATTGCCGGCAGCGTGGGCTGGTAGTGAAGAGACTGTATTCCTCTGTATCAGCCACCTGACTCCCCCAATTCCTACAGTCAGACGGTTCCCTGTCAATCTTCCCTGCTGTGTATTGTCTGTCTGGTTGACTATATTGTGTATTAGTCAAGAAAAGGATGGAGGGAGGTTTTTTGACCCCACTGAACCTGATGATTAAGCATTTCAGTAAAGTTTTTGATCAAACGAAGTGCAATGTAGATTTTATGGAAGCTAAGTGCTATTATGACCGACCCACTCTAGGACCCCTTGTAGAATTGACCCCCCCCAAGGTACTTCCTCTGAGCCCTATATTTCCCGAGTTTAGAACCTTGCCATCATAGAAAGGGGGGGCCCCCTCAGTTCAGAGGACAATCCATGCACAAAGAGCTAGTTGAAAGTAGCCAAACACCCCCCACCATAGGCACAAAAAGTTGGCCGAAGATGCAGCCCTTATTATGATGAACCAAGTAAAAAGACCCCAAGACGCAAGGCTCCTGTGACTGCCACCTCCTGATGTCCCAGACATCCCTAGGTCCGGACCAGACATCCTGGCTCCCTCTCCGATGTCCCAAGACTCCACTGCCCAGCCATCAGCCGTCACCTCTGCACCTGTAGACTCCACTTCTTTGTTTGATGTGAGAGTCGAGAAACTGACCCGCCTGTTCCGGACCCTGCCACACCAGCCGGCTCCACCTCAGAAATTTGGCTGCTAACACAGGCACCGAGACAAGAATTTTCCCTGTCCGTGAGAGTTCCGCCATTGTTCCTGCCGTCACCGACCCTGCCACGAATGTGTCCACGTACCAGACCTACGTCCCCTCTCCTACTGAACTCCAGAACTGAATTCCTGAATTCCCGAACTGAACTGCCTCAATTGAACTGAGCTCTTGAACTCCTGAATTGAATTGAGCTGAACTCCTAAACTGGAAGAACCACGGACCCTCCTATGAAGAAGAGCCCGAGAAGTTTGTAGACATAATTGAAGATGTAATAACTGCCCATGATCCAACCTGGACTGACATTCAACAACTCATGGGTTATCTCCTGACAACTGAACAGAGACTACAGACCCAGGCTAATCTCGAAAATGCAGCCACAGAATGGGGCCAGAGAGAAGGCATCCCCGACCCCAACCAGAGCAACACCGCCTATGCCCCAAGATTCCATCAAGAAAGGCAGGCGTACAATGATGAACATGCAGAAAATCCATGAGATTCCAGCCGAACCCAAGTCATCAACTGCGTACCACAGCCCAACAGCGAAAAAGAACTCAGAGTTTCCTCAGCATGGCCGGCTATTGTTGCATCTGAATCCTGAATCATGCAGCCTTAACACAGCCCCTCTATGAACTCCTGAAAACCAACCTACCTGAGTCAGCCCTGCTCGAGTGGACAACAGAAGCCACCCACAGCCTCCGAAACCTGAAGATTGTTCTTACCAGCCCCCCAGCCCTAGGACTGCCTGATATCAGCAAGCCCTTTCACTTGGATGTAGATGAAACAAAAGGAACTGCTGTCGGAGTCCTAACTCAGCACATAAGCTCCTGGAAGCGTCGCCTTGTTTACAGAAGGAAGCAGTTTTGTCCGAAATGAAAATGAGATTCTACTGACAGAGTCCCTGCCCCCAGGCGTCTGCCCAGAAAGCAGAACTAGTAACGCAAAAGAGAAGCAGTTTTGTCATACCTGATTTTATACCGAGAGCGAACATTCTTAACTGCTGAGAGAAAAAACATCGCCTATTCTACAAAAATTCAGAAGCTCCTCCAGGCTGTTTGAAAACCAGAGCTGTTACCTACTGCAGAGCGAGATCAAAAAGAAACTGCAGTTTCCTGTCAGCATATTACACTGAAACCACATCCTTTTACCAGAAATGTGCCTTAAAATGAAAAAGAAAGAAGGAAGCACTGAAGAAGCTGGCCAGCCTCTGCACAGACGTCTCTAGAGGATGTATAAGAACAACCCAAGAAAAGGCCCAGTCCCATTGCCTGGTCAAATACTGAGAGGCAGCCGTCCCTTCAACTAGATTTCACACACATGCCACCAGCTGCTGGTTACAAGCTCCTCCTAGTAGCGCTGTCTGCACTTTCTCTGGATGAGTAGAAGCCTGGCCTGCAAAAGCAGAAGCTCAAAAGAAGTGACAAAGCACTTATTAAAAAACCTGCAGATAAACAGTGACAACAGAGCAGCCTTTCAAGCAGAAGTCCCTTGCTGTCCGTGGCCCTGCTCCACATGCGTTGTACATCAAGAACCAATAGACTGACCCCTTATGAACTGGTCTATTAAGCCCAGGAACCAAGTACATGTCAAAAGTTAAAAGAACCCCATCTGGATCCATTGGAGCCGTGTGAAAGCAGCAGCAGCTGCCCATACAGACCAATGGCAAGTTGCCAAGTAACACCGACTGAACATGATGCTGAAGAAATTGCCTACCGGGAGAAGCCTCCCCAGGGCCGGTGCCCGAGGGAGCGAAGTGACTGGGGGCGCTGCATCCCTTCCCATCCCGAATAGAGGAAGTGGACACCGCCCGAAGACTCCTGAAAGACTTTCAGTATTAATACTCCTATTAATCCTTGCCCCTGCCTCAAGTGATGTCACTCCCTGTCAGTCATGTATTCAGACTGTCAAATTGCATAACCAGATCAAACAAATGTTCATTTATCAGAGTAGGCTCCAGTGTAAGGGCAAAGTGCAACCGTGCACTTTTCAGAACGTCACTTACTCCGCCTGCATACAAAACAGTGCCATCACCTGTTTCAACCCGAAGGAGGCCCCTGCCCGGTGGAGTCTCGAGGTCAGAGGCCCCAGTGGACAGGGGACAGTACTACAATGAATGTCCCTATTAGAATTGTGTATGATGGGCCACGTGAGAAAAAGAACACGAGAGAATCCACATGCCCGCCTCACCAAAGTTCCAGTTCTAAGTCCCTGCACCGCCCAGAGATGTAATTTAGTAATTTTTCACCTTTGCTGAGACTGTTGTTAGCTCCCTCAATGTCAGTAACTGTTATGTATGTAGAGGTACCCAATTGGGGAACCAGTGGCCATGGGAGGCAGCTGAATTGAATGTCAGCCAGCCTTATAACGAAACCAAGGATCCAAATCCTCACAGCCAGTGGATGTTAAAAGACACCATTGTGGGTCGGTGGTGCCTCCAGCGCCTACACCCATCAGCCCCTAGGATTGAAGAAATCCCCTGTCAGTCACTCACCACCCTGAATGGCTCTCCTGTCCCGAATAAACGTCACCCAGAGCTCCGGCAACTGGCCAGCCCCCAGGAGATTGTACTAGATCTGCGAGCAGTATGAATCATACGTTTGCAAGCAGTTCTAGAACTAATAACCAATGAAACTGCAAGAGTACTGAATGTCCTATCCAAAACCCAGACCTAACTGCGAAATGCTGTGTATCAGAACCGCTTAGCTCTTGACTACTTGCTTGCTACTGAAGGCGGTATGTGTGGAAAATTTAATCTCACTAATTGTTGTCTGCATATTGATGATAATAGAAAAGTTATTGAAAAGATCACCAGTAAAATAACTAAGCTTGCTCATGTTCCCGTACAGACTTAGAAAAGATTTGAATAGACAGAAAAACTGAGATCCTGGTTTACATGGGTAGGGGGGGCTGAAAGAGATTATAGCGATAGTAATTGTAGAACTCTTGGTTTGTATCCTCTTGCCCTGTTTAATGCCTTTATTGTTACAGAGTTTTCGCAGAATGGTGGAACAGATAGCAAACCGGCGCACAGCTGTCCACCTAATGGCCTTGCGCGATTACTGCCCTGTCCTATGGCAGATGAAGATAGTGAAACTCCTTAGTAATTAAAGGAGTTTCAAAGGGGGGAATGAGGAGGAACTTGAACCTAACTGACTCCATTTTGTATGGCCTTAACCTAATTGTCCTCCTAACAATGATTTTTTTTATTGTCCCTCTCCTTGTCTCTTATAAGTAGCTTCTATGCTGTTGTAACTGCATGCAGACAGCAGATCATGTGACCTGACCTAAAGAAACAGTTCCAGACCATATAAGGCAACACCTAGGCTACCATAACGTTATGTTGCGCGCGCATCATCCTGTTGTATGACATACTTTTTCCTGTTTGCTTGAAATGTATAAGAGACTGGGTCACCCAAAGGGTGGGGCTGCAGTCTGTGGAACGATTCCAGACCGTGGCCTTTGCTAGCAAATAAAGGCTATCTGTTTGGACCTGTACCTTTGGATTGGACTCCGATTATTTACTGTAACATGTCCACACCCCGGGCCCAGTTGGGCACCCCCAGCCATGATTACGTGCTTGCTGAGGCCTCTGGAGCGACCGGCAACTGACCACAATTGTTTGCAAGATCATGCCTTTCCCCCTTCGGTGTTTCTGGCGTCTGCCCTTGGTGCAAAAGGGGGAAGTGTGCAATTGAAGAATATAGGAACATCAGAAGAGCCTTGCTGGATCAGACCAAGGATCCATCTAGTCCAGCACTCTGTTCACACAGTGGCCTACAAGCTGTCGACCAGGAGCCCATGAGCAGGACTTGGTTGCAACAGCAGCACCCCACCCATGTTCCCCAACAACTGGTGCATATAGGCTTGCTGCCTCTGATACTGGAGGTAGCACATAGCCATCAGGGCTAGTAGCCATGGATAGCCTTCTCCTCCAGGAATTTATCCAGCCCCCTTTTAAAGCCATCCAAATTGGTTGCCATCACTACATCTTATGGTAGCGAATGAGATAGTTTGACTAGGCGCTGTGTGAAGGAGTCCTTCCTTTGATCTGTCCTGAATCTCCCACCTATCAGCTTCTTGGCATGGCCCCTTTGGGTTCTAGTATTATGGGAGAGGGAGAGAAATGTCTCCCTATCCACATTCTGCACACCATACATGATTTTGTAACCTCTATCAGGTCTCCCCTTAGCCTCCTTTTTAAAAGGTTAAACGATCCCAATTTCCCAAAAACTCTGGAAACTGTGCATTTCCCTTTTTTGCATTAATGGTGGCCATCATTAATGCAGCAGGGGGAAATGTGCAATTTCTGGAGACTCGGGAAATCATGCATTCCCCTCCCTCCCATGCCAATGGGGGCCTTAAAGGCCCCATTGATGCAAGGGTAAAGGCAGAAACACTCCTTTTACACCTTTCTCTTAGGGATGTGAAGGTCCCAAAAAATTGGATCAGGATCGGGACCGGCACTGTGGCATTGGATTGGATCAGATGTCATCTGGATTGGATCTGATTCCGATCCGAAAATCGGACGTTCGATTTTCGGATCGGATGCCATTTTAGGTGTTTTCGCCATAGGCTTACATTGGGGAAAAGAAAGCTTTCCCCCAATGCAAGCCTATGATGAAAACATGGGGATGGGTGAGTGGGGACCTCCCCCTCCACTCGCGCTCCTTAGTTGCTGGGGCCGCCCGCTTCCATCTGCTGCCACCCGCATGCGTGCCATGATTGAGAAGAAACCAGAGGGTGATAGAGGCTCCTACCTTTTTAAACTGGAGCTTCAGGGGAAAGGCCAGGGATGGTTCCGCAATGGCTGCTGCATCATAGAAATGACCTAACACCACTTCAGGTCCACCCTAGGGCTTTCCCCTTGTCAAGATAAGGCCCTAGAGACAAATCTTAAGAAATAGCTCTACCTTAATGGACCATATAACTAGCAGACTGCCTCCCCTTATCTATATCCAGCACACCATTCAGATCCTTAGAGGACACCTTGCTGGTCATTCCATGACCAATAGAAAGTCGCTGTGTCATGCCTCAAAAGTGGACTTTCTCAGTGGTGGCAGCCATGGAGTCTGGGAGACAGAAAATGTGGCACATTTCAAAACGCCTCTTGAAAATGCACTTGTTCACCGAGGCCTTATCTGACTGCAATTGATCATATGCTGTTCTGTTTTCCTGCTTTTTGTACTGTTTTCTACTGTCACCGTAGTTTTTAAATTCTTTTTATTAAGCCCCAACCCAACGAATGAAGATTTATTAATATACATAGAATCATAGAATAGTAGAGTTAGAAGGGGCCTCTAAGGCCATGGCGTCCAATCCCTTGCTCAATGCAGGAATCCACCTTAAAGCATCCCTGGCAGATGGCTGTCCAGCTGCCTCTTGAAGGCCTCGAGTGTGGGAGAGCCCACCACCTCCCTAGGTCATGGGTTCCATTGTTGTCCATTTCCAAAGAGCTGATAGGGGCTCGAAATCCTGTTGTTCTTTTGTTTTGTTAGCCAGGTTTTGCTTAAAGTTCTCTACAAAAATATCATTTAAGAATGCAAACCTTACAAGAGAGGAGGGTACAAGTATTGTCATATCTTCACTTCTGTATTTTTCACAGCCATCTAGTGGCCAGAAGGTCTGAACTGAAAAGATTGGGGCAAGAGGGAGGAAACTGGGGGGGGGGGGAGTAAAGGCATTAAAGATGATTCTGGGAATTGATATAAAGAGACAATATAATAAAAAATGGAATATTAGAAAAATTAAGCTGTTTTATTTAACTTATGCAAGTCACAGCCATTGTAATATATTAAGAATGTAATTGGAGAACGAAACTTCAGCTTCTATTCTATATGCACTTTACGGGGAGTAATCCACATTGACATTAATGGGACTTACCTCTGAACAGACAGTGCAGGATTGCATTGTTATCCTCCCAATATTCAGTGAAAGGTTGCTAAATTTGAAGGAATCTCTTATACTCTTGTCCCTTCTCTCAAGCTAATTATCCATTATTCTATGATAGCTTTTTACATTCACCCCCTGCAAATATGAGCATACCCAACATTTTACATAATTTACCATCATATAATGATGTTGGTAGTATTGCTCCCTCTAATAGTGAACACAGGTTATGAGTGCCAACAGAAACCAGGGGCTCCATCACACCTATTTTATTCCCTGGTTGGCCTCCGTGTTTTCTTTACCTCCTTTTCATACGCGCGTCAAAGGCTCCATCACACATGGTCCCTTTCATGTGGGTTTTCACTTGTTTGCTCTTCCACTCCACTCCACCCCACCCCATCCCTTCTCCTTCCTCCTCCAGTTAATTGGTTGTGGTACTCTGATGGGCGTGGGCTGTCCCCCCATCTCGCTCCGGCTTTGTTGTCTAGAGATTTACCGATTTAAGGTTTCATCTGGGCGCCGTTTCTGCTGGAAATGGGGTGGGGGTGGGTGTTTGGAGCAGTAAAAAGTGCATTCAACAAACTAAATACAAGTCCGTAGGATGTGCTGGAGGAGGATAACCGCCCTGCCCTCCCCTTTCATTGGCAAGACTCCATTAGCACATGCCCCCGACAAAGGAAAAACGAGAGTGGAAAATAATCCAGACTTTACCCACACCAAACTAAAATGCAACAAGAGGATGGGGGGGAGAGGCGAGGGGAGTGCAGGATAGGGATGACGTCATGTGACTGCCACACTGCAAAAACATATACAAGGCAGGACGAGTGTGCAATAAACCACTGGTGTGATGGAGCCCTAAGCAACAGTGGGTCTCCTGAGAAACAAGATCAAAGGTATCAGGATGCTTGGGGGGGGGGGCGGAAATCTCAGGTTGACAGAAGAACCACCCCTAAAAACCCAATGAGTAGGCTGACCAGATTTTGAGACCCAAAATCCCGGTCCCCCCCGCCCCCCCCACCTAAAACAACCCCCCCGCGTGCCCGCGCGCCCGCCCCCCCCGCGTGGCCCGCCCGCCCCCCCGCCCGCGCTGCGCTGCCCGCGCACCCGCGCACCCGCCCCCCCGCACGGCCCGCTTGCTCCCCCTCCCGCGCTGCGCTGCCCGCGTGCCCGCACACCCGCGCCGCCCGCACGCCCCGCTTGCTCCACGCTGCTCGCGCCGCCCGCCCGCCTCGCGCTCCTTACCTGTGCAGGCCGCGTCCGCTTCCCTCCAGTGCTCAGAATCTACTGAGAAACAGGCTTCACGGCCTGTCTCTCAGTATCGCGCCAGGTGATGATGTCATCACCCAGCACTCTACTGAGGGACAGACCGTGAAGCCTGTTTCTCAGTAGATTCGAGCACTGGAGGGAAGCGGACGCGGGCTGCACAGGTAAGGAGCGCGAGGCGCGGGGCGCGAGGCGTGGGGCACTTACCTGCTGGGGCGGGCGCTTCCCGGGCTCCTCCTCCGCCACCGCCGCCGGGTCTACTGCCGCTCCTCGCTTGCTGCACCGCTGCGTGACCCCTCGCCCCCCCCCCCCGGTTTGCCTCCCCCACCCCCCGGTTGGGCCGGTTTGCCCCTGGATTCCCGGTTAGGACCGGGAAATCCCGAGCCATCTGGTCAGCCTACCAATGAGAGGAACAATGTTGTGTTAGATGACAGAGAAAAACAGAAAGCTGTTATGCCACAGAGGAGAGAAGAATGCTCTCCTTTCAGGGGGAATGATCTTCATACAATATATAATATCACAGAAAAGGGCATAATTGATTGGAAGGAAGCATGAGCCTTCAGGAACGGAAGATAAACTGCAACATTTCACTGCAGTGCCGTGTGTCACATACAACACTACTTTCTGAAAGTGCATGGTGGCCATTTTAAAACGCTTCAGCCATTGCGGGATTGTGGTGTGGAATTTCCTGCCATGCAGACAGGCATTTTAAATCCACTTTGAGTTGACAGGGAAAGAGCAAATGTAGGCTGACCATATGAAAAGGAGGACAGGGCTCATGTAACTTTAACAGTTGTAGAGAAAAGGGAATTTCAGCCAGTGTTATTTGTATGCAATTAGTTCCTGGTGATATTCCCTCTTCATCACAACAGTTAAAGTTGCAGGCACTATACTAGAGTGACCATATACAAAAGATGGCAGGGCCCCTGCAACTTTAACTGTTGTGATGAAGAGGGAATTTCACCAGGAACTAATTGCATACAAATGACACTGGCTGAAATTCCCTTTTCTCTACATCTGTTAAAGTTACATGAACCCTGCCCTCCTTTTCATATGGTCAGCCTAAGCAAATGTCTTGGTAATTTTCAAAGGCTCTGGTGTGGAAGATAAAAGAGAATTCAGCACATAAAATTTGGAGAAATTCTATTGGTGTTCCAACTAGATATGCTTTACAGGAAAGTAGACTAGCTGGACATGTTCTAAAGTGATAGATGAGTTGATTTTTTTCCCCCTATGAGATGATCCCTGGTATTGAGATTGGGCCTCAATATAATGATGTAGCATTTGGGGAGAAAGATGCAACCCAGGAGACCAGCACCGGAGGCCAAAATGGAGAAGATCTCCACAGCCACCATGGACTTCCCCTTGGTGCTCAGGTAGGTGGGCACAAAGGAGACCCAAACACTGCAAAACACCAGCATGCTGAAGGTGATGAACTTGGCTTCATTGAAGCTGTCGGGCAATTTCCTTGCTAGGAAAGCCACCGTGAAGCTGATGAGAGCCAGGAAACCCATGTAGCCCAAAACAGTATAAAACATGGTGACTGAGCCTTCGTTACATTCCACTATGATCTCTCCAGCCAGGGAACGGAAGTCCAAGTTTGGGAATGGGGGAGAGGTCACCAGCCAGGCAGCACAGATCACAGCTTGGATGAGGGGACAGGCCAGGACAATGGAGTTTGTCAGTTGCCTCCCCAAGAGTTTTCTTGCCATGTTCCCTGGCTTGGTGGCCATGAAGGCCAGAACCACTGTCACAGTTTTTGCCAAAATGGAAGAAATTGCAACAGTGAAGGTAATACTGAAACCAGCTTGTCGGAGAAGACAGGTGACCTTTGTGGGCTGATTGATGAACAGGAAGGAGCAGAGGAAGCAGAGCAGGAGGGAGATGAGGAGGACATAGGTGAGGTCCTGGTTGTTGGCTTTGACGATGGGTGTGTCGCAGTGTCTAATGAAGGCTACCAACACTAGAGATGTGATCAGAGAGAGAAATAGTGCAAGAGAAGCTAAAAAGGACCCCAGTGTCTCTTGATAGGAAAGAAAGTGGATCTTCTTGAAGATACACTGGTCTTGGTTCTTGTTTGGGTGTTGATCTTCTGGGCACATGGCACAACGATCTGCATCTGGAATAAGGGGACAACCATGACAATATCTCAAATATGTCAGAAACGTGATCGATATGTCCAGGGCATATATATCCATTCTCCTCCCTGACTGTAAATCCGAGAGCGTTGATCACTCTCTATTTTAGGTTCCGCATTGTATTTCATATGAGAAGAGCTTGAAAGGGAATTTGTCACTTTCCCTTCAGAGTACACAAAGCAGAGCCAAGGCCTAGGATGGTGTGGTGGAAGTGACAAGAAATGTACAAAATTTCACATGGTGTGGAGAATGTGGATTCAGAGCCATTTCCCCCCTCGGTCCAAATACTAGAACCCAGATTCATCCCATCTATCAGGACAGATAAAAGGATGGACTCCTTCACGCAGCGCAGAGTTAAACTATGGAATTCGCTACCACAAGATGTGGTGATGGCCACCAATTTGGATGGCTTTAAATGGGGGCTGGATAAATTCCTGGAGGAAGAGGAGGAGGAGGAGGAGGAAGCTATCAATGGCTGCTAGTCCTGATGGCTATGTGATACCTCCAGTAGCAGAGGCAATGTGCCTATGTACACCAGTTGCTAGGGAACATGGGTGGGAGGATGCTGATGCACTTGTGTCCTTCCTGTAGGTTCCAGTGTGGTTTTGTGGGTAGAGTGTTGGACTAGGAGCTGGGAGATCCAGGCTCTAGTCCCCACTCAGGCATGGAAGCTCACTGGGTGACTTTGGGCCAGTCACAGACTCTCAGTCCAAACTGCCTCACTGGGTTGTTGTGAGGATAAAATGGAGAGGAGGAGGATTATGTATGCTGCCTTGGGTTTCTTGGAGGAAAAAAAGGTGGGATATAAATGTAATAAATAAATATAAAATAATTCCTGGTCGACAGCTGGTTGGCCATTGTGTGAACAGAATGCTGAACTAGATGGATCCTTGGTCTGACCCTGAAAGTCTTTTTTTATGTTCTAGTGTGGGTTTCATTGTGGGTGTGGTAGTGGTGGAGACCACATCTGGCTTAATTGTTGGATGGATTACCTTACCAACTTACCGAGCTAGTAAACTTGGGAGTGCACGTGTGTTTGTGTGTGTGTTTGTGTGTGTGTGTTTGAGAGAGAGAAAGAGAGAGAACCCATTATTTATCAAGGACAAGTAAGCCAGCTACAAAAGGGAAGGTTGGTAGATCCCCTTTTTTTACACGTAGGGGGTCCAAGGTTCAATCTCAGAAGAATCCAGATATCCAGAAGTTTTTTTCAGAATGGGATAACGGGAAGCAGGCACAGGAGATGTGCAAATGACCTGCAAACTTTCGTGGGTGGCCAGTGACGCATGTGCCATATATCTCTGGTATAGAGATGCTCATTGTGGTTGCAAACAAACAAAGAAACATGACATTTAGCCAAAATGTAAGATTCCCGGAGTGAAATGGAGGATTCTAGGGATGTGCACTGGATCGGACCCGATCCACGATCCGAGTCCGGTCCAGTGGGAAATCGGATAAATTATCCGATTTCCGATCCAACAGCTGGATCGGCCGATCCAATCTGAACCGGTCCGAAAAGGCTCCGAACCGGTTCGGCGGATTGGCGGATCGGCGGGCGCCCACTGGCGCCCACCGCCGCTTCCATTGGCGGGCGCCAGCGGGCGCCCGCCGATGAAAGTGGACAGCGGGGGGGGAGGAGGGGGGCGCTTACCTTTCCGGCCCGTCCGCTCCCGTCCGGCGCCAGCGGCTACTACCAGCAGGCTCCGCGGCCTACTCCAGGGTGGCGCGCCGGGTGATGTCATCACCCGGCGCGCTACTCTAGAGCAGGCCGCGGAGCCCGCTGGTAGTAGCCGCCGGCGCCGGACGGGAGCGGACGGGCCGGGAAGGTAAGCAGGGGACGCGCGGAGGGGAGGAGGGGGCGCACGGAGGGGAGGAGGGGGGCCCTTACTTTCCCGGCCCGTTCGCTCCCGTCCGGCGCCGGCGGCTACTACCAGCAGGCTCCACGGCCTACTCCAGGGTGGCGCGCCGGGTGATGTCATCACCCGGCGCGCTACTCTAGAGCAGGCTGCGGAGCCCGCTGGTAGTAGCCGCCGGCGCCGGACGGGAGCGGACGGGCCGGGAAGGTAAGCAGGGGGTGCATGGAGGGGAGGAGGGGGCGCGCGGAGGGGGGGAGGGGGGCCCTTACCATTCCGGCCCGGCCGCTCCCGTCCGGCGCCGGCGGCTACTACCAGCGGGCTCCGCGGCCTGCTCCAGGGTGGCGCGCCGGGTGATCACCCGGCGCGCTACTCGAGAGCAAGCCGCAAAGCCGGCTGGCGGTAGCCGCCGGCGCCAGACGGGAGCGAACGGCCCTAAAAGGTAAGCAGTGGCGGGGAAGGGGGCTTACCCCACCCCCGGAGCCGTCCGCTTCTATCCGCTGGCGCCCGCAGGCACCAGCGGATGGAAGCAGATGGCCCCAGGGGGGGTACGGAGCGTGGGGGAGGGGGCTTACCTGCCGGGGCCGTCCACAGCGGACGGCCCCGGGGGGGGAGGGAGTTAGGCCCCCCTCACCCACCCGCCGCCATTTTTTCCTCATAGACTTGCATTGCAATGCAAGTCTATGGGGAAAAAAATGGTGGCCGATCCAAAAATTTCCGATTTTTGGATCGGGATCGTACTCGATCCGGTCTGGGGGGCCTCCGATTTTGTCCGAACCGATCCATGACAAAATTGGAGGTCCCGATCCGGGTCCCGATCCGATCCGGGGGGTCCGTGCACACCCCTAGAGGATTCCTCCATGAGTCAATGATCTGCACCTCTCAGCGTCCTACTCTTCTGTTCTCACGTTCTGCCCTAGAACATGGGTGTCAAGCTACCTGTCTGATTTGAAAAGGACCCTTCCGGACAGCTGACACATCCGTAGCAGCAAACCGGCTTCCCCTCTGGAACGTTTCTGCGTTGCCCTGGGCGGCAGCTTTTCACGCACCGAGAGGTGGGGGGCATCTAAAAGGGAAAACAAAAGAAATCTGTGGGGTTGGAATTGCAACACATGGGACTCCAAAATGCCCCCAAATGCCCCCAAATGCCCCACACCAACCCAGCAGAAAGTAATGGGGATAAATTTAGGAAATCCAAGTGTCGGTGCCTCCAGACAGAGGAGTCAAGAGCTACCAACCCAAATGCCTTGTGAAGCTATTCTGCCTTTCCCTCATCAATGCTTTTTTTTGGGGGGGGGGGGAGGGAAGAAAAAATATTGAAGGAAGTGGTGGGTTAAAAATGGAAGACAATGTCATCTGGACCCCCTCTAGGGTGACAGCATGGCAAAAGCCCCATGTGAAAGTGTGCAAGATCTCTTCTGGATGTTTGCAGGTTATTTACAACCACAACTGCAAAGCCTCAGGGGACAACATTCAGAATGGAGGAAGCTGTCCCATACCGCATTAGGCCCTTCGGTATTTCTAGCTCAGACTGTTCAACGTTGACTGACAGCTGCTCTCTGGGGTTTCAGGGAGGAGTTTCCCCAGCCCTAAATGTTGAGGATCGAATATGGAGCCTTCTGTGAGCAAAGCAGGGGCTATGGTCCTTCCCCTAAAATTAAAGTAAGATTCAAGTAGTCCTCATGGTTCTGCCTTTAATAGCAACACAAGAAACTGCCTTTGATTGAATCAGACCATGGGGCCAACATCTACTCTGGCCTGGCTTGCATGTGGATGTCCACTGTAGGATATTTGGGGCACAGTGAGGGCAAGGCACAGCTTCTTGTTACATGCATACCCAGCAAGGGTGGGTTGTTGGGATGGCTGACAAGCTACTGGCAACCTTAAAACAGCCCATGGAGCCTGAGTGGCTTGTCAACCATCCCCAATGGGTTCACACCTAACAAGAATCCACAGTGGAGGGAGCTTGGATCAGTAACCCAGCGTCCACTGGAGCCATAATAAGCCACGGTGGGCTGCGGTGATCGTGCGAAGCAGGTCACTGTCTGGCTATGGTTCTCTGTGGTTTCTCAGCCCTACCTGGAATCTTTGGGACCTTCTGCATGCAAAGCAGGGATTTAACTCTGGGCAACGACCCCGTTCCATGCTCAGTAGGCCAGCTAGAAAGACATCTTGTATTCTCAAATAATACGACGGCAACATTTTCTCAAATTATCCTATGAATCGAGAACCTTCACTTCAGCCCCACCTCTGTAGGCCACACAATCGCATCAGAGCGAATGGTGAAGTCTTCACCCGAGGGAGCCCCCGTTTCCATCTGTCCAACTTTCACTGGGGAAAAGGACTGGTTTGGGAAGAAGATCCAGTTCAGGATGTCGTAACTAGAGGACATCTCGCCCTTTTCGGTAAAATACTCTTCATCTCCGGCGCTATTGTTGAACCGGACATTCCTCAAAGATGCGAGAATCTGAAATGGAAGAGAGACACCTTGAAAATGCAATGACCCGGCATTGTGGCTGTGTTGGGTCTGGAGCATTCTGGGAGTGCAGCGATGACGTTTCCCATCATCTTTTGCTTAATAGCTAAAGGTGCTTCCTCTGTGGATGCAAAATGTTAGAAGAGGCCAGCTGGATAGCCGTTCTCTTTGGCTGGCTTCTCCTCTAGGCTCCCTACACTTGGGTTGCGTATGGAAAGAATTCGTTTGTAGCCAGAAAACAAGACACAAATAAGACATCTGACACTTGTTTGGCAGAGAGCAGCCTTGGAGGGGGTGGTGTGTGTATGGGTGTGTGTGTGTGTGTGTGTGTGTGTGTTGTTTGTTTCTGGAAGCAACTAACACTGCCTTACTGACTGGCATTGTCTATCTGTTTCTTCCTGCTCTCCTTTCCGCAGTATGTGTTTTTGTAGACAAACATATAATTACTGCTTAGACTACTGCAACATGTTCGACATGGGGCTGCCCTTAGAGAGCGTTCGGCAACGGCAGCTAGCACAAAATGGGGCAGCCTGGTGTGTGTACTTTGTTGACTATATGATACTCAGCTCTACTTCTCCTTGTCATCGGAGTCAGTTGGGATGGTGAAGGTGCTGGACCAATGCCTGGAGGCTGTAATGGGCTGGATGAGGGCCAATAAACTGAAGCTGAATCCAGATAAGATGGGAAGCTCTGTGGATTGGTGGTTCCCGAGTCCAGGAATTGGGTAAGCGACCTGTTCCGGGTGGGGTTGCACTCCCTCTGAAGGAGCAGGTGCATAGCTTTCAAGTACTCCTAGATTCATCCTTGTCACTAGAGGCCCAGGTTGACTCTGTGGTCTGGAGTACTTGGGGTCAGCTTTGGTTGATCCGCCAGCTACGGCCTTTCCTGGACAGGGATAACCTAGCCACAGTTGTGCATGCATTGGTAACTTCCTGATTAGACTACTGCAATGCACTCTACGTGGGGCTGCCCTTGGAGTCGACTCAGAAGTTGCAGCTAGTGCAAAATGCAGCAGCTAGACTGCTGACCGGTACATCCCACAAAGACCATATAACACCTGTCTTAAAGGAATTGCACTGGCTGCCTGTACACTTCCGGTCAGAATTCAAGGTGTTGGTAATTATGTTTGAAACCCTAAACAGCTTGGGACCTCAAGAGGGAGGTTATTTCCCTATATATGCCTGCCAGAGACTTAAGATCTGTTGGAGGAGCCCTCCTCCATGTCCCACCAACGCGAGACATACGCTATGGTAGGACATGGGACAGGGCTTTCTCTGTTGTGGCACCCCGGCTGTGGAATGCCCTCCCACTGGAGGCCCGACTTGCACCAGCGCTGACTTCATTCCGGCACCAAGTAAAGACATGGCTGTTTAACAGAGCCTTTGATGGCTAAATTCACCCAGCTTGCACATTGTTTTAACTATTTTAATTGGTTTTACTGCTTTTAAATTCTATTTTGGTTTTATCTTGATTAATGGTAAAAAAAAAATTAGCTGTGTATATTTATTGTTTTATATTGTTTGGATAATTTTATCTGTACGCCGCCCTGAGATCCTGGTGATATAGGGCAGGATACAAATGTTTTAATAATAAATGAACAAATATATGACGCCACTCTTACACCAATTACACTGGCTTCTGGTCATAACTTAAAGTGCGGGTTCTTACCTTTAATGCCCTAAACAATTTTGGGCTAGGATATCTGAAAGACCACCTTCTTCCATATGAACCTGCCCTGCCCTTCGTTAAGACAGATTTAGAGTCTCTGGTGTATGTCCCACCACCGAGAGGTTATGTTGGTGGGACGTCAAGGCAGGGCCTTTTCGGTGGGAACACCTTGTTTGTAGAACGGAGACTGGATTGGATCCTGCTTTGCTTAGTTTTACCATTAAAATGTATTTATTCTGCCTGGTCTTTGAATTGTTTCAAATGTTATTCCAGAACACAGAGAGACCTAGATGATATCATCCTTCACTGAGGTGTTTGTTGGGGGAGGGGCATGTATTCCCCCCCCCCCCACCACCACTGAAAACTGTCCAGCTATTTCCTAGCTATTGAGAGAACAATAATAATAATCTTATTATTTCCCATGTTTACTTTATGAGTCTCTACCTCCCATTTTATCCTCTCAACAGCCCTGTGAGGTTGGACAGGCTAAGAGGGTGGCTGAGTAGGACTTGAACTCAGATCAACCTTGTCCTAGTCTTACACTGCACTTGCTGCAATACACTGGCTTTCATATGTCTACCGACAATTTAATCAGCAATTTAATCAACCTTTAGAAGGTTGCTCTGGCTAGGCTGACCATATGAAAAGGAGGACAGGGCTCCTGTATCTTTAACAGTTTCATAGAAAAGGGAATTTCAGCAGGTGTCATTGGTATATATGCAGAACCTGGTGAAATTCCCTCTTCATCACAAAGTTAAAGCTGCAGAAGCCCTGCCTTCTTTTGTACATGGTCAAGAGACAGGGCCCCTGCAACTTTAACTGTTGTGATGAAGAGGGAATTTCACCAGGAACTAATTGCATACAAATGACACTGGCTGAAATCCCCCTTTGCTCTACAACTGTTAAAGTTACATGAGCCCTGTCCTCCTTTTCATATGGTCAGCCTAGCTCTGGCCCCATTAACCCCTTTTCCATCCAAATGCCAGATGATTATTTTTTCCTCCTCCTGTTTTTAATTTGTTTGTTATAATATTTATTCTTTACTTATTTTATTTATTTTAGGGTGACCAGATAAAATCCAGGTCAGGGCTCCTGTACCTTTAACAGTTGTAGAGAAAAGGGAATTTCAGCCAGTGTAATTTGCATGCAATTAGTTCCTGGTGAAATTCCCTCTTCATCGCAACAGTTAAAGTTGCAGGCACTATACTAGAGTGACCCTATACAAAAGAAGGCAGGGTCCCTGCAACTTTAACTGTTGTGATGAAGAGGGAATTTCACCAGGGACTAATTGCATACAAATGACACTGGCTGAAATTCCCTTTTCTCTACAACTGTTAAAGTTACATGAGCCCTGACCTGGATTTTATCTGGTCAGCCTAATTTATTTATCCCATTTCTATACTAGCCAATAGCTCTCTGGGCAGCTGACAAAACAAAAAAATAAAACAACAAAATACAACGTAACATGAAAGCCATGCAGTAGTATCCGGTGTTAGTCCCATGTAGAGTAGACCCATTGAAATGAATGGGACATAAGTTAGCTGTGGTTAACTTAAGTCTCATTCATTTCCACGGATCTACATAGGACCAACATTGGATACTATCCCCAATACATTTAAACCAGAATAAAACCAACATAAAACCCAGATAAAAGCCAGCAGCAGGGCAAGGATTTTAAAATGGCTAACACAACTTTTAAAACTACACAAAAAATATTGTGTTTTATGTGTTAATTTGTAGCATTTTTATGTAACGGTGGGTTGTATCCCATGTTAGTCCTACTTAGAGGAGGCCTATTGAGATGAATGACACTCAATGCAGGAATCCACCTTAAAGCATACCTCAAGAGGCAGCTGGACAGCCACCTGTCAGGAATGTTTTAAGGTAGATTCCTGCATTGAGCAAGGGGTTAGACTCGATGGCCTTACAGGCCCCTTCCAACTCTACTAGTCTATGATTCTAAGTTAGACTAACTTTGGATTCAGCCCAGTATGTTATGCACTGACCAGTCACCCCATCACAGATGGGCTGGAGATTGGGGTATCCCATTACATTTTAACCAGAGCCAAATCTGAAGGAAGAAGACCTTACCTGCCACGGTTGAATGTTCAGAAGGCTCTGGCTGTCTCTCGTCTTTGTACTCTTGGATCCTGGTACGTACACGTCATGTAACACATGTGCCACGGAAGAGACAGCGTTGTAGATTCTGTAACTGTGGCTGGTCATGCCCATTTCGAACACCGAGGCTGGAAGACTGCATAGTTTCTCCTTCCCCGTACACCGCCTACTGCTGAGAGTGGCCTCTTCCGATTTCGCAAACTTGCAGTGGAATGCAGCTGCCCACCATTTACGGAGAAACACATCTCCCCGGGGATGGTATGGATCTAAAGCCCGGAGATAATGGTTGAACCCTGGCACATCCCTGGCTTGGACTCTGAAGGACAAAGCCCCATGCAAAGGCTTTAGATTGCCATAACCCAGCGAGGCAAACTCCCACTGTGTTACCAGGATCCAAACCTTCCCGGAGGAGGTCTTGTTTCGTCCTTCATAGATGGAGACTGGTCCGATGACATTCCGCATTGCATTGGAGTCTCCGGAGACGACCACCGCCCGGGCCTCGCTACGGAAAACAGCCGAAACTAGACGGTTGCGGTGTTTTATCAGCTCAGCCAACAGCACGTTTTCTGACATGGTTCTTTCGGAGAAGGCCACACAGATGTCCCACTGGGTGAGCAACGGCATCATGAGCTGTCTGAAATTTTCTCCGCTGTCATCCTCCGGAGCAATGAGCCCAATCCAGTCCCAGTGGAAATGCAAGAGTAGCCGAATTAACCCCAAGTACTGAGGGAGCTCATTGGGCTCGATCCGGTAGAAGGAAGGAAAGAGAGTTCTCTCGTTTTGAGCAGGGTTGAATGAGCCATAACCAAGCTGAAAGAGGGACCAAACTAGATCAGAGGTGGGCAGACTACATATTTTCAAGCTGTACTTCATTTTTGTTTCTTACTAGTTCCCAGTAACTACACAGTAGCACTAAAGACCTAATGCTATTTTCGGAGACCTGTGTTTGAGCACTGTGGACTCATACTCACCCTGCTCCCTTGCATTCCTCCCCCCAAGGAAAATTCACCTTACCTGTGGGATCTTGAAGACACCCAGGATGGAAGCCATCTGCCTCGAGATTTTGGAATCAAGGCCTCCGACGACAGCAATCAACTCATCCTGCCCATCACATTTGTAGTTTGGTACTAGGTGCTTCCATGTGGACAGCAAAGAGAGGCAATGCTGGTATGTCTTCCGGGCATAATAGCTGTCCTGGTAGATGCGGACGCCCAGGGTGATGTTAACCAGGAGCTCCGGATCCTGGTTGATTTCGTTGATGGTGAACGCCAAGGCCAGGATGTATTGGTAGTCTTTAGCCACGAGTCTGGAATTGGATTTACATGATGATCTGGGTATTTGGGGAGGGGAATCCCAGAATAACGGAGGACAGCTGCTCTCAAGGTCCCAGGGCAGAGAAGGGGAGACTTTCTGTCAATCTCTGCTATGTGAACTTTTTAGCAAGAGATGAACCTGGGACCTCCCTCAAGTACAGCAGGGGCTCAAGCACTAAGCTATATGGCCATGTGCATAAAAACGGATGGGTCGACACCTAGGACCATAATGTCACAACAATCCAATCATGGTGACACTATATCCCCTTTGCACAGTTATTGCCCCAAGTAGTTCAGCACCTTAGACTAGTTCCTTTAGACACCTGGCTTGTTCTGACTCAAACCCAGAATGGGGATTCACAGCCCCACCACAATCTGAGCCCCCAGCCTCCAGCGCTTGCCATAGGGGTGTTTGCATCTCTATTTGGAGTGGCTGCTCTGTTATTTTTTAGTAGAAGTGTGCACCGGATCGGGTCCTATCCACGATCCGGATCCGATCCAGCCGAAATCGGATAAAATTATCCTATTCCGATCCCCACATCTGGATCGTCCGATCTCATCCGATCCAATCCGAAAGGACCTGATCCAGATCGGAAGAGATTGGAGGATCAGACCTCCTCCCCCCACTCACGTTCCTTACCTGCTGGGGCCGTCGTCTGCCATCCACTGGTACCTTCTACTGAGAAACAGGCTTCGCAGCCTGCCTCTCAATAGCGTGTCGGGTGATGACGTCACCCAGCGCTCTACTGAGAGCTAGGCCATGGAGCCTGTTTCTCAGTAGATTAGAACAGCGGACGGCAGCGGACAGAAGTGGGCACCCCGGCAGGTAAGGAGCTCAAGTGGGGGGGAGGGACAGGGAGTGGGGGGGAGGGACAGGGAGGAGCAAGCCTATGGAGAAAACACCTAAAATGGTGTCCGATCTGAAAATCGGACTTCCGATTTTCAGATCAGGATCGAGTCCGACCTGATCTGGAAAGCCTCCAATCCAATCCGATCCAACACGCCAATCCCGGTTCCAATCCTGGTTCCAATCCGATCTGGGGGGCCCATACACATCCCTACTTTTTAGCATTGTTTTGTTTGTTGTTTCGATGATTCATATTTTATCAGAATTGTGACTTCTTGTAAAATAAAAATGAAAAATAAAAACCACACACACACACACACACCACCACAAAATCTATTTTATTTTGAATTTTATTTATTTATTTATTACGTTTATATACTGCCCCATAGCCGAAGCTCTCTGGGTGGTTTACAAAAATTAAAACTTTGGGCATTAAAAATCAATATACAACAATTTAAACCATAACAGCATAAAAACAGACAACATATAAAAGCAGTATACATTTAAAGCAACTGTGAACTCTCAGCCAGGCCTGTTATCCTGGACAACAGATAAACAAACATTCTGTATGTGAGCTTTCTACCTGGTTGCAGCCACTGAACAAAAACAGGACACTCAACTACATAAGCCTTTTGGTCTAACCCAGCTAGGCTCTGCCTCTTATCTTCTGATGTTAAATGGGATGGATCAATAAATATATACATACATTAGGGTGACCCTATGAAAAAGACGACAGCGCTCCTGTATCTTTAACAGTTGCATGGAAACGGGAATTTCAGCAGGTGTCATTTGTATGCATGCAAGACTTGGTGAAATTCCCTCTTCATCACAACAGTTAAAGCTGCAGGAGCTATCCTAGAGTGACCAGATACAAAGGAGGGCAGGGCTCCTGCAGCTTTAACTGTTGTGATGAAGAGGGAATTTCACCAGGGGCTGCATGCATACAAATGACACCTGCTGAAATTCCCTTTTCTATGCAACTGTTAAAGATACAGGGGCCCTGTCCTTCGTTTCATAGGGTCACCTTAATATAGGCTGACCCTATGAAAAGGAGGACAGGGCTCATGTAACTTTAACAGTTGTAGAGAAAAGGGAATTTCAGCCAGTGTCATTTGCATGCAATTAGTCCCTGGTGAAATTCCCTCTTCATCACAACAGTTAAAGGTGCAGGGGCCCTGCCTTCTTTTGGATATGGTCACTCTGGTATAGTGCCTGCAACTTGAACTGAAATTCCCTTCTCTCTACAACTGTTAAAGTTACATGAGCCCTGTCCTCCTTTTCATAGGGTCAGCCTACCTTAAAATACATTTGCCCAGGGCCCACACCACACAAGAGGCGGGCATTTCAAGTCATGTCATAGAACACGCTCTGTGTAATACATGCCAAAGCCCATCCCCTGACACCCAACATGTGTTTCTCTTTGGCAGTCTTTCAGCACAGGTGAGCGGGCAAAAGGTAGTTTTGATTTTACTGATACATCTCTGGATGATTTGATGCATGTCTCACTCTGAATGGTTTAACGATACGCCACTGCCGGTCCCCCACCCCAACCTGGTTCTACTGCTAGAAGAGCTTGGGATTTTCAGAAGAAATTCCTGGGCTCAGGATGCTTTCATTCTAAGCACACGCCTTTTGCGCTAGTTGGTGGCGGATTTGGCGGTTTTCGAAAAGCAAAAGGCAAGGTAGATCCAGCAAGTCTGAAGTCTGCCCAGCTCTGTCTTTGTTAGCAGACTCAGTTCTGAAATCCCAAATTGGTTTGATCATTCCTTGACACAGAAGTTTAAGTACCCGGCCATGAAAAGGCATAGATGGAAAACTGGAAATCTGTAATGAATTTCTTCTTGACGTGGAACCATCACTTTCCTCTGCCGGTAACAACCTCTGGCACAAGATTAACTCTTCTCCCATGTAATGGCGATGCAGATCTATACAATCAGCAGCATGCTGAACTGAAACCAGTTCAGATTCTGCCCTGGGGCACAGCCAAGAAAACTTACCGGTAAAAGGGTTTGTCTGATTCCTTGGGAGATTTTTTGAAGGACTGCTGGCCGAGCAGAGCGATATAGAGGGGTAAATCTCCCCCGATAATGAGATCACCGGGCCTGTAATAGTGTTCCTGGATTTGGAAAGGCCTGGTCCACAGGCATGTGGTCCTCAGTTGCCCTGTGGGTGGCCCGAGGCAGAAGCCAAAAGAGCATCAGCAGCCAAACCATCGGTGGTCTTTGGTACGTCTTCATACACCACAGAGCGATCCAGCTGGGGCTTTAGAGCATATAGACAAACGACCAGACACCGAGGTGACTGCTGTCCATCCCAACCCCTCTTCGGAAGGCTCACGGCATTTTTATTACAAGTGTGTTTTGCCCTGGATATCTGTGTTATTGACTTAATGGGTGGAAATCCACAGGGATTTGGCAAAAAGACTGTTATTTTGGTAATTCCAGGGAAGAAGAAAAATGTCCCCGGTAGTGCCGGATTCTCGACAACTCACAATATGCTTGAGTCGTTTTCTGCTTTTCTGTGGGACCGATGGGGATTCGGTCATAGCACTCAGGTTCTGCCTTCAGGCCTGTGTGAATACAAGCACCAAAATCCAAGATGGAGTCCAGTCCGTGCTTGTGCCAAAGTTTGTTAGCCCAGATTGATGCCGGAGGAAAAGAAAAACTTGGTTGTGGCACAATGGAGTCCGATTATAACACACTGGGGGCAGGGGAAGGGGTTGTGAACCACAATAATCAGGTAGGAACAAGTAGAAGAACAAGTAGAAGAGCCCAGAAGGTTGTAAAATGGCCACCAGGGGAAGCATGGCTAGGAATCATGGGAAATGGGAACTAGTCAAAAAGGAGAATTCATGACCCCATCTCCATCGGAGAATGGATGAGAAGAGGCACCCAGCTGGGATATTGCCATGGGGCAGTAAAACTAGAGACTTTTTTATTTCTGGGGTGGTTGGTTCAAGGCTAGAATTCTTGGCTCATGGTTTTGAATCTTAAAGGGGCAGAACCTGGCTCACAACACAAAGTGCCTCATACTCCATCGGAAACCAAAATGGAAAAGGGCTGTACCATATACCCAATGGTTCTCAGACTTCTCCTCTACTGGTTCATTGTTTGGCAAAACATTTTACACTGAGCTACCCAGTCCATACCACCTATTAGATTCAATCAAATATGGTCGACTTGTCAAATAGTGTCAAGTCTCAGTACAGATGAAAAAGTATTCCTTCACAACAAAGCATTAAAATGTTTTATATTAAAAAATGTTTTATATTACAAACATATAAAATGAATACATCATTAAAATCAACAAAGTCTTAAAATTCGACTGGGTATGCCTGCCAAAAGAGATCAGTCTTTATAGCTTTCTTAAATTCTTGAAGACTGGTAAGTTGGCGGATCTCTCCCAGCAGGCCATTCCACAGTCTGGGAGTGGCAGAAGAGAAGGTCCTATGGGTAACAGTTGTCAGCCTACTTTTGGCTGATTGTAGTAAATTCTTCCCAGAGGACCTGAGCGTGCGGGGCGGATTGTATGGGAGAAGGCGATCCCACAGGTAACCTGGACCCAAACCATGTAGGGCCTTAAAGGTAATGACCAACACTTTGAACTTCACCTGGAAACTAAATGGCAGCCAGTGGAGCAATTTTAAAGTTGGTGTAATATGGTCACCCCTAGGTGAACCGGTGACCAACCCAGCTGCCATATTTGAACTAATTGAAGTTTCCGAACTAGGTATAATGGTAGCCCTATGTACAGAGCATTACAGAAGTCGAGCCTTGAAGTTACCTGTGCGTGCACTACTGGGGTGACCATATGAAAAGGAGGACAGGGTTCCTGTATCTTTAACTGTTGTGTTGAAAAGGGAATTTCAGCAGGTGTCATTCGTATGCATGCAGCACCTGGTGAAATTCCCTCTTCATCGCAATGGTTAAAGCTGCAGGAGCTACACTAGAGTGACCAGATACAAAAGAGGGCAGGGCTCTTGCAACTTTAACTGTTATGATGAAGATGGAATTTCACCAGGTGCTATATGAATACAAATGACATCTGCTGAAATTCCCTTTTCAATACAACTGTTAAAGATATAGGAGCCCTGTCCTCCTTTTCATATGGTCACCCTATACTGTTTTTAGGTCTTCCAACTCTAAGAAAGGACAGAATACTGGAAAACATGAATAACATGGTGCTGTAGCACTAAGGTTTGCTTGGGGCATCCAGTTGGCTGCTGTAGGAGCAGAATGCTGGTCAAGATAGGCACGTGGTCCAATCCAGCATGGTTCTTCTGATGTTCCTATCAACCTTCTAATATCTAATCCTAAATTCCAGTCCAAAAGAGGAATCTGAAACAGTGGATGCGGATTCCAATACAGTTCTCAAATAATTGATTGTTTGTTGTGCTGATTCTGTTTGCATCATGGATTTTGGATTGGAAATTTGTTTGCATTGTTGTTAACATGGATTTCATCTTTGTTTTTATTGTATGTTAGCCTAAGAGAGCTTTGTTTTGTGTTTTAGCTATAGGGCAGCAAATACATTTTAGAATTAAACCAGTATCTAGGGAACACTTGCTATCAAAGATTTCACCAAGGAGTATTTTATTTTATTTTATGCAAGAAAATTCTATAGCCATTTAATGCAGCCATTTAGTGGGATTCGCCCAGATGTCCTAAGCAAGGAGGCAAAGATGTGCCCCAGGACAAAGGCAGAGCCAAACGGAGGGTTCGGGGGTGGATAGGTGAAGGGTGACAGCCACAGCAATGCCTTGCGGAATGGATAGGGCTGAATAGCAGGATTGTCCTGCCCAAAGCTCAGCTCTTTCAGCAGCAGAAAGGGCCTTTGATGAACGTCTGGGGTGGCGATCTTGGAGGGCTCTAAAAATGAAAGTTCCCCATCTGCCGTTCCCGAACAACCGTTCACTTCTGGCAGAGTTTCCTGACTCTGGAAGAGAAGAGGACGTTCTTTTGTGGTGAAGCCCTCGGCTATTTCCCTCTCGCTCCAAAATGTCAAAGGAACGTTGTGGTGGCAAGGAAGATGAGATCACGTTATTGTCTTTTTCTCCCCTAAAGGCAAAGAGCCTCGCAGCAGTCAAAAGTCAGTGCAGTTTAAGGGCAGGGGGATGTGGGGGTGGGGATGGAACCGAAATCTTCCCAGTCCTGGATGAACAGACAACACAGCAGGAATGTGCAAAGTTAAGATTGAGGGAAGGGCCGTGGTCAATAGCAGAGCCCCTGTTTTGCAGGCCGAAAGTCACAGGTTCAATTCCCACTGTCTCCAGGTTGGGCTCAGAAAAACCCTTCTCTCTCTGAAACTCAGTGGGCCAGTTCAGATAACACACTAAGTCATGGTTAGGCCGCTAACCCTTTTGCAGCAAATGAGGAGTGAGTGGCTGCTTTCAGACAACACGATAGTCAATGGTGGGGTAATAATCAACTTTATAGTTGTTCATCTAGGGGGTACTCCCCACACAACATGGTAATAAATAATCAACCATGGTGTGGATTAGGATCAGCGCTGAGTTGACTATGGCAGCATTCGGATGACATGATAGTCAATACAACTTACGATTGTTTCCCCCCACACAGTAGATTATTGTGTTGTCTGAATGCAGCCAATGTGTTTAAACCATGGGTCATGTAGCCAGCATGGTTAGGAATGGTTCACATGACAAACTAAGCCATAATGTTTAGCTCAAACTGTTTAACCATCGTGGCTCAGTATATCGTCTGAACAGGGTCCGTGTGAACCAGAGTTCCCAAGCTTTTTGGACCAGGGGACACATTTGGGAATGTGAGAAACTCCTGTGGGCACCCTCACAACGTACCTCATCAGTAGATCACCACTTTAGCATCTCCTGCTGTGTCTATAGATCTTAGGCTGCGTCTTATTCAGCAAAACCTTTTGTATGGTGTCCACTGGACACCGGAGCGTCTCTTTCATAAGGGATTGTCTAATTCGGCTAATTGCTGGAAGTGCAATACAGCCAATGCTCCTTTTAAACATACGTTTTGGCAATGCCCAGTGGTTGATTCTTTTGGGGAGGTTATTATACAGATAAATTTTGTACTGGGACAGTATTTAATATTCACTGATGTAGACACATTTTTACAGTATTTACCTGCTTTATGGAAATTAACAAATGATCGGCATAAAAAGATTCTCTGTGCCCTTTTGACAGCTAAAAGATTGACATTGCAACATTGGAAGGATTAACACTTCCCTCCTGTAACGCAATGGATTGAGGACCTTACGATGCTTTCAATATTTGAATGGGTGGTGTATAAATGCCACTTTCAAATGGATACTTATTTAGAGATCTGGTCCACTTTGATTGAAGCTGATGCACAATGGCAAGAAAGTTGTAAGCATTTCATTCAAATCCATGTATGTGTGTATATATTGGTGTTTTATGTAAATTTTGCATGGTAACCTCTTTGCACCACTGGTATAGACAATACTGAGCTAGATGGACCAATTGTTTTGACCGGGTATAAGGCAGCTTCTTATGCTCCTATTTATTTAGAGCCATGAGGACTGGGAGCTTACTGCATTTTGATCGGAAAGGACCCTGGAGAGCCTAAAAAGTTGAAAGACCTTTCCTAAGGCTCACTTACTTGCAGTAAGAGTTTTAAGCTAAAATAAGTTACTATTTTAATGTATTCCGTCCCTGCCCCTTTTGCCCCGCCTACCACTGGAATGCGATCATCAAGGACTGCTCCGAGATCGAATTCTGCTCCTGGGCTGAAAGAGGTTTGACACCTTGTTCTAGACGAACAGCCCAGCTCTGTGCTCCATGAATCATGCTGGCTCATGGCCACTGATATCTGTCCAAAGCATCTGTAGGGCACCTGGCTGAATAAACCTTTCGTTAGGGCCTTCCGGTGCTGGCAGGAGTCACAAAATCCAGCAGCAAGGAGTTCCGTTGGTTCATCTTACAGTCCACGAATGAAGAATTTCTTCCTTTCAGCTCTGCAGAATCTGCTGCTCTCTAATTCCTCTGGTGAGTCCCAAGTCCCCTCCCTCATCTTCCAAGATCTTACACACCATCTCCAGAATGCCTCCACCGCTCAAGATTTTGGTCGTTAAGAGAAATGATTTACAGCCAAATACGGGAACTTGGAACATCTCTCTCTGAGTATAAACATTTCTTTAAAACAAAAATGTCGGACCACAATTGCAGAATGTTTGCTAAATTTGGACACACCATAGAGTACTGTTTACTTTCCAGCTTAGGCCTGGAACTGCACAGTCGGCAGCAAATAATGAATTTCCAAGTCGACTCTAGAGGAGACGTGGGGGGGGGGGGGATGAGGAATTATTTCTGGTGGGCTTGTTTTTTTTATTTTTTATTTTTACTGTTATGCAGTCAATGAGATAATCCACATTTTAGCAGAACAGATGGAAACTATACTTAACTCTCTCTCTCACACACACACACACACATGTAGGCTGATTGGTTAAAAGCCCCATTAAATTACATATTAAATGTCCCAAACCATATCAGAATGATCCAAGTCAGAACCATGTGGACTGGAAGCTTCTTTTATCTTTACGGAAAAGCTCGACGGTATACCCCATGTATGTGAAATATTAAAATGTCCCAAGTCCTATTAAAACAATATCAGAGGCAGTAAGCCTAGGCTGACCAGATAAAATCTAGGTCAGGGCTCATGTAACTTTAACAGTTGTAGAGAAAAGGGAATTTCAGCCAGTGTCATTTGTATGCAGTTCGTTCCTGGTGAAATTCCCTCTTCATCACACCAGCTAAAGTTGCAGGGGCCCTGCCTTCTTTTGTATATGGTCACTCTAGTATAGTGCCTGCACCTTTAACTGTTGTGATGAAGAGGGAATTTCACCAGGAACTAATTGCATACAAATGATCCTGGCTGAAATTCCCTCTTCATCACAACTGTTAAAGTTGCAGGGGCCCTGCCTTCTTTTGTATATGGTCACTCTAGTATAGTGCCTGCAAATTTAACTGTTGTGATGAAGAGGGAATTTCACCAGGAACTAATTGCATACAAATGACACTGGCTGAAATTCCCTTTTCTCTGCAACTGTTAAAGTTACATGAGCCCTGACCTGGATTTTATCTGGTCACCCTAGCCCTAAGGACACCAGTTGCTGGGGAACAAGGGTGAGAGGGTGCTGTTGCATTCATGTCCTGCTTGTGGTTCCTGGTTGACAACTGTTTGGCCGGAGCGCTGGTCTGATCCAGCATCAGGGCTCTTCTGGTGCCTATTAAACGTCCCATATTAAACGTCCCATTGCCCTATCAAAATGTCCCAAGTCGGAACCATGAGGACTGGAAGCTTACTTTATCTTTACGGGAAAGCTCGGGCAACGATCACGTGGAAACGTTCCATGTGCAAGTAGGAAGGAACACACGCGCCCACCTCCCTGAAACCCTGGAGAGAGGAAAGGTGTGCGGATCGCGCCGGGTCTTCATCAAGATACCCCGGGGCTTGAAGGAGGAGCCAGGAACCCCCCGCCCCCGCATTCCTTCTGCGAAGTTCCCTCCGGGGCAGGCGCGCCCACCCCCTCCCTCCGCCCCGCCCTCTTTCCCGTTGTCAATTGGACAGATGTCCCCCCAGCTTCGGCGTTGCGGAGCGCGGGGCTGAGATTTCTTAGTCCGGAGTGAATCCGGAGCCACGCCTGCGTCGGCGATGCGGCGCTCCAAGGGGAGTCCGGAGCGAGGGCAGCAGGTAAGCGAGGCGGCGGGGGAGGAAGGAGGGAACGCGAAAGAAAGAAAGAAAGAAAGAAAGAGGCGGAGTTGGGGAGGCCTCGATCCACGCGGATTCGTGCCGCTCCGGGATGGGGGTCTTCTTTCGGAGGGTGAGAAGGACCGCAGCTGCAGCGGGAGCGGAGCCCCACCCGTGGTCCCTATATGGGTCTACTTGGAAGTATGTCCCACTGAGTTCAATGGGACTTACTCTCCAGGTAAGGATGTGGTGCTTTGAAGCAACACTCCTCGACAGGCTTACATGGGAGTCAGCCTGTGGAAGACGTTGGGTTTTACTTCTGAGTAAACCAGCCCCCTCCGTCCTGCAACCTTCTGCATGTTTACATGGGGAGTAAGCCCATTGCATTCAGTGGCGGCAGCCTCCGAAGCGACACTGCTGAGAGTCGCCTTCCCTTTCTCTCTCAGAGTTTTGGACTCCAGCTCCCATCAGCCCCAGCCAGCATGGCCAACAATCAAGGACCCTGGCAGCTGGAGTCCAAAACATCTTCAGGGGACCAGGTTGGTGGGGGCTGAGATGTAGAAACAGGCGGCAGAGCTGCGATCCTCTGCACGTGTTTTACTCGGCAGCGTAATCCCACCGAACTCTGTGGAGCTTAATTCTGAGTAAACGAGCACAGATGGTGTGCTGCTGAGCGGCTGGAATTTCTCAAGAGAAAGCCCAGAGAAGGCAGTGGCCGGGCGTAGGGGAGGCTTACTTCTGAGTAAGCAATGCAGACAACCTTGTAGTCATGGCCCCGATCCGAAACATGCTGACTTGAGGCGTCAACCACCTGCACTGATTCCATTGACCTCTTCATAGGATGGTGGGGCCCCAATCCGCTCTGAAGCACATTCAGCATTGGGCATCATCAACAGCCTTTCATGCACCTGGGAACATTTTTTTTCTTCTCTTATTGGGCATCTGGTCCAGCCACCGAATAGATGCTTCCGGAAATCCCCAAGGAGGCAACAGGCGGCCTTCTGCTGTAGTCTGTCCCCATTATTCAGAGGTAGACAGCTTCTGAATATGGAGGTTCAACTCAGCAAGCATGCCAAACAGCTGTTGGGGTCTCCTCCATGATTTTGTCCAGTAATGCCTCTTTTGCAAGTGTTCTCTCTCTCCCTCTCTCTCTGCCAGTCTCCAAACAGGCAAGGAGTTCCACAAGTTAACAAGAAGCAGTTAGATGAAAATCAGTCAGGTACAAAAGTATCATGGAAGCAAACCACCCCCATGGGAGTAGAGGGCAGCCAAATCTTATGCCATAACGTTCCTTGTGCCTATAAATCTGGTAGTTTCTTTCTCTGCCTTCTCCCCTTGCACTGCTTCGCCACTGATGAGAAAGCTGGGAGGAAGATGAAGGAATATATTTTGTTTTGGGGTGGGCTGGATTAAAGCACACCCCCCCCAAGCATCCCTTTACAAAGTATTGAGGGATATAGCCACACTTTCCACTGCTTTAATGAGTCGCAATTCGCTTTGCGGCATGGTCTGTTCCTCCAATTTTCTCCCACATCTCAGACCTATTTGCATGTCCAACTACCAACATGCTGTCAAGAGGCATATTTTGAACAGGTGGCAGGAATGGCTGAATCGGGACAGAGGGGAAGGTTCAGGTAGAGGAATGGAGAGAGGCAGGGGTGCAATATTTTGGAGAAAGGTAGGAGAAATTCTATTGGGGGCTGCAAGGTGGGGATAATTTTAAAAACAAAGGAAACAGGGTTAGATTTTTTTTAAAAAAAAAACAAGCTAGGAAGAAAAGATGGGCTGTTACAAACCACTCCCCAATTACAGTTATATTTCTTTCATTTTATTATTTTATGTTTAATTTCTCACATTTGTCTCTAGCCCTTCCTCTTAGACAGCTGAGGCCGCCCTATGCAGGAGTCCGTATTTCTTTAATCTCTCTACAACAACCCTTTGGGGTGGGCTGGACTGAGAAAGAGAGTGGGTGCGACCCTTTCATCTCAGGGTTGCCATTGTCCACTGGCCACTGTTAATTAGGTTTTGTCCTGTCTTGAATTCGAGTTCACACCTTTGCAACCCAGTAGGTGAGAGGATAAACCAGGATCAGAGACTCAAGTTTTGAATTGAAAGAAATCAGTTAGTTTATTGATACATAATGCCTAAAAAATAATATTGTCTTCATATAGAAAACTGTATCATTGACTTGTGTGCAGATAGAGTAACAAGAAGCTTGTTAGTTGGAGAGATTTGTAAAGGGCATTTTGTGCAGGATTATTTCCTCCCCCCCCCAATTCTTTTATAGTGCAGGCATTTCTGTTTCCTCCTCCTCACCCTACATCATAACCCAGAGTCTCTATCATTTCCAAAAAGCAGCATTGAGTCCTGCATTGAGCAGGGGGTTGGACACAATGGCCTTATAGGCCCCTTCCAACTCTACTATTCTGTGATTCTATGATTCATTTATTTCTCCTTCTGCACACTCCACTTTAATTGTTTTGAAAAGAGAGATGGTCATCTGATTTTCAATATTGAGCTCGGGCAATTGAGCCAAGCTACAGGTTACATGGGAAGGGGTGCAAGGCTGTTTTAAAAACTGATATATTTCCCTACTTTTCTAATGGCCTTGGCGGATCTCCTCTCCCGCCGCTGCCTGCTCACTCACTAGGAAAGGAAATGGAGATTTCCCTTCAGCCCTGGATGGCCCTTGCCCCCCACCCCCCCAGATATAAATCAGAGTTTATCACTCAGAGGAAGGCGTGGGGAGAGGGGTGTGAGGCGGGTAGCCGAAGAAATTGCCCAAAGATAAATTTGCCTTTTGTCGAGCTGCTCTCTCCCTGTGCCTCGCTTTCTCACGCTCTCTGCAACGCCCCCACATTGGCACCGAAAACATATGCCTTCAGATCTGCGGAGACGGAGCGATTACAACTTATAAATAAACCAGGGGCAGGGGGGAGTCCTATTATTTATCATTCTGGCAAAGTTGCAGAAGATAAGGCTGAGGCATGGGAGAGGTTCCAAGAGAATGCCTTTCAAGACATCTGATGTACAAAGTGCTTTACAATTATTGACCTCAAAGGTCATCTATCCCAACCCCCTGCTCAATGCAGGAATCTTGCAATTATGCCATCCTGACTGATAGCTGAGAGCCCACCACCTCCTGTTCCCCCATTAAACAGCTCATAGCATTAGGAAGTTACTCCTAATGTTCAGCCAAAATCTGCTCCCCTGCCATTCTCACCCATGGGTTCTAGTCCTGTCCTCGGGAATAACAGAGAAAAACGTTGCTCCCTCTTCAGGTATTTGAAGACTGCTGTCATATCTCTCCTTCATCTTCTCTTCTCCAGGCAAAATGTTTACGACTCCTGGACTAGTTATATCCCAAAGGCCATATGACGACTCCAGATCAGAGATGGAACTCGAACCCAGATCTCTTTTATTCAGGCTATCTGCATTTCACTGCCTCTCGAATCATTTAATCTCAAATCAGAGCGCTGTTGGAACAGTGATCTCCTGACCTTCCTCGAGGGTCACTTCCCTAGGAATTATCCCCACTTTCATCCTAATGATGACCCTGTGAGGTGGATTAGCCCGAGAAGAAGCGACTATCCGAGTGGGTGAGTCATGATGTGAACCCTCGTTTGCTCTGCTTCAGACTGGCTGGAGCAGCTTTCCCCAATTTAGTGCTTTAGTCCAGATGCTTCGGACCACAACTCCCATGATTCCTGACTACTGGCCAGGTGGGCTGGGGCAGATGGGACCTGAAGTCCAAAGCAAACACAGGGCACTGAACTTGCAGGGTTGTTGTGGTAGGTGCTGTTTCAGGGCTAAGGCAGCTTTCCTTGCATTGGAGGGAGATTTAAATGGTGGAACAGGAGACAGGATATTTTCAATGACAAATCACACCCCAAAAGGGCATGTATTTTAGAAGCAATTGTATATACCGTGGATCAAAAATGGGGCGCTGCCACCCAAGCCCACATTTCCAGGGGTGCCATTTGAGAACAGCCCTGAGTGTGCTGCTTGGAGCTTTTCGGATGACTCAGACGTGGCCCATGCATGAGTAAAATAAACATCGGTCCGTCGAGACAGGGAAATGTCACTTTGTTCTGGCATGGCTGTGCTCAGGAAGGGGTTGTGCCCGGGGGGGGGGCATGTTGGCAGTGCCGCGGGTGTCACTTGCCAATGCAGAGGGGACGTTTTCAGCTCTTATAAGGACTTGATTGCCGTTGGGCGTTGCCACTCCAGAAGGGTCTTGACGTGTTGCGAACAGAGCCACACGGATTATGGTGAAGGCTCTGGCAAGGCCAGCCGCAGGAATCGGAGGGTTTGGGGCCAGACACCTTCACACTCCCCTCCCTCCCTCCCTCCCTCCCTCCCTCCCTCTCTCTTTAAAGCCAAGCTTCTAGACATTATGATTGCAAAGATGGTTTGGAGAATGTGTGAGCCATCAATGCCCCCTGCCATTTCTGAAGCCAAGCAGGTGGCTGGATAAGAAATTCAGGGGTGAAAGGGCACACATCGCTCATTGCTGTTTCCCCAAGGTGGGGAGAAGCAACGGTATTTATTGTTTTATGGTTAACTTTGAGATACTACCTTGTTTGCAAAACACCATCAAGATGGTGAGAACATGAATGAAAATGGTTTGCACAGAGTTCTGATTTAAAAACAACATGTGATCATTCAAAATTCTTCCTGTTGCCTCTGCAACTGGGATTTAGGGGATATATATAAGAGTGGTTGTCTAGTGAGAAAAAGACCTGTAGCTTAGTTGCTAAGAGATGGAGCCACAATTCCGAACCGAACCTCAGAGATGAACCCCCCAGGTGGCTTCCGGGCAGGTCAAATCGCTCAGCCTCAGTTCACCCATCTGTAATATGGGCATAATAATACAGGCCGAACTTGCAGGATTGTTGCAAGAAGACTTTCCAGTGGTCATTCCCAGGGAGCTGAGTTTCTTTATGAAACTGCGGCCGTCATGCGCACACAGATACAGGGCTGTATCCTACTATAGTTTGTAAGATTGTTCATTCCAGGCTGAAAAGAGGAGCCTCTAAATCCAGGAATTGCTGTCTTTCATTTTGCTGGCTTCCATTTTTGCATTGGCCAAGGTGGGGTTGAAGTGAACACAGTGGATGGGTAGGGATCTACTCATCCTGCCGGAAGAGGGGCCTCGGAGGGTGCCAAGAGAAGGTGCCTGTGCCTGTAAGAGATGTGATGTGCATTGTCTCCATCAAACAATAGTATTTCTATCCTACGCAGCCTGACCGCTCAGGCATTAGTGTGCCACCCTCCGTGCCTTAAACAGGGGTCAGAAACCTCAGGCTAAATCTGGGGGCGAAATCTGACCCTCTCCTGTCTCCCTAGAAGCCACCCACTTTCCCCAACCACTGATCCTTGGGGGGTTTCCCTCGTTTTTCTGCAGTTTTCCCCCCAGATTCTAAAAAATTGAAATTCCTCCCCGAAGGCAGCAAGGGCTTCAAGCTCAAATATACTGGTGTTTTTTGTGAACAAAACGCTATTTTTGACCCCGCACCTGTTGTCTTTGGCTCCGCCCACTACTGGAACATGCCCCGCCTCCCGAAGAGCATCTCGAAATGGAATTTAGCCCGAAAGAGGCTCAACCTCCCTTGCTTTTAAAACGGCCCCATGCTCCCCAAATGAGCAGGTGGCACTTCCCCATTCCCCCATGGAGCAGGTGGCGCTGCCCTTGACAATCCAAAGAGCACACACATTGCAGCTGCTTTTGGTACACACCCATGTGCTTCTGCGAGTGTGTCACACTGATTACAGAGATTCAGCTTTCCCGGTGACTTGTTTGAGGTCCAACTGCTCTTCAGGAAGCCTGCGGCGGAGTCCGGGTGGCTGTTCTTGGCCCGCGTTCCACCCGAAACAATAGCCTTCTCTCCCGGCGGATGCGTCTCCTCTGTAATTTCCCTTTCCTTGAGGAAGCCGGCTAATTGATTCCAGCCCGGTTGCTTCCCACAGCTCTGTCTCTCTTCCTTTGGCAGGATGGGTCCGACCGGCGGTTGTGGCTCTGACAAGGGGGAAATGTTTGTAGAGGGGGCCGTAGAGGACAGCTTGTTTCTGAAACCCAGTTCACGGTGCTGGTCATGACCTGCAAATCCTTACACCTGATGGAGCGCCTCTCCTGGAATGAACCTGCCCATACTCTATGGGTCGTCACCTGAGAGCTTCCTCCGAGGGAGGCCTGGAGGATAGCTACAAGGGAGAGGGCCGTCGTGGTGATGGCCCCCAATTGCAGAACTGTCTCCCTGCTGAGGTCCGCCCAGCGCCAAGATTGTCACCTTTTCAGTGCAAGGATAAGACTTTCCTCCACTCCCAGGCCTTCAGCAGAGCATGAGTGACCAGATACAAAAGAGGGCAGGGCTCCTGCATCTTTAACAGTTGTAGAGAAAAGGGAATTTCAGCAGGTGTCATTTGTATGCATGCAGCACCTGCTGAAATTCCCTCTTCAGCACAGTTAAAGCTGCAGAAGCCCTGCCCTCTTTTTTTAATCTGATCACTGTAGTATAGCTCCTGCAATTTTAATTGTGGTGATGAAGAGGGAATTTCACCAGGTGCTGCATATCTTTACAAATGACACCTGCTGAAATTTTCCTTTTAGTACAACTGGTAAAGATACAGGAGCCCTGTCCTCCTTTGCATATGGTCTTCCTATTGGGTTGGGAAGTGCATTTACAGTGCAGTCCTATCCGTGTTTATTCAGAAGTAAGTTCCCACTGTGTTCAAGTACATTTAAGGTCCAATCCTTTGCATGTTTAGACAGAAAAAAATCCTACTATTCCCAGCATTCTCTAACCAGCGGAGCTGCAATCCGATTCGTACTTACCTTGGAGTACATCCCATTGAATTCAATAGGACTTACTTCTGAGTAGAGATGAGGTTGCAATCCCTCTTACTCCACTTACCTGGGAGTAAACCCAGTTGGACTGAATGGGACTTACTTCTGAGTGGACATGGATAGGAATTCACTTTCAAAACAAAACTGAAAGCTCCATTTGGAAATTATTTTTATCGGGACCTTTGTAAATATTTCAAGAAATGACGATGCAATAACACATCCTCCTTTCACATTCTTTAAATGGGGAAAAGTCACGAAAACTTACTTTTCACACACCCAAAAGGGTGTGTGCGTGTGAAATGTGGTTCATCAGATAAGCACCAGGAGGGGAAAAGTATTAGTTCCAACTCTGAAACTGTCCCACATTTGAGTGATCTCGTGTCTCTTCAATACGCCACTCATTAATTTTAGGAAACAACGCCATTTTTTAATTTTGATTGTCGAAATCGGGGTTTTTTTCCACCTGCGGAAAAACGTAGCAGTGGAAAACTTTTCCAGCCTCGCATCATTGATCTTGTCAGAAGGCCAGCGTGGAAGAGGTGGAATTGGCCAGTGTGTTCGCACTGCTGGGGTTCCCAAATTGATGCGATTTAAAGTAGGCGTCCAGTTTTGTGGTTTTTGGAATGGAGAGAATCGGAGGGAGAGAGAAAAGGGTGTGTTACCTTGTGGGCTGGGGGGAACTCTGCAGCAATGTGTAGCAAGAGCACTCTATTGCTTCACAGTGCAATCCTAGGCATGGTTACTTACTCCTTACATCAGCGGGTTTTAGGATTGTAGCGTTACGACTTCAATCTTACACAAACTTACTTAGGACTCAACTAGGGTGACCCTACGAAAAGGAGGACAGGGTTCCTGTATCATTAACAGTTGCCTAGAAAAGGGAATTTCAGCAGGTGTCATTTGTATGCATGCAGCCCCTGGTGAAATTCCCTCTTCATCACCGCAGTTAAAGCTGCAGGAGCCCTGCTCTCTTTTGTATCTGGCCACTCTAGCAGCTTTTCTGCAAACATTGGGGGGATAGGCTAACGTGTGTGTATGTGTGGTGGTTTGTTTTTTTATTGTTTACTTTGCCGATGGTTTTAGAATTATGGTTTTATGATTTATGGATTTACAGTGGTTTAATCTAGGGTGACCATATGAAAAGGAGGACAGGGATCCTGTAGCTTTAGTTGTTGTGATGAAGAGGGAATTTCACCAGATGCTGCATGCATACAAATGACACCTGCTGAAATTCCCCTTTCTATGCAGCTGTTAAAGATACAGGAGCCCTGTCATCCTTTCCATAGGGTCTCCCTAAACATAACACATAATGCTATGCCTGTAAATCAGTGCATGAGTACTCCTGTCTGCAATCACTTCCACCCAGTTGTTGTGATGAAGAGGGAATTTCACCAGGTGCTGCATGCATACAAATGATACCTGCTGAAATTCCCTTTTCAATACAACTGTTAAAGATACGGCAGCCCTGTTAGCTTTTCCATATGGCCACCCTAAGTGGTTATTATCCCGCTCTTCATCCAAAAATCAATCAATCAAAAGGCTGCCAGAGCGGCTTACAAAGATTAATAATGGGACGGGCCCTGCATGACACAAGAGGAAAAGGCATGAGGAGGGAGAAGGAATGGGATGCACCCCCAGGCAAGCACGCACAGGAGTGTCATCTAACAGCGTAGTACTGTGCATGCCCACCCAGAATTAAATCCCGTTGATTTCTATGGGGTTTATTCCCAGGTAAGCGGGTGTATAGGATCACAGCTGAAAGCTTTGATTGGTGGGCCAGTTTGATTTTATTTTAAAGGCATGCTGGCTGGGGAATGCTGAGATTTGGAGGACTTTTTCCTGTCTCAACACATGCATAGAGGTGCGCCTTAAGAAGTTGAAAGCAAAAGATAAGCAGGGAAGCTAGCTGCGAGCCTTGTTTTATTTTATGACATTGTTTTGGCTCCGTTTTGTTAACCGTTGCAGGAAATGCAAAGAAAATCTGACAATGGCCTCACAATGGGAGGGAATTTTTGTGTACTTAAATGTATAAATTTCCACTTCTGCTTGGCTGCCAGCCCTGGGGACGCATCTCTTCCCTTTCCACCCTTTACTGTGGAATCTGCTAAGTTCATTCCAAATTCTATACGGATGTCTCAGAGTATGAAAAGGTGTCTCAAGTGTAATCGGTTCGTTCATCGGTTAAAAGATGGATGATTTAGATGGCTACGGCTGTGATTCTGAATGCACTTACCGAGGCGTTGACTTTCTCAAGACTTACCCTCTGAGCAAACGTGTTTAAGGTTGTGCAATAAGGGTGATGTTTCATGTACACTTCTTCGGAAGTAAGGCCTCCGAGTGAGGTTACGCATCTCTAGCAGAATCCTCGCCACACGACAATTCCCAAGATTCTTTGCTGGAGGGGGACACAGCCACGACAGTTAAACCAGTATAAAACCTGGGTAACATTCTGCTGTGTAGATGTCCCCATTGAAAATGTGTGAAATTGGCAATGTGTAATGGTGCTCTAGATGTGCCCATTGCAAATGTGCGAAATCGGCAATTGGGGTGCGTCCTAGAGTAGCGGTACATTTGGCCCTCTGGGATTTCTCTAATGGCCACGCCCCCTTACCTTGGCCCCGCCTCCTTTCCCTTGACAGCCGACCATTTGGTAATTTCCTGTGTTTTGTGCAGTTTTTTCCCCTCATTCTAAGACCTCCATCACACCCAACCCCCCCCCCCAGGTTTGCCTCCGCATTTTTTACCCCTGAGGCAAAAGCGCATCATGAATAGCTGCTCTTTCGCTCCTTTGCTACTCCACTCCACTCCACTCCACCCCTTCTCTTTCTCCCTCCAGTCAGGTTCTGTCAGATGAGCGCTTCAACCAGACTGCCTTTCCCTCGGGGCAAAAATGGAAGGACCCTTTATGCTGGCTCTTTGGGGGCATTGAGGGAGTACAATCCTGTCTCTGCAGAGATTTAGGCGTTGTATGATTTTAAAAAACACCTTTGAGCCTGGGATGCAAGGTTTGGGTTTTCTGTTGAAGCTTGGAGCCGGCTGCTGGGAGATATCGCTTTTCCCTGCCAGGACCTGATGCAATCCATTCATGCCCGCAGTTCCTTTAAAACTACACAGATGCTTTAGGGCGCATTAAACGTGCTTAGGGAAAATAATCCAGACTGTTAGCGTTCTAGGAAAGGCTGGGGAAGAGGCTGGGTGTCAGCAGCGCAGGCACAACCTCGTATGAGTCCCGTGCTGCAAATCTGCACACCAGGTATGGCGAGAGTGTGCTAAATCGCTGGTGTAATGGAGCTCTAGATGTGCCCATTGCAAATGTGCGAAATCGGCAATTGGGGTGCGTCCTAGAGTAGCGGTACATTTGGGATTCCTCTAATGGCCATGCCCCCTTACCTTGGCCCCACCTCCTTTCCCTTGACCACCAACCATTTGGTGGTATTCTGGGTTTTGTGCAGTTTTTTCCCCCTCATGCTAAAAGGTTGAGATGCCTTTCATGAGGGTTAGTTACTGGCATGCAGAGTTTTAGGTTAAAGTAGGCTGGTATTTTGGGGTTGCTGTTTTTTCACCCCACACACTTTTGCCTTGGGCCCCACCCTCCACTGGTAGGCAGTCCTCAAAACCGTCTCAAAAAGGGAACTCAACTCCAGGGTCCCTCGCTAATTCGAAATGAGGTGTTTGTGCGTGTGTTCTGGAAGGGGGCGCTGACTCCTCAGGACCCTCCGATGCTGAAGGCAAGAGAGGTTTGGCGTGATCAGGCCTATCGGCCCCACTCCTTTATGCTGGGTGATGTGGGATCTGACCTCCACTTGTGTTTTGCTTGGCCTGTCGGGAGGAATCCATGAGATCTGATAAGGCAGGAAGGTTTCCCAGCCGGCCTCTGTCAATGGTCATCTGTTTCCCTTTGGCTTCCAGCGCTCGGACTGTCAACTCTTTTCCCACCGAGCCTGCTGGAGCCTGCTTGTGGGGGGGGGGGGATGGTGGTGGGGTTAGAGAGGTCCAGAAGATGCTGCCATCGGGGTCACTCCTGAACAATGGTGTGTGGGTTTCAGCCCTCCTCTTGCAGCTCCCTCCATTGGTGAGCTCACTTCCCGGCATAGATCCAGTCCCACAATCTTGCTCCCCAGGACTTCCTGCCGTTCCCACCAATCTCTTCAGCTGTGCCTTAAGCCATAACCTCTTTGCAGGGCCTGTGCGCTTTTCAAACGACATTGAGTCCTACACATTCTGAATTCAGAGCTATATTTTTTATTTTTCTTCACTGAGATACAGTGAAATCTGGAACCAGTTTCCCCCCCACCCCAACTGATACCAAGGGAGGAGCAGTGCATATTCATTTTCAGCACACTTTATTCTGCCCTGGTTAGCCGTCTACAAAATCTATTCTCCTTGCGGGCTTCCCTTTGGTGTCTTCACTGAGACCCGTGGGCACAAATGTGTTAAGTTTATGAATCCAATAACCTTCCCTCTTGCTTAATTGATTATATAATTCTTTCCCCTGAGATCATGCATGTTCTGCACACCCAAATCTAAGGATTTTTTCATCATGTATGTGCTCTTGAAAGCCTTCGACCAAAAAAGGGGCCTGAATTTTACCCGTTCTAATACAGCTTCCATGTTCACCAAGGCACAACGCAGGCATACGTGTAATCATTCCTACATACAACAGTGGGCATAAACATTGAGTTATTCATATGACCCCATATGTCCTTAATACAATACTCCACTTTGTCACTGGGGTTGATTCTTGTCTTTATTCTACTGCCACTAGGACAACACACTGCAGTTTTCACCAGGGAATTGACATAAGGAAAATGACAGGACATTGAGCTTTTTTCCTTTTGGGGCAGCTGGTTGGTCAAGGTGCGAACTGAACACTGGCCTAGAAAGGGCTTTGGTCCGATCCAGCCAGGCTCTTCTGATTATTTTTTTTTTTTTATAAAAGGAAGGACTTCACACAGTACATAGTTAAACTGTGGAACTCACTGCCTCAAGATGTAGCTATGGCAGCAGTTTGGATGGCTTTAAAAGGGGGCTGGATAAATTCCTGGAGGAGAAGTCGATCAGTGGCTACTATGTGCTACCTCCAGGACCAGAATCAGTGTGCCTATGTACCCCAGTTGCTGCGGAATATGGGTACGAGGGTGCTGTTGCACTCTGCCCTGCTTGTGGGTTCCCAGTGAGCAACTGCTTGTCCACTGTGTGATCAGAATACTGGCCTAGATGAACCCTTGGTCTGATCCGGGTGAAGTACGAAGTGTTGGTTATTACCTTTAAAGCCCTACATGGTTTGGGTCCGAGTTACCTGCGGGATCGCCTTCTCCCGTGCAATCCGCCCCACACACTCAGGTCCCCTGGGAAGAACCTACTACAGCCGGCCAAGACTAGACTGACAACTGTTACCCAGAGGACCTTCTCTTCTGCCGCTCCCAGACTGTGGATTGGCCTGCCGGAAGTGATTCGTCAACTTAACAGACTCCTGGAATTTAAGAAAGCCATAAAGACTGATCTCTTTCGGCAGGCCTACTCAGTTGAATTTTAAGATGCCTTTTAATAATGTGTTAGTTTTACGTGCTTTTAATTAGTTATATGTATTTTATGGTGTTTAGTATTTGTTGTTGTTCCCCGCCTCGATCCAGAGGGAGAGGCGGTAAGAAATAAATTTATTGTTATGATTTTTATTATTCTCCAGCATCAGGGCTCGTCTTATGTTCTTATGGTCATGTCTGGCTATAAATAGAAATCCGGCAATCAGAAAGATAAGGATTTCATGGATACGATGGGAACACTGGATGTGCCTAGAAGGGGCATGTTACACATTTGTTCTGCCCGCTGCCCCCAAGAGATGATAGGGCCCTGAAGTGGTGTGGGGAGGTAAAATCCCTAAAAGGGGCTGCGTCTTGGGGTGCTTTCCCCCTTCTATTTAGCCTTCCATTTGTCTTCCAGAGGCATGTCAGCCAAAAAGCCACAAGTTCCCTGTCCCAGCTGGAATGTCAATTTCAGGAATGAGAGAGGAGGGGTTTAGGCTTCTCATTTTCTCTCCCCCTGTCCAATTGTCTTCCTTTGCCGTTCTCTGTCTTGGGATTTTGAACAGGCTTCATTCGTAGCCCTGCATCTGCACACTGCCTGAAGAGGGGGGTGGGGAACGGCACTCTGTTCTGGAGCCGATCGTGGCCCCTTCTCTGGGCAGGGGGAGCTAATTTTAGACCGTGTGATTGATTGATTTCGCAGCCTGCCTAGCCAGGCCCGAAACGGGTCGCGGGTGTCAGGAAACGGTCCCCCAAGCCGCCCGGAGAGAGCCGCCTCCGGTTTACTCTGCCGTCCCAAACACGTCCGCTGCCCTGATTCATGCACGGGGCATATTTCAAAGAAGAATCATAATAAAATACACACACTCGCAAAGATCCCCGTCTGTTCTCCCTGCCCCCCAAAAACTCCACCCTTTGGCCACACTCGTGCAGCCGGGCTCTGATTTGTTCTCAGACACATGTTTGGTTTCCTTTTGAAAGAACCAGCCGCCTGAAACTGAGCATCTCTATCCGTCGGGGTAAGCCGCAGCTCCGCAAAGCCAAAGTAGCATAACTGGAACGGGGGCCAGGGCTGGCAAAGACGGGCAAAAAAAAAGAAAAGAAAGCACATTGCCTGGGAGACAGTCCCAGGGCAGGGATCGGGATGGGCTTTGCGGCAGGAGCCGAAAGGCGGCCGTCTGGGATCCTAGCCAGTTCGGAGCTGGTGCCGGAGAGGGAAGCGAGAACGTGAGCTAATCCTGAGCAGGAGGCGAGTTGGAACAGGAGGGCTTCTGCCGTTTCTCTGAAGGGCTGGAGTGTTCCTAGAAGTCGCCCATGCAGGAAATGCCCAGATGGTTCCTTGTCGTGGCTCCTCTGGGGGTAGGGAGTCTGCACATGCTCGAAAGCACTCTTGTTGTTCCTGGGAAAGGAAAGCTGCCAAATCCTACCCTGTCTCCGATCCAAACAGAGATGCTGAGTCCAAGCGGAGACTTTGGGGATGAAGCTGGCTGCTGAGGAAGAAGCGGAGCCCCCCCTCCCCGCTATTCACTGAAGGCGGGGGGAGTTGGAGATTTTAAAAATTGATGAAATGTTTTTAATAGTTTTTAATCAATATTTTTTATCAGTTTTAACCCAGGCATTGGAGAAAGGCTGGCTTAAAAATATAACCAATTAATCGACTAAGCTTTGGAGCCTGATTGGATCTCATTATCCAGATGCAGGATGGCTTGTGTGTGGGTCCCCCATCAGTCCCTCCATCCTGGCACCAGTTGGGATGGGTTAGAAAAATTCGGTTCATATTTTAAAGCAAAGTGATACCTGAACCAGCGCAGAAGAGACCTTCAACCTGTGTGGCTTGTTTCTTCCGCCAGGTTCTTCCTGTCCTGATTGGCAGCTTCTGGAGGACCAAATAGCAGAACATGGCTCAGCCCACACACCTGGACCGAAATCTCCCAGGTAAGGAGAAATCTGCAGGTGACCTCTTGCGGGATCCATCCTGTGATAGAAACAGTTGCCACTAGGGCGGGGCTACGAGGCTGGGGATGACTGCCATGGCTCACGCCTGGAGTTTGACTGCAACATTTCCAACGGTGTGTTCCTGAGCATGTACAGAGTGGCTTTTCCTCTTGGTTGCAGTAATCACCGAACCCCGGCACCAAAATGTAAATGGGTTGGAGACCATAACGTCCAAGTAGACTTATGACCTGCTACATACATTTGTGTGTGTTTGCGCTTTCTTCTTGCACAATGTGAGGGATCTGTTCCCAGCCCTTCCTGAGATGGGAGGGACTTTTTGCATGCAAAGCACCTGCTCTACTACTAAGCTATAGCTCTTCCCCTAAAAGTAAAGTAAGAGTCTAGTCCACATAGATCCAAAAAAAAGGACTGATTTAAATAAGGAACATCAGGAGCTGCTCTATACTGAGTCAGAGTATTGGTCCATCTAGCCCAGTAAGTCCAGCACTGATTTGCAGCAGCCTTCTGGAATTTCAGACCCGGCGTCTTTCACAACCCTCCCTGGAGATGCTGGGGAATGAACCTGGGACATTCTGTGGGCAAAGCAGGGGCTGTACCACCCCTTTCCCCAAAAAGTAGATGGAATTGGCTAGGGTGACCATGTGGAACGGAGGACGGGGCTCCTCTGTCTCTGCCAGTTGTATTGAAAATGGAATTTCAGCAGGTATCATTTGTATGCATGCAGCACCTGGTAAAATTCCCTCTTCATCACAACTGTTAGTACAACTGTTAAAGGTACAGGAGCCCTGTCCTCCTTTCCATATGGTCACCCTAGCTATTGGCCATCTGATTCATATTCGTTACACTGACTATATAACCCGTTTTTCTTCTGGGGTGGACCTTAAGGCAGAATATATGGGTCCCCCCCAAACCTGCTTAGTTTTTGATAGTTTCTGGACCCTAAAGGTAGAATATGTATGTGGGGTGTATGCGTGGGGGCAACAGAAACTGTAATCCTAAGCAGACATCCTTCAGGGGACAGAATTGTGCCTTTGCGAGCAGAATTGTCTAGTTCCGGTCACCCCCTGGGATGTGCCAAACATTTCCCACCATATCAGCAGTTCCTCCTTGATATTAGCGTGTGTGTGTTTTCTCCTCCTGGCCTTTCAGATTTGGGCGGCCCTTTCTTGTACCGTGACCAAGACCGGGATGGCGAGAAGGCCCCCTACTCCCTGGAGACTCCCTACGGCTTCCAGTTGGATCTGGATTTCCTCAAGTACGTTGACGACATCGAGAAGGGCCAAACCCTCCGGAAGCGGCCCCTGCAGCGCAAGGCCAAGGGCCAGAAGCCATCCCGGAGCTCCTCCTGTGGCCAAACCGGCGGTGGCTGGACATCCACCGAGTCCCTTTCATCGACCGCCAGCGAGGATGGGAGACCTGCCTTCTCCCCACGGCCCAGGCTGTGGGCTGGCTCCTTGGAAAGCAAGGAGCCCCATGGCAAACAGGCCTTGCTCCCCATGTCCCCGACTCCTGTGATCCAACTCCTCCCTCCCCCACTTCCCAAATCGCTGGTCCGAAACACCCGGGTGGAGAAAACCTTGCTGGAGACCAGTAAGAGACTGGAACAGGAGCAGCTGGATCTCCTGGCCGGTGAAACCTCTCCGGCCCCTGAGGCGCCCGCTAGCCCTTCCAAGACCCGCACGTTTCCCCTGCGTTGCTCCTCCAGCTCGGTTACTCCGATGGGGGAAAGCCAAGCCGAGCCCAGCTTTCCTCCAACGGGCTCCGTAAAGATGAGCCCCTCCAATTCAGGAAGGAGCACCCCCGCTACAGCGCCTAGCCCCGCGCACCTCCATCATGTCCGCGAGCAGATGGCGGCCGCCCTCCAGCAACTGAAGGAGTTGGAAGAGCAAGTGAAGACCATTCCGGTTCTGGAAAGGACGATTTGCAGATTGGAGAAGGAGAAAGAGCAGCTGGCGGCCGGCTTGTGGGAGAAACTGGAGACGGAAGCGGGCGAGGTGCCTGTCTTCAACTTCCCCCCGAAATCTCCCAACGTGGTGACCGCAGGCACGAGGGGAGCGGAAGGGTCTCAGGGTGGCCACGACGGAGAAAACGACGGTGAGGCGTCCAAAGCGAGGCCGAGTAAAATTGCAGCGTTGAAGAAACTGACAGAGAAATTGTCCTGTTCGGAGAGGGCCATGAAGGCCGGACGGGGAGCGGCCCGCTCTTCGAAAGGCAATGAGCCCACGCAGCAATCCGTGGGTGTCGGGGAAGAGGTGGACATGCGGGAGGCGGTTTTCTACTACCGGAGCCAAAAGCTGTGCCGAGAAGTGGCCGTCGGGCGAGAGACGGAGACTAGAGACGCGGAGGTGTGGGTCATGGAGTCCTTGCTCGGGGTTTCGTCCGAGGCAGAGAAAGAGATCCAGTTGCTTCAGCAGACCACCCAGCATCAAAGGGAGGTCATCTCCATGTTGGAGGGACACTTGAAAGACGCCACGGACGAACTGGAGGAGTTGAGGGTGGAGGTGTGCTCACGGATGCCCCGGAAGCTAGTCAGCAAAGAAACCATGGCCCGGCCGGAGACGGCGGAAGCATGTGCGGCAGCCGTGCCGGATGTGCGAAGCCAGGCCGTGGGAGGCCACGTAGAAACGGCCGAGAAGGGCGTCCACTGCTTTCCGCACATGGCGTGTGTTGGGGTCAGCTGTGACTTGCGGCAGGAAGAGCTCGCGCCCGTCTGCCGTGGAGACAAAGCCACGCAGATCGATCTGGAGAAGGGAGGCGAAGCCCAGAGGATGAAAGTTGACTCCGTCACGGCAGAACCGGACCGCAGCACGGAAGGTGTCAGCGCCAGAAAGCCAGCAGGCTCTAAGGACCAGTCTCTGCAGATGGAGATTTCGAGATTCGACCTGGAATGCCATTTGCTCCCGCAGCCCACGAGAAAGGATGAGGAGAACGTGATCAGCTTGGAAAGGGAGTCCGAAAAGGGTGCCACAGGGGTCGCTGGTGAGCTACTTCTGGCAAACCGATGGCCCGGTTTGACTTGCAGCCGAGCAAAATCTGAGCGGTCTCATGACCACTACTTTTACATCAGGGCTTAATTTGAGCATGGGCCTCCATGGCGGAGTTTGTGAAGCTCTCTTCCAGTGCCCTCGGAGTGTGTGCAGAGTGCATTTCCCACCCCACTGAGAAACAAAACCTGTATATCTCTGGATTTTGGCCTCCGTTCATGACAGAGCTCTCATAAACTAGTCTTTATGTGGGTGTGTTAAGTCAAGAGTTCAGTGGTTTAATACCAAGTGGCCCAAAAGTAGGTATACAGTATACTCTTCCCAACTCCCATCAACATTCTAAACAACTGTATACCTACTTTTGGGCCACCCGGTAATGACCAGCCATGGTGCACTTCAACACACTTCAGTGCAGTTCAGTTAATTCTAATGCACTTTGGTGTCACCACAAAGCCTGCCTGGCAAAATAGGTCTGGATCCACAGAATACCTATGTGTGTAGCTCCTGCCCCCTCCTGAGCCTTTTGGAAGTACTCCAAGATTCCACTGCAGGTCCTCTTGTCATTGCTAAAACTCACCCACGCTTGCAGCCAACTCACAGCAGCTGAAGAACTACCCTTGATTTTGAATCAATCAGCAGGCTTTTTTTTTTTTTTTGCTAAGTCAGTTGCTGCCATGTCCAATAGCATAGGCGAATCTAAGAAGAACTCTGCTGTATGAAACCTAGGTGGATTCCTCCATCCCAGTATCCTGCTTCCAACAGTGGACAGCTAGGTTCCCCCGAAATGGAAGCCCCAAACCAGGGCCCAAAAGCCACATGTTTCCCCTGTCATTCATCCTACACATTTTTATTTTTGTGGTAGACTGCTCCTGATTATACAGGTTCACAAAAAGAGCCTTCTGTGTCGGAACAAAGGGTGCCTCTGATCCCTGAGGTAGCATATAGTCGTCATGACTAATAGCTATCTCCTGGTCCATACATTTGCCTGATCCCCTTTTTAAAGCCACTCCCAAGCTGACGGCCTATGTCGTACCTTGCGGCAGTGAGTTCCACAGCTTGAAACCCTTTCTTTCATCTGTCCTGAGTCTCCCCCTCCCCCATTCAACTTCATGGGATGACCCCATGAAGATGAAGGGGACATTTTAGTTAAAGAACTAAAATGCTCCAACGGCTGTATCCTCTCCTCCGAGATTATGGCTCCAACCCCAAAGCGAACAAGCTACGGCCAACGAAACAGTTAACAAAAGTAGCAAAGGATATTCCTGCAGACAAATCGGGGTCACCACAGCCTGTTTCATCCTCCCCCCTCAATGCTGTTCTTGGGCACACACCCCTTTTTACCGTCTCTGATTTGCTCGTCTGCAACAGGGTTTTGCATTGGGAATGCCTCCTTTTGCATTGGGAATGCCTCCTTTTGCATTGGGAATGCATCCCCCGTGGGGACAGGGCGGCAGGGCGTCTCCCTGCCAAGGGCACAGAGATGCCTTGCTCCCCTCACTTCTTCAAAATCCAGCTTCTCTCTCTCCTTTCAACTCCCCGGCGAGCGCTCTGCTAGCATCTCATGCCACTCCCTGTTCTGTGTGTCCCCCCCATCCCAGGGACCCTCAAATCGATCATGAAGAAGCAGGACGGGACAGCCAAGTTGGAGCCGGGAAGTGGAAGGAAAACCCTTCAGTTTGTGGGGGTACTGAATGGCGAGTACGAATCTTTCCACTTCCTCTCTTTGGGGCACGGGGGGTGGGTGGATGGGGGAGATCTGGGGCCCCCGACTGAGGGGGGTCAGTTGGGGTGTGTCCACTTGGTTGGGGCAGCGGTGAGATCCCTGCTGGAGCAGAGTGTGTTTATATGACATCTGTGTTGTCAGACCTGCCCACCTCGCTTTGGAATTCTAGTCCCACCGGAGTAGGTGGGGACCCCTTGGTTTGATCCACCAGATCTCCTCCTATGGAGGAGTAGTCTGCAAAGGCAACTCAGTGAATCTTCCCTGCCTGGAAGGGGTCTTCCTCCAAACAGACCAGAAGGGAGGACTCGATCGTTTTTGTGCCCGCCTTCCCAATGGCATCTGATTAGCTGCCTGTTGTGAACACGGCATGCGGGGATAGGATTTGGCCCTCAGCCCATTCCAGCTGGGCTCTAGTTGTACGGTGTTTGGTCAGCCGCTCAATGGAACCTCCACATGCTGACCCAGTCTACCTCTCGGTGCCAAAGGCAAGACGAAAAGGAGAAAGCCTCCCTACGCGTATGCGTGCTTCGTGCTGGAAGCAGGATGCTGGGTTTATAGGAGGGATGCTGGGTCCCACAGGGCTCTTGTTCGGGTCACCTAAAGTAGGGGCAGGCGACTTGCAGCCCAAATGCGGCCTGATTTCGAAAGCTCTTTCCGCAAGCGATCCGTTTAGGCCTCTGGTGAGAACCATCCCTCCCTCCCCCAGCAGCGAGGGAGGGAGAAACAGAAGGGGTGGGGGAAAGAGGGAAAGGGAGGCCCCACCCACTTTTGGCTCTGGCTCCACCCACAGCCCATATATGGCTCTTGATAAAAAAAAATTTTTTTTAAAAAAAGCCCCCTTGTGTTCTAAAGGGTCAGGTCCATTCTAGGTGTTTTTTTTAAAAAAAAACCTCTCAGCTGTTGTAAACCATGAGATCGGAGTGGAGCTTCCACTTTCCAAGGCAATCTATCCCTGAGTAACTATTGTATTAGCAGGGGAGGCCGTGGCTTTCGTGTCCTGCCTCTAGGCTTCTCAGGGGCATCTGCCTGTCCCCTGTTGGTGGCAGGGAATACAGGACATTGGGAAAGATGGAGCTTTGGTCCGATCCAGCAGGCTTGCTGTCTGCCTGTTTGATCCCTTTGCCCGGGTTTCGTGCCCTCCAAGTGGACTGCTGGGGATGAGTTTGAGGTCATGGGAGGGAAGGGGCGTGTTCCCAATCCATTCCCTAAGGGAGCCTGACCCCACAATCTGCGATGGCAGGTACGAGAGCACCTCTAGTGAGGAGGAGGAAGAGGAGGAGGAGGAGAGGACCCCTGGGAAGGGGTCCCCTCTCAACTCCGACAGCGACGCAGCCAGCAGCACCGACGAGGACTCGGCCGCCAATCTGGATCGCAGCACCCCCGATCCGGAGAGCCCTGTCCCAGGCGAGACAAAGCTGGGCTCTGATCCAGAGGAAGCGGAAGATGCAGACAGCCTAGGAGTGACTCCCCCACAAGTGAAAGAGAAGTAAGACCAGCGTCAGCCACGGCGGGAGGGGCTTCAGGTGCCACGTTCCCATTTTGGCTCTCAAGAGTGGCCAGCGAGAAGGGTTAGGGTTGAGAACGTGGGCACACCTTTCCTTCCTTGCAAGGAAGAGATTAGATTGTTCCTTCTCTCCTGCGGTGTAAACAGAGTTGGGCTTTGATAGGGCAGGTTCGGCTTCAAGGCCCCTCCCCACCCATGCTGTCTCTCTCCCAGCCTCAGTTCCATCCTCCTGTAAAATGGGCACAAACCCTTTCACAGGGGGAACCACCAGAGTGAAAAGAGCAGGGAGCACAAAGCAAACTCAAAGGGACCAAAGTCCTCACCGAGGTGGTCAACTTGTGTCTGAGTTCGCAGCGCTTCAGATTGTGAGGAGGGGGGGATCTCACCTGAAGAAATTAACAAAATTCCCAGCAGAAGGAGGGAAAAAACCCTAACAGGTCAAAAAGACTGTGCCTCCTTATACTCCCTGCATGCAGAAATCTAGCATGTCCGAGGGAAGGGGTGCAACCTAGTCTTGTCCCCGACATGTTTGATTCTCTCTTAGGAGGGCCTTTGAATGCTCCCATCCCAACTTCCCTACAGGTCACACACACCCTTTCCCCCCCCTGACATGCTAGATTTCTACATGCAGGTATTTATGTTTTCTTTGTACGGAAAAGCAGCCTCAAGTTAAGGCCAGGCACATGTTCGCCACTAATGATATCTTATAGCAGCAAACGCCCCACTGACACCGGGATTTGTGAATCCACCTGCTCCACATGTCTGTCCCATGTTCATAAGGGCTTTGCCCAGGTACGGGCTTCACCTTGTAACCTTGCAAGAGTAACCGTAGCATTTTGGATGGCTCATATAGGGGGACTTCCTATGATGATGATGATTGAAGAAACTTTGAAAGGATATATAACTATTGGGGTGGGCTACCTCCTGATATTATTGGACTTCAACTCCCATAATCTCTAGCCATCTTAGTCTGTAGTGGGGGATGATGGGATCTGCTATCCAGAAACATCTTGTAGGGCCACAATTTGCTTGCAAGACATTTAATATTGCAACGGGTTCGGTTATAGAAGAGCAGCTGCTCTGAACACATTCCTTCAAATTTCCTCTCCGGGAACGGAGGATCTTGAAGCCAAGAAGATCTGCTTTTGGGCTTTGGCAAAGCAGGAAGCCCAGATGCATTTCACCTCCGGCTCCAGATGTTTAGCCTTGTGGACCAAAACCTGGCGAACGAAGGCTCCTAGCAAATCACACTAACGCAGTCTTAAAAGGGCAATGCCAGAAGCCAGAGTAGGGAAGAAACAGCGTGCAGCGATGGCTCAGAGACCAGAAAACCAGGACAGTTGGGGGGGGGGGGGGCTGCTTAGTCAGGGCCCCAAAAGGAAGCGGGGTGGAGTTGGGATCCTGAACCACGTGCCCCAGCCTTTGGGACCAGGAAGACAGAAGGACATAAAACGACACTGTCTATCCCCAAAACTAGAGCCGATCCCCTAAAGTGGAAGGCGTAAAGCAATTGGATCCGTGAGTGCATTACAAAATCCGACCCACCTGCCTTACAGCACTGATGTCCGGTGGAACTTGATGGAGCCAATGTGAAAATGGTCACCACGCAAAGGGTGGCGTCCTCCCAAAAAGGCAAGGGGGGGTGGGGTATTGTCAAGCGGACCGCCTGCAAAGAGTGGGACAAGCGGTCTGACTCCTCATTGGTCTTCCCCAAACAGGTTTGAGCTGAGTCACTGGATGAGGGATGCTTGCCTAGTGGTGAGGAGCCAACTTGGGCGCAGCGGGGGAGCTGCCTCAAAGAGCAAAGAAGTGGTGAGTTGACAGTTCAGGGTGATGTGGAATAGTAGGTAGAGTGTCAGACTGTGGCGGGGTACCTCTGGCCCTTTTCCAGCCTGACCTACCACGCAGGGTTGTAGTGAAGCCACATATATTTAAGAGGGACAGTTTAAGGAAATGACGTAGAACCTCTTGGTGGGCTCGAAATGAAAGAAACCCCACCAAAACATTTGGCAGCGGTCGCAACGTTTAGTGTCCTGAAAAATCCCACCTTTCATTTTAAAAAGGAAAAAAAGGCTTTGTAGTCATAGAATCATAGAATAGTAGAGTTGGAAGGGGCCTATAAGGCCATCCAGTCCAACCCCCTGCTCAATGCAGTGAGTCTATATTGTTCCCAAATATCTGTAGCAGGGCGTGGTGGTGGGGAATCTTTATTTAACAGTCCGTTGGACCTTTCGGTAGCCCACCTCTGCCTGGCCTTGTGGCACAGCTTAATTTCCGTCTCCCCTGGTTAATTTAATTCCCTCCTCTCCACTTCCTGCTCTTTAACCAGTGACCGATCCGCAAGAGGATCTCTCCTCCTGTTCCACAGCTGCTGTGTTTGCTCAGGGCCCTTTGGCGAGGGTCTTGATCCCAAATCTTCGTTCACTTGTACAGCAATGATGCGATCCATCTATGGATGTCCATCTTTGTGAAATCAAATTCTATTTTGGCTCGACGGCATTCTGCAGCATGTGCGACTCACTTTGTGTCTGTGAGCCGAGCTGCTGGCTGTTCCACAAACTCTGGGACCTTTTTTGCACTTTTTGGGGAAAGTTGTTAATTGTTCTGGTGTGCTTGGGCTTCATCTTTCCTTTGCCTGCATTGGCCATACCCAGTTAGAGGTGACGTGCCGATCGTAGAATCCAGTGGTGGAGTGGTACATTTGGAAGTGCAGGAGTTCTTTGTGACGGTCCCACAAGGAGAGTCCAAAAATGCAGACAGCTGTGCCAATCCATATCAACAAGCCAACCCTAACGCTATTCGTCTCGGTCAAGAGCAGGGCTTTGGGAAAGCAAAGGTTTAAATTGCTCCTTTGAAGATGATAGATAGATAGATACATAGATAGATAGATATTTTGCTCTGAGAACAATGAAGTCGTGGGGGGGGGATGGGTAGCAGATGACATCAGCACTCCTGCTAATAAAAAAGTCCCAGAGCGTCAATCCTGCAAGCCCCAGTTCCGCTACGCCACCGGTGGCATCCAAAGTCTCCCTTGGCTCATGCTTTCGGCTTCCTCCTGGCTCCCAGCTCTCCAGCACCAGCCTGGTCCTTCAGGAGTGGTTCCGAGTGTCCAGCCAGAAGGCCTCGCTGGCCGACAAGGTGGCCGACCACCTCCTGGCCTTCGCCGAGCTCTCGCCGGCGCTGCTGGCTCACGTCGTCAACCTCTCCGACGGCAATGGCAACACGGCCCTCCACTACAGCGTCTCCCATTCCAACTTCGACATCGTCCAGCTTCTGCTCGACACGGGTAAGTAAATAAATAAATAAATATAAATAAATTTTATTACGGTCAACAAGACCAGCAAGACCAGCAAGTATAAAACATCATAATATAAAAACATATTTACACATTAAATTTTCAATTAACCCTCCTGATAATATTAAAACATTTAATAATTGAATACATAGACAAGTCATCAACCCATAGGGAAATGGTAACACGTATATTATAGCTGTGTTACATGTATACAGTAATTTGATTATAACTACAGAATAATGCATGCTAGTTGTTCATTCTTTCATGTTTACCAGTCACCTCCCTGCGATGGGAGATGGCTGCTACACAAAATCTGGCCACTTTTAGTGTGACTTGATCATCTAAGTCAGACAATAAATATTCTGCATAAAATTTGTCCGGCCTGCCCGGGAGTTTTACTATAAGCGGGGCAATAAGAAGAGATCTAAGATCTTTATATATATCGCAGTGTAGTAGAACATGACCTACTGTTTCGATTGCCGATACGGGGCGGGGAAGGGGACCTGAACCCCTTCCCCATATGCCCTCAAAAAAGGGGCAAGAACAAAGGCTCTCGACAATGAGAGATGAATTGGCTGCTGCAGTGGGCTGGGGATTATGGGATTTGCAATCCAACACAACTGGAGGGTTCTCTCTCTCTCTCTCCCCTGTTCTATCAATTTGTTGATCCTTTAGGAGGGTCTTGATTGACCCTATGACTTCCAAAACGTGGCAGCCTCCAGCTGCTTTGGACTGCAACACATATTATCCCTGACATTGGCCGTGCTGGCTAGGGCTGATGGGAGCTGAAGTCTAAGACCTCTGCAAGCTGCCGGGTTGGGGGAGGCCTACTTACGTAGCCTTCTTCGTGCATCTTCACTTGTCACCAACGTCCCGCACCAGCCATTGTGGGCGCCATGTTTGTTTTCGTTGGGTGGGCAGGGGTAGCTGAGCCCTTTCCTTGCAGGCAGAAGGCCCTGGGTTCAATCTCTGCTTTGGGGAGCCATTTGGGCTAAAGGGACGGATACAAATGCTGTCCATACATAAAATAAATAAAGAAGGAAGAAGGACTGGATTGGTATAAAAGTCAGCTTCTTCGGATCCGTTTGTCTTGGTATCATCCGCTCTGACTGGTACAGCCGGTTGTGGTGTAGTGGTGATAGTGTTCGACTGGGATTCCGTGGACCTGGGTTCGAGTCCCCCCTTTGCCGTGAAACTCACTGGCTGACTTTGGGCCAATCACTGACTCTCAGCCGAACCTACCTCACAGGGTTGTTGTGAGGACAAGATGGAGAGGACCAGGAGGATCAAGTACCCTGCCTTGGGCTCTTTGGAGGAAAGGCAGGATAGAAACATAACCAATAAATAAAATATTAAATAATAGTGACTTCTAAGGACAGACCAAAGCTCGCCCTGAGTTTGCAGGGAATGTCTTTAAGGTAGAGCGTGGGATGCGGACAGGAGCGATGTGAGAGGAAGCTGTAGCAAACGTAACAGCCACGGCCTGACTCAACTAATGGCCAACCAGAGCGAAGGGGGAGACTTGACGATCAATGAACAGGGCCGGCCCTACTATCGGGATGGAGGAGGAGGCCATGCTGCCCATCACTTCGGGCATAGAACCTCTAAGGCCGGCCCTGTCAGTTCTTATGGCTACATTGTGCCTGTGCCCATTTCTTTCTCTGTCTCCCCTGTGGCGCAGGGGTCTGTAACATCAACCATCAGAACAAAGCCGGCTACACGGCCCTCATGTTAGCCGCTTTGGCGGCTGTGGAGCAGGAAGATGACATGGCCGTGGTCCAGAGGCTCTTCGGCCTGGGAAACGTCAACGCCAAAGCGAGCCAGGTATGTGTCCCTTGGCAGGGAAGCCACCTGCCCCAGTGCTGGCAGGCGATGGCCCACTGGGAAGTAGGCAAGCATTGGTGGTTTGTGTACACTCAGAGGCGCTCTTTAGCTTTAAAAATGGTGTGTGTGGGGGGGAATCTGGACCAAACCGAATGGCTTCTTCTTTTTTTCGTCTGGGTTCCAGGCCGGCCAGACGGCGTTGATGCTGGCGGTCAGCCACGGGAGGCAGGAGATGGTGGAGGCCCTGCTGGCCTGCGGGGCAGACATCAACCTTCAGGACGAGGAGGGCTCCACAGCACTCATGTGCGCCTGTGAGCACGGACGGGCGGGCACCGTGCGGCTGCTCCTGTCTCAGCCGGCCTGCGACGTCTCCATCGTCGATAACGTAAGCCCGCCTGGGACTCGCCACATGGCCCCTTTCTCTCAAAACAGTTCCCCTGCAACTTCCCCCACGATAGGACAGGTTGAAACGCCTCTCTGAAGGCGAAAGGACTGGCACCAGGAGGCGGGCTTCCACAGGCGCGCCCAGCACATTTCATTCGGGTGTGCACCCTACTTTATTTTTATGGCCCCGGTTGGAGCATTAGGGGTGGCGGGGGGGGGGGGAGCAAGCTTTCTGGGACCTCCAGAAAGTGCGTATTTCCCCCCGCCGCACGAATGGCAGGCGCGATTAGCACCACAGGGGGGAGATACGTATTTTCCAGATGCTCCGGAAAGCACGTTTTCTGGGGCTTCTGGAAAGTGTGCAATTCCCCTAGGAATGCCAACGGAGGCTGCCGTTAGCATGCCCAGGGGAATTGCACACTTTCCAGAGGCTTTGGAAAGTGCACTTTCCCCTCAACACCGATCAGGACCTTAAAGGCCCTCTTAACGCCATTAGCGTGGCGGGGGGTAAATATGTACTTCCCAGAAGCTCCGGAGACATTAGGGTGCGCCTGGGCACACCTGGCACACCCCATAGGCATGCCTATCTGTGCTTCTAGAAATGGTATACACAGACCCTTTGGCTTCTGACGTCAGGTTTCTAGTACTCACTGCTAAAAAGTTACTCTTGACCGACGTAAGCCCCATTGAATTTTTCAGTGGGATCCACGTGCCACGTTAAACCGGAACTCGGTCCTCTTTCTTTTTAAAACGCAGAACTCTGTTCTGTTTCCTTTAAAAAAATATTATTTTAACACGGTGTTTTTGTTCTGCTACTCACCGCTCTGAAATCTTTGGATGTAGAGCGCTATACAAATAATACAAATCTATTCTGTTTTAATTAGGGTGTATCTTTTGCGGCTTTTGTGTGGCTAAACCAGGTCTTCTATTCTTGGTTCAAGAATAGTTCTTGGTTCAAGCACTGTGCTTGTTTTCGCTTTTTTCCACAGGACGGCAATGACGCCGTTTCCATCGCGCTCGAGGCCAGCCATCGGGACATTGCGGCGTTGATATCCACCCATCTCACCCAATCTGTGGCATGCTCCCCAGTGAGTAAATCTCACTCTTATCGTTCCACTTGGGGCCAGAGCCCAGCATTAAGGGGATACAACTGCTAGTCTTGGCGCGAGCAGGCAAAATGCCCCATGCATTCGTCCGCTCTTGGCTGAATTTGGTCTGCTGCCAAACCTCAGTCGTAAGGAATGTTACGGAGAGCCCTGCAGGATTTAAACTCTACTGGTGAAATGGGCGAGAGTCCTAAACAGGGCCGTACAGAGCTGGTAATATGCCCAGGCCAGATGGGAAGTGTGTGCCCCCCCATTTCAAAAAAGGAGGACAAATATGGCCGCCCCAAGGGGGCGTGCCCACCAACATGTCTGTTCTACGTAACACCTTCATATTAAACCTGTTCCAGAACACCTCAAGGCACCTAGATCCCCGCCCCACATGCAGCATATAGGGCCCTCTGGAGCTTGGAGTCTGACCGTGGTCTTCACAACAGAGGGCTTCCACGCTGTTTTCGCAACGCGGGCTCCTCGCTTCTCGATGGGCCGCTTACGCTACGGAAGCAGTAGCGTAAGCTGAGGGGGGACCTCCTCATCGGAGTGCCCCCTCAAATTCATGGGCCCCGGGCCAACTGGCCCCACTGCCCCCACCCTGCACGGCCCTGGTCCCAAATTACCTAAAAAGTTTCTCAAGTCTTCAAAAAAGAATTGGATCCAGAAGTTTACAGAGCATGTTGGAAAGGGGACAATGCTAATTCCTCTCAGAGTTCTTTCAGTCCTCTCCCTTAACCTGGAATTTTTGGAGGAGGAACTAAAGCAGCTCTTAGTTCAAAAGCAAATCTTAGTGCTGGATGCGTAGCACTGAGCAAGGATGATTACTGCTGGCAAAAAGGAAGTGGATTTATGGAAAAAACAAAACAAAAAAGTCTGTTTATTTATTAAATTTATAGCCTGCTTTGTTCCTCTTTAAGTAACTCAAGGCAGTTTAATTCTCTGTCTTCACAACAACCCTGTGAAGTAGGCTAGGCTGAGAGTCTGTGGCTGACCCAAAACCACCCAGTGAGCATCCATGGCCGAGCCGGGACTTGAACCCAGATGCCGACTCCCAGTCCAACACTCTAACCACTATGCAATACTACTCATTATTCCCCGATACAGCAGCAGTTGCTTTCTAGTTCAGACATGAGGGACTTATACCCTTTTTTTAATTTGTGCCTGAATCGACTCCCTCTGCCCAGGAAAGGGAAAACGTCACATACATGTCTTTCTACACACCAGGACCTGCAGATCACAGCTAAAACTGGGGGAAAAAACCATGCAATTTTGACTTGCATGGTTTAAGAGATTCTGCGTACATCGTATCTTCCTGATCTGCCTTTAGGGAAAGAAATGTTGCGAAAATCAGATCATGAGTTCCTAGATAATATTGGATTTGTTGCAGTGTTGAGCATGTTTTGGCCACGCTGAACTGCCGGAGCATCTTATCACGCGATCGGACATTTATAAAACTATGAACTGTGTGGAGAAAATGGACAGAGACACACAAAAATTTTCCTATTCCCTCCCTATACTCTGTCTTTGCATGACATCAGTGGGTGGGTTTTAGGACATCTGTTTTCTCATACAACACTGTTCATTGTTGTCCCGAAAGGTAATGATGGCCACTCCTTTAAGTGGTATGAAAATAGGATTAGGGGGGAGGATCCACTTGGCTAAATAGAGCCTCCTCGTTTAGAGGTAGTATACCTCCAACTATTAGGCAATGGTATACAGCAGGCAGCTACAGGCTTCCTGGAAGCATGTGGATGGAAATAGGGTGAACTATCAGGCGTTGCCCAATGTTTTGTGCACTCCAGCTCCTATTATCCTGGGCTACTGGCCATGGGGGCCGATAGGATTTGGGAGTCCAACGTTGAGTCCTAGTAGGACTGCAGGATCTGTCCTCTGAAATGTGTTTTGCCTTCTGAGGTGCCATTAAAACGCTTTGGAGGGTTTTAACATAGCGACTTCTTTCTGTCCGCAGGAGACCAACGGAAAGACCTCCAGCAGGGACATGAGGCTGCTTTAGAGTGCGGAGACTACTTGGGGCATAATCCACTGGCCAGAATGTCATTGTACCAAAGACTGTCTTTACACTAACTCTTCTGCATGCAGGATACCGGAGAAAAGAGGGGAATGATAGAACCGGAAGCTAGGGGAATCAGATTCCAGGGCTGCGTAGCCCCTCCCCACCCACCGAAACTACACAACTCTCTATAGCTGACACTAGGAATGCGTTCCGCCTTCTACTGGGGTGCTAGTCCTCAGTGAGGTCGACTTTTGTCAATATCACTGCTTCAGGCTTGCTGGTGGATTACCCCTCAATTACTCCACCAAACAAACCAACCAAGCTCTACCCCATAGGAAGACAGCGCAACAGGGAGAATGTGAGGACAGGATTCCCTGCATATAAAATTCAAGTTCTTCACACACAGGAGCAAGGCAGGAAGGCGAGACTAGAATCCTCCCTCCTAGCTTTCTAGATGCAGGGAATTTTGCAGTCGGGGAAGACTGCAAACATCAGGGGTACAACCCCAAACTCTGGTTGAGCACCAAAATGAGATCTAGGCACATACCCTGCCCCCTCTTCACTGCCACAGGGCCGAGGCAGTGCCTCCCCCCACCCCATGCAAGGACAGGTTCTTGACCTTACTTATCTGCCTCTCATTTTTAACCATCCCTTTTTAATCCATTCCTCCCATTACCGTTGCACTGAGATGCTGTTACCTCTGTTGACAGGCTGAGGCTGTTCACTCCTGCTAATCTGCAATTAGGAGCCCAGGCAAGAAGTCCAGCCCAGGAGTTTTATGCACAACGCTTGGTTTATCTCTCTGTTCAAATGTTATCTCACCAGAATAAAGAACCGTAACACTCATATTGTGAAATGTCTAGTGTGAGGCACAAGGGAACCGGGGCAGTGTGATCTTTTGCAGCAGGGATCTCCGGCCTCTTTGGACCCGCGGGCATATTTGGGCATTTGAGAAATGGCTGTTTGCCCCGCCACAAAGCAGCTCCTGCGACATGTGGGACCAGTCATATCATGGCTGCTGTGGGGACCTGGCTAGTCAAAAATTGAACTCAAACGGTGATGGGGGGAGGGAGAGAAATAACAAAGCTAAATGATGGAAGGAAACAGCAAGGCAAAAACAGCACAGCTAGAGGAGGAGAATCAGGGCCCTAAAGAGGTTTGGGACTGTCTAGCTTATAAAGTGTACAAATGGACATAAGAAGATGTGTACAAAATTATGGCTGATGTAGAAGGAGAATTTCCTTCCTCTCTCAGCATACCGTTTATTACCTTTATAGCCGGCCTTTTTTCCCTCTGGCAAGGTGGGTCACATGGCCCTCCTCCATTCTATCCTGCCAACACCCCTGTGAGGTAGGTCAGGCTGAGTCAGCGATTGGTCCAAAGTCACCCAGTGAGCTTAATGGCCGAGTAGGGGCTCGAACCCAGGTCTCCCCTGTCCAACATTACACCATGCTGGCTCTCTAATTAAAACAAAATAGGGTCATCGCATGAAGCTGAGAGATTCAGAATAAGTAAAAGGAAGAACTTCTTCACTCAGGGCAGAGTGAAATTATGAAATTTGGCTCACTTGGATGGTTTTGAAAGGGGGTTGGCCAAATTCATGGAGAAGGCTATCAATGGCTACTAGTCCTGATGGCCTTCCGCTACCTCCAGCAACAGAGGCAGTATACTGGGGGGGGGGGGGGGAGGGAATGTGAGGATGGTGCAGCTGCACTGCTGGCCTGTTTGTGAACTTCCCATTTGGGGCTTCTGGTTGGCCACCGTGGAAAATAGGAGGTGCAGTTGGAGAGGGCTTTGGCTTGATCTAGCAAGGCTTTCCTAGATTCTTTTGGGGCCAAAGGACCGGGGGGGGGGGGGAGAGAGGGACGGACTTCGCAGACGGAAGAAAGGAGGCTGGAAGATGTAAATAACCTGTGGGCAAGAAAGGGGAAAAGAATGTTCATCTCTGTACGTACAGTCAGGCCATGCCACTATTTCAAGAACTGTCAAGTCTTCGCTCTTGGTAATTTTAGAAGCATCACACAGGAGGGGTTTAAAGGGGGGAAACGAACAATGTTTATTGAAACGGCATTCGACGGCTCATCTCTCCTTAACCAGGCCGCATAAGCAGGTCAAACTGAAAAGTTTCGATCTCGCCTACAAAAAAACCCACACAACAGAACAGACGTTAGTTCGATGCTCAACTCTGCCAGTCGCAAAGAAAACTGATGCCTGTTAAGAGGGGGAGGTAAATTGCTTTTCAAATGTCAGATTCATTGGGGGGGGGGAAGCAGTGAGTCTCCCCCAGCCAGAGGGGGAGTGTTGGATGTGAATTCCCATCAGCCCCAGTCAACATAATGGTCAGGGATGCTGGGAGTTGCGCCAATACGGGGCAGTAAGTAGGTTGGAAGATGCCGTTGGGGGAGAAGGGGGTGAGAGGCAGAGCCACACATACCAGGGGAGGAGGGGGGGGGCTTTGCCTAGGAGGGCTCAGCGCAACCGCCGGGCCTCACGCTCAGACTCTAGAAGCGTCAGTACATCTCCCTCCCGGACCGGGCCTTTGACGTTGCGGATGATCGAACGGCTGGTGTCGTCCATGAACTCCACGCGGACCTGCGCCGGAAGAGGAGGGAGAGGTTAGCCGTTGGGGCGGATCAACGCCCACCCCTCACTCCCACAGAGGGGGTTGAATTGAGAGAGAAATCCAAGAAGGAGCAAGCTAGGGGCTTAACCAGAGTCTTAAGCCTTTATTAAGGGCTTCCTCTGGGCATGCACAGATATGCCTCTCTTTCCACCGTGGGGACTACATTCCCCTCGCCAGCGCTCTTTGCCGGCCCTTGGCCACCTCCTGCAAACAGCCTAGTGTCCCCAAACGGCAACATTTCATCCTGCCTGGGGGGGGGGGACTGAGAGCAAATGGCCAAGTTAAGGGATTTGAAGCCAGGTCTCTGCCCCCAACCCTCCCATAAGGGCCCCAGACTGTTTTACACTTTTAAAGATTGGAGGCGAATAACATCCCTCTTAGATCTGACCAAGTTGGGCCCATCTACCCCAGTATCCTGTTTCCAAAAGTGGACAGCTGGGAAGACCACAAAGAAGGGACTAAGGAAACAGACTTCCTCGGACATTTCTCCCAAACATCTGGCTTTTGTGAGTAACTGCTGCTGAACACAGGTGTTCTGTTTCACCATCAGGGCTAAACGGCTACTGAGCCCCCCTCCCCCAAGCTTATAGGAACAACTTTCTGCATATTGATCATTGGTTCAAAAAACCCATTCAGGCAGCCAGAAGAGAGAGTATATACATTTTGTAGAACAAAATAATTAAAATGGTATCTGGCCCCACAGACAGAACACCCCTGTATTGCCTTACCCCAACCTACTGCCCTCCAGATATCTTGAGACGACAAGACCCAGCATCCCCAGCCAGCCCTATCCTGATTAACTCCCCCTTCTCCCTACAAGGTGATATTCAGATACACAGCCTCTGGACATGGATGTTCAAGGCAGCCCTGACAGCTCATTGCTGCTTCTTCAGTGAATTGGTCTAATCTCATCTAAACAAGAAGTAAACCCAACACTCCCCCCTACCTGCCTTATTTACTCCCTCGGCTACTTTTGTTTTCTTTTTAAGGCATTGAACAGGCACCATGTCTAAATCAGAGCCCCCAAACCTATTTGCCCAAAAGCCTCTGAGGATGAGGAGCATGGAAAGCAGGCAGATGCAATTCAATGCTGGAATCTCAAAAGCTACCTTTACACAGAATCAGGCCCTTGGATCACTACCCTTGGCACTGATCATCATCGGCAGCTCTTCAGGAGTTTTTCCAGCCCTGATTGGAGACGTCAGGATTGCCCCTGGGAAGTTCTATCATGCTTGACAGCTAAGCGCCTTTTCTTTAAAATAAAGTAAGGCTCCAGTCCTCATGGTTCTGAATAGAGGGCTGGTTCAATAAGGACAGAGGAAGCTGACATATACAGAGTCAGGCCACTGGTCTATCTAGCCCAGTATTGTTGGTACTGACCGGCAGCAACAGCTCTCAGGGTTTCAGATGGGGGTCCTACCTGGAGATGCTGGGATTCGAACCCAGGACTTTCTGTGTGGAATGCAGGGACTCAACGCTGAGTTCAAACGACAGCAGGAAGAGAAAACTATCCTGCCTATGTTGCAGATGGAGGGAGGCTGAAGTAGGCCTCCTTAACCTGGCGGCCTCCTATTGCCTTGGGCTCCAACGCACATATACAATGTTCCCTTGTAGGCCATAATATCTGGAGGATATCATGCTGGGGAAGGCTGCCTTGAGTCATATCATCCTCCTCATCCAGAGGGAAATGGGAAGAATACCTCTGAGCATACTGAAGAGCACTTTCTCTCAGACACACACATGTCCCCTTTTGAAATACATGATCATCATGTGAAGAGGGAGTGGGAGGGTGAGAAGAGTTTCTCTGTACATGCACAGAGTAAATACACAGAGTACGCACACCTGTAACAAGGGGCACAGCTTGGGCCCCAGCACCTATACCAATTTTGGGGGAAAGGAAAGCGACTGGGCATCACCCTCGAGAAGAAAAGGCACATCTCTGAGCATACATGGAGCGCATATACATCACGTAATCAGGGAGAGGGGCTTGTGCCCCTGGACCTCTTTTCCTTGGAAGCGGGGAGAAATCACCGCCACAGCCGCCGCCCCCCCCCCCAGGAGAGGAAAGGGAGCCTCTGGGCATTCAGAGTGCCTGAGACCCCATACCTCTTTATCCCTTCAGTCCTCATGGAGACCATCCCTGGCCGCGCTCGCGGGTTCCGGGGCTCCGACGATGCCCCCGCCCGCTTGAGCCCCGGCACCTCTTCGACGAACCAAATACCACCATCAAGAGGGCCTCAGAGCGCGATCTCGTTACAGCGGGGAGGGCAGGGCGTTGAGTCTCGGCACCTCCTCGCCTTGCGCTTGAAAGCGGGCAGACATCGACACCGGGGAGAGGGCCTCTGAGCGCGCACAGAGTGCGATCTCCTGGGAAGCGGGGCGGGCGGGGGCCTTGAGCCCCGGGACCTTTTGCTTTCTCTCCCATCCCCCTTCGGGGGCTCACCTGGGTGCACTGTCCTTGGGAGCCGGTCCGGCCCAGCACTTTGGTGACTCGGGCCAGCTTGATGGGCTGCACGCGGCTCGTGTCCATGGCGGCGGCAGGAGAGCAAGAAGGAAGTCACGTGGCCGCGCCCGGCCCTTTCTAAAAGCCAGGGCAGGAGGGGCCTCGCCCACCGCCTAGCATCGCGAGACGTTGGGCCAGCCGGGCCTATCCCCATTCTCCCCAGCTGAACTCACGCGAGACTTCGCGCCCAGACATCTATACCCGGCATGCTCGGCGATAGAAGTCTGGATGTTCCTGACGTGCCCCGCCCCCTTTCTCTTCCCCTACTGTACTAAATTTCCTCCTGGTTGGCCTTCTTCCCAGCATGCCCTGCGCGGGGTCCGGCTAAGACCTTCCCCCCAGCATGCCACGTGCACTGCTTTTGTTCCTCCATCAATAAACTGATTATTATCCTTTCATCCGTTATTTTGTTTGTTATTTTTTAAAAATCACATTTTAAAAAATTGTTTATTGTATGGATTTTCAACAACGATTTCATTCCAGATTTAAATCTATTCAGCTTTTTAATGACTTTTATTTACGCTCCTTTTCGTCCTTAATTAGAGTTTATTAAGATTTTAAGTTTCCCTCACGGGCTCTCTTCACGCTTCCCAGCATGCCCCGCGCCAGCCCGGCCGGCATCGACCCGCCCTTCTCCTTCCCGGCATGCACCGCAAGAGCAACAGCTTTCCCTTCCTCCCAGAATCCTGAGAACCCGCCAGCCTATATTACTGTTTCCATCTCAATCCCTATGAAGGTTCACGTTATTTCGTCCACTCAGATTGAATGAATCTCTTAATTAAAAAAAAACAATCCTCTGACGTGATTTCTGACGTGTTATTTTTCACTTCCCAGCATGCACTGCGCGAACCTAGCGGCTCTTTTTGCCCCTTCCAAATTCTCCTCTTCCCGGCATCCCTTGCGATGATGAGAAGGTCCTCTAGCCGTGAGTGGTCCACTCCGACCTTCCTCCCAGCATTCCCACCGCGCGGCCGCTGAGCCCTTGACAACAGAGGCCAAGATGGCGACGGCCACCAGCTTCATACGGAGGCTTCGCAACTGGTTTGCCGGGGTAAGGACGGGGCCAGGGCGGGAGGCCGGCTGGGGCGAAGCCAGGCCCTTCCGAAAGGCCCGTCCACGGGGACCGCCGTTACGAAAGGCGCCGGGGCCTTCGGCTGCGTTCCCTCGGGTTGTTTACCATTTGGCGTCTTCAAGTCAGCCCACGAGCCCCGCCCCCTTTGGGCGGGGCATAGCTTCGTTTGCCCAGGCCTTTCCCTCGCAAGCGGCTCTGGGAATTGTAGTGCTGTGAAATTCGGAGCAGGAGGAGAAAAATACCATCTGCAAACAGGGAGAGGGGTTTCTCCTCGATGGGAACGTATATTAGAGTTGATAGTTATTTAGTCGATAGGTATTGCAAGTATCATTTTCACGTGCATTTATATTCGTAAGTTTTGCAGCTGTAGATCAGCCTTGCCTAACCTTGAACTCTCCCGGAGTTTTGGACTACAACTCCCATCATTCCCTGACCATTGGCTAGGCTGTCTGGGGGCTGGTGGGAGCTGTCACGCAAAGCATAGCGGGATCCAGTTTGGGGAAGGTTGTGTGTAGATAAAGTAAACTTATGCATGTCTTGTGAGAGGTAAAAGTCCCACTGAGTTCAGTGAGTTTGTGTTTTTCCTCCTCCTCCTCCCTTTTTCCTTTCATGCCATGTCTTCTAGATCCAAAGCCTCAGGGCAGGGAATGCATTGTTCTTACTCTTTTGTACACCACTGTGGGAACCTTTCTGACTGAAGAGCAGGATAAAAATACTTTAAATATAAATGTTAAATGTTTTTATTAGTTGGTTTGCAGACAGGGAATTCTGTCAAATCCTTGGGAGGGGGCGGGAGTCCAATTTGGCTTTTATTTGAAACAGGCAGAGGATAAGCCCTTTCCGTTGAGTCCACTTTATCTCTCCTTCTGTCTCTGTCAACAGCGAGACCTCCAAGCCAAACTGCAGCTGCGTTACACAGAGATCTCCAAGAGGTAAGTCCTTGCGGGTGAGGTTGTCTGTACAGGTATGGACCCCTTTTCTCCTGTCCTGCTGAAAGGTCACAAAGACAACAAGGAGACAAAGGTAACAGCCTTGGCCTCCTGGCTGTCACTTAGCATTTGCAATCTGGAGCTAGACTGTCCCTCAACCTGCAGGATTCATGTTAGCTACTGCAGCACAGAGCCATTGCTAGACCCCAAACGCATGTAGTTCCCTTTTAAAGCCAGTGTCCGTCACCATCTCTGGTGGCTGCAAATTCTGGCAGTTAATGAGGTGTTATCTAGAAGACGTGCTCTCTGAGATCTTAAGGCTGGTGCCCCTTGCATGATTGGTGTGACATTCCACCCCAGTAGTAAGATCGCCACTTGGTGGTGGCGATCTTACCGCTGATCTGTGACTCATCTGAGCGGTGAACCCAGACAGTCACCATTTGGTGGGGTTTCTGCTGTGTTTGTCTGAATTTGCCCCAAAGTCTGACCACCTTCATTTCCTTGTTCTTTAGGACTCAGCCACCTCCACGCCTCCCTGTTGGCCCCAGTCATAAGCTTGCAAACAATTACTACTGTACCCGTGATGGGCGCCGAGAGACTTCCCCTCCCATAGTCCTTGTGTCACCGCAGAAAACTTTGCCACCAGGAATGCAAGTGGCCAGGTAGAGTGTGTGTGAATTCGGACGACACTTTAAGCAATGGAGGGAGGAATAGCGTACTGACCGTGCGTTATTTTGGCGGTGGTGCGGTGGCACCCGCCACACGACATGTTGCCTCTCCCCCCGTCACACAGCTAAAAGTCTGGCCTCCATCTGGGCTGCTGCGTCTCCTCTCTCCCACCTCCCTCAGTCCTCTGGCCGTATCCCAGCATGCACCGCAAGTTCTGCTGGCTGTATCAGAGCTGCTAGGATTTTTGCGGCTGCTCCGGCCAGCGAACTCTATGGCCAAACGGAATCGTACACGGAGAGAGGGGGGTTCCCTCCACACGACACTTCAAACAACTGAATTCGGGATAAACAACTGAGCAGCCCATTGTTTTTCTCCGTTGTTTAAGTGCCCCAAATAGTGTATTGTCAGTTGTGTGTGCATTGTGTGTTGCCCTCCACACGACACAATAAGCAATACAACTGACGAATGTCCCCCCCCCCCGCGTTGATTATCATGTCGGCCGAACCAGGCCTTTATGTGACCTTTTGCCTGTACCTAATAACCTTTGGAGCTAATAACCTTTGGAGCTAAACTGAGCCAAGCCTGAATATTGCTTGTTTTCAGAGCTGGCATTTACTACCCAGCTTGGGAGCCAGGAGTGACAATTCGGACAGATTCCTGAAAAGCTACCTTCCGGTGTTTCGTTTAGTTTCCTTTTGAGCTATCAGCTGATTCAAATGTTCTGAATGGATTGCTTTTTCTGGCTTTATTATTGTTTTTATTCATTTATTTAATAAATGTATGTTTCACTTCCCACTGCAAAACAAGACTCGAAGTAACCTACACACGCAGATACCAAAATCTGTAATTAACATAACAGGAAAAAAAAACCAAAATCAGTATCAATCATAATCCACACAAAACAAAGAAAAATAAACACAGTAACAATAAAATCTATCTATCATCTATCTATCTATCTATCTATCTATATAGCTGAACGTCCAGACTTTCCAGTATTGCAGCATCTCCAAGACATTTTTTTTTAGAGTTCTGGAGAAGATTGAAAGTTTAGGTATATTGTGCTGTAAAAGTTATGTGCAATTGTTTCAAGGTCATTTTCCTTATTTTGCTGAAGTTCCTGAAGTTGGCAGTGCTCTTACATGTTTGTGACTTTCCTGACAGAAGCTGCTCTAGTTCTGTTCTCAAGGAAAAAGGCACTCTGGCCGCTTCATCGTTTGGCTGAGTATTTAAAGGGTTTTCAGGCCTTTACGCCCAGGAATCATTTATTTGATCCAAGGGGCACGTTCCCTTGAGTTTAAACTGAGGGTGGGGGGGAGGGGGGGCTGCACACCGTTGGTAAGTGGGACTGAAGCAAGTGCTGGATGTGGGCATCCCCCTTCTTTTCCTACCACCCTCTTTTCTCTCTCTCTCTTCCCGCCCCCATTTCTTCCCTGCCCAGTAAGGGAGTGACCGCTCACACAAAGTGTCCTCTTGTGGAGGACTTTTAAATGTAGGCTGCAAACCATGGCTTGCCCACCGGTGCTTTACGCTAGCCGCCTTCCTTGGGTTGGTTTATAAGTCTCGATATTCCTTTCCTCAAGTGGCTCTGCTATTTGGAGCACACCAAAAAAGACTATATTTTTTCTGTGAGATTGGCAGCCTTCTTGCTTCCCTTTTCCCAGCCTGGCTTTAAAGTGGACTACGTTGAGCCGTACCATGAATCATTCTGGTGCACGTCTTTTTATTGTCCAGTTGTCTCGTTTATTTGTTCCTCATACATCACCCCTCCTTGTGAATCTCTCTCACCTCTGCGTCTTTCATTTCTAACCTCCACAACCCAGCTCGGAATCTTCTGTAGCAACAGTGGAGAAGCAACCGGTGACGCCAGGCTTTCCGCCTCGGAAATGGGAACTGTCAAAGGACGAGCCCTATTTGTGAACCGGGCACCATTCGTCAAGGCTGATGCTTGTGCAGAATGGCCAGCGTGATACGGCTTTCGCAGGGGAACGGCATAACCCTGCATGGAAGTAATTCTGGACATATAGACAGTGTGGCCGGTGCCTAACTGGTTAAATAAACTCGGTCTCTAACTTAACCTGGATTGCTGTACAGATCTTGTTGAGTGACTTGCTGGACTTGGGGGAACAAATTTAGGTTCATGAATGATACAGCCCCTTTACTACCCGACCTATAAACGTGTTGAAGGAACTCAGGAACCTGCCTTCTATTGAGTCAGACCCTTGGTCCATCTAACCCAGTGTTATCAACACTGACTGGCAGCAATGGCCAAACTCCAGTCTGTCTGCATACAAAGCAGGTGCTGTACCCATACGCTACAGCCCCCCTCTGTAGCAGGGGGCTACAGAGAAGGAGCAGATCTCCCGAGGAATTCCTCTTTTAAGGCGACTCGTCCATCAGCAGGCAGAATGGTGAAAGACAAAATAGAGCCAGCACTCTTCCACACTAATTTGAAAGATCTTAAAACTAATTCTGCTAGCGGTGCAAGTACGAAAATTGCCTGGTTTGAGCAAATAAACTTCGGGATATTCGAAGTTTTTAAACCAGGGCAGGCAAGATGTGGTCTACATGTTGGCCCCCTCTCCCAATTCTCCCCCTCCCCAGAATTCTGCCCTTACACATTGCTGCAGGGCTGGATCGGCTGGGAAAAGGGTGTGTGGGGATGAGTCTCCCTGTGCACCTCTTCCAGCAGAATTGCTTGTGATTCTGGTCGCTGGGATTGGGGCGGGGGGGACAAGGCTAAAACCTCCCCACATCTGCATCCCAGCAATTTGGGTCATGATAGGTGGGAGGAGAAAGGCTTTTCACCTCGCCTTCCTCCCAGCAACCATGGCCCACTTTGCTGGGATTGGGGGAGGTTTTGCATGTGAGTGTGTGTATGTATGGGGGGGGGGATCCCAGGGGTTTGAAATTGGGCCCTGAAATGCCCAACGTTGGATTGCTGTGGGATGTAACCAAGGCCCTGCCAGATCAGATCCAAAGTCCATCTGAGGCAGGGTTTCCTTGCCCATGGAAGCCAGTCAGAAACTTTCCAAAAGTTGGTCCCAACAACTGTTCTTTGAAGGTATACTGACATTTCATAGGGAGGTTCCATTTTTGGTCTTCGGTGTCAACTGCTGTCAATAGCCCTCCTCCTCCCAAGAATTTGTCTAATCCCCTTTAAGGCCATCCAAGACTGTAGCCTTCACCACACTGAGGACTGGAGGCTTGCATGCTTCAGCAGTCCAGCCCCCGTGTGTTTTTGTAAACAAGTGCAAGCCAGCAGCTGCTCACTGTTGGGCTCTGGTCATGCCTGCGTCCCAAGCTGTGACTAATGAGACAGTGTTAAATAAACACTTAGCATCATCAGCTAATGAGAGCTCATTCGATCTTAATCAGCCCTGGGAACGGAACTTAAGGGAGCCGCTGACACCTATTTTTATTTCTTTATTGTATTTCTATATTGCCTTTCTGGGACCCACCATGGCAGTTGTCTAATCCCTTTTAAAAGCTGTCTTTTAAAATGCTGTGGACATTGAAAAGGTGTTTAGGTCTTCCCTGATATTCACGCAACTGCATTTTCAGTTGCTTCTCTTCTTGCCTTGCTGGTCAAAAGGCTGCAGCCTTTCAAGGTCTTGACTGCAGGGCAAAGTCTTTTGAGCTGATGAATGGGCCTGGTGCCAGTGCTTGTAAAGCAATTTAAGCTCATATTCCCTCCCCTCCCACCTCATCATAATTTATTTTACCAGCATGAAAAACCTCAACCGTTGCTGTGATAGCATCTTTGACTTCTGTGCTGGACGAAAGGTGGGATATCAGTGAAAAAAACTGAAAATAAATGCAGGCTTCACCTCCTGTACTTCTGTGTGAGATTTTGGATTTGCAGCCTCCTTGGGGCAGGGTCCTGTCCTTGCTCCATGCCCTGAAATGTATGAATATCGTTCCCCGCATCCCTAGCCCGCTGTGATTTCTAGTGGGAACTGGTAGCTCCAACCTTGGTTGGACTATGAATCTATCCTGGGTTTCAGTCAGAACCAGAACTCTTACGGAGCTAGCCAAAGTACTGAACCTATTGTGTGTGTGTGGGGGGGGGCGGTTAGCACCTTGGATAGCTCTTTTTAGGTCTGGCTGGTTTTGACAACCCCAGAATTGCTTCACAGCCTCCACGGGCTATTTCTACTCCCTTTAATTTTTTTTACATTTGCAATCTCCTTGGGGCAGGGACCTGTCCTCTTCCACGCATGCGTACTGATGGCACCCTAATATAAAAGAAAGCGGTACAGAAATGCCTAATATATTTCCTGGACTGTATGTCGGAGAACGTGGTCCTACTCCCAGGAAAAGCTGCAGATCCATTTTCCACGTGCCGCAAAGAGGAGCGACTCTTCCTCTCGCTCGCCCGCAAAAGCGCCTTATTATAGCACGTGGCGGGGAGACTGAATCACAAGCTGCCAAGATGTGCGCATGCGCCGCTCTGGAGCAGAGAGGGGCGGGGCAAGGGGCTCCGTTTCGTGCGCCTGCGCAGACGGGGTACTTCTGAGCGCGTGCGTGGTATGTACATGGCCAACTCCATGCAAGCACAGCGGTCATTCAGAGCGCCGGCGGCGGCATCATGGAACGGCTCCTATTCCTGTCCCTGCTGCTGACAGCGGCGAAGCGGCTCAGAGCCTTCGAGCCAGGTGAGAACCGCCTGAGGACACTGGGAGATATGAGGGGAGGGGGGGGAGAGACGCTCCGCACGTGGGTTCGTTGAAGCCCCCGGGCCACGCCCCTCGGCGATGCCGATTGGTCGAGCGCTCCTCCCTTGCCCGGCCTTCGAGGAGCAGTGATTGGCGGATTGTTCCACGCGGCCCGGTCCCGCGGCCAGGTCCCGCCCCGCAAAACGCCCCCGCGCCCTGATTGGCCGCACCTGCTGCCAGCAACCCCGTTCTTAGCTCCGCCCCTGTCCTCACGCTGCCCAGGGAGTGGGCGGGGCCTCTCCCTGGTTGCCATGGAGGCGGGGCCTACCTGTGCTATGTTTGTTTTGGTAGGGGAATCAATTAAATAAATAAATAAAGGACCACAAGGAGAGAAGGGTGGCATCTAATTCATCATTTCTAATAGATTTCCAATTTTAAAATATTTACTTAAAATTTAAATATTTACATTCATAGTGAGAAAGAGAGATAATTTGTTTATTAATTATGGGGTTTTTTTTATCCAGCTTTTCCAACAAGGAGCTCATGGTTCAATCCTGCCTGCATTATCCTATTATTATTGTTGTTGCTTTATCCTTACAGGAGCTCAAGGTTATTTGATTTCGCCCCCCCCCTTTTTTATCCTCCAAACATAGCATTTTAAGTTTTTTTGGATCATGCCTTTGCTTTCTACTTGTTTGTATTGCTATGTTATTTATCGGGTTACTTTTATACACTATCGTTCCTCTTAGTAGCTTAAGGCACCATATGTTAGCCAGTGTCATTTGTATGCAATTAGTTCCTGGTGAGTTTCCCTCTTCATCACAACAGTTAAAGGTGCAGGCACTATACTAGAGTGACCTTACACAAAAGAAGGGAGGGCCGCTGCAACTTTAACTGTTGTGATGAAGAGGGAATTTCACCAGGAACTAATTGCATACAAATGACACTGGCTGGAATTCCCTTTGCTCTACAACTGTTAAAGTTACATGAGCCCTGACCTGGATTTTATCTTGTCCCCCTAGTTTTGGTACAGCCCCCTAATCACTTCTCCACACTGGCCCTTGGCATATTCCTATATAAATAAGACTCTTCTGAATGTCCATGTTCATTAGTACAGTCGGCTGATTTTCTTTTCTGCCAAAAAACACTTGGCACGTGCACATAATCTGCTACGGCATTTTTGAGTTGACTTGATCTTTGTCCTCTGTTAAAATCAGGATCCAAGATAGACAAAACGCAAACACACACACCTAAGTACAGTTTTGTTGTGTCGTTCAGAAAAATTCCATACAAGGGCTATGAAAATATAACCTTGGTCCTAATAAGGCCTTGTTTTACTTTCCCCATGAAAATAAGTGATGCATAGTTAACCATTATTTTAACCTCTAAGGATCCGAGAGATGGCTACAAATAGCAGATTGTAGCATCGTTAGCAACCTGATCCTACATTTGTTGAACCACAGTTAAGTCCCGGTATGTATAATGTGGTTTATATCCCAGTAAACACGCATAGGATTGCACTGTTAGATAAGCCATGTGTTGTGAGGTCCCCTCATTTAAGCTGTGCTGTGAAAAGGATCTAAAGAAAGGTCTGTCGCTACTTCGTTCAAGGTCAACCCGGACACACCGGGGTTTGTGTTATGCAGAGAAAAACTCCTTTGCATTCTCCTAAGGGGTCTTTTCTTAAAACCAACCCCCCCCCCCCCCAATTTGTTTGTATCATAAGCAGACTTATGAGGCCTTTCTTCTTGGGATTAGGTATGAGGTGCTCCTTTGTACAAGTATCGCCTTGATTGTAAATTTGCTTTATTTCCAAATCAAGCAAAGACACCTGCTTCATTTTATCTAAAATGTTTCTAGCCCACCTGTCTGCCTGATGACAGGCCAATAAGTGAGAATACATGACATGTTATTTAGAAGGCTGTGGTGACTTATGGAGGCTGTTTAGAGAAAGTGAAACATTTCCACGTTTCTGGAGCCCTTTATTGGAAATCCTTACTGGGCTGACTTTCCAGAGCAGGTCAGAGTGCTGTCCTCGCGATATCAAGTCAGTAATGAATTTCACTGAGATCTGGAAGGTGGCTCCATCACGGGAATTTGCCAAAATAATACAGGCTTGTTTTGAGTGTCTGTGGATGCTACCTGCAGCGCCGTCTCTCACGCGTCTCTCTGTCTGTCTGTCTCTTTCCAGAATTGTTCTTGTGCAACATTGGGAACTTCCAGTGCACAGACGGCAGCCAGGTGTCCTTGTGCCTGCGGTGCGATGGGCGACCGGACTGTGGGGATGGCAGTGATGAGCGCAGCTGTCGTGACGGAAACATCTCGTGTGGACGCCGCGGGCGGCAGTGTGCCGGCGGAGGCCCGTGCCTGCCCTGGGAGCGGTTCTGTGACGGCCACCGGGATTGCCCAGATGGTTCTGATGAGTCGGCAGACGCCTGCCCCCACCCGACCGCCCTGCCTCACCCAGCGTGCCGGAAGGACGAGTTCCGGTGCGCACCAGACACAGACTGTTTCACCCTGGCGTGGGTGTGCGACGGCCATCCGGACTGTTTAGACAATCGAGATGAATGGGGGTGCGGCTTGGATTTGCCCCTTGAGCCTTCGGTAATGCCAGAAGCCAATCGCACAGGTAGGGAGGCAAAACCGTCTATTTGAGAGTGGGGGGGGGGCACTCTCATGATGGCAGCTTTGTGTTTTATTTAACTCAAACTCCTTCCTTTTGTCATCTTCATCACTGGTTGCTAAGCTGGCTTTGCCTTCTTATGCCATAAACGTTGGCTGAATTTGGACGACACAATAAGCAACTGGGGAGGGGGGGAAACAGTCGTCAGTTGTATTGACTATCGTGTTGTTCGAATGCTGCCATAGTCAACTCAGCGCTGATCCTAATCCACACCACAGTTGATTATTTATTACCATGTTGTGTGGGGAGTACCCCCTAGATGAACAACTGTAAAGTTGATTATTACCCCACCATTGACTATCGTGTCATCCGAAATCAGCCGCTGTCTCTCTCCAGGACTTTGCATCATCTGTAATTATTATTATTATTACCCTTCCTTACTGATTCGTAAATCTCTCCTGATTCAAAGAGTCGGGATGATGTGCAAGATTCCCACCTGAAACCCTAAAGTTATCCTTGCAACAACCTTGTGAGGTAGGAGGGATGGACATAGATCAGTGGTAGAGCATCTGCCTTGTACACAGAAGGCGTGGGAGTAAAAGAGATAAACTCTGGTGTTGTATAAATTCTTATGAACTCTGTTTATTGATGTTAATAGTCGAATATCCACAATGCTCGACGTTTCGGAAAACAATCCTTCGTCAGGAGCTGAATATGTAAATTTAAAATAAAACACATACAACATAATCATTATAAATCTGGTGTGAAACCCTTCTATCAAATTTTGTTTACTACACATAGCATTCTAATCCCCTCCACATCACAAATTCTCCTTAAAAAAACAGTACATATTTAGAATCACATTATAAAATTATATAATCTCCTCAAAAACCAGCACGTATTCAGGAACACATTGTGCCCCATTTTTTCAAAAAAACCCTCACTTTCTACATGCATATCATCCTTGGTCTAAAAAATCACAATGTTGTTGTTTATTCTTAAGGTGCCCTTCATTGCTACTGTTATCCATTTCTAATCTTTTCTAAATTCATTATTCTACATTACTCCATCACAAAAACAATGCATAAGCCAATACTTGCTCTTAAAAGCCTCAAACTAACCTGGATATTTCACGGTACACTGCCCAAGAGTTGTTTTTTTAGGAGATAACCGTTGTACTACCCGTACGCTACGCTTATCACCTCCAAGTGCCGCCTCCGAGGGGAAGGACTGTGGCAGAGCACATGCTTGGTGCGCAGTAGGAACCAGTTGAGGTTGGGAAAGCTGCCTGCCTGAAACCCTGAAAGCCACGGCCAATCAGTATTAAGAGCACTGAAGTTGTCAGACCAAGGATCCGTCTCAGCAACATCCTATGTTCTTGCAGAAATGCAATAAGTTCGGAGAGAACAGGACTCAAGCAGGGGGGATGTGTGTTGAGTTAAGGTCTGGTTCTGCCAGGACCAAGCCATCAATCAGTTTCTTTCGATTATCAAGGTGAAACAAGCCACTTGTGCAGAAAGACGACACTTCATTGACGGGAAATGGATGCAGAATATATATACATGCGGAGAAAGTTCGCACCTCCTTCCAGCTAATCAAGCTTTCATAGCTGGGTGTCTGTCGGGGACCCCCCCACGATAGACGGAAGCAGTCCCTTTGAGCCACAGCAGGTTCTCAAGGCCAGTTGCGCGGCTCCTCCTGGAGCGAGACCAAAGCATGAAGCCTGTGCATGGGATCTTATAGGCTCCTCTGCTCAGGAGCTGACAGGCTGCATCCCTCCCCACCCACAGAAGAAGCAGTGGGGTTTCCTCAGGTTCCTAAAGTATCTCAGCTTGGGAAATTAATTGCCTTTTCTAGCGCCTTGTTAGGAATAAAAACCTCCCGGCTGATCTCGAGATAAGACTGTATGAGAAAAGGGTGACATAACTATGAGAGATCCATACAGCAAATGAAGCCTGCTCTTGTCTGCTAAAACCTGCTAAAAACCACTCACTGTGTTAGGCTACACCGATCTCTTAGCAGCATTTTGGAACTCTGTGAAATCCGTGCTTCTGCTCACTAACAAACTCACTACGGGATGTCAAAAACAGGAGCCTCTTTTCATGTGTCAGAGCTGGGATGCCTGTTTATGGTACGCCCAGTTCTAGAACTCACTTTTGGTGGTGTTGGGTTCCTACTGTCACTTGGAGCATCTCTTCCTCTTCCCTGGGTCTGGCTAAAGGGAGGCTTGTCCCAAACCGCTTTAATTCTTGCAGGCAAATGTCCCCCTGATTTCCCCATTGGAAGCTCGTTAACCCCACCCCTGGGAAAGCAAACACTTCTGCCAAATCAACTTTGGGCACATTCCTGCCAATCCCAGACTAAGCTTCTCTCCTTCCTCCTCAGAAAACAAAAATCTGAAAAGTGACGTCAGGGAGCAAATTTTTGTGAATCGCCCAGAGAACTTCGGCTATTGGGCGGTATAGAAATAAATCACAGTCCTTCCCTATCCGTAAAGCTTGGGTACTCCCAAGTAAAGTTATGTTTGTCTTCTAGGAAAAATCCAAACCCGGGATATGAAAAACATAACTTTCATTATGTTTCTACTGTGTTTTTTTAGTTGGTGCTCTAAAAAAAATGGTATTTTATTTTGCCCATAAAAAACAAGAAAGGTCCCTTCATTTGCCTGCAAATTGTGGCTGAGAGTAGTGTAATGAGCATGTCCATACATGTGTATATCTATTATATTTAACATTCACTTCCGTTTTCTTCTTTTCTACCTTTCTCAGATGGCACGGTCGCCCCGGAAAGTAATTATGAAGGAGAAACTGCGATGCCCAAGATCGTGTTATCGGTCCTTTTCAGTGAGTAGCGACAGTGAAACTCCCAGATCCCAGGATGGCCCAATTAATCATGAAAAATGTCCAACCAGATTGGTGGGGCGAATTAGCCAAATCTCATTAGTTTTCCGGTAAGAGTTGCGGGGCTGCCTTAGAAGTAAGTCTTGCTGGCTCAGTTCAGGCAAAGTGTTAATCCACGCAATTTGAAAACTCCAGTCAGCGGTTGAGTTTGTAGGGGGTACTCCCCACACAACATGTCCCAACTCCACCGTTATGTGAATGTGGGCTCCGGTGGAGGTGAGTAAAATCCATTGTGATGTTTTATTTATTTATTTATTTATTACACTTGTATACCGCCCCATAGCCGAAGCTCTCTGGGCGGTTTACATAGGATTAAAACAATTAAAAACAATATACAAAAATTAAAACAGCAAAAACATACAACATACGCACAATACACACATACATTTAAAACCGCTACAACAGCCCAAAAAAGCTACAAAAAACAAACAAACCCAGACTCCTCAGATATTGCCAAATGCCTGAAAGAAGAGGAAAGTCTTGACCTGGTGCCGAAAAGATAACAATGTTGGCGCCAGGCGGGCCTCGTCAGGGAGATCGTTCCACAATTGGGGGGCCACCACAGAGAAGGCCCTCTCCCTTGTTGCCGACCTCCGAGCTTCCCTCGGAGTAGGCATTCGGAGGAGGGCCTTAGATGTTGAACGTAGTGTTCGGGTAGGTTCATGTCGGGAAAGGCGTTCCGTCAGATATTGTGGTCCCAAACTGTGATTGACAGTCCCTCCACCCTCACTCCTCACTCCTCCCCCGGTCCGCCTGATGGTATCCCATCAGCCATTGCTGGGGAAAAAACAATCCTGGCGGCTCTCCTAGAGCGGCACTTGCTTCTTTCACCACTCTTGCCAGGGAACTCTGTAGCCTGTGGGAAAAGTCAACTCAACACAACGCAAAACTCCACGGAGCCCTCCACACAACGGTTGTGCAGGAACTCTCCTCTGCACAGCACGGATACTCTGCATGGAGCATTTTCCAAAAAACAAACAAAACCCACCACTGTGTTGTCTGAGGGGGGAAACTCCATACCTTTCTCAACGGTGGTGTAAAAACTCCACCGTTGGAGTTCTAAAACCACCGTTGAGAAACGTGTTGTCTGAACTGAGCCTCTGTGTGCAATCCGGCTTGCTCCTCAGTACACGGGTGTTGAATCACTTTCAGAATTCAGTTTTGGGGAAACTTGGTGGCCATGACCAAATCACCGAAAATATGAGCATATTTTAGCTTAAAGCCTTTGTGCTACCAGTAACTCAGCCTTAGGGGGTGGCATCTTACACTTTTAGAGAGGTGGAGCGAACGCAAAAGCTGCAGCCAAGTTTCTGTGCCTCTGCCCTAGTGTTTTAGGATGGAAGCTATGATCCAAGGACAAAGAAACCCACGCCCCATCCTTAAGCAGAAGTCTATAATAACACCCAAAGCCAGAAGTTAACATGTCTCCCTCTCTCTGCCTGCCCTTTGTGCTCCAGTGTTCATAGCCATTGCAGCAGTTGTCATGACCGTGACGTGCTTCCATGCCAAAACGAAGCCGTTCCTTGCAGACTTCAAGCTCGAGAAAGCCACGCAGCAGCTGATGCTGAAGGAGCAGCCTTGAGACGTTCCTTTCTTCCCACGAGGTACGGCTAAGGCGGGATTTGATCTGTCTATTCCGAAGTGGTACCTTTCCCTGGCTGAGAGCAAGTGCTCGTTACGAACCCTGCCTCTCCCTCCCTTCTGCGTCTTCCCCCGCCGTTGGAGTTGAGTTTGTAAGCTACTCGGGGCGAGCAACCTTACCTTCCTTGTCGCTGCTGCTGTTTATTTAAAAATCTGTTCCCCATAACAGCCCCAAGGCTGGTGCATAGATTTTGAAGCCTTAATAGTTCAATGGAATGTCAGACATACACCCAAAAAAACTCCGGTTGATGTTGGCTTGCCAGACACGAATTGGCGTAGGGGCAGCATTGCACTAAAAAAGAGGAAACAAAGCTAAAGCTCTCTGAAGGGTATTGGCCTTGTGGGGTGGTGTTGAATTTTGAAGTGCAGGCGCTCATCGTGATAGCCCCCTTAGCACACACACACACACACACACACCCAGTAGCTGCCGAAAATTCAGGCAGCCGTGTGATCCATATCAACAAGCCAGTTCTAGCGTGGTTTTTGGCTCCATCAGAGCTGGTCTTTTATCAAGTACATAGGTCTTAATTTCCCATTCCAAGCACCCCAAAATAGTTTGCGTTACAACAGGGAGAAAATATCGTTGCTGGGAAAATTAATTGCCCCTGAGTTACTGTGAGGATTGCAACTAAGCTTATTTATTTATTTACTGCATTTTTATACCGCCCAATAGCCGAAGCTCTCTGGGTGGTTTACTAAAATTAAAGCCATAAAAACTAATCAAAATATAAAACACCGAGAGTATAAAAACATAATTTAAAATGCAGTATAAAAGCACAACCAGGATAAAAACCGAGCAGCCATGCAGAAATTGATAGGGACTTAAAATACAGATTTAAACAGCAAGGTTAACACTCACACATTAGAAGCATTCAAGAGGCAGCTGGACAACCATCTGTCAGGGATGCTTTAAAGTAGATTCCTGCATTGAGCAGGGGGTTGGACTCCATGGCCTTAGAGGCCCCTTCCAACTCTACTATTCTAGGATTCTGTGAACAAACTGAAGAACGGTGAAAACTGTGAAAACAAAAAGGTCTTCCACCTGGCGTCTAAAGGAGTATAATGTAGATGCCAGGCGAACCTCTCTGAGGATCTCATTCCACAGCCGGGAATGAGATCCCGGCTGTGGAATGAGATCCCGGCCGGGGTGTTACAGCAGAGAAGGCCCTCCTCCTAGCTTAGAGTGAAGAAGGATGTCTGAGGAGGGTGGCAGATAACATTGGTGACCTGGCTAATATAAAAGTCCTAGTGCCGTGCCCCTGCAAACTCTGGTTCTGCTACACCACTGCTTTACTGTTCCCCAAAGGGGTAATCCCCTTTCCATAGATCCTTGGTAGTGGGGAGACATACCTTTCTCCACAAGACGGAGAGCTTTCACTCACGTACCCCTGACGTCCAATCCTTTTAGTGGCAGCAGCAAAGGATTCTGGGTGGGAGAAGCAAAAGTCAACCAGCTTATGTGCTGATGATCGGTCTGCCCGGCTTCACATCTCTCCAGGCCTCTGGCAAACCTCGTGGGGAAATAGCCCTCCCTCTAGAACTGAGCGTTCAGCACTCTTTTTAAAAAAAATAGAGTGACCATGTGAAAAGGAGGACAGGGCTCCTGTATCTTTAACAGTTGTACTGAAAAGAGAAATTCAGCAGGTGTCATTTTTATGCATGCAGCACCCGGTGAAATTCCCTCTTCATCACAACAGTAAAAGCTGCAGGAGCCCTGCCCTCTTTTGTATCTGGTCACTCTAGCTAAAGAGGGCAGGGCTCCTGCAGCTTTTACTATTGTGATGAAGAGGGAATTTCACCGGGTGCTGCATGCATAAAAATGACACCTGCTGAATTTCTCTTTTCAGTACAACTGTTAAAGCTACAGGAGCCCTGCCCTCCTTTTCATAGGGCCACTCTTATTTATAAAGCATGAGTTGCTGGTGCTGTGTAAACCCGGTTTGCATGCTTCCTATGGCATTGCTGGATCCTCTGGTGGCTCACATGGTCCTTTTGTTGCAGGGAGCTGCCCATTGCTACGTAGCGTGACTGGACCACAACCCAGACCTCACTTCACACTCCTGGGAACGTTTGCACGAGACTGTTGGTGCTCAGTTGGGTGGCAGCTGCGCTTGGGACCGTTTTAGAAACTGGATTGTGCGCGTGTCCCCTGCTATCAGAGAATCAAGAACGGTCATATTTCGTGTGCGTGGAAGAACTTAAGGTGCACATTGAAGTGGAAAGGATCCAACCTTAATCGGGACGGACTTCCCCGCTGCTGGTCCAAAGGGACCGTGCAGAAACTGGGGGAAGTGGGGGACCCACCAGAGTGCGTCTTGAGGTTCCCATTCTTTACACTCCACAAGGCCCGTCTCTTGTTGTGCGAATGTCCTCCCTTTTTAAGTCCCTTAGGGGTGCACACTCCCCATAGTTTATGCATTGCCGTTTGTTTTCTTCACTTACTGAGTAGCAACACCAGCAGCACTACCCTCTTTGGAAGCCAGGTAAAGCGCAGTCCTCATATTCTCATTGTCCCCTGTATTTCTTTTGGAACTCCTGCTTCTTGATCTCCGGTGGCTCTGAGTCAAATGCCTTAAAGCTCTGGGCTACCATAAGCACACACACACACAGTAATACAAATATATAGGAAGCTTTAATAAATTAGCAGATTTGCTCCTGCTGGTACAAGAAATCGAATTTCTTGAGTTGTTTTACAAGAACTCCACAGACTGGATTGTCGCACGCCCTGAGCAACGTTCCCACTGAAAGCAGGTGGGCAAATTTCTATTTTATTTGAGTTCCTTTTGCTGTCTATTTGCCATCCCAGAGGGTTGCCTCTCTTTTTTTTTTCTCTCCATTGCAGCAAAAAGCAATGGAAGAAAATTGCCACGAGCCAGTCACGTACCACGTCAGTTTTGCATGGCATCCTCTCCTGGCCCCAACTCCTAATTTTGGGTGCTTCGCCCTGGCCGTGTCACCACGTGGACACAAAGCATTCACCGTACACCAGGGGGCATGATGGTTTTTGCCTTGAGGGCTGCGTGGGGCATGCCCACACGCAGTTGCTGAGGCTGTGGGTGGGGCGTGCTTTCTGAGCCTCGGGAAAGTGCACTGATTGTCCCGGCCACGCTAATGCCGTGGCCGGGGGGAATTTGCGCACTGATTTGGAGCTTATTGAGGGGAACGGGGTGTTACAACCTTCTCAATCGCACCCAGAAAGCCCCGTGCCCTTGCTGCTACAGCCTCCTCCATCGGCATCAACGCATCTTCCCTACCGGCTTAGCTATGCTGATCTGGGGCGGAGGAGGATTTGGCAGGAGTCAAACCATCCGGGTCCAGGGACCGTCCGCTGCCCGTGGGTTATGCATCCCTCCGCCCGCCTTTCCCCTGCTGCAGCCCTTTGTGAACACTGGCCTAGAAAGTGGGAGTCCTGCGCACCGTAGTGGGTGAAAACCCAGAAGAGGTTTTCAGGGCCTTCCTGAAACGTCGCCTCTGTCCGCCTTGGAGAGCCCCACTCCGGAAGCATTGACGCAGAACAGCCCCCGGAAACCTTAAAGGATTTTAAAAAACACTTTCTCCCCCCGCCCCCGGCACCTTCAAAACAACCTTCTGGGCTCCTGCCTGCTCCGTTGCTTTTCTGTTTTGCCCAATAAAGTTGGGCCTTATTTATAAGTTGGTGCTCCCGCCCATTGCAGCCTCTTCGATTCATTCAGCAAATAAATAACTTTAATTCTGGCTTCCTTCTGTGGAAGTTGGCTCAGCCTCCTCTGCCCCCCCCCCCGCCATCTTATGCTTACAACGACCTAGTGAGGTAGGCTACTCTGAGAGAGGGTGAACCATCCAAGGCACCCCAGGGGGGCTTTGAAGCCAAATAGGCTCAAATACCGATCTTTTCCCTGGATTTACTCAGACCACTACACCAGACTGCTACTTTGATCTCAGTAGCTCTTCTTCAGGTCTGGGGGACAACGTAATGCATTAGAAAAAAGTATTTGGGGATGTTGTGGTGGGGGAGAACCAGAGCTCGAATTAAAGGGGAGGGTACTCACCTCGCCCATATCAGCAGCTCTCAACAAAGGCTGGAGCTCAGCCTTCTGCAACCCTCTTGTATCTCACTCGGACATAGTCCTAGTCTTCTCGGCAGGAGCTGTTTCCTTCGCCAGGCAATCAAAGCTTCCAAGGGCCACCAGGAAATTTTAGGAGGGCCCGGCACACCTCCGGCTTCCATTCCCGGAGAGTGAGGAAGAAGCAGCAAGATTTTGTGTAGGTGCGATGTAACTCTGCTTCCCCTAATCTGGTGCGTTCCAGATGTGTTGGGATGCAGGTCCCATTTTCCCAGGCAATTTGGCCAAAGTGGGTGAAAATGTCAGCTGACGTTGCTGGTCTGAATCAGACAGGAGGAGCATGCAAGCTTTTGAGTATCTCAAGAGATCTTTGTAGAGCAGAGATCCGTGCCACCTGAAAGCTGTGGTATCCTTGCACCCACTTGGACAGGTCCACCCGAAAGGCTGTCAAACACAACACAGAGAGAGATCGTGTGTCCTGTGATACCTAAAAGGTTTCACTGTTGTTGTTTTTTAGTTTGTAACGAATAAGCTTTTGTGGACTCAAAATGTTCTAGAGAAATCCCGTGAAATCCCCTCAGTCAGCCTTCCCCCAACCCAGTGCCTTGCGGATGGGTTGACTACACCCCCTATCATCCCCTGGAAATGATGAGAATTGTAGTTTGACGGAAGGGGGGCACCAGGTTAAGGAAGCTCTTGAGAGAGTGTGTTGATATTGTGAGGGGGGTGGTTGTCAGAAAGATAAAGCAAACGGAGGCCAACCTCCAGAAATAGCTTCTTAACTTGAGAGGTTAACCTCCTAATCTTATTAACATTTTAAGACGCTCCCGCATAGCTGCTTCCAGCGACGTCTGGTGCCACAGTCTGAGAAGCTGTTGGCTTTGCAAAAAACTCAGCGTTTGACGGCACACGAGCTCAGGTGGCATCCATGCTTTGGTCGCTGTTAGGAAGCGTCTAGATTTTGTGTGTGTCCCTACCACCCCGAACGGCCGCACACCTAACGGAAAGTGAACCACGGCTCCCCCAGACACAACACTGTGTGGCAGTCAGAGGACTGCGGTGCGGGGAACGACCATGAGGCGGCTCATGAAGAGACGGGCGAGCCTCTCGTCCAACTTGAAAATCGGGGACTACCAGAAGTGTTGCTTGACCCCCAAAGAGGAGGAGGTCTACATCCCCTTTGCGCAGGAACATCTTGTCAAGCAATGGGGTTCTATGCACAACATCGCCGACAGGAGCCCGGACCGCCACAGCATCCCGTCCCGGCAGAACCGGTACTTCTTAAACCTCAACGTGGGAGGGAGGTGTTTCCAAATCGCATGCAAAGTCGCCGCTAAGTACCCCATCACCCGGATCGGGCAGCTGGCCATTGCCACGGACCCCATGAGGAAGCTGGAACTCTGCGATGATTACTCGGTGCCCAAGAATGAGTACTTCTTTGACCGCGACCCCCTCATCTTCCACTACATCTTCCACTTCTACCGCAGCGGCGTCATGTGGATCATGGATGAGCTGTGCCCGTCCAACTTCATGGAGGAGATTGAGTACTGGGGGGTACACCTGAAGTACGCTCAACGGTGCTGCCGCATCCTCTTTGAGGAGAAGCAAGACGAGCTGGCCGACTACCTGAAGGTCCAGCGGGAGCTGGAAGCTGAGCTGGAACCGGTAGAAAGGGAGGAGCACTTTGAGGGCAAGTTCCTCGGGGATTTCCGCAAGACCATCTGGAACCTGATCGAGAACCCGTACTCCTCCATCCCCGCCAAGATCATCGCCATCATGTCCAGCATCTTTGTCCTCGTCTCCATCGTGGGCATGACACTCAGCACGGTGGAGGAAATGCAGCACAAGGCCAGCAAGAAGTGCATGGAGTTGCTGGAGGCCATCTGCGCCGTCTTCTTCACCCTGGAGTACCTCATGCGCCTCGTCTCCACCTCCACCTTGCAGCAGTTCCTGCGGGCGGCCTTCAGCGCCATCGACCTGGTGGCCATCATGCCCTTCTACATCCAGATCCTCTTCGAGAACCTGGGTGAGAGCGACACCGAGTACCACGAGGAGCTGCACAAGATGCGCAGCGTGGGGAAGCTGGGCAAGGTGCTCAAGCTCATCAAACTCATGCGCATCTTCCGCATCCTCAAGCTGGCCCGGCACTCCACAGGGCTGCGGGCCTTTGGCTTCACCATCCGGCAGTGCTACCAGCAGGTCTGTTGCCTCTTCCTCTTCATTGCCATGGGCGTCTTCACCTTCTCCGCCCTGATGCACTCGGTAGAGCACGATGTCCCCGGCACCAACTTCACCAGCATCCCTGACGCCTGGTGGTGGGCAGCGGTAAGTGAGCCCCCATCCTTTTATCGACATTGGGACAAGCCAACCGGATGCCCTCCAGATGTCTTGGGCCACCATTGAAGTCCAAGGTGTCTTCTTGGATCACATTTGTAGTCTTCTTGGACCAGCATTGTAGCCCAATGAGAGCTTCAGCTGTTGGGCAGTATAGAAATACAATAAATAAGTCTTCTTGGTCCACCATGGTGGTCTTCTTGGACCACCATGGTAGTGTCCTTGGACCGCCATTGTAGTACAAGATGTCTTCTAGGACCGCCATTGTAGTACAAGATGTCTTCTTGGAACCACCATTGTAGTACAAGATGTCTTCTAGGACCACCATTGTAGTACAAGATGTCTTCTTGGAACCACCATTGTGGTCTTGTTGGTCCACCATTGTGTTCCAAGTTGTCTTCGTGGCCTACAGACCCCTTGAATTATACTGGTTCAAGATGCACCCATAATCTGCTACCATTGGGAGCTGATGGGAGTTGCAGTCCAAAACATCTGGGTAGCCTCAAGTTGCCCACCCCCAATCTACATACACAGAATCAGGCTGCCGGTCCATCTCATCCTGGTCTGTCTGCTCCAGGAATTTCCACCTTTTCAGATCTGAGACCCTCCTGTATAGTCAAGCGTGCCTTCAGGGGCCCACTTCTTACGTTTATTTGTACTATATGTTTGTCTGATGTTAATACTATTCTTGTGACCCCCACCTCCCTTAAGGTCTTGCTGGAGCCCGGTAGTGCAGGGGTGAGCAACTTCAGGCCGATGGGACAAATCCAGCCCTTCTGGTGTCTCAATCCTGCCCTCCAGAGCAGCCACATGCCCACTTCCTTTGGCCGAGCACCCTTTTCTCCAACTACCAACTGTGTGCTCCACAGAGGCTATAAGCCACAGAAGGCCACGGGTTCAACCCCTAGTGTTTCTACATGAAACCTCATGGAGCAGCTGCTTCCAGTCAGTTACTTGCCGACAATCCTGGGCGAGGTGGGCCGATGGCTTCGCATAATCTAGAGCAGCTCCTTCTGTCCGTATTTGAATCCTTTATCCTGCACCATGAGGACTAGAGCCTTTGCTTTTAGAGGAAAGTTCCCATAGTTTTTAATTGTAAATTAAAGTTTATGTGTTTAATCTTTGCAAACCACCCAAAGAGCCTCAGCTATGGGGCATTATAGAGATGAGGATGAGGATGATAATAATTGATTGAAAGCATTATTAAAGACAAAATTCGTAAAAATATAGAAGGACAAGTCCTTCTGGAAAAAAAATCACAGCTTCCGCAAAGATAAGCCCTGTCTCACTAATCTTTTAAAAGGGGGTTGGATAAATTCCTGGAGGAGAAGGCTATCACTGGCTACTAGTCCTGATGGCTAAGTGCAACCTCCAGTATCCGAGGCAGTAAGCCTGGGTGTACCAATTGCTGGGGAACATGGGTGGGAGGGTGCTGTTGCACCATGTCCTGCTTGTGGGTCCCTGGTTGACAGCTGGTTGGCCACTGTGCGAACAGAGTGCTGGACTAAATGGGCCCTCGGTCTGATCCAGCCTCAGGGCTTTTCTTATGCCGACGATCAATTGTCAGGGTTCCTTCTATGACCTGGACCCCCAAGCAACTCCTTAAGGATTTCTTGCCTCCTTAAGAGTCCTACCTTCCTTCTTTTACTTTCCCCTTCCCAGTAGCTTGGGGTTTAGGCCGTGGATGTGGGTTGAGTGACGCTACAAACACTTGTGGCTTAATGCAGCAGTTTGCTAGTAAAGTAAAACAAGCAAATTACAATTGAAGGTACTTAGTCAATAGAGCAGAGTGTTACAAAGGCATGAAAGAAAACAAGAATTGCACAGACGCAAGTTCTTTTACCCTAAGCTGCACCTAGGCTTCTTCAAGCTGCATCTTTCTGCTCCTTCCTTATGCCGTGGTTGACACTGGTCTTATGCTCTGGTTCTGCTCCTTCCTTATGCTCTGGTCTTTCTCTGGACCTCTCCTGGCTGACTCTCTCAGTCTTTTGTACTCTGTTCCCCAAACACAGAAAGTGCTGGTTCCACTTTGAAGAAATGAAACTTAACTAGAAAAAATAAAATTTAACCAGGGAATGAACCTAAACCCAGTAAAATGAAAGTATTCCTCTCAGAGATACTTCCTCCCCAAAAAAACCCTCTAGGCCTGAGCTCATAACCTTGCCTTTGTAGGCCTCAAACCTTGATGATGATGATGATGATGATGATGATGATGATGATGATGATGATAGCTCAGTGGTAGAGCCCTGGCTTTGCATGCAGAAAGTCCTAGGTAAGGTTGGGGAAGACTTGGGGTAGCTGGGGACATCCATAGCAGGGTGATGTGTTCTTGGTAGCTGGAAGCTCAAAGCGGACTTGTCTGCAAATACATCTGAGCTTGCTTGACGCCTATGTAGTGGCAGGCCCATCTCTCACTCTCTGTTCCGTGCCCTGCTCCCATTTCTTCTCTCAGGTCAGCCTGTCCACCGTGGGCTACGGGGACACAGTGCCGGACACCCTGCTAGGCCGGATGGTGGCCTTTGGCTGCATCTCCTTCGGCATCATCCTGAACGGGATGCCCATTTCCATCCTCTACAACAAGTTCTCCGACTACTACGCCAAGCTCAAGTCACACGAGAACGAGACCACCATCTCGCTCAAGCTCTCCCGCAAACTCAACCTGAAGGACCGGGCCTGGAAAAAGTTCCGCGAATGCTGCTGCGCGGAGTACATCCTGGCCAGCCAGCAAGCCTCACACCCGGTCTCGGGGCATCACCTCTCTGGCCAGGCCGCCACTCACCACAGCTACATGCCCGTCCACACGGAGCATCCCATCACACACCAGCCGGGGCATGGCACCCTGCGTTCCCCCCACCCCTCTACCCATTGCCCCAACCATCTCACTTCTCACTCGCAAGCCCATCGGGACCGCCTGGAGTTTCCTGCCACCCAACTTCTGACACTTTCCGGCCATCCCACCCCTCAGCCGTCACCACGTTTGTTCCCCCAAGCCCGACAATCCATCCAGTAGCCAAAGTCTTTCCCAGTTCACACAGCCTGTTATCCCTTGACCAGGAGATGCTCAGGATGGAGGTGGCTTACACGTTGGCTGTGTTGCCGCTAACACACCTTTTCCGTTTCTCAATGAATGCAGGTTGGTGAAATTGCCCGCAGGCTGCCACGATTCCCCCACAATTCTGCATCTAGGAAATACTATCAAATCAATGGATATAGGAAAGGGAGAAAGATCCCATGGTTGGCTGGCGAAAGCTCCAAGAACTTGTGCCCTTTTTCAAAATGCGAGTGCTTCACGACAGAGGGAGGGCACAGCTGTGGGGGGAGAACACAGGAAGGTCGCAAGAAGGATTTTTTTGACTGCCCCCCTGTAAAACCCCACATTTGACAACCGCACAATCAAAAGCCCCTCAATCGGGTTGGAGTGGTTCACAGCCTGGTTCTGTGTATGCAGTTTTAAGGGGTCACCAGATGGAGCGGGTCATGGCGATCTCAATTTGAAGGCACGGTGTGGTTCAGCTGCCTTTTCTCCCTGAACTGATTTTAGTCAGGAAGAAAACAAAGCACTAAAGAAGGAGCAGGGAAAACGTCAGAGAGCTCCGAGCGGAAGGTGGGCTACATCTGGACCCACCGTGCGCTCCTGTGAAAAGGTGACAGAGCCGTGACCAGAAGCAGAGCCAAGGGTCCGAATTGAGGGACCCAAACCTGGCGTTCTGCTTGGCCAGGCTCGAGCGAGGAGATGATAAGATTTGGGCAGCTGGTGCCATCAGGCTTCTGTTTTTCTGGCTATGGGTGAATTAATTGATGTTTTGGGGTTGTTGTTGGTTTTACCTTAACTTGGATTGTGGACACGGGTAACTTTGCCAGTGGTGTTACGGTGCGGAAGGGTTTATGTGTGCGGGAGGACACTTTGAACTGGAGCCCAGCTGGTACCGTGAGTAGGTCTTCTACTTGGGGAGCCATCTGATTCTGCTAAACTGGTTTGAGAGACAGGAGCAAGGATGAAACCATTTCTTCTCTGGTGGGTTTTGTAAACCTCCCAGAGAGCTTTGGCTATTCGGCAGTATAAAAATGCAGTAAATAATAAATGAATGAATGAATGAATGAATGAATGAAGTCTCTCCCAGGATTAGGAGTTGAGATAGCAAGCTCTTACCTATCCAACCCCACTACAGCAAAATTTGGTGTGTGCAGGGGGGGGGGGAATGGAGCGAGTCTCAGGCCTTCCGAAAGACGACCAGACTTCCTTTTTCCACTCTGAAACTCAATGGATCACCTGGAGGAACCTTCACAACAACAGGGTCAGGTTGGCAGCAGCTTAGCAGAAGAGGACGCAGGAACCAGCCTGCTAATCTTGGATTAAAATATCTGGAATAGGTCAGGGATTCTGAGCCAAGCAGCATGACTCTGGTTGCTGGACTGCCGGCACTTTGTTTCACCTGCTCTGGCTTTCCATATGTCTCCCGTTACCGCTGCTGCGTTTGACATTTTTTTTTAAAAAAAAATTAGGTTGTTGTTGATCACAAAATGCTGCATTGTGCTCTTTCTTGGAGTGTTTGTCTCCAGAATCTGAAGGTAGAAGGTCCGCAGAGCTGAAGGGTATACTGATAAGACGTACCTCGGCTCCCAAGACTACAATCCCACTTTAAAGCCATCTTTTCGTGGGAAGGGAATTCCACATCATGCATGGTGTATAGACAGAATTGGACTAGATCTGTACTTAGTCCTACTTAGAGGAGACCCATTGAAATCAATGAGACTTAAGTCCCTAAGGGTGCAATCCTAGGCATGTTTAGACAGAAAAATAAATGAATCCTACAACTCCCAGCATGCCCCAGCCATACACTTTTCTGTCTAAACATGAATAGGACTTCACCCATAAAATCTCATCTAAGTTTACCCTGACTAACCCAAGTCCCCTTTATGTCGATGGGCCTCCTCTAAGAAGGGCTGAGGCCAGAGACAACCCATTTTTAGTATATGCTACCTACAGCCTTGTTTAAAAAAAAAAAAAAAAACTTTGACAAGACAAACGTGATGAGGGGTGGAGAATCCAAGGGTCAAAGGTTTACATTTTACAGAGATGAAGTCTACAGTCCTGTGCTCATTTACCTGGGAGTAGCCTCATTGAACTCAGTGGTTCATAGTTCAGAATAAACATACTGCACTATACAGCTGCCATCCTATATCTGCTTACATGGGGGAAAACCCTATTGAACTCAATGCTGCTTACCTCTGAGAAGGCGTCTACAGAACGGCACTGTAAGGCTGCAGCCATTTGAAAACCATTTTTATTATAATGCAGTACAAATGTAAAAAATAGATCTACATTTATAAATATATATAAAAAAACACATAGAACAAAACAAACCAATACCATTTAAGTGAATACTGTAAAACTGGGTAAGGTTGTTATCCTATATACCCATATCTGGGACTAAGTCAAACTGAACTCAGTGATGGTTACTTCTGAGTAGACATGCACGGGATCACATTGTGGTTTTTGATATTAACAGGCTATTTGTTTGCAAGATGATCCACAGTGACGTAATAATTATAATAACAACAATTTACACATATATACAGGTACCACTGTATAGTGCAGTATATGCATGCATATATATATATATATATATATACATTTATATATATATTAACAATTTTGGATATTTACAGTATGGTACATTCTGCAGCGTGCGGATTGGGGTCGCAACTTGTAAAGGGTTTGCGTGCAGCTCCGTCTGCGATTGCCCCAGATACGCAAAAAAAAGTAATTTCATTCACAGTTGATCTGGTTACCTCTCAAACACGCATAAGAACATTTGCCATCAGGGTCAGTTGGTTTTGGGGATGGGGGGAGTACAGAACATCTGTGCTGGACCAGACCCAGCTCTAGTCCAACATGTTGTTCCCGATCATAGTCAAGTGCCTCGTGTGTTGAGGATTTGGGAATAGACTGCAGCTGAACACATAGGCTCCGCTTAGATGTCACGACTCTTGACCACAGAGAGCGCTAAATTTGTTTGTCACATTCCTAGCCTGCCTTTTCCTCCAAGGAGCCGGTTGCCATACATGACCCCATTTTCACATCTTGCAGCAGGGAGTTCCGTAAGTAAATTAGGCATTGCATGAAGAAGCCGGGGGGGGGAGGGGGGTTGTCAGCTCTGGGTCCACCATCAGTTGCTTTCATTGAATTACTCCGACTTTCATTCTCATGGGAGAGAAGCAAGGAAGAATAGAACCACTGTACTTGTATATGTTGACTCAAGTGATGCTAGACTTCAGATCCGCCTTCTCCAACCTCTGGGATGTATTGGACTAGACCTCCCATCATCCCCAGCTACCTTGGCTATTGAGACATGTGCCAAATCCCACACTCAGGGATTTCATTTCTAGAGAAACCTAATGAACATGAGTGTACGCACATACATCCTAGCAGCATTTCCAAAATGGCATCCCTGATTGTAGCCCCAAAGGCGGAATCCATGATTTAACAGGGACGGGTCTGAGAAAATAGGGGCGGTGTGAGATTGGGAAAGGGGCTTGGTGGATATAGGATACTATTTTCATAATCCCCCCCCCTAAAAAAAATAGAAATTAAAAAGTGACCCTGAAGTAGCAGAGAAAAATGTAGAATTTTGGTTGGACGTGTTGAGAACGAGTGGTGCCGCTGTCTGGCGTCCGCTCTGTGGAAAGGGCTCAGGGCACTACCGAGGAGGGCCGCATCCATGCCTGCTGCTCAGTGGCACCCGCAGCTCCCGGCCACCATGTCGGCGTACTGTTTGATCACCACGTTTTCATCGTCTTCGAAGTACAGAAGATTGATGGAGAAGAGTTTGTCCGGGACGCAGCAGGGTCCGGTCACGTCCTGGCTGAGCTTGAGGGCGTTGATGATGGACTGGACGGTGGCATGGTTGGTGGGGCGCATGTTTTCCCCCAACGGGAAGGGGCAGGAACCCCTGCAGTGGTAGGCATTGTACCCCCGGGGGGAGATAATCCAGCCGGCCCAACCAATTTCCTCAAAGTCCACTAAGAGCGAGTGTTTTTGGCAAGGAAGAGGGTTGTCTACCGAGCGAGCGGTGCGTGTCCTGTTGGATTTGGGATTGGCGAGCAGCTCCGGAAGGATCGCATTCTGCTGGGGCAGATCTACAGGAAAGAGAGAGAGAGAGAGAGATCAGATTCAAGCTAAAGCCTAAGTTTATGGACCAATACATTTGAGCAGAGAATGGTTCAAAAGCACTCTGCATGCACTCAGAGGCAAACGAAACAGGGATATATATATATATATATATATATATGCATCTCTGTTTTCATCAATGAGAAAATCAAGGCCAGTTCATGAACATCTGCCAGGCTTCTGCAGCAAAGTGGAGAGATGTGAGCCCCAGCACCCCTTTGTTTGCAAATCTGACCCAACCCATCCTTGGCAGCAGCAGCAACAACTACAGGAGTTTTGGAGTGCTCTACTTCTGTTCATCTTCATCAGGTGAGGCTGTGGATGTGCTGAACCAGTGCCTGGCTGTGACAGTGGACTGGATGAGGGCTAATAAACTGAAACTCAATCCAGACAAGACTGAGACGCTGTTAGTGGGTGGTTCCGCTGACCGGATGGAGGGTGTTCAACCTGTTCTGGATGGGGTTGCACTCCCCTTGAAGGAGCGGGTTCGTAGCTTGGGGGTTCTCCTAGAACCATCTCTGTCACTTGAGGCGCAGGTGGCCTCAGTGGCATGGAGTGCCTTCTACCAACTTCGGTTGGTGGCCCAGCTACGTCCCCATCTGGACAGGGATAACCTGGCTTCAGTTGTCCATGCTCTGGTAACCCCCAAGTTAGATTACTGCAATGCGCTCTACGTGGGGCTGCCTTTGAAGACAGTTCGGAAGCTGCAACTTGTGCAAAATGCAGCAGCCACGTTGATATAAGGCCTACTCTGGCCCGGCTGCATTGCCTGCCTGTATGTTTCCAAGCTGACCATTAGATTAGAAATAGACCATAGAAATGACCATTCAAGTTTAGATAATAGGTGTTGCACATAACTTCACCTTTGTTATGTGATACACCGAATACTCAGGAGTAAGCTCCAGCAAGAGCTACTCCCAGGTAAGTGTTTACAGGTTTGCAACCTGAGGACTATTCTTGTTTTTAAGTAATGGGCAAGATTCTATAGAGAACAAAAAAAAAGTTTCACTTAGCATGTTATCACTTCTCTTCTGTGAGACGTGCCGATGGTCACTTGTGGCTTTAAAAGGGAATTGAACCAGTAAGGGTGAGGGTGTCTATAGGGTGACCCTATGAAAAGGAGGACAGGGCTCCTGTATCTTTTAACAGCTGTATAGAAAAGGGAATTTCAGCAGGTGTCGTTTGTATGCATGCAGCACCTGGTGAAATTCTCTCTTCATCACAACAGTCAAAGCTGCAGGAGGCCTACCTAGTGTGACCAGATACAAAAGAGGGCAGGGCTCCTGCAGCTTTAACTGTTGTGATGAAGAGGGGATTTCACCTGGTGCATACAAGCGATACCTGCTGAAATTCCCTTTTCTGTACGACAGTTAAAGACACAAGAACCCTGTCCTCCTTTTCAAAGTGTCAGCCTAGGGGGTCTGTCGAGGTTGGCTTTTATTCTTGTTTATTTTGTGGCTATTTTATTGTGTTAATGTTTTTCTTGCTTTTCATATTTTAATGTTTTTTATGTATGTTATTGCTGTAAGCCACCTTGGGAAGGCTGCTGCCTTGAAAGGCAGCCAAGAAATGTTTAAAATAAATGAAATATTAGCCATATTCAACCATGCCACATCGATATACATGGCATCAGCTCTCCCTCACCTAAGAAGGGGTTGGTGGGCAGCATGGCACCTCGCCGCCCGTCGTCGGTGAACAAAACCAGCATCGGCTTCTTGCTCTCGTGATGGTCGCGTCCTGAAGCAAACTGCACCGCGCTGGAATCCGGCGACGCCCCACCAAGGCCCCGCACGGTCACCAACAGGCCCTGGTTCCTGCTTTCCTCTTCGGCCCAGTCACGCACCTGCAACGCCACACCAGAGCGGTTAAGGTTTGCATGCTAACTGCAATACAGGTGGCTCGAGCGAGCGAGCCAAGCAGCGCTCGACAAAGAAACAAAGCAAAACATCAAAGTTGCAGGGAAATTATTCCTTGTCCTCCGAATCTGGGGATCCCTTAGACGAGGGAGGCTGAACCTCAGTCGTGTGGTTCAATGTTTCCCCACTTTTTGTACAGTCCCTGCCCCCAATTCTAAACAGCTGAGATGCCTCTCCTAAGGCAGTAAGAGATTTAAGCTGCATTACCTTGGTGTTTTGTTATGCTTTTAAAAAAGACCACATGATTTCCTTTTTTGTTATTTTTGGTTTTTGCAGATATTTTATTATTATTATTATTATTCTATTATAATTTGGGAGAGACAAATATTATTGTGGAATCTTCTGATTTTTGCAGATCAATATGTACCATAATGTGGTTTGTGATCTAAGTGTAAGAAATATTTATAATATTGATGTGATCTGGTCATGTGGAAATAATGAGGTGGGTACTTTTTTTTTTCTTGGTCCAATGCTTAATGTGACTTCATGGAACGTCAACAGACGGAATACTAATAAGCAGAAAATGGTACTTTCTAAGCTAAAAGGTCTTAATGTGGGTGTGGCATTTTTACAAGAAGCCCATCTCGCTGAAGATGCTCATTTGTTAAAGCAGGATTGAGTGGGTGGAGGTTTTACACACTGACCCCCATCTAAACCGCCTCTGACTAGCAAGCAAGAGCTACTTACCGCTTGCGTGATGGCAAAAACCTCCCAGCCAGAGCCCTGCACAGCCAGGAGTCGGGCCGAAAGCAGTTTCTTCCCCTCGGGGGAATCCAAGTTCTCCTGGTCCAGAACTTGATAGACGCTCACCTGGAGAGGGACAAATGTGGGGGGGGGGGGAGGAGGGTAGGGGAAGAGAAAGTGGGGATGGAGTCAGCCCAGACCCAAAGAACTCAGCTCCCGTTCATACCCACTGTTCCTGCACAACTTCAGATTGAAACAAGTCTGGTTGGACGCTTCTGAAAGGCACTCTGCCCATGCTCGCTATGCACTGTCTTTCTACGGTCCGCAAGTCAGTTTGGATGCCGTCCAGGGCGGCTTAAAAAGGGGATTGCTTTTCCATCACTTGGGCACTTCTTTTAATGTCAGCAATTCAATTCAATTTAATTTATTTATTTATTTATTTATTTATTTACATTTGTATATCGCCCCGTAGCCGAAGCTCTCAGGGCAGTTTACATAAGATTGAAGCAATTAAAAACAATACACCAAAATTAAAACAGCAAAAACGTACAATATACACACACACTATACACATACATTTAAAACCATTCTAATAACTTTAAAAAGCTATAAGCTTCAAAACAAAACAGACCCGGGCCAGACTCCTCAGATATTGCTAAATGCCTGAGAGAAGAGGAAAGTCTCGACCTGGCGCCGAAAAGATAACAATGTGGGCGCCAGCCGGGCCTCGTGGGGGAGATCGTTCCACAATTGGTGGTGGGGTCGGGGGGCTACCACAAAGAATGAATAAATAAATTGATCAGCCAGAGTAGCTCCATGGAACCTCCAGATCTAGGAGAGGTCTTGCTTAAAATGGGTGTAAGCACTGGTAGTTTTCCCTGAAAAAGCACCTTGAAGAAATAGAGTGCATATTTTCACTTCTCACTGATATTTTATTTTTTTAAAAAACTTATATAAAAGATGAATTTGGCATGCAAACAAAACCATGGCAAAGTGCTATAGTATTTTAAATCTCTGCATTGCTGCTAGGCTTTATTCTGGTTGTACTTTTATTCTGCTGTTTTAAGCTTTTCTATTTGATGGTGTATTTGGCAGTTTTAATTTCTGCGAACCTCCCAGAGCGCTTCAGCTATTGAGCGGTATAGAAATACAACAAATAAATAGAAACGCGGGGGGTGGGGTGGGGTTTGAAGAAAAAGAGCCTTTGTGCCGTTTGGGAAGATCCCTGTAGGCACAGGATGAGCAAGAGCTTTCTTTGAGGATGAGCTGCCTTCCCGCATGCCAGGACCTAGGAGGACAAGAGTGCCTCTGAGCACAAACAGAGTGAGTGCCGGGAAACCGGCTTACCTGGCAGAAATGTTGCCGCATGAGGAGTTGCCCGTCAGCTAGCCTGGCCCGCAGTTTGAAGAGATGCAGCTCGGCCGTCAGGACTCGCTCGTTCTTTGCCATGCTGGACAAGACGAACAGGAAATGCATCTGGTCGCTGTGAGCTGAAGCGCAAAGGAGTGAAGATGTTATTGGCAACAGTCCTGGTTCATTTCTGCAGCACTTTTTGGCACATAAAACACAGCAACATCCCTGCAAGGTAAGAGCATCTGAACGAGAGTCAGCCCTATGGGTAGAGTGCTAGAGTGACCTGGGTTCGAATCCCAGGACACCCCTTCGTTACTCGTTGAGAAGACACAATCAGGAAAAAGAAGTGCAAGCTTCTCGGGAAAGCAAAATGTGGTTGATAAATGCACCAAGGATTTGAACTCGACACTCCTGTATCCTTCCAGATACATCGCCACCATTCTGAATTGCTTTTTCAGTTAAGTGCATAAGAACAGTCCTGCTGGATCAGAGCAGGAGTCCTTCCAGCCCAGTACTCCGTTCACACAGTCACCAACCAGCTGCCCACAAGGAACCCACAAGCAGGACATAAGTGCAACGGCACCCTCCTGCCCATGTTCCCCAGCAACTGGTGTACACGGCTATAGTGCCTCTGATACTGGTGCTAGCACATAGCCATCAGGAGTAGTAGCCACTGATGGCCTTCTCCTCCAGGAAATTAAGAGCTACTGATGCAGCCAAAGTAAACAGCTAGGGGCTAATGGGTGCTGTATGGCCCAAAATAGACTCTAGACCAGCCCAGGAAGTGCTGTGTGTGGCTGGCCAGTCCGCATGCCCATTTCCGCACAAAATATTTTCAAATGGGACTCCCCCTTGCCCTGTTCCCCCCTCTACCCCCGTGCCTCACACTGAAAGCAAAAGACCACGAAGGGGCTGTCATTTAAACACCTCTGGACAAACACACACACACACGCCTGAGAAGCTTTGGGCAACCCCATCTTATGTCCCGGGGAGCACTGGGGTACAAAAACGAGAGGATATTTTGGGGTGCAGAGCAGGTCGGCCTCCTTTCATCCTGCCAAGATGGGGGAAAGTGCTGAGGGGGAGGAGGGCGCAAGGTGGGCAGGATAGAAAAGTTTGGAGAAGGAGAGATATCAGACAGATGATAGATATAAGGCAAGACACAGATAGCTAGACGTCAAGTAGACATCGCACAGAGAGAGAGGGGGGGAGGATGCAGGTAGTTGAATAGATGGGGGTGGATACATAAATGGATGCTAAACAGATGCAGATGAGAAAGCAAGATGCAGACAGACAGACGACAAAGCAAGACACAGGATGCAGGCAGACAGATGATAGATAGGAAGGATAGGTAGATAGGAAGACATGGAGATGATAAAAGAATGAAAGATCCAGATGAAAAAACGAGATGCAGGATGCAGATAGATTGGCTAGATTAGATAGATAGATGGATGGATGGATGGATTGGATTGGATTGGATTGGATTGGATTGGATTGGACTGGACTGGACTGGACTGGACTGGACTGGACTGGACTGGACTGGATTGGATTGGATTGGATTGGATGGACGGATGGATGGATTTCCAGCAATGGATCACTGGCCAATTTCCAGTGGATTGCCCCATGCCTGGTGTTTGCTGAAAGGATTCTGGCCTGGGTGGATGGATCTTCTTCTGATCCAGAAAGGGACACTTGGATGTTCTTAAGCAAAAGAACTCCAAATGCAGATTGGTAATGCTTCCACTGATAAGAGATCTGGAAGATGCTACACTCTTCTTTGTGAAAGTTAAAACAGTCTCAACAGGCCTTAAAACTTGACAAGAGATCGGATGGGGCAGCAGGGAGGGAGGGAGGGAGAAAGAAAGAAAGAAAGAAAGAAAGAAAGAAAGAAAGAGGTGTGTCCTTGCGGGAGGTGCGCCAGCAAGGCCCAAAGGCAATGTTCCCCCCCCCCCGCCCCATCGCATGTCCCAGCCCCTGGTGCTCAGCAGGTAGATTGCCTTTGAAGCGTGAGGTTCCACCTGGAGCCACGTTCGTGAATTTGGCTAGGTGCCCTATTGCCCAGGTGTGAGCTGCCCATCTCCCAGATGCGTAGATCTGTGTCCCCTGAGTTGCTGCCCACAGATGCGCTGGGCTGCCACTCCCATCATGGGGATGATGGGAGTGGAAGTCCAACACATTCATAGAGAGGCAGCTTGGGAGAAAGGCCTTTGGATTGCCAGCCTGCAGTCCGAGGCCTTTTGGAGTTTTCGCAGTGCCCAGCGCTGGAGGCAGAACGGCCACGCTCCATCCAAAAGAGAGGACCTCTGAGCTTGCACCTCGGAAAGGCTTTTTCCATCCCGCAAAGAGCCCACCCCACATGCTGGCACTTACTTTTGTCCAAGAAGCTGCGCACTGTATTGCCCTCCAAAATGTCAGGGTCTTTGGTGACTCCATCGTCGCCGGCCACCATGTTGTAGAGGTCTACCATGTACTGCGGGGGCTCCTTGATGCGCTGGGGCAGCTGGGGTGGCCCCTCCATGCCAAAGACCTCCAGGAGCTGCTTCAGGGCCTGGGCCCGGGTGTCTTCCGAGTCGCCCAGCTGAGCACCGGAGGGTCTGCCAGGGCAAACTGGCATCCAAGCAAGGAGGAGGAAGAAGATCGGAAGCCGGGAACGGAGCATGGCTGGTCGCTTCGAGTTCCTCAACAGGACTAGCCTCTCTCCATGTGGATCAGGGCCCCTTTATACCCAAGAGAGTCCCCCAGTTGTGGGTACCCAAAAAGGCATTCAGCCCCAGATGCTAATGAGGCGTCAGGAAGGACCAAGGGAGTTAATGGGTATGCTAACAAGGTGCGAAAGCCGCCCCATTACGCCCAGTACACAAACCTTTTTTGTGGGGGGGGGGGCTGTGTGGATTTGCTCCCTGCCATGGTCTTCCAGGAAGGGGGGAAGTTTGCATACCTGGGCTTGGCAGGGCGGCAGGTGTCCCCAAAGTGGATTGGGCTGGGCACCTTGGCCAAAGGATGAGTCTGCTCTTCCTGGGGGGCTGACGGGCCACTAATGGGAAAAGCAGGGGGCCATTTGCAGGCAAGAATTAAAGTGTTGTTTTGGCTAACGAGCCAGGAGGGCAAGCAGCCCTCGCCTGGGCCCCAGGGGGGGGAGGAAGGGACGCCCCAAAAGAAATCAACAATTCCAAAAACTGGGGTTTGAAAGTGGGCATGCCATAAGCAGCCACCTCCGTCGTCCCCAAAAAAGTCTGAACATGGGGGGGGGGGAGATGTCTGTGTGTCACCCTGCAACCCCAATCCTCACTGGCCAAATCCCAGCCTCACTCCTAGGATTCCATCACTGCAGGAACACAGGAAGGAGTCTTCTACCAAGTCAGACCTTGGTCCATTCGGCCCTGGACAAAACGGTTTCTGCTGTGCGACTTTTCCAGCTTTACCTGCGGATGCCAGAGATTCTGCATTTTAAAAAAAGGTGCTCGGGCCCCGAGTTACGACCCTTCTCCTAAAGTGAAAGCAAGTTTCCAGTCCTCATGGTGCTCAACAAATGGCTTCTAGAGCTGGACAAAGTGCAGGAAAGGGCAACTCAAATGATCAAGGGGCTGGAGCATCTCCCCTAGGAGGGAAGGTTACAGCAGCTGGGATTGTTACAGCAGCTGGGAGGCCGAGGGGAGACATGAGAGTGGGTGTCCAAAATGATGCCTGGTGTGGAGAATGCGGAAAGGGAGGCATTTCCCGCCTTCTCCCATAATACTAGAACCCAGTGGCTCATCCCATAAAGCTGATCGGTGAGAGATTCAGGACAGATCAAAGGAAGGACTTCTTCACACTGTGCATCGTTAAACTCTGGAATTCACTACCACAAGACGGAGTGATAACCACCAGTTTTGGTGGCTTTAAAGGAGTGTTGTATAAATTCCTGGCTATCAATGGCTACTAGCCATGATAGCTCTATGCCATCTCCAGTATCAGAGGCAGTACACCTATATATGTCAATTGTTGGGGAACATGGGCGGGAAGGTGCTGTTGCATCGTGTCCTGCTTGTGGGTTCCCTGTGGGCAGCTGGTCGGCCACTGTGTGAACGGAGTGCTGGGCTAGATGGACCCTGGATCTGATCCAGCATCAGGGCCCTTCTTAGGTTCTTACACCTTCCAGTATTTCACAAATAGGGACATCCTTGTGAATATGTCTGTGTGTTTGTACATACATCTATTTTCACACCACCAGGGCGGGGGTGGGTGGGGAAGGGCAGTGGGACCAGTTGGCCCGGGCCCCACAATTTTGAGGGGACACTCCAATGAGGAGGTCCCCCTCAGTTTACGCTACTGCTCCCGTAGCGTAAGCGGCCCGTCGAGAAGCGAGGAGCCCGCCTTGCGGAAACAGCGCAGAAGCCGTCCGTTGTGAAGACCCCGGTAAGACTACAAGCTCCAGAGGGCTGTGCCGCATGCGCCTACATTTCAATGGTTGTCCTTGCTGCGTCTATTTCCTCCATCTTCTCCATGGCATATAATCTCTGGAGCGGAGGGTGAGGTAATGATGATGACAGTTATTAATGATAATGATGATGATACCGTGAGGGTGATGATGATGATGTTTGATAGTGATGAAGGAATGGTCTATTGTTGTTGCTTCTATTTGTACAGCAACTAAAAATAAATGTTAATTTCTGATTCAATGTTGAATTTCTGATTCAACATTGAGGTGTTGTAGAACAGATTTAATATGAAGGCGCTTCCCATTACCTTTTTTTATAAATCGTTCTAGTTCATATATGTATTTAGCACTGAATCAGTGCCACTGATTAAAAAATACTTAATGAGCAGTTTGATTTTGGGGGGGGGGGACACTTCCCATCTGGCCTGGGCATATTACCAGCTCTGCACGGCCCTGTACACCACAGATCTCTGACACATCCCCCTCTGCCCCTGACACGCTGGTAAACCTTCTTCCCCGGCTTTCTGTCTTCAAAATGTTGCACAGCCAGTCCTGGGCAAAAATGTGGGTGTCCTGTTTGCCCCACTCCGTGGCTAGCAGCAATTTTTCGGGCAGGGGGAGGAGAGGATTTAAATCCCTCTGTCTACACCGTGGTCATGATCCCAATGGTTTTCTCCCTAAATCCCCAAAACAAAAGAGTGTGATGCCCCAACCACAGAATCCAGTGTGGGGTTTGGCTCTGGAGCAAAGGCGGAATTGTTATTTCAACCCATGTCCTTCTATCCAAACTTTGGGGTGTTTAATCTCACAATAGACACGACGGTGCTTGGGGCAGAATAACTGCAATTCAAACCCCCTCAAAACCATTTGGCTCCCCTGGGCTGGTGTTTCTTGGCTGGTAGAGGCAGGGAGGAGAGTGGACGAGTCTGGGCCATTAGGAAAAGGCCAAAATCCATATGAACATTATTCCTGCTGCCTCTACAAGAGAGGTTTAAAGCTCTTTCAAGGCGCTTTAAAAATTTTACCAATACAAGAACGGAGCGCAAATCGGGCGTAGAGGCGCGTTATCTCTCCGATTATGCGCATTATCGAATGCGCGTTAAACAGCGAGTTTTATTTTGCTCCGGCCGTTAAAGCGCATTTTGACTATGTGAACAAGCGCTTATGCGCATTAACTACTTGTAAAGCACATTTTGGACATCCGTTAATGCGCTTCGCCGCCTGTCGCCGCCTCTTGTGCAGAGGTATTAGGCGTAAATGCACTTCAGCGATTATGCGCATAATCGCCTAACCAGGCGCAAAAGCGAATCCTTGTAGAGGGGACCTTAGGCCAACTCAGTGATCACCGCCCTCCCACCCAAAATGTGCAAGCTTCTGAGATTGACAGTTCTCTTCATCAGAGAAAATGTTACCCCCCCCAACCCCCCCCCCCCCCCAGAGTGGAGGTGTGAGCCTGCGTGGGAACTAGAAGGGGGGAACGGAGGATTAACAATTGTCCATTGCTGGACCCTGAAAACATCACTTCATCTCAGCAGAACCCAATTTCAGTGTCCGCAAAGACTCCTCCTCTATATCATCTTCTCACTAAGAAGACATCACACTACAACATGAGTCAGCCTTGCTCTCTCTCCCTCTTATTCCATCCCCCAACCCCCACGAGTCTCGCTGCTTCTTGGAACATCTTCCCTGCTGAAGAGACCTTGAGATCTCAAATGCTTGCACATTTTTTTGTGATCCAGGGGTTGGCACACGAATGGCCTGTTCACAAAAGCATCCTCCAAAACTTCCCAACTAGGGAGAGACACCCATTTACTAGAGATGAGTGCCCCTCCCCATCTGTTGTACAAATAAGGGAAATTGAACCGATGTGTTTTCAAAGGCAGATTTCCCAGTTGTCAGACTCTCTGCTCATTTACTGCTCTGCATAACGTCCGTTTACTCTGCGTCGGCCACAACCTGATTTAAAAGAGGGCGTTTTGACCTTTGGGTTCAAAACCTGCTAAAGAAAACAACAGTGTAACAGCTTTTATGATTATCCAGCAATCAGCAGCAGCTCGAAATTACCCGCCAAAGTTGCCGTGTGGGAAATGGGTGGCTGCGTGACATGACGGCGCATCACTGCCCATGTGGGCGCATTTACATGCTAGGAATGAGGTGGGTCTTCTCCCCACCTGGCGCCGGAGCCAAATGCTCAAGGACGCGGATGCTACAAGCTTCTTTCATGGACAAGGTTTTCATGAAGGCAAAAGAAGAAAAGGATTGCAACCCTGAAGAATCATCGAATGAAAGAGGGTTCTTGGAGGGCATCTAGTCCATCCCTCCTGTAACTTTACACCTGTAAGGGTTACTCCCACCCTCTGTGGCAGCAAAGAACTACTCCTTTGCCCTCTTCTATGTGACAATATGGGATTTGAGAAGTCCAATGTTCCGCTTACCCCTCATTCCTAAAGCTGGACGTATCCAACTCCTTCACCATTTCCTCATCGGGCTCAATTTCTGTCCGTCTCTGTCACCCTCCTCTGAAGCCATTTTAAAGTGTCTGTATCCTTCTTAAACTGCAGCACCCAGAACTGGACACAGTAATCTCCAGATGAAGTCTGACTAACTCAGAATATCACTCTCCGTGACTTGGAAACGATGGTTCTGCTACGAATGCAGCCTAGAATCGCATTCGCCTTTCTTGCAGCAGCATCACACTCTGGCTTGTTTTCCATACCCTTCCCCATCTTCGGTGCCCTCCTCTGGGCCCATTTTAATTTGATCTGTCTTTAAGTGTGGCCAGTTGTGAGCAAAGGGCTCCAGTGCTTCTGGACTTGAGTGACTCACACCCTGCTCTCAGAAAAGTCATGTATTGCAGAGAGGGGTCTGGAGGGTAAACCCCCCTCGCTTGCCTCAGGAATCTCAACCTGTTCAGTGTGGACGTACAGAAGCTGGCTGTGGTGCCAGAAAAAGCACTCTGTGTGAGATCAGATGGAGTCCCTACAGCAGGGCATGGGGGCTTAGTCACTGGCAGTTAGAACTTTAGGGCACAATACCTGATGGAACGCCTCTCCCAACACGAACCTACCCGTACACTACAATCAACATCTAAGGTCCTCCTCCAAGTGTCTACTCCGAGGGAAGCATGGAGGGTGGCAACAAGGGAGAGGGCCTTTTCAGTGGTGGCACCCCAATTATGGAATTATCTCCCCGACGAGGCTCGCCTGGCACCAACATTGTTATCTGTTTGGCACGAGGTCAAGACTTTTCTCTTCTCCCAGGCATTTAACAGCGTATGTTGAGGGTTTTGTTGTTGTTTGACCCAGAATAGTTGCTTTAAATGGATATTGTAGTTATAATCTGTTTTTATGCTTTTTATGCTTTTAAAATTTTATATATCTTTTTTTAATGTTCAATGTTTTTAATTTTTGTAAACCGCCCAGACAGCTTTGGCTATGGGGCGGTATATAAATGTAATAAATAGTAATCATCATCATCATCATCATCATCCTATGCCTGTTTAGACAGAAAAAAGTCCTATAATTCCCAGAATTCTCCAGCCATTGGCCATGCTGCCTGGGGGTGTGATAGGAATTGTAGCCCAAACTATCTGGCTGGGGGATGATAGGCATTTTAGTCCAAACTATCCACATGGAGATGACAGGCATTGTAGTCCAAACTATCTGGCTAGGGGATGATAGGCCTTATTGTCCAACCTATGTGGAGGGCACCAGGGTGGATGAATTCTGGGGTCTTTGCAATGTTCATGGCAGACTATGAGGTCCAAAGCACACACACACACCTTTCTTTCCTTCAAAGTAAAAATTTATTTACACGCAGGCCGCCTCTCGTTCACATACCGTACACTCCGTCGGGAGAGGAGACCGTGGGTAATCAAACATTTCCCCCATCACCCCCATCACGACTTCCGTTTGCTTTATTCCACCCCACGCACAATGTCAGGAGCGCCATTTCCCAATCCTTTTAGGCGCCACATTTGCAAGTCCGGATGGCGAAGACGGTGCGCAGCAACCCAGTGCGGATGCGGAAAGTGTGGGTCTCGTACTGGTGGGGGGCGCAGCGGCTGGAGGCGCCTCCGGCCCGCACGAGGCACTCGCCTGGCATCTGCCGGTCCCTGCGTGGGGGGGAAAAGGAGTTGCCGTTGGCTGAACACCAGAAGGCCTCATGCAGCTATCCTGACTTCGCGTTCTTAACGAATTTCACCAAACAAGACAGAAAAAACAATGAGAAAACTTGGGAAAGGGTAGAAATTGGAGATGACGCCATCCGCCACCCACCCACCCCAATCCTGTGAATGCAGCAAGGGGGGTTGCACGATCAAAGCTTTGTCCTTTGAGGTCCGGGTTTATTTCACCTTCTCTAGGACTGCAACGTACCCGTTAAAAAGATTTGTTGCATGTTTTACGTCAATGGTTTTGTTTTGTTTTTTTAAAAACAACAACTTTGTACACTGTATCTTGAAATCCTTGTAAACCGGCCAGGCTCAAAATGTAATGCATAAAGAAATATTATTCTTTCAGCCTTACCCAAATAGTCACCCTGCAGAAGTTTGGGCTACAGCTCCCAGTATTGCTCAGCCAGCTATGCTGGCTGGGGATGCTGGAACTTGTGCTTGAGAAGACGGACTTATTTGATTATTAGAATTTCTTTCCCCTGTGTGAGCTTTTGCAACACACATACACACAGAGCCAAGTTGAAAGAAAACCCATGATCTGTGATGGACCTTTGACTTCACACCTCAAGCCCTGGAGAAATGTCACAGGTCTTTGAGGCCCCAATCCACCCGTCTGTCGCTGGGTAGGCAATCCACAGGCAATAAACACCAGCTCTCATTCAAGAGGGGAAACCAAAGGAACGCTGAGAGTTCCTCCTGGGTTGGCTGCAGCATCCTCACCTGTGCGGCTGGGCATATGTTTGTGTGTACAGCGTGTACATGAGTCTGCTGAGAGGCTTGCTCGGTTGACACACATTTAGAACCGGATCTGACCCGCCGTGGGTGGCGTACAGCCGGTAGCTAGCACCTGTGCACATCTGAGCCCCACATGTGCGTGGCGAGTCTATTTAAACAGCTTACCCCAGCAGGTAGGTGCTTCCGGAGTCACACCGCCCAAAGCATCGCCCCACATCAATTTCCTGAAAGATTTACAAAACAAAGAGGAGGGAAGTTCACAGGGCCGTCTCCCACTGACTTGGCAAGACGGGCAGCGATTCAAGGGCCCCATCCTTCCTGGAAGCCAGCAATGGGCTGTGTGGTTTACCCTCCGCCTCCCCCCACACATCCCGAGCATAAAGGCTGTAAACAGCTACCCGCGACAGGGAGACCGAGAACCATTAAACAGGCCGGTTTTCAGGCAAATCTGTTTTGCCATATTCCAGAGGGATACGTTTCCGGAGCAAGCAGAGTATTTGCTCTATTGCAGAAGAGGAGAAGAAGAAAGAGGAAAGGGCAGAAAAAAGTCATTGTGGGAGATTATTTAGTGGGCCACTCAAAACACACAAATACACACACACAAATCCTCTGGGAAAAAAGACAAGCAGTAATTAAAACGCATTCAAAAAACACACAGACACACAAAACACACGTATTCGTATTCTGAAACCGTTGGCAAAAAGAGACACACGGAAAAGACAAACAGTAATTAAAACACACGGGCGTACAAAACACACACAGATGCACACATATTTGTATTCTGAAAAGGACAGCAAAAAGACAAAGAGAAATTCACACACACATTCGTACCCTGAAAAAAAAAGGGCAGAAAACAAATCAAAATATACACTCCAAACGCACCCGGACGAACAAAACGCACACGCTCAGATTCTGAGAAAGACGGCCAAAAGACACACACACACACACACACAAAAGACAAACCGTAATTAAAACACACATTCCCACACAACACATACTGATACCCTGGGGAAAAAAGATGGCCAAAAGAAAAGCCGTAATTAGAACATGCACACTCAAAACACACATGGGCACGGACGGATGGATGGACATGCTCAAACGATTTATTGGAAAGAAGAGCCGGGATGATAAAGGGAGTTTTCCTCCCACTATAAACAGCAAGCGTAGGATGGGGCGGATCAGGACCGTGGCAGAGGCAAAGAGTTAAAGCCCCTCTCCCCCTACCTCACCGCCCTGATCTGGTTCTCCACCGCCAGCGGCACCTGCAGTTTCTTTCTTTTAAACAACAGCCACGCGAGGACTTAAAGATGTCAATAATGACACATCTAATTTAGCCAATCGGCCCTTTGGGAAATAGATAGGTAGATAGATATATCAGGGCGCAGCGGCTTATGCGAAGGAAGCCGGAGGCTCACCTTGATGCGCTCCATCTTTTCTCCGGCGGCGTCGAGTGCGATTTCGATGTAGCGCTCCACGTGGGAGACCCGGTGGCAGGACTCTCGCAGCGCGCATCTCCGCAGCGTCCGGACCACGAGGGGCCCGTTTGCGCTCTTCAGCAGAACCGAGTCAAAGTCCGTGGGCACGCAGAAGAGCCCGTCTGAAAGAGAGCAGTGGGGGGTGGGGGGTGGGTTGAGAATTCTCACCATCCCGTAATACACTGTGGTGTTCCGGCACACTTCAAGCACTTTGCATCCTAGGGAAATATGCCTCAAACCTCCAGAAATGACCCGTGGGAATTGCCCACACATTTTGGTATTGTGCTTCCAATCCGTTTGATTGGTTAGTGTTACACCTGCCAAGGTGTTGCTGTTATTGAACATTTAAAAACCAATATACAAAACTTAAAACCATAAAAGCCTAAAAACAAACTACATGTCATTTGAACTGTCCAGGGGTTAGTTAAAAACTCAGCGTATGCTGTTAAATGCCTGGGAGAAGAGGAAAGTTTTGACCTGACAACGAAAAAATAACAGTGTTGGTGCCAGGCGGGCCTCATTGGAGAGATGTTCCACAATTGGGGGGCCACCACTGAAAAGACCCTCTCCCTTGTTGCCCTCCTCCAAGCTTCCCTTGGAGTAGGCACCCGGAGGAGGACCTTAGATGTTGAGCGTAGTGTATGGGTAGGTTCGTGTCAGGAGAGGCGTTCCTTCAGGTACGAATTTTGACATGGCTTAGGGCCTCAGCATCTCTTAATGTGGTTCTGGGGCCCACACCACTTCAGGGGCCCAGTGAGAAGCGCCCCCTGGAGTCACTCCTCCTCTTCCCCAGTACAACCTGCATGTTCACCTGCCTCTTGCTCCAGCCCAGGCAATGCTGGTGGTGAGAAGGGGGTGCAGGAGACACCACGCCCCCCCTTGCTTCCTGACTCTTTGCTTGTCAAGCAAGAAAGGGGTAGCAGTGATGAGGAGGTAGAGCAGCTGTTGACAATAGCGGTCAGAAGGCGGACTCTCTGAGGAACCAGCACCGGTGACTTTCCAAATGTTAAGTCATTCTCAGCTAGGAGGGCACAGAATCTGACCTGGTCAAAGGCAGATCCCCATATTCTGTTTCAGAACCATGAGGACTGGTAACTTAACTTTATTTTTTGGGAAGCCCATAGCTATGCAGGCAGAAGGGGCTGTATGTGACCCTTGGGAGCATCTCCAGTTAGAAGGCAGTCAGGTAGAAGGTGGGGAACCACTTTCTTCTCTGCCTCAGGCCTTGGAGAGTCCTTGCCAGTTGGTGTGGACAAGACTGATGGATGGGGGGACCCAGTGGCTAACTCGGTTTAAGGACGCTTTCCATCTTCCTCTCTAAATCAAACTTTCCTGCATCAGTGTGATGTGGCTGCAAAAAAAGCAAATGCTATTTTGAGCTGCATTAATAGAAGTATAGCTTCCAAATCACGTGAGGTGCTGGTTCCCCTCTATTCGGCACTGGTTAGGCCCCATCTTGAATATAGTGTCCAGTTCTGGGCACCACACTTCAAGAAGGATGCAGACAATCTGGAGCGTGTTCAGAGGAGGGCAACGAGGATGATCAGGGGCCTGGAAACAAAGCCCTATGAGGAGAGATTGAAAGAACTGGGCATGTTTAGCTTGGAGAAAAGAAGATTGAGGGAAGACATGTTAATACTTTTCAAATACTTGAAAGGTTGCCACACAGAGGAGGGCCAGGATCTCTTCTCGATCATCCCAGAGTGCAGGACACGGAATAATGGGCTCAAGTTCCAGGAAGCCAGTTTCCGGCTGGACATCAGGAAAAACATCCTCACTGTTAGAGCAGTATGACAATGGAACCAATGACCTAGGGAGGTCGTGGGCTCTCCCACACTCGAGGCCTTCAAGAGGCAGCTGGACAACCATCTGTCAGGGATGCTTTAAGGTGGATCCCTGCATTGAGCAGGGGATTGGACACGATGGCCTTACAGGCCCCTTCCAACTCTACTATTCTATGGTTCTATGAACCATGAGGACCGGAAACTTCATTTATTTTAAGAAAGGGCCATAGCTTTGTAGCAGTGCCCCTGCTTTGATGCAGGAGGTCCCAGGTTCGATCCCCAGCAGCTTCTCCAAGAAGCGCAGGAAAAACTCCTGCCTGAAACCCCGGAGAGCCGCTGCTGCCAGTCCGTGTTGACAATACTGGGCTAGACAGACCCAGGGTCCGACCCAGTAGAAGGCGGCGTCCTTGGAGGGCTTGTCCAACAGGCCACTTGCTTGACTAAACCTCACCTACGATGACATGTTCTTATTTAAATTGAAACATGAGGACTGGTGACCTGCTTCATTTTAGCAGCTCGCTTACCTTTGGAATGTGACTGACTGGAGCACTTGCCGACGTCCAGGGTCCGTTCCAGAGGGGAGTCCGGAAAGAAGGTTCTCAGGGCTGGCAAGCGGAGGCAGTCGTGGGGGGTTGCGCTGCACTGGCAGCCCTCAACCACCTCCACCTGTTGGACGCCTTCGAGGAGCAGGAGGTCCTCCACCCAGACGCTGCTAGGCTCGCAGCGGTAGCCTGGTGGGCAGGAACGTTCCGACCCGGCCCCGGGTTCCGGTCCAGCCGACAATGTCGAGAACCTGTCCTGCAGCCGCACATGAGGAAGGAAGAGGTGAGAGGCGCCGAAAAGCCCGCCAATGGTTTTAGGAATGGTTGTCTCCCAAAGCCCAGGTGAGCCTCTGCAACCCTAACAACAACAAGCAGGAGCCAGCAAAAACCCCATCTAGGGGCTAACACAGAGAAGGCAATTAGGAAAAGAGCCCCAAACGGAACTGGGGAACATGGGCGAGAGGGTGCTGTTGCACCCATGTCCTGCATGTGAGTTTCCCGTTGGCCACTGTTTGAACAGAACGCTGGACTAGATGGGCCCTCGGTCTGATCCGGTACAGCTCTTCTTATGGTCTTAGCAACTGAGTAAGGCCCAGGGGGACAACGCAGGCCGCGTGAATCCCACACCACAGGGGTGGCACAGCAGCGTGGAGGCAGTGATTATAAGGATCATTGAGGGGAACTTTGACTGCACTCCCTCCCTCCGTCCCCCGGTGATCCCGACACCATCCAAATCAAAGCATAGATATATATTGGGCACCGAAGGTGTTTTTAGGCTGGCATCCATTTCCAGGACTGAACAGCTTGGTATGTCCAGTGCCAACAGCTGGCATAACTGGACCGTTGTCTGGGGCACTTTAGGGCAGGGCCAAGCTGCCATTTTAACATCCCATCATCCAGGGGCATTATGGGAAAGCTCAATGGTGTGCCCTGCCCATCCATGCTGCTTTGCTGCCCTGCCACTATTGCTAAGCAAGCCTACTAGTGGAGGAGAGAGCTCCACCTGAGGGAAATGAGCCCTGACAGCAGCCCCGGCTGTGGCTTCCGGGGGTCCCGTAGACGTCCGGCTGGCCGTCATGAGAAGCAGGAGGCTCGACTAGATAGCCAGCCTTCCCCAGCCAGGATCCTAGGTGTGATCCAGTAGGTCCAGTTTGATGTTCTGGCCATGATGCCACAAGCCCTCCGGCCGTCTGATCTGGATCTTCCCAAGGCATGGACAGAATGCAGCCTGGCCATCTCCATCTGAGTCTGAGCGCATGGGGCAGGTTGCACATCCATCCAGCCCGAGGAAGCAGATCCTCCTCACCTTCTTGGTCCTGAGGAAGTCGAGCATGGACGCTTGCTTCGAGAAGCCGAGAGTGGAGGCGTTCACCTTTCGCCGGCTGCCGCAGCGGGCCCCACATAGACCCACGTCGACTCTCACAGGGCTGCCGGAGAGATCTGGTGGGGCGAGAGGAAACCGAAGAAATGGGAAAGTACATCATTATCCGTCGCTGTGACTGTCCACGGCTTCAAAAACAGAGGAAAGAAACAAGTCAAAACCCACAAACATTTCAATTTTGCAATATATATATATATATATATATATGTATATGGCATTATTTGGATTGGCTCAAATTTGATGGGGCCGAGGAGTCACGGAGCATCTTGTCTTGCATCTGCCGAAGGTTTGGATGAGACATAACTTGGGTCCTGATATTGGCACGATCCAATCCCCCACAACAATTTACCCAACTAAGTATATTAGTCGTTTGTACGCTGTTGTTGTTTTAATTGGCTTAACGTCAGTAAGAAGCCGCCCCGGGAACGTGGATGATGGGCGGTGTGAAAATACAGATAAACTCAGTCAGTTACACACACACACACAAAATTGAAATTAAACCGTCAGTATTGCATCTGATGACTGCAATCAGTTCCTAATGCCAAATGGAGAGACAGCTGAGGAAATAAGGCTGGGGGGGGGAGGACTTCATTGGGGGGGGAAGGTGAGAGACCACCCTAGGCTTGCAGAAATTACCACCTCTTAGATTAGCAGATGGTGGGAGGAAGCAGAGGCGATTATTTGCTGAAAATCAAATAGACAAAAGCTCTAAATTGGATGGGTTTTTTTGTTGTATGTGTGTGTGTGGGGGGGGAACCCAACAGCGGGCAGGTAAACAGGACACTGAATGGGAGTCTTGCATCAACTGTTTCTCTTTAGAACATCAGAATGTAAGAGGAACCCTGATGCTGGATCAGATCAAGGAGCCATCTACTCCAGCACTCTGTTCATGCAGTGGCCAACCAGCTGCCACACAGGAACCAACAAAGCAGGACACAGGTGCAACAGCACCCTCTCGCCCACCAGTTGATATTTATGATATATAAATTAATAATAATAATAATAATAATAATAATAATAATAATAGCCTTTAGGTGGACACGCAACTGTGCTTCTCTTGACGTATAACTCCACCTTCTGGGGAAACCCAAGAACTGACTCTCCAAATGGGCCCACCCGGATCTCAGTGACCCATGGCTGAATTCCAACTTTTTACCAGATCCCACCCACCCCCCATCCAAAATATTAGCACCTGGAAGGAAAAGCCAGGGAATCTTTCTTATCCAGGCAGGATTCTCTTCCTCTGTTTGAATGAGGCCAAATTCACACTTCAATGAGGCGAAATTCACACTTGTTTCTTAAGTGGGGCTTTGCATTTCCTGCAACTTGCAATGCAGAGGATAAAGCAACACATAGTTTTGAAATAGCCTCTCGCTTTTCCTCCCCCGTCCCCTTCACTCACGCAGCCCAGTGAGAGAGGCCCATATTTTTATTCCATAAAGGTGTTTTGAACTGGTTGGTGTCATTGATTTCTGGAATTGTTGCATTTTAAATTATGTTTTTAATTATGTTGCTATGTTCTGCCTTAATTAGGGTGACCAGATAAAATTCAGGTCAGGGCTCATGTAACCTTAACAGTTGTAGAGAAAGGGGAATTTCAACCAGTGTCATTTGTACGCAATTAGTTCCTGGTAATATTCCCTCTTCATTACAACAGTTAAAGGTGCATACACTATACTAGAGTGACCATATACAAAAGAAGGCAGGGCCCCTGCAACTTTAACAGTTGTGATGAAGAGGGAATTTCACCAGGAACTAATTGCATATAAATGACACTGACTGAAATTCCCTTTTCTGTTAAAGTTACATGAGCCCTGACCTGGATTTTATCTGGTCACCCTAGCCTTAATTAAGATTTTGTTTTTAATCTGGATTTTATTGTTAGCTGCCATTTTGAGGGGAGGGAGGTGGGATATGAAGCAAACAAATTAAAGTCCTTGCAGAAAATTCAAAGAAGAAGATTGGGTAGGGTGACCAGATAAAATCCAGGTCAGGGCTCATGTAACTTTAACAGTTGTAGAGCAAAGGGAATTTCAGCCAGTGTCATTTGTATGCAATTAGTTCCTGGTGAAATTCCCTCTTCATCACAACAGTTAAAGTTGCAGGGGCCCTGCCTTCTTTTGTATATGGTCACTCTAGTATAGTGCATGCACCTTTAACTGTTGTGATGAAGAGGGAAATTCACCAGGAACTAATTGCAGACAAATGAAGCCGGCTGAAATTCCCTTTTCTCTACAACCGTTAAAGTTACATGAGCCCTGACCTGGATTTTATCTGGTCAGCCTAAGATTGGGGGCTGTTTTACTGTCATATAAGATATCTGTTTCTATTATTATTATTATTATTATTATCATTTATATACTGCCCCATAGCCAAAGTTCTCTGGGAGGATTACAAAAATTAAAACTTTGGACATTAAAATTCGATATACAACATTTAAAAGCATAAAAGCATAACAACAGACAACATATAAAAACAGTATACATTTAAAATGACTGTGAACTCTCAGCCAGGCCTAAATATAGTTCTGGGGTCAATTAAAAACTCAGCATATGCTGTTAAATGCCTGGGAGAAGAGGAAAGTCTTGACTTTGCACCGAAAAGATAACAATGTTGGCACCACCAGGGCCTCGCTGGAGAGATTATTCCATAATTGGGGGGACACCACTGAGAAGGCCCTCTCCCTTGTTGCCGTCCTCCGAGCTTCCTTTGGAGTAGGCACCTGGAGGAAGGCCTTAGATGTTGAACGTAGTGTACGGGTAGGTTCATGTCGGGAGAGGCATTCCATCAGGTATTGTGGTCCCAAACTGTGTAAGGCTTTATAGGTTAAAACCAGCACTTGAATCAGGCTTGGAAACATACAGGCAGCCAATGCAAGTGGGCCAGAGTTGGTTTTATATATTTGAACCTCTTGGTCCAGGTTACAAATCTGGTTGCTGCATTTTGCACAAGCTGCAGTTTCTGAACTGTCTTCAAAGGCAGCCCCACGTAGAGTACATTGCAGTAATCTAACTTGGAGGTTACCAGAGCATAGACAACTGAAGCCAGGTTATCCCAGTCCAGATAGGGGTGTAGCTGGGCTACCAGCCGAAGTTGGTAGAAGGCACTCCGTGCCACCGAGGCCACCTGAGCCTCAAGTGACAGAGATGGTTCTAGGAGAACCCCCAAGCTACAAACCTGCTCATTCAGGGGGAGTTGCAACCCCATCCAGAACAGGTTGAACACCCTCCATCCGGTCAGAAGAACCCCCCACTAACAGCATCTCAGCCTTGTTTGGATTTATTTTAGTTAATTAGCCCTCATCCAGTCCATTGTCACAGCCAGGCACTGGCTCAGCACATCCACAGCCTCACCTGATGAAGATGAGAAGGAGAAGTAGAGCTGCGTGTCATCAGCGTACTGATGACAACACACTCCAAAACTCCAGATGACTGCACTCAACGGTTTCATGTAGATGTTGAACAGCATGGGGGACAAGACTGACCCCTGCAGAACCCCATACTGGAGAATCCACGGGGCCGAGCAATGTCCCCCAAGCACCACCTTCTGGAGCTGACCTGTCAAGTAGGAGTGGAACCACTGCAATGCAGTGCCTCCCACTCCTAACTCAGCCAGTCATCCCAGAAGGATACCATCGTCGATGGTATGTAGGCTGACCAGATCAAATCCAGGTCAGGGCTCATGTAACTTTAACAGTTGTAGAGAAAAGGGAATTTCAGCCAGCGTCATTTGTATGCAATTAGTTCCTGGTGAAATTCCCTCTTCATCACAACAGTTAAAGTTGCAGGGGCCCTGCCTTCTTTTGTATCTGGTCACTCTAGTATAGTGCCTGCACCTTTAACTGTTGTGATGAAGAGGGAATATCACCAGGAACTAATTACATATAAATGAAATTCCCTTTTCTCTACAACTGTTAAAGTTACATGAGCCGACTTGGATTTTATCTGGTCAGCCTAATGGTATCGACAGCCACTGAGAGATCAAGGAGAATCAACAGAGTCACACTCCCCCTGTCTTTCTCCCGACATAGGTCATCATACAGGACAACCAAGGCTGTTCCCATGTCAAAACCAGGCCTGAAACCTGACTGAAATGGATCCAGATAATCAGTCTCATCCAAGAGTGTCTGGAGCTGGCCCTCAGCCACTCACTCAAGGACTTTGTCCAGGAATAGAACATTTGCCATTGGCCTATAGTTATTAAGATTTTCTGGGCCCAGAGAGAATTTCTTCAGGCGTGGTCTCACTACTGCCTCTTTCAGACGGTCTGGGACCACTCCCCCTCACAGAGAGGCATTAATCACTTCCCTGGCCCAGCCAGCTCTTCTATCCCTGCTAGCTTTTATTAGCCAATAGGGGCATGGATCCAATACGGAGGTGGCTGCATGAACCTGTCCAAGCACCTTGTCAATGTCCTCGAGCTGCACCAACTGAAACTCATCCAAGAAAACAGGACAAGGCTGTGCTCTGGATACCTCACTTGATTCACCTGCTATAACTCTAGTCTGGAGTCAAAGTCCTGGCATTGCACATGTATCTAGGGTAACACATCCGTTCTGTCCTTGCGACCTTACGGACTTCAACTCCCAACATGGCCAATGGTACCGAATTCTGGGAGTCGTAGAGCAAAACATCTGGGATTTGGATCCAGACTGACTCCAGATCTGCTGGCAGAAATGGACGTAGCAGGTGAGTAAGGGGAGACGTGATAGAGGTGTATAAAATGATGGATGGTGCAGAGGAAGTGGAGAGGGACCTGAACCTCCCGCTCATCAGCTTCAAGGGATGACCCCGTTGGGTTCTAGTATTATGGGAGAGGGAGAAACATGTCTCCTTGTCCTCTTCCTCCACAACAGGCATCATTTTGGGGCCCTCTGTCAGGTCTCCCCTTAGCCTCCTTTGTTCTAAGTTAAACCACCCCAGCTGTCGTAACCTTCCCTGCTAGGGGAGATGCTCCAGCCCCTTGATTATCCATGACGTGAAGACAAGAGAGGAGGGAGTGTGGTCCACGGGTGTGCGTCCCTCAACTCACCGCGTCCAACATAAAGGTAGTGCGCCTGCCGCCTGCAGCATCCCAGCCCAGAGAAGAGGTTCCAGCCTTCTTGAAGCTGGCTGGCGGATCCCGCACCTGCAGAAACAAACCACAAAGCACCAGCTTACACCCGGGCAACAGCACTTTAAAATAGGATAACTCAAGAGTTAGCAAAGAAGGCAAGTCAGGAGTTGTGCTGAGCACTGACAACTCCAGGTTATATTGTTATTATTATTATTATTATTATTACTATTATTGTTATTATTATTATTATCATCATCATCCTCTTTCTCGCTCGTGGCAGTTTTTCTAGACGGACATGATGGGCGTTGCCAAGTCATGCTGTCTTTTACAGATTCAGGAATTTCCTGACGATTGAGCATGTTTTAAGTATGACTGCTTTCTGGATGTTGGTGTGGATGTCTTCCGGTAGGCCCAGTTTCTGGAGGTTTTCTGTATAGTTTTTTGATGCAATGCCGGTGACTGATGTGACTATTGGAATAATTGTGACTTTTCCCTGTTGCCATAGTTCTTCCATACCCAGTGGTGTATAATATTTCTCTCTCTTTTCCACAACATTTTTGCCATTCGGTATTGCTATGTCAATGAGGTATGTGGGGGGTTTTGGTCTATGACCGTCATGTCTGCTCAGTTGCAGGGTATTGTCTTGTCGGTATGAATTGTTCTGTCCCAGTATATTTTGTGGCCTGCATTTTCCAATATTGTTTCGGGTGAGTATGTATAGTATGGTGTAGGTTGTTTGATAAGGTTGAATTTGATGGCCAGTTGTTGGTGAATTATTTTTGCAGCTGTATTGTGACTGTCTGTATAGTCCATTCCTGCCAGAATTTTATATTATTATTATTATTATTATTATTATTATTATTATTATTATTACATTTATATCCCACCTTTTTTCCTCCAAGGAACCCAAGGTGGCATACATAATCCTCCTCTCCATTTTATCCTCACAACAACAACCCTGCGAGGTAGGTTGGGCTGAGAGTCTGTGACTGGCCCAAAGTCACCCAGTGGGCTTCCATGGCCAATTGGGGACTAGAACCCAAATCTCCTGACTCCCAGTCCAACACTTTAGCCACTACACAACACTGGTTATGACAGGGGTGCCTTGGGTGAGACCTTCTCAACGGACACAGCTCTCAGTGGAACTACCTTCTCACCTCCGTTGTTACCAGCTGCTCTTCCTCCTGCTCCTCTTCCTCATTATGGCTTCCACTTGCCTGCTTGACAGGCAAAGAGTCAAGGAGCCAGGAGGCCGTGGTATCTCCTGCTCCCAGGACCAGAGCGAGAGGCAAGTGAACAAGCAGGTTGCAACGGTGAAGAAGAGAAGAAACTCAAGAGAGGGACGCTTTGGCCAGGAGGACCCTGCTGAGGGGTGGACTCTGGGCAGGTGCCCAACCAAGCCAACCCCTGGCGCCAGCGATCCAATTGACCATCTCTAAGCCTCAACACAGGCAACAACCTCATGCGTTTCGCAGAAAGACTTACTCCTACAGACAGACTCTTCCCCTAAATCGTCTACTTAGCTGGGGTTGCCCTATTGGCAAGCCGGGTAGACGCTAAGGAGAGGGCCTTCTCGGCGCTGACCCCCTGGCAGTGGCATGGCCTCCCCAGAGAGGCTCGCCTAGTGCTTGCTTGAAGGTCTTTTCGGTGTCAGGTGAAGACTTTATTTTATTCTCCCAGGTGTTTATTTGCAATCCTATAACCACGTACCTGGGACTTAAATGGGACTTACTTCTGAGTAGACTTTATTTATTTATAAATTTATTGATATATAAATAATTCAATAAACGGTCACTTGTGATGGCTCGTAAGGGGGTTGGATACATTCCTGGAGGAGAAGGCTCTCAATGGCTACTAAGTCCTGATGGCTATGTGGTACCTCCAGTATCAGAGGCAGTAAGCCTATATACACCACTTGCTGGGGAACATGGGCGAGAGGGTGCTGTTGCACCCATGTCCTGCTTGTGGGTCACTGGTCAACAGCTGGTTGGCCACTGTGTGAACAGAGTGTTCGACTAGATGGACCCTGGGTCTGATCCATCCTGGCTTTTTTATGTTCTTATGTTCTGAAACTATAAATTACCATAAAATACAATATGAAATTAAACAGTTTAAAATGCGTAGGATTGCAGAGTCTTCCAGTCATTGTTTTCACGTGTAAGAGGACAGAAGCTTGAAGCAACTGAAGAGTGCACTGAGCTCACTATTGAGGAATAACACCTCCCCCCAGATCAATGTGTCCAGATGTTTTCATCTACAACTCCCATCAGCCCTAGCTAGCTTACTAATGTGAAGGAAGATGGGAGTTGTAAGCCCAAACACTTGAAGGGCCACAAGTTGCCCACCCTTGTACTAGTTCGACATTATGACTAGTGGTCCGTTTTTTCCCTTTGATAGAGGAGCTGCTAGGTCTTCAGCAGGAGTAGAAACCCACAAATGTCTCCCTCTATATTTTCCTCTTCCCTCCCTGACTTTTTTCCTTTTGTGTCGTGTCTTCCTGACTGTAAGCCTCTGAGGGCAGGGGCTGTCTTATGGAATTATCTTTCTAAGTCACTCCGGGAGCCTTTTTGGGCTGGAAGTTGGGTAAAAATCCAATAAATAAATAAATAAATAAATGCATTATTAATAATAAATATCAGCAAACAATCCTTCTGAATAATGGAAATTCACTGGGGTGGGGGATATTTCTGTGGAGGGAGAGCTCTGGGCAAGAGGGGTGTTGTTTAGCATCCAGGTGGATAGAAACTTTGTGACCTAATTAGTTTGAAATTGAACGATGGAGATGCTATAAGTTGAGTCCTCCATTGCAGATCCTGCGTTGAGCAGGGGACTGGAATAAATGATCTCCATGATCCCTTCCGAGATATACAGTATGCTATGGTGGGACATGGGAGAGGGCTTTCTCTGTGGTGGCACCCCGGCTGTGGAATGCCCTCCCACTGGACGCCCGACTGGTAATGGTACTGGCTTCATTTCGGTGCCAGATTAAGACATGGCTTTTTAATAAAGCCTTTAATGGCTAAATCCACCAGCCAGCACACTGTCTTGTTTGAATTGGATTTTACTGTTTTAAAATTTCGTATTGGTAGTATATTGATGGTTTAATTTGTTTTAGAATTGTATATTTATTCTATTTTTTATATATGATTTTATCTGTACACCGTCCTGAGATCCTTGTGATATAGGGCGGGATATAAATGTTTTAATAAATAAATAAAAATAACTAACTAAATAAATAAATAGTATGATTCTTTAATGGGGAAGTTTCTGGTTACTCAATGTTGAAACCAGCCAAGAGTTTAATGAACATAAACAGAATTCCTTCCGGTTCAGGCCCAAGAGGTTCCAGGTAAAAAGGCCTGTTTGCGCGACACCAAATGTTCCCACGGGAAGCCCAGAAACAGCACATGAAGGCAATAACCTCTTCCTACTCCACCGGTGGTTGCCCACACCATCAAATAGTATTCAGTGGTAGGCTGCTTCTGAACATGGAAGCCCCATTACATTCTCATGGTTGACAGCCACCGGCCGGTTGTAGGTTTCTGTCGCCTGCTCCGAAAGCCCCAGAATCCATGGACAGCAAGGAATAATGGGCAAGATAACACGCCGACAAGGGAAACAGTAATAAAAATGCAACATGAAGATTGCTAAAAGGAAGAGTAATTTAGGGCACAAGCCTATGTGTGTTTAGACATGGGGGGGGGGGGGAAGGTCCTACAATTCCCAGCTTTCTCCAGCCAGCCATGTTGTAGGACTTTCCCCCCTGTCTAAACACACACCTAGGATTGCATTCTTAAGAGCACCCTCATGATTACAGGCAAATACCGCAGCGTTTGCTTCTGCGGCCCTGATGCCAATACATCTACTTGGGAAGAAGCACCAGCTTATTATAGAAAAAGACAATATGTATATTTAAAAGTACAAGTAATCATGCACACAGCTAGCCGGCTGTTCCCGGGGTACAAAACATTTAAAAAAAGGAATAGGGATGTTCCAGAAACCAACAGCAGCCCTGCTGTATTCTGGCATGCCAGTCCAAGAGCTCTTTAGGTGGTCTGTTTGGGGAGGCTCTGGACCCCTGGATTTCAGCCCCACTGTCCTGCTCTAGCTGACCCACTGGATCCAAATGCTGAAACGACATTGAGCCCAAAATTTCAAACCTGCCCAGGTGCCCGCGTCGCTCGCAAAACCATCCCTCCGGAGCTGGCCAAGGACCCAGAAGGCCAAAGCAAGATGAAAAAGGACTTACTGATGAAGCCGGAGAGGCAGAGGAGCCAAGACAATGACAGCATCCTCGGAGCTGTTGGATGGGCTCTGGATCGTGGGCCTTGGATATTTATATTGGCAGGGGTGACTAGAGCCAGGTGGTCAAATGACGGGCCAATGTCAGACCTGGAGACAGCCTTCCTCCAAGGCCTGGATGGAGATCTGTCTGGAGGGAGGGCGCCGGCCACACTTCAAAGCCTGGTTCGGGAGACAGGGGTCTGCTTCACCCCAGGAGGCCTTCGGGGCATCCCTCGGGGGGCGACTGAGTCGCAAAGTCCCTTTGAAGTGGACCCTTTGAAAAGGGATTAAAGCTTTCGGGAACCACTCTTCCAAAACAAACCCAATTCCCTTTTTGTTGGGCTTGTTTTTCTTCTCTTGGTCCGGGAGCACCTTTTAGGCTCTTTGAGAACCAGAAAGAAAGAAAAAAAAAACACCCTAAAACTATGGGGAAAGGGGATTTGGACACTCTTAAAGAGGCGATACCATGCAGACTTATTTGGGAGCAAGTCTCCTTGAATTCAGAGGCACTTTGTCAGTTGCGTTTTCCGGTCAGTTTCCAATGTAAAGGACTGGTTTCAAACTTTAAAGCCCTGAACTGGGCAGAGAGGAACCTGTGGCATTCTAGATATTGTTGGACTGCAATTCCCATCAACCCCAGGCAGCATGTCCAATGGACAGGGATGATGAGAGCTGGACCTCAAACAGTGATTGGAAGGCCCACTCTCACTCCGACAGCAGATTAAACCCCAGTCACCTGAAAAATGGCCTTATCCCAAATGATCTTCTTCGGAGTCCACGCTGAGCAAAGAGCAGGACCTTTTCCATAGTGACACCCTGGTTATGGAACAGCCTTCACAAAGAGGTTGGTCCAGTTGGCACCATCCCTGCAGTCTTTTTAGTACCCTTCCTGTTAATGTAGGCCTCTCCATTTTAAAAGGGATTGCGTTGAAATTGGGGGGTTACTATGACGTTTTTGTTTTCGGTCCTGTTTTATGTTGCTTTCGATTTTATGGCATTACTTTCTCTCCTGCATGTAAATCCGTTCTGTTTATTGTAAGCAACCCCTGAGAACTTTGTTAGGGAGGGTTGCAAACAGATGAGATTGCAGGCAAAGGATTCCAGAAGCCAGAAGGGATGTGTTTCGAATGGATGGGAACGTAGAGTAGGGATGTATGACAAATTCATTTTTGTTTTTGATCAGGATTTAACTAGGGGTGTGCACGGACCCCCCGGATCGGATCGGGACCCGGATCGGGACCTCCAATTTTGTCCCGGACCGGTTCGGACAAAATCGGAGGCCCCCCAGACCGGATCGAGTCCGATCCCGACCCAAAAATCGTACATTTTTGGATCGGCCGCCATTTTTTTCCCCATAGACTTGCATTGCAATGCAAGTCTATGAGGAAAAAATGGCGGCGGGTGGGTAAGGGGGGGCCTAACTCCCTCCCCCCCCCGGGGCCGTCCGCTGTGGACGGCCCCGGCAGGTAAACCCCCTCCCCCGCGCTCCCTACCCCCCCTGGGGCCGCCCGCTTCCATCCGCTGGCGCCCGCGGGCGCCAGCGGATAGAAGCGGACGGCTCCTGGGGGGGGGTAAGCCCCCTTCCCCGCCACTGCTTACCTTCTCGGCCCGTCCGGCGCCGGCGGCTACTACCAGCGGGCTCCGCGGCCTACTCTCGAGTAGCGCGCCGGGTGATGACATCACCCGGCGCGCCATCCTAGAGCAGGCCGTGGAGCCTGCTGGGAGTAGTAGGCGCCGGCGCCGGACGGGAGCCGCCGGGCCGGGCAGGTAAGGGCCCCCCTCCCCCCTCCGCGCGCCCCCTCCTCCCCTCCACGCACCCCCTCCTTACCTTTCCAACCCGGCGGCTCCCGTCCGGCGCCGGCGCCTACTACTTCCAGCAGGCTCCGCGGCCTGCTCTAGAGTAGCGCGCCGGGTGATGACATCACCCGGCGCGCCATCCTAGAGCAGGCCGCGGAGCCTGCTGGGAGTAGTAGGCGCCGGCGCCGGACGGGAGCCGCCGGGCCGGAAAGGTAAGGGCCCCCCTCCCCCCTCCGCGCACCCCCTCCTCCCCTCCACGCACCCCCTCCTTACCTTTCCGGCCCGGCGGCTCCCGTCCGGCGCCGGCGCCTACTACTTCCAGCAGGCTCCGCGGCCTGCTCTAGAGTAGCGCGCCGGGTGATGACATCACCCGGTGCGCCACCCTAGAGCAGGCCGCGGAGCCTGCTGGGAGTAGTAGGCGCCGGCGCCGGACGGGAGCCGCCGGGCTGGAAAGGTAAGGGCCCCCCTCCCCCCTCCGCGCACCCCCTCCTCCCCTCCACGCACCCCCTCCTTACCTTTCCGGCCCGGCGGCTCCCGTCCGGCGCCGGCGCCTACTACTTCCAGCAGGCTCCGCGGCCTGCTCTAGAGTAGCGCGCCGGGTGATGACATCACCCGGCGCGCCACCCTAGAGCAGGCCGCGGAGCCTGCTAGTAGTAGTAGGCGCCGGCGCCGGACGGGAGCCGCCGGGCCGAGAAGGTAAGTGCCCCCCTCCCCCCCCCCCCCGCTGTCCACTTTCATCGGCGGGCGCCCGCTGGCGCCCGCCAATGGAAGCGGCGGTGGGCGCCAGTGGGCGCCCGCCGATCCGCCGATCCGCCAAACCGGTTCGGAGCTTTTTCGGACCGGTTCGGATTGGATCGGCCGATCCAGCTGCGGGATCGGAAATCGGATAATTTATCCGATTTCCCACTGGACCGGACTCGGATCGTGGATCGGGTCCGATCCAGTGCACATCCCTAGATTTAACCCTGTTCACACATTCCAGCCTGAACATGGACTTGGGGTGCCTCTACAAGAGGCATTTAAAGCTCTTTCAAGGCGCATTAAAAAAAATTACCTCTACAAGAACGGAGCGCAAATCGGGTGTAGAGGCGCGTTATCTCCCCGATTATGCGCATTATCGAATGCGTGTTAAATCGCGAGTTTTATTTTGCTCCGTCCATTAAAGCGCATTTTGACTGTGTGAATAAGCGCTTATGCGCATTAACTACTTGTAAAGCGCATTTTGGACATCTGTTAATGCGCTTCGCCGCCTCTCACCGCCCCTCGTGCAGAGGGATTAGGCGTAAATGCGCTTCTGCAATTATGCGCATAATCGCCTAACCAGGCGCAAAAGCGAATCCTTGTAGAGGGGACCTTAGATGCAGTTTGAGGTCAAAGCTTTGCAATTTCTGAGCTTGCAATGTGATTCACGGACCCCAAAAATGCCTGCAGCAGCAGGTGCCCTCATGAAAAATGCACTTTTAAAAAATGGGAACCAAGTTAAAACCTGGCTTTTGAGGGCTGAATGGTTATACATAGTTTTAATTGTTTTATTGTTTTAAAAATCTACTGGTTTTAATTTGTTAATGATTTAATACATTTTTAGCTGTGTAAATTATTTGTTTACATTGTTCTGATTTTACCTGCACGCCGCCCTGAAATCCCAGTAATAGGGTGGGATACAAATGTTTTAATAAATAAATAAATGAATATGCTTTAAGCAATGGGAGAAAATCCATAATTTCAAAGACGTCCACCATTGATGCAATGCATTTGGATGAAAATACACACAGATTTTCATGGAGGGAACAAGCACCCCCGAAGCTTACAATCTGATATAGACTCGGCTTGGAACAAGCTACTCAGAATTCGGAGAATTTCAGCAACGATGAATTGAATAGCACATCCCTAACGCCGAGTTCAGCAACTGGCTTCCACCTCTATCCTGCAATGAGCAAGTGACACGGTTGGGACAGAAGTGTGTTAAAATGTCCCCCAAGCATCACTAGAACCTCCATCGCACCTAATTTTTCCTCTGGTTTGCCCCCGCATTTTTTTTTAATCTCTGAGGCAGAAGCGCGTCAAGCTTGTGATCCCTTTCACCTGAATAGCTAGTATTTTGCTCCTTCGCTCGTTAATTCTTCGGCTCCCCTCCTCTCCACTCCTCCCCTCCTCTTTCTCCCTCCAGTCAGGTCCTGCCAGAGGAGCACTTCAACCAGAGCGCCTTTCTGCCGGGCAAAAATGGAACAACCCTTTAGTCTGGCTCTTTGGGGGCATCGAAGGAGTACAATCCTGCGTCTGCAGAGATTCAGGCGTTGTATGTTTTTTTTTCATTTTTTTTTTAAAAAAAAAACCCTTCAAGCCTGGGATGTAACGTTTGGGTTTTATATTGGAGCTTGGAGCCGGCTGCTGGGAGAGATCGCTTTTCCCTGCCAGGACCTGATGCAATCCATCCAAGCCCCCAGTTCCTTGAAAACTACATGGAGGCTTAGGGCGGACTGAATGCACTTAGGGAAAATAATCCAGACTTTTAGCGTTCTAGGACAGGCTGGGGAAGAGGCAGGGTGTCAGCAGGACAGGCACGGCATCATGCGAGTACCATGCTGCAAATCTGGACACCAGGCATGGCGAGAGTGCACTAAATCGCTGGTATGATGGAGGTCTAAATCGCAGGGCCTTTCTACACAATAACAAACTCTTGCAAACTGCTGAAAGGCAGTACTTTTATCGTGTCTTTGTTTTTGACCTGGCCGTGAGCCACCCATGAGCAGAGTTTGGTCACAGATAAGCTGCATCCAAGTAAACCGAGGATGGTGAAAATAATCCCAGCGTCCCACCCCAGCGTGATCCAAACTTGGCCCTTTCTACACCACAGGGCCTTCTGGGATGCAGTGGGGAGGATCCCGGGATTTCCTGATTCCGGGATCGTCCCCCAGCGTCCACACGCCTGTCCCAGAAAGCGACAAGGCTGTCGCGGTCGCCATTGTTTTAATAGTCAGAGATGGAGTGCAGTTGTGTTCCACTGACAAAAATGAGTAAAAAAGAAACACCCCGAACCCGCTCCCCCTCCACCCCGATGGGCACGGACTGTCCCTGCGCAGGGCCATGCCCATTTCCAGAGCCCTGCTACTCACAGGGAGGTGAGATGAGCTGGGAGCAGTGCCCACAACACCCGCGGTCGTTGGGATGGTCCCAGGAATCAATTATCTAGGGAGGTCATGAGCTCTCCCACACTAGAGGCAGCTGGACAGCCATCTGTCAGGGATGCTTTAAGGTGGAATCCTGCATTGAGCAGGGGGTTGGACTCGATGGCCTTAGAGGCCCCTTCCAGCTCAACTATTCTATGATTCTAGGACCACGGGAAAAATCAGGAGAACTGGGCAACCAGATATTCCATGAAAACAGAGGGGTCATCCCTGCTTGTCTCCAGCATCCCCTGTATGCCATTTCGATGCACAGAGATGACCCAGGGACAACCCCGGGAACAAAACCATGGTGTAGATATGGCCCTTGCCTGGCAACTTCCAATCTTCTAAATTAGAGAAAGGGCAGGGGAATTGCTTTCTACCTTCTCTGCACAATGTGTGGAATACTATATTTCTCTACTGCATCTCTCTCACCTTATTTCCCTTTTTTTTGGGGGGGGGGGGAGATGTTAAAAGGGGCCCAAATGCTGCCAGCCTTTCCTCAGAAGGAAAAGGTGCTCCCAGTGCCTTGGATGGTTTGGGTCAACTCCTAGAAGGGTAACAGTGCTAGACGCCTGTTGCAAAACCACAAAGATTTTTAGTCCATCAGCCCAACGGAGTTAACGTCCCCCACATTCCTGCACGGTGAATTTGCACACCACTTTTAGGCGGAGCAGAGGAGTGGATGCCTTCCCATGGCCGGTATGAGCTTCAGGATGGTGTTGGTGTGAATGTTGACGTTGCAAGGCCCTCACCAACCTCCGTTCTCACGGCGCCTGACTCTTGAGCACCCTGAGAGAGGGCATGCCGCCCTTCCAGCGGAGCATAAAAGGAGCCCAGGATAGCGTGTGGAAGAGAGAAATGTTGACTTTGGAGTCGGGGTGTATATTTGCTGTCTACATTTCACTGCAGCGTTCCCCCAACCTGATGCCCTCTGTATGTGCTTGGACTAGAATTCCCAACATCCCAACACTGGGAATTGTAGTCCAAAGACATACAGAGGGTATCAGATTAGGGAAGGGACTGTTAATTGTATTGAAATGACCAGCGTTGGGGCAGTTGCAGACAAGAGTTTGAGGGAAAGCAGGACAGTCTCTCTCCCTTTCCAAAGGACCGCAACTGGTCAATACATTTCCTCCACCAGATCCATGATCCCTGGCCAAATGCTGCAGAAGCCAGCTTTTTGCACAAGCAAAGACAAGGAAAAATGACCAGGAAATAAGATTATTTACGGTCACCTGGCAATGGTGAGGCAGATGATAAAAAAGGACCCAAGGGGCATGAGGTTATAGACAGGTAAAGATGGGCACCACACTTCAAGAAGGATGCAGACAAGCTGGAAGGGGTTCGGAGGAGGGCAACAAGGATGATCAGGGGTCTGGAAATAAAGCCCTATGAGGAGAGACTGAAAGAACTGGGCATGTTTAGCCTGGAGAAGATTGAGGGGAGACATGAGAGCACTCTTCAAGGACTTGAAAGGTTGTCACACAGAGGAGGGACAGGATCTCTTCTCGATCATCTCAGAGTGCAGGACACGGAATAATGGGCTCACGTTACAGGAAGCCAGATTCCGGCTTCACATCAGGAAAAATTTCCTGACTGCTAGAGCAATACGACAATGGAACCAATGACCTAGAGAGGTGGTGGGCTCTTCCACTTTAGAGGCATTCAAGAGGCAGCTGAACAGCCATCTGTCAGGGATGCTTTAAGGTAGATTCCTGCATTGAGCAGGGGGTTGGACTCCATGTCCTTATAGGCCCCTTCCAACTCTACCATTCTATGACGATCCTCCATGTTCATTTACCAAGAGTGGGGGTATCACCAGTAGTGCTGAACATGAGTAGCTCCCCATGCCTAGGATGTAGGGCAGGGGCGTTGAACCTCTTTCGGAGCCAAATTCCATTTTGGAGAAGCTCCCAGGCCGGCATTCCAGAGGTGGGCTGGGCCAAAGGCAAGAGGGGGGGGGAGTGGCCACAAACACCGGCATTTAGTAGCTTGCAGCTCTCACTGCCAGTAACTAAGCAGGAGGGGAAGCATCTCAACCTTTTAGGATTGGGGGGTGGGGGAGAAATTGAGCAAAGGTTGGTAAATCATCCGTCAATTGCTGGCTGGGGGAGAGGGCTGGATCGTATGGGCCTGAGGCTCCCTGCCCCTGGTTTTAGAGCAACCACAGTTTAGGGTGGCCCTAAATGCCATAGAACAACATTAGGATTACAAAACAGGCCTGGGAAAGAAAAACGTTCTGGTATGTAAAGAACTCGCAATATGCAGACTTTATACAAAGCAGTATGGATGCACTATATACAAAACAATATGGGGCAGAACCCCATGTCTCAGAGCTCTTTCAAACGCAGCCGGTCCGGCAGGGCAGAGCAAATCCCTTCACCTCTGCGGGAGGAGAGTCTCTTTCCGCGCCTCTGGCTTGGGCTGCATGGCTCGTCTTTCTCAGTCCTTCCAGGAATTCCTCTTCACTCAGTTCAGTCCAGAGTACCTAGATCCCCAGCCCACAAAGGAAGCAAAGCTGTGAGACTGTTGTAAAGAGGGGAGGCCACGAACAAGCCAAGCAGTTTTTGAATCAACCACCTAGCGTTTTAATGGATCTACGTTAGGCATGGAACCATTCAAAGTGCAGAATGAAGTGGTAGAGTCCTGAGAGAGGACTGGACCACTTCAGACTGCAGGTGGGAGATGCCATTTCTGAACGCTACTCCCTATATTTAAAAACAGAAACTTTGACGAATTATGATCAGACACATCAGGAAGAAAGATTCTAGGCCAACCCAATTATTTCTTATTACTTTGCTTTACGGACAAGGTTATCTCCCGTAGTGGTTTACAACCATTAAAATCCAACATAGAAGATATCAGCTCAGTTCACACAACACATTTCTCTATGCAGCATGAAAACTCCACTCAATGGTTGAGTTCCTAGGGGTTACTCCCCACACAACATGTTCCAACTCTGCCGTTGTGTGACTGTGAGCTCCCATGGAGTTGAGTAAAAGTCAACGTGACGTTTGATTGGCAGTTCCTCCATCCTGTCTCCTCCCCCAGTCCTCCCGATGGTATCCCATCAACCATTGCTGCAAAAAAACAATCCTGGCGGCTCTCCTAGAGCGGCACTCGCTTCATTTGCCGCTCTAACCAGAGAACTCTGTAGCCAGTTGGAAAAGTCAACTGAACGCAACAGGAAACTCCACGGAGCCCTCCATGTAACATAGAATACAACAGTTGTGCAGGAACTCACGTCTGCACAGCGCGGATATTCAACGTCGAAAGTTTTCCAAAAAACTCCACCGTGGAGTTCTAAAAGCACTGTTGAGAAATGTGTCGGCTGAACTGAGCCACAATATCTGAAAGATATACGGCTGTGTATACGGCAATCTTTTTATACTCCCTGACAGAAGGTGGAACCTTCTGCACTTTTATGTCAAGTCTCCATCTTAAGTTTTTACTGATCTGGAGTTCAGCCCTCTGGAAGAACGGTTTATTGTTTCAAACAAGGCAAAAACACAGGGCAGAAGACAAAGGCTGGAACTTTTACCTTCCAGAAATGCAAACTCATCTGTTGCTTCGATGGCATTGTCTGCAGTAAGAACACCCAAAAAATAAAGATAAGATAAATGCAATTAAAAAGTAGTACTGGGGTAGGATGGAAATCAGAAATCCAAATTTCCAATACAGTTAAAAGAGTAGTTGGCCGCTGGAGAAGAATTTGCCGGCCTTGTAAATAAAGCCCGCAAATATTTTTTGCTATGTAAGAACAAAAGCAGAGCCATGCTGGATCAAACCAAAGGCCTGTCGAGCTCTCACTGGGGTCAGCTAGATGCCTCGACCGGATGTCCAGAAGCCAGACATGAGTGTAATTACGGCATCCTCCCGCCCATGTTCCCGAGCAACTAGGGTACATAGGCAAGCTGCCTCTGATACAGGAGGCAGCATACAGAGATCAGGACTAGTAGCCATCAATAGCCTAGACTGCTTGTGGATAAATCAAGCAGAAGTTTGTTCTAAAGTCACTTTGGGCCTTTTAAAGAGAAAGGCGACGAAGGGCGCAATGCTATGCAGGTTTAGACAGGAAAAAACTCCTAGAACTCTCAGCATACGGGGAGTCCTAGGACGTTTTCCCTGTCTGAACTTGCATAACATTGCACCCTAAGAAATTCCATGGATACATAAAAAAGTGGCTTATGCAGAAGTAAAGCCCACTTTATTCACTCAGCGGGGACAGACTGAGTTATCCCCCACATAACCCCAGATGCTGCACCCTCGTCATCCTTCACTTGGAGATGGGAGTAGGTCTCCAGGTACGCCACACAGCAGGTAAGGCGGACAGTGGACGAGAAAGATGCAGAGGAAATGGCTAGCAGGAACTGAAGTCACCTTCGGCTTTAGCAGGGGTTGCAAAGGGTTACCAGGCAGTGTCCGGTGTGCAAAGATCTTTACAACAAAGCAGGCACGGACAATTTGCAACCCTCCACATGCCTTGGCCTACAAATCCCATCTGTCACCATTGACTAAGTTGATTGGAAGTTGTGGGAGTCTGGAAATCCACACGCTGCACACCCTGTACTAAATTTTATCAAGTTATCCACTGCCACCCCGCCAGGCTGCATTATTTGTTTGTTACAAGTAAAATGGAGGAGAACAGACTCCATACCCAGATCCTTTCTCTGCAGCGTCTTCCTTTTTACTTGCTGGGCATAGACGAAGGCATCTTTTGCAATCGTCTCCACAAACAGCTCCTGTCGGGGACAGAAGAATGAAGGGAGGATGGAGGAATGACGGACTGAGTGGAAGAAAACAGCTATCAACAATACCTTGCTACCTTCTTAACGCCACCAATACTGGTAAATCAACAACACTGTTCCCTTTGTATGTTTAGTACTCTTTTTATTTCTAACATGAATGTTTTTTTCTTAATAGTGTCATCAGTAACACTAATTACAAGGTGTTTTTTTAATCACAGACAAACCTTGCTGCTGGTCTTGATAATAAATTAAACACTTCTTAGGCAGATCTACAAAACCACTCTATATTTATATTTTCAGAAACGTCTGTGTGTGTCAACCACTGTATGTTTCTTCATCCCAGTGTGCAACCACAAATCTGAATGTCTACAGCCTCCATCAAAAGGCTGTGATTAAACGCAAGACTACCATGGCTTCAAAATCAACCAGCTTTCAACCCGACAGATCTTTTGTCTTCTTTACCAACTTGCCTGATGAAGAGTTCTGGCGAATGCAAAAGCTTGCATGCTATTTGGGTTAGCCTAATGAAGGCATTGCCCAATGGTGTCATTTTGAATAACAACATTTATTTTATTAAAATTATATATTGTTGTTTCTTCTAATATTAATAATCATGGCTACAGGTCAACTTTGCTTCATTGCAAATATACCTTTTGGCTTCATTTTTCTGCTTGACTGGTGATCTCAAAAGCTTGCACACTATTTTGCATTGGCCTAATAAAGATATTGCACTACGATGGACTTTTGAATACTATTTGTCTTTTTTAAATAAATAAATAAATAAATATATTGTTGCTGCTCCTCCTAATCATCGCCATCATGGCTACAAGTCAACTTTATTGCAAATATACCTTTTGGCTTCTTTGACTGGTTTGAGTGATGAAGAGTTCTGTCAAACTCAAAAGCCTGCACATTACTTTGGCGTGCCTAATAAAGGTATTACCTGCCCTAAGATAATAATTTTTGAAATAATTGCATGTTTCTAATTAAGTATTGCTAACCCTAACAGCAGTGCTACTAAAAACAACAGCATCAACAACAAAATATTGCTGAATATATTGCTAATGATAACAATAATAATAATATTGCTAATACCTTGCAGAGGGAGCAGCTCTTCTTAAGGCTTCCTCCAAACGCCCCCTAGTGGCGGCGGCAAAAGGAGCACCCTTCACCCACCTGCCAGTCAGCAGCGCTTCAAACTGATTGGCCAGGCAACTCACGCGGCAACGCCCCGCCAGCCTCCCGCGCGCCGAACTTAAAATTGCGGCCTCGTGATTGGCAATACGGGCCCCGCCTACCGCGCTCGCGTCCCTGATTGGCCAGGCTCCCCGCGCGGCGACCCCCTCCCTCGCGCAGACTCCGTGGCCTACCGCAGCCCGCGCGATGATGAAAACGGCCTCCTGGCTGGCCAGGCTGACGTCCGGGTCGGCTTTGACCAGGGCCTTCACCCGGGAGAGCGGCAGCCGCGCCGGCCGGGCCACGGTCGCAGTGGTCACGGGCGGAGGCAGCGGCGCTGGCTCCGGCTCCTCCCCGGCCGGCGCCGCCGCCGCGGCGTTTGCTTCGGCCGCCACCGTTAGCGCCGCCATCTTGGGTCGCTGTAGTGCGCCTGCGCCTCCGGCGCTAGCCCAATCAAGGCTCAGTGCCCCGCTCTCTCGCGTTAGCTTGCCCCGCCTTTTCCGCTTTGGCCTGCTGGGGGATGCTGGGAATTGCAGTCCAGCCTGCCTTAGACGCCTCCTGCCTTTTCCTTGGTCCCAGAGGCTGCCTACCGTTGATTTAATTCCGCTCATGTCTGTCAAGGGCCTTGCAGGTCTGTTGGACTACAGCTCCCAGCACCTTCCAGCCGGTGTTATCAGCATTATTATTATTATTATTGCTGTTATTAGCAATCTTATCAGCGTTGTTGCTATGGTTAGCAATATTTTATTGGAAACGTAATTGTTCCAAATTCTCTTAGGGCAGGCGATAACTTAATTAGGTCCAGCCAAAACAATGCACAAGCTTCTGAGTTTGACAGAACTCTTCATTAGGCAACTCAGAAAATGAAGCCAAAAGGGATATTTTTGCAGTAAAGTAAAGTTAACTTGTAACCATGAGTATTAATATTAGCAGCAGCACCAGCAAGAAACTGGTCTATTCCATTATTTTCATTTGTTGTTCATTTTTTACATGGGGTAAAAACTAATAGCAACACATTTATTTTAGAAAATAATTGGATTACCTGGCTCTTCTGTTATGCTCACAATAGGCTTACATAGTAAACTAAAAACAGCCACAACTTTATTTATTTATTTATTTAAACATTTATATCCCGCCCTATATCACAAGCATCTCAGGGCGGCTTACAGATAAAATCATACATATAAAATAAAACAATAAATATACAATTCTAAAAAAAAAGTAAACCATTAATATATTAAAACCAATATGAAATTTTAAAACAGCAAAATCCAATTCAAACAAGACAGTGTGCAGGCTGGTGGATTTAGCCATCAAAGGCTTTGTTAAAAAGCCATGTTTTAACCTGGCGCCGAAATGAAGACAGTGCCGGTGCCAGTCGGGCCTCCAGAGCCGGGGGGGCCACCACAGAGAAAGCCCTCTCCCACGTCCCACCATAGCGTATATCTCGCAGATATAGGGAGAGGCGCTCCCTCATGTATCAAGGTCCCAAGCCGTTTAGGGCTTTAAACATCATTACAACATTGTCTTGAGAACAAACTATACCAACCTTTTTAACCGGGTGCCTTCCAGATGTTTTCCACCTCAACTCCCATTGGCCCCAGAAATGCGAGTTATATATGAGTTATAGTATTCCCAAAACACAAGATTGGGGAAAGGTGAATTATACCATAACACACCAAAGAACTGAAAAACCCAGCACATAATCTGGGAATATTACTATTTTTTAATTCCTGCTGGAATAAACATGTTTTACAATGCAACCGTATAACGTCTACTCAGACATTGATCCACTTCTGAGTAGACACGTATAGGATTGTGCAACTTCTTTTTAGCTTTTTGCCTGTTGTTGAGAAGAAATACTTTGTACATGCTTTGAAGGACTCTTATTTCTTCATACATTACAAGGCTGGCATCAAAAGCAGGTGCTAGCACTGATCCTTTGTGAAAACCTGCACACACCAGCACCATACAGTTGATGGGTGCTTTTTCCTCAGTGTTTTATTTTTATTATTACATTTACATCCCACATTTTTTTCTCTTGCCAGGAACACAAGGTGGCTTACATGGGCCTCCTCCTCTCTGTTTTTTCCTCACAACAACCACCCTGTGAAGTAAGTTAGGCTGAGAGTCAGCAACTGCCCCAAAGGCACACTGGGAGTTTCATGGCTGAATGGGGACTAGAACCCGGATCTCCCAAGTCCTAGTTTAACATTCTAACCACTACACCATGCTGGCTTTCAGAGGGGCTTCTCTCCCTGGCTTCTTCAATAGGGCTTTAATTTGAACAAAGCCCTGGAGTTTGGGAATTAATAATAATAATAATAATAAACAAGATTATCTCTGGGTGTCCACAGAGTTTAACTCTTTCACCAATGAGTAGCCACAGCTTACTTCCACGCATCTGTGAATGTGCACTTGGATCAAAATGTCATTCTGGGAACCTGGGTTCAGCTGCTTTTTATTTGTTTAGAACTGAATAATAGGAAGAAAGGCTCACATGCTCTCACTTCCGGAATCCGTTTTTAGAGTCCGCCCCAGAAAACGTGAAGCAATTCTAGAGGTTGCCTCTGAGCATGTGCGGAATGCTTGAATATGTCTTGCCGCCACTAGATCGCGGCCAGTTTGTGTTGACAGCTTGGCCAGTCAATCTGTTAGCTCTTCATAATGCCACGTGAAGACTTGGCTGTTTTTTGCTGCATCAGACATAAGATGACTCCCGTCTTGCCTTTTCCAAAGTTAGGCTCGGATTAATATGTCGTCGAACATGTCACTTTCCATTAAGCTAAAAGGGGCTCAGGTCGCAAGCGTGTCCTGGCGTGATCCTCTGCGGAGATTATTGAAGAGGGGAAGGATGCGTCTGTTCGTCTCCCAGCTCCTGCCTCCAGACCAGTGCTCGTTCAGCAAGGCGCTGTGACACCCCTGGGACTAAAGGCACCCCAATGATGCCCCGCGGACTCCGGGATCCTGGCCTCGCCGCTGCGCTCTCTGCTTCACGGCATATTTTGTCAAGAGCCTGAAGGGCACCATGTGGGAGCGGATGAAGAAAGCCTTGCCGAGCCCGTTTTCCATCCACTTTGCGGCTGCCTGGAAAGGGATCAAGGCCTTCTGGAGCAAGAATGGCCTCTTGACCCTCTCCATGCTTTCTGTGGTGACTGGATGCCTCGTGGGATTCTTGCTTAGGGTGCTGGAGTTGTCCGATCTGGTAAGTGGAACAGGCCTCTGAAGCAAAAGGCAGGAGCTCACCTCACATTTCTGAAACACCACTTGGCACAGAAATGGCCTGACTGTGGCAAAGGGAAGGCGTTCTGCACATGCTCGGGAGGTGCGCTTCTTTTTTAATTTCAGTTCTGCAGACTTGCTAATCTGCTGCCTGGAGATAATAAACTCAGCAGTGGGATGTTAGGACTAGAGATGGCCAACCTCAGATCTGACTGGTGTGTGTGTGTTTGAGTGTTGGTTTTTGCTGCGGACAGAACTTGAGTGTTTAGGGCAGAAAGCAGAGTTTATTTATTGATTTCATTTCTTTACCGCCCAATTGCCAAAGGCCTCTGAGCGGTTCACAAAAATTAAAACCACAAGGTGCAGTATAAAATATAAAATATGGAAGCTTAAAACCACAATTTATCAACGTTTCCATCTGCCAAAAGCACAGGAGCCACATCAGGGGGAAAAGAGGGCAGCTGGTGAATTCGATCATCTTCATTTGTTCAGAAAAGAATGTCCAATTTTGGGCTTCTTTTTATACTGTCTCACCTTCTGGCCAGTCTTTTTCTGCCTGTAATTGCATCCTGGAATGTAGAAATTAAACAGGTGAAGTTTTCCTCTCCCCGGCCAGTTACCTCTAAGCTGGAAATAGCTTCATTTGCTATGCGCTTGTGACGTGCATCAGTGTGCTGTTGCAGGCACAGGAGGAAAGCCAGGAGGAAAGACATAAACTCCCGGTCTTCTCCCAGTTCAAAAACTGACGGATGCCCTCCAGGTGTTTTGGAATACAAATCCCAGCATTCCTCACCATTGGCCAAGCTGGTTGAGGCTGATCGGGGTTGAAGTCCAAAAATCTGGAGAGCAGCACTTTGGGACAGTCTGCGCTAGAGTTTTGCATTTTGCTTCTGGGGTAAACGACCATCATTTTGAGGTTTTAGACCTTGGAGCGGGGTTGTTATTTATTCACTTATTAATTTATACCCTACCTTTCAGTCTGGCTGCAAATCCTTCCAAGGCGTTTTACAGGTAACATTTAATAATAATAATAATAATAATAATAATAATAATAATAAATAAGAAGAAGAAGAAGAAGAAGAAGAAGAAGAAGAAGAAGAAGAGTGTGTGTGATATATAAACCATTCCAGAGCTGTCTTAATCCTTTGCCGTAGAAAGGATCAAGAGACTTTTGGCATCGCTTTATGGCACACATTTCCGTGGTCTATAGTCCACTTAACGAGAAGTATGGTTGGGCGGAGCGAAATGTTAAAATGGGTCAGTGGGAAATATAAAGTCGTAAGTACAGACAGTGACAATCACATTATCCTCTGTGTTCTCCAAATTCAACAGAAAACAAAGGCAGCTGTGTTGGCCGTAAGAAAAATGTAAGAATCCAGATAATGAAATGCTTTTATCACGCCTTTGAATTGGCCTGATGAAGGTGTTACACGATTTGGATTTTGGAATTATTGACAGTGGCCATTCACAACGTCGTGGCTGCTCATCTCCCTGCTTATATATCTTGTGTTTGATCCGTCTGGCAACCTGCGATCCCAAAGCATGCTTACTGGAAAGGATGTCCCGTAGGTAGGACTTGCGTTCTGAGCAAACATTCTTGGGATAAGGCCTCTTTTATTCCCTCCTTTTGTTCCTCCGCCGGCAGCATTGTTCTATGTTTTCTTTTCTATTTACACACACACACACCACACAAGTTCTATCATGATCCTCGGACAAACTGTGTGGCCTTCAAGCATTGCTTGTGTTAGCTTATTTCGGAAATTGGGGCCTCCTAAAGAATAGGAACGGATCGCCCAGGATGGAGCCATCACTGCTCCTTCCTTCTCTGTCCGCATCAGGATGGCCAGGTGGCCCCTGGTGACATCCAACTGTTCTCATGGCTAGCAGCGTGTCAGCACAGCCCCGTGTCTTCATTAGAGACGTCGTTTCAATTAGGGGCCTTGGCTTCACAGCCAGGAGCGCAAAGCTAAGCTGGTTACTTAACTGCGGCAAAAACAGTGGCTTTGCAGGAACTGAAGGCCCTCCAAGTCTCTCATCGGCCGTGCGCGTGCCCAGAATCCCCCCCTCCAAACAGCCTGCAATTTCCCCACCGCACTGCATGCTGTCTTCAATTCCTGGAATCAGAAAAGTGTTGGGGCGCAAGCTTCCTTGAAAACGTCACCGTTAAAACTTAAAGGACCTTCCTAGCCGTTGTAGTTCGGGGACAGGGTGAAATTATTTGTAGTTCTGCACATGCTCAGAGAGATGTACTTTAGGGCTGGGTCTTCATACAGAAAGCATGGCTCAAGTCACGCCCATAATTTGTCTTGGCATCACATCAATTAGAACCCACCCATAAAAGCGCATTTACAACATTCGAGGGTTGTTTTGCCGTTTAATTAAAACGTGGCTTTTGGAAAGTGGCTGGTGTGGCTTTCAGGTTACAGCAACCGAGTCAGGTTGGATTTGTATCCCCCTCCCCCATTTTTATTTGATGGCGTTGATATTCAAGAGGATATTCTGGACATTTCCCCCAGACTCAAACCTTCGGCCCCTTCTTCCCATCGTCCTGAAAAGCTGATGAGCGAAGGCAATAGAGTCGAAGCCACTCAGGAGCACTCCTTTATAGAAGAAGTAGAAAGAACACGGTTGTGCTTTTGAAAGCAAAAGAAATATGGAAAGCAGGATTTAGAATGAATAAATAAATAACATTTCTCCAATTCAAATGATGAGAGTGCTAGAGATGGAATAAAGAAACTTCTGCCTTTTTTAAAAAAATTAAAATTGAAAAGGCACTCCTTGAATGGCTATATAGTACCATCATTACCAGAGACCCCTTGGTACCAGTTCCTCGGGACCATGAGCTCTTTATGTTCTGCAAGTGAGTTTCCCGAAGACAGCTGGTTGGAATGGTGGGAACAGAATCCTACTCTAGAAAAGTCCGGTTTGTTGAACGTGGGCCACCAGGGGTCCCCAACGCAGCCCTCCCTATCTAGGGTGACCCTATGTAAAGGAGGACTGGGCTCCTATATCTTTAGCAGTTGCATCAAAAAGGGAATTTCAGCATGTGTCATTTTTATGCATGCAGCCCCTGGTGAAATTCCCTCTTCATCACAACAGTTAAAGCTGCAGGAACCCTGCCCTCTTTTGTATCTGGTCACTCTAGTATAGCTCCTGCAGCTTTAACTGTGGTGATGAAGAGGGAACTTCACCAGGGGCTGCATGCATACAAACGGCACCTGCTGCAATTCCCTTTGCAATACAACCATTAAAGCTACAGGAGCCCGGATCATCCTTTCCATATGGTCACCCTATTATTTCCCCTGAAGGTCACGTTTCCTTTCTTCCAGCTGTCAATCTTCAGTTAGTTTCCTGGTGTCCCCCCCCCCCCCGCTGAAAGGTTGAAACGCCTCTCCTAAAGTTTTATTCACTGGCATTAACAGGTTTAAGCTAAAATATGCTGGTAGGTTTTGCCCCACTTACCAGTGGAATGCACCACTCTGAGAACTTTTTAGAAATTGAATTCGGCCCAGGAGCTGAAAGGGGTTTGAGACCCTTGGGATGACCTTTGGTCTCATCCAGCACAGCTCTTATTATATTCACTTATGTTCACCTTGGCTGTTGGCTCCGTGCCCAGTGACTAGCTTAAAGGTGCAATCCTATGCATATTTAGACAAGAAAACGTCCTACAATACCCAGCATTCCCCAGCTGGCAGGGGAATGCTGGGAGGCATGGGACTTTTTTTCTATCTAAACATGCATAGGATTGCTATGCATGTACAGGAATGCAGGGAGCTCTAGGGCTTTTTTCCTGTCTAATTGTGCATAGGATCACTATGCATGAATGGTAATGCTGGGAGTTGTAGGACTTTTAGTTCTGTCTAAACATGCATAGTATCGCTGGGAGTTGTGGGATGTTTTTTATTATTATTATTATTATTATTTCAACATATAATACATAAAATAAACATAATACAAAACCTAAACCTTAACATCCCCCCGTGCTCCCCTATCCTTGAGACCTACATTGCTCTAATATATTATACATTTTTCCAAAATTGCAAAGATTCTTTTGAAGGTGTACAACCTCTCCCCTTTATTAAAACATAATCTATAAATGCTCCCCAAATACTATCAAAATCATTCTTTTTGGATAATCCCATCCTAACTTTCATTTTACTTGTTAGTCTGTCATTAATTGCAATATCCCACACCCCTTTATCCCATTCTTCTATACTATAATTCCCTTGCATTTTCCAATTCTTCGCTATCATTAATCTAGCCGGTGTCAGGAGATTATTTATCAGTTCTCTTATGCTTTTATTCCCATATTCTTTATCCAACATCGATAATAAAGCTATATTAGGACTTGCTTCCACTTGATTAGCCAATATTTCACTTATTTCTTTAAAAACTCTTTTCCAAAATTTTTGTACATACTCACATGTCCACCACATATGGAAATAAGTCCCCACTTCCTGACAACCCCTCCAGCATAGCATTGAATTTTTTTTATCTATCTGATGTCTTACGGGAGTGAGATACCATCTCCAAATTATTTTATAATGATTTTCTTTTATCCGTGGGATGTTTTTCTAACAGTGCATAGGATCACCATGCATGTACAGGAATGCTGGGAGTTGTAGGGCTTTTAGTTCTGTCTAAACATGCATAGGATTGCGCCTTTAGAAACAATTCCATCATGATGTGGTGTGTAGCCTCTACGTTATTTGCTTGGCTGCCTGATCCATCTCGCCACAGTTTCACAGGGGCCTTTGCTGGAGTTACAGGGCAGCCTGTGGCAAAAAGGCCTTGGCAATTGTAGGAGTGTCTCCGATATGAAACGGACAAGGATCACGGTAAACCTTGTCAGGTTCGCCAGATCCCCTTTCAACAGGACATGCATGTGCACCAGCCTCAAATGGGGGGGAAAAATACGCCCACCAACCCACCCTGCGCTCACCCCCGATAAAACACCAGTGAAACAGACAAGACGTTTCCCACAAAATGATGCCTGGTGTGGAGAATGTGGAAGGGAGACATTTTTCTCCCTCTCTCATAATACTAGAACCCAAAGGGGTCAAACCATGAAGCTGATGGGTGGGAGATTCAGGACAGAGAAAAGGAAGGACTTCTTCACACAGCGCAGAGTTGAACTGTGGAATTCACCACCACAAGATGTGGCGATGGCCACCAATTTGGGTGGCTTTAAAAGGGGGTTGGATAAATTCCAGGAGGGGAAGGCTATCAAGGGCTACTAGTCCTGATGGCTAAGTGCAACCTCAGTATCAGAGGCAGTAAGGCTATATAAACCAGTTGCTGGGGGAATATGGGCGAGAGGGTGCTGTTGCACCCATGTCCTGCTTGTGGGTCCCTGGTTGACAGCTGGTTGGCCACTGTGTGAACGGAGTGCTGGGCTAGATGGACCCTGGGTCTGAGCCAGCATCAGGCCTCTTCTTACGTTCTTATGTTCACAACTGTGTCATGGAGACCAGGCTGTGAAGAGACATTAGGGCCATGAGAAAGAAGGAGAAATCGGGTAACGATGCAATGCCTGTTAAATGACCCAAGGGACACCTCTAAAAAGAGAGAGGGGTTAGTGTGTGAAAAGCGCCATTTCCACAGGGGTGCAACCTGCAGTGGACGCCCCAGGGTGGAGGGCAGAACATTTGGCACAGATAAAATGCATGGGGGCGAGGGGGGGGGACAGAGAGGCTCAGGAGCATTTTTTTGCGGCCAAAATGACGCTTGTCAAAACTGCCTTTTGCCCTTCTACCCTCATCAGCCGCGGGGTCTAGTGGTGATGTCAAAGTCTGTGGCATTTGCTGTGCTTGAAGTGCCTGGCTCAGAAACACAGGCAAGCGCCTCACAGCTCTGAAATCTGGACAAGTTTGAGAGCAAAACTTCAGGCCGGATTCCCCACGGCTCACACGCCGTCTTGGCTCCAGCTGCGCGCCCGTAATGACATGCTCCGTCCCCCCTGTGGCTTGACCTGTTTGCTTTCTTGCCCCTGTTTCCCTGCAGGAGAAACAGTACTTCTCTTTCCCCGGAGAGCTCCTGATGAGGATGTTAAAGATGCTAATTCTGCCGCTGATTACCTCCAGGTGAGCACAGGGGCTGTTGGGAAGGGGGCAGGTAAAGAGGGCCACATGGCCACCAGCCGGCTCAGGTGCAGCTGGCCGACAAGAGGGTTTTTTTTACAGTTCAAACCGCCCTCCTTGGCTCCTCTGGGCGCTGCACCAGGGGAGGGGTGTAATTGCCACTTTCAATACATGCAGAGCTAAACAAACGTTGTTTTCATTTTTCTGTGCATTACAAGAAAGGGCATGCCAGCCAAGCCTCCGGGGAAGGAAACTTTTGAATCTCCTTTCCCTGCGCCCTCCTTTTCTTTTCTTTTGACACGAGGACAATTATACTTGCGCAAAGAAAAGTTGGAGAGAAATCTCTCTCGGGGCGGCTGGTTAAATGCCGTCTTAGTGATCAGAGGCAGTGTTATTCTGAGCGTCACATGAACCAGCCTTCGCTTACTTGGCCTGTTGGCCTGTTTCAGGAGTGTTGGACTACAATACCCATTGTCTCTAGCCAGCCTTGGCCATGCTGGGTGGAGGATGATGGTTGCTTTAGTCCAGCACATATGGAGGGTGCCTGGTTGGGTGGGGGGAGAAAAGCGCAGGCACTGTTTTTTAGCTTCAAAGTTCTTATAGGTGCTCTTTCTGCCAAGGGAAAGGCGAATCAAGTTTATTTATTCATTTATTTATTTTATTTGCTGTATTTCTATACTGCTCAATAGCCAAAGCTCTCTGGGCAGTTCCCCAAAATTAAAACCAGAAAGTACAACGTAAGAATAAAACGTAAACCACCATATAAAAATACAACCAGAATAAAACCGAGCAGCAATGCAGAGATTTGAAATATAGATTTAAAACAGCAGAGTTAAAAGACTAGTATGGTAAAATGTTAAAATACTGGGAAAATAAAAAGGTCTTCACCTGGCATCTAAAGGAGTATAATGTAGATGTCAGGCGAACCTCTCGGGGGAGCTCGTTCCACAGCCGGGGTGCCACAGCAGAGAAGGCCCTCCTCCTGGTAGCCACCTGCCTCACTTCCTTTGGCCGGGGCTCACGGAGAAGGACCCCCGAGGATGATCTTTGTGTCTGGGCAGGTACATATGGGAGGAGGCGTTCCTTCAGATAACCTGGCCCCATGCCGTTTAGGGCTCTGAATGTTAATACCAACACTTTGAATCGGGCCTGGACCTGGACTAGCAGCCAGTGAAGCTGGAACAGGACTGGCGTAATGTGGTCTCGTTGGCCAGTCCCTGTTCACAGTCTGGCTGCCCTGTTTTGTACCAGCTGAAGTTTCCAGACCATTTCAAAGGCAGCTGCATGTATAACGCATAGCAATAATCCAGACGAGAGTTTATCAGAGCATGCATAAGTGTAGCTAGGCTACCTCTGTCCAGATAAGGGTGCAGTTGGCATATTAGCTTAAGCCGATAAAAGGTGTTCCTTGCCACCGAGTCCACCTGTGCCTCGAGAGACAGTTCTGGATCAAAGAGCATCTCCAAACTATGAACCCCATCATTTAGGGGAAGTGCAACCCCCTCCAGAACAGGCTGAACATCACCTAGCTGGGCAGATGAATCACCCACTATTATTATTTATTATTTATTCCATTTATATACCGCCCCATAGCCGAAGCTCTCTGGGCGGTTTACATAGTTCCCGGCATCTGTTGCTTCTCTGGCCAATGCATGGGGTCAGATGGTTCACTAGCTGATGGATGAGACCAAGGTCTGTAGTCCTAGAAACTGTAAGTTGGAGCTGTGTGTGCTGCTTCTGGCATGGAGGGGTGAAGGTCCTAGCCTGGCATCCAAAAGGATCGTACCAGTCATACCTCCCTGAGAAGGATGCTCCAAAGGCAGGTGCTACCACAGAAGAGGCCCTCTCCTTTGTTCATACATAGCATATTTCTCTTCCTGAAGGCATTCAAGGAAGGGTCTCCTTTGAAGATTTTAATGCCCAGGCAGGCTGGCATGAAGGAAGCGCTCCTTCAGGTATTCGAGTTCCAAGCTGTTTCGGTCTTTAAAGTTAAGCGCCTGCATTTTGAATCGGAAGCAAAGAGACCACCAATGTAATTCTTCCCAGTGTTGTATGGATCCGACTAGCTAAAGTCAGAATTGCATTGACTGAATTTGGCACTAATTGTCGTCATCTTCAAGGGCAGCCCCACGTACAATGCATTACAGTAATCCAACCAGGAAGGTGCCAGAGAAGGGATCCTTGACTTTGGCTAGCCCTGGCTAGGAATGATAGCACTTGGCATCCATCCGAAGCTGGTATAAGGCGCTAAGGCCAGTTGCACTCAGGGGACAATGCTGAATTAAACACACACACACACACACACACACACACACACACACTGTATTCCTAGTCTTTCAAGAAGAGGGTAACCCAGCTCAGGACAGGTGGAAGGCCAATTTCTTGAACCTGAGAACTACCTATCCACGGTGCCTCCATCCTGTCAGGATCCAGCTTTATTGTACCGGCCCTCATCGACTGATTCACGATCTGAAAGGATCGTGTTATCTGTATCCCACGTTTATTAGATCAGAAGCAAAGGTCAGCAGAATTCAGGCTGGCAGGATCTACTTGGGCATTTACCAGATCTCCAAAATCTACCCATCGGAGCCTGGTGCAAAAGACCTACACTTGGAATGGAAGAATTTGAGCCCAGGGTTTCGTTTTGGCCACCAAAACTGAACGGCGATCGCAGTTTGCCCATAGAACAACCCACTTCCGGCAACACCGATGTTCCTTCATTTCGGCAGTATAGCCTAGTGTTTGTTGTTGCTGTTGTTAGAAAATTGAGAGTCGGAAATCCTCGCTGGTCTCCTGCAAATCACCCCGAGGACTGCCAGCAGATTCAAAACCCTTTTCCCTGCCTGTTTATTTGGCATCAAGGGTAGGTATGGATGGGGATCTGCAAGGGCCCACACCTAGCAGGGACTCACTGACAAGAGTTCCTGCTCTTGTCAGTGCTGCTCCTCCTCTTCCCCACTGCTCCTCCTCTTCCCCACTGCAAACTGCTTGTTCACCCGCCTCTCGCTCTGGCCCAGACAACAGTGGTGGGGTGAAGTATGGGCAGCAGGTGCGACTGTCTACTTGCTCCCTGGCTCTCCGTCTGGCAAGCAAGCAGGTGGAAGGAATGATGGGTAAGGGAATGAGGTGCAAAGCCTGGCGCATGCACGGATTAGAGGCCACTTGCGGGTGAATAGATGGGACTTAAGCATCCTGTGTCTATCAGTCGTAAGTATGTAAAATGAGACCTAACGTCATAGAATCATAGAATGGTAGAGTTGGAAGGGGCCTCCAAGGCCATGAAGTCCAACCCCCTGCTCCATACAGGAATCCACCTTAAAGCATCCCTGACAGATGGCTGTCCAGCTGCCTCTTGAATGCCTCTAGTGTGGGAGATCCCACGACCTCCCAAGGTCATTGGTTCCATTGTCGTACTGCTCTAACAGTCAGGAAGTTTTCCCTGATGTCCAGTCGAAATCTGGCTTCCTGTAACTTCAGTCCATTCTTCCGTGTTCTGCACTCTGGGATGAGCAAGAAGAGATCCTGGCCCTCCTCCGTGTGACAACCTTTTACATCCTTGAAGAGTGCTCTCATGTCTCCCCTCCATCTTCTCCAGGCTAAACATGCTGAGTTCTTTCAGTCTCTCCTCATAGGGCTTTGCTTCCAGACCCCTAATCATCCTCGTTGCCTTCCTCTGAACACGCTGTAGCTTGTCTGCATCCTTCTTGAAGTGTGGTGCCCAGAACTGGACTCAATACTCAAGATGAGGCCTAACCAGTGCCGAAGAGAGGGGAACCAGCACCTTGCACAATTTGAAGCAATACTTCTATTAATGCATGACACGAGGAGAGCAGCTCCTCTCTGCCACACAAGCAACTGCTTCCGAGCAAATGGCAGCGATTTGCAGGCAACATCTAGCCATTCTGGCCAACAGCCATTGAACAATAGCTCTCCTGCTCCATCAGGAATGTGTGTGATCCCTTTTTACGGGCATGCAGGCCGTTTCCCCATCTTCGGTGGCAATGGAGTCCACAGATTAGTTCACTGCTGGGAGAATCAGGTCCTCTCTTTCGTCTGTAGACCCCTTGCCGAATGTTTGTGTGCGAATTTTTGGGGAAAACAAGCAATTTTAGAGGGGTGCAGTTTCAACCTCCCCTGCCCATGTGCCCCTCTGCCCATTCTGCACACTTGCATGTGAGAGAAAATGAAAAAAGGAGCAGCTACACATCAAGCACTTCCACATATGCTGCAAGAGGTGGACAGCCACCTCTCATGGATGGTTGAATTGGCTTTCCTGTATGTTGCAGGGGGTTGGTCTAGATGGCCCTTCTGGTCCCTTCCAACTCCACAATTCAATGACCCTGTTCAGATGACACCCTAAGCCGTAGCGGCTAAGCATTTTAGCTAAACCTTACAGCTTAACACGTCATGTGAACCCTTCCTAACCATGGTGGCTACCTAACCACGGTTTAAACACACTCACTAACCGTTTGCTGCAAAGGGGTTAGCGGCCCAACCATGGCTTAGCGTGTTGTCTGAACAGGCCCTATGATTCTGTGATTTGACCCACAGTTCTGCTTTTTTGAGAATGGGAGAAAATTCTCTCTCTCTCTCTCTCTCTCTCTCCAGGCAGAGACAGAGAGAAAGCCTGGACCTGTCTTAGGCAAAGTTATCGTGACTTGAATGATATGCCAAGGTGTGATTCAAGAAAGCCCAACCAATATACACAGGAGGGCAGTGTGTGTGTGTGTGTGTGAAAGTGTAGCGTAGGCATCTAGGAGTTGGGGGCTGAGCCCACCCACTCACCCACCCACAGCCTGCACTGTTACGTCCTCAAACCAATTATTCCGGGCTCCTTCTATTTTCCTTCTCCCAGCTATGCTATAATTTAAATCCTCCCCTCCCTGGTTCAGCAAGCTGGCTTGCCACCTTGACATCTAGTGTGGTTTCAAGTCTGTCATGATAAGCAGCATCTCTCCAGGGTATCTCCCAGTACCACAAACAAAATGCATAAGGACCGGGCGGGGTGGGTGGGAACTCTAGCTCAATTTCCAGCATTTCCAGGTAGGATTGGGTAGGCTGACCATCTGAAAAGGAGGACAGGGCTCATGTAACTTTAACAGTTGTAGAGAAAAGGGAATTTCATCCAGTGTCATTTGTATGCAGTTTGTTCCTGGTGAAATTCCCTCTTCATCACAACAGTTAAAGGTGCAGGCACTATACTAGAGGGACCATATACAAAAGAAGGCAGGGCCCCTGCAACTTTAACTGTTGTGATGAAGAGGGAATTTCACCAGGGACTAATTGCATACAAATGACACTGGCTGAAATTCCCTTTTCTCTACAACTGTTAAAGTTACATGAGCCCTGTCCTCCTTTTCAGATGGTCAGCCTAGGATTGGGGAAATTCCTGCCTGATACCCTGGAGATCCGTCACAGCCACTCAGTGTCAACCGTGCTGGGCTTCATGCATCAAGAACCATAGAATCACAGAATAGTCGAGTTGGAAGGGGTCTCTGAGGCCATCTAGTCCAACCCCCTGCTCAGTGCAGGAATCCACCTTAAAGCATCCCTGACAGATGGCTGTCCAGCTGCCTCTTGAAGGCCTCTAATGTGGGAGAGCCCACCACCTCCCTAGGTCATGGGTTCCATTGTCGTACTGCTCTAACAGTCAGTAAGTTTTTCCTGATGTCCAGTCTGGCTCTGTATAAGGCAGGTTCCTGTGTTCCTATTTATTTATTTATTTATTTACAATATTTATGTACCACTCCCTATCCGAAGATTTCAGAGTGGTGAACAAATAGAATCAAAGTATCAAACAGAATCAAAACACCATTAAAAATTATATTTTAAAAGAACAAGGTTCAGATAAAACTGCGACCCGTCATTCAGGGAAAGCTTTCTGGAACAACCATGTTTTCAGGAGGGGCCAGAAACAATACAAGGTTGGGGCCTACCTGAACCTCCAAAGGCAGGGAATTCCAAAGAAGGGGGCCACCACACTGAAGGCTCTTCTCCTGGTGGGCTCCAATGGGGCCATAGGTCCATGTGGAACCACCAGGAACGGGACCTCTGTTGACCTCAGTGACTGGGCAGGTTTGTGAGGGAGAAGGCACTCTCTCAGGTATCCTGGTTCCAAGTTGTTTAGGGCTTTGTTTAGTACTATAACCTTAAACCTGGCCCAGTAGTGACTAGGTAGGTGAGTTATTCCTATGAGCACTGAACGGCACCTGACCAACAAATATGAAGACAGATAGATCAGTTTCTTTTCCACCAACATTGCTTTAGTCAAGTACAACGGAGGCCTCTGTTTGGAAGTTGCTTCCATGCCATATTGTCTGTCTGCTGGCTTTAATTAGCCACCCTGTCCATTTCCACTTAACAAGATCAATCACACGGCACAGAATGTGCAGCTGGAGCTTAGATCTTGCAAAAGGGCCACGGATTACCTGGCATGGCAGGGATCATGCATCACCTATCTGAACTGTCAAAGCTGTGTTCTCGGCTTGTCCGGTGAACAAGCACTAATAGCAAGGAGGAGGAACAGCAAGGCCAGGGGACCTTGGGGGCTGCCACGGGACACCATGTCTGGTTGTGGGCCTTGGCAAATGCCCCGCAATTCTGGCCTCTGACACTGGCCCTGCAAGGGAACCCTGACCTTCCAAAGTCTATGTGCAGGAGTGTGTTCTTATTCTGAATAATAATTAAAAATAAATAAATATGGAGGACTTTCTAATTCCACTTGAGCAGGGACAGTGGTATCCAGATGACCAGAGGTAGCTCAGCAAGGAGTATGTGATGTGGGGTTTGATTAAAATAAAAACCGGGAGAATCAGTAATTTGGGATTTCCACTACATTGGAAATCCCAAATTACTGTGCAAGCAAACGAAGGAGCTAGAGTTTAACAGAAAAGATACACACACACACATACAACCTCTCTCTGCTGATGACCCAACTAGGTTTGGCTGAAAGCCAATGCCATGGAAGAGGCAGGATTGGGCTCTGCCAAACGTAGTTACCAGAGCATCCACCACCATGTCCTCTCTCTCTCTCTCTCTCTCTCTCTCTCTCTCTCTCTCTCTCTCTCTCTCTCCTTCAGCTTGATGTCTGGTTTGGCCACCATGGACTCCAAAGTTTGCGGGAAAATGGGGATCATCACCATCACCTATTACCTCTGGACGACCTTCTTGGCCGTGACTACCGGAATCATCTTAGTCATCAGTATCCACCCCGGGGCTGCTGCCCAGAAGGAAGAATACACGGTCAGCAAAGTGGTACTCAGCTCCGCCGATGCTTTGCTGGATCTCATCAGGTACCTGCACTCCTACCCCGCTTATATTCATGCCCGATGGAGACTTGTTTACATACCCCCATGAGAGTGGTGGTGCATTTTTAGCATTTAAACAATTAGAGGGTTGTTTTTATGAATTATCAAATTGTTTATACAGTGCCATTGGTGTCCAGTTCTGGCCACTTTAAGAAGGATGCAGACAAGCTGGAGGGGGTTCAAAGGAGGGCAACGAGGATGATCAGGGGCCTGGAAACAAAGCCCTATGAGGAGAAACTGAAAGTACTGGGCATGTTTAGCCTGGAGAAGAGAAGACTGAGGGGAGACATGAGAGCACTCTTCAAATACTTGAAAGGTTGTCACACAGAGGAGGGCCAGGATCTCTTCCTGATCCTTCCAGAATGCAGGACACGGAATCATGGGCTCAAGTTACAGGAGGTCAGATTCCGGCTGGACATCAGGAAAAACTTCCTGACTGTTCGAGTAGCATGACAATGGAACCCATGACCTAGGGATGTTGTTGGCTCTCCCACACTAGAAGCCTTCAAGAGGCCACTGGACAGCCATCTGTCAGGGATGCTTTAATGTGGATTCCTGCATTGAGCAGGGGGTTGGACTTGATGGCCTTAGAGGCCCCTTCCTACTCCACAATTCTATGATCAGAATAACATAGACAAGGAGTGTAATAATCTCAAATAGGCCCCAGGTGTAGTTCATATACAAGCCTGTACTTTGCCCTGGTTTATGACCTGGAAACTGGTAAATGCTAAGTTTTGGCGTTTTTATTAAATCCAGCCTTTACTGATTAACCAAACATTGTTTTATTATTGTAATCTGAGTGTAAATGTTTTGATTTTGTATATTTTGATCCTGTTTTCTTTTATTGTTTGCTGCCGGGAATCCTCTTGGCTGTAGAGCGGTATACAGGAACCTTTCTACAGGAGGCTTTTATTGTGCACTTATGATTTCTCATTCACAGTAGTTTGTGGGTGCTTTACATGACATTATCATCTTCCAGGGTCTCTCTGTGCTTTGCAACTATTTTAGTGGGGCGGGGGGTTCCTAACGAGAAAGTCTGGTATATCAGTGAATGGTCATATGAAATCCCTGTGTTTTTCTGCAATTCCACTGTACCACAGCGCCACCTAATGGTTGTGTATGGAACATATAGAAAGGTAGAGAAAGAAAAAACTCCAGGAAAAAAAACACCAAAAACATGTGTAAAGGAGCTGATCTTAATCTCACAAAGAATCTGGAAGTAGAAGCCTTAGTAAAGTAATGGGTTAAAAGCCTCATGTAAGAGTTTAGCCAAACAAATAAATAATATAAATGTTCTTAATCAATTTTTAAAGCCTTCATGCAGCCTTTCTCAATTCCGTTTTGCTTTGTTTCCTGCAGAAATATGTTTCCTTCCAATCTCATCGAGGCTTCGTTCCAGCAGGTAAGCACCTGATACAGACCTCCTCCCGAGGTGGGCTACTGAGATGTCAAGCCAGGTTGTCTGCCCAGCAGCTGCTTTTCTCTCTTTTATAGTGAGTCTGAGCTACTACTAGTTGAGGCTGTAATTGCTGCTGGTCCCCAGCCTTGACTGAGAGCAAGTTTAGAAACTCTGAGACCCAAGAATGTGGCTGAGTCTGCCTGGAGATTTTCAAGAGCTTCCAGGAAAATGAGATTGTGAGATGCCTAAACCATGTCACCCAGAATGTGCTCTGTTGTCATGATTCCAAGCCTTCCCACCAAGATGTGAGACAATAAAAACATCTGCCGTGGAATCCACAAAGTTGTTTTCAATAAATAAGCATCTCTTCACACATGATGGGGGTGTGAATGCTAGGAGCTATCCTCTAAGCTTAATTAGCCTAACAAAGCTAAGCAGTTGCTTTTCAACTAAAACTAGACATCTCCACCCCATTCTTGTCTTTGTAACATTCAGTCTGAGCAAGTGTGCTGTGGAACTCAGAATCTTGCATACCTCATGGGAATAATTGATTGTTCCTAATATGGCAGTGGTAGGGAACCTCAGGCCCATGGGACAAATCCAGACTTCTGGGATTCCCCAGCCCTTCCTGGAGAGGGATCAAACCTGGACCTCTTGCATGCAAAGCAATTATTGCTAAACAATCATTCCCTCAAACCCCTCGCACCCGCACTTGCCTCCCAATATACATGTCATGTCACGTTTGCTCAGCTGGAAAGGCTTTGGCCTGCAGTGGGATGGGTGACTACATGTGGATGGATTATTCACATTACATAGGGGACTCATAATTTTTCTTTTAACAGCAGCTCGACTTACAATTGCAGGGGGGATGGAAGTTTTCAGGTTTTACTTTAGAGATGTGGTATAGTCTTGTATGGGAGCCTGTCCTGATGGAAACGCTAACTTACAACTTACAGATGGCAAAGGGGAATACTAATTCTGAGGCCTTTGATACAACTTGGCTTGCTTTGGTCACACATGATTCAGAATGCTCTCTCCAGAGAGAGCTGCCTGGTGCCTAACTTAATGTCCTTTCATCACCAGGCAACTGGGGTGAGGTAATGAGCGAGGTACCACAGGGCTCAGTCCTGGGCCCCAGTGCTCTTCAACATTTTTATGAATGACTTGGATGAGGAGGTGCAGGGAATGCTTATCCAATTTGCAGATGACACATAATTGGGTGGGATAGTTAATCCCCTGGAAGACAGAAACAAACTTCAAAGTGATCTTGAGAGACTGGAGCGCTGGGCTGAAAACAACAGAATGAAATTTAATAGGGATAAATGCCAAGGGGTCTGGAAACAAAGCCCTATGAGGAGAGATTGAAAGAACTGGGCATGCTTAGCCTAGAGAAGATTGAGTGGAGACATGATAGCACTCTTCAAGGACTTGAAAGGTTGTCACACAGAAGAGGGCCAGGATCTCTTCTCTCTTGCTCATCCCAGAGTGCAGGACATGGAATAATGGGCTTAAGTTACAGGAAGCTAGATTCTGGCTGGACATCAGGAAAAACATCCTGACTGTTAGAGCAGTATGACAATGGAACCAATGACCTAGGGAGGTCGTGGGCTCTCCCTTACTAGAGGCCTTCAAGAGGCAGCTGGACAGCTATCTGCCAGGGATGGTTTAAGGTAGATTCCTGCATTGAGCCAGGGGTTAGACTCGATGGCCTTAGAGGCCCCTTCCAACTCTACTATTCTATGATTCTATGAATTCCCTCTTATCATTGCAGGCTTTTTCAATGGTTTTATATTCTTGCTTCCCAGTTTGCATCTTAAAAGTTGTGCAATCTATGAAACTTTTTAAATTCTTCCGTGGTTGATGCTTGTTATGTTTTAATCTCTGCTAGTTTAAAACGGTAGTTTTAGTCTCAGTTAGTTTTTGTGTGGTGTTTTTGATGTTCATGGTAGGTCTGTGGAAATGTAATAATAATAATAATAATAATAATAATAATAATAATAATAATAATATACAAGTTAGAAGTCACTGGTAATTGTTGCGCTGAGTGGCTGCAATAAGAGAGGAGGAAATTTAGCATCCCTGAAGACAGTTTCTAGCCATGGTTCAGCTCACAGAGCACCCTCTTGTGGCATTTACTGTCTTGCTATTAAAAAAATTGGAAGCTGTTTTCCCAGGTTGGGAAAGCGATTCACAACTAAACTGTGGTGAAAACGATTCTCATGGGGCCCACCCAGCCTTTTTGTTACAACATAACAGTCTTACATTAGTGCATTTTGATTTTTATTGTCTCTTGCTCAACTTCTTGGGTGGACTTGTTCTAGAAAGGCAGCCTATATAAATATGCTATTCAATTAATGGAATGAATGAATGAATGAATGAATGACTAACTTTCGAGGGTTTGAGAAACTTGGCTTCGGATGTGAACGGTCACCCTCCTCTTTGCTTCCAGTACCGAACGGTTCTTGTCCCCGTGGTGAAGTCCTCGGGAGTTCCAAGTATGCCAAGGAAATATCTGAGTTTCATCTACTTTGTGCCGGACTCCAAAAACCCAGAGATCCAGCGGCCGGTGCTCCTTGAAATCACACCATCTCCAGAAATGACCTACCAGACCCTCCCTGGCAGCAATAATGAAATGAATGTCCTGGGAATAGTTATCTTCTCAGCCACGATCGGTACGTGACGAACGTCGAATTGGGAGTGTCTGGGTGCCTTCTACAGCCTGGGCCCCCTTCGCAACTCCTTAAGGGTCTCTTACCACCTTAAGGGTCCCACCTCCCTTCTTTTGCCTTCCCCTTCCCAGTAACGTGGGGTTTAGACTAGAATATTGAAACAACCAAATTACAAGTAAAGGTATATAGTGAATAGAGTTGAGTGATACAAAGGCATTAAATGAAAATAAAAGCCGCAAGATGCACGTCCTTTTACCCTAGCTGCATTTAGCCTTTTCCAACTGCTTCTTTGTCATGCTCTCGTTGTTTCTACCTCTCTCCTCTCTGGCTTTCTCTCACTCTTTTATACCCTTTTCCTCCAAAACAGAAACTACTGTTTCAGTCTTGAAGAAATAAAACTTCCCTGGAGAAATGAAACTTAACCAGGGAAATGAATCTTAACCGGAGAAATAAAATGGCTCCTCTCAGGGATATCCCCTCCCAACAGAAAAAACTCCAGATCTCTAAGACCTGACCTTTTTACTTTGCATCTGTAGGCCTCAAGCCGTCACAGGGAGTGAAGGAGGTGGAGAAAGAGATGATCATGTATTTATTAATTAATCTTTAACTTAACAAATGTTAAAAGAATCGGCACACAGTCCCTCCAAAATCAACACTTCTATATACATACTCCAGCTTTGCTACATACATGTACCAGCAAAGTTTGCTGTGGGTATATGGGAATTGTAGTCCAGAGCATCTGGAAGATACGACATTGGTGAAGGCTGATATACGCCATTCATTGATGACATAAAAAAGAACATCACAACGTCGATAATATATCGAAACTAAGAAATGGTGTCTGAGTTTTGCTTTTTTTTCTCCTCCCTCCCAACCGCTTTTCCTTTTGTGTCATGTCTTTTAGATTGTAAGCCGGGGGTGGGTGGGTGGGTTATTATTAATCTTTGTTTTTGATACATTTTGTAATGGATATTGTGCCATAGACAAATAAAATGTATCTACAATCCACAACAATAAAACAAGATGTCTCTATAACAGCCAAAATTCTTACAAACTCAGAAAGAGTACATATAAAAGAACCAAACTGAGAGAAAAGGCTGCGGTTTATACTGTTGAAAAAATGATACAGACCCTAGTAATCATGATAACACAAAATTATAGCGGATGGTCCCCTCTGCAATCTACGCCTGATTACTTTAGAAAAATTTTGGCGGATTTTTTGAGCTGCTGCAGCAAATGTTACAACCTTGGTTGTAATCACTTTACTATGATCTGCTAACGGATCACAGATAATATCAGCCATGGGCCAACCTGCTCCTGCTCTCAGAAGATCTCCCAGAAAACGACCCCTAATATCTTTATACAAGGAGCAGCATAACAAGTAATGTCCTACATCTTCCGCCTCCCCCGCACCACAAATACATGTCCGCTGAGCGTAGGGAACCCCTTTATACTTCCCCTCCAGATAAGCTGTAGGCATTGTTTGGAAACAGAGGGGGCAGTAAAGGCCTTTCTGAGAACAAAGAAAGTCAGGTCTTGAAAATACTGTGGTTAAGTATTGTTCTCTCTTAACATGGCTAAGCCACGGGGAAATTGCTTTCCATCAAATATTATTAATCTTTGTAAGCCCCTCCGGGAGCCTTTTTTTTTTTTGTACTGAAGAGCGATGTAAAAATACTGTAAATAAATAAATAAACAACAAGACTACACATGAGTGTAGATTTTCCTAAGGATTATTATTATCTAGGAGGACTCAACCCTCTTTTTCCAACCGTCCAAACATTTCATCTTAGCTTTGCTCTTGCCTTGAAGTGCTGAAATAACCGCGGACAGTGTATCATTCTCCGAGTGGGACTCTATCCAATGACTGGCTACTGTTTCTGATTCCAGGCCTGCTCTTGGGGAAGATGGGTGAGCGCGGGGCTCCGCTGGTCAACGTCTGCCAGTGCCTGAACGAGGCCGTGATGAAGATCGTCGCCATGGCCGTCTGGTTAGTCTGGCGCCACTTGGATGAGACACCTTGTAGAGAAGTGGGCTCTTGTTGCTTCAATGCAGAACACGTGGGCACTTTTTAGGGTGAACTAGGAGAGCTTAGAAGGCATTTGACCTGTCATAGCCTTCCCAGCTCATCGGGCATTGCTGGAGGTCTCGGCCGCAGAACCCAAAGGGGAGGAGGCCATGATGACACCCACTCAGTGGCCAGCCAGCGATCCCAACAGCTGTAGTGTAGGTTTGCAGAACCAGTTTCTTCTCTCTATATGTCATTGGCCCCAAGGCAAGGAAAATTCCCCTACTACCCAATGTAAGAGCCCTGTTGGGTCAGATCAAGGGTCCATCTAGTCCAGCATTCTGTTCACACAGTGGACAATCAGCTTTCGACCAGAAGCCCAGTGTGCCAGTGGGATGTAGTGACTAGAGTGTTGGACTGGGACTCATAGAATCGTAGAATAGTAGAACTGGAAGGGGCCTATAAGGCCAGCAAATCCAACCCCCTGCTCAATGCAGGAATCCACCTTAAAGCATCCCTGACAGATAGTTGTCCAGCTGCCTCTTGAAAGCCCCTAGGGTGGGAGAGCCCACGACTTCCCTTGGTCATTGGTCCCATTGTCATACTGCTCTAACAGGAAGTGTTTCCTGATGTCCAGCCGGAATCTGGCTTCCTGTAACTTGAGCCCATTATTCCATGTCCTGCACTCTGAGATGATGGAGAAGAGATCCTGGCCCTCCTCTGTGTGACAACCTTTCAAGTATTTGAAGAGTGCTATCATGTCTCCCCTCAGTCTTCTCTTCTCCAGGCTAAGCATGCCCAGTTCTTTCAATCTCTCCTCATAGGCTTTGTTTCCAGACCCGATCATCCTCGTTGCCCTCTGAACACGCTCCAGTTTGTCTGCGTCATTCTTGAAGTGTGGTGCCCAGAACTGGACGCAGTACTCAAGATGGGGCCTAACCCGTGCTGAAGAGAGGGGAACCAGTACTTGGGAGATCTGGGTTCTAGTCCCCATTTGGCCATGAAGCTCATTGGATGACTTTGAGCCAGTCACAGACTCTCAGCCCAACCTACCTCACAGGGTTGTTGATGTGAGGATAAACATGGAGAGGAGGAGGAGGATTATGTACACCTCCTTGGGTTCCTTAGGAAGGTAAAAGGGTGGGATATAAATATAATAAATAATAATAAATAATAAACCCACAAGCAGGACATGAGTGCAACATGATGCATATAGGCTTATTGTTTCTGCTACTGGAGGTCGCACATAGCCATCAGGACTAGTAGCCCTTGATAACCTTCTCTTCCAGGGATTTATCCAGCCCCCTTTTAAAGCCATCCAAAATGGTGGCCATCACCACCCCTCCAGTTGAGCCACCTGGGAACAATAGGTAGGGGTGAGGGGTTTGGTGTGTGTGTGTGCTTTCTTTCATGACACTAGAACTTTGTAGTGTGTGTGTGTGGGGGGGGTCACCCAATGAAATTGCTGGGCTTTGCACAGTGCATAGTTAACAGAATGTGATTATGGAAGCCAAAGGAGACCATCATGTCTTGCTCCAGTACAACTCCCATGCTCCCCTACCCACCCTATCTGGAATCCACTTCCCTTTGGGAAGGAAGAGGGGGGAGGGAGGCAGGAGCAGGCAAAGGGGGCATCAGGGGCTGCTCCAGTTGAATTGCTGCCCTCCACAGGCCCAACTGCCATCAAGTGCCCTGGGGGGAAGGGACATCAGATGCTGCCTCCTGCTCATGTAGACCTGGTGGTGCCTGCTCACTCTTCTTTTTTGAGCGTGTGATTGAATGTAGCTGTTGTGTTCCATTAATATTAAAAGCCACTTTGCGGATTCGTGTCGAAACGTGGGGTATAAATCCCCTACGTAAATAAATTGCATGGAATTTGCTGCCCCACCCCCCGAAAAAACAAATAGTGATAGCTGAGACGGCTTTAACGGAGGATTCAACTCAGGTGGCAAAGAGATCTGTCCAGTGGCCATGAATCATGATGGATAAATGGAACCTCCAGTCCAGAGCCAGTCTGTGGCTGAAATGCCAGTTGCTGGGGACAAACGGCTGGGAAGGAGGGAGAGAGGAGGCCTTGGTTAGAAAGCTGGAGTTTTACAGCATGGTCAGGTGCCTTTGACAGCCACATTTTTATGCAGGTGTTGGGCTACGCAGGTGTTCTAAGCATCACCAGTCTCTTCCATGGCGCTCTACACCCTTTCTGATGACTTGAGGGGGAGAATCCCCAATCATGTGTATGGTACACGAAGAGCCCAAAGTGTATGTTAGGGCACAGAGGCGTATTGATGTTAGGTCCTTGTTCAGTTTTCTGTTTCAAACTTTTGCAGAAATAAGGAACTGGGAAGCGGAATAAGCATCCTCAGCATTGCTCCTTTTCACATGCTTCCCGGCCTCCATCCCGTCCTCAGCCAAATGCCTCCCACTTTTCGCCTCCATGCTGGATGCTGGAATCCAGCCATTCCTCCCTCCCATCCCCCCTCCCTCCTTCATCCCCACCGTGAGACTCTCAGGTAGTGGAAATGGGCGTCCCCTGATTGCAGGCTCTTTATAGGCTGGGCTCAGTCACCGACCTTGTGTTTTGCAGGTACTTCCCTTTCGGCATCGTCTTCTTGATCGCTGGGAAGATCTTGGAGATGGAAGATCCCTATATGATTGGGAAGAAGCTGGGCCTCTACGCCATGACGGTTGTGACCGGCTTGGCCATCCATGGCCTTTGCTTCTTGCCTGTGCTGTTTGTGCTCATTACCAAGAAGAACCCGTTCTCCTTCATCCGGGGGATCCTCCAAGCCCTGCTGATCGCCCTGGCGACATCATCCAGGTAAGAAGGGTGGGCGATGCTGACGTATAACCCAACTGAGGGCGCTACCAGTATCCGACATGGACTCTCGACATTCTCCACGCTCCCCTTACTATAACAATCAGCATGCTGCTGTCATGACCTCTATCTCTTGGGTCTTCGTGTGTGCAGCAGAGGGTTCTGCTGAGGACAAGGCACAGGTTATGTCCTTGGGGATAGGACAGCCACTGTCTTATTCAGGGCTCTCCTGGTCAGAGGTCTCAGCCCTGCCATCATTCTCTGGTGCAAAGTCTGAGTTACTGGTAGAGTCTCCATCTCCCCAGCCTTGCAGAAGACTCATGCTGCAGAATCAGGTGAGGGCCCATTAACTGTCCAGCCAGTTCCTCCGAGAAGGGTGGAGCAGACATACTACAAGACCTGTCAGCTTACAGAAGGCTTTAGTTCACCTGTTGTGGCAACATCCCCCTATTGTCCTAGTAGGAGAGAAGTCCAGCTAGCAGCAACTATCCAGGGCTCTACTTTTAGAATTATCCAGGGCTAGAGCTATTCGGGGTCCTATTTTTGGAGCTAGCCAGCACTCTAGTTTTGGAGCTGTCCAGGGTTCTACATTTGGGACTATCCAGGATCCAACTTCTGAAGCTATCTGTGGCTGGAGCTGTCCAGGGTCCTAGCTCTGGAGCTGTTCAGGTCTGGAAGTATCCAGGCTTCTAGTTTCAAAGCTATCCAGGGCCAGAGCTGTCCAGAGTCCTAGTTTTGGAGCTATCCAGGTTCAAAGTTATCCAGAGTCCTAATTTCTTCCTTTCCTGATTCTCATTCCTGTCTGGAACTTACTAACAGCTTCCCCAAGAGCCCCAAAGGATCCCAGAATGGGATAGCTAGCTGGTGGGAAAATCAAATTTTCCCAGGAACTAAATATAAGCTGGCAGAATAGCAGAGTTTGGACATCCTGAAGAGCAACAAATTGGGACTTGAGTTGGTAGTATCGATCCTATTCTTGTAGCAAATGTGCCACCTTGAGGAAAGATGGCTGGACACACGCTTGGACTCTCCTTCCCCAGTAATATTTAACAGCTACCCAACGGCTGTACTCAGAACATAGCCCCACCTGCCAAGCCCTACAACTTTCTGGCCTGCACTTCTTTGTAACCGCCACGAGAACATCCACTCCCGTTAATGAGTGTGGCTTTTCCCTCACAGCTCGGCCACGCTGCCCATCACCCTGAAGTGTCTTCTGGAGAACAACGGAATTGACCGGCGGATAGCCCGGTTTGTCCTTCCGGTTGGCGCCACCATCAACATGGATGGAACGGCCCTGTATGAGGCCGTGGCGGCCATCTTCATTGCACAAGTCAACGAGTACGACCTGGACTTGGGACAGATCGTAACCATCAGGTAAGTCACCTCTCCTTTTTCCTTTCCTGGTCTGCAGCAGCAGGAGAATGGTGGGCAGTCAGGTGTGAATGTGCCCGGAGCCGTAGGCAGTATTTAGTGCAGTGATTAACAGCATAAGGGCATGTATTTGCTAGCACAGCTGGCCATCTGTATGGTTTTAAAGCTGGTTGTCATAGCTGTACTCACATGCCATGAAGGCCCAGAGCGTTTTGCTAGCAACAGAAGCTAGAGCAATGTGTCGTCGTCACTTCGCACAGTGTGTACTTTCAAGCTGATCAGGGATGCTTCTGGATGGTGAGAAGCCTATTTCACTCCTAAGCAATAGTGCAAAAGGTTATCACTCTGGGGTTTTACCCCCCTCATCTATTTCTGCTGGATTCGGGAAATATTAAATCAACTCTCAAGCAGAGATTGGACGATACTGATCTTCAAGAGCTGCGGGGGTCCGCGAGAGGCCCCTGTTCCCCGGTGGCATTAGGTATATTAGATTGCCCTAGTGAAGGAGGAATGGCGTATCTTGACTGGCTTTCTATTCCCAAATATAGGAAAGCATTCACCTTGGCCAGGTTGAATGCTCTCCCATCCAAACTGCTGGAGGGAAGATATAAAAAAATACCTGCAGGAAATAGATTCTGTCCTTGTAATAATTCGGAGATAGAGACAATAGTACATGTGCTCTTTAATTGTAACTTTTATAATGGGATCAGGAATGATTTGCTGCAACTAATTATTCAGAAACTTCCTGGCCGATCCAGAGAATTTTTGGTCACTATCCTTCTCCAGGGTAGGGATAAGTCTATAACAATCCAAGTCTCGAAATATGTATATCTTGCCTCACGTGTTAGATCACAAATGGTCATCAGAGGATATTTCTATAAATTTGTTAAAATTGACGATTTTGTAACTTAGTGGTTTTATGGTCTGTTGACTGTTAATAAAGAATTGCAGGTGCTCCTAAGGAGGAAGCCCCCCCCCCCCCAGTCTCCTTCTGGGCAAAGGGCGATGTGTGTGTGCGTCTGTGTGTCTTCTGACAGTTTGAACTAGATGGAAAGACTTGCTCTATAAAATCCTGAGCAAATTGGCCTGACACCTGTTCTCACCTGACAGGGGGGAATGCCTGCCACCTGCTCAGGTAATCAACTCCGGGCAACGTCCATCACCCCCTCCCCTGGAAACCAGGGTGACTGAACTGGGAGTGAAGGGCGCGTAAGCTTTCCTTTGCTTTCAATCTGCCTGCATCCACTCTCCACCCATAACCTCTGTCATTCTTTCACACAAGTGGACTTGAGTCATATTGGTAGCCTCAGACCTGCTTAGTGTGTGTCCTGGCTGGATCAGGCCCCAGTTTAAGGCAGATGCTGCAAACAAACAACCAAACGAGGGAAGGCTCTAGCATTCATCCACTTGAGAGTGTGATAGGTGGGAAAGTCCATCCTCCGTGGCGACAGCATCCCGGTCTCTCACCTTTCCGCAGCATCACGGCCACGGCGGCAAGCATCGGAGCAGCTGGGATTCCTCAATCAGGCCTCGTCACGATGGTCATCGTGTTAACCTCCGTCGGGCTCCCCACAGAAGACATCACTCTCATCATTGCCATCGACTGGGCCTTGTGAGTTGCTCCTCCACTCCTCACATCTCCCCGTTTGTGTGTCCGAATGTTCCAAAGGCCACACGGGTCGTGGAGTTTGGATATGAGTCAAGGAGGGCTGAGCAGAGACCTATGGGACTCAGGGAGCTGTTCTCCGATCTGCACTGCGAGGTATCACAGACAACCCTATGATACCTGACAGATGCTCTGTGTGAAATGTTTGTGGATAAAATTCTGGGGGGCCCATTTTGAGATCATGGATGGACATGCTTAAAAAACTTGATCCAAAGCAGTATGCGTTCAGCAGCCTTGCTTTTTCATCTAGGAAAGGGCAGCCTTTCTCCTTCCATAGCCGAGGAATTTTCTTCCCCTAAATAAGAATGGGTGGCGCTCTGCTTAAGAGGTCCTGTATTGCGCCCCGAACATCATAACCCATTACTGTCTCTCTGTAAGCGGAATTGATGCGCCAACTACTCAGAATGTCTTGATTTCACCTTTTGCTTTCTTGCGTTTCTGTTTTTTTTTTAAAAAATTGGCCCTTCTGAGGGTCTCAAGGTAGAAACGCACGGCATAAATGGAAATATGAAATAAACGTGCTTGCTCACTCGCTGACCCACCAGGGATCTCAGGGCAGTCAGTTGACTCAAGTGGCAGGGATACCTGTCGGACGTTCCCTTCTTGCCAACTGCGTAAAGAGCCAGTAGGCCCAACTCCGCTCCCTTGTCAGGCATTGAGATCACATGTGGAGAAGGATGACCTGGTGGCCTCCCTTGGGAATGAATTGCTGCGGCTGAAGGAACTTCGCAGGTCTGGAGCTTTAGAGGAGACAGTGGCATGGGATTCACCATCTGAGATCACCTGACACCCAGCACCAGGAGAATTCTGGGATACTGTGCCAGTGTCCCAGCTGGAACAGCCTGCGGTTCTGTCTTCCAACTGGCAGCTGTGGGGATGCAGGACCAGTGGCTGACCCTAGACTTGCTGGTTCAGTCCTGTTGTCCCTTGCCAAGCGAGCCCATAAGTGGTCCATGGAAAGGCAGTGTCTTCAGTGAAAAAGAGCCAACGAGACATGCCCAGGAAGGACTTGGCTTCCAGAAACACAGAGGGTGAGCTGTCCCCCATCAGATGCATTCTCTGAGAGTAGATTTGTCTGCTCGGATGAGAGCTGCAGAAGTTTCACTTTGTTCCATAACAGAGCAACACGGAATGGGAAGAGCGGATCATTCCCCCCCTCCCCCACAGCCTCAGCGACCACCCGAAGCTCCCTGTGTTGAAGCAGCTTCATAGAATCATAAAATCAAAGAATCATAGAACAGTAGAGTTGGAAGGGGCCTACAAGGCCATCGAGTCCAACCCCCTGCTTAATGCAGGACTCCACCTCAAAGCATCCCTGACAGATGGTTGCCCAGCTGCCTCTTGAAGGCCTCTTGTGTGGCAGCTAACTGTATTTATATATAATTATTTATTTAAAATGTTTCTTAGCCGCCTTTCAGGGCAGAAGCTCTCTCAAGGCAGCTTATAACCACATATAAAAACAACCATATATAAAAATAGTATACACATTTAAAACAATAAAAACATAAAAGTAAAATATCAATTAAAACAATAAAAGCTAATGTTAAAAACTAGTAACAAAACAGCAAGGGTAACAGCAGCAAAACAGTATTTAAGAGAAGGCCACAGTAAAATAAAATGTTTTTAAGGCCTTCTTAAAAGCCTATAAGGATGGTGCATGGTGGATCGTCCGGCGGGGGTTTGTTCCACAGGCGTGGGGCCACTGCAGAGAAGGCCCTCTCCCATGTGGAGACCCACCTAATATCTCTCACTGGTGAGCAGGTGGGAAGGGCCTCTCTTTTTGATCTCCAAGTGCGGGCAGGCTGATATGGGTGAAGGCGGTCCTTCAAGTAGCTTGGTCCCAAACTGTCCTCTTTGCTCCCATCATCTAGGGACCGACTGCGCACAATGATCAACGTCCTGGGTGATGCGCTGGCGGCAGGAATCATAGCGCACATCTGTCAAAATGATTTTCCTCCCAAATCACCCCAGGTACGTGCGGATGTCACTTGAGGAGGGCTTCAATCTGAAGTCAACGGGTGGGTGGGTGGAGCTGGCTGAGATGGGGGTGAGGATTTGGGGGGTGAGGATTTGGGGGGTGAGGATTTGGGGGGTGAGGATTTGGAGCCCGTGGATCCCAATTCCCAGTTTTTCTTCTCACCCCCAGGAGGATCCCGAGAATGATAAAACCAAGCCGGCCTTAGCAGAGGCATCTTCCTCCCAACCCAAGGACCATGTGATGGAAATTACCGGAGACGTTTTATCCGAACGAACAAAATACAACATCTGTCAGGTGTGACGCTTGCAGCTTCCTTGCTCCTGGGAAAGGAGCCGGCGCTGCTGCTAAGACGGTGCCGCTGCTGCTTGGATCTCCGAGCCTCCTGCCGGCACAAATGCCTCATCGCGCACAAATACGATGCCGAGATTTGCTCCGTAGACAAGCCAGGAGTGGCGCTAAGCACCACAAAATGACGACCTCTTCTTGCGGGGACAAAAGGGATCCCGTTTGCCAACCGCCTGCCGCTCTGCTATGATGGGAAGCCAGCGTCTCGATTCTTAAAAGAAGGGACCTTCCCAAGTCCTGTCTTGCTAGTGTCATGGCACCTTAGGAAATAGGTTAGAACAACTTCCCTATGATAAAAAAAAAAGACCAAGGGCTCCTAGCTAAGAATGCTTGGAGGTCACGTTGGCTTTTTCAAGAGTAGGGTGATGGCAAACCTGCAAGGGGGCAGCTTTGTCAAAGGGCTCTGCCCATTTTCTCTGTTTGCATTTTCTCATTACTATTTTTTTCTTGGGACATTTTTGTTTTTTGGGGTGAAGTCAAAGAACAGTGCTTTTTATAGCAAGGTGTTTTTTGTTTTTTTTTGTATTCCTCGAGATTTCTTTCTGAATAACGAGAAGCTCTGCGAATCTAGACGCAGCCAAGACACCTCGAACATCTGGTAGAGCCAACGGATGGATTTTTCCCAGGTGCCTGAAAATCTGACAGCAATGTGCGTGCTGCGTGGTGCTCCGGGGTCGTCACCCCACGCATGGCACAAACACTCGCATGCCCACCAGCTCATAGGTATAGGAAGTCACGAACACAGATTCCAAAGATTGTAGGTCATTGGGAAGAAGCAGACGATGCAAGCGTGGAAAGCCCAACCCAAGGTGGTAGGAAGTGGGTAAAAGATTGGAAATGTTGGAATAGGGCAAGAGATGAAGCCAACAAGGAGAGATTTAAGGAGAGGGGCAAGTCGGCAGTCAGCTGAGATGGAGAGTGAGTAAGGGAAGAGTTGGGGTACATGGGTGCTGTTCCACCCGCGTCCTGCTTGTGGGTTACTTGTCGACAGCTGGTTGGCCACTGTGTGAGCAGAGTGCTGGACTAGATGGACCCTTGGCCTGATCCAGCATCAGGGCTCTTCTGGTGCTCAGATTTTCTAAGGGCAGCAATCGAAAGAGTCTCTGAGAGTAAGCAGAAAGAGGGGCAGGTTCTGGGTCTTGAGGTGGTGCATCCCAGAACAGTGATTAGAGTCCAGTTCAGATGTTTGTTCATATCGCCAAGCTTAATGGGAGTGGTGATCCAACCTGTTAGGATCAGGCTCGGTCTCCTTAGTGTGGGGGAAAAGGGTTTTGTGGGGGGCACTCAGAATCGGAAGAAGAAGAAGAAGAAGAAGAAGAAGAAGAAGAAGAAGAAGCAGCAGCAGCAGCAGCAGCAGCAGCAGCAGCAGCAGCAGCAGCAGCAGCAGCAGCAGCAGCAGGAATTTATCAGCCAACACAGGAAGTAGGGTGGAGATCCTCCAAGACCCTTCAGGAGTCAAGGATGAATCTTCCCAGGAGCATTTTGGTGAGAATACAGACAGCTCAAAGTCCCTCCCTCCCCCCACTCTTGAGAACTCAGCCTCTGCCTGAAGGGGAGGTGTCATCGGAGTTGACAGATCCCAGAATCCGCCGCAAAGTCAAGCTGGGTGGAGGAGGGAGGCAGTCCCTTAGGGTAGCGTCTCGCAAAAAGCTCCCCCCGAAAGAACCTCCCTAAGCTCAAGTGCCTGTTGGACTGTAGGAAACAGTCCTGCTTCAGTTGAAAGGGCCACGGCCTAGCTTTGTTAGCCAAATTAGGCTGAGAGGTTAGCTCCTAGTATCCACACTCCCTCCAGGTGAGAGGAGATGTCTACTTGTTGAATAAAGCTTTGTAGATTACACAGCGGACATCCTTATTGCCTCGCATCGGCAGGAGGGCTTAGAAACATAACACAACCCTATGAAAGAAGTGACACCTCATCAGTCACATCCTCAGGCGTGGCAGCTGTTTCTCTCAGCAGCTACTCATATGAGTACCGGGAGCACATGTTCCAGCTGACTGGGTCACACAAAAGCTGGGATTATAACTGGAGGCGTAACAACAGGCACATCACTTGCTCTTAATGGAGAAAGAAGCCTCTTTCCCACCAACTCAGGCCACTACAGGGCAGCAATTTACAACGTTCAGATCTGGCTCTGAGCAAGACATTATGTTTCAAGGGGCTGTTATGGACACAGGGAGAAAACCATCAAGTCCAACCCCCTGATCAATGCAGGAATCCACCTTAAAGCATCCCTGACAGATGGCTGTCTAGCTGCCTGTTGAAGGCCTCTAGTGTGGGAGAGCCCACCACCTCCCTAGGTCACTGGTTCCATTGTCGAACTAGGCTAACAGTCAGGAAGTTTTTCCTGATGTCCACCCGGAATCTGGCTTCCTGTAACATGAGCCCATTATTCCGCGTCCTGCATTCTGGGTTGATCAAGAAGAGATCCTGGCCCTCTTCTGTGTAATAACCTTTCAAGTATTTGAAGAGTGCTATCATGTCTCCCCTCAATCTTCTCTTCTCCAGGCTAAACATGCCCAGTTCTTTCAGTCTCTCCTCATAGGACTTTGTTTCCAGACCCCTGATCATCCTCGTTGCCCTCCTCTGAACTCCCTCCAGCTTGTCTGTGTCCTTCTTGAAGTGTAGTGCCCAGAATTGGACACAATACTCAAGTTAAGGCCTAACCCGTGCCGAATAGAGGGGAACCAGTACTTGGGAGATCCAGGTTCTAGTCCCCATTTGGCCATGAAGCTACTTGGATGTCTTTGGGCCAGACACAGAGCCTCTCTACACTACTGCTTTAAAAGGTTTATAACAGTTTTAAACTGGTCAATAACTGTTATTAACCGGTTTAAAACTGTTATAAACCATTTTAAAGCAGTAGTGTAGATAGGCTCTCAGACTCTCAGCCCAACCTGCCTCACAGGGTTGTTGTACTTAGGATAAAAATGGGGAAGAGGAGGAGAATGATGTACACCTCCTTGGGTTCCTTAAGGTGGGTAAAAGGGTGGGATATAAATATAATAAATAAATAATAAACAATAAACGCAAAAACTGCATGCAGGCTATGCAAAGGGAGAAGGAAATGACAATTGATCTGTTTGGTGCTTCCATCATCATCATCACCATAAATTTAAAAATGTTTTCAAAATGCCGTGATTGCATTTATGGATCTGCTTTCTTCTAGAGAGAAATCAACCACCTTCTCCCCACTGAGCTAAGTTGAAGCGTCTCTCACCTCTTAAGTATTTCCCCTTGCTCTGTCAGGAGGAGGCAGGGTGGCTGGAAAAAGTCCTGAAAGTCTTGGGTGGGGGACATTGGCGTTACCCCTTTCTTCTCTCTCTGATAATGTTTTTGTGGGTAGAGGGCGGAAGAAATTACTGCTCTCTGGTTCCCGCCGGTCTTTGATCAGGTTGCACAATTGTAGCAAGATCCTCCTTGCCGCTTGTACTGTAGGCCAATTCAGACAGATGGCTGAGAAAAGGGTTACAGGAACTGATTATTCAGGAAAAAAATAAATCTACCGTTCAATAAAAAAGTTCCCAAGGGCAAGGAAAGAAGCAAAGTGATATTTAAAATAGCCAGTGTGGTGTATTGGTTAGAGTGTTGGACTGGGAGCCGGGAGATCCAGGTTCTAGTCCCCACTTGGCCATGGAAGCCCACTGGGTGGCTTTGGGCCAGTCACTGACACTCAGCCCAACCTACCTCGCAGGGTTATTGTTGTGAGGGTAAAATGGAGTGGAGGAAGATTATGTAAGCCATTTTGGGCTCTTTGCAAGAGGAGAAACATGTTAGTATATAACTGTAATTTTAAAAATAAAATAATCATATCAATCAAACAATAAGAAATGTTTTAAAAAAACAATCAAATAATAATTTCAGATAGCAGCAACAGCAAGCAGGAACTCCGGGTAGTGTATGTGGTTCACCCTCTCCCTATTTCATCCTCATAACAACCCTTTGAGGTAGGTTAGGTTTGTTGATGGATAATCACTGGCCCAAATTCATCCATCGAGTTTCATGGCTGAGCCGGGATTTGAATTTGGGCCCCCTTGGTGCTCTAACTACTACACTACACTGTGCCATTGAAGTTCCCAAATAGATTTTAAGGGCAGCCCCACACGGAGCACTCTGCACATGACATGGGTGCGTGCCCACTTGGAAACGGTCTCTCTTGGCATCTACCCGTAATCATCAAGAGATCAACATATCTAGCTCATGCGTAAGCATTTGAGTCACTTTGACATGGTGGTTAAAGAATATTAGGAAAGAGTTCTTCCATGCTAAGTGATTTTGCACAATATATAACGTGTGTCTGTGTATGCATGAAAGCACTCTCCTGTCCTCTATGTCTCGCCAGCCCTGAGACTTGCATGATCGTTGGGCCTGAAGACACACAGCGTGTAGAACCTTATGTGCCACCGGACCAAGTTTTATGGCTGCAGCAGCCTGCACGTTTTTGAGCTATGCATACTGATGAGAAACTCTGTGTAGCCCAAGATGCCATTCTCTGCAGACGGACAGGCACTCACAAGCCCCTTTCCCAAAAGGCTCCCGCCTTCCCATGATGCCTAGCAATACTCCCACCCGCAGCCATAGCCCTTTGCAGCAACTGTGACCTCCTGCTGCTGTTTAGATGTAAGGCTTTGTTATGACTCCTGTTGCGGTGGAGGGCTGTTCCACCGCACTAAGGCCTCATCTACACCAAGCAGGATATTGTACTATGAAAGTGGTATATGGTTATGTGTCAATGGGCCCCAACGGTTGTCAGCGCGCTTCAAGTCCGTAGTGTGGCTCCTGTCTTTTATATACGGCTTTCATACCACTTTCATAGTGCTATATTCTGCTTGGTGTAGATTAGGGCAATGTTAATTCTTCTACGTCCTTCTGAGCCAGTTAGCGCGCATTGGTTTTGTCACAAACCTGTACGCCATTCTGCATCCCCTGCCCCTCCCCATATATTTTTTAAAATCAAAGTTCAATACAGTATTTCAGTTCTGAGCTTCTCAATTTCCATTTCTTCAAAACAGTCAAGTTTATTGTACCATAGCATTCAGCCATCATAACACCAAACATGAACACTTGACGAAACATACGCCAATGAGGGCTCTCTAGAAGAAGGCAAATCCCACGGTGGCTTAGCATTTGTACCTTTAGCCCTTGCGCCCAGCTGCAGGCATGGAACAAGGAACTTAGCTGTTCAAAATGTTATGCATTTATTAACATCACTTAGTAAAAAAACAAACAATTTTGAGAGAGTGGGCCTTCCCTTCACCAGATCCAACAAAGGAAGGTTGTATCTTATTCTAATATCGTAATAGGTATCACATTCAGTAACGGCAGGAAAATGTCCATTTAGTTGATAGGCAACTGCCTTGCTTTGTTAGGCTAATTAGAATCATAGAATCGTAGAGTTGGAAGGGGCCTATAAGGCCATGAAGTCCAACCCCCTGCTCAATGCAGGAATCCACCTTAAAGCATACCTGACAGGTGGTTGTCCAGCTGCCTCTTGAAGGCCTCTAGTGTGGGAGAGCCCACCACCTCCCTAGGTCATTGGTTCCATTGTCGTATTGCTCTAACAGTCAGGAAGATTTCCCAGATGTCCAGCTGGAATCTGGCTTTCCTACACTTACAGGATAGCTCTTAGCATTCACACTTCCTTCAGGTGTGAAGAGACGTCTGTTTATTGAATAAAGCTTTGTGGATTGCACACCAGACCTCTTTATTGTCATGGTGGGAGGGCTTGGAATCAAGGCAGATATATAGAGAGAATGTAAATGACATCCTCAATACCTTAGAGGACTACAAAAGCAAACTCCTTAGGTGTAGCCTTAAAATGCCCTTCCCAATCTGACCAAGGGATAATATTTAAGGTAATTCTATGAATTGCTCCCTCGTTAGATGGAAACTTCAGAAGTGTTCTTAACATGGAGAAAACAGCAGCTACACTGGCACAAATCTCTGTGGGGCCCTCACAGGCACGTCTGCATATATAGGATGTGAGTGAGTACATTTGCAAGGAAGGTGGGGGAATAAATCCCCTCAAAATTTTGACTGCCAACAGAGAGGTATGGGATGCCCTCCCCTCAATTGGGGGAAGAAATAGGATCTTTCTGAGGAACTGATGGATAACTGGAGATGTTCAATTGCCTTCTTGATACAGCCAATAGGCTTGGGGCTGGGTTCAACCACATGGTCCTGTTCATATACTTAGATCTGTTTCAGTGGCCCTGTTCATGTGCCTACTGGTAAAATTAGTTAGGTTAGCAAGCACAAGAGACAGGGCCTTCTTGATTGTGGCTCCACAGTTCTAGGACTCCTGACAGGTGATTTATTATGCTCAACCTCTTCTGTAGAGGCCTTTAATTTTATTTACAGTATTCCCCCTCCCCCCACTCTTCAGCCAAAAAAGGCTCCCAGGGTGGCTTACAAATATTAATATGAGACAGTCCGCGCCCTCAGGCTTACAATCCAACTGGTACAAAACAGGGCAGTCAAACTATTAACGGGGACTGGCCAATGAGACCACATTACGCCAGTCCTTTTCCAGCTTCACTGGCTGCTGGTCCAGGTTTGGGCCTGATTCAAAGTGCTGGTATTAATATTCAAAGCCCTAAACGGCTTGGGGCCAGGCTATCTGAAGGAACGACTCCTCCCATATGTACCTGCCCAGACCCTAAGATCAACCTCGGGGATCCTTCTCCGTGAGCCTTTGTCAAAGGAAGTGAGGCGGTGGCTACCAGGAGGGCCTTCTCTGATGTGGCACCCCAGCTCTGGAATGAGCTCCTCAGAGAGGCTCACCTGGCACCTACATTATACTCCTTTAGATGCCAGGTGAAGACCTTTTTTATTTTCTCAGTATTCTAACAGTTCATCAGCAAAACTCAGGCACCAGTTCTTACATGGGTGCAGCCTTTCCTTAAGAGGGTGAATTGCTGGGGTGATTCATAGCAGTTTCCCTCTTTATAACTGCACACCTATCTGGTGTGCCTCACTGTATGTTTGTAGATCACTTTGCAAGGGCTTGGATCTGAAAAGTGACTTGTTGTAAATACTTTGAATGAATGAACACATCCTCTACTGCGAAAGCAAGTGACCTCGATGTCAACCAAGGACTTGACTTTTCGGGGGACATCAATGTATTTTGTGCAAGGGGAAATGGAGAGCTTCCAACTTCTGCCATGCAGAGACTTTCCAAAAACACGTGCCCAAGAGGCCAGTCACCAGCTGCACGATGGAGTTGCCTGGAAAAGGAACCCTGGACATCTAGCTGCATTGGCAGAGGGTGGAAGTAGGGAAAACAGGACAGTTCAGCTGGAAAAGAAACAGGATGATGCAGCTACAAAAAAAAACCAAAACCTGGACGGTGCAGACAGCAAAAACAGGACAGTGCAGCTGGAAAAAAACCAAGAAAGTGCAGACAGCAAAAACAGGACGGTGCAAGGCCTGCATCCTGAATGAGTAGCTCTCTCCTTTCATCTGTTCTTCATACAGGCTCTGAGGGATGCGAGCTGCCCGTCTTCCCTTTAAAACTAGTTTTTCTATGTGGCAGGGATGACATGAGGGTTGTCTACCTGCAAAAGTTTCTAAGGTGACCATATTTGGGAAACCAGAAAATGAGGATACCCAGTGTGTGTGTGGGAAGCGTGTTTTCCGGAATGTGCCTCATTTCCCCCTCCCTGCACACACACACATTAATGGCGACCACTGGAAAGGGCGCTTTCCCCTCCTCCACTCCAATTGGGCCTTAAAGGCCCCAGTTCGAGCAGAGTAAGGGAAAGCGTGTGACTGCTCCATTCGGGGACTTTTCTATAATGTCCAGGAATGACAAGCTTTTCCCTTTAAGGTACCAGTTGGAGCAGTGGGGGGGGGGGAACGCACCTCCGGAAAGCATATCATTCCCCCCCACCAGTGATGGCGGCCTGTAAAGGGGAAAGAGTGTCATTCCGGACATTATAGAAAATCACAGAAAATCCCCCAATACCCAGGATAGAATAAAAAACAGGACAAATCCGGGGAAATCCTGGCAAAATAGCCTGAACTAGTCTTTGGTGGATCTTGAATGCCCTTATCAGTCTGTTCTTGCAATGTCTTTGCTTATCTGTGTAGGAGACCTGACACTCTTTCCCAGTATTTCTGATTCAACTGAATAATCTGTTTACAAGAAAATTGGTGTGAGCATTTAGAATTCACAGCTGCAGCAGCAGTATTAGTTCACAAACCAGCTTTTATCTGTTCTCTGATAAGAATCATAAAGATTCTACTGTTAGGCCTCTTGATGATGTGTTCTTATCATGCCTGCATGATTGGGTGTCACTTCCTCACTTATCAGCTACTGAGGTGGGATGATAACTCCTTGCTTGCCCTTTGTTTCGCCCTATGATTTCATTAAGCCATTTCTCCCAAAATGTCACCTCCATATTGTGGAGCTAGAACTGCTGCTGCTATGCCTCCTCTCCACAATATTTTCCATGAGTGCAGCTCGGATCCTCTATAAAAAGACTGCAATGGGAGCTTCAGGGACTTCTGAGCATCACAGCACAGGGAAAAGAGTTTGGAATGACTTTTAATCCATTCTTCATCTTTACCCAAGATGAAGATCTTTCTGGCTGGCTGTGTCCTTGGCATGACGTGTTCTGGTCACCACACCTTAAAAAAAACGACACTGTAGAGCTGGAAAAAGTGCAGAAAGGGCAACTGAAACGATCAAAGGGCTGGAGCATCTCCCCCTATGAGGGAAAGTTACAACTGCTAGGATTGTTTAGCTTGGGAAATAGGCCAGGGGGAAACATGATGGAGGTGTATAAAATCATGCATGGTGTGGAGAATGTGGAGAGGGAGACATTTCCCCCCCTCTCCCATATTACTAGAACCCAATGAGGTCATCCCACGAAGCTGACTGGTGGGGGATTCAGGGCAGATAAAAGGGCATCCTTCTTCACACAGTGGATAGTTAAACGATGGAATTTGCTACCACAAGTTATAGTGTTGGCCACCAGTTTGGATGGCTTTAAAAGGGGGTTGGATAATTCCTGGAGGAAAAGGCTATCAATGGCTACCAGTCCTGATGGCTATGTTCTACCCCCAGTATCAGAGGCAGTAAGCCTATATACACCAGTTGCTGGGGAACATGGACAGGAGGGTGCTGTTGCAGCTATGCCCTGTTCGTGGGTCCCCATTCAGCAGCTGGTTGGACCCTTATTGTTTGATTGATTGACTGCATTTATATCCCACCTTTTTTCCTCTAAGGAACCAAAAGTGGCATACATAAGCCTCCTCTCCATTTTATCCTCACAACAACAACCCTGTGAGATAAGTTGGGCTGAGAGTTTGTGACTGGTCCAAAGTCACCCAGTGGGTTTCCATGGCCAAGTGGGGACTAGAACCCAGATCTCCTGATTCCCAGTCCAACACTTTAGCCATTACACAACACTGGTTATGACAGGGGTGCCTTGGGTGAGACCTTCTCAACGGATGCAGCTCTCAATGGGACTACCTTCTCACCTCTGTTGTTACCAGCTGCTCAATGTAACACTGGGGTACTTGCAACCACACCATCACGCTATGAACCAAAACTGGGAGCCAACTAGACATCATAAGGGAAATCCATGATCAAATCTCCTGATACCGTTTCCCCCTTTGCTTAAAAGTGGCAGTGAAGAGAGCAAATTAGGGATGTGCATTGCATCGGATCCAATGTCCGATTCCGAAGTGAATCGGGGAAAATCAGACATCCAATTTCCGATTCCGATGCTGGTCTGATGAGCTCCGATGTCATCCGAACCGATTTTTTTATCCAATTTTAACTGGATAGAATCTGAGCATTGGACCACCATTTTGGGGTTTTCCCCATAGGCTTGCACTGGGGGAAATAAACTGCTATAACTTCTTCATTTTAAAAGATAGAAACATGAAACTTGGTGGCATTGCAGATGGGATGTTGCTAGTCATGTGTGCCAAATTCCAGAAAAATCCATGCAAGCATGTCATGGCTATGAAGTTTTGAAAGATCGTGCTTCTGGCTTTGACAGCTGTGATCTTTCAAAAAGCACAATCTTTCAAAACTTCATTGCCATGACACACTTGCACCGATTTTTCTGGAATTTGGCACACGTGACTAACAACATCCCATCTGCAATGTCACCAAGCTTCATGTCTCTAACCTTTAAAATAAAGACGTTATAGCTGTTTCATTTCCCCAATACAAGCCTTTAGGGGAAAATAGGCATCCGATGCTCGCATCAGACGTCCGATTTTCGCATTGGAATCGGAACCAAAGCGATTCGAGGCATGTCCAATTTGAGCCGATACGATTCATGGCCACTTCGGAAGTTCCAATTCCAATTCCGATACGATTTTCAGGGCAGTGCACATCCCTAGGGCAAATTAGACAAGGGAAGGTTAACATTTCCTCCCATTCCAGTTCTCCAATTAAATTACCAACCCTTTCTCCCAGCTGCAATTAGCCAGGGGGAGGAACCAAGACAGGTATAATACATGCATCTATTTTTTTCCTCCTCTGTGGCTAATAGCAGCTTGGGGGGGGGATGGGGGGAACTAATTTAAATCACGAAAACAGAATACAGGGAAAGGTTAACTCATCTCCCCCAGCTACTCAGCCTCAAACCAAATTTGTTCACAACCAACAATCCAAATTAGTCCCTCTCCCTGACATGGCTACTTTTAAGCAAAGAAGTTGACGCTCGGAGATATGGATGTCTATTGCTGGAAAATCTGGTTCTTTTTTTACTCAATGGAGTTCCATAGCATGTATGATACAATTTGTGTTTGTGAGCTGAGCTGCAGGTTTTTCCCTGAACCCTGGGAACTTTTTTTGAGCCTTTTCCCCCCACAGGGTCTGCAAGCTGAAATTTCAGAACCTGCAAAAATAAAATAATGCAAAAATGCCTGGAAAATCCATGAACTGGTCCGACTCGCTGCAAACCAAGTCAGGTGCTGCAGCGGAAACTGGAACGAAGTCCAGGGGGCTGAACCTAGGAGAATTCATTGAACTCCACCCCCACAAAAAAGATTTCTTTGACATAACCTATAAAGCTTTACACGGCTTGGGACCACAATACCTGATGGAACGCCTCTCCCGACAAGAACCTACCCGTACACTACGATCCACATCTAAGGTCCTCCTCCGGTTGCCTACTCCGAGGGAAGCATGGAGGGTGGCAACAAAGGAGAGGGCCTTTTCAGTGGTGGCCCCCCAATTATGGAATGATCTCCCTGACGAGGCTCGCCTGGCACCAACATTGTTATCTTTTCGGCGCCAGGTCAAGACTTTCATCTTCTCCCAGGCATTTAACAGCATATGATGAGGGTTTTGCGTTGTTGTGTTGTTATTGTGCTTTGACCCAGAAGGATATTGTAATTTTAACTTGTTTTTATGCTTTTTATGGTTTTAAATTTTGTATATTGGTGTTTTTAATGTTCAATGTTTTTAATTTTTGTAATCCGCCCAGAGAGCTTTGGCTATGGGGCGGTATATAAATGGAATAAAATAAATAAATAAATCCTTACTCAGAGATGTAATCATTGGGCTAATCTATACCTACAGCCCTTTCGCAACAGAGGAGGGATGATTGCAAGGGTTCCTAGTTTCAACGATCATCGCTCACCAGGCACATGCCACCTATATTTCCCGCAATTGAAGGAGAGTGATTGCGGGAGAATGTGTGCCCCGTTTCGGCGGTTCCGAATGTGTATCGGGAGGTGGGACTTGGCAGATGGGTACAGGGCATGGAATTTTTTTTAATATTGTCTGAGAGATGTGCAGCAGCGCAAATACATAGTAACACAAGGGGGGGATAGGTACTGTGTCAAAAATGTGCTCCTGCACAGAGATTTGTTTTTTTTTTTAAAAAAAACCTCCCTCGGTGGTGAAACACGCTGATGCCCATGCCCCTTGCAGCTAATTGGCTGTTCGCTGATCCCAGAACTCACAGCAACAGCTTCGCAAAGGGGGGGGGCACACCAGCCAATTGTAGTGAGAGAGCCGAAAAACCCACTACAAAAGCAGTCAGTGAAATCCCAGAATAACTGGGTGGTAGACTCGAGATCACAGCAGGATGAGCTGTGCGTCATGTGGCCCAGTAGGATGACTTTGATATTATTCTGGAATAAACAGCTGGTGTAGACACGGCCATAGATCTCCCATATCACATTTCATTTGGCCCTTGGAGAAACTCGCAAAGGCCTGACTTTGGACATCTCCCAGAATTGCATAAGACCTTTTTGCTTGCGGTTGTATGAAGAAGTGATGCAGTAGGAGGGTATTACAATTCATTATATTTTTATTTTTTTGTAAAGCACAACATAATCAGTAGATGAAAGAATTTAGGTGGTAATGATCTAATATATTAATAAAACTCAGATAAGCAAAGTTGGCATTGTATTGTTTATATCCTGGGTTTTTTGATCACGTTCCCCACAACTATGAGGTCTAGTTATGCCTTTTAGTCAAATCCTCATAATGTCTACATGCTGTATAGCCAAGGATGGCTCTAAAATCAGGCAGAGTGAGGTGATTGCCTCAGGCAGCAGATGGGGGGGGGGGCAACAGCAACAGACCCTGGCTCTTCCTCCTGGACTCCCCAGCTGTTTCCCTCTGCTGGAAGACAAGAGCTGTGTATTCCACACAACTTGCTCTGGGGCTCCTAAACTAGCTTGCTGCTTCAGATATGGTGAAGGATGTGGTGATCCTATTATCAATGTCTTAAGTAAGATTCAGCCACCAGAAGTCAGCTTCTGTATATGGAATAGGTAGAGGGCACCATTTTGTCCTTGGCCTCAGGCAGCAAATGTCTTGGGACAGCTCTGGATACAGTCCATGTGAAATTCAGAGGAATTGCTAAGATGTGTTCCATCTCTTACCATTGTCACTTGACAGAACATAATGACATTACCTGTAATGCTTATGTGAAGTGGCTTACACAAAAACTGTCATAAGTGAGTGATGACATTCTCCAGGTTGGACTTATTTTCTGTGCCACTGGTGAGTTCCCGAGAGACAAAAGGTTTCTCTAGAGCATCCATATATTGCCTTGTCTGAAAAGCTTGAAATAACAAATTCTATTTAGGTGATTAGTAAATTAAGAAAATGAAGGTGTCATATTGGCCAACATTTCTTAGATGAAAATAAAGGAACACTATTCTCACTGCTTTCCTCATACATTATTACACGTCTCCTCTCTGTTGCTGTACGGAGTATTGGTAAATTGACCGTGATTTTAACCTTTATGGTTGGGGATTTAAGAATGTTTAATAAAATAGGTAAGTTCACAGTGAATAACTCTGAACTTATTATAGAATAGGTGCAACTCAAATATATTCAGCAACATTTACTCGGTGGCAATTTACATAGGAGATTAAAGTATGCACTAGGATTTAGTGTTCAAACAAACAAGAAAGTTCCAGCTTGGCCACAACCTGGATCTGGTCAAATGATTCAAAAGCAAAGAAGGCGGTTTTCTTTTATTTTGGTTAAGATATTCTAGAACAACATTGGTTTGGATCCAAATTTAGTCATACCTATTAGACCCAATGAAATCAATGGGACTAGCTACCACTACCAAAAAAGTCCTGTCTCAAATTCCCACCACTTCAGATGCTAGTGGGACACAGAGCACAGCCTCATCAGAAAAGCAAAGTATACAGGCAGGTTCCTACGAAGGCAAACCCTTTAGATATCCAGGTCCCAAACCATCTAGGGCTTCAAAGAACAATCCAGTGATTTGAACTGGGTCTGGAGACATATCAGAAGTCAATGGTGTTGGTATAGGATCAGTGTTATATAGTTAAAATTAATTGGGCTCCCAACAGCAGCATAGCAGTTGCATTTTGCACCAAATGAAGCTCCCACACACTTTTCAAAGGCTGCCCCATGGAGCATCATGTTATAGAAGTCTAATTTGGATGTAACCAGGGCATGTGTAACAGGGGCAAGTTCTGCCTTCTCCAGGAAAGGACACAGGTGGTGTACCAGCTAAAGCTGGGCAAACACATTTCTGGCCATGGCCACCAACTGTCCACCCAGGAGCATTCTCAAGCTACAAACATGACCCTGAATGGTAAGTGCAACCCCTTTCAGAACATGTTGAGCGCCTATTCCCAGATGGGCCATTCCTCCAACCAACAGAGCTTCCAGCTTGCCTGGATTAAGCTTTAGCTTGTCTGCCCATATTCAGTCTTTCACCTATTTCAAAACAATGGCTGTTTCTCTACACCCTCCTGAGAATCATATGGAGTACAGAGAGACACAATTGGGTATTATCACCATATTGATGACATCGTACTCCAAATCTCCAGACCATTTCTCTCCTTGTAGGTATGAGATGATGTACATAGATGTTAAACAGCATAAGGGACAAAGTGGCCAAAGACCAGGAGGACAATCACCAGTTCTGCAACTACATTCTAAGACAGCCCTGCCCTCTTGACCAGATACACAAGAGGGAAGGGCTCCTGCAGCTTTAACTGTTGTGATGAAGAGGGAATTTCACCAGGTGCTGCATGCATACAGATGACACCTGCTGAAATTCCCTTTTCTATAGGGATGTGTATCGTATCGTTAAAATGTAAGATAATGATACGATATGCTCTTTATCGTGCATGCGTTTAATGATAATGATTCGATAGAAAAACCTCCGATAAATATCTGATCCGATAATTTTCAGCCCAATTATATCAGATTATCAGACTGCCATATAAATAAACCTATAACTACTATATTTTAAAAGTTAGAGGCTTGAAACTTGATCACAGTGCTTATGGGACATGCCTAAGTATGTGTATAAAATTTGAGATCGATCCCCCCAACCCTCAATTTTATATGAATTTGTTAAAGATTGTTTAGGTTCTGACAGGTCAGAATGACAGCTCACCACGTGCGTTCATTCAGACCTGTCAAAAAGTTGCAGGATCTTTAAAAAATTCATATAAAATCGAGGGTTGGAGGGATCGATCTCAAATTTCATACACATGTCTAGCACATGTTGCTACACATATGTGCCAAATTTCAGATCAATCCTCCACCCCGGTATTTTATATGAATTTCTGAAAGATCGTGCAAATTTTGACCTGACAGAACTTAAACGATCTTTAATAAATTAATATAAAATCGAGGGTTAGAGGGATCGATCTCAATTTTTTTTTAAAAAAAGCATTCCAACCATTTATATAAATGCTATGTATTTTGTGCACTCTTAGATTTTGAGTTCAATGAATGTGTGGACAATACATTCAAGAGTGACTCTATAAATTCCTCACTGAAATGCTTATCATTGTTTCCTTACAGTTGCTGCTCTTTGGCAGAGGGCAAGCCTAGGCAAAGATCAGCCTCATAAGCTCTTAAGGCCAAAGTCTCATATAAACTAGTATCCTGTTTTCCACATGGCCAACCAGATGCTCATCATAGGAAGCCCACAACCAAGGCATGAGGGCAAGAGATCTCTCATGCTGTTGCTCCCCAGCAGCTGGCATTCAGGGGCATACTTTATATAGCCATCATGACTAGCAGTCATTGATATAGTCTTAACCTCCATGAAATTATCTAATCCCCTTTTAAGGCCATCTGAATTGGTGGCCATCACGTTTTGATCAACTGATGTAAGGTTGTATACTTAAAATCTGTCACAATTTAATGGCCTATGTGTCTATCATAAGTCAACCAAACTATCTTAGTCATTTATATCAACTCCGCAGTTTGTACAGGGCCTGCTTGAACAGAAGCACAATAGAAACTCAAGATTCATCCAGGCTGGTTTGATGGGGTGGGGGTGGGGAGAGATTCCCCTCCCCGTCTCTGTTTTCACAATCCACCCAAAAATCGATTGAAAATGCTTTCCCCTAAAAAGTAATCCTTACTCCACCCACACCAGATTGGGCACCTCCACTCATGAGTTTGCTGACAGTGGACGAGAGACATCCAATATGCTGTCTGCAAATACTTTCCTTAACTTTTCCCCATTTAGCGAATAGCAAGCATTTCACTCATGCCAGGAAAAAATTAAGTGTGGCATCCTTGCACCATAAGCAGTAGAAACTCAAGTCCTAACGAAAGTAAAAATGCAAATTATACAGCATATGAAAGGAGCATGTCTAATTGTATGTCATTTTGTGTGTATGTGTGTATTAATCAGAAAAATATAGACAGCTGTACTTGGTTGGGATTTTGTCAAAAGTTTAAAGAACTTCAACATAATAAATGGAAACCATAGTTCCATAGTATCATCAAGTTAGGATTGCTTGCTTGCTGCACTTGCTAAGTAAGTTTACACATAAGCCTCCATCACACCAGCAATTTACTGCATTCTCGCTATGCCTGGTGTGTGGATTTGCAGCACAGTACTCACATGATGCTGTGCCTGTCCTGCTGATACCCCGCCTCTTCCCCAGCCTTTCCTGGAACTCTAAAAGTCTGGATTATTTTTCCTAAATGCATTAAATCCGCAGTTAGCCTCCATGTAGTTTTAAAGGAACGGGGCTTGAATGGATTGCATCAGGTCCTGGCAGGGAAAAGCAATCTCTCCCAGCAGCAGCTGGCTCTAAGCCTCAGTATAAAACCCAAACCTTGAACCCCAGGCTCCAAAGCGTTTTTTAAAAATCATACAATGCCTGAATCTGCAGAGACAGGATTGTACTCCCTCAATGCCCCCAAAGAGCAAGACTAAATATTCCTTCCATTTTTGCCCGAAAGGCAGTCTGGTTGAAGTACTCATCTGATGCGAGGCGAGGGGAAAAAAGCACCAAAAAAGCCGTAGTGGCAGGAAGAGAAAAACTCTGGTGCTGAAGAGCTGTAAAGACTTTATTTGTATAAAAGGCTCTTGGAATTATAAAAATCAAATTTCAAAAATACTCATCTGCCAGGACCTGACAGCCAGGACTCATCTGTCAGGACCTGACTGGAAGGAGAATGAGAAAGGGCAACTGAGCAAAGGACCTTAGGAGAGAAAGGGATCATAAGCTTGACATGGGTTTGCCTCAGAGTTAAAAACAACAACAACAACGGGCAGGCAAACTAGGTTGGGGGGGGATTAGGTGTGATGGAGGTCATACTCATTCTCTCCTAATGTTATCAATCTACTGCTCTTTAGTTAGTTGCTTTGGAGACTTCCAATTACATGCTATACATCAGTCTGCAGCGGAATACAATTGCTTAAGAAGGTCTTTATGCAGTAATCTAGGATCATTAGGTTCAAAAGAAGCAATATTGCTTTAGGAGTTACCAGTAGTCTAAGATGAAAAAATTCCTGACTGTAATCAGCAACCATATTCCAAAACTCCCACACTGTAGAACATTCTCACTAAAGATGAAAGTATGAACAATGTGACCATATCCCTTCCAACAATACTGACTATAATTTGAACATATTAGGTGAAGCTTTGCAGGAGTAATGTACCACCTATTCAAAACTTTGTATTGCACTTCCTTTATATTAGTGTTGATTGCAAAAGATGCAAACATGTCCAAACAACTAATGATCTTCTTCCAAAGACTCACCTCAGTCTCCCATGCCCGTACATAGGATGGCTTGTCATCCAATAATGGCACTTGGAGGATTTTATAAATAGATGATATCACACCTTTATCTGAAGTAACAGCAGCTTCTATAAAAGATTCAAAAGTAGTAAGGGGGCACTTGGCTGCCTTCTTAATGTGATTCAGGCTAAGAAAGTGATGCAGTTGCAGATATTGATAAAAAAAAACAGCAGGGTTGGTTCAGTTTTGTTTCGTTTTCAAAATACCTGCATAGGAGAGAGGTTTCTCTTTATAAATAAATCAAAACGTCTACAAACTTTTGCTGCTAACTAAGCACAAAAACCTTCGTAAATCTTTTTTATGTCTACTCAGTTAGGGTGACCAGATAAAATCCAAGTCAGGGCTCTTGTATCTTTAACAGTTGTAGAGAAAAGGGAATTTCAGCCAGTGTAATTTGTATGCAATTAGTCCCTAGTGAAATTCCCTCTTCTTCACAACAGTTAAAGTTGCAGGGGCCCTGCCTTCTTTTGTATAGGGTCACTCTAATATAGTGCCTGCAACTTTAACTGTTGTGATGTAGAGGGAATTTCACCAGGAACTAACTGCATACAAATGACACCGGCTGAAATTCCCTTTTCTCTACAACTGTTAAAGTTACATGAGCCCTGACCTGGATTTTATCTGGCCACCCTAGTCTACTCAGAAGTAAACACAACTGCATTCCACAAGACCTGAATGTATATAGGACTGTAGCCATTCTGGGATGGGGAACGTGTGGCCCGCCACATACTGGACTGCAATCCCCATCATCACTCCCCATGGGCTATGCTGACTAGGGCTGATGGGAACTGCAGTCCAACAACACTGGACGGACCCAACGTTATCGACCGCTGCTGTAGACGTCTACATACTTACTCGGGAGTAAGCCCCACTGACCTTCTGAGACAGCAGGCAAAGGATGGTATGAAACAGACTTTTAAAACCTGTATTAAACGTACACGGGAGACCTACCAACAAAAACGACCCCCGCCTCACCCTCCAAAGCACTTCAGAGACCCCACCAGAAAGCTCCTGAGGGAGTGGCTCGTCCGTAGCTGCAGAGAAGTCGGGCACAGAACCGGCTACCCCGGCAGGCGCGGCTTGGGGGCGCCCAAGAGAGGCCAGGAAGCGGATCCTGTCGCCGCCACAGCGAGAGGAGGCCTTGCTAGGCAGGGCGCGCCCGAGGCCTACCTAGCGTGTGGCGGCGCTCAAAATGGCGGCGCTCGGCGTGAACTTCGGCCGCGGCTGTTGACTCAGCGTCGGTGGCCGCGCCTCTGTGGGGTCCTGTTCGGACATGTTCGGCCGCAGCTAGTGGAGGAGCGAAGCCCGGACTTGCCCGTGGAGTGACGCGCGGCCAGACAGGCGGCACAATTTGTACTCGGCCCCCGCCAAGCGTCGAGGCGGACCCTGCGCAGCGCTCAGTTCGCCTTCTTCCGGAGCTGCCCGGTTACCTCGGGCGGGGAAGCCGCGAGGGTGCCTCGGTGAGAGGGGGGGGGGATTTCTACTTCAGGGCTGGGGACTCTTCCGAGCACCCCGCTAAAACTGGCAAACGCTTCATCGCCTTTTTTTTTCATTTGTCCTTCTTGCCCAACAGGCGAAGGTGCGAGACTAAAATGGCTTCTGCTACCGACCGGCCAGCTGCGGGTACCTCTGGCATCAGCCGTACGGATCAAGAAAAGTTGGTGAGTGTTTGGGGGAGCCGCAGGGTCGCCTCCCCCTCTTAAAACCTTAATTTTCTAGGCTTGCAGGTGCATTTCTACGAGCGCCCGAACTGCTGTATCAATTTGCTTTTTTGTTACAAGGCGGCGGGTGGCTGTTGGGGTCTTGCAGAACTGCCCTACTCCGAAGATAGTTGTGGGTACTCTTCTCTGTCTGAAAACCATAGAAACTTAGGCTGTAGGCATGTAGTGGTTTGTGCTGATAATGTGGCATGGTGATCCTAAGTTCCAGTTTCCCCTAAACCCTGAAGTGTGCTTGGTGGGTGACCTTGGCTTAGTCCCACTTCACCTTTCAGGGTTATATGAGGATAGGAGGGGGGGGGGGTGTATATCACCTTGTACAGTTAAAAGGAAAAGTGGGGTTGAAATGTAAAGTGAATAATCTACGTAATAATCTGTGCCTGTGCCCAGAGAGCTTCGGCTATGGGGCGGTATATAAATGTAATAAATAATAATAATAATAATAATAATAATCTATTTGTCAGAGAAGGTGCAGACCACTTGGAGTTTTACCATATCCATGTTTCATCAAGTATGAATCATGGACACAGGCTCATCTGGCTGAGGATTCTGTTTTTGTGGCATAGGAATTAGTGCATGTACCATCAAGACTGTAGTCCTGAATGGTCATAATGTCTGGTGTTTTTACTTACAGAAATAAATAAGGAAAGATCACGCAGGCAGTCTTCTAAACTACTCACTCTTGCATTCCAGTGTTATGGCCAGTATTTGTAAACGCAGTGGTATGATTTGCAGCTGCTTGGCACTTATTGCTAGAATAAAAATAACTTAGAAAGAGCAATCCTACAGCCCCCTAGCCAGTATCAATGGGGGGCATAGGATACTTTGGATTCCTGGATCAGAAGTAGAGACTGCCTCTCTGAGCTCAGAGAGGAGGGAAAGGGGCAGTTCTGGGGGAGGGGAGGAGAACTGGACTGACGGCATACAGAGAATCCTCTGGCCACCCCAACCTCCTTCCCATCCCATTCCGCAGAGCCCATGGTAGACGGGCAAAACCAGCCGTCTAGCAAAAATGCAGAGTGAGAGGAGCGTGTAGACGATGACGGTCTCTACCCGGAATAGGATGCCCGTCAGCCTGACAGGCATCCTTGCTGGACTGGATCTTGGTTTCTGAATTTTTTGTTGCTGCTTAAGCAAGAGCAGTTAACAATCTTTATCTATATTTTCAGGTTAAACCCAAGCCATTGCTATTAAAGCTTTTGCAGTTTGCTGGTGCGCAAAAGGATTCTTTTACCATTGAGGAGGTAAGTAACATTTACATGTGAGGACAGCCTATTTTCCCAATGTAACAGTTTTCAATGGTTTGTTTCAATCTCCAGTGAATTTTCATAACTTCAGAATGGGCCTAGTTTTAGAACTGTAAGTAAAGTATTGTGTAAGTGCAAACGCAGATAATTATTCTAGGAGTATTATAAACTAGACTATTCCTTATTTTAGGAATATTATAGATTATATTATAGACCATCATTATGACAGTATGTGTGTGTGTTTGTAAGGACAGTGTCTCTAAACTGCAAGAAACCCCAGAGGTTAAAGTGCCTATCTGAATGCAATGCGTAGTTCTGCCTCTTCATCCACATAGTCTAATCCTTGATCCAGTTTCTTGATGGAATGTTGGAAACTGGTTTTCAGTTTATATATATATATATATATATATATGATGTTGTGAGCAATCATGCAATAAATAAAAAACCCTGCTATATTGATCTTGTATTATAAAACTGTTTTTATCTTTGCTGTCCTAGGTAATATTTTATATCGGTGAATATATTATGTCTAAACACCTATATGATGAAAAGCAGCAGCATCTTGTCCACTGTGCAAATGATCTTCTGGGTGATATTTTTGGAGTGCAGAGTTTTTCTGTAAAAGAACCCAGGTAAAATATTTCCTGTAACTTAGTATTAAATGCTAAGACCACAGTGCTAGCTTGCAGCCTTGTTGGTATGTCCGTACATGTCAGATGCATGTGCGTGATGGAAAACTTGGCTGTATGTTTTCACTAAAGTTATTATGCTGGCGTCAAATATAATCTTTTGTTTCTGCAACTGTGACTTCAGTAGTACCACATTATAAGTGTGATAGGTCTACAAGAAAAAAATGTCCACTTTTCCTTTTGGAAATGGCATGATTTAATACTGTGCAAGGTTCTGTCTGTACCATTAGGAATACATTGTGGGCTCCAAGATATAAAATTTATGTGTATTGTAATGGTTCCTTGTAAGTATGTGTAGGATCTTCACTATGCCAACAATTGTGATATTTACTTATTTTCCTATTCATTGCTATGTTGGCCCTGAGTCTTGCCATGAATGAAACAGCCCTTTTGTGATTTACTCTTTGTAGAGAGGGCATATCCCTCCTTTACCAGTGTCCTAGGAGTGTCTGGTAAACTGGATCAGGAAGGGATGTCCAGTTACTCCAACTTTACCACTGGGACTAAATCCAACTTAATTCTGCCTGAAATACTAAGGATAGCAAGACTCTTAATAACTAGAGTGAGGTAGTTACTTTGACCTGGGTTAGCGAGTTATTGGAAGTTTCCAGAAGAGTTATGACTTCCTAATTGCAGAGCTTACAAAAAGGTTATACTACTATTTCTTAGTATTTTGAAAAAGGATAAAGGCATTAACATGGAGTAAGAGAACCCCATTAGAATGCATTAAAAAAATTAAATCCTATGCTTTTAACAGGATCTTAAAATATAAATTAGCCAGATGGCATGAATATAAATGATAAGAACAAAGGTTTGCCTTATTTGTATATGTGAATTCCTGTTAATAGGCCCAGGAGCAGGGCTATTTTAAAAACAACCTGCTGGTAACGTATCTTCCTGTTTGACAGTTCTAAAGTCATCCTAATATCTTTTAGCATCATTTTATTGTTCGTTCATAATAAATATGAATGTCTAACTTATATTCTTTAAACATAAGATCTTTTTTATCTTTTAAAAGGCAATTATATTTGATGATTTCCAAAAACCTGATCACAGTCAATCAGCAAGGTAAGCTAGTTTGCTGTAATGGTGATGTTGTTTGTCATTAATTAGAGGAAAGACTTGTTGGGTTTTTTTAAAATATATTTTATGGTAAGAATTTGTTGGTGTTGGCAGCAAATGTTCTAGAGCAAACTGGAAGTGCCTTAGATGAATCCTGCAAACCTGGATCCCCATTTGTTATTAATAGGCATTTGGGATGTGCAGGAATTAAGGCTTAAAATTACAAGTTTAAAACAATGTGCAGAAATTAAGGCTTAAAACTATATTATGCTAAACTGTAATGCAATGTGTCTGAGCAAGTTATGGACTCTTGCACTCTCACCCCTCTTCTCCCACACATGTGGGAGAATGAGTTTGGAAGTTTTTGCTTTTAGTGAAGAATATAAGAACCATGCTGGATCAGACTAAAGACTTATCTAGTCCTCCATTCTGTTCATAGAGAGGCCAACCAAATGCCTATGGTAAGCTTGCAACAGGATATAAATGCAATAGCATCCCATTAGTTTCCCCAGTAACTGTCATCTAGAGGTGTGCTGGTGGTGGTCCTGGAAGCAATAGGTAGCCAAATCATGACTAATAGCTATTGAGACCTTTTTCCCACATGAATTGCTGCTATTGGTGCCATCAGACTGAAACTGATTAACATTAACTATGGTTAGTTTAAAATAAGTCCGCTTCAGAGAGCACAGCTTGAAGCTTGTCTTCAATTAACCATAGTTAATGTTAACTACAGTTTATTGGTTCAGTGGTTCAAACAACACAACAAACCATGGTTACCTAGAAGCAAAAGCTTCTGAACGTCTCTTGGCCATGCAGGGAGAGCAGTGTGCAAGTCCAACAGTTGTTCCTGCTTGTGCGCATCATGCTAAGCTATGGTTTAGCCATGATGGGCAAATGTGGCCATTGCAATAGCCTATGTAAATGAGAGAATCCATTTGTTACCAACTTTAGATAGTATGACTTGATGTTATGCTTCTAGCCTATTAGTAGAACTGTTACATCTGTAAGTGAAACAGTTTCTATTATAAGATGACACAAACCCTATTTTGTGCTGCCCTACATAAAGCATTTGTTAGGGATAGGATGCCTATTTGCTAGGTTATTCAAAATAGCTATGTGTTATACATGTGTATTGAGAACAGTAAAGTGTCTTGTATGTGGCTACTAAAAAATCTGATTTACCACAGTATGGCTTTGAGAGAACAAGGTTTCTACTTCTAAAAATAGCAAAACTAAAGCCTCAAAGAAGTCCAAATGTCTGGATGGATCCAAGCTTCCAGAATGTGCCGCCTTGTCACCATATAAATGTTGTCATCTGAGTCAAATATACAAATGTATGTGTGGCTCACGTGATAGCTGTGATCATTTCTATCCCAAGTGCTCTCAAAATTAGTTGGCTAAATATGTTTTTTTAAATTATGAAAATAGAGTAGGCACTGAAGTTCATAATTAATCCATGCAGGGTAACAAATGTAATCTTGATCAATTGTGTAGGTTACTACATTTTTGTACCTGTTCAAATGTCTGAATTTCCTAAACATTTGTTACTGAATTACGATTTTGAGAAATTCGTATGTATAGAACGGTTGTTAAATGTATATTTGAGCCACCTTCCAGCCCTCTTTGACTTCCAATGTGTATTTCTTTTGAAGACTCTAATAATGTTAACACATCTGTGAATCAGTCCAAGTGCCAACTAGAAAATGGAAATACTTTAAAGGTAATTTTAATTACATGGTATATTCTATATTTCTACTTTCAAGTGTAACTTCTGGAACAGTGAAGTTAATCTCTGTGTAGTGTTTTACTTGTTTAATGTTTTTTATATATATATTATTATTAAACAGGAAGCAGTACAAGAATCAAGTGAAGCAACTACTTCTAGGAGGAGAGCACATAGTGAAACCGGTTAGTGGAGACTTTTATATTGCATAGGTTTCTATACTTATAGTTTCAGTAATCAGACTTCAAGTCATTGATGGATAACGCATAAAATTATAGACTGTAGAGGAGGGGAAATGTTTGCTTTTTCAAGCGTGAACCTTCCCTGGTTCCTCAGTGGAGGTGGAAAGTTGTCTCAGCCTCTCCTTGGTTTGTTAATTGTCCTTGACTACTTTCCCTAACTCTTCTTGTGAACCTGCTTTTATCCCTGCATCTGGAGAAGGGAGGAGTCACTTCCTGAAAACTCAGTACAGCAACCCTTCCAGCCCTGATCTGTGCTTATGTCCTAGCCCTTTTTAACTTACATCTCCCTCCCTCATGGTAGCGGATTACTTACCATAGTTTGCAACCCTTTATGAGCAGGTATATTGCTGCTACCTGTGCCCCAAAAGATTCCCCAAGTACATTAAAGATGCCCTCCATCTGCTGATGAATAACAGTCTTCAAAACTGAAATCTTGGCAACGAATGTGCTTTTAAAACTAGCACTTGGCATTTGAGTTGTGTGTGACTACTCTCCAGCTCTACGAAACGTTATTTTTAAATCCTGCAATATTTTATGCTGCATAGTCTTTATTGTCATTTGTCACAGCAGTATTGTGGTGGAGATGATTATTTACATTTCTCATATAGCTGCTGCTTAGAGAGGTTGGTAAAATAGCTGTGCTGAGGGTGACCCCAGATTATGGGGTCCAAACCAACACAATCTGTTCTGTATTGTGTTGGACCTTTGATTTCACACTTGAGACTTAGCATTGTCCTGTTTTCTATGGTATGTTATATTATCAAAGTCTCAGCTCAGTGGGATGCAGGCAACTTCATATGCACATAATTTCTTCATTCTACTTTGGATATACATCTGAATGCTTCTGAATTTGTCTTACTGAAAAGAAAAGTGAACTGCATTAAGGTGCATATTAATTTATCATTAAGGCCAGTTGCTCAAAAAGAAAATAGATATAAATATTGTGAAGTATATGACTGCTGCAAAGTTATCACTGTTGTAGTACATCTTGTCTGTTGCAAGCTTGATTGGGAACTCTCTGGCTTCTTACAGTCTTGAATTCTTTTGAAATAATGTGTTTTCTAACTCTTAAAAGAAATATTTCCTAGACATCTAAGAATGCAATTTTATGCTCAATCACATAGGAGTATGTCCCATTGAACTCTGATACTTACCTCTAAATAATCCAGTATAGGATTGCACTGTTAATCAGCTGAATTTGTTTCCTTTGGTTGCCGCTCACTCCTTTGTGAATCTTCCACTTTGCAGTTACGTTTTAGAAACTACCTGGTGATTTCCCATCTAATGTGGAAGGATGAGAATCTAATGTCATAACAAATGAAAAAAGCCTGGAGGCATGTTTTTTTTTTAGGTTAGGGATCGCAGAAATCCTCAAGAGGCCCCAAGACAAAACCAGAGTTTGCAGAACCTTTTCAAGCAGTTTTCTGTGCATGTGTTATATCTTGCAGAAGAAAATGCTTCAGAAGACGTGAATGATGAAAGACCGAGAAAGCGGCATAAATCTGACAGCATTTCCCTTACGTTTGATGAAAGCCTTTCATGGTGTGTAGTAAGCGATTTATATTGCGATCAAAGCAACAGCAGCACTTCCATAGGCTCTCCATCAAGTCCAGTAAGTAGCGATATCATAAGGGGAAAATTCTATAAATCTCCCATGTCTTAGAGGGTCCCTAAATGAAAAGTTCATTTTGTGTTCAAACTATACCACTGCAGGTGATGGGTGGGGTGTAGCATGACAGAATGCTCCTGTGTAGACAAAACATGGCATGTCCAAGACAAGGGATCCAGCCTAGTCTTCTCTGCAACTTGCTACTTTTCTTTGTTTAGATTTTTCTTTCACCCCCTCCAAAAACAATAATAACCAGAGAATACTCATTAATCCAAGTTCTTACATTTGTTCTGAAATAATAAAGTCCACGAACAGGTTTTTCGTGTGACGAGCTGTTTGACTAAACAAGGCTTCCCCAACCTGGTGCCTTCCAGATGTGTTGGACTACAATGGCTATATGAGGCATGCTGGGACTTGTAATCCAATATAGTTGCAGAGCACCAGGTTGGGGAAGTTGGTCTAGAAGATACCGTAGGCAAGTACTCAGAACTAATGACCACTCGAAGAACTACGGTTACAGGTAAGCAACCTGCATAACTCATATCAGTGTTGTTTGGGTCACAATCTTTGAATCTTTTCCCTTTGATGTTTGTTACGACAGTTTAAAAAGATTTTTTTAAAAAAATGCTGAGTATAGCATCAAAAAGGATGTAGTCAGCTTGAGGTGCATATGGTTAGCTGTTAAAGTTTGAACTTGTTTTCCTGTGGATGATCTTCACCTAGTTACGTGGCAGAATCACCATTCAGACGATTATGGCTGTCTGTTAGCTCCTGGCATAACATAACTGATGCTTAAACCAAGTTCCTGTCTCCCTTGGCCTGCTCACTGCTCCATGGCCATGCAATTTTGGAACATTTGTAAAGGATTTCTTTTCTTTTTTTAATGTAAAGAGTAAGTTCTTGCCCTTTCTACCATGTGATTAGCCTTTTTTAAGGTAGGGAAGGGAATTAAAGGCTGTACCTTTCTCTGCCCTCAGTATTTTAAGAACGGCGGTTACCCTGTTCTTATTTCTTTTTAAGTATCTTCCTTTGGAGAGTTATGCATTTCATCACTTCAGTGGAAGGGCAGGCATACTTCCATCTCCTCCACTCCTTAACAAGGTTTTCCTGTGCTGCAAAACATTGGTACTGCAGGAAAGCTTTTTACTTGTGGCAATACACATATTTGCAATTTATAATCTGTTCATATGTGAACTAATATGCAGAAATATGTATCCCAACATACAAAAAGCTTTGGTTGGAAAATGAAACTAGTTTCACAGAATTTTACTGCTGCAAAATACTCCCCAGGCATGTTTCTGTTCCTTCGAGCAACTTTTGTTTCATTTCTGTGCATTAATTATTTCCGTAGAATACATCAATGCAATCTCTTTATGAACTTCAAAGCCCTTATTGAACAGTAATTTGGTATAGCAGTGTCACAAACAAATTAAAAGGGTGTTGCATCTTTACCCCTTTTAGGATCGCAATGCCAGTTCGTTAAGTGAAAACTCAGACTGGTTAGATGATGATTCGGTTTCAGATCAATTTAGTGTTGAGTTCGAAGTTGAATCTATGTCTTCAGAAGACTACGGTCCTAACGAAGAAGGACTAGAGCTTACAGATGAGGATGATGAGGTATGTATATTTAAAACAGAATTAGTGGGCATGTGCTAAATTGTTTAGAATTTCATCTGTGGACATGCAAAGCTGACTTACAAATGAGTCCGATTGTTCAGCTAACCAATCTGACTGGTAGCAACTTCTAAAATTCAAGAGGTCTTTTCCATGATACCCTTATAACTGGAGAAACCAGTGATTGATCCTAGCGCTCTTTCAATGCAGTGCCCTCTACCATTGGCCTGTGACTTCTCTCCATACCTTCCTAAGAGAATTTTGGATAATATTATTTATTATTATTATATTTATTTGTATCCTGCCCTTTTCCCGGTACTGGGACTCAAAAAAACACACAGTTTATCTTAGAAAGGATCAAACACAGAAAAGTCGTAAAGACTGGCTTGAATGCCCTATTTAGCTTTCTGTCTCTTCCGTAGCTGCTGTTTCTGCAGTCCTTCTACTACCCCCTCTTGTGTTTACTGTCAGTTGTCTTTTTTAAAAAAAATAGTTTTATAATTTCGAATCAGGGTAAATCAAAAACATCTCTACCTGTTCTTTACAGGTACAGATAGTGTTGTCAGTCCTTTTGTCTGAGACTTCAGTTCAACAAAACATCTAATTAGGAACATCTATAATGAGGCCATTCATGAGTCAAACGATTGTAAGGGTAGAATAGGCCATATAGAAGTCTTGCAGAATGTAGGGGCCGGCTGGGTTGCATTATCCAGTTATCACTGAAGAGAACTAAAATGTTTACGCAAGTGCACTTTGCTTCTAGAGCTGTTAGAACTTGCATTTTGTATCAATTTTTAATTAATTAGAAGCTACACATTTTCTTCCATCAGATATATCAAGTAACTCTGTATCAGACTGAAGACAGTGATGTGGATTCGTTTGACAATGATCCTGAAATTGCACTAGCTGTAAGTAAATTCTTGCCTTGGAACAAATTGCATATTTCAATTGTATTGCAGTCTCTAATGGGTGGACTATGGTATAAAAGAATCAAAAGAGACAGGTTAAAAAGCATCGGACATAGTAGGAAAATGTTTATTGGGTTGTAGGGATAGGCTATTCACTTTTCTCGAATTCAGGAGTGTTATTTCAATAGGCTGGAGGGTCACTCTGACCAGTCATTGCCTGGGACTGAATTGCATTCATGTACTTTTCCCCCACAAAAAGCCAGCTCAATTCAATTCAATATGGCACTAAAGTTGGAAACAAATACAGTTACCCTATAGCTGATAACTTTTTGTTAAAATGTATAGCATGAACAGGATAAAAAAAAGTACACACAGCAAGGGGAGGGGATAGAAGCACCCCCATCTTCCAATCAATCTTATTACAAAGCTGGTCATTAGCCCGTTAAATGAGAAATGACAATCATTCCCGCAATAATACCACCAGTGCCATTGCCTTCATGTCATGAGCAGGGCAGTAGCAGAAGCAACTACCCTTTTCTCAAAAAATCCATCTATCAAAATTGAGAAATGAGCCTGGAACGTGCAGGAAAAAATGAGATTAAGTATGTCTGACTGTAGAATACATTAGATTTGACATTGAATAAACATCCCTCCTGAAATCCTGTCCAATGTCTTTGCCTACTTAAAATCTGCACAGGGAAGCCACTTTTTCTCCCCTCTAAATCCTTTCCCCTATGCACGTTGGTACTCAACACCATTACCCAGAGACCAGCCATGGAATCTGTTTTTAGTTCTAGGGTTTAACTCTGGACGAATCATAAGGGGTAATTTTTAAAAAATCTTGTCCACCAAAACCCTCCAGCCAGCTTATTCATGCCTGATAGGCAGTCCCTCTTCCACCAGACTGCATTTTTCCTGCCAAAACCTGTTCACCTCAATTAGTTTCAGGGCCTGGGCATTTGGCAGCAACTCCAATCACCTGCTATCCAAGTAGGTTTTTATATGCAAGACTTCAGTCTCTCATGGAAGAGAATGGGAGAGGAGACACAATACCTGCAGTATTCTCAGCCATCTTCGTACAGGTATGTGCTGGTCTGCGAAGTCCCCATGGCCAGCAGATACTTGCATGATGGCTGAGAATATTGCAGTCTGTCCTAGCAACCTTGGGCGTCCTTTCCTCTTCCTCTCTCACCCCAACCCTAATGATGTGGGTGCAGTAATGGCTTTCTTACCACCTTCTATGCCTGCCTTCTGTGCAAAACACAGAATTATTGATCTTTTCTTTCTCTTTAAATTGTTTCATGAATGGTAATTGTTTCACATCTAATTCACTAAAGGATTATTGGAAATGCTCAAACTGCAACGAAATGAACCCGCCTCTTCCACGCCATTGCCCCAGATGCTGGGCTCTTCGGGAGGACTGGCTCCCTGATGAGAAGGCTGAGAAGGCTAAAAAGAGCAAACTTGAAGATGCTACACCACTTGATTCCGAGGAGGGCTTTGATGTTCCTGACTGCAAGAAAGGGAAACTAAATGAAGACGAAGCAGAGGACACAGAACAAAACTCTGGATCTCAGGAAAGTGGGGTATATTCTCAGCCATCTACATCTAGCAGCTTGCTGTGCAGCAGCCAAGAAAAATATAGAGAATCTGAGAAGGAAGAGTCTGAAGACAAAGAAGAGAGCCCAGAATCCGACGTCCCTCTCTCCAGTGTCGAGCCCTGTGTCATATGCCAAACCCGGCCTAAAAATGGTTGCATAGTGCATGGCAGGACAGGACACCTCATGTCATGTTTCACATGTGCAAAAAAACTAAAGAAGAGGAACAAGCCCTGTCCAGTCTGCAGACAACCAATTGAGATGATCCTGCAAACTTATTTTTGCTAACTGGAGTGCGGGCAGAACTGTTCTAAGGATTTCTATAGACTGATACAAAATGAAATATTTTTGAATGTTTATGTGACTGGTGCGTTTATAGTCCCGAAAAAGGTCGTTTAACACAAACATTGCACTGTAACTGATGGTTAGTCATAATGTTTTCAGTCTGGTTGTATTTGTACAGTTGATCCAAACAGGAATATCTGTACAAAAGAACATGAAAAGATTGAGCTTAGTGCTTGTGGTGAGATCTTCCTTTTAACCGTTCTTATTCCTTAGATCAATAAGAGTAAAATTGAAATTCAATCTGTTTCTATCAATCCTGTATTCAGAAAAGAAATTGGAACTGCAGCATTTAAAAACAAAATAAGGCGTACTTGCATATATATATATATATATATATATATATATATATATATATTTTCAATCACATTTTAAAATTGGAGACTACTGCAGTGTGCATCTAAAAAACTGCTTTGATCCAAAAGGATGTAAGGGTGAGTTGTGTGTGCAATGAATCTTCCACACACTTCCTTGGACCGCTTCTGATATAATACTGAGGCTCTTGTAAATGTAGTTTGAGATCAGATGCAAGCCATGGAATTTTCCTTCCTTCCTTCCTTCCTTCCTTCCTTCCTTCCTTCCTTCCTCCCCCTACCCACTTTCCAGAACATTTTTTTCCGTTTCAATTGAACTGGCTATTGGCTAACACAGACCAGGGTTTGAAGCTAATGAGGAAATCCTGGGTATAAGGAATCCAGTGCTGATCCCTTAACCATGGTTAGGAGAGTTAAGAGGGAAAAATTGGGGGCTGGACAGGGAGGAGCCCATGGCTTGCTTCCAGTCTCTTAAGAATGCTTTAGCTTTAAAGCAACACTCCCTTTTTGGAAGCACATATCCTTTGCCACACCTAAAACTCAGGGATGCTTTAGAAGTGGTCTCTCATATTTAAGGAAGAACTGCTCTCTGTATGGCGGAGAATAAGGCCTGGTGTACAAAGTCCCTTGAGTTATGCCTAAAGAGGTGATTTGAATCATATCTGCATTTTATGGTGAAGTTATACATTGAAATTAATTGCTTGTTTTTAAATTTTGTCCTCAGATATGTGAAACATTTGCTATTTTGTTACAAGGCAGTTTTTTAAAAATGCATATTCTTGGTCTCAGTGTTAGTAAAATTCAGCATTCTATGCTCACCAGGATAATAAGGATTGGCAAAAATATGTTGCAGATTTTTATTTAACATTTACAGACTAAACAATTCATAGTTATTGAAGGTCCAGTCCAGAAGCAATATTGTACACTATTTGAATTAAAAATGCATGGGCAAATAATGTCCAATTTTCACTAAAATTATCAGTTGATGATTCATCTTCTCTGGCTCTAACTTGTTTTCTTCAGTATTTTAACTTGTTGACCAAAACACCACTTCTGAACGCAACGCCACATTTGGAAGACTGTAGCAACATGCTGTTAATAGTCCCCTTCTCAAATGCTGTGTGGGAAGCAAAAGGCAACCGTGGAGCTCTGCCAATTCCTCACCACCCCAATAACGCAGCTTGTGGGGTGGAGATTGTGCGGAAGTATTTCTTACTGTAGGCCATGTTTGATTTCAAGAATATACGCTCAGATTTTAGTACCTGTATCTAGAGAATGGTATTATCACATGTGGAGGACAGGTGTAACATTTCCAAAATTTCGAAGTCATGGTGGGGAAACTGGCTTTTTTCTAGAAAAAGTGGAAATTCGGGAGGGGCTTGGCTTCTGAGATTTTACCCAGCATTGCCCTAAATACAACAGAGTTAGGGATGTTCAGCCCTTTGAAATCAATGGCCTTAAGCATGTCTAACTGTTTATTTGGTTTAGGCAGTTTCCCACACATTTTCAAGTTTATCTTCTCAGCACTAGGGGCTTGAAACAAACTTTTAATAGCAGAGCTAGAACTCTTAGGATGCTGAGCTCTGTAACAACCAATGGCAAATGCTTTGCTCGCATGGTTCTGCAGCGCAAACAGGGAATACAGACAGCCCAGCTGTTAACACACATCCTCTCCAGATACATGTTTAAGTCTGCACATGATGTGAGATCCACATGTAGAAAGGCATCTTTTAGCCTCAGCAGTGGTGTGGCCTAGCAGATTCATCCCATATGGGTTGGATTCACACAACACGTTAACTCACCCGGTGTGGATAGTTGCTGGACCATGGGTTATCATGTTGTCTTAACGCAGCACATTTTCCCACAGGGTTGCTTCTTAACCATGTAGTGTGGTTTGTTAACCACTAAGAACAATCCAACAATAAGCCATGGGCTCTCAAAGTGGCTTGTTCGAGAAAAATAAGCCACACTGCATGATTAACAAGCCACCCCGCAGAAAACACACTGCATTCAGACTACATGTTAACCCATGGTGGGTTAGCATGTTGTGTGAACCCGGCCATGCACTCAAACTCTAATTCTAAGGAGGTTAATCACGCAAGAATCAGAATGCACACAATTAGCACTTTATGAATTGGCCTATTTACAATAGGCATTTAGTCACTGATATTACCGTACAAACTCCAATAAGGAATTAAGAAGTTTGTATTCAAAGTCAATCCTATGCATACTAAACATGAGGCAGAAGATCAAATGAATACCATGTCATTCCATGCACAGGGCTCAAGGGTGGGGAAGTTAGCTTAAAGAGCATGCTCAATGTCTAATTTGAGTGCTGTTATGCTTCAGAAATTAGGCCATGACTGTCTCAGAATGGGTTGTGGCTTCTGGGGCACTGCCAGAAGTTCATGAACCATGAGCCAATCACTTGCTCAAACACCTCCTCAAACATTTCAACTGGAACTGCAAATGTTCCATGCTTGTCATTTCCACATGGGGCAAGACTGAAGCCTCTTAAGGCAACATCAAGCAATAACCAAAAAATACTGGAGTGGAATGCCTCCCAAAGTCTTATGCCAAGTAGCCTGCCAAGACAACTCTTCCAGGTTGCTTTTCTGGTGGACCTGTTACATAGGCTGACCATATGAAAAGGAGGACAGGGCTCATGTAACTTTAACAGTTGTAGAGAAAAGGGAATTTCAGCCAGTGTTGTTTGTATGCAATGGTGAAATTCCCTCTTCATCACAACAGTTAAAGTTGTAGGCACTATACTAGAGTGACCATATACAAAAGAAGGCAGGGCCCCTGCAACTTTAACTGTTGTGATGAAGAGGGAATTTCACCAGGAACTAATTGCATACAAATGACGCTGGCTAAAATTCCCTTTTCTCTACAACTGTTAAAGTTACATGAGCCCTGTCCTCCTTTCCATATGGTCAGCCTATGTTACAGTTATTAAAATATTGGTATCCTTTTGTGAAGAAACGGAAGTAAAACTGAGGTAAAAGTTAAACTTTTATTTCAAACACTGAAAGTCTGATGGGTTAACAGCAGAAGAAAAATGATGTATCCATTTTATCTGAGGATGGCCTGCTGGCAGTTACTGTTACCACTAGGAAGTGAAAATGAAACCAGGTTTTGTCTATTTATATGGAAAGGCAGGATTGAAATTGGTACAATCTGATTGGAGAATAAATGAATGTTCTAAAGATGCCCATTGGTCAGAGGTTTACACAGAGATGGGGGGTGACAGGATGTTGGCTACTTCAAAGGTGATTGGCTGGAGGGTTTTGACTGGAACCAATATAAGGAGTTGTGGAAAATCCAAAAGCTTTTCAGTGGAGAGTTGCTTGAGGTGGTGTCTTTGCAAGAGGCTGGGGAGCCTAAAGTAGACATCAGCCAAGAGGAGCAGCAGCTACAAGACTGAGCTGAGAGCACGCGAGGCTTTCAAGTTCTGCAAGAAGGGAGAGGAAGGCTCCTCCAGCAGCCTTCAGAGGAAAGAGCTGAAGCCTAAGTGACAGGCGGTGGTTGTGATGGTGAAGACTGAGCAACTGCTGAACTAGACTGAAGACTCCAGGAGAAACCTGGTACAGTGTTGAATGTTCTAGGTGGAAGTAAAACCTGACCATTCAATCCCCCATGTTAGGCCTGTGAGTTGACTGGGGTGGAGCCTTTTTTTTTTTTTAGGCTTTCTGTTTCTTTTTAATAAAATACTATTGTTGTACAAAATCTGAACAGATCTATGATTTTCACCCCAAAACACATCCATTTCCCCTGACATGCATCTTACACGCATCCTACATGTGTTCGTTGATACACACACCCAAACCATCCACACGCAGCACCCCAAAGCCCCGTTCCCCACTGCCTGTCCATTGTATCCATTTCTGCAAAAGTCAAGCTGCTTGCAAGTGATTTAGCGGCGCAAGAACTAGGAGCTTGTCAAAATCGCCATTGCTCCTTCTTCTCCAGGTCAGACTCCATTATACACAATCAGGGACACACGTAGGCTACCTGACTTAGAGGAACCAGGAGTATGACTCATCCAGATGTGACCATAGCACACCTGGAGAGGGACAAAATGACCATATAAGGGAATGATAGAAGGGACGTTGCAAAGCATCTCTGGGTATAAGTAAAATAGCACATGGCAATGCAATACCACGTCTGGCCACTACTCGGGACTACTCAAGAGTAAAATAGAGTTGGCCAAATGATGTCACTGGGGCTATAAACCAATGGGATGAGGGCTGATGACGTGTAACTTTTGGAGTATAAAAGCATTGTTTGAACCTTGGTGTGGTGTGACTCTGGAAAGCAGCGTTAGCGTCCGGAGGTCATCTATTCTGCACAGAATAATAAAATAGTTTCCAAAGCTTCAGGAGGTCTTTCGTCAAGTGTTTTATATCTGGACACTTGGGAATAGCATAATTTATGCAACACTATATATCTTTGTTTACTTTTCTGGTACCTCTGATATGTTTTGTCTCAGGCCTACTGACCAGCTAGCTACATGGGGAGGGGAGTAAAGTTAAACAAAAGGGGTGCCCCCACCGCAACGCTCAGGTTCTCCACACATTTTGAAGCAAGGTCACCAAAAAAAACAAACCACCAAAGGAAGTCTCTGCAAACTCTTGGAACAGCATAGTTTTTGTTTGGCATGAAAGTGATTGTGACAGGAAAGTGAATGGAGGAATGGATGACGGATGAGGACAGAATAGAATGTTGAATGGAATTACTGGTAGCTGGAGAAAATTGGTTAGCGGGACAGAGGCAGTGAGGGAAGGTCAGGGAAAAGGGAGCTGAGTTAGAATGGAGAAATAGTAAGAGGATTAAGAGGCCAGAGTTAGTTGGTTAGGTTAGTTAATCAGTAGAATAGAAGGCAGGGTATGAATGAGAAAGGAAGGGCTGCAGGCTCCGCAGAGAGATGACCTATTGGAGTTGTTCCTCAGCAAGGCAGGAGTTCAAAGTATATATCATGGAGGTTCGTGGCCTCTTCCAGCTGAGCCAAGGTGCCTTGGAGACAAGGAAATGGTCCAGCATGGACACTGTAGCAGAGATGATCATCTCCATCTTAATGTGATGAACCCTCCAACTTGGTCTGATTGGTGTTTGGAGCGTTAATGATGGGACCTCTTACAGCGATAAAGACTTCTTATTTTGAGGAAAGGGTTGGGTGTTAGTGTGGATCATGGCCTATCACCTGACAGAGTTTTCCCAAACTCAAGAGCTGACAACAAATCATCTCAAATGTGGCCCATCACCATGCCTAGGCCAGGCATCTCATGAAGAAGAAGACACTTAATGAAATCCGGGCATATCTTACTAGCTTAAGCTGGTTAAGGTGCATCCAGCCCCTTACATGAACTGGTAGCTTCCAGGGTCCTAGGGAAATGCCCTCCTTGCCATGATCCTGTGGCTGGTGGAACAATCATTTGGGCAAATACTATGGACACAGGAGGGACCATCCCTCTCACATCCCAGGGAGGTAGAACCTTTGATATGATGGTGGTAGGTGATGCCACTAGATATCCTGAGGCCCTTTTCTTTCAGGGAGTCATAGACACATAGAAAGCTAGCTTCTACATAGTCGGACCCAGTACTGGTTCCATCTAGACCAGTATTGTTGACACTGACTGGTAACAGTGGCTCTCTTGGGTTTCAAGCCAGAGTTTTCCAGCCCAACTTGGACACACCAGGAATCAAACGCAGGATCTTCTGCATGCATTGAGCTATGGTCCCTCCCGTAGTCCTATCCCATCAGCCACTGTTTGTAAGCTCCCTTGGGATATAGCCTGGGGGAGCTTTCTACACATATAATCACAGCCCAAGGGCCAGAATTCATATCTCAGCTGCTGTGCTGCCCTCCGTTGCAGACACTCAGAGTCAAGACAGTATAGATAACCTTCACCATTGCCAGACAGATGGTCCTAGTTGACTGCTAGAACTGCACCTTGAAATCCATCTTGTGGGGGTTTACTGGGGGAACCCTCAGACCCCAGATGACAGGGTTTCTCCGAACTCAGGAATTGCCAAGAACATAAGAAGAGCCCTGCTAGATCAGACCGAGCACTTTGTTCACCCAGGCAAGATCTACATTATTGCTTTAAAATGGTTGATAATAGCAGTGACAACTGTTGGGGCCCAGGACACACTCCATCTACAGTTTTCAAACCATTTTCAAAGAGTCACATCCTGCTTGGTGTAGATCTGGCCACACTGGCCAACCAGCCCTCGATCAGGAACCCACAAGCAGGACATGGTTGCAACAGCACTCTTCCGCCCACGTTCCCAAGCAACTGGTGTATATGAGCTTACTGCCTCTGATACTGGAGATAGCGCATAGCTATCAGGACTTGTACTCTTTGAACATCAGAGATTTTTTCATAACTTGAAATAAACAAATAAGAAAACATTCCAGCCAGTCAAATGCCTTAGCAGTGCGTCTGAACAGGAGCGTTGCATTGAGTTTGTTATTTATGACATGAATTTATTTCCTTATATTTGTGTTAAGCTGCCTGCTTTGATAAATCCTATTTGACCTAGGTGTCTATCGCCACCAATTATTTTGTTTCAATCCGGAAGCTAAAGTTCCAGACATGTAATGTTGTAATCTGGATGTAATAGAGAAATTGGCTTATAACATTCTACACTTGCTGGGTCCTTCCTTTCTATTGGGAGAAGCGCATTTCTGTGGTTTCTTCCAACTCTATGGAATCAGAGGTCACCCTATTCATATGGAACAAAGAGGGAAGGGAGCACCAACAAGATGGAGAAATAAAGGGAGCAAAGCTCTGGTGCTGTGTAAAAATACTTTTCTTTATTTCTCTTATCCTGTCTTCTAGCTGCTCGACGTGTTTTGGTTACAAACCCTTCGTCAGGAGCTACGTAAAACAAATATAGCCACATTTTAGCCAACTCTAAGATACAACATAAAATCATGAACCATTATATTAAGCAAGGGGGAAACGTTGATTGTCAACCTGTCTGATGTGGTTCTATCCAACATAGAGGAACACGCGCTTAACAAGGGTCTCTCTTTTGTCCCTACCCCTAAACACGACATCGTCCAGACACGGCTGGATCTCTTTAGATATGTTCGCAATATCAAATGATGACATTACTTCCAGAGTCAAGGCATGGCTTATATCAGAGCACCTTCTCACTTCAGAACTCCATCTAATTTTATGCCACCAGGATCAGTGGGTCCAGCCATCCAACTGTATGAACGAAGGGTACTACAGCCGCTTGAACATTTGGAAACCATTACACACAAACCCTGGAAAAATATGACTAGATTGGAAATGGACGCGTTACATCGTCTGTCAAACAACACCAATATTATCATCAAAGAGGCAGACAAGGGAGGGGCTGTAGTCATTCAAAATCGTCAAGACTATGAGGCAGAGGCCCATCGCCAATTACAAGACAACATCTCACATAAACCAATCACTCATGATCCTCTATCTGACATTCAAACTCACATCAAGGTTACTCTAGAAGAGGGCCTGACCATGGGGTGGATCAGTCCAACGGAACACAACTTCTTGCTTAAAAAAAACCCAAGAACCCCCCTCTTTTACATCTTACCCAAAATACATAAGGGAATGACTCCAACTCCAGGCAGACCCATTGTGTCAGGCAATGATTCCATCTTGGAACCACTATCACAGTTCGTGGACCACCACTTAAAACCTTTCATTCCGTCGATGCAATCATATATTTGTGACTCCTCACACTTCATGCAGAGGACAGGTAAGATCAAGATGCAACCAGAGGATTTGTTGGTCACCATGGACATTAACATATCTCAAGACTCCTCTATAGTCATCAAAGAGGCAGATAAAGGAGGAGCCATTGTAATTCAAGACAGCACAAATTACAAGAAAGAGATCCTCTGTCAACTCACAGACACTGGCTCTTATTGCGTATGTAACCATGATCCTACTACTAATATTGCAAAAGAAATTAAAAACATTCTTTATGAGGGGGTCAGCCTAGGATATATAACAGAAAATGAATATGGTTTTTTGTATAAGGACAAGCCCAGAATCCCAGTCTTTTACATCTCCTCCCCCAGGCAGACCCATAGTGTCCGGGTGCAGTTCTGTGCTTGAACCAATTTCGTAATTTGCAGGGGCCCTGCCTTCTTTTGTATAGGATCACTCTAGTATAGTGCCTGCACCTTTAACTGTTGTGATGAAGAGGCAATTTCACCAGGAACTAATTGCATACAAATGACACTGGCTGAAATTCCCTTTTCTCTACAACTGTTAAAGTTACATGAGCCCTGACCTGGATTTTATCTGGTCAGCCTATCTTTGACCTCAACTACACCAAGGAGGATATTGCACTATGAAAGCATTATGAAAGAGGTATATAAAAGGCAGGAGCCACACCAAGCAAGATATAGCGGTATGAAAGCGGTATATGATATGTGTGAATGGGCCCCAACAGTTGTCAGTGCACTTCAGTACTGCTATAAAGCAGTAGTGTAGATCCCGCCTTTTATATACTGCTTTCATACCGCTTTCATGGTGCAATATCCTGCTTGGTGTAGATGAGGCCTTTATCTGCTCTGCTTTGATTTAAGGAAAAGAAAAGAAAAAACTCCACTGAGGAGGAAACAGCAGCATAATGCCTTTAGATTGGGAACGTGAGGAGCCCACTGCCTAGATGCATCCTTGGATTCAGGTGCTGGTGTAATCCACCCCAAAGTCTCTGATGTGCTGCATTTTCACCCTTATCCAGTGAAGGGAAGGGTCTTCACATGCTCCTTTCACTGTATACAGTCGATAAGGCATAAAACCAGGTCTTGAAAACAAGCAGGGCAAAATGGTGGTCGGAGCGGACGCTTGGTGGATCTAGGACGGTTTTCTCCAGCCTTCCCTAGGGAATCGTAGTCTAATATTTCTGCAGGGCACTAGGTTAGGGAAAGGTGGCCTACTCCCCCCTTATCAGACCCTTGTTGTGACTTTGTAATGTTTGCTTATCTGCCTCTTAGGCCTGCTACCCTTTGCTGATATTTCTGTCACAACTGAGCTGCATCAAGTGCCTACAAAAGGTTCTTATCAAGCCCCTTCTTCAGGAAGTCTAGAAAATGATGCCACTGATATGCCTCATGATGTGTCCATATCTTGCCTTGGTATCTTGAGCATGGCTTCCTCTCTCTCAGCCACCAAACGGGTGAAGATATGGCTATCTTGCTATGTCCTACGGTTGCCTGAACTCATTTGTCCCATGATGTCACATCTGCATACTGGAGATGGACACGCTGCTGTCATGCTCCCACCCCACAATATTTCCCACAGCTGCAGCCGGAATCTTCTATATAAAGAGAGCACTGGGTACCAAGCACCAAAGCGACAGAGAAAGGAGTTTGGAAAACGGCCTTCAATCCATTCTTCTGCTCCATCCAACATGAAGACCTTCCTGGCTGCCCTGGTCTTTCTCCTAGTCGTAGCCTCCTCTGCCCTGGCCATCGATCACCCCAGTGAGTCCATTCTTCTTGTATTTAATATTTATTTTTAATCAGATCTTCACCCCTTGGCCAATTACAGACTCCAAAGCATGCTTCCTTTCAGGTCTGCAGTCCCAAGGCAATTGGCAGTAGGAGCTGGGTGGCTTTTTCTGGCGGAGCGGGGGGGAAGCAAGCTCCCTGCAGCTGGTCTTGTCCTGGCCATGGCTTGGTTGGAGGGAGTGCAGCCTTCCAGTGCCCCTCGGTGCTCTCCTTCACCTCTGCAGTCCCAGAGCAATCCTTCCACCTGCACACATGGGTCAATCTCTGAATTCTGAACTCCACGACCTGGTTTGCCCATCACGGTTGCAAGTTGTGGGTTAATTAGCCCAAGATTTGTGGAGATGTTTGCTGCCTGCAAGTTGCTTCCAATTTCTGTAAACAACCCCTGATTGGCTCAATCAGAGGTTGTCAGTGTGACATGTGAACCCAGAGTGCTGAGTTGTTTAGGGGCTTAACAACCCAGCGGTTAACCCAACAACAAACCATGGGTGAACCTCTGGGTTATTTAGCCCCTTAACAACCCATCGGTCTGGGTTCAGACATCGCACTTTCAACCTCCGATTGTACTGATCGGAGGTTGTTTATAGAAACAGGAAACGGCTTGCAAGTGGTGCTTGTCCTGCAAAATCTAGGGTTAATTATGTGTGAACTTTAACCCTCAGTAAATAACCCACGATGTGTGAACAGGTCCAGTCTCATCCACTATTTATTGTCCCTGATTGTCCCTCTGCTTATCATTAGACAATCCAGGGTAAAACACTTTGAAATGGGGGAATGTGATGAGGCCCATCAAATGTTCTATTTAGAAATGCTTTATAGAGAGCTGTGCACCATTGTGCAAGAAGGAAATCATCTCCAGAAGAACTGGGAGAGTGGAGTTTGGAACATCTGTGCTGTGGACCTCCATGTTCGTAGGGGTACACATACAATGGAACAGGGATGTTCTAAAAAGAGGCACATCTTCTCGGAATTGGGTGGCATGGCACAATGGTTCAACTCACAAGTTATGGGACTGGCAGAAGTGGAACTGTTCCTGGAACTGAACAAGGTGCAGTGTGGGATGAACTCAGCAGGGGTACAGACTGGAGCATCTCCCAGGGCAGTGAGGAGTTTTCAGGTACTAGAGGTAGTCCTTTTACCTTGGCCGGCCATTGGCTGTCCTCAGCTGGAAGGGTAGCCAAGGGAGAGCAGAGTCCAGAGAATGGGAGCTCCCTGCTGCTTGAGGCTACTGCTTCACACAGCTCTGTGATGAGGATGGTGCTCTCTCTCTCTCTCTCTCTCTCTCTCTCTCTCTCTTTCTCTCTCTCTCTCTCTTTCAGGTCCAGTCACCGAACTGACTGAAAATCACGGTGAAGGTGGGAAGTCTTTATCTTCTTCCCTTTCTCATGTCCAAATGCAAAACTAGTGCCCTGTCCATATAGCCTGAAAGCACGATTCACACAACCATTTCAGTCAGAGGTGGCCAAGTTTTCCAGGTTGATCCTTTTGGGAGGAAGGCATAATAGACTCTTCCTCACGCCAAAAGAAGACAGATGGTGAGCTCCCATTACCCCAGGGGACATGATCCTTTTGGTGGATTCAGGAAACCAATAGAGATGTAAGGCAGGTCCCTCGAAGTAAGTCCTTCCAGGAGACTTAGTTACGTAACGCTGCTTGCCTTTCTTCATCTGAATGCAGGTGGCTCTTTCTGGGGGAAGCTGTCCCATGATAAAAGGGTTGTATTAATGGTTGTGTACAAAATTATGCATGGTGTGGAGAATGTGGAGAGGGAGACATTTTTCTCCCTCTCCCATAATATTAGAACCCAAAGGGGTCATCCCATGAAGGTGATTAGTGGGAAATTCAGGACAGATCAAAGGAAGGATTTAGACAGAATAGTAGAGTTGGAATGGGCCTATAACCCCCCCTGCCCAATTCAGGAATCCACCTTAAAGCATACTTGACAGATGGTTCTCCAGAAGCCTCTTGAAGGCCTCTAGGGTGGAAGAGCCCACGACCTCCCTAGGTCATTGGTTCCATTGTCATAGTGCTCTAACAGTCAGGAAGTTTTTCCTGATATCCAGCCAGAATTTGGCTTCCTGTCACTTGAGCTCATTATTCTGCATCCTGCACCCTGGGATGGTTGAGAAGAGATCCTGGCCCTCCTCTGTGTGACAACCTTTCAAGTCCTTGAAGAGTGCTCTCATGTCTCCCCTCAGTCTTCTGTTCTCCAGGCTAAACATGCCCAGTTCTTTCAATCTCTCCTCATAGGGCTGTGTTTCCAGACCCCTGATCATCCTCATTGCCCTCCTCTGAACACTCTCATATCTTCACATGGCACAGAGTTAAACTCTGGAATCCACTACCACAAGAAGTGGTGAGGACTGCCAATTTGGATGGCTTGAAAAGCGAGTTGGATAAATTTCTAAAGAAGAATGCTATCAATGGCTACTGATGGCTATGTACTACCTCCAGTATCAGAGGCAGTACGCCTATACACAACAGTGGCTGGGGAACATGGGCCGGAGGGTGCTGTTGCACCGTGCCCTGCTTGTGGGTTCCTGGTCGACAGCTGGTTGGCCACTGTGGGAACAGAATGCTGGACTTGATGAACCTTTGAGATGATGGCTTGGCAGCACTTGAGTTTGGGGAAACCCTGTCAAATGTTTTGGGTTCCTTGGAGGAAAATAGGTGGGATATACATGCAATAAACAAGCGAACAAACAAATATGGTGAGACTATGGGAGACGCACAGTTCAAGGGGAGACAATGCTGCCAGGCTGGAAGAAGAAACCGCAAAGTGATTGTGTCTCCCTTTCTCCTTCAGTCGGGCCTGGACCAAAACTCTGCTGCTTGAGATTCGCAAAGAAGGGTCAGGTTGATTTCACCCGACTGAAATCCTATATGCGCACTGACAGCAACTGTCCTCAACCAGCAGTCATGTAAGTGTGACAAAATCATCGTGAACAAAACGTATGCATGCTAGAAACGGACAAATACCAGATTTATTTATTTAAAAAAAAAACTCCGATCGATTGCAGTGAGCTTCATTTTCGTGTGTGACCAATACGCCATCCTGCTTACCTAGGGTGACCATATTTGGGAGACCAAAAAAGAGGACAAGCAGGGAGGGTGGGCGGGAAAGCAGCTTTCTTGGGCCTCTGGAAAGTGCGTCATTCCCCCTGCCTCCTTAAAGGCCCCAATTGGAGCAGAGGACGGGAAAGTGTGGCAATCCTGCCTCCACTGCTCCAATCGGGGCCTTTTCTATAATGTCTGGGAATGATACACTTTCCCCTTTAAGGCTGTGATTGGAGCAATGGGAGGGAAATGACCCACCTCCAGAAAGCACATCATTCCCTCCCACCATGCTAACAGCAGCCTTAAAGGGGAAAGCGTGTCTTTCCAGGACATTGTAGAAAATTACTGAAAATCCCCCCTGACACCCAGGATAGAACAAAAACCAGGACAAATCCGGGGAAATCCTGACAGTTGGTCACCCTATGCTTACCAACTGCTTACAATCACCCCTTAATCTTTTTGAGGGGCATCGCTCTAGGGGTGATTCCAGACAGGGCTTTTGGTCTGCGATCCCACGGCCTCATTCGCAGAACGTCAGGGGTGGGTGGGTGCGTATGCACAGCTGGAGTTGCCTTCCCGGCTGTGTTTTCCAATTGCTTCCCCCTTTTTTCTCCTTCTTACTGTGGAAAATCCACGAAGAAGATCAGGCTGTGCCATACCTTTGCTTGGAAGCACCCTAGAATAATAATAATAACAATAATAATAAATAATATCTCGCCTTTTCCCCAATACTGGGATTCAAGGTGGCTTACAAATTAAAACATGTACAGTTAAAACAAATACAGATATACAAAAATTAAAAATATAATTAAACATAGTACAATTTAAAAAATATTTAGGACATTTAAAAACAGTTTAAATACAAAATATATTTTTTAAAAATCCAAACTATAAGCAGCACATCCACAGAGGTTTCAGCTACTCCCCAAAGGCCTGCTGAAATAGAAAAGTTTTAGCCTGCCTCCGAAAGCACACCAAGAAGGGAGCCAGTCTAGCTTCCCTGGCAAGGGTGTTCCAGAGCCCCAGGGCACGCCACCAAGAAGGTTCTCTCCTGCATTCCCACCAAGCGTGCCTGTGATGGTAGTGGGACAGAGAGAAGGACCTCCCCTGAAGACCTCAGGGGATGGCAGGCTCATAAGGAGAATACAGTCTTTCAGATAACTGGGACCCGAGCCATATAGGGCTTTGTAGGTCATAACCAGCACTGTGAATTGTACCTAGAAACAGACTGGAATCCAGTGGAGCTGTTTTAACAAGGGAGTTGTATGTTTCCTGTAGCCATTTGTAGGCTGACCAGATAAAATCCAGGTCAGGGCTCATGTAACTTTAACAGTTGTAGAGAAAAGGGAATTTCAGCCAGTGTCATTTGTATGCAATTAGTTCCTGGTGATATTCCCTCTTAATCACAACAGTTAAAGTTGCATGCGCTATGCTAGAGTGACCATATACAAAAGGGCCCCTGCACCTTTAACTGTTGTGATGAAGAGGGAATTTCACCAGGAACTAATTGCATACAAATGACACTGGCTGAAATTCCCTTTTCTCTACAACTGTTAAAGTTACATGAGCCCTGACCTGGATTTTATCTGGTCACCCTAGCCGTTTGACTCTTGTTTTTGCCCTGAGACTTAGACTTAGACTTATGCAAGGCTTAGAGCTCAGCCTCAGTCTCGCATCCCATCTGAGGAGCTGTAGAGCCAATTTGCACAGTTGCATTTTGAGGTTCTGGTGACTTGTGGGCTGGCTAGTGGGGGAAAAATGCCAGAGTATTTGTGCCAAAGAGGGCATTTCAGCAGGGTGTAGCTAACGGCCTGCCATGCAACTCCAGTACAGTTTAATGCGACTTTGGTTGCTTCCAGACAGGTCTTTTATCACTTAATTGTGCTCCCATATTTAGGGTGACCCTATGGAACGGGGGACCGGGCTCCTGCATCTTTAACAGTTGTATTGAAAAGGGGATTTCAGCAGGTGTTATTTGTATGCATGCAGCACCTGGTGAAATCCCCTCTTCATCACAACAGTTAAAGCTGCAGGAGCCCTGCCCTCTTTTGTACCTTGGGAGTCTCTTGGGAGTCTCTTGAGCAAGGGTGATCAACAAGATGTCGTTGGAATCCAGATACCATCATCCCTGACATTCTGGGTGGGGGCTGATGGGGTTGGAGTCCAACAACATCTGGAGTGCCACAGGGGTCCTTGGGGAAGAGGATCCCCTCCCTCCAGTTCTGAACTGGGGTGACCACAAGGCAGAGAACTGCCCTTGCCATATGCTTCTGGTGCAGCACTGAAAACAAACTTTTCTCCTTTTCAGATTTATCACGAAAAATAAACGTCAGATCTGTGCTGATCCTCGGGAGCTGTGGGTTCAGGATTACATGCATCGCCTCCCACCAAACTGACAAGGTTCAAACTCTACCTTGTCCATCTTCTTGGGAAGAGAAGAGAAAGCAGAGCTCAAGCTGATTTGAATGCCAGAAAACCAGCCCTGCAAAGTTCAAAAGGAAATTAAAGGGCGTCCCTCTTAGTATGTGTAGTATTCCTTTCACTCATCTTTAAAAATCTAGAGTTTAGTCCATTAATTAATATAATCCCCCTGGTAAAGAACAGAATTGGGGAGATCTTGTTTTCTATGGGGAAATTAAAAACACATACATAGGGTGACCAGATAAAATCCAGGTCAGGGCTCATGTAACTTTAACAGTTGTAGAGAAAAGGGAATTTCAGCCAGTGTCATTTGTATGCAATTAGTTCCTGGTGAAATTCCCTCTTCATCACAACAGTTAAAGGTGCAGGCACTATACTAGGACGACGACTGGAGCGACGATGGCGGAAAACTCGACTTGTATCTGACAAGACACGACATAGAAAACATCTTCGTTCCTATGGAGTGGCAATACGTGCAGCGAAGAAAGCTTTCTTCTCTGCACGCATTGCGTCTGCGAATTCGCGTCCAGCAGAACTGTTCAGGGTGGTGAGGGGTCTAACTCAGGCACCTTCCCCCCCGAACCCGATTTTACAGCCTTCGGCAGTTCGCTGTGATGCCTTTAATGACCATTTCACAGATAAAATCTCTCGGATAAGAGCCGACTTAGACGCCATCATTATAGCAGAAGCTGACAATGGAGTGTCCAGTAACTCCGCGAGTGGAATTACACTGGATCAGTTTCAGTTGATGAGTACTGAGGACGTGGACAAGCTGCTTGGACAAGTGAGGACGACGACTTGCCCTCTCGATCCCTGTCCTTCTTGGCTTGTTGTCCAGGGAGGAGATGCAGTTCGATCACATCTACAATGTATTATTAATGCATCTCTCAGGGAGGGGAGTTTTCCAACATGTTTAAAAGAGGCGGTAGTACGGCCGCTTCTAAAAAAGCCCTCCCTGGACCCTCTGGACCTTAATAACTACAGGCCAGTATCAAATCTTCCGTTTTTGGGCAAGGTGATCGAGAGGGCTGTTGCCTCCCAACTCCAAGCAGTTTTGGATGATACAGATTTTCTAGACCCATTTCAAACCGGCTTCAGGGCAGGATATGGAGTTGAGACTGCTATGGTCGCCTTAGTGGATGATCTACGCCTGAGTATTGACAGGGGGAGTGTGTCCCTGTTGGTACTCCTGGACCTCTCAGCGGCTTTCGATACCATCGACCATGGTATTCTTCTGGAACGCCTGAGGGGATTGGGAATCGGGGGCACTGTGCTTCAGTGGTTCCGGTCCTATCTCTCAGGCAGGTTCCAGATGGTAATGCTTGGGGATAGCTGCTCTTCAAAGAAGGAGCTGCTATGTGGTGTACCACAAGGTGCCATCCTATCCCCAATGCTGTTTAACATTTATATGAAACCGCTGGGAGAGATCATCCGGAGGCATGGGGCGGGGTGCTATCAGTACGCTGATGACACCCAAATATATTTCTCTGTGCCTTCGACAACATCGTCAGCTAAGGATAGTGTGTCTCCTCTGAATGAATGTTTGGAGGCGGTAATGGGCTGGATGAGGAAAAACAAACTGAAGCTGAATCCAGACAAGACGGAGGTGCTTGCTGTCAAAGGCCACAACCTGGGTTTGGAGGTGTGTCAACCAGTTCTGGATGGGGTTACACCCCCCCTGAAAGACTGTGTTCGCAGCTTGGGGGTGCTCCTGGATCCGTCGCTCCAAATGACAGCCCAGATAGATGCGACGGCCAGGAGTGCCTACTATCAGCTTCGGCTGATACGCCAGCTGCGCCCCTTCCTAGAGTTGGAAGACCTAAAGATGGTAGTGCACTCACTGGTAACTTTGAGGCTCGACTTCTGCAATGCACTGTACATAGGGCTACCTTTGTGCCTAGTCCAGAAACTTCAATTAGTTCAAAATATGGCAGCCAGGTTGGTCACCGGTACACCTAGGGGTGACCACATAACACCAATCTTAAAATCACTCCACTGGCTGCCCATTAATTTCCGGGCGACGTATAAAGTGTTGGTTATTACCTTTAAAGCCCTACATGGTTTGGGTCCAGGTTACCTGCGGGATCGCCTTCTCCCGTATAATCCGCCCCGCACACTCAGGTCCTCTGGGAAGAATTTACTCCAGTCAACAAAAACTAGACTGACAACCATGACCCAGAGGACCTTCTCTTCTGCCGCTCCCAGGCTGTGGAATGACCTGCCGGAGGAGATTCGACAAATTAGCAGTCTTCTGGAATTTAAGAAAGCCGTGAAGACTGCTCTCTTCCGGCAGGCCTATCCAGATTAATTTTAAGATGTTTTTAATAATGTATTTGTTTTTATCTGTTTTAACGGTTTATCTATTTTATTGTTTTATATTTATATTTGGTGTTGTTCCCCGCCTCGATCTGGATGGAGAGGCGGGCTAGAAATGAAATAAATAATAATAATAATAATAATAATAGAGTGACCATATACAAAAGAAGGCAGGGCCCCTGCAACTTTAACTGTTGTGATGAAGAGGGAATATCACCAGGAACTAATTGCATACAAATGACACTGGCTGAAATTCCCTTTTCTCTACAACTGTTAAAGTTACATGAGCCATGACCTGGATTTTATCCGGTCAGCCTATTTTATAATATAGAATATTATAAGCCAATTTCTCTATTACATTCAGATTACAACATTACATGTCTGGAACTTTAGCTTCCAGATTAAAACAAAATAATTGGTGATGATATACACCTAGCTCAAATAGGATTTATCAAAGGAGACAGCTTAACACAAATATAAGGAAATCAATTCATGTCATAAATAACAAACTCAAAACAACGCTCTTGTTCAGACGCACCGCTAAGGCGTTTGACTGGCTGGAATGTTTTCTTATTTGTTTATTTCAAGTTATGAAAAAATCTCTGATGTTCAAAGAGTACAAGTCCTGATAGCTATGCGCTATCTTCAGTATCAGAGGCAGTAAGCCCATATACACCAGTTGCTTGGGAACGTGGGCGGAAGGGTGCTTTTGCAACCGTGTCCTGCTTGTGGGTTCCTGATCGAGGGCTGGTTGGCCACTGTGGCCAGATCTACACCAAACAGGATGTGACTCTTTGAAAATGGTTTGAAAACTGTAGATGGAGTGTGTCCTGGGCCCCAACAGTTGTCACTACTATTATCAACCATTTTAAAGCAATAATGTAGATCTTGCCTGGGTGAACAAAGTACTGGATTAGATGGACCCTCGGTTTGATCTAGCAGGGCTCTTCTTATGTTCTTGGCAATTCCTGAGTTTGGAGAAACCCTGTCATCTGGGGTCTGAGGGTTCCCCCAGTTAACCCCCACAAGATGGATTTCAAGGCGCGGTTCTAGCAGTCAACTAGGACCATCTGTCTGGCAATGGTGAAGGTTATCTATACTGTCTTGACTCTGAGTGTCTGCAACGGAGGGCAGCACAGCAGCTGAGATATGAATTCTGGCCCTTGGGCTGCGATTATATGTGTAGAAAGCTCCCCCAGTCAAAATCCCAAGGGAGCTCACAAACAGTGGTTGATGGGATAGGACTACGGGAGGGACCATAGCTCAATGCATGCAGAAGATCCTGGGTTTGATTCCTGGTGTGAAAAACTCTGGCTTGAAACCCAGGAGAGCCACTGTTACCGGTCAGTGTCAACAATACTGGTCTAGATGGAACCAGTACGGGTCCGACTATGTAGAAGCTAGCTTTCTATGTGTCTATGATTCCCTGAAAGAAAAGGGCCTCAGGATATCTAGTGGCATCACCTACCACCATCATATCAAAGGTTCTACCTCCCTGGGATGTGAGAGGGATGGTCCCTCCTGTGTCCATAGTATTTGCCCAAATGATTGTTCCACCAGCCACAGGATCATGGCAAGGAGGGCCTTTCCCTAGGACCCTGGAAGCTACCAGTTCATGTAAGGGGCTGGATGCACCTTAACCAGCTGAAGCTAGTAAGATATGCCCGGATTTCATTAAGTGTCTTCTTCTTCATGAGATGCCTGGCCTAGGCATGGTGATGGGCCACATTTGAGATGATTTGTTGTCAGCTCTTGTGTTTTGGAAAACTCTGTCAGGTGATAGGCCATGATCCACACTAACACCCAACCCTTTCCTCAAAATATTTATTGCTGTATGAGGTCCGATCATTAACGCTCCAAACACCAATCAGACCAAGTTGGAGGGTTCATCACATTAAGATGGAGATGATCATCTTCACTACAGTGTCCATGCTGGACCATTTCCTTGTCTCCAAGGCACCTTGGCTCAGCTGGAAGAGGCCACGAACCTCCATGATATATACTTTGAACTCCTGCCTTGCTGAGGAACAACTCCAAAAGGTCATCTCTCTGGAGCCTGCAGCCCTGCACTGCCAGCTGTTTTGTTCAGGAATGCCTTTGTTGTTAATTTCTGTGCGGCTATAATTGACCCAGTCTCTGCCACACCCAACTCGCCTCTTTCCCCAGCCATGAATCTGAGCTAATAGACTTTACCACAAGCGTGTGCTCCATTTTGGATGTAGGAGTTCAGCTTCATACAGGCCCTGAACCTGAAAAATCCAAGAGCCCATCTGGCAGATGGAGAAGCGATGAGTGTCACAAACATATTTTGCTCCCTCTGAGGTGTGAAGGGAGCCCAGTGCTATGGGGCTGCGGTTATTTCTCTAGCCTGGAATTATGGAAATAGTAATTATTGATGGATCCTCCATGGATTTCCATCCAGCAAGTCAATAACACAGAAATCCAGGGGGAAACATGCTCAATATAAATACACCCAGAGTCCTTCTGTGTGGGGCTGGGGTGGGGGAGGGTCATCTTGACGTGTGACTCTTTGTCTCCAGCTCAGCCTGGGCACTCTGCCGTCCGCTGCAGCTCAATATCGGTACTTGCCAACCAAGGGTAGAAACTCCCTTGAAGATGCTGGCTCTTTGGCTGCTGCTGCTATTTTGACTCCTGACTCCGAACCACGCCCGCCATGTGCAGAAGGCTATGTGCATCCCCTCGTCTCAATTTCGAGATGACTATTTCAGACCAGGAGACTTTATTGTCGGTGGGAATATACCCCTGGATATGATTACATCAATCCCGTTGCAGGGGTTTAAGCGTGCCCCATGTTACAAGTGCATCGGTTTAAAGTAAGTTTCCACGGGACGGGCTCTGGGACAGATGTTTGCTTCCCCCATTTGCCAATTAGAGGGCGGATAGCAGGGATATGCTGTAGTGATGTTGGCGGTGGTCAAATATTTTCGTTCGATTTCTACGTCTCGATGGGTTGTCACGATTGGCTTCAACCCGTAATGAAAGCCAGACCATTCAGGGTTCTTCTCCGTCTTCATTCGGAGGGGGAATACAACATCCCTTCATCCTCCCATCTCTTGCTGCTATGGTCACATTTGAGGCAACCTGGTTTGCAGGTGTTGGGATAGCTGGGTGCTGCTGTTGCATCTATTGGTGTAGGGAGAGGTATGTGGAAAGGTGTGTGTGTGTGTGTGTGTGTGTGTGTGCAAGGCAGAGTATGGGAGCTTACAGCAGGGCTTGGAGGAACTCAAGGGAGAGGTTGGAGAGGGAATTTGGACCTTCTCATTCCCCTTAATGATGTCATATCAGATCACAAGCTGAATATGAGCCAACAGTGTGATGTGACTGCAAAAAAAGCAAATGCTATTTTGGGCTGCATGAATAGAAGTAGAGCTTCCGAATCGCACGATTCTATTCAGCACTGGTTAGGCCCCATCTTGAGTACTGCATCCAGTTCTGGGCACCACACTTCAAGAAGATGCAGACAATCTGGAGCGTGTTCAGAGGAGGGCAATGAGGATGATCAGGGGTCTGGAAACAAAGCCCTATGAGGAGAGATTGAAAGAACTGGGCATGTTTAGTTTGGAGAAAAGAAGATTGAGGGAAGACATGTTAGCACTTTTCAAATACTTGAAAGGTTGCCACACAGAGGAGGGCCAGGATCTCTTCTCGAACATCCCAGAGTGCAGGATGCGGAATAATGGGCTCAAGTTACAGGAAGCCAGATTCCAGCTGGACATCAGGAAAAAACTTCCTGACTGTTAGATCAATATGACAATGGAACCAATTACCTAGGAAGGTGGTGGGCTCTCCCACACTAGCGCCAGAGGCAGCTGGACAACCATCTCTCAGGGATGCTTTAAGGTGGATTCCTGCATTGAGCAGGGGGTTGGACTCGATGGCCTTGTAGGCCCCTTCCAACTCTGCTATTCTATGATTCTATGATAGCCTTGACATGAATTCCTTTCAGTTTTTTGGGTCAAAAGCTTGCTTTGCAGAGTTGTGTTCTGAATCCATCTCCTTATGCACTAGGAGAAGAAGTGATCTGCCTGTTGAGGCTGGTTGGTGCAAGGAAGAGAGCTAAGCATTCATTTGGTTTCATGTCATGAATGAAATGCACACCTCCTCTTCTTCTCAGCTAGTGGCCTTGACCTTCAGCCCTCATCATCCATGGTCAAATGCCGGCTGAGGATAAAGCATGGTAGAGTCCAGCAACATCTGAGCACTAGGGGTGTGTAGAGGGGGTCTTCTCTGGCCTCAAATTTGGGGCAGAGCGCCGATGAGATGATTCCCCTCTCTGATTTTCGGAGGGCGGGTTGTCTCCCCTCACTGTTGGTTTACCCATTGGAGAACCGTGCCATGTTCGGGTAACCGCTACATTCCCGTCAATGGGAATTAACAGAAATGCTCATAGCTCCCTCCGTTTTAAATAAACACATGAAAATTGGTACTCTGACAGGTTTGAAAGAGGGCTTTAGGCATGCCAAGTTTTTAGCAGATCCCTATATGCAGTGATTTATAGGGAATTTTTAAAGTCCAAACTCAAATGTCCTATTTGGCAGCACCTCTCATGCCTTGATCTGTACTGTGTGGGAGAGGAAAATGAAGCTGCAGGAAAACTAAAAGTGCTTAGCGCTATAATAAATAAATAAATAAATATTAATATATGCCACAACAGCAGCACACAGCTCGCCCATCTTCAGAGAGGACATTGGGCAGGAGTAGAGGCTTGCAGGATGAAGAAGAGAAGGAGGCGAGGTGGAAGTCTAGGCAACAATGGCTTCCCCCCCTATGTGAGAAGGCTACCTGAACTAGAAGCCCAGCAGCCATCCTAACATTCACACATTAGCAGGCTTGGATTTTTAAAAATATGTTTCAGTGGGGAGGGAGTAGACTACAGAAACACAGCACACTGGGAGTTTTAAGAAGGAGAAAGAGCTTAGAAAAATCAGTGAACCAAACGACAGTATCAGTGGCTGCCTGCAAAATAATATCTCTCATGTGTGTGCGTTTCTCTCTTGCTTGAATGATGACAGGCAAGGAGGACAAAACACTGTGATTGAAGGGGGGACAGGAAGGCAAGTGTGGCTAATGGCTATTGGTTATCCACAGATGTCAGTATACCCTCACCCCACTCAGCATCTGCCAAATGTGGTGATATTTAATTCAGACACACACACACACACAGCATTGATGCCTGAAAATCAGTCAGATAATTTTGGAGACATTAGAAGCTCCTATTGGCCGTGTCTCTGCTCTGATATGATTCTATTGGTTTAGAAGCAGCCAATCCCTGCTCTGGAAGATCGAATGCGCCGCGGATGTTCATGGTTATCAGATAATTCCGGGACGAAGAGCACACCCCTACTGGGCACCTGAAAGTTAGCCACCACTGAAAGAGTTTCCACTGCTAGATGCTTCAAACTTTTTGCAGGGTGACATGGGGAATTGTGCACTGTTGGTAGCATGACAAATAAGGGTAATCAAATGCTGAAATGTTTATTTATTTATTTTATTTTATTACATTTATATATCGCCCCGTAGCCGAAGCTCTCTGGGCAGTTCACATAAGATTAAAACAATTAAAAACAATATATAAAAATGTAAACAGCAAACACATCATATATGCACACACATTTAAAACCACTATAATAACTTTAAAAAGTTAATCAGTAGTATATTTATTGCAAGCAATAACCATTCAGAAGAAACACTGGAGATATTGAAATATACTGAACATTCTGTCATGGCAGATTATCTCCGCTCCCCCACTTCAAAAAAGAACTAAGAAGAAAAAAATAGTTTTTTCAGTTTCTGTTTGACATCTGGTATTGTATTTTAAATCTTTGCACTGTTGCTAGGTTCAATTTGTTAATAATAATAATAATTTGTTAATAATAATAATAATAATGCAGTTTTAATTTTTTTATTATTTTATATTTTAGTGTCTTGCATTTTATGGTTTTCATTGTATAGATATGTAATCTGAATATACCACTTTGTCCTTGATATGAAAAGATCTGTAATATCCTATGGTAAATGGATTATGACATCCTGTTAATACCTTTTACCAAATGCCAGTGTTTTAACATGATGTGTTTTATTGAAAAGCTTGTTTTATTATACTTCAAGGACCAAAATAATTTATTATCTCATGTCTTCTTTTTGTCCTACGAAACCTCAGTTCTGTGCTACCTATCAGCTTTGCTTCTTGCTTAACTACTCACTTTCTAAGAAGCACCCCATAATCTCAGTCGGTGACCATATTGAGCTCTGTTACTTCTGCACTAGTACAAAATGATGAAAGAGACAGTAAAACGAAAACGGATTCGTCCCACCGTCCCACATGGTGATTTCCAATGTGGGACATGCTCATATTGTGCTCCATCTCTACAATTGAAATGATCCCTGAGATGGGATATCTTTTGTGTTAAGAGATTTTACAATTTGACAATCTAATAATGCTATTTATGGGATCTTATGTTCTCATTGATTGATATTTGTAGGACAAACAACGCATTAGAGTTCATATGCAATTCATTGCTGTTAGCCTATTGTTTGACAATAGAGTTGTGAATTGGATTAATGGGGTTTGTGGTGTTTCGATAATGTCTCAGAACCCATATTGGTAGAGTATTTGATCCTTCTTACTTGCAAGTCACCTTGGAAGGATTTGCATCTTGAAATGCAGGACATAAATAATTTAAATACATAGATAATACGTAACAATAGTGTGCTGATCCAGATCTCTGATCCAGCAGGGCTCTTCTGGTATCCTTATGAAATGCAGCTAGTAACGCTGTGTGTGGTTGTATGAAAGTGTCAATACACACATCTGAATTTTTCTATGACTCCTTGGTTTGTGGAGTGAAGATGGCTTTCGTCAAGAAGGTGCTGTCTTTGTTCAAAGAGCGTTGAACAGATGAACTTCGTTACCCTGATGTTTTTGGAAATTGGGATTCCAAACCCCCAATAAATAATAGTAGTATAGCAACAGCAATGGATCCAGCAGAGTTCTTCTGAAGTTCTTACGAAATTCAGTTAGGAATAGTGTGGTGTGAATCTTGGCTTTATGGCCTGGCTTTGGTCTTGGTTTTGTCTTTTTCAAAGAAGGTTAAACCAGATGGATCTCATTAGCCTCCACTCTACAGCAGTTTACTGGGATTCAACCACCCATCACCAATTCTGTTCCCATTGCAGAAAGACACCCAAGAACTACCAGCAATTCCTGGCCTTGGCATTTGCCGTGAAGGAGATCAACAGGAATCCAACCCTCCTACCCAATGTCACGCTCGGTTTCCGCATGTATGAGTACAATAGTGTAAGAATTCTTTATGTGAACAGCTTCTTTCTCCTCTCCACACGGGGACGAATGGTTCTAAATTATAAATGTGACAGGAAGGATGCATTGCTCTCCACTATTGCTGGTCTCAACTCCAATTCCTCAAAGGAGATGGCATCCCTCATGGGCCTCCTCAAGATCCCACAGGTAAGGGGATTCATCTGGGGATTAGATATGGGGTGTCAGGTCACAAGCCCTCCTGGCAAGTATGTAGGCAAACAAAGGAATTGATCTCCAGAGTAAATAGGCTTTATTATGCAAAGCAATCAGTCTATTAGCAATTCAGATTGCAGTCCTGATCAGCTTCTGACAACCTAATGCTAAGATCCCTGACGAAGATGGCACAATGCTAACTAGTTTATCTAAAGATCTCTTTTAAGTCTCCTGTGATGGGTCTACCTGGCAGAACACCTTTCTTCCTTACGCTACTCTTCCCTCTTGACTCTACATTTGATCTGGGCATCTGTCATGCTCCCCTCTGGGAGTGCTGGGTTCTTACAGAAGGTGAAGTTAGGATTGAGTTTTGGTCCAACTGATAACCCTGCCCATGGGGAGATACTTCCCTGTCTCTATCTCCTTGAGCTCTTGGAGGCTTGGTTTCCTCCCCCATCCCTTCTCCCTCTCTGCTGTCTCTGAGTCCGCTTCCACAGTCTCTGCAAGAAGTCCAGGCCCAATCCTGATATGGGGAATCAGCAAAACCCATGCATGCAAAGAAGCAAGAGGCTAGTCCCTGAGTGGAGTTTCCCCCCATGCAACGGATACATGGGGTCACGGCGTTGTCTTAAATGTGCATGGTGGGAGGAGGTGTCTTTCCAACTTTGGCTCACCTGCCATGGAATACACTTGGTTACAGCCAGGCATTTCAGGAGAGTTTTAGAGTGGGGGCATTTGGGTGCCCCTCATAACATGACAACATGTTTTGTACTTTGTGCAACTGGGCACACGTCTACATGAAACGAGACTAGTTTCAGCCATTGTACCTTAAGATGAAATTCAGCGGTATTTTGAGAAGAACCCTAAAGCCCCCAAGCTTGCAAGTTGCGTACGAAGAATCACATTTGTTGAATACACACGCGAAAGGTTATTCGTGACAACACACATTGGGAAATGGACCAGGGTTACCTCCATGGCAGCCCTTGACAATTGGGGTGATAACTCCACTGTGGGAGACCCTTCACTCATCAAAGCACTTCAGCTCACATCTAGGTACCTGTTGTGAAACTGAACATCTTCCTCTAGGACAACACTTCTTATTTCTGAATATGGCTTGTGTTTCAAGCTTACACCATAATAAATGTATGTGTCTTCAAAGTGCCACAAAACTTTTTCTTGTTTTTGCTGTAACAGACTAATGGGGCTTCCCCTCTGGAAATTCCTTCCTTCAGTTCGGGTTTGGCTTGTTTGACCCTATTCAGAGGGAGAGAACAGTATTTCCTTCATTCTTCCGGATTGATCGCAACGAAATTGCTCAGTATATGGGCCTAGTCCGGCTGCTCCTGCATTTCCACTGGAACTGGATCGGGGTGTTTGCTCCTGAGGATGACACCGGTGAAAATTTTATCCAGGCACTGACACCAATGCTGAAGCAGAATGACATCTGTTTGTCGTTCATTCAAATGCTTAAGCAGGAAAAACGGTTGCATGAACTACAAAAACTACTTGCCACTTTTTCTAAATTGCAAACACTTTGGGGCTCTAAACCAAATCCTTTGTTGCAAATACTTTTTAACTCTATGCCTAGTTCTTGGGCCGAGACCCAAGTGGTTATTCTCTTTGGGGACTCCACTGTTGTACAAGACCTCACAAAGATATTGGATAATCATGAAAAGAAGACCAAGACTCCAGTTAGGAAAATTTGGATCCTGACATCCCACTGGGAAATTGCGCTGACGGGATCCGACTTCGGACGGCAACATCTACACCGTTTCCACGGTGCTTTGCACTTCAGAGTCCGCACAAGGGACCCACCAGAATTCAAGAAATTTCTCAAGACTTTAAATCCATACCGGTCACGAGGAGACATCTTTCTCAGTGAATGGTGGGCCGATGCATTTGACTGTAGGTTGCAGAATGTGAGCTCAATCTTCTCATTTGGAAAGAAATGGTGTACTGGGAAGGAGAAGCTGGAGAAACTGCCAGAATCCAAGTTTGAAATGAGCATGACCAGTCGCAGCTACAGCATCTACAACACCATCTATTCTGTGGCACATGCACTACATGCCGTGTCCTCATCTGGATCCAAACATGCAATGATGGGGGAAGGCAAGAGGTTTCTGAATATTCAACCGTGGCAGGTAAGTGACTTGGGAATCTTACAAAAGGTGTCCTGATGGTTTACTGATGGCCTGATCCTGGAAGGAAAAGGTGAGCTTAGGAGACAGGCTAATCTCCCAGGCCCACTCTTTGCTATTTAGTCCCTCCTAAAGGTCCTAAGGAAGACATTCCCCATGGAGGTGCTTCTGCGGCCATCATTTACTGGAAAGAAAATTAGGACAGGAGTCATGAGTAAAGGAGGCTTTGAGTGCTTCTGTAATAATTATGTAATTGGAAAGTGGCAATTGAGGAGAGGGGGGATCAAGGAAACCTAGTCTGCAAGACGGTATTGTATCCTCTGAAATTATGCCAGGACTCACTGCCTCCTCTTTCCAAGCTCCTACAATGGTGAGATTTGCTCAGTTGGGGTGGGGGGTGGGCAGCAGATGGCGACAGCTCAACTAGATGGCCGTCTTTCATGGTGAGCGTCAAAGGAGTTGGAGATGGCTAAGCATGGTAAATGGATGCTGAAGGCAAAGAGAAGAGGGAGAGAGACAGGGGCTGCGTTGATACAACACAAGCCACACTCAGTTGCGAATGCGTTGAGTGGGAATTGTTGTTGAACCATGGGTTATTGTTTTAAATGTTAGCTGCTTTTATGTTTTATGGTTTTAAATTTTGTATATTGACTTTTAACATTCAATCTTTTAATTTTTGTCAACCGCCCAGAGAGCTTCAGCTATGAGGCAGTATATAACTGTAAATAATAATAATAATAATAATAATAATAATAATAATAATAATGTGTTGTGTGAACCCTCCTGTGCTAACAAACCATCTCTTGGTAACTATGACTAACCCATGAGAAGAACCCATGGTTAGTTTTTGGGTTGTGAGCAGTGTGTTGTTCAGGTTTAACAAGTCTTTGTTTTGAGTGTATCTGGGTTCACACAACACAACAACTCATGGTTCAGCAAGAACTCCATGGTTCAATGACAACCCATACTCAACATTGAATGCAGGTGGTTGTGTGACCTCAGCTAGAGAGATAGGTCAGTGAAAGGTGAAAAGAGGAGAAAAAGAAGTTGGGATGGACCACGAAGAGGAAAGAAAGCAAGTAGGGGAGAGAGAGAGGCTGGAGAAAAGCCAAGGTGGAAGGCAGCGGGGAGATGCTCACTTTCCTCATGGGAAGCTTCCTCTCCTACATATCAGGGCTTTGTGAATGGATGGTGGCCTGGATGATCAACACGTGCATAGCCTTAGTGGAGGAACAAGCAACTCAAATTAATGAGACTACTGTGGGAGCCATGACCCTGAGCCCCCAAGCCTCTATAGAGAAGGGAAGAGACCCCTTTCTGGAGGTAAAATCCCAGGAAAATCTCCAAGCAAAGAAGTCAATTGCTTAAGGCTTGAGTCAAAGGGGTGGACCCTTAAGGGAAGGGCCTCATCCCTTTAAGCCTAGAGTATGGAAGGGCATCCATTCTTGATCACAAGAAGGTGAAAACAAAAGACTTACCAAAGGGATTTGAAGCCATTACTGTAACTACACTGACTCTTACATTTAAAACCAAAAACACTTCCATTTAAATGCACTTTGAACACTGTTATATTATATGGAACCTGTGGATCGGGGAGGCTTTGACCAGCCCTTCTCTAACAACATGTGCACAGTCTCCCCCATTCCCCAAATCGCAGAAGCAAACAGCAGGCAGGTCCCCTCCCAACGCACCCCCCCTTGCCATCCAGTTGCACAAACCCTTTGCTGTTATGAACCAACTCTCTTCAGCCCTTGCTCAAAGCCATGTTATAACAAGTAGACACCATCCTAAAGCCCTGGCCAAGCATTTTCCAATGGTTCGTGCCCAGCAGGTGTCAGGCTGCCAGCTGTCCTGGGTTTATGGCCGGAGGAGAAGGGTTTGGATTCCACAGCAAACCTCACTTCCGCAGTAGAAGCAGGGCAGCCTGTGGTGGGGATGACTCAGCTGGGATCCTGAAGAACCCCTTCAAACTCATCCTAAGCCCTGCCTGGATTCTCAGCTCTCCTCCCTTGTCCCGCAGCTCTCCAAAATGCATTGATCTGCAGCAGCTCACCATCTTCATCTCCAGAGAATATCTCTGTATCCCACATCTGACCCAGGATCCCTCATGGGGAAAGAGGATGGGAGCAGGTACAGGCCCTCCCTTGGCTTGGAAGGGATCCCAGACGCCACTATGGAACAGTGTTATAAAAAACAAAAATAAAATGGTAAACAGGAGGGATTTGGAGCCAGGAAAGATGTCCATGCATGTCACAAGCTGCTCTACAGTGACTGGCAGCTGTTCGCCAAGATTTCAGTCAAGAGGTTTTCCCAACCCTAGCTGGAAATGTGGTGGATTGAATCTGGGTTTTTCTGCATGGACTGCTCCAGCACTGAATGACAGACGCCCTCTGCTCACCTGCTGTACTAGTTAAACTCCTCCGTCCTCCTCTATTTGTGTGACTGGAGGTTCATTTCAGAGTAAATGGGTGTGCGTGAATGGAGGAATGTTGGAGAGTTGTGTTCAGGGGGACAGTATGGACCACTAAGATGTACTGGAGGGCTATTGGGGCCCCACATAGTCTCTTACATCCGTATCGTGTTCAACGCCATCACAATCGGATGTCTCCTTTTGATTCTGAAGACCTCGATAACAGTGAATCCTCACGTGACCTGTGATGATTAGACAGAGCCATCTATTTTCTTGGGTATGTGTGTGTGTGTGTGCAACCACAATTGAAACTTGACAGGTTTTGTAGATCTGAGATAATTGGTAGTGAGCTGCCTTCCTATACCTGATGTCCTGCGGATATATTGTACTGCATAGGGTGACCTTAAGAAAAGGAGAACAGGGGTCCTGTTCCTTTAACAGTTGTAGTAAAAAGGGAATTTCAGCAGGTGTCATTTGTATGCAGTCAGCAGCTGGAGAAATTCCTTCTTCATATCAACAATTAAAGCTGCAGGAGTCCTGCCCTCTTTTGTATCTGGTCACTCTAGTATAGCTCCTGCAGCTTTAACGGTTGTGATGAAGAGTGAAATTCCTGTTAAAGAAGCAGGAGCCCAGTCGTCATTTAAATATGGTCACCCTACTATTGGAGCTTCCATCATTCTCAGCTAATGGCCATAGAGGTTAGAAATGATGGGAGTCTCAATGCAAAATATCTAGTGGTCATGAGAGGCCTGAGGTTCTCCCAGGATCAATTTCATGGGGCAGTTCAAGCACTGCACCAGAACATCTGTCTGGGGATTGCAAGGAGAGGTCCATGCTGCCTGGACCTCTGAGAAGAGAATCTTGGATTTAGCTGCTCAGCTTGAACCAGGCCCAAGCACAGATCCTGACTACAGTCAAATTGATTCCCTTGAGGTGCAATGATGGCCAAGAAGGAAGCCTTCTTCCCTCCCACCAACATCATATTGTAGGTGTGATAATGTGCTTTCACTGTGCTTGGTCACATGTCTTCTGATCCTTGGGCCACTTTTGCTCTAGCCGTTATCCAGCCTGAGCTCCACAGCACCAGAGAGGACATTTAGGTTCAACAGTGAGACTAGGACCTCCGCAGGGGCACACTACTATGCCAAACAAGAACTGCCCCCAAACAATTGAGGAATCCCCCAGATTCTATGGGCCTTCAAGGGAAGACTATCCTAATAGGTCCTCTGCCCATGCAGGAGGCCATAAATGCAGAACAGTCTTTTCCTCCAGCAATGCCATTTTGCCCAGCCCTGCATTGCGATTACCGGGTGCCAACTCCTCCCTTTTCCAGCCACCCATCTGGGCTCATGAACTTTGGCACAAGCTTGGACTTCATCTTGGAATTAGGTACTCAGCTTTACATGGGTCAACTAAAGTCAAGTCCAACTGCCGCAGGGAGAAGAAAAAAGTGACGCCAACCTGTTTTTCTCCCTCCGAAGTGCAAAGTGAAATCAGAATGTGATTCTTTCCCTAGCCTGGAATTATCAAAATGACTGTAATTCTTGAGCAGTCCCCTTGGAGTTCCATCCAGCAACTCAATACCAAAGGAATCTCTGAGAAAACATGCTTCTCATAAATATGCCCTGAGCCCTTCCGTGTGGGGCTGGGGTGGCGTCTGATCACTTGACGGCCATTTATTTCTTCCTATGGTTGAACTGGAGCCTGTAAAATCCACTCCCCTTCAGGCTGTTTCTATTTGGCTTTTGTATTTGCCACTGATGATTTGGCCGCCACTGCTGCTGTTCTGGCTCTTACCTCAGTCCACCCAGAGGATGCTGAGGACCAAGTGCCACATGACCAGACCTTATGAACTGCAAGAAGACTATTACCGGCCAGGAGACTTCATAGTTGGTGGGAATTTGCCATTTGCCAATTATATCTCTCAGGAGACCACAGACTTTCGTAGATTACCCCGATTGAAGGTGACCATTCATACCGAGTAAGTTTCCACCAGAGGGATCTGGGATGGCTGCTTGCCTGCTTTGCTCTCAGATTTGAAGGCTCCTTTCCGGGAAATGCCTCAGTGATGCTGTTGATATTAAATATATGCTTATTTCATATACAAGGCTCCGAGGGTTCTCAGGAGCAGTTTTGAGCTATAATGGGACTTCAGGATTCTTCTCATTCTCAGGGTTTTGTGCCAGGATTAGAGGAACAGCTGGTCAATAATTTGGAATCAAAATTTATTATGATACTACTACTACTACTACTACTACTACATAATCATCAACAACACATTTATATCCTACCTTTTCATCTCACAAGGAACCCAAGACTGCTCACATTGTCCCCCTCCTCTCCATTTTATCCTCACCACAACCTGTGAGGTAGGTAAGGCTGAGAGTCAGAGACCCAAAGTCACCCAGGGAGCTTCAAGGTTGAACAGAGACTAGAACTGAAGTCTCTACAGTTCCAGGCCTACACTCTAACCACTACACCATACTGACTCTCTTGGTAATGACAGAGAAATGTCCCCCGATCTGTGCCCCACTCAGACTTCATCTAAGACACGAGTACTGACAGTAGGTCTGGATCTACTTGTAAATGATGGGAGATCTGCGGTGGATCTCCAAGCATTTCTCACTTCATTTTATGTAATAACAGCAACTCATCCCTCCCTTAAATTATACAGCTGAAATGAAGAAAATCTGGGGATGTCATTTTTTTTTTTTGTCCAAGGCTCTAAGTTCCGTTCAATTGTGGTACCCAGAACAGACGGCTGAGTTTCATTTGAGGCACATCTACTTCTTTCAAACAGCAGGGTGAGGCTCGAGGGATCTAAGGATTTTCGTTAAACAAAATATATATCCCACCTTTGTTCTGGCTCCCACACCCTGTTATTCCCAAATGTTCTATCGACTACAATTTCCATCATTCATGAGCAAATGCTGGGGATTATCAGGGATGTACTGGGGACCCAAGGGTGGAAAATAATGAAAGCATCTCCATGGCTGGATGCTGTGGAGGAGAGCCAAGGGTGTAATAATTGTTCTGGTTTTTGTAGCTGCACAAATGAGGACTCTGTTTATCAAATACTGAAGCGATTAACTTTTAGTCATTAGAATATTTAGTGCGTGGAATAAGGTTTTGACAAAAAATAGAGACACCAGTCCTCATGGCTCTGAATCAAGTGATGCTGTAAACGGATGCACCAGGATCTGCCTCATATCGGCCAAAGATTGATACTGGCACCAGTCGCATTGGAAGGAGGAGCTTAATAATTGAACTATGGTCCCTTCTCTAAAACTTGAACAAGTTTCCAGTCCTCAGCTTTCCAATTATGGGACTGATTTAACTAGGAAGCTACTTGATGCCACATCATCGATTTGGAACAATTAGACCAATATTTCTTGAACTGATTGGCTGCAGGGTAATGCTTGCTTTTAAAATGTCTCTGAGTTTTAACAGAAAAATCTGACGTTCTCTGGGAATCCATGAGATTGGTGTCTTTAGACTAGAAGGATTTGTCTTTGCTCAGAGGGGGTTGAACCAGATGGACTTTTTAACCCTCAACGTCTCAGTAGGTCTGTTGTGATATTTACTCACCACCCTAGGTTTCTCTGATCATTGCAGGTCAGTAATCAAGAACTACCAGCACATTCTGGCCTTAGTGTTCACCATAGCTGAGATCAACAAGGATCCAACCCTCCTTCCTAACACGACTCTCGGCTTCCGCATCTATGAACACAAAGAGCTTGCCAGGAGGATGCATGTGAACAGCCTTTCTCTACTTTCCACTCGGAGGCAAATGTTTCCCAATTATAAATGTGACAGGCAGGATAAACTGCTCTCCATTATTGGGGATAATGACTCCAAATCCTCAAGAGAGATTGCATCCTTAATGGGCATCTTCAAGATCCCACAGGTAAGGGGATTTCTGTGAGGAGATATGTGGGGGACCAGCAGAGCTCAGACACACTAAAATGGACAGGCCAGGCTCTAGAAATTTCCCAGGCAGTGGGTGTGTTGCCTCGATTCTGGATCACAGGACTCTCAGGTTGCTATGGCATGATGAAACCCTCTGAGTAACGGGTCTCTTGTGTAAGAAAAGGTTTCATATTGGGAGGAATGACCAGGAGAAAACTACCAGGAAAGTACTGTTGCAGGCCTGTCCTGCTTGTGGGTTTCCCCTAGGCAGCTGGTGGGCTCCTGTGTGAACAGAATGCCTGACTTGATGGACCTTGGTCTGACCAAGCGAGGCTCTTATGTTTTCATTTCCATAGCAAATCACCTATGTTTCAACCACATCCCTCAGGATGCAGAAAGGAAATTTTTGAAGTAGGGGTACTTCTTGAGTGTTTCATTCAACTCCACTACAAATGGGTCACATTTCACATTCCGTGTGTCCTGATTCATTTCCATACAGAGATCAAGTGCTTTGACCAAACTATTGACTTTGGGGATGGTCACTAAAGCCAGAAAGCCCCCAATATGACTACAAAGGCTCACCTTTTTTTAATATAAACACACGTGCCTATTTGTTGCACTGGTATGGAATTGTGTCAGGGCACCCCAGTCTTTTAATGTGAAACCTACACTGGGTGGGGGGATCTTGAAGACATCGTTGAATGTCACTTTATGTTTATACTTCCTGTTTAAAGTTGACATCTTCCTCCTGCGTAGCACTTCATGCATCGGAAGTTTGGTGTACTAGACCAAGGAAACCCTATGCCATAAATAAATGTGCTAACCTTTAAAGCCTCACAAAATTCTGCCTCAATAGACTGATGGGAAATTTGTTCCTCTAGCTCAGTCATGGCTTGTACGAGCCTGTTCGAGGGGAGAACATGACATTTCCTTCCTTCTTCCGGATCGATCCCACTGAAATTACTCAGTTTCTGGGCTTAGTCCAGCTGCTCCTGCATTTCCACTGTAACTGGATTGGGCTGATTGCTTCCAGTGATGACAGAGGTGAAAATTTCATCCAGACGTTGATGCCAATGCTCAAGCAGAAAGACATCTGTGTGGCCTTCACAGAAATGTTCCAGCCAACAAACCCAATTCATCAGCTTCGATTGCGAACTGGCTCCATTCCTAATTCTTGGTTTGAGCCCCAAGTGGTGATTGTTTTTTCATTTCCCATTGTTATAGGACAATTATGGGCCTTGTTGTCAGCTCATGAAGAAAAGAGCAAGTCCTCATTTAGGAAGGTTTGGATCCTGACATCCCATTGCATTCTTCCTGTGATGCCATCACCCTTTGCCAGCAAACATCTCAAAACCTTCCATGGTGCTTTACATTTACGAGTCCACAGAAGGGATGTGCCAGAATTCAAGCATTTTATCTGGGCTTTGAATCCACTCCGGCCTCAAGGAGACGTCTTTCTCCTAGACTGGTGGGAAGTGGCATTTAAATGTCAGTTTCTTAGATCAGGCCGACCCTTTCAATGGGGAAAAAGAATCTGTACCAGGAAGGAGAAGCTAACTGACCTGGTAGATTTCAAGGGTGAAATCAGCATGTCTGATTACAGCTACGCCTTCTACAATGCCGTCTATTCTGTGGCACACGCATTGCATGCCATGTCCTCATCTGGATCTAAACATAGAATGACTGGGAAAGGCAAGGGTCTTCTGAATATTCAGCCATGGCAGGTAACTTCCTCCTTCAGATCTGACAATCTTACCAAAGGTTTGTTGGTTATTTCTCAATGCTCTGATCCTGGAAACAAAGTGTGAGCCTGGGAGCAAGAAATTAGGATGTGTTGTACCAAGGAGACACCAGTCAAAAATAATTCTAACTACTGGGCAGATATTTGTGAACTGATAGTGAATCTTAGAGCTGATCTGCACCTGCAGCCCTTTCGCTATAGAAGAGGGATGCTTCCGAATGTTCCCCGCTTCCGCGATCACCACTCAGGGGGGCACACGTGACTGAACTTTCCCCTAATTACAGAAGTGGTATTGCAAGAGCATGTTCGTCCAGTTATGTCGCTTCCTGATGTGCATCACTAGAAGTGGGCGGGGCTAGGCAGACGATGTCTACAAATGCTCTTGCCAGCATTGGGTGCTAGCTATGGAGCAGATACGCCGCAACACCATCAAATATGCGCTCCTGCACAGAGCTATGGTTGTGTGTGTATATATACCACTGAAACATGCCAATATCCATCCAAAACATGTGGCGAAAATGGCAGACAGGTCCACTCCAACACAGCTCCAATACCCATGGGCACGCCCATCGCAGTTGATTGGCTGTTCGCTGAGCCTGCAATTTGCAACAAACAGCAACAACATCGCAAAGGGGGCACACTGCACACGTCCTTCAGAATGAATGCTGGAGGGGGGGACCACAAAAAAAAAAAGTCAGAGATATTCTGGTAAAACTGAGAGGTGGAGCCAAAATTACCGTGGGAACAGGTGAACACCATGTGCCCCTTTAGTGATGACTATGATAAAATCCTACAACAAATGGCTGGTGTAGACTCTGGAATTTGGTAGACATTTCCTCGCTTAGCCTACCGGTCTCCAGTCTATGGACTGTTGTTGTTGCCCCAATCAGCAGATACCAAGCCAAGCAAAGGCAGTGGTCACCTCTGTTCCATGGAACCGCTATTGTTTCTAATAATGGTGGGTCGGATTTCTGTGTGTGTAAAAATCCGCTTGCAAAAATAGGGGCTGTATAGAAGCCATTTACATGAGATTATAGGAAAATTGACCTGTGTAATCTTGCATAAATGGCTGCTTTACAGCCACCATTATTGTAAATAGGCTTTTATTGAAAACTCGGAGCTGTCGTTTTCAAGCAAAATGGTGGCTTGTAATGGAACGGGCATCTGTTTTCCTCTCACTGGGCAACTGCAGATGCCTGACAGCTCAGCACATGTGGAAAACAAGGTTGGGCAGCTGGCAAAGGTCAAGTGAAGGTCCAGTGAGCGGCACATGATACAACAAGAGGTGAGTTTGACCATCCCAAAGAACTGAGTACAGAAAAGAAGTCTCCTCCAGTCATTCAGGATTCTGAGTCTCTGTTCCATTTCAGATTCTTGCCTCTTTGAGGAACATCCACTTTAACAACAGCATTGGAGAGGAGGTCTCTTTCACCGAAAATGTCAAGAAATACGATACCTTCACCTGCATGTACTTCCCAAATCAATCTTTTTATCCGGTGAATGTTGGAGGACTGGATTGTGGAGCTTCCCCAGGCCAAGACTTTACCATTCGCTCCGATGTGATCATGTGGGCTACGGAGGTGGGGCTGAAGGGAAGGTTCTGGGGCCGTGGGAGAACTAACGAATGTTGCGATTCTGTCGTTTGAAAACAAAAGCTGTCTTTCTAGATGGGGTCAACTACTGAGTTCGGGAGGGGGTGGGCATTGTCCAGTTTTACAGAACCTTCTTTGAATGCTGCCCTTGGCATCTCCAAGTAAGGCTTGAGGAAGGTCTTTGCCTGAAACGTTCAAGAGAAGCTGCCAGTTAGTGCAGGCAACACTGGGCAGGATAGGCCAAGGGTCTGACAGATTCCAATGTTCCTGTTTCTGCGCAGAATACATTTTCTATGAGCATCTCGTATGATGGCTATGAATAACCTGCAGGCATCCATGTGATATTTGGCCTTCCTAAATTTCTGGTAGGACATCTAATGGAAACTCTTTGGAGTAACTCCATTTAGTGCCATTGTTGTTCCTGGTTAGCCTCAGCTGTATTTATTTTCCCATTTAGACGAGGCCCTTGGCGAGGTGTGTGCAGAGGTGCTCTCCAGGGCACCGGATAAAAGTTCCAGAGGGGAAGCCGGTTTGCTGCTACAGATGTGATCGTTGTCCAGACGGGACGATTTCTAACTCAACAGGTATCTCAAATGTTGAGAGCAAAATAAAAGTGCAGGACATAATGGGGAAAGAGTGGAATAGGGTCAAAGGGAAGGTCATGGTTAAAGAGAAAAAATCCACCAGTTCCACTAGGAAAATTTTCTTCTATAAATTCCATTTTTGATTGCATATGTCTGTGGAGTCCTGGAGGGCAAAGGATTCACTATTTCCTATAAAAAAACTCTTTAATGACAAAATCATGACTTTTATTCCTCATTTTCTAAAAGTTCAGTTTTAGACTCAGGCCTTGAGCAGTTTGAGCCAATGGCTCAGTTCGGACGACATATTAAGCAACAGAGGGGTAAATAACGTAATGACTGTGCGTTAGGCAGGAGGAGCTCCACAGACGGCACTCTGCAGCCGGCGCTGCTCGGAACCAGCAAACGCCCCGGTTGCAAGGAACTTGCGGTGGCCATTTTGGTTGCAGCTTCTCCTCCGTGTGTCCCCCAGCCGTATCCCAGCATGCACCATGAGTTCTGCCAGCTGCATAGAGTGGCTGGGTTTTTTTGGCTGCTCTAGGCAGCAGAACTCTATTCTGAAACAGAATAGTCTACGGAGAGAGGGGGGGCTGAATTCGGACGACACTTTGAACAACAGGGCTTTGGGCTAAACAATGTGCAAGCCCGTTGTTTTGCTCCATTGTTTAAAGTGCCTGATTAACGTACTGTCAGTTGTGTGTGCGTTGTGTGCTGCCCTCCAGACGACACAATAAGCAACACAACTGACGATTGTTCCCCCCCTCCTCCGTTGCCTAACGTGTCGTCCGAGCTGAGCCAATCACTGATAATCGCTGATTATCCCTTGGACAACTGGAGCATGTTACCCCAAAGACAACCAGATTGACCTTTTTATCCACAGCAATATCTTTGACGTGTTCTCCAGACTCTGCACCAAAACCTCTCCTCAGAGGATACAGCCCATTATGAAGAAAATGACAGACTGTTATTTTATTTATTCATTTACCTTTTCTGATTTTAGTCTTATAAATCTTGAAGCTAATTAAATGTGTTAAATATTTTTGAGTAGGTATATTTCCAGTGCTTCAGGTGGGGTGGTGTCATGGCCCCATCTGAGGAATCTTCCTCTGAGGAAGAAGATGAAGTTCCAGAGGCTGCAGCTTCACCCATTCCCCAGGACTTACCAGAGGCAGCATTGGAGGAGGAGGAGGAGGGACATGCCAGTTCCTCAGAAAAGCCCCAGGAAAGCCACCTCCTGTCTCCAACAAGGAAGATTCTGGGCCCAAAGAAGTTCATCCTTTAACTTCTCAACAAAGGCGGCGTATGAAGCGTGCAGAGCAGATTCGACCAACAAGACGGAGTTTGAGATTACAGAAACACAGCACAGCAGATGCCGGCTTTAAGTAGATTGCTTCAGTAATATGAGACAGCTGGGGAAGGGCAAGTACAGGCTCAGGTGAGGCATAAAAGGCTCAAAGGGGGGGGGGAAGGACTTTTGCTGGAAACAACTGAAGTAGACGGCTTCTAGTTTCCCTGCCTGCTTCTTAGATCGTGGACTGACTACCTGGCTTGACCCTTGACTCTGGACTTTGGAAATTGGACTGTCTGACTACCTGGCTTGATCCTGGACTCTGGAATTGGGACTTGTTGTCTCTCTGGCTGGCCCCTGACTATGGACTCTGATGTTAGACCCTGGACTGGGGGTTCTGGACCTTGCACTCGTGCTCTGTGTGTGGAAGGTTTTGGCCCTCCAATCTCTACCGGGGTTAATCTCTCGTTAATAATAATAATAAAAAAACTCCAGTGTGTCTGCTGGCCTTATTCCCAGACATTCCTGAGATAAGAAGTGTATTGGCTGGTTTCCCAGAAAAGAACCAAGCGAATTACGACAGGTGGGTGGAATTTACCCCACACAAAGTACATCTCTTTCATGTTTGAGATACTTCAACATTTGTTGTTCATTCCAGATGCAGTTCGCTGTGCTCCATGCCCAGAAGATTGACACCCAAACATGAACCATGACCTGTGTATCCCCAAGAAGATCCACTTCCTTTCCTATCAAGAGACGTTGGGAGTTGTTTTAGATTCTGTGACACTTTTCCTCTCCTAAGTCACACCTCTAGTGCTGGCCACCTTCCTTAAACACTGAAAGACACCAATTGTCAAAGCCAACATCCGAGACCTCACCTACGTCCTCCTCATCTCCCTCCTGCTCTGCTTCCTCTGTTCCTTCTTGTTCATTAGCCGACCCACGAAGGTCACCTGTCTCCTCCGACAAACTGTTCTCAGCATTATCTTCTCCATTGCCATTTCTTCCATTTTGGCAAAAACTGTCATGGTGGTTCTGGACTTAATGGCCAGCGAGCCAGGAAACATGGCAAGAAAACTCTTGGGGAGACAACTGACTAACTCCATTGTCCTGACCTGTCCCCTCATCCAAGCTGTGATCTGTGCTATCTGGCTGGTGTCCTCTCCTCCGTTCCAAGACTTGGACTTCCATTCCCTGTCTGGAGAGATCATAGTGGAATGTAACGAAGGCTCAGTCACCATATTTTACACTGTCCTGGGCTACATGGGCTGCTTGGCTCTCATCAGTTTCACATTGGCTTTCCTAGCAAGGAAATTGCCTGACAGCTTTAACGAAGCCAAGTTCATCACCTTCAGCATGCTGGTGTTTTGCAGCGTTTGGGTCTCCTTTGTGCCCACCTACCTGAGCACCAAGGGGAAGTCCATGGTGGCTGTGGAGATCTTCTCCATCTTGGCCTCTGGTGCTGGTCTCTTGGGTTGCATCTTTCTCCCCAAATGCTACATCATTGTGGTGAGCCCCAATCTCAACCCCAGGGATCATCTCATAAGGAAGAAATGATCGGTGAATCTTATGCTTTGGAGAATTCCCTGATAATTCATTTACCAGCCAATCATTTACAATTCCCCATCATATATATCAATATAAGTGTTAAAGTGATCCTGTCTGTTTTAGTTTAAAATAAAACCAGTCCACCAAATTTCAGAAACATAAGTGCATGCGTGTAGTGGCAAGGAATTTTTGAAGAATCGGTTGCATTGGGGTAAAGAAAGTAATACCTTTAGCTTTTTATTTTTAAAGATAGAAGCATGAAACTTAGCCACATTGGAGATAGCATGTAGATAGTCATGTGTGAGAAATTTCAGAAACATAGGTGTACGCGTGTAGTGGCAAGGTATTTTTGGAAAAATGATGAAAGAAAAGCCTATTACTCTTTTAATTTTAAAGATAGAAACATGAAACTTGGCCACTTTGCAGAGTGGTTTGAGGTACTTATGTGTGAGAAATTTCAGAAACATAGGTGCAGGCGTTTTGTGGCTATGCATTTTTACTTTAAAAGTTTCAAAGGTTCCAAAATGGTGGGTTTGAAAGCTGTCGAACAGCACACACACACACACACACACACACACCCCACCTTCTCCCCCCACTGTTTTGGAATTTTTGGAACTCCACTGGCTTTTCTTCCGTATGCATCTTGCTCAACCTCCCTGTTGCCTTGTTTTCAGACCATGTGTTCAATCCAGATTTAGTCATACTTCGTGGAGACCCATCAAGATCATTAGGACATAGGTTAGTCATCATTAATAAATCCCACTTTTTCAATGAGTCGCACGACCAGGCTGGATCCAACATTACAATTTCAAATGCTGTTTGTTTGGGCATGAGGCCCAGGGGTCCAGTTTAGATCAGAGGCTAAAAAATACTCCAGATGTGAGATCCAGCAAAACTCCAGCTGACTAAAGTTCTTTGAATCCCATCTCGAAGCATTTTCCAGTCCGTCTCAAAGTGTGTTTTCCCTTTCTGCATGAAAATTGGTGAGCATTTTCATGCATATGTCGCTGAATGTAGGCATCCGCTGCACACATCTCTGAAATCTTTGAAATGCCTGCATTCTTCTCCCGTTAATGAAAGCACATTGTGTGCCTTTTTAAAAAGTGCTCATTATTCCGTATGCATTTTTCAAACACACACATATTGTTAGATATATATTTTGGGTCCGTGAATCACATCTCAAGCTCAGAAATGTTTCTGAGACACGCTGAATACATCCTGATTGAAAATTCATGGAAATGAATTTCTCATACATTTTGAAAGAACACCAGTCAGAATAACAACCAAGGCACGATACCTTGGTCCCAAATATAAAGCTTTTAAAAAATATAATGTCTTCTGCAACCTGCTGCTTTGCCTCTGCAATAGTGTGTCTTTGCTTGGGGGTGGGCATTCATAATCTGAATAAAACATTTATTCATTTATTTCCTCAGTTAGAGAACACTGGAGATCATAGTTCAATTCCTAGTTACAGAACTTGGTCTTTTCCACCCAGCAGAAAATGGAAGATGAGTTTGGTAAAGGGGAACGGCACGCTTTTGTTTTGTTTTTTAAGTGGTTTCCATCTTTTCAGTCTCTCCTCTCAAGAAATAAGTTGATGAGGCAGAAGGAGGGAGTTGTAGTTTTGGATGTACAATACTATGCAGATTGGCTAATTCCACCTTTGGATTTGTGGGCTGACCTTGTGTCATGTTTGAAATACTTCAACCTTTGTTGCTCCTCCTAGATGCAGATCGCTGCCATCCATGCCCAGGAGATCAACACCCAAACGAAAACCAAGACCAGTGCATCCCCAAGAAGATTCACTTCCTTTCCTATCAAGAGACTCTTGGAATCCTTTTAGCCTCTCTGGCCCTTTCCCTCTCTCTGATCACATATCTAGTGCTGGCAACCCTCATTAAATGCCATGACACACCAATCGTCAAAGCCAACAACCGAGACATCACCTATGTCCTCCTCTTCTCCCTCCTGCTCTGCTTCCTCTGCTCCTTCCTGTTAATCGGCCGACCCACCAAAGTCACCTGTCTTCTCCAACAAGCTGCTTTTGGCATCACCTTCTCTATTACCATTGCTTCCATTTTGGCAAAAACTGTGATGGTGGTTCTGGCCTTCACGGCCACCAAGCCAGGAAACATGGCAAGAAAACTCTTGGGGAGGAAACTGACCAGCTCCATTGTCCTGACCTGTCCCTTCATCCAAGTCATGATCTGTACTGTCTGGCTGATGACCTCTTCCCCATTCCCAAACTTGGACTTCCATTCCCTGGCCAGAGAGATCATAGTGGAATGCAATGAAGGATCTGTCTCCATGTTTTATGCTGTCTTGGGCTATATGGGTTTCCTGGCTCTCATCAGCTTCACGGTGGCTTTCCCAGCAAGGAAATTACCAGACAGCTTCAATGAAGCCAAATTTATCACCTTCAGCATGCTGGTGTTTTGCAGTGTTTGGATCTCCTTTGTGCCCACCTACCTGAGCACCAAGGGGAAGTCCATGGTGGCTGTGGAGATCTTCTCCATTTTGGCCTCCGGTGCTGGTCTCCTGGGTTGCATCTTTCTCCCTAAATGCTACATCATTATACTGAGGCCCAATCTCAATACCAGGGATCATCTCGTAAGGAAAAATAAATAAAGCATCTAACACTTTGGAACATGCCATGTTAGTCTAATTTCCTGACAAATATATCTATTTTAGAATCTCAATGCAATTACTCAAATAATTATAAGACATGTTATATTTTCAATATAACCATAGGGACCCTTCCACAAAGGGTCCCTATGTTCACTGATGAAGGGGAAGCCAGTTTGCTGCTACAATTGTGTCTGTTGTCCAGACGGGACCTTTTCTAATCAAGCAGGTAGCTGAGCTTTTAACAGTCATCTCTAATTTTCTGAAGAGTGCTCTATATGTTTGCTGAACTTTTTTTCGAGTTCATGTGTTCGATTCAGATTTAGTCATACTTAGTGGAGAGACCCATCAAAATCACTGGGACTTGTTAATAAAACCCATTGATTCCAATGGGTCTACTCCCGGATGTCCTCATTTAGAGGAGCCCTGAATTCCATCTGGCCACCATGAGTCCATATCAAAGTGTGAGCTTTGTTCCTGTTTTATTTTTTTCCTATCTGCATAAAAATCTGTATTTTTCATGCATATGTCCCCAAATGTACACATCCACTTCACACGTCTTTGACACGTACGCATTGCTCTCCTGTAAATCAAAGCATATTTGTTATGCATTTTTCACATACATTTCATATGCATTTTTCAAACATACGCATGCTGTTGGATACAAATTTTGGGTCTGTGAATCACATCTCAAGCTCAAATCGACTACAGATTGATTCGAGTCAATCCAGAGGCTGCATGATGTGTAAGTCCTGACTGAAAATGCAATGCATGTCTTGTACATCTCTACAGAAGACCAGTCATTCAGAATAACAATCAAGGCACAATACCCCAACCTGAAACACATGGCTCTTTTTTAAAATTTATTTTAAAATCCTTTGTAACCTGTCCCTCAGCCTCTACAATGACAAGTCATGGGTTGGGGGATTCATAATCCAAATAAAATCATTTATTAATTTATCTATTTATTGCCTCAGTCAGAGGACACCGGAGATCATGGTTCAATTCCTTGTTACAGAACTTGGTCCTCCCCCCACCCTCACAAAATTTGGAACATGAGTTTGGTAAAAAGGAATTGCATGTTTTTGTTTTGTTTTTTAAGTGGTTCCCACCTTTTCAGACTCTCTTCTAAAGAAATAAGTTGCTGAGGCTGAAAGAGGGAGCGATCAAAGGCTGGTTGTAATTTTGGGTGTACAATAATATGCAGATTGGCTCACTCCTCCACCTCTGGCTTTGTGGGCTGACCTGGCCCCCACAAAAAGAACACTTGTGTCAGCTTTGAGACACTTCAGAAGTTGTTGATCATTCCAGTTGCAGATAGCTGTGATCCGTGTCCAGAAGATCAACACCCAAACAAGAACCAACACCAGTGTACCCCAAGATGATCCATTTCCTTTCCAATCAAGAGATTCTCGCATCCTTCTCTTCTCCCTCCTGCTTTCTTTCCTCCTTCCTGTTCATTGGTCAACCCATGAAGGTCACTTGTCTTCTTCAACAAGCTTCATTTGGCATCACCTTTTCTATTGCCATTTCATCCATTTTGGCAAAAACGGCCATGGCGGTTCTGGTTTTCATGGCCAGCAGGCCAGGAAATCCTGCAAACAACTATTAGGGAAATGACTGGCAATCATGATTCTCCTAGTGTGCTTCCTGATTCAAGTTAATATCTTTGCTGTCTGGTTGCTGACCTCTCCTCCATTTCCTAATATCAATCAATCAATTATTTATTATGGTCACAGACCAGCAGAGTCAGTTTTATGTATTTTATCATGTTGTTGTTCCCCGCCTCGATCCAGACGGAGAGGCGGGTAAGAAATAAATTGTTATTATTATTATTATTATTATTATTATTATTATTATTGAATGCACAGACTCATCTTCCAGACTTTGGCTCCATCTCACTCAGATGTGTCCATTTGCTTTTGGAAGGGTCGATAATCCCTGATGGTCACACATCTGTCATCCCCTCTTGGCCCTGGACTTTCTGGGGCTGCCACTTGACTTGTACCTGGACACCATTTGCATCCCAGATATTACTGGTATAGACCTGTCTTCCCATTTGTGGTGCCCTCCAGATGTATTGGACTGCAAGTCTCATCATCCCCAGCAAATGGGCAAACTGATGAGGAAGGTACAAGGTTGGGGAAATGGTAAAAGAGGAATTGCTATCTGCAGTGCAAGAAGACTGAATGCCAGGTGTCCATGATGGACCAGAATTGGATCACCTGGGAAGAGGTTAAGGCAACATGTCAGTGTCGGTCTGAGGGCTCTCCCAGTGAACGTGACAAAGAACCAATTTCAGGACAGAGTTGTAGCTCTTCAAAGCATTGAATTCCCTAGGTCTTTGGGGTGGACCATCCTGATAGGTCCTCTGCGCACTGCAGGGTTATATTGATTGATTGATTGATTGATTGCATTTTTATACCGCCCAATACCTGAAGCACTCTGAGACGTTTACAAAAATTAAAAGCATGAAAACCATTAAATATATAAAACAAAAACAGTATAATAACAGAGTTTGGTCAGATCTATACCAAGCAAGATATAAACTTTGAAAGTGGATTGAAAATAGTATATGAAATGTGTCATTTCTCAATACCATTATAAACCGTTATAAAGCAGTAGTGTAGACCCTGCCCTAGCCATCACATGTTCACGTCCTTGTTAAATGGGAGCAGAATTGATCTTCCTCTAGAGGCAAATTAGTGCAAAGGTAGGCAATAATTTAAGCCATAATTTGTCTCTGTGTGTGTGTTAAAAATTGGATAATGTCTTAGAAATGTCCAACCCCAGAAGAGTGGGTGGGCAGAAGGTAGATCTGGATCTCCTGGTAGATCACTGGGTGGTCTGCTGTAGATCAACAAGGACTTTTGACTCTCAATTGTTTATTAATAGTAGCGTAAGAACATAAAAAGAGCCCTGCTGGATCAGGCCCAGGGTCCATCTAGTCCAGCACTCTGTTCACACAGTGGACAACCAGCTGTTGACCAGGAACTCATAAACCCACAAATCCAGTCAGCGATATTCCTGAATAACTGAGGGATTGGCCTGAGATCACCACGGGAGCAGGTGAACATCATGTGGCCTGGAGGGGCAACTGCAATATTATTCAGGAATAAATGGCTGGTGTAGACATGGCCAAGGTCTTCAAGACAGGTCTACCAGCAGTTATTAACCATCGCAGGTAAACAGGGATTCCACATGTTGAGGCAGTCTACCATTGAACAGGAGTTGCCAAGGGGAAGGAGAACACAAGTCATCTGTAGCCCTCTTCTCTTCCTTGTAGGGCGCCCAGGAAATGTTTCAGGCCTGGCTTTGGCACGGAAACAGCCTTGGTCGCCCTGTATGATGACCTATGTTGGGAGAAGGACAGGGGGATTGTGACTCTGTTGATTCTCCTTGATCTCTCAGCGGCTTTCAATATTATCGACCATGGTATCCTTCTGACACGACTGGCTGAGTTGGGAGTGGGAGGCACTGCATTGCAGTGGTTCCGCTCCTACTTGGGGGGTCGGCTCCAGAAGGTGGTGCTTGGGGAACATTGCTCGGCCCCGTGGATTCTCCAGTATGGGGTTCCGCAGGGGTCAGTCTTGTCCCCCATGCTGTTCAACATCTACATGAAACCATTGAGTGCAGTCATCCAGAGTTTTGGAGTGCGTTGTCATCAGTACGCTGATGACACGCAGCTCTACTTCTCTGTTTCATCTTCATCAGGTGAGGCTGTGGATGTGTTGAACTGGTGCTTGGCTGTGACAATGGGCTGGATGAGGGCTAATAAACTGAAACTCAATCCAGGCAAGACTGAGACGCTGTTAGTGGGTGGTTCTGCTGACCGGATGGAGGGTGTTCAACCTGTTCTGGATGGGGTTGCATTGCCCCTGAAGGAGCAGGTTCATAGCTTGGGGGTTCTCCTAGAACCATCTCCATCACTTGAGGCTCAGGTGGCCTCGGTGGCACGGAGTGCCTTCTACCAACTTTGGCTGGTGGCCCAGCTACACCCCTATCTGGACAGGGATAACTTGGCTTCAGTTGTCTATGCTCTGGTAACCTCCAAGTTAGATTACTGTAAGGTGCTCTACATGGGGCTGCCTTTGAAGATGGTTCGGAAGCTGCAGCTTGTGCAAAATGCAGCAGCCAGATTGGTAACAGGGACCAGAAGGTTCGAACATATAAGACCGATTCTGGTCTGCTTGCACTGGCTGCCTGTATGTTTCCGAGCCCGATTTAAGGTGCTGGTTTTAACCTATAAAGCCTTACATTTTTTGGGACCACAATACCTGATGGAATACCTTTCCCGACATGAACCTACCCATACACTACACTCAACATCTAAGGTCCTCCTCCGGGTGCCTACTCCGAGGGAAGCTCGGAGGACAGCAACAAGGGAGAGTGCCTTCTCTGTGGTGGCTCCCCAATTATGGAATGATCTCCCCGATGAGGCCCACCTGGTACCAATACTGTTATCTTTTTGGCGCCAGGTTAAAACTTTTCTTTTCTCCCAGGCATTTGAACAGCTTAAGTTGAGGTTTCAACTGACTTTGTGGCCAGGCTTAACAGTTTAAAATGTTTTAAATGTCAACTGTTTTATGTTTATGGTTTTAAATTTTGTATATTGTCTTTTTAGTGTTCAATCTTTTAATTTTTGTGAACTGCCCAGAGCACTTCGGCTATGGGGCGGTATATAAATGTAAATAATAATAATAATAATAATAATAATAATAATAATAATAATAATAATTGGATGACCACAATCAGGAACAGGATGCTGGGTTAGATGGAGCCACCTTGGTCTGTTCCTGCAGGGCTCTTCTGAAGTCCCTCTTCTGATGTTCCCCTCTTATGAATATGAAGTGGAGCCTGGGTCAGTCAAGAGTTATTTGTCATTGTTAAGCCTAGTAGGGCTGCCTTGAGGGAAGTTTCCTGATCAATTGCTATTTATTTATTTATTTATTTATTTTATGTTGTTAGTTTGTTATAGCATTCTTATTGTGGTTTTGGTGCTGTGTTTTTGCTTTACTTGACAGCCACTTCTGCCTGATAAATCATATATTTGTGGGACAACAATAATTAAAATAGATGATTAATAATTGATCTGCTCAATTAGATGAACATTTTGTTCTATGATTCAGGAAGGCTCTTCTGAAATGGAACTGCAAATCTGCTACTCTGTGTGTGTGTGTGTGTGTGTGTGTGTGTGTGTTTGGGTGTGGGTGTGTGTGAGAGAGAGAGAGAGAACAGCTCAACCATCTAAATTTTTCTGTGAATCGTTATGAGCTGAAGTGTCTGTGCTTACAAGCTTTTCTATTGATTCGAAGACTTCATTACCCTCCACTTCTTGGCAGCTCTGTTAGGATCCACACACATCTCTCAATGGCACTGTCATTACAGGGTAGAGTTGAAATTATACCAGCACATCCTAGCCCTGGTTTTCTCCATCCATAAGCTCAACAAGGATCCAACTCTCCTTCCCAACACCACGCTTGGCTTCCGCATCTATGACCACAACAAACTTGCCAGATGGATCGATGTGAACACCCTCTCTCTGCTGTCCACGAGGGGGCAAATGGTTCCCAATTATAAATGTGACAGGAAGGACAAACTGCTCTCTGTTATTGGGGGTCTGGACTCTGAATCCTCAAGGCAGATGGCTTCTATTTTGGGCATCTTCAAAATCCCACAGGTAAGGAAAAAGAAGATGTGAGAGATGTGAGGGAATCTGAGAGCTCAGGAACACAGATATGGAAAGGACAGTCTCTGGAAATGATGCAGTGGGTGTATGGTGTAGCTGTGTTTCTGAGATTTTGGATGGTAGGAATAAATGAGCTTCCAACTTTGGCAATAACCTTGGTGATAATCCAGAATGAAGAATCTTAGGGGAGTGATGTGTGACCAATCCCAGCAATGGGTCTTTTATGTAAGGAAAGGTTTTCAATTGGGGGGAAATAACAAAGCATGATGCTCTGAACAGCAAGATAGTTTAAGTATGAGCAGGATGGCAGTACAGCTACGGGGATCCACAGCTGGTACTCAGATCGTGCATTGTGATACTTCAATAGTTGTTGCTCATTTCAGATGCAGATCGCTGTCATCCGGGCCCAGAAGATCAACACCCAATCAAGAACCAAGACCACTGCATCCCCAAGCACACCAATTTCCTTTCCTGTCAAGAGACACTCGGAATCCTTTTAGCTTCTCTGGCTCTTTTCCTCTCTCTCATCACATTTCTAGTCCTGGCAACCTTCATTAAACACAGTGACACACCAATTGCCAAAACCAACAACCGAGAGCTCACCTAGTGAGCTGCCTTCCTATACCTGATGTCCTGCGGATATATTGTACTGCATAGGGTGACCTTAAGAAAAGGAGAACAGGGGTCCTGTTCCTTTAACAGTTGTAGTAAAAAGGGAATTTCAGCAGGTGTCATTTGTATGCAGTCAGCAGCTGGAGAAATTCCTTCTTCATATCAACAATTAAAGCTGCAGGAGTCCTGCCCTCTTTTGTATCTGGTCACTCTAGTATAGCTCCTGCAGCTTTAACGGTTGTGATGAAGAGTGAAATTCCTGTTAAAGAAGCAGGAGCCCAGTCGTCATTTAAATATGGTCACCCTACTATTGGAGCTTCCATCATTCTCAGCTAATGGCCATAGAGGTTAGAAATGATGGGAGTCTCAATGCAAAATATCTAGTGGTCATGAGAGGCCTGAGGTTCTCCCAGGATCAATTTCATGGGGCAGTTCAAGCACTGCACCAGAACATCTGTCTGGGGATTGCAAGGAGAGGTCCATGCTGCCTGGACCTCTGAGAAGAGAATCTTGGATTTAGCTGCTCAGCTTGAACCAGGCCCAAGCACAGATCCTGACTACAGTCAAATTGATCCCCTTGAGGTGCAATGATGGCCAAGAAGGAAGCCTTCTTCCCTCCCACCAACATCATATTGTAGGTGTGATAATGTGCTTTCACTGTGCTTGGTCACATGTCTTCTGATCCTTGGGCCACTTTTGCTCTAGCCGTTATCCAGCCTGAGCTCCACAGCACCAGAGAGGACATTTAGGTTCAACAGTGAGACTAGGACCTCCGCAGGGGCACACTACTATGCCAAACAAGAACTGCCCCCAAACAATTGAGGAATCCCCCAGATTCTATGGGCCTTCAAGGGAAGACTATCCTAATAGGTCCTCTGCCCATGCAGGAGGCCATAAATGCAGAACAGTCTTTTCCTCCAGCAATGCCATTTTGCCCAGCCCTGCATTGCGATTACCGGGTGCCAACTCCTCCCTTTTCCAGCCACCCATCTGGGCTCATGAACTTTGGCACAAGCTTGGACTTCATCTTGGAATTAGGTACTCAGCTTTACATGGGTCAACTAAAGTCAAGTCCAACTGCCGCAGGGAGAAGAAAAAAGTGACGCCAACCTGTTTTTCTCCCTCCGAAGTGCAAAGTGAAATCAGAATGTGATTCTTTCCCTAGCCTGGAATTATCAAAATGACTGTAATTCTTGAGCAGTCCCCTTGGAGTTCCATCCAGCAACTCAATACCAAAGGAATCTCTGAGAAAACATGCTTCTCATAAATATGCCCTGAGCCCTTCCGTGTGGGGCTGGGGTGGCGTCTGATCACTTGACGGCCATTTATTTCTTCCTATGGTTGAACTGGAGCCTGTAAAATCCACTCCCCTTCAGGCTGTTTCTATTTGGCTTTTGTATTTGCCACTGATGATTTGGCCGCCACTGCTGCTGTTCTGGCTCTTACCTCAGTCCACCCAGAGGATGCTGAGGACCAAGTGCCACATGACCAGACCTTATGAACTGCAAGAAGACTATTACCGGCCAGGAGACTTCATAGTTGGTGGGAATTTGCCATTTGCCAATTATATCTCTCAGGAGACCACAGACTTTCGTAGATTACCCCGATTGAAGGTGACCATTCATACCGAGTAAGTTTCCACCAGAGGGATCTGGGATGGCTGCTTGCCTGCTTTGCTCTCAGATTTGAAGGCTCCTTTCCGGGAAATGCCTCAGTGATGCTGTTGATATTAAATATATGCTTATTTCATATACAAGGCTCCGAGGGTTCTCAGGAGCAGTTTTGAGCTATAATGGGACTTCAGGATTCTTCTCATTCTCAGGGTTTTGTGCCAGGATTAGAGGAACAGCTGGTCAATAATTTGGAATCAAAATTTATTATGATACTACTACTACTACTACTACTACTACTACATAATCATCAACAACACATTTATATCCTACCTTTTCATCTCACAAGGAACCCAAGACTGCTCACATTGTCCCCCTCCTCTCCATTTTATCCTCACCACAACCTGTGAGGTAGGTAAGGCTGAGAGTCAGAGACCCAAAGTCACCCAGGGAGCTTCAAGGTTGAACAGAGACTAGAACTGAAGTCTCTACAGTTCCAGGCCTACACTCTAACCACTACACCATACTGACTCTCTTGGTAATGACAGAGAAATGTCCCCCGATCTGTGCCCCACTCAGACTTCATCTAAGACACGAGTACTGACAGTAGGTCTGGATCTACTTGTAAATGATGGGAGATCTGCGGTGGATCTCCAAGCATTTCTCACTTCATTTTATGTAATAACAGCAACTCATCCCTCCCTTAAATTATACAGCTGAAATGAAGAAAATCTGGGGATGTCATTTTTTTTTTTTGTCCAAGGCTCTAAGTTCCGTTCAATTGTGGTACCCAGAACAGACGGCTGAGTTTCATTTGAGGCACATCTACTTCTTTCAAACAGCAGGGTGAGGCTCGAGGGATCTAAGGATTTTCGTTAAACAAAATATATATCCCACCTTTGTTCTGGCTCCCACACCCTGTTATTCCCAAATGTTCTATCGACTACAATTTCCATCATTCATGAGCAAATGCTGGGGATTATCAGGGATGTACTGGGGACCCAAGGGTGGAAAATAATGAAAGCATCTCCATGGCTGGATGCTGTGGAGGAGAGCCAAGGGTGTAATAATTGTTCTGGTTTTTGTAGCTGCACAAATGAGGACTCTGTTTATCAAATACTGAAGCGATTAACTTTTAGTCATTAGAATATTTAGTGCGTGGAATAAGGTTTTGACAAAAAAATAGAGACACCAGTCCTCATGGCTCTGAATCAAGTGATGCTGTAAACGGATGCACCAGGATCTGCCTCATATCGGCCAAAGATTGATACTGGCACCAGTCGCATTGGAAGGAGGAGCTTAATAATTGAACTATGGTCCCTTCTCTAAAACTTGAACAAGTTTCCAGTCCTCAGCTTTCCAATTATGGGACTGATTTAACTAGGAAGCTACTTGATGCCACATCATCGATTTGGAACAATTAGACCAATATTTCTTGAACTGATTGGCTGCAGGGTAATGCTTGCTTTTAAAATGTCTCTGAGTTTTAACAGAAAAATCTGACGTTCTCTGGGAATCCATGAGATTGGTGTCTTTAGACTAGAAGGATTTGTCTTTGCTCAGAGGGGGTTGAACCAGATGGACTTTTTAACCCTCAACGTCTCAGTAGGTCTGTTGTGATATTTACTCACCACCCTAGGTTTCTCTGATCATTGCAGGTCAGTAATCAAGAACTACCAGCACATTCTGGCCTTAGTGTTCACCATAGCTGAGATCAACAAGGATCCAACCCTCCTTCCTAACACGACTCTCGGCTTCCGCATCTATGAACACAAAGAGCTTGCCAGGAGGATGCATGTGAACAGCCTTTCTCTACTTTCCACTCGGAGGCAAATGTTTCCCAATTATAAATGTGACAGGCAGGATAAACTGCTCTCCATTATTGGGGATAATGACTCCAAATCCTCAAGAGAGATTGCATCCTTAATGGGCATCTTCAAGATCCCACAGGTAAGGGGATTTCTGTGAGGAGATATGTGGGGGACCAGCAGAGCTCAGACACACTAAAATGGACAGGCCAGGCTCTAGAAATTTCCCAGGCAGTGGGTGTGTTGCCTCGATTCTGGATCACAGGACTCTCAGGTTGCTATGGCATGATGAAACCCTCTGAGTAACGGGTCTCTTGTGTAAGAAAAGGTTTCATATTGGGAGGAATGACCAGGAGAAAACTACCAGGAAAGTACTGTTGCAGGCCTGTCCTGCTTGTGGGTTTCCCCTAGGCAGCTGGTGGGCTCCTGTGTGAACAGAATGCCTGACTTGATGGACCTTGGTCTGACCAAGCGAGGCTCTTATGTTTTCATTTCCATAGCAAATCACCTATGTTTCAACCACATCCCTCAGGATGCAGAAAGGAAATTTTTGAAGTAGGGGTACTTCTTGAGTGTTTCATTCAACTCCACTACAAATGGGTCACATTTCACATTCCGTGTGTCCTGATTCATTTCCATACAGAGATCAAGTGCTTTGACCAAACTATTGACTTTGGGGATGGTCACTAAAGCCAGAAAGCCCCCAATATGACTACAAAGGCTCACCTTTTTTTAATATAAACACACGTGCCTATTTGTTGCACTGGTATGGAATTGTGTCAGGGCACCCCAGTCTTTTAATGTGAAACCTACACTGGGTGGGGGGATCTTGAAGACATCGTTGAATGTCACTTTATGTTTATACTTCCTGTTTAAAGTTGACATCTTCCTCCTGCGTAGCACTTCATGCATCGGAAGTTTGGTGTACTAGACCAAGGAAACCCTATGCCATAAATAAATGTGCTAACCTTTAAAGCCTCACAAAATTCTGCCTCAATAGACTGATGGGAAATTTGTTCCTCTAGCTCAGTCATGGCTTGTACGAGCCTGTTCGAGGGGAGAACATGACATTTCCTTCCTTCTTCCGGATCGATCCCACTGAAATTACTCAGTTTCTGGGCTTAGTCCAGCTGCTCCTGCATTTCCACTGTAACTGGATTGGGCTGATTGCTTCCAGTGATGACAGAGGTGAAAATTTCATCCAGACGTTGATGCCAATGCTCAAGCAGAAAGACATCTGTGTGGCCTTCACAGAAATGTTCCAGCCAACAAACCCAATTCATCAGCTTCGATTGCGAACTGGCTCCATTCCTAATTCTTGGTTTGAGCCCCAAGTGGTGATTGTTTTTTCATTTCCCATTGTTATAGGACAATTATGGGCCTTGTTGTCAGCTCATGAAGAAAAGAGCAAGTCCTCATTTAGGAAGGTTTGGATCCTGACATCCCATTGCATTCTTCCTGTGATGCCATCACCCTTTGCCAGCAAACATCTCAAAACCTTCCATGGTGCTTTACATTTACGAGTCCACAGAAGGGATGTGCCAGAATTCAAGCATTTTATCTGGGCTTTGAATCCACTCCGGCCTCAAGGAGACGTCTTTCTCCTAGACTGGTGGGAAGTGGCATTTAAATGTCAGTTTCTTAGATCAGGCCGACCCTTTCAATGGGGAAAAAGAATCTGTACCAGGAAGGAGAAGCTAACTGACCTGGTAGATTTCAAGGGTGAAATCAGCATGTCTGATTACAGCTACGCCTTCTACAATGCCGTCTATTCTGTGGCACACGCATTGCATGCCATGTCCTCATCTGGATCTAAACATAGAATGACTGGGAAAGGCAAGGGTCTTCTGAATATTCAGCCATGGCAGGTAACTTCCTCCTTCAGATCTGACAATCTTACCAAAGGTTTGTTGGTTATTTCTCAATGCTCTGATCCTGGAAACAAAGTGTGAGCCTGGGAGCAAGAAATTAGGATGTGTTGTACCAAGGAGACACCAGTCAAAAATAATTCTAACTACTGGGCAGATATTTGTGAACTGATAGTGAATCTTAGAGCTGATCTGCACCTGCAGCCCTTTCGCTATAGAAGAGGGATGCTTCCGAATGTTCCCCGCTTCCGCGATCACCACTCAGGGGGGCACACGTGACTGAACTTTCCCCTAATTACAGAAGTGGTATTGCAAGAGCATGTTCGTCCAGTTATGTCGCTTCCTGATGTGCATCACTAGAAGTGGGCGGGGCTAGGCAGACGATGTCTACAAATGCTCTTGCCAGCATTGGGTGCTAGCTATGGAGCAGATACGCCGCAACACCATCAAATATGCGCTCCTGCACAGAGCTATGGTTGTGTGTGTATATATACCACTGAAACATGCCAATATCCATCCAAAACATGTGGCGAAAATGGCAGACAGGTCCACTCCAACACAGCTCCAATACCCATGGGCACGCCCATCGCAGTTGATTGGCTGTTCGCTGAGCCTGCAATTTGCAACAAACAGCAACAACATCGCAAAGGGGGCACACTGCACACGTCCTTCAGAATGAATGCTGGAGGGGGGGACCACAAAAAAAAAAAGTCAGAGATATTCTGGTAAAACTGAGAGGTGGAGCCAAAATTACCGTGGGAACAGGTGAACACCATGTGCCCCTTTAGTGATGACTATGATAAAATCCTACAACAAATGGCTGGTGTAGACTCTGGAATTTGGTAGACATTTCCTCGCTTAGCCTACCGGTCTCCAGTCTATGGACTGTTGTTGTTGCCCCAATCAGCAGATACCAAGCCAAGCAAAGGCAGTGGTCACCTCTGTTCCATGGAACCGCTATTGTTTCTAATAATGGTGGGTCGGATTTCTGTGTGTGTAAAAATCCGCTTGCAAAAATAGGGGCTGTATAGAAGCCATTTACATGAGATTATAGGAAAATTGACCTGTGTAATCTTGCATAAATGGCTGCTTTACAGCCACCATTATTGTAAATAGGCTTTTATTGAAAACTCGGAGCTGTCGTTTTCAAGCAAAATGGTGGCTTGTAATGGAACGGGCATCTGTTTTCCTCTCACTGGGCAACTGCAGATGCCTGACAGCTCAGCACATGTGGAAAACAAGGTTGGGCAGCTGGCAAAGGTCAAGTGAAGGTCCAGTGAGCGGCACATGATACAACAAGAGGTGAGTTTGACCATCCCAAAGAACTGAGTACAGAAAAGAAGTCTCCTCCAGTCATTCAGGATTCTGAGTCTCTGTTCCATTTCAGATTCTTGCCTCTTTGAGGAACATCCACTTTAACAACAGCATTGGAGAGGAGGTCTCTTTCACCGAAAATGTCAAGAAATACGATACCTTCACCTGCATGTACTTCCCAAATCAATCTTTTTATCCGGTGAATGTTGGAGGACTGGATTGTGGAGCTTCCCCAGGCCAAGACTTTACCATTCGCTCCGATGTGATCATGTGGGCTACGGAGGTGGGGCTGAAGGGAAGGTTCTGGGGCCGTGGGAGAACTAACGAATGTTGCGATTCTGTCATTTGAAAACAAAAGCTGTCTTTCTAGATGGGGTCAACTACTGAGTTCGGGAGGGGGTGGGCATTGTCCAGTTTTACAGAACCTTCTTTGAATGCTGCCCTTGGCATCTCCAAGTAAGGCTTGAGGAAGGTCTTTGCCTGAAACGTTCAAGAGAAGCTGCCAGTTAGTGCAGGCAACACTGGGCAGGATAGGCCAAGGGTCTGACAGATTCCAATGTTCCTGTTTCTGCGCAGAATACATTTTCTATGAGCATCTCGTATGATGGCTATGAATAACCTGCAGGCATCCATGTGATATTTGGCCTTCCTAAATTTCTGGTAGGACATCTAATGGAAACTCTTTGGAGTAACTCCATTTAGTGCCATTGTTGTTCCTGGTTAGCCTCAGCTGTATTTATTTTCCCATTTAGACGAGGCCCTTGGCGAGGTGTGTGCAGAGGTGCTCTCCAGGGCACCGGATAAAAGTTCCAGAGGGGAAGCCGGTTTGCTGCTACAGATGTGATCGTTGTCCAGACGGGACGATTTCTAACTCAACAGGTATCTCAAATGTTGAGAGCAAAATAAAAGTGCAGGACATAATGGGGAAAGAGTGGAATAGGGTCAAAGGGAAGGTCATGGTTAAAGAGAAAAAATCCACCAGTTCCACTAGGAAAATTTTCTTCTATAAATTCCATTTTTGATTGCATATGTCTGTGGAGTCCTGGAGGGCAAAGGATTCACTATTTCCTATAAAAAAACTCTTTAATGACAAAATCATGACTTTTATTCCTCATTTTCTAAAAGTTCAGTTTTAGACTCAGGCCTTGAGCAGTTTGAGCCAATGGCTCAGTTCGGACGACATATTAAGCAACAGAGGGGTAAATAACGTAATGACTGTGCGTTAGGCAGGAGGAGCTCCACAGACGGCACTCTGCAGCCGGCGCTGCTCGGAACCAGCAAACGCCCCGGTTGCAAGGAACTTGCGGTGGCCATTTTGGTTGCAGCTTCTCCTCCGTGTGTCCCCCAGCCGTATCCCAGCATGCACCATGAGTTCTGCCAGCTGCATAGAGTGGCTGGGTTTTTTTGGCTGCTCTAGGCAGCAGAACTCTATTCTGAAACAGAATAGTCTACGGAGAGAGGGGGGGCTGAATTCGGACGACACTTTGAACAACAGGGCTTTGGGCTAAACAATGTGCAAGCCCGTTGTTTTGCTCCATTGTTTAAAGTGCCTGATTAACGTACTGTCAGTTGTGTGTGCGTTGTGTGCTGCCCTCCAGACGACACAATAAGCAACACAACTGACGATTGTTCCCCCCCTCCTCCGTTGCCTAACGTGTCGTCCGAGCTGAGCCAATCACTGATAATCGCTGATTATCCCTTGGACAACTGGAGCATGTTACCCCAAAGACAACCAGATTGACCTTTTTATCCACAGCAATATCTTTGACGTGTTCTCCAGACTCTGCACCAAAACCTCTCCTCAGAGGATACAGCCCATTATGAAGAAAATGACAGACTGTTATTTTATTTATTCATTTACCTTTTCTGATTTTAGTCTTATAAATCTTGAAGCTAATTAAATGTGTTAAATATTTTTGAGTAGGTATATTTCCAGTGCTTCAGGTGGGGTGGTGTCATGGCCCCATCTGAGGAATCTTCCTCTGAGGAAGAAGATGAAGTTCCAGAGGCTGCAGCTTCACCCATTCCCCAGGACTTACCAGAGGCAGCATTGGAGGAGGAGGAGGAGGGACATGCCAGTTCCTCAGAAAAGCCCCAGGAAAGCCACCTCCTGTCTCCAACAAGGAAGATTCTGGGCCCAAAGAAGTTCATCCTTTAACTTCTCAACAAAGGCGGCGTATGAAGCGTGCAGAGCAGATTCGACCAACAAGACGGAGTTTGAGATTACAGAAACACAGCACAGCAGATGCCGGCTTTAAGTAGATTGCTTCAGTAATATGAGACAGCTGGGGAAGGGCAAGTACAGGCTCAGGTGAGGCATAAAAGGCTCAAAGGGGGGGGGGAAGGACTTTTGCTGGAAACAACTGAAGTAGACGGCTTCTAGTTTCCCTGCCTGCTTCTTAGATCGTGGACTGACTACCTGGCTTGACCCTTGACTCTGGACTTTGGAAATTGGACTGTCTGACTACCTGGCTTGATCCTGGACTCTGGAATTGGGACTTGTTGTCTCTCTGGCTGGCCCCTGACTATGGACTCTGATGTTAGACCCTGGACTGGGGGTTCTGGACCTTGCACTCGTGCTCTGTGTGTGGAAGGTTTTGGCCCTCCAATCTCTACCGGGGTTAATCTCTCGTTAATAATAATAATAAAAAAACTCCAGTGTGTCTGCTGGCCTTATTCCCAGACATTCCTGAGATAAGAAGTGTATTGGCTGGTTTCCCAGAAAAGAACCAAGCGAATTACGACAGGTGGGTGGAATTTACCCCACACAAAGTACATCTCTTTCATGTTTGAGATACTTCAACATTTGTTGTTCATTCCAGATGCAGTTCGCTGTGCTCCATGCCCAGAAGATTGACACCCAAACATGAACCATGACCTGTGTATCCCCAAGAAGATCCACTTCCTTTCCTATCAAGAGACGTTGGGAGTTGTTTTAGATTCTGTGACACTTTTCCTCTCCTAAGTCACACCTCTAGTGCTGGCCACCTTCCTTAAACACTGAAAGACACCAATTGTCAAAGCCAACATCCGAGACCTCACCTACGTCCTCCTCATCTCCCTCCTGCTCTGCTTCCTCTGTTCCTTCTTGTTCATTAGCCGACCCACGAAGGTCACCTGTCTCCTCCGACAAACTGTTCTCAGCATTATCTTCTCCATTGCCATTTCTTCCATTTTGGCAAAAACTGTCATGGTGGTTCTGGACTTAATGGCCAGCGAGCCAGGAAACATGGCAAGAAAACTCTTGGGGAGACAACTGACTAACTCCATTGTCCTGACCTGTCCCCTCATCCAAGCTGTGATCTGTGCTATCTGGCTGGTGTCCTCTCCTCCGTTCCAAGACTTGGACTTCCATTCCCTGTCTGGAGAGATCATAGTGGAATGTAACGAAGGCTCAGTCACCATATTTTACACTGTCCTGGGCTACATGGGCTGCTTGGCTCTCATCAGTTTCACATTGGCTTTCCTAGCAAGGAAATTGCCTGACAGCTTTAACGAAGCCAAGTTCATCACCTTCAGCATGCTGGTGTTTTGCAGCGTTTGGGTCTCCTTTGTGCCCACCTACCTGAGCACCAAGGGGAAGTCCATGGTGGCTGTGGAGATCTTCTCCATCTTGGCCTCTGGTGCTGGTCTCTTGGGTTGCATCTTTCTCCCCAAATGCTACATCATTGTGGTGAGCCCCAATCTCAACCCCAGGGATCATCTCATAAGGAAGAAATGATCGGTGAATCTTATGCTTTGGAGAATTCCCTGATAATTCATTTACCAGCCAATCATTTACAATTCCCCATCATATATATCAATATAAGTGTTAAAGTGATCCTGTCTGTTTTAGTTTAAAATAAAACCAGTCCACCAAATTTCAGAAACATAAGTGCATGCGTGTAGTGGCAAGGAATTTTTGAAGAATCGGTTGCATTGGGGTAAAGAAAGTAATACCTTTAGCTTTTTATTTTTAAAGATAGAAGCATGAAACTTAGCCACATTGGAGATAGCATGTAGATAGTCATGTGTGAGAAATTTCAGAAACATAGGTGTACGCGTGTAGTGGCAAGGTATTTTTGGAAAAATGATGAAAGAAAAGCCTATTACTCTTTTAATTTTAAAGATAGAAACATGAAACTTGGCCACTTTGCAGAGTGGTTTGAGGTACTTATGTGTGAGAAATTTCAGAAACATAGGTGCAGGCGTTTTGTGGCTATGCATTTTTACTTTAAAAGTTTCAAAGGTTCCAAAATGGTGGGTTTGAAAGCTGTCGAACAGCACACACACACACACACACACACACCCCACCTTCTCCCCCCACTGTTTTGGAATTTTTGGAACTCCACTGGCTTTTCTTCCGTATGCATCTTGCTCAACCTCCCTGTTGCCTTGTTTTCAGACCATGTGTTCAATCCAGATTTAGTCATACTTCGTGGAGACCCATCAAGATCATTAGGACATAGGTTAGTCATCATTAATAAATCCCACTTTTTCAATGAGTCGCACGACCAGGCTGGATCCAACATTACAATTTCAAATGCTGTTTGTTTGGGCATGAGGCCCAGGGGTCCAGTTTAGATCAGAGGCTAAAAAATACTCCAGATGTGAGATCCAGCAAAACTCCAGCTGACTAAAGTTCTTTGAATCCCATCTCGAAGCATTTTCCAGTCCGTCTCAAAGTGTGTTTTCCCTTTCTGCATGAAAATTGGTGAGCATTTTCATGCATATGTCGCTGAATGTAGGCATCCGCTGCACACATCTCTGAAATCTTTGAAATGCCTGCATTCTTCTCCCGTTAATGAAAGCACATTGTGTGCCTTTTTAAAAAGTGCTCATTATTCCGTATGCATTTTTCAAACACACACATATTGTTAGATATATATTTTGGGTCCGTGAATCACATCTCAAGCTCAGAAATGTTTCTGAGACACGCTGAATACATCCTGATTGAAAATTCATGGAAATGAATTTCTCATACATTTTGAAAGAACACCAGTCAGAATAACAACCAAGGCACGATACCTTGGTCCCAAATATAAAGCTTTTAAAAAATATAATGTCTTCTGCAACCTGCTGCTTTGCCTCTGCAATAGTGTGTCTTTGCTTGGGGGTGGGCATTCATAATCTGAATAAAACATTTATTCATTTATTTCCTCAGTTAGAGAACACTGGAGATCATAGTTCAATTCCTAGTTACAGAACTTGGTCTTTTCCACCCAGCAGAAAATGGAAGATGAGTTTGGTAAAGGGGAACGGCACGCTTTTGTTTTGTTTTTTAAGTGGTTTCCATCTTTTCAGTCTCTCCTCTCAAGAAATAAGTTGATGAGGCAGAAGGAGGGAGTTGTAGTTTTGGATGTACAATACTATGCAGATTGGCTAATTCCACCTTTGGATTTGTGGGCTGACCTTGTGTCATGTTTGAAATACTTCAACCTTTGTTGCTCCTCCTAGATGCAGATCGCTGCCATCCATGCCCAGGAGATCAACACCCAAACGAAAACCAAGACCAGTGCATCCCCAAGAAGATTCACTTCCTTTCCTATCAAGAGACTCTTGGAATCCTTTTAGCCTCTCTGGCCCTTTCCCTCTCTCTGATCACATATCTAGTGCTGGCAACCCTCATTAAATGCCATGACACACCAATCGTCAAAGCCAACAACCGAGACATCACCTATGTCCTCCTCTTCTCCCTCCTGCTCTGCTTCCTCTGCTCCTTCCTGTTAATCGGCCGACCCACCAAAGTCACCTGTCTTCTCCAACAAGCTGCTTTTGGCATCACCTTCTCTATTACCATTGCTTCCATTTTGGCAAAAACTGTGATGGTGGTTCTGGCCTTCACGGCCACCAAGCCAGGAAACATGGCAAGAAAACTCTTGGGGAGGAAACTGACCAGCTCCATTGTCCTGACCTGTCCCTTCATCCAAGTCATGATCTGTACTGTCTGGCTGATGACCTCTTCCCCATTCCCAAACTTGGACTTCCATTCCCTGGCCAGAGAGATCATAGTGGAATGCAATGAAGGATCTGTCTCCATGTTTTATGCTGTCTTGGGCTATATGGGTTTCCTGGCTCTCATCAGCTTCACGGTGGCTTTCCCAGCAAGGAAATTACCAGACAGCTTCAATGAAGCCAAATTTATCACCTTCAGCATGCTGGTGTTTTGCAGTGTTTGGATCTCCTTTGTGCCCACCTACCTGAGCACCAAGGGGAAGTCCATGGTGGCTGTGGAGATCTTCTCCATTTTGGCCTCCGGTGCTGGTCTCCTGGGTTGCATCTTTCTCCCTAAATGCTACATCATTATACTGAGGCCCAATCTCAATACCAGGGATCATCTCGTAAGGAAAAATAAATAAAGCATCTAACACTTTGGAACATGCCATGTTAGTCTAATTTCCTGACAAATATATCTATTTTAGAATCTCAATGCAATTACTCAAATAATTATAAGACATGTTATATTTTCAATATAACCATAGGGACCCTTCCACAAAGGGTCCCTATGTTCACTGATGAAGGGGAAGCCAGTTTGCTGCTACAATTGTGTCTGTTGTCCAGACGGGACCTTTTCTAATCAAGCAGGTAGCTGAGCTTTTAACAGTCATCTCTAATTTTCTGAAGAGTGCTCTATATGTTTGCTGAACTTTTTTTCGAGTTCATGTGTTCGATTCAGATTTAGTCATACTTAGTGGAGAGACCCATCAAAATCACTGGGACTTGTTAATAAAACCCATTGATTCCAATGGGTCTACTCCCGGATGTCCTCATTTAGAGGAGCCCTGAATTCCATCTGGCCACCATGAGTCCATATCAAAGTGTGAGCTTTGTTCCTGTTTTATTTTTTTCCTATCTGCATAAAAATCTGTATTTTTCATGCATATGTCCCCAAATGTACACATCCACTTCACACGTCTTTGACACGTACGCATTGCTCTCCTGTAAATCAAAGCATATTTGTTATGCATTTTTCACATACATTTCATATGCATTTTTCAAACATACGCATGCTGTTGGATACAAATTTTGGGTCTGTGAATCACATCTCAAGCTCAAATCGACTACAGATTGATTCGAGTCAATCCAGAGGCTGCATGATGTGTAAGTCCTGACTGAAAATGCAATGCATGTCTTGTACATCTCTACAGAAGACCAGTCATTCAGAATAACAATCAAGGCACAATACCCCAACCTGAAACACATGGCTCTTTTTTAAAATTTATTTTAAAATCCTTTGTAACCTGTCCCTCAGCCTCTACAATGACAAGTCATGGGTTGGGGGATTCATAATCCAAATAAAATCATTTATTAATTTATCTATTTATTGCCTCAGTCAGAGGACACCAGAGATCATGGTTCAATTCCTTGTTACAGAACTTGGTCCTCCCCCCACCCTCACAAAATTTGGAACATGAGTTTGGTAAAAAGGAATTGCATGTTTTTGTTTTGTTTTTTAAGTGGTTCCCACCTTTTCAGACTCTCTTCTAAAGAAATAAGTTGCTGAGGCTGAAAGAGGGAGCGATCAAAGGCTGGTTGTAATTTTGGGTGTACAATAATATGCAGATTGGCTCACTCCTCCACCTCTGGCTTTGTGGGCTGACCTGGCCCCCACAAAAAGAACACTTGTGTCAGCTTTGAGACACTTCAGAAGTTGTTGATCATTCCAGTTGCAGATAGCTGTGATCCGTGTCCAGAAGATCAACACCCAAACAAGAACCAACACCAGTGTACCCCAAGATGATCCATTTCCTTTCCAATCAAGAGATTCTCGCATCCTTCTCTTCTCCCTCCTGCTTTCTTTCCTCCTTCCTGTTCATTGGTCAACCCATGAAGGTCACTTGTCTTCTTCAACAAGCTTCATTTGGCATCACCTTTTCTATTGCCATTTCATCCATTTTGGCAAAAACGGCCATGGCGGTTCTGGTTTTCATGGCCAGCAGGCCAGGAAATCCTGCAAACAACTATTAGGGAAATGACTGGCAATCATGATTCTCCTAGTGTGCTTCCTGATTCAAGTTAATATCTTTGCTGTCTGGTTGCTGACCTCTCCTCCATTTCCTAATATCAATCAATCAATTATTTATTATGGTCACAGACCAGCAGAGTCAGTTTTATGTATTTTATCATGTTGTTGTTCCCCGCCTCGATCCAGACGGAGAGGCGGGTAAGAAATAAATTGTTATTATTATTATTATTATTATTATTATTATTATTATTATTATTGAATGCACAGACTCATCTTCCAGACTTTGGCTCCATCTCACTCAGATGTGTCCATTTGCTTTTGGAAGGGTCGATAATCCCTGATGGTCACACATCTGTCATCCCCTCTTGGCCCTGGACTTTCTGGGGCTGCCACTTGACTTGTACCTGGACACCATTTGCATCCCAGATATTACTGGTATAGACCTGTCTTCCCATTTGTGGTGCCCTCCAGATGTATTGGACTGCAAGTCTCATCATCCCCAGCAAATGGGCAAACTGATGAGGAAGGTACAAGGTTGGGGAAATGGTAAAAGAGGAATTGCTATCTGCAGTGCAAGAAGACTGAATGCCAGGTGTCCATGATGGACCAGAATTGGATCACCTGGGAAGAGGTTAAGGCAACATGTCAGTGTCGGTCTGAGGGCTCTCCCAGTGAACGTGACAAAGAACCAATTTCAGGACAGAGTTGTAGCTCTTCAAAGCATTGAATTCCCTAGGTCTTTGGGGTGGACCATCCTGATAGGTCCTCTGCGCACTGCAGGGTTATATTGATTGATTGATTGATTGATTGATTGCATTTTTATACCGCCCAATACCTGAAGCACTCTGAGACGTTTACAAAAATTAAAAGCATGAAAACCATTAAATATATAAAACAAAAACAGTATAATAACAGAGTTTGGTCAGATCTATACCAAGCAAGATATAAACTTTGAAAGTGGATTGAAAATAGTATATGAAATGTGTCATTTCTCAATACCATTATAAACCGTTATAAAGCAGTAGTGTAGACCCTGCCCTAGCCATCACATGTTCACGTCCTTGTTAAATGGGAGCAGAATTGATCTTCCTCTAGAGGCAAATTAGTGCAAAGGTAGGCAATAATTTAAGCCATAATTTGTCTCTGTGTGTGTGTTAAAAATTGGATAATGTCTTAGAAATGTCCAACCCCAGAAGAGTGGGTGGGCAGAAGGTAGATCTGGATCTCCTGGTAGATCACTGGGTGGTCTGCTGTAGATCAACAAGGACTTTTGACTCTCAATTGTTTATTAATAGTAGCGTAAGAACATAAAAAGAGCCCTGCTGGATCAGGCCCAGGGTCCATCTAGTCCAGCACTCTGTTCACACAGTGGACAACCAGCTGTTGACCAGGAACTCATAAACCCACAAATCCAGTCAGCGATATTCCTGAATAACTGAGGGATTGGCCTGAGATCACCACGGGAGCAGGTGAACATCATGTGGCCTGGAGGGGCAACTGCAATATTATTCAGGAATAAATGGCTGGTGTAGACATGGCCAAGGTCTTCAAGACAGGTCTACCAGCAGTTATTAACCATCGCAGGTAAACAGGGATTCCACATGTTGAGGCAGTCTACCATTGAACAGGAGTTGCCAAGGGGAAGGAGAACACAAGTCATCTGTAGCCCTCTTCTCTTCCTTGTAGGGCGCCCAGGAAATGTTTCAGGCCTGGCTTTGGCACGGAAACAGCCTTGGTCGCCCTGTATGATGACCTATGTTGGGAGAAGGACAGGGGGATTGTGACTCTGTTGATTCTCCTTGATCTCTCAGCGGCTTTCAATATTATCGACCATGGTATCCTTCTGACACGACTGGCTGAGTTGGGAGTGGGAGGCACTGCATTGCAGTGGTTCCGCTCCTACTTGGGGGGTCGGCTCCAGAAGGTGGTGCTTGGGGAACATTGCTCGGCCCCGTGGATTCTCCAGTATGGGGTTCCGCAGGGGTCAGTCTTGTCCCCCATGCTGTTCAACATCTACATGAAACCATTGAGTGCAGTCATCCAGAGTTTTGGAGTGCGTTGTCATCAGTACGCTGATGACACGCAGCTCTACTTCTCTGTTTCATCTTCATCAGGTGAGGCTGTGGATGTGTTGAACTGGTGCTTGGCTGTGACAATGGGCTGGATGAGGGCTAATAAACTGAAACTCAATCCAGGCAAGACTGAGACGCTGTTAGTGGGTGGTTCTGCTGACCGGATGGAGGGTGTTCAACCTGTTCTGGATGGGGTTGCATTGCCCCTGAAGGAGCAGGTTCATAGCTTGGGGGTTCTCCTAGAACCATCTCCATCACTTGAGGCTCAGGTGGCCTCGGTGGCACGGAGTGCCTTCTACCAACTTTGGCTGGTGGCCCAGCTACACCCCTATCTGGACAGGGATAACTTGGCTTCAGTTGTCTATGCTCTGGTAACCTCCAAGTTAGATTACTGTAAGGTGCTCTACATGGGGCTGCCTTTGAAGATGGTTCGGAAGCTGCAGCTTGTGCAAAATGCAGCAGCCAGATTGGTAACAGGGACCAGAAGGTTCGAACATATAAGACCGATTCTGGTCTGCTTGCACTGGCTGCCTGTATGTTTCCGAGCCCGATTTAAGGTGCTGGTTTTAACCTATAAAGCCTTACATTTTTTGGGACCACAATACCTGATGGAATACCTTTCCCGACATGAACCTACCCATACACTACACTCAACATCTAAGGTCCTCCTCCGGGTGCCTACTCCGAGGGAAGCTCGGAGGACAGCAACAAGGGAGAGTGCCTTCTCTGTGGTGGCTCCCCAATTATGGAATGATCTCCCCGATGAGGCCCACCTGGTACCAATACTGTTATCTTTTTGGCGCCAGGTTAAAACTTTTCTTTTCTCCCAGGCATTTGAACAGCTTAAGTTGAGGTTTCAACTGACTTTGTGGCCAGGCTTAACAGTTTAAAATGTTTTAAATGTCAACTGTTTTATGTTTATGGTTTTAAATTTTGTATATTGTCTTTTTAGTGTTCAATCTTTTAATTTTTGTGAACTGCCCAGAGCACTTCGGCTATGGGGCGGTATATAAATGTAAATAATAATAATAATAATAATAATAATAATAATAATAATAATTGGATGACCACAATCAGGAACAGGATGCTGGGTTAGATGGAGCCACCTTGGTCTGTTCCTGCAGGGCTCTTCTGAAGTCCCTCTTCTGATGTTCCCCTCTTATGAATATGAAGTGGAGCCTGGGTCAGTCAAGAGTTATTTGTCATTGTTAAGCCTAGTAGGGCTGCCTTGAGGGAAGTTTCCTGATCAATTGCTATTTATTTATTTATTTATTTATTTATTTTATGTTGTTAGTTTGTTATAGCATTCTTATTGTGGTTTTGGTGCTGTGTTTTTGCTTTACTTGACAGCCACTTCTGCCTGATAAATCATATATTTGTGGGACAACAATAATTAAAATAGATGATTAATAATTGATCTGCTCAATTAGATGAACATTTTGTTCTATGATTCAGGAAGGCTCTTCTGAAATGGAACTGCAAATCTGCTACTCTGTGTGTGTGTGTGTGTGTGTGTGTGTGTTTGGGTGTGGGTGTGTGTGAGAGAGAGAGAGAACAGCTCAACCATCTAAATTTTTCTGTGAATCGTTATGAGCTGAAGTGTCTGTGCTTACAAGCTTTTCTATTGATTCGAAGACTTCATTACCCTCCACTTCTTGGCAGCTCTGTTAGGATCCACACACATCTCTCAATGGCACTGTCATTACAGGGTAGAGTTGAAATTATACCAGCACATCCTAGCCCTGGTTTTCTCCATCCATAAGCTCAACAAGGATCCAACTCTCCTTCCCAACACCACGCTTGGCTTCCGCATCTATGACCACAACAAACTTGCCAGATGGATCGATGTGAACACCCTCTCTCTGCTGTCCACGAGGGGGCAAATGGTTCCCAATTATAAATGTGACAGGAAGGACAAACTGCTCTCTGTTATTGGGGGTCTGGACTCTGAATCCTCAAGGCAGATGGCTTCTATTTTGGGCATCTTCAAAATCCCACAGGTAAGGAAAAAGAAGATGTGAGAGATGTGAGGGAATCTGAGAGCTCAGGAACACAGATATGGAAAGGACAGTCTCTGGAAATGATGCAGTGGGTGTATGGTGTAGCTGTGTTTCTGAGATTTTGGATGGTAGGAATAAATGAGCTTCCAACTTTGGCAATAACCTTGGTGATAATCCAGAATGAAGAATCTTAGGGGAGTGATGTGTGACCAATCCCAGCAATGGGTCTTTTATGTAAGGAAAGGTTTTCAATTGGGGGGAAATAACAAAGCATGATGCTCTGAACAGCAAGATAGTTTAAGTATGAGCAGGATGGCAGTACAGCTACGGGGATCCACAGCTGGTACTCAGATCGTGCATTGTGATACTTCAATAGTTGTTGCTCATTTCAGATGCAGATCGCTGTCATCCGGGCCCAGAAGATCAACACCCAATCAAGAACCAAGACCACTGCATCCCCAAGCACACCAATTTCCTTTCCTGTCAAGAGACACTCGGAATCCTTTTAGCTTCTCTGGCTCTTTTCCTCTCTCTCATCACATTTCTAGTCCTGGCAACCTTCATTAAACACAGTGACACACCAATTGCCAAAACCAACAACCGAGAGCTCACCTATGTCCTCTTCATCTCCCTCCTGCTCTGCTTCCTCTGCTCCTTCTTGTTCGTTGGCCAACCCATAAAAGTCACCTGTCTTCTCAGACAATCTGTTTTCAGCATCATCTTCTCTATTGCCGTGTCTTCCATTTTGGCAAAAACTGTCACAGTGGTTCTGGCCTTCATGGTCACCAAGCCAGGAAACATGGCAAAAAAACTCTTGGGGAGACAACTGATCAACTCCATTGTCCTGACCTGTCCCTTCATCCAAGCCATGATCTCTGCTGCCTGGCTGATGACCTCTCCACCATTCCCAAACTTGGACTTCCATTCCCTGGCCGGAGAGATCATAGTGGAATGTAATGAAGGCTCAGTCATCATGTTTTACACTCTCTTGGGCTATATGGGTTTCCTGGCTCTCATCAGCTTCGCGGTGGCTTTCCCAGCAAGGAAATTACCTGACAGCTTTAATGAAGCCAAGTTCATCACCTTCAGCATGCTGGTGTTTTGCAGCGTTTGGGTCTCCTTTGTGCCCACTTACCTGAGCACCAAAGGGAAGTCCATGGTGGCTGTGGAGGTCTTCTTCATCTTGGCCTCTGGTGCTGGTCTCCTGGGTTGCATCTTTCTCCCCAAATGCTACATCATTGTGCTGAGGCCCAATCTCAACACCAGGGATCATCTAGTAAGGGAAAAAAATAAAACATGTAACACTTTGGGCCATTCTCTGCTTGTCTAGTTTCCTGACAACTATATCTATTTTAGGATCTCAATGCAAAGGAGGACCAGGATCTCTTCTTGATCATCCCAGAGTGTTCAAGATCTGTCCTATTTTTTACTTAATTATCAATTAAATTATCTCATTTATACTTTATAAATAGCAGCTGAAGCTAACAAGGGCACAGCAAAGGCAGCTAAATTCCAGAGGGGTAACCTCTTCCAAACTTACAGTAGAGAGACAGGATGCTACCCGCAATGGGTTAGTGTGATGTGTGAACCCAGCCATTGAGTCGGAAGAGTCCTTAAAAGTAGTTTAGTTCAATCCCTTGCCCAAGGCAGGCTCTGCAATGCAGGAAGCAGCTATGACATCCTGAACAGGTGGCTCAATGACCTCTGCTCAACCCCCTCCCCAGAGAAGGAGATCCTACAACTGTCATAAATCACCAGCATTTACGAGATGAGCAGTCTAGAAACATCAACAAACAGTCCGCGGTTGAATGCCAAAAGTATCCATCAGAAGCCGAGTCAAACAACACTGAGTTCAGGAATGCACCGAAGAGTCGTCAAGTCCTTTCCAACGTCAGGTCACATCCAGGCAAGATCAAGGAGCTGGCATGCAAGCAACAGAGGAAAAGGCACAAAAATACAACAATTCCCTCCAGCACCGCTCAGGGCTTCTGGCATGTCTTTTATTGGGATGGTGGTGATTAGGAATTGCTATCAGCTGCACTGGCCTGCAGCTGGCTTCTGCCTGTTTCTATGAAGGACCACTCCCCAAACACTCCCAGGTTCAGCTGCTGCTCCTCCTCCCTGCTCTATCCCAAGCTGAAACAAGAGGGAATATCACCAGGAACTAATTGCATACAAATGACACTGGCTGAAATTCCCTTTTCTCTACAACTGTTAAAGTTACATGAGTCCTGACCTGGATTTTATCTGGTCACCCTACCTAAAGCATGATAACATAATACCAAAAAGACTTATCTTTAGAACCTCCATAAACTGGTGCTGATCTCTAACCACACAGGTGGGAGGATATGGATAACCAGCATACCAGATTGCCATTATATAGTGATTTAGTGAGAACAATTAAATAGGTGTGATACCAGAATCACTACCTCATCAAAGTTAACTGAGTCCTTACAAGGACAGTAACATGATTATCAGGCTTGGATTATTATGGATATCAGGTGTGCCCAATTTGCCAATGTATCAGAAATTTAATGGGAACGTTAAATGGGTGTGATCCTACTAATCACTACCTGAGCTTAACAGGGTCCATGTGAGAGCTAAATGTCATGTGAAGCTGAAATGATTACAGAAGTATTTAGGCATTTGCCATGAAACATAATGAGCTAATAAATTACCAGTTAAATAAATTGTGTAAAAGTATTTGTAGATACAGTGATGGGTCTGAATTTTTCATAAAGACCCAAAGGGATTGCCATTACCCTCTGGTCCTGTTTTGGTTGTTTTATGCTTGTGAGGGCTCCTCTTTTTGTTTGTTTGCTATCCCAAGCTGAGGCACAACAACGACCTCCTCCACTGCTGAGCAGGCATCATGGTTAGGTTTCTCCTGGGGTTCTGCCGAATTCCACTTCCCTGAAATTTCCACCTGGTGGCTTTAGCCCTGCCCTCTAGAGCCATGGAGGACAACTTTGGTCCATCTTCTGCATGACAGCCTGTGAGATTTGTGAAGGCCATCATCGTGACACCCCATAAACGTTCAACCATTTCTCCTAGGACTTGGTTCCCAGGAGCCCCTTGCAATCATTGTGTTTTTCCCCAGCTTTGCAACAGTTTCCCCTATAGTGTTTTCTCAGTAGTTTCCCCGCGCCCCTTTTGACCTCAGCCCCACTGACCACTAGAATGTACCCCCCTTCCAGAGACCTCCTCTGAAATTGAATTGGCCCCCGGGCTGGAAGAGGGGTCCCCAGCCCTACTCTAACGTGTCAGGAACATGGAAGGTGTATGGATCTGGGGTCCTGAGTCTGTCAGGTCCCAGTCAAGTTAGATTCTTTTGAATTGCCAAGGTATATTTATTTATTTTGTTTTATTTATTGCATTTTTATACCGCCCTATAGCCGAAGCTCTCTGGGCGGTTCACAAAAATTAAAACCATGCAATCATTTTAAGAAATATAAAACAAACCACAATCAAAAAACACAAAATAACATACAATACAGAAAACACAACCAGGATAAAACCAAGCAGCAGAGATTAATACAGATTAAAATACAAATTTAAAACAGCAAGGATTAAAATTGGGTTAATTTAGCTTTTAAAAAGCTGGGAGAATAAAAAGGTCTTCACCTGGCGATGAAAGGAGTGCAAACCAGGCGAACCTCTCTGGGGAGCTCATTCCACAGCTGGGGTGCCACAGCAGAGAAGGTCCTCTTCCTGGTGGCCACCTGCCTCACTTCCTTTGGCAGGGGCTCACGGAGAAGGACCCTTGTGGATGATCTCAGGGTCCGAGCAGGTACATATGGTAGAAAATGGATGCAGAATAAAAGTACAAAGAAAGCTCACACATCTCTTCAGTTGAAAAAGCAGGCGCCTTTACTGCAGCTGAGGAGCAGGCTGGGCCTCCTATCAACATCCTATAGGATTTCATTCCTAGAGCCACCATTTTCTCCAGGCTGACAGTGCACATTCCCCCTTGGAGCAAGACCAAAGAGCCAAAGACTGTGGATTGGATTTAATAAGCTTCTTCTCCCGCTGAACTCAGGAGCTAGCAGGGAGAAAAGGGGCTTCTCTTCTCATGGGAAGCAAAATTTATCTCATCTTCTATGATGGCATCGTCCAGCTGGGCAAAACATCTTCAAGATGAAACTGTATATTACTGGCCTGTGAAAGAGCCCTTCCTAATTAGCTATCCAGCGAGGCTAAACTACACAGGTCTCTAGGTGGCTACCGACAGCATATAGGAATGCTGCGAAGCCCACCTTACTGCTCACTAGCAAACTCACTACAGAATGATGTGGACATTCTAGCATGGCAGCGGGGGAGGAAGTGTTGCCCCAAATCAGGGTCCTTCTCCTAGGAGGACAGCCAAATTCCCTCTACGAGACACAGCACCAAAGAATCCAGTCCAACGCAGTTTTATTTCGGAGAAACAGTCAGCTGAGCGGGTGTACTTTCGGGACTAACGCCGCCAAAAGCCACACACCTAAGCATACTCAAGCAGTCCCTTTTGTACACAGCTACCGGTAATCCACGTCACTACTTCACACAGCGCAGGTGTAAGCTATGTTTACGGCACTCCAATGAGAGCCCCCCGCCCTCTGGCCTACTGCCGAGAGCCACGGCGCCTCTTTCAGTTGTTGCTGGGTTAATTCGGCAGCTTTTGCTGAGATAAGATGCGCTGCTGTCCTTGTATTGGGAGGCTCTTCAGGCAGATGCTAGAACCAGCTGAAACCAGCCTTGCGGCAAGCCCTTATCTGCCATGTACACATTTTGAAATTTTCCTTCAGCCTTGAGCAAGCGTTCCCAGCATTCTGTACTTGTAAGCAAAGATGGCTACACTTTGGCTATCAGGAGGACATGTGAGTTGCATGATCCAGAGCTGAAGAAACGTGCATGAATAACTAAAGCATGTGGTCCTTCGGTCCAGGGTCTCAAATCACCGAGCGATTCCATAGTGAGACTAGAGCACCTGCAGGGGCGCCTGCCATGCCAGCTGTAGACTCCCCCAAAGCATTCACAACCCATAAGTGTTGTGGAGCGGTCCATCCAAAGAGACCCCCAACCCCTGCAGAAACAGTAGTCATTCCACCAAGCAATTCTTCATTGCCCAGCACTGCAATGCAGCAACCGGATGCCACCTCCTCCCTTTCCTCATCCATCCCTTTGGGCTAACGAACTTTGGCACAAGCCTGGACTCCACTGTGGATAGAGGTGCTCAGGTTTCTGCAAGGTGAAGGGTAGAAGCTGACAACTAGAGCTTTTCTACATGAGTCTGTTAATGGCTGAACATACTTCTGGTTTCATTGCAGAATTGAGATCCCAGCAATACACAAAGAGCTTTCTCTGTCCTGCTTTTCTCCTACATCACCTCTAGATCGAGCTGTGCTATGGTAGAATAGTGCAAATACACAAGTAGAAAATAACACGTTCAGAAATAATACCTCATTTACCCATTCTATAAAAAAAAAATGGGGAAGTGCTCTGAAACACCCCACCCCCCCAAAGCAAAACAGGATGATCAGGATATTGTCTAAAGAACCCATAAACAACCACGAGTAAGGAATCGTGAATGCAGAATAAATGCCTCGTGTAGAAAATCTGTTCCCATAGCAGGAAATAGGGGATCTGGCCTATAACTCTGTCCCTCTACTAATTTCTCTGAGCCTCAAACTGTATGCATTGCAAGGCTGTGTGCCAATTAGGGAAGCCTGCCCCTAGTGGCTGAAGATGATACTGCAAGTTTCAGCCACTTGGACACACTGAAATTAATCAAAATTAATGTATTAAAAAATAATAACCCTGAAGTGCACGTTCCCTTAGTATACATTTCAGGTGACTACCTTTCACAGTCTTCGTGATGAAGGACAGACAGACAGATGGACGGAGACACATGCTTTTTTATGGTTTTAGATAATCATATAGTTAAAATGTAAAATGGTTAAAATCTGCTCTCTGCAGTGTGAATCATCATGCCAAGTTTGGATGAAATCAATCAAGTGGTATTGAAACAGCAAATCTCTTTTTTTTAAAAAAAAAAACTATTGGTCACCATTTTGTTTCATGGTGGCACTTCAAATTTTCACTATGCCTAAAACCGTCCCAGAGAGAGGTAGAATAAATCCTAAATGGTTCATAACAATCAGATGTGCGATTTTCGAGGACATAGAAACAAACACTTCCTTTTGGAGAGATAAGAGAAGAGATTAGGGGAAATGACTGTGCAATCCTACACATGTCTACTCAGCAGTGTGTCCCATTGAGTTCCATGTGGATTTCTCCCAGGTTATATATAGGCTGACCATATGAAAAAGAGGACTGGGCTCATGTGACTTTAACAGTTGTAGAGAAAAGGGAATTTCAGCCAGTGTCATTTGTATGCAATTAGTTCCTGGTGATATTCCCTCTTCATCACAACAGTTAAAAGTTGCAGGGGCCCCGCCTTCTTTTGTATATGGTCACTCTAGTATAGTGCCTGCAACTTTAACTGTTGTGATGAAGAGGGAATTTCACCATTGCATACAAATGACACTGGCTGAAATTCCCTTTTCTCTACAACTGTTAAAGTTACATGAGCCCTGTCCTCCTTTTCATATGGTCAGTCTAGTATATAGGATGGCAGCTTAAGTCTCAATCTATAGTTAATATGTTGCAAATATTACGCCTTGTATACGATGAATAAAATAGCTCAATATTTCTAAGATTCATTTTGTATAATATTTTCTCTTTATTTATTTTAATGGCCAGAAACATCTTTTGCATTTTCCATTCCCCCCCCCACACTTTTTCATTGTTGACCTTGCTATACCATTTGGCCAGAAGATGGCAGCGAAAATATAGTAGATAGAACCTGACCATGTGTCTCTTTTAAAACCTGCATCTTTAAAAATTATTTGTGTAGAGAGACATCTGAGTAAACCCTGGCCAATAAAAAAAAATAACTTCACAACAGAATTCTGAGCCTCTATCAACTTGTTTGGATATCATTTAAACGGACGAACAAGCACATTACAGGCTTCATGTGGTCAGGTGGGAGTGATTTGTACGTTTGGAAGGAGTGGAATTACCTTTTCCAAAACTACAAATAGGTTTCTAGTCCACATGGTTCTGAATAAAGGGAAAGGAAGCTGCTTTCTACTGAGTCAGAACTTGCTCCTGTTGGTAAGGCTGACCATATGAAAAGGAGGACAGGGTTCATGTAACTTTAACAGTTGTAGAGAAAAGGGAATTTCAGCCAGAGTTATTTGTATGCAATTAGTTCCTGGTGAAATTCCCTCTTCATCACAACTGTTAAAGTTGCAGGCGCTATACTAGAGTGACCATATACAAAAGAAGGCAACAAAACAAGACCTGGTAAATCCGTTTTTTTTTTTTTACTGAAGCGAACCTTGACGCCATTTCCTGCTGTGTGCAGCAAAAGCTGTGTGATAAAAACACCCACTGAATGGGCCACGTGGTCATCGCTGCTTCCTCTTTCTTCCCCATGTGAAGAAAGAGGAAGCCATTCGTCGCTATTGTGGGGCAGCAGCATGAGGCCAAAGCGACTGTAGGGAAACACGATTTCCCTCCTGTCTGATGACGCTCTGAAACTGGGACCAACATCCTGTACCACTAGGCCTGTTGCACGTTTAATTCAAATTTCCATTTCCTGCACCTCCAACCAGTTGCTGCGCATTCTCTTCCGCTTCATGCCCCATCTTAACAGCACTCCCAAGGGAGAAATGCCGGAGTTTTCCCAACCAGACCTGATGGCGAATCAAAGGACCCGCAGGAGCGTGTGTTTGTGTTTAGGGTGCCTGTTCAAATGCTGCTGTGGATCTTCTTGGAGCCAATCTACACACTAGCTTTATAACGTTTTATAAGGGTTACGAAAACTCTTTAGGCCACATGACGCCCTCCCTTGAATGTTGTATACCCGAGGTTTTTTAAAATTCACTTCAGCTTTATACAACGGTTTTTACTTTTAATAAATCGTTTTAAGTAAAATAATGTGTCCTTCCTTACCGTTTATGATTTGTGGGGGCAGTGCTTCATTTACCAGCGCCCAAATGCTTAGCTGTTGATTGGTGGGGAAGAAAGAGGTGCTAAGGAGGAAGTGGGCGAGTGAACTACAACCCCCACAATCCTTAGCCCTATACTCATTGAAAGCTAGGGATTGAAAGAAGAACTAAGGAGGAAGTGGGCGACTGAACTACAATGACCACAATGCCTTGCCCTAAACTCATTGTAAAAACAAAAGAGAAAGAGAGGGGGCAGAAGAGTGTGTGACCGCACACACCGCTTTGAAGACTGAAGAATTTTTCTCCTGTAACGTGAGTACTCCTTAATGTGGCCTAAGACGTTTTGGAACACACCTATTTGGAACGTTTTAAAATACTATTTAAAATGTTCCAAGGTACTGTGTAGATGGGCTCTTGATCTCGCAGCTGCCACCTTGTACATTTGCAAAGGAGTATTTCCTAATAGCAGCACAAACATTGATAGCCGAATGCTGGAAGGACGCAAAAGGTTTAAACATAAGAGGATGGTACAATATAGCATGGGAAATTGCACTCTCAGAGAAACTTACTCAACGTTTGAGAGTATTAAGATGCTTTTGCAATGGAAGCCTGGTGTTTTGTTACACACACACAAATAAAAGAACAGCACCAACACGGGTTCCAACTGCCTTTAACAGCATTATGGTTACAATAGTTTCTCTGAAGAAAAAAAATAACAATAATAATAATAATAATAATAATAATAATAATAATAATCAGCCTTCCTTTTGATTTGGGATCCATCCCCCCCATTAATTAATTAGTTATATTTTAAATCTGCCTAATAACCAATGTTAAATAATTTGTACTGTGTATTTATAACGTTGGACTGTGTAGCACTTCCTTTTTTAAAAAAGTATATGTAATTTATCATTTATTCCTTGCATGTGTGGTTTCTGTATTATGCTGATATATGAGTTTTATGTTTGCAAATTATATATTCTTTAAAGAAAAGGCAGAAGAGGCTGAGTAACACCACTTAGTGGGACTGAGAGGGTCGGGGAATCCAATCCGCCTTCTCCAGAGAGACGCTGACCTTTCTTGCTCACATCCTCGGAAGCGAGGCTGGAAATGCCACCGAAAATCTCAAGAATGTACTCAAGGGAAGTGGCCTAGATGCTCAGGGTGACATCTCCTGTGTCAAGGCACAGGGAAGGGCCTTGGGCTGCCCTCCTCTATGTATGTGGGGAGAGATGTAAGACACCCCATAGCACTCCACCACCAGAAAAATCTCACTAGTCTAATTGCAATTCGTTAGATATTTCTCATCATTTTCATCTGATGTGGAACCTTCAAATTATTTTGTTTTGGATGAAATGTCAGGCATTGCACTCATTTCAATTATTGTTTATTTGTTTATTTACTTACAGCATTTTATCTAACTCTAGAGCCACCTAAAAGTTTACTAATGAGACAGTCAATGCTCCCAGGCTCACAACCTAAAAGTCACGACATTAGAGGAAAAGAGAGGAGGAGGGAAGAGGAAAGAGGAAAGAAGCAAAACTCAGGCAGGCACCAGTTCTTAAGTTCAAAGTGCTCACAGGTGCTCTATAAAGAAATAAATAACCAAACCAGGCAGGCTGTGTCACCTGCTGGCTTTGTCTCAACCACGGCACGCATCTTAAATCACTACTCCATGGTCGGACAACGCTGTTCACCAATGGTATGATGAAGATCATTGTGTAGGAGGGAAGATGACATGAATTATATGGTGCGTCCCATTTCTAAAAGTGGTGAGAAGTTACATGGCCACAGCTATTCTCCAGGTTTGCTTTCCTTCAGGGAAAGATATCACAAGAGGCTTCTGGTATTAAAATAATATTTGTGTTCAGTTACTTTTAGCCTTTAATGCTTTAAGGACGTGGTGCTGTCTGGAGCAGTCCTTTGAACTCGGAGCCCGACAGGTATCCTATGCAGAGAGCCTTTAACCTTTTCAGACTTAGGGACACACGATCATCCCAAATATAGGTCTGGCTGAGATCCAGCCATGCATCCTGACCCAACCTGTTGCGCTATAGATGTGTGTTGACTACAATTCCTGTCATCCCCAGCCAACATGGCCTTGATCATTTTGGTCGTCCTTTTCTACACCTTTCCCAGTTCTGTAACCTCCAGTTTGAAGTGCGGTGACCAAAACGGTACACCGAATTCAAGTGTGGGCCGCATCATAGATTTGTATTAAGGGCATTACGATATTGGCCGTTTTCGTTGCAGTTCCTATCTGAATGTTTCCCAATGCGGAATTTGACTTTTCCACAACAACCGTGCACGGGGTCAACATTTCATTGAGATATCCACCAGGAGGACCCCAAGATCTCTTTCTTGGGCAGCCGCTGCCCGTCTGCATTATATATGTGCTGGGATATTTCACCCAGGTGTGCACTTGCTTATGTCAAACTGCATTTGCTCTTTTCATGCCCATTTTGACAGATCCTTCTGGGGCAATTTGCTCTCTCTTCTCACCACTTCCTCAGTGCGGCATTTTTCAGGGTTCATGAAAAATGATCTCTGGCTGACAATAATTGCGAACAGGGAGATATGCTACTTAGCTGAAAGCCGGAGCTGACAAATTTCTAGGGTGGCCCTTCCAAAGATTGCCTGTTCTCTTCCGCAGCCAGGTTATCCGAGGTTATCTTGACGGCCTCCAAATATTTCCCCGTGAGCATAGCAAGGGGAAGGGGTGCAGCTCCCATAGCTGACTCTTTCAACCATTCGGTTGAGCACAACCTAGGCGGCTGAGACTAGAATTTCTGACCCCCGGCCAGCGTCCAGAGCCTTTAACCAAAGTTGGGAAGGAGTTCAATGAGACACTTTCCTGCTATTAATAACACCTGGTTTCCCCCCTCCTCTAATGCGTGCCCTCGCACAGCTGATATGAAAGCCACTCTGCCAAGAGAGAGGAGGAATGGTTGAGGCATATTAGATTCATGAAAGCCTCCCTCTCCTCCCACTCCAATACAGACCATAAATTAAAATGTTTTTAAATATATTTTTAAGCATTTAAACAATAAGCAAGCACTGTACAATACAAGGTTATGTTGTTATCCTACAAGGCCCTAAACAGCTTGGGACTAGCATACCTAACAGACCGCCTTCCCTTATATACACATGGATGACAACTACGATCCTCAGAGGAGGTCCTACTGGCCGTTCCAAAAAGAACAGAATGCCGCCATGAAGGACCTCAGTGGCAGGGCCTTCTCTGTAGTGGCACCCACCCTCTGGAAAACTCTCCCTCGAGCGGTTCGGGAGGCGGAAAATGTAACATCTTTACAAGGCCTTTTCATACATACCTTTTTACACAGGCTTTCTCTGGTTTTTAACTTAGCTGGGTTTTTATATCGCTTTTTTAACTTCTAATGTTTTAAATTTATCTCTACTTGTTTTGTGGTTTTTAATTGTGCACTGCCCAGGGAGCTTCAGCTGATGGGCAGTATAAAAATGAAATAAATAAATAAATAAATAAATAAATAAATACAATCAACCCACTGAGAGCAATGGTTCGTGGCTCAGTGGACGCCGACGTCTGCAGCCCTCCTAAATTCATGCGAATCAGATAGGACAATGGAGCGATAAAATTCAAATCACGAAGCAACTTGGTATAAGTTGGATATAAGGCAGTTTCCTAGGTTCCTATATAATTCAGCCCTTATTCAGAATCATGAGGACCGGAGTCTTGATTTTATATTATTTTTCCACTGGCAGAGCTCATGCTTTGCAAGTGGAAGGTCTAAGATTGGATCCCTGGCATGACTCTGTTGGGTTGGGTAGGACCCCATCTGAACTCCCATGAAGTCACTGCCTGTGAGCTGGATGGACCAATGCTCCAAGCTTCCTGTGTCCCCCAGGGTATTGCAAAAGAAGCAACTCGAAGCTAGCACATGGATTCTGCAGACGGGGAGGAACCTCACGGGTCGTGGCCGGTGCACTGACCCTGTTGACATCCCATAACCCACACCGATAATTTGATCCTAATTTGCAAATTGGGAAGAGCCAGCCAAGCCGTTAGACTGAGAGGGCAATGAGGTTCAGTGGGATGGATTTAAATCTAGATGGTGCCTGGAACCCCTTTTGATCTTGCTCTGAACTGGAACAGCTGAAGCTATAAACACAGTGCCTTCCTTTCTTCATCTCCTTGCCCCTAACTGGAAATAAACAGCTTGGGACCCATAAGCAACTTGGCTCAGGAGGCAGAAAACAGAACATCTTTTAAACACCTCCTGAAAACATGTTTTTTCCTGGTTTTTAGGTTAGCTAGTTTTTATGTCGCTTTTTAACCTCTTCATGTTTAAATTTACCTCTACTTGTTTTATGGTTTTTAATTGTGCACTGCCCGCCCGGAGAGCTTCAGCTGATGGGCAGTATAAAAATGTAATAAATAAATAAATAAATAAATAAAATATCTTCCCCAGATCCAACCCCCCAGCGCTTGTCTTCCTGTTTTAAGACATGGTGTGGTTTGCCGTTTTTTAAACCCCATCTTGTCACATGCCACCATGTGAAACATCGAGGTTGAAGTGAGAGCCGGGAGGAGACGTGAGCTGCAGCAGGAACCAGTGACTCCAGCTTTTGATAAGGTGTATAATTTTCTTGTTCAAGGCTATTCCAATCCTTATCTCATCCAGTCACTCCTCTGCGTGTTGAAATATACAGGGCTGGTACAAATGTAGCTTTTGCCAGCTTGTTGCCAATCGAGAAAGGGCAGCAACTCTCAGGTTGGAATGAGAAGGACATCGTCCTACTATCATTGCTGCCACGAACTTCTAAGATCTACGTGTTTCTGAGACCCTACCATGATCTCTGTTTATCAGGGATACTTTAGTCCTTGGTAAACTACTGTCCTAGTTTTCCACCTAGATTTCATTTTGGAATTCCTTTTAAACATAGAAAGTTGACCTATACCGAGCCAGAGTCTTGGTTCATCTAGTTCAGTTTTGCTTACACAGATTGGCAGCGGCTCTACTAGCCCTACCATTGAATTGTGGCCCTTCTCCTAAAGTTAAAGTTAATATGCCAGTCCTCATGGTTCTGTGTAAAGGCTGATCTACTCCCAACAATGTTACTGCAATTTTGTATGTCTTTAGAACTTACCATAAGTGATAAGTATAGTAACAGAATGCCTGAAAACATGTAAGGGAGCAAGCCTATGACCCCTAGACAGCATGGGGGGGCAAAGGATATGTTGGATCCCTGGACCCGAGTTTGGAGGCAGAGCTCTGACCTCTGATCCAGGAATCTGCACTCTTCCTCCCCCTCGCAGATGGCTGGTTGCCTCTCTGAGGTTGGGACTACGACCTTGGAGAGGGGGTGAAGGGGGTGTTGATGTGGGCGGGGAGGGGATTAAAGAGGCAGGGTTTTGGGTTATCCCTAGGCCTCTCCAGCCTTGTTCCCTTCTGAAATGCTCCAGCTAAATGGGCAAAAAAGCCCATCTAGCAAAAATGCAGTGGTGAAGATCTGCTCTGCTGCACCTCCCACTCTGCATTGGATGACATGTGGACTGTAGGGTTCTCCATCCAGCCTGGTGTCTTTGCATCTCTTTAGATTAAAGCATCATTATTATTCTTGGTGACAGTATTGCGAATGAGCTAAAGACCGATCAAGTTTGACAGGGATACCAGAGGTCTCCCATTTTCCACTGTTCAACGTTCTCCCATCCCATCCTTCACAAAGGTCAAACAACGTGAAAGAACTCAATAAGAGCCCATGGCCCTGTCCTTCTCAGCCCAGCCTCATCTTTTGGTTCTGATTCTTGGTCACACCACAGGATGACAGAATGTCAGCAACCAGTTGTGACATTCATAGCCAAGTTCCTCAAAGTGTGGAGCCACAGTCTGGTTTGCAAGGATGAGCTGGAGACGGATTTCGCATCAAGGTGGGCAAAGGGCATCCCAGATCCTTTTAGCGGCCTCACAGAAATCAGCTCAGGGTGCAAGGGCAGAGTGGATTTCCACATCCAGATGAATCAGGGGCTCGTGGCTCATCAGTATGCACTGCCCAGGAATGGGGCCTTGGCTGTCCGGTGGCATGACTCGCCATTAACCTACTGGAAAGAATCGTGAGTGTTCATCCAAAGGACAGGCAATGATATAAGAGTCATGTGATTAATGGAGTCCAGGTAAGTCAAGTCCAGTCCAGTTTGATCCTGGATGATGGATAGGAAAGCACCGCTGTTGGTCACATCCCCTCCCAGATCTCCTATGGCTCTTTGCCAGCACGTTGCTTGGTGCGCTCTGGAGAGCTGGGTTAAATTTCGTTCCCTTGAAGGCCCAGGGCTAATTTTAGCCACTCTTCCCGTCTGCCCAGGTTCTCTCTCTTTCCCAGCTGGTTCTCAAGAGCCTTCTCTGCAGCTGATAACCTGTGTGATATCAGCTGGGCTGCCTGTGATTTCTTTAGATGGTGGGCTCTCCTACATTAGAGGCCTTCAGGAGGCAGCTGGACAACCATCTGTTAGGGATGCTTTAAGGTAGATTCCTGCATTGAGCAGGGGGTTGGACTCCATGGCCTTATAGGCCCCTTCCAACTCTGCTATTCTATGATTCTATGATTCTATGATCCGGGGAGGAAAACCCAACAACTCACATTGGGAAACAAATCCTGGTTTTCTAATGCATCTTGCAACAAACCTTTTCCATTCGATGTCAGAGTCTTTGCACAATTATTATTTACTTCTTGTTTATTTCTGGAATTGATGTCCTGTCCTTTGATGGCCAGTGAGCATTTATAGGAGGCCTTATGAAAGATTAGAAACAACAAGCATAATAGATGACCAACTGTCAGGATTTCCCCAGATTTGTCCTGGTTTGTGTTCTATCCTGGGTCTCAAGGTGGGATTTTCTGTAATTTCCCATCATGTCCTGGAAAGGCATGAGCCAGATCTACACCAAACAAGACAAAACACTTTGAAAACATTTTGAAAACTGTATAGGGAGTATGTCATGGGCCCCAACAGTTGTCAAAACGGTTATAAAATGTTTTAAAGCAGTAGTCTAGCTCCTGCTACACTTTCCCCTTTAAGGCCGCCATTAGCGTGGTGGTGGTAGTGGGGGGAATGGTGCGCTTTCTGGAGGTGTGTCATTCCCCCCCCTGCTCCAACCAGGGCCTTAAAGGGGAAAGCGTGTCATTCCCGGACATTATCGAACAGCGCTCAATTGGAGCAGTGGATCTCTAGAAGTTTGTGCTCTGAGTGGAGGGTGGGTGCATTATTTTAAATCTAGTGTGCATGCATTAGATGTGCGTGAGCACTAATGCACCATGCGTTGCTGTTTCATGCCCTGCAGCTGACGAGGATAATTTTGAACTGTCGTATGTTAAATGCCAAGCGTGTTTCTCTCTCTCTCCACCTCTCCCTTTCCCCCTACATATCACCCCCTCCCACTGCTTGGGGACATTGAGATCTGACCCTGAAGGCTTGGTAGCTCCAAGTATTGCAACTCGCAACCACAGTTGATATTTAAGATCAAATATTATCCAGGGAGAGTTGCTTTTGGCCAGGGCAAACGTTCTGGTATGTATCCTGCTGACTCAACCGATATATGTGTGTGTGATTGAAAGCAGTTCATTGGGTTCTCTAAATGTCTCCCTCCACCCCATTCTTGTGCAATTCAGAGAAGCATAGAGTTGGCCAGAGCCCTGTAGACCATACAACTCACTCACCCCTCACTTGATGCAGGAAACCCAGAGGTATTCCAGTCTCTGCTTGAAGACCTCATAAGAGTATAAGAACATAAGAGCCATCCTAGATCAGACCAAGAGTCCCTGTAGTCCAACATGCCCTTCACACATTGGTCAATGGGAAACCCACAAGCAGGACATGAACAGCATCCTCCAGAGAAGGTTAGTGCACCCAGCAAGAACTTCTTAGTAGAACACTACCTTTGCCTGGAGAAAGCCTCAGGTTCAATCCCAAGCATCTCCTGGTGGGAGATGGAGATCCACTTCTAATCAAGTGTAGACAATACTGGTTCTCATTTAAACCAATCCTTTATGCAAAACAACGAGGACAGGAATCTTCATTTACTTTTTGGAGAAGGAGCATATCTCTGTGGCACAGCACATGCTTCCATGCAAAAGTTCTGAGGTTCAGTGCCCTGCATTTGGGAAAGGGGTAACTGGGAATGATCCCTGTCTTAAACTCTGGAGAGTCAATATAGACAATACCAAGCAAGATGGTCTGACTCAGTGGCTCAGTTCAGACAACGCAATAACCACCAGTGGTTTTAGTCGTCAGCTGTGAGTTGAGCAGTCAACAGTTGATATTTGTGTCATCTGTCGGGCAAAAACCACAGCTGACTTTTTCATAAAAAAAAAAACTACTGGAGAAACACAACCGGCTGCAGAGTTGACTAGTTGCACAACCAGTGGTTATTGTGTTGTCTGAACTGAGCCAGTAGAGCTCTTCAACCTGTTGAGTTGACTTTTTCGCCTGGCTACAGAGTTCCCAGGCAAGAGCAGCCAAAACCAAGCCAGCTGCTCTGCTACAACTCACAGAGGCTGCTGGGATAGCACCAGGAAGACTGAGGGAGGAGGGAGGGCAGGAAGAGGGGTGGGGGCTGTGACAGTCAAATGCCAGGTTGACTATTAGTCGACTCAGTGCCAGCCCCAACCACCCACAGCTATGTAGGAACATGTTGTGTGGGGAGTACCTGCAAAATAACCAACTGTGAGTTGGCTACTCAAACCCACCATTGACTAAAGTGTTGTCCGAACACAGCCAGTATAAGGCAACTCTTTATTCAGATCATGAGGACTGGAATCTCAGGGGCAGTTGTCAGAGCACTTCAATACCGCTATAAAGCAGAAGTGTGGCTTCTGCCTTTTGTACACTGTTTTCATAGAGAAATATTCTGCTTGGTGTGGATTAGGCCTTTGTTGACTGTGAGGAAGTTGTTTCTTGATATCTGGAGGCATCTTTGATGTAATTAGAATAGGAACATCATCAGTGCTGGGGGAATATGGACTCCCCCACCCAGCAAAGAGGAACATCTCCACAGGAACATGAAAGAATTGGTGAGGGAGCTTGGAGGCCAAGTCCCATGAGGAATGGCTGAAGGAGGTGGGTACATTTAGCATGAAAAAGAGACAATTAAGGGACATCCTGAGAGCTATCTTCAAAGATTTGAATGGGTGCCACAACGGGTGATGGTGCAAACTTGTTTTCTGTTGCTCAGTTCAGGAGGTAGGACCCGAAGCAACAGATTGAAATTGCAAGAAAGGGGATTTTGAGAAAATATTAGGAAGGACGTCCCAATGGTGCCTTGCATGTGATAGAGGCTCATAAGGCGACAGACTGTCCTCTGTTACCGTTGGAGGTTTTCAAGCAGATGATGGATCATGGCCACCTATCCTCTTGATCCTGATGCTGCCCTTCCTCTTTTTTCATTAAAGAGGCAGGCTACTTACAACTAGGGCTGTGAACAGATCCGGATCCGGAATCTCAAATCTGGACCGCGGTGATCCGGACCTCCCGGATCCAGATCCGTACTGGATCAGGGAGGTGCGGATTGTTCCAGACCGGATCGGGGGAGGTCTGATCCGGTCCAGATCCGATCCGGATCATCTGGATCCAGATCTGGACAGGATCAGGGGGCTGTTCACAGCCCTACTTACAACCATTTTATAAATCGGAGAGCTGAGGCTGATGAGAGACAGAGAATTGCCCAAAGTCACTCGTGAACCCATGACTAAGCCTGGATCAAAACCAAAAGGCCACTCACTCCACTTAATCATCCCGGTTTAAACTTGCTGTCAGCACGGAATCAACAAGGCATGCCTGAACACATAACTCCAGATTAAAAACACACACACAAAAACAAGAGGTTTTGCATTGTTGACTCATGGCAAGTGGAGGTTTGTCACGTCGGAAGAAACACAACAGAGTAAAAAGAACAGTTAATATCCCAGTGCAGCCAACAAGAGTGATTCATCGGTGTTAACAACACATCAAGAATGCAAAACATGCAGTGCATTTAAGGGCAAAGTTTGGGCCAGTGAGTTGGTTTGATTCCAGCTGCATCGTCTACTCTTGGCAGAAAGAGACATGACAAAAACTGTAAGGTGAAAATGAAAAGAAACGAAAAAGAGTTGGTTGTATTCAAATGCTGGTTTTATTCCCCAAACACCTCCATGCAACCACTGTTACTTCCTTCAGATCCCTTTTTCAGTGAAGCTTTCGGCACAACCTCTTAGTTTTGTATCCTGGGCCTCATCTACACCAAGCAGTATGTTGCACTATGAAAGTGGTATGAAAGCAGTATATAAAAGGCAGGAGCCACACGACTGCTTTATAGCCGTATTGAGGTGCACCAACAAATGTGGGGCCCATTGACACATAACATAGTACCACTATATCCTGCTTGGTGTGGCTCCTGCCTTTTATATACTTCTTTCATAGTGCAATATTCTGCTTGGTGTAGATGAGGCCTACTCTAACTAAGGCTGTAATCCTAACTTACTTGGAGGTAAGCCCCATTGAAGACATCGGAACTTACTTTTGAGTAAACCTGCAGGGTTGTGTTGATGATACATCTGCTCTCATAGAATCATAGAATAGTAGACTTGGAAGGAGCCTGTAAGGCCATCGAGTCCAACCCCCTGCTCAAAGCAGGAATCCACATCTGAAATAATTATATATTGTTTCACTGAATATCCTTGGCTCGATTTCCCTCCTCTACCACTGTTGTCTCCGATGCTTTGATGAAGTTTGTAAAGTTCTTGGGGGCAGAGACTTGTCCCTTCATATTTTAACACCAAGCCATGGATGGTGCTATATGAATAGAAATAGATACACACCCCATGTAAAAATAGAATGTGTGTGTGTGTTAGGGTGACCAGATAAAATCCAGATCAGGGCTCATGTAACTTTAACAGTTGTAGAGAAAAGGGAATTTCAGCCAGTGTCATTTGTATGCCATTAGTTCCTGGTGATATTCCCTCTTCATCACAACAGTTAAAGGTGCAGGCACTATACTAGAGTGACCATATACAAAAGAAGGCAGGGCCCCTGCAACTTTAACTGTTGTGATGAAGAGGGAATTTCACCAGGAACTAATTGCATACAAATGACACTGGCTGAAATTTCCTTTTCTCTACAACTGTTAAAGTTACATGAGCCCTGACCTGGATTTTATCTGGTCAGCCTACATTAGTAGCTGGGCTGTCTCTATCTATCTATCTATCTATCTATCTTTTGTTTAAAAGGATAAAGAGCTCTCTTTTGCACAATCTGCTCCCTTGATTAAAAAAACCCAGTTACAGTTGGTTTGAGACATTTTTTATCTGGTTTTTCTGGAGCAGCAGTAGCATCTTGTAACATGTTGCTTATTCATATCATTGCATATCAGTGTTATTATTACTTAAGAACATAACAATGTTAAAAGAGTCATGCTGGTTCAGACCAAGGGTCCATCAAATCCAGCACTCTGTTCACACAGTGGCTGGCCAGCTGTTGATCAGGAACTTACAAGCAGGATACAGGAGCCGTCCCATCCATGTACCCCAGCAACTGGCATATATAGGCATACTGCCCCTGATACTGGCATAGTACATAGCCATCAGGACTAGAAGCTGTTGATAGCCTACTGAAGTAATCAATGAGGCTAAAGTTTTAGTTTCTACCTTTGAAAACGTAGCTGTTTGCTTTGGCTTTTGCCCAGCCATGAGCTATCTTTATATCAACCTCATGAAACTATTTCGTGTCCATGTGGTCTTTTTTTAGTTGTTTCTATTCTTCTGGATTTGTTTCAAATGAGAAGCAGGATATAAATATTATGAATAATCGCATGAATAATGTAGACGTAAATAAAGAGAGAGAAAATGTAAGAACAGCAAGGTGATGTGTATGAAACACAATGCAAACTCTGAGAGCAATCTCTGTGCTGTTTGTTTGTGTGATCCAGGTACAGAAATAAGCCTGCATTTTGTTGTATAATAATGTCTGGATGTAAAACCTTGATCAGCAATTTTGAAAGCCACGTTGGCAATGGCATCATCGGAGGCCAGGAGGCCCTCAAAACTACCAGCAAAATGTACGCCTTTCAACATGGCTAGGCTGACCATATGAAAAGGAGGACAGGGCTCATGTAACTTTAACAGTTGCACAGAAAAGGGAATTTCAGCTGGCTTCATTTGTATGCAATTAGTACCTGGTGAAATCACCTCTTCATCAAAGCAATTAAAGTTGCATGCACTATACTAGAGTGACCAGATACAAAAGAGAGCAGGGCCCCTGCAGCTTTAAATGTTGCAATGAAAAGGGAATTTCACCAGGTACAAATTGCATACAAATGACACTGGCTGAAATTCCCTTTTCTCTACAACTGTTAAAGTTATATGAGCTCTGTCCTCCTTTTCATAGGGTCAGCCTATTCATGCCCCACGACAGAGCTTCCTCTTTGGATCTATGGCCATCCTGCTTCCTAGCTCTGTAATCTAAAGAAGCTTGGCCACTACGATTTCAGTGAGGTTCACTTATCCCGGCTGCTCACTCCATGTTTCTTCTGTGCGTGAATTAGCCCACTGTGAAACCGACTTCTGTTTGCTTACATCTGGTGTGGGAATGATATCAGTTGTGTGATTAAAGGGTTTTATTTCTAGAAAATTGACAGGAAACTGTTTCTCCCTTAAGGAGCAGAGACAGCACTTTGCTCTATGAAATGCTTTCGTTAAACATCGACCATTTTTTAATTGCATTTTGTCTTAGCTTATGACACTACACGGCTTAAGCTACATTGATGTACAAGTGAGAAAACTACTTCATGTTTTATTTCTTTCTAAGACTGACTTGTATGTGCATTTTTCCTTAAATAAATATTTCTAAGTCTTCTTGGTTTTGCCATGGATTATTTAGATGCTTCCATACCCCAAAATCACTCCTGCCCCTTGAGAAAAGATTACGATTGATATATGAAGGATGAAGGGCAGATGTGTCAAAAGCCGTCTGAATGAATCAAGGTGTACGTAGAAGTATGTTAATTTTGTTTCTGGCTGCTAGAACCTAATGGACACGGACCCATCAGAGTGGAAAGGAAGGGGTGAAGAGGCAGCGGCTGCAGTGAGTCTTGTACTAGTGTACAAATTTCATTCATAAGTGTTAAAAAAAGTCATTTCACAGAGTTGCTAGAGCAGTCTCTGGAACTGTGGTAGTGGCCAACCAGGAAGGACCATAGGAAGCTGGATATATACCAAGTCAGACCCTGGAGAATCTACAATGGCTGGCAACACCTCTCCAGGGTTTTAGGCAGGGACCTTGTCCACCCTTACCTGGAGATGCCAGAGAATGAACCTGTGACTTTCCAGTTGCTCAATGCAACAAAATAAGAGACCAAATGTTTAAATGTTTCTTTAATGAGTGTACAATGTGGTATCATACAAGCATTTAAACAGAGGCCAACTACTGACATAAAAGTAACAGACATAAACATGGTATTTTACAAACCTCACCTAAATGCTCCATTATAAAAATGCATATTTGAAACAAACATTTAAACCAATGGGATATAAAATAAGGAAATTTTAAAAAAACTGCCCATGTGTGAGTTGAAAATAAATTACTGTAACTTTCAATTATATACATAAAGTTATTTTCCAAAGGACAGCATGAGAAGGACTTTTTAGGGCACAGTCCTGTGTATGGTATGGTTTAGAAGGAAAAAGTCCTACAACTCCCACCATCCATGGTGGCTGGGGAATGCTTGGAATCGTAGGACTTTTTTCTGTCTAAACATGCATAAAATCGGACCCTTAAATACTTAACCCTACATGTTCCAGTTAATATTCAAAATAGTATTTACATCAAATTTGTACATGGATCTCTCCATTTTCCACAGATCCTGAAAAACAAGGAGGAGGAAATTAAAATCCAAATTGCAAAACAAAGTTAGTCATTTCATTCCGGAAGCGGAAGCCCCCCCCCCCCCTTTGCTTCTGCCCCTCACTGAGTCAATCAGGAATATATTCACCTATGAACTATTTAAAAGTTTGTTCTGTATATCTTGGAAGACTTGCATATAGAGGTCACCTCTGGACTTCAAACCATCCAGATAAACTGAAAAGAAGAACAGATGGTTACAAAGTTTCCATGCAAACCTGCATTAATTGTGTTCATTTACATTTTTAGCATGAATTTATATATCTAGGCCACTAATTTCACATTTACATATATATTTATATTTATTAGACAAGTACATTCAGAAATTCCTCCTTAGTCGCAGTCAAATTATTGCCAAACATCAACCTACCAACATCAACTTCACTGGCCTCCATTTCCTTCCTGTGTTTAAGATACATGGGCCAGACGTGGCCATCAAAGAGACCAGGTGGATCAGGTACCGTATATTTACGTGTACTACAAACAAGAAAAGAAATCGGTTAGGCTATACAGTGCTATGGAATAAATAGTTTCTACGTAATAGCTTTATAAAGTAGCTGTTATAATTTAATTTTTTCCCCAGACCTCATTCGTCTCAAATATTTAATTCTATAAGCTGATGTGATAATAGCAATGCAATGCAAAATATCTGAAGGAACGCCTCCTGCCCATGAATTGAGATCTTTAGAAGAGGCCTTTCTCTGTGTACCATCTGGGAGACGTGCCCTATAAAGTCACAAAAGAGAAGCACCCTGTTTTTGGAAAGCCCTCCCGAGGGAGATACGATAGGCACCGACTCTATAGTCATTAAAGTTGCTCCTGCCTAGGTCTTTTGCGGAGAATTCCAAAAACTTTAACTGACATCATGACCCTGTAGGGAAGAAGAAGGAGCTGTCGGCCTGCCCCTCCTTTCGGAGATGAGAAGGGGGAGGCAGAGCCTTCCCACCAGCCCTGCTGAACAGTCGCCTTAATTTCTTTTTCCTTTTCCCCCTCTGCCCTCCCCATCCCCTTTTCCTCGTGTGTCATGTCTTTTTTAGAATGTAAGCCTGAGGGCAAGGGCTGTCTTCTTCACTGATCAATTGTAAGCTGCTCTGGGAGCCCTTTTGGCTGAGGGATGGGATAAAAATACTATAAATAAATAAATAAATAAATAAATAAACTTTTTGAATTGCAAACGTAATTCAGTCTAAATAAGCTGTTCCTTTAATGTTAATTTTATGGTTTTTATATCTCTGTTTAATTTTATATACACTACAACCACCCTGGGATCATCCTTAGTGATGAAGGGATATAGAAAAGTTTTAAATAAATAAATACATTATCCTAAGTAATGACAACTGAAACTCCAGTGCAATATCATGACCCTTGGTGCTATGCCAATGTCCCAGCTGACCTTACACATCAAGGGAATGCAGTAGTACACTGAGTTCTGCTGAGCAGCTACCATAATCATAATACCGATATATCTTGCAAAGCTGTTTCAAAGCACAGAGTTAGGCGCTATGTATTCATGTATACTACATCTATACTGCTTGATATCCTAAAATCTCTAAGCGGGTGACATCAAAAATACGTATAATACAATACAAAAACCAATCTGAAAATAAAATAAATAAATATATTTAAAACATTACAGCAAGGACAACAATAGCACAGAGCAGTATCATAATTGGTTGTAAGACAGGAAAAGTCTAAGTAAACATATATGTCTCCAAGAGGCTTTTAAAGCTTGCCACAGTTTCTGCCTCTTGAACATTCCAGTCGGTGGATGCCACTACCAAGAAGGCTCGCCTACGTACCATTACTTGGAGACACACTGTTGGTCATGGAACCAACAGGTAGATGGAGATGATAGAGTTGGAACGGGACACAGTTCATTTCCTAAGTTTCTGTTTTTACAGAACCAACTACATCTAATAACTGTATAATGCTGAGAAGAATTAAGTTCCTTGAAAAGGTGTGTTTTGGACTAGAATATTAACTGGGGGGAAAGTTTTCTAATTTTACAATCTGCAACCGCTTCATAGGAATGAGGTGAAGATGAGCTGAAATGTCAATATCACAAGATTCAGGTCAAGGCACTGGCCTTACCTCCTTCTCCGTTTGCATTCGTCATATGGAACTGCCAAGTAGTAACGTTTGTCAAACAACTCCACCAGTGGCCTGGAGAAAAGAGAAAACAGGACTAGAGCACTGGTTCTACATTGCCAAGGCACTAAGCTATGAATAACCCTAACCCATGTCCTTCTATCCATGGCTTCTAGCATCCTATTGCAACAAGTTGTTTTGGTGTAAGGTATAATTGTGCACAACATAAATAAAAAATGCTTTTATCTTATGTAATGACAACTGCTGCTCCAGAGCAATATCACTGATATTGATGGAACATTTTAATAATAATAATAATAATAATAATAATAATAATAATTCTTACCCACCTCTCCCTTTGGATTGAGGTGGGGAACAACATTAGTACAATACAATATAAATCAAATACATAAAATTAATTAAAAGAGCATATAAAACAATCAACACATTTTAAAAATTCTTGGTTTAAAGTTCATCTGGGTAGGCCTGCCGGAAGAGGCCAGTCTTTATAGCTGTCTTAAACTCGGAGGGAGTGTTAAAATTGACGAATTTCCTCTGGCAAGGCATTCCAGAGTCTGGGGGCGACAGAAGAAAAGGGCCTGTGGGTAACAGTTGTCAGCCTAGTTTTGGCTGACTGAAGTAAGTTCTCCCCAGAGGACCTGAGTGTGCGGGGCAGATTGTACGGGAGAAGGAGATCCCGCAGGTAACCTGGACCCAAACCATGTAGAGCTTTAAAGGTAATGACCAACACTTTATACTTCGCCTGGAAACGAATAGGCAGCCAGTGGAGTGATTTTAAAGTTGGTGTAAGATTTTAGCTATCTTATGAAACAAACTTGGCTCAAAACACCTAGACAACTGAGACTTCTTTAAGAAAAACAAATCCGATACTTGATTCAAGGACCATAGCTCTGTGATCGACCATCTGCTTTACATGCAGAAGGTCCCAGGTTCAATAGCTGGCATTTCCAGGTAGAGCTGGAAAAACACTTGCTTGAAAACCTGGAGAGTCCCTGCCACTCAGTGCTGACAATATTGGGCTAGATAGACATTGGTCTGACTCAGTATCAGGCAGCTCCCTATGTTTCTCAGGGTGTTCCATCATCAGACTGAAGGATTAGAACAATCTCAAACTATTTCTTTATTAGAGTTGGGGCAAAGTTTGACTCACAGGCTCAATTCGGACAACACAATAAACAACTGGTGTGGGGGAAACAATCGTCAGTTATTTTGACTATTGTGTCATCCGAATGCTGCCATAGTCAACTCAGCGCTGATCCTCATCCACACCACAGTTGATTATTTATGCCCATGCTGTGTGGGGAGTGCCCCCTAGGGTTAGCGTGAGGGTTAGGGTTAGTCAACCCGCCATTGACTATCGTGTCGTCTGAATTGAGCCACAGAATTTTGGGTCACTGATTATAGCAAGTTTAGACTTACCAGTGGATTCTGGGGAAAACATGTGAATGGCCTTGATCAGTGATAGGCTATAGTTCAGCCTTCCCCTCCATACACCTTAGATTACAACTCCCATAATCCCCAGCACCATCTGAAGGACCCCAGGTTGGGCAAGGCTGGACTATAGGAGAAGCCGCAACAACAGTTGGGGCTCATACAAAGAAAAAAATCCATTGCTAGCTCTCACTATGGATTCAGAAAGTTTCCTACATTAACAACAAGTGTGTGTGTGTGTGTGTGTGTTTAAAACTAGGCTGTTGTGATTTCTGAATTGGACGTATGAGTCAGACGTAACCCCTCTATACTAGAGAATCAAATTTATGAATCTTTTAATCTGATGTGAATGAAGCAAGTAACTGTTTCACTAGAAGATCTGTTTATTTGTATTTGTATTCCAAAATACACATGAAAAATTGACCCCACAAGCAAAATTATGGTCCTGGTTTTAGTTGACGTGAAGGATTCCTTCTCTGGTACCAAGCTGAGAGCTTTAAAAGGGCTAAATCACTATTTTGCACATTCATTTGTGTATTCAACTTGTGAGCCGCCTTATAGCTGAAGCTCTCAAGGCAATGTATATAAATGTCCTTGACTTAGAAAGACTCAACACGGCTTATCTAAAATCCAGGTTTAAATTGGTTAAACTTTTGTGGCTTCCCTCAAAGGAAACCTGGGAACCCTAGCGTACCAAGGTTGTTGATTTGAAATTTGGGGAACATATTGATTAGGGTGACCACATGGAAAGGAGGACGGGGCTCCTATATCTTAAACAGTTGTACAGAAAAGGGAATTTCAGCAGGTGTCATTTGTATGCATGCAGCACCTGGTGAAATTCCCTCTTCATCACAAAAGGTAAAGCTGCAGGAGCCTTGCCTAGTATAGATAGAGTGGCCCAGATACAAAAGAGGGCAGGGCTCCTGCACCCTAATATTCATGGGATGTTCAGTCCAAGTCTAGTTTAAAGTCAAAGAACCATAAGGTGTGTGTGAGGGGGGGCTATGTTGCCCATCCACATTTGGCACCCAGATAGCCACTGACCAGGCACACAGGTCACTTAGTCAGTTTCCTCCACTTTAGTAAGATGTCTTGTATTATTATTTCTAAATGTGCACCTATACATATAATTTTGCAATATGCATACATTAAGCAATTTTGTGCTCTCTTTTGGTGACATGTTTCCTCTTTTTTGGTGATGCATAAGTGGCCACCCAGGGTGAAAAAAACCCAGCCAGGTCTGTTCCTATGCCTTTCAAAGCAACTTAATTTACATGGGGTGACCCTATGGAAAGGAGGACAGGGCTCCTGTACCCTTTAACAGTTGTACAGAAAAGGGAATTTCAGCAGGTGTCATTTGTATGCATGCAGCACCTGGTGAAATTCCCTCTTCATCACAACAGTTGAAGCTGCAGGAGCCGTGCCCTCTTTTGTATCTGATCACTGTAGTATAGCTATACAAAAGACGGCAGAGCCTTGTCCTCCTTTTCATATGGTCACTCTAATTCATGTGCAGAGATTAGAGGGTGACCATGCAGCAGATCAAGCTGCTGTTCAAGACACAGGACCAGGTTTCAATAAAAAACAAAAAGTAGGCAACCAAAAGAATAATTAAAGCAAACAGCAAAGAAGTAAAAGGAATCTACTTGTAGTTGTAAAGCAGGAAACCTTCGATGACCAGGATGTGGATATCATCTGAACTGGGTGTCTTTGAGGCACGTGAAATATTCACTCCATGGGATCGGGCAAACTTGACGGGATTCTCCATCCAGGCCTGCACAGTGCTCACCATAGCATCCATATCCAATGAAGCCAGCACTAGACAGAAGAAAGGGAAAAGTATACACACACACACACACACACACACACAGAAAAAATCAGTAAAAATGATGAAAAACTCAAGTGTGAAAGTGTTTAAATTATAAACGTGTATTTATAGAATTATGTAAATTTTACGATTAAGTCTTTATTTAATAATGTTATAGTGATAAAAAAATATACTTAGGAAAATATACATTACTGCATCCTATAGCGAACACCGTTCTTACCATCCCATTGCTTAAAGCCGTCGTCCCCAACTTGTATTTGATCTTGTGGCTGAAATATAGTGACCAATAAAACATTGCTGCAAACGCAGGGTGATCAGTTACCTACGATCCGATCACAGCCTGGACACTACTGCAAAATACATACACACGCACACGCACACACACACACGCAACAGAGGCACAGCGCTCACTTAGCAAAACAACCTGGTGAAGAACAATGACAATGCGGATGTTCTCATCCAACCCCGTTAAGCCAACTTGTCCCAAGAGTTTTGAAATTTTAACTTTTGCTCTCCAGTCCCCACTGAGACATTTCTCCGAAGTTCAAGTGCAGTAACTGACTGGCCTACATTAGCTATGGACTCATGGCTCTAATGGCATAGCTACACTTTTAGGACATTAGTAATATAGCTAGTTTTAAGTTACAACTGCCAATGGCCCCAGAGGTCATATTAGATTATGAGCCCAGAATGACCTGATAGGCCCAAACCTATAAGCTATGCGATATCTCCTGGGAACCACGTTGTCGAGGTATTGAAGTGTAATAAATAAATAGCACTTATTTGAAAAATTCTGCTAATCTGACCATCATCCTGTTTTCAATCTCAGCTTTCCTTTACAATTTCATTTATAAATTCAATACAACAAGAGCAAAAGTCCTGTCTTAAGGTGAGGCAGGGAACCTAGAATTTCCTAACGTGAAGAGGGAGAGGGAATGTCATATCTTCCTTTTAGTATATGACTACTGAAGGGACAGTAGCTCTTTACCAGTTAGAGACCTGTAGCTTTCCTTTCTCGGTCCCCAGACAGACGGCCTTAATTAATCTTTAGATAAGCATTATGGGTAATGAGATGTCTTGTTCAGCATTGTGGGGCTTTTCTTTTCATTTGTATTAAGGCTGGGCAAAGAAGTCCTACAATGGTTCAGTTTTCATTAGCGAATTTACTCTGGGTTGGTTCCAGACTGGGCCTCAACTACACCAAGCAGGATATTGCACTATGAATGTGGTATGAAAGTGGTATATAAAAGGCAGGAGCCACACCCAGAAGGATATAGCGGTATGAAAGTGGTATATGGTTTGTGTCTGTGGGCCCCAACAGTTGTCAGTGCACTTCAATACTGCTACAAAGCAGTAGTTTGTCTCGCTTTACTCCCGTTGGAATCAATGGGATTTAAATCAGTCGTGACCGACTTACCCCATTGATTTCAGTGGCACTAAGGTGTTACTTAGATGGGATACAACCTCTATACAGGTGGAGTGGGGGAAAGTGGTGGTAATTGCCATGACCCTCACAACGGGATCAGACTAACGCAAAGTTTACAAGATGGCAAAAGCTTGTGATATAATTTAGGAACACGGTGTTGATGCCAGTGCTAATGATGGAGATTGCAACAGGACACATTTTGTGGACAAGGCAGCTAGGGTGGCCAGATGCAAAAGGTGGACAGACCACCTGCATTTTTTGTAGTTGTGCTTAGGTTCTTGCACAATTTTCTTTTCTTTTAGTCTCACAGGTTTGCCTTCTGGGAAATGAGTGTTTTGAGACCAGCCATGCCCGCTATGACAACAATTTTATGAATGGGCAAGTCCCACCCTTATGGCAGCCATTTTGTGAGAGCACCCATGACATTCTCTCAAAATTGCAAATGTGCCCAATAACCCAAAAGGGTTGGGGAGCCATGTACCTAAACGACTGGCAATAAGTTCATTGGCACGCATCGTATTTCCTATTTCTGAGACCTAAGAATAATGCACATATTGCTCTAGCTGAGGGGGACAAACAATTATATGCAGATTATATCCTGCTCCTTTAATATTGTAAGAGGGAATTTCAGCAGGAATAACTCCCCATGCCTTCCATCCTGCACCTTTGTTGTGATGAAGAGGGAATCTCACCAGGTGCTGCATGCATACAAATAACACCTGCTGAAATTCCCCTTTCTATGCAGCTGTTAAAGATACAGGAGCCCTGTCCTCCTTTCCATAGGGTCTCCCTAAACATAACACATAATGCTATGCCTGTAAATCAGTGCATGAGTACTTCTGTCTGCAATCACTTCCACCCAGTTTTTAAGGTGAAAAGACTGTGGCACATACGTGTACTGATAGATACGCTTATGCACACATGCATGTTACTGTCATTTCCCTCTTCCTCCCCCATCCTTTTTTCCTTGGGTACCGTGTAAGCTTGTCAGCCTGTGGGCAAGAATTTGTTTTGTTTAATTGTTCGCTTGTAAGACGCCCTGGGGGCGTTATTTGCTGGGAAGAAGGATATTTTAAATAAATAAATATGATGCAGGATATACATGTGAGCTTAGGGTTATGGAACGGAAGACAGGGCTCCTGTATCTTTAACAGTTGTGATGAAGAGGGAATTTCACCAGGTGCGGCATGCATACAAATGACACCTGCTGATAGAGGAGCCCTGTCTTCCTTTCCATATGGTCACCCTATGCGAGCTTCTAATCCAGCTACAGATGATATTGTTCTTTTTCAAAGATCTGAACTGGAACTAAGAGTAAGAGGGTGGCGAGTTTATAAATTTCAGAGTAAGGGGTGATGACAAATTTCAGAGAAAGGGGTGGGTGACCTTGGGGGCAGTTAACAGCGGGGGGGAAAGGAGAAGCAGCATGCGGTATGGAGAGGAGATGGGACAATTGTTCTATATATTTGCAAGAACCTTCTTTCGCTAGGCTAAACCACATTTCAAAAACAAACATCCAAATCATTATACAAACGAAAAATTATATTTGAAAATAGAATAACGTTATTATTTGTTCAATAGAACTGCAATTCAAATACAAACATACGGGGGACAGCTTTTAAAATTAGAAATATGTATATGCTAGGACAATAAAGTGTGCTTTAAGGGCAGCTTAAAAGAGGGATAATAATTTAAGCCAAACTATTTGGTTTTAATGTGTATATGGAAGCCACGGAAAATACAAAGTGTATATGTGGGGCAGGAACGCATATGAAAAATGTGTTTCCTTCAAGTAACACAGGGGTCCAGTAATAGGGATGAAGTGAGCTACCTTTAGCCTTTATGGGGTACCACTTTTGATACCATTTGTGTTTGAATGCCTTTCTGTCCTTCCAAATCAAATGTTTCGTTTTATTTTCCAAATACCATTGGCATCCTATATTAGATTATACGTTGCCTATCACCTGGGGAATAGTTATAGGCAATTCTGCTGATGTTATCAAAATGCATGTGTCAGAGACAGAGAGGTTGGCATGCTTAATGTGTGAAACATTGGTTTAGGTCGGAGGTTTACAAATTGTATTTCAGGGAACCCTGGACTCATAGGAAGGATCTTAGGAAATCGCCTTATACTGAATCAGACAATTTGTTCATATAACCCAGAATTGTCAACACTGATTTGCAGTGGTTCTCCAGGGTTTCAGGTAAGATTCTTTCCTGGCACGACTTGTAAATATCAAGGATAGAACCTCAAAACTTCTGCATAAAATGCAGGTCCTCCACCACTGAGCTGTGGTTACTTAGGATGCAATCCTATACAGGTTTAGGCAGAAAAAAGTCCTACAAATCCCAGCACGACTAACTGGGGAATGCTAGGAGTTGTAGGACTTTTTACTGCCTAAACATGTATAGGGCAGCATCCTTAGTAAGAAGTTAAGTCATGCAGACAAGCGTCCTTGAATGGCCCATCACCACTAATCGCACCTTTGCGATGTGCAGAAACAGGAGTGTTGGGTGTATTCTAGGACACACCTTCATTTCGCACCACCCACTCAGACAGAAACCGAGTGCGCGTCTTAGGACATGCCCCAGAATCATCTGCAACAACAGGCAGACTGTCCTTGGCAGACATGTTGACAGGTTGAAAGTTTGAAAACCAGCGCTTTATATGTCATTGGTACCATTTCCCACTGACGGCAAAGATTCCTTCAATCTAAATCAGATCCCTTGGCTCTTAATGCCACTGAAACACTTTGTTTTGCTCACAACAGAATGGTTTATGAGTGGTAAAAGAGGGCATCACCTCACCGTTGCAATGTCTGTGGGAGAAGTGAGGATTTTAATCCATGTTAGTGATTATCACAAAACCAGGGGGGTAGGTGGTATGTCACATTAGCTAATGTGGAATAAAAGTGTGTGCGTGTATATATACATGGCCTAACATGTTGCTTATATCAACTGCCTTTTGTACCGGACAAAATAAACATGAACTAATGTGCCTTATTCATGCGTACTTGGTGCATACTAACAACACATTAGAGAACACTAGTTATTGGGCAGATTAGAAATGTAATAAATAAATAAAATGATGGCTCACCACCTTTCCTCATCGCTACAATGCATACTGCGCATTAAATCTTAGCGTGATGTGTGCGCATGATGCGCACCTTAATAAACAAAAAAATCAAACTAAAACTAAACGTAGAAAAGGATGCTTACCTTGAAGAAATCATCTTGATGGACAACGCAACAGTTTGGAAGTGCTTTGATAAGTTTATTGGTCAAAGTGGTTTTGCCACCATTGGTCACGCTAGATAAGAAAATTCGAAGCAGAATTGTGGGAGAGAATGTTAGAAGGACAACGGAATAACGACGTTCAACGAGCATATATGTAACCTTTGCACTGACATCACCTCAGCCTTCAGATTATTATTGTTATTATATTAACCAAAACCAGGGTTAGCCTTCTTCAGCATTCAATGAATCTTTAAATAAAAGAGCTGTTAGATATTTTTTTTTGGGGGGGGGGGGAACTACCCTGTAAAACTCACACAAACAATAATGAGATTTACCACATTGCATTTTATTCTTTTAAATTATGTTTAGTGCATTTTATATGTTTAACTGATTGCCTGGCATTTTAGTCTTTTAACGGTTTGTAATCCATCCAGAGAACACTGTTTATTGGACAGGATAATAAAGAAAGAAATAAAAAGTATGCTCTATCCTCACCAGCTTCACTGATTGACTACACCACATGGCTCCTAGTGTATAACATGATCCCTAAGCACTTTTACGCAGGGGTAAATCAATGCAATTCACTCCCTACTAAGTGTGTATATAATATTAGGCTGACCATATGAAAAGAAGGACAGGGCTCATGTAACTTTAACAGTTGTAGAGAAAAGGGAATTTCAGCCACTGTCATTTGTATGCAATTAGTTCCTGGTGAAATTCCCTCTTCAGTTAAAGTTGCAGGCACTATACTAGAGTGACCATATACAAAAGAAGGCAGGGCCCCTGCAACTTTAACAGTTGTGATGAAGAGGGAATTTCACCAGCAACTAATTGCATACAAATAACACTGGCTGAAATTCCCTTTGCTCTACAATAGTTAAAGTTGCATGAGCCCTGTTATAAACATGCAGGCTATGCATATTTGGACAGAAAAAAGACCTATAACTCCCAGCATTCCTCAGCTATCCATGTTGGCAGGGGAATGTTGGGAATTGTAGGACTTTTTTCCATCTAAACATGCATAAGGCTGCACCCTTAGTAGCTCTTGGAAATCTTTTTTACCAGGGCAACTCTTCTTTGCCCTTACTCAGGAGCAATTCCTATTACACTGGATGGGACCTGCTTCCAAGTAAACATGCCCAGGATTGCACTGCAAAGGCACCTTTACTAGGGAGTAAGACCTCCCAACAGCAGAGGTGCTTACCTCTAAGTAAATGCATGGAGGGGCAAATCTTTATAATTTAGATTTACACTGCAGTGCACATTTACTCCGAAGCAAGCACCGTTGTATTCCATGGAGGCTTACTCGTGAGAAAGCCACACACAGCTGGCTGCATTCCTAGGCACACTTGGGAAGAAACACCACTGAAATCAATGGGACTTAGTCCCGTGTAAACCATGCAGACGTTCAGGCAAGTTTGCGTGTTTCACTTCACTTTACCCCCCCCCCCCCACACACACACTTGAGGCGCGGTGGGGAGGGGGAGGGGATTCCTAAACAAGGCAAAAAGGGCGGGGAGGGTAGGAATTGCCCGCCTTTCCTTAAAGCCGGGCTGTGATTGGTCGGTGGGCTCTACGCGGGGAGAGCGAGAGCTCGCGCCGCTATTCAACGGCACAAGCAGAAGAATCGATTCAGGCGCCCGCCCGGGCTATAAATACTTCCCGCCGTTGACCGTTAAACGGCTTTTTTTTCGTGGGCGCGCGCGCGGGAGAAGTGTTGGGCAGGAAGGCGGGAATAGGGATGGGGGAGGGGGAGACGAGACGAGTCAAGCCCCTTCAGCCTGTTTATTTTTATTGAAAATAAATGTAAATAACTTGCTTATCAGTTATAATCACAAAAATTCATTGTATAGGGAATATAAACTCTCAGACTGGGACGGGAAATGGGATTTTTTTTTACAGACCTGGGAGTTGGGGGGGGATAGAAGAGTTTTCTTCCCCCCCCCCCCAATAATAAGCAGCTTTGGGTATTCTGAAGAAAACCTGTCAATTACATTTATTTGTTTATTACATTTTTTTTTTAGCACTCAGGTTTTCTGGGTGGTGCACAGGTCATCAGAACACGTGACGAATATAAAATCACAAAATTGATGCAATATATATATTACACCTGATGTGCTCATGAGATTTTGTACTGAAAGGGAGAACGGATCAATCCCCCCCCCTCCCCAGATTCAACAGACTTTTGCGATTGCTGCCAGTACTCCAGATTGTAAGCTCCTTGGGGGCAGAGTTTTAAAGCTTTTCTAATGCTCTCAGGGCACATCCCTATGCTTGTTAAGACAGAAAGGTTCTACAGCTCCCAGCATTCCCCAGTTGTGGGGTTTACCTGTCTAAAACATGCATAGGTTTGCACCCTAAGTAAGATTGCAATTGCATGCCCATTTAGCTGGGAATAAGCCATCAGAGAAATAAAACAGGCACTCCATATGCTCCCCTGACAGACCAGCAAGGCTTCTCTTATCCTTGCTCTAAGAACTTAGTTACCAAGATCTATTGATGGGGTTTGCTTTTTTCCTCATAGCTTTAAACCTCACGTAAAACCTATTTATCGCACTTATGTATTACCTCTCTTTAAGCCGCCACACATGGTTTTCTCTCCTTACATTAATTTCCAAACAACCCTGTGAGGTAGGTTAGGTTACGACACATAGCAACTGGCCCAAGGTCATCCAGTGAGCCTTTTGGCTAAGCGGGGATTTGAACCCTGCTCTAGTCTGACACTCTTAACAAACTGTCCTGTTGCTGGTTTTGGAACCCCTTTAATATTTTCCCTAACTTTTTATTATGTATAATCCAGAGGGCAAATTCAATGTTTAAATGATGCAGCCAACATTTTTAAAAAAATACTGTAGATTAGAATAAATATATAAAACCAAGCAAGTCAATGAAATATTTTTGGCTCTTAAACACATTGAAACATGCGTGCATGTGGTCATATCCTACAATGCTCTCCCCTTTTCCCATTCAATTGCAGGCATCTCTCAAGTGTACCAAAGCTCTATTAATGGAGGGGAAAATTTAGTGCCTCATGTCTTGGATGGGGTCCAAGACACTCATTTAAAAACGGATCCAGGGAAGGACAAGAACAGATGTCACCCACTATTTCATTCCATATGTTAAAATAGGAATTGTTTCAATAACTTTCAAATTTATTTTTTGGGGGAGGGGACATTTCCTACTGGTGATTCATTTAAAATTATATCAGGTTCACATTCCTGTGTCCAGATATTAAAAGTGATGTGTTCAAGAGTTTTGAAATATCAGAATAAAAGTTTAAACCTGGGCCTTTTAAATAACTATTTCAATATCTATTTCCACCAAATCAATAAGCTGTAACACAATGACCGCCTCTTTCCCAGGCCAAATAGCCCTCTAAAGCAAGGACCCTCAACTGGTGAAATGTCCTTAAATCTGAGAATTTTGCCCACAAAGAGTGGGTAATTTTAAAAATAGCTCCACTTTTGCGCAAGAAGTCTTGTTCAAAATGTTTAGAAAGAGCAATTTTGCGATGCAGAGCTTGATGCTTTGAGCAAAAAGGCGGATGGGCTTCTTGATTCTAATTTCTATGTTGACCTTGCTCCCTCCGCTGACATCCCCCTCCCATTAACATACAAATGCATTTCAAATCATTTTACATGCAAACGTAAAAAGAAAGCAAGAGATGAATGCAGTAACTCACCCTCCTATTCCTATGATGTATTTCATCTTCTTGGGTTTTTTAAAAAAAAATATTTCGGCAGGAATACAGTGGAAGGGAAAGCTTGAAGTGTTAGAAAATAATGAAGGAGATGAAAGTCTTCTGTTCGAAGCCCAACTTTTCCTGGCTCAACAATTTCATTCAGGAAAAAGGCCTGTGTGCTTGTCATTTATAGAGCACTGCGACAAAGGCCTTTCCCCCCCCCCCGCCCCTCCTTTTCCCCGCCCCATGTGAGGGATGGAAAAGCACCCAATGCTATCAAGACCAGAAGGGGCACATTTGAGCTAATGCTGACCACAGCCTGCGCAAGAGTCATGCGCACAGCAGCTGCACCTGTTGGGCACTTTTCACACATCCTCACTCACTTCTCACTTGTCTGGGTTGTTTTGTTATAAATAGCTTTTTGGATGGCTTCCCTTTGCCTAAATTAGTAATGGGAAAGTAGAAATGTCACCCCTTTTTTACACTTTCAATGGTAGAATTATTTCTCTTCTGTTTCCTAGAGCTAGGGAAGTACTTTACTTTCTCCTAAATTCTTATAAAAGGGCGTTATAAATTCAGACATGCATGCATTTATAGTATTTTCACACCTTTTATAATCACTTAATGTGTGTTGTTGTTTTTAAAAGGAAGGGGGGAATCAGCCAGTTTAATTTTCATCTGTTTTCATCATATTTGTCTATTTTAAAATTCCATCTATTGGCCCATAAACTTATATTGAAAATGTATATTCTGAGATAAATCGTAAAAGCATAGAATCCCTGATTGCTTTGCTGCTATTTGTTCTGCATGGTATGTGAAGGCTAAAGCTTTACAGAGCATGCATTTGGTCTGGAAGAACCGAGCTTTTCTGAATCAAATGTAATAGAAATAGTCACTAGACCTAAATGGCAAATTACTCTAATTTAGATGCAGTTGGGAGACCTGTAAAATCCACTGAGTCAAGGTGAAATTTGAAGCAAATTCACTGTCTCTTAGCCCCTAATGACCCACAGTGGGATATGTTTTACCAATGGAAGAATAAAATACAGTAACATATATAACAGCCATAACATACTGGCATTCCTAGAGCCAGTCTCCTGCTTGAGACACACAATATAATTAGAAAATAATCGCAGGATTGGCCAATCGCCAATCCTACTAGAGACCCTTCAACACAATATTGAAGATCCTCCTGTGCAATTGCATAAACCTTGAAAGCAATAATAGGCAAAGCACAGGAACTTATAAGCCCCTTCCAACCCTACTATTCTATGATTTTATTCAGGTAGGGATAGGTAGATGCTTTCAAAAGGTTTATCAATGTCAAAAACATGGTTGATTGCTGCCATGGGCCAGATCTACACCAAGCTGGATACAGCGGTATGAACAGTATATAAAAGGCAGGAGCCACCCCAAGCAGAATATAGCGGTATATGGTATATGGTATGTGTCTGTTTTTGTTTTTAGGCTTATAGCTTTAAGTTATTATAGTGATTTTAAATGTATGTGCATATTGTATGTTTTTGCAGTTTTAATTTTTGTATATTGTTTTTAAATGTTTTAATCTTATGTAAACCACCCAGAGAGCTTCGGCAATGGGGTGGTATACAAATATAATAATAATAATAATAATAATAGTCCCCAACAGTTGTCAGTGCACTTCAATACTGCTATAAAGCAGTAGTGTGGCTCCTGCCTTTTATATACTGCTTTCATACCGCTATATCCTGCTTGGTGAAGATCTGGCCTTGGTCTCTGTGTTTCCATTTTTAATTTTTAACAATTTCATTTTCAATAACTTGTTTATCCATTTCAGATCCAGAATAACCCACTGTTATTGTGTTCTTGATATAACCCCCCCCCCCACACACACACATGAATAGACTATGGAGTGTCTCTGGATACTGTTTGATGATGTCTATGTTTAGCAGGTGTTTGGCTAGGAGCATGAGTCAATGTTTACTCTTCCTAAATCCCAAGCCACAAACTTTCCTTGTGGACTTCTGGCAAACTCCAGAGAATAACCTTGGGTAACCTCGCCCACTTGCCATGCTGTTCTGTTCCCACTACAAAATGAAGGAGGGTCGCTCCAATGTCCGTGGATATATAGTTCACCTGCTACCAGGTTGCCTTATCGTCTGTTCCCTTCCTCCTATTGCAGAAAGAGGAGCTGAGGACTAGCCGTCTATCCAATTGGGTTTATATCTACATGTGGCCTTGGTGTTGTAGAAGTGATGTGAGCTATGAGGACTTCCTACAAAAATGAATATCCTTCACTCCCAAGTGGCAATACCTGAGCTGAGGATGCTATGGTGGGTGGCAGGGCCCTAAGCCATCTGCAAAGTGCAGCAATCTGCCCCATGGCACGCTGGAGAGGTCCCTCCAGATCCCCAAACTTCACCTCTTTCCATGCCTTGCTCGGAAAAGGTCCCAGGGTCCCCATCATCTCCATGTAGGGCTGGGAAGGACCTTTGTCTAAAACCCTGGGGAGCCACTTCCAGTAACTAGACCAGTGGTCTTCAACTGGTCCGGACCTGAGACCCACCTGAGACTCCCAACCAGCACAATGGGACCCACTTTCACAATTGTCCAACAGGGTGGCAACAGCTTTGCCATGACCCATCTGGACTGATCTCCTTACCTACTTTTGAAGATCACTGAACTGGACAATGTTGAGCTTGATGGACCAGTGGTCTGACTTAGTATAAGGCAGTTTCCAATGCTCTAGTCTCACCCGAGACTGAAGGCATACAGTGCAATTTCCCACCCACCATGTTCCTTCCTCTTGCCTCAGAGACTTTCACTTACAAGTGACATGTATATGTCAGAGAAAGGGAGAAAACCCCTATTTCTATGTGTGGGGTTGTACGGGAAGGAAATGTATATGGAGCTTTAAGGAGAGATTTCTCCTAACTTCCTAATCACGTGCCACCAATTATTTTGTTCCTATTTCAGTTTAGAAAATGCTGTTAATGGTTTTAAATAAATGACATATACAGAGATGCTAGAAGAAAAACCCAGGAGGGCAGGTATCAAATGGCTTGTGGAAAAATACAGCCCTCATAAAGGGCATACTTGTCATCTTCCGATCGCATGTTTGGTCTTTCTCGTAAAGCAGCAGTTAATCCCATTTCAGTTGCTCCATGCACTTGTAAGTCATAGTAATAATACTGGATGTATCAAAGTGTATCCAGTACACTCTGGTCACGTTCCTCAGTGCTGGGCAGTATGTGTGAGCAAACTAGAGCCAAGAACAGTGATGTTGACTCCTCCTAGTGGTGGCTGAAATTCCTGGGCTTACATCTGTGACCAAAAAAATTAAGAGGATGGAAGGTCACCTAAATAATTGTTAAAGCTGGACTGTCATAGAATCATAGAATAATAGAGTTGGAAGGGGCCTATAAAGCCATTGAGTCTAACCCCTTGCTCAATGCAGGAATCCACCTTAAAGCATACCTGACAGATGGCTGTCCAGCTGCAACTTTTAAAAACAATAATGGCAATTGGAGGGGAAACAGTTTTTAAAGGGTTCAATGAGGAAAATGTGAAACAGAAAATCTCTACACACCCTTCTACCAGCAGGGCTCAGGAAGTGACCATTCTTCCACTACATAATCTCCACCCACCCACCTACCCTAACCCTTAAATTTACTCTGCCCAGTTCAGTTTAACCTAGTTCTAGATTATTCAGAGATAAGATGACCATATGAAATGGAGGACAGGGCTCATGTAACTTTAACAGCTGTAGAGAAAAGGGAATTTCAGCCAGTGTCATTTGTATGCAATTAGTTCCTGATGAAGTTCCCTCTTCAACACAACAGTTAAAAGTTGCAAGCACTATACTAGAGTGACCATATACAAAAGAAGGCAGGGCCCCTGCAACTTTAACTGTTGCGATGAAGAGGGGATTTCACCAGGAACTAATTGCATACAAATGACACTGGCTGAAATTCCCTTTTCTCTACAACTGTTAAAGTTACATGAGCCCTGTCCTCCTTTTCATATGGTCTGCCTATTCAGAGAGTTAAAATCAAAACTTGATCAACTATTAATATAGAAAGGAAAAATCTAACGTTATTTTTCCTAAATGGAAGCTTTATATACAGGCTAGCAATGAATTTAACAATGCAGAAGTTAGGTTCTAAGTAATCTAGCCTTTTCAAACAGTCATCATAAATCCATAATGAACACATGCATGAGGTGAAAAAATCTAATTAAGATTTTAAAAAATGGTTGCTTTAACCCCAATCTTGGATATACTCACTTCAGTTCAGCAAAGCATATCTTTCGTCTGCACATTCCCATGCTGAATGTTGTGCCGTGGATTTTTTTATGGATACAGGAGTTCCAAAGCACACGTGAAGCTCCCAACACAATGACTTCCTCATAAATTTCAAAGTAAGTCCATATGCCTGTCTATGCAACAAATCCATAAGAGGATGAAGCCACAGTGAGATCTATGGATTGGGGCAAGAGGCTGATCATACCATTGAATTCCCAAATAGGACTTCAATAACTCTAATCAAGAACTAGCGCTACAAGGACTAGAGCAAAGTAATATATTCCAAAACGACATAAGAAGGCATATATAAATCCAGGCCTAACTTTTCTTACCATACTCCATAGATCACAATATACTGATGTCAATAAATGCCCTGCAGTATTAGGATGTTACCACATTGTGCCAAAGAACAGAAAAAAACAAATAGCAATGTCTCCCATAAAACATTGTGGTCTACTTGGTTTCAAAAAGGAGAAACCTCACAAAAGTGGAAAAGCGTTGATGATCTCCATGCAATGCCCCATTGTCCATCTGCAGCCAAACTTCATTTCCTTTGGCGAGAAAAAAAAGCCCAAAGATTCTGCGGAGGAGGGCGTGGGGGCACAGAAAGCAGGCCATGTACCATGTTATGTCCTGTATGTTTTTTTGGGTAGTATAGAAATGTAATAGACAGATAGATAGCTTAGAAATTACTTTTACTAGTTTAAATTTGAAATTTTTGTGAATTGTCATCTTAAATCATAAAATGCTTTTATTCTGGATCTGTGTTTAAAAATGCCTAATATGTAGATATCAACTTGCTATTATTCACATGCAGCTGTTTGTAACTATTCATATTTTTCGTTCACCCAAAAAAGTCACTAAGCCCACACATTAATAATTTACATAACTAGGTTCATCCAAATAACCCATCTTCCTTTTTTTGTAATCCATAATATATCTCATAAAGGGATTGTGCAGAACATTTGTTCTACAACCATTAAAAATCCATGTTCTGAATCTCTAAAACTACTTCAAAATCCAAGTTCCGCAGTGAGCATAATATAATTCTTTAATACATGGTATGCAAAGTCTTAGATGCTTTCTTACTGTTCTTTATAAAAAAAAATATATTGCCATTCATTCAAAGCTTTTTTAGTCAATGGGAATATTTTTTAAATTTAAAAATCAAGTTTTGGTAACATGAATTTTAATTGCATAAATTCTTGTCAACAAAGATAATTTCAACTTCCATAATTTGACATCTTCCTGCATTTTCTTAACGTGGTGTATGTTTATTTTTTAAAATTATCTTTATTCCTAAATAATAGACAGGCTTCTTGGTCCACCTACCTGTTTCCACTAACCATTTAACTTTCAGATAAGTCTTTCTGGTGTAATTGAGACAAATGCTGCTTTCTGATGGTACACTACGTAAATTTATTTCATATCATGATATATTTCCATAAGTATTAATGGACAAGTTGCTTACCTGTAACTGGGGTTCTTCGAGTGGTCATCTGTGCATTCACACATATGGGCTTCACGCCTACGTGGAGCCTCAGTTGGGAACGCCTATAGCTAGAGGAAACTGAAAATAGGTGGGAACCCTTCCCCCACCATCCAAAGTAGCATATCTAGGATGTTCCCGCCTATTTCCCTCAGTTCCATGAGACCGCCATTGTAGAGCGATCCGGAACCGAAAGGGTATAGAACTTTGGTACATGTCCAAGACATATAACAACGAAGCGGGGACAGGGGGTGGGTTGTGTGAATGCACAGATGACCACTCGAAGAACCAGTTACAGGTAAGCAACCTGTCCTTCGTGGTCTCTGTGCGTCACACATATGGGCGAGTAGCAAGCTCACTTACCAGGAGAGGGTCGGTGTTTATTGAAGAATGGGAGATAAAACTGCTCTGCCAAAGGCACAGTCTTTCCTTACTGTGACATCAAGTCTGTAATGCTTAATAAACGTTGAAGGCTGGGATCATGTTGCTGCTCTGCATAGATCCTCCAACGGGACACCTCTGTCAAAATGCAACTGATGCTGCCATGCCTCTGACGGAATGAGCATGTATTGGTCCTGAGGGTTGTAAACCAGAAAGTTGGTAGGAGAGGAGAATTGCCTTTACAACCCATGCCCCGAGACGTTGTGAGGAGATTGGTTGTCCTCTGTTCTTCCCTCCATAGGCAATGAATAGCCTTTGAGACTGTCGGAATGACATTGTTCTGGAATGATAAAACGCTAAGGCTCAGAAGAGTGCAATGTCCTTTCCAAAGGTGAGGACAGAGATGGAAAAAAAAGGTGGTAGTATGATTTCTTGGTTCATATGGAATGGGGAGACTACCTTCGGAAGGAATGTGATGTTCGGTCGTAATACCACCTTATCCTTGTGAAAAACAATATAAGGTTCATCCGATCTTAGGGCACAAAGTTCACTGGATCTTTGAGCAGAAGTCACCGCTACTAAGAAAGCCACCTTCCAGGAGAGAAGGCGTAGATCAGCAGAAGCCAATGGTTCAAATGGCTTCAATGTGAGTGCCTTGAGGACCACAGAAAGACTCCAGCTTGGTATCGGGGAACTTATCGGGGGAGCTAAATTTTTAATTCCTTTAAGAAATTGACGAACAACTGGACGTGAAAAACTGTAAATCCTTCAAACGTAGGATGCTTATCAGAAATTGCTGATAGGTAGACCTTTAACGATGAATGTTTCGAAACTTTATCAAACAGGGAATGTAAAAACTTTAGGCAGGGGATCGAACCTGGGACCTTTTGCAGGCAAAGCAGATGCCCTACCACTGAGCCACATCCTTGACTTTTCTAATGATAGAGCAAACAAAAGTGCAGACAGAGCAACCCTGCCTGGTTCCACTACTGACAGAAAAGGTCTCGACATTTCGACCTCCATCACACCTAATTTCCTCCCCCCCAACCCTGGTTTGCCTCCATGGTTTTTTTTTTTACCTCTGAGGCAGAAGCGCGTCAAGCTTATGATCCCTTTTACCTGAATAGCTGCTCTTTCGCTCCTTGGCTCCTTAGCTCTTCGTCTCCACCCCTCCCCTCCCCTTCTCTTTCTCCCTCCAGTCAGGTCCTATCAGATGAGTACTTCAACCAGACCGCCTTTCTGCCGGGCAAAAACGGAACGACCCTTCAGTCTGACTCTTTGGGGGCATCGAGGGAGTACAATCCTGTCTCTGCAGAGATCCAGGTATTGTACGATTTTAAAAAAATGCTTTCAAGTGCTTTGGAGCCTGGTATGCAAGGTTTGGGTTTTCTATTGAGGCTTGGAGCCGGCTGCTGGGAGAGATCGCTTTTCCCTGCCAGGCCTGATGCAATCCATTCAAGCCCCCAGTTCCTTTAAAACTACACAGAGGTTTAGGGCGCATTAAATGCACTTAGGACATTTAGCGTTCTAGGAAGGGCTGGAGAAGAGGTGGGGTGTCAGCAGGACAGGCATGGTGACATGTGAGTGTTGTCCTGCAAATCTGCACACCAGGCATGGCGAAAGTGCACTAAATCGCTATGTGATGGAGCTCTTCCATTGTCCATTGTTGCATTTGTTGTAAAATATAGCATTTATATCTATTGTAATATTTTAATATTAATATTTAAAAAAAATAACCAATTCTAATCTATCGAATGCTCTTTCAGCCAGAAGGCAGGTAAAGGTAGAAGATGTCTTCTTTTTTAGTAGCCACTGACCTCAACATGATCTTATGTGCTGATTCTACCCTGTCCAGGAACCTCCAGTGCAGTGTGATTGATATCTGCACAAGGCCTGGGAATAACGGTCTCTGCTTCCTAATTCTTCATCTCCTTCAACAACCTGGGGATGAGAGGTCTCGGTGCCGCGAAACTGAAACCGATACTTGAGCAGCTCAACTTCCCTGTTGAATGTTATCAGAAACAGATTGAGCACTCTAGAAATTATTTCAAACTAATGTTTTGCTTCCTCAATAATTTTAATATTACCCAATTATTAACAAAATACACATGTTGTTTAAATGGTGTCCCTCACTTACAATGTCAATAGTCTTGTCTATTTTTTTTTAAAAAAAATCTGGGTGAAATTCAGAAAATATCTATTTCTTTGTTTACTATTAAAGGTTTACTGTAATAATTTACAGTTTCGTCCTTTACTTCATTGAGCAAGAATTTTACAAAGATGTCCCCAGGAATGTTCTTCCTTGGAGTATATCTCAAGTAGATCCTAAATGCAGTTGCACACTTCTTTATCTAAGCCAGGGGTGAACAACACAGAGACTGCATGCTTCTCCCTCACTGGGCCTGTTCACACATAACGCTAAGCCACCGCTGTGGTTAGTGTTGGGAAGCAAACCACAATGGCTTAGCGCGTCATGGTGGGGGGAGAAAAAACTGACAACAATGACTAATTAACTGCCCCCCTGCAGTGGGGATAAGGGGGCCCAGAGTGACTTACCATGTCGTTTGTCAGGGCCCCCCTGCCAATTAACACAGCAGTCCTACACAAGAATGTGGGGACCATACAGTTGGCTGTCTAGAGCGTTCCCCACTTCCAGGGATGCTCTAAGGCATTGCAGCCAGACTGTAGTCACTGTCACATTGCAATGAATGGAGCAGCCATCACATAAGTTTATCTGCTGGGATAACTGGCAGTGCGAGGCCAGGAGACTAACTATGATGCAGGAAACAGTAGATAATCCACACGCACCACACAGATCCCGGTTGTGTGACTGGTGTGCATATCGTGGTTTCATTAACTCTCTCCGCTCCATAGTTTGCCTAACCACCCTTCCCCCAGCTGCGGCTGAATAGGGCCACTGATTTTGTGGGGCCCACTGACTCTGTTGCTGCTGCTGAATTCACTGCCATGCTGAAACATGGGCTGCCACTACAAGAGGCATTTAAAGCTCTTTCAAGGTGCATTAACATTTTTACCTCTACAAGAACGGAGCGCAAATCGGGCGTAGAGGCGCGTTTTCTCTCCGATTATGCGCATTATCGAATGCGCGTTAAATAGCGAGTTTTATTTTGCTCCGGCCATTAAAGCGCATTTTGACTATGTGAACAAGTGATTCTCCGCATTAACTACTTGTAAAGCACATTTGAAACAACCGGTAAGGTCACCAGTTGAGTGCTCAATTACCTCCTGCATACAAGCATTTACGATAAAGCGCTTCAGCGAATATGCGCATAATCGGCTAACCAGGCGTCAAACGGAATCCATCTAGAGGGGGTCCAACACGGGTTGCTCTGGTCTGGTAGGTCAGGAGTGCCTCTTTAGCAGAGGTGTCAAAGTGCAAGCTGCCCGTGTCTCCTTCTAATGGGAAGGGCAATCCTGAATGCCCTCCCTGCTCTATCACAATTACAATTTGCTTCTGGCCAGAGCTGGGCTCAGTTTTGGGGGTGACTGACAAGAAGAAGGTTTGAGGCAGCTGCAAGAAAGGGTCTACTGTTGCTTCCAGGGGATTGTTTCGAGATTGGTACCTACCTATGGTCCACCAATTTCAATTTATATACTTCTAAATAAATAGATTTTTGGAAAGGTCTCCAATATATACTTCTTACAAAGAAACTGACTCCATAAAGGTCTGTTCTGAAAATCCCTAACACCAAGGGATGCATGGAGTGCGCAAGGTTATATTTTTATAAGCGAGTTCTAGTGTCCGCATTATACGAATTTCAAATATTAGAGACACGTTTCTTGTTGAAGGCTCAGTATTTTTAATTAAATATCCATCAATTTTCTGGGCATCAAACGAAGCAAGAAAAAGGATGATCATCATACATAGTTAACAGCAATCTGTATCTCCTAGAGTTAAACCATCTAAATACAAATACATAGGGAGTGGGGATTACATTTCCCCACAACTTTACAAGTTATGTCTTGGGCAGGAGGGCTCCACTGTAACACAGGAAAACTGCAATTGGCTGTGGGTGTTTTCGTGGCTTGTCCGGATGACAAGAAACCTCACTTGGAGACAGTGGCATGCTCTATTGACAGTTACAGGGAATATACGAATGAGCACATGTATTTACATTTCTTTCATGTAGAACACAGGTCCCCCCTTCTGTAACATACATGATATCTGTAAGCAAAAGTCTTTGATGCAAGAGGAAGGAATATGGGGTAGTGGGAGGCGGGAATTCCACTGTACACTTTCAAAAGGCTCACCCATTTCCATGTTATGGTAGAGCAGCCGTTGTTGGAGTATTGTACTAGGACTGGGGAAATTCAGGTCAAATCCTTTCAACCATGAAGCTCACTTGATGACTTGGGGCCCGTCAAAATCTCTCTGGCCTACCTCACAGGGTTGTTGAGAGGTTGACATGTGGGAGGGGGGCGAGAGACCATAAGAAGAGCTGCACTGGATCAGACCTAAGCCCGACCTATCCCAGCATTGTGTTTGCACAATGACCAATCAGCCGCTAGTGGGAAACCCACAAGTGCAATAGCACCCTCCCACTCATGTTCCCCATCCACTAGTATACACAGGATTCTGCCCGATGCTGCACGTAGCATATAACCATTGGGACTAGTCGCCATTTATAGCCATCTTCCACAAATTTGTCTAATCCCTTTTTAAAAACCATCCAAAGTGATGGCCGTCAGCATCTCCTGGAGCACTGAATTCCATGTTTGACTTTGTGCTGTGTGAAGAAGTAGTTTCTTGCGTGTCATTAATTAAAAGAACTAAATTATACAAATGTTTCCATCTGGGATTATATATATATATATATATATATATATATATATATATGTATGTATGTATATATATATATATATATATATATATTTCAAATCACTCACAACTGCACAATGCAGTAATATACGTTTAGGGTTCAAGACGCAAACCATTTTGCATTGCCTTAATGCCCCATGCAGATTGTTCTTCTCTCTCCATCGCTGCAGCTGCGAAAGATCTATTTCTGATATTAGGGCAATGCAGGGAATGCTTCTTCCTATTCCTTGCATGCTGGTGTAGGGTCTGAAGTTGCTCAGATTGCAGGGTGTGTTTAGAAAAAAAACACCACTTATTGTGTCACTATAGGTGTTGCACAACCCAAGCTTGAATTGGAAGATCTTTTATTGTGTGGAATTGTGGGTGGGTGGGATTGCTCTAAACAAATATCTGCCCGTTCCTCCCCCATGATCAGAGCATGCTCTCCTTTCAGAAAGAAAGAAAGAAAGAAAGAAAGAATGAAAGAAAGAAAGAAAGAAAGAAAAGTCAATTTGTGGAATTGCCCCTGCGCACCACTTTATCTAGACTCCTTCTTAATACAACTGGCTAGTTTTTACTCGGGCTAACTTGCGTCCCATTATCAACGTTCTTCCTTCCCCTGGCCCAAGCCCACCCAGCAAAATGTCTCAAACCGATCAGCAGTAGGGATGGATTTCGGTGCAGAGGACAATTGCACAAATTCAGCCTTTTGTTAAGGAAGGGTTTTTACGAAAACCTGAGCTTACTCTCCCAGGGAGGAAATACCATGCGGCGTACAGGAAATGTAACAGCTAGAGCACAGTGCAGGACAAAAAGAATTTTTAAACAGAACAAGAAGAGCGCTTGTCTGTATGACGTGCTCTAAATACCTACCACAGAAAGTGAGGCTGAATTGCATCCTTAGGGGAGGATGCAGAAATATTTTACATAAGAGCCCTTCAGGATCATGTGTGGCCAGTTAGATGTCTCCAGGGAGCCCAGGAGCACAGGAGCACAGGAGCAGGACATGAAGGCAACAGGGAAGATGAACCTGGCCATATCCATTGCTTCCAGGGAGCTGCTCCAATACTTGCTTTCCTCTTCCCTCCTCATTCCTTTTCCCTTTTATGTTGTGTCTGTTAGATTGTGAACCTGTCAGGAGGACTGTTCTTCTAACATACGTACAGCACTTAGAACATTTCAGGCGCTTTACACGCGTCTGTCATCAGGCGCTTTGTACGCGTCTGTCATCATCACAGAAATGACTATTCGGAGGTTGTATTAAGATATAACGGCTAATAGCATCTTACAGAAACCTTTCTTCCTCCGTTAATTTGTCTATACTCCCTTTTTTTAATAAGAACATACTGCTCGCACTAATAGATTTTCCTCAGATTTTAGATATGTCTGCTTGGATATGTTTAACCATTACAGACTGTCGTAGCAGGTCACCGAGGCCCATATTTTCAATTCCCTTTCTCTTCATATGGGGGCATGATGGAGCTATTTCCCGGTCTCTAACCCAGAAGCAGGGAAGCTGTGGCCCTCCAGATGGAGTTGGGCATCCAACTCCCATCGTCCCTGGGCAGCATGGCCAATGATCAGGGATGATGGGAGCTGCAATCCAACATCTAGAGGAGCACAGTTTTCCCCACCCCTGCAGTTCCCAATACATCCCCTCCAGTCCCCGAACTTACAAAACAATTCCATTATTATTATTATTATTATTATTATTAAAAATGCATAGCGTATTATGTCCACAGAGAAGCAAGCAAAAAATATCATGAAAATGTCAAATGGTAGCCCCATTTCCTTTCTGGAGAAAAAGCATGCAAATCCCCGGTTGGAGGATCTGCTGGTTTCAGTGTTGAGAACACGCTGTGATAAACTCCACAGTTTTTCTTTTTACCTTAGTCATAGAGCACATGGTTTGCATGTATCCAGCCCTAAGCTCAAGCCTCCTAGCATTTCCTATTAAACAGATCTCGGCTAACAGAACCCAACATGATGGAGAGCTGGTTCTTGTTGCCGCAGACTACTAGCCTAGATAGACCGGTGATTTTAACCCAGAAGAAAGCAGCTTCAACTGTTCTTTTGATGTTTCAGAAATGTCCAGTATGTACCGTTTCTTGTCCATTCTGCTAGATGTGTCAGCCACTGTTCTGATGTTGGTACGGACTTAGTGCATGAAAGAGAGATGCTTTTTAAATGTCTTGTTTTCTGAACCGTGTTTCCCAGCAGTTCGGTCATGATTGTGTGAATGCACCTGCATGCAGGGTTACCCCATCATTTTACGGCAGGGGCAGGCAGAAGATAGATCAGGATCGCTGGGTGACTTGCAGTAGATCAGCAAGGATCTCCAGCTCCCGATGGAATAATAACAGAGGCTACAAAAAGCCTCCTCACCCTCAGCAGTGTCATTTAGGACAAAATCAAGAAAGCATTTTGGGGGGAAATTGGAGTCGATCTGTATGCGAACTGATTTGTGCAAAAGCTCCAGTTCTGGTACTTGAAAACAAATCCATGCACTATGTGCCCCGTTCTGCAATCTAATGTCCTCCTTCTGGAACCACTAATTTCCATCTGGCTCCATTTGGTGGACCTCCAAGTTCTAGTAAAAAACAAAGTAGATCCCATGAACTCAGAAGTCTTTCCCACCCCTATCTTATGGGATATAGTTTCTACTTCTTTTGTCAGTACATGGTTATGGCTGAAGTGACCAGGATGCGAAGTGGGCGCATGAATGTCGGCACACGTTGATCATGTAAAGGCGAGACGGCCCCTCAATCATCCTTTTTGTTTCTGCAGCCAGAACAATTTGTAACTGTCTATGAAACCATCCCTGAAGATGTAACCCCCTTATATTGTACACTCTTTTGCCTACGGGGGTTGGACTTAATGGCCTAAGTGGCCCCCTCCAACTCTATGGTTCTACTTCTTCATGGGTTGGTGTAGCGTTTCAGATGAGAAGATCAATGAGCAGCCAGTAGCACTTGGAAAAAAAGGAAGCAAGACACCTCCTGTTACATTGCAGACTTCTGGAGATCACCAAAAAAAACCCCAACCTAGCAGCAAATGTATTTTTGCCTGTACTGCCCTCTTCTGGAGTTTTATACACACATGCGTGCAAGACTCAAACAGCAATTATTGAAATGTTCAATAATGGAGCCTCTGATCTTGTTGGATGGAAATTGTCTGGTAAAATTTAACTGTCCAGGTTATTCTAAGAGGGATATGTGTCTTCTGGTCCTGGGTTGGAAATGGTTTGAGCGAGCGAGCGAGTGGCCTTGTGCCTGCAAATTGAGCTGATTGAGTAACTCTGACCAGGGAGACACGGGTTCAAATCCCCACTCGGCCAAGAAACGCCCTAGATTATCTTGAATTGGTATCCTTCTCTCAATCGAACCTATCTTTCAGGGCTTTTTTATCCCCTTGTCTTTTTCGGAAAAGTGGGATGCCCCCACGTTCGTTGCTTTGAACTCTTTGGAAGAAGAGCAGGATACAAATGTGACTTTATTTTGTCTTTTTAAACACGTTCTCTCCCTCATCTTGCTGTTTGTAAATGATGTGCACTTTCCAATCCAGCAGTCTTGAGTTTGCATCAACCTTCCCTTTTATTTCTTTTGCCTTTTTTTGCTTGCTGGAGGAGATGTAGCAGCTTGCCTTGTTTGGAGGTATAAGCCAGTGAAGATTGTCCCAAACCATCAGAGCCATGTGAATTCTCTCCTCTCCCCCCCCCCCCCGCCCACCTGTTCTGCAGTAGAGCATATTTGCATCTTTACACTGATAGTTGTATGACAAGAGTATTTCTGAAATCTGGGTACCGGAGAGAGAAAGAAAGACATGGCATTCTAGGGATGTGTTGAAGGAACAAGGCAGCAAAACATGTTCTTGCCTGACACAACAAATGCATGAGGCAGTAGTCTCCTTTTATAACGCATCTGGTAAGAAATCAAGGAATGAATATGTGTTTTCTAGCCATGTAGCTGTGCTGGCCTGCAGCAACTTAAAGGGAGAGAGCCTTGCGATGTCTTCAGTCTGGATGTCATCATATCCCAGTGTTGTTGCTTTTAAACCAGTCTGTGTTTGCACCAGAGAATAACTCCCTACGATGGAGTTGAGACTTAGGAGTTCGGAGCCTTTCCTGGAAAGTGCTATTTAGGTGACTTTGTCTCTCAGAGGTGAGGAGGCAAGCTTCTTATTCTGATGGAACCGAGGGTGAGATGATCACGAGGAAAGTCATTTTACAGTGGGGAATACGTCGGGCGAGGTTGTTCTTTAGACTCCATATGTCCCTGCGTCTCTATTCATGACATGCTAGAAGATGGAGAGGAAACAGAGATTCTGAGTTAATTTTTGAAGACCGTAGATTGCAATTTAAATTACAAAGATTAACAACTTGAAAAGGAAAAAAAATCATAGGACAGGCTCCGAGGTTCAAAGTTGGAGGGGTCTTGTAGGCCATCAAGTCCAACGTCCTGCTCAGTGCATAAATCCAGAGGGAGAGCATTCCCAACAGATGACTGTCTAGAATCTGCTTCAGCTAGGGAGAGCCCATCCACACTTCTGTGTAACAGGTTCCACTGTTGAAATGATCTTACCATCAAGAGGTTTCTCTTAATCTTTGACTAAACTCTGCCCTCCTGAACCTTAAACCCATTAGATATAGGGCTTTTCTAGATGAGGCTTTTAACCCACCACTTTACCGTAGCTTCTGCTTCTGGATTCTTTGTAGGATTAACGTCGCATCCTCTACACATTTTCTCCCCTGGCTTTTTCTTTTTCTGTGCCTTTCTATGTGTTCCACTATGTAACCTCTAGGTGGCACTGTGGTATAGCAGAATTGCACAACTAAACTCGTATTTCATTCCGTCACTCCCCAAAATACTGGACTATCCTTGATAAAAAAAAAACCTGCAAAAAATGTCTAGAAAGCACAAGAGAGACCCCAGAGAATGACAACAACATCTAAAGCAACTGCAAAGTCCCATGAGTGAGGAATGACAAGCATACAATAAATGCTTTGTGTAGAAAAGTTCACTGTCCTGCCTTCTAGAGCAGCAGAGAATCCTTGTTTCTTTCTATGTGACAGTCCTTTGGGGTTTTGAACAGTGCTTTCGTGCCTGTAACGTCTCGAACTCAGGCCTCCTTCTAAATACACCTTCCAAGCCTCCCAAACAGTAGCGCAGTGGCAAAGTTTGAAGTGCAGGCTCTCATCATGATGGTCCCTTTATCCATGCGCCCAAGGATATTCCAAAAAATCAGGTGGCCCTGTTGATCCTTCTCAATAAACCAATTCTAGCTATTTTTATCTCCACCAGAGGCAGATCTTTTGTAAAGATAATGGGTCTTAATTGCCAGCTCAAGACCAAGCCCTTCCAAAATAGTTTGCATCACAACAGGGGACAATGCATAGGTGTTTGCAAAATTGATTGATTTCCCCCAGCTACTGCTAGGATTGCAGCTAAACTAAGGAAACAGGGAATTGGGGCAGGGAGAGTGACGACAATCAGCATCCTTGCTAATCATTGAGTGCCAGTGTGGCATCCCTGTGAGCCGCTGATACCTTACACCACGGCCCTGAACCACGGTAGCTGTCTCTGTGATGCGCATGTCCACAGGAGCCTTGCGCCCAGTACAGCTGCATGGAGTGGGGCAGATGAAGACCTGTGTGCTGAGACCCAGTAATCTTCACGAGAGGTTTAATGCTCTTTGAAGTCTCATTAAAAAATTTACCTCCACACCAGCGGAGCGCAAATGGGGTGTAGAGGCGCGTTATCTCTCCGATTATGTGCATTATCGAATGCGCGTTAAATCGCGAGTTTTATTTTGCTCCGTCCGTTAAAGCGCATTTTGACTGTGTGAATATGCGCTTATGCGCATTAACTACTTGTAAACCACATTTTGGACATCCAGTAATGCGCTTCGCCGCCTCTCACCGCCTCTCATGCAGAGGGATTAGGCGTAAATGCGCTTCCGCGATTATGCGCATAATCGGCTAACCAGGCGCAAAAGCGAATCCTTGTAGAGGGGACCCAAGACTCAGATTAAAACAGGTCTAGAACATGTCCTCTCTGACTGTGTGTAAAGCGAGCCAAGAATGCAGGGAGGAGAGCCATCCTCCTATTTCTAATGCCTCGCCTGTGTATTTTTACAAAGAGTCTCTTTGGAACATGTGGTAAATACACTTCATTTGGGCTACCAGTTGACCTTGGGTTTTTTTGTCGCGTTTTCTTTTAGCCCATCTTCTGTCAGAGAGTGTGCATTAGAGCGCTCCGAACACTTTATTTCAGTAGTCTTTTTCAATGTGCCTGCAAGATAGACCACTACTTTATGTTGCAGATGAGAGAATACTTTCCCCGAGGCCATGCGTTCATGAATGAGGCTGTTTCCTGGTTCGCAGGTCGGGATATCCTGTCTCTCGCGGCATGATGGCAACAAAAGTTCTGTGTCCCCAGTATTAAATTCTGAACGTGACTTAAAAATAATAAACGAATAAATCCAGACCTTGTTTCCTGATCTTCTGCTGGCAGGGCAGGCCTGTTTTGGAAGATGAGACAACACAATAAACACTTTGGCAGGAGCCACACCAAGCAGGATATAGCACTATGAAAGTGGTATATAAAAGCCACACCAAGCACGATATAGTGGTATGAAAGCGGTATATGGTTTGTGACTTATGGGCCCCAACAGCTGTCAGTGCACATCAATACTGCTATTAAGCAGTCATGTGGCTCTTGCCTTTTATATACCACTTTCATAGTGCTTTCATAGTGCTATATCCTGCTTGGTGTAGATCTGGCCCTAGACAAAGCAACACACATTCAGTCAAAAAACCTGGTGAACAAATCAATCTGGTTGGTGCGGAAATGTTACAAATCTCAGCTATGGTCACATCTGAGGGGGGAGGGAGTGCACAATTGAGAACACCCTCTCTCGGGTTGCTGTCTAACCACTCCCTGGCAAATGAGGCACCCCCAAAATGGCATCCTCACACAAACTTAATATCCAGACAGGTACATAATGGAGAAAGCACTCCCATCAAGTATCCCGGTCCTAAACCTTGTAGGGCTTTATATGTAGACACAAGCCCCTTGACCTTGGCTCGGTAGCATGTTGGCTAGCGAGCCCTTTCAGAACTAGTACAATCCAGTTCAAGGAGGCTGTCATGCTCAGCAGCGTGGCTACCACATTTCGCACTAGCTGCCCCTTCCGGGCCAACCTCACAGGCAGCCCTATGTAATGTGCATTGCAATAGTCTAGCCTCAAGGTTACAGTACACAGATCACTATGGGCAGGCTATTTCTGTCCAGGAATGGTCCGTAGATGGAATGCCAACTAGAGCTGGTGACAGGCACTCCATTGACCGTGATAGATCTAGGAACACTCCTCTAACTGTGCACCTGCTCCTTCAGAAGGAGCGGGACCCAGAAAAGGCCATTTCTCTCAATCCCGGACAAGGGAACCATCTATCCATATCGCCTCTGTCTTGTCAGGATTCAGCTTCAACTTATTGGCCCTCATCCAGCCCACCGCTGCATTCAGGCACCGGTCCAGAGCCTCTCCTGCTTCAGATGATACGGAGGAATATGTATAGAGGGATTAAAAAGAAATTATGAAGAACAGCACACCTTCTTCTGACTGTATATTCTGCAAGATCCATCCCTAGATTCGGGAAGTAGTTAATTTGATATACTGCAAAGTAGACCATCTTGGTCCATTAGGGGGGACGATAGGGACAAAATTAATACTTGTGGTTCTAGAGGCCTTGAACTCAAGACGAGTGCCAGATCATTCACACCACCGTAGCAGCTCGCAAGAAGAAGGTACTGTTGTCTAATCAGGGACTGGCAATGCAGACAGTTAGAGAACTCTTCAGTCTGAGCAGTCCAGCTCTTGAGTGAAAGCAAATGGGAGCTTCTGGACGGAGGGCTCCTAACACCAGCAATCACAAAGTACAGTGCAGATATTCCATTCCAACCCCCCACCCCACCCCCCATGAATTCCACAGTCAGAGAAAAGATGGGAGAAATGGTGGCAAAATGGGTGCCTTGAGTGAAAGAAAACATCTGGACACCCCCCAATAAAATTCCATGAATGAAGCAGAGTGATGAGACAAGGCTCCGATGTCCCCAAAAAGCTATCAGATGGCCTCAGGCCCACTCAGTTCTTGTTTTCCTCTCCCGGGCTTGCATCTACCAGCCTGCTGTGTCTTTGGCTTAGAAATAGCGGTGCCTCTGCACTGCTGCCCTGACAGAATAAAACCGCGGAAAGCTTACCTCTCTCTCTCCGCCGTGCCCTGTTTCTCTTCTGCCCTGTAAGAATAAATTGCCATCTAAAATAATCCGTTTCCCGAATCAGCGACGTAAGAGAATGATGCTGCCCCCATACAAATGTGTGATGTGAACCCCGTGTCCTTCCCGCCAACGCCCGACAAAGTATTCTACCTTTCTTTTCTGGCTCTGTTCCGCTCCTCTTCAAACCTAAAACAAAGGAAGACGGTACTTCAGTTATTATATACCGCTGTTAAAACTCATGAAAGCCATCTCACCTTGGAAGGAAGGGGGCCAAGATGGGGCTTGCTTTGTTCCCTTCACTTTTATTTTTTTTAATTCCCTTTTCTGTCGATGTGTTGACAGCAACAGTTACTAGTGAGCTTTGTGCATTGATTATTTTATTTATTATTTAATTAGTTATTTATAATATTTATATACCGCCCCATATCTGAAATAGATTCTGGAGTGATGAACATAGGAATAAAAAAGTTTTTAAAAAAAACAGTAAAAAGATTAAAACAGCAAATTAAAATTGTTCAATTTAATTTGAAGTTAGGGTGACCAGATAAAATCCAGGTCAGGGCTCATGTAACTTTAACAGTTGTAGAGAAAAGGGAATTTCAGCCAGAGTCATTTGTATGCAATTAGTTCCTGGTGAAATTCCCTCTTCATCACAACAGTTAAAGGTGAATGCACTATACTAGAGTGACCATATACAAAAGAAGGCAGGGCCCCTGCAACTTTAACTGTTGTGATGAAGAGGGAATATCACCAGGAACTAATTGCATACAAATGACACTGGCAGAAATTCCCTTTTCTCTACAATCGTTAAAGTTACATGAGCCCTGTCCTCCTTTTCATATGGTCACCCTATTTGAAGTGCCAATAACAATGGTGGCTGGTCTGTTGAGGAATGCTTCCTGGAAAAAGTTGTTTTCAGAAGGTGCCAGAAGCAGCATAGTGTTGGCGGCTGCCCTGACCTCCAGGAGCAGGGAGATCCGAAGAAAAGGGGTCACCACACTAAAGGCTCTTCTCCTGGTGGATTCCAGTTGGGCCAGAGGTCCATGTGGAACAATCAGGAACATGCCCTCTAATGACCCCAGTGACTGGGCAAGTTGGTAAGGGAGAAGGCGCTCTCTCAGGTATCCTGGTCCAAAGTTATTTAGCAACAAGTGTTTAGTTGTTCCTTTCTCTGGTCCAGTATTTATACCTGAGATTGTATGCATGCAAGGCAGGTACATTTTCTTTTAAAACATAAAATCAGAACGTTGGTCTATCTACTCCAGCATTGTTGATGCTGACTTGGCACCAGTAAACAACCCTTAAAATGGAGTAAAAACTGCACAAAAGCCAATAATTTACCCAACGGTTGGTGGTTGGGAGAAATGGGGTGGGAGCAAGGAAAGGCATGGCTGTCTGAGGAACTCCAGATGCCCAGAATGGGCCAGGATTTAGCCTCTGGGTACTAGCACTTGAACCTGGGGGATTTTATGTGCAAAGCATGTGCTCTACAGCTCCCTTAATGCCAATCTTAATCTCTTTCTGCACCCCGCTCTCTTTCACAGCAGCAACAAGAAAATGCCCCGGAGGAACGGTGAGATTGCCATCATGTTCTTCACCACTTTTCCTTCAGGAAGCAGAGAGTAGGGATGGGCAGACTCACCCACATCTGTCTTGTCAGACGCTTGCTCTGCCACCGCCACCCCTATCTGCCCCTGCCTGTGGCGCTGCATGAGCCGACAATGCAAGCCCGTCCGTCCTCATCTGGAGCCTCCATTGCTGCGCAACAGTGGAGGCTCCGGAAATTGCGTATTTCCCCCGTTGCATAAATGGCAGCCGTAATTTGTGGAGCCTCCATTGTGCGCAGCAACGGAGGCTCCGGACAAGGACAGGTGCCTGCCAGGCTCTCAAAGCGTGGGCCTGCGAACACGCCGTGTCCAGCAAGCTGGGTCCAGGTGGGCGGACGCAGGGAAGTCCATTGGACTCTTAGACCCTGTCAGGCACCTGCAACATCCCTAGCAGACAGACACCAGACACCATCGTGCATCTGATGTCAGCTCTAGCCCATGAAAACATGTGCCATGATAACGTTTGTTGGCCTTTATTTTATTTATTTGTTTCTTTATTCTATACCGCTCAATAGCCAAAGCTCTCTGGGCAGTTTACAAAAACATTTGTTTGCTGGTTTTAAGGCATTATCAGGTGCCCCTCACGCCACATCCCCACTTTTCTTATAGTAGTAGTAATTTTATTGCCGAGCTGAAAGCCATAACAAAAACAGAGGGAACATTCAGAGTTGATCAACAAAATGAGCTCACCATTTACTGGTTATCAGCCCAAATAAAACAAGGTCACCGATTTTTCATTATCAAGCAACAGAAAACATACAAATTCACCGGGTGTAGCAAAACATTTCCTGAGCCTACACAAATATTGTTCATATGGTTCCTCATAAGGAGTACATTGAGTAAGATAAAGGATGATATTCTCAGAGTTTTACAAAACACACAAGAATCTTGTTCCAATTACAGTTTCTTATAGCTGCCTTCAAAGAAAGCAAAGGACATAACGTGAAACATGAATTCTGTAAAAGCATTCATACGTGAAGCTATAGGAATAAGATGCAAACAACTCTTTCTGGTGATCTAACTTGATGCATGGATACAGTGTAGAAGATTGAACGACTGACATATCGGTCACGAAATCTTTTCCAAATATGAAATGCCTTAACTGAGATTTGGACATCGACTGGATCTTAGTCCGTTGACAATGAAGAGCACAAGCAAAGGTCTAATGCAATTACACTCCCTTGGGAATTGAAGGGAAGAGCCATAAACTTACAGACCAGACGTGGAGCTGGCAAAGTGAACATTATATTATGGAATTTTAAAAGCCCGACTTGTATTCTAGCCCAAACAGAAGTCCAACTTTCTGCACAGACGTGAGCCGCAAGGCTGCCAACAGGTGAAGCCAGTACTTTCTTTAGAAAAGGGTTTTGGATTTTCTCCAACTCCTGAACAAATGATCGGCTAATGCCCCCAAAGCTTTGCGCCATATAAGGCGTTTCTCTCTGTTTTCTTCTTTGCAGACAGTAAGCGGGTAAGAAGCCAGCTGGCGGAGGAGGGAAGAAATATACTACTATATGGGAGGCAAAGATTGTTGCAGGACACTGACACAGTTTCAAGGTGTTGCATGTGAGAAGCCCAAAGTTGTGATACTCACTGTAGGATACAGTCTGGAATCTGGACATGCTCCATTGGGATATTATTTGCGAGTTCTTCCAAGGTGTGGACATACTGGATTTTGTTGATGAATTTCACACTAGGAGAGAACAGATCCACACGTAATCAACACACACACTCTCACACACTGGCTTTTGCTAAAATGTCCTAGGACTAATGTTACAGATAATCCTGACCCCACTTGGAAGCCAAAGGGGATTAAAGTGCTTTTATAGAGGCTGAAATTTGGAATTAGGATTAGCAGAGCACTCCAGGGGAGAAAAACTGGTAACCTTTGCTCTATGATTTTAGGAAGAAAAGTTTGAGATTTCCACATTGAACATGCTTGATTATTGTTTCTGTTGTTTATTTACACTTCTTCCCTTCCTCTTAAAAGCTCATGGTGCTAAACAGGGCTCCTCCCTATGTTATGTGCACAGCAACCTTGTGAGGTAGGCTAGTCTGAGAGAAGATTATTGGTTTGATTGCTGAACCCAAGTTTTCTGAATCTAACCCGGCATCTGCCAGTTGCATTGGACTACAATTTTCATCACCCCCGACAATGGATATGCTGGGGGATGATGAAAGTTGTAGTCCAACACACCTGCTCAAATCAAATGCTTTATTTACAGTCCACAGATCCTAAAAAAGCAAAACAAAGTGATTTAGGCCCCAAAAAACCTGAGCCAAGATTAAATCCTGTGTTATGTTAATCCAATGTTGCATTATTAAACATAACAATATTAAACTCAACATGATTCAGCCTCACTCAGAACTCCATTACACCAGTGATTGAGTGCACTCTTGCCATGCCTGGTGTGCGGATTTGCAGCACGGTACTCACATGATGCCGTGCCTGTCCTGCTGACACCCAACCTCTTCCCCAGCCTTTCGTAGAATGCTAAAAGTCTGGATTATTTTCCCTAAATGCATTGAATGTGCCCTAAACCTCCATGTAGCTTTATAGGAACTGGGGGCTTGAATGGATTGCATCAGGTCCTGGCAGGGAAAAGCGATCTCTCCCAGCAGCCGGCTCCGAGCCTCAACCTAAAACCCAAACCTTGCATCCCAGCCTCAAAAGCTTTTTTTAAAATCATACAACACCTGAATCTCTGCAGAGACAGGACTGTACTGCCTCAATGCCCCCAAAGAGCCAGCCTAAAGGGTTGTTCCATTTTTGCCTGGCAGAAAGGCGGTCTGGTTGAAGTGCTCATCTGCCAGGACCTGACTGGAGGGAGAAAGAGAAGGGGAGGGGCGGAGTGGAGCAGAAGAGCTAACAAACGAAGGAGCGAAAGAGCTGCTATTCAGGTGAAAGAGATCATAAGCTTGACGCGCTTTTGCCTCAGAGGTATAAAAAAACGTGGAGGTAAACCATGTGGGGGGGGGGGATAAGGTGTGATGGAGGTCTCAGTATCTATGACCTTGTTCGAATAGCTGTGGAAGGGAGCTTGGCTGCATGTTCAGTTATCATGATGTCAGTATCTGCCATAAGTATAGAAATATTAAATTCATCAGAACTTCCTAGATATAAACAGCACAGGGAAAGTAAAACGAGCTCTCATATCCCTGTAGAAATTGCAATATAGTAGGATATACATGCTCCTATTGCACCACTACTGCAAGAATAGGCTCTCAAGTGCCAGTGTAAACCTTTAAATCTGCCTTCTGTGACAGAGGATGGGAAAGAATTGAGCCCTGGAAAAACTTCTTTTGTATTCAGGTATATGTAATGTTGCCAAGTACCTTGCAAGGCCGCAAATCGGTCTTAGATTGTAATCCAAGCTACATTGGCAAGCAAACCCTTTGTGCCCAAATTCTGGACATCCATATCCAATGATGGGAATTGTAGTCCAACACATCTGGAGCGTACCGGGGTCTAGCCCTCGCATGCCACGTAAGCTTCCAAGATTCTGTGCTAGCCTCTTACTGCCTTTTGTTTAAGAAGCCCTGGTAGCTTTGAACTTTTTGTGGTGCGGTTTCATCAGTGGGGCTTCTAATGACTATCTTGGAGTATGAAGAAAGAGATTAAAATGTGATAGAAAACAAAGAAAATGAACAATCCCCCTAAAAAAAAGGAAAACCATGCAAATTTTAAATAGCTTCAAGCCAAGGTTTTTCTCTACCTGATGAACGGCCGTGATATAGCTAGCACTGTTCGAATGAACCATGACGGGTGGACGATTATCAACGCCTTCAGGTTTTTCCGTAATCTGTGTAAAGAAGTTGAGGCAATGCAAGTCAGGTTAGTGTTCCTTGACTCCAGCATTAAATCCATGCAAGATTTGAACCTTGGCGCACCCCCACCCCGAAACAAATTTCATTTTCCAGCTCTTTTTGAGCATTTATTAACAATGTTCAATAGGGAGCACCCTAGCCAAAAAGCAAAAACAATAAATAAATATATTTATTTATTGCCCGCCTCTCCCAATGGAGCGAGGCGGGGAACAGCATCAAACATAAAATACAAAACTGATTAAAACACTTAAAACCAATACATCATTAAAATACCAATAAAACACCAATAAAACACTTTAAAATTCATCTGTGTAGGCCTGCTGGAAGAGATCAGTCTTTATAGATCTTTTAAATTCCTGAAGACTGGTGAGTTCGTGAATCTCTCCAGGCAGGTCATTTCCACAATCTGGGATTGGCAGAAGAGAAAGTCCTCTGGGTAACTGTTGTCAGTCTAGTTCTTGTTGACTGTAGTAAATTCTTCCCAGAGGACCTAAGCATGCGGGGCGGATTGTATGGGAGAAGGCAATCCCTCAGGTAACCTGGACCCAAACCATGTAGGGCTTTAAAGGTAATAACCAACACTTTGTACTTCGCCCAGAAACTGATTGGCAGCCAGTGAAGAGATTTTAAAACTGGTGTAATGTGGTCACCCCTAGATGTACCGGTGACCAACCTGGCTGCCATATTTTGAACTAGTTGAAGTTTCCGGACTAGGCACAGAGGTAGCCCTATGTACAGCGCATTGCAGAAGTCGAGCCTTGAAGTTACCAGCACGTGCATTACTGATTTTAGGTCTTCCAACTCTAGGAAGGGGCGCAGTTGGCGTATCAACCGAAGCTGATAGTAGGCACTCCTGGCTGTCGCATCTATCTGAGCTGTCATTTGGAGCGACGGATCCAGGAGCACCCTCAAGCTGCGAACACAGCCTTTCAGGGGGAGTGTAACCCCATCCAGAACTGGTTGACACACCTCCAACCCCAGGTTGTGGCCCTTGACAGTAAGCACCTCCGTCTTGTCTGGATTCAGCTTCAGTTTGTTTTTCCTCATCCAGCCCATTACTGCCTCCAGGCAATAATTCAGAGGAGACACACTATCCTTAGCTGACGCTGTTGTCAAAGGCACAGAGAAATATATTTGGGTGTCATCAGCATACTGATAGCACCCTGCCCCATGCCTCCGGATGATCTCTCCCAGCGGTTTCATGTAGATGTTAAACAGCATTGGGGATAGGACGGCACCTTGTGGTACACCACATAGCTGCTCCTTCTTTGAGGAGCAACTATCCCCAAGCATCACCATCTGGAACCTGCCCAACAGGTAGGACTGGAACCACTGAAGCACAGTGCCCCCGAGTCCCAATCCCCTCAGGCGTTCCAGAAGGATACCATGGTCGATGGTATCGAAAGCCGCTGAGAGGTCCAGAAGTATCAACAGGGACACACTCTCCCTGTCAATACTTAAGCGTAGATCATCCACTAGCAGTCTCAACTCCATATTCTGCCCTGAAGCTAGTTTGAAATGGGTCTAGGAAATCTGTATCATCCCAAACTGCTTGCAGTTGGAAGGCAACTGCCCTCTCGATCACCTTGCCCAAAAATGGAAGATTTGATACTGGCCTGTAGTTATTAAAGTCCAGGGGATCCAGGGAGGGCTTTTTTAGAAGTGGCCGTACTACTGCTTCTTTTAAACATGATGGAAAACTCCCCTCCCTGAGAGATGCATTAATAATATATTGTAATTGTGATCTAACTGCATCTCCTCCCTGGGCAACCAGCCAAGAAGGACAGGGATCGAGAGGGCAAGTTGTCCTCCTCACTCGACCAAGCAGCTTGTCCACGTCCTCGGTACTCACCAACTGACACTGATCCAGTGTAATTCTACTCGCGGAGTTGCTGGACACTCCATTGTCAGCCTCTGCTATAACGACGGCATATAAGTCGGCTCTTAGCCGAGAGATTTTATCTGTGAAATGATCGTTAAAGGCATCACAGTGAACTACCGAAGGCTCTAAATTCGGGTTCAGAGGGGAAGGTGCCCGGGTTAGACCCCTCACCACCCTGAATAGTTCTGCTGGATGTGAATTCGCAGATGCAATGCGTGCAGAGAAGAAAGCTTTCTTCGCTGCACGTATTGCCACTCCATAGGAATGAAGATGTTCTCTATGTCGTGTCTTGTCAGATACAAGTCGAGTTTTCCGCCATCGTCGCTCCAGTCGTCGTCCTTCCCGCTTCAACTCCCTGAGATCTTCTGTATACCAGGGCGCCCGATTAGAAGCGGGTCGGAGAGGATGTTTGGGGGCGATCGTGTTGATAGCCCTAGTTAAGTCTTGATTCCATCTGTTGTCCAGGGCTTCTACAGGATCGTCGACGATACCAGCCATAGATCCCTCCAAGGCCTTCTGGAAACCAGAAGGGTCCATCAGCCTTCAAGGGCAGACCATCTTAATAGGTCCGCCACCCCTGCAGGGGTGGGTGGTAGCTGTGATACTAACCCTGACCAGAAAGTGGTCTGTCCATGACAATGCAGAGGTATTTGTTACCTCCGCCCACAGATCTGTCTGTTCGGAGCTGAAGACAGCATCGAGGGTGTGACCTGCTGAATGTGTAGGTCCAGAGACCAATTGGGATAGGCCCATGGTTGTCATGGATGCCATGAACTCCCGAGCTCCACCTGACAAACCAGCCTCGAATGGGATGTTGAAGTCGCCCAGGACCAAAAGCCTGGGCGAATCCAACACCAACTCCGAGACCAGTTCTGTGAGCTCGGCCAGGGAGTCTGATAGGCAGCGGGGTGGCCGGTACACTAACAGAATCCCTAGTCTATCCCTGGTCTTCAGACTCAGGTACACACACTCAATGTGATTCAGTTGCCGGACAGGATGTCTGGTCAGGTTAAGATTGTCCTTGTAGACCACAGCTACTCCACCCCCCTGCCCACTTTCCCTCACCTGCTCACTAACACAGTACCCAGCTGGGAGAGCCTGGGCCCATGTCGGCCCACTATCATCTCCCAGCCAGGTTTCGGTGAAGCATGCCAGGTCGGCCTCCTCATCTATAAGGAGGTCATAGATGATATTTGTTTTATTTTTAACCGACCTGGAATTGCATAGGAGCAGGGAGAGGTTCTGTGGGTGGCCTGGTTCGTTCTCCAAGATCCCCGGGGTAGCAGGGCGACTGGAAGGTAAAATGGGTGTTAAATATCTATCTCTCTTTCCCCTATGATGGCACATCGCCCTGCTATCGCCATATCTCCCCTTGCCCTGCACAACAGATATTGCCACTCCCAGACACATTTCAGTTCAGCTGCACTCCCGGCCACCTCGAGCATCTCAGAGGTGTGGACTGGGCCGGTATTCTAAGCCTCTCCACAGGTGGGCTGGAGCTGCGCTGGAGGAGGCGCAGGGAGCCCTTACGCACACCTCTCTCTCTCTCTCTCTCCCGCTGATGTTCTGAGCCTTTCCGCAGGTGGGCTGGGGGCTGCGCTGGAGGAGATGCAGGGAGCCCTTACGCACACCTCTCTCTCTCTCTCTCTCTCTCTCGCTAAAAAAATCTCTTTTGTTGAAATCAGTGGACATCTGAATTACGTTTGCATTTAGGCTGAGTTGATCCATAATGTTGATAGAACACTTCCCTGTGACTGCAACATCTAGGGAGTTCAGCCTGGATTTGTTAGAATTGATTTCAGATTTGATGGTTTCACGGCTGGTTTTTATCTATTGGAGAAACTCTTCAGTCCCTCTTCATAGCATAGAGATGTCATCCAAGTAGGGATGTGGGAGAAATCCACAGAGTTCGGACCGTCTTTTCCCGTCGGGAATTTTGCGCAAATTTTGCTATAGCAAAATACGCAAAAATAAAACCCAGCCCCAAACGTACATTTCCCCTATAGGCTAAAGCATGCAAACATGCATTTGAGGGAATTTGTGCACCTGTGAATTTCTGCAAATTCGGAATCAAAACAAATAACAGGTTCCGTCAATGGGCAGATGACCAAATGAAAAGCGCACCTGCCAATTAGTGAAAGCCAAATGGAATAGATTTTGCACAATCCATACATCCTTACGTATGTATGTAGTTGAAAAGATTGCCTTCTTGCAGTATGTAAGTCTGTGCAAACCAGACCTTATAAATACTCTCCAATCCTGGGGCAAACCTACAGCCCATGGCAGTGCCTGAAATTTGCCAATAAAATTTGCCTTGGAACTGAAAGAATCTTTTATTAAAGAGCTAATTCTGTTAATGAGCATTTAAAAAAAAAACTGTGGGAGGAGCACGCACATCCTCTCTTTTGTCCAGAGTTGATTCAAGTACCTCAGTAGCCTGACAGATATTTGTATACAGTGAAATCATATCCAGGTATCTTGTAATTCTTCAGATTCATTATCCAAGAAGTTCAGAAAATGAGTGGTATCCTTTATAATAGGCATCAATATTACGAACACAGAGTTTAAGAAAGGCATCTACGTATGTTGACAGCAGCCCTGTAAAGGTAGGTCATTGTGGAACAGAATCCTAGAATTTTAGAATTAGAAGGGCTCTTGAAGGCCATCTAGATGAGCCCCTTGTTCAAGACAGAAACCTTGCAACTACGACATCCATGACTGACATCTGCCCCAGACTCTGTTTAAATAGCATTATCTCCATATTGCAGGTGCAGAATTTGAATCTGGCAGAGCATCTAGGATACTTCCACATGAGGCTTTTCTCTTGCAATCACTCTGCCTCAAACTTGGAATTTTACGGGGGGGGGGGGGATCGGATGATGTCACCTTCCATTTTTAACCCAACTGTATTTTCCTAGCGCCTCTTCCGTCTTTTCAGTTACTGCAATAGAATATGTCAAGGAGGAAAAGATGGAAACAGTACAGCTAGGGCCACCCATCTGGACGCGGCCCCATGAATTGGTGGCAGAGGCAAAATTTAAACCGTTTCCCCCCCTCACTCCCTTCAACTGAATTTCTAAAGGGAAATTAATGAACATAAGAAGAACCCTTGATTTCTTTCATCCAGCACTGCTCTTTTCTGTGTGTAGGTAGGCACCACAATTGCCTTATGGAGGAAATGATGTATCGTATTGCACAACATGTAAGGATGCTAAAACGGGGGGGGGGGGGGCAGCCATTCATTTTCTTTCTTCCTTTCTTTTTTAGCACAGATGGATAATTGATATCAGATCCTGGTACCTTGCTCAATTTAAGTCGGCTAATTTAATCACAGACTTCCCTAGCTTAAAATAGCAGGCTGATTTGCTAGACAATCACTTGGAAATGAGCCTCTACAATCTCCCTCTCAAAATGTGCTAGAAAACTGCTTCTCCCAATAAAAAGCGTTCGCACAACTTTGCACCTGTGTAGTCACCCAATTAACAGCAGTCATGTCTCTTTTTGAGCTCCTTCACACCAGCGATTTATCGCATGCTCGCCATGCCTGGTATGTGGTTTTGGCAGCGCGGGACTCGCATGACACAGTCCCTGTCTTGCACTCATCTCGCCTCTTCTCCGCCTTGTTGTGTTTTATTTTGGTGCGGGAAAAGTGTGGATCATCTTCCCCTCTCACTTTTCCCTTTGTTGGGGGCGTGTGCTAATGGAGTCTTGCTGATGAAAGGGGAGGGCGGGGCGGTTCTCCTCCTCCAGCATGTCGTTGTACGGACTTGCGCTTAGTCGGTTGAATGGGCTTTTTACTGCTCCAACCCCCCCCCCCCATTACCCACAGAAACGGAGCCCGGGTGAAACCTTAAATCAGTAAATCGCTAGTCAACAAACCCACAGCGAGGAGGGGGGGAAGAGCCCACGCCCATCAGAGTACCACAACCGATGAACTGGAGGAGGAAGGAGAAGGGGCAGGGTGGAGTGGAGTGGAAGAGCAAACAAGCGGAAACCCACGTGAAAGGGACCATGGGTGATGGGGCCCTTGACGCGCGTCTGGAATGGAGGTAAAAAACCGCGTTGGCAAACCGGGGGGAAAATAGGTGCGATGGAGCCCCTAATCTGCCCATCTTTTTGTCAGGGTTTGATTTTCCATATCAACTTGAATTTGTGGAGAAGACAGCCTGGTTTGGCAAAAAGATATTTGTATTTCCCCCCCAATGTTAGCGCTTCACCATAGTCCTATTCCTACGTCGCCTCGGCAGGTTTTAAGATGTGGCCAGTTGTTACGGAATTGATCCATTTCTCACCTTCTATCGATCATTTGATAGCATTTTTTCAGCCATCCAATCCCCGGCATTCTCCGGCGTGGTGTGGCGCCGTTCAAGTACACAATCATGTAGTCTTCAGCTACCAGTAGTTCCAAGCTACTGATCACATACCTGTTAGAAGAAAGACAAGCAAAAAGTGCCTTGGACAAGCAGAACCTTTTTGATATACAGTTTTAAAACCTACTCGGCTGATTCACCCACCGTGTTACTAAGAAAAAATAACAACAACAAAAATACAATTGCAGGTCTAATGTGTCTAGTAACTTAAGGGCAAGAGAGGTAACAAAACTGTTCATGGTTTGGGGGTTGGTAATGTCACTGGAGGTAGTCCGCTGATGCTGAACACAGATGATTCATCCTGCAAATTCGCCAAATCATATTCTCACCCCACCCCACAGTGTGACCCTGGAGAGCAAAATGGTATCTTTTTGTACTGAATGTGACATCCAAAGTGGTCCCCGGTACTCTACCAACGTTATATCCTAAGTCTATCTTGCTGTCATGAGGACTAGGAACTCAGTTTTTTAAAATGAAAAGAAAAGGTTGATGTTATTTAAATGCCAAATTCTACAGCCAATGTGATGCAGTATTTCTGTGCTTGGAAGATGCACCACCAGATGTGAGAGGGGTACAAAACCAGTGGTATTCTAAATATCCCAACGCAAACAGGATATCTGGAAAATCAGCACCACATCCCATGTTGGAAGAACTGGCGTTTGAAATTTCCTCTCTCAGTTCACCTAGTTTTGTCAACCAAGCGCTGCAAAGGGAAGCAATCTACGCAGAGTCACTCACAGAAAGAGGTTCTCCATGATGTAGTGGTAGTCAGGCAGACCGCTGTCAGGCAGGTAACAGGCCGCAAAAACAATAATGGCGTTGAGCCCTTCCCCGTAATAACCTGAGAGAGACAGAGAGGCAAGATGAATCTGTCAGTTTTGCTTTCTTTCCATTTCTCATTTTTCCAGTTCGGATCATCTCAAACTTTGAGAATTTCTCCAGTCTTCGGTTGGCTTCATCCTGAACTTTGAGCATTTTTTTAAAAAAAGTTTGCATGAAAATTCATAAGCAGTTTTGTGCACTTTTCAACAGTTTATATATTTTTCCAAGCAATTTTCCCAATATAATGCATTTTGGAATGTAATCTCCCCTAATATATGCATCTCTGTTCTCCTTCATTTTAAATGGGAGAGCTCCAGTAGCAGAATTGAGTGAAGTACAAAATTCAAAGGATAGTTTTGAGTTTTACCCATCAGTTTGGCTGTGCGAAATCAGAAAATTGAAATGCAGACTGAACGAATTTCTAACCCATCCCCTGACCCACTGGGAGTCCATTTGTTTTTTATTATTATTTATTTATATATTGAATTTATATCCCCCCTTTTTTCCTCCAAGGAACCCAAGGTGGCGTACATAATCCTCCTCCTCTCCATTTTATCCTCAAAACAACAACCCTGTGAGGTAGGTTGGGCTGAGAGTCTGTGACTGGCCCAAAGTCACCCAGTGGGTTTCCATGGCTGAGCGGGGACTAGAACTCAGCTCTCCTGACTCCCAGTCCAACATTTTAGCCACTACACCACACTTGGATGCAAGCCCAATCACACCTTAACAGAGGCATCACACACTTAAATGTCAGACAAGAAGGAGATGTTATGGAGAGGCCAAGTTTCCCACAAGACCCCTCACCTCCATGCGTCACCACTTTCATGTACGGCTTGATCATCTGGAGGTCAATGCGGTGCTCCTGCTCACCAATGATGACCGTCCTCCACAAGCGGCCATTGGTGGCACTGCCATCTTCCACAGCACCATCGCCAAATAGGTCCACGCTATCTCCCGGCATGTTTTTGGCTGTGGCCACAGGAGTATCATCTGAGGAGGGGAAAGTATGCGGCAATCCTTAGTCTTCTGAGTCACAAAAGGAGTCAGAGATGCAAGGAATACGATCTTTGGGGCTGGGCTAGTTGGGGGATGATGGGAGTTGTAGTTGGAGGGCACCCTTTGCAATGCTTTTTTCTTGGAGAGGCATAGCTGGCATGCCTAGACTTGAAACATTTTCTTGACTGTGTTATACTTGAATCATTTTTCTGTTATTTTTATGCCAGTTCCTTAGATTTGTGTTTTTTTATTTAAACTTTTTTTTGGTATATTAGATCTTTTATTATGTTTTTTAAAAAACATTATGGAAAACCATCCTGATAATGTGCTTGAAGGGTATACATAAATCCAAGCAATAAATAAAATAAATCATGATTGCTGGGGAAGGTAGGAGCATAAGAAGTGCCTTGCTGGATCAGACCGAGAGTCCATCTAGTCCAGCATTCTGTTCACACAATGGCCAACCAGCTGTCGGTCAGGGACCAACAAAGCAGGACATGGTGCAACAACACCTTCCTGCCCATGTTCCCCAGCAAGTAGTGTATACAGGCTTACTGCCTCTGATTCTGGAGGTAGCACATAGCCACCAGGGCTAGTAGCCCTTGATAGCCTTCTCCTCCTCCAGGAATTTATCCAACCCCCTTTTAAAGCCATCCAAATTGGTGGCCATCACCACGTCTTGTGGTAGTGAATTCCATAGTTTAACTCTGCGCTGTGTGAAGAAGTCCTTCCTTTGATCTGTCCTGAATCTCCCACCCATCAGCTTCATGGGATGACCCCATTGGGTTCTAGTATTTTGAGAGAGGGAGAAAAATATCTCCTTAGTCACCTTCTCCACCCCATGTGTAAAGTCTTATTGCTTTCCCTACTCCACGAAAGTTGGGTCGTTCTCTCCTCCTCTCTCCTCCTTCGTTAAGCCCTCCTATGCTCATGCCTACACTTGATCTTAGTTCCGAACAAACCACAACCATGTTAGGTGTTGTTTAGGGCGCAAGCGTGTTCTTGAGATCTGCCAACGGAGGCACAGTAGCAGGGGTGGGCAACTTCGGAGCATTGGACCCTGTCGCAACCATCTCTGCATTCCAGCAATTATCCTAGGGAAGACGGCACATGGGAAGTGTGTACCAGCAGAATTGGTACACCTAGCATGCCGAAACATTTGGCAAGCTGGGGGGGGAATGAGCGTTTGCTGGGAACCCAGTGGGAATGTGGTGGTCCGGCAGTGGTAAATAGAGGCTGAGGGCCAAAAACCTCCCTGATGGAGCTGTTTGTCCACCTCTGGACTATAGGAATTGGCAGAAGCCTCACTGTGCTGATGGAATTTGAGATACGCTGCTGGTGTAACCAATAACCCGTGCAGAAAGATCAGCTGGAACGAAGAGGCGTCTTAGTGGCTGGAGATACGCTGAGGTATCCCAGGGGTTCTCCCTTGAGTGGCTTGCTGGAAATGAAAAAGGCAGTCAGTTCTAGCCTTGGCAGCTGTTGGGCCACATTTCACACCAGTGTTCCAGCATAGGCATGCACAGCACTTTTCATTAGGGTGTCCGCCCAGGGAATTTGATTTTTTTTATTTTTAAGCCCCCGCTGGGAGCAGTGGGGGAGGAGGAAAGTGCCCTTTCTGGAGCCTCCAGAAAGTGTGTATCTCCCCCTGCCCTATAGCATGGCAGTGAGAAATACGCATTTTCCAGAGGGCCCGGAAAGCGCACTTTCCCCTCCTCCACTTCAATCGGGGCCTTAAAAGTCCTCTTAACACAAGGTAATTTGGCAGGGGGAAATGCGCGCTTTCCAGAGGCCCCAAAGGTATTAGGGTGTCTGAAAAGACATCGCATGCAGAGGGGAGAAGAGGATTTCTTTTAGGAACAGAGGATGCTGCTGTACTGGTCCATCTAGCCCATTGGTCCATTTAGCCCAGCATTGTTGACACTGACTGGCAGCAATGGCTCGCCTTTCCTTGCTCTATCTGGAGAAGCCGGGGATCGAACCTGAGCCCTTCCCTGTGCAAAACATGTGCTTTATTACGTTGAGCTATGCCCCCCTCTTCTCTCACCCTCCCATTCCAGTTCATTTCCGTTGCCCAGGAACTCGAGGGAGTCAGTCTCGTCCGGGGTTTCGATGTCGTCCACGTTGATGTCCAGGTCATCAGGCGTGTCCAGGAAATCGTCCGACAGGAGCGAGCCTTCACTCTGATCCAAGGAAATGTTAATTTCCGGGGCGATGAGCGTCTTCCGCTTGTGATGGGCCCCATTACTAAAATTTAACGTGTTCGGAGGTGCTGCAGAAAGAAAGAAAGAGAGGGAATGAACTGGTGCAGAAGCGACTCGTGGTGGGCGGAGGGGAGATCATGGCTGTTAACGAAGTGGTAACCTAGCGGTAAAATTATAAGAAGCCAGTAACGTATTTAGTAGCCCAGACTTCAGCTTGTTTCCCCATGAGCTGGCCTCACTCGATTTGCATCAAGTTAGGCCAACTTGTGGATTTCCGCTCGGAGCAGGGGACATAATTTGCACACTTTTATCAAATGACAGCTGCAATTTGCACAAGTTTCTATTTACAAAAGAAAAGAAAAGAAACTTCCCAGATTTTGGGGGGGAAACTCACAGCTAAGCTCATGAATGCAAGCCGACTTGGATGGAAATCCGTCAGGCCCCAAAAGGGGGAAATTTGGATATTGTAGCTTAAAGCTCTTACTCTCACTATGGGGTTGACTTGATGTCGTCTTTGTCCCAGGGTGGCTCCAAATCTGTGCTGCGTCGCTTATATGACGCAGCCTCAGATTCGAAGCTATCCCGGGGTCAAAGAGGCGAAGATGAGCAGCTAAAAAGTCAGGGACTTACCCCGACTTTTCCAACCAGAGGGAAGTCAGACCAGCTCTTCTGCTTATCTGTCCTCGCTCGGAGCCACTCCAGGGACATTCCTGGGTGGAAGGTGACCTCCTATTGGTCACCAGAAGCTGCAGGAAGGCAGGCTGTCAAGCTGAATGGCCGCCGGAATGCCCCGCAGCGCCTCTGGCATGGGGAACGTTTCCCTTTTGAAGAGGAGCCTTTTGGGTTTTACAGGGGGTAAGGGGGAAAGCCAGGGAGATACGGGGGTTGTATAAACCACTCCTTGGCATGGGGATTACCCAGTGCAACCCGGGAGGAGCAAAAGTGCAGGGTTTGGGGGGGATGCGGTGCCAAGCGGCACCTTCAAGACAGCCCCTAGGAGACACATTTCAATAGTTTAGAACGGGGAAAGGGGGCTGCGCAAAAGCCAGGGAATCGCCAAAGAGTCACAGTGAAGGGGAAAAGGACATGACCTTCTGGGGAAACTCAGAGCCCCCGATTCAGCACACAGGCCTGAGATTGCACACCTCTGTTGTAGTGGCTGTCTCTTAATGTCCCACTTCTCTGGGAGGTGGGCAGCATGAGCGCATGGAACAAGAAGTTTTGCTGACAGGTAGACTTTTTCATTCCCGCTACTCACACAACGCGTTCTCGGTCGGGCCTCCCAAAGACTCCATTCCTGCCTCTTCCGGGAGCGGCCTGGAAATTGGATGTTGGAGGGTCAGGGGGAAGAGAAACAGAGAAACGGAAGTTTGAATACCCTTCCCAAATAGGCCGTTGCGTGTCCTTTTCCTCGAGGATCAGGTGAATATGTGCGCACCATACATGCATGCGTATTCCGTGTATAAAAATACATATATACTGAAAAGTTGAAAAACGTTATAATGTTGTTTTAAGAAAAACCCAATAGGTTATTTCCACTTTCCAAACATCACTCTAAAAGTCAATGGATGGACAACAGGGAAACTGGGCCATCAAGATCCCCGGTCCTGTTAGAGGCCCCCAACCTGGCAATAAAAAGGATTACATTGTTAGTATGGAGAAGGCTGTCCATGGCTCCTAGCCCTAAAGGTTATGTGCTACCTCCAGTATCCAAGGCAGTAAGCCCATATACACCAGTTGCTGGGGAACATGGGTGGGAGGGTGCTGTTGCACCATGTCCTGCTTGTGGGTCCCTGGTCGACAGCTGGTTGGCCACTGTGTGAACAGAGCGCTGGACTAGATGGACCCTCGGTCTGATCCACCAGGGCTCTTCTGATGTTCTGATGTTCTTTTTGTGGACTACAGAAAGGGTGACTCAAATATACTTCAAAGCCACAAATGACTGATAATGTTGAGTTAGCCAGGTCTCCTGACAGTGAAGAGGAAAGCAAAGGTTCAATGCTTTCCAGGTTCTCAGTTCCCTTTGTTATGGTGGAAATAACTGGCCATTTAAACTCCTGTAGCTCTTTTTCGTTGATGTCATTTCCCATGAATTCTGCCCTTTTTTTTAAAAAAAATAAATCTGGTACCAGAGTTCAGTAGCTCAAGGCCAAACCGGTTGTTATATATTTCCTTTATTTACTAAATGTATATGTCACTTTATATTTTAAAAAATGACGTTAAAGCAGTTTATTATACAATAACAACAGACTCTGTTTGGCTTCTCCATTAACAGTCATTCCATCTGGTCATTATAATAATTACTACATAACCATTATATAAGAATTGGTACCTGAATTTGCCTGTTTTCCTCTTCTCTTCCTATTGCTTTTCCCCTTTTGCATCCTATTAGAGTACAAGCCCTGATATTTCACATTGCAAACCTTCGTGAGGATATAAGGAATAATGAAGTAAAATGAATTTAAAACAAACCATAGGCATGTACAGCTCCTTGCATTAGGATGTGCACCTTAAAGGCCCTGATTGGAGCGGAGGAGGGGAAAGTACGCTTTCCAGGGCCTCCGGAAAGTGTGTAGTTCCCCCCAGGGATGCTAATGGCGGCTTTCCGGAGGCTTTCCCATCCTTTTAAATGCCCCGATTCAAGTGGGGAAGGGGGAAGGAAAGCAGCGATGCCCTGGGAAATTAGGGTGTGCCTGGGCACCCCCAGCACACCCTGTGTGCACGTCTATGAAACAAACCCAAACATAATCCTTAACCAACATTGTCTGTAGTGACAAGCCAAATATAAGAACTAGTGAGCAGAATGTACACTTAAACCAGAAAGTGCTTGAAAATTGCCAAGAAATTCCAGAGCCCTGGAGCAGCCACCAAAAAAGCTCTGCATCTTGAACAATTCTGAGGTCAACACCCAGTGATAAAGCATATGCAGGAAGTTCCTGGGTTCAATCCCCAATACTTCCAACTCGCTGTATTTCAGGCAGAATGGTGGAAACCTACCTCTATGGCCCACTATAACTCTATGGGTCATCCTTTCAGTAACACATGGAGTGTTGGCATTGGATTGAGAGGATGCAGATTCAAATTCCTACTCAGCCAGGAAGCAGTTGCTGATTTTCTAGGCTGACCAGATAAAATCCAGGTCAGGGCTCATGTAACTTTAACAGTTGTAGAGAAAAGGGAATTTCAGCCAGTGTCATTTGTATGCAATTAGTTCCTGGTGATATTCCCTTTTCATCACAACAGTTAAAGGTGCAGGGGCCCTGGCTTCTTTTGTATATGGTTGCTCTAGTATAGTGCCTGCACCTTTAACTGTTGTGATGAAGAGGGAATTTCACCAGGACCTAATTGCATACAAATGACACTGGCTGAAATTCCCTTTTCTCTACAACTGTTAAAGTTACATGAGTCCTGACCTGGATTTTATCTGGTCACCCTATTTTTCAGCATAATCTACATCACAGGGTTGTTGTGAAGAGATCAATTGTGCCATGCCTTGAATGATTGGACGGAAGGATAAATGCCATAAATAAATATTTGCCTCTATCGACCAATTGTAATGCATATGTCCTAATTTTTTAAGTTCCATTTCTGGTGCTCCAAGTGACCATAGAGAGGTGGATCGAACCTTCCGCAAACGGCCATGAGTTTCTACTCCCTCCCTGCGTACTGGGATGTATTTGTGCTGAAAAGCTAGTTCCCAAAGATCCGTTGTGCTCTGGCGAAGCAGTAGGCAACCCTTTTTTAGGCCCTTGGATGCATTTGGGCAACTGGAGATGTTCTTGTGGGCACCATCACAAAATGGCTGCCATGGGAGGCAAGGCTAGTTTCAAAGGTCGAATCACACGCCCAAAGAACTTGTGTACAAGGCAGAGGTGGGATCTGAGCCATCACACACTAAACAACTCCTTTGAACAGACAATTTTCAGCGCTAACAGAAACCAATGCAAATTCTTTTTATTTCCCCTCTAAATCTACCAGCCAACTCATTCCCCCACTCCTCTCTCTCTCTCTCTGGCCTCCTCCACACGGGGCGTTTAATGAGCCTTGAAGGCTCATTATAAATTTTACCTACACACGAGCGGAGCGCAAAACGGGCGTAGAGGCGCGTTATCTCCCGGATTATGCGCATTATCGAATGCGCGTTAAATAGCGACTTTTATTTTGCGGCGGGATGTAAAGCGCGTTATGACCATGTGTACAGTTTTTCAGTGAAGCGCATTTTCGGAGAGGTGTGAGCAGGTAGAGGGCGGGTTTTGACGAGATGGGCGGGGAGAGGGAAGGGATTTCCGGCGGGAGATTTGAAAAAAAGCCCTCAGGTTATGCGCAGCCGCGTGGGTGTGCTCACCCAACGGTTTGGCTGGAGGCGCAGGTGTGGTCGCGCGCCTATGCATATAAGCGCGTGCGCGTGATCCGACAGTTGACCTCATTTAACTTCGCGACGCCAGAGAGACTGCATCCTGATTTATTTCCTCTACACCTTTTCCACCTACCGAAATGGCTGCTCCAGGAAGGGGAGTTTCTTGGAAAAAGGCAGAGATTCTCGACCTTCTGGACATTTTTGGGGAGCAGAAAGTTCAAGCTCAACTGAATGCCAGCCATAGGAACCTCGATGCCTATGAATCCATTGCTCAGGAAATGCAAAGAAGGGGCCATATCCGTACAGCGAAGGAGTGCAGGACCAAGGCAAAGGCAATGAGGCAGGAATATCGCAGGGTCGTGAATCATAATTCACGATCAGGAAATGATGCTGCCACCTGCCCCTTTTTTGAGGAGCTTCATAGCATTTTTCGGGGGGATGCTACTATTCAACCAAATCGCGTGGGCAGGAGTCTGAACATCCATCGTGTCCAAGCACCTGCTGCTGCTCCCCCAGTAAGTTCCCCCCTGGCTTTCCCGCTCTCAGAAGGCTCAGAAGAACTGTTCAGCAGTGAACTTCAAACAATAGATGTGGAGGACTACCTTGGAACGCCCTACTCTCCCGGAGGTACATTGATTGTAATTGCCATTTTTTAAAAAATCTCGTTCTTCCTTCTATTTCATGCCTATAGCTCACATCTGATGTTTTCCCCTTTTAGAATTGGAGACACCAGAAGATATTGGAAACGAAGAACCTGAAGGTATAGACTGTTTCTTTTGTTGGGTTGGGAAGACTCTTAACTTTACAACTTAATATTGTGTTCCACGGAATAAAAAATTGTATTCTAAAATGGGGCAGGCAGATGCGGGTGAGCGGGTGGGGCAGGAGAGGGCAGGAGAGATCTCCTCTAGCTACCCAGCGTTTCTCTGGTCTCTCCAGGGCGGGGGGGAAAAAGGATAAGGGGCAGGCAGCCATTTTGAACAACCACCCCCATTTCAAAAGGAGGGAGGTTTGTGATTGTGCCTATTGATGAAACCTCCTAAAAGCTCTTCTTTTTCTGCCACGGCAGGAGCCTACAGAAGCAGCAGTACCACCAGTGCATCGGAATCCATTGAGCAAGCAGATTTGAGGGCCAGAAATCTCCAGCAGCATCCTGCAGCAGCAGCACCGAGTAAGTACAGGCCTAGCTAATTTCTGAGGTCAGACATCATGGAAGGAAGGGAGTTCCCAATGATCTAGGCTGGGTTTATGGGGGGGGGGAGGGGGAAAGGGGGGCATTGGACACAACATTGTGGTGCATGGGACCAGAAATTGTGGTCTATGGGAGGGATTCCCGCCTTTTTCTCTACAGCAGTTAAAGTTACATGAGCCCTGACCTCCTTTTCATGTGGTCAGCCTAGGCAGGCAGCCATTTTGAACACACAAACAACCCCCCCCCCTATTTAAAATGGAGGTTTGTGATTGTGCCTATTGGAATGAAACCTCCTAATAGCTCTTCTTTTTCTTCCACGGCAGCCTACAGAAGCAGCAGTACCACCAGTGCGTCAGAAACCAGTGAGCACGCAGATTTGAGGGCCAGAAATCTCCAGCAGCATCCTGCAGCAGCACCGAGTAAGTATAGGGCTATGTCAATGAAACCTCCTAAAAGCTCATCTTTTTCTGCCATGGCAGGAGCCTCCAGAAGCAGCGGTACCACCAGTGCGTCAGAAACCAGTGAGCAAGCAGATTTGAGGGCCAGAAATCTCCAGCAGCATCCTGCACCAGCACCACCGTGTAAGTACTGGGCTAATTTCTGGGGTGCATGGGACCAGAAATTGTGGTCTATGGGAGGGATTTCAGCCTTTTTCTCTACAGCACTTAAAGTTACATGAGCCCTGACCTCCTTTTCATGTGGTCACTGTAGTATACTGCCTGCAACTTTAACTGTGGTGATGAAGAGGGAATTTCAACAGGTGCTGCATGCATACAAACGGCACCGGCTGAAATTCCTTTTTCTCTACAGCACTTAAAGTTACATGAGCCCTGACCTCCTTTTCATGTGGTCACTGTAGTATACTGCCTGCAACTTTAACTGTGGTGATGAAGAGGGAATTTCAACAGGTGCTGCATGCATACAAACGGCACCGGCTGAAATTCCTTTTTCTCTACAGCACTTAAAGTTACATGAGCCCTGACCTCCTTTTCATGTGGTCAGCCTAGGCAGGCAGCCATTTTGAACACACAAACAACCCCCCCCTATTTAAAATGGAGGTTTGTGATTGTGCCTATTGGAATGAAACCTCCTAATAGCTCTTCTTTTTCTTCCACGGCAGCCTACAGAAGCAGCGGTTCCACCAGTGCGTCGGAAACCAGTGAGCACACAGATTTGAGGGCCAGAAATCTCCAGCAGCATCCTGCACCAGCACCACCGTGTAAGTACTGGGCTAATTTCTGGGGTGCATGGGACCAGAAATTGTGGTCTATGGGAGGGATTTCAGCCTTTTTCTCTACAGCACTTAAAGTTACATGAGCCCTGACCTCCTTTTCATGTGGTCACTGTAGTATACTGCCTGCAACTTTAACTGTGGTGATGAAGAGGGAATTTCAACAGGTGCTGCATGCATACAAACGGCACCGGCTGAAATTCCTTTTTCTCTACAGCACTTAAAGTTACATGAGCCCTGACCTCCTTTTCATGTGGTCACTGTAGTATACTGCCTGCAACTTTAACTGTGGTGATGAAGAGGGAATTTCAACAGGTGCTGCATGCATACAAACGGCACCGGCTGAAATTCCTTTTTCTCTACAGCACTTAAAGTTACATGAGCCCTGACCTCCTTTTCATGTGGTCAGCCTAGGCAGGCAGCCATTTTGAACACACAAACAACCCCCCCCCCCTATTTAAAATGGAGGTTTGTGATTGTGCCTATTGGAATGAAACCTCCTAATAGCTCTTCTTTTTCTTCCACGGCAGCCTACAGAAGCAGCGGTTACACCAGTGCGTCGGAAACCAGTGACCACGCAGATTTGAGGGCCAGAAATCTCCACCATCCTGCAGCAGGAGCGAGTAAGTACAGCCGATGTTATTTGCTTGATAAAGTTTCAGTCCTGCAATTCTTATAAATGTGTGAAAGGACATTCTCATCTTCAGGATGAGGGTGCGAGAGAACCCATGGTACAGGCTGGACATGTAATAAATGATTTTTAAACACACTAAACTTTGCCCTTTCCCTTCAGGTACAGATGAAGGAAGGAGACATCCCATCCAAAAGTCAGCACTCTCGCCTGCAACGCGCCTGGAAATGGCCAGAAACAGAAGACCCCCACGCAGCAGGGACACAGACCGCATTCTGGAGCATGCCTCTGCACACAACGCAAACCTCTTGCAGATGCATGAGCAGATGTTGCAGAAAAATGACCAGATGTTGGACTATTTGAAAACAGAAGATGCAAGGGACCAAAGAAATCAAGATGCCCTTCTCAGAATTCTAGAAAGACAATGTGTCACGATGGAGAAGCTGGTGACGGTGGTGCAACAGGAAGAACCGGGAAGATCAACCCATACAGCCAACCCATCATCTACTAGCCATGGAAAACGCCAGCCAATAAAAAGACGGTTGGCTATTGACAGTATGGAGGGGACCAGCTCTAAGCCAAATGACTTAGGTGGGAACTCAGGAGAGGGTGAGGGGAGAAAATGCCTGGCTAAGAAGAAACGTAAAGTCAGGGTGCAACACCCCCAGTCTGCCCAGTTGCAAAATCCCCAGAATGACATTTTAACCAAAGACTTGGACGAATCACTGCTCCCGTGCTCCCATACAGTACCCCCACAGCGCTCATCATCACCACTTCAAGGTGAGCCAAGCATAAAGCGCACGGCACGGGAGGTAAAAAAACCCTTAAAGTTCTCCCCTTAGAATACATGATTTATGTTATTGTTAATAATTTGCTGTTAATTATGGTTTTTTTTGCTGTTATTTATGTAATTGTTATTTGATGTTATTTATGTAATTGTTATGTTATTTGCTGTTAATTATGGTATTTTTTGCTGTTATTTATGTAATTGTTATGTTATTTGCTGTTAATTATGGTATTTTTTGCTGTTATTTATGTAATTGTTATGTTATTTGCTGTTAATTATGGTATTTTTTGCTGTTATTTATGTAATTGTTATGTTATTTGCTGTTAATTATGGTATTTTTTGCTGTTATTTATGTTGTATTTAACCATTAAAATATAGTTTTCATATCTCACTGTGTGGTTGGGACTGTGCTTCCTATCTATTATTAAAACAGTTAGGCATCCCTCCTTAATACTGCACCAACCTGAAAATGCTAAGGAAAACCAAAACAATGTTTTAGTAACAAAAATAAAGATTTAGTTTTTTAAACAAATATTATTTTCAACTATTTACAATATTTTTTTCAACTATTTACAATTTATTGAGGATCTTGTCCAACTTTTCCTCCATTGAGGACATGCGATTCTGCATGCCTCCAACGGCTGCCTCAAGCCTCTCCAGCCGCTCCTGAGTGGGAACTGCATGGGATGGTAAGAAAAAAAAAAATGTTTAAAATCATATAATATAACCAACAGAAAAACAGTTCAAGATGTACTACTCAATGACATTGGCTATTCAATGCGATTCAATTTACAGGAATGTAAATATAGTTTTTCATTTTTTAATTAAAAATTTAAACCATTAGTCCTGTACTGTACAATAGGGTGACCACATAAAATCCAGGTCGGTTAAACTGTTGTGATGAAGAGGGGATTTCACCAGGAACTAATTGCATACAAATGACACTGGCTGAAATTCCCTTTTCTCTACAACTGTTACAGATACAGGAGCCCTGACCTGGATTTTATATGCTCAATGTACTCTACATTATACAAAGCAATGGAACTTCTATTACCTGCTGGAGACACAGCAGCAGGTGAGACAGGTGGGGGTGCATTCTCCTCTTCCTCCTCTTCCTGCACCTCCTCCTCCACCTCCTCCGCAGACGGCGATGGCGATGGACTGAGTATCCCTTCAAAATTGGAAAAAAAATGTTATTTTAAGTTTCTATCATGGTGTTCCCCGCCTCGATCCGTTGGGAGAGTCTATTAATTAATAAATAAATACATATATCATTACAATTATTAATATTAATAATATTATTAAAGTACGCTGGGCAAAAATAGTATTCCTAATTAATCTGGCTTGCATTTAACTTACATGCCCTTCTGCGGAGGGTCATCCGAGGAGGAGAAGGAGGAGAAGGAGGAGGAGGAGAAGTCCCCCCAACCTCCTCCACTTCGGGAGACGGAGCTGCCTCTTCCGCCCTCCTGTTTTGGGCTAAGAAAAAGAGGGAAGGGAAAAAGGGAAATAACATTAAAATGTGGAAGGGTCCCTGAAGGGCATCTAGTCCCACCCCAAGATGAATGCTGGAATCCACCTTAAAGCCTCATTGTGTCAGGGGTCATAGTTTTTGGGGCTTCCCCCCCCCAACCTGCACATCCACCAGAGAATACACAATGAGCAGTGGGCAGAATCACCAGCACACAGGGCTCCTGAAGGGCATCTAGTCCCACCCCACCCAAGATGTATGCTGGAATCCACCTTAAAGCCTCATTGTGTCAGGGGTCATAGTTTTTGGGGCTTCCCCCCCCCAACCTGCACATCCACCAGAGAATACACAATGAGCAGTGGGCAGAATCACCAGCACACAGGGCTCCTGAAGGGCATCTAGTCCCACCCCACCCAAGATGTATGCTGGAATCCACCTTAAAGCCTCATTGTGTCAGGGGTCATAGTTTTTGGGGCTTCCCCCCCTCAACCTGCACATCCACCAGAGAATACACAATGAGCAGTGGGCAGAATGGTAATGCACTCACTCACCTGCGGTCAGCCTCTCCTCAGGGGTTGGTCTCCCCGCCTTCCGCCACAGCTCGCGGAATTCCACGAAGTAGGGTGGACGCTGTCGGAAGGGGGGATGCTCCCCATGGGCACTAATGGCCCGGAAAAAATGGGCCTTCATATATTTAAACTTCGTCCTGCACTGCAGGGCAGTGCGGACGAAGTTTTGCTGGCGCAGAGCAGCAGCCGCCCTCCTAAACAGCCTCATAGTCGGGAGGCTGCTGCTCCTGACAATCCTTCCAACGAGGGAGGATTGGAGGAGGAAGGCCAATAATATGCGGACCTCCGCATCCCCCCAATACCTCCCTCTAGGCATCTTGAAGGATTGTGAGGAAGTCTAGGCCTCACTTCCGGTTTGCGATGTTTCCGCGGACCGGTTTAGCGGTTGCGCGCATGCGCGCGGAACCGTCAAACCACCATTCCCGAACAGCGCGTAAGTGATTAAACACTGTCGCGTTTATTCGGAGCAGTGGGAAAGTTACCAGATGTGTTTTGGGTGTCCTGAACTGAAAACCTGAGAATGTTAGTGACTATATTGTACTATGTTATTCTCAAAAAAACAACCCTGTGAGGTAGGCATGGATGGGCTGTGGTCCTGTTACTTGCCCTTCTGCAATGTTCACTGTACTGCATATGTGTGTTGGGTTACCTGAAGTCTTATTGTCTAGGAATACTACTATCAACATTGTTTGAAAGTTGTAGGAACATATTTTATTTAGGATAAGCATTTTTAAAATAAGCACTTTTTAATATGGCAACAACAATTTTGGGTGTCCTGAATGTACCTTTGGGTGTCCTGAACTGAAAACCTGAGAATGTTAGTGACGATATTGTACTATGTTATTCTCAAAAAAACAACCCTGTGAGGTAGGCATGGATGGGCTGTGGTCCTGTTACTTGCCCTTCTGCAATGTTCACTGTACTGCATATGTGTGTTGGGTTACCTGAAGTCTTATTGTCTAGGAATACTACTATCAACATTGTTTGAAAGTTGTAGGAACATATTTTATTTAGGATAAGCATTTTTAAAATAAGCACTTTTTAATATGGCAACAACAATTTTGGGTGTCCTGAATGTACCTTTGGGTGTCCTGAACTGAAAACCTGAGAATGTTAGTGACGATATTGTACTATGTTATTCTCAAAAAAACAACCCTGTGAGGTAGGCATGGATGGGCTGTGGTCCTGTTACTTGCCCTTCTGCAATGTTCACTGTACTGCATATGTGTGTTGGGTTACCTGAAGTCTTATTGTCTAGGAATACTACTATCAACATTGTTTGAAAGTTGTAGGAACATATTTTATTTAGGATAAGCATTTTTAAAATAAGCACTTTTTAATATGGCAACAACAATATGGCAATATGGCAACAACAATTTCAGCATAGAAAATAAAATTAACAGCATTTACAACAGCATTTAATTTGACATTGAAAGAAACATAGTTGAAAGTCACATTATTATGAACATACATCTCATAACAATATCTAATTACTAACAGCAATGTAAAAGAAAAATCAGCAAAGAAAATAAAATTAACAGCATTTGCAACAGCATTGCATTACACATTGAAAGAAACATACGTTACTTTGAAGTCACTGAACATCTCAAAACAGCAATGTAAAAACGAAATCAACATAGAAAATAAAATTCACATATTCTAAAGGGATTGTCTATAAGTAGTCTCATTTCCTAATGCAGCTTCTTCTTGATGAAAAAAGAATAAACACAGTCAGTGCTGCCTGGAGCGGGACTTGGCTTTTGCTTGAAGAATGGAATGAATGATCCAGAAAAAGGAAGCGGTTGCCTTCTGGTCTGGTCACATCACAGAGGTTCCACACGACACCGTCTTTGATCCCCTGCAGTTCTCTCTATGCTATGTTCTAAGGGAAATTTAGAGATGGATTGTTTTAGCATAGGATGTAATAACAATATCCCACCCTCTACACATTCATTCATTCATTCATTCTCAGGCCATGAAGCCTTTATGCGGAAACTTTCCTTATTTGTTTATGCACTTTCCTTATTGGTTTATGCTTCTAGCAGGTCTTGACACATGCTTCCTTCCTGTGACTTGCTGAAATAGAGTAAATAGAGTAAAGTTAGGGAAAACATGGCTTACACAAGTTTGGCACAGGGGTTTGGCACTGAACACTCACCTCCCTAGGGGTTCTGCCCACGCAGAGACCAAAGCATGCCTCTTAAGGCATCTCTGACCTTTTCCCCAGCAGCCTTTTCTTGAATTTCCTCATGCCCCATTGGCAGCGGGGCACCCAGGGTTGCCAGTTCAATTTGCCTTGCTTCGTGGAGATCCAATGCAACATCATGTCCTTGACTTTCACAAATGTTGTGTAGAATGACACAGGCAGATATCACAGAAATGACGTTTTCTTCAGCGAGTTCTATCCTGGACGACAGGCATCTCCACCGTGCTTTTAACCTTCCAAAGGCACATTCAACAACATTCCTCGCCCGTGACAGACAGTGGTTGAAATGTTGCTTTTGCTGGTCCAGGGCTCCGCCGTAAGGTTTCATCAGCCACTTCCGAATGGGGTAAGCGGAATCAGCCACCACCAGTGGAGGAATCTGCACGTCATTAACAGTAATGGTAGGGTTCCCTGGGATGAAGACACCAGCTTCCATGGCCTCAAAGAACGCAGAGTTCCTGAAGACATGGGCATCGTGATTTCTCCCACTCCAACCTATTTCCACATCCATGAATCGCCCACGGTGGTCCACTGTGCCTTGAAGGAGCATGGAAAAAAAGCGTTTCCGGTTTATGTAGTCAGGGCCTTGCCTAGGAGGACAGGCAATTTCAATGTGACATCCATCTGTGGCTGCAACACAATGAAAGAAGCCCAGTTTGGAAAATCCACTCATGATCTGAGAGAGAAAACATAAATAATGGAAAATAAATCATTACTGCTTCATCGGCTGGCATGCTTGAGATACAATGATCAAGTTCCATTTGGCCACCTATATAACAGCCTAGCCCATCTTTTCCTATCCCAAATAATAAAAAACAAGACTCACCTCTGGAACATTGCCAAGGCAAACTGTTTTTCTCAGAAGCGCATGCTCCATGGCTAGGCAGACCTCCACAACGATCATGGCTGCCGTTGTTCTACCGATCCCAAATTGCTGAGCCACCACCCGGTAACCACCAGGATTTGCTAGCCTCCATATACAGATGGCCACGCGCTTCACCATTGGAATGGCTTCCCTCATGTTCGTATTGCGACGTTCTAGAAATGGCCGAAGATGGTCTGCAATCTGGAAAAGGGTTGCTCTGGTCATCCTAAAGTTCTCTAGCCACTGCTCATCACCCCAGAGGGCTAGAACATCGTTTTCCCACCAGTCACGACTCCTGGGGAAGCACCACCATCTTCTTGGTCTCTGTTTTTTCATCAAAGGAACATATAATAAATTCTCTTGGAGTCTATCTTGTTGGAGTCTTAAAAGATAAGAGTTGTTCTCTTGGAGCCTTCTCATGATGATTCGTCTTCTTCTTCTTCTCCGTTGAATCGTTCTCCTTAGGCAAGTCAATGTAACGTGCATATTTGCGATCAGAAGTTGAATCGCATAAATGAGGGAACGAGAAATCGAGGTAGGAGCCATCTCGCCTTCTCTTCCCGTCCAGCTCAAAATGGCGTTTCAGAAAGAGAAAAGGGGAACCAAACTTGCTTCTCTGGTGTCGCCTAGGTAAATGAACTCAACGGTCGACGAAACTCAGATCACGTGCTTGTATGCATATGCTCGCGCGCGAAGGTGCGCGTAACCTGAAGGCATTTTTTTCCCCCCGCTCAGCTCTGCCCTCTCCCCCCCTCCCATCTCGTTGCCAGGTAACCCGAAATTACGTAGGCAGGCAGGTACATTCCTGTGGGTGGAGTACAGGAAGGGAGGGCTGGGAAAGGGGTTGGCTCTGATCACGTGCTTGTATGCATATGCACGCGCGCGAAGGTGCGCGTAACCTGAAGGCATTTTTTTCCCCCCGCTCAGCTCTGCCCTCTCCCCCCCTCCCATCTCGTTGCCAGGTAACCCGAAATTACGTAGGCAGGCAGGTACATTCCTGTGGGTGGAGTACAGGAAGGGAGGGCTGGGAAAGGGGTTGGCTTTAGGCAAAAAGCGAATTAAAATGTCTGTTTCCTCCTCCCGAAGCCCCGCATGTGAACAATTAAAACGCGCGTCGGAGAAAAGCGATAATGCGCTTCAACGCCTCTCGCTGCCTCCCGTGCAGAGGGATGAGGCGTAAATGCGCCTCCGCGATAGTGCGCATAATACCACAAACGGGCGCAAAAGCGCATCCTTGTGGAGGGGGCCTCTCTCTCTCCTTCTCCCTCAGACCCACAAACACACACTCCTCTATCCAACCATTCTCTTTCTCCTGTCTTCCATTTCCTAAGAGCTGCCCGTAAGGAAATGTGTTAAGATTTTAAAAGTGGGAGGGTTACAGTACCTTGGCAGGGGCCAAGAAAAGCGTCTGGGGCACAGTGGTGCCTGCGGATGCCACGTTGCCAACCCCTCACCTAGGTGGCCCAAAAATGGCGTTGGGGTGGGACTGTGCAGACTGAAGAGGTGTGTTTCTGTAGCTCAGAATGGGCCTGGTTCTCAGTGGGTGGAGTTTCAGAGTGGGTGGGTAATGGGGACCAGGTTTAGCTCCCACTATGATGGTGCCTCTTGAGTGCAGAGCACCTTCCCCCCCCCTTCCACTGGGTGGACAGATTAACATCTATGGGTAGGTGGGTGGCTGCAATGTGTCAGTCCTAGCCAGCATAGCCAATGGTGAGGGGTTCAGAGAGTTGCAGTCCAACATCTGGAAGTCTATAAATTCCTTTTTCCTGGTGTATAGAGAGAGGAATTGTACAATATAGAAGTCCTCTTGCCATATTCACTAACACAATCATGGGAATTTTATTATATCTATCTATCTATCTATCTATCATCTATCTATCTATCTATCTATCTATCTATCTATCTATCTATCTATCTATCTACTATTCTTCTAGCCAACCTGAAAACGGAGAAGGCCAATAAGCGACATAAATAATTATTTGCCTTACAGGATAATCCCTCACCCTTTGAAGCCAGGGGTTGCGTATTATAAAATACACTTGATTCATTCATTAAAGACCATGTGTGTGGTGGTGGGTCTTTTTTACCCACTCCTGAAACATGGGGGTGGGGGAGGCCTAGATAGCACATATATGTACATCCAACACCCCCTCCTCTCTTTTACAGTGTTTTTTTTAAATGGAATCTACATGATCCCTAAAATGTCAGCATCCAAAACCCATCTGGAATACAGTTATCAAAAAATCATCGTAAGCACTCAGCATTGTCATTTCATATAACAAGGAGATTTAGAGGTGGCAAAATCAGCTGGTATTAATAAACAATGCCAGAAACCTAAAGAACAGGTGATTTCCTTGGCTTACCTTCTGGGGGGAAAGATGCTTAGACTGTGTTAACTCCTAATTCCTGGTCTCGGAATTGTCCGTCTTGTTCCTTTTAAAATGTCGGATCCATACACGTCCGTGTGAGAAAGTATAATATTCGATTCTCCTTCCCTTCTCTGTTTCCCCACCACTCTTTTCTTCCTGTGTAGTTTTCTGAATCAACCCAGCTGATTGTGCGTCACCATTTTGGAGCGCGTTGATCATATGATGGTTTAGTGCTGCCGTAAAAGCTGCCTTCCTCTTGCCAGTGATACGTTACTGAGCATGCTCCCTGCATCCCAGCCTCTGAGCATCATTCCAGCATCCTTCCAGGGTTTGAAGTCTCCCAAGCATCTTAAATGAGCCGTAGACTGAACGATCCTTCACCTTTCACAGGAAAGGAGTTCTTTCCTCTATTTTTTCTCAGCTTGTTCTGGAGGTCAGGCTGAACCATGTCTTCTCTACAACCCCCTGTGCCTCCACAGCTGGGATGGCCTGGGCCTGTAAGCTCCCCGGCCAGACAGGGAGATATTAATTTCTTCCCCTCCCAGCTCCATCCGCCTTGGCCAGCTGGTCTCTGTATGGTGGAGAGCTCAGGCTTTTGCAGCCGGATGGATTATTATCGGCTCAGCACATGAGGGAGGAACACCCCTCCGCAACACTGGTTCAGGAGATATTGACATAACACACAAGCTGCTCTGCGCGTTTCTTTTTTCTTTTTTTAAAATGTTTTTAAAGGGAAACCTTCCTGTCTCTTACATAATCTTCCAGTCCCAAGCACATCCAGCCAATTTACCCATCAGCGTCTAACTGCCTGGTTTATTTACTGAAAAGAATCATGATTTGTAAGCAAGCAAATTCAGTCCTCGTCTGGGCGGATAGTCCGCACTACATGGATACATATGTACGTGAGCAGGATCGCCAGCTATGCTCTTTAATCCCATGCTTTGGTGGGGCTCAGTGGTCAGCAGCAGATCTCCTGGGCTCAATCTAGGAAGTCAAGTTCCACAAGTCAAGCCCTTGGTCCAGAGAGCTCCATATGGTCCACACTGACTGGCAGAATCTCTCCCAGGTTTCTGGCAGGGTTTTTTTTCAGCCCCATCTGGAGATGTTGCCCTGGATTGAACCTGGGACCTTCTCATAGCAAAGCAGGGATTTTATCACGGAGCTCTGGACCTTCCATGGCATTGGCAATGTTGCGTTTCCATGTGACAGTTCAAAATCACAGTCACTCACTGACCTGGTTTACCGATAGGCTGACCATATGAAAAGGAGGACAGGGCTCATGTAACTTTAACAGTTGTAGAGAAAAGGGAATTTCAGTCAGGATCATTTGTAAACAATTAGTTCCTGGTGAAATTCCCTCTTCATCACAACAGTTAAAGTTGCAGGCACTATACTAGAGGACCATATACAAAAGAAGGCAGGGCCCCTGCAACTTTAACTGTTGTGATGAAGAGGGAATTTCACCAGGGACTAATTGAATACAAATGACACTGGCTGAAATTCCCTTTTCTCTACAACTTTTAAAGTTACGTGAGCCCTGTCCTCCTTTTCATATGGTCCGCCTAGTTTACACAATCACCGCAGCGCAACGCTGGTTTGTTGTCGGGTTGTGAAACGCTGGTTTCACCCACAAACAACCCCTGCTGCCCGATCCTAACGAACCATGGCGACACTCCCCCTCCTAGTTGGGGGCTGACTATTCAAAATGGCCGCCTGCATGGGCCACAAACCACCATGGTGGGTTTCAGTGATCGTGTGAACGACCCCACTGCCTTGGAGACTGGGCAGGGATCCCGCCATGCACCAGATGTAGAATGTAGTTCCTTAAGTCACAGGGGCATACTCTGCACCACTGCAAACCCTCCACCAATTTTACCGACAGAAGTAGAGACACTGCTGCATGTGTCCAGAGGGCAGAACAGGTTGGGTCACAGGTGGAACCATCACAAGGAAGATTACAAGCCCCCCCCCAAAAACCTGTCAGAGATCAATAGGCCACATCCAAAGCAGGTAATTCAAGGTGGTAAAAACAAAAGAAACAAGTCCTTGCTTCTAAGGCACGACAGGAACACAATATATGCATATGTATTGGGTTAAAGAAATGAAACTTGACAGCATTTAGATATGGTTTGGGCCCATTTTACAGATTTGGAATACTGAGGCACGGAGGAACGACTGCTCAGAGAACATGCAGCACCAAGTGGCCACCCAAGGCCACCGCTGGCCCTCTCAGCATCACCCCATATCAGTATGTATTGAGGACAAACTCTGCCGCCTGAGGTCCTGTAGCGTGGTTTGCACCTTTGACTGGCTGATCTCTGCGCCAGAACTGAGTGCAGAGTGGGTCAAAGCCAAAGAGAAAAGTGACTGTTTTTAGGCTCATGAACTCCTTGGTCCAGGATTCTTTTCTCTAACTGGCAATAAGCTCTGTCAGGTGAAGCAAGATCTCCCAGTCTCTCCAACCTCAGGGCCCTTAAACTCAGCCTCCCAGGCTATGGGCCTAATCCATCCCATGGAGCTTTGTATTCTGACCTTCAGAGCATTGGACACCCTCTGCAGATGCTAACCTGGAACCATGGAAAGGAGCAAGGAACCCATGTCATGTGGAATCCCAAGGAGAGGGTGAGCGGCACAAAGCGGAATCCTTTTGTTATCTCCGATCAGAAATTGGAGGTAACGTAGGGATTCCCCAGACTAGACCGGGGCTTGAAGGATCAGCTCCTTCCCAGCACTGCTTGCGCCCCAGTTAGGATGCAAGCACTGCAGGAAGGGACTCACCTTGGTCTTTCAGTAATTAAAAGCTTAACTGGAGATGCCAGGACTCAGACCTTGTGCTCTACCAGAGAGCTGTGGCACTTCCCCTAAAAACAAAATAAGGGTCCAGTCTTCATCATTCAGCATAAAGGGCTGATTGAAACAGTCCCCCTGGGAAGCCGGCAAACACCGAGACAGTCCCTCGGTCTTTCTCGTGTAGGATTGTCTACACCCTGACAGTTATCAGCTCTCCAGGGTTTTAGACAGGACTCTTCGCCACGACGCCTAGCATTGATCCCAGGGAATACTTATTTATTTTTGCATGCAAAGCAGGTGCTTTACCACCGATCCACGGACCCTCCCCCAAGCCAAGGGCGAAAGAAAGAGTTCCTTAGATTTCCCCTCTGCAGCTGTGGCTTTCATAGACCTAGCACTCAGTTCATGATCCAGTGGAGAGGAAGAGAGCAGACAGCATCGCTCGGATGGTTCCGTCCGCTCCGGCGTCTTGTGCTCCGGCAGCTGGAGCCAAACAGGGAAGCTCCTGTCCCGGCACACAGAATCCCCATGGTTCCCCCGAAAGAGACTTTCTACAGCTGAGCACTGACTTCATTCGCATCACTGGGCTGCCTTTGACAGCATCACGCCGTGGCCATCTCGCCTGCCCAGCGCGTTTGATTTTAGGCCATTTCTAGAGCACCAAATGAAATCCAGCACGCTGGATTTCATCACCAAATCGAAGGAGCCATTTAAAAACAAGACAGTGGTGCCAAAAGAGCTATGAACCATTATCAATATTTTAAACATTTGAAATGCCCCTCTAAAGTTTTTTTTCCCCCTGGCAGGAAGAGCTTTAAGCTTCAATGTGCTGGGGGGGGGGGGGGTTCCCGCTGCCCCCCTTTTTCCTGGGTTCCCCATCCACCACTGGAATACGCCCACCAAGAGTTTCTCTTGCCCAAAGTCTCCTTTTCTGACTAGCACTGGCTATCTGGAGACTCAAATAGAGATTTCCCCCATCACCTGCTAACTTTATGGCTAGAAATGCTAAGGACTGAATCTGGGATTTTTTTTGTGCAAAACAGGTGCTATAACAGCAAGCGATGGACCTTTCCCACAAACTAATGTAAGTTTCCAGTCCTCATGGCTCTGAATATAGGGCAGGTGTAAACAGCAGAAGAAGAAGCTGCCTTATACTGGGACAGACTACATGTTTAACTAGGGCAGAGTCGTTTGCTCGGACTGGGAGCTGCTTTCTAGAGGTTCAGGTAGAGAGAGAAAATGCATTTTCCTCGCCATCTGCTCTCTGAGATCCTCTGAGATCCTGGAGGTTTTTCCAGGGTCTGAACCTGGGACCTTCTGCGTGCAAAGTGGGGGCTCTCCCACTTTGCTGTGCCCCCTCAATACTGATAGGTAGATAAAGAGGTAGGTATTTTAGGTTAATTTATAGCTAGAAAAGCCACACTTCCCACCTCACCCCTTGTATCAGCCATGGAACGGAGAGCTCCATCCTTGATTTAGGCCCTTTCTACACCTAAGGGTGTAGAGGGAGGGAAAGGGGGGGGGCGATCCTAGACTTATCTGCTTCCAGGTTCGTCCTCCAGCTTCTAAACACGAAGTGTGACATCCCAGGAAGAAATGGACGTCATGCCCGCCATTTTTTTTAAGCAACAGAGGAGCCGGGAGCATGGCAGAGAAGTCAGGAAACACCCACCCACCCCGCCATCCTGGGGATGACAAAATTGCTTTTTTTCCCCCACCCCCCATGGAGCCACCCCACGCGGCTCCATGCCCGTTTTAGGACCCGGGATGGTGGAGAAATAGGGATATCCCCGGTTTATGCTATCCTGGAGTTATCCTGGTGTTGTCCCCGGACACACAGGGACAACCCCGACAAAAATCCCCGTGTAGACATGGCCCCACTAGAAGGATCTTCCATTCCTTTTTTCTTCCAACCTGGGAAAGTCTTCGTCCTGCCATTCTTCCTTCACGTCCACGTTCTCCATCCTCAGCGTTGCTTCCGTGGTACCCATTGTGCTCGGTGTAAAGGGATCGGTCAGCCTAGGGAGATCAATTTCTGGTCGAGGAGGTTGTCCTGTAAGAGAAAATGCAACCATTTAACAGGGAACAAACAGGCGTGACGTTAAATGCTGAAGATGAAAGATAGGTCCGTTCAGGGCCCAGCTCCTATATGGGATACTCTGGGTTTTAAGACTTGACTCTGCTCTTTGGGGCGTGCATCTCCTTTAGTAAGGATATTCTCCTGATGAAAAGCTGCTTATTCTCAAAATGCTTCGATTCCTACCTTTTTCTGGCCAATAAATCCGCTTCCTTACTCATTTACATCGTCACCCCCTGCAACCCAATTCTACAAGCAGGGGAAATTCCAGGGGTGCAAGTGTGACCCATGTTTTGGGCTTCCTTTGAATGAGGTACAGGAAGCTTATGGTATTTTTGGTGACTTACTCTTTCTTTACATACACATACAGGTTGCACATATGTGTAGACATGGCATATTCTCAGGGGGAACTCTTGGCTGAGACTCTATTTATTTATTTATTTATTTATTTATTTATTTAATTAATATCCCACCAAAACCAACATTCAAGGTGGCTAGCAATTGTAAAATACAGATAAACATTATCTCTCTTAAAACAAACAAACCAAAGAATTAAAAATGCAGCAGTAACAAGCACCTAACCAGTTTAAAAAAACACGTTTACCAACATGTGAGCCTATCTACCAGCAAGCGCCAAGTTCAAATCTTGCCACAATCCTGACCTCACAGCATTCTTGTATTCTTTAGGCTTCCTCTCCACAATCTGTAATTTAGCAGAGAATAATTGCCTACCTTCTTCGTTTATTTGAAGCATTTTTAAATCCTATTCCTCAGCCAAAAATTCTCCTGGAGTGCTGATATGCATCGATAAAAACAAAACTAAAACGACATGGCACAAAAGGAAAAATGGATGGGGAAGAGGAGAAAAGCAAGCGAAAGTTAGAGTCCCAACGCATCAGGAGAGCACCAGGTTGGGGAAGGCTAGGAGCTCCACCACACCAGCGATTTAGTGCGCTCTTGCCATGCCTAGTGTGCGGGTTTGCAGCACGGTACTCACATGACGCCATGCCTATCCTGCTGACACCCCACCTCTTCTCCAGCTTTTCCTAGAACGCTAAAAGTCTGGCTTATTTTCCCTAAGCGTACTGAATGCGCCCTAAGCCCCAGTGTAGTATTAAAGGAACTGGGGGCTTGAACGGATTGCATCAGGTCCTGGCAGGGAAAAGCGATCTCTCCCAGCAGCCGGCTCCAAGCTTCAATAGAAAACCCAAACCTTGCATCCCAGGCTCGAAAGTCTTTTTTTAACATCATACAATGCCTGAATCTCTGCAGAGACAGGATTCTACTCCCTCAATGCCCCCAAAGAGCCAGACTAAAGGGTTGTTCTGGTTTTGGCCAAGCAGAAAGGTGGTCTGGTTGAAGTACTCCTCTGCCAGGACTTGACTGGAGGGAGAAAGAGAAGGGGAGGGGTTATGTGGAGACGAAGAGCTAATGAGCCAAGGAGCGAAAGAGCAGCTGTTCAGATGAAAGGGATCATAAGCTTGACACCCTTCTGCATCAGAGGTAAAAATGCGGAGGCAAACCAGGGGGGGAAATTAGGTGTGATGGAGGCCTAGGTGTGAGCTGAGAAACCCTTTCCACCCTTACAAATTTGCTAGGTGGCCTTTCAACAAAGCTATCTTCTCTCAGCTTCATCTCCCAGCCCTACCAATATGGCGATTAAAAACCAGGTAGCTATTTATACCTATAACACTGTCAATACATGCGTTGTGCTTGATATAGATTTATTTATTTATTTATTTATTTATTTATTTATTTATTACATTTGTATACCGCCCCATAGCCGAAGCTCTCTGGGCGGTTTACATAGGATTAAAAACAATTAAAAACAATATACAAAAATTAAAACAGCAAAAACATACAACATACACACAATCTGTCCAACAAAGGCAGGTCTCTGCCTCAAGGAGGTCACAATCTAAATTTGGAGGGAGGGAGCTAAACACACGAGTAGCATAGGATGAATATGAGAAGTAAAACCAAAAGGAGGAGAGCATCCACTCAGGATAAAGAAAGGAAGAGAAGCAAACATTTTTCCCATTCACCAGACCACAACTAAGGGTATGTCATTTCCAGGCTTTCTGGGGCGGCACAAAACTCGGGGTTTGCGGCACAAAATGGCACAAAACTAGCACAAAACTTTGGCATCAGCTTGGAGTCGGTGTGACGATTTGAAATTTTGGTCAGTTTCCAGATCACACTGAAAGGTGTGTCGGTTTCACCATTTGGGTGATGGCACAAAACTCGGGTTTGCGGCACAAAACGACACAAAACTAACACAAAACTTTGGCATATGTTTGGAGAAGATCCTAGTTTAGGGAGTTCGTAGTTAACAGAGCCCCCTTTCCCCCTGGATTTTTTCTGCGGGTTCCCCCTCTGTTTCCTATGCGAGTCTAGCGTTTTGAATCGCATGTGTTCGGATTTGCTCCGATACCTCAACTCAGCCTGTTGAACTTGCCTGAAATGGACTTTGCCCGTTCAGGGTTAAATCGAAACAGAAACTAAAAACGGAGCACTCGGGCACGAGAACAGCGCGAGGGGGACGAAGTCATGCGAGTCCCGCGCTGAAGAAGTGGATCAAAGTCGAGGTGAGTGTGCTTAAAACAGTGCGTGTGATAACGGCCTCAGTAGAGGAGCACCTGCTTTATAAAAGGTCTGAGATTCAAACCCCAGGCATCTCCAGTTAGGGCCCCTGCCTGAAACCTTGGAGAACCAAAGTTCTGACCCGATGGAAAGCAGCTCCAGTATATTTTTTTGAATGCTTGAAATGGGCCCTATGAAATGCTCGGCATCGCGGTGGTCTTGAATAAACACAGCATTCCAATTTGTGGAACACTCTCCACACAGAGCTGCAACTACTTAGGGTGACCCTATGGAAAGGAGGACAGGGCTCCTGTATCTTTAGCAGTTGTATAGAAAAGGGAATTTCAGCAGGTGTCCTTTGTATGCATGCAGCACCTGCTGAAATCCCCTCTTCATCACCACAGTGAAAGCTGCAGGAGCCCTGCCTAGCGTGACCAGATCCAAAAGAGGGCAGGGCTCCTGCAGCTTTAATTGTGGTGATGAAGAGGGGATTTCACCAGGGCCTATATGTGTACAAAAGACAACTGCTGAAATTCCCTTTTCAATGCAACTGTTAAAGATACAGGAGACTGTCCTCCTTTCCATGGGGTCACCCTACAACTACTGCCAACCTTACAATCATTTTGGACCTTTTCTACTTACCCAGGTTTTTTAGTCTGATCAGTGTGTTTTATTCAGGGGGGGAGGGTGATATTGCCTTTTCATGATGCATTATCTATTTCTTTTATTTTTATTACTTCGTTTATATCCTCCCCCCCACTTATGAGGAATCCAAGGCCGCTTGCATGATCCACCTCCTCTCCATTTTGTCCTCACAACAACCCTGTGAGGTAGGTCAGGCGGAGAGCTGGTGACTGGCCCAGAGTCACCCAGTGAGCTTCATAGCCGAGAGGAGACCAGAACCTGGGTCTCCTGAATCCCAGCCCAACGCTCTAATCACTACACTACACTTCTTGTTTTCTTATTAGACGTGGTTGTTTTTATTACCTATTTATTCACCGCCCCGATACCTTTTTGCTGAGGAGCGGTTTCTAAATACCCAGATAAAGAAATACACAGATATCTGAGTGCCATGGACACCCACACACGCTTCTTCTGTCCTACCCTGTGGAAAAGCCAAGATTCAGGCTACGGTTTCTTTTCAACGCTTGGCAGCTCTGTCAGGTTACAAAGCAGGTGTGGCATGCACCGTTTACCGATCCTTCGCTTTCCCTGGTCCATGACTCCGATTTTGCTTGGAATGATCTGACAATGCCTGTAAATCTCCCTCCCCCCACCTCACCCACCTAACCTCCCCCCCCCAATATGAATCCGCAGCAGTGCCGTGTAATCCCATCGTGCAGGAAGAATACAACCCCATGCCACCGACGCCTGTCCTGCCGTTATCCCTGGAGGCATGCATCCCCAGACTTCTCTACTTACTGCATCCGTGTGTGTGTATGTCCCTGTGATGCCGTTGCTCAAAGGATTCCAGCTAAATTCCAGCGGCGCATCCCGCTTTTGTTTACGAGGCCTTCCTTGGGGTTGCCAAATGCCTGCTTCATCTGGCGACTCTGCCTGATGCAACCTGGCCTACATCAGAAAAAAAACAAAACACGCTGCCTCTTCCCAAATGCACACCTTTTCTCTCTCAGTCAACGGATGCCTGGTTACGCACCAAGTCCTGCATCGCTCGGCTTTCTCGCAGACGTTACCTCCAAGCGCTTCTTATTCCGCATTCTCCCCCTCCCAGCTGCAAGCCGACTCCAGCTTTAAACACACTTGAGGCCGTTTAATTGCTTTGCTTTTGTGTGCCAGGGGCTGGGGAGGGAGGTTTTCCGAGCGGTGCGTCTTAATGACAGAGATGTACGGCGCGGCCGCGGCGGCATCCGGTCCAGGAAACGGCTGGAGGGCGGATGGCGCATTTATTTTTCACTGCTTTTTAATCTGGTGGCATCATTTGCTAAAAAAGAAAAATAACAACACCCACCAAGGTGGCCTCATCCATTAGGAAAGATATGTCACGTTTTTATTTTGCGCCTCGGGGTGCGAACATGCTCTTTTCCCGTGACAGATACCGTCACGTTCCTCCTGACCTGGGAGATATCAAACGAAAATGAGGTCTTTAGGAAAATCAGGCATCGTTATCCTTAAAAAAAATAATAATCAGGAAAAAGATGGATTGGGTGGGTGAAAGACTCTAATCTGAAAGAATTGACTGTAGTTCTGTGTGGTTCAGCTGTAATGCATAGACGCCTTCAAAGAGCAAATACTTGTTTCTTGTTCGGAGGCGGAGGGGGAAGGTCTAAACCTTCAAAAACAACCTCTGCAGCTGTTTGGGAATCTTTACCAACGGTGCAGAAACTCAGGTCTGGCCTCCTCTCCCCTTCCTCCCAACTGCTGATGGTTTCACGGTTCCCCACCTTTTGCAGGATTTGGCACCATTCTAAAAGGCTGAAATGTCTCCTAACCCTTCATGGCAGCAAGAGCTTTGGTAGTTTTGATATTTTGGCCCCGCAAGTAACTGGTTTCCAAACTTGGGCTGTGACTTAAGAACATCAGAAGAGCCCTGCTGGATCAGACCGGGAGTCCATCTTGTCCAGCACTCTTTTCACACAGTGGCCAACCAGCTGTCGGCCAGGGAGCAACAAAGCAGGACGCGGCGCAACAGCACCCTCCCACTCATGTTCCCCAGCAACTGGAGTATATAGGCTTACTGCCTCTGAAATTGGAGGTCACACATAGCCATGAAGGCTAGTAGCCTTTGATAGCCTTCTCCTCCAGGAAGTTTGCTTTCCTCCAGATGTTTTGGATTCCAACTCCCAAGGGCTCTATATCCAGCAAGGACAGTGTCCCACTGGGATTATGGGAGCCGTTCTCTAACAACATCTGGCAGGGACTAACATAATCAGGGGACCAGAGTATCTCCCTTATGAGAGAAGGTTACATTGGCTGGGATTGTTGAGCTTGGGAAAAGGACGGCTAAGGGGAGACATGAGAGAGGGGTACAAAATCATGCATGGTGTGGAGAAGGTGGCTAGGGAGACATTTTTCTCCCTCTTGCACAATACTAGAACCCAAAAGGGTTGTCCCACGAAGCTGAAAGGTGGGAGATTCAAGACAGAAAACAGGAAGGACTTCTTCACACAGCGCAGACTTAAACAATGAAATTCACTGCCACAAGCTGTACTGATGGCTTTAAAAGGGGGTTAGACAAATTCCTGAAGGCTATCAATGGCTGAATTCGGACGACACAATAAGCAACTGGGTGGGGGGAAACAATCGTCAGTTGTATTGACTATCCTGTCGTCCGAATGCTGCCATTGTCAACTCAGCGCTGATCCTAATCCACACCACGGTTGATTATTTATTACCATGTTGTGTGGGGAGTACCCCCTAGGTGAACAACTGTAAAGTTGATTATTACCCCACCATTGACTATCGTGTTGTCCGAATTCAGCCAATGGCTACTAGTCTTCATGGCTATGTGCTATATGCTACTTCCAGAATCGAAGGCATACAACAATTGCAGGGGAACATGGGCGGGAAGGTGCTGTTGTACTCGCGTCCTGCTCAGATGCCTTCTGGAGAAGATGCTTGAATTGGGAATTCCAGAAGCAGATAACAACATCTCTCATGTTTGCACCTGGTGCTTGGCAGATATACTGCTCCTGGAAATGGAGCATCCATTTACCTACCATGGCTAAAAACCTCTGAAAAAAACCAAGCAAAAAATAATGGGAAACAAAATAATGGCTCCCCCCTCCCATGTCTAGGGTGACCCTATGGAAAGGAGGGCAGGGCTCCTGTATGTTTAACAGTTGAATAGGTAAGGGGATTTCAACAGGTGTCATTTGTATGCATTGCAGCACCCAGTGAAATTCCCTCTTCCTCACAACAGCTAAAGTTGCAGGAGCCCTGCTCTCTTTTGTATCTGGTCACTCTAGTATAGCTCCTGCAGCTTTAGCTGTTGTGAATTCCACCAGGCGCTCCATGCATACCAATGGCACCTGCTGAAATTCCCTTTTCAATACAACTGTTAAAGATGCAGGAGCCCTGTCCTCCTTTCCATAGGGCCACTCTAGCCTGTCTCAGCCTGTCTCTGCCCCCCTTCCTCGATGCTTTAGCCATCCCCTGCAGAAACTCCGGCGTGTTTGCTCAGAGCGAAGGGAGGCTGCTGCACCCAGCCGGAACCGCCGCTAGGCCCGGGGATCAGTTTACCGTGGCAACGGTTGCCGAGCAGCTGGCTCCGTGTCGCCTGGCAACAGTCGCCAGGCAGGATTGTTCTACCCGGCTGCTAAGCCAGGCCGTCGCGGCCCAGAGTCGCCTCACTTCCCCGGCATGGCCTCTGCGTCGGTGCTGGTGGCCCGCGAGGAGGCTGCAGAGCCCTCCGCGACCTACTCCTATAACAGCCAGCCCCGTGCCGTGCCCGCCCGGCGGAGGTACCGGACCTCCCTGGACGCGACCGAGGCGTAAGTACCGTTTGAGACCTTTGGCTTGAAGCACAGGGAATAACGCTAAAGGTGCAATAGAGTGTTTATTGCAGACTTCCCCCTCCAGATGTGTTGGACTACAACTCCCATAATCCCCAGCCAGCCAGCTGTCTGGGGATTGTGGGAGTTGTAGTCCAACACATCTGGAGGCGGCCAACTTCGGGGGGGGAGGCTGATTTAGTGCTGCAAGGAGGATTTAATGCTTCAAGGAGCAACACTGGCTGGGGATTATGGGACTTGCAGACCGGCACACCTGGAGGACGCCAGCTTTGGGGGGAGGCTGATTTAGTACTTCAAGGAGGAACAAAAGGCGTCTCCTCAGCAAAAACATAAAATTAAGGTACGTTTCATCCCGGCCTCTGCTTCACAGGGTCATTTTTAGCGCTAGGCCCCGCAATTCTCACCTGAAATTTACATGCCAAGTCGCTGCCTTTCCATGCCGTCTGACCTTTGCGTCTACAAATATTCTAAATCCAAGGCGGAGTGTCTCCTTCTCTCTACTCCGGCAACCTACCCCTCCCTGTTTGGCATTTAGACAGTAAGCTCCTTGGGGGCAGAGGCCTACTTTTTATTGTTGGGGTTTTGCTTCTGATGAACCCGTAAAGTGCAATAGGAGCCTAGTAGGCTGCTTTATACTGAATCAGACCCTTGGTATGGTCAGCACTGAGTGGCAGCTCTGGGTTTCGGGCAGGACTTTTCCCTAGCCTTATCAAGAGATACCAGAACTCGAACCAGGGACCTCCCGCCTGCAAAGCCTATGCTCAACCACTGAGTCATGACCCTTCCCCAAATGTAGAAGTGTCCGTACTGTTTTTGGGTGGCTTAGTGGTTTATTGGCTTTGTCCTGGATCTAAATGTAAAGAAAGGTTTCGGTGTCTCCAGGGATGGAGCACCCGCTTTGAATGTTGCCGGTTCAGTTCCTGGCATTTCCAGTTAAAAACGGATTGGTCTGCAGGTGAAAGACGATTGGGCTCCATTGGAGAGCCATCGCTAGTCCGAACCAGAACAGGAAATATCTCCCACCCTTTCGAAATGGGCTTACCAGTGATAAAAAATACAATCAAAACAAAATGTGATCATAAAGTGATTTATCTATGTAGTTTAAAAAAAAACATATATACATAAAAACAATAAGAAAGAATACATCATTGTGCTGTAAAGAATCACCCATCAAGCCAATGAGAGAGAATACAATGTAGTTATGTTACAAAGTACTGGAGGGAAAGGCTATCATTGGCTACTAGTCCTCATGGCTCAGTGCAACCTCCAGTTTCAGAGGCAGTAAGCCTGTAAACCAAATCAATCAAATTTTCGATATACAGTCTTCCTCAGTGGCCTAGTAACGGGGATACGGTCTAGTATATAAAGGCCATGCCCCAAAACAAACAGATGTGTACAGCACAGGACACTGCAATGCATTAGCAATTGATCCATCTTGCCAATCTTTCCTCTAGAACATGTACGAACAGAAAGGCGCACATGTTGAAATAATAAATTAACTGCAAGGGGTGCAAAGACTCCGCTATTAAAAAAAAAACTGTTTTAGAGGCTGGAACTGCAGCAGACATACAAACAATAGACTGAAAATAAAATAAATAATGAAATAGCTCTGGATGCTGCCCGAACAACTGCTTGCAAGCTATCCGTTCTGTGGGCGTATGATCTGACTTGGTGTAGAGCAGCTTTCGATTTTAAACCAGCCCTTTATTCAGAACCATGAGGACTGGAAACTTTTACTTTTACAGGGCCTTAGCTCAGTGGCAGAGGACCTGCTTTTGCAGGCAAAAGATCCCTGACATCTCTAATTAAAATAATATTTGCCCAAGGCTTCTTTCTGTCTGGCCAAATATGCAGCTACCTATGTTTGTGAGCAGGATCCACAGCTACGTTCTTTGATTTTTATAGTTGGAAGGAGCTTAGAGCTTAAGCTATGGTCCTCCAATGTACCAGTGTCCTAGCCAGTAAGAGATTTTTTTTTTCTATATGATGCATTCCTAATTAAAATGCAGGTCGTTGGTGTGTTTTCTCAGACTGTGCAAACATTGGGTCTCTGTAACAGGCTGGAGCTAACTACTGTTTTTAATTCTGCTCTTTTTCTCTCCCCCCCCCCTTAATTTTATGCATCACAGTGAGGAGGACTCAATTCACTATGCAAACCTCATGTACGAGAGAAGAGTGGTTCGTGGCAACACATATGCCCTTCACATGTTACCTTGGGTGAGTGTTTCTTCTCCCAGAAATCCTTTCTAATTCTTCTGTTCCACATGGGTAAGAAATGAAGATTAAAGCTTCCATGCTCCAAGCAAAAAGGAGTAGTTCACCCCAGGCGGAATCAAGCAGCAGAACGACCTGCTATGTGTTCTAACTTTAAGTCGCCTTGGGTGATCCTATTTGAACCGTTAGGCGACTCATATATTTATAAAGGCATAAGTAAGGGGAGGTGCTGGGGTGAACTTTGGCGGCTTTATAAAAAAGGGTTGAAAGGATTTATAGAGGAAGAGAAGCAGGGAAAAGTCTAGTGGAGGGCTATGGGGAAGTTCTGGCCCTCCTGCTGTTGTGGGACTCAAATTCCCATCAGCCCCAGCTAGCATGAACTATGGCCAGAGATGCTTGGAGCTGTGGTTCAGTAACGTTTGGAGGGCCACCATTTCCCAGTTCCGTAGTCTAACACTTTACAGAGTTGCGTAAAGTAAAATGTCTGGACTGACGCCTTGAGAACACTGCAGTTTGAATTTTTATGGGCGAGGTAAAAAAAAAAACCTTCCCTAGAAGCCTAGAGCTGGAGGGGCCTTTGTGGGACGAGGGTGAAGGATGTCTTTCTATCCGAGGGCCAGTAATGCAGCCTTAGGAGAGGCATTTCACCCGTATAGAATGGGGGGGGGGGAGATTGCACAAAACCCAGGAAATTAGCAAATGAACAGCAGTTGGGGAAAGGAGTGAGGCCAAGAGAAGGGGCGGGGCCATCCCCTGAACCCCAGGGAGCTAATTTAGCCCCTGGTCCTACGTTCCTCACCCCTGCGTTACTTAAATTCCGTTTGCCCTAGACACCTTTCCCTGAACTGGTGCCGTCCAACTCCAACTCCAATCAGATATTTTAGATTCCAAGTTCCATCAGCCACAGCCAGCATGGACGTTGGTCAGGAATTCTGAGAGCTAGGATCCAAAACATCAGATAGGCATCCAGATTGGGGAGAGCTGATTTAATTTTTGGGGTCAGCATGTATTCCATAAAAGAGGCCAACCTGCCACCTGCCAAGGGAAAAGTAGTTACGCTGGCATCGGGGGTAGGGATGTATGAATTTTGTAAAATCCCTTCTGTCTGCATTTCACTGATTGTCAGTTGCCTGTCATTCCGTCTTCCGCTCATTGGTGGAATCGGGGTGTTTTTTTCCCTACTTCCCAAATTTCCGCAAATTCGCATTCGCGCCTTTTCAAATTTGCAAAAATGCAAACAACTTCCCCCAAATGCGCATTTTCCTGCGTTAGCCTATGGGGAAATGTGCATTTTGGGCCAACTGCATTCATGTAAAATTCTGGAAAGTTAAAAGGAAGGGGGAAAAACCCGGTCCTCAAGTCCACAGAATCCGTGCAACTGGGAAAAGCTGGTGCCCTGTGCAATCCGTGGATCGGATCCATAGATATCCAAACTCACTTGATTCCATTGCAAATTTCTCCAAGAACAGGGGTCGCTGTGTCGCCAACTTCAAAGGCTTCTCTGGTGTCCAGAATAACATTCCAGAAAACGTGTTCTGCTTTATTTTCTTTTTCCAGAGCAGTGAACCGGACCCCCTTGAGCTCCAAAAGCAGCGGGAAGCCCACCGTAAAGCCCTGGCTAGAAAGCGAGCCAAGGAGCAGCTCCGGACGAGGACGCCTGACCCTTTGGAAGGCCGGCGGCATGTTGAAGTACAAACAGGTAGCCCACCGGGAAGGCTTGCGATGAAAAAGGATGTTGAAACAATACGCATTGGATACAAAGCAGCCTCTTCCACTCCCGGAAAGGCTGTATTCAAACCCTGTTGCTAAAGAATGGAATCCAAAGATGGAGTTCTTGCACAAACCGCTGGCTTTTCAAAAGTAGAGGTATGCCAGTATCGCTAGACCTGCTTCGAAAGGGGCCAACATTTTTACACATGGTTTTGGAGCCAACGTTTGAGAAGCATCCACTTTTGTTTCTGAGGTCTACAGGGGAAATAGAGTAGGGAATCCGGAATTGAGGTCGGGCTTGGGATTTAAGTAAAGGGAGGTTGGTGAGACTCCATAAGATGAGGTGCTTTGAGCTGTTTTGGGAAGATAGCGGGCTCCATGGTTGTATTGGGGTCTTCCACGGGGTCTCACGCCTCTTCCCCTGAGGAGGTCTCCACGGGGTCTGGATCGGGCACGACCTTGTCCCCACCATAACTCTGGTGGCATGCGACAGCCCCTGGCCGGACCCTCAAAACATAAAGTGAGGGTATCTTGTGTGTTGCCAAGCGGTTTGTTGTAGGATTCTGAATATAACCAACACTCCAGTAGGTGACGGCGGAAGGTTTTACAGAGCAGGAATAAACGAACACACCAGAGAGCTGAACACTCGAGAGCGAGATCACACGCTTGCGTCCTTACTGTTGTTGGGGAACCCATCAAAATATGGCAACGGATGTGACTCTGATAGTGGCCACTTTCTTGTTTGGCCTGGCAGTGGTCCTTTCCATACCAGGCAAAACGCCTGGGATGGCCCCCGGCTGCTCCCTGTGAGTCCAAATGACACACAGGGAGTCCCGGGGGTGGCAGGGGGAACAGCATTTCTCTGGGAAAACCCAAACCAGAAAAATCCCATTTCTTCCACGGTCCCGGGAAGTTCCCGGGACTGTGGAAGAATGTGCCCACCCATCCCAGGCACGGCTGCAAACTGAGCATGAAGTCGCACTGCACAGCTCCATGCCCAGCAGGGGAGGGGGTGGCACCTGTTTCGCCACCTCCAGGAGGGCAGGAAGGGAGGGCCCGTGCATGCTGTTGTTGTTTTTTAATCTACCTTTTTCGGAGGAGCGTTCGTGCACTCTCCATGGATCCAGAGAGAACAAAATAGCCGCTGGGACTTTCGAGAAACACGCTTTACAAAAAAACAAGACTTGCCACCAGAAGGGGAGCAATGTGCAAGACCCCAAATGCACAATGGTTTCTCACCCACAACCCCAAACTATTATACATAGAATCGTAGACTTGGAAGGGGCCTGTAAGGCCATCGAGTCCAACCCCCTGGTCAGTGTAGAAATCCACCTTAAAGCATCTCTGACGGATGGTTGTCCAGCTGCCTCTTGAAGGCCTCTAGTGTGGGAGAGCCCACCACCTCCCTAGGACATGGGTCCCATTGTCCCATTGCTCTAATAGTCAGGAAGTTTTTCCTGACGTCCAGCCGGAATCTGGCTTCCTGTAACTTGAGCTCATTATTCTGTATTCTGCACCCTGGGATGATTGAGAAGAGATCCTGGCCCTCCTCTGTGTGACAACCTTTCAAGTCCTTGAAGAGTGCTCTCATGTCTCCCCTCAGTCTTTTCTTCTCCAGGCTAAACATGCCCAGTTCTTTCAGTCTCTCCTCGTAGGGCTTTGTTTCGAGACCCCTGATCATCCTCATTGCCCTCCTCTGAAGCCCCCCCCCCAACTTGTCTGTATCCTCCTTGAAGTGTGGCACCCAGAACTAGACGCAGGACTCAAGATGGGGCCTAACCAGTGCCGAATAGAGGGGAACCAGCACCTCGCACCATTTGGAAGCTATCAAACTGTCTAAGGTGCAGGACTGGAGGACGTCCCCAGAGAACGCTGAGAGGAACTCTGCATCTTTTATTGTTACTGTGTCTGCCAATAGTTCAGGCTCTGCGGCATTTTGGGTGGCCGAAACAGCAGTATAGGGAGAGCCCATCTTCCCCTTAGAGAAGTGTTTGATCGTTGTGATTTAAATTCCTGTTTTATGAACGGCAATATGGACATAATGGCTCTGGAAGCTACTGACCTATGTCAGCCTTGCAGCCAACCGGGTCTAAGGGTGCCCCACCGTGCCATTTCAGAATTGTACCTCGAAGAGCTGGCTGACCGCATCATTGAGGTGGATGTGGAATGCCAAACGGACGCGTTTCTGGACAGGCCTGCGACACCGCTCTTCATCCCCGCGAAGACGGGCAGAGATGTGGCCACACAAATATGGGAAGGAGAGGTACGGAGGTTGATGGGCATGGTAGTCTCACACATGGTGGAAAGGGCTGATGGGTTTTGCACTCCAACACATGTGAAGGGTACACAGTTGGAGATGCATGCGCCCCCCCCGCATCATACACCCATCATGTCAGCTAGCACTCGCCATAGGGATTGGTGGACCGCATTTCCCAGCTGTCATTGCGCGGCCAAGCCACCCTTTGGGGTTCTGCTCGCCGGACTCCTGCTGGTTGCTCAACCCCCATGTGCTTGCAGGGCGAGCCACCAGATGGTCCGTGGACGCCTGGCAAAAGCTCACATCTGTTTCCAACCCCCCCCCCCCCCGGCAAGCTGGCATTTGCAAATTCACGGCTTGGCATATTTACCGAAATCATGATTTGCGCAAACCTTTGGCTGTAAGTGGTGCAATTTGCATAAAAATGCAGGCGTCAAGACCTATTTTGTGGCTGTGATTTGCACCCAATAAAGGGTTTAGAAACGGTGAACTATTTCGACTCAGCGCACAACGTATCAACCCAGCTTGGGGATCTGTGAGCTGGTTTCTGGGCTGGGGGGAGCTGGCAAAGAAATGCAGAGTTCCTCCCTCAATCTGGATTCGTCTGATGTCCCCAGCTTGACAACGGACAAATATCAGTTCAAGCACTTAAAGCTGCACAAAATCCACCTCCCAAATGTCCCTACCTTGGCTGTGACTGGTGAAGGTGTGCCCAAATTTATTTCTCAGAGTATGTACGTGTGTAGAACAAAATGAATGTACCACTGTCCTGGAGGGAAGGGAATTCTGCCCGTTCTCTTCTGCCGAGTTAATATTTTTTATTTATTTATTTAACAGATTGATTGTTATGCCGCTTACGATATCTCTAAAATATATCTCTAAGCAGTTTACAGAACACTTGCATACCTCAAGATATATTAGAATATAATTACAATATATAATAATTCCTAAAGCATTGATATAAGCATTTGATTAAAAATGTTAAAAACAGTACAACCCCATAATTAACCAGCTGAGTGGCACACTCATTCAGGGAAGGCCTGGGCGAAGAGCTGGGAAGCTTGTTCCCTAAATTAGGGGCCACCACCGAGAAGGCCCACTTCCTGGTTGCTGCAAGATGGCAACCTGCAGATTGGGGTACAACTGGCGAGAACTTCCTCCAATGATCTCAGCGGTCCTAAACTGTTCAAGGACCAGATTATATTGAATTTAATTATTCTGTTCATTCGTGCTTGGGGGTGGGGGTATGTCCAGGAAGTTACAAGCTGAGAGAGAAGGACCATGGAAACCCCTGCCAAAGGAAATGAGGCAGGAGGCTACCAGGAGGAGGGCCTTCTCTGCTGTGGCCCCCCCGGCTGTAGAATGAGCTCCCTAGAGAGGTTCGCCTGGCACCCACATTATACTCTTTTAGATGCCAGATGGAGACCTTTTTATTTTCACAGTATTTTCACAGCTTTTCAGCTTATTTTTTTAACTTTTGCTGTTTTAAATCTGTATTTTAAAACTGTATAGATCTCTGCACTGCTGCTCGGTTTTACCCTGGTTGTGCTTTTATACTGTATTTTATATTATGTTTACTATTTTTAATGGTTTTCATGGTTTTAATTTTTGCAAACTGCCCAGAGAGCTTTGGCTATTGGGCCGGTATAGAAATGCAATAGATAAATAGAAATAAATTAATAAAATAAACTGGGTTTTCTGCAGTCCCACCCACCCGCCCCAAAATTCTCCTGCATTCAGGGAGTGCCCAAAGAAAGAAAAATAGTAGAAAAACTCTCAGAAAAGTCCTCTTCCAAGGAGTTTTGGCCTGGATCTAAATGTTGTGCTTCTGGTCCTCCCCCCCCCCCCCCCGTCTCCCCAACACACAGCTTTTTGATTTCGACGTCGAAGTCAGGCCGATGCTTGAGGTTTTGGTGGGCAAAACCATTGAGCAGGCTTTGCTGGAGGTCATGGAGGAGGAGGAGCTGGCCAACCTGCGGGTGCATCAGTACGCCTACCACGAACTGCGCTGCGCAGAGCTCGCTGAGGTCCAGCGCCTTGAAGAGCAAGAGCGGCGGCACAGAGAGGAAAAGGTACAGAGCCAGGGCTAAGGGGGGGGGGGGAGATGGGCAGAAGACAGACTAGGCTAACAGCGTCCAGGTGTTTTCAGTTTAGGCCAGGGCTTTTTTCCCCTATTGAGGGCCACATTTTTTCAGTGGTAGTATCTGTCAGGCCACATACCAGTGGTGGATCAGGCCTGAGTCAAGCCTGGGTTGCCATCTTCTTTCTTTTGTTTGTTTTCATTGCACCCTTGGACCCCTTCTCCCTCTGTCTATCAATGCCACCCTTTCTTTCTCTCTGTCACCCCTTCATTCTCTCTCTCTCTCTCCAATACTGCCCCTTCCCTTTCTCTCTCTGCCACCCCTTTTCTCTTTCTCTCTCTTTCAATGCCACTCCTCTTTCTCTTTCAATGCCACCCTTCTTTCTCTCTCTCTGCCACCCCTTTTCTCTCTCTCTTTCAATGCCACACTTTCTCTCTGTCACCCCTTCATTCTCTCTCTCTCTCTCTCTCTCTCTCTCTTCAATACTGCCCCTTCCCTTTCTCTCTCTGCCACCCTTTTCTCTTTCTCTCTCTTTCAATGCCAGTCCTCTTTCTCTTTCCCTTCTTTCTCTCTCTCTGCCACCCCTTTTCTCTCTCTCTTTCAATGCCACCCTTTCTTCTCTCTGCCACCTCTTCATTCTCTTTCTCTCTCTGTTTCAGTGCCTCCCCTTCTCACTCTTTCAGTGCCACCTCTTCCTCTCTCTCACTCTTTCTCTCTCTCTTTCAGTGCCACCTCTTCCCACTCTCTCTTGCCTGCCACAACCCCACCCCCAGGCTGGCTTTACACAGGGGTCAGTGGGGAAAAGTCTCAATAAATAGCAGTCCTACATTGCCTATTTTCCTTCCCCGCCTAGGAGCGTCGTAAAAGGCAGCAGCTGCAAGTCCTGCAAAAGGAAAAAGAGACCTCGGAGAAGATCGCCGCCCGTGCCTTTGCTCAGCGGTACCTCTCGGACCTCATTCCTTCTGTCTTTGGCAGCCTTCGCGACAGTGGCTACTTCTACGACCCCGTGGAAAGAGGTGGGTGGCTGACTTCTCTCAGTGGTGGACGCCAGGGGGAGGGAGAACCACGCTGCCGTTGGCCTCACTCTCTGTAGATCCGGGATCCACCTTGAACCCCAGTTTGCTGCTTGGGACTTTGGGATGGGTGTGGGATTGGAGTTGTAGACCAAAGCATCAGGAGACACCAGGCTGGAGAAAGCTGATGAAAATTTCACCAGGACTCATCATCATAACCCAATTCTTGTATCTCACAGACATTGAGGCAGGGTTCTTCCCGTGGCTGATGGACAAGGTAGAAGAGATCATGGAGACGAGGGTTCTTGGCAGAGTAATAACTGATGGTGAGTCGAATTCTACATTTTATGTACATTTGCGATTGTTATTCTCTACTTCGATTTATATCTATTCGCATATGGGCTCCTGGAGTCTACACTGTCCCTGGACCACAAGGTGGCCCCGATGGTAGAGAGTGCATTAGAACAACTGCCTTTAGGGCCCCAGCTGCAACCATGCCTGAGTCTGTCTGACCTGGCTACCATTGTCCATGGCTTGTTTACATCACGGTTCGTCTACTGCAATGTGGTGTTCGTGGGGTCACCCTTGAAGGACGTCCGGAAGCTTCAATTGGTGCCAAAGGTGGGAGCTAAGCTGCTCACCGGAGCACCGGACTGAAAAGATCCACACTTTTTACTACTCGTTTTCTGGGCTCAATTCAAGGTGTTGGTTTGAGCCTTTCAAGTTCTGAATGACTGACCATCCGAAGGGCCGCCTGTGTCAGTCCGAACCTGCTCAGTTACTAGGATCAACAGGAGAAGCTGTTTTGAAGACACTCTCGCCTGCAGAGGCCCATATTTCAGGAGCCCTGAAAAGGGTTTCCTCCAGTGTCGCTCCCAATCTCTGCAACACAGTCCCTGGGGAGTTGTGACCCGTTCTACTGACTCAACAATATGGTCCAGCGGCATCTTTTTTTCAAATTTAGCTTTTAAAATTGTTACGGTTTAAGGTTGTTTTCATGTCTTATCATGTTTGTATCCATTTATCATTCTTTTTGAAATGGTTGAAAACTGCTTCGGTTGATTCCAGAAAGGCAGTCCAGAAACACAATAAAGAAATAAAAGATTGGCAACAGGTTGCATGTTTTCTTAATAAAGTCAGGCTCCAGGCTTGACCCCTGTCATCTCCAATTTTAAAAAGTGACCTCAAGTTTGCTTAATGGGCAACCGTCCCCCATTCCTTACTATATCCCTGTTTTATTTATTGATTTGTCTGTACTGCCCAATAACCAGACCCCTCTGACAATTCACAAAACAGAACTTAAAACCATAAAATGGAATAACATAGTAAAACAGAATATAAAAACCACAAGCTTAAAACAGAATCCATAGCCAGGTGTCTGTAATAATTTTATGATGGAGTAGAACATCTGAAAGACCCTATTCTCCCTTACGACCCTGCGCATCCCCTGAGGTCTTCAGGGGAGGCCCTTCTCTCCATCCCACCACCATCACAGGCATGCCTGGTGGGAATGTGGGAGAGGGCCTTCTCAGTGGCTGCCCCGGGGCTCTGGAACTCCCTTCCCAAGGAAGCTAGACTGGCTCCCTCCTTGATATGTTTTCGGAGGCAGGCTAAAACTTTTCTGTTTCAGCAGGCCTTTGGGGAGTAGTTTGGACCTCTGTGGATGTGTTGTTTATATCTTGGATTTTAAAAATTATTTGTATTTAAAATGTTTTTAAATGTTTTAAATATTTTAAAATTGTACTATGTTTAATTATGTTTTTAATTTTTGTATATCTCTATCTGTTTTTAATTTGTACACTGCCTTGGGGAAAAGGCAGGATATAAATTAATAATAATAATAATAATAACAACAACAACAATAATGGAGCAGCAGTCACATGGACTTAATAGATTTGATCGTGCCCAGGGATCATAGCATGCTAGAGTAAAGGACAGTCTTGTTACGGTGGCTGCTGCTGTTTGTTGGCTGTTATATATGAATAGTAATTATTTGCAGTATGTACATGCCAGATTCCCCTGCACTCAGGTACCCTTCAAAAAGTGAATTGGAGTCAATCAAATACAAGATTAGAAAACAAAGAAATGATCAGTCCAATAGAAGTATATAGCAACTATTAAAAAAAAAAAAAAAGGCACCCAGAAAACTGTCCTGGGGGTGGAGCTCAACAAACTTCTCCCCCCCACCACCCGAATCTGGTCCATTTTTATCCTGTGGAGCTTGACTTACTCTGCAGCAAGTTTCCATATTTTTAAAATGTGCATATGTTATGCAAATCGCGGCCAACATTCACGCAAGTTACTCAAATTGCAGCCACAGTTTCTGCAAATTACATAAATTACAGCTGTAATTTGTAGAAATTACTTAACTGGTGGCCAAAATTTGCACAGATTATGTAAACTTCAGCTGCAATTTCTGGAAAGTCCATAAATTGCAACCGTAATTTGCAGACACCACACAAAACTGCACAAATTGCTGTGGGTAGATTACGGCTGGCTTGACGGAGCTTTGGGTGGGTGGAGAACCATGGCAAGCCAAGCCAGGCACCCTGTGGAACTCAATCGAGCCAAAAGTGAGACAGTCCCAGACGACAGACATCCCTATCCAGAGACTATAGATTGCAAACTGGGAATCGTTCATGCAGCAATAGATGTTCCTGTGTGGGTATGAGGCATCTTAGCCAGATCTAAAACGGAATTAGCCCAGGCTGCCATTTTTGATCTTCTCCTATAATCCGGAGTTGTCGGGGAATGGCGAGTGTATGGCCTCTGCCTTGATACACTGGTGTCCAACCAAAGCCCATGTCGGACTACAACTGGCCTAGCTGAGCATTATGGGAGTTGTACCCTGATGTATGTGGAGGGGCCCTAGCTTGAGAAAGCCTACCCTAGGCCACTCCCCAGAATCCTCTGCAGTTTGACGACAGGATAAACCGTTCCCTGAGGAACTGGGCATTTTGAAGTTTTTAGCAGGGGTTAGCATCATTCCAGTCCCTGTCAGGACAAAACTCTAACACGACGTAATGACTCCTTTGGCAGGCATCATTCGGGAAATAATGGAGATGAGGCTGCATTGCTTCGAACATGGCGAACCGCTCAAGCAACCGGAAGTCGTCCAACCACCTGAGGAGGAAGTAGAGCAGATGTCATCCTGTGAGATGGTGTTGCTCGAAACTTCATTTCAACCGGAAATTGTAGATCAGCTGGAAGCTCCTGGCCTGCTGGAAGCCTCAGAGCAACCAGAAACCGCACCCCAGCTGGAAACGTCCCATCAGCCAGAAGCCTCGGATCAGCAGCAAAGTTTGGAGGAACCAGAGCCCTCAGATCAAACAGTAGCCGCGGATCAGGGCCAAGCACCCGAAGAGCCAGGACCCAAGGAGCCCGCCCACCAGTAATGGCCAAATTGATCAGGTAATTGGGACATGGGAGAAGAGGCCACGTCCCAAAGAGGATGCGCTGAATTTGGCCACTTTGAAGAACAGCAAATGGAGGCTGTTCACGCACTCCGTCCCTCATCAAGGGCAGAGCAGGTGTGTTTTATAGCGAGGGTGGGAGGAGAATTCGTCAAACTAGGTTGTTTAATTTCCAAACGCCATTGCAAGTGGAGAGCCATGTACAGTTCTGGTCACCACAACTACAAAAGGATATTGTAGAGTTGAAAAATAAGCTGGAGAAGCATCTCCCCTTGGAGGGAAGGTTGCAACAGCTGTTTATCTTGGAGAAAAAGGAGGGTAAGGGGAGACATGAGAGACGGGTACAAAATGATGCCTGGAGTGGAGAATGTGGATAGGGAGACCTCTCTCTCTCTCTCTCTCTCTCTCTCTCTCTCTCTTTCTCTCTCTCTCTCCCTCCCTCCCTCCCTCCCTCCCTCCCTCCCTCCCTCCCTCCCTCTCTGTCTCCCACCCTCCCTCTCTCTCTTTCATAATACCAGAACCTAGAGGGGTCATTCCATGAAGATGATTGATGGGAGATTCAGCACAGATCAAAGGAAGGACTTCTTCGCACAGCGCAGAGTTAAACAATGGAATTCACTACCGCAAGAGGTGGTGATGGCCACCAATATGGATGGCTTTAAAAAGGGGGGCTGGATAAATTCCTGGAGGATAAATCCATCAGTGGCTACTAGTCCTGATGCCTCTGTGCTACCTCCAGCATGGTCAGGGCCCCAATGCCTATGTACACCAATTGCTGGGGAACATGGATGGGAGGGTGCTGTTTCACTCATGTCCTGTTTGTGGGTTCACTGTTAGAGGCACCTCACCTGCAGTTGCACCTCACTATGGTATCTTTCCAACTAAAAACTTGGAAAACTGCACCCCATTGAAACAGTAGATCAAACTTTTAAGAGATTCTATTTGTCTCAGCGTCTCTTGTTTTTCTTCTCGGTTTGTTTATCCTCATTTGGCAAAATCAATACAGAAGCTAGCAGGAAAACAAGAGTCCTCCGCTGGTGATGTTTGTGGCTTTTTTAAACCACTAGATGTCAGTAATACCACTAGGAAGTCTTTTTTAAAAAAAATCATACTTGAGGGTTTCTTCCTCTCCTCCCCCCCCCTCCGCCTTCTGACCTAACACCAGCATTGTCTAAGCAGGTACTATAAACTGTGTTGTTCTTGTTTTGCTGTGCCAAAATTTCTCTGAGCTCTGGACTAGGATACATTCTTCTAGTTTAGCCTGGAACGTTTTCTTGCACTGGACTAATAGCCGTTGCAGATAACGTAACATCATGCAAGAACTTAAACATAAAGAGAAATCAACCACATAATCATCTGGTTGTGTGATCAGCCTAATATAGCACTGTGAAAGTGGTATATTAAACATAGGAGCCACACGACTGCTTTATAGCAGTACTGAAGTGCACTGACAACTGTTGGAGCCCATAAGACACAGACCATATACCGCTTTCATAGTGCTATATCCTGCTTGGTGTAGATTAGGGTGACCAGATAAAATCCAGGTCAGGGCTCATGTAACTTTAACAGTTGTAGAGAAATGGGAATTTCAGCCAGTGTCATTTATATGCAATTAGTTCCTGGTGAAATTCCCTCTTCATCACAACAGTTAAAGTTGCAGGGGCCCTGCCTTCTTTTGTATATGGTCACTCTAGTGTGCACCTTTAACTGTTGTGATGAAGAGGGAATTTCACCAGGAACTTATTGCATACAAATGACACTGGCTGAAATTCCCTTTTCTCTACAACTGTTAAAGTTACATGAGCCCTGACCTGGATTTTATCTGGTCACCCTACCCTAGTGTAAATCTGGCCTTACAAGAGGCATTTCAATCTTTAGGATGGGGAGAAATTTGCACAGAAGTTGGGGGAAGGGGGGTCTTGACTGGTCTAGAGAATCTCAGAGGCTGGATTTAGCCCCAGGCACTAGGGCCTCACCCAGCATTACTTAAATACTAGGCTTAATACTTTGCTTTACCAGAAGTGATTGGAATTGGGCCAGCGATAACAAATGAATTTCACCATATCTTTCCAGGGATCCTATTCAAGACGACATCACATCATCGACGCATTTGTGTACATTGACAAAAAAGTGAATCTAATTTAGTCGTGGAGGTCAAGTAATAAATTGAAAGCTACAGTTTTTCAAAACATGTCCAAGGTCTATGCTCTTTTTAACCACACACCAAAAGCTAGTGCTAGTTTTCAGCTGTTCTCCTCCATAATGTATGGCGTTATCGTATAAAATGTTCAGGCGTGAGTTTAAAAATGGGCTAAATCCCAGGCGGACTCTGATAGAAATTTGTTTTTATTGAAGTCCCATTGAAATCAACAGAGTAGGACTGAATATTTAAAAAGCCTTTGATTTCAATGGGACTGAAGTGGCGACGAATTCTGCCAGATTTTTGGCTGGGTTTTAGAAAGCGTTTAGTAGTCTCAGCCTAAATTAGTTAACACTAGTTAAATATGTTCTGTTTATTTTGTATTTTGCTTTCTAGAGATTTCATATATATAGAAACACAATCACACGTGCATATATATATATATATATATATATACACACACACATATGTATACATCTCTCTCTCTCTCTCTCTATATATGTGTGTGTGTGTGTGTGTGTGTGTATAAATGGGGGGGGTGTTTCTTTGTAGAAAAAATAAATTTTTACTCAGTTGTGCCATAAGTCTCATATATGTATGACTTCAGTAAAAGAGGAGGTGTATGGGGTTTTTTTTGTATTGTTCTTTTCCTAGTACAACATTAATCATTGAGGAGATAAACAGGACAGCTGATGTTATATATCATCCCTCCACCTTAACTATTTCATTTTAAATATTCCATATTTCTCTTTGCCAAGAATTTTTATTCCTTCTTTGTTCCCAGGAGGTTTGCTTGTCGGAAGTGGTAATATTTTAAGTAGTTAGTTAGATCTAGTTCAACATGTTCTGTTTGTGCTTTGCCTTCTAGAAATATATATATATATATATATATATATGAAAATTTAGGATAATTTGGATTTTATTCAGTTGTATTATAAGTCTGATTTTACTCATGACTTCAGCAAGACAGAGAAATGTGTGTTTCCTTAATTGTTCTTTTGCTAATATAAAACAAATCACTGAGAAAGTAAACAGAATGGCTATTTATTTTTATTTTTTTGTATTCCCCCGTTCCCTCTTCCTTTCCATGTTTTGAATAGCCCACATTTCTCTCCCTGCCCTTATATTCTCGTTCCTTCCCAGAAGTCTGCCTGTTAAAGAAACAGGACCTTTGTTTTTCTGATATTGTTTTATTTTGGGTTTTCCCTGTGCATCTTTAAATGAGCCAGTATATCGCTATTTTCCCCCAAATCGCTGACTATACAGCAGTTGCACCCCCATTTTGTTGTACTGATGGATGACGTGGAAAAGAGACCTGCGTGGCATTTGTGGTCGTGGCTTTGGTGCGCCTTTGCAATGTTGGCGGCGGCTGATGCATAGCAGTGAATCAGACAGGGCTATGTGCTGTTAAAGCTGCCAACTTAGCTGAATGTCGTCTTTAATGCACAAGTCTCCTATTCCATCTTCCGATCCACGACCTCCTTACATCTCAGGCAGCCGACTTGAATATGGGGGAAAATATATATCAGCACCCATGCAGCAGCTATCTTGCTATTTCATGTATGTTTAAAAAGGGGGGGGGCGATCAAACTGCGATCACGGCACAGCGAGACTCTTTTTCACGTCCAGGCACCTTAAAATGACAAATTCTTTCAGGGAAAACCTCCAAACTCTTCTGTTTGGTGCAATAAAAAATGCTTTTAACTGTATGCTCTAGTTTATAATTCTGTCTTGGGGGGATTTGCTGCACGCTCCAAAAAAGTACATGGGAAACTGTACCACTTCAGAGCTAGTGTGTTGAAGTGCTCTTCTGTATCAGGGTTCCCTTTTCCCTTTCCCATTGGAAGCAATCCAATCTTCTCCCATAGCTGCTAATTTTCTACATGCAGGGGGATTTTTAATCTGTTTCCCTGCGATGGGGCATTTCAACAAGTGATCTCTCCCCCCAGCTTTCTGAAGTGGTATAGTCCATGTGGAGAGGGCTGTACCGTGTCCTCCTTCCAAATATATAGATTGGCTCTGGCAAGGACTCCATTGTTAAACCTGTTTGACCTTTACCCAAAGTTCATTTTGTGTGTACCAACAATAAAGAGGATACCACCAAAAAAAAGTTCATTGTCATGTACTTCTTCATATCAGAGTAGGGAAGGTATTACAGCAAAAAACACCTATAATCTATTGCAGTGTACAATTCTGGCCATACCTCTTTGATGGGGCACAAAACCTAATTTTCATCACGCTGTTTGCTGGGACGAATCTAATGGGTATAACCTGCATGAACGTGTCCATTTCAGCTAGTACGAAATCAGTTTGCGATGTGTTCTGGCTCTGCAAAGCAACAAAGAAAATGACTTATTATAAATTGTAATTATTTACACGGAGCGAGCAATGTAGATTGAGCTTTGGAGAGTTCCCTAAGCAAAAAAAAAAGCAAGGCCGTTCCACCCACAGAGATTGTGAGCTAGTTTTTGACTTTGGAGAAGGGGAATCAAAAGAGAGATGAAGGTTATTAGCAAGGTTTGGGTGTGAGGGGAGGAAGGCACCATCGTATACATATCAGATGACCAGACGTGAAGATGGACTGACCCAAAGTCTCCCAGTGAGCTGCCATGGCCGAGTGGGGGCTAGAACCCAGATCTCCCAACCCAACACTCTAGCCACTAGGCTACACTAGCTCTCCAGTGAAGCTTCAAGCTCTTACTGCTAGGAACTCTGGGCACCACACTTCAAGAAGGATGCAGACAAGCTGGAGCGTGTTCAGAGGAGGGCAATGAGGATGATCAGGGATTGGAAACAAAAGCCCTATGAGGAGAGACTGAAAGGACTGGGCATGTTTAGCCTGGAGAAGAGAAGATTGAGGGGAGACATGATAGTACCCTTCAAATACTTGAAAGGTTGTCACACAGAGGAGGGCCAGGATCTCTTCTCGATCATCCCAGAATGCAGGACACGGAATAATGGGCTCAAGTTACGGGAAGCCCATACTAGACATCAGGAAAAACTTCCTGACTGTTAGAGCAGTACGACAACGGAACCCATAACCTAGGGAGGTCATGGGCTCTCCCACCCTAGAGGCCTTCAAGAGGCAGCTGGACAGCCATCTGTCTGGGATGCTTTAAGGTAGATTCCTACATTGAGCAGGGGGTTGGACTTGATGGCCTTAGAAGCCCCTTCCAACTCTATGATTCTATGAACTCACCCTTAGGAGAGGCATTTCAACTTTTTAGAATGGGGAACAAACTGCTCAAAAGCTGGGGACCCCCCCAATGATGGGGGGTTGGGCTAGGGGAAAGGGGGTTGAACCAGGGGAAAGGGGTGTGGGATTTCTAGGGAACTCTGGAAACCTGGATCGGGAGGTACTCCACCTATGGTTAAGGGGATCATTTATTTATTGTACACCTACACACCGCTTCTCTGAAGCCAACCATGGCAGTTTACAACAATCAGCAGAGGAGAAACACCATCATCAAAGTAAGACGTCTAAACCCTCTTTTAAAAACCCACACAAGAGCCATTGCTAAAAATTTTAAAAAGCCAAGCTAGCTGACGTTATGGGGGCTGAATCGGAAAGTTGGGGGTCTGTCATCCATTGAATATTCCTTTTGTCCCTTACTCCACACACAGCTTCCCCTTCAGGATATTGTACGGAGATTAGACTCATGAGCCTCCTCAGTCTAGGGATGGGAGAGAAATTCACTCGGCTTGAAACTTTCGAACCAAGATGTGAACAGAGATGCAGAAATTCGCCCTTCTCAGAACATTGCAGTGAAGTTCTCCATAAATATTGTTAAATTGCACAACTGTACTGCTCCTTTCATCTAAAATTTGGGACTAATTGTTACCTCCTTAGTGACTTTCAATCTAAGGGTGGTGCAGTAGTTAGCATCTTGGACTGTGGCAGGGGAGGCCCAGGTTTGAACCCCCACTGAGCCATGAGGCTCGCTGGGTGACTTTGGGCCAGTCCCTGACTCTCAGCCTAGCCTACCTTGCAGGGGCGTTGTGTGAAAGAAATGGAGAGGAGATGGATCATGTCAGCCACCTTGCATTCCTTGCAGGCAGAAAAAACGGCGGGGTGTAAATGTAATGAATCAATAAAATACTTAAGTGTACACAAGTTTAAGAGATGTGCATTAACTTTCTCCCTGGATGCAGAGAGAACGGGGACCCGTCGCAACTCTGAAGGGAGAGCGTTCCACTGTGATCAGTGCAGATTTTAGGAGGAGATGGCAGAAACATTCTGTGCATTGAAAACAGAAGATGGCAGTGAACAGACACACTAACCCTAACCCTAAGTCTATCAATGGTTTCTAGTTATGATGGTTACATGCTGCTTCCAGTAGCAGAGGCAGTATACTGGGAATATGTGCGAGAGGGTGCTGCGGCACTTCTGTCCTGCTTGTGGGCTTCCTTCAAGCAGCCAGTTGGCCATAGTGTGGACAGAAAGCTGGACTAGATTGGACTAAATTCAGCCAGGTCCTTCTGATGATCCCAGATGCTGTAGGTGTGGCCGTGTTGATTAAGACACAGAAGGAGCCGTCATGCAGGCCCCAAGCTGGGCCGTGTGTCATTTTTGGTTCCCCTGCTGTCTCCCGCTCCCCAAATTCCCCTTCCCTTATGGAGGAATTCACTCAGGATGTAGCCAAACCCTCGGAGCACCCTGAGCGGTTCACTGTACTCTCGCCAACAGCCATAAAACGCAGCGCCCAGGTGAGAAAATCCAGGGGGGCCAACCCCCACAGACATCCGCCCCATTACAGCGTGTGAATGGCTTCCAGAAAGATCTGTGTACGGCGTGATTTCCATGGTGGGGGGGGCGGGGAGGAAGGGGGCGCTACGTGTACTCATCGACACGGCAACGCCGAAAGCATCTGCTGACCACAAAAGCTCCCGAGCATCGCTCAAAGGAAACCGGATCTCCGACGGGTGGCCGAGAAGAAAATTTCTCACAGCGAGAAAGGCTGAGTAAAATAAGGTAGTGGGATGGATATGAGTTAATCCCTCTTTTCATTTTAGCATCTGGTTTGAATCCCACCACTCCTGTGCGTCTGCTGCACATGTGTGTCTGTGTGTTCAAAAAAGATATACCCTGGACTAGAGAGGGATGAACCTGTCAATTTTGGCTCATCTCCGTTCCTCATCTAGTTCACCCTAAACTCTGAGGATATTTCTTTCATATGCACCATTTCCCCCCCCCCCCAATCCATGCATCTTTCATATGCAGTTTTTGCATAACACATACATTTTTTGCAAGCCGTTTTCCTAAGATCATGCATGCACCTTTGTACATTAATTTCATCAATCCACGGGCTCTTGTGTGCACTTTCCCCTGATGTGCACATTTGGGGGCTGGAGAACACCAAAGTTTGGAGGAGTGCGAATTTCGAAGGATGGCCAAATTTCAGTTCATGAATTGGTTTTGTCATCACGCGTTTAGCTCAGTTCGCATTGACATGTGAACCAAACAAATTTCTTATCACTACTCCAAACAGGGTAGTGTTTTATTTTAATTTTATCTATTAAAATAAAGACAGAGTGCTTATACGATCAGTGGCTCACTGTCCATGAGGGAGCCATGATCAACATTTCCCCCTCCTCTCGCTGACGGCTCCTACATTGTCCACCAAGGCCTCTTCTCTGGCCTGGGTTAGGCGGCACCAAGAGAGCTGGAACAACACCGGATGGTGTGGGGAGGGGGGAAGAACAAGGTCCTGATGGGTACGCGGGAGAGGACCTTCTCGGTGACTGCTCCGAGGCTCTGGAACGCCCTTCCCAGGGAAGCTAAACTGGCTCCCTCCTTGATATATTTTTGGAGGCATGCAAAAACTTTCTTATTCCAGCAGGCCTTTGGCAAATAATGCGGACCTCCAGCTATATTTAAAAAATTTTAAAAAATAATATGTATTTTAAATGTTGAAATGTTTTAATATTGACACCTATTTAATTACATTTTTGTATATTTCTATTTATAGCTTTTACTTGTAGGTGTTTAAATATTGTAAAGCTGCCTTGGGCAAAAGGCAGGATACAAATAAAGATGATGAAGAAGAAGAAGAAGAAGAAGAAGAAGAAGAAGAAGAAGAAGAAGAAGAAGAAGAAGAAGAGTCCCCCAGGTCCTTTCTAAGTTCAAAATCCAATAATTCTATGAACCCAGAGGCAGAAAACACTGGGAAGTATACAGTTGGCTTCTGAACAAGATGGCCGCCGTTGATTTTGCCCCTACCCCTGCGTGGCCTGGATTGTCTTGGCCCAGCCACGCTGAAACCGGAGAGACGTCCCGCTTCCCACACATTGTGTCTGCCACTCGTCACGGCCGTGTGAGGATGTGAGCGGCTCACCTTGGAGCATTGGGTTACACGCCGCATTCTGTGAATTTATACACAATCTCTCTGGTTACTCAAAATTTTGTAGGACAGCGAGCCGAAGAGGGGGTGGGTGTTAATAAACATCATGCTCCTGGTGGAAAGCCCCCCTCCCCTCCCCGTATCAACTCTCCAGGTCATAAATCTACCACGTTGCTGACCAATTTAAGGAAGGGGCTTAGTTTAATTGGTTCTTCCTTGAAGCCTAGAAACGGAATTCCCTCGACTGGTGGGAAGGAGGAGGGAGGGAAAGGAGCTGTTTTTTAAAAAATTGGGAACAAAACCTGTAATATATCCCCAGGGATCACCGCCTCGAGTCCAGAGTGATGAGCCCCTGTTTCCTCCTCCCCCCACAACACACACACACATTTCTCCACAGCCTCTGGGGACCGATAAATAATGCAAAGCACATGACAGTTTCGCCCCAAATCTGGATATCGTTACAGACTCGGAATCCGCAGCTTTACGGCCTGGTTCTCAGGGTTATCCCACTCAACGGATGGCAGTTGATGCAAGCAAACACCCATCTATCCTCTCCCGTTTCCCAAATCCGTCAAGCCGGCTGGGATCTGGGTGGTTTTGTTCGCCAGCCCGTAATTGTGTTTTGCTTGGGATTCCACCAATTCATTTGTGTTCACGTCTGCCTTATGTTGGTATAGGAGCTCCAAAAAAACAAAACGAAAAAAGGAATAGGGATGAAGTGAGGAGACAGGGAAATGATGTATGTGTTACACTTTTTTTGTGGCTGCCTGGCAGCTTACTTTTCCTTGGGGTTTGGGCTGGACTGCGTTGGTCATTCCAGCGCATTTCAAATACGGATCAATGGATTTCCCCAGTTTTGTTCCTTCATTGTTCTTTATTTATTGTATTTGTATGCCAAAGCCAAAGCCAAATAATTTTACTATGGTCATAGACCAGCAGCTTCCTGCAAGCAACCATCAGAAGAAGAAGAAGTCCATACAAATCTTCAGGTGAATTTTCTTGGGCACTTCTCCTATCGTATGCATTTGAGTCGTCCATTTGGTCCAACGGATGCATTTTTGCAAGCAATTTCCCCCGAATATCATGCATTTTTGTACGATATTTTTCACTATTATACACCGAGTGCCGTGCACCTTTCCCTGACGGACCCATTTCGTGCACATGATCCGCCGCTCTGACGAGGCTAGGTTCTGACGTCAGCGCTGGCTCCAATTTGGCGGCGGGCTTTGCCAAGAGCCCCTCCGTGCAGTCCGCTTCCTCACCAACTGCTCTAACTCCTCAACCTCTCTCTCATCGTGGCTCCCACTTGCTTGCTTGGCAGGTAGGGAGCCAGGGAGCAAGTAGGCCGTGGCATCTCCTGGTCCCCCTTCTCGCAACCTCCGTTGTCTGGGCCGGAGCAAGAGGCAGGGGAGCAGGCAGGTTGCAGTAGGGAAGAGGAGGAGCAACTCCAGGAAAGCCATACTGGGGCCTGACGAGGCGCCAGCCACGTCTGACATGTTTTGCTCTCCGCTCTACCGCAGATCCAGAGTGGTTTGTCTCTCTCTCTTTTCGGAATGCGAATATGAATTGATTTCCCCCATAAAAGAATCCGGCACAGGATTCCAAGCAAAAACCCACGACCTGGAGAGAGGGGAGGAACAGGGAGCATGTGACTCTCCTTCTGTCTCATTAAATACCCCGGCCAATTTGCCGCACCATCCCACCCTCGCCGCCACTTAAACCCGGAAGCATCCCTTCCAAGCACTCGGAACTGAGCCTGTTATTTACGGCATGGGTTTGTTTTTTTGCTTTTTCCGTGCCCCGGTGCCAATCAAAATGAATTTTTCAAACTTCCCTGGCCTCTTTTATGCTTCGTTGTGGCAGAAGGAGCCAAAGGCCGAGCGAAAACAAGCCCTCCTTCCTCCCCTCTTGGGTTTTGAAGTTGAAATGCGAGTTACGGTCGAGGTTCACCGTGGGTGGCCGCCACATCTTGCAGCTGCTCCTCTTTCCCGAGAGTTTCAGGGGAGGACAGTGGAACCTTCTTGCCCTCGCCAGAGCTCTTTAAGCTGGCACTAAACCCATTTGACAATATTATTAATAACGGCGATGAGGCCCTCGCATCTGCGGTGCTGTTAACGGCTGCGGGGAGACGTGTCCCCCCCTTCTCGGAGCCGGCCTCGAAAGACGCGATCAGGAAGATGCATCGCCTGCCGGACCCCCGCTCTCATTTTATGGCTCATCCTTCATCATTTCCCGGTCCCCCGATGGAAATCGCACCAACCACCTGGCTGCAGATTCACGAAAAAGGTTGCGAGCCGCCCTCGGCCTGCTGGGGTGGGAATATCCAGGTCCTCCTTTTTTCCTCTGGGTTTTGTGATCGCTGGGGAACTTTTCCATACAATCTGGTGTTCCTGAATTATTGGGGGGGCTGCAATTGGGGGACCCTTTTGCAATGAGGAAAGTGAGGTTGGGACTGTTTCAGTTAGGGATTTTGGAGAAATCCATCTGGGGGCAGAACCTGCCAGTGTTCCATCAGATCAACTCCCCCCCACCCCCACCCGACTTCAGTTCATTTTCCCACGAGTTGGCCTAATTCGATTGGAACCGATTCAGGCCTTTTCATGGATTTTCAGCAGGTGTTATTTGTGTAAATCACAAATTTGCGCAAAGTTTGTCGTTTATGTAATTTTGCACACATTTGGGTCATAATTTCCACTCAGCTGCTATTTACACAGATGATAAAAGATGAAAGAAGTTCCCAGATTTCTGTGAATTTTCAGTGTGGGGGAGGGAGGTTGCGAATTTTAGGGGATAGCAGGGGGAGTGGCATGCGGGAGGAAAACGGGGGAGGAAAATTACTTGTTCTTTAAGTCACACAATGTTGGCACCTGCTTGACTTCCAAAGGCAGGGAATTCCATAGGACGGGGGCCACCACACTGAAGGCTCTTCTCCGGGTGGACTCTGATCTAGGCTAGGGTGACCACATTTGGGAAACCAAAAAAGAGGACCCTCAGTGGGGTGGGGGGTGGGAATGTGGCTTTCCGGGGCCTCTGGAAAGCATGTCATTCACCCCCACTGCTTTAAAGCACCCAATTGAAGCGGAGGAGGGGAAAGTGTGTCATTCCTGCCCTCCACTGCTCCAATCAGGTCCTTTTCTATAATGTCCAGGAATGACATACTTTCCCCTGTAAGGTCCTGATTGGAGCAGTGGGAGGGAAATAACCCACCTCCAGAAAGCTCGTCATTCCCTCCAACCACGCTAATGTGGCCTTAAAGGGGAAAGCTTGTCTTTCCAGGACATTATAGAAAATTACAGAAAATCCCCCCTGACACCCAGGATAGAACAAAAACCAGGACAAATCCGGGGAAATCCTGACAGTTGGTCACCCTAATCTAGGCTGACCATATGAAAAGGAGGACAGGGCTCATGTAACTTTAACAGTTGTAGAGAAAAGGGAATTTCAGCCGGCATTGTTTGTATGCAATTTGTACCTGGTGAGATTCCCTCTTCATTACAACAGTTAAAGTTGCAGGGGCCCTGCCTTCTTTTGTATCTGGTCACTCTAGTATAATGCATGCACCTTTAACTGTTGTGATGAAGAGGGAATATCACCAGGAACTAACTGCACACAAATGACACTGGCTGAAATTCCCTTTTCTCTACAACTGTTAAAGTTACATGAGCCCTGTCCTCCTCTTCATATGGTCAGCCTACTCTGATCAGCCACAAGGAGCAGGCCTTCTGACGACCTCAGAGACCAGGCAGGTTGGTAAGGGAGAAGGCGCTCTCTCAGGTATCCTGGGATAATGAAACATCCCATGTGATGTAGTACCTTAAAAACAGAATGAAGCCGATGTCAAAATGCAGAGGCAGCGCAAGATCGGGGGGGGGGGGGAGAGAGAACAATTGAAAATCTAATCCATTTATGTAATATTGCTAGAGGAAAGGGGGGAAGCAACCCTGTTTCCAGCCACAGCTAGAGTGAGTATAAAACTTTGCAATGGAAAAGCTGCCTCTTTCTTTAAATATGCCTTGATAATTTATAGGGATTTTGTTAGTTCCTTGCTGGGGATGCTGGCCAGATGTCTTCATTCCTACGCTTCTGGGTCATTGCAAATGACAAACGCTGCAGAATGAAGGGAAGATAAATACATCAAAGGTGTGTATGTGTGTGTGTCTGTTTAAATGCAGTTTCCGTTTTGTTTGGGTTTTTTTTTAAAAAAAAAATGTTGGTACTGCCGTCAATCTCAAAGCTGCCAGATCATCCTGTGCATTGTAGATAAAAAGGATTCCACCTACAATGAGGAGGTAGATAGGTTGTACCTCCTCCATCCCTCCAATCACTCGGCAGTTAAAATGGTGCTCAGGTTTCAATTTCCAATGTGTTCCTTATGAGATTTATTCATTTTATTTTAGGGTGACCAGATAAAATCCAAGTCAGGGCTCATGTCAACTTTAACAGTTGTAGAGAAAAGGGAATTTCAGCCAGTGTCATTTGTATGCAATTAGTTCCTGGTGAAATTCCCTCTTCATCACAACAGTTAAAGTTGGAGGGGCCGTGCCTTCTTTTGTATAGGGTCACTCTAGTATAGTACTTGCAACTTTAAGTGTGGTGATGAAGAGGGAATTTCACCAGGAACTAATTGCATACAAATGACACTGGCTGAAATTCCCTTTTCTCTACAACTGTTAAAGTTACATGAGCCCTGACCTGGATTTTATCTGGTCAGCCTATTTTAAACTGGCTCTAAGTTTGCACTGATTGCTTCTGACACCAAATGTGGAGTTGCCACGCTTTCTCTGTCTAAGGCAACTCTGCTGGAACTCACACCAGACCTTCCCACATATCGAAGCCAAAGCGATTTCGCCTTCGATAGCTTATGTCTTAGTGAACTCCAACGTATTGAGAGGCCTCTCGTGTTATCGGGGCCTAGCCCACGGTGTACTTGGCTCATTCCTAGATCTGGCCCTGAGGATGAGGAGCCCTATGGGGACAACAGTGGTGGGAAGGGAGGTGCCCTGAGGGATGGGGCCCATGGGAAGTGACTCATCCAAAACCTGGGTTCCCAAGACACGCCGTCATCCAGGTAAGTTTGTAGGTTGACATCTGACTGGACCAGCTCCATAAGGAAGACGGGAGGAAAGGTTTGGAGCGGAGCTCTCAAATCCGGGAGCACATAGGCCAAACTCCGTGAAGAGTGATGGTACGACAAGGAATACTGAGAATAACTTCTACATATTCCTAAGATTTCTGCTCAGAAAGAGAGAGAGAAAGTCTATTTCCCCCACCCACCCACCCAAAAAAAGAATCAACTGTTTCAAAGGACAGATTTCTCATAAAAGACTGCCAGAAAAAGGGGAGGCTGAGGGGGGGGGGTCCCTTGCAGCCTGAAGGCATTTCCGTTATCCTCTTGCAGTTCTGACGTGAGGGGGCTCCTCCGACGAGCTCTCAGACCGCAAAATATCCTGGGTTTTTTCCCTTTGTGCTGCTCCTGAAAATGCTCGTTCCCCACAATTTGAACCCCTTCTCATAAATCAACCTATGAGACAGCCTCCTGTTATTTCCGAGCGAAGATTGGATTGTCCCCAAAGACTCCATGGGGTTGGAAGCTAAATCCAGACAATGGATACATGAACTAAAGGTAGAAGCAAACAACCATTAACTATTTGCTTGGTGCTTAACACGTCACCTTTTTTTAATTATATAACTTACCTGCCTAAACTGTCATATTATTATTATTATTATTATTATTATTATTATTATTATTAACATTTATATACCGCCCCATAGCCAAAGCTGTCTGGGTGGTTTACAAAAATGAAAAGACTGAACATTAAAAAGTCAATATACAAAATTTAAAAACATAAAACAGCTGATATTTAAAACATTTTAAAACTTTTAAGCCTGGCTCAAAGTCAGTTAAAACCTCAACTTAAGCTGTTAAAAATGCCTGGGAGAAAAGAAAAGTTTTGACCTGGTGGAAGAATTGGGCAGGTGTGAATATTTATTAAATATATAAATATTTAATATTGGAATTAGATCATTAAAAGATGCTTCATGGGGAAAATACTTTTTTGAAAACTAAAGCATACAAAGAGCCCAACCCATGTAGACAAGGTGTTATTGACACCCAAATATTAGAAATGGATGAATCCGTCGATTTCAGTTTCTGTTTCTTATTTTTCCAACCTTAAATTCAATTCATCCTGAATTTTGAGATTTTTTTTCCCAATCTTCAGTTGGTTCATCCAGAATATTGTAATGTAAAACATTTTTTTAAAAAAATGCATGGACATTTCTACACATTTCTGGGCACATGCATTTATGTACAGAATTTCGCCTCAGCTACCTTAGAAAATGAATGTTTGGATGTTATTTTCACTAAGATTGATTATTTTATTTATTAAAACATTTGCATCCCACCCTATATCACTGGGATCTCAGGGCGGTGTACAGAAAAACTCATACAGAGAGTATAAAACAATAAATATAAACAGCTAAAAACAAAAATGTGCTTTTCTGTGTTTCTCTTGCCATGATCTACACATTTTGGTAAACATTGTTTGACCTGACTACCTCATTGCAAATTTCAGAGGTATTAGTATTAGTATTAGTATTATTTCTATACCACCCCATAGCCAAAGTTCTCTGAGAGGTTTACGAAAATTAAAAACCATATAAAATACAGTATACAAATTTTTAAAAACCCATTCACATAAAAACAAACAAGCAGCACACACTATGACAACATATATCTAAAAAGCTTAAGCCATCAACCATAGGACAAATCTAGGATCTGATTAAAACTCATTATATGTTGCCAAATGCCTGAGAACAGAGAAATGTCTTCGGGTGCCTCTACAAGAGCGACTTAAAGCTCTTTCAAGGCACATTAAAAATTTGACCTCTACAAGAGCGGAGCGCAAATCAGTTGAGGCGCTTTTCCTGTCCGATTATGCGCATTATCAAATGCATGTTAAATAGCGAGTTTTAATTTACCGCGGCAGTTAAAGTGCCTTATGACCATGTAAACAAGCGATTCTCCACATTAAACACCTCTAAAGTGTGTTTCATACAACCGGTAATGCAACCAGTTATGCGTTTAACCGCCTCCCGCGTATAGTGATTAGTCATAAAAGTGATTGCCAGAAGATGCGCATAATCGGACAACCGGGCGTCAAACCGAATTCTTGTAGAAGGGACCCCAACCTGGCTCCAACAAGATAGCAATGTTGGTGCCAGGCAGGCCTTGTTGGGGAGACCCTTCCATAATGGGGGTGGGGCCACCATGCGAATATTGAAGACTAACTGAATTCCAATTCGCATATTGATTTGATTCACCTGGGGTTGTAGACCACATCTGAACTTCTAGGAATCCTAGGGCAAGAACTGAGCTCTGCAGAGAAACTGCTTGAGTAATTCACACTAAGGAAATGTTTACAAGGCATCTGCCAAAAACAAAAAGGGAGGGTGTTGTAAACTCTGCATGGTATAAAGCCCTAAGCAACTTGGAATCATGATATCTGACCGAGCGCCTTCTTCCGTTCCAGACTGCCCTGTCACTGAGGTCATCAGGTAAGGTCTTCCTGGTGGTACCATAGGGACCTGTGGTCCAGGTGGAGTCCACTTAGGGCAGAACTATGGAACTCCCTGCCTCGTGATTTCAGGCCGTGCCTGACGTTGTCTGGTTTTCGTTCAACACCGGCTGAAGACATTTTTATTTCAGCAAGCCTCCCCCGATTGACCAGCCATGGCTTTAGCTAACAATTTCATTTGAAACATTCTAATTCTGTTATTTTTTCCCCCTGCCTTCTTTCTTTTTATTGTTCGTTGTGCAGGAATCTTGTCAGATATAGACATATCAATCCAATAAAGGAATAAGTAGTCAAGGCATCCCAAGACCTGGCTAAAAACACCTCCTACCGACTGCTTTTGGTTTTATTCTATTCACTGCCAAACCAGTAAACAGGAATGAATGCTCAGTTTGAGAACGACAAGGCGTCCAATAAAGGATGCAGACACCAATGATCACACTGGCTGTCAAGTTTTATTAGCGTTGAAATTTGGGCCGTCTATTTCCACAGCGGGTTTCAGCAACGGTTTGTTTTTTTGTCTTTTACAATATGCTCCTCAAAAAGTGACCCTCAAAGCCAAGAGCGGAGGAGGCAGCCCAGGAGATCAATGGACAGGGAATCCAAGCCATGTTAAATGCCAACTCTGCAAGCCAAAAGCCTTTAAACCGAGCTGAGTTCTGGCCCAGAAGCTAAACTGCAGGCTATTTCTCTGATGAGCAGGAAGCAGGGATGTATGGAAGTGTTGTTTCCATTCGGTTATGATCAGATCATTTGTATGCAATTAGTCCCTGGTGAAATTCCCTCTTCATCACAACAGTTAAAGTTGCAGGGGCCCTGCCTTCTTTTGTATATGGTCACTCTAGTATAGTGCCTGCACCTTTAACTTTTGCGATGAAGAGGGAATATCACCAGGGACTAATTGCATACAAATGACCCTGGCTGAAATTCCCTTTTCTCTACAACTGTTAAAGTTACATGAGCCCTGACCTGGATTTTATCTGGTCAGCCTACCAAGGAGGGCAGAAAGACGGACTTCACAGAGTTCCAACACACTGCTAAGAGTCCTGTGTAGCCTAACGCAAGTGAGTACATTTTAGCAGGCCTCATTCGCTAGACAGGCCTCTCATAGCGATGTCAGCCTTTTCTCATAGAGTCTTCTCTCAAGATGAGCTGGGAGGTTTTCATTCCTAACAAGGCACTAGAAAAGGCAATTAATTTCCCTGCTTAAATGCTTTGGGGACCTGTGAGAGGGGGACACCCTCCCCCCCGCTTCTTCTGAGAGAGGGGAGGGATGCAGCTTGTCAGATCCTCAGCAGAGGAGCCTATAAGATCCAATGCTTCAGGAGGAGCCGCCCAACCGGCCTGGAGTACCTGCTGTGGCTCAAAGGGATGGCTTCCGTCTATCGTGCGGGGGGGGGGGGTCCCCGACAGACACCCAGCTATGAAAGTTTGATTAGCTAGAAGGAGATGTGAACTTTCTCTGCATGAATATATTCTGCATCCATTTCCCATCAATAAACTACCATCCTTTTGCGCAAGTGGCTTGTTTCACCTTGAAACCAACACAACCTAATTGATGAGCTGTACCTGGCAGAAACAGAACTCAACTCAACACAGGTGGGTGCGTCCCAGAGAACAATTCCTGCGAGGACAGGTTGTAGGTGTTGGATACGTTCCACCAGGAGAAGAGACGACAACGAAGCGTTCTGAGAGCCATCTTCAGCGATTTGGATGGGAGGAAATGGGTTTTTTGGTTCCTCATCCCAGGGGATAGGAGACGTAGCAACAGGTTCAAAGGAAGGAGGATTTTGGTGAGGCATGAAGATGGGCATCGTGGCAGGACAAGCTATTCAAGGGTGGAATAGCCTTCCTTGGAGGGCACTGGACTCTCCTTTACCAAAGAGGTTTTCAAGCCAAGATTGGGTGTCCACCTCTCATGGGTGCTGTAGCAGCAGGTTCTTTCCAGTGGACTGGACTAGATGATCTTTGAGCTACCTCCTGACTGGCTGATTCTAATTCTGTAGGGATGCTTTCCTCTGTTCATAATCACACCCCAAAAAGAGGGTTCTGAATCGCCCAAGCCGGGCCGATGGGAAAACTGTCAGTGGCAACCCCGATAACCCATCCTCCTCCCCGGCTTCTGGTCATGCTCCTTTGCCGATTCGCGCCCCCACCCAAGAGCGACACCTGCAAACTTTCCCCCTCAGAAGCAGAAGGGAAAAACCTCATCCCTTGTGTGAGGGTCTTTTCCAGCTGTCAGTGAGGAATGCCGATTTGTACGCCCTGTGCGGCCGTCGTGGGCTGTGCCAAGCATCTCGGTCTGGCTCGGCTCCAACGGCAGAGAGACTGGAATCCAGGGCATTTTCACAGATTCAGGGGAAACACAAGCTTTGCCTCTGTGCCGTCACGGCAGTGAAACCGTCGGCTTCGCGAAGTGGGATATCTCTCTGCGAAGAACAGAGTAAACAAGCAGTACCTGCAACAAAGCAGTGTGGATTGTGCCTGTTTGGGGTTGTGCCAGCCATGCCCTCTCCCGGGCGACTCCATTACATTCGGCCTCTCTGCAACGGACACTCCATATTCTATGCTGATTACACCTTCTCATTCCTCACTGGATTCTTTTTATGCTCCCCCCTCCCCCGCCCATTTTGGCTACGGAAAGATTGGCACTCGGAGAACTGACTTTGCTCTCAGTGGATAGGATAGAATTGGCACAAAAGGAACCCATAATTAGAGCTGAATATTTCCCAGGGTTTTTGAATTCTTATTTTGGGGTCCAAAATAATTATGGGAGCATTTAGAAATCCATCCCCCAAACACAAACACACACACACACATTGGATCATGCAAATATTCTTAGAAGAAGTCACAGCTGGCTGGTAGATTTTGCTACAGCGTCCACTTGTCACAAGAAATCTCCGTTTTATTTTAACCCGCCCAATAATAAAAGGTTCTCTAGGCAGATTGTATAAAGGTGAAGGAATGAAATGCAAAAAAAGCAAAGACCATAGGGACAGATAGATAGATAGATAGATAGATAGATATTATTATTATTTATTATTATTATTTATTACACTTATATACCGCCCCATAGCCGAAGTTCTCTGGGCAGTTTACAAATGATAAGTAGATAGGTAGATGATAGATAGATAGATGATAGATAGATAGATAGATAGATAGATAGATAGATAGATAGATGATAGGTACATAGGTACATAGATAGGTAGATAGCTAGATAGATAATCAGAATCTAGTCATTGACAGACACATCAATTAAAATGTATCTATTTTTTCTGGCTCTGGCCAACACCAAACCTGAAATCAGATTGGCAACTAACAATCCCATCCACAATACCACTGCATGTTGCCCTCCGAACACAGCATGGTGTGGAATGCCATTGCATGCCAGCTATCAAATAATGCCAGGTATCAAAATAGTAAAACGACACGATAAGAAGGTGCCAAATAAATCTTAGTTAAAACCTTTTCTTTTTTTCCCAAGTTTCTGCAACATTAGTTTAGATGTTACTCACTGTTAGTAATATTGATTGTTTATTTTTGAAGCGCATCCGGCTCATTTGCTGCCTTCCCTTCCTTCTGGCTTTATGTTGTGATTTTTATTGGAATGTAAGCCTTCGTGGCCAGGATTTGTTGTTTAATAGTTTTTTTCTGTATATAAATAAATAATAATAAATACAGTAATTATTCTTGGAAGTTGTAAGTTGCTCTGAGAAGACCACTGGGATTGAAGGGATGGCATAGACATCCGAGAAAGGAAGGAAGAGAGAGGAAATTATACCTGAGAATGTGTGGCAAATGCTGAGGTTTCGAATCATAAGATGCTGTCAAAAGCAGAGGAGCCCTGAGAGTCAGACCGCACAACTGGATGGGTGGTGTTGGCTGCACAACTGAATGGGTGGCATTCATCAGAACTTCACTAGGTGGCAGTGCAGCAACCCCCCCGGGTGCCAGCCAGCCAGCCCAGTATGGTCAACACTGCAGGGTTTCAAACAGTATTCTTTCCAAGCCCTTACCTGGAGAAGCCAGAGATTGAAGTGGGGACGTTCTGCATGCAAAGCAGGGGCTCTACCACTGAACTATAGTCCTTCCCTAAAAATAAATTCAGATGCTAGTCCTCATGGTTGGGGCGGGGGGAAGGGAGAGTCAAAAAATGCAGGCAGCTGTGTTGATCCAGTTCTAGGAGTTGTCCTCTCCACCCAGAGTATGTCTTTTTGGTCAAGCTCATAGATCTTAATTGTAGGGATGTGCACTGACCCCCCGGATCGGATCGGATAGCGGATCGGAATCGGACCTGGGGGGTCGGATCGGATCGGATCGGATCGGAGGCTGGTCGGATCGGATCGGACCAGATGTCCGATCCGGATCGGACGCCATTTTGAATGCTTTTTCCCATAGCCAAGTATTGTTTTACAAAAACGCCTATAACTTTTTCATTTTTAAAGATAGAAGGATGAAACTTGGGCACATTGTAGACTGGTTAGGGATAGTTATCTGTGAGAAATTTCAGAAAGATTGGTGCATGCGTTTTGTGGCAATTAATTTTTTAATAAATACCCAGGAATGCTTATAACTTTGTCATTTTTAAAGTTACAAACATGAAACTTTGCCACATTGTAGGAGGTACCTTGGGACCTATGTGTGTGAAATTTCAGAAACATAGGTGCTTGCCTTGTGTGGCAATTAATTTTAGAAAAATAGGTAGTAGTGGGGTAAATACAGTTACGCCTCCCATTTTTTTATTTTTTAAGATACAAACAGGAAACTTGGGCACATTACAGGTACCACTTGCCTTGATATGTGAGTGAAATTTCAGAAACATTGGAGCTTTCCTTGTGTGGCAATTAATTTTTGAAACAATGAGGAAAGAAACACCTATAACTTTGTCATTTTTAAAGTTACACACATGAAACTTTGCCACATTGTAGGTGGTACCTTGGGACCCATGTGTATGAAATTTCGGAAACGTAGGTGCTTGCCTTGTGTGGCAATTAATTTTTTAATAAATACCCAGGAATGCCTATAACTTTGTCATTTGTAAAGTTACACACATGAAACTTTGCCACATTGTAGGTGGTACCTTGGGACCTATGTGTGTGAAATTTCAAAAACGTAGGTGCTTGCCTTGTATGGCAATTAATTTTAGAAAAATGGGTAGTAGTGGGGTAAATACAGTTACGCCTCCCATTTTTTTTATTTTTTAAGATACAAACAGGAAACATGGGCACATTACAGGGAACACTTCACTTGATAGGTGTGTAAAATTTCAGACAGCTGGGTCCAGGCATGTGGTGGCAATTAATTTTTGAAACAATGAGGAAAGAAACGCCTATAACTTTTTTATTTTAAAAGTTAGAAGTCTGAACATTGCTCACTTTGTAGATGGGTTAGGGGTAGATATGTGTCAGAAATTTCAGAATGATAGGTCCAGGCATTTGATGGCTATGGAATTTTTAAATTACATGTTTCAAAAAAATTTCTACAGAGGCCAGGTCTTCCTTTCCTCCCCCTCCCGCTTCCCGCGAAGAAAAGGAAACACTGTCTCGTCTCGATCCCTTTGATCCTTGCTAGTATCCATTACAGGGCTCGTGTCTGCTTGAGTAAAAAAGTGAAAGTAGGAAAGCAGACACGAGCCCTGTAATGGATACTAGCAAGGATCAAAGGGATCGAGACGAGACAGTGTTTCCTTTTCTTCGCGGGAAGCGGGAGGGGGAGGAAAGGAAGACCTGGCCTCTGTGGAACATTTTTTGAAACATTTAATCTAAAAATTCCATAGCCATCAAATGCCTGGACCTATCATTCTGAAATTTCTGACACATATCTACCCCTAACCCATCTACAAAGTGAGCAATGTTCAGACTTCTAACTTTTAAAATAAAAAAGTTATAGGCGTTTCTTTCCTCATTGTTTCAAAAATACCTTGCCACCACATGCCTGGACCCAGCTGTCTGAAATTTTACACACATATCAAGCCAAGTGGTACCTATAATGTGCCCATGTTTCCTGTTTGTATCTTCAAAAATAAAAAAGTGGGAGGCGTAACTGTATTTACCCCACCACTACCCATTTTTCTAAAATTAATTGCCATACAAGGCAAGCACCTACGTTTTTGAAATTTAGCACACATAGGTCCCAAGGTACCTCCTACAATGTGGCAAAGTTTCATGTGTGTAACTTTAAAAATGACAAAGTTATAGGCATTCCTGGGTATTTATTAAAAAATTAATTGCCACAAAACGCATGCACCAATCTTTCTGAAATTTCTCACAGATAACTATCCCTAACCAGTCTACAATGTGCCCAAGTTTCCTGTTTGTATCTTCAAAAATAAAAATGTGGGAGGCATAACTGTATTTCTCAGTGGGAAAGTGCAATGCAATGATTCCCTATGGGAAAGTGCAATGCAATGATTCCCTATGGGAAAGTACTGTCCAATGAATCCTTATGGGCAAGTGCTGTCCAATGAATCCCTCATTGTTTCAAAAATTAATTGCCACACCAGGCAAGCACCAATGTTTCTGAAATTTTACACACATATCAAGTGAAGTGTTCCCTGTAATGTGCCCAAGTTTCCTGTTTGTATCTTCAAAACTAAAAAAATGGGAGGCGTAACTGTATTTACCCCACTACTACCCATTTTTCTAAAATTAATTGCCACACAAGGCAAGCACCTATGTTTCTGAAATTTTACACACATAGGTCCCAAGGTACCACCTACAATGTGGCAAAGTTTCATGTGTGTAACTTTAAAAATGACAAAGTTATAGGTGTTTCTTTCCTCATTGTTTCAAAACTTAATTGCCACACAAGGCAAGCTCCAATGTTTCTGAAATTTCACTCACATATCAAGGCAAGTGGTATCTGTAATGTGCCCAAGTTTCCTGTTTGTATCTTAAAAAATAAAAAAATGGGAGGCGTAACTGTATTTACCCCACTACTACCCATTTTTCTAAAATTAATTGCCACACAAGGCAAGCACCTATGTTTCTGAAATTTCACACACATAGGTCCCAAGGTACCTCCTACAATGTGGCAAAGTTTCATGTTTGTAACTTTAAAAATGACAAAGTTATAAGCATTCCTGGGTATTTATTAAAAAATTAATTGCCACAAAACGCATGCACCAATCTTTCTGAAATTTCTCACAGATAACTATCCCTAACCAGTCTACAATGTCCCCAAGTTTCATCCTTCTATCTTTAAAAATGAAAAAGTTATAGGCGTTTTTGTAAAACAATACTTGGCTATGGGAAAAAGCATTCAAAATGGCGTCCGATCCGGATCGGACCTCATCGGATCGGATCGGATCGGATCGGAGGTTGGTCGGATCGGATCGGATCGGATCGGATTTTCCCGATTTTGGGTCGGATCGGATTCGGATCGTGGATCGGATCCGATCCGATGCACACCCCTACTTAATTGCCCAGTCAAGGCCAAGCTGCCACCCAAAATACTTCACATTTCAAAAGAGAACAATATATATCGTTGCTGGGGGGAATTATTTCTCCCTCGTCCCCAGCTCCTGTGATGATTGTAGTTAAGGTCAGAGAGAGGGAGGAACTGAGAGGCTGTGGCAGCTGACGACAGCATCCCTCCTAGTAAAGAATTCCTAGTATTGCATCCCTGTGAGCCATGATTCCACTACACCACTGCCCTACCTGTATCCATACCCCTGACATGGCATGAGCCCATTTCTACTGGCTCTCATCTACCTGTTTTACCCCAGCTGCTCCATGGCACCACTTGATCCTGTCTCTGTCTTAGTCAAATCCAAACCATTACATCACAAACACAGGTCTCTTCAGTGTGAGAACTTAGTTCCAGTTCCTTTATGGCCAGAATTTACCCCCTTCGCACCTCCCAAACCTGACTCCAACCTGTGCTGAAATTCATCCGTTCCTGAACTTGTGATGCTGTTCCGGGGGGGGGGGGGGGGAATGCATACATTAAACAAACAACGCATGAAAAATGCATGGTGTTTTTTTTCTTTTAAAGTGTGCACCAGAATGCTTTAATCAATGGGACAAGGTGGCGTACTTTTTGTATGCACTTATCAGTGCGTCACAAGTTTCGTGCAGAAAGAAAAAATAAGAAAACTCACAATCTGAGACATGCATGAGTTGGACCAAGCTTCAAGGTGGCACTCATCTATGGTGACCCTATGGAAAGGAGGACAGGGGGCTCCTGTATCTTTAACAGTTGCCTAGAAAAGGGAATTTCAGCAGGTGTCATAGGTATACATGTGGCATGTGGTGAAATGCCCTCTTCATCGCAGCAGTTAAAGCTGCAGGAGCCCTGCCCTCGTGTTCATATGGTCACTCTAACTCATCCCTAGAATTAGTACACACACACATACACCCAAACATCAGGGCTCCTTTTTGTTAGTTTGTTTCGTGAGCTGTGACTTCATTGCTGCGCATTATTTACTCATGCACATCTCTTAGCTATGAGGGGGAGGGAGGAGATGCAAGCTGAATAGCAGCCTGGATAAAGTCAGGAAAGCAACATTTGTTGGAAAGGGCAGAGTGCGAATTCTTCATCGTTGCTCTGTGGGCGAAATGGAGAAAACTTGTACCCCAAAATCAGCTGAGAAATTCAGAAAGGCCCCCCTCCTCTCTGCACCCAAGAATCTGACCGTACAACCTTCCACGCCAACAGTTGGAGGCCTTTTAATTTCTTTCTCCTATCATGACCTCTGCGTTACGGGCGGTGCTGTCTTTGCCACATCCTTAGTTTCTAGAAATAGAGGCTTTGCCGAAACCTGTAACTAGCCTGGGAATCAAAAAGGTTGTTTTCTTTGAAATAGCCATGCCCTCAGGGATAGAAAAATAAACTCAGCCTGGACTCTTTCCTTGAAATGTTTGGTACACGGGGGCAGAGAGACAGCTGCTGAAATTCGCCCGGAGAACACTCTGCTCTCAACGACCTCAGCTGACCTTAGCCTGGTACATGTTGGGATGGGTACAGCGATCTATTGCTCTCTTTATGGGTGATATTTTAACTCTGGACTGCCCATTCGCCACTTGTACCCAAGGATGTTCGTTCACATTCCGTGTCTTCCCCTGAAAAAATCAGTTTTCATTTCATGGCAATGCCCAAAGCAGCCACACAAGAGTTATTGCAGGTATTTATAAACATCCTTGAATATATATTTATATATATATATATATGGGAGTTGTAGTCTGACGTGAATTGTATTCTGACTACAACTTCCATCTGCCCCAACCAGCATGACCATGCAGCCTGGGGCTGATAGGAGGAGCTGGATGGAGGACAGGATTCCGCCCTTAAAGGTGGCATAAAGTAAATTTAAGTGAATACAAATTTAGAAGAAATAGCGGTGACAATTTAGCAGGAAAAGCCCATCATGCTGCAATTTTAGGCATGTCTACTCAGAAGTAAGACCCAATGAGTTCACATCACTGCCACCATCATGGTTGCGCAGAATTGGCCAGCAACGCTTTTAGCATTGTCGCTGTTTTTAACGTTCTGTCGAATGGCGGCTAATTGTTGTGGTAGTTTTTAATTGTACTGTTGTGAGTGTCATCATTTAAATCCATTGTGTGTGTGTTTTTTTCAGAGGTGGGCAGAAGCGCAGTAAACACACACAAATTCATGAAGACTAAATAAGGATCCCCGTCACTGAGAAATCAGGTTAGTTTCTGGCTCAACGGGATCCCGCGGTGCATATGACTCACTTCATATCCATGATCCAAGCTGTCCCCAGAACTCTGGGAACCTTTTTGCACATTTGGGAAAGGGGGGGGAGGTTCTGCATTTTGTGCAAATTTCTGAGCAATTCATGCAAATTACGGCCAAATTTGCAGAAATCATGGCCAAATTTGCGAAGATTACAGCCAAAGCCATGCATATAATGCAAATTTGGCCATAGTTCATGTCTCTTACACCAATTCAGCCATGACTTCTACACATTGCTCAGAACTTTGTGCGAGCTGCAGAACCTTCCCTCCCCCCCCCCACAAAAAAATAATGCACAAAATTCCCAGAAAACCACAAACTAGCCTGACTGGCTGCAGATTGAGTTGGGCACTGCAGAGGGAACTGTACCGATGTCAAGGGGGGTGGGGGGTGGCGAGCCTTTAAAAAAAAACCCAAAGGACTCCATCCCTAAACAGATTTGTCCAACATCCCTAGGTCTAGAAACTTGATCATTCAAAATAAAAAACTGAGAATCTTAGAGTGATGAATGAACCAGCAAATAATACAATATTCTGTGGCTTTCCTACACGGGATTGCAGACCAGATGCCACACTGAAGATGTGCTATGGGTCTGGTTTGTTGTAGTTTCACACCACTAGCCTTTCATTCCGGCACTGTGCAGCAGTGCATGTTTCTGGATTAAGGCGCTTGCTCCGGCACGCACCAAGTGTGGTGCAATCATGGAGGCTTGCCAGAAACATGAAATAAAAATGTCAACAGTGGAGGGGTTGGGGAGGGAGAAAGGGTATTTCCCCCACCAAAGCTTTTGATGTACATCTATGCATTTCCCAGAAGCAAATTCAACAGGAGTGCAGACTCGTGTGAGGGGGAGGATGACTCTGAGAGTCAGAAAACTTCAGTTCACCACAAGAAAGGGAGCATATAGGACGCACGTGGAAGGATCAGACCAAACTGAAACGTAGACCAGTATACTGCTTCCAACGGTGGGCAGCCAGATGGGAAGCTCATGAACAGAGGATACAATCTGTTTTATTACACATTCATGCGTAGCATTTCTACCCTGCTCATCAGCCCAATGAAGTCTCCCAGAGTGGCTTACAAAGATGAATAATGAACCCATCCCTGCCCTTAGGCTGTCGATCGAAAAGACACGACATCAAAGGAAAAGGGATTAGGAGGGAGAAGGGAGGAAGAGTAAAACTCGGACACCACTTTTTAGTTTCTTTCAATGTTCTTCTAGGTGTTCTTTCTCCCAGGGAAGGGGGGGACTCCCTACTTCTGTTCTTTATCTGGCTGATGTACGGGGCCTTGTTCTCTTGGGGAGGTAGAAGGTCAATGGTTTTCAATCTGTTCATAGATTATCTGAAATCAGGATTGAGCAGTGAAGTGGCCAGGTTTGCCGATGGAACCAAATTATTGAAGACAGTTGAAACTAGGGGTGTGCACGGACCCCCCCCCCAGATCGGATCCTGGATCAGGACCTCCAATTTTGTCCCGGATCGGACAAAATCGGAGGCCCCCCGGACCGGACCGGGTGCAATTCCGATTTTTGGATCGGCCGCCATTTCCCCCCCCCCCTATAGACTTGCATTGGGGGAAAGAAAGCTTTCCCCCAATGCAAGTCTATGAGGAAAAAATGGCAGCGGGTGGGTAAGGGAGAGCCTAACTCCCTCCCCCCCGGGGCTGTCCACTGTGGAAGGCCCCGGCAGGTAAGCCCCCTCCCCCGTGCTCCTTACCCCCCCGGGGCCATCCGCTTCCATCCGCTGGTGCCCGCGGGCACCAGCGGATGGAAGCGGATGGCCCCAGGGGGGGTAAGCCCCCTCCCCCTCCCCCTGCTTACCTTCCATGGCCGTCCGCTCCCATCTGCCGCTGGCCGCTACTGCGAGCGGGCTTTGCGGCCTGCCCCTAGGTAGCGCGCCAGGTGATTACCTGGCGCGCTACCTACGGGCAGGCCATGAAGCCCGCTCGCAGTAGCAGCCAGCGGCGGATGGGAACGGACGTCCCCCGAAAGTAAGTGCCGCGTGTGGGGGGCCCTCCCCCTCCCCCCTCCCCCCTGCTTCCTACTTACCTTTCCTGGCTGTCCGCTCCCGTCCGCCGCTGGCTGCTACTGCGAGTGGGCTTCGCAGCCTGCTCCTGAGTAGCGCGCCAGGTGATGTCATCACCTGGCGTGCTACCCAGGAGCAGGCCGTGAAGCCCGCTCGCAGTAGCAGCCAGTGGCGAATGGGAGCAGATGGACATGGAAGGTAAGCGCGCCGCGCGCCCCCCACGCCCCCCCTCCCCCCTGCCCCCTGCTTACCTTTCCTGGCCGTCTGCTCCCGTCCGCCGCCCCCTGCCCCCTGCCCCTGTTGTCCGCTGTGGAACTTCTGCCAGCAGGCACACGCCGATCCGCCGATCCATCCGATCTGGATCGGAACCTTTCTGGATCGGATCGGATCGGCTGATCCAGCGGTGAGATCGGAAATTGGATAATTTATCTGATTTCCCCCTGGATCAGATTCGGATCATGGATCAGACCCGATCCAGTGCACATCCCTAGTTGAAACCAAAAGGGATGGTAAGGGGCTCCAAATGGTTCTCTCCAAGCTGGGAGAGTGGGGCAAAAAGGGTTACGGCAGCTGGGATTATTCAGCTTGGAAAAAAGGAAGCTAAGGGGAGACATGATAGAGGTGTAATCACGCTTGGTGTGGATATAGGGAGACATTTTTCTCCCTCTCCCATAATACTAGAACCCAATGGGGTCATCCCATGAAGCCAAACAGTGGGGGATTCCAGATAGATCAAAGGAAGGACTTCTTCATATAGTGAAAAACTATGGGATTCAATACCATGGGTTGTGGTGATGGCTGCCAATTTGGATGGCTTTAAAAGGAGGTTGGATCAATTCCTGGAGAATGAGAAGGCTATCAGTGGCTACTAGTCTTGGCTGAGCGCAACCTCCAGGATCAGAGGCAGTAAGCCCATCGTACGCCAGTTGCTGGGGAACATGGGCGGGAGGGTGCTGTTGCACCGTGTCCTGCTTGTGGGTCGCTGGTCGACAGCTGTTGTGCCTCTGTGTGAACAGAGTGCTGGACTAGATGGACCCTGGGTCTGATCCCACAGGGTTCTTTTGATGTTCTTATGTTCCATAAATATGCATGACACACATGGATTTCCATGCAAAGAAAAACATAACAAAGCTCTCAATCTGATACAGGCTTGAGTTGCATCGAGCTTCAATATGGAATTTGGAGCTCTTCTGCTATCTTGGGTTTTGCTGATTCGCACATCTCTATGTATAGATGCCACTTCCAAATGGCAGGCACTATACTAGAGTGACCATATACAAAAGAAGGCAGGGCTCTGCAACTTTAACAGTTGTGATGAAGAGGGAATTTCACCAGGAACTAACTGCATGCAAATGACACTGGTTGAAATTCCCTTTTCTCTACAACTGTTAAAGTTATATGAGCCCTGTCCTCCTTTTCAGATGGTCAGCCTAGGATGGAGTTTCACGGCGTGTATGACTTGCTTTGCGTCAGTGAGCCAAGTTGCAGGCCGCGCACTGAATTCTGGGAAGATTTTTGCTCATTTTGAGGTGGGGTGAGCTCTGCCATTTGTGAAAATTTCTGAATGGTTATGGCCAAATTCAAACAGAACATGCAAATTCAGCCAAAGTTGGCGCAAATCTGTGCCAATTCAACCACAATTTGCTCCAAAATGCACGCGAATTCCAGAACCTCCCCCCCCCCCCCAGCCAAAAAATACACAAAATTCCCAAAACCTCCACAGACTGGCCCGGCTCTCTGCAGATCAGATCAGGCACTACAATGAGAACTGAAACAAAGTCTAGGCAAATTCATTGAACCCACCTCCCAAACAGATTTCTCAGCCTCGGGCAGAGATATTCTTCCAGGCATCTACTTTGTGTGGAGATGCCTGCGATGAAACCCGGGAGCATCCCCAAGGTCTCGTTCCAACCAGTGGGGTAGTGGAACCAGGGTTTGCTGGGATGCAGCCCTGGCACTTTTTTATCAGCAGGGATGCTGGCATTATCTGCCACCCCCCTCAGAGTTCCCTGTTCCCTCTGAGCTTAGCTGCCATCCTTGCAGTAGCTGGAGGGGGCATGAACTTTCTCATCACCAGTATGTTGCGCCCTGTTGCAATGCAAAGAATTTTGGCATCGAGAACCATTCACTTTACAAAATCCCTGCTCCAGTTCAAAATGTGCCTGCATTTTTCTATTCTCCTTGGGGGGGGGGGGAACTGTCACCATGAGCGCCCACACTTCAAACTTGACCGTGACTCTGCCGATTTCAGCTACTCAACTGACTGTCTTTGAGATGCCCTTGAAGAGCTGGTGAAATCCACCTCCCGCCCTCAAAACCCCCAGAAGCAAATGAAGCGCACCCGTCCTCCTCCCTTGAGCTAAAAATCGGGGTGTTGCAAAGCACCGTGGGAACATTTCCTCACCAGAGCAGACCATGGTTATTAGCGGCTGCACGCTAATTGTTTTCTCGTCAAGGCGAAGGAGACGAACGGGCCCCGCCCCCTTTCCCCCCTGCCTCTCCTGTCTTTGTTTTCCTTCATTCCAAAAACAATGCCCTGGCATCTGGGTTTCATTCGAGTCAGATGTTTCTCAAGAAGGAAAACGGGATTCACCAGATTTTCTCTCCACCAGGCCTGGCCAGGGATTCCCCCAATGGGACAGCCCTTTCTGGGGAGGGGGTGGTAGCTAGAATACATCCTACAGTGCTTTGCTCCAAGAGTCGCTTTTGAATTGATATTTGAAGTAGCATTCCAGGAGTGGACAGGGCTGAAAAACAATGGGTGAGGTGAAGAATATCAAGAAATATTAGAACATTCTATCTTAACATACTTCCTTCCACTAAAATATTATATTTTATCATTTTTTAATCATTTTAATTATTGTGTACTGCCAGGGAGCTTCTGCTATTGTGCGATATAGAAATCCAATAAATGAATGCATCCATGATCAAATGAATCATAAATTAAGCCAGCCTTAGGAGGAGTATTCCACTTTTGGAACGCTCACAGCCTCACCTTCTCACTGACTTGCTAGTTGTCTCTTTGCGGGGGGATTCTTTCCGACTGGAAGGAGTATCCCGTCGCAAGCGCCTTCACGTCCTGCCTGAAAGTGTGTGGCCCATAGGCAGGTTGGCCACCTTCTCTGCCATTTGTGAGAACGTCAGGATCTGAATGTGGCTACCACCAAGTAGGCTATGAAGCTGCATTCTTGCAATGCTTTTTCATTGTGGAAGATGTCAAATCCAGATCTCCTGGCGAAAACTCTTGTACTGTCTGTCTTCTTTATTTTTGGCTGAGAAGCCACAGTGGTGGATAAGGGAGCAAAACCACTATAGTTACTATTGGCCTTTATCTCATAGCCCCACCCTTCTCCTGTAGCCACGCCCCTCCAGCATACACCCCACCTTTCTGTGGCCACACCCCTTTTTTAAAGAAACAGGTGAAAATGTTATTCTCTTGTAGAGACGCCAGGGGTGAGTGAGGCGGGGTGATCGTACAGCTGCAACCTCATCGGGAAGCACCCTACCTTAACCTGGTGGCATGGGGCTGATGGGAATTATAGTCAAATTAGTTGAGGGAAGGCTGACCTAGATAAAGACCCAGGACTTTTAGTTTTTCGGCTGTTGCTTTTTAAATAAAAAATGAAAACGTGTTTTTAGAACCATGAGCCGCTGTTGACTTGACCTTGGTGTTACTCTGTGGCTGTTTTCGTTTTATTTTTGATGTTCCAGTTTTATGGGACTTGTGTATTTTATGGCCTTCTTTTGTCTGTCACCCTGGAAGCTTCAGTGGTATATAGAAATGGAATTAATAAAGATGTTAAAAGGCCAAAGTACATGAATAGGCTGTTTATCAGGCACGAGGGCAGGGAATAAAATAAGATCAAAATGTTCCTAATTGCTTTGGAATCAAGAAATACGAGTTTCTACTGCCTTCAGCTGACATTGCTTCTTGCAAAACACAAAGCCTAATTGTGGCATTTTGCCCTGCAGAACATGTTTCCATGTTCAAATGCAGGGTGGGAGGGGGAAATAGATTTATAGCCATCTCACGATAGATGTACATACCTGCTCCATTTTTAACCCGCGGCGACCTTTGCTGCCGTGTGTGAAGCGTCAGCGTGAACTGTGAAATATAAGCAGAAGGTTGGGTGACCCTATGGAAAGGAGGACAGGGCTCCTGTATTTTAGGATGTTTTAGGATGTTTTAATGCAGTTTTAATAATATTTGTCATGTTTTAATTAGTTTTATGTATTTTATCATGTTGTTGTTCCCCGCCTCGATCTAGACGGAGAGGCGGGTAAGAAATAAATCGTTATTATTATTATTATTATTATTATTATTATTATTATAACAGATGTGTTGAAAAGGGAATTTCGGCAGGTGTCATTTGTAGGCATGCAGCACCTGGTGAAATTCCTTCTTCATCACAGCAATTAAAGCTTTATTGCACCAGTCACAGTGACCAGATACAAAATTGAGCAGGGATCCTGCAGTTTTCACTGTTGTGATGAAGAGGGAATTTCACCAGATGCTGCATGCATACAAATGACACCTGCTTGAAACTCCCTTCTCTAGACAACTGCTAATGATACAGGAGCCCTGTTCTCCTTTCCATACGGTCACCCTAGCAGAAGGTCTAAAAAAGTTTGGATGGCGAGGGCCTCCCGTTGAAAGACAAAGATAATCAAAGTGAATAGGAATTGGAGAGACATATGCAATTGTTCCAAATCGGTTCTGCAAACAGATGGCAGCCAGAAGGAACGGAATGCTTAAAAATAACAAACAGCCTGCTGGAGGAATTCAAGTTTCTAGACAGCATGAAATCCAAACCTGGGATCTGCTGTGCATTTCGTTTTCTGCCTACATGTTTTAGGCTACCTCTCCTTCTCTCTCTTCAGCTTTGTGTCTCTGTGGTCTGCCCAAAGTCCTTTCTTCTTAAAGGTGGATTAAAATCTAGGGATGCGAGATCTCACCTGGGTCCAACTCACTGGACGTGCATCCTGCTGCCCCGATGTTCATCCCCGCTTGCAGCGGCGCGCAAACACTGCGCAAGCTTCTTATGAGCCTTTGCCCTTGCATAAATGGCAACCATTTATGTGATGGGGGAAAATGCACAATTTCCACACAATGGAGGCTCTGGAAATTGCGCATTTCCCCATAAAAAGCCCTTTTACGCAACGGGGAAATTACGTAATTTCAAGGGCGAATGGTTGCAAGGTACTCATTGGGCTGTGCAAGGACTCAACCCACGGGCCCACGAGAATGTCACAGGCATCTGACTAGGTAAGGGGGTGCAGACATGGGGGAGTCTTTTGGAATGTTGGACCCAGTCGGGTGCCTGCAAACTCCCAAGTGTGTACCCCCTCTTGTGTCTTCTCATGTGCCAAGAAGCATGAACGGGAACACATTAGGGCTACAATCCTGTTACTTCGGAGGCAGCCCCATGGAACTCAGTGGGATGTACATCTGATTAGGCCTTCTAGGATGGCTCTGCAGACATCCAAGTACTGACTGAGCTGCAATTCCCTTGATTTCACTTGTACAGTTTATTGCTCATTTGCTTCTTCACTGCGGGCAGGGGTGTCCCTTGGCTCGGACCCACGGGACCTCTGCCCCGAATGGATTTCGCAGGGCCTCGGCTCTCTTCCCCCAAACCCCTTTCCCATTGGTCTGGAATGATCTGAGGCAGTGTGCAAACGAACGTCAGGACTGATTTGATTTGAGGTCATGTTGACAAGAAATATACTTCTTTCTTTCATTATTTATTTTATCCTGCCCAATCGCCCACCCTCTCTGGGCAGTTCACCATTCAAACCACAAATTACAACCGATCCAAACATATAAAGCTTTGCGAGTTTGAAAATACCACGTAAAACCAAACTTGGCTGCTTTGGCCTCTTGTGAAATGTAGATTAATCCCTAGTCATCATTGTTACATTTGCCTCTAGGGGTATAAATCAACCTGCGGCCATTTTGTGCAAATTTCTGCCCTGGGCCTGAATCTTTTAAGTACCTAGTACCTCCTGGCTTTGGTCCAGGCCCAATCCGCACCAGTGCCCAGAAGATGAGCTCCCGTCAAACAGAGAGGCGGGGCTCTTTCTGGATACTCTTGTCACACGCCGCTCACTTGCAGAGGGCAACTGAACAGTTCTGAGTAGCAGACAGTGGGGGGCGCTCTCCTGCAGCCGGGCCCCCTAGCAAGGGCCCAGCCTTGCCAACCCTCTTTGCCAGCCCTGGCCATGATCCCTTTCGAAGGTTACAAAGAGGAATTCCAGGATTTCTGAGCCCTACCCAGAGATCCAGGGGAGGAGACTTTTGGAAACATGGCTGCTCCCCTCAAGATGTCCTGCCGGAAGTTGTTTTTTCCCCCCAGTGGTAGGGGTGGGTGAACTCTTCTGAGGTGCTACCACCTGCGCCGAAATCACATACTTCCACTTCCTGCATCAATGGAGCAGTCACGCCTTTAGCCTTGCATCAATGGGAAACTTGAGGCCACCACTGGCACACAGGGGGAAGAGCGCGATTTTGGCAGGCGGACAGCTGCCGAGGAGTTTCTGGGGCCCTGCGAGGGCTGAGGTGGGGGTCCAAACTTGTGCCAGAAGGGGCTGGATGCGGGGGATCCACCAGCCCCCCAGACACAGTCGGACGCTCACAGCATCCCTAGCCAGTGGTCCCAATCCCATTCCTCTGGTCCTGGCGAGACACACGGCACCGATGCCTGGTAGCCGGTATGGCACCCCGGGGTAAAGATCGGTCGGCTCCCTCAGTGTCGTCTTTTCACACCATGGAAAGATCGCGAGTGGAACAGGGTTGCCCCGGGGCTATTGGCAAAGGGACGAGGCCTGGATCGCCTTTTCCAAAACATCCCCTTGCAGCCTGCCAAAATCTAATGTGTCTTTTGGATCAGCTTCCAAGATGCAAAATAAATCCCCGTGATTCCCTCCATGGAGCAAAATCCAATTAACAAATCCCACGCAAACTCTTCCTTTCCCTCCACCACTTTTCTAACAGAACTCCCGTGGTTTTTTACAACCGCGTGACCTGGAGGATGGGGTGAGGGGGGCACTTCAAACAGGTGAAGGGGTTCTTTCCCATGGAAGTTGGTGGCGGGAGCAAATTCGGAAGTGGGTTGCAGAGGTCTGCAAAGGGTCAGTTCCTTAGCAGGGTCAGAGCAGGTCAGGTTTCTTGGGGCTGCGAGACAGGGAGAGATCACCATTGCAATAAAACAACTTTAAAACTCCACAATCCAATGAATTTAGTATTTAATATTTAAATATGTATTTATTTATTTGATTGCATTTCTATGCTGCCCCATAAATATTTAATATTTAAACATGTATTTATTCATTTGATTGCATTTCTATACTGCCCAATAAATATTTAATATTTAAGTATGTATTATTTATTTGATTGCATTTCTATACTGCCCAATAAATATTTAATATTTAAATATGTATTTATTTGATTGCATTTCTATACTACCCAATAGCCGAAGCGAATGCAGATGCGCATCTATAACGTCAAAAGGATTTCGAATCTTTGGTCTTTTTCAGAAACACATTTCAGGACTAGGGAGACTTCGGTGAAGATGGGTGAACTTACCCACGTCTGCCTCACATGCTACTTAATAGACCCCCGCCAGATGCCCAGCTTTGTCCAGTATGGGGCATGATCCGCAAGCACCCTGTGAATGGCCACCCGCTCCCTCACCGAACTGCCATTTTGAGGGAAATGGCTGCTTCTTCTTTTATGTAAAGGGGCTTTTCACGCAAATGGCAGCTGTAAATAATCCCGTTTATGCAACATTACATACACAGAGAGATCTCCATGACACCCCTAGAGTTCAGAATAAACCCAGGTGGGAAAGTATCTGATCATCTAGGCTGACCCTATGAAAAGGAGGACAGGGCTCATGTAACTTTAACAGTTGTAGAGAAAAAGGAATTTCAGCCAGTGTCATTTGTATGCAATTAGTTCCTGGTGAAATTCCCTCTTCATCACAACAGTTAAAGTTGCAGGGGCCCTGCCTTCTTTTGTATATGGTCACTCTAGTATAGTGCCTGCAACTTTAGCTGTTGTGATGAAGAGGGGATTTCACCAGGAACTAATTGCATACAAATAACACCAGCTGAAATTCCTTTTTTCTACAACTGTTAAAGTTACATGAGCCCTGCCCTCCTTTTCATAGGGTCAGCCTAATCTGGTCACCAGGGGGAAGTGTGACCTCTGTTACCTCTTCTCCATTTCTCGGCAGCGGCGGGACATCTGGACATATCAAGGAGGGCTTTTTGGGAAGCCCTCTGAATATGCTACCTACGATGCATCGTACAAGCGAGTGAACTGAAGCCGCTTGGATTGGCTGGTGGGGTCGATCCCCTTGTGGCTGCCAGGGGAAACCTGACACCACAAACTCCACCAGAAGCCTCGAAATGAAGCCATTTGAGATGCTGCAAGGTTTGGAATGAGCTGCTGCCGCTCCCGCCAAGCTGGGAACGGAAAGCAGGGAATGATGGCCAATCCTCGGAATTAGCCAGATGCGGCCCAGCCTGCAAGACACGGGGGAAGCAGTCTCCGCGGGAGGTGGATCGGCAGCCCCATTCAGAGCAGAGGAGGCGGCAAATGGATCGGGCCCAACGGAGAGAACTTCTGCACACTCTTTGTTTAGGCTGACCATATGAAAAGGAGGACAGGGCTCATGTAACTTTAACAGTTGTAGAGAAAAGGGAATTTCAGCCAGTGTCATTTGTATGCAATTAGGTCCTGGTGAAATTCCCTCTTCATCACAACAGTTAAAGTTGCAGGCACTATACTAGAGTGACCATATACAAAAGAAGGCAGGGCCCCTGCAACTTTAACTGTTGTGATGAAGAGGGAATTTCACCAGGAACTAATTGCATACAAATGACACGGGCTGAAATTCCCTTTTCTCTACAACTGTTAAAGTTACATGAGCCCTGTCCTCCTTTTCATATGGTCAGCCTATCTTAGTTGTCAGGAACCTGAGCTGCATAAGAAAAGCAGCAGGGCATAGTGAGATAATAACAATAATTATTTATTTGTTTGTTTGTTATCTGCCTCTCCCTCTGGATTGAGGCAGGTAACAAATACAAGTAATATAAAATACATAAAACTGATTAAAACATATAAAACTAATTCATTATTAAAATAACCATAAAACTCTTAAAATTGGACGAGGTTTGGAGAGATCTGGGTTGAAACCCCTGTGTAAGTTCGCCAGGTGGTTTTGGGCTTGTCACTATAGTTCTCATCATCATCTACCTCGCACGGTTGTTGTGAGCATACCACAGGATAGGGTGACCCTATGGCAAGGAGGACAGGGCTCCTGAACCTTTAACAGTTGTACAGAAAAAGGGAATTCAGCAGGTGTCATTTGTATGCATGCAGTGCCTGGTGAAATTCCCTCTTCATCACAACAGTTAAAGCTGCAGGAGCCCTGCTCTCTTGACAAGATGCAAAAGAGGGCAGGGCTCCTGCAGCTTTCACTTTCACCAGGTACTGCATGCATACAAAGGACGCCTGCCAAATTTCCCTTTTCTATGCAACTGTTGAAGATGCAGGAGCCCAGTCCTCCTTGCCATAGACTCACTCTAGGTAACCAAAGCTTCAGGGAGACGTTTCAAGCTTTTGGAAAGGGAGAAATGCCAAACATCATGATGGACACCAATTTAGATGACTAAATCCTCCCCCACTCCAGAGGAGGGAGGCTCATGTCTGCTGTTTTGTGATGTGTGGTACATGAAGGTTATTATTATTATTATTATTATTATTATTATTATTTATTACATTTATATGCCGCCCCATAAATGAAGCAAACACATGCATTCATGCAAGGAATATATATCTAGGCTTGAAAAGCCTAAAGTTTGCCTGTTGACTTGGACTTTCCAATGAAAGGGGTTGTGAAGCCAGTCAAACTATGGTTGAATTCGGACGACACTTTAAACCACGGGGCTTTGGGCTAAACAACGTGCAAGCCCGTTGTTTCTCTCCATTGCTTAATTGGGCGGCATAGCATACTGTCAGTTGTGTGTGTGTGTTGTGTGTTATTCCCCACATGACACAATAAGCAACACAACTGACGATTGCTTCCCCCTCCCCTCCGTTGCCTAACGTGTCGTCCGAATTCAGCCTATATGTGTTTTAAGCTTGGTGTGTCACAGGTAGGGTTGCAAGTATGAATCACATAGCTGCGAGGATTTATTCTGGTTGCGTATTGATATTGTACTTCTAAGCCTTTATGTGGTTTGATGCTGGATCTGTGGATTTCATTTTTGTGAACCGCCCAGGGAGCTTCGGCTATTGGATGGTATAGAAATGTAATAAATAAAACAAAACAAAATACACCCAGCGAATGCTCTCGCCCAGTCTCTGTTCCCTTAAGGGGGCTCATGTGGGAGAGCTCCCTGGTGGATTGGGCCCCTATTGATCTGATCCATCTCCTACTCAAGACCTCCTAATTCACCGCCCACGTGGGACCATCCCTCTTCACCTTATGGTAAGCTAGGCTGACCATATGAAAAGGAGGACAGGGCTCATGTAACTTTAACAGTTGTAGAGAAAAGGGAATTTCAGCCAGTGTCATTTGTATGCAATTGGTTCCTGGTGAAATTCCCTCTTCATCACAACAGTTAAAGTTGCAGGGGCCCTGCCTTCTTTTGTATATGGTCACTCTGTCCTCCTTTTCATATGGTCAGCCTAGGTAAGCTTTGCGCCACTGTCTTCCTGAAATGGCGGACCGGGCCCAGCGTGGCTTCCAAAATTCTTTTCGGCTCAGTATCCCACCCACATTTCGGCACACTGGATGATGTGGTCTTTCGGCACCAATTGGAACAGATGCATTGGATATGTACTTTGCCATTGACAGTCTTTGCTACTTTCCCCCTTCGTCCAGGTCTGGCTGGGTCAGTCTCAGCCCTGTGATAAAGTAGGGCTAAATCGGTTTAGCACCATCAGCAAAAGCACAGTTTTAGCAGCCCAGGAAAGGGCTGGTCCGAAAGCAACATCTTATCAGGAGTCCGGTTGCTAGTAGCCAAGAGATCAGTCTAAAGAGGAGCAAAGTTTCACAGTACCAGGAGCTGAAATAAAGGTATTGTCCCAGCAGCTCGTAGGGCCCAAGCAAGAGCTCATAAACTTGAGCTTCTGCAGCCCCACCCGGGACTCAGCTGCAGCACAACAGAGGTTTCAGCAAGAAGTCCCCCTTGTGAGGAAGGCTCCTCATGAGCTTTCTTCTGCAAACAGGCACTCCTTCTCAAAGGGGTTATCCTGCCTTGCCCTCTGAGGCGCTACCACTCTCAGGGACTTGGGGGTCCCTCAGCCTTGGTGTCAGAGGTGCAGTTCCCTTCTTGTGGGGATGGAGCCATGGCCATTTCCCTAAAGGGCTGAGGTCCCTCTGTTGTTTGCATGTGGAAGTTCTAGTCCCACCTCTGGAGAGGGCTCCTCCGGAGGGGGCATGACATTCCCCCCATTTTATACATGACTGACGTTCACATCTGCACAGCTAAAATGCCACCCCCTCCCCCAAAAGAGGCATTTGTGTTGTATGATTGCGTCAAGATGCTTTCCCCCCTCCCTTTTGGAAGGTTGAGGGGAGGGTTCGCCAACCCACACATGTTGCACTAACGCAATGTAACTTACCAAACATGGTACAATACAGTGGTAGCAGGGTTCCCCCCCCCCAACTGGCAGATTATAATTGCACACAAGCGCCTATGCGCATCGGTACAGCATTGTGCAAACCACACGTGCTGCCAGGGCAATCATATTTTTGAAGGTGTTTTTTTCTTTTTCCCCCATGCCAAACCCCCCCCCCCACTCAATGTTTTATTGATGTGCATGTACGCATCAGCAGTAGAGGAGGGAAAGCTGCAACAAAACTGTAGGAACAGGAAGCTGGGAGCCAGCTGCAGCCTCCAATTCTGGAATTAATTTGAAAAATTCTCCTAGTTAAACTGAAATTTGGGATGAATGCAAGGCAGCGCAGAGCCAAGCCAAGGAGCAATGAAGACACGGAACCAGGCAATATCTGTTCATCCTTCATTATGGGTCATGCTCATTGCTGGGTTCCAGAGGGTTCCGTTTGAATTTTCCCACCCCGGGGGCGCAACAGGCCTCAGCCCCCTATGCTGTAGCTGCTGTGGCTCTCGGACTCATTTCGAAAGCCTTCTGCAACTGATGAATTCCCTCCCTCAGTCACTGGGGGGGGAGGGAGAAGAGGAAGACGTGAGGGTGGCAGGAAAAGAGAGGAGGAGATGACAGAAAGAGACTGGGGTAGTGGAAAGAGAAAGTGAAAGTGAAGGTGGTGCAGAGACAGAGAGAGAGGGGGTGGGAGAAAGGGAAGAAAGGAAGAGAGAGAAAGGGGCAGCAGAGACAGAGCGAGAGAAGGGAGTGGCAGGAAAAGAGAGAGAGAGAAGGGGTGGCAGGAAAAGAGAGAGAGAAGGGGTGGCAGGAAAAAAAAGAGAGAGAAAGGGGTAGCAGAGAGAGAGAGAGAGAGAGAAGGGAATGGCAGAAGAGAGAGAGAAGGGGTGGCTGGGAAAAAAAGAGAGGAAAAAGGGGTAGCAGAGAGAGAGAGAGAGAAGGGAGTTGTAGAAGAGAGAGAGAAGGGGTGGCAGAAAGGGAAAGAGAAAGGAGCATAGAGACAAAGAGAGAGGGGTGGAAGAAAGGAAAAAAGGAAGTGGCAGAAAGAGAGAGAGAAGGGGTGGCAGAGACAGAGAGAGAGAACGCAGTGGCAGAAAGAGAGAGGAGGGTGGCAGAAAAAGAGAGAGAAGGGGTGGCAGAAAGGGAAAGGGAAAGAGCAGGGAGTGCAGAGACAAAAAAAGAAGGGGTGGGAGGAAGGGGGAAAGAGAATTTCAGAAAGAGAGAGAGAAAAAGGGAGAGCAGAGTCAAAGAGAAACAGGGTTGGTAGAAAAAGAGAGAAAGAGAAGGGGTGGCAGAGAGAGAGAAAAGGAGATGGAAAAGAGAGAGAGAGAGGAGGGTGGCAGAAAGAGAAAGAGGGATGGCTAAAAAAGAGAAAAGGGGTTGGCTGAAAGAGATGTGGCCAGTACATGGCCCACAAACATTTCTCCCAAAGGAGTGCAGCCCTAGACTTTTTTCCAGCTCGACCTGGAACAATATGAAATAAGCTTTTTTTTTAAAAAAAAAATCCAAGCTTTCTTTTGGGTGGGGGGGGGGGAATCTTCCTTCAAAATTCTCTCAGATACTTGACTTGAAATTGGACCCTAAACTCTCCCGTTCAATTTTGATGGAGGGGAAATTTCAGGCTGGGCCACTTCGAGGAGTGGCCATTTGGATTTCCCACCTGGGGTGCCCACATATTCTGGGCCAGAGGAGATGGCGACAGCTTCCCCATGGACGAGGCCTTGCCGGGCATGGGTGCCATGCAAATCCGTTCGAACAGTGGTGACTTCATGAAAAATGGTCCAGTAATAATTAAAACAATTTCCCCCAAACTCCCCAAAAAACCCACCCCAAAATGTCACCTTTGGCTAACAACTCACAATATACGCCTGAGTTTTTCCCTGGAGCTGTCAGCACCGTTTTGGGAAACACCCCCTGTCCATCTTGAAAGGAAATTCTGTTCGCAAATTTCATTCTGTCTCGCATGTCCCCCTCGGTAGCCTTTTAGGGGTTTCATCAAGTGTTGAATTAGGACGTGCTGACACACGCATGCATACCGCTCGAGCGGATCACGTTTCTGGCTGCATTCAAGCGTCCTCCTTGCCATTTACCCGGTTAGTCTGGCTAAGCTGCAGATCAGAGAAAGCGTCGGCCTTTTCAACTGACCCAAGATCGAAGGTTCGTTTGCTCTGGAATGGAAACAAATTGTGGGTTTTGTCCCAGTGGGGAAAAACGTGTGTGTGTGTGGAAAAAATGATCTGGGTTCTCCCCCACCCCCAGACATCCCCAGGGGCCAAGAGAAAACTTGGCAAAAGGTGTGGGTTGGATTTTTTTTTTTCATGGAAGGGGTTCTCGATAATAATAATAATAATAATAATAATAATAATAATAATAATAGCACTTTCTGCTGTTAAAAAGCATAAGGCTATCAATGGCTTATAGTCGTGATGGCTATATGTTACCTCCAGTATCAGAAGCAGTATACTGGGGAATTTGGGCAAGAGCATGTTGATGTGCTCATGCCCTGCTTGGGGGCTTCCCATGGGTTGGCCACTGTGGGAACCGAAAGCTGGACAAGACAGGACTTGCATTTGATCCAGCCTGGCTCTTTTTGAGCTTCTCACATTCACTCTCCAGATGTAATCTGTTGCTGTACGTTTTTCAAAAGTATGCCATTTTTAAGGGGAGTTTTCGGAGGGATGCTTGCTATTGCTGTTGTCCTGCGAATGTTTGAGTCCACGTTCCAGTCTAGGAGGCGCGACTTGGAAAGCTCTGGTTCAAAACGAACCTAAAATGAATGTCTTCTACATCTTTACTGGTTGGTCAGGTGGGAAACAGGATGTGGGATTAGATGAGCTAAATGACGATGAGCTAAAATAAAAGTGAGTCAGGGAAGGGAACAGGAGTCTCAAGCCAATTTGCATGAGTTAAGTTTCCTTTCGAACACGCACATATACACACGCCGTCTACATGCTCCAAGCTTGATTCCATTATTTTGTCTATTCCAGAGGTGGGGGATGTGTGGTCCTCTTCCAGATGTTGTTGGACTGCAATCCCCACCTACCCCAGCCAGCATAGCAGGGGACCAGATGAAATCCAGGTCAGGGCTCACGTAACTTTAACAGTTGTAGAGAAAAGGGAATTTCAGCCAGTGTCATTTGTATGCAATTAGTTCCTGGTGAAATTCCCTCTTCATCACAACAGTTAAAGTTGCAGGGGCCCTGCCATCTTTTGTATCTGGTCACTCTAGTATAGTGCATGCACCTTTAACAGTTGTGATGAAGAGGGAATTTCGCCAGGAACTAATTGCATACAAATGACCCTGGCTGAAACACCCTTTTCTCTACAACTGTTAAAGTTACATGAGCCCTGACCTGGATTTTATCTGGTCACCCTAAGCATAGCCAATGGTGAGGCATGATGGGACTTAGTCTGACAACATCTGGACTTTCCTCTATGAAGGAGGATATACGGCCACCCATGTGCCACAGTTCATATAAATCCAGGCTTCTAGTCCTCGGGGTGGACAATCTTAGTGGATCACCACATCACAGCATCTTGCTATCCCGGACCATGATGCCCTCTGTTTATCTTGAAGGCCTCATGCTTAAACGGCCCTGTTATCATCCCTCTTAAAAAGCAAACTCCATGAGGATTTTCTTTGGTCAGTCCTGAATTTCTCACCAATCGCAGGTTCTAGCATTAGGAGAGAACGAAGAAAAATCTTCCCCTCTCTCCCTTTTATTTTCACTGTGTATCATTTTGTAAACAAGCAGCCCTTTTCTGGGATGGCCTCAAATTTGTGGAATACCTCCCCAAGAGAGGTCCCCTGATGCCTCCTCTGTGGACTTTTTTGGCACCAGGCAAAGCCTTTTTTATGTCCGTTTGTTTCTACTTGCTGCTTAATTTATATTTAATATGTCTCATGCTGCATTTTAAAATTAGGGCTGTGCATGGACCCTGCGACCCGGTTTGGAGGCCAGCTCGGAGCTTCCGAATTGGCCTTGGCCCAATTTGGACCCAGTCCGTCCTGCTTCGCACTTTATATCCGAAGCGGGATTTGGACATCCAAATCCTCCCTGCATCAAGCTGCACCATTTATGCCTGTAAGACTGTGTATATGACAGCCTTATCATAATTGGTCTGTTGACTGTAAATAAAGAATTGATTGATTGATTGATTGATTGATTGATTGACAGCCTTATGGCTGTCATATACACAATGTTTAATTTCCATACTAAGAGGAGTTGCCATTTGTGACTCCCTCCAAGACAATAATGGTTCTCCAATGGTTCCAGGGCTCCAGGTAAGAAGCAGGGAACTTGCACAGCTGTGTGTGCGGCTGTCCAGATTGGTCCAAAGCAATTTGAAGCACATTGGACTGGTCTGCCTGCTTCGGACCGAATTGGCCCTCTTCGGCTTGAAATTCGGATCTGTAGCCAAAGCTGTGCACAGCCCTATTTAAAATCACCTGCTCTGTTTGTAGCTGCTCAGTTATTTATCCCTTTCAAATGCTGGACTTCTGTTGCTGCTTTGAAAAGAATGCTTATAACATGGCTTTTTATTTTTTGCTCTTGTTTTGTATGTTATCTCGAGAGCTTCGGCTGTAGGACAACTCATAAATTCAATAAATGAATAAATGAATGAGTTATGGGCCCAATCCTGTGCATCTATAGACAGAAAAAACCCTACAACTTTTTTCTGTCTAAGCCCACATGGGATTGCACCTTGAACCTCTCCCATGCTCCTCCACCTTTCCTTTAAACTCATCTTTCTCCTAACCTCCAAAGTAAGGATGTCAGAGAAATCCGGAATGGACGCGAATGAGTTTGGATTTCTATGAAACTAGATTCTGCCCTGGATTGGCTTTTCCTGCATTGCACAGAAACCATGACTTTGCCAGAAGTTTTTTTCACAAAACTTTCCGCAATTTTACGCAAATTTAGTCGCAGAAAAATACATTTTAATAAAACCCACCAAAAATGCACATTTCTCCATAAGCTAAGGATTTTTTTAAATAATAATAATTGAAAATGCATATGGGGGATTTGCACACCTGCAAATTTGCGCAAATTTAGGAAATTAGGGGAAATCCAATTCTGACAATGACCAGAAGACCGAACAAAAGTTACCTGACAATCCACGAAATGGGCCTCACAGAATCCATACATCCCCATGCCCCATGAATCAGTGTTCCGACCAGTTGATCCATTTGGTTGGTCTTTTGGGGACCTCTCTCCCTCCCTCTCTCTCTCTCTCTCTCTGTCACTTTCAGGCATCTCTCTCGGGCCTGCTGCTTCCTTAAGCATCACGTCTGAGCCAAATCTGGTGGATGTTCTCTCCCACCAAGGTCAATCCATCCCTGCTCCCCCTCCTCCTTTCTCCTCACTCCTCCGTTCCCACCTCAACCCGGGGGGAAAAAATCCTTCTGTTGTTATTGCTGCGGCCAGGCCTGGCAACGCTTTCCTCTTTCAAGAAAATAAGATTTACGGGACTCTGAAGATGCTTAATAAAATATTTACAGAGCATGACTTTGGATAGGAGAGCTGGGTCTCCCCGCCACGTTCCTCTCCACCCCGCTCACTGATCCCGCTGCTGTCAGAAATCTGGGTGGCACGGGAAGAAATGTAAACGGAGCATTTTTCCATTCCCCAAACTGTATAAATCTTCAGGGCTTTTGAAAGCTGTTTTCTTTCCTTTCCTTTTTTTTTTTTTTAAAGAGTACCTTCAGTTCTTTTCCATGGGTCCTATTGCTCACATCTGACATGCCACCCAAGCTTCTAGTCCATAGGTTTGAAAGGTCTTTGGGGGTCAGTACCATACGGGATTTCTGGTGTGCCTAACGGGAGTCCCACGAGCCTGGTGGTCACATGTAAAGCAGGTGAGTGTGTTAGTCTCATCTTGAAAGTTAACAGAGGATCTGAGCACCGGGTGTTGGACATTAGGACTGTGCACCGACCCACCTGATTTGTTTCAGAGGCCGATTCGGAGATTCTGAATCGGCCCTGATTCGACTGGGATAGCTTCGGGCCCAGACCGACCCGCTTTGGATCCAGATCCGAAGAATGATCTGGACACCCAAAGTGGGTTGGCCATTGCATGCGCCCACCAAGTAGCTGCTCGGACATGAGGCCCCCCCCCACCCCAGCTCACCCCCCAGCTCACCCCCCCAACCTGGAGCTCCTGCCTTCACCTACCAACAGAATTTACATTGCCTGTCCAGCGGCCACCCATCCTTAATGAGAGACACCATGTTCAACAAAGATGGAGCTCTGGAGTTTCCTAAGGCTACAGTCTCAAACTACGGTGGCCATAAAGGGCCATTTCTTACCGGACGGCAGCTGGTTGGCCACCATGTGAACAGAATGCTGGACTACATGGGCCCTTGGTCTGATCCAGCATCAGGGCTCTGCTTAGGTTCTTATGTTCTAGCTCTGGATTTCCTGCATAAAGCAGGAGTTGACTCGCTAGCGCAGCCAACCCTGCAACTCCAGGATTCTACATTTCACTCCATACCTTACTGAATAACAGTGAACTGAAAGGACCACGGATGTCTTTTCCCACCAATGCAGAATCAACACACGACACCACGTGAGTTTGTTCTTTTTTAATCATTTCCCCTCCGTGTCTTGGGTACGCACGTCTGTGTGTGGTTTTATGGCGTTTGCTTCTCAAATCCCAATCTTAAGTTTAACTCGCGCTGCTTTTTGTCCAGAAATCCATGGTTAACAAACAAAGAAACAAAAACAAACAGAAACCAGCCCAAAGTCAAATGGACATTGGCACCCTCTTTTGTGAGCAATAAATTAGGAGAGGGGAAAATGGAACGGACACACAGAAGAGCCCCCAATGCGTTAGGTAGAATGCACTTGATGGTACCTAAATAAATATTATAAGTTACTTTGCATAAATAGAGTTCATCTGGAAGAATATACAGAGGGATTGCATCAACTTCTTGCCGGCACTGAGTTCGGGATGACGTACTGAAGAAACACCCGAGCACATCAGATGAATATATCCCAGTGAAACACTATGTGACACCAGAGGTAGATAGATAGATAGATAGATGATAGATAGATAGATAGATAGATAGATAGATATAGTCGATCTCTCTAGGGTTAGATCCAGACTTAGCTAGACTTAGAGCAGATCCATTGAAATCAACAAGACTCGAGTTAGCCATAACTAATTTAAATCCCATTGATTTCAGAGGGACTGTTATAAGTGTGATTAAGATGAGTATGAATAGTTGTTTTTAAATGATATTGTATTTATAACCTGTTTTTATGATTTTATAGTTTTAAATTTTGTATATATATATATATATATATACACAAACACACATAATATTCAGTGTTTTAAATTTTTGTAAACTGCCCAGAGAGCTTCGGCTATGGGGCAGAATATAAATGGAAATAATAATAATAATAATAATAATAATAATAATAATAATAGGTTTGGATTTCATAGATAGATAGATGTTCCAGACTAGTCATCCTTAGGGATACTTATATTCCAGAATCAGCCATATTTAATGAGAGAGAGGGAGAAAGTATTCTAGAGAGTACCAATGAGCATTGATGGCTTTTGATTTCTGGTGGCTGCTAGCAATTGGACCCACTCTGTGTACGGGGCTGAGACAGAAGAGAAAATGATTTGGGTATTGTAACGTAACCAGCAGGGGAGCAGGGGGAAATCCAAAAGAGTTCGGGGGGGAAGCATCTGGTGTATGCCTTGAAGTAAGGATGCTTAAACCTTCCCTAGATGACCACTTCACTTTTGCACCTCCTCCCCACTGCCTGCACCTCCAGGGATCCCTATATGGCCGGATGGGGGAACATCTGATGGTGGGGGATACAGAGAAGCAACCCCTCTCCTTGCTGCTTCCTCCAAACCGGCCCTCTTTAAGGTTGCGTTCCTGGGGAGAACACACAACTGTTGAAGTCACGAAACCTGTGGATGCGATGCGGCGCCTGGTTGGGACCTCTGCGCCAGAGGGAACTGCTTTCCCAGCATTGGAAATGCTTCGGGGGCTGAGGTCACCTGGACGGGTTCAGGCAAGCTGTGCCGAGGAAAGGAACAGATCCCGGAAAGCGCCTTCCGTGACACATTTGCCAGCTTGGAAATATCCAGGCGGGGCGTCTTACTACAGGCCCGTGGGCCCCAAAAGCCTTCTATCTTAAGGAGCGATGGGAAGCTACTAAAGGCAACAGATGTGGCAGCCAGGAAACATAGACGGCAGAGATGGAGGGGGCGTTTTGCGGGCAGATGTTTTCACCCGTCCTGCATCTCTCTCGCTCTTTCTCTCTGTGGGTCGCAAATGAAAATGTCAACTTAAAATAAGTACAAGCTTGGAGGGGGGGGGGATGCAGGAGGAGGGGGGTTGAATGGGATGCTGTTGGAAAACAATTGCAAGAAAAGAGCATCTTTAAAACAGACTGCTTTTGATTGAGAAATGCACTGGCAGACTGAACGAATTTAGGGGGAGAGCGAAAGGAAGAAACAGAGGCCCATGCGCTAAAATAAGCCAGGGAAGGAAGAATAGATTTTGGATGGAGCGAGACAGAGAGAGAAAGAGACTGCAAAACACTCCCAGCAAGACCTGTAGCTCAATGGCAGAGGCTCTTGCTTTGTGTGAGAATGTCAGCCCTTTATTTAGAACCATGAGGACTAGAATTGTACTTTATTTTTTATGGGATGGAGCATAGCTTGGTGACACAGTATGCACTTTTACTGGGAACATAAGTTGGACAGTTGTGGACAGCCTGTGTTGACCATCCTACCCCAAATCTTGTGTCGTCTAGATGTTTTGAACAACAATTCCCATCAGCCTGAGCCAGTATGGCCGGTGGTCAGGGATATGTCCACAGCCTGACTCAGTCTAAGGCTGCTCCAATGCAGCACCACTTGGACCATGGACGGTGGTAAGATCAAGTATCAGAATGAGTGGTTAGAGAATTGGACTTTCTCTGGAAGGAAAGTGCCGAGTTCCAATTCCTACTCACTGGGCTGCTCAGGGCCGGCCCATCTCTTTCTTTCTCTGCCCAACCTACCTCGCAGGGTCGTTGCATCATATGGGAGAACCCCGTCCATCAGCATGTACTATTCCGGCCATCCGCTCAACCTGGCGGCCTCCAGTTATGTAGGACTACAACTCCCATGGTCTGCAGCATAGCTGTGGGTGATGGAGCTTGTAGTCTGATGCATCTGGTGACCGCCAGGTTGCAGGTGAGGGGAGCGGCATGATTTGAATCTGGGGCTCCCTCGTTCCAAGCCGTTCACAGAGACAGCCCCAAGGGGTGCGGTGTACCGGTCAGCCGCAGCTCTGGAGTCAGCAGAAGGCAGGCCTCTACAGCAATGTCACCCTTGTTTACTCAGGAGGAAATAAATGAGCTCTTGGACTTCTACCTCCGCCGAGCCAACTTCATTTGTCTCCTGGAAGAGACTTTTCTTTCCGTCTCTCTCTCTCTCTCTCTCTTTCTTGGCTGCCTTCCCAGGTTGAGAAAATGCTAAACAGAAGAACAAACCTTAAAGTTCTGCTGTCTGTCACGGGCATGAGCGGAGAGAGGGGACAATGTGAGGGAGCCGAGGGGACATAGTTGAGAGAGACACAGCTGCCCACTGTCCGGGCAGAGCACAGATGCCCAGGGCAAAGCGTGTCCCATGAAAAAGAACAAGGGATCCTTGTCTGGTTATCAGCAGGGTGCTTTCTCCCACCCCTCAAGTGGCTAGCCCTCATGGATTTGCAGGCACAGATGCCCGCAGCTTAATCCTCCCCCCACAACCACAAAATCCTTTCCCCTTCCCAGCCGCTCTCCCCAGGAAACTGCTCTCTCAGGCAGGCTGAAGAGGAAAAGGTGAGAAAGGGTGGGTTGGCTTTGGCCCTGCCCACAGCTGACTCTGGCCCCGTCCACTGGACCCCCCGGCAAATGACCTCCAAGGGGATGTGACCCATGAGAACTGAAAAAGTTCCCCCTGCCCTTTCAGGGTTCCTCCTTCAGGAGGGATGCCGCCTATATTACACATTAAAACCATTTGAGGTTTGTTTGTTTTGAATGTCACGGCTGTTCCTGTTATTTGAACAGAACCCAGGAAGCTGCCTTGATGCCAGTTCAAGGGCCCATGTCGCAAGTATTGTGTCACCGTGGCTTCCCTAAAACAAGATTAAGGTTCTAGTCCTCATGAGTGGATTCAAATAGAAGGTGACTTCTATCGAGTCGGACTCTTGGACCATCCAGACCATATAGCAATGGCTCTCCAGGGATTTGGACAAGGGGTCTTGCCGGGAACTGAACCTGGTATCTTTTGCAACTGAGCTACTACAGCCCTTCCCGACGTTCCTCCCATCTTCAATTCAGAAAACGTGTGCCATTCCGTTCTTGACAGCTTAGGGGAGACCTCTTTAAAAGGACTCCATTAAGAAGTTGATGCAATGCCTGATACAAATGGTGGCATTTTGTACATATTTGTCAATATTTTAAACCTATGTCTACCTTCCTCATGAATATAATTATATACAATATATATATATATACACGGCACTGTTACAACTGTGCATGTATATTAAAGTAAGAAGGCCATCTTAGGGTACAAGACAACAGTTCTTTGATCCACTGGCCTTTTTTCCACACTGCACATCCCAAAAAGTTCAGCGTGCATGGAATGAAACGAACCACCCTGTCCCCCAATTCCAGCTCCCGCATGAAATCATTTCAAGGAAGGCTTCGTCCTTCGCCAAAATGGTAGCTGTTCTTGGATGTGACCAGATAAGATCTCCAGAGGATTACAAATGATCTCTCTCTCTCTCTCTTTCTTTCTGTTTCTGATTTAAAGCTTGGAATGAACAGCCTGCTGCCATTTTTCCCCTGCTGTGCTGCCTCCATCGGGATTCACACCCCGTTCCCAATAACTGCGGAGTGACGGACGTATCGCTGAAGATCCCGAGGGGTATCCTTCTGCCGTTGCGCCCCGTGCCAACTCCTGGAAAGAAAGCTGAGACTGGAAGGGCTCCTGGGCTCTGTGCCACCAGAGAAACTCTGGTCCAACTTTTCCCTCAGCATAGTGCATCCATCAGCAGCCCCAAGGTAGACGTGAAATTCTTGGGTCTTCTTGGCCATTCCAGGCAGGGGTGGTCTGCCGGGCCGTCCTCTCTCTCCCTGGTTCTTGTTCGGACAATCCCCCTTGCGTCACCAGCCTCCGAGCGCTGCTTGAATGGAGAGCCAGGCTCCGCTCTTTTTACCTCACCCTCTTCTGCCCCATCACACGCAGCCGCATTCTTTGGCCGACACCTCGTTCACCGTGTGGTACAGGTTCTTCGCATCCAAGAAGGAGACGTCATCATCATACGCCAGGGGCCGGCAGCACGGCCGGGCTCTCACTTTCTCCTTCCTGATCTTCCGCATGCTCCGGACGTTCTTCAGGGACATGTCGTAGTTCCGCACAGCCGAGTCGCAGGTGCCGCTGCAGTAGCGGAAGAGGACTGTCTCGTCCGAATTGTAGCCCAGGCCCAGCTCGCGGACGGTCACCTCCAGCTCCTTGAGGGAGCAGGGCTTATGGCGGGCCTTGGCACGCTTCATCCGATTGCCGACTCTGGCGAAGAGCGGCAGTTCATGGCCCCCGGAGTTCATGGACTGGCTGTACCTCTCAATCAACGTGGAGATCAGCTGGCGGATCTCTCCCTCCGTGTAGCTCTCAAACAACGTGCTGTCTGGATTTTTTCAAAAAAGAACGAGACAGGGTTAGCAACAGCAGAAAGCCAGAAGCAAAAGTTCAAGTAAGTGCTAAGGGGATTGTACACTGAGGGCTAGGAACTTCATTAAGTTCCTAAAGGATATTCCTGAGAGGACTTGTAGGTATCGGAAGCAGCCTTCTACTGAATCAGACCGCTGGTCCATCTAACTCACAATTGTCTACGCCCCAAGGGCCAAATCCTGTCCTCAACCCTGCTGTTGTATTGCAGTGCCTGCATAAACAGAGGGGTGGACTATATGACCTGCAAGGTCCTTCCCTATTCTTGTGATTCTCAGGATTCTATTCCTTACTTCCAGGTCAATGTGCATAGGATTAGAGGCACATGATTTTTAGGGCTTTATGCTGAGCCCATGGGCCCAATTCAATTCCAGGGAAGTTCTAGGGGTCGCATTCCAGGGCTAGGCGTGGCCATAGGCAAAAGGGTTTGGGACCGAATATACCGAAAAATCTCAGCATATTGTAGCTTATAGCTCAGAGAGGCATTTCCAACTCAGCAGAGCTAAGGACTCTGCATGGGATGCTATTCAGTAGCCTCTAAGCACGAGGGTTCCAGTTTAGCCTGTAGTCCAGACATCCAACTAGCTGTTGATCAGTGAGGGTCCACCTTCCCAGCACCCCATTTCCAGCCTTGTGCCTCAAAAGGGAGTCCAGGCCGCAAAGGCAATTGCCCCCATGCGATCCTTTGCCCCCTGGTATTTCGGAAGCTTCCAACAATCACAAAGACAGGCCGCTATAGTTACATACACAAATCTAGCCTCATCCAGTGTCTTTCGTAGCATCCAAATCCATAGACAAACACACCATCAAATCCGAGTCAAGCCTTACCAGGTCAGCAGAAAAATATCCCCAAATGTAATGTATCTCCGAAGCAGAGAGCTTTTCCTTTTTTTTTCTGATGAAACCGGCCCCGTTTCGTCCCAATTTTTAATTTTAATTTTCCGCTGACTTGCTAGATTGGATCTTGATTTCATTGTATGTTGCCATAGGGATTATCATTCCGCTAAATACTGTTGATTGGACTGGATTTGTGCATATAATTGCATCAGCCTTTTTCTGGTTATCCTATTAAGCTCTGGGCCTGTATCTCTGCTGGGAAGGATTTTTTTATTCTCAGACTATGAGAAAATGTTCCTTTTAAAAGCCATCTGGGGCGAAGGACTGAGGGAACATCTTGCGGCAGTGAGTCCCGTAAGTTATTATTTCTAGGAAGCTTGATTTGACCACAACTTCCTGGACTTCCACCGCAACATCACAACTTTCTTACTGAGGTTGTTCTTGAATGGCTCGATTGCGTTGCTTGCCTGCTATAATTCTATGCCATCCTTTGGAGATTTCGTTCTGTTTTACTGTGCTGTATGATTGATTTCTGTTTGTCTGTTTGTTACTTCTCCTTTTCAATTGTTTTATCACTGGCTTATTTCGCATTTTGCTTTTCAAGGGCATTGTTGTTTTTATTATTCATGTAGGAGGACCAGCATGGTGATGTGAAACAGTCTGGTGTAGTGGTTAGAGTTTTGGCTTGGTATCAGGGACACCTAGATTCTATTACCCAATCAGTCATGAAGCTTACTGGGTGACTTTTTCTTGTAACATTTATCTGTTACATTTATATTATTATTATCATTATCATCATCATCTCTTTTCTCACTCGTGGTGGTTTTTCTAGACGGACATGACGGGCTTTGCCAGGTCATGCTGTCTTTTACAGATTCAGGAATTTCCTGACAATTGAGCATGTTTTAAGTATGACTGCTTTCTGGATGTTGGTGTGGATGTATTCTGGTAGGCCCAGTTTCTGGAGGCTTTCTGGATGTTGATGTGGATGTATTCTGGTAGGCCCAGTTTCTGGAGGTTTTCTGTATAATTTTTGTATGTGATGCCGGTGACTGAGGTGACTAACAGAATAATTGTGACCTTTTCCTGTTTTCCTGCTGCCATAGTTTTTGCTATGTCAATGAGGTCCATGTATGATGATGATGATGATGATGATTATTATTATTATATTTATATCCCTGTGAGTCAGTACCTGGCCCAAAATCACCCAGTGTGCATCATAGCCAAGTGGGGACTTGAACCCATGTCAATGGAGGTTGCTGGCTTCAATGTCAGTGGGACTGTGTATCCACTCTGGGGTTTAGTGAAAGCCAGTCTGAACTGTAAAAGAGCTCTCCAAGGTGCTGAATCATATCCCCCAAAGATAGCTGCTGCACCTTGGAGAGCTCTTTTAGAGTTCTGGCTGGTACTGAACGAAACCTGGGATGGCTTCACAGCCCCTACCAAAATCAGAGCCACCAGCCTCCACTGGTCCCAGTCCAACACTAACCAGTACACCACACTGGCTCTCATGACTTTGGGCTCTCAGCCTCACCCACCTGACAGGGTTGTTGTGAGGATAAAATGAAGAGGAGGAACATCTCAGCTGCCTGAAGCTCTTTGCGAGAGGGGGAAAGGCAAAGTATACATGTGATAATCATATATAAATAATAAAATCTGCCTTCAACTATATAAGGAAGGCTGTGTCAGCATCATTTAAATAAGTAACTACATAAATATTGAAACTTCCTAACAGGTAGAGCTGTTTGATAGAAGAAACAGCCTCAAGAGTGAAATGGTGCTGAGATTTCTGTTGGAGGCATTTAAGCAGCAGCTGGTAGGGATGTCAAAAAATCCATGGGGGGTGGAGTTCAATGTGTTTTCATAGGCTCCCCCCCCCCGACTTTGTTTCAGGCCCGTTTGTGGATTTTCTGGGAATTTTGCACGTTTGGGATGGGGGAAGGGAGAATCCACAATTCGCATGCATTTCTTAGCCATTTGCGCACATCATGGCCAAATTTGGGTAAACCATGCAAACCACGTCCGAATTCAGGCAGATGTGTGCAAAATGCTCGGAACTTTGCGCGAACAGCAGACCCTTCTGCAAAATTGTGTAAGAAAAGTTCCCAGGGTTCGGGGAACAGACTGTGGGTCAGCTTGCAGATTCAAAGCAAGCCATGTGCACTGCAGATGTCCGACCAGCCAAACCAGAATGGGCTTTCCCTGGTGGGGGGACATTCGGAGCAGCTAGATGGCCACCTATCGGGGATGCCATAGGTGCCTGCCAGCTTTGAGCTAGATGGCTTGGTCATGGTCCAGTCTATGCGCAGGGGTGGTGTATCTGTGGTACTGGCAAAAGAGAGTACATTACCTGTTACATTGTCCCCTATATAAGGAACCCCTGTGCCTGTTTTCTGGGAGGTGCTTTGAAAACAAGCACACAATGTCCCCCAGCTGATATTATCTGTAACTTCTTGGCAGACTGTAGCAATTTAATTACAAATAAGGTCGCCGCCTTTGCAGGAGCGACACAGGAAACCCATCACAATTTTTTTAAGACGTCTGAAAAAGGAGACGTGCCGTTCCAGACCTTTGGTAAAGGGGGTGTTGCTGTTTGGTTGCTTTTCTTGGTAATCTGCACGGCTGTATTTTATACAGCATTGGGTTTTTTTGTGTGATGGCTTTCGTGCCGCAGACAAATACATTCCATCCAAATGAGCTAGGTGGACTAGATGACCTCTAAGAACCCTCTGAAATTCTATGAGATGGAAATTGGGAGGGAAATAAGTGAGGCCAAGGAGCCAGGGTTGTGCCCTACACCAGATCTAGGAAGCGAAAGTGGACCGGCTGAGTCATTAAAGCAGCTTCCCCAGCCTGGAACCTTGCAGTTATGCTGGACAACAACTCCCATTCTCCCCAAGCACATCTGAAAGGCGCCAGGGTGGGGAGCACTGAGTTAGAGCCACTCTGCAAAGAAGTCCGGGACCGTCTGGGACCGTCTGGGACCTCCAAAACTGGGGAATCTCCCCATTCAGCCTCGCCTGTGCCCAGTTGCAGGCGTACCCCTCTTGCACCCGAGGGAGAATTTGGGGTGCATACAGCGGCTTACACTGGGAGATCAGGGAGCTGCGGCGTTCCAGATCCCGCGGGTGCCTCCTCCGACCTTCCGCCAGCCAAGGGGGCGACGAGGACGCTCTCGGGAAAAGTGCCGAGGGGAAGAAGGCGGACGTGGAGTTCCTGCCAAACAGGTCTCTACAAACCAGCACGGACAGCATGGAACTGAAAACCATGGAGACTATGGCAGCAAACTTCCATACCTTCATCTTAGACCGAGTCAGAACATTGAAACTCTGCGAAAGAAAAGAAAAAAGAGGGGGAGACACTGAAACTCTGTGAAAAGGCATACAGGGTGGCGTCGGGGTGAGAGTTTTACACTGAGACTTGGACTGGCCCCCACTCGGCCAGTCGCTGACTCTTGACTTGACCTCCCTCACAGGGCTGTTGTGAGGATTGAAATGGAGAGGAGGAAAACAAGAAGATCCCTGCTGGATCAGACCAAGAGTCCATTTAGTGCAGCGTTCTGTTCGCACAGTGGACGACCAGCTATCAACCAGGGACCAACAAAGCAGGACGCGAGTGCAACAGCACCCTCCTGCCCATGTTCCCCAGCAACTGAGGTTCATAGGTTTACTGCCTCTGATACTGAAGGTGGCACTTAGCCATCAGGACTGGTAGCCATGAGCAGCCTTCTCCTCCAGGAATTTGTCCAATCTCCTTTCAATGCCATCCAAATTGGTGGCCTTCGCTACGTCTTGTGGCAGTGAGTTCCCTACATGCTCTTCTTTTCTCTGTGCTGAATCTCCCATCGGCTTCCTGGGATAACCCTAAATTCTAGTATTATGAGAGAGGGCAAAAAATGTCTCCCGATCCACTTTGTCCACACCATTACTGTGTCTCCCCTTACTTGCTTTTCCACCCTAAGCTAAACAGTCCCAGCTGTTGCAGCCTTCCCTCCTAGGGGAGATGCTCCAGCCCCTTGGGTTGCTCGTTTCTGCACTTTTTCCAGCTCTATAATATCTTTTTTTAGGATCGAGTAAGCTGCCTTGGGTTCCTTGCAAAAGCTGGAAAGGAGGGATAGGGAGGTGATAATACACAAAATGACCATTTCGGTTGCAACAGACTCAACCACTCGCTGGTACCTTCATCCCACCCCATCACCCTGGACAGCATTTGAAAAACCAAAAGGGGGGCAGACAGAGCCCCCTCCTTGTATTAGTCTTTCCCCCTCTGCCCCGTACTGAGGAAAAAAGCTAATACAAACTAACCCAGTACCCAAGGAAGCTGCAACGGATGGTGACTACCGGCAGGGCTTTTTTAGTATTGGCACCCTGGCTTTAGAATGCTCTCGAAGAGGCTTACCTGGTGCCTCCCTTATACTATGGTCAAATCCATTTCGCTTCCCCAGGCTTTTTTTTTTTTTACATCTGTATTTCTAGTTTTTTGTATCCACTAAATTTCATATTCTGCTTCTTATGGTTCCGACATTACCATTGTATCCAGATTTATTTGCTGCCACTGACAATTTTATGTTCCTTTTTATTGTTTTAATGGCTGCAGATCAATGTTTTATTGTTGTAATCCACCGAGAAAAGACTGTTATTGAATGGCATACAAATGCTGTAAATTAAATAAAGCAAATAACCTCTTTAACAGCACGACCCTTTAAAATGACTACTCAGATGTAAATTGATTGCTCCTCAGCCAAAAGAAGCCCCCAGAGTGGCTTACATATAATCTGTAAAAACATGACGGCCTCTGCCCATAGGCTTACAAACCAAAAAGTCACGGCACTCAAGGAAAACGGAATGCAGAGGGAAGAGGAAAAATGAAGCCTTTCAGCAGGGCTGGTATAGCCAAATCCAATATATTTCAGTGACGTTTACTGCTAAGTGGTCATTGGCTTTCACTCTTAATACCCCATTTTAATGGTTTTCAGCTTACGTAGGAGTAACTGCCATTGCACTCAGTGCGACTTACTTCTGACTAGACATGCATGGGACTGCAATGTCAAATATACTTTTTTTGGTTCTTACTGATCGTACATAAACCTCTCTGGGCACCTCATCCGCTGATGAATAAGGCAAAAAGGCTCTAAATAAATAAATAAATAAATAAATACTAAAGCATAAACTCCCAAGGCACAACTAACGGAAATCAGTTCCATTTGCAAATGAAATATATATTCATCGCTCGCTGAATCTCTATTTCACCAACTAGTAAGTAACCGCTGAGGAATTTATAGGATTTCCCCCCTGCAAGCACAGTATTCATCTCAGTCTGTTGCAGCCAAAACAACGAAGAATTCTATAGCACCTTCAAAGATGAACACAGTTCTGTTGGCATGGGCTTTTCTGGGCTAGAGTCCATTTCCTCAGATCCGGTCAAATTCCTCCCATGCCGAGATGTGAGTTCAAATCCCAGCTCTGGCATCAACTCCCTCAGGGCCCTCATAGCGTCTCTGAGCCCCAGCCTTCTTCGTCTGACTAATAGGCGCATTCCTTTTATGCCAGGGGTGTTGAAACTCAGACTTGGGGGACAAATCCGCCCCTCGTGGGATCCTAATCAGGCCTCCAGGGCCTGCCAGATAGCCACGCCCCCTTCCCTAGGATCCACCCCCCAACCCTCGATCTGTTGGCTTTCGCGTAGTTTACTCCCCACCTTCAAGCTCAACCGTGCTGGGATTTGTTGGATTTTGGCCCTGCCCACTGCTGGAACGCACCCCCGAGTGCTTCAACGAAGTGAAATTCGGCCCTCGGATTTGAACGTGCATCTGCACCTCTGTTGTACACGTTACAAAAGTAAACATCCTTGGGTGTCAGAGCAGCATGGGTAGGGAATCTACCATCCCGCCGGAGAACTCCTGGGCTCTTTGACTTGCCAGAAAATGCCCATCCGTTTCGAGCATGAAGTTGACGCATCTGGGGCTCGCCTGCCCCTCTCTCCCATCAATGCCAAGCGAGATAAACAGCAATTATTCTGATGATTCAAATGTGCCCTGGAGACAAGGCGGGATGGTGAATATCCAGTACCAGCTTCATTATCATCTCAGAGGACAGGAGGGGGGGAGGGGGGACTGTCCCAGCTTAAAATACAAGTTGGCATTTATTGGGGGGGTTATAAATGGAGAGAGATGTTCCTCACACTTCTGACACCACTCCCAGGGTTATGTCATCACCTCCCCCACCCACCGCTTGCCCTTTGACATAGCACACCCGGCCTGTGCCCTCGGGCAGCGTCTTGTGACTCCTCTCCAAATTAAACTGGCACGCAGAGCGCTCTATTTTTATGCCTTCCTTCCAGATTGAGCCCTATCGGCAGGGGAGAGAACACCCCTTCCCTGGCCAAGGGATGCCAAGGGGGGGGGAAAGAGGAGGTCTTTGCGGAGCACTGAGTTGCAGCAAACTAGGAATTCGAACTCGCACCACGGCATGAGGCCCGTGCTTTGCGCGCCGAAGGTCCCAGGAAAAGCACTTCCAGCCAGTGTAGCTCAGAAATGGGCAACTTGCGGCCCTCCAGGTGTTTCGGCTTACAACTCCCATCACCTCTAGCCAACACAACCAACAGTGGTGGCTCATGGGAGTTGGAGGCCAAAACATCCAGAGGGCCCCCAATTGCCCCCTTTCCCAGTGTAGATAATACCGAGGGAGATGCATCAAGAGGTGGACTCCATAGAAGGCAGCTTCCAGTTGAAATCAGCCCTTTATTCAGAACTATGAGGACTGGAGGCTTAGTTTATTTTTAGGGGAAAGAAAATAGCTCAGGGGTAAAGCCCTTGCACAAAATCCCACGTTCAATTCCTGGCATCCCCAGTTCGAGAGTATGTCCAGTCCCAATAAAGCCTGTTTGAGTCGGAGACTTCCGAGAGCTGTTACCAAAGAGTTATGGGCTTATGCCATGGACAGTGGACTTTCACTACAAGCTACTGGCAAACAAGGCAGTATTCGCTTCTTTTCAGACGTGGTCTTCAACAAATTCCTAGGATGGCGCACGCACACGCACACACACCTATTCTTCTTTCCATCCTGAATGTGAGGACATTTGCGAATCTTCATAAACACTGATCAAAAGTGAACTGAAACCAGATTTGCACCCATCCACATTGGCCAAATCCAATAGGATCAGCTGTTCCAAACATAGAGAGGATGAGGTTGGACCTGCCTACTACATCGCTGATAGAGATGAGGAGCCTGTCGAGGAGGGGGGGAAGGGACAGCTAAACTAAATCAGCACCACAAACATGGCTGAACACGAGAGGATTCGAACCCAGACCTTGACGAGCTAAACACGCAAAGTCCTGAGCTTGGAGGAACAACACAGTCAGTTTCGGTTTCTCCCACAGTTGAATGTTTTAAATCTCTTGTTCTTTCCGTTGTGGTGTTATGGAAACTGTGGGTGTGCGGATGCTGAATGTGGCGATCTCCACAGCCACAACATTATGGAGAGTCCAAGAATCCAGGCAGGGGTGTTGACCCATATCAACAAACTAGTTCTAGCCATTTTCATTTCCACTGGGAGCAGATCTTCAATAAAGCTCATGGGACGTCACTGCCCATTCGAAACATACTCACCCCAAATCCGAAAATTCATTTCCTTCCAGCTACCGTACCTTTTTTTTTTTAATGCAAGCCCTGGTTCCACTAAACCACTATTCCCAAATATTACGGATGTGCGCTGCCTCAGTCCCGAACCTCATATCCGAGTCGAAGCAGGCCAATTTGTCCTGCCTCTACCCGAATCTAAGTTGGGGCTGGATTGGGCCTCCTTGGCCTGAAGCAGCCAAAATGTTTTGGGCCTCCTCAGCCCAATGGCAAGTCACCCGTGGGACTCACCCCTCCACTTACACCGGCAAACCACCCATCCTCCAGGAGAACCACCATCATTAAGGAAGGTGGTGGCTCTGGCCTGTTGCAGATTTAGTGGTGCAAAACACATGGCCTTTTCTGGCCACCATAGTTTGCAACAGCAGATCTACAGCAGGCCAGAACCATCATCTTCCTTAGGACAGGCGGCTCGCCAGTGCAAGCTGAGAGGTCAGAGAAGTCCTTTGGCCAGGCATGGGGTGAGTGGTAGGGGGAGTCCTACAGGCTCCTGAGAATCCATAACAGCCATCCTGCTTCAGATTCAGAACCAAATCCAAAGAAGGTTGGGCGGTTCCAAGGCACCCTGAGCCAAATGAAGCAGATTCAGAGGCTTCAAATCGACTTTTGAGATGCTCGGGGGGGGGGGGGCTGTGCACAGCCCTACCAAACATGAGAATTTTAGTAACAAAAAAATGAACTCAATCAAAAATCACCTCCATCCATAGCAACACCCATCGGCACCATAGTTGTTTCGTTGATTGGCTGGAAGAACCGGGCGATAGAAACAGACATTTCTTACGGTCAACGGCTGACGGATCTTCACCGACCGTCTTGGCTCCAGCCGCACCGACGCCTTAGAGACGACATCACTTCACACCCGGATTTCTTCGTGCCTAGACACAGACTAAATAATCACCCTTTGGCCGTCAAAATTGTGAAGTCATGACGGAGGACAACAGGGCGGAGATGCCATAACTGCTATTTTTTTATTATTTTAAAAAATTGAGGGAGCATCAAGACTTGAGAGTCTGTTCCCGATGATTCGTTGAAGCTCTGTGGTCTTGGAGGCCAGAGCCTTTGGAACCGGGAGCCCTCCTCCGACTTTCTCCCCAGATTCTTGCATTCAGAAGTACCCCAGAATAGGGATGGAGGAAGGTTTCATTTTAGTTTAGTTTTCATCAGGATTCAGCCCAATCTGCAAAAGTTCATCATTAAAAAAACAAAAACCCTCAAATGTAGAAATTGACAGTTTTGTCTATCCCAGTCTAGCTTTGCTCCTCAAAGCTTGTGTTCGAATCATAGTATATTCAACCATGTTAATGCTGAATGATGGTTGCTACCACTTTTATCCTGAGAGGATCCTTTACTTCCGTAGGCATCACAGACCTCTCTGCACTGGGAAAAGTGCAGAAATGGGCAACTAAAATGATCAAGGGGCTGGAGCATCTCCCTTATGAGGGAAGGTTGCAACAACCTGGATTGTTCAGCTTGGGGAAAAAGGAGAGTAAAAGGAGACATGATAGAGGTGTACAAAATCATGCGTGGTGTGGAGAAGGTGGAGAGGGAGACATTTTTCTCCCTCCCCCATGATACTAGAACCCAAAAGGGTCATCCCATGAAGATGATTAATGGGGGATTTAGGGCAGATAAAATGAAGGACTTCCGCATACAGCGCATCGGTAACCTGTGAATTTCGCTACCACAGGATGTGGTGATGGCCACCAAATTGGATGGGTTTAAAAGGGGCAGGTTCAATTCCTGGCGGAGCTGGCTATTGATAGCTCTTAGTCCTGATGGCTATGTGCTACCTCCAGTTATCAGAGGCAGTAAGCCTGTGTGCACCAGTTTCTGGGGATCATGGGCGGGAGGGGGCTGTTGCACCCATGTCCTGCTTGTGATTAGCCACTGGGTGAATAGAGTTCTAGACCAGGTGGACCATTGGTCCGATCCAGCAGGGCTCTTCTTATAGTCTTCTGCACTGGGAATAGCTGTCCTTACCGAATTTGGCTGCGGCAGATGCGTGAGACTTCCACTTCAGTTTGTTTCTGATCAGAATTGACTAGCATGTGCATAGTTCTTCATATTCGGGAGAGAAAGAACTTCAGATTTTTTAAAAAAATTAAATACAGGAGAAAGCAAACCTGACGGAATTATCCTTCCCTACCCTAGAAGGGATCCGATACATTATGGATTCCTGTTTTTGTTCTTTTTTTTTTTTGCTCTGTTTCTGAATTTGATGCAGAGTGTTGCGCCGTTTGCAGTCACTTTCAATCCATACATTTCTTCCCGCTTTCCAAAGTTACCAGTCCTCAAGTGCAGATTGAGACCACTCAAGAGGTAGAGAGGGGGGGAGAGAGGGGGGAGGGGGAGATTATGATGTGATGGTACAGCTGCATCCAGTCTGGTCAATGCGGAAGTGCTTCAAATGTCTGCCTTATAAATTTGTTCTGGTCGGCCATTGTTTAAAACAAGATGCTAGTTCACACGGATCTTTAGTCTGACTCAGCGAGGGGATTGAACCCAGATCATGAACTCTGTGTGCAGAGGTATCCCACCCCTGAAGAGCAGGTAGGAATATAGGAAGCTGCAGCTGTTGAACCTCTCTAGTTCAGTATTGTCTAGGCTGACCATCTGAAAAGGAGGACAGGGCTCATGTAACTTTAACAGTTGCAGAGAAAAGGGAATTTCAGCCAGTGTCATTTGTATGCAATTAATTCCTGGTGAAATCCCCTCTTCATCACAACAGTTAAAGTTGCAGGCACTACACTAGAGTGACCCTATACAAAAGAAGGCAGGGCCCCTGCAACTTTAACTGTTGTGATGAAGAGGGAATTTCACCAGGAACTAATTGCATACAAATGACACTGGCTGAAATTCCCTTTTCTCTACAATTGTTAAAGTTACATGAGCCCTGTCCTCTTTTTCAGATGGTCAGCCTAGTATTGTCTACACTGGTTGGCAGCAATTCACCAGCTTTCAGACATGGGATCTCTCCCAAGATGTTATTTCCTCTAAATATAAAACATGTTTCTAGTCCTCATGGTTCCGAATAAAGGGCTGATTCCATACAGGGGTCTTTCCCAGCCCTACTGAGAAATGCCACCCGGGACTGACCTTGGGACCTTCTGCATGCAAAGCACAGGCTCTGCCATTGAGCCAGGGCCGTTCCGATAAGAATAAAATAAGACTCCAGTCCTCACGGTTCTGAATAAAGCACCTGTTGAAAGAGCAACGTAGGAAGTTGTTTTCTACAGAGTCAAACCAATGGTCCATCAAGCTTGCATTTCTTTGGGGTTTCATATTGGGGATTCTGTGTGTCCAATGTCTGGATGTTCTATCAACAAGCGTGGGGGGAATGTTTCCACATGCAGAAATAGTCTGCCTCTGAATGCCATCGCTTGGGGGGAAATCAATGGGAAAGTGTTGGTGATTCCCTGCCCAGGTTGTGGACCAAGACAGTCACTGTGGGGCTGCTGGACTAGAAAGATTTTTGGTCTCATCCTGCAGGGTCCTCCTTAGGTACAAAATTGATGTTTCGTTTCGATTTGCAAATCACTCGAAAATACCCTGTTCGTCATCCTGGACGCAAACATGACCGCAAACAGGAGCCCATCTTCTCCGAAATTGTTCGCAAATTCCCAAACTCATGTTTGCCAAATGCAGCCTTGGGAATGCGTCCTTTCTCAAAATGTACAACTTCCTTAAAATGCAAACCAGTCTCAAAACGCGCAAACTTTGACAAAGGCACAACTTTCTCAAAGGGAGCAAATATCTCAAAAGGAAACACCTGGCTCAAAAGGCGCCGATCTTACAGCACCCACGCTGTAAACTATGCAGGGATTTTGTGCCGTTTGGGACATGTTTGCAAATTTTGGGGCGTTTGCGCGACGTTCACGTTCGAGAGCTGTTCATTTCGCATAGTTTTCCCATTCGCGTAGAATGAACAGCAATCACAAGCACAAGTCGAGGAGAGATGGGCAGTGAGCTGAAGTCCGGAAATACTTGGTGAGCTCAAGCGTCCCTGGTTCACCTGTCTCTAGTCAGAGGTCAGAAACGGCTTCAGCCATGGGCTTCCTTCGCTCGGATCTCTTTGTAATTCTGCGGAACCCGAGGAAATCAACTCCCAATCCGGCTGAGAATGCCCTTAGCCAGCTTCCCCCACTCCATAGGGTGACCAGATAAAATCCAGGTCAGGGATCCTGTAACTTTAACAGTTGTAGAGAAAAGGGAATTTCAGCCAGTGTCATTTGTATGCAATTAGTTCCTGGTGATATTCCCTTTTCATCACAACAGTTAATGGTGCAGGCACTATACTAGAGTGACCGTATACAAAAGAAGGCAGGGCGCCTGCAACTTTAACTGTTGTGATGAAGAGGGGATTTCACCAGGAACTAATTGCATACAAATGACGCTGGCTGAAACTCCCTTTTCTCTACAACTGTTAAAGTTACACGAGCCCTGACCTGGTTATTTTATCTGGTCAGCCTACCACTCCAGATGGGTTGGACTACAACTCCCAGTATCCATAAGATGGGGGTTGTAGCCCAGGCATCCAGAGAGCACCACATTGCAGGGAGGTTTCTCTAGGCAGGAAATCAAGCACACTTTCTTTCTCTCTCTCTAATAGAAACATAAGTTTGTGGGAAGTCTGATGCTTTACACACACACAGAGGGAGGCTTTTTCGATGTGTCAGGCACTGCCTGAGCCTCCCAATGCTGGAGTGAGACGCAGCGCCTGCCGATCTCCTAATCTGAGCCCAAAGCGGGACTGAGCGCAGTATGTTATTTGTGTAAAACTCCCCAGAGAGGTGACAGCAAATGGGACAGAGCGAAAAGCCAAATATGGGCTCTTTTTCTACTGGGGGGGGGGGAGAGGTTGCAAGGAGATCCAGAAGCCGATAAGTGCTTTACCCAATTTGGTCATGCCGGCCCGGGTGCGGGCAAGGCCAGTCTTTTTCGTAGGGGCTCGATGTCTTCTGCGGGGGAGCTGAGGCAACCGTCGCAGCTGCTGGACATGAAAAAGATAGGGTGCGGTGGCAGAAAAGCAGTGGAGTCCCAGATAAGGCAACACGAGGCGAGGCTCAGGGGAGTTATTAGTAGGCTGACCATATGAAAAGAAGGACAGGGCTCATGTAACTTTAACAGTTGTAGAGCAAAGGGAATTTCAGCCAGTGTCATTTGTATGCAATTAGTTCCTGGTGAAATTCCCTCTTCATCACAACAGTTAAAGTTGCAGGCACTATACTAGAGTGACCATACACAAAAGAAGGCAGGGCCCCTGCAACTTTAACTGTTGTGATGAAGAGGGGATTTCACCAGGAACTAACTGCATACAAATGACACTGGCTTAAATTCCCTTTTCTCTACAACTGTTAAAGTTACAGGAGACCTGACTTGGATTTTATCTGGTCACCCTAGTCATTAGGCCTGCTCCCAGGGCCCCCAGAGAGCAAATGTATTTTCCTGGGGTCCTGAGACTTCCCCCCCCCCCGATCCTTGTGTCTCCTTTAGTGCCAACCACACAGGGGATGATTTTCAAAGGGGCTTGCAACACATATACCCAAAACAATCTATCAACCATCTGATCTCTATATCCTTTAGATGCGACATTAGAAGTACTTTATATTACTGGGGCTTCATCTACACCAAGTAGGATATAGCGGTATGAAAGCGGTACATAAAAGCAGGAGCCACATCAAGCAGGATATAGCGGTATGAAAGCGGTATATGGTTTGTGTCAACGGGCCCCAACAGTTGTCAGTGCACTTCAGTACCGCTATAAAGCAGTCGTGTGGCTCCTGCCTTGTAGACACCACTTTCCGACCGCTTTCATAGTGCAAGATCCTGCTTGGTGTCGATGAAGCCAACATCTCATGATGCCCAACGCTCCGCAGGTCGCCTTGAGCATCTCTGTGGGCTGGATTAGGTCGGAGGTTGCCCTTCTCTGCTTTAGGCAGCCATTCAGTAGCAGCAACAGTAGGCTGACCCTATGAAAAGGAGGTCAGGGCTCATGTAACTTTAACAGTTGTAGAGAAAAGGGAATTTCACCCAGTGTCATTTGCATGCAATTCGTACCTGGTGGAATTCCCTCTTCATGACAGCAATTAAAGCTGCAGGGGCCCTGCCTTCTTTAGTATCTGATCACTCTAGTATAGTGCCTGCAACTTTAACTGTTGTGATAAAGAGGGAATTTCACCAGGAACTAACTGCATACAAATGACGCCAGCTGAAATTCCCTTTTCTCTGCAACTGTTAAAGTTACATGAGCCCTGTCCTCCTTTTCATAGAGTCAGCCTAAGCAACAGGCCCAAGCAAATGATAACCCACCCTGTCCAGTAGGGAAGAGTACGGGAAATGGGAGACACCGTTGAGCTTGCAACAATCAGCTCCACCCCGCTACCAGGTCTTTGACCACTACCTCCCCACGCAGAGCGCAGATGTCAAATCCCAAATGGATTGGCTGACCATATGAAAAGGAGGACAGGGCTCCTGTAACTTTAACAGTTGTAGAGAAAAGGGAGTTTCAGCCAGTGTCATTTGTATACAATTAGTTCCTGGTGAAATTCCCTCTTCATCACCACAGTTAAAGTTGCAGGGGCCCTGCCTTCTTTTGTATATGGTCACTTTAGTATAGTGCCTGCACCTTTAACTGTTGTGATGAAGAGGGAATTTCACTAGGAACTATTTGCATACAAATAGCACAGGCTGAAATTCCCTTTTCTCTACAACTGTTAAAGTTACAGGAGCTCTGTCCTCCTTTTCATATGGTCAGCCTACAAATGGAGAGCTCTCCGCTGTTCTTTTGTGAGCAACGGCACAGCCAGCAGCATTGGCGGGGGAGGGGGGAACGAAATGATCTGAGCCCCTTTCCACTCACTCCCACCCCACCCCTCACACTCCCACACAGAGTAACGTTTTTATTTAAAACCCATAAAACCGAGGAGGGCTATTTTAGTCAAACAGCAGCCTGGCTTTGTCGGCAGGGGGGGGGGGGGTTGCACCGTACCGCCAGCGGATCTGTTTTTCTAATTTACCCTCTCGGCACTTAAGACCCTGCAGCGTTCCCGGCTTGTCTGTTAAAGAGACATTGTCAAGATGTTTAGGGAAGGCCTGGATTAAAAGGCTTAAAGAAAGTTTTGCGAAGAGGAAGGAAGAGGGAGAGAGAAAGACGGAGACTATCTCCAATATATAAAAGAAAACCAGGCCTCCCGGTTCCATTTCCACCCACCCCCACCCCCAGCAAGTAAGTGGAAACAGTTGTGGTTGTAAGGACTACGGAACCCCTGTGAAGCGTCTCACAAACACTGAGAGGGGGCAAGGTGGGGGTGGGAGAGGCAGAGACAGCATTCTTGTCCCGCAGAAAAACACACACAGAGAGAACTAGGAATTGACACATATGTCTCTATCTGGATCGTGTCCGCTCTAAGTTCCACCCCATCCGAGTTATTCATGTCTGCATTTTTTTTTCTTAAGCTACTCGAAATGTTGCATCCATCTTCATACGCAGCTTTCCCGAATGTTCACGTTTCTCTAGGCAACGTTTCCGAATGCATGCCTTTCTGTACACAACGTTCCCGGATTTACACATGTCCAAAATGTATGAATTTTGCAACGTTCCCGAATAGATACATTTTCGTACATGCAATATTCCCGAATGTACATTTTTCTCTGTGCAACATTTTGGAATTTACGCATTTCTGTAGGCAACATTCTGGAATAGATGCATTTTTTGCACAAAATGTTCCTGGATGTACTTTTTTCTGTATGCAATATTCCCAAATGCAACAGTCCCAATTACAGGCACTTTTTGTATGCAATGTTCCCAAATATAAACAGTTTTGCATGCAACATTCCCAAAGATTCAAATGTTTGTACGTGCATTGCTGCACACAATGTTCCCCACTGTATGCTTTCCTGTACACAGCTGTCCCTGATGTACACATTTTTGTATGTGTTGGGACAACCGTCAGAAGCCAGTGGGACACATCTCTCTCTCTCTCCCAGAACAACCTGGTGCTGATCTGAAACTTGCTTATCTGAAGGCCAATTCTTAGGGGCATTGTTAGATGTGGGCTCAATGGGTCCCGGGCCCTGGATGAACTTCCCAGGGCCCCGGATCTCTTTCCTCAGGTCTCTGCATCTCGACTGATGCCAATGAGATGGGGGAAGCAAAAGGTGAAGTCTCCCCTCCCCACCTTCTGCTACACGCACAATTCTCTACTTGCATGGAAATTTAGGTGGGAGCATGGAGGAAATCACAATGATTTGGGATGACCTCAGGCAGGGTGCCAATTAATTGAAGATTTCCTTGATTTGAGAAATTAATTGGCTGGCTTTGCCTCCTGTGAAATTTAAATTGATCCTAGTAAGTCTTTCTGCATGTGCCTATATAGATATAAACCAACATATGCAAATTCTATGCAGATTTGTATCCTATGAGCCTGGTCCCCAAATCTTTCAAGTGCCTAGTGATGCCCTTGGCAGTTGTTATAGGGACCCACAGATGAGAGGGAGGTATCAGGGTTGGGAATACAAAGCAGCGAGAAAGAGGGGTGAATGCACACATACACACCAGGTATATTCCTGGGGAAAATGTGCAAAACAGCAGGATATTAAGGAAAACCGCTTGCAAAAAAAAAAAGCCTCTATTCAGCAAACCTGGGACTAAAAATATATATGTTGGGGAAACCATAAACAAAAACTCATACACATTTTCAGGGTTTTTAAGTCACAAAGTGATGCAGAAACAGAACTCAGTGGACTCTGGATGGGGAAAATGAGAAACTGAGCAAAACTGAAATTAACAGTTTCATTCATTCCTAGCTGACCATGGGGTGGGGGGGGGGCATGCTCCTGGAACAGGAGCAGTCCATGGTCTCCCTAGCAGCAGCACAAGCATCTGCCTTGAATCAGTTGTGAGCCTTTTTAATAAGAAGGTAACAGAGTACTGGTGGACCAGACCCACACCTGGAATGGAACAGAAAACCATTGTCTGTATTTGAGCCCAACCAAATAGAATCAAACATTGTCATTGCTTCCAAAAGCTGTGGGACCTTCACAAATTGTCACAATGTGACGCCCCCTGTTCACGATTCCAAACAGCCAGCCATACCCTCTTGCAGGGTATTCCATTCCATTTGTTTCCCCTGTAGTTTTCTGTCTCCCACCCCCCACCCTACACCCCACAGGCACACCAGTAAACTCTCCGTCTGTAGCCAACATACATGCTTAACACTCAATGGACTCTTCTGATGGATTTTCCCCTTAGGCTTTTTTTCCGAAGTTTTTTTCCTCTCTCATTGTTCTGCAAATCGTGACATTCCTCTTTCCTGCCCATTTTGGCTACATTCATTTTATTTACTGGTATACTGTCCAACTGGCCTTTTACCATCACAAAACCAAATAATGACAAAAGAACTCTGCAGCAAATAGTAATCGGACAACCATGCAAGTATCAAAATTATACAATATTAAACAGTTAAAAAAAAAAAAACCAGGGAAGAACCACAGTAAAGTTCATAGGCCAAGAGATTAAAGAAGAGACTTCTGCTTAAAGAGGAATGGCTTAACCTGGTGTCTAATCTAGACACTGAAGGCACCAGGCGGATCTCCCTGGGAAAGGCCATAAGAATATAAGAAGATCCCTGATGCTGGATCAGACCAAGGGTCCCTCTAGTCCAGCATTCTGTTCACAGAGTGGCCAACCAGCTGCCCATGGGGAATCCACAAGCAGGACATGGTGCAACATCACCCTCCCACCCATGTTCCCCAGCAACTGGTGTACGCAGGCATACTCCCTCTGATACTGGAGGTAGCACAGAGCCATCAGAACTAGCAGCCATTGATAGCCTTCTCCAGGAATTTGTCCCTTTCCAAGCCATCCAAATTGGTGGCCGTCCTGACATCTCATGGAAGTGAATTCCATAGTTCAACTATGCGCTATACACCTGTCGCATCATTGTGACCGGTGGTGTCCAAACTACAGCCTCCAAATTTGACTTTAGCAACTGGGCAGGAACATAAGGATCCAGACTTCGTAAAATGAGTTTGGCTGGGAATGGGCGTTGCAGTCCAAGGCTTCAGGAAGGGCCCAGGTTGGAGAAGGCTGGCAATATAGGGTCAGCTGTGACCGAATCGCTGAGGTGTGACCGAATCGCTGAGCTGTGGCCGAATCGCTGAGTCTCCGTGTTCCTAAAGAGTCTACCTGGAAACACTGAAAGCCAGAGGAAGCACAAGGAGGAAAGGGCATCACTTTGTTGATCTGTTTGTGAATGGCTCTAGCTGGCCATTGTTGGAATCAGGATCCTGGGGGAGACGGAGGGACCTTTCGTTGGGATCCAGCAAGGCAACTATCTCCACGGTTCTGGCATCAGCGGTGCCATTTCCAGTCCAGACCCCCACAAGTCTTGGCTGCTTGCTTTCTGCCTGCATACACAGCCCCAAAAGACACTCATGCCTTTGTCCGACCTAAAACATGCCTGTTCCTTTTTGTCTTGCTGTAGAGATGATTGTGATGATGTTTTTCCAGCACAGTTCTGGTTCACATCCAGCTCTTTAAAAAAAACGAGGGAGAGGCTAAAGAAAGCCCTGGTTGTTTCGGCACTGGGTCGTTTGATCAAGGAGCTTCGATTTGTGGGCCAAACCTGAAACAAACAAGCTTGGTCCAGGTAGGGAGAGGTGAAAGGCACAACTCTTCAAGTTTGTCTTGGCAAAACGCGGGGGATTAAAGCCACCGGGAAAAGGAGAGACGTTTTCTTGGCGATCTTTGCAAAATGGAGATGGTGGCCAAAACAACCCCTGTATTCCCCCTCAAACTATGCTAGAGAAGCAGCTGTATTAGGCCACGACGGCACGCTAGGATAGGGTGACCATATTTGGGAAACCGAAAAAGATGGCACCTAGTGGTGGGGGCAGGAAAGCAGCTTTCTGGGGCCTCCAGAGCGCATGTCATTCCTGCCCCCCCACCACCACCAATGCTCCAGTCGGGGCCTTTTCTACAATGACATGCTTTCCCCTTTAAGGCCTGGATTATAGCAGTGGGGAGGAATACCACACCTCCAGAAAACACATCATTCCCTCCCACCATGCTAATGGCGGCCTTAAAGGGGAAAGTGTGTCTTTCCGGGACATTTTAGAAAATGATAGAATATTCCCCCCTGACACCCAGGATAGAACAAAAAACCGGACAAATCTGGGGCAATCCTGATAGTTGGTCACCCTATGCTACGAAGCAGCCATACCCCCTTTTCATGTAAAGAGTGGCGGCAGGATCACCCTCTTAGACACCAGCTGGGGGGGCGGGGTCTCCTGTCGCCAATGAGGAAATAGCTCGCCCCCTCCGAAAACGCCAGTCGGGTTCTTAATGCATCATTTCAGGCACGGCACATACAAACAGCACCATCAGAAAGTAAGAAGGTATTTGCTGGATCAGAGCAAAGCGTCCATGCCGCCCAGAGTCTCCTTCCCAGGTAACCCCATGCTGGCTGTCGCCAAGTATCTGGTATTCTGTGATAGACTGCTCCTGGACATGGAGGCTCTATTGAACTCCCATTCGAAGGGCTGTTCTCCATAAGAAGACCCCTGCCAGATAGGCCAATGCCCCATCTCCTTTAAAAAACAACAACATATAAAGCCGCCTCCGTCACCAAGCCTTGCGGTGGAAGCCAGTTTCGCTAGTCAATTCGGCATCACGCAAAGGAATATTTCCTTTTGTTGGTTCTGAACCTCCAACCCACTGGTTTTACTGGGCATCTCGCCTGCATTCTGGTATCATGGGGCATCCAGAAACATTGATGTTGAAGCCACAGTAACACCCATATACAATTCTCATCCATACCTTCAACCTTATCGACGGTTCACTCCTGTAGTTTTCAAGTATTAAACCAAAACGAATACCAACTGGGGTGGAGGGGAGTCAAGCGTCCTTCTCCAGGGATATGATCTCTGGATATATGATTCTGGTGGCCAGAGGTGAGGGGTTCCTTGCCACCCTGCAGTGCTGTCCCATGGTAGCTCGCTCTGAGTTAATCCAAAGCACAGGCTGCTTTTCGGACTGCAAACGCAGACTTTGCGGATGTCTCCAGCGTCGCGCATGGGTGTCGTTCGCTTGTGCCTTTCCCATCCTCTTTTCTTGGCTGCCTGATGTGTTTTTGCAATTGCGAACCATTTAATTAGCTTTGTGGTTTTGTCCCAGGGCGAGGAAACATATGAACGGGGAAAGAGGGTTGCTCTTCTGTTCTTTAAAAAATGAGCTCGCCTTGTGCATCGCAGCAGGAGTCCATTTCAAATTGCCCAAATGTCGGGATCTCCAGTCGGGAGTACATTTCCGGGAGGAATAAGTGAACAGCTTCCTGTGTTCCTATTTAAATCCATGAGGACTGGAAACTTAGTTTATTTCATGGGAAGGGTTTTAGCAGAGTGTAGACTGGGAGTGGGGAATCTCAGGTGCACAGGACAAAGCCTGGGGTTCCAAATTTGACCACCCCCCCCCCCGGCTCCTCCAGATGACCTGTCCCTTTCCACTGACGACCAATCATTTGTTATTTTTCCCAACTTTTGCAGTTTCCCCCTGACCTCCCAATTCTACAAAGTTATTATTCTTATTATTATTTACATTTATATTAGGGTGACCAGAAAAAATCCAGGTCAGGGCTCATGTAACTTTAACAGTTGTAGAGAAAAGGGAATTTCAGCGAGGGTCATTTGTATGCAATTAGTTCCTGGTGAAATTCCCTCTTAATCACAACAGTTAAAGTTGCAGGGGCCCTGCCTTCTTTTGTATATGGTCACTCTAGTATAGTGCCTGCACCTTTAACTGTTGTGATGAAGAGGGAAATTCACCAGGAACTAATTGCATATAAATGACTCTGGCTGAAATTCTCTTTTCTCTACAACTGTTAAAGTTACATGAGCCCTGACCTGGATTTTATCTGGTCACCTAATTTATATACCGCCCCATAGCCGAAGCTCTCTGGGCAGTTTACAAAAGTTAAAAACATTGAACATTTAAAAACCAACATACAAAATTTAAAACCATAAAAGCCTAAAAACAAACTCTATATCATTTAAATTGTCCAGGGGTCAGTTGAAAAGCTTGAGAGGCCCTCCTAAGGCTTTGTTACAGGCAGTAAGCACTGTAAGCTAAAACATGCTGGCATTTGGGGTGTTTTGACCGCACCCCTTTTGCATTTTGGCCCCCCATCCCACCCCCAGAATGCCCCCGTCTCTGAAATTGGCGCATTGGGCTCTCAGGGTGAAAGGGTTCCCCCCCCACCCCGTTCCCGCGTCGACCATCCTGCGCGACACGGTATTTCTCAAAGGTCTCATGCTCAGCATGTGCGATCCATCAAAACACCCAGAAGGTTGCATGGCAGGCAGAAACCCAGATGGTGAAGCTTGTTGATTTCCGCCTGTTGCCATGCAATCGCGAGGAAGGCAGGAGACGGCAACGGCTCGTTGGATCCATGCTGGGAGCAAGGAATTGTGGGCGCCAACTCTGTACGCTGCAGCACCCAATTATTATTATTATTATTATTATTATTATTATTAGGTTGCATTTCCCTCACATTTTCCTTTCCATGCACCTCCATCCAAGCTGTAACCAAAACCAGAACATACTGCCAGAACAAAAGCAGATGGTTCTGTTTGCCGGCAAGGATCCCCATGTAAATGGATGAGCGTGCAAAGAAGCTTACCCAACCCCCTGCACACACTTGATTCCACTTTTCCCTGACTTCGGTTTCACAGATAAACACACACACACACACATTCTACTTCCTCTTCTCCTTTGGGGGAAAAGCACTCTCGCTAATAGCGATCTCAGCTGGTGAGTGCCAACAGGCAATGAGCCAGAACAGGGTCTGCGGAGAAACAAGGGGCAGGTTTCGGTCCACTTCAGGGAACTGTTTGGTTTACAGAAGTACTTTAGAAATGTTAACAGCCTACAGTGGGGGGGGGGGAGGAAGGGAATCTTATAAAATGGCCAAGTGAGGACCGAGCATTGTGAGCAGCAGCAGGAGGTTGCGTTGTCAGTTGGAAAATAAAACGGAATGGAGAAAGGGCACGGCTGGGGGGGGGGGGGGCTGGATCCCGGAAGAGGTTTGTAGGTGATGGTAAATTGCGACATCCCACTGCAGGTACGACTTGTCTCTCGGGACAGCAAAGGCAGCTTCCCGAAATGCTCAAGGGTGGTTTGCAAGGGGACCACAGCTATGCGAGCACGTTGTCAACGTTTCGAGCCAGATGGGAGCGCCATCGAGGGAATCTCACTAACAGGGCCTGGGCCGCAAGATAGCACATGTGTCGGGCATTACAGCGGTCTTGGTTGATGTTTTTGGAGGATGGAAGCAACACGGATTCCGCCAGCAGCGCGAAGAGAGAAGGGCAGATATTCCGGAGGGAGGCAAACGGACGTTTCAGTGGGAGGTATATTTTTGCCTACAATTCCCCCTTGTCCTGCCACTACTCTTCTGGACAGTGAGCTGATTCGGCGAGTTTATTATGGGGGAGGGGGAAACGCGTGTACATGCACGCAGCCTGATGAGCGGAGGACGCAAATATGCACAGGCAAAACATTCACACACCCTGTAAGGGCACGAAAAGAACAGGGCAGTCATTCCCCCAAGGCGGTGCCTTTTGGAGCCCTCGGACTACAAATCCCACTGTCTCCAGTTGACATGGAGGCGGCTGGGGATGGTGGTGTCTGTAGTCCACTGCACCCAGAGGTTGTGGAAGAGCCGCTCAATGTTCCCGTGATGGTGATGTCCTGGTAATGTCTACGCAATGAACAAATTGTGTTGCCTAATGGAGATACGAAAGACCTCAGGTCAGCATACACTGGGTGAAACATTGAAAAAGGGCAAAATTGGTTTATTTAGTGGCAGGGTTTTGCTTCCCCCCCCCCAACACACTCTGCAAAATGGAGAGCCCAGAACAACCAGCAATTTTCACGAATTTCTATTTGGGGGGCGGATTTCTGGGGGTCAGGAACCACATGGCTCAGTTTACAAATGTAAGCCGAGCCAGCAGCAACTCAGAAATCCCTAGCACAAAATTTTTTGTATAAAATAGGGAACAGTATATTGTAGCTGGAACATTATTTCCCTCCAGCTGCTGCGAAGATTCCAGCTCAGCTCAGAGGGAACAGGGAAATCTAAGGGGGGCAGCGAGTGACAGCAGCATCCCTGCTTATAAAGAAATCCTGGTGCATTGTCCCTGCAAGCCCTGGGGCCACTACACCACTGGTCATCATGTTCCCTTAAAATAAAACTAAGGTTCTAGTTCACATGGTCCCATAAGTGAGTAATCTGTCACTCAGAATGTGGCACTGAGGTTCCCCTGAGCAGCCACACAAACAATGAAGTCGCTTTTATATCGAATCCGAATTTTGGCCCATCTAGCGCCGTATCGCGTGGGGTAACTGGCAGGGCCTTCTTCAGATTTCAGACAGGAGTCCTTTTCCAAAACTTTGGCAAGGCCAGGGGTTGAACCTGGGAAGGGGGGGTTGTTCCTCTGGGGAAACTGAAAGGGCCTGATTTTGGGCCCGGGCCTGAGGTTACCCACTCCTGGCATACAGGATTGCAACGTTAGGAAAACTAATGACTTGGGTCAGCAGTGCCTGGAGTCATACAGTGATGGATTGCATGAAGCAAGAGAGGTCTGTCTGTCTGTCTGTCTGTCTGTCTCTCTCTCTTTCTCTCTCTCTCTCTCTCTCGTAAAACACAAAGAGAGAGAACAAGTGGTTCGAGAAAGGTGTTTGGCAGCTGGACAGATGGAGGGAAGTGCTCCATAAAGTAAGAAACATAAAGAGAGCTGATTGTTCCAAGCACACGATGTCAGTGTCATGTCAGGGGGGTCATGGAGGGCCATTCGCCACTCAGACGGACCCAAAGACATCTCCCCACCATGGCGAAAAATGCCATTCTAAAGACACAATGGGTTGAGGAGCTAATTGAACCCAGAAAGGGTACAATCATAACGACCGTGACATGAGCTTCGACACTTTTAGCGCCCACGGGGATACCAGGCCAGAGCTTGGCGAAAGCACAGATCCTGACAGCAACACATCTGCGTTTGTTCTGCCTGGTCGTGTTGTGGGGAAAGCTAATGCCAAAGGGTAAGCCAAATGTTGGGGATAGTGTAGAGGGCTTTGTACCGAAAGCTGGTGCCGGAGAGTTTGGCAGATGGCTCCCCTTGAGAAATTGACACAAAAGTGAAGGCTACCACAAGGACAATAGAGGGACAAAATGTCTGAAGAGGCAGTAAGCCTGTATACACCAGTTGCTGGGGGGAACATGGGTGGGGGGGGGGTGCTGTTGCACTATGTCCTGCGTGTGGGTCCCTGGTCAACAGCTGGTTGGTCGCTGTGTGAACAGAATGCTGGACTAGATGGACCCTCAGCCTGATCCGGCCTCAGGGCTCTTCTGGTGTTTATAGATGGGGAAGAAATTCATTGAATTTGTAAATATAGCAGAACTCGGGAGAAATCCTCCATCGCCATATACAGGGCCATATACCATATTCTCCCTTACGAGCCTGCCCGTTCTCTGAGATTTTCAGGGGAGGCCTTTCTCTCGGACTGCCACCATCACAGGCACTCCTGGTGGGAACGCGGGAGAGGGCCTTCTCGGTGGCTGCCCCGGGGCTCTGGATCTCCCTTCCCAGGGATGCTAGACTGGCTCCCCCCCTAGTGTGTTTCCAGAGGCAGGCTAAAACATTTTTGTTCCAGCTGGCTTTTAGGGAGTAGTCTGGACCTCTGTTTATGTGCTATTGGTATATTGGATTTTTGTATTCATATTTTAAATGTTTTTAAATGTTTTAATATTGTAGCATGCTTAATTATTTTTTTAATTTTTGTATACCTTGATCTGTTTTCACTGTACATGATTTAATTTGTAAAGCCACCTTGAGTCCTAGTGGTGGGGAAAAGGCGGGAAATAATAATAATAATAATAATAATAATATAATAATAATAATAATAATTCTAAGGAAATTCCTTTTCCAACAGGTCTGAAAGAAAACTTGGCCCATAAATGGGTGATCTAAAGATTAAGAGTTGTGAGTAATGACATGAGGTGTATTAAGCAAGTAAAGGATTAGTTAATATTAACACCAGGCAGAAGTTGCAATTGTAACAGAATGTCAATGAGTGATGATATTACTTGACTTATCTAACCAGAACTAAAGAGAAATAAAAGTATTTTCAAAAAAATGAAAGTCCTCCAGGTTACATGGCGGCCTCGATCGTGTTTCACCCTCTGAATACCATGAAGTATTCTGCGAAATGATCACCATCTCCCTGTTTCCTGTTGGTGCACCGCGTTGGTCCGTTTGATGCTCTGGCAGCCTTTGGAAGCAATAACTACATGGTCACTCTGGGATCTAAACTGGATTTAAACCCTCCCTTGTGGAAAGAGAGGAGGGAAGCGTTGAATCTAGTCGAACCCGCTACGGCCATAAAGCAGATGTGTCAGATCTCTTTCAGTGCAAGAGCTGGATTCGATTTTGAGGAAACTCGGGGGGGGGGATTCTGCTGCTGGGCGGAGCTGGAGCAAAGGGGGTGGAGCCAAAAATACCCCAAAACACCAGCCTTGTTTAGCTTCCAGCTAAACCAAATGAGCCATCATTCTGCCTCTTCTGGTTTCATTGCGCTCATGGGATTCAAAAACTTCTCAAAAACAACACAAAACCTGAAAGTTCTTGTTTCCACACATCCGTTTTGAACCACAAAAGCCCTGTTGGACAACCATGGGAGAATACAAACCATGGAACCCTGGTAATTAGCGAGATATAAGTGCAAAGAATTCTTCCTCTGGAGATATTAGCACTGAGGGACATGACTAGGGACAGACGGATCCGTCAGCATCAGTCTCTCTCCGTTTCTCATTTTTCGAATCGTAAACTCAGTTCATCCCAAACTATGACAATCCCCCCATCTTATGTCCGGTCGTCCCTGACATGGAAATTAAATCATAAAACAAGACGTGCACATGAACATTCGCACGTGTTTTGGGGTGTACATTTCCCCTAATGTATGCAATTTTGCCCAAGAGGTGCACTTTTATGTGCAAGCTGTTTTCCTAATGCATCTTTGATTATGATTTCCCATAACGTATACATTTATGCCAGCACTTTCCCCTAATATACATAGGGTTTTTTTGGAATTTGTTGTTTTTGCTGCAAATGTTGGAGAGGTATGAATTTCATAAGAGTACTAATGATTGTTTGGGGCATTAGTTCAGAAGGACAAAATTAGGTACATTCACATTCAAATGTGCACCCAAAAAGGGGGTGGGGGCAAAAAATTCCCACTTCTAGAATAACCTGATGGGATCTGAGCTAGTGGTGACTTCTCAAGAAAAAGATCTCGGGGTTGTGGTGGGTAGCTTACTGAAAATGTCAACCCAGTGTGTGGCTGCTGTGAAAAAGACAAATTCCTAGTTGGACATAATTAGGGAATTGAAAATAATACTGCCAAGTTCATACTCGCCATATAAAAATCTATGGTGCGACCACACTTGGAATACTATGTACAGTTATGGTCACCGCACCTGAAAAAAGGACATTCTATATAGTTGGAAAAGGTGCAGCAAAGGGCAGCTCAAATGATCAAGGGGATGGAGCATCTCCCCTAGGAGGGAAGGTTACAACAGCTGGGATTATTTAGCTTGGGGAAAAAGAGGCTAAGGGGAGACATGATAGAGGGGTACAAAATGGTGCCTGGTGTGGAGAATGAGGACAGGAAGACATTTTTCTCCCCCTCTCATAATACTAGAATTTGGGGTCATCCCATGAAGCTGATTGGTGGGAGATTCAGGACAGAGAAAAGGACACGGCACATAGAGAAGTCGCCACCACAAGATGCAGCGATGGCCCCCAATTAAGGTGGCATTAAAAGGGGATTGGACAAATTGCTGGAGGAGAAGGCTAGCAATGGCTACTAGCCCTGATGGCTATGCGCTGCCTCCAATATCTGAGGCAGTAAGCCTATATTAACCAGTTGCTGGGGAACATGGGTGAGAAGCTGCCGTTGCACTCATGGCCTGTTTGTGAGTTTCTTCCTGTGGGCAGCTGTGTGAACAAAATGCTGAACTAGATAGACACCTGGCCTGATCCAGCATCAGGGCTCTTCGGATGTCCTTCTCCATCCCTAGACACAAGGCAGTCAAAGCATGCCATTAACCTGAGCGAGTAAACACATCTCACCTGCCTTCCTGCGCAGCGGCAGAGCCTCAAAGGGCGCTTTCAACTTGCGATTGCCCGGAGGCCGCTGCTGTATCCCAACCAGCCTGCTTGCCAAGACAGAATTGTCTCTCAATTTCATCGTGTGCCGTGTTTACCCCGCCTTCCAGGATGTTGACGAAGAAGCTGAAAGGCTGTGGGTTCGTCTTAATTAACACTAATCCATTAACTTTCTGGCAAGCATTCCGGGCTCACAAAATATGCCCGAGAGAGAGAGAGAGAGAGAGAGAGAGAGAGAGAAAGAAAGAGAGGGATGCGAATTTGATGAAGTTTGCGAGCGCAGGCTTGAATCGGACACCCCGTTTTGAAATTATGCAACCCGATCGGCAAATCCCCTGGAATGTCAGAATCTGCCTCTTACATGCTGCGTTGGACCATCAGTCTTCCAGCCCAGAGTTGCCGGGTCTGAAAATCCTGCACACAGAGAGGTTTCCCCTGGCCCTGTTAGCTGAGCGATCCTTCTAGCGGGAGAGGCCATTAATTGAACCCAGGACTTTCAGCCTGCAAAGGTTGTCCTCTGCTGCTGAGCTACAAGCCTTATATGATGGCCCTCCCACCTAAATCCAAATGAAATTTCTAGTCCTCAGGGTTCTGAAAAAAGCGCTAGTTTAAATTCAAACACTCCTTTTTTGGTGCCCAGAATATGGTTTAGCAGTTGACTGTGGGGCTGTACACGGATACGGATATGGATCCCAACTCTGGAGCGGATTGGGCTGATTCGGGCCTCCCAGATACAGATCCAAACCAGATTGGATCAGGGCCGGATTGGGCCGGATCAGATCCATGATCTGGATCCAATTTGGATCCATACACAGCACTCCCTCCCGCTCTCCCCGCTTCCCCCTCCCTCCCCCCACTCTCCCTGCTTACCTGCTGCCTCCTCCATATTGTCCCCCATCGTCCTCTCTCCTCGCTGTGTGCCGCCGCATTCCCATTTGCGTCGGGTGACATCATCACCTGACGCGAGCGGGAAATGTGGCGGCACACAGCGAGGACAGAGGACAACAGCAGGACGATGTGGAGGAGGCAGCAGGTAAGCAGGGAGAGTGGGGGAGGGAGGGGGAGAGCAGGGAGAGGGAGAGGGAGTGCTCTGCATGGATCTGAAACGGATCCAGATCCGAGTCAGATCAGGCCCGATCCAGACCTGACAGATCGGGATCAGATCGGGGGATCCGTGCACAGCTCTAGTTGACAGTTACTGAACATCAAACAGAAAGCTGTGGACATGTAAATTCCAGAATCGATTTTAGCAAACTTATTTCTCTGTTGCGTCCAACTTTTCCTCCAAATGATGCTCAAGACAGAGTCCCTGGCTTCTCCTCCCATTCATTCCTCATGACACCCCTGTGGGGTAGGTTAGGCTGATAGGAGGCTAACAGATGTCACCCAGCTGATCAGCAATATGGATCCAGATGTCTAGCTCTCTAGCTCTCTAACTGCTCTAACCACTACGACACAACACACTATCCTCGCTAAAGCAGAATTCGAGAAGAGTGACGCGCCAGGCAGAACGAACGAGCAGAAGGATAGAAAAGGGGTAGAAGAGAAGAAATATTTTTTCTTTCTTTCCTTTCTTTCTTTTTTTTAACAAAAAAGGTACGTTCCTCCTAGAAGTAACCTGGCTGATTTTAAATAAGTGTCCCCCTTTTTACATAATCTTCTCTAGTGGATAATTTGCTATTTTGTGGATGTGTGAGCGTGTTCCTGTGTGTGTGTGTGTGTGTGTGTGTGTGTGTATTTAAAGATAGTACTTTGTGTCTATTTGTTGTTGGGGTGTGTGTATATGTGTGAGTGAGTGTGTACACACACAAACACAATAACCACACACACAAATATATACCCGCCTGGCCCAACAGGGAGATGGATGGATGGATGGATGGATGGAGAGAGAGAGAGAGAGAGAGAGAGAGAGAGAGATTCCTTTCTTTTTCCTTCTTCTTTTCCTCTTTGCACAAATAAATAAATAACTGCACCCCCTGCTTTCACCAAGAGTCACAAATTAAACACAACACACACACGGTTCCCGACTCTCCAGAAAGCGAAATCCCCCCCTCCCTCGGGAAGCGTGCATGGCAAGAAGAGCCCAGGCGGGTCGCGCTTCCTTCCAGTTTTGTTTACAATGACTTCCTTCATTTATAGGGGCCGGGTCAGGAGTCAACAAGAGTCAGTGATAAATAGCCTTCCGAGGCCTTCTGGAGTCACCAGCCAAGATCAACATCGTTAAAAAGGAAGCCGGAGCGCTGCATCCAGAAGCCGTTTCCCCTGCAACCACCCTGCCTGCAAAGTGTGTGTTAAAGAAAGAGGTGCCAGGGGTCACGTTTGCAGGGGACCCCTGGCTCTCTCTAATCTGTTAGGGTTTTTTTACCCAGAGCAGCCATCCCCCAACCCAGCCCCCTCTGGATGGTTTTGTTCTACAATTCCTATCAGCCCCCCAGGGCTGATAGGAATTGTAATGCAAAACCATCCAGAGCCGCTTCTCCACCCCTAGCTGGGGATGCTGGGGATTGGCTGATACAATGCGAGGGTAAAAAAACACCAAACAATTGAAGCGGTAGAGAGAGACAAACTCTGGTGCTGAAGAGCTATGAAGACTTTGGTCCCCTCTACAAGAATTCGGTTTGACGTCTGGTTCTCCGATTATGCGCATCTTCTCACAATCGCTTTTACGCCTAATTCCTGTATGGGTGCCTCTACAAGAGAGGTTTAAAGCTCTTTCAAGGCTGATTAAAATTTTTACCTCTACAAGAGAGGAGCGCAAATTGGGGGCTGAAGCGCTTTAAACTTCTGATTATGTGCATTATTGAATGCGCATTAAACCACGAGTTTTAATTTGCGGTGGCAAGTTAAAGTGCCTTACCGCTGTGTAAACATGCGATTCTCCACATGTCAACAAGTTTAAAGCGCTTTTAGGTCATCCAGTAATGCCCTTCGGCGCCTCTCGTACAGAGGTATAATGCACTTCCGCGAATATGTGCATAATCGGGCAGCCAGGCACCAAAGCGAATCCTTCTAGAGGGGGTCTAAATGACATGCGGTGAAGCGCATAACCAGCAGAATGAAACGCGCTTTAAAGTGGCTGAAATGCGGAGAATCGCTTGTTTACATGGTCAAAATGCACTTTAACGGCCGTGGAGAGAAAAAAACTCGCTATATAACACGCATTCGATAATGCGCATAATCGGAGAGAAAATGCGCCTCAACCCCCGATTTGCGCTCCGCTCTTGTAGAGGTAAAAAAATTAATGCGCCTTGAAAGAGCTTTAAATCGCTCTTGTAGAGGCACCCTTTAATAGTATAAAAAAGCTCTTGAAAATATAAAAATCCATTTCCAAACAATCCGAAACGTTGAGCTTGTTTGGAAATGGATTTTTAATATTTTCAAGAGCTTTTTTATACTATTGAAGTCTTCATAGCTCTTCAGCACCAGAGTTCGTCTCTCCCTGCCGCTTCGGTGCTGGGGATTGAACATGAGAGCTCCTGCACACAGAGCCAAAGGCTCCCTTGCTTCTGTTCCGACTCTGAGCCAGGTTTTACCCGGACGCTCTTCCAGCCTCCTTCAAACCATCTTTCCTTTTGTCACAGGGGTGCCCTGCACTGACTCCCCGGAGCTCAGCATCTTCCCTTGTGCCAGGCTACCCTCGCAATGACCCTGTGATGTAGGCTAAACTGAGGAAAAGAGAGAGACAAAGGCCTAATCCACACCAAACAGGATACAGCACTATGAAAGTGGTCTATGCTCTGTGTCTATAGGCCCCACCAGTTGCCAATGCGCTTCAATCCCGCTATAAAGCAGCAGTTTGGCTCCTGCCTCTTATATACCGCTTTTATGCCTCTTTCATAGCGCAATATCCTGCTGGGTAGGGTGACCAGATAAAATCCAGGTCAGAGCTCATGTAACTTTAACAGTTGTAGAGAAAAGGGAATTTCAGCCAGTGTCATTTATATGAAACTAGTTCCTGGTGAGATTCCCTCTTCATCACAACAGTTAAAGGTGCAAGGGCCCTGCCTTCTTTTGTGTATGGTCACTCTAGTATAGTGCCTGCACCTTTAACTGTTGTGATGAAGAGGGAATTTCACCAGGAACTAATTGCATACAAATGACACCGGCTGAAATTCCCTTTTCTCTACAACTGTTAAAGTTACATGAGCCCTGACCTGGATTTTATCTGGTCAGCCTACCGCTGGGTGTAGATCTGACCCAACTTCTTCAAGGTCACCTGCTCAGCTACAGGACTGTGGGGACAATTTGAACCCGGCGCTTCTTCGGTTCAGATCCAGCAGTTTTCCCCACTAAGACACATTGGTTTCCAGAGGGGTGTGTGTGTGTGTGTTGTGGGTAATACGATGTCCCAAAACAATTCATCAAAACATCCCCAGGGAAAAAGAAATCACCATCATCATCATCCCAGGAATTTGTCGGTATATGATGTGTATTTTTAATGTTCCTTATTTTATAGGATTCTGTTGGCCATTGTATTTAACTGTTAACAGGGTTTTTTTAAAAAAAAATGTGGTAAATGTTTTATATTAAAGGTTTTATTAATCAAGTTATATTTTAGGGCCTTCAGTTTTGTGCACTGCGCAGCGAGCTTTGGCTATTGGGTAGCTTAGAAATGGAATAAATGAATAATAATAATAATAATAATAATAATAATAATAGATGCTTCTCTGACCATGTACAGAGTGCCTTCATTCAGCAGCTGGCCTCGGACATTAGGGGGAATTTCTTGCAGACGGGGTCTCACTTGACCTCTCTGTCTCTTTAAAAATGAGTCACCTGAAAGGAACAGAGTGACTAATTTCTGAATGAAGCCTCTCAGGCAAAAAAACAAAGGAAGAGGAGGAGGAGGTGGAGGATCTGTGCTGAAATGCGCAGTGGCAGATGCCTTTGACTGCCACAGACAGCCGTTGTGTTTGCGCCCACTAAGCACAGCACAGAAGGCAGGGCGGGGTGCTTTGCTCTCCAGGAGGTATGGGGGAGGAAGCGCCGTCAGGCACGTGAAGTTGACTCACAGGTGAGAAGCGGAGTTTGGCAAGCTGCAGCTTACCTGAAGAGCTTTTTCATCTGTCTCCATCCCAAGATACTGGGGGATGCATGTCAACTTATAACACTCCTGTCCACATTGCAAACTGGTCCAGGCCTCCCCACCAAAGAATCTTGGGACCTCTGTTGATGTGTTGTTATATCTTGGATTATTATTATTATTATTATTATTATTATTATTATTATTGTTATTTTAAATGTTTTTAAATGTTGTAAATGTTTTAATACTGCACCGTGTTTAATTACATTTTTAACTTTTGTATCTCTCTATCTGTTTTTAACTGAACATGTTTTAATTTGCAAGCCGCCTTGAGTCTCAGTATTAGGGAAAAGGTGGAATATAAATAAATAATAATAATAATAGGCCTACCAAAATACATCCACACCAACACCCAGAAAGCAGTCATACTTAAAACATGCTCAATTGTCAGGAAATTCCTGAATCTGTAAAAGACAGCATGACTTGGCAAAGCCATTCATGTCCATCTAGAAAAACAACCACGAGCGAGAAAAAGAAATAATAATAATAACAATAATAATAATAATAATAATAATATACGCCAAGTGAAAAGAGAGCATGAGTATTAAGCTTCCTTGGGAGGCCAAGCTCCGCACCTTGGGGGAACCTTCCCCTCTGGAGGCTCTGGCCACCAGACTGGGAAACTCCTGCCCTGTTTGAAGGCATCTTCTGTTCGAAGAGCCCCCGGTCCAAATCCAGTTTAAAGGCCAGGAACCATCGAAAGAGAGCACCACAGGCCTAGAAGCTGTACATCACCACTGAGACCCTGGACAGGACACAGCTCACCTGGATGCCGCATTCCCCACAAGGGTGAGATGCGTTTCTCTGACCACCACGGTCATTATTTCTAAATCTGCATCCAAGCACATCAATCGAGATGTGTGGATTTTACGCACTTCTACGTCCGCTTTGGCCCTGAATAAGTGGCCACCCGGATGCGGCCCATCGTGGGCTGTGATTTGCCCATAAGTAACGTAAGGACACTACTTAGCGTCAACACACCCGCCAGCCACAGGGCTAAATGACATCAATGGCCCTGTGGGAAGGAAAAGTGAGGGAGACAGAATCAGGCGCAGGGAACGTCAGGGCCTACTCCAGTCGAACTGTCCCCTCACTTCTGGGAGATGAGAGGGTGAAACAGGGCATCCCACCAGCCCTGCGGAAAGTCAACTGAACGTTTTCCTCTCCCTTCCACATCCTTTTTTCCTTGTATGTCGTGTCTTTTTCAAATTATAAGCCTGCAGGGCAGGGACTGGCTGGTTGACTTACAGGTTGTAAACTGCTCCACAAGATTTTGGGGGGCTGAACAGCAGGATAAAAATACTTAATAAATAAACAAACAAACTCCAGATGCCACCTGAGTCAACTGTGTCCCTCTGCCTAATGGAAGGGCCAGCAACATAGTCCTAGGCAGAGCCCGTTTTAGCTGAGAGTGAGCTAAAGTAACAAGTGCTCCTTCGTCCTTCCCATCTGCTTTCAAGCTACCATATCTATCTATCTATCTATCTATCTATCTATCTATCTATCTATCTATCTATCTATCTAAAATGCTAAGGTAATGCGTAGCACAAGGCAATGCATGGCACGCTGAAGGTTCCGAGCTAACAGAAGAACGTCGTGAGCTGGAGATTCCAAACTATGACACACCCTGGAGGTTCTGAGCAATGACACGCTGGAGGTTCCGAGCTATGAGAAGAACTTTGTACGATACTGAGCAATAAAGTACTAGCATATTATTATTATTATTATTATTATTATTATTATTATTATTCTCATTATTATTATTATTCTCTTTCTCACTTGTGGTGGTTTTTCTAGGTGGACATGATGGGCTTTGCCAAATCATGCTGTCTTTTACAGACTCAGGAATTTCCTGACAATTGAGCATGTTTTAAGTATGACTGCTTTCTGGATGTTGGTGTGGATGTATTTTGGTAGGCCCAGGTTCTGAGGGATTTCTGTATAGTTTTTTGATGCGATACCGGTGACTGATGCGACTAATGAAATAATTGTGACCTTTTCCTGTTGCCTTATTATTATTATTATTATTATTATTCCTCTTGCAAGGAACCTAAGCCGGCTCACATGGACCCCTTCCTCTCCATTTTATCCTTGCAACAACAACCCTGTGAGGTAGGTTGGGCTGAGAGTTTGTGACTGGCCCCAAGTCACCCAGTGAGTTTCCTGGCTGGGTGAGACCTAGAATCCGGGTTTTCCCAGTCCCGGATCAACATTCTAACCACTACATAATCCTGGCTCTCAAAATATGAGCAAATATGAGCACAGAATGTTTAACAATCTTGCCTTCCCCCCACGATGGAGGCAACGCAGTCCCGTCCCCCAATACACCTTGTCCGTGCAGAAATGGGGTCCTCCTAAAAAGCAGAGTGAAACAGTTGAAGAGAAATTGCGATGAAGCAACCGGTTCTGGTTTTGTTTTAGTGGTGACAGCGCAGAGCGGGGGGGGGGGGGCAGCCGTTCCCGTTTCTGAACGCAGAGCCGAAACAAAGCACCACAGGCTGCTTTCGCAGCGAAAGGAAGCCGGTTGCTTCATTCTATCCAGCCAGCTGGCTTCCCCCAGCTGGAGCTGGTCAGAGGAAGGCCGGGAGATGTTTGAAATAGTTTCCTTTATCCCGTGGAAGATTCCACCGCACTGGAAAATCTCCAGCTCTGAAGCAAAGGAAGAGAGGTTCCAATGGAATTCTACTCTCAGAAATCCACCACCATGGCTGTAAGAAATGCCCCAAGCCGCTCCTCAACCTCTGTGGCTGTTGGAAGAAGAGAGGGCTGGTGGACCTCATGAACAGGGGAATGCGACGGTGTTGCTTTCAGAGCTGGGGCATATATGAAGCTTCCTAATACTAGGGTGACCCTATGGCAAGGAGGACCGGGCTCCTGTATCTTTAACAGTTGAACAGAAAAGGGAATTTCAGCAGGTGTCCTTTGTATGAGGAGCCCTGCCCTCTTTTGTATCTGGTCACTCTAGTATAGCTCCTGCAGCTTTAACTGTTGTGATGAAGAGGGAACTTCACCACCTGCTGAAATTCCCTTTTCTATACAGCTATAAAAGATACAGGAGCCCTGTCCTCCTTTCCATAGGATCACCCTAGCTTCCTAATACCAAATTGGATCCCTGGCCCATCTAGTCCAGTAATATTTGTCCCAACAGCCAGTGGCTTTCAGGTGGCTGGCGATCTTGGAGATGCCAGAAATTGAACCTTCAAGCAAAAGTTCATGCTCTAACACTGTGCTAGGGTCCATTCCTTTGAAACGAAGTAAGGCTCCAGTCCTCATGGTTCTGAATAAAGGGATGTTTAAATAGGAACATAAGAAGTTGCCTCAGGCTTACAAGAATGTTAGAACATAAGAAAAGCCCTGCTGGATCAGACCAAAGGTCCATCTAGTCGAGCCCTCTGTTCACACCGTGGCTGACCAGCTGCCCACGGGAATCACAAAAACAGGACGTGATTCGCTCCTCCTTTCCCACATTGCAACTTTCCTTGCTCCGGTGGTGGTGAGAAGGAGGAGCAGGAGACGCCGCAGTCTCCTTGCTCCCTGGCTCTCTGCCTGCCAAGCAAGCAAGTGGGAGCCATGATGAGGAAGAGGAGGAGGAGCAAGAGCAACTAGTGACCACGGTGGTGAGAAGGTGGACTCACTGAGGGAGCGGCCCCATGAGGGTGTCTTGCCCAAAGGCCCTCAATAACCTGGAGCCAGCACTAAGTATGGGCGAAGTCACTGTTGCCTGCCCTGTGTGCTGCTCGCCGGACCCCTGCCATCTTGGCAACCATGCTCACAGCACACTGAGAGCTGCCGGCGGTCCGCGAGGACCCAACAAGAGGCACACAGCCACCCAAACCCTTACCGAGGCCGCCATTTTGCGCAAACTGGAGGAGGGGTGTTGCCCGTAAATCCCCATTTTGCTCAAATGGCCGCAGTAAATGGGGCCATTTATGCAAACGTGCAGGCGTAAATGAGAGCATTTGCACCTGTGATTTTGTGTAAATGGTCATGTTTACAGCTACCGTTTGGACCAAATGGGGATTTGCAAGCAACAACCCCCTCCAGTTTGTGCAAAATGGTGTCCTGGCAAGGGATCGGGTGTGGCTATGGATCCTCATTGGGGGCGTGGCCAAGGGAGCTCTCATAATGAGCTCCTGCACTACAAAACCTATCACTTCTTCTCCGGGTAGCAGATCTTCAGCCTTCCAGGAGGGCTTGCATTTTGGCCTCCATCCATGCTCTTCTCGCAGCCTTATAAACCAAAGATCTGCACTTTTCACTGCTCAGAGTAGTGCTTAAGAATAGGGGTGTGCACGGACCCCCCGGATCGGATCGGGACCCGGATCGGGACCTCCAATTTTGTCCCGGACCGGTTCGGACAAAATCGGAGGCCCCCCGGACCGGATCGAGTCCGATCCCAACCCAAAAATCGTACATTTTTGGATCGGCCGCCATTTTTTTCCCCATAGACTTGCATTGCAATGCAAGTCTATGAGGAAAAAATGGCGGCGGGTGGGTGAGGGGGGGCCTAACTCCCTCCCCCCCCGGGGCCGTCCGCTGTGGACGGCCCCGGCAGGTAAGCCCCCTCCCCCGCGCTCCCTACCCCCCCTGGGGTCGCCCGCTTCCATCCGCTGGCGCCCACGGGCGCCAGCAGATAGAAGCGGACGGCTCCGGGGGGGGGTAAGCCCCCTTCCCCGCCACTGCTTACCTTCTCGGCCCGTCCGCTCCCGTCCGGCGCCGGCGGCTACTACCAGCGGGCTCCGCGGCCTACTCTCGAGTAGCGCGCCGGGTGATGACATCACCCGGCGCGCCACCCTGGAGTAGGCCGCGGAGCCTGCTGGTAGTAGTAGGCGCCGGCGCCAGACGGGAGCCGCCGGGCCGGGAAGGTAAGGGCCCCCCTCCCCCCTCCCCCCTCCGCACGCCCCCTCCTCCCCTCCACGCACCCCCTGCTTACCTTCCCGGCCCGGCGGCTCCCGTCCGGCGCCGGCGCCTACTACTACCAGCAGGCTCCGCGGCCTGCTCTAGAGTAGCGCGCCGGGTGATGACATCACCCGGCGCGCCACCCTAGAGCAGGCCGCGGAGCCTGCTGGTAGTAGTAGGCGCCGGCGCCGGGACGGGAGCCGCCGGGCCGGGAAGGTAAGGGCCCCCCTCCCCCCTCCGCGCGCCCCCTCCTCCCCTCCACGCACCCCTTGCTTACCTTCTCGGCCCGTCCGCTCCCGTCCAGGGCCGGCGGCTACCACCAGCAGGCTCCGCGGCCTGCGCTAGAGTAGCGCGCCGGGTGATGACATCACCCGGCGCGCCACCCTAGAGCAGGCCGCGGAGCCCGCTGGTAGTAGCTGCTAGTGCCGGACAGGAGCGGACGGGCCGAGAAGGTAAGCGCCCCCCTCCCCCCCCCCGCTGTCCACTTTCATCGGCGGGCGCCCGCTGGCGCCCGCCAATGGAAGCGGCGGTGGGCGCCAGTGGGCGCCCGCCGATCCGCCGATCCGCCGAACCGGTTCGGAGCCTTTTCAGACCGGTTCGGATTGGATCGGCCGATCCAGCTGCGGGATCGGAAATCGGATAATTTATCCAATTTCCCACTGGACCGGACTCAGATCGTGGATCGGGTCCGATCCAGTGCACATCCCTACTTAAGAATATACTGGCAACCATGGGTTTTTAAAAGGACCACTCAAGGAAGGAAGGAAGGAAGGAAGGAAGGAAGGAAGGAAGGAAGGTGTTACCAGCCTTTTTGGCTGGTTTTCTTTTCGTTGTCAAGGGTTGGCGATTTCATGTTTTATGCTCATAAGCCTCTTCAGGGGTGGATAAAAGGTACACAAATAACCCACCAATCTGTCAAAAAAATGTTGGGTTCCCAAAATCATAAGCAGCCATTTCTATGAGAAAGAGGAGACGTTAGGGGCTTGTGTTTGTGTGTGTTTTAAAAGTCATTTTCTTAGACAAAGAAGACACTTCTGTGACTCTTCTGCAAACGCATATGGAACCGTTTGGAAAGCCGAGAAAGCTTTAGATCCATCGGAGAAGGAATTCGATATTGAACAGATGATGTTGCCCTTTTTTACTGAGTCGAATCCCTGGCTCACTCTCAGGCAGTTTCCCCGGCCCCTTTTTCCAAAGTAATTAATAATAGAACGCAAATCGTACTTCTATGGTAATTATCATCACCCCTGCTAGTGCCAAACATGGGTGGTCCTGTGCCGATCCATTTGGAAGTAAGACGGGGCCACTGAAAGACTAGGCTGCCTTTTCCACTTACTCCCTAGGTACACAGAAATATACCCGGTGAAAGGAAAAACAAATTCTTTTTTAAAAAAAAGACTAATTGCTAATTCATACGGTGCACGGATGGCCGGGGAAATCCCCCTGGCCATGCCCCATTGAACTGGATGGCATCTGTTCAAGAGAGTGTTCTTCCAGAGCCTCCATTCATTTCAGTGTGGGGGGGTGTCCTGGTGGGTTGTGTCGGGGGGGGTGCATTAGATCTGTCCCTCTGCCAAACTTCCGTGCGCCTCAAACCCATAACCTCAATCATTGTCATTGAAACTTTAACACACAGTGGCTCAATTTGGACGACACAATAAACAACTGGTGTGGGGGAAACAATCGTCAGTTGTTTTGACTATTGTGTCATCCGAAGGCTGCCATAGTCAACTCAGCGCTGATCCTCATCCACACCACAGTTGATTATTTATTAACATGTTGTGTGGGGAGTGCCCCCTAGGGTTAGCGTGAGGGTTAAGGTTAGTCAACCCACCATTGACTATCGTGTCGTCCGAATTGAGCCACTGTATCCTCTTATTCGTTGCACTTGCACAGCGGGAAGATTCAGCGCAGCTGCGCAAGAGTGACTTGGTTTTGCAGAACGACGACGCCGGATTCTGCCCAGGTTCCCTCTTCTCCTTTGTCCAAGCCTGCTGAGAAAATCTCGACATCTTGCCCTGAGTTTTGGGTTTAATCTCCCCAGCGCTCGTCAGCAAAAAACTACCGGTGTGGCTCTTCAGTCTTGAGAAGGACTTATTTGCCCGGGGATTGTGCTGTTACGGGGGTTATTTTTCACCTGTGCTCTGGATGGAAGAACCTTCCAAAAGTTTGCATGATTTCCCTTCCAAAATTCACTTCCAGCTTTCTTTTTAAAAAAGTATCCTGGAAATCATAATTTATTTTATTTTATTTATTTTATTACATTTGTATACCACCCCATAGCCAAAGCTCTCTGGACAGTTTACATAGCTTTGAGCACCCAGCGGACGATAAAAGGGAAGTACAAGGAAGCGGCTTATTTCTAGAACAGGGAAAGCAAACCTCTTGCCATTTACCCCGTAACCTCCCCCAAGCCATGTTGTCTTTTGTTTATGAACCAGAAAGCGGTCCAATTGAGGGGCAGGCTTTATACGCCACAATTCTCCAAGAGCTCTGTAAACCCACAGAGGCCATCCCAAGCTCCTGAATTTGACTCCCCGAAGCGCTCGGCTTGCTTTAAAATAGTAATAACAAAAGAGCAAAGTTCTATCCTTTATGGCGAGGTCCCATCACACCTAATTCCTCCCCCCCCCCCAGTTTGCCTCCGTGGTTTTTTACCTCTGAGGCAGAAGCGTGGCAAGCTTATGATCCCTTTCACCTGAATAGCTGCTGTTTCGCTCCTTCGCTCATGTGAGTACCATGCTGCAAATCCGCGTATCAGGCATGGCAAGAGTGCACTAAATCGCTGGTGTGATGGAGCTCCTTCTGGAAACGGGTGCTAAAATGATGAAGGGGCTGGAGCAACTCCCCTATGCAGAAAGCTTTCAATGTCTGGGACTGTTTAGCTAACAGAAAAGGCCCAATGGCTCTGTGCTACCTCCAGTATCAGAGGCAGTGTGCCTATGTACACCAGTTGCTGGGGAACATGGGTGGGAGGGTGTTAATGCGCTCATGTCCTACTCGTGGGCTTCCCACAAGCAGATGGCCAGCCACTGTGTGAACAGAGAGCTGGTCCAGATAGGCCAGTGATCAGATACAGCAGAGCTCTTACATTCTTACCTGCCTACCTGGATCCTGACCCCAACTACCTTGCAACTAGGTTCTGATGAAATCCCATGACAGGGTGGTTGGCAGCCACTATGTGATTCCCTTTGCTAAATGATTTAGCCACCTCCCGCACAGCTATTTCTTTCACTTTCTCTAAGGCATTCCCCCCCAACTTGGCGTATTTCAGATGTGCTTGACTACAACTCCCATCATTCGCAGCTGCTATAGCCAATGCCCATGGCAGTTGTAGAGCTCCATCACACCAGCGATTTAGTGCACTCTCGCCATGCCTGGTGTGCAGATTTGCAGCAGGGTACTCACATGATGCCTGCCTGTCCTGCTGACACCCCGCCTCTTCCCCAGCCTTTCTTAGAACACCAGAAGTCTGGATTATTTTCCCTAAGTGCATTTAATGCGCCCTAAACCTTGGTGTAGTTTTAAAGGAACTGGGGGCTTGAATGGATTGCATCAGGTCCTGGCAGGGAAAAGCGATCTCTCCCAGCAGCCGGTTCCAAGCCTCAATAGAAAACCCAAACCTTGCATCCGAGGCTCCAAAGCATTTTTTTAAAAAAATCATACAACGCCTGAATCTCTGCAGAGACAGGACTGTACTCCCTCGATGCCCCCAAAGAGCCAGACTAAAGGGTCATTCCATTTTTGCCTGGCAGAAAGGTGGTCTGGTTGAAGTAGTCATCTGCCAGGACCTGACTGGAGGGAGAAAGAGGAAGGGAGGGGCGGAGTGGAGTGGAGTGGAAGAGCTAATGAGCCAAGGAGCGAAGGAGCAAAAGAGCAGCTAATCTGGTGAAAGGGATCATAAGATTGACGTGCTTGTAAAAAAAACCATGGAGGCAAACCAGAAGGGGAATTAGGTGTGATGGAGGTCATAATCTGTCTGGAGGGCGGTAAATTGGGGAAAGCTTTTCTAAAGAGAAAAGCTCTAGTGAAACTGACAAAGTTGCCAGTTTCACAGGTGTCCCGCTTCTCTCAGGTGAAACTGACAAGTGTAGGCGGAGGCTTGTCAGTTACATTGACTTCACTCTCTCCTCTCCTTGGACTTTGGTGAAACTGACAAGGCAGAGGAAAGGCCGCGTCAGTTTCGCCAGATGCTGACGCCTCACCGTCTGTGGGTTTGCGTGCATGCATGCCTGTTTTAATAGCATCGCATTTGGATTACATCTCCACCCAGTTACAGAGCTCACTCAGTGACCTTGGGCAACTGACTCAATCAGCCTGACCTACCTCACAAGGTCATTGTGAGGATAAAATGGAGGGGTGCATGCCACCTCTGACCTCCTTGGGAAAAAGGCAGGATATGCATGTTTTTAACTTGGCCTCATCTACACCGAGCAGGATATTGCACTATGAAAGCAGTATGTGGAATGTGTCAACGGGGCCCCAACAGTTGTCAGTGTGCTTCAATACTGCTTTCATACCACTTTCATAGTGCAATATCCTGCTTGGTGTAGATGAGGCCCCAATCAATGAATTAGTCAAAGAATTAAAAAGTCAATAAAAAAACATTTCCGGTGCTTGCACATCTTCATCTGGACAAACCCATTGCACTCGTGAAAATATGGCATGGCTTTCGCCCGACCTTGCCAGTTTCACTGGAATGGAGTGAGGTAGAAGAAAATGGCCATGATGCAGGGCCAGGAAAAGTGTGGAGGCATCGTAAAAGAGTGGCGACTGTTGATGGTGACGAAAGAAATACTTCCATACAGGGAGAGGAAGTTGTTCAATGTCAGAACGCCTAGGGCGATCCCCCTGCATCTCCAGGTAACAGCTGCAAAAATTCCGCTGCTCGTCAGTGTCGACAATACTGGGGGTACAAAGATGTCTGACTCAGCGGGGCAGTTGGCACGATCGCCGCAGCCCACTGTGGCTAATTTAAGCCACAGACTGCAGCAATCGTGTGAATAGGACAGTATAAGAGCTCCATCACACCAATGATTTAGTGCATTCTCGCCATGCCTAGTGTGTGGATTTGCAGCATGGCACTCACATGACGCCGTGCCTGTCCTGCTGACACCCCACCTCTTCCCCAGCCTTTCCTAAAATGCTAAAAGTCTGGATTATCTTCCCTAAATGCATTTAATGTGCCCTAAGCCTCCGTGTAGTTTTAAAGGAACTGGGGGCTTGCATGTATTGTATCAGGTCCTGGCAGGGAAAAGTGATCTCTCCTAGCAGCCGGCTCCAAGCCTCAATATAAAGCCCAAACCTTGCATGCTTGGCTCGAAAGCGTTTTTTTAAATCATAGAACGCCCGAATCTCTGCAGACGCAGGATTGTACTCCTTCGATGCCCCCAAAGAGCCAGACTAAAGGCTTGTTCCATTTTTGCCCGGCGGAAAGTCAGTCTGGTTGAAGTGCTCATCTGACAGGACCTGACTGGAGCGAGAAAGAGAAGGGGAGGGGTGGAGTGGAGTGGAGCAGAAAAGCGAACGAGCGAAAGAGCAGCTATTCAGGTGAAAGGGATCATAAACTTGGCGCATTTCTGCGTTAGAGGTTTAAAAAAAATGGAGGCAAACCGGGGGGGGGGGGGAATTAGGTGTGATGGAGGCCTGAGGCTGCCTTCCATGTTACTAAGAGAGGTTTAAAGTTGGGAAGGGGGGGAAACGTGGTGGGTAGAGGAGTAAGAATGTGTTTCAGAGAGAGAAAATCCCCACAAAACAGCAACCACACAAAAGAAGGTTCAAATGTGATTGTAAACACATAGAAATTTAGTATCCAGAGGGGTATTGGAGATCATCTAGCCGGACCCCCTGCTCACAGTAGGAATTGTGCAATGTCAGCATCGCTGAGAGGTGGCGCTTGGGCCTCTGCTTAAATTCCCCCAGAGAAGGAGGACCCTACCATCTCCTGAGACAGTTTTGCTCCACTGCCAAACAGCTCTTATCGTTAGGATGTTTCTCCTTCCATTTCTCCAAAATCTGTCACCCTGCCATCTACACCCATTGGTCCTGCCCTCGGGCACACGAGGGGGCAAGTTTTTCTTTGGCCCTCTGTATGACGGCCTTCCAGCTATTTGAAAAATGCCTCGATCCAGACGGAGAGGCGGGTAAGAAATAAATTATTATTATTATTATTATTATTATTATTATTATTATTGCTCTCATGACTCCTCGTCATTTTCTGTGGGCTAACCCCTTGTCCTGCCTGCTCAGTGACCGGTTTTAAAAAAGAAACGGAGTGAAAAGCATTTAGAAACACCATTCCTGCCTTCCGAATGGGGTGCATCAGTGGTAAAGAGGAGGCCAAGGAGCGCATTGAAAGGCCTGGGTGGAATCAGCATGGGATGCATCTTCATTTCTGCACAGGGAACTGGCAAAACCAGAATTATGCAGAATAAGAGACTCCATGCACATTCCCTCCATTTGCATAATGTATCCCGGCTGCTTTTCTTGGCACACCATCAGAATATTAATCGTTTCAACGCAGAGAGGCACATGCATAGCCCTGGTCTGTTTTGATGCGGGGGGGGGGGGTTGACAGTTAGAATCAGGCATTCTGTCTGCCAGGATCCCCATCTTGAGCCTGAGGTCAGATCCAGGTCCTGCTCTTAGTCTTGCAGGACACAGACAAGAGAGGACAATGCCTTGGGCATGCGCAGAGCAGGAAACACAACTCTGCACATGCTCAAGGGCATTGTCATGCTTGCCCCCAGCAAAGCACTCACAGAGATTCACTCCTGGGCCCAATTTAAAGGTTGTTTAAAGCCCTAAACAGTTTGGGTGAACTAAAGGATCGCCTCCACCCATTCATACCAGCCACACCTTAAGTTCATGACATAAGAAGAGCCCTGAGGCTGGATCAGACCAAAGGTCCATCTAGTCCAGCACTCTGTTCACACAGCAGCCAACCAGCTGTCGGCCAGGGACCCACAAGCAAGACACAGGTACAATAGCACTCTCCCACCCATGTTCCCCAGCAACTGGTGTACAATGGGCTTACTGCCTCTGATACTGGAGGTTGCACATAGCCATGAGGACTAGTAGCCCTTGATGGCCTTCGCCTCCAGGAATTTATCCAACCCTCCTTTAAAGCCGTCCAAATTGATGGCCATCGCCACATCTTGTGGTAGTGAATTACAGAGTTTCACTATGCGCTGTGTGAAGAAGTCCTTCCTTTGATCTGTCCTGTTTTTCCCGCCAATCAGCTGCATGAGAAGACTCCTTTGGGTTATAGTATTATGGGAGAGGGAGAAAAATGCCTCCTTATTCACATTCTCGGGGGTGCTGCTCTGTGGTCCAACTTCAGTTAGGTTGGTGAAAACAGCAATGCAACTCTCTTTAATAAGGGATTGTCTAATTTGGCTAATTGCTGGCAGTGCACTGCAGCTGGTGTTTCTTTTAAACTTATGTCTTGGCAATGTTTTGGCAGGAGGTTATTATACAGATAAATCTTGTGTGGAACGGTCTTCAATGTTCACTGACGTACAGGCTCTTTTCTGTTAGTTACCTGTTTCATGGAAATTAACGAATTTTCAACAGAAATGGATTCTCTGCACCCTTCTGATAAACGCTCCTCTCCTATAATGCAATGGATGGAGAACCTTACAGTGCTTTCAATATTTGAACGGGTGGCATATATTTGATCCAACAAAGCGATGCTTGAGTTTTTCTCCACCCACTTTCAAATGGATACTTATCTGGATATTTTGTATAATTGCAAGAAAGTTGTATTTTCATATATGTTTGTTTCATAGGCATTCATTGTTACAGATCTATTCAAATCCAGCTATGTATATTTTTTAAAAATGGAAAAAGAAAAAAAAAAGGTTGGTGAATATTTCGGGACAGGGCCTTTTCTGTGGTGACCCCCCCCCAATACCCTAACCCTTTTTATGAGTTTGACCACTAATATTGTGTGTTCTGACTGGCAGCCACTTTCCATGTTCTCAAGGTCGTTCCCCGAGACCTCCTGTGTAACCCTTCCCTCAATGGAACTTCCACATTCGTAAGAAGTCTATCTCCAATGGCCAGATGGAAGGAGCATTCTCCAGGGGAGGGTTGTGGAGAGATATTGGAGAAATCTGCAATGGATTCAGACAGGTTTGTATTTCTATGAATCCAACAGGCGGATTCCACCGGGGGGGGGGGGCAAGTTGCATAGATTCCGCTGACCTCTGGAGTGGTGTTTTTTTAAAAAACTTTCCAGGATTGTACACAAATTTAGTCATACAAAATAGGGGGAGTTAAAACACTGACACACACAAAAGTGAAAATTCATATCCAGTGGATTCGAGCATTTTGCACATTTGTAGAGTGCAGATATGCGCAAGTGCGCTTTCCCAACGCAAACACACATTTGGGAAATTGAGAAAAATCAGATCCCATTAATGAGGGGACGACGGAATGAAAAACACCTGACCATCCACAGAGCATCGACAGAGTGGATATCGAAAAGCCCGTACGTCCCTAGGGTTACTTCCCTTAAGCCTTGCATTGCAAAAGTCCTACAGTCATCCAGCTAACCTGTGCTGGAAAGGTTCGAATCAGTGGATTTCAGCCAAAACCAACAAAGTGATGCTTCAGTTCAGCCACCACTCACATCTCTAAAGCAAATATAAAACTGGAATTGGGTTGCATTTTAACTCGGCCTGCTCCCATCTTGCCCCGTGTGTTTCTTCATTCTGCGTCTAACCTGCCATTACTCCAGGGAACTCAAGGGGCATCTGTGTGCCTGCGTCCTATTTTAACCTCACAACAACCCTGCAAGGTATGTTAAGCTGAGAGATGGTGACGGGCCAAAAGTCACCTAAAGAGCTTTATGGCAGTGGGGATTTGAACCCAGGTTGACCTATTCCTAATTCATCGATTCTTAGAGTTGAAAGGTGGGTCTCAGAGGCCGTCTACTTTATCCCCCTCCTCGATGCAGGAAATCCAGAGGCCATTGCTGAACTGCTCTTGCCATCAAGATATTTCTCCTAATTGACTGATTATTATTATTATTATTATTATTATTATTATTATTATTTATTTATTGCATTTATATACCGCCCCATAACCGAAGCTCTCTGGGCGGTTTACAAAAATTTAAAACATTGAACATTACAAAAAAAGAGAGAGAGAGAGAGAGAGAGAGAGAGAGAGAGAGAGAGAGAGAGACTGATACTGGAGTATTGGAAAGATAAAAGCTCACCGCCTGTAATGCAATGGACTGAAGACCTAACAACACTCGCAACATTTGAAAGAGGCGTATACAGGTGCCCTTCACAAATGGACTTCTATTTGGATATTTGGTCTGCCTTTGCTGAAATTTATTCCTTTTTCTTTTTTCTTTTTTTTTAGAATGTTGTAATATTGGAAACTAAGGCCTCTAAACTGTATAGTTACATTTGCATGGTTTTTGTTCATTTGTCTGTTTTGCTTTGTTGAGACTTATAGCAAAAAACTGATTTTTTTTTTAAAAAAAAAGACATTTCTCCTAATGTTCAACCAAAATCTACCCTCCTGTCAATAAAGTCCCTGTGACCAAGTCCTTAGTTCAGTGTGGCCATGTGTCCCCTTTTACTGAGGATGGTTCTCTATTGGAAGGCTGCCCAGTATAAGTCCAGTTTATCCATCGAGAACCATCAACACCTGTTGCTGATCTATACTGAGCAGATAATCGCAATATATGTGTGCAGTGTGGACACTAGCTTACACACGCTCTGGCTGCAAGGGGCTTCAGCTTCAAGGGCTTTGGATCTAAGGAGCGCATGTGCATAGTGCAGGCAACAGCAGGGTGACCAGATAAAATCCAGGTCAGGGCTCATGTAACTTTAACAGTTGTAGAGAAAAGGGAATTTCAGCCAGTGTCATTTGTATGCAATTAGTTCCTGGTGAAACTCCCTTTTCATCACAACAGTTAAAGTTGCAGGGGCCCTGTCTTCTTTTGTATAGGGTCACTCTAGTATAGTGCCTGCACCTTTAACTGTTGTGATGAAGAGGGAATTTCACCAGGAACTAATGGCATACAAATGACACTGGCTGAAATTCCCTTTTCTCTACAACTGTTAAAGTTACATGAGCCCTGACCTGGATTTTATCTGGTCACCCTAGACAACAGCCACCCCGGCAGCAGAGGGCTCCAGTTCTAAGGAGCGCATGAGCAGTGAGAGACCATGAGATCACTGACTGCAGTGTGACAGGGTGTGGGGGGACTATGGGGTAGAACCGCAAAACACTTCCCCCAACACTGTTTTCTCTGAGGCAGCTTGGCAGCCTTTTCCGGAAGGCACTTGAAATTGTAATACAGTAAAACTTTATATGACATAGACACTCAACGGCGCTTGATGGCTCCTCCGAGCTGAGAGCGGATGGAGATATTTACAGCCCAAACACCCTTGCCTTCCCCCCTCAAGAGAGAGATTAACCTTGAAGTGGGGGGAATCCTTCTGTCTTTCACAACTTCGGAGAACATGCTTTCGTTTCGTTTCTTTTAATCCCATTTGGGGGTGTGGGGTGAACTTCTGAGTAATTCTTTTCCCCAAAAATGTTACAATGCTTCGATTCAGAGCTGAGCTGGAGACCAGAAAAAAAGGACTTTGCAGGCCAGGATGAATGTGCGATTCCTCTGTTTGACCTCTCCTGCTTTAAGGAGTTGGGGTGATGCATGTATTACCCCAGGGGTGGGGAGCTTTTTTCAGCCAGAGGACCGAATCGCGTTTCAGAGAAGGTCTCGGGGGTGGGCGGGGCCAAAGGCAAAAGGGGTGGAGCCAAATTTACAAAGCCACCAACCTATTTTCGTTTAAACTTCTTACTGCCAACAACCAAAACTTAGAAGAGGTAGGAGTTAAACCTGCCAGAAAGTAAACCAAAATTAAAATGCAGAAATTCTGGGAAGGGTTTATGTGGAGGGGGGGAGGTTCCCTACACTGCATTATCCCACTTCTGGACACAACATTCTCCCTTCACCCCCTCTCAGCACTCTGGATCCACCAGAAACCATGATCAGCCCCCCCCCCTCTACACCCCAGTTTTAGAAGGCACTGGGCAGTAAGTGGCCGAGGCCCCAATCCACATTCCCTCAAATGCCCTGCTGCTGTTACCATATTCCAGATGGCCCCCTCCCAGATGGCCCCCAAACCAGCATAGACAATACTCAGCAATTATGGGGATTGTAGTCCAAAACATCACGAGAGCACCGGATTGTCTTTCCCTGTCCTGTCCCTACAAACCCGCTCCTCCGAACCCATCTTTCAAGCCCTCCCATAGTAGGACAAATATGGCACCAAAGCGCATCAACTGCTAACTTTTAACCTGCAGAAATGTGTATCAGCGCATGACTTCAGTTTGCCGGATGGGGGCAAAACAGCAAAACATCTTGTGCCTTTTCCGAACCAGGAGCAAACCAATGACTAATCCAAGTCACAAGAAGCCAAGAAGCAGCATTATAAAGGAAAGGGGGGGGGGGGAATACCTGGATTTTCGTTACAGATCACGATGTGATTTTGACCCCCACAACTACAAGATGTGCAGATCTGGAACACAATAGGGAAAGAGCTCAGAGGTGCGACAACGGGAAATCGGTCCTGGGTTCCAATCTGCCCTCCTCCCGCCCCTGCGGCCCCCAAGTTGAAAGCAATGGTTAGTCTCGGACGTTGATACTTTTTATCCCTGTGGTTGTTTTTTATGCTGTGAAAACATGTGAGTTTCAAGTACAAAATTCTTGAAAACATGTGAGTTTCAAGTACAAAATTCTTTGTGCTCCCTTTGCACAGCTCCCAAAACATCGGAAAGATGGGGATATTAATTCATTCACTAGTTAAATCGTTAAACGTAAAGGATGTCTCTATTCACCCAGTGTCTTCCTGAACTCTGGACAGCAGAGAAATCCAAATAAACCCAGCCCTTGATCATGTTCTCACTCTGTTCATTTCAAGGCTACAGAATTGATTGCCTGTCCAAGATCTGAGACGCTTCCCCGTGATTAAAGTTTGTTTTTATCCCGTCCGCTGCTGTATGCTGTGTCAATCAACCCAGGAATAAATTCCCAACTCTGGTTCGCAAGTTAGAACCATGTTGTCCGGGGGGGGGGGTAGATTTATGAGATAAGGTGGTAGAGTCCTGAGGTTGCAGAGTGGACTGTACCACTCCAGATTGCAGGTTGGGAGAATACCATGTTTAAATGCTACACACACACATCAATGGGGGGGGGGGGAGGACTGTCCCTGCTAGAAGAAAACTAGCACCCCAAGGAGAATGGTCATCCCACTGCCCCATGCTACATTTCTTCATGTGGGGGGTGTGTGTAAATGGGAGGGGCATTCACAAATGTGATTTTACCATCACCACCTGTAGCCTGAAGGGGAACAATCTAAGTCTTTCCCCCTGCTAGTCTCTCTTCAACCTCGCTGCTGGTACGGTAAAACGCTTCTTCTGAGAAGCGATTTGATATGGCTTTTTCTTTTTAAAGGACCTCAACACCCTTAAACTGGCAAAGGGGAGAGTGGCACTTAGATCGACACCTCTCTTTGATCCCCTGCTCCCCCTTGTTCACGCCTTCCCCCCTCCCACCCCCTTTTTCCTCCCCCGAGGGTCCCGGAACAATGGGGGGGGAGGCAGGTCTTACCTCTCAGTCTGTCCAAAGTCCTCCGTCAAAAAGTGCTCCCATAAAAGCACCGCTCTCCTGAGTCCTCCGGAGCCATGGGGGGGATGCTGCAACCCAACAGTGCCACCCACGCACTCCCCTAAACCCCCTGACTCTCCCCCCAAAAAATAAAAATGAAAAGGTAAGAGGTCTGGGGAAGTGAATCACCTCGCCGGACCCATGTCCTCCCCCCACACCCCGCCCCAGGATGCCAAATCCAAACAGTAAGGTAGCCACTCCAAGACAACCACGCGGCTCGGGTTCAATTCTGTTTCAGTTGCCCACCCTGCGGGATCGTATTCCAACTTGCGGCCTCCTCCTCGACACATCCGAAGCAGAGTCGCTCCTGCACCCCATCTTAGAAGCTTCTTGGCGCCGAGTGGCAGTGATCCAACGTGGTCCGGAGGTGGCACTCCAAAATAATTGGACTCGGAGGGGACACCCAGTTCTCTCTCTCTTTCTCCCAACGGTTGGAGGTCCTACCCCCTTTGGCACACCAAGCAGGTGGACTCCGTCATCTGGATCGATTTTCTATGTTGTCGGCCACCACGGACTTCTTCGCTTTAGCCGGACATGATCTTCATAGCCAGGCACCCCCCTTTTTTTTATGTACCACCCTGGGGCAAGCTGGAGGGAGTGGGGGGAAACTGGCTTTCTCCAACAGTTTGGTCAGTTGGTTGGACTGGATCGTTTTCTCGGACGCTTCCCAACATGGAGAAGACTCAAGGCTCTCAGGCCCCACGAAGAAGCTCAGACAGATCGCCCGCTCAGAGGAAACTCACCCGGCCTCCGCGAAACGCATCTGGAGCATGCTTTCGCTGGCATGCGTCTGTCGTACAGACGCGCTCAACTGAATTTTTTCGCTCTTCTATCCAGCTGACACCCTTGGCTCCGCAGCCCTTTGCAGAGTGGAGGAGAGGAAGAGGGGGGGGGGTGAGAAACCAAAGGAAGGCTTTAAAAAAAAAACCCAAATAAATGTAAGCAGATAGCCTCTGGATCTGTCACTTTTAAAGGTGTCCTTTCCCTCTTCAGCAATTTTTCTTTTTCCACCCCTGCTTAGCAATTTTCACTGCTCCTCGCTGCTGTCTTCTGGGACTTTTGCCTTCAAAGCCATGCATGGGAAACCAAATGAAAAACGCAAAGGATTTGCCAGGGAGCGAATAACCGAGTGTGCGTTCAGTGGATCTGTTCCCTGCCTTCCAGCTTTCCAGATTGGGGGGGGGGGTAAAGGGGAGTTTGGGGGGCGGAGATGGTATTAGCCACAGAACTGAAGATGCGAGGGGGCGGGGCTTAAACGAGCCGCTCCTCCCAATCCAAGACAGAGGGTTTCAGGTTTCTCCCAAAGCCCAAAAGGTTAAAGCTGTCTTTCCTAAGAAGAGCTTCGCAGCTTCGCAGAAAGCCACAGGAAGGAAATCGTGAGAAGACAGAATGAATCTGAGATGCTGGAAAGGGAGCTGAAGCTAGAGGGATTATTTTCTTTTAAAGACCAGTTCAGGAGCTTGATTCGGAATGGCTCTGCAAATTCGTCCCCCTAGACAGCTTCGTTATTGAATTTCGTGCGCCATCCTCGTTTTGTTCGTAGTATAAAGTTAGCTAGGCAAAATAATAATAATAATAATAATAATATATGGCAGGTCTCTGCCTCCTAGGAGCCTACAATCTAAACAAAGCCGATGGAACAAAGAGACAAAGTCTTAGGGTGTTGAAAAAATATGTGTGATTTTATTCCGAGAATTAACCCTACACATTTTTTTAATCATTTATTTGTTTGTTTTATTCATTACATTTTTATACTGCCCAATAGCCTGAGGCCCTCTGGGCAGTTCACAACTAAAATCATAAAATATAGCAGAACAAAACATAATATAAAGTTTAAAAATGCCACGTAGAACCAAAACGAAGCCAGCAGCGGTTACAGTGCAGGGAAAGCCTGCGTGAAAAAGCGCATTTTCAGGATGTGTTTAAAGGGTGTCACATTGCCCCCGCGCATGTAACTTTTTCTTGCCCATCACAGGATTCATCTTGGAAATTGTCATTTTCGGAGTTCTCTGCAGGCATTCATATATGGGGGGGGGGAGGCAATTTTGCTGTGCAATAAGCAACATTATTGTTATATTTTTAGAGGCGGTCTTAAATGCAGATTCGGATCTTTCTGTCCCTTTCTTCTTTTGTTCACCTAGCCCCTGAAGAAGGCCCATACACAGGGCCAAAGTGTGTAGAGCTACTCTTTGGCATAAAACCACATTTTTTTTCCCAGCATCCTGAAAACATCTCTTTATTCCATGGAATCTAAAAAGCAACAGAGCAAGGGAAGATGAACCAACACAGTGATGGATCGCCATGGGACAAAGCAGCCTACATGTACTTAAAATGTGCTTTACAGTCTGGAAAGAAGATTGTAAAGTAGGCTGACCAGATAAAATCCAGGTCAGGGCTCATGTAACTTTAACAGTTGTAGAGAAAAGGGAATTTCAGCCAGTGTCATTTGTATGCAATTAGTTCCTGGTGAAATTCCCTCTTCATCACAACAGTTAAAGGTGCAGGCACTATACTAGAGTGACCATATACAAAAGAAGGCAGGGCCCCTGCAACTTTAACTGTTGTGATGAAGAGGGAATTTCACCAGGAACTAATTGCATACAAATGACACTGGCTGAAATTCCCTTTTCTCTACAACTGTTAAAGTTACAGGAGCTCTGACCTGGATTTTATCTGGTCACCCTATTGTAAAGAGAAGAGTCAAAGGCCCCACGTGAAAGTTTAGGCTTCGAGAAGGATTTGGGGCAAAAGGAGTAAATGTGGAAGGGAAACCTTAGAGGTCCCATTCATTCTGGTCCATGCTTTTCCCTTTAACCACATTGATTCAGCCACCCATGACACCTTTGGCAATGCAAGGAACAAACAGGGCTTCGTTCTTGTATAATGGAGAGCGGTGTTCCTGGGCATGTGCACAGTGCCTTTTTCTCATGGCTGAGCAACGGAAATGTGCACGAATTTTCACGCAAAAAGATAAAAAGCAAAGCTCGCAGTCTGATGCCGGCTGTAGTCGGAGACAGTTTCGAGATGGATTTCAGGGAACTTCCAGTTTTCCTGATTTGCATATCCTTACTCAGAGGTACAATGCATCTGCATTTGGAGGCTCTGTTGTCTATCATTGTTCACTTCCTCATTTGCCTGTTAGACTTCTTAGTCGCTTGATAAAATACAGTTCTCTAAGTGACACACACAATATAAAAAACAAAATGTATTTCTCTCCCGTCTCCTCCCCACCCAAGTTTCCCTTACTTCTCAGTGCCTCCGGGTGCGTGCAGAGTGGATTCACCATCGCCAGCCCTTGCAGATCCGGGACAAGGCTGCAATGCTTCTGGCGAGGAAGGCAGGCCTGACCCTTGCAAAAAACAAGAAACAAACGAGGTGTGGATGCCTGCAAGGTGTGGGTTGTGAGAGGTTTTAGAGAATATCATCCATGGGGGGCCCTCCTTCTCTCCCCCCCCCATTGTCTGGGCCAGAGCCAGGGGCAAGCAGGTTGCAAACCCGGGCACCCGTGGATAGGGTGACCCTATGGAAAGGAGGACCGGGCTCCTGTATCTTTAACAGTTGCATAGAAAAGGGAATTTCAACACGTGTCATTTGTATGCATGCAGCACCTGGTGAAATTCCCTCTTCATCACAACAGTGAAAGCTGCAGGAGCCCTGCCCTCTTTTGTATCTGGTCACTCTAGTATAGCTCCTGCAGCTTTAACAGTTGTGATGAAGAGGGAATTTCACCAGGTGCTGCATGCATACCAATGACACCTGCTGAAATTCCCTTTTCTATGCAACTGTCAAAGAGACAGGAGCCCTGTCCTCTTTTTCATAAGGTCACCCTACCTATGGAAAAGCCAGAAATATATGATGTTAGGCTGACCAGATAAAATCCAGGTCAGGGCTCCTGTAACTTTAACAGTTGTAGAGAAAAGGGAATTTCAGCCAGTCTCATTTGTATGCCATTAGTTCCTGGTGAAATTCCCTCTTCACCACAACAGTTAAAGTTGCAGGCACTATACTAGAGTGACCATATACAAAATAAGGCAGGGCCCCTGCAACTTTAACTGTTGTGATGAAGAGGGAATTTCACCAGGAGCTAATTGCATACAAATGACACTGGCTGAAATTCCCTTTTCTCTACAACTGTTAAAGTTACAAGAGCCCTGACCTGGATTTTATCTGGTCACCCTATATGATGTTGAACAATAAAGTACTAGCACGCAGATGGTCTAGGCATGTCCAGCTTATATATATATAACGCCCAAGCAACGCAGCTCTTATATTTTGTCCTGAATGCAAGTTTTTCCCTGCACCAGCAGGAGAAATCACAGCTGAGCAGAGATTCCACAGCACTGCCAGCCGGGTCTAGTATGCTCTCACCTGCCCCAACTGTAAAGGGAGCTATGGATCGTCTCAGCCTTTCGCCAGCTTAGGTTCCCACATAAGCCCCCTTTAATAACCTGTATTGCCTCTTCGCTCTTCTTTCCAGCCATTGAGTCATCAGCAGTAAAACAGATTCCAGCTTGTGGAGCAGATGTCAGGAAAGGGGGAAGGCGCACCCTTCGGACCCGAGGCGAAGGCAGGGACCTGGGCCGTTGGGTGAGCAGGAGAGAGCTCCGGCTGCAACCCACACCTCCCAGATGTCCACACCTCAGGGTGTTTTTTTGGCCAGGATCAGGCCTGCCTTCCTTGCCTGGAGCATTGCACTCGGGCAACGGATCGGCAAGGGCTGGCACTGGCAAAGCTGCTCTGCACACACCCAGAGGCACTTTGCGAAAAAAGAGAAACTGGGGCAGGGAGAGAAGAAGGGGGAAAACCCACATTTTTTCGTCATGTAGGTTGCTTGGAGAAGCGGATTTTATAAAGCGGCTGGCGGATCTCACAGGCAAAGAAGTGAATTGGATGGGGCAGGATGAACAGAGACCTCCAATGTTCAGAGGTTGTCTACTTCTGAGTAACAGTTCTGTGGGGGAAAGTGCAGGGGATGCTATTGGCTTCACACCAGCTTGTAGACTTCCCAGTGACATTAAGTTCAAGGGTGGATGATGGGATTTTCCCTCCGATTCCCACCCACCCTAGCCAGCATAGCCAATGGAGGGGGCATTTTGGGTGTTGTAGCCCAAAATATCTGGAGGGTCACAAGCCACGCATGACTGGGCTCAATGTACCTTTGGTCAGTTCCAGCAGGACAATTCTGGCATTTTTATAGAACAATAATGGGTGTTTGGAGAGATACCAGTACCTAGGGCTGGGGGGGGGGGTCTACAGGAACCGAGTGTCACGGGGGGGTTGCACCCCCTCGCTTCTAGGAACAACATCGACCCATTCATTTAATTTGTTTTGTTACATTTATATCCCGACTTTTCCCTTTGCAAGGAGCCCCAAACTGCATACATGATCCTGCTTTCCTCCCTGATTTGTCCTCACGACAGCCCTGTGAGGTAGGCCTGGCTGAGAGTCAGGGGCTGGCCCAAAGTCACACCCGAGGGGAGATTTGAACCTGGGTCTCCCGAGTCCCAGCCCAATACTCTAACCGCTACACCAACATCATGGCAAGGGAGAGACCCACCAGGCCCCACACATCAGCCAAAGAGGCCCATAACAGAAGGGGCTGTTCAACCATGTCTGCCAGAAAGAACACGGATAGGAACTTTCGAACTGAGAACACGTGCCTCTCTCTCCCCCCGCCCCCCACATCTTCTCTCCTAATCCAATTCTCCTTTTGTGTTATGTCTTTCAGAGTATGAGCTTGAGGGCAGGGACAGACTCGTTATTAATTTTTGCATGCCACTCCGGGAGCTTTTCCTTGGCTGAAGAGTGGGTTAAAAATGCTGTACACAAATAAAATAAAGAAATCAAATAAACAAGCAAAGGATGGTGCTGACCCCCACCACCACCACCGAAAGGGTTAACTCCTTCCTGGACCTCAGCCATGAGTTACCCTCCGAAATAGCCTGCGCCACTTGACCTCGCGGTACAAAAGAGACGAAAAACTCCACGCTTTCGCCGACTTCGCTCGAAGCGTTGACTGTGTGTATATTTTTCATCGGGTTTGGATTCCTTGACATCAGCCTTTATATAGCTGACCTGGATTTAGAATTATTATGATTAATAAAATATCCTCATGGTATGGCTTTGCCCATTTAAAGGATATTCTAGCTAGAGAAGCGGGGAGCGAGGAAAAAAGGTTTCTTTCGCCTCTCTCTCTCTCTCTCTCTCTCTCTCCCACATGCGAGTTCTCCATGGGGGTAAGCAGATTCGGTTTGAGAATTCCCCTCGGGCGATTCGGCGTTGGCTCCAGCACATTGCGACCGCTGGTCGTTTCCACATCGGGGTGAGGATCCAGTTTGGCGCACGCAAACACGCAGCTTTCCCAGGGAGGTTCAGCAGCGGGGCGAACTCTGTGGAACTAGCCAACTGCGATCTGTGCACTGGTGACCTCCTGACTAGACTACTGCAATGTGCTCTCCATGGGGCTGCCCTGGCGCCTGCTTCGGAAGCTGCAGCTCGTGCAGAATGCAGCAGCTAAAATGTACAGGGTGCAGCTAGCTATAAACAGATCACACTTGTGTGTTTTTAAAAATAGACTTGGCTTTTACCTGTTGATGCACTTCCAAGGTTTTGATGTTGACATACAAAGCCCTAAACAACTCAGGACCAGGAAACCTAGCTGAAGGCCTTTCGCTATATTAAAGGTGCATAACCTCAAGCCCAGGGCTGGAATCCAGTTCTCCTAGTGCAAATCTCGCACTCTGACCTTCCGTGCGGTGTAAATGCCGCTTCGTTCGCACACCCCTGCCAGAATCTGCTTCTCTCCACCTCTGTCTTTTTGTTTTGGAAGTGCTTTGGAGTTAATTGCAAAGTGCCGAGGTGCATTGAAATGCATACTGTGGTTATTTCTCCTTATTCCCAGCAGGCGGTGCCATTGTTTTAGCTAACCCTGTGGTAAAGAAGGCCCTGGGTTACGGGGCAGACAAAGAAAATCGCTCGGTGTCGGTGGCTGCCCATGCTTGCCTTCGCCCCATTCCATGTAAAACTATGGCATTGGCTTGAGCACACTAACTCTGCCCCCCACACAGCCCACAGGGGCCAAAGCTATGGGGTGATGTCCATGCATCTCTTTTGTGTTGACTCATCGCCTCATTCCAATGGGGTGAGAGGCAGCATCAGCAACACCCATGTACCCATGCAGATGTTAGGCGTTAAACCTTTCCAGATGTCCCCAGTAAAGGAGATTTCCAGATGTGGAAGGGGGTGGGAGTGGCCACCTGAAAGATATTAGGGTGGCTTTTTTTTCTCCAAAAGAAAATAGAAACAGCGAATTTCAAACACACACACACAGGCTGCACACAGTGAGGAATCGTTTCACCTCATGCTGCCTGATTTGAGCATCTTCCTTGTTTCACAGAAGGCATGAACTTAAAAGTGGATTAGTTGATCCAGATTTATTAAGCCCTGTCTAGACAACTGCGTAGATCGCTTTCGTACCTGCCCCGAAAACAGTTCATTCCTAAACGGCGTGAGAGGACACCTCCTTGGGTGTCGCAAGAAATTAATTGTGAGCCTACTTGGAGAGAGGGATGCCTGCTTCTTCTCTGTATGATTTCCTGCACTGTTTTTCCAATCAAGGTGTGTGTGTGTGTGGGGGGGCATTAATTCAGATTGGATTACTCAGTCCCTGTTAAGGCATGTGAACAGTGCAGTTTCCTGCCTATGGAGGAGGAGGCCTGTGGCTTCCCCATGCAAGTCACTGATCCTTCAACGAGAATAGAAACCGCACTCCGAACTGTGTTTCATGCAGAGACACAGAAGGAGGGCTCATCAAAGGAAAAGTTATATACCCTTTTTCTCGTTAACCTTTTTTATTATTATTTTTATATTATTATTATGTCCAACGGCAGGACAGCTTTCTGTAAGAGGCATCCTCGGTTCCAGCCAAGGCAGCCTTTCCCAAGCAAAAAAAAAAAAGCCCTGAATTTGAACGCTGGCAGGGACTGTTGAGATCATCCTGCCAACCCCTCCTTGTCGCATTATTATCATTATCATTATTTCTTTTCTCACTCATGTCAGTTTTTCTAGGCAGATATAATAGGCTTTCCAGGTCATGCTGTCTTTTACTGATTCAGGTATTTCCTGACCATTGAGCATGTTTTAATTATGACTGCTTTCTGGATGTTGGTTTGGATGTAATCTGGTAGGCCCAGTTTCTGGAGGATTTCTGTATAGTTTTTTGATGTGATGCCGGTGACTGATGTGACATTTATTATTATTATTATTATTATTATTATTATTATTATGGACCTGGTGCAGAAATGTGGTAGAACTTTCCTGACTGCTGGAAAGAAGAGTAAGAGGCATAGACTTGCTTACTGAACATGACACAGTATGGATTGCAGCGTATGCACTGTTGAAAAAGATTTCTATGCAAGACCAAAGATCAGTCCTCTCAGACGCATCAACTGCCTTCTCCCATAGTGTGGTATAGTCAGGAACAGATTGAAGCATGCTGTGTCCCTAAGCCATATGAAGATTCAGAGCCCCATATACTAAAAGTAAAGAGAAAAAAGTGGATTAATAATAATAATAATAATAATATATTTATTTATCACCCGCCTCTCCCAACGGATCGAGGCGGGGAACAACACCAAACACAAGATACAAAAACTGATTAAAAGCAGATAAAACCAGTACATCATTAAAATACCAATAAAACACCAATAAAACACTTTAAAATTCATCTAGGTAGGCCTACCGGAAGAGATCAGTCTTTATAGATCTTTTAAATTCCTGAAGACTAGTAAGTTGGCGAATCTCTCCCGGCAGGTCATTCCACAATCTGGGAGCGGCAGAAGAGAAGGTCCTCTGGGTAACAGTTGTCAGTCTAGTTCTTGTTGACTGTAATAAATTCTTCCCAGAGGACCTGAGCGTGCGGGGTGGATTGTATGGGAGAAGGCGATCCCGTATGTAACCTGGACCCAAACCATGTAGGGCTTTAAAGGTAATAACAAACACTTTGTACTTCGCCCGGAAACTGATTGGCAGCCAGTGAAGAGATTTTAAAACTGGTGTAATGTGGTCACCCCTAGATGTACCGGTGACCAACCTGGCTGCCATATTTTGAACTAGTTGAAGTTTCCGGACTAGGCACAGAGGTAGCCCTATGTACAGCGCATTGCAGAAGTCGAGCCTCGAAGTTACCAGCGCGTGCACTACTGATTTTAGGTCTTCCAACTCTAGGAAGGGGTGCAGCTGGCGTATCAGCTGAAGCTGATGGTAGGCACTCCTGGCAGTCGCATCTATCTGAGCTGTCATTTGGAGCGACGGATCCAGGAGCACCCCCAAGCTGCGAACACAGTCTTTCAGGGGGAGTGTAACCCCATCCAGAACTGGTTGACACACCTCCAACCCCAAGTTGTGGCCCTTGACAGTAAGCACCTCCGTCTTGTCTGGATTCAGCTTCAGTTTGTTTTTCCTCATCCAGCTCATTACCGCCTTCAAGCATTCATTCAGAGGAGACACACTATCCTTAGCTGATGCTGTTGTCGAAGGCATAGAGAAATATATTTGGGTGTCATCAGCATACTGATAGCACCCTGCCCCATGCCGCCGGATGATCGCTCCCAGCGGTTTCATGTATATATTAAACAGCATTGGGGATAGGATGGCACCTTGTGGTACACCACATAGCTGCTCCTTCTTTGAAGAGCAACTATCCCCAAGCATCACCATCTGGAACCTGCCTGAGAGGTAGGACCGGAACCACTGAAGCACAGTGCCCCCGAGTCCCAATCCCCTCAGGCATTCCAGAAGGATACCATGGTCGATGGTATCGAAAGCCTCTGAGAGGTCCAGGAGTACCAACAGGGACACACTCCCCCTGTCAATACTTAAGCGTAGATCATCCACTAAGGCGACCATAGCAGACTCAACTCCATATCCTGCCCTGAAGCCAGTTTGAAATGGGTCTAGAAAATCTGTATCATCCAAAACTGCTTGCAGTTGGAAGGCAACCGCCCTCTCGATCACCTTGCCCAAAAATGGAAGATTTGATACTGGCCTATAGTTATTAAAGTCCAGGGGATCCAGGGAGGGCTTTTTTAGAAGCGGCCGTACTACCGCTTCTTTTAAACATGATGGAAAACTCCCCTCCCTGAGAGATGCATTAATAATATATTGTAATTGTGATCTAACTGCATCTCCTCCCTGGGCGACCAGCCAAGAAGGACAGGGATCGAGAGGGCAAGTCGTCCTCCTCACTCGACCAAGCAGCTTGTCCACATCCTCGGTACTCACCAACTGAAACTGATCCAGTGTAATTCTACTCGCGGAGTTGCTGGACACTCCATTGTCAGCCTCTGCTTTAACGACAGCATCTAAGTCGGCTCTTATCCGAGAGATTTTATCTGTGAAATGATTGTTAAAGGCATCACAGCGAACTACCGAAGGCTCTAACATCGGGTTCAGGGGGGAGGGTGCCCGAGTTAGACCCCTCACCACCCTGAATAGTTCTGCTGGACGCGAATTCACAGACGCAATGCGTGCAGAGAAGTAAGCTTTCTTCGCTGCACGTATTGCCACCCCATAGGAACGAAGATGTTCTCTATGTCGTGTCTTATCAGATATAAGTCGAGTTTTTCGCCATCGGCGCTCCAGTCGTCGTCCTTTCCACTTCAACTCCCTGAGATCTTCTGTATACCAGGGCGCCCGATTAGAAGCAGGTCGGAGAGGACGTTTGGGGGCGATCGTGTCGATAGCCCTAGTTAGGTCTTGATTCCATCTATTAACCAGGGCTTCTACAGGACCGTCGACGATACCAGCCATAGATCCCTCCAAAAGGATCCATCAGCCTTCGAGGGCGGACCATCTTAATAGGTCCGCCACCCCTGCAGGGGCGGGTGGTAGCTGTGATACTAACCCTGACCAGAAAGTGGTCTGTCCATGACAATGCAGAGGTATTTGTTACCTCCGCCCACAGATCTGTCTGTTCGGAGCTGAAGACAGCATCGAGGGTGTGACCTGCTGAATGTGTAGGTCCAGAGACCAATTGGGATAGGCCCATGGTTGTCATGGATGCCATGAACTCCCGAGCTGCACCTGACAAACCAGCCTCGAATGGGATGTTGAAATCGCCCAGGACCAAAAGCCTGGGCGAATCCAACACCAGCTCCGAGACCAGTTCTGTGAGCTCGGCCAGGGAGTCTGATAGGCAGCGGGGTGGCCAGTACACTAACAGAATCCCTAGTCTATCCCTGGCCTTCAGACTCAGGTACACACACTCGATGTGATTCAATTGCCGGACAGGAAGTCTGGTCAGGTTAAGATTGTCCTTGTAGACCACAGCTACTCCACACACCCCGCCCACTTTCCCTCACCTGCTCACTAACACAGTACCCAGCTGGGAGAGCCTGAGCCCATGTCGGCCCACTATCATCTCCCAGCCAGGATAATGAAAGGGTACCATCCAGCGCTAGGAGGTGCTTGTAATTAAAATGTTCAATAATCTTCTCTGAAAACATGAATACCAGCACTAATAAAATAAGTTGATTTGAACTTCTTTTAAACTGGCTCTAGTTTGTGCTCATTGCCTTCAATACTAAGTGCCGCGTTGCCACGCTTTCTCCATATAAGGCAACTCTGCTTATGTGTCACAGCAGATTTTCCGACATATCTAGCCAAAGCAATTTCAACTTAGTTATCTTACATTTTAGTTATATCCAACATATTTACAGGCCCCCTCATCATATGAGGTTCTATGCCATGGCTTACTTGGCTCGTTCCTAAATCCAGAACTGGGTGTAATGGTCAGAGTGTTGGACCGGGAAAGCTAGTAAGGCTGCCTCTACAAGAGGCATTTAAAGCTCTTTCAAGGTGCATTAAAAAATTTACCTCTACAAGAACGGAGCGCAAATTGGGCGTAGAGGCGCGCTATCCCTCTGATTATGCGCATTATCAAATGCGCGTTAAACAGCGAGTTTTATTTTGCTCCGGCCGTTAAAGCGCATTTTGACTATGTGAACAAGCGCTTATGCGCATTAACTACTTGTAAAGCGCATTTTGGTCATCTGTTAATGTGCTTTGTCGCCTCTCGCCGCTTCTCGTGCAGAGGTATTAGGCGTAAATGCACTTCAGCGATTATGCGCATAATCGCCTAACCAGGCGCAAAAGCGAATCCTTGTAGAGGGGACCTAAGTCAAGACAAAAGCTTCTGGCCTTGCCTTTGACTCCCTTTCCATGTGGATTGGATTGCTTTACTTTTTCTTTATTGCACGGAGGCTAGGCTGACCATATGAAAAGGAGGACAGGGCTCATGTAACTTTAACAGTTGTAGAGAAAAGGGAATTTCAGCAGGCGTCATTTGTATGCAATTAGTTCCTGGTGAAATTCCCTCTTCATTACAACAGTTAAAGCTGCAGGGGCCCTGCCCTCTTTTGTATCTGGTCACTCTAGTATAGTGCCTGCAACTTTAATTGTTGTAATGAAGAGGAGATTTCACCAGGTACTAATTACATACAAATGACACTGGCTGAAATTCCCTTTTCTCGGCAACTGTTAAAGTTTCATGAGCCCTACCCTCCTTTTCATATGGTCAGCCTAACGGAGGCGCATTGAGCCATGGGAGTCCTTTCCACACCCACACCCAGCCTGGTGTAGCACAGCTCAGAGCCAAAATGGACCCCCTGAGTAAAAAACAGGCCTTAAAACAAAGTAGACCCCATTAACTTGCTCCAGCCCACTTTGCAAGAAGGCGAAGCGAAACGTGGATCAGGCTGAAGGTTCCCCACGCGAGCCGGGATTGAACCGGTCCCATCGTGGGGCTGAATTGCTTAGCAGACCTCTTCTTCTCCTGGAAAGAAGAATAATGAGGAATTATTCCTCAGGATGAAGAGTACTGTGTGCCAGTGTTTATACCCCGGGGGGGATTTCAAACCGTTCTCCTATCAGGCGTGAACCAGAACGGCACAACAATAACTTCTGCCACAGCTGAACTGGAACCAGGACTTAAACACGCTCTCTCGCTCCCCTGCATTTATTTATCTGCATCCTGTGTCTATCTATCTATCTATCTATCTATCTATCTATCTATCTATCTATCTGTCTTCTACATCCTTTCCCCTCTCTTGCCAACTGCATTATGTCTTTGCTCTGCTTTTGTGATCCTATCTCTTGTTTTCCCTTCTGTTGTCCTTAAGCCTGGTTCGGATTATGATGTTTGCTTAGCAGCTACTGGCTTTGGCCAGGAACGTTTGCCTTTTTATCGTTTGTTGTTGCTTTTCTGATTCTTTTCCCTTTTCTTGAGGTTTTCCTAGGCCGCAGAGGAGGTGGCAGCTTTTGGAAGGAGGAAGGAGGAAGGAGAGAGAGAGACAGAGACAGAGACAGAGAGAGAGAGAGAGGCCGTGTCTACACCGGCCTTTTTCCCCCGGTGTCGTCTCTGGATCCTCCCTGTGTGTCGGAGCAGCTAGGGACAAGCCTTCCATTTTACCAGGATAACCGAGACCTTGGTTATCCAGATTTTCCCCGCGGTCCCATGACAATCCCGAGGACTGCAGGCGGTGTGGCCACCCATCACGGCTTCTTCCCTCCTCCCCGCGAGTAACAGGGGTCAGCAAGAGGGACGCAGCCAGGCCAAGGGGAGTCCAGGGGCATCAGAGGTGGGGATCAGGGTTGAGCATTTTTATTTTTATTTTGCGTTTTGACTTACTTTTCCCAGAGGAGCGCAATTGCACTCCGGCTCCAGTTCCTTTAAAAAAAATGGTGGCTGCGATGGCCATGATCTCCCTCTTCCTTTCCGGGATGTCGCGTTTCCATTTAGAAGGTCGGGGACGATCCCGGAAGTAGGTAAGTCCGGGATCACCCCCCCCCTCTACACCCTTGGGTGTAGAAAGGGCCATGAGAGACCCCAATCGCTTAGGAAAGATGCGCTAGAGGTGGAAGCCAGGAAAAAGATGCGCTAGAGGTGGAAGCCAGGAAAAAGATGCGCTAGAGGTGGAAGCCAGATGCTAGACTTCTGGGGTGCCATGCCATGCATGTTTGCCTGTTTGTTTGTTTATTACAGTTCTATACTCCCCAATAACTGGAGTGCTCTGAGTGGGTCACAACACTTAAAGCCACAAAACACAACATAAAAAAAAATACAAGATGTAAAAGTTTCAAACTACGTTATAAGGCTTTAGGGTGACCCTATGGAAAAGGAGTACAGGGGTCCTATATCTTTAACCGTTGCAGAGAAAACAGAATTTCAGCAGGTGTCATTTCTATGCATACAGCACCTGGTGAAAGTCCCTCTTTATCACAACAGTTAAATCTGCAGGACCTATACTAGAGTGACCAGATACAAAAGCGGGCAGGGCTCTTGGAGCTTTAACTGTTGCGATGAAGAGGGAGCTTCACCAGGTGCTGCATGCATACAAATGACACCTGCTGAAATTCCCTTTTCTACACAACTGTTAAAGATACAGGAGCCCTGTCTCCTTTTCATATGGTCACCCTATTATAAGAGTAAAACCGGAATAAAACCTAGCAGCGATACAGCGATTTAAAATACAAGAGCACATTTTAAAAAGACAGAACTAAAACAGGACGCTGTTGACAGAGATGGGCTGTGTCTGTAAAAAGAAGAATCCCAATAATTTATTATTTATTTCTTACATTTATATCCCGCTTTATTTCCTCCAAGGAACCCAAGGTGGCATACGTAATCCTGTTCTCCATTTTGTCCTCACAACAACAACCCTGTGAGGTAGGTTGGGCTGAGAGTCAGTGACTGGCCCAAAGTCACCCAGGCCGAGTGGGGCTAGAACCCAGATCTCCTGACTCCCAGTTAGGCTGACCATATGAAAAGGAGGACAGGGCTCATGTAACTTTAACAGTTGTAGAGAAAGGGGAATTTCAGCCAGTGTCATTTGTATGCAATTAGTTCCTGGTGAAATCCCCTCTTCATCACAACAGTTAAAGTTGCAGGCACTATACTAGAGTGACCATATGCAAAAGAAGGCAGGGGTCCTGCAACTTTAACTGTTGTGATGAAGAAGAGGGAATTTTACCAGGAACTAATTGCATACAAATGACACTGGCTGAAATTCCCTTTTCTCTACAACTGTTAAAGTTACAGGAGCCCTGTCCTCCTTTCCATATGGTCACCCTACTCCCAGTACAACGCTTAAACCACTACACCACACTGGCAATACCAATGGGGGGTATTTATTTATTTATTTATTCATTCATTCATTTGGGATGCTTCCAAGTGATGACAACATAGGGAGGCTGTGGCAGCCTTCTCTAGCCCCAATGGCACCCAGTCACCCATCTCCTCCAGCCATTTGGTATTTACTTTTAAGCAGCTGTGAAAATGCACACCATGTCAATTTCACTGTGTTCCTCCAGACATGCTTCAGAGCAGGAGAAGTAGGCCTGGTCAGTTTCATTGCTGCTTAAATATTACTGTGGGCGCACCATCACCTGGGCATCTGTAGCTCAGGGTCACCTGCTTGCCATGCAAAAGGTCCCCAGGGCTAGGGTGACCAGATAAAATCCAGGTCAGGGCTCATGTCACTTTAACAGTTGTAGAGAAAAGGGAATTTCAGCCAGTGTCATTTGTATGCAATTAGTTCCTGGTGAAATTCCCTCTTCATCACAACAGTTAAAGTTGCAGGGGTCCTGCCTTCTTTTGTATACGGTCACTCTAGTTTAGTGCCTGCACCTTTAACTGTTGTGATGAAGAGGGAATTTCACCAGGGACTAATTGCATACAAATAACACTGGCTGAAATTCCCTTTTCTCTACAACCATTCAAGTTACAGGAGCCCTGTCCTCCTTTTCAGATGGTCAGCCTTCACAGGCACATTGTTTACTTCCTCTTTCAAAAGAGGAAGTAATGAAGGACAAACACGCAGGCGGAGAAGCGATGGTAAGGAAACGCGATTTCCCCCCCGTGTCATGACTCTCCTAGCCTAGGTCTAGTACTTTACTGAAACTGTTTTTAGCTGTCTGAATTGTTTTAAATTGGGGATTTTTTTAATGCTGTGTTTTATGCTGTATTTTATTCTCTTGTGTATTGTTGTAACCCACCCAGAGAGCTTCGGCTGTTGGGCGGTATAGTAGTATAGGCTGACCAGATAAAATCTAGGTCAGGGCTCATGTAACTTTAACAGTTGTAGAGAAAGAGGAATTTCAGCCAGTGTCATTTGTATGCAATTAGTTCCTGGTGATATTCCCTCTTCATCACAACAGTTAAAGTTGCAGGCACTATACTAGAGTGACCATGTACAAAAGAAGGCAAGGCCCCTGCAACTTTAACTGTTGTGATAAAGAGGGAATTTCACCAGGAACTAATTGCATACAAATGACCCTGGCTGAAATTCCCTTTTCTCTACAACTGTTAAAGTTACATGAGCCCTGACCTGGATTTTATCTGGTCACCCTATAGTAGTAATGGTAAGAATAAGAATAAGAATAATAGGGAAAAAGAGAGAGAAATATACACCACTGGCCATGGAAGTCAAAGAACTATGGCAACAGGAAAAGGTCACAATTATTTCATCAGTCACATCAGGCACCGGCATCACATCAAAAAACTATACAGAAACCCTTCAGAAACTGGGCCTACCAAAATACATCCACACCAACATCCAGAAACATGCTCAATGGTCAGGAAATTCCTGAAACAGTAAAAGACAGCATGACCTGGAAAAGCCCATCATGTCCGCTTAGATAAACAGCCATGAGTGAAAAAAGAAATAATAATAATAATAATAATAATAATAATAATAATAATAATAATAATAAGATGAGGAGGAGGAGGAGGAGGAGGAGGAAGAGGGGTTGGACTGGATGACCTCAACAGTCCCTACCAGCGCTCAAATTCAGGGCTTTTTTGGGGGGGGGGGCTTGGGAAAGGCTGCCTCAGCCGGAACCGAGGATGCCTCTTACAGAAAGCCGTCCTGCCGTTGGACACATGTGCCCGGCATGTGGAAACACCAATAAAAACAGTTGCCGCTAGCAACAGCAGCTTGAAAGCTTTTGGCATTTCCTTTGAGTTATTGGTACAGAGCTGTAGCAGGTGGGAAGGGGAGATCTGGGAAGAGGAGTAGCGAGTCGCTTAGCCCAGGATCCCTGGTGCGGCTGAGCGGGGTCAGAGGATAAACGGAGGGCGTGTGTGCGAGAGGACGGAAGAATGATGAGTTTCGTTTTGACACCGGAAAGTTCTCTTCGGCTGCAGCCATGGGTGGTGTCTGTGTTTTTATCCAGATTGCTGAAAGGGGTACGATAGAGACATTTCACGTGGTATGTACATACTCAGCTCCTCTACGTCACTTCCAACACGCAGATCTCTCTCTTTTTTACCAAGTTTGTGTCACCCTTCCAAAATCAGTTTCAACGGAGTTGACAGCCGGACAAAGGAAAGAGACTTGTGTACAAAGAGAACAGAAGACTTTCCAGGTCTCTCAAAAACGGTCGCTTTTGCCCAGCCTAAAAGAGCCAACAGCTCTGGATACCTTTCATCGTCCTGCATAGATGTTCGGAGGCACGCACTGGGGAGGGGTGACTAATTGCATCTTATGGGACACCCCTTCAGTGCAGTTAATGCCCACCTGTTGGACATTGGCTCAGCCATACGTGATGTTTTATTTTATTTTTATTTATATGCAGCATTTTCTATAAAAACATAAGAACATAAGACGAAGGGTCCATCTAGACCAGCACTCTGTTCATGCAGTATCCAACCCCGCTCTTCAGCCAAAGAACCGCTCCCAGGGCAGATTACAAAGGTTCATAATGAGCCAGTCCCTACCCTCAGACTTACAATCTAAAAGTTATGACACAAAAGGAAATAGGAATTGGGAGGGAGGAGGGAAAACAAAGCAAAACTCAGGCACCCTTTTCAAAGTTTGTAGCAGTGTTCTTTCCGGGAGGGTAAGGAAAAAGAAACTGTTCCGTCTCTGGCTGATGGATAGGGGCTAGGTTGGTCTCTCCTCTTTGCAACGCACCTACAGACTAGACTACTGCAATGCGCTCTGCCTGGGGCTGCCTTTGGAAAGCAAGAGCCAATCCTGAATAGAGCAGCAAGATGGCTAACTGGGACACAAAGGAGGAGCCATGGGTCCCCTCCTCACTTTCCTTTACTCCTTACATCGACACAGTAGCTATGTCCCGTCATTTTTTCTTATATAATATTGCCAGGATCCGATCGTTTTTATCTGTCTCTTCCACCAAGACTCTTGTTCACGTTTTTGTCATTTCTCATCTGGACTACTGCACTCTTCTCCTGACTGGCCTCTTCCTTCTTCTCAGGTTACCTCGTTGGTTTCTATTCATCATTCTGCTGCTAAGATCATATTCTTCGCTCCTCGCTTTGATCACGTTACTCCACTCCTGAAATCCCTTCATTGGCTTCCAATTCACTACAGAATCAAATATAAGCTTCCCATCTTGACTTTCAAAGTTTGTCACGGTTAGGGTGACCATATTTGGGAAACCAAAAAAGAGGACACCCGGAAAGCATGCCATTCACACACATACACCCGCCACCTTCAAGGCCCCACTGCTCCAATCGAGGCCTTTTCTATAATGTCTGGGAATGATACTCTTTCCCCTTTAAGGCCCTGGTTGGAGCAGGGGGGGGATGACCCACCTCCAGAAAGTGCGCCATTCCCTCCCACCATGCTAATGGCGGCCTTAAAGGGGAAAGAGTGTCTTTCCAGGACGTTATAGAAAATTACAGAAAATCCCCCGACACCCAGGATGGAACAAAAACCAGGACAAATCCAAGGAAATCCTGACAGTTGGTCACCCTAGCTAGCTCCTTCCTATCTTCTCTTATCTCACATTATTGCCCCGTTCACACTCTTCGCTCATCGAATGTCATGTTTTTTACTCGCCCGAGGGTTTCGACTTCCCTTGCTCGGCTTCGGCCATTTTCTCTCGCTGCCCCACCATGCCTGGAATTCTCTTCCAGAGCATTTGCGGACCACGAGTTCAATTACGGTCTTTAAAACTCAACCGAAAACTTTTCTGTTTTCCAAAGCTTTGAGAACTTGAGTTTGATCTTACTGTTTTATAATGTTGTTGGTTTTATTGTCTCCTGCACCTGTTTGGCGCATTCCCTTCCCTTTCTTGTTGTTTTATTGTGATTTTATCAGAATGGAAGTCTCGGTGGCAAAAGGCGTTGCTGTTTTAGGGTTTTACTATGTACAGCACCATGTGCATTGATAGTGCTATATAAATAAATTATTATTATTATTATTATTATTATTATTAAGAATACTACTACTACTACTACTACTAATAATAATAATAATAATAATAATAACAATAATGGTTCAGTCTCAAGCATTTCCAGGGGGTCATTGCGAGGGTAACATGGGCAGGGGGAAAATGCTGAGCTCCTAGGAAGCAGTGTGGGACACCAACATGATCAAAGGAAAGATGGCTTGAATGAGCTTGAAAGAGAGATTCTGTATGCAGGAGCTCCCATGTTCAATCCCCAGCATCCCCAGCTAGGGGTAGGGAAGACCCCCGTGTCCAAAACCCTGGAGAGCTGCTGCCAATCAGTGTCAACAATATGGGGCCAGATGTGCCCAGTATTGGCATTCATTATGAGGCAGCTTCCTAGGTTCCTATTTAAAGCAGCCCCTTTATTCAGAACCATGAGGACTAGAATATTAATTTCTTTTTAGGTAGAAAGGGTATAGTATAAGGCAATGTCCCAAATTCCTATTCAAAGCAGCCCCTTTATTCCAATTCATGAGTAGTATCTTACTTAGAGGAAGGGCTCCAGTAGGAAACACCCAAGCTATGAACTTGGTACTTGAAGGAGGTGGGCAAATTCTGCTGGATCGGACCAAAACATCCGCTCATGCCATCTGCTTACCACAGTAGTGAACCTGGCACCTTTGGGAAGTGTACAACCAAGGGCGCAAAGAGAACAGCCCCCTACAACTAGTATGGAGGGGTACAGTGCTTCTGTACAGTGAGGTCTCAGTCCAGCATCCTGGCTATCGAAGAATTTGCATTGGTCGGGGTAATCAGGGGTTAAATTTGTTAATTTCAGAGGTGGGGACCCTGACCATTAGCCATGCTGTCTGGAGCTGATGGGAATTGGAGTCCCAGAAGGTCCCCCAAGTCCTGATTTATTTATTGAGCTGGCTATTTGGTTCTGGCTTGAGAAAAATCCCAGCGCTGCCACCACGTCCTTCCAGGAGTAGCAACTGGGTCATAGAATAGATAGATAGATAGACAGACAGACAGACAGACAGACAGACACACACACACACACACACACACACACACACACACACACATTCTGGTCCTGACCTCCTCGACTGCATGAAGCTCTGGGCCATTTTCCCCCCTCGTCTCGCCCTCTGCCAGATAGAGCATCTCCCACGCGTCACCGGCCAACGGAGCTGTGGGTCTCGAGCCAGCCCACCTGCTCACAATTATGGTTGCTTTGGAGGCAGAATTGAATTATCGGGATTCAAACAGCTGCCTCAGTTTGATGCTGTTGTTGTTGTTGTCACACCAGCACACAAAAACGACGTGCCTTCGTCTCTCCCGGCCCAGTTTTGCCCAGGGAGACGTAACGATTTCCATCTGTGGCTCGCCGTAACCCGATCAGCCGGGGAGCCTCGCGAAGCGCTCTCTCGCTCAGATCTGGAGGCCCCCGCGCTCGCAAATCTATTTTAAATATTTAGGCTGTCTTGTTAAATGGAACATGATCACAAATTAGCTGGAGTCTTGGCAGGACCACGAGGGAGTCTCTCTCCCTCTTTCTCTCTCCCACTTGGGAGAAGAGATCTGTCTCCCAAACGCTTGCATGGAGATGTGGCACAGAAAATATTGTACTGTCTTTGGGGCCCAGCGGGGAGAAAGTTCTGCTCCGTCAACCAGGTAAGGGCAGAAAACCAGGTTCTTGGGATGTTTACTCAGCCTGGCTGATCCAAAGACTTCATCTTGGCCTCCCAATAGCTGGAGCCAACAATAGTCTCTCACACACGCATCCCCTTCCACGCCTGGAGTACCAGAAGCTGCTTCATATCAAGTCAAACCCTCAGTCCATTTTGTTTAATATTGCCTAAAATAGGTTGACCATATAAAAAGGAGGACAGGGCTCATGTAGCTTTAACAGTTGTAGAGAAAAGGGAATTTCAGCCAGTATCATTTGTATGCAATTAGTTCCTGGTGAAATTCCCTCTTCATCACAACAGTTAAAGTTGCAGGGGCCCTGCCTTCTTTTGTATATGGTCCTCTAGTATAGTGCCTGCAACTTTAACTGTTGTGATGAAGAGGGAATTTCACCAGGAACTAATTGTATACAAATGATCCTGACTGAAATTCCCTTTTCTCTACAACTGTTAAAGTTACATGAGCCCTGTCCTCCTTTTCATATGGTCAGCCTAGCCTAAAACAACCTTTTTGGACCCATGGGCATATTGGGAATTTGAGAAGCTGTGTGGACATCGCCAAATAATGCCAAGTCACTGGATCACCACTTTGGCATCTACCTCGCAGGCCTGGGCATCTTTGGCTCTGCATCTTGTTCAGCAAAAAAAAAAAGTTTGTTTCATGACTATTGGAAACTGTGACATCTCTTTGATAAGGGATTGTCTTATTCAGCTAATTGCTGGTGGTGCGATACAGCTAATGCTTCTGTTAAGTGTATGTTTTGTAAATTCCAAATGGTGGCCTCTTTGGGGGAGGGGTTACTACACGGATCAATTTGGTCCTGGAACAGTCTTTTTTCTCTCTTTGCAATTGTTTACCTGCTTCATGGAAATTAACAAATGGTCAGCATCAATGGATTCTCTGTGCCCTTTTGACAGCTAAAAGACAGATGTGGCAATGGTGGAAAAATATAAAATAAAGTAAGATTGCAATCCTTATGGTTTTGAATAAATGCCTGATTTATATATGAATGTGGGAAGCTGTCTACCTTGATCCATCTAACCCCATGCTGCCAACACTGACCAGCAGCCACTCCCCATGGTTTCAGACTGGGGTTTTCCCAACCCTACCTGGAGATCCTGGGGATCTTTTGCATGGAAATCAGGTGCCTCTGAGCTATGGCTGCCCAGGCAACAGAGTGTGCACAGTAATATTGAAGCAGCGGTGAAACTGACAAGGCCTAGTTCTCCTCCTCTGCAGCACATCTGGAGGAGCCCAGTGAAACTAGGGTGACCACATGGAAAGGAGGACAGGGCTCCTTTATCTGTAACAGTTGCACAGAAAAGGGAATTTCAGCAGGTGTCATTTGTATGCATGCAGCCCCTGGTGAAATTCCCTCTTCATCACAACAGTTTAAGTTCCAGGAGTTATACTAGAGTGACCAGTTACAAAAGAGAGCAGGGCTCCTGCGGCTTTAACTGTTGTGATGAAGAGGGAATTTCACCAGGTGCTGCATCATGCATACAAAGCAGACCTGCTGAAATACGCTTTTCTATGCAACTGTTCAAGATACAAGAGCCCAGTCCTCCTTTCCATAGGGTCACCCTAAGTGTAACTGACACTGACCATTCTCCACGGTTTCAGGCAGGTGTGTTCCCAGCCCTGCTTGGAGATCCGTGGATACAACCTACATGCAAAACAGGGGATCTGCTGCCGCTGAGTTTCGGCCCTTTTCCTAACAATAAAGCAAGATTCCCGTCTTCAACTCGCAGCCAAGATGATCGTCCCACAGGTACAGCTCAGCATCAGATGTTAACATTCCGAGGTCACGTTCCTCGCCCGGAATATCCCCTGCGTAGCAACCAGATCATGCGTGACGCAGCCACAAGTCAGGGGTTAATGAGGGTTTTCTGTCCACACCCGTTTTTTATATTAGCGTCACTCACAGCCAGGAAATCTCAATGGCCTCAACACATGTTCCTCTCGTGCCTAGGCACCAACTCCCAGATGTTTTCTGCGCAGATGTGGGAAGCCGGAAGGGGCCTTGAGTCAGCCCCATCGGGATGGAGCTGCCGAAAAGGGCTCGTGTAGACAAGCCCCTCAAATCTGCTCTCCAGCCACTTTCTCCTCAATCTGGCCCAGTGCCTCAGCATTCCCTTGAACTGCAGACTCTGGCTTCATCCATCAGCCAGAGAACCAATGGCTGCTGGGAGGCTACACTCACCCACCACCTTGTTAGGACATCAGAAGAGCCCTGCTGGATCAGACCCAGCATCCATCTAGTCCAGTGCTCTGTTTGCACAGTGGCCAACCAGCAGTTGACTAAGGAAACACAAGAGGGATACAGGTGCAACATCACCCACCTGCCCATGATCCCCAGCAACTGGGGCACATAGGCTTACTGCCTCTGACACTGAAGATAGCACATAGCCATCAGGGCTAGTAGCCATGGATAGCCATTTCCTCCAGGAATTTATCCAACCCCCATTTTAAGCCATCCAAACTGGTGGCCATCACTACATCTTGCAGTAGGGAATTCCATAATTTAACTCTGCACTGTGTGAAAAAGTCCTTCCTTTTATCTGTCCTGACTCTCCCACCAGTCAGCTTCATGGGATGACCCTTTTGGGATTCTAGTATTATGGGAGAGGGAGAAAAATATCCCTTTTGGGATTCTAGTATTATGGGAGAGGGAGAAAAATGTCCCCCCGTCCACATTCTCCACACCATGCATAATTTTGTACCCCTCTCTCATGTCTCCCCTTAGCCTCCTTTTTCCCCAAGCTGAACAATCCCAGCTGTTGTAACTAGGGATGTGCACTGACCCCCCGGATCGGATCGGATAGCGGATCGGAATCGGACCTGGGGGGTCGGATCGGATCGGATCGGATCGGAGGCTGGTCGGATCGGATCGGACCAGATGTCCGATCCGGATCGGACGCCATTTTGAATGCTTTTTCCCATAGCCAAGTATTGTTTTACAAAAACGCCTATAACTTTTTCATTTTTAAAGATAGAAGGATGAAACTTGGGGACATTGTAGACTGGTTAGGGATAGTTATCTGTGAGAAATTTCAGAAAGATTGGTGCATGCGTTTTGTGGCAATTAATTTTTTAATAAATACCCAGGAATGCTTATAACTTTGTCATTTTTAAAGTTACAAACATGAAACTTTGCCACATTGTAGGAGGTACCTTGGGACCTATGTGTGTGAAATTTCAGAAACATAGGTGCTTGCCTTGTGTGGCAATTAATTTTAGAAAAATAGGTAGTAGTGGGGTAAATACAGTTACGCCTCCCATTTTTTTATTTTTTAAGATACAAACAGGAAACTTGGGCACATTACAGGTACCACTTGCCTTGATATGTGAGTGAAATTTCAGAAACATTGGAGCTTTCCTTGTGTGGCAATTAATTTTTGAAACAATGAGGAAAGAAACACCTATAACTTTGTCATTTTTAAAGTTACACACATGAAACTTTGCCACATTGTAGGTGGTACCTTGGGACCCATGTGTATGAAATTTCGGAAACGTAGGTGCTTGCCTTGTGTGGCAATTAATTTTTTAATAAATACCCAGGAATGCCTATAACTTTGTCATTTGTAAAGTTACACACATGAAACTTTGCCACATTGTAGGTGGTACCTTGGGACCTATGTGTGTGAAATTTCAAAAACGTAGGTGCTTGCCTTGTATGGCAATTAATTTTAGAAAAATGGGTAGTAGTGGGGTAAATACAGTTACGCCTCCCATTTTTTTATTTTTTAAGATACAAACAGGAAACATGGGCACATTACAGGGAACACTTCACTTGATAGGTGTGTAAAATTTCAGACAGCTGGGTCCAGGCATGTGGTGGCAATTAATTTTTGAAACAATGAGGAAAGAAACGCCTATAACTTTTTTATTTTAAAAGTTAGAAGTCTGAACATTGCTCACTTTGTAGATGGGTTAGGGGTAGATATGTGTCAGAAATTTCAGAATGATAGGTCCAGGCATTTGATGGCTATGGAATTTTTAAATTACATGTTTCAAAAAAATTTCTACAGAGGCCAGGTCTTCCTTTCCTCCCCCTCCCGCTTCCCGCGAAGAAAAGGAAACACTGTCTCGTCTCGATCCCTTTGATCCTTGCTAGTATCCATTACAGGGCTCGTGTCTGCTTGAGTAAAAAAGTGAAAGTAGGAAAGCAGACACGAGCCCTGTAATGGATACTAGCAAGGATCAAAGGGATCGAGACGAGACAGTGTTTCCTTTTCTTCGCGGGAAGCGGGAGGGGGAGGAAAGGAAGACCTGGCCTCTGTGGAACATTTTTTGAAACATTTAATCTAAAAATTCCATAGCCATCAAATGCCTGGACCTATCATTCTGAAATTTCTGACACATATCTACCCCTAACCCATCTACAAAGTGAGCAATGTTCAGACTTCTAACTTTTAAAATAAAAAAGTTATAGGCGTTTCTTTCCTCATTGTTTCAAAAATACCTTGCCACCACATGCCTGGACCCAGCTGTCTGAAATTTTACACACATATCAAGCCAAGTGGTACCTATAATGTGCCCATGTTTCCTGTTTGTATCTTCAAAAATAAAAAAGTGGGAGGCGTAACTGTATTTACCCCACCACTACCCATTTTTCTAAAATTAATTGCCATACAAGGCAAGCACCTACGTTTTTGAAATTTAGCACACATAGGTCCCAAGGTACCTCCTACAATGTGGCAAAGTTTCATGTGTGTAACTTTAAAAATGACAAAGTTATAGGCATTCCTGGGTATTTATTAAAAAATTAATTGCCACAAAACGCATGCACCAATCTTTCTGAAATTTCTCACAGATAACTATCCCTAACCAGTCTACAATGTGCCCAAGTTTCCTGTTTGTATCTTCAAAAATAAAAATGTGGGAGGCATAACTGTATTTCTCAGTGGGAAAGTGCAATGCAATGATTCCCTATGGGAAAGTGCAATGCAATGATTCCCTATGGGAAAGTACTGTCCAATGAATCCTTATGGGCAAGTGCTGTCCAATGAATCCCTCATTGTTTCAAAAATTAATTGCCACACCAGGCAAGCACCAATGTTTCTGAAATTTTACACACATATCAAGTGAAGTGTTCCCTGTAATGTGCCCAAGTTTCCTGTTTGTATCTTCAAAACTAAAAAAATGGGAGGCGTAACTGTATTTACCCCACTACTACCCATTTTTCTAAAATTAATTGCCACACAAGGCAAGCACCTATGTTTCTGAAATTTTACACACATAGGTCCCAAGGTACCACCTACAATGTGGCAAAGTTTCATGTGTGTAACTTTAAAAATGACAAAGTTATAGGTGTTTCTTTCCTCATTGTTTCAAAACTTAATTGCCACACAAGGCAAGCTCCAATGTTTCTGAAATTTCACTCACATATCAAGGCAAGTGGTATCTGTAATGTGCCCAAGTTTCCTGTTTGTATCTTAAAAAATAAAAAAATGGGAGGCGTAACTGTATTTACCCCACTACTACCCATTTTTCTAAAATTAATTGCCACACAAGGCAAGCACCTATGTTTCTGAAATTTCACACACATAGGTCCCAAGGTACCTCCTACAATGTGGCAAAGTTTCATGTTTGTAACTTTAAAAATGACAAAGTTATAAGCATTCCTGGGTATTTATTAAAAAATTAATTGCCACAAAACGCATGCACCAATCTTTCTGAAATTTCTCACAGATAACTATCCCTAACCAGTCTACAATGTCCCCAAGTTTCATCCTTCTATCTTTAAAAATGAAAAAGTTATAGGCGTTTTTGTAAAACAATACTTGGCTATGGGAAAAAGCATTCAAAATGGCGTCCGATCCGGATCGGACCTCATCGGATCGGATCGGATCGGATCGGAGGTTGGTCGGATCGGATCGGATCGGATCGGATTTTCCCGATTTTGGGTCGGATCGGATTCGGATCGTGGATCGGATCCGATCCGATGCACACCCCTAGTTGTAACCTTCCCTCACAGGGGAGATGCTCAGGCCCCTTGATCATTTGACTTCCCCCTTTCTGCACTTTTTTCAGCTCTACAATATATTTTCATTTTCTTATTTTTGGTATGGTGACCAAAACCTCCCAGGAAGATGAATAGGGCAAGGAGAACATTGGTCAGAGAAGGAACATCCAAAGGGAGCTGATTTTGCCCTTCCCTGCCAGAAAAAATGCCAAAAGGGACATTGAAATGAAAACTGGTGCCTGACTTCCGCTTACTTCTTTTTCCCCCCTTCTCCCTCCTCCTCCCTTTTCCTTTTGTATCATGTCTTTTGGATTACAATCACAGGAAGGAATAGACCCCCTCTATTGTGCGCTGATCAGACTTCCCCTCGAATATTGTGTCCAGTTCTGGTCCCCTCACTTTAAGAAGGATTCTGATAAATTGAGACAAGTTCAGAGACGGGGACTGGAAGCCAAGTCCTACGAGAAAAGATTGAAGGGAGTGGTATGTTTAGCCCTGATAAGGGAAGACTTAGCAGGGATTTGATAACACTGTTCAAGGAAATAAAGGTTGTCAAGCAAAAGAGGGCTGCAACCTCTTCTCCATCATCCAAGACAGTAGGACACGAAATAAAGGGCTGAAGTTACAGGGACGCAGATTTTGGTTGAACATGGGGGAAAGCTAGTGGGCAGTCAGACAATGGAACCAACAGCAGAGGGAGGCAGTGGGCTCTCCGTTGCTGGAGGTACCCAAGCGGAGACCAGACAACCATCTGTCAGGGATGCTTTTAACTGGATTCCTGCACTGAGCAGGGGTTGCAATTGACGGCCTAACTGGACGCTCCCAGCGCTAGGCTTCTATAAAAATTAAGACAGCCGGCTTCCTGTCCCACCAATCCAGGACTGATCAGCACGTGGGATGGGGAGAGAAAATGCTTTTTGGTCCTTCCATTTTTATTTTAAATGCGTGGTCTTGTGTTTTCAGATTTTTCTCCGCCGCTGCCTTTCAGTCTGGTTTCATCCCGTGTTCAGCTTTGGAAGGAGCTCCGTTAGCATGATCATGTTGTATTTTCGTTTTTTCCTGTCCGCAAACTGCCCGGAGAACTTCCTACTCGAAAGTTTAGCACCCTGCCGTCCTTCCAAATCCTACATCAGCGCTGTCCACGTTTCTTGCAGCTTAACTGATTTCTGGATCACGGCCCCGGATCATTTCTTTCCCTTTCCAGCTTCCCGGCCTGTAGACTCTGAGAAGAAGTTCCAAAGAATTATGCCGGGAAGGAAGAGGCTGACCTTGGCCTGTTTCCGACCTCTGGGCAAAGCACGGAAGAAATCCAAGCAGTTTCCCACACGTTGTCAATGTAGATTATTATTGTTGTCGTTGTTTTGCAAAGAAAGCGTGAGGAGTTTCTGTGCAATGCGCAGCGCTCCGACCGCCACATTTAGGCATGGAGTGGACATCTTTCCTTCCACATCTGCAGAGCAGCCCGAGCAATTGCTGAAATGTCACGTTTTTCTACCCTTCCATCTGCACGCAGGAGGGGGATCGTGTGGAATATGGAAAATACCAGGCTTCGGCCAACTTTTCCATTTATAGGGTGCCTCAACACCCAAGTGTCGTCTCCTCTTCTGCGCCCCCCCAACTATGAATTTCTGCTCTTTCTACAATCTGCGAGATAACTAGTATAGTGGGGAAGGGACAGAGCTAAGAGCAAGGAAATTTTAGGGAATGTTGTCGGTGTTCTCTCTAATTCCAATGTCCAAAGTGGGTGTGATGCTGTTTCTGTGGCCAAAATGGCCCCAGAACCCACTACCTCCAAAATCCATCAAACGCCTAGCCGGGAGTCTTATATACCGGGAGAACATCTCACCTCTGACACTTTTCCTTATGTGGACAGTCGATAGATTGTATTTTTAGCTTGCCTTTTAGCCAAAAAAAGAAGGCTCCCAAAGGCAGCTTACAAAGATCTTTCTTAAAGACACAATCCTACGCATGTTTCAAAAGAAAAGAAAATCCTACAATTCCCAGCATTCCCCAGCCGGGCACTATAGCAATTTAGCGTACTCTCGCCATGCCTGGTGTGTGGATTTGCAGCATGGTACTCACATGAAGCTGTGCCTGTCCTGCTGACACCCCGCCTCTTCCCCAGCCTTTCCTAGAATGTTAAACGTCTGGATTGTTTTCCCTAAGTGCATTTAATGCGCCCTAAACCTCCATGTAGTTTTAAAGGAACTGGGAGCTTGAATGGGTTGCGTCACATCCTGGCAGGGAAAAGTGATCTCTTCCAGCAGCTGGCTCCAGGCCTCAATAGAAAACCCAAACCTTGCATCCTTGGCTCGAAAGCGTTTTTTTTAACATCATACAACGCCTGAATCTCTGCAGAGACAGGATTGTACTCCCTTGATGCCCCCAAAGATCCAAATGAAAGGGTTGTTCCATTTTTGCCTGGCAGAAAGGCGGTCTGGTTGAAGTGCTCATCTGACAGGACCTGACTGGAGGGAGAAAGAGAAGGGGAGGGGTGGGGTGGAGACAAAGAGGTGAAAATGATCATAAGCCTGATGAGCTTTTGCCTCAGGTAAAAAAAAAAAAATGCGGAGGCAAACCAGGTGGGGGGATTAGGTATGATGGAGGTTTAAACATCCATAGCATTGTGCCGTAAGAGATCCTACGAAATGGCCTTGGGAAAGGGCTGAAAACATACTTCGAGGTGGGGTAGCTGTTTTTTGTCTGCAAGCTTTTTCTCAAAGCCCCTTGGCAGATCTTCCTTTGTGATCTCATATGTAAATACATAATACAGATGTATAAAAATGTATATATCCCATCTATCCAAACTTCCCGCCCAGATCCACAATATGACTACAATATCTCCACCCGTTCCAGCTCCTCCGCAAAGTCCTTTTCGTATCAAAACATGAATACAAGTGCAGGGAGTTCAGACTTCTGTTTTCCTATATTTGTTTTACATATCAGACCACTGACGGCGAAACTGCAGTCAAAATGCATTTGGTTTATGTTTTGTTTGGTCTCGCTTCTTTGTCAGTGTCAGACGGCCCAGCCGTCGTACGCCTTTCGCTTGAAGACAGCAAGCTGCCGCTTTTTCAGAACGGTGGTTGTTTTGCCCGTCATTGATGTATTTATTTGAAAGATTTTTATCCCATTCCTCAGCCAAAAGGATTTGAAAGATTTTTATCCCATTCCTTTGGATGAGAGGTGGGATTTTTATCCCCCTCCCTCGGCCAAATAAATTTTAAAAAAGATCCTGTAGCGCCTCACACATAATTAATTCGACAAGAGAGACCTGCTTGTGAACTTGCAATCTAAAAAGGCACAACACACAAGGAAAAAGGAGTGAGGAGGGTAGAGGAGGGGGGAAATCAATCAATGCCTTTAACAAGGTTGGCAGAATGGCCCTGTTCTCCTTGTCATCTCCTTCACCTCCCCGTGCTAGAATGGGTTTGGGTTTGTTTGTTTTTAATACAATTCATTTGAATGTTATATAAAGTATGTTATATAACATATAAGGCATTTAAGTTTGAAGGTGCTAAGTGCACAATCCAACTCAAGGAAAAAAGGCCTTGTAGCTCCCAGTAGCATGGCTGGCTGGGAATCCTGGGAGAAATAGGCCTTTTTTCCTGTCTAAACCTAAGGCCAGGTCTACACCAAGCAGAACATAGCACTATGAAAGTGGTATAAAAGCAGTATATAAGAGGTGGGAGCCAACACTATTGCTTTATAGCAGTATTGAAGTGCACTGACAACTGTTGGGGCCCATTCACACACATAACCATATACTGCTTTCATATGGTGACCATATTTTGGAAACCAAAAAGGAGGACAACATGGCCGCCCCAAGGGGGCGTGCCCACCAACATGTCCAGCCCCCAAGGGGGCGTACCCACCCAAACTTGCCTTGGTCACATGTCTGATTTTACAGCATACAATTAAAACAAACCTGTTCTACATAATATCTTAACGTTAAAATCACTGAGATAAAGAACAAGTGAGATATTCAACGTATCTGAAATTAACTTCACTCACTCCTACTTTTGTAGCTTTTCCTGTACTTTGTTGCTATACTCTGTGTGATACATACTCCCCTCAGATATCTTTTCTGACTGCAAATGCTTCACTGGATGATACCATAAACTAATCTTTCCTAACATTTAACACTCTTTCCCCATCACCTTTCTCATTCCCATACTCACAGATCCATCATTTTGCTACCACTGAACAGGTACATAAAAATCTAGTACAACAAACTAGCAACCTAGCATTCAGAAAGAGTATAAAATACAATTACCCTGCAAGCATTAGCTATGGAACAAAAATACTTCTGGTTTATCAATGAGAAATTCTCACAATGCCTGCCAAGGATCCTTTCCTCCTTTTATCCAAAAATCTCTTGAATATTTGGATTCAAGAAATATTTGGAAATTCTGTTTTCAGTGTGTAGAGAACACAAATCCCAATCAGAGCGCTCTGCCCAAAGAAAACTTCCCAAAGAAACCTCAGAATAAAGCTTCAATAAAGCTTATTCCCAGATAAATGAATATAGGATGCAGCCTTAAATGAAGGTGCTTACAGGGCCATTACTATTTTATTGTAGTTCGTGATAAATCTTCACTGTGATAGAATTTAAGCAAGTTGAACAGTGCAACGTTATACATGTCTACTCAGAAGTAAGTCCCACTGACAGCAAAGGGCCTGCAATCCTAAAGTGTTAACATAAACGTAATTACAAACACAAAACAGGACAGAATTAGGAAGGGGAAGTTTCTGCAGTTGTGGAGCAAGTTGTCTGTCACACACAAGATGAACATAGTTTGCATAATTTGTGAGTCTTCAAGATGCCACAAGACACTTTGGTGGCTTTCAAGCACAAAAGAACAAGAGGTGCCTCTGCTTCTTCACATCCATTCACCTTTCTCTAGCAAGTGCAAGCCCCTCCTGCTGTCAAGGAGAACTATGCACCCACCAGAACCTGGCCTCGTGGCTCATGCAACCAGCAGGTGCACTCCAGAAAGATGCTTTCAGAGCCTAGGAAATCCAGACATATAAGCCCAAACAAGCCACCCTATGCACTCACATATTACCTTGCCCCTTAGTCCAGACATTGCTGCTCACATCCCTGTTTGGCTGCAAAACCACTTCTGTCCCATCCCAGATAAGGGACCTGGGCCAGCTTGAAAGAAGCAACAGGTGAGGAAGGCCTCTGGCACTCCTGTGAACATGGCAGCAGCCGGTGTACCTGCTCAACCCTTGCCAGGAGCCTCACAGTCTTCAATGGCAAAATGCAGTGCTTGGCTGCTGGGCGCCTCTCACCAGCTAACAATAGTGTTGTGACGCAATTTTGGATGCTGGATGTAATGGTCGTACAGCCCCCTTTATAACTTAAAATGAATCATTTCAATTCCACATTGCACAGCTGCTACATTTGTGATGCTAGAGCAGTAAAAATAACTTCTGGTTTATCAGTGAGAAACTAATCTAAAATGTATCATTACACCTCTGGTTCATTAGCCATGTAAACAAGACCATGGTCAGTAGCAATACAAAGAAAAGCCAGAACAGATGCCCATTATCACAATGCTAGACAAGGACTTTTCCCTCTTTTTACCAAATACCTCCTGAATTTACACTGCCTCAGTGTGCAGAGAACACAAATCCCATTCAGGGATCCAAAGAAAACTGCCCAAAGAAACCTCAAGAAACAAGTCCCATTGATTTCAATAAAGCTAGGGTGACCATATGAAAAGGAGGACAGGGCTCCTGTAACTTTAACAGTTGCGTAGAGAAGGGAATTTCAGCTGGTGTCCTTTGTATGCATGCAGCACCTGGTGAAATTCCCTCTTCATCACTGTAGTTAAAGCTGCAGGAGCTATACTAGAGTGACCAGGTACAAAAGCGGGCAGGGCTCCTGCAGCTTTAACTACAGTGATGAAGAGGGAATTTCACCAGGTGCTGCATGCATACAAATGACACCAGCTGAAATTCCCTTCTCTACACAACTGTTAAAGATACAAGAGCCCTGTCTTCCTTTTCATATGGTCACCCTAATTTAAATGGAATTTGCTTCCTTCCATGCACTTAAGCATGCTTAAGGAACGTTAGCAAGTGTTCCTTAAGCATGCTTAAGTGCATGGAAAGAAGCAAATTCCATTTAAATTAGGGTGACCATATGAAAAGGAGGACAGGGCTCCTGTAACTTTAACAGTTGTGTAGAGAAGGGAATTTCAGCTGGTGTCATTTGTATGCATGCAGCACCTGGTGAAATTCCCTCTTCATCACAACAGTTAAAGCTGCAGGAGCCCTGCCCTCTTTTGCATTTGATCATTCTAGCTGTACTAGCTAGCTATCCTGCAGCTTTAACTACAGTGATGAAGAGGGAATTTCACCAGGTGCTGCATGCATACAAAGGACACCAGCTGAAATTCCCTTCTCTACGCAACTGTTAAAGATACAAGAGCCCTGTCTTCCTTTTCATATGGTCACCCTAATTTAAATGGAATTTGCTTCTTTCCATGCACTTAAGCATGCTTAAGGAACACTTGCTAACGTTCCTTAAGCATGCTTAAGTGCATGGAAGGAAGCAAATTCCATTTAAATTAGGGTGACCATATGAAAAGGAAGACAGGGCTCCTGTAACTTATAACAGTTGCGTAGAAAAGGAATTTCAGCAGGTGTCCTTTGTATACATGCAGCACCTGGTGAAATTCCCTCTTCACTACAACAGTTAAAGCTGCAGGAGCCCTGCCCGCTTTTGTACCTGGTCACTCTAGTATAGCTCCTGCAGCTTTAACTACAGTGATGAAGAGGGAATTTCACCAGGTGCTGCATGCATACAAAGGACACCTGCTAAAATTCCTTTTCTACGCAACTGTTAAAAGTTACAGGAGCCCTGTCTTCCTTTTCATATGGTCACCCTAATTTAAATGGAATTTGCTTCTTTCCATGCACTTAAGCATGCTTAAGGAACACTTGCTAACGTTCCTTAGGCATGCTTAAGTGCATGGAAGGAAGCAAATTCCATTTAAATTAGGGTGACCATATGAAAAGGAAGACAGGGCTCTTGTATCTTTAACAGTTGCGTAGAGAAGGGAATTTCAGCTGGTGTCCTTTGTATGCATGCAGCACCTGGTGAAATTCCCTCTTCATCACTGTAGTTAAAGCTGCAGGAGCTATACTAGAGTGACCAGGTACAAAAGCGGGCAGGGCTCCTGCAGCTTTAACTACAGTGATGAAGAGGGAATTTCACCAGGTGCTGCATGCATACAAAGGACACCAGCTGAAATTCCCTTCTCTACACTACTGTTAAAAGTTACAGGAGCCCTGTCCTCCTTGGTCACCCTATTGAAGCCCCAGCAGGTAAGTGCCCCGCGCCCCCGCGCCGCCCCCCCCGCCGTGCGCCCCAGCGCTGCCCCCCCGCCCCGCGCCCCTGCACGGCACCCCCACCCGCCCCCCCCACACCCGCCGTGCGCACCCGCGCCGCCCCCCCCACCGCACGCACCCGCGCGGCCCCCCCACCCGCCGCGAGCACCCCCGCCGCACGCACTCGCGCGGCCCCCCCACCCGCCACGAGCACCCCCGCCGCACGCACCCGCGCGGCCCCCCCCACCCGCCGCGAGCACCCGCACCGCCCCCCCACCGCGAGCACCCGCACCGCCCCCCTGCCGCGAGCACCCGCGCGGCCCACCCCCGCCGCGAGCACCCGCGCCGCCCCCCCCCGCCGCGAGCACCCGCGCCGCCCCCCCCGCCGCGAGCACCCGCACCGCCCCCCCGCCGTGAGCACCCGCCCCGCCGCCCCCCACCCACCGCGAGCACCCGCGCCGCCCCCCCACCCCCCACGCACTCCTTGCCTGCTGCTGCTGGGGCGTCCGTTTCCCTCCGTGCTTGGAATCTACTGAGAAACAGGCTTCTTGGCCTGTCTCTCAGCAGTGCGCCGAGTGATGACGTCATCACCCGGCGCGCTACTGAGGGATAGGCCGCGAAGCCTGTTTCTCAGTAGATTCCGAGCACCCAGCAGGTAAGTGCCCCCCCCGCCGTGCGCCCCCGCGCCGCCCCCCCGCCCCGCGCCCTTGCACGGCCCCCCCCCGCCCCGCGCCCCCGTGCCTCCCCCACACCCGCCGTGCGCACCCGCGCCGCCCCCCCGCCGCGAGCACCCGCGCCGCCCCCCCGCCGCGAGCACCCGCGCGGCCCCCCACCCACCGCGAGCACCCGCGCGGCCCCCCACCCGCCGCGAGCACCCGCGCCGCCCCCCCCGCCGCGAGCACCCGCACCGCCCCCCCGCCGTGAGCACCCGCCCCGCCGCCCCCCACCCACCGCGAGCACCCGCGCCGCCCCCCCACCCCCCACGCGCTCCTTGCCTGCTGCTGCTGGGGCGTCCGTTTCCCTCCGTGCTTGGAATCTACTGAGAAACAGGCTTCTTGGCCTGTCTCTCAGCAGTGCGCCGAGTGATGACGTCATCACCCGGCGCGCTACTGAGGGATAGGCCGCGAAGCCTGTTTCTCAGTAGATTCCGAGCACCGGAGGGAAACGGACGCCCCAGCCGGTAGGTGCCTCGCGCCGCCAGCCTCCCGCCACCGCCGCGTGACCCCCCGCTGCCCCGGTTTGCCCCCGCCGCCCCGCGGTTGGCCCAGCTCGCCCCAGGGCCATCTGGTCACCGTTTTGGGGGGCTAAATTTCCGGATTTGGCCCCCCAAAACGGTTTTTTCCGCCCGGATGCGGATTTGCACCCCATTTCCCGGATATGTCCGGACAAATCCGGGCGTCTGGTCACCCTATTTTCATAGCGCTATATCCTGCTAGATGTGGCTCCTGCCTTTTATATACCACTTTCACAGTGCTATATCTTACTTGGTGTAGAACTGGCCTTAAGTGTGCACCTTTTTTCCCTTTCTAAATATACCTAGGATTGCACCCTAAGGGCTGGCTGATGCATGCTGGGAACAATAGGCCTTTTTTCTGCCTTTGAACATGCCTAGGATTGCACCTGGTTATATCCAAGGCCCACCCTACGTAGAGTAGACCCACTGAAATGAATGACAAGTCCCATTCATTTCAATAGGCCTATTCTACATCAGAAGAACTCTGGATGCGACACTAAGTTGTTATATATTATAGGGTGACCAGATAAAATCCAGGTCAGGGCTCATGTAACTTTAAGAGTTGTAGAGAAAAGGGAATTTCAGCCGGTGTCATTTGTATGCAATTAGTTCCTGGTGAAATCCCCTCTTCATCACAACTGTTAAAGTTGCAGGGGCCCTGCCTTCTTTTGTATCTGGTCACTCTAGTATAGTGCCTGCAACTTTAACTGTTGTGATGAAGAGGGAATTTCACCAGGAACTAATTGCATACAAATGACACTGGCTGAAATTCCCTTTTCTCTACAACTGTTAAAGTTACATGAGCCCTGACCTGGATTTTATCTGGTCACCCTATATAATATATTAAGTCTGACCATTTTGTTTATTTTCACCCATTTATACATCCCAGTTGATGAGCTGGCTCCATGTTCGCCCTGTGGTCCCAGCACGTTTCCCATGCGCTCCGATCTCGGCTTGCGGACGGGGAGTCAAGGACAGGCCAAATGTGGGATGGCAAAGAACGTGGAATTCTCACGGCATCTCACGGCACCCTCTCCCTCCCTCCCTCCCTCCCTCCCTCGCCCTGAGTTCTGGAGTTCTGCCTAAATTGCTTTCAGCGCTCCCCTTTTTAAGGGAGCAAAGTTCCCAAAATTAGGCCAGGCGAGCGCAAGGCCAGGAACAGGCTCCACAAAGGAGGGATTTTTGCGAAGAGTTTGGCCTTTTATTTCCACAGTGTTTTCGGCGTTTATTTCTTTGTTTCAAACGGATGCCTTTTCTATCCCAATCTTCAGCCAAAAATAAAAAGGCTCCCTGAATGGCTTACGTTTTTTTTTTTTTTTTAAAAGGAAAATGAGACAGACCCCACCTCACCCCCTGACCTCAGGCTGAGAATCCAAAAGACACCGCACAAAAGGAAAAAAGATGGGAAGGGAGGAGGGGGAAAGCAAAATCGGGCACCCGTTCTTCTAGTTGGAGTTCTTGCAACCAGCAGAACCTCACCCAGGAGTTCAAGGATGAGACTGAGCTTCCGCACTGCCCTACAGTAAAGGTGTACTCAAGAGCCAAGGTCTCCTCAGACGTAGGGAGATGTTGAAGCCAGGATTAGCAGCTTGTAGCTGTGCCTGGGGGACTGAGAAACTGGTATATATAAGCTCTTCACTGAGACCTGTTGGTTACGGGAGCAACAGTATCCAAGGCAGTAAGCCTATAAGCACCAGTTGCTGGGGAACATGGGTGGGAGAGTCCTGCTTGTGGGTCCCTGTTCGACAGCTGGTTGGCCTCTGTGTGATCAGAGCACTGGACTAGATAGGCCCTTGATCTGATCCAGCATCAGGGCTCTTCTTATGTTCTGAACACCTTTATTTCAACTACCGGTACCTGGCAGACTCGTTTTTGGGGGCCCTGATTCTTCTTTGGTCTGATCTCTGGTGTTGCTGACCCCTGTGTCCCTGAGAAACCCCCAGTTCCCTGGACTGGGATCAATTTGGAATTTGGCTTGACCCCCAATTTTGGATTTTCCTTCTTCCTGACCGCTAATTCTGTGCTTCTCATCTCTGCCTGCTTTGTGACTTCACTGAATAGCCCCCTACACACACACACAACCCAAAGAAGTGGGCCCTTAACGCTTCTTACAACGGGACGTCGCATCCAGCGCAAAGCTGGATGCCGATAAGTGTCCGTAAACGTTAAAAAGGCAGAGCCAGAGCGATGAAACCATCCGGAATGTCAAGCAGCCCCTGGATTCCATGTTCTGAAACGACCGATGAATCAACGCAAAGGCATTAAAAATAATAATATATTTTCTTTAAAAAACACACACACACATTCCAGAAAAAAACAAGCGACAGAGTCATCGTGATTAATCTCCGCCCGTTGCAGGAGAATCACACTTATGTACACAGGGAGAAGCAATAAAAATTCTTGGATGAGGGAACATAGAAGCCAGATAAAATCCATGTTAAAGAGGCTTGAAGCATCAGGCGGATAGACGGGCAGACGGATGGGGGTGGGGCGCTGGAGAGAAGACATCAGGAGTGATCTGGCGGTTTCCTCGGGGACGTCATAGTATCCCCAAGGTTAATAATACAGTCAGACGGGGCCATGGAGGTCATCTAGTCCACTCCCTGCTCAAGGCAGAAATCCTGCAGTTGCAGCTTCCCTGGTAGATGGCCGTCCAAGCTATGCCAAAGGAAGCCCTTTCACGGCCATCTGTTCTGCCGTTGATCAACTTGCCCCTTTAGGAATTTTATCCAAATATTCAGCCCAAATCAGCTTCCTTGCAATTCCTACCATTTTCTCCTAGTCCTGCCCTCATTGGTAAAAATGCTGTAAAAGGAAGTTCTCTCGATGTGAATCGATGTAAAATGGTGTCTGTTTTTTGTTTTGTGTGGTCATTTGCCCAGGTGCCGAAGCTAGTGTGGTGTAGTGGTTAGAGTGTCGGACTGAAAAGATGCGAGTTCAAGTCCCTGCTCGTTCATGAAGCTCTCTGGGTGACTTTGGGCCAGCCATTGACCTGTGCAAGATGCCATGCTTGGCTGGAGTTTTCTCGGATCCCAAGGGGTGGGCTTGGGGCAATTTTCTTCTCAGTGATCTTGCCCCCGGCTCAACTCAGAAGCCATAGCATGCCCCCAGGCGCTTCCCCAGGGCCCCCCACGAAGTGCATCCAGGAAGCCGTTTTAAGGCCTCGATCGCGTGTGAAAGCTACAAAACAGTTGCCGTTCGGTGGCATTTCTACGTTAATATGCTCAACCACGTTTGCACCCCGAAGTGGTGAAGAAAAAGAAGCGCTTTGTTCTTTTAATCCCTAATAAACCAAGCGGGGTGTGTGACTTGGATTCGAAACTTTGCCCTAGTTCTCACTGGGATGGGAGAACTTCGTGTCGGGTCTTCAGCCATGTAGAAAACTAAGCTATCAGGCAGAAGGGCTCCCGTGTGGCCTTTTCCCTGAGAGACTAGATGTCTATATTGCAGGAATTTAAACAATGTGTACAGAAGCCCATTGTGTTCTGCGAGCCCCTGCTGGCGGTCTGAAGTGGTACAGCCCAGTCACGGATTAGGTTGCGAGAATGAGGGCAGAGTCAACTGGATGGGAGGGAAACGAGTTCTAAACCAGTCAATCCGACTGGTAAATCCACGTTGGTTCAAGGTTTGAAAAATGGCCCTGTTGAATGACGCTGGGTTGGCAAAGGTTGCCGTCACCAGCTTAGTTTCCAAATATCCGGCTGTTGATGGACAGATAAAGCACGGGGTGGGGGGAGTAGCAATCCCACATTTCATCCTCATTCTCATGTTCATTTCTCATGAGAGGAAATCAGAATTCCCTCCCATTTT